>JAIUCV010000008.1:28542376-33342376 GCA_026724425.1 Erythrophleum ivorense
AATACTTTTTCAATATGACCTGCTCCACTCAACCCAACATGTATGGTGAAATCAAAGTGATTCCTACTTCAAGCATTGGATCTCATGTCTCAATTAAGAGGAGTCATGGAAAGAACAGGTTCAAAATCCCGATCAATGCCTTTTTCAAATCCTGCTGCAGCTACGCGAGCTCTTCCCGCGTGCCATAAATGACTTACGAATAGGAAGAATCCTAGAACAAAATGAGAGGTCGCTAACCAACTTCTAGGAGATACATAATTGACAGCATTGATCTCTGTAGCTACGCCACCCACGGAATTTAAAGAACCTAAAGGAGCATGAGTCATATATTCCGCGGAGCGACGTTCTTGCCAAGGCTGTATGTCTTTTTTCAGTCTACTCAAGTCCAAACCATTGGGACCCCTTAGGGGTTCTAACCAGGGAGCACGTAGATCCCAAAAACGCATAGTTTCTCCCCCAAAAATAACTTCTCCGGTCGGGGAACGCATTAGATATTTACCTAAACCGGTAGGTCCTTGAGCAGATCCTACGTTAGCTCCAAGACGTTGGTCTCTAACTAGAAAAGTAAATGCTTGAGCTTGAGAAGCTTCTGGTCCAGTGAGCCCGTAAAACTCACTAGGATAAGCGGTATTATTAAACCAGACAAAGCAACAAGCAATAAAACCAAAAACAGATAAAGCACCTAAACTATAAGACAAGTAAGCTTCTTCAGACCATACAAGTGCACGACGAGCCCATGCAAAAGGTTTGGTTAAGATATGCCAGATTCCACCAAGTATACAAATGGAACCCAACCATACATGTCCTCCAATTATATCTTCCAAATCGTCTACACTAACAATCCACCCTTCTCCTCCAAAAGGTGATTTTAGTAAATAACCAAATATAATACTTGGACTAAGGGTTAAGTTAGTAATTTTTCTTACATCTCCCCCCCTGGAGCCCAGGTATCATATACAACCCCAAAATAAAGAGCCTTGAATACTAGAAGAAAAGCACCTATACCTAACAAGACTAAATAGGCTTCTAACGTGTTCAACAATTGTTTCAAATAAATAAGGATAGATCCTCTTTATTATTACTAATTAAAGCATACAAAACACATAGATATATACGGCCATATTGTAGTCTCCCCAGTGATTACCAAATTAAATACACCAACAATATAATATGAGAAAATTTAGGTAAATATATTTTTAGACGTTTGTTGTAACATTCTCCCAATAGAATAACATATGATTAATTTTTATAATTCAACATAACATACATTATTATTGGAGAATCTATGTAGTAACTAACTTATAAAATTGCACCTACATTTTCTTCACATACATACCCATTCATCTGAACCTAGACATTATGCAATCTAGTTTAAACTGAGGCACACGCAACAAGAACCATTATTATTGGAGAATCTATACAGTAACTAACATCTAAAATTGCACCTAAATTTTCTCCACATACATACACACTCATTTGGACATAGACATTATGTAATCTGGTTTAAACAGAGGCACACGCAACAACAACCTTAAAACCATAAACCAGTGCTCATTTTTGAGCACTTTCAAATATATAATTTTATTTTATTATGCCTGAAGAAGATAGGACTCGATGTTTTTGGTGACATTAACCATAAAGTCTTTGTACTTCTTTGGCTCAGGAGCACTCTCATCCACTTTCTCATACAGCAAAGTCCACTTCACCAGGCTGCCCTCATCCCCTTTTGGCGTAACTTGAAGAATCACCTTGTAGCCCTTACAATACTTCAGCACGTCTCCCTTCAGTATCACAAAGGTTATCTTCTTGTTTTCATCATCAAATTCAATTTTCTCTTTCAAGGTCTCAACGGTGCCCCCTTATAATTAATTAGAAGAAAAAGATGCGTCACATGCTTGTCTTATTCTCAGGACTTTGGAAACTATTATAAAACATTTAAAAATCCAAAACTTTTTCCCATCAATATATTATACAAAGTTTAGTGCTAGTACAATATATTTTTTAAATATAATAAATTATTAATTATTTGATAATTACATATTTTATTATTATTTGATTTCTAGAAATTCAAACGTACGGCAGTTACTTTTAATTCAGTAGTTTAATTAATAAAAATCTTATCCTATAATTGTTAGATTAATTTTATAAATTAATATTGAAATATGGATTGACATTAATTAATTATAAGATAATTATATATTATAATTTTAAGCAATTAATTTTGTTTTGGATATTGAATCTTAAATGGATTAGGTCTTGTTTAAAAGTGTATAATCCATGATAGGTTGGATTACATATAAATCTATTGGATATAAGCCCAACCTGCAGCCTTTTAGTAGCCAGTAATTTCCTATCACAAGTGTGGCTCATATAGAAAAGATAAGGGAAATTTGATCTCTTTTTACAATTTGAAAAGAGATAAAGGAGGCAAAAAATTTATAAATAGATATATCATATTAGAAACTACCACCGCTCCCTCTTCTTCTCCATTCTGAAACCCTAAGAGGCAAAATAGATTGTGTGATACACCTTTCTCTCCCCTTACTTATCAAACTAATAACTGTATTTATGGATTCCTCATCAGGTGTATAATCTCTCTTATTTTGTTTTGACTATTAAATATTGATTAATTCATGCTATCAACATATGGTATTAGAGTAATGTTGATAGTATGATTTTCTATCTCATTGTATTGATGAATCTAGTTATTTATTAAAAAAAATCCTAATTTTTCAAACCTAAGAACTTTAAGAATTGAAAATTTTCAATTGCAGACTAATTTCATGAAATTAAACAAAATTTATATTATATATGAGTTTAATGATATGATTGGCATGTTTAATTTCATTTAATTTGAACTTTTTCATTAGTAATTCTAGAATCCCAATTTTTCAAATTTAAGAACCTTAAGAATTGGGAATTTTCAATTGTGAACTAATTTCATTGTAACACCCTAAAAAATTAATTAAGGTATTAATCATAGATTAGCTTAATTAGGCGTAATTAATATGGGTTTGAGATTTAATTGGGATAGAAATTCTATCTAGGCTTAAATTAATAGATCATGAGAAGAGGCTAATGGAGGCCCAATGGGTTAGGTGCAGACCCAACCCAATTTAGTGTGAAGGAGGCCCAAAATCCACCTTGTATAGACTCTTCTAAGTGCCCCAATAACTCTTGTGCTGACTCACATTCTTGAGCTCTTCTAACTTAGCCTAACCCCAATTAAACTTAAGCAACCCAATGCATAAAATTGGCCCAGTAAAATTCTGCAGCCCAACACTTTAAAACTGACCCAACAACTTAAAAATCTGAAGCCCAAATGGAGATGGACCTTAGAGCAACCCATGACCCATTTTTGACCCAACTTATACCCAACTAAAACCCTAATACATCAGCCTCTTCCTCACACTTGCTGAAAACACAAAACACAAAGAGAAATTCGAAGCTTGGAGAGGAGGCTAGGGTTTGGGGCAAGAATTCTGCATTTTCTCACATTTAAAGCAAGATTCAGCCAAGGTAATAGTTATACAACTTAATCCCCCCATCTTTCTCTTTAATTTGGTCCGATTAGTTTTTCATTTGGAGTATTTTCACCCTACCCAAAATTTGAAATGTGGGTATTTAGGGATCTTCTTGGTGAAATTCGTAGGTTGAGGTTAGGGCTGACCTTGGGTGAGTTTAAACCCTCCATTTTGATGCTTCATTTGTTAATTTAAAACCCCCATAGGTAATTTATAAAATGGGTATTAATTCTGTACAAATTTGCTTAGGATTTTAGGTGGAATATTGAGTTTTCTGGTGAGGGACACTCTAATCCAAATTTGGGATTTGTGGTGGCTGTTGCAAAGTTGTCTACAAGTGAGGTAATCGGGTTTATATTAATTCCATGTATATATCTGATTTAATTTCATATGTTGCTGTATATGAATGATTTGAAATGTTGAATGAATTGGTTGGCTATCTGTTGAATTGAGATTGGACCTTGTAAGTCCATAGTAGAGTTGTGGTGCGGCTGCCACTTGTGCATGTACTTCGATTGAGCACCGGGTTATGATCAAACTCCAGATGCATAAAGCCCCGGTTGTGCTCAATAGGGAGTAAGTGCCGTGGACAGGCCTCTTCCGGTGTTAATGGCCTTTAACGTGTGATAATATGATTTCTAGTATGGGATAGTAATCATGATAGCTAATTGTTTCATTTGCTGATATGATGGATATGATTATAATGTTAATTTTGATTCATGCATATATGCTAATTAAACTGGATATATGATGGAATTACCTTAGTTACTGAGATTCATATCTCACCCCATTTCATGGGATTAACATTTCAGGTGAAGGTTCTTCGGGTAAGGATAAAGGGAAGCAAGATGATGAAAATCTATGAGCTCCAACATATGGGAGAAGGCTACACTTAGGCGGGCTTATTTAGTAGAGATGCAATTTTGTTATTAGTTTACATAGCATCATCATGTATCCATGTTGTCAAGTGTAGGCATTCATATTTTGTTTGATTAAAAATGTAACCGTTAAGAATTTAAGTCTCAGTATAGTTGAATATTAATGTATGAACTTATAGTATCATATATGTAGTTTTATTGAAATTGTGATATGGAAATTTTAGTCATATGATGTCTTGGATATGGACATAAGTTATTGTTGAATGGAATCTCTATAGAATGTGCATGGGATGTAAATTGCTGTTAATGCATGTGTTCTTGCTGTCATATAGTCATGAATTTGCTGATATGAGCTAGTTGGGCAAGTAAGAAGTAGTATTTAAGTTTTTGCAAGGATAATGGACAGATTGATGGGTAAATAGGGTAGATAAACACTATTAGAATCACATAAAATAAGGGAAGGTGGGCCTGGGCTGTTTCTAAGATGAGATTTAGAGTGTAGGGGGAGAAATTTGAGTAATGTAGTCACAGGAGGGAGTTCCGCCGCGGCTAAAAGGGCTTCGCCGAGGCCAAATGAGAGACAGAGCCGAAGGGCGCCGTGGCATAACCAATCCCACCGCAGCACAAGGGAAGAGAATTGGCCCAGGGAGAGATAGTGGCGAGGAGCGCCACGGCCTGATAAATCTCGCCGCAGTGCAAAGTGGAAAAAATCGCCTAGGAGAGTAACAGAACCAAAACTCGCCGCGGTGCATTATGTCCTGCCGTGGCGCTAGTCAAGGAAATAAAATAAGGGTTGGACAGAAGTAAAACTCGTCGTGGCTCAAATATATTGCTCCGAGGTGAGAATCGTGAGGGTGGAGAATGGGAGATCCAGGAAGCATTTCCGTCACGGTGCCTTGTGGGTTGGCCGCGGCGAAGGTCCAACTCACCGCAGCGATTTGTGAAATTTGTCCAATGATTCCAGAAAGCAACTTGGCTGCAACGGGGAAGGTATAGGTCGCTGTGCAAGTCCCCAACCTACTCTTTTTAACCTAGAAACCCCAATTACTTCAACGGTAATGGTCAGAGATGATATAGGAACACTTGTGGGAGGTTATTGGGTATTGAAACTGATGGACGGTTGAATCATAAACCCCTTATGGTAGTAGGGTTCCTTTTATGCAAATTTTGTTTTATTGAGGTGGTATGGTGATGACCCTAACATCAAGGTTCAAATTTCCTCATATTTTCGTAATGTGGTAAAATATAATAACCTCAAACCTTGATCATTAATTAATAATCTTGTATTTAACCATAATCACCATGATTACAAGGTAGGGTTGTCACATTCATGAAATTAAATGAAATCTATATTGTATATGAGATCAATAATGTAATTGGCATATTTAATTTCATTTAATTCAAGTTTCCTCATTAGTAATTTCAAATTAAGCATTCAAGTTCATACTTTGCACTTATATTTTCAAATTTGTTTTTTTTCCTTCACATGAAAATCAAATTAAATATTATATAAATCTTCGATACACTCATACAAACTAGAAGTATAATTTAATTGGAAAAATAGAGCTTATAAAGATGCAGATTGAAAAAGAGCCTTGTTCAAAAATTTTGAGTTCTTTGTTCAAAGGATTTTAGTACTTATTTTCTCTAATTGTTTGTTGCATCTTGGTTGCATTGTTGCCAGGAAGAGTTTTATAATATTTAATCTGCAAAAGGGGGTCATTTAGAAGATGAAGAACTCAACAATGGCGGTGAAACCTCCATTGTTACGTGACTAGAGTTGGGAAGATAACCAACTCTAGCCACGCACACCCACTTGCACTCCTACACGCAGGTGACGCACACACTGGGCCTTTTGGCCTAGTAAACCTAGGCCCAATAATATTTAAATTATATTTAAATATTATTTTTTTAATAATTTTATTGAGTCTAAAAATATTTATTTTGAATTTTAGAAAAATTATACAATAAATAAATATACTTTATTTCTTGAATTTTAGTTCGAGAAAATTCATGAATATACTTTATAATATTCTGCATTTTGGTGATGGGCCACTCTCCCCAATTATAAGTGTAGCCATGTTAGATGAATTTTTAAACTTTAAATGTTTTAGAATATAATGGATTATTTTTTTTCACATAATGGTTGCACCATCTACCGTGGGTCCAACCGTTAAAATATTTTGATTAGTAAAGGCCTATATATGCATTACATTGATGATGGATACATTTTATCGATATGACATTATTCATGTAATCTTTTGGATTTAATTCTTTTGGATAGGCAAATAGTAAAGGCATGTGTATGCATTACATTGATGATGGATACACCCTATCGATGTAACATTATTCATGTAATCTTTTGGATTTGACTCTTTTGGATAGGCAAATAGCTTTCTTTTAATGTTTTCAATATTTCTTATACCATCTTGGTATGGATATATTGAATGCATCTTGTATAGAGTCTTTATAAAGACCAAATTTTTATGGTATATATGAATTCTACTTGACATCACTTTGTTGTATAGTTGCCTAACTGAATGTTGATTGGGAATCTTGTATTATAATTATGTTCTGCACATATAATTAATTATTTCCCAATTTGTGGTTATATCAGTTCTTGCTTTCTAGCAACTATTTATGGTGAAGACTCTTGATCAAATGAATTATGACGAAAAAAGTTCTTGAATATATACTTAACAATTTTTGAAAAAAGATTTGGCACTCAAGAATCTAAGCTTGGAAATCTCACACTTGAATCTAGTTCTATTGATAAGGCCCATCATAAGTAATGTATGAGTCAATTCAGATCTGTCTAACGGTGATTAAATACACTATTAAAAAGGGAATTAGAGAGAGCATTCTAAACAAAGACATTGCATTAGAGCATATGAATGCAGTTAAGGAGAAATTTATGAGACTTGACAAAACTCAGAAGATTTATTTTGATAAACACCGATTATGATGAAGTGTTTGGGGTCAAAGGACACATTATAAAGCTCATTAGCTTATATTATTTGAATTTAAAAGATTATCCTACTAAATTTTCTAATGCTCTTATTAATACTATGATTGGGTATAAACGCCCAAGAATTAATGAAAACTCTTTTATTTTGTGACATCGGTATTTCGGCCACATCTTTAGAGATAGATTGGAGAGATTGGTCAGACAAAGTGTGTTGCAAGATTTAGATTTTTTTTTAGATTTTGAAACTTGTGTTAATTGTATTAAAGGAAAACCTTTTATTAGAGGTAGAAACAAAGAGGTAAATAGATCTGAGAATATTTTGGACCTAATTCATATTGATATATGTGGGCCCATTACACCTTTAGCTATAAGAAAATTCAAATACTACATTACCTTCAAAGATTATCATTCTAAACATGGTTTGATTGATCTTCTACGTGAGAAATTAGAATCACTAGATGCCTTTAAGAATTTTAAGTCAACAGTTGAATTGAAGACTAGTAGGACCATAAAATATGTTAGATCAGATAGGAGAGGAAAGTACTATGGAAGGTATACTGAGGCTGGCAGAAATCCAGGTCCATTTGCTTTATTCTTACATAAACATGACATTGAAACCCAATATACAATGCCTAAAACTCCATAACAAAATGGGTTTGCAAAGAAGCGTAATCATATTTTAATGGACATAGTTAGAAGCATAATTAATCATTCCTCCTTGCCAAAGTTCTTATGCGGTGATGCTTTAAGACTTCAGTCTATATTTCAAATAAGGTACCAAGTAAAATAATACCAAAGACTCCATATGAACTCTTTACTGGAAAGAAGCCAAACTTAAAACATTTTCGACTATGGGGTTGTAGAGTAGAAGTGAAGTCATATAATCCTCAATTAAAGAAATTAGATTGAAGAATAGTTAGTGGATTCTTCATTAGCTATTGTGTAGGTTCAAGGGGATATAGGTTTTATTGCCCTACTTACACTATCAAGGTCATTGAGTCTGATCTGACACTTTATTTTATAGATGACTTAGATAATGAGAATTTTGTACTTAGAGTCATCAATTTGCTTGATGAGAGCACCGTTTTGCCAATGCCTATTATGATACCTTATGTGTCTAATAGAGATGAAGTTGTGAAGAATCCAATTAAAGTAGATGCAAAACTCCCTATGGAAGAAACAAGTGAGTCAGTCATTGAATTAAGACGTTCTTAAAGAGTCCAAAGGCTTACAACACCAAATGATTACATGGTTTATTCACAGAAATTCAAATCTGATACTATTGATGGAACAGATCCCGAGTCCTTTCAGCAAACAATGTCTAGTCCTAATTTTGCTAAATAAATGGAAGCTATGACTGATGAGATTACCTTCATATATCAAAATTATGTGTGGGAGTTTATGGAATTACCAGAAAAGTGCAAACCAATTAGTTACAAATGGGTTTATAAAACAAAACATGACAATTCTAGTTAAATTAAAAGATATGAAGCTAGACTTATAGCTAAAGGGTACAATTAAAAAGAAAGTATCGAATATACAGAAACCTTCTATTTAGTATCTACAAAGGATGCTTTTAGGGTGGTCATGGCTTTTGTTACACAGTTTGATTTTAAACTTCACCAAATGCATATCAAGACTACTTTTCTTAATAAAGACTTGTATGAAGAAGTATACATGACTTAAATAGATGATTTTGTTGAACCTAAAATGGAACACTAAGTATGCAGACTACGAAGATCTATTTATGGGTTGAAACAAGCCTTTAGGTAGTGATACTTAAAGTTTGATAAGGTCATTACCTTTCTTGAGTTCATTGAGAATGATTTGGATTAATGTATTTATCAGAAATTCGATGAGATAAATTTTGTCATCCTAGTACTCTATGTTGATAACATTCTATTGGCCAACAATTCTATAAGTTTTCTAAATAAGATAAAACATATGTTGTCATGCCATTTTAATATGAAAGATCTTGGTGAGATATCTTTTGCCCTAGGGATCTAGATCCATTGTGATAGATCTCGTGAAACCTTGGGTTTGTCTCAAGAAACTTATATTAGATGTGTGCTTAAGAGGTATAAAATGAAAATTTATGCATATAATCTAGCACCTATTCAGAAAGGTGAATTATTATCTCAATCATAGTATTCTAAAAATAATGCTGAGAGGATTGAAATGAATATGATTCCTTATGCTTCCGCTGTGGATAATCTTATATATGTGCAAGTATGCACTCATCCAGATGTAGTTTTTGCTATTAGTGTGCTGGGTAGATACTTAAGTAATCCTAGAATGATTCATTGGAAGGCTGCTACGAAGGTCATGAGGTATCTGTAAAGTACCAAAGACTATATGTTGACTTGCAGAAAATCTGATGCATTTGAAATTGTTGGATATTTAGATTTAGATTTTGCCTCTTAGATAGATGATCGCAAGTCAACTTTTGGATATATCTTTATGATGTATGGAGGAGTTGTTTCATGAAAAAATGTCAAATAGACACTCACAGTTATTTTCACTATGGAAGCAGAGTATATCGCATGTTATAAGGCCACTTATCAAGCAATATGGTTAAGGGAATTGATTTCTAGCATGCATTTAGTTGATTTTATTTCATGACCCTTAACTATCTTTTGTAATAATTCATCTGCTGTGTACTTCTCTCAGAATCATAAGAATTCTAGTCGTACCAAGTATTTTGATGTCAAACTCTTGTTTATTAGAGAAAAGATTATCGAATCACAAACTCAAGTTGTACATATCCCGAGTGTGGATATGTTTTGTGGATCTGTTGACTAAAGGCTTATCCATAAGAGTATTTTGAGATTATGTAACTCGTATAGATCTTGTTAAATCTTATGATATAGCCTTAGTTTAGTGGGAGTCTAGAATATAATTATCTCATTTATTTTCGTTTAAGACTACTTATGTAATTTTACTCCACTCTATTTGGATATTGAAATATTGATTAATGCATTTCACATCATTTGTTTCTCTATCGGATTCAATGATTTTTGTTAATGCGTCATAAATCACTTGATTTCCTATCGGATTCAATGATTTTGAGTTGTTTCCTTTTGAATTTGTTTATGGTTTAATATACACTAATTGCTTATTGATATTTGAGTTATGCATAATTAATTAATGCTATCCAAATGGAAGATTGTTAGATTAATTTTATAAATTAATATTTAAATATGGATTGACATTAATTAATTATAAGATAATTATATGTTAGAATTTTAAGCAATCAGTTTTGTTTTGGATATTGAATCCTAAACGGATTAGGTCTTGTTTAAAAATGTATAATCCATGATAGGTTGGATTACATATAAATCTATTGGGTAGAAACTCAATCTGCAGCTTTTAGTAGCCAGTAGTTTTATATTACAAGTCTGGCTTATATAGAGAAGACAAAGGAAATTTAATCTCTTTTTATAATTTGCAAAGAGATAAAGGAGGCAGAAAATTGATAAGTGGATATATCACATTAGAAACTACCACCGCTCCCTCTTCTTCTCTATTCTGAAATCCTTAGGGACAAAGTAGGTTGTGTGATACACCTTTCTCTTCCCTTTACTTATCAGACTAATAACTGCGTCTATAGATTTCTCATCAAATATGCAATCTCTCTTATTTTGTTTTAACTATTAAATCTTAGTTAATTCGTACTATCAACAATAATAAGATAACAAAGAAGGAATGTAAGCTTGTTAAATCTTACAACGATATAATTAGGTCCTCCTATCTGTATAATGCACCCAATATGAAATAGTAAAATTAAAAGTAAAAGAAAAGCAGATTAGATTGTTATAGACTATAACGATGCATATAGATATGGTTGTGTTGTTGTGACTTTACTCATAGTAAACGTGAGCTGCTTGATAGAACCAGTGGTCTCCCAATCACCCTCACAAACCTTGTGACGACCCTAACTTCTAATCATTGTAATTTACGACTAATTACATTCAGAAAATGCGGAGAAATTTGAACCTTAATGTTATTAGAGTCATCAACTAAATAATTACAAGCATTCATGTACATAAGGGAAACAAACACTCATTTATAAACCTTTCATTTTATTACCCATTAATTCCAACTCACAAGAATCTTCTACCAATGTTTTTAAGTCATCCCTTAAGGTTACTATATGAAGAACTAAGATTTCTAGATTAACATAAGGGTTTTAAGACATTTGCCGCGGCTAAATTTCCTTTAGTTATGGCTAATTGCTCTCAGGTTCGCTCCTCTTTTTCACAGATTTCGTCGTAGCTAGTTGGACTTTCGCTGCGGCTAACCTACATGGCGTTGGGTGAGGAAGCCCCCTAGAACCTACCTTACTCGCCTCTCACTATTGGCCATGGAAAATTCCCCCTTTCGTCGCGGCTAATTCTTTTCTAGAATGCTTGTCACATTTTAACAAAAGTTCACTGCGGCCAATTCCCATTTAGCTGCAGCAAATTACCCTATAGATGACTCCTAGTTTTGTCTCTCATATTTTGCCGCGGCTAATTCCTCTCTGGTACTCTCCCTGGGTAACTTCGCCTCTATTGGCTGCTCTCTTTCTAGGGACACTCTAGGACCACTCTCCCTCCATTTGTGAACCTCTAATGGTGTTTATCTACTTGATTTACCTAGTTAATCTATCCTTTTCTGTTTCAAGATTTAAAGTATTGGTTTCTACTCACCAAGCTATCACACATCAGCAAAACCTATAATGCATGGGGCCAATGCTTAATGTTCATATAAGAGCAGGTCGCTTATCGATTGTTAGCCAATTACAACCAAAATGTTCAATTCTATGATAATTAAATTACATATACAATCCCCATACTTGATAATTCATGATGCAATGCAGCAATGATACAAAACTAGCAATCTAGTTATAATACAATTTAACAAGGTTTCCAAGCCTATGTGCTACCAAACTATTTGCTAAGCTCTCATTAATTTTCTCCTTGTCACTAAGAGGTCCGGTCCTTGAAAATGTTAGCCCACAACGGGGTGAGATATACAATCTCATTAACACAAGGCAATTTCTATATACATGTACAAGTTAATCAATCTAATGTAATTTCATGTCATCAATACCAGAATCATCAATTCAATTTGCAAATAAACTAGTTGAACTACCAATGACTACTATCCCATACCAGCAATCATACACAACATGTTAATCACCAATACCACCGGAAATGGTTCGTCCACGACACTAACTCCCCAATGAGCACAACCTAGGTTCAATGCATTCAGGGTCTAATTATAACCTGGTGCCCGATCGAAGAACATACACGGGTGGCAGCCACACCACAGCTCCACTATGGACTCACAAGGTCCAATGATAAATACTAATTTTTATCTATTTTTATCCACATTTATTATTATTATTAATGATTAATTTGAGCTTAAATGGATTTATTATACAATATTTGAATTTTTAGTTAATTTTGAAAAATAATATAATTTTGAATCAATGAGGAGAATTTTTGGATTTAAATTTCTAATATTCTATTCTCCATAATTCTTTGATGGGTTAAATATTTTTAATCTTTAAAACAATTATTAATTTTGTGTAGAATTTTTGGGCAAATGAATTGAGAAATTAAAGTGGATCAAGGGTTAAGATTGGAGCATGATTTTTTGACTTTTACTAATTTTTTATAATGGCATATTTGTAATTAGATAATTAGGTTTTCATTATCCCTTGGCAGAAAAAGGAGTCAACGTGAGAAGGGTCAGGGGCCGAAAAAGTGAAAAACTGGAGGCAATAGGAATGAATTGAATCTCTCTCAGACAAAACCTACAAGAGGTTTCAGGGGAAGAATGTCGAAAGAAAACTGAGGGAGGCGTCTTCATTCGTTTGGGCTGGATATCACGAGAAGAGGAGACGCTGTACCTGGGAGTTACTGTTCCATTGACTCTTCGATTTGGAGAAAACTTGTGCAGAGCTGTAGGGCGCTGAAAACTGTGGAAAGGAGCTGCTGCATTCTTCTTCTTTGGACTTCACGCTGAAGAACGCTGCAGCTGCAGAGGAAGGTAGCAAAAACTAGAGGAGAAAATATTGAGGCTGCTTCTTGGTTTTCTTTTTGGGATTGCAGTGCTGGAGTGATGCCGAAAGGAGAGGAGGACTGCTTCATTTTTTCTCCTCTGGCCTTCGTACAGCAAAGAGACTAGGATGCAGAGGGAAGCCAAACTAGGACGTTGATTCATTTCTTTAATTCTTCAGACTTCATGCAGAAACAACAAGGAGAGGATGACTTAACTTTCTTCATTCTCCTTTGACTTTTGGTCAACATACTGGAGCAGGGAGGATGAATTACATTTCTCCATTTTCTCTTTTGCTAGACAGACCATTCTTCTCCCACACTGAACCACCATCATCTCTATTTTCCTTCATTTATTCATGGCAGAGTTTTTGAAGGAATTTAGAGGATCCATGGAAACTTAATTAAAGGTGGCACCAAGGTGAAGCATGGAGGAGGAAGCTTGAACTCTTGAATTAATTGGATTGAAGACCATTAGGGGAGTTTATTTTTCCTACCTTTTCGTCTTTAAATTTCAAGAACTTAGAGATTTTCTAGTTTTAGGAATTTCTTTGTGGATTGAATGTTGAAACCTAGTTTTAGGTTGGACAATTATTTTATCTTGGATTGTAATTGGAATTGGTTAATTGGGATTGGATTTATGTTTGTAATTGCTGGAATTTTGATTTTCTGGACCTTATAATGTTGGTTGGATTGATGTTTGAGTTCTCTTGCATTGATTTGATTAATGTTATGCTTTTAATTGCACATCTTGGTCTTTTGCGCTACTTGATTGTTGAATTAGGTAGTATGATTGCTTAATTGTTCAATTAGGTAATTGAAATCAAATATCTAGAATTAATTGAACCCAATTGTTGAAGGATTTGATATGTTTAATTGGCTCAATTACTTGCAAATTACTTGAATTAACTAAGGGTTTCCTAGTTAAGTCAAGCGATATGCATTTGAGTTTAAGGTTTCTTATCCTTGGATTGAGTTGATTAATTACATTAGTCTATTATCTAATTACTCCTCTTGGTCTCAATCAATCTTTAGTGAGTGATGAGAGCCGAAATTTCCTTGTAAAACTTTGGTTGCCTCCTATTTGTTCCTAGCATTTTCAAAATCACTTTAACTTCAATTTAGAGTATTATAGTTTAATTACTTGTTTGGTTTTTCTATTTTAGTTGAGATTTAATTTCTTAATTCAAAAGCCCCCCCATTTGCATGCATTTAGTTCAATTAATTTTGCATTTAGTGTAGTGATATTTTTTTTAGAATTTGCATCAAATAGCAAGTACCAAATAATCACCTAAAATCAATTCAAATTAACCCCTAAATTGCTCCTTGGGAAGAATGACCTAGGGTTGACTTATACTGCATTAATTTAATCTTAGTTTAATTGAGTGCTTAAATGACTAAGACATCATCATCCAATCACAATAATAATTCAAGTAGTCAACTAATCATTTGACATTTTAAAATCATACATGTGTAACAAATATCATATTAACATGAACATATACATGGAACTAGGAAATTAATCCTGGTTACCTTAATGGAGCCAATTACTCTTCCTCTAACTACCATAAAAATCCAAATGCACATTAAGCCTAACTTCTTAAAGGGTCAATTGCACCAATTCAAGGTCAAGACATCAAAGCTCACAATGGTTAACTCCCCACATCTCCATTTTCGCACATATACAAGCCATGCACCAAAAGTCAGTCCAAATGATGGGAATTTAGTACATACATCTCATAAAAGGAGAGAAATCACTTACCCATACATCTAAGAGTTTAAATGGATTGATTTGAGCCTCAACTACCAAGAACACACCATGGGACATTCCCAAATTCGAAATTTCAGTCATCAAGCCCAGAATTTTTATTGTTTCATCTTCATCTCCTTGTAATTTCGTATAATAGCAGAACCCATTATAAAAATCAATCCTTGGGGACATTTTTCAGCAAAATAATATACAAAATGAGAGGAAAATGCTTACCCAATCACCCCTCTAGCTTCTAACTCCAAAAATCTTACAAAAAAACACCCAGACACCAAATTTCAAATTTGAGAAGGAGATGAAAATGCTCAAAACCAGAAATTAATCAGACCAAAATGAAGAGGAGAATGAGAGGGACATGTTTTATATATATTAAATTGGCTAAATCTTCCTATAGAAGTGAGAAATGGTGGAGAAATGCAGCAAAACCCTAACCCCTCTTCTCAAGTGCGAAAATAGTTTTCTAAGTCTGCAGAACATGAATTTCTTGGCAGCCAAATGGGTAGAGAGAAGACTTCTTAGGGTTTTAGTGAAGATGGATTGGTCTAGTGGGCCTATTATTTCAAGTGGGTTGGTGCTAGGTGAGATGGGCTACAGAGACTCTTAGGGTTAGGGAGAGTGTGTTGATTTGAAGGCCTAAAATCTAGTGGGTTCAAAGATTGGTGTTAGTTGGGCTAAGTCTCATGAATTAGGCTTTGGAGTTGTAGTTGGGTCAAGTCAAATTTCAAGAGTCCATTTATTTTGGGTCTGCATCTATAATCATTGGGCCCAAATATTATCCATGTCTGATTTATTTTTAGAATTGGGCCAAGATTTATTACTTTAGGCTGCATAATTTTTTTTTTATTGGGGATGGAATGTGTTAATCCAATAGCTCAAGACCTAATTGGCCTCACTTCCCCAAATTTGGGCTAAAGCTAAATGGGCTCTTATCTCTCTTAAATTCACTAATAAGGTTTAGGCTTTCCAGAAAATTTAAGTTAAACCCACAAGGAGACTAGTATTGGGCTCTCCTACTAAGCTCATGGCATAATTGGACTTCTACATTTAGTCCAAAACTTTTCTATATGGCCCGAAGTAAAAGTCTACCCTCTTAATTAATTTTGTTAATTAATCTATGTTACTCCCTAATTGTCACAATTAGTCTTAAATAAATTTTGAGGTGTTACAAACCTCCACATGATGAATATGACTAGGTGCTACATGGTATACACGATGTTGTTTTTTGCCCTTCAGAGCGTCATAAATGTGATCTGCAGAGGCCTTAATCTCAATCTCACTCTCTATGGTACTTGGTACAACCATTCTTTCATAAACAAAGTTTTAGATACTTGGAATATTATGGGGCAATAAGAACATCAACAGACACTTATATATAGAAAATGAGAGCCACAAGAGGCAACATTTGAAGATAATATTAAAAATAAATTATATAGACATTTTTTTAAGTTTTGTTAAAATTATATTAAGACTTTTATATATTTTGAAAAAATATATAAATTTATTTTAAAATAAAAAATTATTATCTAATTTTAAATTATTTATTAAAATATCATTTATTAATCTAAATATTTATATATTTTTTAAAACTAAAATACTCTTTTATATTTTTTTATAAAAGATATTTTAGTCCAAAAATTTTAAATTAAATTAAATTTTATATTTTAGAAATAAAATAAAGTCTATATAATTTTGATAAATTTAAATAAAGTATATAAAATTTTCTCTAATATTAAAGTATGTCAATTTTGTTTTGTTTGTAGATATCTATGCACTTATATGGAGGTAGAGAAAACTCTCGACATGTTTGGTTTAACATTAGAAAGAGAAAATGAAAATAAAAATTTGATGAAAAATTAATTTTATTTTTATAATTATTATTTAATATTATTTAATAATTATTATTTAATTATTAAAAATAAAAATATTATAAATATTTTTATTTATAAAATTATATTTTTTATTCTTATTTTTATACTTAATTTTTTAAGATCGAATGAGTCCTTATCTCTTGTGAGAATAAAAAAGAGGGTTTAAATTTATGGTGAAGATGAATAAAAAGTTGATGTTCCGCTATAGAGAGTGGGCCCACCCCCTCCACTGTCCACCTCTTATCTTTTCTTGTTATCCTTAAGGTCGTCATATTTATAGAGCTTATTGAATGATCGGAACTTGGAAGATATTGGCGAGCACTTTGCTTATTGTTCGTCGCCTATTGACTATCCACATGGTACGTAAACGTGAGGTCTCTGGTACTCGTGTCCCTACCATATATCGCAATAAAAAGGCTTAGGCCTTAGCCTTTGGTACACAGAGCTATTTGGATTGCTTTGGTATAGAGATCAGCATCTTCACCTCGAAAAAGTTGATTGCATTTAGTTTTGTATTTAATTTTATAGTCATGTAAAAGAGAGAAAATCATAAGAAGATATCAAACGTACACACCAACAGACACGTTTTCTGGCAATTATAATTTGGATTCGAATTTGAATTAACATATGATGTCTCTTCCTTCAATCGCAAAGGCCCACCTGGCCCACTGTTGTTTTTGTCATGACTGAACAATTAGCTATGATTACATTAAAACATTTGACTTTCACGATGGAAGGACTGTCG
This sequence comes from Erythrophleum ivorense, assembly GCA_026724425.1. Taxonomy (NCBI): domain Eukaryota; kingdom Viridiplantae; phylum Streptophyta; class Magnoliopsida; order Fabales; family Fabaceae; genus Erythrophleum; species Erythrophleum ivorense. The sequence continues at coordinate 28,560,175 of JAIUCV010000008.1, forward strand.
GTGTGACAAACTAATTGACCGGTCCCAGGGCTAGATTCCATGGCCAATAATTGGCCATACACATGATGCTATTTCCCTGGATGAATGGATTACATTGAACTCTATGGGGGATGATGCTACTGGGCTAGCTAGACGGTAAGATTGTGTCCTAGAAATTTACCAATTTCACTGGCAAAAAAACAAAAATCATAGCCAAAAAAATTTTATCTGTGATTGTATACAATAGTCTTTAAACTGTTATACTCGTGTGTGCTGACGTATTTTTTATATAATTATATAATATTTATTATATTTTTATAATAATTATTTTATATATTAAATTATTATTTTAATTATCAAATTATTTTTTAAATATAAAAATAATTTTTTATTTTATTTATCTCCACTTACTTATTTTTTTATATTCTCTCCTTTTTTACAATATCATACTAAATATATCGTTAAACACAGAATCTAGGATGAGAAATATTTGCATAGCTAAATTTTGAGACTAAAAAAGAAAAATAAAATTCCATCTATAAATTAAAGATAAGAATTTTCATCTCTAATGAAAAAATGTATTTTTTAAATTAGAGATAAAAAATTTTATCTTAAAAAAAATGTCTCTAAATTGGCAAATAAAAAAATATTCAAAGGTGCCTTTGTGGTTCACTGCTATGCTTTGAACTGCTGGGGCACGGCTTCGAAAGCTGGTACACCAAAAAAAAAAATATATTCAAAGATGGAAATTTTATCTCAAATTTGAGATAGAATTTCCGTCTTTGATTTGTTGTCTTTGATCAGAATATCTAAATAGTGGCAGTTTATATGCCACTATATGTTGCAGGCTCCCACAATATTTTTGTTTTATTTTTTACTTTTTCCCTCCATTTTTATTTCCATATAGACCTATATAATTTTTGTTGCCACAAAAAAGTTAACTTTCAAATGTTATTATTTAAATTTTTCTTAAAATTAATTGTTATTAAATAAAACCTCATTTATTATTGCAAATACTATTCCAAAATCACAGTTTATGCGTCTTTAATATCTACAAATATAATTTGAAAGTTATTGTATGTGTTTTTAATATTTTTTTTAAAAATATTTTACAATGTATATTGTTTCAAATCAACATCCAACAAGATCCATAGATCAAACTATAATATATGATCTAATTGATATAACCAAAATTTCACTAACAATATGTTTCGAGCATAAAAGAATGAGATGTAATTATTAGACATTTGTAATGTGAAAAAAATGAAAATATTGCTTCTACAAACAAACTAAAAAAACTAACACACCACTATTTTGTTTTTGTAGACCCCATATAACCCCTTATACCATCATTTATGTACTTATTGCTATACCTATGCAAATTAATCCAACTCTTTGTCCATATTTAACATTTGTGTAGAATAACAATTTCTTAAGGTCAATTTGAAACATTGGAACTTGTTAGATTAGAGAGAAGGTATTTAAAAATTGGTGCAGAAAAAAACTAATGCAATACTTTGAAGCTTAAAATGAGACTTATGCCACGGTGAACAAAACGAAATCGTTGTACTTGAATAAGAACAAGCAATGTATCTAAAGTCCAGAACTTGCGTGTTTCAGTTATTACGTGAATAAATCCACGAACGTTCCCAAATTAGCAAGTGGAATCCAACCTTTAAAGAAACACCAATAACAATCAAATTAACTTAAGTAACCGACCCCTTTTCTCGTATTATTGTCAATAAAAAAATAGAGAAATCTCGAATTAAAAAAATTACAAACTTGTATGGATTTTACCACTGCACTAGAAAGAAGAATTTCACGGTTATGTCAATAGTCATTGAATTCAACTATCATCATGAACATGATGTAAATTAGGAGAAATGATGCCTACCTACCACCATAAACGTAATGTCCTTAGAATGTGATTCATTGGAAATTGAAACCGCACCTACCTGAATGATGTCAACTACCACCAACATAACGTGAAAGATCATTTTGAGATCAATAATTTAGGAGATGAAACTAAAACCCTCCCATATGTAAAGAATTAAAATAGAGTATTAGTAGGATGATATAACATTTTACGTTATAAGGATGGCATTTCATATTATACTTTCAATTAAATTTTAAAACCGCTAACAAAAATCATTGTATTTGTGAGGAATCATTTTGGAACAAATACTGAAATATTAAAATTTTAAAAATACCTAATTGTGGGGAATCAAAATAGAAATTTTTAAACCCATTTAAATATCAATAATTGAGTTGGATATTTTATGACTATAAACATGTAGATGGTATTCATACAATTATAATGATATATAATGTAAACATTATAATGATGTATACTGCAAGTGAGAAACAGTGAAGTGGGCCTATGATCTTAAATTATTGCATGTACTCTTTTAAATGATTGGTACACTTACAAAAAAACTTAATAATAGTTTTATCTATGAAAAATCAAATTAAAAAATATAAATTTATAAGATACTAAAATGAGTTTTTAGTAGGCTAACTTGGCATTTTAAAAATAAAAATTTATGAAAAATCAAATTAAAAAATACTAGGTCTATTACTGCAGAATTCTGTGACAGCACCAGTGGACAGCCTGACCTTTGGATCATTTTGAATGTCAAACATTTTCTGTGTTGGATGTTATGGTCTGAACATATTTTTATCATAAAGTATACATGTATAGCTTTCTAGAATGTCCAAAAGTGCATGATTTTGAGTTTTCTAGAATTAGTTATGATTTTTCAAAATTGTAACAAAAATGAGGACAAATCTAGCCAAAAATGAATGTGTATTTTGAGCTTCCCTTTGAGTTCCACTAGATGTAGGTCACTTTTGATGATGTAAATGAGTTGTATTTATATAATTAAATATGAGAATATGTTGTATGAGTTCACATGGTCCATGTAACACGGAATGGAATTTGTATACAAGACATAACGCTAAAATAATCAATATTTTATTGCCTTTTTCATTGGAAACTTATGTGATTCATGGAATTGAGTTATTTAAAGGTATGAGATGAGCTAGAAATTATGGTGTTACATTAATTAGTATTAGAGCAAAGGTTTAGGCTCTTGATGTGGGTTGTGGCTTATATTTATGAGTTGCCTAGATTCATATGAGCTTGTTTTATGGATGAATTGAGTGTGTTGTTGGTGGAAGTGTTCCCTTTTTCATGTTAAAGTTTGTTATGATGTTTTAGCAAGATGGTGAACATTAGGAGAGGTCAGCCCTCTAGAAAGGCTCGTGCTGATGATAGAGCTGGGACTAGTGATTCGGTTGCTGGAGCCCTACAGTCTATTATGGCTCTCTTAGATCAGCAGCAGGTCATTATTATGCAGTTATAGGAACGACTTGCTGAGAGGGATAGTCAGGGCCCTACATCTACTCCTCCACAGCCATCTCACCACTCAAATCCTCCCAAGCATTTAGGGGTGACTCACTCAGATCCATAGCCACACATATAGACGATTGCCCCTATTCCACCAGCTCAGACGCCTCCAGCTCAGCAGTAGCCCTCGACCAGAAAGATTATTACCCATTATAATATGATGAAACAAGGTTAGTAGATTAATCAAATGAGGTTGATTTGATTAAATTCTCAATAGTGTATAATTTAGGGTTCTACTTGACTACAACTTTAACTGGACTATTTTAGATTATTTTTAAAACCTATAACCTTAAAGTAAATATTTTTAATGAAGAGTAGAGTTCAAATTTTATTATGAAGCTATTAGTTTTTGAAAATATGAAAAAATGAGCTCAAACAATAAAATTAAAATGTAAGGGTAAATTTGGAATTTTTGGAAAAATGGAAAACTCTAGAATTCTCTATATACAGTCCCCACCCTCCTTCTCATTCACTTGGAATCGACCTTAGGTAGCCTAAACCCTCATTTATGGTGGGGTGAAGAAGGAGTAAAAAATAAGGGAAGAAAGCCATATAGAGGCTAAACAAGCGAAAGCATATTGAAGTATATGTGTAAGGCAATTGATCCAAGGGAAGAGACAAAAGAAATTGATTGATTTAGATTGAAAAGGTAGCTTTTCTTTCATTCTTATATATGTGTGGTTGGTTTGCTTGAATTTCTTGGTTGCTTGTGTGTATTGGTTGTAAATAGGTGACTTGTTGCTTGTTTGAGTATAATATGCAATTGTATGACACCCATTGGCATTTGTGATTAGGGTAGTCTTTTTATGGGTGAAGCTATGTCAAAAGTCATTAGTTATTGGGTGAGACTAGATTGAAATTGTCACACCCGAAAATGCGACCGCGTGGCGCCAAATCGAAATCAGAATTAAATGTAATGGTAGAAAAGTAGAGTCGCCACCAAATTTTTTATTTTTTGAAAAGGTAAAATTTTGGAAAAAACCTTTTAATTTAGAATATCAAAAAATGTGGTCTGCGAGCCAGAAAATGGGTTCAGGAATCGGTTGTGAGTGGGGAAGGTATTAGGCACCCCACAACACCCGTTACTAAGAACGGTTACCCTAAATTAGTTGTGCAAAATTACCATGGCCTCTATCCTATTTTAATTCCCTTTAACAAATCACATGCAAAATAAGAGATAGAAATAACAGAAATGAAATTAAAAAAGAAAAATGAAATTAAAGAAATGAAATTAGAAAACAAAATAAAATTAAAGAAATTAAGAAAATGAAGATTGAACAGAAAATTTTATTTACAATGGCAGACTTGACCTAGGATGAAAGCCTAGGGCCTACGTACCCTCTAAAGGGAATCAAATTCCACGTAGTTCGATTGAAAGTAGATGTGTTTGTTTTACTCCTTTTTTTTTGTTTTGTTTTTTGTTTGTTTGTTTGTTTGTTTCATTTTTAGTTTTTTTCCTTTTTGTTTTGTTTTTTTTGTTTTTAGGTTTTGTGATTTTTGTTTTTGTTGTAATGGTTGTTTTTTTGTTTTCTTTTTTTTTATGGTTTCACGATTTTTATTTTTCTTTAAAGAGATAAAGAGAATAATTTGATTTCCCCTTAACAATTAAAACAAATTTAAAAGTTGACTGGCAGGTTTTGATTTGTCAAGAGTGAATTTAATATTTTCATTTTTGATTTTGCTTTCCTTTTTTCAATTTTTCTTTCTGCATCTTTTTTTTAGTTTTATCTGATTAGTTACGATTTTTTATTATTATTTATTTATTATTATTATTTTTGTTTTTTTTTGTTTGTTTGTTTTTTTTTTGTTTTGTTGTATCATTATCATTTTTTTATCTCTTTCTTTTTTCTTTTATTATTATTATATTTATTTATTTTTTTTAAACATCTTGATTTTTCTTTTTCTTCTTTTTTTTTGAAAGGGCCAAGAAAATAGAAATCAATCTCTCCTCTTAACCAATAATATGAGGTTTCGATTTGGCATATGTATTTTGATTTGTTAAAATGAAAATTAACCCTTCTTTCCTTCCTCTTTTCAAATTTTTTTCTTTCTTATTGTTTCTTTGTTTTTCAAAATTTTTTCTTCCCCTTTTTTTTTATTGTCTCTTTTTACTCTTTTGTTTTTATTTATTCATTTGAGGTTTTCTTTTTCTTTCTTTTTCTTGAGTTTTGTTCTCATTTTTTTTTTCTTTTTTCTTTTCATTTACTATCATTTTGTTTTTACTTTTGATTTGATTATTTTATTTTTATTTCAGTTTTGGTTCTTAGATCTCTCAGTTATCACATCCCCCTTTTTTTTTTACCTCAACATGATTTTTCTTTTCTTTTCTTTCTCTTTTCTTGTCAACTTTGATATTTGGAATAGGATTAAGATGGAAGAAAAAGCCTTTTGATATCCTATGCTTAATTTTTCCTTCTTGTTTCCTTATTCTGTGACCCCTCCCTCTTTTTTTTTTGGAAGAGAGAATCCTTTTATATATCTTTTTTTTTTGTTATTATTTTTCGGGAAACCTTCTTTAAGAAAATTTTTTTCTAACTCTCAATCTTGTTATATCGTTTTATTTGAAATTAGACCCCGTTTGCTGTGGGCCATTGAAACCCAAACATGATTAGAAAACCCAACAAGGATTAAGGAGGCTTATTGCCGCACATACCCTCGAATTGATTTTTATATGTCTGAAGGGATAAGAAATCCCACACGACAATTAAAAAAAATGAAATGAAGTTAAAATAAAAAAAACAGTTTGAAGTCAAATGTCAGTCCTAAGTTTCATACAAGATTTGCATCTTCATTTTAGCTGCAGTCACCCACATTTTCAAAGACCATGGCAGGTCGAGGATTCAAACAGCAATTGCATCCAATTTTCATATATTGGTTACTGAATCAAACCCTCTCAGGATCGTCAAATCACCCAACATGTTCAACTCCTTTTTTTTTATTTGATTTCTTTGTATTTTGAAACTAACAAAGGGCAAATTATGCAGTAAAACCCGTTATGAATTGGTTACAATCCCACATGCACCGAGCCAAACCTTTAAGGTTTATCGAGACTTGGTTAGAGCAAGATACCATCAAAATCAGAATTTGACGCAAAAATTTGGCCACACGATTTGATAAAAAAAATGTGTAGAAAATTATTCACATGCAGCACCTTATTGTTCAACATAAAATCGTAAGTCGTGCAGTCATTCAACATAGAATCCTTTATGCAGGAGTATAATCAAACGAAAATCAAAACTGTATAGTGGCAAGATACAGACTTCTGTGCAAGGACTCGTTCCTGCATAGCACACTTCTATACCAAACAGAATAGCAAAAGAGATGCGAGGCACATGATGCAGCGTCGCAACGCTCATTCGTGTGCATTACACCTTCCTTGCGAAGTAAAATCGAAAACTGGGTGATGATAAAAGCACAAAATTCAACGCATGAGCTTATGTAATGCACAAGATTTACAAACATGAAACTAGAACCTGAGGCTTCGTGACAGTCAAACATAGAGTTTCATACAGAAACTCGTACAGAGCCCAGCATACCAAGAGGAAATCCCATGGACCAAACCCATTCAAAAAAAAAAAATCAAGAACAGATTAAACATCCCTATAAGACCTTCATGTAAGATACCAATTTCAAAACATGCAACCACTTATAACAAAACATGGCAGGGGCAAATCCAAACAAATCCAACAACAAATTATAGTAATCAAATGTATAAACTAATTCGAATTTCTATCAGGCATTCGATCGAACGTTTGCTATGCACACTACAGGACATTATAGGACATGATGTTTCCTACCTCATCCCTAGCTATATCGTGTGCGAATGCTATACAACCCCTCATTCGCATTTTCATCAGCAACAAGCCACAGCAGTTTCATTGACACACGAAGAGAGCATGGAAAATTTTGTATCTTACCTGTAGGAGTCTCGGCAGGAGAGTGATTATCTCCGGGCTTCCCTCTTCTCTCTCGAACCCTCCTTCTGTAATACCTTCTGCTCCTTGTTTCGATCCTCGGTCCTTAGCGTCCTCTGTTCTTCGTCTCGGACTCCTCTTTCCCCAATTTTTCTTCCTGGATTTCTCCCTCGCTCACCCTCTAATCTCTGAATTTTTTCTCCTTCATGCTCTCGAATTCCAGCCTCAGTTCGAAGGATCCTCCCTCTCGATCCTCCGTTTTTCTCTCTTTCCCTCGATCGCCTCTCTCGCTCGTCGTCTAGTCTCTCCCTCGATTTTTCGGCCTCTTCCCCTCTCTCTCGCACTCCGTTTCTCTGGATTTCCGAATCTCCTCCCTCCTCCTTTTCCTTTGTTTCTCCCTTTTACTTAAAAGGAAAACCTCCTTCGGCTTTCGACGATGATCGAGACAAGAGCCCAAGGGTCAGCTTTCCAGGCGCCCTTTTGACTCTCTGCCTTAGTCCCTCTGAAACGCTGCCTGGCTTTTCCTCTCATGTGTTTCTCTGCGACATCGGGTTGATCATCTCCTATTGTCGTTGCCATTTTCGTGTTTTTCCTCCCTCTGTGCCTCTATGCGTGCCTCGTTCCCAGACCCTCTGTGCGTGCCTCGTTCCCAGACCCTCTGTGCCTCTGTATGTGTGTTGTCAGTGTTGTGTCGTGGAGTGAGTGTGAGTTAGGCTGCCAGGGAGAGACGGGTAGGTTAAAGGATGGATCCGGGTTGGGTTGATCCGGCCCAGGGAGAGGCAAGCAGAGTAGTAGATGGGCTTAGGGTGTCTCGGCCCACTCTTTTTTTCTAATTTTGGGCTAAGATATAGCTCAATGGACCTGAGTTAAAACGATTTGGGCTTCCTCTTTTTTTTCCTTTTAATAGAATTTTCTTATTTTCTATAGCCTTCAGAAATTTTATTATTACTACTATGATTATTATTATTATTAATTTTTTTTTAATTTACTTTTCCTTTTCCTTCGTTTTTTTGAAAGTGTTTCTTTTCATAATATATATATATATTTTTAATTGTTTTATGTCTATTATTATTATTATTATTATTTTATTTTCCTTTAAGTTTATATGTTTGTTCTTCTTTTTTTTTTGTAAAATTTTGTTGTTTTTGTTTTTGTTTTGTTATGTTATGTTTTGTTTGTTTGTTTTTTTTTAATTTTTGATTGATCTTATTTTATTTTTTGTTTTAGTTTTTTTTTTCATTTGTTTGTTTTTTCTATTGTTGTTATTTTTTTTAATCTAGTGTTGTCATTATTTTTGTGATTTGTCTGGACAAAATACGGTGTTCACAGTTGCCCTTCTTTACTTGTTTCTTAGGTTATGAGATAAAAAAAATGTAACTTTTGATATCTTTGCATAAGGAACAAGTAAAGATAAGAACACGTATTTTGTCTGACAAAAGGAAAGAGCGACCTAAACAAAAATATGGTGTGTTTACAGGTTGCCCTTCTTTATTTATTCTTAAGTAAAGGGATCGAAAATATGATTGTGATATCCTTAGCTTAAGAATAAGTAAAGATGGAAACATGTATTTTGTTTGGGGAGCTACTAGATAGAAGCGAACTGATTTATCAGGGGAAGCCAAACTAACTCAAAGATAATAGGCTAAGAAATGTTTGTTAGAGCGAAGTTTCGGGAAATGCCTGTTCAGAGCTTGGGAGGTGCTCGGCTTGCAGGACCTTAAGAGAGTGCTTGACTTACACAGGGCTTTGAAGGTTGCCTAGCTTGCAGGGTTTTAAAAGAATGCCTGGCCTATGCAGAGCTTGAAAAGTGCCTGGCTTGCAGGGCTTTGAGGGTGCCTAGCTTGTAGGGCTTTGAGGGTGCCTAGCTTGTAGGGCTTTGAAGGTATGCCTGGCTTGTAGGGCTTTGAAGGTGTGCCTGGCTTGCAGAGTTTTGAAAGTGCTTGGCTTGCAGGGCTTTGAAAGTGCCTGGCCTATGCAGGGCTTTAAAAGGGTGCCTGGCTTGCAAGGCTTTGAAAGTGCCTGGCCTATGCAGGGCTTTAAAAGGGTACTTGTCTTGTAGGGCTTTAAGGGTGCCTACCTTGTAAAGCTTTGAAAGTGCCTGGCCTATGCAGGACTTTAAAAGGGTTCTTGGCTTACAAGGCTTTAAGGGTGCCTAGCTTATAGGGCTTTAAAAGTGCCTAGCTTGCAGGGCTTTAAGAGTGCCTAGCTTATAGGGCTTTGAAAGTGTGCCTGGCTTGCAGGGCTTTAAGGGTGCCTAGCTTGTAGGGCTTTAAGAGTGCCTGGCTTGCAGGGCTTTGAGGGTGCCTGGCCTATGCAGGGCTTTGTAAGGGTGCCTGGCTTGCAGGGCTTGAAAAGTGGCTAGCGTATGTAGGGCTTGAAGGTGCCTGGCTTGCAGGGCTTTGAAGGTGCCTGGCTTCCAGGGCTTTAAGGGTGCCTGGCTTGCAGGGCTTGAAAAGTGCCTAGCGTATGTAGGGCTTGAAGGTGCCTGGCTTGTAGGGCTTGAAAGGTGCCTAGCATATGTAGGGCTTGAAGGTGCCTAGTGTATGTAGGGCTTTAAAAGGGTGCATGGCTTGCAGGGCTTTAAGGGTGCCTAACTTGCAGGGCTTTAAGGGTGCCTAGCTTGCAGGGCTTTAAGAGTGCCTAGCTTGTAGGGCTTTAAAAGTGCCTGGCTTGCAGGGCTTTAAGAGTGCCTGGCTTGCAGGGCTTTAAAAGAGGATGTTATTCTTTGGTGAGTTTTCCTAATCTTGAAGACTTTACTCTGTTTATCTGAATTATCCTAGTGTGAGTTGTGGGTTCACATGTATGTATGTATGAAATACGAAAAGCAAACGTGATGCGAATATTGACTTTTGCCTTGCCCCAGTGTAAACCAGAGGTTATGTGAAGTGTGCAAGTATGGTGCGCATGGGACATATGATTCCTTATTTCCTAAAATGCAACTTGCCCCTATGTACCCCAGTATGAACTTTGTAATAGGTAATACATATAAGATGCAAGTTTTGTTGTTGTTTTTTGTTTGTTTGTTCTTTTTTTTTTGAATTTCCCAGTTTGAGAGTTTGATTTTTGAGTTTTGGGCCCAGTTCTTTCGTTAACAGAATCATCTCAAACGAAAGGAATACGCATTGCTTTTGCATTTCCGGCTCCGTTTTGAAAAATGATTTGGTGAGATTAATTATTACTATTATTTTTTGTTTAACCGGTCGACCACAGTGGGGCTGGGATGCTACCCTTCCGAGATGTGACGCCCATCTAGCCAAACTTTCAGTACTTTAGGCTGCGTGCCATTTGTAACTCTCAATCTCTTATTATCAAAGAAGCTTGTGCGTGATCCTCGCCACTATAACTGTTTCTTTTTATGAGTCTACTTTTTGAGTAACGATAAGGGTTTATAAAGGATAACTGATCCAAAGAAGGCGCTGACCATGCCGTGCCAAGTAAAAGCTTTGATGAATGCCCTTTTTTTTTGGTGTTAAAAAAAAATCATGTCATGCAATTTGGGCTTGTGGCGAATGATTTTATTAACGCTTGCCAAAGGAAACATTTAAGAGTTCAGACAATACAACATTTGATTAAAGAATGAGACCATAATGGTGCAGGAATGGACAGAATTTGACACGAGAAATTCTTTTAAAGATTGCTCGCTACAATTGGTTCCACATGCCCTAATGGACCGATCTGTCGTGCAACCCGAAATAATATATCTCATCCAACCTAGCCTATGACTCTTGACTACTTGGAGTTCTATTCTGCTGGCTGCTTAATAGCTTCTGCCAAAATGTACTTTCAAACTTTACTCCATTTTTGCTCAGGTACTCTATTGCCTTACCCTATTATTCTTTTTCGTCTTCTTTTTCTCCTTCTCTCTCTCCCTTTTTTCTTTTTTTTCTTTGCTCTAGCTTTTGCCTAGGCTGCCCTTTTGGGTTTTCAAACTAATGAGCTCTTCCCATCACGTAAAGTACTTCTTAACTGCGTCCGAATTAAGAGGCTTTGTTAATTGATGACCCTCCATGTCCATTAAGACCAGTGCTCCTCCTGAAAAAGCGTGCTTAACAATATAGGGGCCTTCGTAAGTGGGGGCTCATTTGCCCCTCGCGTCATCTTGGTTTGGCAAGATTCTCTTGAGGACTAAGTCCTCAACTCAAAACTCTTGAGGGCGAAGTTTTTTATTGAAAGCTCTTGCCATTCTCCTTTGATACAATTGTCTATGACATATTGCAGTATGTCTTCATCCCTCGATCATGTTCAGCTGCTCATACCGAGTTCTTATCCAATCACTTTCATCTAAATTAGATTCAATCAACACCCGTAATGATGGGATTTCGACTTCAATTGGCATGACAGCCTCCATTCCGTAAACTAACGAGTAAGGAGTTGCTCCGGTCGAGGTACGCACAGTGGTGCGATACCCATGCAATGCATACGGGAGCATTTCGTGCTAATCCTTATAGGTGACTGTCATCTTGGCAATAATTTTTTTGATATTTTTATTTGCTGCCTCTACAGCCCCGTTCATCTATGGCCGATACGGTGCCGAGTTATGGTGCTTGATCTTGAACTGCTCACAGAGCTTAGCAACTTCTTCCCCATTTAAGTTCGGGGCGTTATCAGTGATGATTTTCTCTGGTAATCTATACCGACAAATGATATTCACCCTAAGAAATTTGCAGAAAGCCTTTTGCGTGATGCTAGTAAAAGAACTAGCCTCGATCCATTTTGTAAAATAATCAATGGCAACCAAGATAAAACGATGCCCGTTAGACGCTTTAGGATTGATTGGTCCGATCACATCGATGCCCCACATTGAAAATGGCCATGGCGATATCATATTGTGTAGCGAGACCGGTGGTGCATTAATTTTATCTAAATAAATTTGACATTTATGGCATTTTCGAACATACTCGGTACAATCTTGTTCTATGGTCAACCCAAAATACCCACACCTTTGGATTTGTTTGGTCAAAGTGTGACCATTTGCATGCGTACCGCATATTCCTTCATGAATCTCTGCTACCACTTTCTGAGCCTCCTTCGCATCTACACACCGCAATAGTGTACCATCATGACTTCTTTTGTATAATGCCATTGCTAATGAAGAAAGTCATGGCTAAACGCCAAATAGTCTTCTTATCGCCCTCAGTGGCCTCAGTGGGGTATTCCCTACTCATCATATAAACCTTGATGTCATGATACCAGGGTTGCCCATCGCATTCCTCTTCTATGTTTAGACAATAGGCTAGTAAATCCCTGGATTCTACTCAAAGCGGCTGGACCTGGACTCCATAGTCGAGTCGAATCATTACTGCTAATGTAGCCAATGCATCGGCAAATTGATTTTTATCTCGAGTCACTTGCTGGAAATTGATTTCTTCAAATTGGCTTATTAGTTGAACTAAAAATTTATGATAGGGGACCAATTTCGAATCTTTAGTTTGCCATTCTCCATTCACTTGATGAATTATGAGGGCGGAGTCCCCAAAAACTTCCAGACTTCTTATGCCAAGGGTTATGGCGGCATTGCTTCCCTTTTGGTGATACAACAACGGCCCCAATGTCATACCCATGCATATTTGTGGCCCCATCGAAATACATCTTCCATCTCCCATTACCACCATCCTTGTCGTCTTCATTGTCCTCTATAGTGAGTATGTCTTCATTAGGGAAATGGAAATCCAATGGTTGGTATTCATCCAGAGGATTCTCGGCTAGATGATCAGCTATGATGCTTCCTTTTATAGACTTTCGAGTCACATACTTGACATCGTACTCAGATAGAATCACTTGCCATTTAGAGACTCTTCCTGAGACGTGTGGACTTTCGAAGATATATTTGATGGGATCCATTCTGGAAATTAGTCATGTGGTGTAACAGAGCATATACTGTTGTAACCGTTTAGTGGTCCATACCAATCCACAATAGGTCTTCTTGATCAATGGGTAGCGCGCTTCACACTCATTGAACCTTTTGCTCAAGTAATAAACTGCCTGCTCTTTCTTCCCTAAGGCATCATGTTGCCCCAATACAGCCCCCATTGACCTTGGCAAGATTGTTAGATAGAGAATTAAAGGTTGTCCTGGTGCTGGCAGAACCAGGATTGGGGGATTTGATAGATACTCCTTAATCTTATCAAATGCCTTTTGACAGTTATCATCCCATTTTTCGGTGTGGTTCTTTTTCAATAATTTGAAGATTGGCTCGCAAGTAGCAGTTAGATTGGCGATGAATCTTGCTATATAATTGAGTTGGCCCAAAAAGCTTCGTACTTCTTTTGTCGTTTGCGGGGATGGCATTTCTTGAATGGCTTGTATCTTATCAGGATCTACCTCTATTCCCTTTTGACTTACCATAAAACCTAATAATTTTCCAGTTAAGGCCCCAAAGATGCATTTGTTGGGGTTTAACCATAGTTTGTATTCGCGCAATCTTTTAAATAGTTTCCTTAGTACCGCCACATGACTTTCTCCTTTTGCGGATTTGGCCACCATATCATCAACGTATACCTCGATCTCCTTGTGCATCATATCGTGAAAAAGCGCCATCATAGCTCGTTGGTAAGTCGTCCCAGCATTCTTCAACCTAAACGGCATTACTCTATAACAGTATGTTCCCCATGGCGTGATAAAGGTAGTTTTTTCCTTATGGTCTTCATGCATAGGGATTTGGTTATACCCCGAATAGCCGTCCATGAAGGAATACCGATAGGCTCGCGCTGTATTGTCAACCAAAATGTCTATGTGAGGCAAAGGAAAATCATCCTTTGGGCTTGCCTTGTTCAGATCCCTGTAATCAACACATATGCAGACTCTCCCATCCTTTTTTGGGACAGGGACGATGTTTGCTACCCACTATGGATATGTGGACACCTGAAGGAAACCTGCTTCTAGTTGCTTCATAACCTCCTCTTTTATTTTTAAAGACATGTCAGGGTGCATTCGCCTTAATTTTTGCTTCTGAGGTTCAATGTTTGGGAGTAAGGGAATCTTGTGAGAAGCAATCACCGGGTCAAGTCCAGGCATGTCCTGATAAGACCATGTGAAGACATCTATATACTCTTTGAAGAATTGAATCATTTTCACCTTTTCTGGATTCTCCACTATTTTGACCTCCTTTTTATGTTCTTCCGTCCCCAAATTGATGCTTTTAATTGTTTCCTCATGAGGGCGAATGCCTTTATCTACAGACTCGAGCAACTTTTCGAAAGTCTGGATCAGCTCTTCATTGTCAGGTTCGGAATCAGGCATATCTAAGGTAGCGTGCAGATCATCCCAGGAGGGCTCGGGAACCTTTGCGTTGGGCAAGAGTTCCGAGGAAAATAATTTCCTGGAGGGAGGAACGAAGTAGAATGACCTAAAGAAGAGAAAACGAAAGCGAAAAGAGAGCAGAATATCCAAGCAATTCTCATTTCATTTGCAAAATACCATTGTCATTCATAAATGATTGTTTGGAGTGAAGACACAATAAGAGAAAGGAAGAAACATAAGAAAAGAAAAAGAAAGAAAAGAAAAAAAGAACATGATCAAAACAATTACTCTAATGCTACGACATCAGGAACATCTTCCACTTCCCAATTATCCAATCTTTTCACCGAATTGTCAATCGAAATCCAAGTCTTGACTCGTTGCGCAACTTCTTCATCAATTGTGGAAATATCGGATTGGTTCATAATCTCCGAGGGAGCTGGGAAAGTTTCTCTGATGTGGGGGATTTGCAGTCTCTCCTGCTTCCTACTTCCTTTTGCTTTTGGCCGCTCCTCTTCTGGGTTTGATAATAAGGATCCGTATCCTAACCCCTGATGATTAGGGTTCTCTGAGAGCACGATAGGTCGTCCAATTCCCTGTAGCTATATCCCCAATCCTTTTCTAGCTTCAAACCCATTCCTTTCTAGTATTTTCATCACAACCTAATCGACATTTCCAATAGTAGGCTTGGGTCCGTCCATTTCCAAACTTTAAAATAGCATTTCCTTGTCTCGTTCTGCAGCTTCAATGTATGGTAAGGAACTGGGTTTACGTAACATTACCTCCTCTTCTCCCTTGATAGTGATGATTCTCCCATTATCAATGAATTTGACCCGTTGGTGTAGCATGGAGGGGACAGCACCAGCAGAGTGGATCCATGGCCTTCCCAACAACATTGTATAGGAGGGATCGATGTCCATTACTTGAAAGTCTACTGTAAACAGTTTTGGCCCAATCTCCAAAGATAGACATATAGTACCGACCACGACCCTTTTAGAACCATTGAATGCTCTAACCACCATATCGCTTTTCTCAATATGCAATTTTTCCACTGCCAATTGCTCAAGTGTTGTTAACGGTAGCACGTTTAGTGCTAAGCCCCCGTCAATTAAAACTTTCGCGATTATAAACCCATTGCATTTCAGAGTTATATGCAAGGCTTTAGGCTGATTAGCCGATGTCCCTATGATTTCCTCTTCAGAAAATGAGATGGCAAAAGTCGATTTGACGATGTTCATCACATTAGCTACCTTTTTTGGGGTGACATCAGGCTGCACGTATACCTCCTCTAAGACCCTTTGCAAAGCCTGAAGATGTACTTCAGAGCTCATGACCAAGGACCATATGGAAATCCGGGCCGGAGTCTTCTTTAATTGCTCTACCATATCATATTCACTTTGTTTCATGATTCGTAGGAACTCTTCCTCCGTGTCATTTTTCTTCCCTTCTTTCTCATCCCTTCGATCACTGCCGTCAATTCTTTTACCCTTTCCTTGCTTGTTGACGTTTGCTGGGAGGTAAGTTCTGCCGCTTCGAGTCATCCCTCCTGCTTCAGCTATATTTGTAATAGGTTCTCTTACTGATTCGGTAACTGCCATCTAATCAAAGGAGTGATCCCAGGTCTCCTCATACCTCTACGGTATGGTATGATTGCTTTGATATGGGAACGGAGCTGGCATATTGATAACCACTGACGGTTGTCTCGAGGAGAGAGAACAAGATGAACCCAACGTCAAAGGAGGATTCCCCACAGTTAAGGTAACTGCCTCTAGCCATCTAGTTAGGATAATGATGCCAAAATACTTCTCCTCTATTGTTCTGACTTCTTTTCCTGTCTTCTTCATGACCACAACCCTTAGTGCCATTAGCTTTTTCAAAGTTTCCTAAAACTACACGCAATTTTCGATGCCATGATCCGTATTTTGCTGGTGAAAGTCACAAAATTGTACTGGTAGCTTACCGATAGCCCCACTGACCCTTTCTTTTGGTAATTTTAACACGTACCCGGCCGATTGCAGATTAACTAATAGAGTTTTTATTGACAACTTAAGAATATTAGGGTTCTTGGAAAAACCCAGTTCTTCTTCAACAGCGTTCACTTGTCCCCCATGACTGGGTAACGGATTAGTAGTAATTGTTGAATCTTCTCTCGGTTTAAGTTGGATGTGGTTGGATTCAATTAGATCCAGCACATTTCTCTTAAAGCTAACACAATTTTCAATTGAGTGCCCCGAAACACCCATATGATATTCACAAGAGGCGTTGGGATCATACCATGCTGGATATGGTGGCTGCATTGGGTTTGCACGTCGAGGCCCCAAAAGCTTCGTATCTAATAGCTTCTTATACAATTCAGCATTTGTAGAATTAAAGTTGGGCCAAGGGCGATTATCTTTTGGCCCCCCCATAAGTCACTCTCTCATGTTGCCCTTGTCTATTCATAACTGGTACGAATGGGGTTTGACCTTGATTTCCTTTGTTCACTTGATAAGGAATAGGTTGTTGTGGATATTGTCTTGCATGTTGGACGTAATTTATATCTCCTTCTTTCTTTTTCAACCCTTGGTTCCTTTTGAAGCTGTTCTCCACCTGAGGAGATGAAAGTTTCCCATCTCTGATATCTGCATCTATCCTTTCCCTAATTTCAATGAGGTCAGCAAAGTCTATGACGTGGGTTCCCAACATGATTTTGTAGAATGGGTCTGAGAGGGTTCGAATGAAATAGGAGCAAAATTTCGATGCAATCATTGGAGGTTGGACTTGGAAGCCATTAGTCTCCATCTCTGTGCATATTCTTTAAACGACTCTGTCGATTTCTTACCCATCCTTTTTAGCTATTCCTTAGTCAGAGCAGTGTCGAGATTGAATTTATATTGCTTCATGAAGGCTTCTGTGAGGTCCCTCCACCTTTGAATTTTTGAGTGGTCTAGCTGCATATACCATAACAAGGTCGATCCCATCAGACTCTCTGAGAAGAAGTTTATCAGAAATTTCTCATCTCTTGACCAGACGGTCATTTTTGTGCAATATGATCTCAGATGATATATCGGATTGCTGGTGCCATCGTATTTATCAAAATAAGGGACTTTGAATTTCTTTGGAATTGAAACTTCGGGAACCAAACATAATTCCTCCACATCCAGTGACCCCCAAGTGTTGGGTCCCCGTAAATTTCGCAATTGGTCCTTGACCTCCCCCAACTCCTTCTCCCAATCTTCTTTATCGTAGTTAATTTTCCCTTTCGTCTCCGTAGTCGGGATCTGAAATGTATAGGTGGGGTTATCGCTGGGAAATCCTTGGGTATCCCTGTCATAGGGTCCATGTTTGTCGAATGTTTTTGTTATGGGGTTCTGGACATTCTTCTGCCTTTGCCCAGCCTCGGCTATTTGGTCAAAGTGTGCCTCCGGTATGACCACCCCTGGTAAGCTGGTCCCTATCTTTGGGATATTAGCAGTGGCATGTGGATGACTGGATACCCTAGGCAAGGAATCAACAACCTTCCCCTTAAGTGTCTCGATAAGTATCTTCATTGTCTCGCTCATCTGAGCTAGCTGATTCTCCATATTTGTCATTCGACTATTCATTGCCACCGTGTCTTCCTCAACTCTTTGGCTACCCTCTACTTGATGTTCTTCCATGAGTCTAGCTCTTGAATGCGTGCTGTATACCTTAGTAGGGCGGGTCTGGCTAGATGGAACGCGTTTTGGGGGCGCAATATTGTCTTCCTTTCAGTTTGCCCTTTATGTTCTTTTTTCTGAAAAGATAATGCAGTTTTAATGATGTTAAAAGAACTTCCCATTATTGTTATTCTTATGGTCGTTATTATTGTTATTATCATCATTATTATCATTATCGTTTCCTTTTTACATATTATCTTGGGTTAATTGCGTTGACATAATGGCAGAGGAACATCAGGCCCTCTGATTCTTAGAGGATTTTATTAATCCACATAACAAACATCAAAGTTGACCCTTAGCGCAAGAGGGGATTAAGCCCCTACATGATCAGGTCGGTGCTATCCCTTTAGATGGCAAACACAAAGGGGACGGAATTCTTTCATAACAAAATCCTGAGTGACATATCATATCAGCATTAATAACTATTGAGATATTTTAACTCGTCTACAACAACATTACACATCATGAAAAATTCTGTCATTTCTTTTGGTGTGTCCAATGGATTGGCTAGACTTTCGGCTACTTTGAGCGAATTCTTGAAACTAGGAAGGATCTTATTAGCCATGAAAATCAACTTCTTGAACCAGGATGTAAACCTTTCCTTTTCTGCAGCTTGCTCGGTATGGAGTGTCTTCCATGTCTCGATCGTCTCAGCTTGTCGATTAAGTTGTGCCAGCATGTTTTGTATTATGGCAGCATTATCACTCCTGATGATGGATAGTTCATTTGCTTGCTTTTCCAATTCCCCTGCCAATATGTCAATTTCATGCTGATCCCTACTAGATTCAAGCTTCTGCATTTGTCTCTCTAGTGCATCTTTTTCTTTGAGGACTTTCATCAGTTGGGCTCTACTGACCAGCATCTTCTTTTCATTTTTGGTTACTCGCTGTTGAGCTTCCTCTATGGTATCCTTCAATTTTGCATTTTCTTCCTTCAACTTTTCTATCTCGACGCCTCCCCTATTTCCCTTGTATCTCTTTGCCCTATTCACTTCCACTCGCAGGACTGCACATTCATTTCGCATTTGGCTCAAACTCCTTAAGCGTTCTTATCTTTTTTCTTCTAAAAGTTTCAACCCTTCCTTCTTTTTTTCGACTTGCCTGGCTAATTGTTCATCAATTACTTGCATGTTATTGCCGAGTAGGGGGTTAGGTGATCCAAGAGAAGGGTTAGCCCCCTTTGTCCTTGCCTTTAACCACTCTCTGTATGCTTCGGTCGTGGCTACGATTCGTTTGCCCAGCTTGCATCTTCCTTTGCATATCACTTGGCTCCATGCGCTTCTCATTTTCTGGCAAAGCATCTTAGCTTTCGGGTCATTATGGTAAAAGTGAATTAATCGTGTCGCCTCCTTGGATGGGATATCTTGCCTATATGCGAACTGTTGGTGAACAACTGACGGATTGTAATTGATGCAACCCCGGGGGCTTATTAGGGGTACATTCAAGAATTATCCACAACAGTATATAATTTCTTCATTGTCCCACCAAACTAGCTTCCACCAAACTGTATTGTCGTCCAATTGACCCAGGGATCGTGCCCAATCATCACGGGTCATTTTTGAGGATGATAGGATAGCACCTTCACGGTTAAGGAAGTCCCTGACAGGATGGTGTATGGTGTCATGTCGTCGACCCAACTGATATTGTCTCCCATAAATATGATTAAGCATCCAAGCGGTGAGGAGTTGTAGACAACACTTTAACTTTCCTCCTTTTTCTTGTTGACAGAAACTTAGAGTCAAGAATGTTTCTGTTAAGACTGCTGGCATAGGATTTACACGATGATTTTCCACCATCCATAAAACACTCACTGCCACCAAATCAATTATTCCTACAGCCGAGGGAAATAACACCAATCCGTATACAGCTAAGGCAAGCACTCTCTTAAAGTCACCCAGTCTTCCTTTTTGGCTAGGGTCCTTAAGCGCTCCTCCATGTACTTCCTTGAAAGGCCTTCAGTCTGTCCCCTCTACTACAAATGGATTCTACTAGGATCCTCCACTAAAACCTGAGCCACTATACGTTTTGATGGTAGATGTCCCGGATAGTAATAAATTGAGGCATCTTTTCTCAAAGGTATATTTACAAAGCTCCCATATTCCTCTAAAGTGGATGTAATCTGGAATGTAGAGAATGCAAAACACCTCAATGAACTATCCCAATGTTGGGCCAGGGCTGAAAGTGCCTCTAGCTGTACCGGTATCCGTAGCAAGTCTAGAATATCCCCATAATCCCTTCGAAACTCTCGAGTATGCCTTCCACTTAATTTTTCTCCCAATGTAATCAGGCTCTCGACTGATTCTGCTTCTGCCTTGATTTTAAGCTTCATTCCAGTCGTAATTAGGCTAGTTTGTCTTGAACTCTGATATCGCTTATTGCCCAAGGGTTCCATTGCCTCCATTATGCCAATTAATGCGTATAACCGTTTGCTGTTTCAAAATATCAAAACTGATTAGTCAGTGTATCATCGCTACTAGCTTAACCATTTCGCCAAATTCTCAAGAAATTTATTATTCCATAGAGAATAAGGATGAGATGATCAATTTAAGAAGGAATAATTCCCTACATAATTGACACCGATATTGTTCGGCGAGCTAGTCTAACGATCCGCTAACATTCACACTATGATGTTGGGCACAATGTCTCGGCACGAGAAATTATTATAAGGAAGACTTTGTACTCTTTCTTAAAGAGTCTATTACTCTATGGAAGAGAAGAGTCGGCCATTAAATCGAGAGAAATATGCCTTTCTGCACGATTAATGCCCTAAAACATATCCAAATCTCTAGCCGAGGCATCACACATATTCATCGATGTAAATTTTTAGATTTTATAATCCTAAAAAATTTCTTTGATAAAGATAAGTTACGCGTAGTTCATTATTCCTATTTTTGTTTTACTTTATCCCCTTTTGAATGAGTGTATGAAGCAGATGAATGTATGTCGAAAAGTTCCCCTTTTGAAGGGTTGCAAGTAATATGATTATGGCCTCTCTAGGGTTGGAAATCCATTAGGCAAGAGTTGGCTTAATTAATGCAGACCTTCATCTTAGTTAATGCATTTTTGGTTGTGCCATAATGGTCCATCATTTATCCAGTAAACAGTGACAGTGCGTCACTTTCCTTCTAGATATCATCAGATGTATTGATGTGATGAGCAAATGATAAGAAAAACGCTCTCCTTTGTCCTAATGTGGGTAGACCCTAAGTTGTGATCATTAGAATCTGACTCTCAACTATGGGGGAGGCAGCTATGGCGTGACTATCAGTGCAAATTTACTAGGTAGATCTATGATTCCTAAGCATTGGTTCCTAAATTGCCCCCACCATAAGGTGAGGATCTCATTATATAGATTTGACCATGAGAGGAAAGAGATCCTATGCAGATCCAACCCATATAACAAGGTACAATTTAGGTGAGGTGTTCATGATAGCCTCAGGAAGCACAAGGCTTCACAGGGAAATCAGTATAAACCTCTACTAATCTAGGGAGCACTCATACTCGGGTATAGGGCCCACAATGTGTGTGAAGTGACTGTGTCTTGGTGAGGTGTGTGAGGAGAGCATTTATCTTTTCATCCTATGGAATACCCAACCCTCATCTGCTTAGGCAGATTGACAGAGGAGAAGGCAAAGAAGCATATATACAGATATAAGTGAAATAAGCACAGATATGGTCGTCTACCCTAAGGTTTTATTCCACATATTGGCTATCCTAACATATGATATATACAATCAAATAGAACAAATGAAGCAAACATGTGGAAGGCAAGTCATCTACCCTAAGCATGTGAAGTGAACAATAAACAAAAAGGAGAACTGAAATGAAAAAGAAGGCCATAGTGTATTGCACAACTAACTTAAATCGGGCTTGACTCTCGAAAACTCCCCAGTGGAGTCGCCATACTGTCATACCTGAAAATGTGACCGCGCGGTGCCAAATCAAAATCAGAATTTAATGTAATGGTAAAAAAGTAGAGTCACCACCAAATTTTTTATTTTTTGAAAAGGTAAAATTTTGGAAAAAACCTTTTAATTTAGAATATCAAAAAATGTGGTTTGCGAGCCAGAAAATGGGTTCGGGAGTCGATTGTGAGTGGAGAAGGTGTTAGGCACCCCACAACACCCGTTACTAAGAACGGTTATCCTAAATTAGTTGTGCAAAATTACCATGGCCTCTATCCTATTTTAATTCCCCTTAACAAATCACATGCAAAATAAGAGATAGAAATAACAGAAATGAAATTAAAAAAGAAAAATGAAATTAAAGAAATGAAATTAGAAAACAAAATAAAATAAAAGAAATTAAGAAAATGAAGATTGAACAGAAAATTTTATTTACAATGGCAGACTTGACCTAGGATGAAAGCCTAGGGCCTACGCACCCTCTAAAGGGGATTAAAGTCCATGTAGTTCGATTGAAAGTAGATGTGTTTGTTTTACTCCTTTTTTTTGTTTTGTTTTTTTTGTTTGTTTGTTTGTTTCATTTTTAGTTTTTTTCCTTTTTGTTTTTTTTTGTTTTTAGGTTTTGTGATTTTTGTTTTTGTTGTAATGGTTGTTTTTTTGTTTTCTTTTATTTTATGGTTTCACGATTTTTATTTTTCTTTAAAGAGATAAAGAGAATAATTTCATTTCCCTTTAACAATTAAAACAAATTTAAAGGTTGATTGGCGGGTTTTGATTTGTCAAGAGTGAATTTAATATTTTCATTTTTGATTTTGCTTTCCTTTTTTCAATTTTCCTTTTTGCATCTTTTTTTTAGTTTTATCCGATTAGTTACGATTTTTTATTATTATTATTATTTTTGTTTTTATTTTTTTTTGTTTTTTTTTGTTTTGTTGTATCATTATCATTTTTTTATCTCTTTCCTTTTTCTTTTATTATTATTATTATTATTTATTTATTTTTAAACATCTTGATTTTTCTTTTTCTTCTTTTTTTTTGAAAGGGCCAAGAAAATAGAAATCAATCTCTCCTCTTAACAAATAATATGAGTTTTGGATTTGGCATATGTATTTTGATTTGTTAAAATGAAAATTAACCCTTCTTTTCTTCCTCTTTTCAAATTTTTTTTTCTTTCTTATTGTTTCTTTGTTTTTCAAAATTTTTTCTTCCCTTTTTTTTTTATTGTCTCTTTTTACTCTTTTGTTTTTATTTATTCATTTGAGGTTTTCTTTTTCTTTCTTTTTCTTCAGTTTTGTTCTCATTTTTTTTCTTTTTTCTTTTCATTTACTATCATTTTGTTTTTACTTTTGATTTGATTATTTTATTTTTATTTCATTTTTGGTTCTTAGATCTCTCAGTTATCACATCCCCCCTTTTTTTTTTACCTCAACATGATTTTTCTTTTCCTTTCTTTCTCTTTTCTTGTCAACTTTGATATTTGGAATAGGATTAAGATGGAAGAAAAAGCCTTTTGATATCCTATGCTTAATTTTTCCTTCTTGTTTCCTTATTCTGTGACCCCTCCCTCTTTTTTTTGGAAGAGAGAATCCTTTTATATATCTTTTTTTTGTTATTATTTTTCGGGAAAACTTCTTTAAGAATTTTTTTTTCTAACTCTCAATCTTGTTATATTGTTTTATTTGAAATTAGACCCCGTTTGCTGTGGGCCATTGAAAGCCAAACATGATTAGAAAATCCAACAAGGATTAAGGAGGCTTATTGCCGCACATACCCTCGAATTGATTTTTATATGTCTAAAGGGACAAGAAATCCCACACGACAATTAAAAAAAAATGAAATGAAGTTAAAATAAAAAAAATAGTTTGAAGTCAAATGTCAGTCCTAAGTTTCATACAAGATTTGCATCTTCATTTGAGCTGCAGTCACCCACATTTTCAAAGACCATGGCAGGTCGAGGATTCAAACAGCAATTGCATCCAATTTTCGTATATTGGTTACTGAATCAAACCCTATCAGGATCGTCGAATCACCCAACATGTTCAACTCCTTTTTTTTTATTTGATTTCTTTGTATTTTGAAACTAACAAAGGGCAAATTATGCAGTAAAACCCATTATGAATTGGTTACAATCCCACATGCACCGAGCCAAACCTTTAAGGTTTATCAAGACTTGGTTAGAGCAAGATACCATCAAAATCAGAATTTGACGCGAAAATTACGAGTGAAAATTTGGCCACACGATTTGATAAAAAAAATGTGTAGAAAATTATTCACATGCAGCACCTTATTGTTCAACATAAAATCATAAGTCGTGCAGTCATTCAACATAGAATCCTTTATGCAGGAGTATGATCAAACGAAAATCAAAACTGTACAGTGGCAAGATACAAACTTCTGTGCAAGGACTCGTTCCTACACAGCACACTTCTATACTAAACATAATAGCAAAAGAGATGCGGGGCACAGGATGCAGCGTCGCAACGCTCATTCGTGTGCATTACACCTTCCTTGCGAAGTAAAATCGAAAACTGGGTGATGATAAAAGCACAAAATTCAACGCATGAGCTTATGCAATACGCAAGATTTACAAACATGAAACTAGAACCTGAGGCTTCGTGACAGTCAAACATAGAGTTTCATACAGAAACTCGTACAGAATCCAGCATACCAAAAGGAAATCCCATGGACCAAACCCATTCAAAAAAAAAAACTCAAGAACAGATTAAACATCCCTATAAGACCTTCATGTAAGATACCAATTTCAAAACATGCAACCACTTATAACAAAACATGGTAGGGGCTAATCCAAACAAATCCAACAACAAATTATAGTAATCAAATGTATAAACTAATTCGAATTTTATCAAGCATTCGATCAAACATCTGTTGTGCACACTACAAGACATTACAGAACATGATGTTTCCTACCTCATCCCTAGCTATATCATGTGCGAACGCTATACAACCCCTCATTCACATTTTCATCAGCAGCAAGCCACAGCAGTTTCATTGACACACGAAGAGAGCATGGAAAATTTCGTATCTTACCTGTAGGAGTCTCGGCAGGAGAGTGATTATCTCCGGGCTTCCCTCTTCTCTCTCGAACCCTCCTTCTGTAACACCTTATGCTCCTTGTTTCGATCCTCGGTCCTTAGCATCTTCTGTTCTTCGTCTTGGACTCCTCTTTCCCCAATTTTTCTTCTCGGATTTCTCCCTCATTCGCCTTCTAATCTCTGAATTTTTTCTCCTTCGTGCTCTCGAATTCCAGCCTCAGTTCGAAGGATCCTGCCTCTCGATCCTCCGTTTTTCTCTCTTTCCCTTGATCGCCTCTCTCGCTCGTCGTCTAGTCTCTCCCTCGATTTTTCGGCCTCTTCCTCTCTCTCTCGCACTCCGTTTCTCTGGATTTCCGAATCTCCTCCCTCCTCCTTTTCCTTTGTTTCTCCCTTTTACTTAAAAGGAAAACCTCCCTCGGCTTTCGACGATGATCGGGACAGGAGCCCAGGGGTCAGCTTTCCAGGCGCCCTTTTGACTTTCTGCCTTAGTCCCTCTGAAACGCTGCCTGGCTTTTCCTCTCCTGTGTTTCTCTGCGACATCGGGTTGATCATCTCCTATTGCCGTTGCCATTTTCATGTTTTTCCTCCCTCTGTGCCCCTATGTGTGCCTCGTTCCCAGACCCTTTGTGTGTGCCTCGTTCCCAGACCCTCTGTGCCTCTGTATGTGTGCTGCTAGTGTTGTGTTGTGGAGTGAGCGTGAGTTAGGCTACCAAGGAGAGACGGGTAGGTTAAAGGATGGATCCGGGTTGGGTTGATCCGGCCCAGGGAGAGGCAAGCAGAGTAGTAGATGGGCTTAGGGTGTCTTGGCCCACTCTTTTTTTCGAATTTTGGGCTAAGATATAGCTAAATGGACCTGAGTTAAAAGGATTTGGGCTTCCTCTTTTTTTTCCTTTTAATAGAATTTTCTTATTTTCTAAAGCCTTCAGAAATTTTATTATTACTACTATGATTATTATTATTTTTTAATTTACTTTTCCTTTTCCTTCGTTTTTTTTGAAAGTGTTTCTTTTCATAATATATATATATATATATTTAATTGTTTTATGTCTATTATTATTATTATTATTATTTTATTTTCCTTTAAGTTTATATGTTTGTTCTTTTTTTTTTTGTAAAATTTTGTTGTTTTTGTTTTTGTTTTGTTATGTTATGTTTTGTTTGTTTTTTTTTTAATTTTTGATTGATCTTATTTTATTTTTTGTTTTAGTTTCATTTTTTTTTCATTTGTTTGTTTTTTCTATTGTTGTTGTTTTTTTTTAAATCTAGTATTATCATTATTTTTGTGATTTTTCTGGACAAAATACGGTGTTCACAGAAATTCTTTAATTAGGTGAGGTTATCCAAAAGTCCCTAGTTATTGGGTGAGGCTAGACTAAAAGTCTTTAATTGGGTAAGGTTATGCCAAAAGTCTATAGTTATTTAGTAAGACTAGCCCCAAAGTCACTAGAGTATGGATATAATATCTTGTGTATGAGTTGGCTATGATTTCATAATATGCATGCTTACTTCCATGTACTTGAGTAAACTATATGTGTGTCTAAATATAGGATTAACTATTAGGATTCTTTAAATCTCACTTTTTCTTATCTCCATTAATCATGGCTAGGTAAAACTCAAAGAAAGGAAAATGAGGATGTAAGGGTGTAGCATAGGATAGGATATTGTATATATAATTTCATAAACCTGAAATTGTATGTAAAGTAATGCTAACATGTTCAAAAGTGCTAGACCATGATTACATGACTATTTGATGGAACATGATTTGGCATATCAGATTCCTTGATATCTATGTGCATTCTTGCATGTAGGATAGTGATTTTTAGTTGCAAGGCAATTTTTGTATGATAGATCAATATACATAATGCAATTATGGATTGAAATGTGCTTATGGTGAGAAATGACATTTTAGAGCTCATTTGGTACCATTTGAAACCAAAATGTTAACCATTTGAACCATAAAATTTTCCTTTACCCTTGATAGTCTTAATGACCGAATTTAGGGCTAAAATTTGGCAAGTAATTAAAGGACATGTAGAGCTTTCTATAGAGAAAATATCATAATTTTTAGAACTCTATAGAATATTTGGTGAATTTTTAATGTTGGCCATTAAAAGTTGTCAAGTGCAGTTACTGTTCATTTTGGTTTGCTCTTAGATTTCATCCCCTTTTAAGGGATCAAATGTAACATCTTATAAACTAGTAATTAAATAGTCCCTTAAAAGTGAAATAAATTATTTAAAATGGGGTCATAGGGCAAGAGAAGGGTGATCAAACCTAAAAAAGAATTGAATGAGAACCACTTGGTTAATAAAAGGGGACTCCAAAGTAAAATGAATTGAGGCAAATTAAAGATAGAATGCTAACTAGAACATCTAAAAATAAGGGTAAGAAACCAAGAATTGCTTGAAACCATAGCCAAAATTACTAAACAGAATGAACTGAAATTGTAGTGGCAAAAGTCTAATTTCGAGAAAAATTTTAAAAACTTAAAGGAAGAAATTTTAAATAGTAAAATTAAGCTTATTAGGCTTTTTTACAGGTCCTGAAAATCATAAAAACCGTTAGAATGGCTAAAACCCTTTCGATGTATGAATTATGATATTGGTTAAATGAAACATTAACTAAGCCATTCTGGATTATTTTGAATCCTAAAAATTTTAAAGTAAATTTTTTTAATGAATTAGAGAATCTCAATTTTATGATGGAAAAGATGATTTTCAAAAAAAGATATAAAATGGGTTTAAACAGAGGAGTTGAAGATATGGGACGTAATGAGAATTTTTTTAAATTGTTATAAAATCATCCCTCCCCCTTTTTATAAGCACGCCAGCTCTCCTTCACCCCTATCACTGACTTTCTTCTACCCAAAATAGAACCAAGGAGATGTGAGAAGAGCCAAGGAAGAAGGAAGGAAAAAGCTTCACCTAGGTAAGTTTATATTCCAATTTTGCATATGATACTAGTACAAACCTTTCTCTACTCTTTCCCTCTTTCTTTTAGTAGTTTTAGTTTCCTAAAAGAGTGGGTTTTGTGACTAAACTCATGGAAGAAGAAGCTTTTTTAAGGAAACCAATTGCACCATAATAATCTCCATTTAAAGTACTTTCAAATGGTATATAACGTATGTTAGGAAAACTTGATCTTCTTGGAACCCTAAGCCCCCATCAATTTTGCCAAGATAAGGAAAACTAAGAGGGGGTTTGATTTTTGCTTAAACATTGTAACAACCCAAAATTAATTAATGTATTAATTATGGATTTGGACTAATTAAGAATAATTATTATAAAATAATTAGGCAAACTATGTGAATAGGAATTTATGGAAAAATAAATTATTAATGTGGATTTAAGATTTAATTAGATTAGAAACTTCATCTAGGCCCATAATTAATTTAAGTATGTCATGGACAAAAACTAATAAAGGCCCAATATTTACTTGTGCAGACCCAAGAAAAATGGACTCTTGAAGCTTGGCCCAACCCAACTAAAAATCTGAACCACTGGGATGTGGGCCTTTGGGTTAGCCCATAACCCAACTAGGACCTAAACTTAAACCCTAAACCTTTAATAGCTATTTGCCATTCTGTAGAAAAGAAAAACATAAGAGGGAAAGCAATTTTCAGAATTCTCTTGGAGGCTAGGTTTTCCATCATCTTCTTGACCCATTTCCCACTTCTTGACCCTATTTCTCACTTCTATAGTCAAAATCAGCCAAGGTAATTGTTATATAACTTAATCCTCTTCTTTTTCTCTTTAAGTTGACCAAATTAATTTCTCATTTGGAGTATTTTCACCATACCTTAAATTTGAAATGGGCTATTTAGTGTTTTCTTGGAGAATTTTTAGAGGTTAAGACTAAAGGTGTTGTTACATAAGTATTTCCTTCCCGATTTGAGGTAATATTTGCTGGTTTAGGACCCCTATAGTTGATTTATAGTATACGTATTCATTTTGTGTAAATTTACCTAGAATTTGAAATGATATTTTGAACTTACTAGTGTGGGAATAATCAAATCCGAAGTTAGAGACTTGTAGTGTCTAGGTAAGTTTTCTCTAGGTAGCCATTAGTATTTTAATTCTTTGGGTACCTATTTAATGCTATAAATGATGATTTATAGTAGGAATTTTCTAATGCTGTAATTATAGGGAGATTTTGGTACTACTGGTAGCTTTCCAATTTACCTACAAAGTGAGCTAAACGGGGTTAATGTTAAATTTCTTACATATGTCTACTTTAATTTTATATCTACTGTACATGTATGCTTTTAAATGCTAAATGAATGGTTGGCTATCTGATATATTGTGTAACGACCCTAATTTCTAATTATGGTGATTATGCTTAATTGAGTGGTTAATAATCATAAATCAAGGCTTGAAGTCAAAACAATTAATTACATTAGGAAAATAATAGAGAAATTTGAATCTTGATATTATTAGGGTCATTAGACAAACAATTACAATTAATTGAATTAACAAAAATCTCTTATAAATATTCTTAAATCGTTGCACAACATTATCATAGCAAATCTCAAGGTTTCTAAGTCAACAATAGGAGTTTGGGAACTTTCATGGCGGTCTAAGATTTTTTTGCACTACGACAAAGTTGATCTCAGGTTTGACTTCTTATAATTTTGCAAATCTTGCCGTGGCTGCCCTATATGGTGCCGCAATGAAAAACACCCTGGAACCTACTGTAGCAAATTTCTCAATTCATACCGTGACAAAACTAGCTACTAGAACACTCAAAACCTAATTCCTCGACCTGTGCTGTGGCCGAGAATTTTGCATTATGGTGAGGTTGCTCTCTATTACCCCCATGGGCAACTTTTTCATTTTGTTGTGGCAAGACACCTTGAGCCGTGGTGCTCCTCGCCTTTGCCTAACGCTTGGCCATGATTCAACCCTTTTTAGCCATGGCGTGACCTCATCTTGCACCTAGACGCTTATTTTGATGCTCTCTAATTAATGCTCCCTAGTCCTAGTTGGATTCTAGGATTTGGATGGCCAACTTACATGGCCTTCTAGACTTCCCATCTCCCATTGTATCATGATTCACTTATCCTCATTGTCTAGGAGTCTTGGATTGAATTAGAGCAATCATAACTTAATTTCATATCAGTTAATTCCCCTCCCATGACAATAAACATGTTTCCACCACAAGATGCATAGGACTAAGCTTAATGCTTACATAATATCAAGTCATTCATCAAGTATTAGTCAGATACTGTAATGTCCAGTTTTTGTAGAAATGATAGAAATTAATACACTTTAAGAGTAAGTATTCTGAAATGAATTAGTTAAGGCCCAAAAAAATTAGAATAATGATCTAAATTTTAAGTAATGAAAATAGGAGGCCAAAGGTGCTCTAAAATAGAAGCCAAAAGGACCAGGCAAAATTTAATGAAATGGTTATATAATGTAACGACATTTTCATAATTTCAAGCAATTTTTAAAATACTCATAGGAGGGCTTCTAAAATGAAAATTTTGAGCTCTTCAGGATTCTCAGAGACCCTGAAAACCATGTGAAGCCTTGAGATAGTTAAAACCCCTTTCAGTGTATGTTTTCTAACGACGGTTGACCCGAACTTTGACTCTTTCATTTGGAAAGGTTTTATGATGGAAAAGATGGTTTTAAAAAAGGAGCTAAAATGAATTGGAAATGAAAATGCTAAGAAGTAGGACATAAATGAAATTTTGTTGTAACAACTTTAATACTTACCTTCTTAAGTGGTGCGCCCCCTTTCTTCCCTCACTTGACTGACTTTATTTCTACCTAATAATAGAAGTGAGACCAAGGGAGAGAGGTGCACAAGAGAAGGGAAGAGGAAGAGGAAAAACAAGGCAAGAGAGGTATGAAATTCATGGATTTTCTTGGTCTTTGCTTTGGTAAACTTAATATCCTCCTTCTCCTCTTTCTTCCTATAGTTTTGTTGAAGTTTTTGATGCTGTTTTGAGGTCAAACTAGAGGGGAGAAGTTCGAATTTGGGGAGCAGAATCCAAGCCAAAGGAAAAGCATCCAAGGAAAGCTAGAAAACCAAGATAGTTTTGCTACTTCCATGCTTACTCTTCCTTGTCCTTCTTCTTGTGTATTTTAGCCACCATATGGACAGCCAAGAGGGATTGAATTTTGAACTAAAATAAGGATGAATTTTAGGAATTAGAGTGTGGGAAACAAGAATATGCAAAGGAAACAAAGAAAGAACCATGATTTTTCAAGATGCATAACCTAGAGTTTTAGTTGCACCTTGGTTCGTAAGATTATTCCTAGCCATAATTTAAGGTGTCTTAGAGTTCATATGAGTTTTTAAGACATCAAGCAAGCCTCCCACATGCATCTCCCCTCAAAGAAAACAAACAACCTCTTTGGTGCCAAGAAGAAGCTATGTCTCAGCCTAGCTTGGAAGAAGCACCAAGAGAATGTTTTAATTTCTTCTAAATGTAGTTTTGTATCATATATGATGGAAGAGTATGAGATAAAGCCTTGGAAAAAATTTAGGAAGCCTAAAAAGTGTAATGGAGATATAGGTTCCATATTGTAGCATAATGAAGCAACACCTAGGTAGGCTCCTTGAAATGAATGTGAGATAGCTCCAAGGAGACTAAATGGAGTCAAGAGTCATAGATTAAGGGAAAGAATGGAGCCAAAATCATGTTTTCCAAGGTTGTTTCATTAGGTTTCTTATGGAACCATAATTGAACCATATAAGCCATCTAACTTTTCTAGTGTATGTGTGATATTAGAATTGGTTCCAAGAGCATAACTAGATCCCATTTAATTTGTTTGGGTTAAAGGAATCAAATCCCACATCCTTGTGAGTGTTTGGCTGAGGGAAAGGAAGAGTTTTCGAGGAAGAAATTGTGTTTTTGTATATAAGGTAGCTCTCTTTCCTTTCTTTCATGCATCATTGGATGCTTTCTTGTTTTTGAATATGTGTGTGTATGTTCAAGCCATGAAAGATGTTTCTAGCATGCATTTATATGCCATGGTACCATGATGCTATGCATATGTGCTTGAATGATGTTTTTATGAACACGAATGGCTTGCTTGAGTGTACTGAAGCCAAAAGTCTCTTAGCTAGGATGAGGATGAGCTAAAAGTCACTAAGAAAGTGATGAGACAAAGCCAAAAGTTTCTAAAAGAGTAAGGCTCAGTCAAAAGTCCCTTGAGAAAATGGGTGAGGCAATCTAAAAGTCCAAAGAGAATGGGTGAGGCTAAACCATTGTCTTGGCAAACCTATGTATGTCATATGTGACTTCTTGAATGAAGGAAATGTTCTATGTATGTTTATGAATTTCAAGATAGTCATGCATGCATTTTTAGACTTAAAATGACATCATTTATGAATGTTTGAAAAGAAGAAGGGCTATTGGGATTCTTAGAATCTCACTCTTCCTTACCCATTACTTAACATGTCTAGATGGATTAAATGAGCAAAGGAATGGGAGCCACCAAGCTTAAAGGAAGAGGATTGACATGGTAATGTGCTATTATTCACTTTGTAACCATCTTGATGGCGTATGATATAATCTTATGATGAATGTGATGTAAACCCTTTTGAACATGTGTAATATATGGATACTTGATATATATATATATATATATATGAGAATTGGCACCATTTGAATGATATAACAAATTTTTGACAATGAATGGTAAGAATTGCTTAGGTACTCTTTGTGTATATCATCAAGTGGGAGAATGAGTTTATGAGATATGGGTTTGTGAGATTTGGGTTTGTGGACCTTTGAGACATGTTTAATAGGCTATTTTGATGCTTTTCCATGTGCTCAAGTGGCCTTAGAATAGCTAGAAGTTAAATGGCATTCTTTGTGACCCTTTAAGAAGCTAAAATGTGACAATTTGGAACCCTATAGTAAATCTAACCAAATGAGCGAATTTTCTCATGAAATTTGGCATGCATATAGATCTTATTCAAAGCTTTTCGGGAAGCTATCTATGGAATTAATTATGAATTTTCAAAGTTGCTAAAAAGCTGTTAAAATAATATGGTTACTGTCCACATGGTCAGTTTTTTCTCTTACATCATTTGTAGGCCAAATGGTGTCCAATACTCATTAAATTTTATAGACATAAATTAAGCATGATAAACTTTTTATGGCTACCAAGATTACCACAATTGGATTTTTGAGTAGAGAGAAATTTGGCATGCATATAGATCTCATTCAAAGCTTTTTATGCTTCCATTAATTCCTCCTTGCAATATGAGGTCTAGTTCTTGAAAATGTTAGCCAACAATTGGGGTGAGATCTACAGTCTCAGTAACAAAAGGCAAATTCGATACATATGTGCAAATTAATCAATATAATGCATTTTCATATCATCAAGTACTAGAATCATCAGTTCAATTAGCAAATGAACTAATTAACCTACAAGTGACTATTGTCCCATACCAACAATTATATCAAATATGTTAAAGGCCATTAATATTGGGAGAAGCCTGTCTATGACACCAACTCCCCAATGAGCACAACTTGAGCTCAGTGCATATAAGGGTCTGATCACAATTCAGTGCCCGATCGAAGCATGATGTATGGGTGGCAGCTGCACCACAACTCTACCATGGACTTACAAGGTCCAATCACAATATAATTCAAGCAGCCAACCAATCTTTAGTATTTCAAAATTATACATGTATACCAAATATCATATTAAAATGAACATAAATATGGAATTAGAAAATTAACCATGGTTATTTCAATGAAGCCTAATTACTCTTCCTTTAGCTACCATTATAATTCAAATGTATACCAGGCCTGAAACAAGCATAATCATCATCATTTGACTATCATTAGTAAAGAATTTCCCATCCACTGATTTATTTTAACAAGAATTCATTAAGAATTACTTACCCAAGATTCTTAAGGGTCTATGGCACCAATTCAAGGTCAAGACATCAAAACTTATAATGGTTCACTCTCTACACCTCCATTGTTGCATATGTATATGCCATGCACCAAAAGTTAATCCAAAAGATAGAAATTTAGCACATATACCTCACAAGAGAAAGGAAATACTTACCTATACAACTAAGAGGTCAAATGGATTAGGTTAAGCTTTAACTACCAAGAACACACCATGGGACAATCCAAAATTTGCATTTGAGTCATCATGCCCAGAAACTTCAATGTTTCACTTTCATCTCCTTATAATTTCACATAATAGCAGAACCCATTAGGAAAACCAATCCTTGGGGACATTTTCTAGCAAAATAATACACAAAATGGAAGTGAAATACTTACCCAATCATCCCTCTTACTTTTAATTCAGAAAATCTTACAATAATCATCCAAAGACCAAAGTTCAGATTTGAGAAGCAGATGAAAATTCACTAAACTAGAAGCTAATTGGACCAAAATGAAGAGTAGAATGAGAGGGACCTGTTTTATCTAGATTACCTTAGCCAAATCTTTTGCCAGAAGTGAGAAATGGTGGAAAAATACAGAAAACCCTAGCCTCCTCTCTTCCTATGCGAAAATGGAGTTCTTCCATGTCTAAGATTGAGTTAGTCTGTAGAATAGAGGATAAAGGGCTAAGTAAGTTGGGGTTTTAGATGGGTTTAGGCCAAGCCTAAAGCCCAAAATCCACTAAGGTTTAGATATGGGTTTATTAGGCCATAAGTTGAAGGCTTTAGTAGATAAAATGAGAGTTGGACTCTTAAGAAATGAGATTGAACCTTTTTACAAACTAGGAGTAGGCTTTCTTATTTGGCTTATGGCATAAATAAATTGATCATAAGGCCCAAATTAAATGCCAATCTCCCTTAGTTAATTTCCTAATCAAACCCATAACCATAATTAATATATCTTCACCCAACAATAACTAAATATAATTATTAGCTTGAAATATCTAAAATAAACCCATTTCTTTAGAAAACTTTATTTTCCTTATTTTTTACAAATTCTTGTATTAATTCCTTAATTTACCATAATAATTATTAATAAATTTTTGGGTGTTACATATTGTGTTTGAACATTGTAAGTCTATGGTGGAGCTGTGGTGCGGTTGCTACTCGTGCATTATGCTTTGATCAAGCACCGGGTTGTGATCAGACCCTTATATGCACTGAGCCCAAGTTGTCCTCATTGGGGAGCTGGTGCCGTGGATAGACCTCTCCTGGTGTTAATAGCCTTTAACATGTGGATATGTGATTACTAGTATGAGATAATAGTCACTGATAGCCTAATTATTTTATTTTCTGATATGACTAGTATATTTTCTTAATGCCTATCTGATCTCATGCACATATGTTAATTAAATTAGAATATATAAATAAAATTTACCTTTGGTTACTAAGATTTGCATCTTTCCTCATTTCATGGGATAATACTTTTAGGTGAAAACTCTTCGGGTAAGGATAAGGGAAGGCAAGTGAATACACATCCATGAGTTGAGGCCTTGTGTGGGAAGCTACACTTAGGCTGAGTTAATTTAGGGTAGATATTGATTTTGTTGTTCTCTTATATAGCAGCATCATGTAATCATATTACCAAGTCTAAAAGTTTTGTGTTTTGATAACCTATGATGTATCTAATATAGAGTTAGGCCTTATAAAAATCTGGTATATGATGTATGCACTTGTTTATATCTGATGTGGAACCTTAATAATATGAATATATGACTTAACTCTTAAAAGTATGCTTTTTAGTACCATAAATGATTATACTAGTGGCTTATGAATCTTGTAATTGATATAAATACATGATTTTACTAATGTATGGTGGTTAGACGTATCTAAGATTATTGCTTAAACCTCTAAGTGGCTATAATAGAAATGTTAAGTAATTTAGGTTGCTGGATGCCATTAGAATCTCATAAATTAAGGCAGAGTGGCCTTAGAGTGTTACTAGAAGGAGTGTTGAAGTATGTGGGACAAAATTTAAGAGCTATAGGTGCAGTAGGGGGTTGAGCCATGGCCAAAATGACTCAAGTCATGGCCAAAGGTCAGTCAAAAGTAAGGAGTGTCGCGGTGCGATCTATATCGTCGTGGCTTAGGGTGAAAAATTCACTAAGGAAGGTAATAGTGAGCAATCTCACTATGGCACAAGGGAAGCTCACCGTGGTGAGTATCGAGAGGGAAGCTTGGAATGCTTCAGGAGAGTCTCTCACCACGGCACCATATAGGCTTACTGCGGTAAGGCTCTAACCCATCGTGGCGAGAAAAACCTAAGTCATAGCGCTAGGTGCGAAATTTCAATTTTTAACTCTAGTAGTCACTTATGCTACAGCGTGGATGTACCAAGTCATGGCAGGAGTCCCCAAACTTGGTTTTTAAGTCCTAGTAACTAACTTAGCAATGGCAAAAAAGGTCTAAGTTGCGGTGAAGATTCCAAAACTCTTATTTTTGACTAAAAAGCCTTGAATTTCACTATGTTAAGGTTATGTAATGACTTGGGAACATTTTTGAGGGGTTTTGTGAGTTAAAATTAATAGTATGATGAATCAAATGTCTTAACTAATAATTATGATCAGTTGTGGATTCAATTAGTTATGGTTGCTTAGCTAATAACCCTAATAATATCAAGGTTCAAATTTTCCCTCACTTTTTTCCAATCTAATTAATTGTAATGACTTTAGACCTTGATTTTCAATCATTAATTATGCAATTAAGCCTAATCACAATAATTAAGAATTGAGGTTGTTACAAACATGATGGGAATTAGAGTTTTGAAGTAAGGAGATTATGATGATGCAAAACGAATTGATTATGAAGCTTTTAAATGCAAGGTTGGCCACTTAAGGTTTTGTTTATACCTTGGAAATTTTGGAACCCTAGGAAGATGATTCAAGCCATGTAAGGTCATATCTAAAATAGAAAAGAGCCAAGGATAATCCATATGCATCAAATTATCCATGGAAGAGGCAAAACTCTTCATTATAATGTAGGTTCGGCTAAGGTTAGGTTTAAGTACCTAGGAAGAGTTTTTAATAATTCTAAGGTTATAAGTGGTCTAGATATGAATTATAGACATTAATAGAACTACTGGAATGAATTTAGGATCTTTATTTTGAAAGGTGAATTTTTAGGGTTCAATTAAACCTAAATAAGCAACTTGGTGCTAAGTTTCTTAAATTAAGCATGTGATGGCTTCAATAAGTTTTATTAGGGTCATATAGCCTATATCAAGTGAGATTTTAGAGCCCAAAAGTTGAATTATGAAAGTTGCTGCATAAGGCATTCAAATAGGCTATATGTGCACCTAAAATCCTAGTTGATATGTATAAAACTAATGAGTGTAAGCATGGTTCAATTGTTAATTTTGTGTTTCAATTGATATGTTGAGGTTAAACAAGTGAATTTTCTTTCAAGTGTGAGTGTAAGTCTATGAAACAAGGGAAGAGAAACCAAGGGGAACTAATTGGAACATTGTGTCAAGGTAGCTTTTCCTCCATTCTTATATATATATATATGCTTAGTTTACTTGAGTGTCTTGAATTGCTTATGTGTAATATTTGCAAATTATGTGATTTATTAATTGCTTGATGATTATATGCAATTGCATGACATTCATTTATATTTGGATTGAATTTGCTCTTGATGGGTGAGGTGTAGTCAAAAGTGCCTTGGGAATGGGTAAGACTAGGCCAAGAGTCCAATTATGGGTGAGGTTGTAACGGACATAATTTTTGTAAAATGACAAAATGAGCCATATAAAAGTAAGTCCTCTAAAATGACCTAGATAATGTCCCAAAAATTTTGGGTAGAGCCCTAGACTCATAAAAATGATAATTCTAAGCTCAGACGGAAAGAAAAACGGAGTTAGGACGAAGAAACAATTTATGATGGAATTTGATGAAACGTAATAGTATTTTCGTAAATAAGTGCAAATTTTGAAAAAAATATATAGGAGGACTTTTTAAATAAAAGTTTTGAGTTGTTCAAGGTTCTTAGAGGCCCTAAAAACCATGGGAAGCCCTGAGACTAGTAAAGCACCTCCGATGTATGTTTTTCAATGTTAGTTGACCTAAACTTTAACCGATTTATTTGGTAAGGTTTCAACTCCAAATTGAGTGATTCCAAAGGCATTTTATTAAATTGGGAACCTACATTTTATAATGGAAAAGACAGTTCTAAAAAAGGAGGTAAAACGAAGCTGAAACGAAATTGCCATTACGGAAGGATGAAATTAGAATTTTTGAAAAAGTATGTTTCTAGAAACTCCCATACACTTCTCCCTTCTTTCTCCATTTTCTTAAGCACAAAATTTTCTGCCCAAATTTCAGAAATGAAAGCTCTCTTCTAGGCATACAAAAGGAGGAGAAGAAGGAGGAGAAAAATCAAGAAAATGGTAAGGAAATTTGTAAAATTTCATGCTCTTCCTTTTTCCAATTCTCTTCCTCTCCTTCTTGGCTTTCTCTCCATGGTTTTCTTTGGATGATTGGTTTTGTTTTTGGTCTAGAAAGAAGGGGGAAAATTTGAATTTACTAAGGAGAAGAGAACCAAGGAGAAAGACACTTGAAAGCTCACTTGAATCCTATGTAATCTTTGCTTTTTGTTACATCTTCTCTTCCCCCTCCCTTTGTGTGCATTTTGGCCAAGAACATAACCAAAGGAGAGGAGGATGTTCTATCTAAATACAAGGAAGGAACAAGGGTTTTAGGCCATGGGGAGATGGAATATGGCAAGAAATTCCAAGAAAAACCAATAGAAAACAAGTTAGAAAAGTGTAGTGTTATGTAGGGTTTTGTAAAAGCTGATTTTGTGTGAATGTTTCCTTGGCTATTTAAATATTTCCTTGTGCTTCTAAGACCCTTAGAAACCTCCCTAAATGGCTCTCCCATTAAAGAAAAATTTAAAACTCCAAGAACCCCATTATTACTCATAGGTTCGATTAAGCTAGGATGGATGGGGTAGAGGGTGTTTTAAATTGTTCTAGCCTTGGTTTGGGACTTTATATGATGTTAGAAGATGGGAGAAACCATTGGAAAAAATTTAGGTACTATGGATTTGGAGATGAGACAATGGTGTCTATAATGATGCTTTATGAAGCAACTTAGTTTTCTAATTGTGCAAGTGAATGTGTGAGGGCTCTAAGGACCTTAAATGAGTCTAAGAAGTCTAAAATAATAAGAGAATGGAGCCTAGAACTTGAAATGTGATAGTTGCCTTAATAGGCCATTCATGGAACCATTATGCCACTTATGGGACCAAGTGTATGTTCGAGAGGAAATTTAATGCTTTGGCTTGCTTCAAGTGTGTAATTATGTGTTGTTTATGGTGTTTAGGCCAAGAGAACATCCACCCACCTAGGTGCACTTGTGAGGCCAAAAAGAGAGAAGGAAATGATCAAGAAAAGCTTATATAAATCCAAGGTAACTCTCCACCTGATGTCTTAAAGTTGCATTAGTACCAATGTGTTATCTTGAATGCCATTGATTGTAAGAATGGCTTTCAAGAGTGTGGTGATGCTAAAACTCCCTTAAAATGGGTGAGGATGTGCCAAAAGTCTCAAGGCATGGGTGAGACTAGACCAAAAGTCCTTTAGATGGATGAGGCTAGGTTAAAAGTCCCAAGGCTCAGAGTGAAGCAAATCCAAAAGTCCTAGAAATGGGGTGAGGCAAAACCAAAAGTCCCTAGATCATAAAAATGACTTGATATGGAAATGTGGCATGGAAATGCAGTATAACACACTTTATGTTTGCACACTTGTGATTTTGATGTATATATGTTTTGAATATATGTGTGAATGGGTGTGTGAGCTATTGAGATTCTTGGAATCTCACTTCGTTTTCCCCCTCACTCTTGAAATGTCTAGGTGGTGCTCAGAACTAAGGAAATGCAAGCTAAGAACATTAAATGGCTACACTTTGTTTATTTTGTAGTCTAACTTATGATAGAATGTCAAAGAAACTTGTACATATTATTTTTGGTAATGTATGACTTTGAGCACATGTAATATGATGTATAGATTTTATGTAAACTTTACGTAGCATCAATGAGATTATGTATTTGGACCTTTGAATGGCTAGTGTGTTTAGTGTATTAATGGATGTTGAATGGCCAAAATGAGATGTGTGAGATTTAAGACTACTTTGGCAGCTCCCACAAGTCATAATTATGCTTTTAAACTTCTCCCAAGAGGTGCCAAACTCAAGAGGAGACCATTTGGACCAAAGTGACTCTTGATAAGGAGCAAAAATGACCATTTCATGAGGTTATATTACTTTTTGTCCAAATGAGCTCTTCTTGGTCTGAAATTTGGCATGCATCTAGAGCTTATTGAGAGCTTTTGGGAAAGCTAAAGTTAGTAAGTTTTGGAGGTCCGTGGAATACATTGCCGAATTGTTGATGTTGGAACTTTTTTTGGTTTTGGTCATTGGTACTGTAGCATTGGTTCGAAAATGATTTCTATCACACAGGGCTCAAATGATATCCAATTATGACAAAATTTTATACAGAGAAACTAGACATTCCCAGAGCTTATGCTAACTAGAAGCACCTTATTTGGATGTCTAGAGAGGGAGATATGAATTTTCAAAAAAACTATCCAATACCAGGTGCATCACCTGACCTCAGTTACTGTTTGATTAAGTTTTGAGGTCTAGGTATACTGACGATTGTGTCATGCAATCTCAAATAAAACTAGGAAGAAAAATAAATTTTATAGTTAATGGTGCAATCCTAGGTCATCTCCCTTGGAGTTTATGCCTCAATTTGTTTATGGAAGGGTTATTCTAAGTATTGCTACTTGAAACTTATTTTGGAGGTTGAAGTACTAGAATTTAATTGAACTAAATTTAATTGACAAAAATCAAAAGAACTTAAAACTAAATGAGATGAACAATTAAGAGAATATGGTAGCTAGCTTTACATTGGACTCCCTAGAATTCAATTATCCTTGCCCTTGATTTAGTTTACCAAATTTGGAATTAATTCCTTGCTCTTTAGTGTATTCCCTATAAAGATTCTTGAATAACCATCCAAGGTTCAATTTATTAATTATACAAGGAATTTGCAACCACAAGAAACCTTGAATAACTAATTAATTGAATTAAGAGCAAGAACACACTTCAACCAAATTTAATTGATTAATGGAATCTACTGCACAATTCACTTAAGATACTAATTAACCAATTAGATTAATTAATTCCTCAAATAATTAATTGCACAAAAATTCTAGTTAATTAATCCAACAACCATTGCATTAATTAACCCAAGATCAAGAGGAATTTGAAAGTAATTTGCACAGCACTAATTCTGGAATTTTTATAAGCATGTGATGATCATAATCAAAATTCCAAAATCAAATTTAATTCATAAAACAAATTAATCCAATAAATTTTCAGCAATTAAATTCCTAAATCAATCAACTAAACCTAGTCAAATTAATAAAAGATTTAAGGTTGGAATTTAAAAGATATAGTAAGGAATATTTATCCAAATTGATGAGAAAATATGGGGCTCAAATCTTCATCTGGGAGTTTCCAAATTTCAGCCAGCCACCATGGGTGATTTAAGCTGCCATGGAGATTTTAATTGGAGGAGAGTTGATCGATTGAGTTGCATTCATGGATGGTTGATGAAAGAATGCTCTCTGGATGTGCTCACGTTCTCCTTGCTTCTCCTATTCTATTCTTCCTTCTCTTCGTTTGGAAACCACACCTCCCTTGATGAGTGAATGATTCTATATATAGGCAAGGATTTGCTAAGATATTGAGGCGTTAATGAAGTGGACTCTGGGCAATAAATCAGAGGCGTGAATGGAGTGTGAATGCCCCTTGGAGTGTGCTTCTAGACGATTTAAACAGCTCCTGTTCACGTGATTTTTTTTATTGACTCCACGTCAACTTTGCATGCTTCATTCATTCGTGTTGCTCCACCTTTTGCATGCTAAAAATATAGGCAAGGATTTGCTAAGATATTGAGGCATTAATGAAGTGGA
The DNA here is from genome assembly GCA_026724425.1 of Erythrophleum ivorense. NCBI lineage: Eukaryota > Viridiplantae > Streptophyta > Magnoliopsida > Fabales > Fabaceae > Erythrophleum > Erythrophleum ivorense. The sequence goes on from JAIUCV010000008.1 coordinate 28,602,250, forward strand.
CTCTGGGCAATAAATCAGAGGCGTGAATGGAGTGTGAATGCCCTTTGGAGTGTGCTTCTAGACGATTTAAACAGCTCCTGTTCACGTGATTTTTTTTTATTGACTCCACGTCAACTTTGCATGCTTCATTCATTCGTGTTGCTCCACCTTTTGCATGCTAAAATCACGTTTCTTTCTTCCCTCAGTTCCAGCGCTTTTGTTTCTCAGTGAATCACGTGCAGCCCGTCTCTTTTTCTGACATTATTTTCTTCATGTTGGCTTCCAGCTTCAGCGTCTTCCAGCTTAAGCACCCACAAACTAGTAGCTCGAGTTGTTTGCTTCATTAATCCATACAATTTTGTAGCCAAATTCCAGCTTATTATTTCAATAAAATCTCACATGCTTAGCTTGTTGCTTCATGCTCTGTTTTCAGCTCATTCATCGTGCAACTATAGCTTCATAATGCTTTTGGCTTGCTTCGTTGTTCAGTTCCTTTTCTTTGCTTGTAGCTAGTTCTCCCATGCATCTGCTTCTACATAGAACCCCTTCTCGAGCTTTTCTTCCTTGATCTATAGCTCTTCATTCAGCTTGTTTTGTTCTGAACCTCTGTTTTGCTTATTTTATTTCAGTTCAAAACCTGTAGCTTTTGTGCTTTCTTCGTGCAGCTCGAGACTCATCTTTTGTGTGGCTTACTTTGTTGATTCTTTGTGTTGCTCAACATCCATTCCAGCCACATTCTATCCAGCTCATATTCTCCTTTAGCTTCCCTTTAATTTAGCATGCAAGCTTTCACGTACTGTTCAGCTTCTTCGTGCTTTCTGCACTTGCTTTTTACGTTGAACTACAACTCTTCGTGGCTTCTGCATTTGGTGCTTCTTCTTTACTCCAGAACCCATAGCTCCTTTATTCGAATTTTCCCCCAGCTCTCCACGTGATCTCTTCCTATTCTCCAGCTCTCTCTGTTAGCTCAACTTTTCTTCCTACTTAAGCCCTTAGCTGCTTCTTCCTCATTCGCCTAAGCCTGCCACGTATGGTGCCCATTTAAGCTCCAACTCTTTGCTTCAATCACCTCAAATGCTTTGTATAGCTTCTTCTTCCAGCCATGCATATGATTCTTCCATATGCTTTCTCATCATCTATTTCAGTCATCCAAACTCGAGACTTCTTGCATTTGCTCGTTGCTTCCAATCTATTTCCTTCTAAGTAACTTCTGCTGCCCATGAAAACCAAAAATAAAAACCTAATATATTATTTACAATATTGCCATTATCAGAAATTAATAAAAACAGAATTATCATCCAATCTTTTCCCTTAATTCATTTTAAAATTTTCAATTCATTTGCCCAAAAGAAAATTCTGCACAAAATTAAAAAGTGTTTTAAAGATTGAAAATATTTAATCGTCAAAGAATTTTGGAGAATAAAATCTTAGCAATTTAAATCCAAAAAATTCTCCTAATTAATTGAAAATTGTATTATTTTCCAAAATTTACCACAAATTCAAATATTGCATAATAAATCCATTTAAGCTCAAATTAATCATTAAAAACAATAATAAATGTGGATAAAAATATATGAAAATTAGCACTTATCATATACCTAAAATAGTCTGGAATATTTTTTATAGCTAAAATTCACATCTTTTCATATTGGTATCATTTGCATGGATTAGATTTTTGTAGAATTAATTGGAAATTTTTTAGTTTTGCTGCAAAATTTTGTGAAACCACCAGTGGATAGCCTGACCTCTGGATGTTTTTGAATATCAAACCTCTTCTGTATTGTGTTTCATGGTCTAGATATATTTTTAGCATGAAGTAGACATGTGTATCTTTCCATAATGGCCAAGAATGCATGATTTTGATTTTTCTATAATTAGTTATTATTTTCCAAAGTTTGTGATAGAAATGGCAAAATTCTAGCCGAAAATACAAGTATGAGTTTTATGTTCTCTTTTGCTTTCCATGAGTTATGGGCCACTTTTGATGATGAAAATGAGTTGTAATTATGTAAATAAATATGAGAATGTGATGTATGAGATCACATAGTCCACGTGACACTGAATAAAATTTTTATACGCAATGCAATGTAAAAATAATCAATATTTTAATGCCATTTTCTTGCCTCTCATATGAATTGATTGATATGAGGCATAAAGATAGACTGGAATAAGCTAAGAAATTATGGTATTACAGATGTTAAGTCAAAAGTCTCTAAAATAGGGTGAGGTTAAACCAAAAGTCTCTAGATGTTAGGTGAGGTTGGACCAAAAGTCCCTAGAATATGAAAATGTTCATGATGGAGCCATGGAATCCCTAAAACATGAATATGGTTTTTACTTGGGTTACATCACATGCATACTTGCATTCTTGAGCTTGAATAAATTATATATGTATGCTTGAATATTAGATTAGCTATTAGGATTCTTTGAATCTCACTTTTCCCTTTATCTCTATGACGATTGTGTCATTCAATCTCAAATAAAACTAGGAAGTGAAATAAATTTTTATAGTTAATGGTGCAATCCTAGGTCATCTCCCTTGGAGTTTATGCCTTGATTTGTTTATGGAAAGGTTATTCTAAGTATTGCTACTGAAACTTAATTTGGGGTTGAAGTACTAGAATTAAATTGAACTAAATTTATTTGACAAAAATCAAAAGACTTTAAAACTAAATGAGATGAACAATTAAGAGAATATGGTAGCTAGCTTTGCATTGGACTCCCTAGAATTCAATTATCCTTGCCCTTTGATTTAATTTACCAAATCTGGAATTAATTCCTTGCTCTTTAGTGTATTCCTTATAAAGATTCTTGAATAACCATCCAAGACTCAATTTATTAATTATACAAGGAATTTGCAACCACAAGAATCCTTGAATAACTAATTAATTGAATTAAGAACAAGAACACACTTTAACCAAATTCAAGCACATGCACAATTTACTTAAGATACTAATTGACCAATTAGATTAATTAATTCCTCAAACCTTTAATTGCACACAATTTCTAGTTAATTAATCCAATAACCATTGTATCAATTAACCCAAAATCAATAGGAATTTGAAAGCAAATTTGCACATTAATTCTGGAATTTTTATAAGCATATGATGATCAAAATCAAAATTCCAAAATCAAATTCAATTCATAAAACAAATTAATAAAATTTCAGCAACTAAATTCCTAAATCAATTAACTAAACCTAGTCAAATTAATCAAAGATTTAATGCTGGAAATTAAAAGACATGGTAAGGAATAATTATCCAATTTTGTAGGAAAAGATAGAGCTCAAATCTTCATCTAAGAGCTTCCAAATTTTCAGCTAGCCACTATGGGTGAATTAAGCTACCATGGTGGTTTTTATTGAAGAAGAATTATTGGAAGAATGCTCCAGGAATCTCGTTCTCCTTCTGTGTTCTTCACGTTCTGTTCTTGCTCTTTTCTTCGTTGCAAAACCACGTAGCTTCTCTTGTGTTTCTTCCCAACTCTTGTTTTCCACGTTGCTTGCTTGTTGCTTCGCTTCATTTTTTTTTTCTGCCCAAGAGAACCAACAAAAACAAATATATAAAAAAGAAAACCAATATATTATTTACAATATTGCCATCAGAATTTAATAGAATTATCATCCAATCTTTTCCTTAATTCATTTTAATTTTTTTTCAATTCATTTGTCCAAAAGAAAATTCTGCCCAAAATTAAAAAGTGTTTTAAGGATTGAAAATATTTAATCATCAAAGAATTTTGGAGAATAAAATCTTAGCAATTTAAATCCAAAAATTCTCCTAATTAATTCAAAATTGTATTATTTTCCAAAATTAACCATAAATTCAAATATTGTATAATAAATCCATTTAAGCTCAAATTAATCATTAAAATCAATAATAAATGTGGATAAAATATATGAAAATTAGCACTTATCACTCTACTAACCATAGCTAGGTGGCTTTCAAGGGAGCAAGAATGATGAACAAAATGCCTAAAAAGAGCAACATTGACAATGGAATGTAGTTTGAGCAATATTGTTGTATATTTGAATATGTACATATATATCTTGATGTATAGAAATGCAAACATACTAAAAAATACTAGACTATGCTATAGAAACCTTTTATGGTATGTAATACCTAATATGTAATTTGATACCATGAGTTCTTAGATGTACGTATGCATTCTTGTATGTGGAAAGGTTGATAAAGATCATTTTTATATATCTTATTCTTCTTTGTTTGAGCATTTTAATAATGAATTATGGCTTAATAGGTTTAATTAGGTGAGATTTGATTTTATTAGCCATTTTTGCACTTTAGGAATTAATTTACAAAATTCTTGAATTTTAATGCATAGATTTCTTTTAAATAATTTTATAAATTTTCCTACGTAATATTTTCTATTATTTTTATAGATTTTAATGGGTGAATAGAAATTAAATGATGGAGATTAATTGGAGGAGAATTGAAAGCTATATGATTGAATTGAAGAGCCAAAAATTTAAAGATGGAATCTTCATATGTGAAATGCTAGGCTTGGAATAATTACCCACATTTTAAATGGAATTTTAGAAAATAAAAATGGAAAAATGAGAGATGAGATGGCTGGCACAAAGGAATGACCCAAGGAGCATACATAAGTACGCATAATCACACTTTCCATTCATCCACGTTACACTCATAGCCATCCATTTTCATGTGGAATCATAAAGGAAAGGCATGGGTAAGGCACCAAATCACACACACACTCTCGGGTTTAGGATAAGAGAATGACATCCATGTGGATAGCTCATAGACAATTAGGCACTCTCTTTCATAGACATGGATTGAAGCATCTCATTCACATACCGCCTTTCACTCTATATACTCACACATGAACACATAGCTTCACACATGAATTGAATACATGGACGCATCACAGCTAATTCATGTTCTATGATACACAACATTTTCTTACACATTCAAGAGATACAAGGCACTTCATTCATATTCATATGGTTAGGCACGAGTTACACATGACACACACTTCATGGCTAGATGAGAGTAGAAGGCATATGGAAGGATACACATGTTCAAGTCACGTTCATACACAGATGAATGTAAGTCCAGCTACTCCATAAAACACACATGTAGATGTCCCTCTACTTACACATACATTCATGCATCAAGTTCTCTCCATGTCTCACATGCACAGCTAGATGTAGAGGGGTGCCCACACATATTCATGGATGGAAGGAGTCTCAGGTTGAGAGGGATTTAGAAGGGATTCTTAGGTTCTAGGGGAAGATGAGCACATGTGATAAAAAGGGGATGAGGAGAGCTATGGATTTAGGGGTCCAGAGAAAGGTGTGTGAGGCTGAAGTTATGAGGGAGAAAGGCATGTAGAACATGATGGAGAATTAACATGAGGAGAGGAGTCTTAGGTTTTGGATTAAGGAAAGGCATACATCATATCAGGATCCATCATTCACTCCCTATTCGTGAAGCTCTATGGCTAAAGATCATTACTACCATTTCCTTCATCAATTCTCTCCAATGGAAGCTTGAATCCACTATGTAGCTAGCTTGGAATGAAGTCTTTTAAGTGTAGATTTGAATTCAAAACAAATGCTCCAAGAAATGGCTAATTTTCTTCTCCTTTTCTTCTCCTTTTATGTTGCAATTTTCTCGTTTTATAAGTCTAGATTTAGTTTATAATTACTTAAGAATTATGCCTAAAATTTTGGATTGGATTCTTAAATTTGTTAAGTTACTAGATTAACATTTTGGAGAATGAATTAGAGATTAATTGTTTGGTTTAGTGGCTACATGTTTTGTTTTGTTTTCCTCTAAATTTTCAGCTTGATTAATGCAATGGTTATTGTGTAATCTTGTTGGAATTTTGTACTTAATTATTGATTTGAAAAATCTTGATGTTTGATTAAGTAGGGATCCAAGATGAAAGTGCAGAACCTATAAAAATCAATGATATCTATTTTGGTGTGTTCAAGGAGTTTAATTCAAGGATTAATTAGTTAATATAACCTTAAGGTTTCAAAAGTCATTAATTTGTTAATTTCTTACATTTTAAGTGGTCACTTAAGGAAATTAATTAAGAATACTCTAAAGAAGATTAGATCTAGCTCTTAGTGAAATCTAATTTGAATGATGAGAATCAAACTTCAAAAAATTCACTCAAGGCTAGCTACACTCATTTGCTTGATTGTTGTCGCTTCTTTTGATTCTAGTTATTAGTTTTATTTTACTTCTTGAATCGCTTTTAATTTTAGTTATTAAACCCCCAATTGATTTTTGGAATTATTAGTTTTTAAGTTGCATTCGACATTTGAAAAACTCTTCTTAGTATTTGGAATCCATTTTCATGGGAGACGATTTTGGTTGCACCACTATTCATAAATTTATTTTACAACCAAGTTATTTGTAACTATTTGACATTAGTTATCAAAAGTTATTTTGAGTTATATGGCAATTATGACATGTTGGACCAGCCTTATATGAGGCAATTGTAGATTGAAACTTGCTTAAAATAAGAAATATCATTTTAGAGCTCATTTGGTACCATTTGGATTGGGAACCAAAATTTGGTCCATTTAAGTCATAAAATGTCTTTCTACCCTTGACAACTCAAATGAATGAGTCTTGGGTTGAAATTTTGTAGGCAATTATAGGACACCAAGGGCTTTCTATAGAGATAAAGATCATAATTTTTTAAGCTTTATAAAATATTTTATAAATTTTTGAATCTAGTTAAATTATGTAGAATTCTGTAGTGTACTGTTCATATAATCTATCTCAAATTTCATAATTTTTAAGGGACTAAATGTAATGTACGATTTTTGTAAAAATGATGGAAACCAATACGTATTAAAAGTAAGTCCTCTTAAATGAAAGAGTTAAGATCTAAAAAAATTAGGATAATAATATGCACATTAAAATAATAAAAATAGGAGGCTAGAGATACCCTGAAACTAGAGTTAAAATGACCAGAGAAAATTTTACAAAATAGTTACGAAACATAATAGCATTTTTATAATTTTGGAAAATTTTTAGAATACTCATAGAAGAGCTTTTTAAATAAAATTTTTGAGCTCTCCAGGATTTTCAGAAGCCTTGAAAACCATGAAAAGCTCCGGGACAGTTAAAACCCCTTCAGTGTACGTTTTCTAACGATAGTTGACCCAAACTTTGACCCTTTTATTCGAGAAAGTTTTAACTCTAAATTGAGTGATTCCAAATACATTTTATAAGTTAGAAAACCTAAATTTTATGATGGAAAAGATAGTTCTAAAAAAGGAGCTAAAACAAACCTAAAATGAAAATGCCAAAAAGATGGGACATATGTGGAATTTTCTTGAAACAATTTTAATCTCTTCCTATTTAAGTGATGCATCCCACTCTTCTCCTTATTTAGTCAACCTTCTTGTTGCCCAAAATAGAGAGTTATGGGAGAGAGGAGCACAAGAGAAGGGAAAAAAGCAGAAGAAAAAGCCAAGCAAAAAGTATGAATTTCATGGAATTTCTTGGTCTTCCCTTTAGTAAACTTATTCTCCTTCTTCTTCCTATAGTAATATTGAGGTATTTGGTTCTGTTTTGAGCTCAAACTAGAGGGGAGAAGTTCAAATTCTAAGAGGAGAGCCAAAGCAAAGGAAGAGACTCTTAAAAAAGACTTGAATTAAGGTAGAATTCATTGCCTTTCATGCTTTCTTCTTCTTATTCTCCTTTGTGTATGGTTTGGCCACTCTTAGGACAGCCAAGGGGGGATGAGTTTTAAATCAAACCAAGAGTGAATCTTAAGGATTAGAGTGTGGGAAATAAGAATATACAAAGAAAACAAAGAAAGAACTATGAATTTTTAAGATGCATAACCTAGGGTTTTAGTTGCACCTTGGTTTGTAGGAAAGTTTCTAGTCATAATTTTAGGTGTTTAAGAGTTTGTATGAGTTCCAAAGACACCAAGGAAGCCTCACACATGCATATCCTATTAAAGAAACAAAACGAACTCCATGGACTCCTTAAGGAAGCAATGCCTTGGCCTAGATTAGAAGGAGCTTCAAGGGAGTGTTTTAATTTCTTCCAAGTTTAAATTTGCATCATATATGATGGGAGAGTATGAGAGGAAGCCTTGAAAAAATTTTAGAAAGCCTAAGAAGTGAGATGGAGGTGTAAGTTCTATATTGTGACTTAAGGAAGCCGCCTATAGCTAGGCTCCTCAAAATGATTATATGATGGCTCCAAGGAGTCTAAATGGAATCAAGAACCATAGATGGAAGGATAGAATGAAGCCAAGATCATAAATTCTTGGTGTTGCTTCATTAGGTGCTTTATGGAACCATAATTGAACATTATGAGCAACCAAGTTCTTTTAGGGTGTGTGCAGCTTTAGTGAATGTTCCAAGAGTGTAATTGGATCCCATTTATTGTGTTTAGGCTAAAGGAATCAAGCTCCACCTCCTTGTGGGTGTTTGGCTAAAGGAGAGAAAGAAATTCCAAAGAGAAAAGTGTGTTCTTGCATACAAGGTAGCTTTCTCTCCTTTCTCCCATGCATGTTTAGGTGTTTTCTTGTTTTTAAATGTGTGTGTGTATTTTTAAGCTATGATAAATGTTTTTAGTATATATGTATATGCTATAGTACCATGATGTTTTTTTTTATGTGCTTAAAAGATGTCTTATGAACATGTTTTGCCTTGTATGAGCTTGGTGATACCAAAAGTCCCTTAGCTAAGGTGAGAATAAGCCAAAAGTCCTTATAAATGGGTGAGACAAAGCCAAAAGATTCTAGAAGAGTGAGGCTTAGTCAAAATTCTCTTGAAAATGGGTGAGACAAGTCCAAAAGTCTCAGAAAAAATAAGTGAGGCTAAACCATTATCTTGGCAAGCCTATGTATGTTGTATGTGACTTTTTGAATGAAGGAAATATTCTATGCATGTTTATGAATTTCAAGATAGTCATGCATGCATTTTAGGACTTGAAATTTCACCCATTATGTTTATTTGAAAGGGAGAAGGGCTATTAGGATTCCTAGAATCTCACTCTTCCCTTTCCATTACCTAACATGTCTAGGTAGACTAAGTGAACCAAGAAATGGGAGTCACCACACTTGAGAGCAAGAAGATTAACAAAAGAGTTGTTATTTGTTCTATTTGTAACTATAACATGGTCAAATGATGTACTCCTATGATGTATAAGCCCTTGAACACTTATAAGAGTATAGATATATGATGTATGCATGAGAATTGGACCTATATGAATGGTAGTGTATGTTTTTGACATGAAAATGCAAGATGATACATGTATGTTCCTTGTGTATATCATTAAGTGCGAGAATGAATTTGTGAGGTCTGGGTTTTTAGACCCTTGAAACATGTTTAGTAGGCTATTTCTATGCTTTCCTACGTGCTCAAATGGCCTTAGAAAAGCTAAAAGCCAAATTGACCCATTCTTGACCCTTAAAGAGTTATAAAAGTACTATTTTGTAACCCTATGTTACAAACTGACCAAATAGATGAATTTCTCCATGAACTTTGGCATGCATATAGATCTCATCTAGATATTTTTGGAAACCAAAGACTATATTATTTGGAGCTCTAGAGAATAAATTATGAATTTTCAAAGTTTCCAAAAATCTATTAAACTGATATAGTTACTGTTCATATAGATGGTTTCTCCTCCTATGTCATTTGAGGGACAAATGGTATCCAATGCTCATAAAATTTTAAACACATAAAATTGACATAATAAGCTTTCTATGGCCACCAAGGTCACCTCATTTGGATGTCTGAGCAGGGAGATAGGAATTTTTAATGTTTGGGGTCAATACCGATAATACAACAGTACCTTTGGTACTATTCCATTAATTTATAGTAGCTAAACATTTCTATTTTGGTTGAGACTTATTTTAGCTTAAATTTAACATCTGTAGCTTTCTAGCATAGTATAGTATGCTTGATTTCAATTTTTCTAAATTTAGTTATGAGTTTCCAAATTTGGCAGCTAAACCCATGGCTGATTGTGTGATTTTGTGCATGTATGATCCAAACTCAGATTTTATGGAGCATTTGGTAATGGTTTTCAGTTGTATGAATGCATTTTAATTGGAGGATGATATGGATAAATTAATATGGTCCACGGAATACGAAACGACAAATTTAAGTATTATGCAACACAAAGTATTCCATTATTTTAATTGAATTTTTTCTTTGAGAATTGCTATGCCAAGGGAAGGAAGCTAAGATATGAATAAGAAAGGCTACATAAATATGGTGTTACACTAAATGGACTCATTTTGATCTACAAGTTTTATAGTGGCTCATTACAAGCTTTCTAAGGACACCTAATTTGCATTAATCGAAATTGTATAGTTCAAGTTATGAATTTTTAAAGTTTTGATTAAATTAGGTGTTCAAGGAGGAAAAATCACATTTAACTTATTTCATGGATTTAGTTCTTGTTTATGTGATATATAGATTGCAACGAATTGGTTTAGTATGAATTTGAGAATTGAAACGATGGAAATCCTTGTTGGTGCATAAATGTACCATTTGAGGCTTTTAGTATTAAGAAATTCCACTACTAAAGGTACAAATATGACAATTTGCTATCAAAAGATGACTATAATATAGGATATGTGTAAATTATATAATGCTATAACACCAAAGGACTCATTTTGACTTAAAATTTTTACAGTAGAAATTTCAAATCATAAGCTTTATAAGAACATCTAATTTGCATTAATCGGAATAGTATAACTCGAGTTATGAATTTTTGAAAATGCGTATTTTTAGGTGTTCTATATTCAATTTAAGTACATGATCATTTTGGTGAGTTTAATCTTATACACTTGTTATAATGGTTCGAAAAATTGGTTATGCTGAGTTTGTGAGTTATGATGGTGAAAATCCATATTTGAGCATTATGGTATCATTTGACACTTTTAGTGACTAAAAATTCCCTTTTTAAAAGTTTGGGTTTGAATGATTTTGCCATGAATGAACTTTTACATATAAAGAAAAATATTAAAAATTACATTTAAGCACCCATATTATATAAAATTTTCAATAAAGGATCTTAAAAATTGAAATTACCATTAAACACTATTATTACCATCACGTTTAAGGGATTTACTATAGTTTTAAGAGATTTACTATTGAGTGTAGGAAAGTTTAGCATTTTTTCTATATGCAATAGTAAATCCCCTAAAGCTTAATGGTAATGATGGTTATTGGAAATAATTTTGATTTTTAAAATCCTTCATTATAAATTTTTTGTGATATAAGTCCTTAAATACAATTTTTCAAAGAAAATATGTAATATATTATGGTGTAACACTTAGAGAGGAGCTATTACGCTCGACTCCCTTTCTGAACATAACTGATGCCATAAAGCACACTCTCACCACAAGGGCATGTAATGTCCCATTATTCTAAAAGTCATACACTAAGGAGATTACAAAAGAAAGTCCCTTAAATTAAATTATTAGAGGCTAGATAAAATTAGAGTGATAATCTAGACAATTAAAAATTAGGATGCAAGGTTAGAGATGCCCAAAAACCAAAGCCAAAATAACCAAATAAAATTTGATGAAAACGTAGTGCCATTTTTGGTAATCGTAGGCAACTTTTAGAAAATGCAAAGGAAGGCTCTTTAAATGTCTCAGAGGCCCTAAAAACCATAGGAATCCCTAAAATGGATAAAATCTCTCTGGTTTACAATTTAGAAAATCAGTTGACTGAAATTTTGAACAATTTGTTCAGTAAGGTTTTTAATCCAATTTAAGTAAAACCAAAGATATTTTATGAATTAGAAAACCTAAATTTCATAATGGGGAAGACGATTCTCAAAAAGGAATTGAAATGAGTACAAATGGATAGAACCAAGAAAAAGGACAAAATGGAAATTTAGGAAATTGTTATAATTAGACCACTTGCTTCCTATTTACACGTCCCACCCCCTGCTCTTTTCTTAATTGACCTTATTCTATCTCAAACTAGAATTTCACTCACTTTAAGGAGGTGCACAAGAGGGAGAGCAAGGAAAGAGGAAAACAAAGTAGAAAATGTAAGAAAAATCCATGGTCTTTTATGCTTTCTCCTTCTTCCAACTTCTTCTCCTATTTCTCCTCTCTTTTCCTATGGTTTTGATGATTAATTTGAAGCTATTCCATGGCTGGTTCAATAAGAGGAGGAGAGAAATTGAAGGAGAGATTAGAAGCAAGTGAAAGCTCTTTAGAAAAGTTAGAAAACAAGGTAACTCTTATGGCTTGTCTTGCTTCTTCTTGCTTGTTCTTCTTAAGTGTATTTTTGGCCAACCCTAGACCATCATGGAGGGAATGATTTTTTATCATAGCAAGGTAAGAACAAGGGTTTTAAAGCATGAGAAACAAGAATATGCAATTAGATTTAAAAGAGAAGTTTTAGAATTCAAGTTGTATGACTTAGGGATTTTGTTGCACTTAGCAATTTTTAAAGCTCTAAAGATAATCTAGCTTATGTAAGAGTATGTATGAGTTCTTAAGAGGTCTAGGAAGCTTTACAAGTGCCATTTCCCTAAAAAAATCTAATCAAACTTCATGTGTCCTTCTCTGATTGTAACACCTTAGCTCCCTAGCCTTCAAATTATATCCTAAAGGCTTATTTTTACATATTTACATGGAAATCACATTTTTGGCAATGGTTTTTTGCGACATTAAAAGTTAAAATACTCGATGTTCAGCTCAATAAATCATTTAAGCATCCCCTATCTATTTTACATCCATAACCTACTCATTCATATAAGAGACATCATAATTCATCACACAAATCTCAGATTTTTTACCATACTTCACAAAACCAGAACGTTACTCTTGGGTTGCAAGGCCAATTTTTTAATATGAACTTTAAAAATTCATAACTAATTTTAAAAAAATAAAATCATACATATGATAACTTTCTAAAAAGGTCCAGATGTCAAATAATAAGTAAAAATAATTCTAGATTAGGACATTAGCATTTGGCCTATGAAAATCAATGAAACAATACACTGGGTCATGCTCTCAGACTGATGCAGATCTTGATATTCAAAAATTCATAACTCTCTCTATATTGATCCAAATTGAGTGCTCTTGATGGCTATGGAAAGTTTATGATGTCTAGTTTAAGATTCTAAGATTTCATGAGCATTGGACTTCATTTGGCCCCTAAGAGACCCTAGAATCCAAACTGACCATATAAATAGTAACCTTGACAATTCTGCATAATTTGGCAAATTTTGAAAAATCATAATAAATTTGCTAGAGCTCTAAATTAGGTGTTCTTTAGTTCTATAAAAAAATCTTAATGAGACTTATTTGGTTCCTAACTTTCATGCAAAAACTCATCCATTTGGTCAGACTTTGGTTCAACTCAAAAAAATGGTTAATTTGAAGTCCATAAAGGTGTCAAAATGCACCAAATGGCTTTTTAATCATTTCACAACCATTTGAGTATGTCCAAAAACATAAAAATAGCCTATAACAGCATCCCAAATGGTCCAAATCATGTATGTCAAAATTAACTTCCTACTTGAATGCATACACATGTGCATAAGGGCTTCAAGATGTCAAAAATATACATAATCATTCATTTGGCTTTAAAATTAATACATACATTATAATTACATGTACTTAAGCATGCTTAAAAGTTTACATCACATATGCTTCTCATGGATACAAACTTTGACATTAAAATACATAAAATTCCTATTCTATTGTCAAAGTTCTTCTCTTCAAGGTGCATGGGCTCTATTTCTTACTTCACTTGGCTCACTTAGATATGGTTAGATATATGTGGGGGAAAAGTGAGATTCAAAGAATCCTAATGGCTCTTTAACCTTTCAAACATATATGTATGATGTAATTACATGTCAAAGAATGCATGCATGCTATAAACATTTCTTATAAATATACATAAATCGATTTTCTTATCATGTGAACTCATACATGTCAAACATAGGCTCTAAAGGGTGTTGGTCTAGCCTCACCCAATTTCTTCAGGATTTTTGGATTTGTTTAACTCTCTTTCAAGGGGCTTTTGACTTAGCCTCACTCTTCTTGAGACTTTTGGCATTGTCTCACCTATTCTTAGGGATTTTTGGCTTATCCTCACCCATTCTAAGGGACTTTTGGCATAACCATACCCATTCAAGCCACTTTGCATTCAAAACACATTTCAAGAAGCATAATGGCACCATAATATGTAATCAATGGATAGGAACATATCTCATAGTTCAAACATATACACAAGCATCCAATGACAAGCAAGTATCCAAGAAATGCATGTAAGAAAGGTTAAAGAGCTACCTTGAAGCAAGAACACAACTTTTCCCTTTGATTACTCCTTCCCCTTTTCAGCCACACACATGCAACTAGGTAGGGCTTGATTCACTGGCCTAGATACATCAAATGGGACATAATTACATCATTGGAGCAAGTTCTAGTTTCACACAAACTCTATGTAAGCTTACTTTATTTTAAGACATAGTTATGATTCCAAATAAGTGCATAATGAAGCAACTTCTAGGATTTACGACCTTAGCTCCGATTTCTCATTCAATCCAAGTCTCTTGACTCCATTTAGACTCCTTAGAGTCATCACAATTTCATTTAAAGGAGCCTAGAGTTAATTTGCTTCTTTATGTCTTAAAAAGGAACCTAAACCTCCATCTCACAAACCATGATTTCTAAATTTATACCAATGCTTCCTTTAATGTTTACTAATCATATATAGGCCATTCCCATCCTTAGAATTAATTAAAACTCTCCTTAGGTGTTTAAAGCATGCTTGGCCGAGACATAGCATTTAAGAAGCACCCATAGACTTTGCTTGATTTTTCTTAGGGAATTGGCACTTGTGAAGCTTCCTAGATGTCTTATGACCTCTTACATGCTCTTACATAGACTAAATTATTCTTAGAAAACTTTAAAATTGGCTAGATGCACTAAAAACCCTAAGTCTCATAACTTGATTTCTAAAGCTTCTCTTTTAAATCTAATTGTATATTTTTGTTTCCAATGCTTAAAAAACCTTGTCTCTACCTTATTTTGGCTTGAATTCATTCCCTCTTGATTGGGCCTAGAGTTGGCCGAACATGGCATGAGAAGAACAAGCAAGGAGAAGCATGAGAAACCATGATATCTTACCTTGATTTAAAACATTCTCCAAGGAGCTTTCACTTGCTTCTAGTCTCTCCCTCAATTGCTCCTTTTTCTTATTAGACTAGCCACAAAATAGCCTTAAATAAATCAATAAAACTATGGGAGAAGAGAGGAAAAAGAGGAGAAGAAGATTGGTGAAGGAGAAAGCATGAAAATCCATGAAATTCTTACAATTTTCACTTGGTTTTTCCTTCCCTTCACCCCTCCTTCTTGTGTACCTCTCCAATTTACCGTCAATTCTGTTTGAGACTAGAGAAAGTTGTTTATGAAGAATGGGCAAAAGTGGGACGTGTTTTAGAGGGCTAAGAGCTCATTTATACAACTTTTCAAAATTGCAATTTAGTCCTTCTTTTTAATTTCTTCCATTTGGGTTCATTTCAACTCCATTTTGAAAATTATCTTTTTCATAATAAAATTTAGGTCCTTTAATTCATAAAATGTCTTTGGTTTCACCCAAATTAGATTAAAAACCTACCCAAACAAATATGTCAAAGTTTTGATCAATTAATAGCCAAAATCACTCACTGAAGGGGTTTTAACCTTTATAGGGATTCTTAAGATTTTTAGGGCCTCTGAGAATCCTAAGAAACTCAATTTTTTCATTTAAAGCTCCCTTCTTTGAGTTTTCTAAAAAGTGCCCAAAATTACAAAAATGCCACTGCTTTCTTTCTTGATTTTTCTTAACCATTCTAGCTTAGGTTTTCGGGCATCTTAAGCTTCATATTCTCATTTTTTGAGGTCTAAATTATTGTCTAATTTTTTTTGGCCTCAATTCTTTCCATTTAAAGGACTTCCTTTTATAACTAACTAATTTTAAGCCATTTTATAATAATCAAGTATTACACCTAGCATTATGTCTTGGCCAAGAGCTAGAAGTAATACCTAGGAAGAGTTTTCTTTGATTCCAAGGATAGGAATGGTCTAGATATGATTAATAAATACCAAGGAAGGCATTGGTTTGAATTTAGAAACCATGGTTTATGAGATAGAAATTTAGGTTCCTTTTTAAGGCATAAAGAAGCAAATTGAGTTTAGGCTCCTTGAATTAAATTAGAGATGACTCTAATGAGTTTAAATGGATTCATATGACCAAGATTGAATGAAAAACTAGAGCCAAGATTATGAATTCTAGGGGTTGCTTCATTATGCTCTTATATGGAACCTTACATGTAACCATAACCATACCATAGCTTAAAGTAAGCTTGCATAGAGTTTATATGATGTTAGAATTGGTTCCAATGATGTAATTGTGTCTCATTTGATATGTTTAGGCCAAGAAAATCAAGCTTCACCTAGGTGTGTGTATGAGGCTGAGAAGGAGAAAGAGAAAGAGAAGTCCAAGGAAGGAAGTGTGTAATTCTTGACTCAAGATAGCTCTCTATCCTTTTTTGTATGCATTTTTTGGGTGAGGCTAAACTAAAAACCCTTAAAGCCTATGTTTAACATGTATGAGTTTATGTGATATGAAAATGTGCTTATGTATGTTTTACAAGAGGCTTTTTATGAAATGCTTGCATTCCTTGTCGTGAAAATATGCCATGTATGTATGCTTGAAAGGGTAAAAGAGTTATTGGGATT
Organism: Erythrophleum ivorense; assembly: GCA_026724425.1. Lineage (NCBI taxonomy): Eukaryota > Viridiplantae > Streptophyta > Magnoliopsida > Fabales > Fabaceae > Erythrophleum > Erythrophleum ivorense. The sequence goes on from JAIUCV010000008.1 coordinate 28,618,957, forward strand.
CTTTGAATCTCACTTTTTCTCATATTATGTCTGACCATGTCTAGGTGAGCCACATGAAGCAAGGAATAGGAGCCAAGCACCTTGAAAGGTGAGACTTTAATAATAGAATAGGGAATTTATGCATTTTGATGTCAAAGTTTATATATATATAAAGTTTATGAGATGTAAATCATTGAGTACAAGTGAAAGTATGTAATTATGATGTATGAATCAATTTTGGAACCAAATGTATGAATATTTGAGTTTTTGTCATCTGTGAGCCTTGATATGAATGTGTAAATGAATAACTAGGAAGTTGATTTTGAGTTCCATGATGATTTGGACCATTTAGAATATTTTTATATGCTATGTTTTTGCTTTTGTACATGCTCAAATGGTCATGGTATAAGTAGAAGGCCATTTGGTGTACTTTGACCCCTTTATGATCTCAAAATTGGCTACTTTCTTGACCTGAACCACAAACTGACTAAATGGATGAGTTTGTACATGAAATTTGGCAAGAAAATAGGTCTCATTTAGATCTTTTCATAGAGCTACGAAGTATTATTTTTGAAGCTCTAGAGAATTTATTATGAGTTTTCAAAGTTGGCTAAATTATGCAAAAACTGTCACTATTACTATTCATATAGTCAGTTTGCTTTTCTATGTCACTTGGGGACCAAATGAAGTCCAATGCTCACAAAATTTTACAAGCATATAGTAGACATTTTAAGCTTTCTATAGCTACTAAAAGCATCTAATTTAGAGCTTTGTAAAGGGAGAAATGAATTTTTCAATTTCCTAGTTTGCTGTAGAATGACCACCAAACCCAAAGTATTGTTCCATCAGATTTTGTGGGTCAAACGTGGTTGTTTTGATATGAACTTCTTATAGTAGCTAGATGACATCCTGAGCTTTTGCATTTTTCTAGAATTAGTTATGATTCTTCAAGTTCATATCATAATATGGAATGTATGACAAAATGCAAAGTGTAATGAAATTTCGGTGTTTCTATGGCTTGACCCGAAATTTGAGCTCCAAATCATGATAATCCTAGTTGAATAAATGTGTTAGGGATGAAAAATAAATTTGGTAAGGCTACATGATAAAAATGTTATTTTGATGAAAATAAGTGTTATATGGTTTAAAGGTTATGCCCTAGGCCTATAAATTTACTATGAACATTGTCTTGATTTAATAAAAGAGTTTTATTATTATATTGTTTGCATATTTGCCATATAATAAGATTCGTGGGTAATTATAATTATCCTAAATGTCTCTAGTCGATCATCATTGTGAGAACAATAATGAATTAAGATTAGTATAATTTGATTAATGATCATGAGATAATCACGTATGTAGATACAAATCAAAGTCATAGGCATTTGTTAGGGGACCAAGGTGCAAGATCGATCAATTATGAGATAGCTACATAGACGAGGTCATAAGCGTATCTCATCTATAACCATATCACTGAACCTTTAAACCTAAGATTGCCATAGATTCCTACATGAGGATCATTGTACTTTGACATAATCAAAAGTCATCTTAATCAAGTGATCATAAAGGTTGTGATTGGATACAATGGGATCCATGCAGAGGAAGATGAGTGTCAAGATAGGATTTATTCCTCTCATAGAGAGAGAGATATCTTTGCGCCCCTTGATAAGTAAAACTAAAAATGCATAGGCATATTCAAATGAAAAAAGTTTTGTTTGTTTTGACAGTTTACTTAGAGATTGAGAAAGCGTGGTCAAGCAATGCAAGGATGATGTTTCCATGTCTTGTGCTTGACCTAGATATCGTGTGACAAAAAGGACTTGACATAGGTTATAGGATAGTTTTGCATCGGATTATTGATCCTCATATAATTTGGGCAGTCATAATATCTTGCTAGAGGCCACTTATGACTTGTGAGTTAAAAAGGAATTTTGAGCCTACTGCCAATATTATATAAGCATACAGGGTTGCACACAATAATAGGCCAATATGAGCTAGAATGTCTAGATTCATTGAACTTAGAAAAATGCCTAGATTCGATAAGTGTAGTGTCCACATTTGATGTATTTACTCTCTAAATTGTTTCTTATTTTTAATAGGAGATTATCCTATTGTTTTGTTAGGATAATATATTCTCTCTTGATAAGGTGGTTAACAAATTTATATATATTAATTTTGAAATTTGAAATTTAATAAGTTTATTTTTTATTTAAACTTTAATTCAAAATTAGTTACCTGATAAGTTTAAATTCGATTTAAACTATAATAAGATATATATTTAATATATTTGAAATAATTTTGAAATTGTACTTGATAAGTTTAAATTCAATTTAAACTATAATTTAATATTAATTTGGCTTGGAGACCAAGCAAAGCTCTTTTATAAAAAAGGGTGCTGGGGGTTTCCTATGAAACAAAATTTTTAAGCCGTAACAATACACCACCTAAGATAGAAAGAGAGAGACGACTTCTTTCATACACTAGAGAAGTCATGTGGTTTTGTGGATAAGCTTGAGAAGGACATTTGTGTAACATGGTGCTAGCACATCGTTCGTGTTGAAAATCCCATTTGTATGGATACCAATAGAGGGGTGTAACATCTGGTTCTTTGAAAACCAGAGAAACGTGAGAAACATAACTTACTATTTCTCCGTAAACGAACTAAATTCACAGGATACAAAAGGAAGTCCCACGAAATGAGATAGTTAAGGTCCCAAAAAATTTAGAAAGCATTCTAGACTCCTAAAAATAAGAATCTTAAGCTCAGATGGAAAGAAAAAAACAGAGCTAGAATGAAGAAATAATTTCTTATGAAAACTTACGAAATGTAATGGTATTTTCGTAATCTTGAGCAAATTTGGAATTCACACAGGAGGGCTTTTAAATGAAATTTTTGAGTTCTCTGATGTTCTCAAAGGCCCTAAAAACCATGGAAAGCCCCGGGATAGCTAAAACCCCTCCGGTGGATGTTTTCCATATCAGTTGTACCTGAATTCTGACAAATTCATTCGGGAAGGTTTTAGCTTCGATTTGAGTGATTCCAAGGCATTTTACTAAATTGGGAACCTAAATTTCATAATGAAAAGACAGTTCTAAAAAGGAGCTAAAACAAAGGAGAAAAAAAATTGCCAAGAATAAAGGGCAAAATGGGATTTTTTGAAAAGTGTAACCTCCTCCCACCTATATATGTGATGCACCCTTCTTCTCCATTCATTTTGCATGACCAAGTTCTGCCCAAAATTAGAGGAAAACCCTAGGGAGAGTGGAGCACAAGAGGGAGGTAAAGAGGAGGAGAATCAAAGGCTTAAGTATGGAAATTTAGTAGTTTTTCATGCTCTTTCTCTTCCAAACCTCTTCTCCTTCATTCTCCTTTATTTTCTATGATTATAATGAAGTATATGGATCTGTTTTAAGGAGAAATTGAGGGGGAAATTCGGATTTGAAGAGAGGAGTTCAAAGAACACAAGATTCAAGTGAGAAAAAGCAAGAAAATAAGGTAAATCTTGCATCCCATGGTAGCTACTCCTTCCCCCCTTCTTCTCCATATTTTGCCCCATGTATGTAAATGCTAGAGGGCTAGAATTTTAAGAAGGGTAAAGTCCATGAATTTAAGAGAGGAGAGTAAGAATATGCAAAGAAATTCAAGAAAAGGCCATGGAATTTCAAGGTGCAAAACCTAGGGTTTCAAGTGTACCTTGTAAAATCTAATTTTGTATGATGATTCCTAGGCCTAAATAAGAGTTTAAATGAGCTCCCAAGATCCCTAAGAGGCTCCCCATATGCATCCTCCCTTAAGAAAATAAGGCAAACTCCAAAAAGCCATTTCTTCCATAGCCTTAGCCTAAAGGGGTTTATGTAGCTAGGGAGAGTTTTAAATTTTTTTTAAGCCCATTTTTAAGTCATATATGATGAATGAATATGAAGGGAAACCTTGGGAGAAATTTAGAAATCATAGAAAGTGAGTTAGTGCTTTATGTTCCATAAGGAGACCTAAAGAAGCGACATGTAGTTAGGCTCTTAACTTTGTTTATGTGATGACTCTAAGAGGCTTAAAAAGAGTCAAGAATCATATTTGAAACGAAAAATGGAGCCTAGAATTTAATGAGGGGTGTTGCTTCATTAGGTATAATTATGAAACCATAATGAGGTTATAAGCTAACCTAGTGTCTAAGTAAATTGTATGACTTTAGAATTGAGTTCATGAACCTAATTGGCTTCCATAAATTGTGTTTAGGCCAAGAGAATACTTCCCCACACTTTTGTGTGTGTGTGGCCAAAAGAAGAGCTTGGATTCAAAGGAAAAAGTGTGTAATTATGTATAAAGTAGCTCTCTCCACCTTCTCTCATGCATGAATGTGTGCTTAGCTTGTCTTGAATGTATGTATGTGTATTTTTAAGCCATGAAAAAGTATTCTAGCTTGACTTTAATTCTATGGTGCCATGATGTTACAATATGCTCTTATATGATGTTTTTGATGTGTGCTTAGATTTTCTTGAGTGTGATGAGGCCAAAAAACTCTTAGCCATGGTGAGGATGAGCTAAGAACCTTTAAGATTGGTTGAAATAAAGCAAATAGCCTCCCAAAAGCAGATGGGCCCCCAAAGTATGGTTGAGTCCAAGAATCTCTTAAAGAATGGGTGAGGCAAGTCCAATATCCACAAGAAATTAGGTGAGGCTAATCCATTTTCTTGGCAAGCCTTTGTACGCTATGTATGACATTCTCAAATGATGAAAATGCCTCTTGAATGTTTGCACATGTCAATATGACCATACATGCATTTATGAGACTTGTTTACATCCATTATGTATGATTGAATGGAAGATGAGCTATTGGGATTCTTTGAATCTCATTCCCTCCTTTCCAATAATCTAACATGCTAGGTGGACTAAGTGGACAAGGTAATGAAGCCAACCACCTTGAAGAGAAGAGATTGGCACCAATATGTATGGTTTTTGCTCTTTGAAGCGATAATGATGCCTAATGATGTAAATTATTATTGTAAATGGTCTATGGCCTTTGGAACATATGTAATTATGACAATATGTTATATTTAAATGGGAGAATATATTATATGACCACTAGTATGCAAATTGAGTATGTATGGGTAATGTAGCTTCTTGAATTAGTTTATGGAATTATGCATATGTGTGGATGAGATGGCCAAAATGAGATGCATGAGGGTTGGGACCATTTTGGTAGCTCACATAAGTCCTATTATGCTTTTGGACTTGCCCAAGAGGTGCCAAACCCCAAGAAAGCCATTTGGATATTTTGGTATCCCATATGGAGCCAAAATTAACCATAATGAAACCCTATATCACTTTTATCCAAATGAGTTCTTTTGATATGATATTTGGCATACAATTAGATCTTGTTGAGAGCTTTTTGGGAAACTAAAGAATAGAATTTTTGGAGGTCTAGAAAATATTTGATAAATTTTCAAAGTTGAAAATTTTTCTGGTTTTGGTCATGTCACTGTTTATACTAGTTCACATAAGGCTCAAATGATGTCCAATTGCCACAAAATTTTATACAGAGAAATTATACATTCATAGTGACTTATGCCAACTAGAGAACCTCATTTGGATGTCTAGATAGGGGGATATAAATTTTTAAAGATTCTATCCAATATCACAACTCTAGCCGAGCTCTGTTACTGTTTGATTAGATTTCGAGGTCTTAGCTTTCCTGAGCTAATCTAGAGTTATATTTCCCCCTTTAGCTAACATCCACAAATTTCTAGATTAGTATCATTTTCATGGATTGGATTTTTTTGGAATTAATTATACATTTTCAAAATTTGCTACAGAAATTTGTGACAGCACTAGTGAACAGCCTGACCTCTGGACCATTTCGCATGTCAATTGTCCTATGTGTTAGATGTTATGGTCTAAACATATTTTTAGTATGAAGTAGACATCTGTAGCTTTCTAGAATATCCAAGAATGCATGATGTTGATATTTCTAGAATTAGTTATGATTTTCCAAAATTGTGACAGAAAAGTGAAAAAATTTGGCCGAAAATATGTATGTATATTTCATACTTCCTTCGAGTTCCTTGGGATGTAGGCCACATTTGATGATGCAAATGAGCTTTATTCATGTAATTCAATATGAGAATGTGATGTATGAGCTCACATGGTCCATGTGACACCGAATGGAATATTCATACGCGACGCAACACAAAGAAATGTATTATTTTAATAGATTTTTCTCACTTCCTTCATGGGATGTATCGTATGAGCATGCAAATGTGTATGAAATGAGTTAGAAATATAAGGTATTACAGAGGGTGTTAGTTTATGAAGAGCAATGTTTAAAAATCCAAACCTGATTAATTTAAAGGAGAGACAATTTTTTTTGAGTGCTAAAGGTATAATTCTTTTACCTTACTTTGGTTTAAGCAAACATGATGGATCCATGGAAGGGTTTTTTTTTTTCATGCTCTGTTTAATTTGTCCATTGTGTGTGTCTACAAATCCCAATAGTGATATCAGAGCCGCATCATACATTTGGTTATATCGAAGTTTTGTTTGTATCTTGATAAAGTTGTTGTCTTGAATATGATTCACATGTTTTGATTTGAATATGTATTACATGTTTCGATAATGTATATATGAGATATATATAAATATACGTTAAGCATGGCGTGAATAAGATTTGCATGTTTGGATAATGTATATATATGATATATATGTGCATTAACCATGGCGTGAAATTCATGCAATATGATTGATAGATCTAATTCTAGCGCGTTATATTCTAATTGAATATTAAAAATGAAATTCAGAATATCTTGTTACCTATCATGACTATTGGAATATTCATATTGTATAGATATAATTGTGATTTGTTTTCATGGATGGGTATGCTACATGGTATGGCCCTAGGTTTTATTACATGGTTTTGTAATATTATATAGTTTTATAATTCTAAATACGACCTATGAGTTGTGCCTCTTTCTATTGTCTTTTAATGTACATTATCTTCTCATCTCATTCACCTTGAATGTAACTCGAGGTTTCTTTATAAAATATATGCAATTTTGGTGGAGAATTGATATAAGGAGCAAGTTCATGCCCACATGTGATATGCAAGACGAGGACTTGAAGACCTTGTTCTTTTTGTTAGAGGTGTCCTCTCATTGGCTTGGGAGGACATAGGTTAGATGGGTCATGCTATGTCATGTTTATTTTCTACATTATTATTTGATGAGATCATTTATATATGTGTATGAGATGCCAGGTATAGTAGGGATACAAGTTCATGTGATGATTAAGTGAATGATGAAATAATAAATACATAAATAAAATCCCTCACTTAAATGTTAAGTCAAATGCCACCCATTAATGAACACCTGTTAAGGCTTTGACCACTTGAATGTAGGATCTATCAAAGCATGATACACTTGGGTTATCTTAGTAAGACAGTTTTAGGTAATAGTGCTACCCATAAAGTTCAAAGATGCTTTGACTTAATTGGGACTATCAAACTAGTTTTAGGTCTCATGGCATAAGATGGGATTAAATATGTCAGAACATATGATGTTGGAATCCCATAAAGGTCTAAGAGTTATATGAGATGTAATTGGTAAGGGGTTACCTACCTAAATAACTTAATTTTAAGCATCTTGCCAAAGTGAACTTAGAGTTAAGTGAAAAATGGGTCTTAGCCTGCTAAAATATAATTGAGGGTTATAAATTTTGGTGGGAGTTTAACTAATTAGAATTTGTATATTTTATTGTAGATAAATGACTACAAATAATACTTCTACATTATCATTGCAATCTGTCCTTGAGAAGGACAAACTCAATGGGACCAACTTCCTTGACTAGTTTAGAAGCTTTAGAATTGTTCTCAAGCAAGAAAGGAAGTTGTATGTCCTTGATGATCCCATTCTTGTGAAGTCACTAGCCAATGCTCTAAGAGCTCAAAAGGATGCATGTAATAGGCACCTCAATGACTCTGTGGATATAAGATGCCTAATTTTAGCTACCATGGTCCTAAAACTTTAGAAGGATTTCGAGCACATGGAGGCTTATGAGATGATTGTGCATCTCAAGGAAATGTTTGAACAATAGGCTAGGCAAGAGCAGTTTGAGACTACCAAGGCCTTTCACTCCTGCAAGATGGCTGAAGGATGGTCAGTTAGCACTCAGGTATTGAAAATGAAGGGTTATATTGATCATCTTGAGAGGCTTGGATTTTCTATTACCTAAGAGTTAGCTACAAATTTGATCTTGAACTCACTCCTAGATAGTTATCCAATTTTTCATGAACTATAATATGAACAATATGGAGAAATCAGTGTCTGAGCTGTATGGGATGCTTAAGACTGTAGAGTAGAATATCATGAAAAAGCCTAGCCCAGTCTTAATGGTTCAGAAAGGAAAAGGAATGAAAAAGAATGGTAAAAGCAAAAGGAAGAGCTCTGACAACAAGTGCAAGAAACAAGCTAAACCCAAGCCCAAGGCCAAGAAGGAAAAGCCTCTAAATGAGGGAGTTTGCTTCTTTTGCAATAAACCAGGTCATTGGAAGAGAAATTGCAAGTTTTACCTGGAAGATTTGAAGAAAAAGAAGGGTAGTGAGACTATTACTTCAGGTATTTATGTTATAGAAATTAATCTTTCTACTTCAACTTCATGGGTATTGGATATTATGTGTAGATCTCATATTTATATAAATGTGCTAGGTCTTAAAAAGGAGTAGGAAGTTACAGAAGGGCGAAGTAGACCTACGAGTTAGAAATAAAGCAAGGGTTATTGCCTTAGCTGTAGGAATTTTTAAGTTATCTTTGCCTAATCGGCTTTTGTTAGTTTTGAACAATTGCTATTATGTTCTTGCTTTGAGTAAAAACATTGTTTCACTTTCTTATTTGGATAAGGAAGGTTTTACTTTTATTATTGGGAATGGCAAATGCTCTATTTATTATGATGACATTTTTTATGTGGATGGTGATTTGTATAATGGTCATTATTTCTTAAACCTTGAAGCACTCAATAATGAATCAATTTATAACATAGCTACTAAAAGAATCAAATCAAACGATTTAAATTTAACCTACTTATGGCATTGTCATCTAGGCGATATAAATGAGAAGTGCATATCAAAACTCCATTAAGATGGATTGCTTAGCTCATTTGATTTTGAATCATTTGACACTTGTGAATCTTATTTATTAGGAAAGATGACCAAGGCACCTTCTACTAGTCAAAGTGAGAGGGCCATTGATTTATTAAGGCTAATACATATAGATGTATGTAGTCTATTAAACACTGCTACCAAAGAAGGATACTAGCACTTCATTACCTTTATAGATGATTTCAGTAGATATGGCTATGTCTGTGTGATGAAATATAAGTCTGAGTCTTTTGAAATGTTCAAAATTTTTTAGAATGAGGCACAAAATCAACTTGGTAGAAATATCAAGGCACTTCAATCTAATTGAGATAGAGAATATTTAAACCAAGAATTCATTAACCATCTTAGGAGTTATGGTATCGTCTCACAACTAATACCACCAAGAATGCCACAATGGAATGGCATTTCTGAAAGAAGGAATCGAACGCTATTGGATATGGTTCAATCCATGATGAGTCAAACAAATCTTCTACCATTCTTTTGGGGCCTTGGCCTAGAAACAATTATGTTCACATTAAATCGTATTCCATCTAAAGCAGTTCTAAAGACACCATATGAGATGTGAACTGGGAAGAAGCCCATTTTATCCCTCCTAAAAATTTGAGATGTGAGGTGTATGTCAAGCCACAAGCCTCAAACAAGTTAGCACCTAAGTTTATAAAATAACTTTTTGTGGGTTATCCCAAAGAAATCAAGGGATACCTCTTCTACTATCCCCCTGAGAACAAAGTGTTTGTTGCTCAAAATGGTATTTTTTTGAAAAGTGAATTCATATCCAAAAGAACTAGTGGGAGCAAGGTGCATCTTAAAGAAGTTTAAGAAGTACAAAATGGCATTGACCTAGAAATGGACAATCGAGGGGACTCACAAGAGTTGTTGAGCCTACTTAGGTGACATAAGGCCTGCAAAAGTCTAATAGGGCATGATGCCAACCAGAGAGATATGAATTTCTTATGACTAAAAGTCATGAAGTTTTGCTTATAGAACAAGATGAGCCAACTACCTACCAAGAGGCTATTATGAGACCAGATTCTGAGTTATGGCTAAACGCCATGGAATCTGAAATGCAATCCATGTATGACAATCAAGTTTGGACCTTGATTGATCCACTTGAAGGTATTAAAACTATTGGGTGTAAATGGGTTTTTAAGAAGAAAACCAACATGGATGGCAAAGTGCATACTTTCAAAGCATGGTTGATTGCAATAGGATTCAAACAAACCCATGGTAAAGACTATGATGAAACCTTTTCACTAGTCACTATGATTAAGTCAATTAGGATCCTTCATGCCATAGCTATGTATTATGACTACGAGATTTGGAAGATGGATGTCAAAACCCTGTTTCTTAATGGAAACCTACTTAAGGATGTGTACATGACACAACCTAAAGGTTTATCTATCAGAGGATAATGGGAAAGTTTGCAAGCTTCAAAGATCCATTTATGGATTGAATCAAGTATCTTGGAGTTGGAATCTTCATTCTGATGAAACAGTCAAACAATTTGGTTTCATCCAAAATACAGATGAACCTTATGTTTACAAGAAGTTTAGTGGGAGTGCAATTGTGTTTCTAGTGTTGTATGTTGATGACATCCTACTCATTGGAAATGACATTCCTACCTTGCAGAATATCAAAGCTTGGTTAGGAAAATGTTTCATAATGAAAGAATTAGGATAGGCAAATTATATCCTAGGAATTAAGATCTATAGAGATAGATCTAAAAGGATTATTAGTGTAATGTCCAATTTTCATAAAAATGATGGAAACAAATATGTTTTAAGAGTAAGTCCTCTGAAGTGAATTAGTCAAGGTCTAGAAAAATTAGAATAATAATCTAGACATTAAGTAATGAAAATAGGAGGCCAAAGGAACCCTAAAATTGAAGCCAAAATAATTAGACAAAATTTATGAAATAGTTACGAAACGGAATGATATTTTCATAATTTTAGGTAATTTTAAGAATCTCATAGGAAGGTTTTTTAAAAAGAAAATTTAAGCTCTCCAGGGTTCTCAGAGGCCTTGAAAACCATGAGAAACCCTGAGACAGTTAAAACAGCTTCGGCGTATGTTTTCTAATGATAATTGACTCAAATTTTGACCCTTTTGTTTGAGAAAGTTTTAACTCTAAATTGAATGATTCCAAAGGTATTTTATAAGATTGAGAACTTAAATTTTATGATAGAAAAGACAATTCTCAAAAGGGAGCTAAAATGAACCTAAAACAAAAAAGCCAAGAAATAGGACATAACAGGAATTTTTAACTAACAAATCTTTAATTCTTGTTCTTATAATTGGACGCCTCATTCTTATCCTCCTTACATCAACTTTACTTCTACTAAAAATAGAGAGGAAGACCTAGAGGGAAAGGTGCACAAGAGAAGAGGAAAAAGGGGAAGAAAAACCAAGTGAAAGGTATGAAAATTCATGAATTTTCTTAGTCTTCTCTTTAGTAAACTTGCTCTCTTCCTTCTCCTCCTTCTTTCCATAGTCATATTTAAGTATTTGGTTCTATTTTGAGCTTAGAATAGAGGGGGGGAGTTCAAATTTGAGGAAGAGAGTCAAAGCAAAAGAAGAAGCTTCCAAAGGAAGCTAGGAAATCAATGTAATATGGTTGTTTTCAAGCTTGCTCTTCCTTGCTCTTGTTCTTGTGTATTTCGGCCACTATATGGACAGCCAAGAGGGATGGAATTTTTAACCAAACCAAAAAATGAATCTTACGAATTAAAGTGTGGGAAACAAAAATATGCAAAGAAAATAAAGAAAAAAATTATGATTTTTGGATATGCATAGCCTAGGGTTTTAGTCACACTATGGTATGTAGGATGATTCCTAGCCATAATTTAAGGTGTCTAAGAGTTCATATGAGCTCCTAAGACATAAAGGAAGCCTCCCACATGCTTATACTATCAAAGAAATCAAACAAACTCCATTGGTACCAAATGGAAGCATGGTCTTGGCCTAAAGGGGTTCATGCACCCAGGGAGTGTTTTAATTTCTTCCAAACTTGGTTTTGCATCATATATGATGGTAGCGTATGAGAAAAAGCCTTAGAAAAATTTAAAATGCTTAGAAAGTGAGATGGAGGTGTAGGTTCCATAATATGACTTAAAGAAGCAACCTATAGTTAGGCTCCTTAAAATGAATGTGTGATGGCTCCAAGGATTCTAAATGGAGTCAAGAATTATAAATGGAAGGAAAGAATGGAGCCAAGATCATGAATTTCCAAGGTTGCTTCATTAGGTGCTTTATAGAACCATAATTGGACTATATGAATGAAAAAGTTTTTCTAGAGTGTGTGGGGCATTAGAGATTGCTTCAAGAGTGTAATTAGATTCCATTTAATGTGTTTAGGCTAAAGGAATCAAGCCCCACCTCCTTGTGGGTGTTTGCCCAAGGGGGAGGAAGAAATTCCAAAGAGAAAAGTGTGTTCTTGCATACATGGTAGCTTTCTCTCTTTTCTCTCATGCATCTTTGGATGTTATTTTGTCTTTAAATGTGTGTGTGTGTTTAAACCATGAAAAATGATTTTAGAAAGTATTTATATGCCATGGTACCATGATGCTTTGTTTATGTGCTTGAATGATGTTTTTATGAAAGTATTTGGCTTACTTGAGTGTGGTGAGGCCAAAAGTCCCTAAGGTTGGGTGAGACAAAGTCAAAAGTCTCTTAAAAGAGTGAGATTTAGTCAAAAATCCCTTTAAAATGGGTGAGACAAGTTCAAAAGTTTCAAAGAAGATAGGTGAGGTTAAACCATGGTCTTGGCAAGCCTATGCATGATAAGTATGTCTTCTTGAATATGAAATATGTTCCATGTATGTTTATGGATTCCATAGTGATGCATGCATTTTTAGACTTGAAATTGTATTCTTTATGTATTTTTGAAAGGGAAAAGGGCTATTAGGATTCTTAGAATTTCACTCTTCTCTCCCAATTGTCTAACATGTCTAGGTGGACCAAGTGAGCAAGGAAATGGGAGCCACCAAGTTGGAAGATAAGAGATTGACAAAGAAATGTGTTATTTGCCTTCTTGTAACTATTTTGTTGTCACAATATGTAATTCAATGATGTGTATTATGTATCACCTTTTGAACATGTATAAATACATTGATATGTGATGTACATATGAGAATTAGAAGCAAATGAATGGAATAGCATGTTTTTGACATTGAATGGTGAGATAGAACTTGTATGTTCCATGTGTATGTCAACAAGTGGGAGAGTGAATTTGTGAGATCTGGGTTTTTGGACCTTTGAGACATGTTTAATAGGCTATTTTAATGCTTTCCCATGTGCTCAAGTGGCTCTAGAAAAGCTAGGAGCTAAATGGCACCAATTGTGACCCTTTAAGAAGCCAAAATGTGACATTATGGAACCCTATTAGCACAAACTGGCCAAATGGACGAATTTTCCCATAAAATTTGGCATAAATATAAATCTCATCTAGAGATTTTTGGGAAGCTAAATGTAACACCATATTCATATAGGCTATCTGATCTCATTTCTATCACATATTCATTGCCTAAGCTACTTTCTCAAGAAAATTACAATAAAAATAATGGAATTTTTTATGTTACATTATGGATAAATTTTTCATTCCATTCTTGTGGACCATATGAACTCATCCATCCAAATGTTATATTTAAATATACAATTATAAATCATAACTATCTTAAGAAGTGGCCAAGAACTCGAGCAAATGGAGTATATACACAAAATTCACAAGTACAGCCTTGGGTTCATGGTCCAAGTTTCCGTCATGAATTTTGAAAAATCATAACTAATTCTAGAAAAATTAAAATTAAGAACAATATACCATTCTAGAAAGCTACAGATATCTAATTCATGGTAAAATAAAGCTAGACCACAACAAGGACTTCTAGCCACTAGAAATTGATGGAATAGTAACCAAGGTGGCCTATCGCTACTGGTATTATCCTTAAACTTCAAAAATTCATATCTCCCTTCTCAAACATCTAATTAGGGTGATCTTCTAGGCATAGAAAGTTTATCATGTCTAGTTTATGCTTATAAAAACTTTATGAGCATTGGACACCATTTGGCCTCAAATGACATAGCATAAAAAATTGACCATATGAATAGTGCTTATACTAGAATAGTAGAAAAATGGCAATTTCAAAAAATTATAATTAATTCCACAGAGCCCTAAATAATATGGTATTTTGCTTTCTAAAATGCTCTAGATGAGATTTATATGTATGCCAAATTTCATGAGCAAATTCGTTCATTTAGTCAAATCTTGACATTAGGTTGCAAATTAGTCATTTTGGTATCTTCTAAAGGTCTCAAATGGTCCACATTAGCTTCTAAGATAACCATGGCCACTTGAGCACGTGGGAAAGTACCAAAATGGTCCATTTAACTTGTCTCAAAGGTGTACAAATCCAGATTTCATAAACTCACTCATCCACCCCAAGCTATACACAAGAACATACAAGCCTCATCTTGCCATTCAAGGTCCAAAAACCACTATATCATACATATGGCACTAATTCTCATACATACACAATATATTCATGTATTTACAAATGTTCATGGACTTATACATCATATATAACATTGGATTACATCTTATGCCATTCATATGGCTACAAAGTAAGCAAAATAGCACATTCTCATGTCAATCTCTTTCCTTCAAGCTTGGTGGCTCCTATTCTTTGGCTCACTTGGTCCACCTAGTCATGTTAGACAATTGGGGAAGAAGGGATGAGATTCTAAGATCTCAATAGCTCTTCTCCCTTTCAACCATACATAAAAGATATAAATGCAAGTCCAAAAATGTATGCATGGATAACATGGATTGTATAAATATTAATGAAATATTTTAGCACTCAAGAGGTCACACAAGGCATATATAGGTTTGCCAAATAAGTGGTTTAGCCTCACCCATTATCTTTGTAGATTTTGGACTTGCCTTACCCATTTTCTTAAAGGCCTTTAACTAAGCCTTACTCTTGGGAGACCTTTGGTTTTGTCTTAACTATTCTTGAAGACTTTTGGCTTCACCACACTCGAGTAAACCAAAGCATATTCATAAAACATCATTCAAGTACATAATAAAACTTCATGGTACCATGGCATATAAATACATGCTAAGACCACTTTCATAGCTTAAAACATACACACACATCCAAGACAAGATAAACATCTACTCATGCATGAGAGAAAGAAGAGAGAGCTATCTTGAAGCAAGAGTTCAACACTTTTTCCTTTGGTATTCCTCCCCTTTTTGGCCACACACTTGCAATGAGATAAGGCTTAGTTCTCTTGGCCTAAACACATTAAATAGGGCACAATGACATCATAGAAGTAAGTTCTATCATCACTCACTCACTGTAGGAGCTCACTTTATCCTATGGTTGCATAATGGTGTCATATAAGACTGAATGAAGCAAGTGCTAGAATTCAAGGTCTTGGCTCCATTTTCTCCTTCCATCTAGGTCTCTTGATCCCATTTAAGAGTCATCATCATTTCATTCCCAAGAATCTAGACCTAAGTTGCTTCTTTAAGCTTTATTATGGAGCATACACTTCCATCACACCAACCAAGGTTTCTAAAAATTTTCCAAGCCTTTCTTTGATGTTCTCTTATCATGTTTAGTCCGTTTCTACCCTTAGAAAAATTTAAAACTCTCACTAGGTGCTCCTTCTTGGTTTGGCCGAAACATGTACCCATTCATGAACTCATAGAGTTGGCTTTGTTCTTTTGAAAGAAATGGCACATGTGAGGCTTTCTAGGCATCTCAAGAATCCATATATCACTAGAAAGCTTCATACATACCATGGTACAAAGAAAACCCTAGGTTTTGTGTAACATCCAGTTCTTTGAAAACCAGAGAAAATGTGAGAAACGTAACGTATAGTTTCTTCGTAAACGAACGAAACTCACCAGATACAAAAGGAAGTCCCTCGAAATGATGTAGTTAAGGTCCTAAAAAATTTGAGAAGCATTCTAGACTTCTAAAAATGAGAATCCTAGGCTCAAAAGGAAAGAAAAATGGAGCTAGAATGAAGAAACAATTTCTTACGAAAAGCTTACAAAATGTAATGGCATTTTTGTAATTTTGAGTAAATTTTGGAATTCACACAGGAAGGCTTTTTAAATGAAAGTTTTGAGTTTCTCAAGGTTCTCAAAGACCCTAAAAATCATGGAAAGTCCCAGGACAGCTAAAGCCCCTCCAATGGATGTTTTCCAATATCAATGTATTTGAACTTTGATGGATTCCTTCGGGAAGGTTTTAGCTTCGATTTGAGTGATTCCAAAGGCATTTTACTAAATTGGGAATCTAAAGAAAAGACAGTTCTAAAAAAGAAGCTAAAACAAAGGAGAAACAAAAATGCCAAGAACAAAGGGCAAAATGGAAATTTTTGAAAAGTATAACTTTCTCTCACCTATATATATGATGCACCCTTCTTCTCCCTTCATATTGCAAGAACAAGTTCTGCCCAAAACCAGAGGAAAACCCTAGGAAGAGTGGCGTACAAGAGGAAGGCAAAGAGGAGGAGAAATCAAAGGCTTAAGGTATGAAAATTTAGTAGTTTTTCATGCTCTTTCTCTTCCTAATCTCTTCTCCTTCATTATCCTTTATTTCCTATAATTATAATGAAGTATATGGATCTATTTTAAAGGAGAAGTTGAGGGGGAAATTCGGATTTGAAGAGAGGAGCTCAAAGAACACAAGATTCAAGTGAGCAAAGCCATGAAAAGAAGGTATTTTCTTCTTCCATAGTTGCTACCCTTTGCTCCCCTTCTCCACCATTTCGCCCCACTTGAGAAGACTTAAGAGGAGTTAATTTTTAGGTAGAACCAAGGGTGATTCTAAGGAAAAAGGGTGTAGAGATTAAGAATATGCAAAGATAATTAACAAAAAATCATTAGATTTCAAGATGTAAATTCTAGGCTTTCAAGTGTACCTTGTAAAATCTGATTTTGTATGATAATTTCTAGGTCTAATTAAGAGTTTAAGTGAGCTCCTAAGATCCCTAAGAGGCTCCCTATATGCATCCTCCCTTGAGAAAAAAAGGCAAACTCCAAAAAGCTCCATTTCTTCCATAGCCTCGACCTAAAGGGGTTTGTGTAGTTATGGAGAGTTTTAAATTTTTCTAAACCCATTTTTGAGTCATATATGATGAATAAATATGAGGGGAAGTCTTAGGAGAAATTTAGAAACCATAGAAAGTGAGTTAGTGCTTTATGTTCCATATTATGACCCAAAAAGTAACATGTAGTTAGGCTCTTAGTTTTAATTGTGTGATGACTCCAAGATGCTTAAAAGGAGTCAAGAATCATATTTGAAAGGAAATAATGGAGCCTAGAATTTATTTGAGGGGTGTTGCTTCATTAGGTGCAATTATGGAACCATAATGAGGTTTATAGATCAAGATAGAGTTCAAGCAAGTGTGTGGCCTTAGAATTAATTTCATGAACCTAATTGGCTTCCATAAATTGTATCTAGGCCTAGAGAAATCATCTCCACCAGTTTGTGTGTGTGGTCGAAAGAGGGAGCCTTGATTCAAGAAGAAAAGTATGTGTTTGTGTACAAGGTAGCTCTCTCTACCTTCTCTTATGCATAGATGTGTGCTTAGCTTGTCTTAGAATATGTGTATGTGTATTTTCAAGCCATGAAAATTATGCTGGCATGATTTCATATGCCATGGTTTCATGATGACATATTATGTTTCTAAATGATGTTGTGATGTTTGTTTGGGTTTGCTTGAGTGTGGTGAGGCCAAGAACCTTTAGCCATGGTAAAGATGAGCTGTAACACCCCAAAATTAATTAAAGTTTTAATCCTGGATTTGAGATAATTAAGAATAATTAATAGGGGATAATTGGGCAAGTTAAGTAAATGAGAATTTTATAGAGATAAATTATTAATAGTTTGAGGTTTAATTGAGTTATAAACCTCATCTAGGCCTAAATTAAATTAAGTAGGTCAATGTTAGGGACTAATGGAGACCCAAGAATTTTAGGTACAAACCTAACCTTTATTGTGAGGCTTGGCCTAAGAGATGGTACCTAGTGATGGTCCAGTTCAATTTAATGAATTAGAAACCTAAGATCCAACTTGCATAAGCCTTTGCAATTGGCCTAATTACCCTTGAGCAGACCCAAATCAATTGGGTCCTTCAAACTTGGTCTGGCCCAATTAAATGCCTATAGCCCAACACATTGAAGCTGGCGCAATAAGGTTTAAATCGGAACTCACTTACCATTGGACCCTTGAGTTAGCCCATGACCCACATTAGACCCAATTTCAACCCAACTAAAACCCTAAATACTTCAGCCCCTTCCCCATTTTGGTAAAACACAAAAGAGAAATTCATAGGTTTGAAGGGAGGCTAGGGTTTGGGGTAAGAAAACTATCATTTCCCATTTCTAGGGCAAGATTCAGCTAAGGTAATAGTTATATAACTTAATCCCCTTCTCTTTCTCTTCATTTGACCTAATTAGTTTTTCATTAGAGTATTTTCACCATACCCAAAATCTAAAATGTGGTTGTTCGGGATTTTCTTGGTGAAATTTCGTATGTTGGGGTTAAAAGTGTTATTAGGTAAGTATAAAATCTCTATTTTGATGCTTTCTTTGCTAGTTTGAGACCCCTATAGCTGATTTATAATATGGGTATTGTTTTTGTGCGAATTTACTCAGAATTTGAGGTATTATTTTAAGGTTTCTGGGGTAGGAGCAACCAAATCCGAATTTGGTTTTAGTGGTGATTAGACAAGTATTTATGAGTAGTCCTATATAGCTTAACCTTTTTTTAAGTGATAGGTTTGCTTATACAAGTTGTGATTAGGGATAGTAATGGCTTGGTATTGTGTCCATAGGCTGAAGTAACATTCAATTGGCTCTTAAAGGATTGGCTACAAGTGAGGTAACCGGGACTATATTAATTCAATGCATATATCTGTTTTAATTTCATATTTGTTATACATGAATGATTTGAAATGTTGAATGAATTAGTTAGCTATCTATTGTATTGTGATTGGACCTTGTGAGTCCATGGTAAAGCTGTGGTGCAGTTGCCACCTGTGCATGTGCTTCGATCAGGCACCAAGTTATAATCAAACCCCAGATGCACTGAGCACTGGTTGTACTTAATGGGTAGTAGGTGCCGTGGACAGGCCTCTCCCAGTGTTATTGGCCTTTAACATATGGAAATATGATTACTAATATGGGATAGTAATCATGATAGCCTAATTGTTTCATTTACTGGTATGACTGGTATGTTTTCTGATACTTATGTGAAATCATGCATATATGTTAATTAAACTGGAATATATAAATAAAATTTTTCTTGGTTACTGAGATTTGCATCTCACCCCGTTTTATGGGCTAAATATTTCAGGTGAAGGTTCTTTGAGTAAGGATAAGGGCAAGTAAGTGGATGAACATCCATGAGCTGAAGTTTGGTATGGGGAGCTACACTTGGTCTGAGTGAAATAGAGTAAATGCTAATTTTGTTAACCTTTGTATAGCATCATCATGTATCTATATTGCCAAATGTAGGAGTTTGTATTTTGATAACATAGAATGTAACCATTGAGAAATAGGCCTCACAAGATAGAAAGGACAGGGCTAATTCCCATTTAGCTGTCGCGAATTACCCTCTGAATGACTCCTATTTTTGCCTCTCACATTTCACAATGGCTAATTGCTCTCTGGTACTCTCCTTAGGCATCTTCACCTCTATTGGCTGTGACTAACAATATTTTGGCCACTGCAAAATGCCTTATAATCCTACAACTCCTAAAATTTTGTCTCATACTCTCCACTCTCTATCTAGGGGTTCTCTAGGGCCACTCTCCTACTTGTTATAAGATTCTAATAGTATCTATCTAGCTGATTTGCCCCAGCCATTATATCATTACCTATCCCACATTTAAAGGTGGATTCTCTTACTCATTCCTTGGTCTTATAACAGCAAATTTATAAATTTCTCACGATGGTCATTCAATCGTATTTTCATTGGACATTTCATCCATCACTAGTTCAAATCTACAATCATTATATCATATGATTTCATTAGTCAGAAGTAAGGAGTGAATCCAAAAGTAATTGGCCGCGGCTAAAGGTAATTTAGCCATGGTGAACATCCTGAAACCTTTATATTAACTAGGAAATCTTGGTTTTTCATACGGTAATCTCAAGGGATGACTTAGAAACATTAGTAGAAGATTCTTGTGAGTTGGAATTGATAGGTAATAAGTTCAAAGTCTTATAAATGAATGTTTGTTTCCTTGATGTATATGAGTACCTGTAATTATATGGTTGATGACTCTAATAACATTAAGGTTATAATTTCTTTGTATTTTTTGAATGTAATTAGTTGTAATGTCTTATAACCCTAATTTATGATTATTAATCACAAATTTAACCTTAATGACAATGATTAGAAATTAGAGTCATCACACGAGCCAAGAACCCTTGAGATTGATTGAGACAAAGTAAAGAGTCTCCAAAAAGCAAGATGGACTCTCAAGAGCATGGTTGAGTGCAAGGATCTCTTAAAGAATGGGTCTGGCAAGTCCAACATTCACAAGTAATTGGGTGAGGCCAATCCACTTGCTTGGCAAGCCTTTGTATGCTATGTATGATTTTCTTAAATGATGAAAATGCTTCTTGAATGTTTGCACATGTCCATATGACCACAAATGCATTCATGAGACTTGTTTACATCTATTATGTATGATTGAATGGGAGATGAGCTATTAGAATTCTTTGAATCTCCTTCCCTCCTCTTCAATGATCTAATATGCTAGGTGGACCAAGTAGACAAGGTAATAGAAGCCAACCACCTTGAGGATGAGAGGATGACAATATAATGCAAAGTTTTAGTTCTTTAAAGCCATACTCATGTTCAATTATGTAACCTATGCTGTATATGGTCTATGATCTTTGGAACATATGTAATTATGATAATATATGATGTAGAAATGAAAGAATGTGTTATGTGAATGATAGAATGTAAATTGAGTATATATGGACAATGTAGCTTCATGGATGGTATTATGGAATTATGTATATGTGTGGATGAAATGGCCAAAAGGAGATGCATGGAGTTTGGAACCATTTGGACAGCCTACACAAGTCCTAATTATACTTTTAGACTTGGACAAAAGGTGCCAAACCCCAAGGAAAGCTATTTGGACATTTTGGTATCCTATATGGAGCCAAAATTAACCTTAATGAAACCCTATATCACTTTTTGCCTAAATGAGCTCTTCATGAGCTGATATTTGGTATGCAATTAGAGCTTGTTGAGAAATTTTTGGAAAGCTAAAGAACATAATTTTTGGAGGTTTACAGAATATTTGATGAATTTTCAAAGTTGAGAAATTTTCTAGTTTTGGCCATGTCATTGTTCATACTGGTCCAAAAATGAAACCTGTCACACAAGGATCAAATGATGTCCAATTGTCAAAAAATTTTATATAGAGAAACTAGACATTCCCAGGGACTTGTTCCAACTAGAAATATCTCATTTGGAGGTCTAGAGAAGGAGATATTAGTTTTTAAAATTCTGTCCAGTACTAGGAGCTTCATCCGACCTCAGTTATGGTTCTATTGAATTTCGAGGTCTGGGCGTGCCTGAATTGGTCTGGAGTTATTTTTTCCATCTCGCTAACATCCACATATTTCCATATTCATATCATTTTCATGGATTGAATTTTTTTGGAATTAATTGGACATTTTCAAAGTTTGCTACAAAAATCTGTGACAGCACCAGTGAGTAGTTTGACCTTTGGACCATTTTGGATGTCAAACATCCTCTATGATGGATGTTATGGTCTAGGCATATTTTTGATATAAAGTAGACATCCATATCTTTCCAGAATAACCAAGAATGCATGATTTTGATTTTTCTAGAATTAGTTATGATTTTCCAAAATTTGGACAAAAAAGAGGCAAAATCTTGCCTAAATTATATGTGTACATTTCATGCTTCTCTTCGAGTTTCTTGAGGTGTAGGCCACTTTCGATGATTCAAATGAGTTGTATTCATGTGATTAAATATGAGAATGTGTTGTATGAGCTCACATGGCCTACATGACACCAAATAGAATTTTTATACACGATGCAAAGCAAGAAAATACATTATTTTAATTCTCTTTTCTTGCTCCATCATGAAAATTATGAATGTAAAGCATGAGAATCTTATAGAATGAGCTAGAAATATATGGTGTCATATTTTGGAAACTTGAAAACTAATGGGTTTTTTTTTAATTTCTTTGCATCTGCTTGTTCCTCACCTTTAAAAACCTAGGTTTTATGCTTGGTTTGGGTCAGATTTTGCTCCCTCTTCCTAGTTCTATATGAGGCCGAAAATGAGCTATGGAGAAACAAGAAGGAAGAAGCAAGGAAAGCCATGAAAATACCTTGATTCCTTAGCCTTTTCAAGAGCTTTTTCCCTTGTCTTCACTCCTCCTTGAAATTTCAAACCTCTCCCCTCTGAATAGCACTCAAAACAGATCTAGAACATGCATCAAAACCATGAAAAGAAAGAGGAGAAAGAGAGCAAGTTCAAGGGAGGGAGGAGTAAGAAAATCCTTGATTTTCCTTAACTTTTCTTAGGTTTTTCTCTTCCTTTTGAACTCCTCCTTGCGTGCTACTTTTTGCAAAATTTCTCCCTGGTCTTGGATAGAGTTTAGGTCAGCCAAATGTGAGGGATATGTGAGGTGCCACATATATATAGCTAGGGATTCTAAAACGACATTTTAAAATGCCAATTTTGTCTTTCATTTTTAGCTTTTTCATTCAAGGCTCATTTCAAATTCTTTTTAAAAATTATATTTTCCATTATAAAATTTATGTTCTTTAACCTATAAATAGCCTTTGGAATTACTTAAATCGAGTCTAAAACCTTCCGAACGAAAGGGTTAAAGTTCAGGGTCACCGACGTTCAAAAACATAAATCGAAGCGGTTTTAACTATTTTAGGGATTCCTATAGTTTTCAAGGCCCTTGAGGACCCTGGAAACTCAATTTGTCCATTTAAAGATCCCTCCTCTGAGTTTTTAAAAAGTTGCTCAAAATTGCAAAAATGCCATTATATTTCGTCAAAAATTTCTTTAGCCATTCTAGCCCCAGTTTCTGGGCATCTTAAGCCTTGATTTCCTATTTTTTAA
Source organism: Erythrophleum ivorense (assembly GCA_026724425.1). Taxonomy (NCBI): domain Eukaryota; kingdom Viridiplantae; phylum Streptophyta; class Magnoliopsida; order Fabales; family Fabaceae; genus Erythrophleum; species Erythrophleum ivorense. Next base: position 28,642,232 of record JAIUCV010000008.1, read on the forward strand.
TATTTAAAATTTTACAAAAATTTTTTTAGGCCTTAACTGGTTCATTTTAGGGGACTCTCTATCTAGCCTATTTCCATCGTTTTGATAAAAACTAGGTATTACATTAAAGACCAGATTATTTGGAGGTTTGTAAAATTAATTATGAATTTCCAAAGTTGCCAAAAAGTTGCTAAACTGATATGGTTACTGTTCATATGATTAGTTTATTGTTCTATGTTATTCAAGGGACAAATGATGTCTAATGTTTATGATATTTTACAAGCAAAAACTATACATAATAATATTTTTATAGCCACCTAGATCACCTCATTTGGAGGCTTAAGAAGAGAGATATGAAATTTTGAAGTTCAGAGTCAGTATCAGTAATGCAGCAGCACCTTTGGCATTATTCCATCGATTTCTAGTGGCTAAACATTCTTGTTTTGGTCTGGACTTATTTTTAGCATAAAGTTAACATCTTTTTTTAGAATGGTATAGTGTAATGTTTGATTTTCGTTAAATAACGGAAACAGGCACGTTTTCAAAGCAAGTCCCCTGAAATGAATTAGTTAAGGTTTTGAACAATTTAAGGAACATTCTAGATTCCTAAAAATGAGAATTCTAGCCTCAGAAGGATAGAAAAACGAAGCTAGAATAGAGAAACAAATTTTGATGGAAAACCTACGAAACGTAATGGCATTTTCATAATTTTGAGCAATTTTTGGAATTCACACAGGAGGGCTTTTTAAATGAAAGTTTTGAGTTCTCCAGGGTTCTCAAAGGCCCTGAAAATCATGGGAAGCCTCAGGACAGTTAAATCCCCTCTGATGGACGTTTTCCAACGTCGATGTGTTCAAACTTTGATGGGTTCATTCGAGAAGGTTTTAGCTCTGATTTGAGTGATTCCAAAGGCATTTTTCTTAATTGGGAACCTAAATTTTATAATGGCAAAGATGGTTCTCAAAAAGGAGCTAAAACGAAGGAGAAACAAAAATGCAAAGTACAAAGGGCAAAATTGAAATTTTTGAAAAAGTCATTTTGCCCTAACTATATATAGGTGGCGCCTCACACTTGCCTTCATTTAACTTTAGAAAATTCAGCCCTAAACCAGAAGCAAAGCCCTAGGAGAGTGGCACACCAAGGGAAGAGAAGGAGGAGGAAAAATTCAAGCCTTTAGGTATGAAAATTGCTTGTTTTTCATGCTTTCTATTAGCCAATCTCTTCTCCTCTTTTTCCCTCTTCTTCTCCATGATTTTTCTGAAGTTTTGAAGGCTGTTTTGAAGGGAGAATAGAGGAGAAATTTCGAAAATCAAGTAAGGAGGCCAAGGAAGGCAAAGAACAAGCAAAGAAAAACAAGAAAAACAAGGTATCATGCAATCCTTCCACTTAGTCTTCCTCCTCCCTTTGTGCATGTTTCGACCTATATATGGTCTGCCCTAGGGAGTTAAATTTCCAACCAAACCAAGGATGAATCTTAGGTATTTGATGGAGGAGAATAAGAATATGCAAAGAAAATCATAAAATAGACATTAGAAATCAAGATGTAAAACTTAGGGTTTTATGTGCACCTTTCAAATTTTGATTTTGTGTGATGCTTCCTAGGTCTAATTAAGAGTTTAAATGAGTTCTTGAGACACCTAAGACGTAACACCATATATTTCTAGCTTGTTTCCTATCATTTCTAAGTTTCCCATGATGAATTGCACAAAAGGGAATGGAAGATGGCATTAAAATAATGCCTTATTTCGCGTTGCGTAGCGTATGAAAATTTCATTTGGTGTCATGCGGATCATATGAGTTCATACATCATATTATCATATTTAATTACATACATACAACTCATTTACATCACCAAAGTTGGCCCACAACTCACGGAAACCGAAATGGAACCTAGAATATGGAGGTTTATTTTCGGCCAAATTTGGCCCCTTTCTGGCACAATTTCGAAAAATCATAACTAATTCTAGAAAAATCAAAATCACACATTCTTGGCCATTTTGGAAAGCTACAGATGTCTACTTCACAGTAAAAATATGTACCAACCATAACACCCATCACAGAGGGCGTTTGACATCCGAAAATGTCCAGGGGTCAAACTGCCTCCTGATGCTGTCACAGATTCTGCCAGCAAACTTTGAAAATATCCAATTAATTCCACAAAAATCCAATCCACGTAAATAATACCAATATGGAAATCTGTGGATGTTAGCTAGAGTAAAAAAATACTTTCAGACCATTTAAGGTACCCAAAGTCTCAAAATTCAATAGAACAGTACATCAAGTCGGGTAAGGGTCCTGATACTGGACAGAATGTTCAAAACTTCATATCTCCCTCTCTAGAACTCCAAATGAGGTGCTTCCAGTTAGAAAAAGTCACTGTGAATGTATAGTTTCTCTGTATGAAATTTCGTGGCAATTGGACATCTTTTGCCCCATGAGTGACAGAGTTCAATTTCGGACAGATGCTACAGTACCAAGGACCAAAACCAGAAAATTTTTTAATTTCAACAATTCGCTAAATATTCCACAGACCTCCAAAAATTACCAACTTTAGCTTCTCAAAAAGTCTCAATAAGCTCTAGATGCATGTCAAATTTCAGGTCAAGAATAGTTCATTTGGATAAAAAGTGACATAGCCTCATGAAATGGTCATTTTTGCTTCCTACCAAGAGTCACTTTGCACCAAATGGCCTCTTCTTGAATTTGGCACCCCTTGAGCAAGTTTCAAAGCACAAATATGACTTGTAGAGGCTGCCCAAGTGATCCCAAACCTCATGCAACTCATTTTGGTCTCTCAACATCTATTTATGCGTAGTTACATCAAGCCATCCAAAAGCCAATTTGCACAATACTAGAGATTTAGTGTCATATAAAGTGTACATCATATTCATACATCATTTTACACTTGTCCATGGTCTTACATCACAAAAAGATTACATACATCATTACTTTGACATTTAACCACCATTTAAAGTACATAATACACTAAAACAAAGATGTTCAATGTCCTTGGCTTGCATCTCCTTGACTTGGAACACCACCTAGACAATTCAAGGATGAAGGGGAAAGGGGGGTGAGATTCCAAGAAACTCAATAGCTCACACACCCATTCACACCACATTCAAGGCATACATATACCAAATGCATAACCATACAAGCATAAAGTGTGCAATAATTCCATTCCATGCCATATTCACATGTGAAGATTACTTTCATGCTCTAGGGACTTTTGGTTTAGCCTCACCCCATTTCTAGGACTTTTGGATTTGCCTCACTCTTGGTCTAGGGGACTTTTGACTTTGCCTCACCCATTCAAGGGACTTTTGGCCTTGTCTCACCTATGCCATGAGACTTTTGGCATCTCCTCACCTTCATCAAGGGACTTTTAGCATCACCTCACCCTTATGGGCTCTTTCCACAACCATAGTCATTCAAGACAACACATTGGTATCAATGCACAACAAGGATCAAGTGGCATATTATCAAGCATCAAGAATGCATACTAGCACACTAAGACATACATATGCACACAAGAATGCAAAGAGAATGAGGTGGAGAGCTACCTTTTTATGTATGCAAGCTCACTTTGCAATTTCCTTCCCCTCCTTGGTTTCACAAGAGCACTTAGGTGGAGTAGGGTTCTCCTGGCCTAGACATTACAAACATCACACAATTACACATTTGAAGCAAGCAAAGACATTAAACTAAAGTTTATTACATACTTGGCTCCAAAATAGACATATTGGTTTCATAAATGGCCTATTGAAGCAACTCATATTATTCAAGTGCTAGGCTCCATTCTCTTGTTCTTTCTAAACTTCTTGGACTCATTTAAGGTCCTTGGAGCCATCACACATTCAATTGTACAATTGGAAAACCACGTTGCTTCACAAAGCACCATTATGGACACCATTAGGCCATCTCCCAATCTATGGCTCCTAAATTTTTCCCAATGGTTTCTCCCATCTTCTAACATCATATAAAGTCCCAAAATAAGGTTAGAACAAATTAAAACATCCCCTAGCCTAATGAACCTAGCTGGTAGAAATATGCACCATAATGGAGGTTCATAGACTTTGTGATTTTTCCTAGATGGGAGAGCCACTTGGGAGGCTTTATAAAGGTCTTAGGAGTTCAAGGAAACATTCAAATAGCCAAGGAAACATTCACACAAAATCAGATTTTGTAAAACCCTAGAAAACACTACACTTTTCTAACTTGTTTTCTATTGGTTTTTCTTGGAATTTCTTGCCATATGCCATCTCCCCATGGCCTAAAACCCTTGTTCCCTCCTTGTATTTGGACAGAACATCCTCCCCTCCTTTGGTTCTGTTCTTGGCTGAAATACACACAAAGGGAGGGGGAAGAGAAGATGCAACAAAAAGCAAAGATTACCTATGGTTCAAGTGAGCTTTCAAGTGTCTTTCTCCTTCATTCTCTTCTCCTTAGCAAATTCGAAATTCTCCCCTTAGGTCTAGGTCAAAAACAGAACCAAATCATTCAAAAAAATCCATGGAAAGCAAGGAGGAAGAGAGGAAAACAAGATTGGAGGAAGATGGAGCAAGAAATTTCATGAAATTACCTAGTTTCTCCTTAGCTTTCTTCCTCTTTTTCTCCTCCCTTTTGTGTGCCTAAGAGAGCTGAAGATTTTCTGTATTTTGGGCAGAATGGGTCGTGCTTATTAAAGAGGATAAGAAGGGAGAAAAGTGTGGAACTCTTTAGAACATTCAAGAAATCATAAATTCCAATTTTGCCCTCCTGTAATGGCAAGTTTGTTTCAGCTTCGTTTTAGCTCCTTTTTGAGAACTGTCTTTTCCATCATAAAATTTAAGTTCCTAATTTAATAAAATGCTTTTAGAATCACTCAAATCGGAGTTAAAACCATCCCGAACGAATCGGTCAATGTTCGGGTCAACCGACATTGGAAAGAGTACACCGGAGGGGCTTTACCAGTCCCGGGGCTTCCCATGGTTTTTGGGGCCTCTGAGAACCTTGGGCAACTCAAAAGCCCTCCTAGGTGTTTTTCCAAAATTACACTTATTTACGAAAATGTCACTGGCCTTTCGGCAATTTGTTTGAATCGCTTCGACCCCAGTTTTTGGGCAACTCAAGGCTTAAATCCTCATTTTCTATTATTTAAAATTTTATTCAAATTTTATTTGGCCTTGAATCACTCATCTCAGGGGACTTGCTTTTCAAATCGACCCGTTCTAGTGATTGTACAATGTACCGGGTGTTACATAAGATGCTCCCCACAAGCTTCTTCATTCAAGAAAATAAAGAAAACTCCATGTAGCCCAATTGATGCCTATGTCACGGCCAAAGAGGGTTCTAGTAGTGAGGGAGAGTTTTAAATTTTTCTAAGGCCATTGTTGAGTCATATTTGATGAATGAAAATGAATGGAGGCCTTGGAAAAAATTTAGAACTCATGGAAAGTGATTTGGTGCCTTAGGTTCCATATTATAACCTAAAGAAGCAACATGATGTTAGGCCCTTTGTTTTAATGGTGTGATGACTCCAAGAGGCTTAAAAGGAGTCAAGAATCATATTTGAAAGGAAAGAATAAGACTTAGAAATTATTTGAGGGGTATTGCTTCATTAGGAGCATTTATGGACCATAATGGGGGTTATAGAGCAATCTAGGGTTTAAGCAAATTGTATAGCCTTACAATGTATTTCATGAACCTAATTGGCTCCCATAAATTGTATCTAGGCCAAGAGAAACCATCTCCACCAATTTATGGGTGTGTGGTCGAAAGAGGAGGCTTGAATCCAAAGGCAAAAGTGTGTGATTGTACACAAGGTAACTCTCTTCACCTTCTCTCATGCATGGATGTGTGTTTAGCTTATCTTGGAATGTGTGTATGAGTATTTTCAAGTCATAAAAGTATGCTAGCATGATCTTATACGCCATGATTTCATGATGTCATGTTATGTTTTCAAATAAATCTATGATATTTGTTTGAGTTTGCTTGAGTGTAGAGAGGCTAAGAACTCTTCACCATGAGGAGGATGAGCTAAAAACCCTTAAACTTGGTTAAGACAAAGTAAAGAGTCTCCTAAAAGCAAAATGGGCTCCCAAGAGTATGGTTGAGTCCAAAGCTCTTAAAGAATGGGTGAGGCAAGTCCAAAACCCATGAGGAGAAGTGTGAGGCCAATCCAAACACTTAGTGAGATCTTGAATGTCTTGTATGACTTGTTTACATGCTAAGCTTGTTTCTTGAATACTCATACTTTGTATTTTGCCCATGCATGCATTTTTAAGGCTTGCTTTATATATATAATGTATGATTGAAAGGGAGATGAGCTATTGGGATTCTTTGAATCTCATCCCCTCCTCTCCAATGATCTAATATGCTAGGTGGACCAAGTGGCTATGGTAATGGGAGCCAACAACATTGAAGAAGGAAGAGTGACAACCATATGGTTAGCTTTTACCTTTTTGAAATCATAATGATGCTTCATGGTGTATATTGTTGTAAATGATCTATGAACTTTGAAACATGTGTAAATATGATATTATGTGATGAATAAATGTATGGATATGATATATGAACTTTAGAATAGAATTTGAGTATGTAATGCCAAAATATGCAATTTGGAAGTTTAATGTAAATATGCATAAGTGTGGATTAAATGGAAAAATGAGATGCATGAGGTTTTGGACCATTTGGGCAACTCATACAAGTCTTAAATGTGGTTTTAGACTTGCCCAAAAGGTGCCACAACTAAGGGAAAGCCATTTGGCAATTTTGGTACCCTATAGGGAGCCAAAATTGACCATAATGGAACCCTATATCACTTTTTAGCCAAATGAGTTAGTCTTGATCTAAGATTTGACATAAAGATTAGGTCTCATTGAGAGCTTTTTGGAAATCTAAAGATCATTATTTTTGGAGATTTATAGAATATTTGATGATTTTTTAAAGTTGACAATTTTTATGGTTTTGGTCGGTTGTACTATTCATTTGGTCTGAATTTGAATTTTGTCACACGAGACACAAATGATGTCCAATGGCCACAAAATTTTATATAGAGAAACTAGACATTCACAGTGACTCGTGCTAACTAGAAACACCTCATTTGGAGGTCTAGAGAGGGAGATATGAATTTTTCAACATTCTGTCCAGTATCAAGAATTTTCCTTGATCAGAGTTACTATTCCATTGAATTCCGAGGACTGAGCTTGATGAACTGGTTTGGAGATATTTTTTCTCTCTAGCTAACATCCACATATTTCTAGATTGGTATCATTTGCATGGTTTGAATTTTTATAGAATTAATTGGACATTTTCAAATTTTTTTGCAAAATCCTGTGATAGTTCCAGAATGCAGTCTGACCTCTGGACCATTTTGTATGTCAAACATCCTCTATGATGAATTTTATGATCCAAGAATATTTTAAATGTAAAGTAGACATCCATAGCTTTCCAGAATGACCAAGATTGTATGATTTCAATTTTTCTAGAATTAATTATGATTTCCCAAAATTTGGCCAGCAAAGAGGCCAAATCTGGCCGAGAATAATCCTCCACATTCTATGTTCCATTTCGGTTTCTAGGAGTTGTGGGCATGATTTTATGATACAAATGAGTTGTATTGATGTAATTAAATATGATAATGTATATTATGAGCTCACATGGTCCACGTGATGCCATAGGAAATTTCTAAATACGACGCAACATAAAGAAATTCATTATTTTTCCCCTTTTTTCCTTATACCTTCATGAACATAATGATGTGAAGCATGTATAAATATGATAAGATGAGCTAGAAGTTATGGTGCTACATATAGTATGCTTGATTTTGATTTTTTTAGATTTAGTTATAATTTTTCAAAGTTGGAACTAGAAATCTGGCAACAGAACCTGAGGCTAGCTGTGTTGTTTTGTGTATGTATGCTCCAAACTCATGATTCTCGTGACATTTTGAGATGGTTTTGAGTTGTATGACTATATTTTAATTGAAGAATGATATGAATGAGTTAATATGGTCCACAGAATGCAAAATGAGATATCTAAGTGCTACGCAATGTAAGATAATCCATTATTTTATTTGAGTTTTTTTCTTGGAAAGTGCCATGCTAAAGGAAAGTAACTAGGAATAAGATGGGGAAAGGCTAGATGAATATGGTGTTACAATTGGCCTAAGTCAAAGCATTTGTATAAAGAAGGTATTGCATAGATTCAATATGCAAGATTCTAAGAGGGGATACATACCAATGTCTCATGGCATCAATCTTTGCAAGAGTCAATGTCCTAGTACATATAATGAATGAGATTGTATGACAAGGTTCCATGTGCACTTGTATTCAGCCATTGGATCCATTATGTATGCCATGTTGTGCACTAGATTGGATGTCTCATATGCCTTGAGTATGACCAGTAGATACCAGTCAAATCTAGGTGAGAGTCACTGGACAGCTATCAAGAATATCCTTAAATACTTGAGAAGGACTAAAGATGTATTCTTGATATATGGAGGATTGGAAGATGAGCTTACTGTTAAAGGTTACACAGATGCAAGTTAGCTCATTTTGAATGTGCACCTATGTTAGCTCATTCTTGATATATCGGATAATTATAATTACCTTATATTTCTATTATCATACTCTTCTATTTTGGGTAATTGGTACACATTCACAAGACAAAAGTAAGGAAAAGTATGAAAATAATGCATTTTTATTGCATTGCATCAGGGTAAATTTCTTCAATTTGCATTACGTGGGCCCTGTGGATTGTCCAACAATATTTTCTAGTCATTTATCATTGGAACAAATCATAATCTACTCAAAATATCAAGCAATCCATGGTTTCCAAGTCAAAAACTCCAAAAATTCCATTATTTCTTCTTAGACAGCATGTGGCAGATTTCAGGGACAATTTTGAAAAATCATAACTAAATGTATCAAAATTGAAATCACACAAACCATAGCTTTCTAGAAAGCTCTGGATGTCAAATTTACACTAAAAATAAGTCCCAGCCATGAAAATCCCATATGGACTACGTTTGACAATAGAAAATGTAAGAAATCTGGCTGCCCTTTGATACTAATATAGATTATTGATATAAACTTTGAAAATTCATAATTAATTCCAAAAAAATCAAATCCATACAATCTATACCAATTTAGAAAACTAAAGATGTTAATAGAGGGAAAAATAATACCAAACCAATCTAGATGCATTTAGACTCCGAAAATCAATCAAATAGTACCACGGGTCTGACTGTGCTCCTAGTACTGGACAACAACTTCAAAAATTAATATCTCCCTCTCTAGACATCCAAATAAAGTTCTTCCAATTGGCACAAGTCATTGCGTAGGTCTAGTTTCTCCTTGTAAAATTTTGTGGCAGTTGGATATCATTTGCTCCATGAATGACATAATATGAATAGTATATTGACCAAAACCAAAATTTTTGCCAATTTCAAAACTTTGGCAAATATTCTGTAGACCTTTAAATAATACCCAATATAGCTTTCTAAAAAGTTTTTAATAAGTTCTAGATGCATGAAGAATTTTAGATGAAGAAGAGCTCATTTGGATAGAAAGTGACAGCTCACCAAAATGGCTATTTTTGCTCCATATTAGATACCAAATCTATCCAAATAGCCTCTTTTAATGTTCAGCACCTCTTGGGTAAGTTTAAAATCATGAATATGACTTGTATGAATTGTCCAAGTGGTCCCAAACCCTATGCATCTTAAATTGGTCATTCCACTTCCATTGATGCATTAATACATCAAGTCATCAAGAAGCCAAAATTCTTATTTCCCTTGATTTCATGCCACATATGGTCTATACAAGAATCATACATCATATTACAATTGTTCATGATCTTACACCATAAAAATAATATGTACAAAGTTACTTTGGCATTCAATTACATAACAAGCTACATAACTATCAAGACTTGGCTTTTCAACTCCCTTGGCTTGCATTCTTTATTTCTTGAACTCCACCTAGTCATGTCAAGAGGAAAGGGGGAAGGAGAGTGAGATTCCTAGAATCTCAATAGCTCACACACTCATTCAAACACACATTCAAGGCATACACATATCAAAGCATATGTATGGAAGGTTTGGCAACCATAAAGTATGTAAAGTTACAATTTCTATACCACTTATTCACATTTAAGCTAAGAACATGCTTTAGGGACTTCTGATTTTGCCTCACCCCATTTCTAGGACTTTTAAATTTGCCTCACTCTTGGCCTAGAGACTTTTGACTTGGCCTCATCCTTCCAAGAGACTTTTAGCCTTGTCTCATCCATGCCATGAGACTTTTGACATCTTCTCACCTTCATTAAGGGGCTTTTAGCATCACCTCACCCTGATGAGCCATTTCCACAACCAAGGCCATTCAAGCAAACACATTGGTACCAATGTAATGTCAAGGCATCAAGTGGCATATTTTCAAGTCACAAGAGCATACACAAGCACACAATTACATACATATGCATACAAGAATGTAAGGGGAATGAAGTGGAGAGCTACCTTGGATTTATGCAAGCTTTTCTTGATCCTTTTCCTTCCCTTTTTGGGTTTCACAAGCACACCTAGGTGGATGTATGTTCTCTTGTCCTATGCACCATAAAGAACACAAAATCACATACTTGAAGCAAGCCAAGACACTAAAAAATACTCTTAAAAGTATACTTAATCCTACAAGTGGCATAATAGTTCCATAATTGCCCTATTGAAGCAACTTTCATATTTCAAGTTCTAGGCTCCATTCTCTTGTTATTTTTGGGACTTCTTGGACTCATTTAAGGTCCTTGGAGCCCTCACACATTCACTTGCACAATTGAAAAATGAAGTTGCTTCATAAGGCACCATTATGGACACCATTGTTCCATCTTCCAATCTATGGCTCCTAAATTAAGTTTCTCCCATCTTCTAACATCATATGAAGTCCCAAACCAAGAATAGAACAAATTAAACACTCCCTAACCTAATAATCTTGCCTTGGTCGAAACTAGTACCATAATAGAAGTTCACAAGCTTCTTGACTTTTCCTTGATGGGAGAGCCACTTGGGAGGTTTTTTAGGGGTCTTAAGAGCTCAAGGAAATATTCAATTAGTCAAGGAATTACTCACATAAAATCAGATTTCATAAAATCCTAAAGAAGCCTACACTTTTCAAACTTATTTTCCATGGGTTTTTCTTGCAATTTCTTGCCATATTCCCATTCTCCATGGTCTAAAACCCTTGTTCCTTCCTTGTTTTGGACAAAACTTCCCTTTCCCATATGGTTCTAGTTTAGGCCGAATAACCAACAAGAAAGAGCAACAAGGAGAAGCAATAAGAATAGAGAATTACCTTGGATTTCTAGCTCCCTTTTGATGCTTCTTCCCTTGCTTGAATTCCCTTCTTAATTTTTGAAAATTCCCCCCTTGTTCTGGACCAAAAATAGAACCAATCCCTTCAAGAAAAGTATAGAAAGAAAGCATAGAAGGAAGGGAGCAAGGATGGAGGAAGAAAGAGCATGAAAATCTACAAATTTCCTTACCTTTTCCTTGACTTTTCTCCTCCTTTTCTTTCCCTTCTTCTGTACCTAAGAGAGTAGGTCATTTTCTGTATTTTGGGCAGAGGAAAGTCGTGCTATATGAGGGGGAAAAGAAGGGAGAAGTGTGTAGAAGCTTTAAGAAATATACTTTTTCAAAAATTCTAATTTCATCCTTTTGTAATGGCAATTTCGTTTTAGCTCCTTTTTTAGCCATCGTTTCTATTATAAAATTTAGGTTTCCAATTTAATAAAATACCTTTGGATTCACTCAATTTGGAGCTAAAACCTTCCCGAATGAATCCATCAAACTTTGAGCTTACTGTTGTTGAAAAATGTACACCAGAGGGCTTTACTAGTCCTGGGACTTCCCATGATTTTTGGGACCTCTGAGAACTTTGGGCAACTCAATTTTTCCATTTAAAAATCCCTCTTATGTGTTTTTTTCCTAAATTTGTACTTATTTACAAAAATACCATTATGTTTCGTCCGTTTTTGTCACAAATTGTTTCACCGTCCTAGCTCCATTTTTCTTTTCGTCTGAACCTGGAATTATCATTTTTAGGAGTCTAAGACTCTACCCAAATTTCTTGGGACATTATCTAACTCATTTCAAAGGACTTACTTTTATACAACTCATTTCATTATTTTACAAAAATTATGTTCGTTACATAAGCAAACATGATGGATCCATAGGATGGATTTTTTTTTCACATGCTCCATTTAATTTTTCCACTGCTTGTGTCTACAAATCCCAACATATATACCAATTGTGTTATGAGTTGAGACTTATATAGATATGGTCTTACAGGGTGCATGAGATATAATCATACATGCCAACTCAAACATAAAGCATATCTAACACATATGCAAACATCCAACACTCAAGCAACAAAAATGCATACATAAAGGAAGGAGATGATACTTGAAAACCTAATGCCATCTAACTTTGAACTTCTCTTACTTTACTTCAACTCATTCTCCACTCCAATGCCCTAAAGATGCATTAAAGTCACTAAAATTGCCTAAATCATCAAAATAGGCAAGAATATAAATAACTAGAATACTTACTCATTCAATTCATTACTTTTCCTTAAAATTCTACTAATACTTTATTTTAGAAAATCATATCTTGAGCTAAGGACCTTTAAATTTACCAAATTATAGCTTTTTAGAAATTCTTATTTATGAACTATCTACTATAAAAATTTCAATTCAAAACTAATCCATTTGGTCCTTAAAATGCATTAAAATATAAGGCAAAAATCTAATGGATGATATCTTTTTTGGATCAAATTTGAAAATTCATAACATTGGATATGAGTGTTTAAATTAGACAAACTAAGGCTTGTTGGAAAGCTCTTGATTTGCTATAGATATTGCAAAAGTTTCAAGTTTAAACTAGATCATTTGGTCCCTAAAAAGAGTAAAAACTTAGGACTATCTAGAGACTAAAACTCATAAAGGGCATTTTTTTTGGAAAATTTTGGAAATTCATAAAATATTTTGTATTGATCTAAAAATCACAGACTATCTCTCATATGAAACTATAGGATGTCCTCTAAATTTTTATCAAGTTTCATGCCCAAATTCATCCATTAAGCCCTCTATAGGTAGAGATTAATCGTAGAGATCATTTTAGACTCATTATGGGTCTATTTTGGCTATTTTTGGTTCCAAATTTGCCATATTAGCTATTCATGCAATTTTCTTCTTTTGAGTAAGTTTTTTAACTACCTACTTACTCATTTAATGATTATTTAACATAAAATATGGTTTACATCAAAATATAGACATGCCACTTGTTTATTTTGCCTAAACTTATATGTTACCATTTTGCATCCTTGGTAGCCATATTGCATTTCATTGACTCTAATCTCATGACTTGCACATCATTCTTAGGTCATTTTGCATTTGCTAGGCTAGTCATGTGTCATTCCTCATTTTGTGCAAGCTTATGGAACCAATGGAGCTCATATGGTCTTAAATTGGCTAGTTTTCATCAAACTTATACTAAATGATGCTTAATTCATGTCTAGGCCACTCTCTTATGCATCTAATCATCATATTTCAACCAAGAAAGCTTGAATTCACTATAGATAGGGGATGCACAAAAATATGGAGGAAGAAACTAAAAGTTACACACACTTTCTTGAAGGGAAATTTACATGATCTTGCATGGTTATTTTCCTTGATTTTACTTCTCCACTTAATTCTCCAAAAAGAGCTTCTTTCTCTCTCTAATTTTCATCCTTTCAAGAAGTTAAAACCACCATTAGAAAAGCTCAAGATGAGGGGAGGAAGTGGCGGTTGTGTCAAGCAACCTCAAAGATACTAGGTTGTAATAAAGATTTGTAGCCAGTGGCACAACCTAGGTCATTTCCCAAGGAGTTTGCTTCTAATTATCTATGAAAGAGTTATCCTAATATGATTAAACCAGATGTGTTTGGGGAGATTTTGATTTACTAAAATTTAAATGAATTAATGAAAATAGCAAGAACTAAAAACTTAAAACTACATGATGACAACAACTAGGCAAGAGTAGTAACTAGCTTTTGAATGGACTTCCTAGAATTCAATTATCTTTGCTCTCTTTTAATATATCAAAATTTGGACTTAACTTTTTGCTTCTTAGTGTATTCCTTATAATAATTCTTAAATTATCATCTAAGACTTAAATTACTAATTTAAAAGGAATTTGCAATCATAAAGAACCATGAAAATTAGCCACTTGAGTTAGAAATAAGAACACACCAAAATAGTACCTAAATGCTCATTAAAGTCGCTGAACAATTCACTTAGAGATGTTAATCTACCAATTAGATTAAAGATTTCCACAAGTACAAACATCACACAAATTTCCAACCACTTAATACAATAACCATTGCACTAAATAGCTTAAAAACAAAATGAAATAACTAGCAAATTAGACATCCATTAAGTCTACAATTTTTACAAACACTTAGACATCAAGATGAGTCTTTAAATGTGAAATTATAGTCAAAATTATAGAGCAAATGAATCCATACAATCAGCCATCAAAATCTCCATTTAACAAGCTAAACCTAGCCAAATTAAACAAGGAAATTAATGCTAAAAGTAAGGGATAGGGGAGAAGAGAAGTTACCAAATTTAGAGATAAATCTTGGAGCTCAAATCTTCATTCATGGAAGTCACATTCTTAGCCAACTACCAAGGTGAATTCAAGCTTCCATTGGAGGAAATGGATGGAGGAATTGAAGGGAAGAAGCTACAGCTCTAGAGCTTGATACAGAATGAATAATGAATGATGTCTCTTTTATCTTTGTTTCATGTTTTTGCCTCCCAAGACCAGACCCGTGCCTCTTCTTTTTGTTCTGTGTCATAGCTTGTTTTCGTGAGTCGGTGGAAGGACATGGAAGTGGTTCATGCATGTAAGTGTAGCTTTGAAAAGTGCCTTGTATATTTCCTAATCCTCCCTCTTGTAGTGTGACGTGGATGAATGTAAGAGTGTGATATGTGGTGTGAAGCATGGATGAGACACCTACAGCTACTGTATGAGGTAAATGTCCGAGTATAGATGTGTTAGGGTCTCTATCACATCAAACCCATGCATCCCAACTTGAGAATGGAGTGGGCTATGTGTGTATACTGTGAGTGTTACGTATGAGTGTGGCTGTTGCCTCTCTCCTAGACATCCAAAGCATGGCTCTTCCCTCATGCTCCCCATCACATGCTGGATTTGGTTTGTACATCATGTGAAAAAGTTGGATGACATGTAAATGGATGGAGTATATGTGTGAGAAGCTACGTGTAAATAGAGTGAATGTGCTTCATGTGTATCTGTGATTTATTCCCTTCACATGCCAGCCATGCCATCTCCTTTTTCTTTTAATTCTTAAAAATACATTAAAAAGTATGACAATTAATCCATCCTTGAAATTGAACAATTGAGCTTCCATCTCTTCTCCAAATCAATTCCTCCATTTAAATTCCATTTGCCCATTAAAATTTGCAAAAATAATAAAATATTAAGTAGAAAAATTTACAAAAATATTTAAAAGAATTTATACATTAAAACTAATAATTTTGTAAATTAATTCCTAAAGTACAAAAAATAGCTAATAAAATCAAATATCTTACAATTAAATCCATTAAGCCTTAATTCATTATTAAAATGTCTAAAGTAAGGGAAGTAGAATATATAAAAATGATGTTTATCAAAAGTTTCATAACTATTGCATAACAAAATTTTGCATAAAACCTTACTATTTTGCCTTGTTTTCCTTCTCTCTCCTCCCTCTTTTCATGCCTCCATAGATATGATAATGGCTGCTAAAAGTCAATAATGAAGCATGAAGAAGAAAGGCATGGCATATATGGAAAAAAAATCTACGATATTTATAATAATTTTAAAAATGACCATTATGTCCCTACATTTTAATTCCTTCATTTGAACTTATTTCTCAGTCTTTTCAAAAATCAACTATTCTATACTAAATTTTAGACTCTCCTCTTCATTAAAAATATATGCTTAGAGGTTACAGGGGCTTAAAATAGTCTAGAGAAGTCTTGTAAAAAGATATTGTTATTGGATATCATAAGTTGTACATTGTCAAGGATTTAATTGAATTAACCTTATCTGGTTAAACTGTGACAACCCTTCCTCCTAATCATTATAATTATGGTTAGATATACAATTAATAATAATTATCAAGGTTTGAGTGGTTGCAATTTATCACATTGTGAAAATATGGGGAAATTTAAACCTTGATGTTAGGGTCATCACCATACCATCACAACAACAAAAAATTTGCGTAAAAAAAATCCTACTACCATAAGGGGTTTATGATTCAACCGTCCATCAGTTTCAATACCCAATAACCTCCCACAAGTGTTCCTATATTGTTTCCTCTCATTACCATTGAAGAAACGAGGGTTTCTAGGTTAAAATTATGAGTTTGGAGATTTACGCCGCGGCTTATACCTTTCCCGCCACGGCTAGGTTGCTATCTGGAATTACTGGGCAAATTTCGTAAATCTCGTGTGGCCAACCTATGTGGCGCCGTGGCGGAAACGTGTCCTGGAATTACTGTTCTCAACTCCCATGATTCTCGCCTCGGCGCAATGTATTTGCGCTGTGACAAGTTTTGCTACTGTCCAACTCTTAATTAATTTCCTCGACTCACACCGCGACAGAACATAATGCACCGCAGTGAGGTTCAGGTTCTGTTACCCTCTTGGGCGATTTGTGTCGCTCTGCGCCACGGCGAGATTTCTCAAGCCATGGCGCTCCTTGCCACTGTTACTTCCCAGGCCAATTTTCTTCTCTTACGCCGCGGCGGGATTGGTTATGCCGTGGCGCCCTTCAGCTCTGTCTCTCATTTGGCCGTGGGTAAAGCCTTCTTAGCTGCGGCGAGACTCCCTTTTATGACTATATTACCCAAATTTTGCTCCCTACACTCTAAATCTCATCTTAGAAACACTCTAGGTCCACCTTCCCTTATTTTATGTGATTCTAATGATGTTTATCTACCCTATTTACCCATCAATCCGTCCATTACTATTGTAAAACTTAATACTACTTCCTACTTGCCCAGCTAGCTCTTAGCAGCAAATTCATGAATATATGACTGCAAAAACACATGCATTAGCAGCAATTAACAACCCATGCACATTACATAGAGATTCCATTCAACAATAGCTTATGTCCACATCCAAGGCATCATATGACTACAATTCCATATGGTAATCCATATCACAATTTCAACAAAACTACATATATGATACTATAAGTTTATACATTGATATTCAACTATAATGAGACTTAAATCCTTAATGATTACATTTCCATCAAACAAAATATGAACGCCTAGACTTGGCAACATGAATACATGATGATGCTATGTAAACTAATAACAAAATTGTATCTCTATTAAATAGGCCAGCCTAAGTGTAGCCTTCTCCCATATGTTAGAGCTCATGGATTTTCATCCGCTTGCTTCCCTTTATCCTTACCTGAAGAACCTTCACCTGAAATGTTAATCCCATGAAACGGGATAAGATGTAAATCTCAATAACCAAGGCAATTCCATCATATATCCAGTTTAATTAGCATATATGCATGAATCAAAAATCAACATCAGAATTATATCCATCATATCAACAAATAAAACAATTAGGCTATCATGATTACTATCCATACTAGCAATCATATTATCACATGTTAAAGGCTATTAACACTGGGAGAGGCCAGTTCACGGCACCTACTACCTATTGAGCACAACCCAGGGCTCTGTGCATCTGGGGTTTGATCATAACCCCGGTGCTCAATTGAAGCACATGCATGGGTGGCAGCCGCAGCACAGCTCCACCATGGACTCACAAGGTCCAATCACAACTCAACAGATAGCCAACCAATTCATTTAGCATTTCAAATCATTCATATACAGCAACATATGAAATTAAATCAATATATACATGGAATTGATATAAACCTAGTTGCCTCACTTGTAGACAAATTTACAATAGCCATCACAAATCCCCAATTCGGATTAGAGTGTCCTCCACTAGAAAACTCAATATTCCATCCAAAATCCTAAGCAAATTCGTACATAATTAATACCCATTTTATAAATTAGCTATGGGGGTCTCAAATTAACAAATGAAGCATCAAAATAGAGGGTTTAAACTCACCCAAGGTCAGCCCTAACCTTAACCTACGAATTTCACCAAGAAAATCCCTAAACACCCACATTTTAGATTGTGGGTAGGATGAAAATACTCCAAATGAAAAATTAATCAGGCCAAATTAAAGAGAAAGATTAGGGGATTAAGTTGTATAACTATTACCTTAGCTAAATCTTGCTCTAATGTGAGAAAATACAGAATTCTTGCCCAACCCTAGCCTCCTTCTCAACCTCCGAATTTTGCTTCTTGAGTTTTAGCAATAAGAAAGTGGCTAAAGCATTAGGATTTAGGTTGGGTTTTAGTTAGGTCATATATGGGTCATGGGTTGCTCCAAGGTCCAATTTCATTTGGGCTTCAGATTTTAGCTTGTTGGGCCAGTTTTAAAGGTGTTGGGTGCTGAAATTCAATTGGGCCAGACTAAGTTTTAAGAGCCCAAAGGTTTTAGGTCTGCACAAGGGTCATTAGGCTAATTATAAGAACCTATATAAGGTGGGTATTGGGCCTCCATCACATTGGATCAAGTTGGGTCTGCACCTAGCTTATTGGGCCTCCATTAGCCTCTTATCATGCGCCTCCTACATTAATTTGGGCCTAGATGAAATTTCTCTCCCAATTAAATCTCAAACCATATTAATAAATTACCTTTCTAAAATCTCCATTTACTTAACTTGCCTAATTATCCCATATTAATTATTTCAAATTAATCTAATCGTGATTAACACCTTAAATAAATTATGGGGGTGTTATATTCTCCCCTCTTTTTAGAAATTTTGTCCTCAAAATTAGACATACCTTACTCAAATAATGCAAGAAAATCCTTTCTCATCGCTTCTTCTGTTTCCCAAGTTGCTTCATCTGGAGTAAGTCCCCTCCACACTACCTTTACCAGGGGGATGTCCTTAATATGCAGCTGTTTGACTTTTGAGTCCACAATCCTTTCCGGCTCAACCACATAAGACAAATCATCTTGTAGATGCACATTCTCATGCTCAATGACATGTAAAGGGCCGGGGTGGTACTTTTTCAATTGGGACACATGGAACACATCATGCAATCTGGTCAGGTTTAGAGGTAAAGCAACTCTATAGGCCATGGGTCCTATCCTTTCAAGGATTTGGAAAGGACCAAGATAACGAGGACTGAGCTTTCTTGTCCTGATAGACCGTCTACACCCGTCACTGGAGTAGCCTTAAAGAACACATGGTCCTCCTTTCTCAAATTCTAAGGGTCTCCTTCTTTTATCCGCATATTCTTTTGCCTACTCTGGCCAGGCCAACAACTTCTTTCTGATGAGTTCTATTTGATGGGTAGTTTGGTCCACTATGTCTGGACCTAAGAGACTTCTTTCACCAAGTTCTACCCAACACGAAGGGCGACCGACACTTCCTCCCATAAAGTGCCTCAAATGGTGCCATCTGGATACTAGAATGGTAACTATTATTATAAGCAAATTCAACTAAAGGCAAGTATACATCCCAACTCCCCTTAACTCTAGTACACTTGCTCTAAGCATGTCCTCAAGGGTCTGAATGGTCCTCTCAGTCTGTCCATCAGACTGAGGGTGATAAGCAGTGCTAAAGTTAAGACTAGTACCCAAAGCTTCTATAGAGATCGCCAAAATTTTGATGTGAATCTTGGGTCTGTATCTGACACAATGCTATTAGGAACACCATGCAATCTTATAATTTCACGAACATACAGTTGAGCTAGTCGACGTAGGGAATAAGTGGCTCTAATAGGTAGAAAGTGGGCAGACTTCATCAATCTATCCACGATCACCTAAATAGCATCATAACCCAAGGATGTTCTAGGCAAACCCATCACAAAATCCATAGATATACTATCTCATTTCCATTCAGAAATTTTCTAAAGGGTGTAACAAACCTGCGGGTCTTTGGTGCTTAATCTTACACCTGTTGACAGATTAGACATCTAGTAACAAACTCCACTATGTCCGACTTCATCCCAAGCCACCAAAAGCTCTTCTTTAGAGTCCCTATACATCTTAATAGTGCCGGATGGATGGGTGTACCTACTCTTATGAGCTTTCGACAACATTATGTTCCTCAACTCTTCATCCTTGGGTATACACACTCTTCCCTGGTACCTCACCAAACTATCTTTTGATAGGTCAAGGGTCTTTGACCTCACCACTCCTCAGTAGGCATCTAGCTCTTAGGCCTCTTTAATTCTCTCCTAAGGTCATTTTCTATCCTCAATTCTCCTAAAAGAAGGCTACTAGGGTTCATTGAAACTGATTAAATTCAAATCCCTCATCTCTTCAATCAACCTTTGCTCCCTAAACATCATCATTGCCATGTGAATAGATTTCCTACTCAAGGCATCGGTGACCACATTCGCCTTCCCTAGATGATACTTTAAGGAGAAATCATAGTCCTTAAGGAATTCTATCCACCTCCTTTACCTCATGTTCAACTCCTTTTGGTCAAACAAGTACTTCAAACTTTTATGACCACTATACACTTCAAATTGGGCACCATAGAGATAGTGCCTCCAAATCTAAAGGCAAAAACCACAGCTGTTAGCTCTAAGTCATGGGTGGGTAATTCTCCTCATGGGGTCTAAGTTGTCTAGAGGCATAGGCTATCACCCTACCTTGTTGCATTAAGACACACCCTAATCCTTTCTTAGAAGTGTCACTATAGACTATGAATGTCTCTTTAGGGTCAGGTATCACTAACACAGGTGCGGTGGTAAGCCTATCCTTAAGCTCCTGAAAGGTATTCTCATACTTAGCATCCCACACAAATGGTTGGTCCTTCCTAGTCAACTTTGTCAAAGGCATGGCTAACTGAGAAAATCCGGATAATGAATCTTCTATAGTAGCCGGCTAGACCTAAGAAGCTACGAATTTTGGTCACTGTTTTGGGTCTCTCCCAATTCAGTACCACCTCTACCTTGCTAGGATCTACCACTACCCCTTGTTCTGATATCACATGACCTAGGAATTTGACCTCCCGCAACCAAAACTCACACTTGCTTAACTTAGCATACAACTGATGCTCTCTCAAGGTTTAAAGAACTATCCTAAGATGCTCTTCATGCTCCTCACTACTTTTAGAGTAGACAAGAATGTCATCAATGAATACTACCACAAACCAGTCAAGATAAGGCCAAAAAATCCTATTCATGTAGTCCGTAAAAATGGCAAGGGTGTTGGTTAACCCAAAAGGCATAATTAGGGATTCATAATGGCCATATCTAGTCCTAAAGGCAGTTTTAGGTACATCCTTAGCTTTAACTCTAAGTTGGGTGATATCTCGATCTAAGGTCAATCTTTGAAAAGACCGACGCTCCAGCTAATTGGTCAAGTAAGTCATCAATTCTAGGCAAAGGGTATTTATTCTTGACAGTCGCTTGGTTCAATTGCCTATAGTCAATGCAAAGCCTAAGACTACCATCTTTCTTCTTGACAAACAATACTGGTGCTCCCTATGGAGACACACTTAGCCTAATAAACCCTTTCTCAAGTAACTTTTTTAGGTGGACTCTTCAACTCAACCAACTCAGCAGGCGCCATTCTATACGGAGCCTTAGAGATCGGACCCGTACCGGGTACCAAATCAACAAAAATTTCTAGCTCTCTCTCTAGAGGTAGTCCACTAAACTCCTTAGGAAAAACCTCAAGGAACTCCCTAATCACAAGTATATCCTCTAACCCATCATTAACCTCAACATGCAATGAAAAGAATACTAGAAACCCTTGGCAACTACACCTAAGGCACCTTCCGGCTTGGGCGGCAGACACACAAGTAAGCTCAGTCACAAGACCAGTTTCAGGTATATTTACAGGTAAGGAAACAATCTTATGGTTACAATCAGTATCACATTATTAGCCGACAACTAGTCCATACCAATGATTACATCAAAGTCACACAAAGGGATGCAAATCAAGTCAAAGGTAGTACACGGCTATCCAATTGTATAGTACAATTTAAGCATACATAAGATGTAATCATAGAATATCCAGTAGGGGTGGACACAAATAATTCAAATGGCAACAGGCTAATTTTAAGAGCCAGACGCTTAACACAGTCATATGAGATAAAGGAGTGGGTTGCACCCGAGTCAAACAATGCATCTACAACATGATTATAGACAGGTAAAGTACCTCAGATCAGACTAAGGGATCTATTAGCCTCTTGCTGCGTAAGTGCAAACACCCTTTCTCGGATAGGTGGCTTAACCGATGAGGGCCGACTCCATGACACCATGCAAGTTCGTGCATAGTGTCCAGGCTTCCCACAATTATAGCACCTGGCCATGGCCCATTCCCATGGTTCTTCCCATACTTGGCACAAGCAGGTGGGGCACTCCATTGCACTCCTTGGTGGGTCCCTATGCTTCTTCTTTGAGGGACATTCCTGGGGGGTGGTCTCCTTCCCCAAGAGCCACTTCCACTATTGGCTCCTTTCTTGCTTCTACCCCTAAAGGGCTCCATGCCTCGGTCACGTTTACCTTCCAAGGTCTTCTTCCGCTTAGCCTCACTCTCCATCATAGCCCTTTCCGTCACTCTACACTTCTCCACCAATTCATCAAAATTGCGGATTTGTAGAGATGCAATCTTATCCTTCATCTCTGGCTTTAAGCCTCTTTCAAACTTTTCAGCCTTTCATGGCTCTCATCAAAGTGCTTCAAGTAAGAGGAGAAGCAAGACAGTTGGATGAATTTAGCTGCATATTGGTCTACATTCATGTCTCCTTGCTCAAGGAAGTTAAACTCGGCTTCCTTGTCTACCTTCACCGATGATGGAAAATATTTGCTCTCAAAAGCCATTGAAAACTTTCTCAGGTCAAGGGTATCTCTCTTGCAACCAACAATCTGGAGGCATTCCTCCACTAATGTTCAGCCTCACCCCTCTAAGTTGTAGATGGCCAACCTTGCCTTTTGTTCTATAGTGCAGGTCATAACGTCAAAAATTTTCTCCAGTTGCATCAACCATCTCTCGGCTTTCTCAGTATCTAACTCCCCCAAGAATGATGGAGGATTAGCTTTTTTGAATTGGCTAATGCAATAGAGAGGTCACTATCCTCCCTTTGGTGTCCCACACCAGGGTTATGACTGGCCCCACACGGTTCTCCATTGGCACCTCCTCATTCCACTTATTCATACTTTCA
Source organism: Erythrophleum ivorense (assembly GCA_026724425.1). Classification (NCBI taxonomy): domain Eukaryota; kingdom Viridiplantae; phylum Streptophyta; class Magnoliopsida; order Fabales; family Fabaceae; genus Erythrophleum; species Erythrophleum ivorense. The sequence continues at coordinate 28,665,526 of JAIUCV010000008.1, forward strand.
TATAGCTATTGGCAGCACTTGCACAATCGCTGTATGAGCCTTGGCTTGCTCTTAAAGCTAGTCAGTCATTGCCCTAACTGTAGTCTCATGGGCCTCAGCTTGTTCTCTCATTCGGTTGGCCATTGCAGCCATGGCCTCTTGCATATCTCTTAACATCTCAGTTGTTTCTCTATGAGTAGCCATCTAGTTCTGCAATGCCATAAGCATAACCACAAGCATTTCCCATTAACCACAGTCCAAGGCAACAAACACAACTCCACCCATGGCAGGTATATATAAGTATGAGGATTATCATAAGGTCACAATGTTCCTATTCCTATCATGCATGCATCATGATTGCCAAGTTTTCTAACCACAAAGTAGTAAATCAAACACATTTTCTTGAACCATCACTCTGATACCAATTGTGACACCCTTCCTCCTAATCATTGTAACTATGGTTAAATTACAATTAATAATTAATTATCAAGGTTTGAGTGGTTACAATTTATCACATTGTGAAAATATGGGGAAAATTATAACCTTGATGTTAGGGTCATCATCATACCACCACAACAAAACAAAATTTGCGTAACAAGAAATTCTACTACCATAAGGGGTTTATGATTCAACCGTCTATAAGTTTTAATACCCAATAACCTCCCACAAGTGTTCCTATATCATTTTCCTACCATTACCATTGAAAAAACCGGGGGTTTCTAGGTCAAAATTAGAGTTTGGAGATTTATCCATAGCTTATACCTTTCCTGCCGCGGCTAGGTTGCTATCTGGAATTACTGGGGCAAATTTCATAAATCTTGCCGCGGCCAACCTATGTGGCGCGCAGCTGAAATGCGTCTTGGAATTACTGTTCTCAACTCCCACGATTCTCGCCTCGGCGTAATGTATTTGCGCCACAGCAAGTTTTGCTACTGTCCAACTTTTAATTAATTTCCTCGACTCGCGTCGCAGTAGGACATAATGCGCCGCGGGTGAGTTCCGGTTCTATTACCCTCCTGGGCGATTTTTTTGCTCTGCACCGCAGCGAGATTTCTCAAGTCGCGGCGCTCCTCGCCACTGTTACTTCCCAGACCAATTTTCTCTCCTTGCGCCGCAGCGAGATTGGTTATACCGCGGCGCCCTTCGGCTCTGTCTCTCATTTGGCCACGGTGAAGCCTTCTTAGCCGCATTGAGACTCCCTCTTGTGACTACATTACCCAAATTCGCCCCCTACACTCTAAATCTCATCTTAGAAACACTCCAAGTCCACCTTTCCTTATTTATGTGATTCTAATGGTGTTTATCTACTCTATTTACCCATCAATCCGTCCATTACCAATGCAAAACTTAATACTACTTCCTACTTGCCCAACTAGCTCATATCAGCAAATTCATGAATATATGATAGCAAGAACACATGCATTAGCAGCAATTAACAACCCATGCATTTTATAGAGATTCCATTCAACAATAGCTTATATCCACATCCAAGGCATCATATGACTACAATTCCCATATGGTAATCCATATCACAATTTTAACAAAAACTAAATATATGATACTATAAGTTCGTACATTAATAATTAACTATAATGAGACTTAAATCCTTAACGGTTACATTTCCATCAAATAAAATATGAACGCCTACACTTGGCAACATGAATACATGATGATGCTATATAAACTAATAATAAAATTGCATCTCTATTAAATAGGCCAGCCTAAGTGTAGCCTTCTCCCATATGTTGGAGCTCATGGATTTTCATCCACTTGCTTCCCTTTATCCTTACCCGAAAAACCTTCACCTGAAAGTTAATCCTATGAAACGGGGTGAGATATAAACAGCAACCAAGGCAATTCCATCATATATCTAGTTTAATTAGCATATATGCATGAAATCAAAATCAACATCAGAATTATATCCATCATATCAATAAATGAAACAAATAGGTATCATGATTACTATCCTATACTAGCAATCATATTAATCACATGTTAAAAGCCATTAACACCTGGAGAGGCTCGTCCACGGCACCTACTCCCTATTGAGCACAACCGGGACTCTGTGCATCTGGGGGTTTGATCATAACTCGGTGCTCGATCAAAGCACATACATGGGTGGCAGCCGCACCCACAGCTCCACCCATGGACTCACAAGGGTCCAATCACAATTCAACAGATAGCCAACCAATTCATTCAACATTTCAATCATTCTATACAGCAACATATGAATTAAATCAAATATATACATGGAATTGATATAAACCCGGTTGCCTCACTTGTAGACAAATTTGTAACAGCCATCACAAATCCCAATTCGGATTAGAGTGTCCTTCACCAGAAAACTCAATATTCCACCCAAAATCCCTAAGCAAATTGGTACAGAATTAATACCCATTTTATAAATCAGCTATGGGGGTCTCAAATTAACAAATGAAGCATCAAAATGGAGGGTTTAAACTCACCCAAGGTCAGCCCTAACCTCAACCTACGAATTTCACCAAGAAAATCCCCAAACACCCACATTTCAGATTTTGGGTATGATGAAAATGCTCCAAATGAAAAATTAATTAGGCCAAATTAAAGAGAAAGATTAGGGGATTAAGTTGTATAACTATTACCTTAGCTAAATCTTACTCTAAATGTGAGAAAATACAGAATTCTTGCCCCCAACCCTAGCCTCCTTCTCAACCTCCGAATTTTGCTTCTTAAGTTTTAGGAAATAAGAAAGTGGCTGAAGCATTAGGGTTTAGGTTGGGTTTTAGTTAGGTCAATAAGGGTCATGGGTTGCTCCAAGGTCAACTTCATTTGGGCTTCAGATTTTAGCTTGTTAGGCCAGTTTTAATGGTGTTGGGTTGCTGAAATTCAATTGGGCCAGACCAAGTTTTAAGAGCCCAAAGGTTTTGGGTCTGCACAAGGGTCATTGGGCTAATTATAAGAGCCTATATAAGGTGGGTATTGGGCCTCCATCACATTGGATCAAGTTGGGTCTGCACCTAGCTTATTGGGCCTCCATTAGCCTCTTATCATGGCCTCCTACATTAATTTGGCCTAGATGAAATTTCTCTCCCAATTAAATCTCAAACCATATTAATAAATTTACCTTTCTAAAATCTCCATTTACTTAACTTGCCTAATTATCCTATTTAATTATTCTGAATTAATCTAATCCGTGATTAACACCTTAATTAATATGGGATGTTACATAAACTATTTACCTTATTTTATCATGTTATGATGAGGGATATATATCTCTCACATTAATTCTCTTATTATTTAAATCCCTAATTTTTCCCACTTTATGGTTAACGAGCTATTTATCTTTATAATCATTTCTCATTTATTCTACCATTTTAATGCCATTTTTTGGATCAATTTACTTTATACATTATGTAACTTTTTTTACTTAAAGAGTTATAATTCAAGGTCCATAGTGGATTAAAATAGTTTAAAGTAGCTCAAATTACACTTATTCCACTAGTTTCCTTAATTTATTTGAAATAAGGTTTTACTAATTTTATCAACTCTAGTTAATCTGGTAGCCTCATTTAGTCATATAATGATGGAAAATATCTTACTTTTTTAATATACTACTAAATATTTAAACTTTTGATTTTTCCTTATTGCATTGTCGGGTCTATTATTGTTACCCTCTTTTGTGCCTGGAACTTGACTTTTTAGCCCATTTCTCTTCTTTAATTTGCCTTCTACTCTTTGTTCTCATCTGGTTTTCTCTTATGTAGATGTTTAACTAAGTATAAAAGTACTAACTATTTTATTTAGTCTAGTGCCAAAATACTAGATATTATAATTCTCCCCCACTTCTAAAAATTTCGTCCTCTAGATTTTAAGGGTAAGCTTATAAATTACTTTGGACACATCATAAGGGTGGCTCTATATACTTTTCCTTATTTCATCTCATTTCACAAGTCACTTTTCCTGAGAATTATTCCTTTTAAGATCATATTCACAAGAAAATCTCAGTTATCTCTTACCTTTAGGTCTCATTGGCTATGACCCTTCTCTAATGTTACTATCTAATATAATCTATCTTACTATTCTACATTCTTATAATCTCTAACATCTAAGGGATCTTGCTAACTATTATTCCTCATACTAAAAACATAAAATCATCATAATTTCAACACAAAATAGGGAGTCAAAAAATTCTATATTAGTAGGACTTAGTCCACTTAGGATTAAACTTTTCATCATAGTGGACTGGCTAACCTCTGTGATTGGAGTTATCGTACTAAATATCAAATCCCCAATCTCATTCTGACGGCTTTAGTTACTATCAACTTGTCTCTTTCTATTTATTCTAAGCTATTAAGAGCCTCATCTATTTATCTTATCTTATCTAAAGATTCAATCCACTTTTTAACTCATAATCGCTAGCTCATCCCATAAAAAGATATTCATACCTTCTCCAATATTAGGCTCTAACTAATAACTAAATGCTGGTATAATATTCTTTTCATAAGCTTTATAATCTTCCAAGAATATGGAATGTCCCTATTCTTTTACTTACTAACCTACATGCCCTCAACATGTTCTCTAGGTCTAGTGGAGCATTACTTAATCAGTATATCTAACATTGAAGAGCAATTGCCACTGATCTAGCTTTAAATCATATGTGAGATATTTGTCTCTCAGCCTTCATTACTTGATGCATAAGCTACCACTTTTCCTATTACATAAAAATATACCTAGCCCTTTCTTAATACACTAATATAGTGTATAGTAATCTTTTTCTCAGTTGGGTCTAATTAATATTAGGTTTGTGGTATTCTAGCTTTAATTTTAGCATTGTATTCTTATTTTTCTTATGTGCATAGATAAATTCTTTGTCTTCTAGCTTAGTTAGTGACTAAGGAGATCTCTGATCTTTGAAACTAAAACTATCCAAAACTATACTTGTAACAACCTTAACTCTTAATTATGCTAATTAAGCATAATCATATGATTGATAATCAATACTTAAAGTCTAAAGCCAATACAAGTCTACTAAAGGGTGAAAATATGGGTAAATTTGAACATTTTATAAATTAATAACTACTACTCATATAGACTAGGAGATCTAAGTTTATAAGGAATTTAATTTCTCATTTAAGACTTTCAATTCACTCATAACCAAATCTAGAAGCATAAAACTCCTATATAATTGTTTATAAGGCATTACTTATCATTAATATAGTAAAAACTAGGTTCTATGAGCTAAAATAGGGGTTTGGGGACTTAGGCCATAACTTGGAAGGACTCCGTTGCAGCCAAGTTGGATACTGTAACCTCTAAAAGCATTAGGAAATACTTAAACCATGACTTGAGTACTCCACAATATGACTTAATTCAATTCTGGAACTAAAAATGTAAAATTTCTCGATCCTCACCACAACTCAAGTTATCCTTATCGCAATGAGGTTCTCCCTTAGGCCTCACTATTTAAGATCTCCTGAGTCTCACTATAGTGAGCTTATATGGCGTCATGGCAAGAACGCCTACTAAGACACCTCCAAGGAACTTGTTGATTCTCATTATTGTGAGCCCCTCTCCCCCCTTATCATGACAAAATTGATCTCTGAAACACTCTTTCCTTACTTTTCTTAAGTTGCGCCATGGCCAAACAACTTGTGCCATGGCATTCTTAACTTCTGTTACCTTTTAAATGAGTTTTAGTCATGACTCAACTACCTTATCTTCTTAAATCCATTAATACTCATCCCAATTCACTAACAACTCTCCCTACTCCAACCTAAAACCCTTTTAGAGCTAAAATAATATGCTTTTAAGGCTTATAACCCATATAACTTCCAAATGATTGATCTTATGTAATCTATGGACTCAAAAATCAATCATACCAATGCAAACTCATATTATATCAGCAAACATACTATTAGGAAAAAGAAATTTGCCTACAAGCTCAAATGGTAACCCAAAATATTTAATACACTTCCAAATGTCTTCTAACTACTTAAAGCAAGTTTAATTTACTAATTAAACATGATCTTACCCTTGAAGTTCTAAAGCAACCTCATTTACAAAAGATGACTATGGCATACCTCAGATCCACACACAGAGGACATACATGATAGCAAAAGTTTACAAATTAGAGTTTAAGTTAGACATTCATCTAATGATCTATCTATATCCTTCAAAATACATAATAGGTTTAGTACATCCATAACAATTCGTGTTTTCTCAACATCAAGTAGTTACATTAAATTCAATAAAAGTTAAACCTAACCTACTAATAGTTAATCCATTAGTTACAAAAATATCAAAATATCTACACTTGGCAATATGAATGCATCATGATGCTATACAAAATAAGTTACAAAAAGAATAGCATTTACACTAAATCAAGCCTCCAAGTGCAAAATTCCCACAGAAGGCCTTAAACCTAAGGATGCTCATCCACTTCCTTCTCATTTTCTTTAGTTGAGGAACCTTCACTTGAAATTGTTAGCCTATGAAACAAGAGTGAGATGTGAATCTTAGTAACCAAAGGGAAATTCCATACATATGTGCAAATTAAACAACATAAACGCATATTATACAGAAAAATTCTAAAAGCATCAATATGCTCAGTAAATAAGCTAGTTAGATTACGACTATATTAGTAGTCATATACAACATGTTAATAGCCAAAAATATAGGGAAAAGCCCATCCATGGTGCCAACTCCCCATCAAGCATGCTTATGGCTTAATGCATTCATTAAGTCTGATCACAACTTGGTGCTCGATTACATCATAATACATTGGTGGCAACATGATTATAGCTTTACCAAGGACATGCTTATAGTCCAAAACAACAATCAAGTAGCCAACCAATTTTTTAGTATAGGAAAACATATATATGCAGTGAATATTAGATTATGAGCATATGTAAGGAATTAAAATTAAACTCCAATTATCTCACTTAATTATGTCAATTCTCAAAAGTCAGGATCAATTTGCTAACACTCTAAAGGTCCTAAATTACTAAAAACCATATTCTAAATCATCATCCATTATAGAAATAAACTACTCATTCATTCCTAGCATAAAAAACTACTTAAGAATCATTTACCTAGTCTTTAATGAATTTCAAATTCAAACTCGGCCTCCTAACACTAGAAACTTCAATGTCTCACTCCAAATCCTTGGTATTTTGGTACATTAATAGAACCTAATAAATAAATCAGTCCTTGGGACTAATTTCTAGCATGAAACACATCAAAATAAAGAGAAGTTACTTATACAATTGTCCTTCTAACCTCAACCTTCAAAAATCATGTAAGAACAACCAAACACCCACTTTGAGATTTTGAGATGACATGAAAAGTTCACCAAATACAAAACTAATTAGACCAAAATGTAGAGGAAGATGAGAGGATTAACTTCTATATAATTCACCTTAGCTAAATCTTCCTCTAAGAGTGCAAATTAGAGCCACAAAGTGAAGAAATCCTAGCCTCCCTCTCTATGCATAATTTTCTTCTTTATGTCCATAGAACATATGGATTTTATCTCTAATAGGTTAGAATGGTTGTAGAACTTTTAAGGTTGAAGGTTGAAATGGGTTGACCTAAGAGCCCACAATTCATTTGGCCCTATTTCCTCAGTGCTGACCAAGGTTAAATGGATTTAATTGGGTTGGGTCACATAAAAATAGAGTTGGGCCTCTAATAATGGTTCTTAGGGTAAATAAATTAATCATATGACTTAAATTTCTAACCCAATTAAATTCAAATCTACAATAATATTTTATTTTCCACTAAAATTGCCAAACAATAGTCATTTACTTCCAATTACCCCAAAATAATCATTTTTGTTAAAACACCTATTCTCTATAATTTTTTCCAATTTGCTTATAATAATTTTTTAATTCCTCATAATTATTCATAATTAATTTTGGAATGTTATATTCTCCCTTCCTTTTAGAATTTTGTCCATACATGTACCTTATTTAAAGAGCGCTAAATATCTTTCCTTATTGCGTCCTTTGTTGCTTCATTAAGAGTTAGTCTTTCCCATACCATTTTTATTAGGAGGATGTTTTATATTACAGAGTTGTTTGACTTTCAAGTCCACTATCCTTTTTAGCTTAACCATATAAGACAAGTTTTCTTACAGATGCACATTCTCATACTTAATGACATGTGAAGGGTCTAGGTGGTATCTTTTCAATTAGGACATGTGGAACATATCATATGATTAGGACAAATTAAGAAGTAAAGCCACTCTATAAGCCATAGGTCCTATTCACTCAAGGATTTGAAAGGCACCAAGATAATGAGGACTGAGCTTTCTTGACTTAATAAAACGTCTTGCGCCATCACCGGAATAATCTTAAGGAACACATGGTGTTCTGCCTCAAATTCTAAGGGTCTCTTTCTTTTATCCATATACCTTTTTTGCCTACTTTGAGTAGTTAGCAATTTCTTCTTGATGAGTTCAATTTAATAAGTGATTTGGTCCATTATATCTAAACCTAAGAGGCTTTTCTCACCTAGTTCTACCTAACACAAGGGTGAACTGCACTTTCTCCCATACAGTGCTTTAAATGATGCCATTTGAATACTGGAATGGTAAAGGCAAATACACATCTTAGTTCTCTTTTAACTCTAGTACACTAGCCCTAAGCATATCCTTAAGAGTCTAAATAGTCTTCTCAATCTGTCCACCCAACTGAGGGTGATAGGTAGTGCTAGAATTAAGACTGGTGTCTAAGGCTTCCTATAAAGATAACCAAAATTTCAATATGAATTTAGAGTCCTTATTAGACATAATGCTACTAGGGACATTGTATAACCTCATAATCTCTTAGACGTAAAGTTATGCTATTCTATCCAGAGGATAAGTAGCTCTAATAGGTAGAAAGTAGGTAGACTTCATTAGTCTATCCATAATCACCAAAATAGCATCATAACTCGAGAAAGTCCTAGGCAAGCCCATAACAAAATCCATGAATATACTATCCCATTTCCATTTCAGAATCTCTAAAGGGTGTAAGAAGCTTGTGGGTTTCTGATATTCAACCTTAACTCTGTGACAAACTAGACATCTAGCCATAAAATTTGCTATGTCTAACTTCATTCTAGGCCACTAAAAACTCTTCTTAAAGTCTCTATACATCTTAGTGGTGCTTGGATGGGTGGTGTATCTACTCTTGTGGGCTCCAGATAAAACTATGTTTCTTTTCTCCTCATTCTTGGGTATGCATACTCTACTTAATACCTCACCAAACCATCAGTAGATAAGTCAAAATCCTTAGCTTATCCACTCCTCAGTTGCTCTCTACTCCTACCCAAATGCTCATTTAGCTCTTGGGCCTCTTTCATTCTCTTCCTAAAATCACTCTTTATCCTTAACACACCTAAACGAAGGCTACTATGGTGCATAATCATGGACAAATTAAAATCTCTCAATTCCTCAATTAATCTCTATTCTCTAAATATCATCATTGCCACATGAATAAATTTCCTACTCAAGGCATCAACAACTATATTCACCTTTCTTAGATGATACTTTAAGGAGAAATTATAATTCTTAAGGAACTTTATCCACCTCATTTGTCTCATGTTTAGCTCTTTATGATCAAATAAATACTTTAGGCTCTTATGGTCACTATATATTTCAAATCTTAAGCATAAAGACCACGGCTACTAACTCTAGATCGTGGGTGGGATAATTCTCCTTGTGGGGTCTAAGTTGCCTAGAAGCATAGGCTATCACCTTACCTTGTTGCATTAAAACACAACCTAAACTCTTCTTAGATGCATCATTATAAACCATAAAGGTCTATTTAAGGTCAGGTATCACTAGTATGGGTGTAGAGGTCAATCTATTCATAAGTTCTTGCAAGGCATCCTTACACTTGATATCCCACATAAAAGGTTTGTCCTTCCTAGTCAACTTAGTCAATGGCATTGCTAGTTGAGAAAATCCCTTAATGAATCTCCTATAATAGCCTACTAGGCCCAAGAAACTATAGATTTTGATAACTGTCTTGGGCCTCTCCTAATTTAACACTACTTCTACCTTACTAGGATCTACTGCTACCCCTTGTTTTGATATCACATGACCTAGGAACTTCACCTTCCATAACCAAAATTCACACTTGCAAAGTTTGGCATATAATTGATGCTTTGCAAGGTCTATAGAACTATCCTAAGATGCTCCTCATGTTCCTTACTACTCTTTGAATAGACAAGACTATCATTAATGAACACTACCATAAATTGGTTAAGATATGGCCTAAAAATCCTATTCATGTAGTCCATAAAAATAGCAGGGGCATTGGTTAACCCAAATGGCATAACTAGGAACTCATAATGGCCGTATTGAGTCCTAAAAGAAGTTTTAGATATGTCCTCCACTTTCACTATAAGCTAATAGTACCTACACCTAAGATTGATCTTTGAAAAGACTGACACTCCCACTAATTGGTCAAGCAAATTATCTACTCTAAGCAAATGGTATTTATTCTTGATGGTCACTTGTTTCAATTGCCTATAATCGATGCAGAGCCTAAGACTACCTTATTTTCCTTGATAAATAATACCAATGCTCTCCAAGGAGACACATTTAGCCTAATGAATGCTTTATCAAGCAATTCTTTTATTTGACTTTTCAACTGAACAAGCTTAATAGGTACCACTCTATATGGGGCCTTAGAGATTAGAGTTGTACCAAGAACTAAGTCAATAGAAAATTCTTACTCCCTCTTTGGGGGTAAACCATTAATCTTTTTAGAGAAGGCATCTAGAAACTCTCTAATCACAAGTATATCATCCAACCTATCCTTAACCTTAACATGTAAGGAAAAGAACACAAAAATTCCTTGGCAACCATGCTTATGGTACCTCTTGGCTTAGGTAGCAGATGCACAAGCAAGCTCAGTCATAAGATAAGATTCTGGTATATTAGCAAGTAAGAAAACAATTTTACAATAACAATTAAGTATCACATTATTGTTTACAACCAATCCATACCAATAATTACATTAAAGTCACGCAAAAAAGATACAAATCAGGTCAAGGGTAGTACAATGGCTATCCTATTGTGTAACACAATTTAGACACACATTAGATGTAATCATAGTATGGGTGGACATATATAATTCAAATAGCAATAAACTCATTTTAAGACCTAGATGCTTAACACAGTCATATGAGATGAATGAGTGGGTCACACCCAAATCAAACAATACATCTATAATATGGTTATGGACAAAGAAAGTACCTTAGATCAAACTAAGGGACTTACTAACCTCCTGTTGCATAAGTGCAAACACCTGTCCTTGTGCAGGTGGTTTGACAGATGAGGCTGAGTCTCATGACACCATACAAGTCCATGCATAGTGTCTTGGTGTAACATCCGATTTTCTGAAAATCCAAGAAAACGTAAAGAAACGCAAGAAACGTAACATATGGTTTCTTCGTCAACGTACGAAATTCACCGGATATGAAAGGAAGTCCCTTAAATAGAATAAATTAAGGTTTAATAAAATTAGAATAATATTCTAGATCATAAACAATGATGAGTCAGGGCCAGAGGTGCCCTAAAATTGGGGCTAAAATAGATGAAAAAAAAAGAGATCAGAAAAAGGTCCCGAGAGCCTCCAAAGTCAAGTATGAAGAAGCCAGGGACTAAAATGCAAAGAAAAGTTATATGTCGGGCAAAATGTATAAATTGTCCTAAAATTTAGGGAACCCTAGTTTCACCCTCTATTCGTGACTTTAAGCACAAATATCAAAAAATCGGGCAAGAATCTCATAAATCCGTGACCCACAGTTAAACTTAGTTTGATGAGACGGGTCTAATGATACCAAGTTGTCCGGATGGTCGGGCAGGATTTGGTTTGGGATCTAATTAACCCGATCAGTAGCCATGAGCAAAATAGAAAAAGGAAGTTATAAGAACTATAGAAATAAAAATAGCTAAAGGGCTAAGAAACCCTGAAGGACTTTCAGGGACAGAATTGCAGTAAATGAAAAGTTTACAGCACAATCATAATACAGAATGATAAAAATTACACCTATAGACCCGGGTATCTAATTGACACCGAAATTTATGAGGATTAAGATTAAGGGCCCCTGACCCATGTTTGAAGCTTAATATGGCCAGAAAGTAGAGGAAATAATGTTCATAAATTTTAGAAAGTCTAAAGGTATGTATTGTACCGTAAAACCTTAATTGGGCTCAAACACTGATTTTTAGACTGTTGTAAGGCCCAATAGTTGATTCTAAATGCCCGATAAGAGAAGAGAAGATATGATTAGGGTTTTAGAGAAGATGATACCCAAATATAAATATAGAATGAAAGGAAAAGAAGAAAAAGATTTTAATTATTTTAAAGAATTAATCATGGTTAAGTTAGAAACTAACTATGGTTGAGTTAAAAGTTCACCATGGTTGAGTTAAGAAATTAACCATGGTTACTCTCCATAACTTAAGGGCTAAGGCAAGGCTTCCAAGTGTGTGGCCAAGAATTTTTGAAAGAAGATATTTAGTTATGAAATTAGAAAATCAAAAGAAAAAAAGGAATGGAAGGTTAAGATTTGATCTTGAAAAGGTTGATTCAAGAGTCCAAATTTAGTATGATCATTTAACTTCATTAGATTCATCTTCTTCACCTCCATTCCACCATTTTCATGCCACACATAAGGAAGAAAGAAAGAAAGAAAAACGTGAAGAGAGAGAGAGAGGGAGGAAAAGTGGAAGATGAAGTGAAACCAAGCAAAATTACCACCATTCTTCACCAAAGTTCTTCATCTTCTCCATCCTCCAACCATTTCCTCCAAAGGGCAGCTGTATATTCATCTTTTCTTCAAGGTGAAATGTTGCTCTAAGTAGGAAGAGAAGGGATTTTAGTGTGAGAAAAGTAAAGGAAGCAAGGCTTAAGCTTAAAGGGTAAGTTTTCTCCATCTTATACTTGTAAATCATATGCTTTAAGCTAGTTTTGTTAAACCCTAGCTATGAGTTATTTTTGGACAGCATATGAATCATTAGAAATGGAGTTTATATGTTGAATATGAAGGCCTTGAAATGATGTTTATATGTTGAACATGAAGGCCATATGAACTTAGTTATTGTTGTTATATGTTGAGACTTTGGAAAACACAAAGATTGTAATTTTTGGGAAAATAGAAAGCATAGGGAGATGCTGTCCGAATTTTTCCAAAATTTTCATGGTGTTTCCTTAATGTCTTAAAGTCATGTATACCAAATTTCAAGTCCTAAAACATAAAGGAAAAGGTTATGGAATTTGTAGAACCAAAGAAACACACTTTGAGCCTAAAACGGAGCTAGATTATGTGATGACCAAAACGTGATGCTGGAATTTGATGATTTTATCTATTCCAATGGATTCAAAAGGGTGTTTTTAGCTAGGAATACCTATGGGAAAGCCCCCAAAATTCTTGGGATAAAATTCTTAAATTTTGGCTAAGAAATGTATACTATTCGACTATAGTGAATAGGAAGGGAAGGAGTTGGATTTTTCCAATTACAATGGTCCCATTAAGTTTAAAAGGGGTCATCCTATTTTAGAAGTTAAGGTTTATGTGTTGATTGTAATGAATTATAATTATGATTATAGGATTTGATGTTGTTTTGGGAACTCTAAAAGCAAATAAACCGAGTCCCAAGGATTGAGGAGCAAAGTTTGCTAAGGTAGTAGTTTTCCTCTCTCTTTCTTTAAGCTTGTATGTTTGTATAATGATGAGTGTTATGCTATATCAAGTTGTCATTTATGCTACAAGATGAGACATGTATGCTTAGATTGTGCTTGGCCTTGTATGAAATTCCTTGTATTACTATGCGATATGTGGCATCTTGACTGGCATCATGTTATGTACTTACATGCTTGCTTGTAAATGAGATTGGTTTACTACTACTGAGATTTCATAATCTCACCCTAAATATAACTCATGCTAGGTCCGAGTTCAAGCAAAGAAAGAGCAAAGAATGTGGAGACATAAATCGAGGACCTTACTTTTATGCACCACATTTTGTTATGTAATTAAATATTTTAGATTACTGTGTGCATGAGTTATGTTATAATACTGTAAGGTACTCAGGTATGAAATGGAAAGCCATGTATATACCTAACCCTGAAGTAAAAAAAGTATAACTAGCGTGCATAAGATGCAAGAATGCTTGTACTTATATAAAGGCAAAATAATAATAATAATATGACCAATGAAGGGTAAAACTGTCCAATTTGTTGTAGGGGGAAACTTTATATGAATTTATATGCACTCTGATAAGTAAGTATTTTCTCTGTGTAAAGGGCTTAGAGAGCTTGAAATAGAGCCCTAAATTAACCTCATACGATTTTTCTATAATTAAGTATGGATTTTCAAAGTTAGATAAGAATTTGGAAATGACCAAATGAATAGTGAAATTGTATGAGGAAGTTTTAAAATGAAAAATTTTTATCAGTTCAGGTTTCCGTTGACTTCTCTCAGTAATATATTAGGTAATTGTAGTAGGAAAAGGGTTATAAAATAAGGTATGACACTTGGTTTTCCACAATTATACTACATGGGGCATGGTCCACTTCCATGGTTCTTCCTATACTTGCTACATACTAACGGGCTACCTACTAAACTCTCGAGGGTCCTATTATTTCTTTGAAGGACATTTCTTGAGGGTGGCCTCCTACCTTAGGAGCCACTACCACTATTAGCCCCCTTCTTGCCATTACGCTGAAAGGTTCCACACTTCTATCTCATTTGCTCTTTATTATTTTCTTCCTTTTGGCCTCACGTCCATTAAAGCCCTTTCAAACACCCTACAATTCTCCACTAGCTCATTAAAATTACAAATATAAGGGGTGCAATATTTTCATTCAATTTTGATTTAAAGCCCTTCTTAAACTTCTTGGCCTTATAAGGTCCGTCATCAAGCTATTTCAAATATGAGGAAAAATAGGACAGCTGAGTGAACTTTATAGCATATTGTTTTATACTCATTTCACCTTGCTCAAAGAAATTAAATTCAACCTCTTTATCAGCTCTCACTGAGGGCAGAAAATATTTGCTTTCAAAAGCAATCTAGAAAGTCTCTCAAGTTAAGGCTACTCCTCATGACACTAACAGTCTAGATGCACTGCGCCACTAGTGCTTTGCCTCACCTTCCAACTTGTAGATGGTCAATCTAGCCTTTTGTTCAAAGGTGTGCATCATAATTTCAAAATTTTTCTTAAGTTTCATCAGCCACCATTTCACCTTATTAGTGTTAAACTCCCCTAAGAATGAGGAAGGATTAGCCATTTTAAACTTGACTAATACAACTGAGATGTCATATTTTCCCCCTTGATGCCCTAAACCAAGGTTTTGACTTGCACCAATGATGATTATGTCGCGTAATCTCAAATAAAACTAGGTAGCAAAATAAATTTTGCAGGTAATGGTGCAACCTAGGTCATTTCCCAAAGAATCTTTGTGCATTAATTTGTTGTGAAAGAGTATTCCAAGTATTACTAATTGAAACTTGTTTAGGGGGTTTTGAAATGCTAGAATTTAATTGAACTAAATTTTAAATGATAAGAATAAAAAACTTAAGACTAAATGAAGTGAACAATTAACAAAGTGTGGTAGCTAGCCTTTAGATGGACTCCCTAGAATTAAATTATCCTTACTTCCTTTTTAGTGTACCAAATTTGGTTTTAATTTCTTGCTCATTAATGTATTCCCCATAAAAGCTCTTGAATAACTATCCAAGATTCAATACATCAATTATTCAAGGAGTTTGCAACTACAAGAAACTTTGAAAAATTAATTAATTGAATTCAGAACAAGAAAACACTATAACCAATCCTAATTGATCAATAAAATCTGCTGTACAATCTACCTAAGACACTAATTAACCAATTAGATTAATGAATTCCTCAAACAATTAATTACACAAAAATTCCAGCCACTTAATCCAACAACCATTGTATCAATTGGCCTATAATCAAGAGGAAATTAAAAGTAATTTGCACAGCACTAATTCTGGAATTTTCACAAACATGTAATGATCACAATTAAAATTTTAGAGATCAAATTATACTCAATTTACAAATCAAACCAATCCAGTAATTTTCAGCAATCAAATTCCTAAATTAATAAGCTAAATCTAGTCAAATTAATAATGAAAATAATGCTGAAATTAAAAGATTGAGCAAGGAATTTTTATCCAAATTTGTGAGAAAATATGGAGTTCAAATCTGCATCTGGGAGTTTCCAAGCTTTAGCTAGCCACCAAGGATGATTCAAGCTGCCATTGAGAATTTAAACGGAAGAGAATTGATGGAATGAGCAGCAACCATGGAGAAACTGTTGAGAAAATGCTTCTCCTCCGCCTCTCTGGAGCTCCAGCCTTTACGTCCTCTAATCGCCTCTTTCCCAGCTCGCTGAATACCTCACGTTATTTTCCCATAGCTCCTTATTCCTCACGCTGTACACGTTTTTTTCCCTCAGCTCACGTTTTCATTAATACACGTTAGCCCGTAGCTTATTCACCTTGCAATTACTCCCACGTCAGTCCGTAACTAAATTCCAGCTTATAATTCATTAAAATCTCACGTGCTTTTCTTACTGGAACCCTTAGCTGCTTCTGACGTGGATGAATTGATGCATGGACTTCCTTCGTGATTCTTCAGTAGCCACGTTCTGTCCGTGTGCATTTCCTTTCATCTCCTCACGTGGTTTGCATGTATTTCACTTAATTTTGTCCACGTGCTCAGCTGCTTGTTTCTTTTCTCGATTGCCCGTAGCTTCATTTGCGTCTTTTCCACGTGATCTGTAGCTTCCAAACCAGCTCGTGCAAGCTTCGTTAATACACGTCAGCCATACTCCTCAGCTCACGTTATTATTTTTCTCCCAGCTCCAGCCTTCTCTCGCGTTCTTCCACGCTAGCTCCTATGTGTGTTAGCTCGCAGCTTCTTCGTCCAGCCCAGCATGTAGAACTCGAGCTGTCTTCTCACGTTGATTTTCATGTTACTGTCCAGCGCTGCTTCCTTTCATTTAATCCTTCATCCACGTCAACTTTGCATGCTCCAGCTTCTGTTCACAGCACTTAAACTCGAGCTTCTCACGTGGATTTCTCCACGCAAGGCTGTCGCGTTTTTCTCTCCAAAACAGAGGCTGCTTCCTCTTTTTTTTTTTTTTTGCTCCTCCACACTTTCAACCCAAGACCTCTTTACGTGGAGCTGTTTCTACTTAAAACCCATAGCTTGTACTGCTTCTTCCTCTATTTCAGCTACACCTTCGTTCACCTTAGCTATCATTCCACGTAACTTCTTCCCATTCTCTAGCTCTCTCCGTCAGCTCAGCTTCTCTTCTAGCTCAAGCCCTTAGCTGCTTCTTCCTCATTCGCCGAAGCCCGCCATGTATGCTGCCCATTTAAGCTCCAGCTCTTTGCTTCGCACGTAAATATCCATTTAATACGCCGGGACCTGCACGTGTTTTTGAGTTTCCTTCACCACTGTTTTTGCTCTTTAATTCTACTCAACCCGAACTCTTCCACGTGCTACTCCTTTGTTTTGCTTGTGCTTCCAAGTAACTCTGCTGGTGAAAGTGTGAGAGTGTGAATGAATGGCTGGACAAGTGCATGGACAAATGAGAAACCACGTCAGTTGAGCTAGAAAATGGAGTGAATGGCATTGTGTGATTGATGGGCTGAACTTGTGAGTGATATGTGAGTTAGTGGGCCTCAATTCAATGTGCAGCCTTATTCCTCCATCCTCTGTTCAAGTCTCCAAAACCCAAGTCTTGTCTTGCTCAACAACTCTTCTCTTCAAATCAATTTATCATTTAAGCTTTTAATTGCCCATTGAAATTCTGCACAAAAGAGTAGAAAAAATCAAATAGGAATATTCACAAAATTGTTTAGGATAAATTTGTGCATTAAAATCAATCATTTTGCAATTTAATTCCTAAAGTGTAGAAAATGGCCATTAAATTCAATTATCATATAATAAAATGCAATAAGCCATATTAAATTATTAAAGTGCCAAAATTAAGGGGAATAAAGTACATGAAAAATAGCAATTATCAACCAACTCGATTCTTAACCGACACTTTATTCTCTTTGTTCATGGTCTCATGCAATTGTTACAATGCTTAAACCATGGTTGCATAGGCCTCGGCCTGCTCCAAAATTCAATCAGTCGTGGCCCTCGCAATATCCTTATAGGTCTTAGCTTGCTCTCTCATATAGTTGGTTATTGCAGTCATAGCCAATTACATTTCCCTCAACATTTCAGCAGTTTCATGACATGCAGCTCTAGTACCCTGCAATGCCATAAGCACAACAAAAGGCTCCCCATTAAGCCACTGCCTCAAGGGCAAATCCAAGCACAACTCCATCCATGACATGTTTATACAGATATTAATGACATTACCTTAACATAACGTTCCTACTTCTAATGTAACAACCCTAAGTCTTAATCACACTAATTAAGCATAATTATACTCCTGATAACTAATACTTAAAGTCTAAAGCCAAAACTAGATTACTAAGTGATAAAAAAATGGGAAAATTGAACTTTTTAATAATTCATAGTCATTATTCATATAAGCTAGAAGACCTAAGTTTAAGAAATTTAATTTCTCATTTAAGACTTTCAACTCATCCATAAATGGATCTAGAAGCACAAAACTCCTATATATTGGTTTACAAGTCATTACTTATCATTATCATAGAGAAAACCAAGATTTAGAAGCTAAAATGGAGGTTTTGTGATATAGGCCATGACTTGGAAGAACTTTGCTGCAGCCAAGTTGGCTACTATAACCTCTAAAAGCAATTGAAAATACTTATGCAATGACTTAATTTGATTATGGAACCTAAACTATAGAGTTTCCCTAATCCTTACTGTGACCCAAGCTACCCATATCATGGCAAGTTTCTCCCTTAGGCCTCACTGTTTAAAATCTTTCAAGTTTCACCGTGGTGAGCTTGTATTTGGATAGGTCCAAGGAACTTGGCCGATTCTTGCTACAATGAGCCCCTCTTGAGCGATGATGAGATTGCTCTCTGAAACACTCTTTCCCTACTATTCTTGAGTTGTATCAAGGCCTAAGAACCTATGTCACAGTGCACTTAGCTTCTATTGCCCCTTCAATGAGTTTTGGCCACAACTTGAGAAGTTTTGGCCACGAGTTAACTATCTTTTAGTCCTAAACCTATTAATATTCATCCCAATTCACCTACAACTCTCCCCACTCTGACCTAAGACCCTTTTGAGGTTAAAATACTATGCTTTTAAGGCTTATAATTCACATAACTTCCAAATAATTGACCTTATGTAATCCATGGACTCCAAAATCAATCACACCCATGCAAACTCATATTATATCAACACATATGCTATTATGATAGCAAATATTTGCCTATAAGCTCAAATGGTAACCTAGAATACTCAATACACCTCTAAATATCTTCTAACTACTTGAAGCAAGTTTCAATTTGCTAATCAAACATGATCCTACCCTCAAAGTTCTAAAGCAACCTCAATTGCAAAAGATGACTATGGCATGCCACAAATCCACACATAGAGAATTTACATGATGGTAGAAGTTCACAAATTAGAGTTTACGTTAGACATTCATTTAATGATCTAGCCATATCCTTGAAAATACATAACAGGTCCAGAACATCTATAACAATCCATATTTACTCAACATCAAGCAGTTACATCAAATTTCATATAAGTTAAACCAAACCTACTAAGGGTTAATCCATTAGATATAACATAGCAAAATGCCTACACTTAGCAATATGAATGCACCATGATACTATACAAAATAAGTTAGAAAAAATAGCATTTACACTAAATTAAGCCTCCAAGTGCAGGATTCTCGCACAAGTTCTTAAACCTAGGGTGCTTATGCACTTACTTCTCTTTTCTTTAGTTAAGGAACCTTCACCTAAAATTGTTTGCCCATAAAATGAGAGTGAGATGTGAATTTTAGTAATTAAGAGGAAATTCTATATATATATATATATACAAATTATTCAACATAAATGAATACTATATAAAAAAAATGAAAGCATCAACATGCTCAACAAATGAACTAGTTGGACTACTAGTAACTACTATCCCTGCTAACAATTACATACAACATGTTAATGGCCAATAACAAAGGAAAAGGCTCATCCATAGTGCCAACTCCCCATCAAGTACGCTTATGACTTAGTGCATTCATTGAGTTTGATCATAACTTGGTGTCTAATCATAGTACAATGCATGTATGGCAATATGGTCATAGCTCCACCAAGGACACATTCATGGTCCAAAACAACACTCAAGTTGCCAACCAGTCATTTAGCACAGAAAAATATATATGTGCAGCAATTATCAGATTAAAATAAACATATTCAAGGAATTAGAATTAAACCCTAATTACCTCACTTAGTGGCGTCAAATTCTCAAAGTCAAGATCAATTTACCAATACTCTCAAGGTCCTAAATTACCAAAAAATAGATTCTAAATCATCATCCATTATAGAAATCAACTACTCATTCATTCGTAGCATCAATAACTACTCAAGAATCACTTATCTAGTTTCCAATGAATTTTAAATTTAGACTTAGGCCTTTCTACACTAGAAACCTTAATGTCCCCCACCAAATTCTTAGTATTTTCATACAAAATTAAAGCCCATTATATAAATTAGTCATTAGGGCCAATATCTAATAGAAAATATATCAAAATGAAGAGAAGATACTTACTCAATAGTCTTTCTAGCTTCAACTTCTGAAAATCATGCCAAAAACCATCAAAACATCCAATTTCAGATTTGGTGGTAAGGTGAAAACCCATTAAACTAGAAATTAATCAGACCCAAATATAGAGGAAGATGAGAGGGTTAACTTTTATATAGCTTATCTTGGCCAAATCTCTCTTTATGAGTGTGAATCAAAGCCACAAAGTGAAGAAACCCTAGCCTTCCCTTAGAGATGCGAAAATACTCTTGTGTGTTCTACAGAACAAGTGTTTTGCCTCAAGGATTTTAGGGTGGCTACAGATTGTTTTAAGGTTTTAGTTTGAAATGGGCTAGCCCAAGAGTCCATGATCCAATTAGGCCCATTTCCCAAGTGTTAGGCTAGGGTTAGAAGGGTTTATTTAGGCTGGGTCTCAATAAGAATGTAGTTGGACCTCTAATAATGGTTCTTGTGATAGAAAAATTAATCATAAGGCCTAAGTATTAAATGTTCCCCTTCACTTAATTAATTTTTCTTGATTAAGCCCAATCCATAATTAAATTTATTTTTAGTCTAAAGTGGCTTAGAATTACTATTTGTCTCAAGATGCCCAAAATGATAACTTCCTATAATTTAATCCTAAAATTACATAATTCCTTATCCTCCCCTAATTAATTACTTAATTCTCTATTATTTTCTTTAATAAATTCTTGGGTGTTACATTCTCCATTCCTTTTAAGAATTTTGTCTTCAAAATTAGATATACCTTACTAAAAAAGTGCTAGATAGTCTTTCCTCGTTGCTTCCTCCATTTCCCAAGTTAGTTTATAAGGAGTTAGTCCTTTCCATGCCAATTTTACCAGGAGGACATTCTTATTATGTGGCTGTTTGACTTTTAAGTCCATATCCTTTCTGGCTAAACCTCATAAGAGGAGTTATCTTACAAATGCACATTCTCATGCTTAATGACATGTGAAGGGTCTAGGTGGTACTTGTAATATTTGGTTTTGTTAAATGATAGAAACGGGTGCATTTTCAAAGCAAGTTCCCTGAAATGAATTAATTAAGGTCCCAAAAAATTTAAGTAGCATTTTAGACTCCTAAAAATGAGAATCCCAAGCTCAGAAGGAAAGAAAAACGGAGCTAGAATAAAGAAATGAAATTGAACGAAAGATTGATGAAATGTAATGGTATTTTTTGTAATTTTGAACAAATTTTAAAATTCTCATATGGGGGCTTTTTAAATGAAATTTTTAAGTTTCCTAGGGTCTCAGAGGCCCTAAAAATCATAGAAAGCCCTAGGACAGTTAAAACCCCTTTGGTGGACGTTTTTCAATGTCGGTTAACCTAAACTTTGATGGATTCATTTGGAAAGGTTTTAGCTCCGATTTGAGTGATTCCAATGGCATTTTATTAAATTAGAAACCTAAATTTCATAATGGAAAAAGACAATTCTAAAAAAGGATCTAAAATGAAGCCGAAACAAAAATGCCAAGATGAAAGGGCAAAATTGAAATTTTTGAAAATTATTTCTTAAATCCACCTATATATATATGGCGCCTATAACACCATAATTTCTTAGCTTATCTTAGGATATTCTCATGACTTAGACCATGCATCTCACATAAGAGGCAAAAAAAAAAGTAATTAAAATAGTGAATATTTTAGCGTTACATAGCGTATAGATTTTTCATTCGGTATCTCGTGGACCATGTGAGCTCATATATCACATTCTCATATTTAATTACATAGATACAACTCAATTCCATCATTAAAAGTGGCCTAAAACTTGTGCAAGGCAAGAGACACACAAAATTTCATGATGTAGCCTTGACTAGAAATTCCCACTTTCTGTCACAAACTTTAAAAAATCATAACTAATTCTAAAAAAATTGAAATCATGTCTTCTTTATCATTCTAGAAAGCTACAGATGTCTAATTTATGTTAAAAATATATATAGCTCATGAAACATCACATAGAAGACGTTTGAGATTCAAAAAGGTGCAGAGGTCTGACTGGCTATTGGTACTGATACAAGTTTCTACTATGAACTTCAAAAATGTCCAATTAATTCCACAAAAATATAATCTATGCAAATGATACCAATATGGAAAGCTACAGATGTTAGCTAGATACTGGACAGAAATTCAAAAATTTATATTTCCTTCTCTAGACATCCAAATGAGGTGCCTCTAGTTGGCACAAGTCATTAGGAATGTCTAGTTTTTTCCTATAAAATTTTGTGGCAATTGGACATCATTTGTCCCATGAGTGATAGAATTTAAATTTGGACTTGAATGAACAATACCTTGAACCAAAATTTGAAAATTTCCTAACTTTGAAAATCCATCAAGTATTCCATAGACCTCCAAAAATTATGTACTTTAACTTCCCAAAAGCCTATCAACAAGATCTAAATACATGCCAAATATCAAACCAAGAAGAGCTCATTGGACAAAAAGTGGTATAGGTTTCCAATATAGTCAATTTTGCTCCATATTAGATACCAAATGTGTCCAAATGACTTCCCTTGATGTTTGGCACTTTTTAAGCAAGTTTAAAAGTATGAATATGACTTGTATGTACTGCCCAAGTGGTCCCAAACCTTATCCATCTCAATTTGGCCATTCCACTTCCATTTATACATGCATCTCCATAATGCTAGTTTTACCACTACATGTCCAAGATGCACATTTCCATACATATAACCTTAAATCTCATTTATATATGATACATTAGCGTAATTATACATATTCATAAATATTATAGGACATATTCAACAATGGATTACAACATTTGCCACTCATATGGCCTTAAAGAAACAAAATCTATACACTTTGATGTCATGCTCTCATCTCTCAAGTGGTTGGTTCTTATTTCATTGTTCTCTTGGTTCACCAAATATGTTATAACATTGGAGAGGAGGGAATGAGATTCAAAGAAACCCAATAGCTCATCTCCCTTTCAATCACACATAAAAGATGCAAAACAAGTCTTGAAAATGTATATATGAGTATCATAGAGTGTGCAATCATTCAAGAGGCATTCTTAGCATTTGAACAAGTCATACATGGCATACATAGGCTTGCCACTTACAAGTCTTCAGAAAGAAAGAAGACTATCTTAGTCCAGCACAATTAAGACAACTTTAAGCCAGGAAACCCTCAGTTCAGCCTTAGCCTTCTCCACCTAGGAATATCCGTCCTCTTCAAAGACCACCTCATTTCCCTTCACACCAAGAAGCTTCACCCTCAAGGTAGGCTTCTGGCAACTTGAAATTGATCCAGCTAAGAGGTATAAGATAGCTTTCTATATACCCAATGCTTAATACCAATGGATTGTTATGCCATTTGAATTGAAGGTTGCTCCGTCTCTATTTTAAAGGGCCATGAACATCTATTGTCAAGCAAAGAAGCTTCAAATCCTTCCTTAAGGATTCCAATTCAAGCAGCAATTCAAGCATTAAACTCAAAAAAGAGAAATGAAAATGAATGTGCTCCAATCTCATATCGGGACTAGGAATTCATTTTTGATCTCATGTTGGGTCCAAGAATGGTATCAAAGCCTAGGGGAGTATAGACAACGTTTTTACACCATAGCCGGCAGTGCTAATGACCTCCTTAGCCTTATTCACGAAGAATTTATTGGTGATTTCCATCTTGTAGACAAGCAGAAATGGTAAGAATATTTCTAAATAAAATGTTGCTCTTAAAAAAAAAAAGGATCTTGACCTCCATTACAAAAGAATGGCAGAAAAATATTACCTTCTCAATGGTTTCAATGATGTTAATCTCAGGCATACTTTCATTGCCTCTTTGCTAGAAGAATTACAACCAGAACTCTTAAGAGCCATCCAATCCCTCAGAAGAGACATGACTAACATCTCTCTTGGGGAAATTTACCAATTGACTTTGGCTACCCTTGGGAAATTATGCAAGCAGCATAAAATGTTTGATTCTATGATGGATGGAAAGCTTGCTTTGCAAAAGGCTTGTAAAAAGCCTTATCTCTAGATTAAATGCAAAGACAAGTCCAAATGCTCTTGCCCAACTAAGAAGAAATCTCATTACAAGCATAGTTATCCCAAGCCTTTCAAGTCTTACAAGTATTACAAGAAAAGGAGACCTAAAAAACCAATTTGGTTTTTTAGACGACGGCTCACGCAACATGGAAAACAAGATCGTTGTTACATCTGTGGAAAAAAATGACACTTTGCGAAAAACTATCCTAATAAAACCAAAAAGGATGTTAAACTCCTTCAACAAGTTCAGGCCAGCATTCCTCTATTTGTTGATGATGACATTGAAGAATATTTCTCAGAATAAGAAGATGCTGATGCAAACACTATTTTTGCTCTTCTTGGACTTCACTTGTCAGAGTTAGATTCAGATTTCTCTATTTTTGATAACTCAAATTATTCTGACCATTATATCCACTCTAGCTATTCTATACAACCCTATAATTCCACTGAACAGAAAGAACCTCTGATGCCTTATGTTCAAATATAGATTCTTCAAAGCAAGTATCATAAGCCAATCCCTATTATAGCTTATATGGATACTGGTGCTTCAAAAAGCCTCATGAATCCTACAATTCTTCCTCCACAAGCATGGACAACTCATTCTGAATATTTTAGTGCAGCTGTTGGAAAAATCTTTAAGGTTGATCTTATTACCAAGAAAAGAATTAGTATTAGGATCTTTCCTAATTGTATCATCTGGACCAAAGTACTTGGAAGCAGCCTTCCAAACAAGGATATCTTGATTGGAATGGACATCTACTGTCAAGCAAAGAAGCTTCAAATCCTTCCTCAAGGAATCCAATTCAAGCAGCAATTAAAGCATTACACTACAGTTTCAAAAGTGTTTGAGCTTTCCAATGTTCCTATTGGTTATAAAGAAATTTATGATCAATTTATACCTTACTGTCCAGAGTCCCATGATCAATTCTTTCACCCTTCACCTCTCTGGAAGAATCAAGACTTCTTCATCCAGCTTCCTTTCAAAAGAAATAAGGATATCAACTGTACAAAGGCAACTCATCCTGGCATGAATCCCGAAGACCTACAACTCGCCAGAGAAAAATGTGTAGCACTCCTATAGCAAGGACTTATTGAACCAACCAAATTTGATTGAGCGTGCCAAGCCTTCTATATGGATAACCGAGCAAAGTAGAAACATGGTAAAAAGAGATTAGTCATTGATTATAACCCTCTCAACATGTTCTTACAAGATCATAAGTTTCCATTACCAAAGATCAGTTCTCAGCTCAATCTGCCTGAAAACGTAAAAGTTTTTTTCTAAGTTTGATCTTAAGGCAGACTTTTAGCAACTTAGAATTGATCCAGCTAAGAGGTACAAGATAGCCTTCTGTATACCCAATGCTCAATACCAATGGACTGTTATGCCATTTGGATTGAAGGTTGCATCATCTCTATTTCGAAAGGCCATGACAAAAATCTTTGAGCCCATTCTCCATAGTGTCCTGGTTTACATTGATGACATCTTGCTCTTTTCCAAAAATAAAGTGGACCACAAACAACTTCTCCAACAACTTTTGGGCCTTGTATAAAGACATGGGATAATGCTTTCCTCCAAAAAGAGTCAATTGGGCCAAGCCTAAATAGAATTTCTAGAAATACATATCTCATATGGACATTACCAGCCAGGTCCACACATAGCCCAAGAGTTACTCACTTTTCCAGATAAAGATCTCTCTATAAAAGAAATTCAACAATTTCTTAGTATAATCAATTTCATCAGAGACTTTATTCCAAAAGTGTCTAATCATACAAGCCAGCTGTCCAAACTCTTCAGAAAGAACCCTCCTCCTTGGGGACCTATTCAGCCTGCAGTAGTGCGACACCTCAAAAGAGTCTCTCAAGTGCCTTTACCTTTAAAGATTCCTGATAAGGGCAAAAGAATCCTCCAAACAGACGCTAGTAAAGATTTTTGGGGTGTTGTCTTACTTGAAGAGATTGATGGAAAGAAGTATTACTGTGGCCATGCTAACAGACAATTCTAAGACTCTGAAAAACATTATCATGCAATTTACAAAGAGATTCTTGCAGTCAAAAGAGGGATAAAGAAGTTCAATTTCCACTTATGCTCACATGATTTCACTATGTAGATGGATAACTCCTCTTTTCCGAAGATTTTAGAGTCTAACAAAAAAGTTCTTCCAGATAAGCTACTGATGCGCTGGAAAGACAAGTTTTCTCGCTATAAATTCACAATTGACCACATCAAAGGATGCCACAATATCTTAGTTGACTTCCTTTCTAGACCACTAAAAACCTTTAGTCTCATCACTCAAGCTAAACCTATTCCTCTCATCCACATGGCTTATTCAATCCCTGGATGTACCATTCACTATCCTCAACCACAACTAAAAAAGGATTTCCCTCTTGGTGAACCATGACCAATAACTCTTGCAGAAGTTCAAAACCTTACCCAGAAATCTCTGTTTTATTACCTCCATCGTTATCTCAAAGGCTCTCCTTATAATGTTATCCCTCTAGCCTTCAACCATGTCCAAACCCCCTTTCTACTCTTATTTTAAATCACAGACCATGTGACTGAAGATGCTCTCTGGTATCTTTGGGCACTTACTACCCTTTATTCTGGTGCCATAGCATTTCCACTAATCATGATTTTCTAACACCTCACTACCTCTGAAAATAGGGACTCCAATCTGTAGACCATACTAGAATGGTTCTCTCCATTACCTTGGTAGCGTTCTGAACTTGACCGTCTCATCCAACACCATAACCTTTGGAAAATACCTACTGCTGACAAACAGGTGTCCAGTATTTTCATCCTCCACCGTCCTTACTGGGTCAACAGACAGAACATGCTCCTTACTCAAAATCATGCATATGAATGGAATACATTTTTAAACTTGCCAAAAAAATCATCTGATGCCCTAAAAGCTTTAAAATTATTTTTATGTGAGATTAATAATTATAAGCCTAATTCATTCATATTTTGTATTTTATTGGGACCATATCCTAGAAAATTTATCCCAAGAGAACCTCAGCTTCCAGAACTAGATTTGCCTAATACAGAACAATGGACTCCATAACAGATGATCAAATTCCTCATAGGAACCAGTTCGCAGGACCCAGGAGCCTCACCATCTACAACAACCCAGACACCTACTGACACAATGATGCAAGACTCACAGGACCCTTATAAACCTATTGCTTTGAAAGAATTTAAAGAATAATTCACCTCCTGTTTCAAAAAATCCCCAAAGGGCCCTAACAACCCTAATGACTCTACTGACACTGAGGATAACCCCAACTTGTCTCCATCTCATGAGCCAATCAAGAAAGGATAAGCTTTATCCTAAAGCTTATCTCTCCAGCTCATGCTTTATTGAAGCTTATCTCTCTAGCTCATGCTTTATTGTATAATTATGAGTGTTTACTATTTTGCATGTGAACAACTTTATAAAAGCCGCTTTGCAAAAAGACTGTCGGCTAGTGTGCTTTTTCTTGTCCTCTCCTTCGTTATAAGACGAACCACCAAGTCTAAAAAAGGCAGAACTCCTCTAAGCCTCTCTTTCCCCTTGTAAACAAAGTTTGAAATAAACTTCAATTCTTTTATGTCTTCATTCTAGGTTTCTTTATCTTCTGAAATCTTTTATCAGTAAATCTCTTACGATTATCTTGTCCATACACTGGTATGCTTTACACTTGCCTTGCTTGAGGATCCTGTATATCAAAAAGTGTTGAGACACCCATACTATCTGGATTGCAATAATTACCTTGTCTATGAATTCTTTGTTAAAAAGAGTATCTAAGAAGATCAATAGAGTCCTTGGTCTTAAGAGGCCAGCGCACAAAAGCCCAGAAGAGAAAGAGTGGCTGTTAGCGCAAGCATACCTGGAAAAGGATTCTGGTGACTCTAATTGGAATACTTGACTTGAATATTTTTCATTAAGATGACAAGGCATTGAACCTATCCCCAGATGCTTAAGGGATAAATGTTTACACTCTCATAATTATTATTGTCCAGATTGTATTAGTTGGCTAACTCCTGAGGAAAGGAAGGCATTAGATGAAATTTGTCCTCTTCTCACTCTAGAGTATGTTCAGGAGTATTGGAGTCTTTTAAGATCTCCTGAGATATGTCTCTCTGAATAGGATCTCCAGAAATGGAATGTTCCCAAAAAAGAGAGATGGAAATGAAAGTGCTCTGATCTCATGTCGGGACCAAGAATGATAAGGATTAAGAAGAGGTGTGATAGATTCTTCTAGTCTTGATTCTTTCCATACATCTGCTCCTCATGTTCTAGAAAAACTCTCTGACAAAACTATTAAATCAACCTTTAAGAGACCTGGATCTGAAGAAGCTACCACTTCAACCCCAAGGCTGATGAATCATTCCATGATGATCACCCCTGTGGTCACCCAAGAATAAAAGAAAGGTTTAATTCCTATTCACTGGTTTCATCCTGATGAGTCTTATGCTTATGTTGGAAAAATCAATGGACACTTCCTTTAGGGTTATGATCCATTTATGTGCAACCCTGATTGTGGATGTGACAATCTTAAAAATTGAAGATAATGCTTGGAGACCTTGTAATTCCTGTGCTTTTCCCTAGAAAAAGCAATTACCTAAACCATCCTGGAAATCTGGCCATTGCTCTCACCACAAGCTGAATAACAGTTTGGATGATGATGAACACCCACCAAAGCCTAGATGGGTTAGTATTAAGACTCCTCGACCTAAGCCAGATAGTTCTATGACCTCCTTAAAGAATTAGGTGATGATGACCTTCTTCTGTCTCAATTAGAACCAATTATTCCTGTACAAATGCACTCTCCACCCATTCCATGTATGATGTTTTCTTCTGCACCAGAAACTTATGACTCTGAATTTCCTGCTATGGAAAGAAGAACTAACCCTGAGACAAATGTTACCTACAAGCCGTATTTTGTTCCTACAGAAGTTTCACCTAATGGTGCCATGAGACTTGTCTCACAAGTTGAAGAAGTTCTCAATTGGCATACTCATAATGCTACGACTCAAAACAAAGTTCTTCAAAGGATTGACTCTTGTCTTGAGAATCTCTCCAATCAAACAGCTCATTCTAATTCTAGACTTGAAGGACTATCTTCCCACATTCAAGAATTGTATGATCACCTTCAAAGGTAGGTTACCTCTCTGGATGCAGAACTTAAGGGATTTATTACCTATGGCTATATGGGACCAGCTTTCACACAAAGGGAACAAGAGCTCCACCAAGTAAAAACTCAAATTGATCAAATTGATAGAGGCCTAGATAGAGATCAATCTCAGAATATTTATGAATCCTATCCTTCTCCCTTTGTGTCCTCATATAATCCATATCCATCACCTCCATATTCACCTTATCCACAAGAAGCTAATTATTTCAAATATTTTAAAATGAACTATGAAGTCTTCAAAAAAAAAAGAAGACTATCTTAGTCTAGCACAATTAAGACAGCTTCAAGCCAGGCAACCCTTAGCTCAGCCTCAACCGCCTCCACCTAGGAATATCCATCCTCCTCAAAGACTACCTCATTTCCCTTCACACCAAGAAGCTTCACCCTCTTAGGCAAAACCTCTAGAGTAGCCACCTGTAAAATCTTTACAGATTCATACTCCACTATCCTCACCAAGGTATACTATGCCTCCTCCTCATCCTGATCCAACTCAAAAAGACAAACAACCTCAAACCGAATCAACTAAACCTTCTGGGATAATCTCTTTATTGTCTACCATCAACCCTTACCCTTCTGATTCTGATTCAAACTAATCACGCATCATTGGTCTTGAACCTATCAGTTCTGACAAGGATAAACCTGTTCAATACCCAACTTCCTATATGGTGAATCCCACTCGTGTTGAAGAACATGATGAGCCCAACATCGAACATGATGAACATGATGACTATGCTGAATAATCATATCATACAACTTTCCCAGATCCTCCACTAGCTCAAACTAGTCCAACCACTGGACCATGGTTCATCTTTGATGACCTTTCTCCTGAAAAGTGGAGAGACAAGTTGCATGAGTTTTCAGCATGGATTAATCTTCAAATGACTCAGCCAAATGCTAATCTCCAAGTGACTCTTACTGAATTCACCAGCAGACTCACTGGTACTCTCCGAGAATGGTTTCAAAGCCTAGGAGAGTATAAAGAACGTCTTTACACCACAGCCGACAATGCTAATGACCTCCTTGGCCTTATTCATAAAGAATTCCTCGGTGATTTCCATCTTGTAGACAAGCAGAAACGGTAAGAATATTTCTAGATCAAAATGTTGCTCCTCAAAGAAAAAGGATCTTGACCTCCATTACAAAAGAATGGCAGAAAGATATTACCTTCTCAATGGTTTCAATGATGTTAATCTCAGGCATACTTTCATTGCCTCTTTGCCAGAAGAATTACAACCAAAACTCTCAAGGGCCATCTAATCCCTCAGAAGAGACATGACTGACATCTCTCTTGGGAAAATTTACCAATTGACTTTGGCTACCCTTGAGAAATTATGCAAGCTACATAAAATGTTTAATTCCATGATGGATGGAAAGCTTGCTTTGCAAAAGGTTTGTAAAAAGCCTTATCTCCAGATTAAATGTAAAGACAAGTCCAAATGCTCTTGCCCAACTAAGAAGAAATCTCATTACAAGCATAGTTATCCTAAGCCTTTCAAGTCTCCCAAGTATTACAAGAAAAGGAGGCCTAAAATACCAATTTAGTTTTTTAGACAACGGCTCACGCAAAATGGAAAATGAGACTGTTGTTACATCTGTGGAAAAAAAGGACACTTTGTAAAAAAATGTCCTAATAAAACCAAAAAGGATGTTAAACTCCTTCAACAAGTTCAAGATAGCATTCTTCCATCTGCTGATGATGACATTGAAGAATATTTCTTGAAACAAGATGTTGATGTAAACATTGTTTTTGCTCTTCCTAGACTACACTTGTCAGAGTTAGATTCAGATTTTTCTGTTTCTGATAACTCAGATTATTCTAACCATTATATCCACTATAGCTATTCTGTCCAACCCTGCAATCTCGCTGAATAGAAAGAACCTCTAATACCTTATGTTCAAATGCAGATTCTTTAGAGCAAGTATTATAAGCCAATCCCTGTTATAGCTTATATGGATACTAGTGCTTTAAAAAGCCTCATGAATCCTATAGTTCTTCCTTAACAGGCATGGACAACTCATTCTAAATACTTTAGTGTAGCCGATGGAAAAATCTTTAAGGTTGATCTTATTACCAAGAAAAGAATTAGTATTAAGATCTTTCCTGTTGTATTGTCTGGACCAAAGTACTTGGAAGCAGCCTTCTAGACAAGTATATCTTGATTGGAATAGACATCTACTATCAAGAAAATAAGCTTCAAATCCTTCCTCAAGGAATCCAATTCAAGCAGCAATTTAAGCTTTGCACTATAATTTCAAAAGTGTTTGAGCTTTCCAATGTTCTTGCTGTTTATGAACAAATTCGTGATCACTTTATGCCTTGCTGTCCAGAGTCCCATGATCAATTGTTTCACCCTTCACCTCTCTGGAAGAATCAAGACTTCTTCATCCAGCTTTCTTTCAAAAGAAATGAGGATATCAATCCTATAAAGGCAACTCATCCTGACATGAATCTTGAAGACCTACAACTCGCCAGAGAAGAATGTGCAGCACTCATATAGTAAGGACTTATTAAACTAACCAAATCTGATTGGACGTGCCAAGCCTTCTATATGGATAAACGAGCAGAGCAGAAATGTGGTAAAAAGAGATTGGCCATTGATTATAAGCCTCTCAACATGTTCTTACAAGATGATAAGCTTCCATTACCAAAGATCAGTTCTCAACTCAGTTTGCTTAAAAACACAAAAGTTTTTTCTAAGTTTAATCTTAAGATAGGCTTCTAGCAACTTGGAATTGATCCAACTAAGAGGTACACAATAACCTTCTGTATACCCAATGCTCAATACCAATGGATTGTTATGCCATTTGGATTAAAAGTTGCTCTGTCTCTATTTCAAAGGGCCATGATAAAAATCTTTGAGCCTATTCTCTATAGTGTCTTGGTTTACATTGATGACATCTTGCTCTTTTTCAGAAATGAAGCAGACCACGAATAGCTTCTCTAATAGTTTTTAGGCCTTGTACAATGACATGGGATAATGCTTTCCTCCAAAAAGAGTCAATTGGGCCAAGCCCAAATAGAATTTCTCTGAATGCATATCTCAGATGGATATTACCAGCCAGGTCTACACATCGCCCAAGAGTTACTCACTTTTCTAGATAAAGATCTCTCCATAAAAGAAATTTAACAATTTCTCAGTATAATCAATTTCATCAGAGACTTTATTCCAAAAGTGTCTAATCATACAAGCTAGCTGTCCAAACTCCTTAGAAAGAACCCTCCTCCTTAGGGACCTACTCAGACTGCAACAGTGCGACACCTCAAAAAAGTCTCTCAAGTGCCTTTACCTTTAAAGATTCTCAATAAGGGTAAATGGATCCTCTAAATAGACACTAATGAAGATTTTTGGGACATTGTCCTACTTGAAGAGATTGATGGAAAGAAGTATTAATGTGGCCATGCTAGCAAACAATTTAAAGACTCTGAAAAATATTATTATGCAATCTACAAAGAGATTCTTGCTGTCAAAATAGGGATAGAGAAGTTCAGTTTCCACCTATGTTTACATGATTTCACTGTGTAGATGGATAACTCCTCCTTCCCGAAGATTTTAGAGTCTAACAACAAAGTTCTTCCAGATAAGCTACTGATGCACTGGAAAGACTGGTCTTCCCGCTATAAATTCATAGTAGAACTTATCAAAGGATGCCATAATATCTTAGCCGACTTCCTTTCTAGACCACTAAAAACCCTTAGTCTCATCACTCAAGCCAAACCTGTTCCTCTCTTCCATATGGCCCATTCAATCCCTGGATATACCATTCACTATCCTCAACCATAACTAAAAAAGGATTTCCTTTTTGGGGAACCACGACCAACAACTCCTGCAGAAGTTCAAAACCTTGCCCAGAAATCTCTGTTTTATTACCTCCACCGTTATCTCAAAGGTTGTCCTTACAATGTTATCCCTCTAGCCTTCAACCTTGTCCAAACCCCCTTTCTACTCCTGTTTCAAATCACAGACCATGTGACCGAAGATGCTCTTTGGTATCTTTGGGCACTTACTGCCCTTTATTCAGGTGCCATAACATTTCCACCACTCATGATTTTCTAACACCTCACCACCCCTGAAAATAGGGACTTCAATCTGTGGACCATACTAGAATGGTTCTCTCCATTACCTTGGTGGCGTTATGAACTTGACTGTCTCATCCAACACCACAACCTTTGGAAAATACCTACTGCTGACAAACAGGTGTCCAGCATTTTCATCCTCCATCGTCCTTACTAGGTCAACAGACAAAACATGCTCCTCACTTGAAATCATCTATATGAATGGAATACATTTTGAAACTGGCTAAAACAATCATCTGATGCCCTAAAGGCTTTAAAATTATTTTTATATGAAATTAATAATTATAAGCCTAATTCGTTCATATTCTATACTTCATTGGGACCATATCCTGAAAAATTTATCCTTGGAGAACCTCAGCTTCCAGAACTAGATTTTCCTAATATAGAATAATAGACACCAGAACAGATGATCAAATTCCTCACAGGAACCAATTTGTAGGACTCAGGAGCCTCATCATCTTCAACAACCCAGCCATCTACTGACACAATGATGCAAGACTCATAGGACCCCTATGAACCTATTACTTTGAAAGAATTTAAAGAATGGTTCACCTCTTATTTCAAAAAGTCTCCAAAGGGCCCTGACGACTCTACCAATACTGAGGACGACCCCAACTTGTCTTCATCTCATGAGCCAATCAAGAAAGGATAAGCTTTATCCTAAAGCTTATCTCTCCAGCTCATGCTTTATTGAAGCTTATCTCTCCAGCTCATGTTTTATTGAATAATTATGAGTGTTTACTATTCTGCATGTGAACAACTTTATAAAAGCTTTTTTCTAAAGAGACTGTTGGCCAATGTGCTTTTTCTTGTCCTCTCCTTCACTATAAGAAGGACCACCAAGTCTGAAGAAGGCAGAACTCTTCTAAGCCTCTCTTCCCCTTGTAAACAAAGTTTGAAATAAACTCTAGTTCTTTTATGTCTTCATTCCAGGTTTCTTTATCTTCTGAAATCTTTTATCAATAGATCTTTTACGGTTATCTTGTCCATACACTGGTATGCTCTACACTTGCCTTGCTTAAGGATCCTATGTATCAGAAAGTGTTAAGACACCCATACTATCTGGATTACAATAATTACCTTGTCTATGAATTCTTTGTTAAAAAGAGTATCTAAGAAGATCAATAGAATCCTTGGTCCTAAGAGGCCAACGCATGAAAACCCAGAAGAGAAAGAGTAGTTGTTAGTGCAAGTATACTTGGAAAAGGATTCTGGTGACTCTAATTGGAATACTCGACTTGAATATTTTTCATTGAGACGACAAGGCATTGAACTTATCCCTAGATGCTTAAGGGATAAATGTTTACACCTTCATAATTATTATTGTCCAAATTGTATTGGTTGGCTAGCTCTTGAGGAAAGGAAGGCATTAAATGAAATTTGTCCTCCTTTCACTCTAAAGTATGTTTTGGAGTATTTAAGTGTTCTAAGATCTCCTGAGATATGTCTTCTTGAAGAGGATCTCCAGAAATGGAATGTTCTCAAAAAAGAGAGATGGAAACGAATGTGCTCTGATCTCATGTTGGGACTAAGAATGGTATCAGAGCCTTCACATTCATTAGATAATCGGATTAGCTCTGTTAATAAAAAAGAGTAAGAAGATATTAAACATCCACCATGTCTACTATTTCCTCTACAATTGATATAGAAGACCCATTCATCTTTCCTCTTCCCTGTCCATGCCTAGATTTATTCCCTCTTCTTGTATATTTCATGCTTCTAATAGAATAGATAACCTTGTAGAAATTACCCATATCCCAAAAGAATCTAAACTAGAAGAATCTATCACACTTCTTCTTAATCCTTATCAACTCTATCATCAAAATAGATCCTTTACTCATTTCATCCGTAGACTCCTTTCTCCTCGAAATCATCTAGTAAAAGAAATAGTCCAAGGTACCAAACTGGATCAATGTGGGCTTTAGTCAACCCAAGCTAAATAGTATGTTACTCTAAAAATCCCCCCCAATTTCATTTCTCACTGGATCTATCAAGGCTATTCACACTATCATCTTGGAGCTATCATATTAGTCCTTACCTTACATGGCAGAAAAGGAATTACGGCTACAGCTTGAGTCTCCCTTCTTGATACATCTTACACCTCCTTTCAAAATGCTTTGATTGGAGTTGCCCTTGTCACTTTAAATGGTGGAAGTGTAATCTTAACTATAGTTCCCAACTTCAACATAAAATTGTCAGATCCCACTCTTCCAACCAAGCTAAAGGTGCAAGTCCAGATCATTGGTGCTAAACAAGTTTCTGATGCTGTTCCAACCACCCTCCATCACCAGATGATCGATCGTCTGCATAACCACTCAGTTGATCTTCTCTTTCAGAACACCACTGATGATGTTCTTTATATGGTTTTTAACAGACTGGACAATACCACAATTATTTAGATCCCTAAACAGATTCCCTAAGAAGATCTGCTTCAACTCATGCCTCTTGAATAGGTTACCAATTATGAAAAAGAGTTTCATGGTGGACAAAAGACTTACCATTCACTTATGGATTTTGGACTTGCCTACCCATTTCTTTAAGAGGTTTTTGACTTAACCTTACTCTTTTTGTAACACTATAATTTCTAGCTCATCTCATGCCTTTAAATAACTCAATTCCATAAATCATATAAGTTTTAAAAAAAATGGCAATACAAATATTGATTATTTTAGCTCTGTGTCATATATAAAAATTTTATTCAGTGTCATGTGGACTATGTGAACTCATACAACACATTCCCATATTTAATTACATGAATAAAACTCATTTGAATCATCAAAAGTGGCCTACATCTTAAGGAACTCGAAGGGAAGCTTAAAATACATATACATATTTTTGGCCAGATTTTTCCACTTTTCTGTCACAAATTTGGAAAATCATAACTAATTCTAAAAAAAAAATCATGCATTCTTGGCCATTCTGGAAAGTTACACATGTTTATTTTATACTAAAAATATGTCTAGACCATAACATCTAATACAAAAAGATGTTTGATATTCGAAATGATCTAGAGGTCAGACTGTCCACGGGTATTGTCACAGAATTCTGCAGCAAGCTTAAAAATATCCAATTAATTTCACAAAAATTCAATCCATAAAACTGATGCCAATTTGGAAAGCTATGGATGTTATCTAGAGTGAAAAATAACCCTAGACCAATTCAAGCACACCTAGACCTCGAAACTCAATCAAACAATAACTGAGGTTGAGTGGAGTTTCTGATACTAGATAGATTTTCTGAAAATTCATATCTCCCTCTCTAGACATCCAAATGACGTTCTTCTAGTTGGCACAAGTCACTGGGAATGTTTAGTTTCTATGTATAAAATTTCATGGCAATTGGATATCATTTGAGGCCTGTGTGACAAATTTCATTTTTGGACTTGAGTGAATAGTGACATTACCAAAACCAAAAAATTTGCCAACTTTGAAAATTCATCAAATATTTTGTAAACTTCTAAAAATTATGTTCTTTATCTTCTCAAAAAGATCTCAACAATCTCTAATTGTATGCCAAATCTCAAATCAATAAGAGCTCATTTAGATAAAAAGTGAGATAAGGTTCCATTATGGTCAATTTTGGCTCTATATAGGATACCAAAATGTCCAAATAGTTTTCCTTGGGGTTTGGCACCTCTTGGGCAAGTCTAAAAGCGTAATTAGGACTTGTGTGAGCTACCCAAATGGTCCCAACCCTCTTGCATCTCATTTTGGCTATCTCATCCATACTTATACATATTTCCATACTATCATTCAAGAAGCTACATTGCCACAACAAGTTCATTTTACATTCTAGTATTCACATGCCATAATCTCCCACTTATACATGATAAATCAACATATTATATATGTTCATAACTTCATAAAACATATGCATTTATGAATTACAACATATACCATTCTTATAGCCTTAAAGTAACATAATTTGCATATTTTAAAGTCATTCCTTCATCTCTCTTGTGGTTGGCTCCCAATGCCTTGCTCTTTGGATCCACCTAGCATATTAGAACATTGGAGAGGAGGGAATGAGATTTAAAGAATTCCAATAACTCATCTCCCTTTCAATCACACATAACATATGTAAAGCAAGTCTTGAAAATGTATACATGGATATAATAGATGACATGAACATTCAAGAAGCAAGCTTGGCATGTGAATAAGTCATACAAGGCATCCAAAGGCTTGCCAAGTGGATGGATTGGCCTTACCCTTTTCCTCATGGATTTTAAACTTGCCTCACTTATTCTTTAAAAGATTTTTGGACTCAACCTTGCTCTTAGGATTCCATCTCATTTTGGGAGACTTCTTCACTTTGTCTCAACCAATTCTAAGGGTTCTTGGCTCATCCTCACCATAGCTAAGAGTTATTGGCCTCTCCATACTCAAGTAAACCCAAACAAATATTATAACATCATTTAAAAAAATATAATATGTCATCTTGAAACCATGGCATATGAAGTCATGCTAGCATATTTT
This sequence comes from Erythrophleum ivorense, assembly GCA_026724425.1. Classification (NCBI taxonomy): domain Eukaryota; kingdom Viridiplantae; phylum Streptophyta; class Magnoliopsida; order Fabales; family Fabaceae; genus Erythrophleum; species Erythrophleum ivorense. The sequence continues at coordinate 28,703,939 of JAIUCV010000008.1, forward strand.
TCATGGCTTGAAAATACACATACACACATTCTAAGACAAGCAAAGCACACATCCATGCATGAGAGAAGGTGGAGAGAGTTACCTTGTATGCAATCACACACTTTTCTTCTTGAATCAAGACTCCCTCTTTCGCCCACACACACACAAAAGTCTGGGGATGGTTTCTCTTGGTCTAAACACAATTTATGGAAGCCAATTAGGTTTATGGAATTAATTCTAAGGCCACATAACTTGCTTAGACACTAGGTTGATCTATAAACCTTATTATGGTTCCATAATTGCATCTAATGAAGCAACACCCCTCAAATAAATTCTAAGCTTCATTCTTTCCTTTCAAATATGATTCTTGACTCCTTTTAAGTCTCTTGGAGTCATCATACAATCAAAACAAAGAGCCTAGCTATATATTGTTTCTTTAGGTCTTAATATGAAACATAAAGTACCAACTCACTTCCTAAGCTTCCTGAATTTTTTCCAAGGTCTCCCCTCATTTTCATTCATCATAAATGACTTAAAAATGGGCTTGAAAAAATTTAAAACTCTCCCTAGCTATGTTATCTCCTTTAGGCCGAGACAATGGAGGTTTTTACTCTCCATGGACCTTGCTTTGTTTTCTCAAGGGAAGATGCATGTGGGAAGCCTCTTAGGGATCTTAGGAGCTTATTTAAAATCTTATTTAGGCCTAAGAATCATCATACAAAATTAGATTTTACAAGGTGCACTTGAAACCCTAGAATTTGTATCTTGAAATCTAATGGCTAGTTTGTTGTTTTCTTTGCATATTCTTGTTCTTCTCCCTCAAATTCCTAAGATTCACCCTTAGTTTGGTAAAAAACTTAACTCCCTAAGGCTGACCATATATGGGTGGAAATACTCATAAGAGAAGGGAGGAAGAAGATCAAGTGGAAGGATTGCATGATACCTCAACTTCCTTATTTTTTCTTGCTTGTTCTTTGCTTTCCTTGGCTTCCTCATTTAAAATTTGAAATTTCTCCTCTGTTCTTCCTTCAAAATAGCCCTTAAAAATAAAAAAAATCATGGGAAAGAAGAGGGAAAAGGAAGAGAAGAGATTGGCTAAGAGAAAGTATGAAAAATAAGCAAATTTCCACACCTTATGCCTTGAATTTCTTCTTCTTCTCTCCCTTTTGTGTGCCTAAACCCTAGCCTTCTTATTTGAAATTGGGCAGAAAAATCTGAGACTAAACGAAAGAGAGAGTGGGGCACCTCCTATTTATAGGGGGAGGAAGATACACTTTTCAAAAATTTCCATTTTGCCCTTCATTCTTGGCATTTTCGTTTCTCCTTCATTTTAGCGCTTTTTTAAGAACTATTTTTTCCATTATAAAATTTAGGTTCTCAATTTAGTAAAATGCCTTTGGAATCATTCAAATCGGAGCTAAAACTCTCCTGAATGAGTCTGTCAAAGTTTGAGTACACTGACATTAAAAAACATCCATTGGAGGGGATTTAACTGTCTCAAGGCTTTCCATGGTTTTTAGGGCCTTTGAGAACCCCAGAGAATTCAAAACTTTCATTTAAAAAGCCCTCCTGTGTGAATTCCAAAATTTGCTCAAAATTATGAAAATGTCATTACGTTTCGTAAGATTTTTGTCAAATTTTGTTTCTTCATTCTAGCTCTATTTTTCTTTTTATCTGAGGTTAAGATTCTCATTTTTAGGAGTCTAGAATGTTACTCAAATTTTTTGGGACTTTAACTAATTCATTTCAGGGACTTACTTTGAAAACAGCTCATCTCCATCATTTAACGAAAACTAGACGTTACAGGAGTCAACCTCACTTTTGGGAGACTTTTTACTTTGTCTCAACTAATTCTAAGGATTCTTGGCTCATCCTCACCATGGCTAAGGGTTCTTGACTTCACCACACTCAAGCAAACCCATGCACACATAATAAACATCATATGAAAGCATAATGTAACATCATGGCACCATAGAATAAAAGTCATGCTAGAATACTTTTCATGGCTTAAAATACACATACACACATTCAAAGACAAGCCAATCATACATTCATACATGAGAGAAAGAGGAGTGAGCTACCTTAGTTATACAAGCACACTTTTTCTTTAAATTTCCCTTCCTTCTTCTTGGCCTAACCAAAAGCTTAGGGAGCATTAACTTCTCTTGGCCTAAATACACCAAAAGAAACATGAATTACTCATGGGAACAAGCCTTGGCATTATACACACTTTACATGAAGCTACTTTGGTCTATGGCCCCATTATGCTTCCATAAGGCACTTAATGAAGCAACTACAAGAATTCATGATTTGGCTCCCTCCTTTCCTTCAATCTATGATTCTTGACTCTATTTAGACTCTTTGGAGTCATCACACAATTATTTTAAGGAGCCTAGCTAGGAGTTGCTTCATTATGCTACATTATAGAGCCTATACCTCCATCTCACTATCTATGGTTTCTAAAAATTTTTCAAGGTTTCCTCTCATCCTCTTCCATCATATATGACTCAAAAATAAGCTTAGAACAAATTAAAACTATCCTTAACCTATAGTTCTGCCCTAGGTCAAAATAACATATGAAAAAAGGAAGTAATGGGTTTGCTTTGTTTTCTTGATGGAAGAGGTGTGTGGGAAGGTCTCTAAGGATCTTAGGAACTCAAGCAAACACTCATCTAGGCTAGGGAATTCATGGATCAAAACAAATTTCACAATGTTTCCATGAATCCCTAACTTTTCCATCTTATATTTTCATGCTTCTTTCTTTGATTTCTTTGCACCAACTTGCTTCTCACACTCCAAAATCTATGAATCTCCCTTGCTAGGACCAACATTCATCTCCCTTTCATTGGGCTCTATATGGGACGAAATGCTCACAAGGAGGAAAAGGCAGGAAGAAGCATGGAAGATAACAACTTACCTTGATTTCCTAGCTTTTCTCAAGTGCTCTTCCAAGTGTTGAGTTCCTCTCCATTAAAATTTGTTATTCCTCCTCTAGACCAAACCTAAAATATCACCAAATCCATCAATGAAACCATAGAAATGAAAAGGAGAATGAGAGGAACAAGTTTACTAAAGGGGAGAGCATGAAATTCCACACTTTTTTTACCTTTTTCTAGAATTTTCTCCCTTGAAAATCCCCTCCTTTGGTGTGCCTAAGAGCTGCCTTATTTTTCTGGTTTAAGGGCAGAAGTGGGTTAGTCTAAATGTGGGGGAGAAGAAACGTGATTAATAAGAGGTACTCAAGAAGCTTCTTTTTTCTTAAAATTTCAATTTTGCCCTTCATTCTTGACATTTTTGTTTTTTAACTCATTTTTAAGAATCTTCTCTTCCATTATGAAATTTAGATTCCTTAAGGTTTAGTAAAATGCCTTTGGAATTACCCGAATCGAAAACTAAAACTTTCTAGAATGAATTCGTCAAAGTTTGGGTGCACCGACATTAAAAAATGTCCATCGGAGGGGCTTTAGCTATCCTGGGGCTTCCCATGGTTTTAAGTGCCCCTGAGAACCCTGGAGAATTCAAAACTTTCATTTAAAAATTGCTCAAAATGATGAAAATGCCCTTATGTTTTGTCAACCTTTCGTTACATTTTGTTTCTTCATTCTAGCTTCATTTTTCTTTCCATCTAAGCTTGGGATTCTTATTTTTAGGAGTCTAGAATACTTAAATTTTTTTAAACCTTAACTAATTCATTTCGAGGGATTTTCTTTTGTATCCGGTGAATTTTGTTCGTTTACGAAGAAACTGTACATTACGTTTTTTGCATTTTCTCTTGTTTTTAGAGAACTAGATATTATAGCACCCCACCTCCTTACTCATTTAGCTCATTTAGTTTCTACCCTAAATCAGAGGAAGAACCGTAAGAGTGAGGTGCACAAGAAGGAGAAGAACAAGATAAAAGGTATGGAATTTCTTAGTTTTTTCATACTTTCTCTTTAGCAAACCCCTTCTTCTTTATTTCCCCCTTCTTTCCTATGGTTTTATTGAAGTTTTGGATCTATTTTAAGGGAATAGTAGAGGGGAAAATTTAGATTTGAAGAGAGAAGGCCAAGGAAAGAAAGAATCAAGCAAGAAAACAAGGTAAATCTTCCTTCCATTGTAGTTATCTCTTGCTCCCTCCATCTCCTTGGTTCATCCCACACATAGAGCTTCAAGAAGGCTTGGATTTTAGGTAGAACCATAGGTGACTCTTAGGAATTTAGTAGAGGAGAATAAGAATATGCAAAGAGAATTAACAAACAACCATGGAAAATCAATATAGTAAACCTAGGGTTTCTAGTGTTCCTTATAAAATCTGATTCGATACCATGATTTTTAGGCCTAAATAAATGTTTAAATGAGCTCTTGAGATCCCTAGAAGGCTCCCCATATACATCTTCCACCAAGAAAACAAAGCAAAGTCCATGAGTGCCAAAAACAAGCATAGTTTCACCCTAAAAGGGTTAGGGTAGCTAGGGCTAGTTTTAATTTGTTCCAAACCCATTTTTGACTCATATATGATGAGTGAAGATGAGAGGAAGCCTTAGAAAAAATTTAGAAACCATAGAAAGTGAGATGACCTTATATGTTTCATAATATGATATAAAGAAGTAACACATAGTTAGGTTCTTTGTTTTAATTCTGTGATGACTCCAAGAGGCTTAAAAGGAGTCAAGAATCATAAATGATAGGAAGAAATGGAACCTACAACTCAAATGATAGATGTTTCTTTGTAACACCATAATTTCTAGCTCATCTCATACCTTTAATTAACTTAATACCATGAATCATATGAGTTTTCAATGAAAAAGGCAATAAAATAATAAATATTTTTATGTTGCGTCGTGTATAAAAATTTCATTTAGTGTTACATAGACCATGTGAACTCATAAAATATATTCTCATATTTAATTACATGGATACAACTCATTTGGACCATCAAAAGTGGCCTACACCTTAAGAAGCTCGAAGGGAAGCATGAAATAAACACATATTTTCAGACAGAATTTGGCTCTTTTCTGTCCTGATTTTGAAAAATCATAACTAATTCTAGAAAATACAAAATTATGCATTCCTAGCCATTATGGAAACCTACAGATGTCTACTTTATACTAAACATATATCCAACCCGTAACATCAATCACAGAGAATGTTTTGACATTCGAAATAGTCCAGAGGTCAAACTACCCACTAGTGCTATCATAAAATTCTATAGCAAATTTCAAAAAAATCCAATTAATTTCAAAAAAATCCAATCCATGCAAATGATATCAGTCTGAAAATCTATGGATGTTATCTAGAGGAAAAAAATAACTCCAGACCAACTCAAGTAAGCCCAAATCTTAAAATCTAATCAAACAGTAACTAAGGTCGGGTGAAGTTCCTAATACTGGGCAGAATCTTTAAAAATTCATATCTCCCTCTCTAGACCTCTAAATGAGGTTTTTCTAGTTGGCACAAGTCATTGGAAATGTCTAGTTTCTCTATGTATAATTTCGTGGCAATTGAACATCATTTGAGCCCTATGTGATAGATTTTATTTTCAGACCTGAGTGAACAGTGACATGACGAAAACTAGAAAATTTGCCAACTTTAAAAATTTATCAAATATTCTATGGATGTCCAAAAATTATGTTCTTTAGCTTTCCAAAAATCTCTCAACAAGCTCTAATTACTGCCAAATACCAGATCAAGAAGAGCTTATTTGGATAAAAAGTGATATAGGGTTCTCTTATAGTCAATTTTGGCTCTATATAGAGTATCAAATTGTCCAAATGACTCTCCTTGGGTTTTGGCACCTTTTAGGCAAGTCTAAAAGCATAATTAGGACTTGTGTAGGCTGCCCAAATGGTCCCAAACTCCATGCCTCTCATTTTGCCTATGCCACAAGTAATCATACACACACACATCGAACTTTCAAGAAGCATATCTTGGCATTATATACCTAAATTACATTTTAGGGTTTACATATCATATTCATTCATTTATACATCACATGTTATCATAATTACACATGCCAAAGAGGTCATAGACCATATACATTAATGGATTACATCATTTGACATAAATATGGTCTCAAAGAATCCCAATAGCTCATCTCCCTTTTAAGCACATATAATATATGTAAAACAAGTCTTGAAAATGAATGCATGGATATAATAGATGGCATGAACATTCAAGAAGTAAGTTTGGTATGTGAATAAGTCATACAAGGTATCCAAAAGTTTGCCAAGTAGATGGATTGGCCTCACCCTTTTTCTCATGGATTTTAGACATGTCTCACCCATTCTTTAAGAGATTATTAGACTCTACTATACTCTTAGGAGCCCACTTTGCTATTAGGAGACTCTTTGAATTGTCTTAGCCAATCTTAAAGGTTCTTGGCTTATCCTCACCATGATTAAGAGTTCTTAGCCTCTCCACACTCAAGAAAACTAAAACAAACATCATAACATCATTTAGAAATGTAATATGTCATTATTAAATCATTCTAGTATACTTTTCATGGCTTGAAAATACACATACACACATTTTAAGATAAGCTAAACACACATCCATGCATGAGAGAAGGTGGAGAGAGTTATCTTGTATACAATCACACACTTTTCCCTTTGAAAAATGCTCCTTTTCTTGGCCACACACACAAAAAAGTGTGGGGATTCTATCTCTTGACCTAGACATAATTTATGGAAGCCAATTAGGTTCATGAAACAAATTTTAGGGCCACACAACTGGCTTAGACACTAGGTTGTTATATAAACCCTATTATGGCTTCATAATTGCACCTAATGAAACAACACCCCTCAAATAAATTCTAGGCTCCATTCTTTCCTTTCAAATATGATTCTTAACTCCTTTTAAGCCTCTTGGAGTCATCACACAATTAAAATAAAGAGTCTAACTACATGTTGCTTTTTTAGATCATAATTTGGAACCTAAAGCACCAATTCACTTTCTATGAGCTCTAAATTTTTCCTAAGGCCTCCCTTCATTTTCATTCATCATATATGAATCAAGAATGGGCTTAGAAAAATTTAAAACTCTCCCTAGCTAGGAGAACCCCCTTAGGCCAAGACAAGGAGTAATTTTAGTCTTCTTGGAGCTTTCTTTGTTTTCTCAAGTGAAGAAGCATATGGGGAGCATCTTAGGGATCTTAGGAGCTCATTTAAACTCTTAATTAAACCTAGAAATCATCATACAAAATCAGATTTTACAAGGTGTACTTGAAACCCTAGAATTTGCATCTTGACATCTAATGATTTTTTGTTAATTCCCTTTGCATATTCTTAATCTCCACACCCTTTTTCCTTAGATTCATCCATGGTTCTACCTAAAAATCTACTCCTCTTAGGGTTCCTTAGGTGTGTCAAATTGGAGAAGAAGAGGAACCAAGGATAGCAACCATAGGAAGAGAAATCACCTAGTTTTCTTACTTTTTTCTTGCTTGAATCTTACTTTCTCCAAGCTTCTCTCTTCAAATATGAAATTTCCCCTAAGTTTCTCCTTTAAATCAGATTTGTAAACTTCATTTTAATCAAAGGAAATAAAGGAGAATGAAGGAGAGGAGATATGGACGGAAGAAAGCATGAAAAACTACCATGGACGCATACCTTTAAGCTTGGATTTCTCCTTCTTCTTCTTCTTCCTATCTTGTGCGCCTAAAACCCTAGCTCCCTTCTCTAAAATTAGGCAGAAAATTCTGAGTCTAAATGAGGGAGAAAGTGGGGCGCCACTTATATATAGGGGGAGGAGGAAGCATTTTTCAAAAATTTCTATTTTGCCCTTCATTCTTTGCATTTTTGTTTCTCCTTTATTTTAACTCCTTCTTGAGAACCGTCTTTTCCATTATAAAATTTAGGTTCCCAATTTAGTAAAATGATTTTGGAATCACTCAAATTGGAGCTAAAACTTTCCCGAATGAATCAGTCAAAGTTCAGGTGCACCAACATTGGAAAATATCTACCGGAGGGGATTTAACTATCTCGGGGCTGCCCATGGTTTTCAGGGCCTCTGAGAGCCCCAAAGAACTCAAAAATTTTGTTTAAAAATCCCTCCTGTGTGAATTCTAAAATTTTCTCAAAATTACAAAAATGCCATTACGTTTCATAAAATTTCAGTCAAAATTTGTTTCTTCATTCTAACTCTATTTTTCCTTCCATCTAAGGCTAGGATTCTCATTTTTAGGAGTCTATAATGTTACTTAAATTTTTTAGGACCTTAACTAATTGATTTCAGGGGACTTGCTTTGAAAACACGCCCGTTTCTGTCGTTTAACGAAAACCAGATATTACAATTCTCTCCCCCTTTAAAAAAAATTTTGTCCTTGAAATTTAGATTACATACCTTATGGAAAGAGTTTTAGATATTTCTTTCTCATATCATCTTCTAGCTCTCAAGTAGCCTCTTCTGGAGATAACTCCTTCCAAACCATTTTTACTAGTGGTATCGTCTTATTCCGTAGTCTAATATCGATGATTTGATCTGGTGATACTATATATGATAGATCATCCTGTAACTACATATTCTCATATTCTATGACATGTGAAGGGTCGGGCTGGTACTTTTTAAGCTAGGAAATATGGAATACCTTGTAGACTTGGCTTAAGTTTGAAGGAAGGGCTAGTCTTTAAATCACAGGTCCCACTTTATTAAGAATCTGGAAAGGACTTATGTATTTTGGACTAAGTTTTTTGCTCTTAATGGACCAACCTATCCTTGTAATTGGAGACACTCTAATGAAGACATGGTCTCCAATCTCAAACTTTAACAGTTGTCTACGTCTATTTGCATAACTTTTTTGTCTACTATGGGCCGTTAGAAGTTTCTTTCTAATGGTTTCTATCTGTCTCGATGTCTGGTCCACTAATTCTAGTCCTATAAGGCTCCTCTCTCATAGCTCAACCCAACACATAGGAGACCTACACTTCCTCCCATACAATGCCTTATATGGTGCCATCTGTATACTTGTATGATAACCGTTATTATAGGCAAACTCCACTAGAGGTAAGTATGTATCCTAACTCCTTTTGATCTTTAAGACACACACCCTCAACATGTCCTCTAGGGTTTGGATGGTTCTCTCCGTCTGTCCATCCATCTGAGGGTGATAAGCCATGCTAAATCTAAGTCTAGTACCTAAAGCATCCTGTAATAATCTCTAAAAATTTCATGTGAATTTGGGATCTCTATCTGAAACTATGCTTCTAAGTACCATGTAGTCTAACTATCTCCCTAATGTACAGCTGGGCTAATTTATCTAGGATATAAGTAGCTTTCATAGGTAAGAAATGGGCTGACTTTGTTAACCTATCCACTATTACCCATATTGCATCATGCCCCGATGATCTCCTGGGTAAACCCATGACAAAATCCATAGCTATGCTATCCCATTTCCACTCTGAGATATCTAGGGGATGAAGTAACCCAACTGGTTTTTAGTGTTCTATTTTCACTCTCTGGCATACTAGACATCAGGAGACGTATTCTGTTATGTCTGTTTTCATTTTAGGCCACCAGAACACTTTCTTTAAATCTTAGTACATTTTATTACTGCCTGGATAAATGGTGTACTTACTTTTATGTGCCTCATCTAATATTTCCTCTCTAATTTCTGTATTTCTAGGCACATACGGCCTATCCTTGTATCTCACTATATCATCCTCAAATAAATTAAATTCCTGAATGCTACCTTGGGATATTTGGGCTCTAATCTTATTTACATGGTCATTTGTCTACTAGGCCTCTCTTATCTGATCTCTCATGTCATTTTCTATTTGGGCTTCACTCATTAATAACTTCCCCAAATACACCTCGCAGGAGAGACTCATATCTCTAAATCTCTCAATCAATTCTTGCTCTCAGATCATCATACAGGCCATGTGTATGGATTTTCTACTCAAGGCATCAACTACCACATTAGCCTTATAGGGATGGTACTTTAATGTGAAATCATAGTCTTTTAAAAATTCTAACCATCTCCGTTGCCTCATAGTCAGCTCTTTCTATTCAAATAAATATTTAAGACTCTTGTAGTCGCTGTAAATTTCTATAGTTACCCCATATAAGTAGTGTCTCCATATTTTTAAAGCAAACACCATTGTGGCAAACTCTAGGTTGTGTGTAGGGTAATTTTCTTCATGAGATTTCAACTGTCTAGAAATATAAACTACCATCGGCCTTTTTGTATAAGCACACATCCTAACCCTTTCTTAGAGGTATCACTGTATACTACAAAAGTTTTTTTAGGGTTAAGGAGTACTAAAATTGGGGTGGTGGTCAACTTATGCTTTAATTCCTAAAAACTACTCTTACATTTCTCATTTCACACAAACAGCACATTCTTTCTAGTAAGCCGGGTCAGTGGCATCACTATTTGAGAAAAGCCTTGAATGAATCTCCTATAATAACTTGCAATACCTAGGAAGCTCTTAATCTTTGTCACTGTCCTAGATCTCTCCCACTGTAATATTGGGAGATCATATGACCTAGAAATTAGACTTCAATGAGCTAGAATTCATATTTACTAAGTTTAGCATAAAGCTTTATCTGTCTCAGGGTCTCCAAGGCTAATCTCAGGTGTTGCTTATTTTCCTCTCTACTTTTTGAGCAGATAAGGATGTCATCTATGAAGACAACTATAAATCTATCTAAATATGGCCTGAAGACTCTATTCATATAATCCATAAATACTGCAGGTGCATTCATCAACCTGAAAGGGCATAACTAAAAATTCATAGTGCCCGTATCTAGTTCTAAAAGTTGTTTTAAGAATATCCTTAGCTTTTATTCTAAGTTGGTGATATCTCGAATCGAGGTCTATCTTATAAAACACTGATGCTCCTACTAACCAATCTAGGAGGTCATCTATGTAAGGAAGAAGGTACTTATTCTTAATGATTATTTTATTAAGTTTTCGGTGATCTATACATAATCTAAGGCACTCGTCTTTCTTCTTTACAAATAGGACTGGAGCTCCCCACAGCGAGACATTGGGTCTGATAAAACCCTTCTCTAAAAGTTCTTCTATCTATTTTTTAAGCCTAGCTAGCTTAGTGGAAGCCATTCTATACGGGGCCTTAGACACTGGACCTGCCCCAAGTACAATATCTATGGGAAACTCAACCTCTCTCTCTGGGAGTAGTCTGCTAATCTCTCTAGGGAATACCTCTAGGAACTCTCTTACTATAGGAATCTCATCTATACCCTCTTTTACCTTAGCCTAGACTGAAAAGAAGACTAGATACCCCTAACAACCATGCCCTAGAGATCTCTCAGCCTGGAAGGTAGTCATGACAGATAACTTAGCCCTTGTACTAGGCATAATCTTACACTCAGGTAAAGTAATATATTTGTGGTCACAATCTAGTGTGGCGCTATTTGCAAACATCTAATTCATGGCAATGATCACATCAATATCAATAAAGGGCATACAAATCAAATCAAGAGTGGTAAGGCAATGATTAAACTGGATCACATAATTTAAACAAGCATGGAAGGTAATGGCTCAGTTTCTTGTAGGGGTAGATACATGCAAATCATATGGAAGTATATGCATACTTAGACCCAACCTCCTAGCATAGTCATATGATATAAAAGAATGGCTAGCACCCGAATCAAATAATGCAGTTATAGCAAAATCATTTATTCTAATAGTACCTTGAATCAGACTCGGGGACCACTAGCCTCTTGCTGTGATAGGGCAAAGACTCTACCCTAGGTCTGAGGTCTGGGAGGAAGAGCCATCTCCCTCTGCTGTGGAATTGGTGAAGGAGCCTATGTGTAATCTCTGGCCATATGTCCTGGCCTACCACAATTGAAACACACATTTTGCCCTGCATAGCATAGTTTGGTGCCGTACTTCCTGCCACATTGGGGACATGTGATAAGTGTGAAACTATCTCTGCTAGACTAAGTCCTCTGTCTCTTCCCCTTTTAGCCTCATTGGCCTCTGCCACCTTTCCTACTGGTCACTACAGCTTATGATCCCCCTCTAGGTCTCTTAGGCTCAAGGAGGGGTGGTCTAGAGCTGGAGGTAGACTGCATCATCCTGAGGTTTGTTTTTATCACTCTGCAAACCTCAATAAGGGTGTTAAGTGCTTAATTCTCTGTGGCACTACCCTATTTCTAATCTCAGGAAGTAAGCCTTTCTTTAATCTGCCTACTCTCCATTTCTCATCATCGTGCCTCTATAAATAAGAGGAGTATCGGAAGAGCTCTACAAACTTTGTCACATATTGATCTATGGACATCCCCTCTGTTTGTTTGAAAAGAATGAACTGTGACTTTTTCTCATCCTTAATTGAACTAGGGAAGTATTTCTCATGGAATGCCTGGAGGAATACCTCCCATGTAATCGGGGAGTTCTTCGCCCTCAGAATAGGCTCGGTGCCCTTCCACCAATAGTCTACTTCTTTCTGCAACTGGAAAATAGCCATCTTGGCTTTTTGCTTAGACGTGCACTCTATCACCTCAAATATCTTTTCTAGCTGCATAATCCAGGCCTCAACTTTATCTGAGTTCATCTCACTATCAAAGGTGGGAGGCTCGAATTTTTGAACTGAGTGATAATTTTTCTAGTTAAGGTTGCTGCTGTGCAGGAGGTGTCTGAGCTGGTGGAATATGGGCAACCACCTGCATGTGTGGCTATGGATCTGGGTGAGTCACCCTTGAATGCTTGGGTTGATCTGAGTGTGGAGGTGGCTAAGGAGGAGTAGGAGTAGGGCCTTGGCTATCTCTCTCAGCAAGTCATTCCTTTAATTTCATAATTATAACCTACTATTGATTCAGGCAAGCCATAATGGACTGTAAGGCTCTAGCAATTGGATCACTAAGCTCGGCTTCATTAGCACGAGCCTCTCTAGAGGGCCAACCTTTCCTAATGTTTACCATTATGCTAAAACATCATAACAAACTTTAACATGAAAAAAGGGAACACTTTCACCATTAAACACACTTAATTCATCCATAACATAGCTCATAGGCATCTAGGCAACTCATAAACATAAGCCACAACCCATATCAAGAGCCTGAACATTTGCTCTGATACCAATAAATGTAACACCATAATTTATAGCTGTGACAACCCTCCCTTCTAATCCTTGTAATTATGGTTAAATATACTATTAATAATTAATTATCAAGGTTTGAGTGGTTACAATTTATCACATTGTGAAAATATGGGAAAATTTTGAACCTTGATGTTAGGTTCATTACCATACCACCTCAACAAAACAAAATTTACATAAAAGAAATCCTACTACAATAAGGAATTTATGATTCAACCATTCATCAGTTTCAATACCCAATAGCCTCCCATAAGTGTTCCTATATCATCTTTTACCATTACCGTTGAAGAAATTGGGGTTTCTAGGTTAAAAAGAGTAGGTTGGGGACTTGTGCCGTAGCCTATACCTTCCCCGCCACAACCAAGTTGCTCTCTGGAATTACTAGACGAATTTCACAAATCTTGCCGTGGCTGGACCTTCGTCGCAGTGGAAACGTCTCCTGGAACTACTGTTCTCAACTCCCACGATTCTCGTCTCGGCGCAATATATTTGTGCCACGGCGAGTTTTGCTTCTGTCCAACCCTATTTTATTTCCTCGACTTGCACCGCAGCAAGATATAATGCGCTGCGGCGAGTTTTGGTTCTGTTACCCTCTTGGGTGATCTTTTTCGCTCTGCGCCGCGGCGAGATTTCTTAAGCCGTGGTGCTCCTCGCCACTGTCACTCCCTGGGCCAATTTTCTTCCCTTGTGCCGCTGCGGGATTGGTTATGCCGCTGCACCCTTCGGCTCTGTCTCTCATTTGGCCACGACGAAGCCTTCTTGGCCGTGGCAGGACTCCTTCTTATGACTATATTACCCAAATTTCGCCCCCTACACTCCAATTCTCATCTTAGAAACACTCCAGGTCCACCTACCCTTATTTTATGTGATTCTAATGGTATTTATCTACCCGATTTACCCATCAATCTGTCCATTACCATTGTAAAACTTAAATACTACTTCCTACTTGCCTAACTTACTCATATCAGCAAATTCATGAATATATGACAACAAGAACACATGCATTAGCAGCAATTTACATCCCATGCATATTCCATAGAGATTCCATTTAGCAATAGCTTATGTCCACATCCAAGGCATCATATGACTATAATTCCCATATAGTAATCCATATCACAATTTCAACAAAACTACATATATAATGCTATAAGTTCATACATTAATATTCAACTATAATGAGACTTAAATCCTTAATGGTTACATTTCAATCAAACAAAATATGAACGCCTACACTTGGCAACATGAATACATGATGATGCTATGTAAACTAATAATAAAATTGCATCTCTACTAAATAAGCCAGCCTAAGTGTAGCCTCCTCCCAAATGTTGGAGGTCATGGATTTTCATCCACTTGCTTCCCTTTATCCTTACCCGAAGAACCTTCACTTGAAATGTTAATCCCATGAAATGAGGTGAGATGTAAATCTCAGTAACCAAGTCAATTCCATCATATATCCAGTTTAATTAGCATACATGCATGAATCAAAATCAACATCAGAATCATATCCATCATATCAGCAAATGAAACAATTAGGCTATCATGATTACTATCCCATACTAGCAATCATATTATCATATGTTAAAGGCCATTAACACCAGGAGAAGCCCGTCCACGGCACCTACTCCCTATTAAGCACAACTGGGGCTCTGTGCATCTGGAGTTTGATCATAACCCGGTGCTCGATCGAAGCACATGCACGGGTGGCAGCTGCACTACAGCTCCACCATGGACTCACAAGGTCTAATCACAATTTAATAGATAGCCAACCAATTCATTCAACATTTCAAATCATTCATATACAGCAACATATGAAATTAAATCAAATATATACATGGAATTGATATGACCCGGTTACCTCACTTGTAGATAAATTTGCAACAGCCATCACAATTCTCAATTTCGGATTAGAGTGTCCATCACCAAAAAACTTAATATTCCACCCAAAATTTTAAGCAAATTCGTACAGAATTAATACCCATTTTATAAATCAACTATGGGGGTCTCAAATTAACAAATAAAGCATCAAAATGGAGGGTTTAAACTCACCCAAGGTCAGCCCTAACCTCAACCTACGAATTTCACCAAGAAAATCCCCAAACACCCACATTTCAAATATTGGGTAGGATGAAAATGCTCCAAATGAAAAACTAATTAAGCCAAATTAAAGAGAAAGATGAGGGGATTAAGTTGTATAACTATTACCTTGGCTAAATCTTACTCTAAATGTGAGAAAATGCAAAATTCCTGCCCCCAACCCTAGCCTCCTTCTCAACCTCCGAATTTTGCTTCTTGAGTTTCAGCAAGTGAGAAAGTGGCTGAAGCATTAGGGTTTAAGTTGGGTTTTAGTTAGGTCAAGTATGGGTCATGGGTTGCTCCAAGGTCCAACTTCATTTGGGCTTTAGATTTTAGCTTGTTGGGCCAGTTTTAAAGGTGTTGGGTTGCTGAAATTCCATTGGGCCAGACCAAATTTGAAGAGCTCAAGAATGTGGGTCTGAACAAGAGTTATTAGGCTACTTAGAAAAGTCTATACAAGGTGGATTTTGAGCCTCCATCACACTAAATTGGGTTGGGTTTGCACCTAACCCATTAGGCCTCCATTAGCCTCTTATCATGATCTATTAATTTAAGCCTAGATAGAATTTCTATGTCAATTAAATCTCAAACCCATATTAATAAATTTACCTTTCCAAAAAATCTCCATTTATTTAACTTGCCTAATTATCTCATATTAATCATTCTTAGTTAATCTAATCCGTGATTAACACCTTAATTAATTACGGGGTGTTACAATAGCTCATCTCATGCCTTTAATTAACTCAATACCATGAATCATATGAGTTTCCAATGAAAAAGGCCATAAAATACTAAACATTTTTGCGTTGCATCATGTATAAAAATTTTATTTGGTGTCATGTGGATCGTGTGAGCTCATGCAACACTCTCACTATCAAAGGTAGGAGGCTCGAATTTTTGAACTAAGTGATAATTTTTCTAGTTAAGGGTTGCTGCTGTGCAGGAGGCGTCTAAGCTGGTGGAATATGGGCAACCACCTGCATGTGTGGCTATGGATCTGGGTGAGTCACCCCTAAATGCTCGGGTTGATCTGAGTGTGGAGGTGGCGAAGGAGGAGTAGGAGTAGGGCCTTAGCTATCCCTCTTAGCAAGTCGTTCTTGTAATTGCATAATCACAACCTGCTGCTGATTTAGGCGAGCCATAATGGACTGTAAGGCTCTAGCAATTGGATCACTAGGGCCGGCTTCATTAGCATGAGCCTCTCTAGAGGGCTAACCTCTCCTAGTGTTCACCATTATGCTAAAACATCATAACAAACTTTAACATGAAAAAAGGAACACTTTCACCATCAAACACACTCAATTCATCCATAACATAGCTCATAGGAATCTAGGCAACTCATAAACATAAGCCACAACCCAGATCAAGAGCCTGAACATTTGCTCTGATACCAATAAATGTAACACCATAATCTATAGCTCATCTCATACCTTTAATTAACTCAATACCATGAATCATATGAATTTCCAATGAAAAAGGCAATAAAATACTAAATATTTTTGCGTTACGTTATGTATAAAAATTTCATTTAGTGTCACGTGGATCGTGTGAGATCATGAAACACATTCTCATATTTAATTACATGGATACAACTCATTTGGATTATCAAAAGTGGCCTACACCTCAAGAAGCTCGAAGGGAAGCATGAAATAAACACATATATTTTCGGATAGAATTTGGTTCTTTTCTATCCCAACTTTGGAAAATCATAACTAATTCTAAAAATATTTAAATTATGCATTCTTGGACATTATGGAAAGCTGTAGATGTCTAATTCATACTAAAAATATATATAGACCATAACATCCATCACAGAGAATGTTTGACATTTGAAATGATCCAGAGGTCAAACTACCCACTGGTGCTACCACAGATTTTTGTAGCAAATTTCAAAAGTATTCAATTAATTCCACAAAAATCTAATCCATATAAATGATAAGAATCTAGAAAGCTGTAGATGTTAGCTAGAGGGAAAAAATAACTCCAGACCAGCTCAGGTACGTCTAGAAATTGAAATCTAATCAAATAGTAACTGAGGTCGAGTGAAGTTCCTAATATTGGGCAAAATCTTTAAAAATTCTTATCTCCCTCTCTAGACATCCAAATGAGGTGTTTTTAGTTTTCACAAGTTACTAGAAATGTCTAGTTTCTCTGTTTACAATTTAGTGGTAATTGGACATCATTTGAGCCTTGTGTGATAGATTTTATTTTTGGACTTGAGTGAACAGTGGCATGACCAAAATCAGAAAATTTGCCAAATTTGAAAATTCATCAAATATTCTGTAGATGTTCAAAAATTATGTTCTTTAGCTTCCTAAAAAGCTCTCAACAAGCTCTAATTTCATGCCAAATCCAAGATCAAGAAGAGTACATTTGGACAAAAAGTGATATAGGGTTCCCTTATGGTCAATTTTGGCTACGTATAGAGTATCAAATTATCCAAATGACTTTCCTTAGGTTTTGGCACCTTTTGGGCAAGTCTAAAAGCATAATTGGGACTTGTGTAGGCTACCCAAATGGTCCCAAACTCCATGCCTCTCATTTTGGCTATGCCACATGTAATCATACACACATACATCGAACTTTCAAAAAGCATATCTTAGCATTATATACCCAAATTACATTATAGGGTTCACATATCATATCCATTCATTTATACATCACATATTATCAAAATTACATATGTCCAAGAGGTCATAGACTATATACATCAATGGATTATGTCATACCTTATTTTATAACACTTTTCCTGCTACAATTACTTCATATAAAACTTAGAGGAGTCAACGAAAACCTGAACTGATAAAAAAAATTTCATTTTAAAACTTTCTTATACAATTTTACTATTCATTTGGTCATTTCCAAATTCTTATCTAACTTTGAAAATACATACTTAATTATAGAAAAATCGTATGAGGTTAATTTAGGGCTCTACTTCAAGCTCTCTAAGCCTTTTACAAGGAGAAAATACTTACTTAGCAGAGTACATATAAATTCATATAAAGTTACCCCTACAATAAACTGGATAGTTTTACCCCTCATTGGTCATATTAATATTATTATTTTGCCTTTATATAAGCACATGCATTCTTGCATCTTAGGCACGCTAGTCATACTCTTTTTACTTCAAGGTTAAGTATATACATAGCTTTCCATTTTATACCTGAGTACCTTACAGTGTCATAATATAACTCATACACGCAGTAATCTAAAATATTTAATTATATGACAAAATGTGGGGCATAAAAGTAAGGTCCTTGATTTATGTCTCTACATTCTTTCCTTGAACTTGGACCTAGCATGGGTTATATTTAGGGTGAGATTATGAAATCTCAATAGTAGTAAACCAATCTCATTCACAAGCAAGTATGTAAGTACATAACATAATGCCAGTCAAGACGCCACATATCGCATAGCAATGCAAGGAATTTCATACAAGGCGAAGCACAATCTAAGTATACATGTCTCATCTTATAGCATAAATGACAACTTAATATAGCATCACACTCATCATTATACAAACATACAAGCTTAAGGAAAGAGAGAGGAAAACTACTACCTTAGCAAGCTTTGCTCCTCAATCCTTGGGACTTAGTTCACTTGCTTTTAGAGTTCCCAAAACAACATCAAACCCTATAATCATAATCATAATTCATTACAATCAACACATAAACCTTAACTTTTAAAGTATGATGACCCTTTTAAACTTAATGGGACCATTGGAATTGGAAAAATCCAACTCCTTCCCTTCCCATTCACTATGGCCGAATAGTATGCATTTCTTGGCCAAAATTTAGGAATTTTATCCCATGAGTTTTGGGGGCTTTCCCATAGATATTCCTAGCTAAAAACACCCTTTTAAATCCATTGGAATGGATAACATCATAAAATTCCAGCCCTAACATCACGTTTTGGTCATCACATAATCTAGCTCCGTTTTAGGCTCAAAAGTGCATTTCTTTGGTTCTAAAAATTCCATAGCCTTTTCCTTTATGTTTTAGGATTTGAAATTTAGTATACATGACTTTAAGACATCAAGAAAACATCATAAAAATTTTTGGAAAACTCAGACAGCATCTCCCCATAATTTCTATTTTCCCAAAAATTACAATCTTTGTGTTTTTCAAAGTCCCAGCACATAACAACAATAACTAAGCTCATATGGCCTTCATGTTCAACATATAAACATCATTTGAAGGCCTTCATATTCAACATATAAACTCCATTTCTAATGATTCATATGCTGTCCAAAAATGACTCATAGCTAGGGTTTAAAAAAACTAACTTAAAGCATGTGATTTGCAAGTATAAGATGGAGAAAACTTACTCTTTAAGCTTAATCCTTGCTTCCTTTGCTTTTCTCACGCTAAAATCCTTTCTCTTCCCACTTAGAGCAACATTTCACCTTGAAGAAAAGATGAATATGTAGCTGCCCTTTGGAGAAAATGGTTGGAGGATGGAGAAGATGAAGAAATTTAGTGAAGAATGATGGTAGTTTTGCTTGGTTTCACTTCTTCTTCCACTTTTTCTCCCTCCCTCTCTCTCTTCACGTTTTTCTCTCCTCCTCCCTTGTGTGTGGCATGAAAATGGTGGAATGGCAGTGAAGGAGATGAATTTGGATGAAGTTAAATGGTCATACTAAATTTGGACCCTTAGATCAACCTTTTCAAGATCAAATCTTAACCTTCCATTCCTTTTTCTTTTGATTTTCTAATTTCATAACTAAATATCTTTTTCCAAAAATTATTGGCCACACACTTAGATACCTTTTCTTAGCCTTTAAGTTATGAATAGTAACTATGGTTAATTTCTTAACTAAATTATGATCAACTTTTAACTTAATCATAGTTAGTTTTTAACTTAACCATGGTGAATTCTTTAAAATAACTAAAATCTTTTTCTTCTTTCCCTTTCATTTTATATTTATATTTGGGTTTCATCTTCTCTAAAATGCTAATTACATCTTTCTTCTCTTTTGGGCCTTTAGAATCAACTATTGGGCCTTACAACAGTCTAAAAATCAATATCCGGGCCTAATTAAGGTTTTACAGTACAAGACATACCTTTAGACTTTTTACAATTTATAAATATTGTTTCCTCTACTTTTTAGCCATACTGAGCCTTAAACATGGATCAGGGGCCCTTAACCTCAATCCTCATAAATTTTGGTGTCAATCAGACACAGGGTCTATAGGTGTAATTTTCACCGTTCTGTATTATGATTGTGTTATAAAATTTTCATTTGCTGCAATTTAGTCCCTGAAACTCCTTCAGGGTTTCTTGGCCCTTTAGCTATTTCTATTTCTATAGTTGTTACAACTTCTTTTTGCTATTTTGCTAATAACTACTAATCGGGCTAACCAGATCCCAGACCAGATCTCGCCCAGCCATCTGGACAACTTAGCATCATTGAACCCGTCTCATCAAATTGAGTTTAACCATGGGTTACAGATTTCTGAGATTCTTGCCTAATTTTTTGATATTCGTACTTAAAGCCATGAATAGAGGGTGAAACTAGGATTCCTTGAACTTTTAAGCAATTTATACATTTTACCCAGCATACAACTTTTCTTTGCATTTTAGTCCCTAACTCCTTCATACTTGACTTCGGAGACTCTTCGGGACCTTTTTCTGATCTTTTCTTTTTTCATCTATTTTGACCTCAATTTTAGGGTACCTTTGGCCTTGACTCATCATTATTTGCGGTCTAGAATATTATTCTAATTTTATTAGACCTCAATTTACTCTATTTGCGGGACTTCCTTTTATATCCAGTGAATTTCGTACGTTGACAGAAAAATCATATGTTACGTTTTCTTGGATTTTTAGAAAATTGGATGTTATAGATTACATCATTTAATATAAATATGGTCTCAAAGAATCAAAAACTTTGCATTTTATTGTCATTGTCTTATCCCCAAGGTGATTGGCTTCTATTTACTTGTCCACTTGGCCCATCTAGTATATTAGATCATTGGAGAGGAGGGAATGGGATTCAAAGAATCCCAATAGCTCATCTCTCTTTCAATCACACATAATATATGTAAAGCAAGTCTTTAAAATGCATGCATGGATATAATAGATGTCATGAACATTTAAGAAGCAAGTTTAGTATGTGAATAAGTCATACAAGGCATCCAAGAGTTTGCCAAGTGGATGGATTGGCCTCACCCTTTTTCTCATGGATTTTGGACTTACCTCACCCATTCTTTAAGAGATTCTTGGATTCAACTATGCTCTTGGGAGCCCACTTTGCTAGTAGGAGACCCTTTGCTTTGTCTTAGCCAATCTTAAGGGTTCTTGGCTCATCCTCACCATGATTAAGAGTTCTTGGCCTCTCCACACTCAAGCAAACTCAAACAAACATCATAACATCATTTAGAAATATAATATTTCATCATAAAATCATGGCATATAAAATCATGCTACCATACTTTTCATGGCTTGAAAATACACATACACACATCCATGCATGAGAGAAGATGAAGAGAGCTACCTTGTACACAATCAAATACTTTTTCCTTTGAAAGAATGCTCCCTTTTTTGGCCACACACACAAAAAAGTGTGGGGATGCTTTCTCTTGACCTAGAC
Organism: Erythrophleum ivorense; assembly: GCA_026724425.1. NCBI lineage: Eukaryota > Viridiplantae > Streptophyta > Magnoliopsida > Fabales > Fabaceae > Erythrophleum > Erythrophleum ivorense. The sequence continues at coordinate 28,725,629 of JAIUCV010000008.1, forward strand.
ATAATTTATGGAAGCCAATTAGGTTCATGAAACAAATTCTTGGGTCACACAACTTGCTTAGATACTAGGTTGTTCTATAAACCCCATTATGGCTTCATAATTGCACCTAATGAAGCAACACCCCTCAAATAAATTCTAGGCTCCATTCTTTCCTTTCAAATATGATTCTTGACTCCTTTTAAACCTCTTAGAGTCATCACACAATTAAAACAAAGAGCCTAACTACATATTGCTTCGTTAGGTCATAATATGGACCTAAAGCACCAACTCACTTTCTATGAGTTCTAAATTTTTTCCAAGGCCTCCCCTCATTTTCATTCATCATATATGACTTAAGAATGGGTTTAGAAAATTTAAAACTCTCCCTAGCTAGAAGAACCCCCTTAGGCTGAGACAACGAGCAATTTTGGTCTTCTTAGAGCTTTATTTGTTTTCTCAAGGGAAGAAGCATATAGGGAGCATTTTAGGGATCTTAGGAGCTCATTTAAACTCTTAATTAAACCTAGAAATCATCATACAAAATCAGATTTTACAAAGTGTACTTGAAACCCTAGAATTTGTATCTTGAAATCTAATGATATTTTGTTAATTCCCTTTGCATATTCTTAGTCTCCACATCCTTTTTCCTTAGATTCATCCTTGGTTTAGCCTAAAAATCTACTCCTCCTAGGGCTCCTTAGGTGTGTCGAATTGGAGAAGAAGAGGTACCAAGGATAGCAACCATAGGAAGAGAAATCACCTAGTTTTCTTGCTTTTTCTTGCTTGAATCTTGCTTTTTCCAAGCTCCTCTCTTCAAATCCGAAATTTCTCCTAAGTTTCTCCCTTAAATCATATTTGTAAACTTCATTTTAATCAAAGGAAATAAAGGAGAATGAAGGAGAAGAGATGTGGATAGAAGAAAGCATAAAAAACTACTATGGAAGCACACCTTTAAGCTTGGATTTCTCCTTCTTCTTCTTCCTCTCTTGTGCGCCTAATACCCTAGCTCCCTTCTCTGAAATTAGGCAAAAAATTCTGAGTCTAAATGAGGGAGAACGTGGGGCGCCACCTATATATAGGGGGAGGAGGAAGCATTTTTCAAAAATTTCCATTTTGCCCTTCGTTCTTTGCATTTTTGTTTCTCCTTTGTTTTAGCTCCTTTTTTAGAACCATCTTTTCCATTATAAAATTTAGGTTCCCAATTTAGTAAACTGATTTTGGAATCACTCAAATTGGAGCTAAAACCTTCCCGAATGAATCAGTCAAAGTTCAGGTGCACCAACATTGGAAAATATCTACCGGAGGGGATTTAACTATCTCGGGGCTGCCCATGGTTTTCAGGGCCTTTAAGAACCCCAGAGCACTCAAAAATTATGTTTAAAAAGCCCTCCTATGTGAATTCCAAAATTTGTTTAAAATTATGAAAATGCCATTACGTTCTGTAAGATTTTCGTCAAAATTTGTTTCTTCATTATAACTCCATTTTTCCTTTTGTTTGAGGCTAGGATTGTCATCTTTAAGAGTCTAGAATGTTACTCAAATTTTTTGGGAGCTTAACTAATTCATTTCGAAGGACTTGCTTTGAAAATGTGCCCATTTCTGTCGTTTAACGAAAATCGGATATTACATGCTTCATTAGGTGCATTTTTGCAATCATAAAAAGGGCTATTAGACCAAGTTAGAGTTTAAGTAAGATGTATAACTTTAGAAATGATTTCATGTGCTTGATTGGCTTCCATATATTATGTTTAGTCCAAGAGAAACAAATCCCACACCTTTGTATTTGTGAGGCCGAGGAGGGGAGAGCATTTTCAAGAGGAAAAGTGTGTGGTTGTAACAAAGGTAGCTTACTTCTCCTTCTCTCATACATGAATGTATGCTTAACATGTCTTTGAATATGTGTATGCGTGTTTTAAGCCATGAAAAGTGTTCTAGTATGTGCATACTTATTATGGTGCCATGATGTTGTAATATGTTTTCAAATGATGCTTAGTATGTGTGCATGTATTTGCTTGAGTGTGGTGAAGCTAAGAACCCTTAACCATGATGAGGATGAGCAAAGAACCCTTAAAATTAGTTAAGATAAACTAAAGAGTCTCCCAAGAGTGAGGTTGAGTCAAAACCCCTTAGAGAAAGTGGGTGAGGCAGTCCAAAATCCATAAGAGAATGGGTGAGGTAATCTATTTACTTGGCAAGCCTATGTATGCTTTGTGTGACTTGTTCAAATGCTAAGAATGCTTCTTGAGTGATTACACATGTCATTATGCTCATACATACATTTTCAAGACTTTTTTTGCATTCTTTATGTGTAATTGAAAAAGAGATGAGCTATTGGGATTCTTTGAATCTCATTCCCTCCTCTCCAATATCCTAACATACTAGGTGGACTGAGTGAGCAAGGTAATGGAAGCTATCAAGTTGGAAGATAAGAGATTGATAACCATTTGCCTAGTTTTGCTTCTTTTGTAGCCATACACATGGCATATGATGTAACCCTATGATGAAATTGTTATGTAATCATTTGAACATATATAATTACCCAAATTTTTGATGCATGTATGAGTTTTAGTGCCAAATGAATGGAAATGTGCCTTTTGGGTAGTAAATGGCAAGGTAAAGCATGTGTGATCTTGTGTATGGTATGGGATGAGAGAGTGAGTTTTTAAATTCCAGATTTATACATCTTTAAGACAAGTTTAGAAGGTCATTTTGGTGCATTCCCACATACTCGAGTGGTCATGGTTGCCTTAGAACTCAAAATGGACCATTTGAACCCTTTTGGTGACATAAAATGAACCATTTCACAACCCAATGTCAAGATCTGACCAAATGAACGAATTTGCCCATGAAATTTGGTACACATATAGATCTTATCTAGATATTTTTAGGAAGTAAAAGACCAGATTATTTGGAGCTCTTTCGAATTAATTATGAATTTTCAAAGTTGGCATTGCTAAATTGATGCAGACACTATTTATATGGTTAGAAACTTGGACTATGTCATTCATGAGTCAAATGATATCCAATGATCATGAAATTTTACAAGTTTAATCTAAACATGATAATCTTTCCATGGTCATTGAGATCACCCCAATTGGACCTTTGCACAGGGAGATATGAATTTTTGAAGTTGAAGGTGAATACCAAGGATGATAGTCAACCTCTGGTACTATTCCATCCATTTTTTATGGCTAGCAGCCCATGTTGAGATCTGGATATATTTTTAGCATATATTAGACATCTGTATCTTTCTATAGTGGTAGAGAATTCATGATTTTGAATTTTATAAAATTAGTTATGATTTTTCAAAGTTTATGATAAAAAGCTGAAAATTCTGGTCGAGGTTGCACCTAGTATTTTATGCATTCCATGCACTTGCACGAGTTTTAGGCCACTTCCTTGGATGATTTTGAGTTGTATTAGTGTAATTAATTATGAGAATGAGTTGAATGAGTCCATATGGTCCATGAGACATCGAATGAAAAGGTTATACACTACACAATGCAAAAAAATTGATTATTTTAATGAGTTTTTCCTTCTTTTTCTTGTATAGTAATGGGAGGAACCTTCATAGTCATGTGAAATGAGTTCTAGAATTATGGTGTTATAGTACTTTTTCAATTAGGACATGTGGAACACATAATACAATTAGGTCAAATTTGGAGATATAGCCACTTTATAGGCCACAAATCCTTTCCGCTTAAGGATTTCAAAAGGACAAAGATAACGAGGACTGAGTTTTCTTAACTTCCCTATACTGGAGTAATCCTAAGGAACACATGGTCTCCTACCTCAAATTCTAAGGGTCTCCTACCTTGATACCTTATTAAACCATCATTGGATAAGTTAAAGTTCTTAACTTTTCCACTTCCTGATTGCTCTCTAATTCTACCTAAATGCTTATTTAGCTTTTGGGCTTCCTTAATTCTCTTCTTAAAATCACTCTCTATCCTCAACTTACCTAAAAAAAAGGCTACTAGGGTGCTTAGTCATGGACAAATTCAAATCCTTTAATTCCTTAATCAACCTTTGTTCCTTAAGTATCATCATTGCCATATGAAACACAACCTAGACTCTTCTTAGATGTATTAGTATAGACTGTAAAGGTCTCTATAGGGCCAAGTATTACTAGCACAGGTGTGGAGATTAATCTATTGTTAAGTTCCTAAAAGGCACCCTCACACTCCACATAAAAGATTGGTCTTTCCTAGTCAACTTAGTCAATGGCATTGCTAATTGAGAAAATCCCCTAATGAACCTCCTATAGTAGTTGACTAGACCTAAGAAACTATGGATTTCAGTTACTGTCTTAAGTCTCTCCTAATTCAACACTATTTCCACCTTATTAAGATCTACCACTACCCTTTCTTTTGATATCATGTAACCTAAGAACTTGTAACCAAAATTCACACTTTCTAAGCTTAGCATATAGTCAGTGCTCTCTTAAGGTTTAAAGAACTATCCTAAGATGCTCCTCATGTTCCTCACTACATTTTGAATAGACAAGAATGTTATCAATAAATATTACCATAAACTGGTCAAGATATGGCCTAAAGATCTTATTCAAGTAGTCCATAAAAATGGCAAGGGAATTAGTTAACCAAATGGCATGACTAAGAACTCATAATGGTCATATCAAGTCCTAATAGCAGTTTTAGGTATGTCTTCTGCTTTCACTCTAAGTTGATAGTACCTAGACCTAAGATCAATCTTTGAAAAGATTGATGCTCTCACTAATTGGTCAAGCAAGTTATCAATCCTAGGCAAAAGGTATTTATTTTTAATGGTCACCTGGTTCAGTTGCCTATAATCAATGTAAAATTTAAGACATCCTTTTTCTTAACTAACAACACCTGTACTCCCCACAGAGACACACTCAACCTAATTAACCCTTTTTTAAGTAATTCTTCTATTTAACTCTTTATCTTAACAAGCTTAGTAGGCGCCATCCTATACAGGGCCTTAGAGATTGGACCTATAGCGAGAACTAAATCAATGGAAAATTCTAACTCTCTCTCTAGAGGTAATCCACTATTTTCTTTAGGGAAAACACTTGGGAACTCCTTAATCACGGTTATGTCTTCTAACCCATCCTTAATCTTAATATGCAAGGAAAAGAACACAAGAAATCCTTGGCAACCATGCCTAAGGTGCTTCCTGACTTATGCAATAGACACATAAGCAAGCTCAGTCATAGGACAAAATTCAAGTGTGATAGTAGGTAAAGAGATAGTTTTTCAGTCGCAATCTAGTATCACATTATTAGTAGACATTAATCCATGTTAGTGATCGTATCAAAGTCACGCAAAGGGATACAAATTAGGTCAAGGGTGGTACAACAACTCCTCAATTGTACAACACAATTTAGACATATATCATATGTAATCACAGAATATATCGTAAGGGTAGACATTGATAACTCAAGTGAAAACAACCTAATTTTAAGACTCAGATGCTTAACATAGTCATATGAGATGAATGAATGAGTCGCACTTGAATCAAACAATACATTTATAATATGGTTATGGATAAAGAAAGTACCTCAGATTGGACTAGGGATCTAGTAGCCTCCTATTGTGTAAGTGCAAACACTTGTCCATATGCAGGTGGTTTAACAGATGAGGTTGACTCTTGTGACACTGTGCAAGTTCGTGCATAATATCCTGGCTTCCCACAATTATAGCACATAGGGCATAGTCTATTTCCATGGTTCTTCCTACACTTCTTACATGTTAATAAGGTATTCACTAAACTCTTTGGGCATCCCATTTTCTCCCTTTTAGGGATATTTCTTAAGGGTGGCCTCCTACTCTAGGGGCTACTACCACTACTAACCCCCATTTTGCCACTACTCCTAAAAAGTTCCATACTTTTCTCATGCTTACCCTATATTGTGTTCTTCCTTTTGGCCTCACTCTCTATTATGGCCCCTTCAGATACCCTACACTTCTCTACTAGCTTATCAAAATTATAACTATGAAAAGCTATAATCTTATCTTTTAATTCTAGTTTAAGGCCCCTTTCAAACTTGTTGGCCTTCCAAGGTATGTTGTTAAACCATTTTAGATATGAGAAATGGAACATCTGAATGAACTTTGTAGCATATTGATCCACATTCATTTCACCTTGTTCAAGGAAATTAAATTTAGCTTCCTTTTTAGCCCTCACTAAAGGTGGTAAGTATTTGCTCCCAAAGGCTATTTGAAAGCTTTCCCAAGTCAAGGCTATCCCCTTAACGTTAGTGACGATTGTGTCGCACAATCTCAAATAAAACTAGGTAGATAGATAAAATTTGCAGGTAATGGTGCAACCTAGGTCATTTTCTAAGGAGTTTGTGCTTCACTTTGTTTATGAAAGAGTATTCCAAGTACTACTAAATGAAAATTGTTTAGGGGGCTTTGGATTACTAAAATTTAATTGAACTAAATTTTAAATGACAAGAATAAAAAACTTAAGACTAAATGAAGTGAACAATTAAGAAAATGTGGTAGCTAGCCTTTAGATGGACTCCCTAAAATTCAATCATCCTTACTCCCTTTTTAGTACACCAAATTTGGATTTAGTAAATTACTCACTAGTGTATTCCCCATAAAAGCTCTTGAATGACCATCCAAGATTCAATTCATCAATGATTTAAGGAATTTACAACCACAAGAAACCTTGAAAAATTAATTAATTAAATTAAGAACAAGAACACACTATAATCAATCCTAATTGATCAATAAAATCTACTGCACAATCTACTTAAAATGCTAATCAACTAATTAGATTAATGAATTCCTCAACAATTAATTTCACAAAAATTCCAGCCACTTAATCCAACAACCATTGCATCAATTGGCCTATAATCACGAGGAAATTAAAAGTAATTTGCACAGCACTAATTCTGAAATTTTTACAAACATGTAATGATTACAATTAACATTCCAAAGATCAAATTATACTCAATCCACAAATCAAACTAATCTAGCACCTAGAATTCAATTATCCTTGCTCCCTTTTTAGTATACCAAATTTGGATTTAGTAAATTCCTTACTAGTGTATTCCCCATAAAACCTCTTGAATGACCATCTAAGATTTAATTTGCAATACCATAGATTCTAGCTCATTTCATAACATTCATAAGCTTCACATCATTACTTCCATAAGAGCACACGAAAAAGGGAATGAAAATAATGGGTTTATTTGCGTTGCATCATACTTAAAAATTTGCAATCGGTGTTACATGGACTGTGTGAGCTCATGCTATGCATCCTTATATTTAAATACATCATTACAACTCAATTTCATCATAAAACCATGCCCACAATTTATAGAAACCATGCCCACAATTTCATCATAAAACCATGCTCCCTATTTTGCCCAAATTTTGGAAAATCATAACTAAAATTAGAAAAATTGAAATCATTAAATCTTAGTCATTCTGTGAAGCTATGGATGTCTACTTCACACTAAAAATATGCCCAGACCATAACATTCATCACAAAGGGCGTTTGACATCCAAAATTGTCCAAAGGTCAGACTGAATTCTGGAACTATTACAGAATTCTGTAGAAAACTTTGAAAATGTCCAATTAATTCCAAAAAAATCTAATCCTTGCAAATGATACCAATATGGAAATATGTAGATGTTAAATAGAGAGAAAAAATATCTGCAGACCAGTTCATTAAGCCCAGACTTCGAAATTCAATGGAACAGTACTTCTGGTCGGACAAAATTACTAATACTGGACAGAAACTTCAAAAATCCATATCTCCCTCTTTCGACCTCCAAATAAGGTGCTTCTAGTTGGCATGAGTCACTGTGATTGTTTAATTTTTTTTTTATAAAATTTCATGGCAATTGGATATCGTTTGAGCCTTGTGTGATAGAATACAATTTCGAACTAAATGAATAGTGCAGCAAACCAGAAACTATGAAAATTGCCAATTTTAAAAAATCATCAAATATTTTGTAGACGTCCAAAAATTATGATCTTTAGCTTCCCAAAAGCTCTTAATGAGATCTAATTACATGCCAAATCTCAGATCAATGCTAACTCATTTGGCTAAGAAGTGATATAGGGTTCCATAATGGTCAATTTTGGCTCCATATAGGATACTAAAGTTGCCATATGGATTTCCCTTGGTCTTGGCACCTTTTGGGCAAGTCTCAAAGTATATTTAAGACTTAGGTGAGCTACCCAAATGGTCTGAAACCTCAAACATCTCATTTTAGCCATTCAACCCACACTTATGTACAATTACATCAAACTTCCAAATTGCATACTTGGGCATTACATTCTCAAAATATATGCTAGAGCTCATACATCATATCCATACATTTAAACATCACATAATGTCATATTTACACATGTCTCAAGGGTCATAGACCATTTACAACATCATATACATTGTGAAGCATCATTATGGATTCAAAAAGAATAAAACTAGGCATATGGTTGTCAATCTTCCTTCTTCATTATTGTTGACTCCCATCACTATAGCCACTTGGTCTACCTAGCATGTAAGATTATTGAAGAGGAGGAGATGAGATTTCAAGAATCCCAATACCTCATCTCCCATTCAATCATACATAATATGTGCAAAACAAGCTTTACAAATGCATGCATGGAGAAAATGGAAATCATGGACATTTAAAAAGCAAGCTTAGCATATGAACCAATCATATAAGACATTCAAGAGCTCACCAAGTGTTTAGATTGTCCTCACACTTCTTCTCATAGGTTTTGGACTTGCCTCACCCATTCTTTGAGAGCTTGGACTCAACCATGCTCTTGGGAGCTCACTTTGCTTTTGGGAGACTCTTTACTTTGTCTCAACCAAGCTCAAGGATTCTTGGCTCATCCTCATTGTGGTGAAGAGTTCTTGGCCTCTCCACACTCAAGAAAACTCAAACAAACATCATGTATTCATTTGGAAGCATAACATGGCATCAAGAATCATGGCATATAAAGGCATGCTAGCATACTTTTCATAGCTTTAAAATACATATACACATATTCTAAAATAAGCTAAACACACATCCATGCATGAGAAAAGGTAGAGAGAGCTACCTTCGAAGCAATTACACACTTTTTCCTTAAGCCTTGAATCCTCTCCCTTGACCTCACACACCTAAGAAGGTGGAGATCATTTCTCTTAGCCTAGACACACCAAAAGAAACATGAATTACTCATGGGAACAAGCCTTGGTATTATACATACTTTACATGATGCTACTTTGGTTTATGGCTCCATTATGCTTCTATAAGGCACTCAATGAAGCAACTACAAGAATTCATGATTTTGGCTCCCTTCTCTCCTTTAATCTATGATTCTTGGCTCCATTTAGACCTCTTGGAGTCATCACACAATTATTTTAAGGAGCCTAGCTAGGAGTTGCTTCATTATGCTACATTATGGAGCCTACACCTCCATCTCCCTATCTATGGCTTCTAAATTTTTTTCCAAGGCTTCCTCTCATCGTCTTCCATCATATGACTCAAAAATAAGTTTGGAGCAAATTAAAACACTCCCTAGCTACTCCCCTCATGCTTGGCCAAGACAATGCAATAATTTCGGGTTCATGGAGTTTGCACTTTTTCCTTGAAGGGAGAGGCATTTGGGAGCCTTCTTAGGGGTCTTGAGAACTCAAACAAACACTTACATGAGCTAGGGAATTCTTGAATCCAATTAGATTTTGCCATATGTTCAAGAATCCCTAACTTTGCTATCTTGAATTCTAATGGTTCATTTTGATCCCTAATTGCTTTATTGGATCTTTCATGCCTTAAAGCTTCACTTGCTATCATGTTTAGACCAAAATTGGACCCCTATTATACAGCCCCTATTCTGACCAAAACCATAAAGGAAAAGAAATTCAAGAAGAAGCAACAAAGTCCCACTTTGCTTACCTTGTTTACAAGCTTTCCAAGGGAGCTTCCTTATATTACTAAGAACTCTCTCAAATCCTCTCTTCTTTCTCCTAAACAAACCACATATCAGTACCAAATTAAATGCCAAAACCATAAGAAGGAAGAGGAAGAAGAGGGGAAGAAGTTTAACAAGGCAAGGAGTAGGAAAAAGTGGCTAAAACTTATACTTTTCAAAGCTTCTTCTTCCTTCCTTGGCCTCCCCTCTTGTGCACCACTCTCAGCCCTTCTCAATTCTGTTTTAACATATGGGAGAGTTGGTGAGGAGATCTAACTAGAGATGGGACGTTTTTATAAGCCTAGGGATTCATTTAAATAACTTTTAAAATTTACAATTTAGTCCCTCTTTGTAGTTTTGTTCTTTTGGGCTCATTTCAACTCCTTTAGAAGAACCATCTTTTCCATCATATTCCTTAGGCTCTTAATCATAATAATTGCCTTTGGAATCACTAAAAAATGATCTGAAACCATTCCAAACTATTCAATCAAAGTTTCAATTAATTGACAGCCAAAATCGCTCACCGAAGTGGTTTCAACTGTTCTAGGGGTTCCCGTGGTATTCAGGGCCTCTGAGAACCCCGGAAAGCTCAAATGTTCCATTTAAAAAGCCCTCCTGTGAGTTTTCAAAATTTTTCAAAAATTACAAAAATGCCCCTACTTCCTTCAGCAAATTTTCTAAGCTCTGCTGGCTCTGATTTTTGGGCATCTTAAACCTTAAATCCTTATTTTTCTAATATTTAAAATTTTATTATAATTTTAGTTGGCCCTAATTCCTTCTATTTCAAGGACTTCCTTTTATATTTGGCCCATTTCTGATGTTTACGAAGAAACCGAACATCGCATTTCTCATGTTTACAGAGGGACCGTATGTTACACAATTTATCAATTCAAATTCTTTCAAGTCAATAGGTTCATATGGGTCCTGAGAACTAGTTCCAGTGAGGAATTAGAGCATCTGTTCTGGAGTCCATTGTTCAGAATTAGGTAGATCTAGTTCTGGAAGTCTAGGTTCTCTAGGGATAAATTCTCTAGGGTAAGGTCCCAATGACGTACAAAATATGAATGGATCAGGTTTATAATTATTAATTTCACATAAAAATAATTTTAAAGCCTTGAGGGCCTCAGATGATTGCTTTGGCCAGTCTAAAAAGGTATTCCATTCATACCACAAGAAACCTTGAAAAATTAATTAATTGAATTAAGAATAAGAACATACTATAACCAATCCTAATTGATCAATAAAATCTACTACACAATCCACTTAAGACGCTAATTAACCAATTAGATTAATGAATTCCTCAACAATTAATTGCACAAAAATTCCAACCACTTAATTCAACAACCATTGCATCAATTGGCCTATAATCAAGAGGAAATTAAAAGTAATTTGCACAGCACTAATTTTGGAATTTTCACAAACATGTAATGATGACAATTAACATTCCAAAGATCAAATTATACTCAATCCACAAATCAAACCATTCCATTAATTTTCAGCAATTACATTCCCAAATTAATAAACTAGACTTAGTCAAATTAATAAAAGGATTAATGCTGGAATTAAAAGAGTAAGCAAAGAAATTTTTATCCAATTTGGTGAGGAAATGTGGAGCTCAAATTTGCATCTGGGAGTCTTCAATCTTTAGCTAGCCACCAAGGATGATTCAAGCTACCATGGAGAATTTAAATGGAAGAGAATTGATGGAATGAGCAGTAGCCATGGAGAAACTGATGAGAAAATGCTTCCCTTCGCCTCTTTGGAGCTCCAACCTTTACGTCATCTAATCACCTTATTTCCCCGCTCGCTCAATTGCGTTTATCTTTCGTTGAATGTTCACACTGTACGTGTTTTTTTCTTTTTACTTAATCTCCAGCTCATGCTTTATTAATACACGTCAACCTACAGCTCATTCACCTTCCAATTACTCCCACATCAGTCCGTAGGTAAATTCCAGCTTATAATTCATTAAAATCTCATGTGCTTTTCTTGCTAGAACCCTTAGCTGCTTTTGACATGGATGAATTGATGCACGGACTTCCTTTGTGATTCTTTAGCAGTCATGTGTTGTCCATGTGCATTTCCTTTCATCTCCTCACGTGGCTTGCATGTATTTCATTTAATTTTGTCCACGTGCTTAGCTGCTTGTTTCTTTTCTTGATTACCTGTAGCTTCATTTGCATCATTTCCACGTGATCTGTAGCTTCCAATCCAGTTCATGCAAGCTTTGTTAATGCACATCAACCCATACTCCTTAGCTCACGCTATTATTTTTCTCCTAGCTCCAGCCTTCTCTCGCATTATTTAATGCCTGTTCCAGCCACGTGCTCTTCCTCTCCACATCAACTGTGCATGTTAGCTCTTCTTCCAGCTCTGCTCTAGCTCATGTAGCTTCTTCATCCAGCCCATGCATGGTTCTTCCATGTGAAACTCTCCCACATGGCTTCTTAACGTGTTTTTAGCCTTACCAAGCCCGTAGCATTTCTTTCTCCTCTCTTGTGTACCAGTAGCTTTGTGTCGTTGAAGGAGAACACGGCTTACACTCTTCCTTTTCAAACTAGAACCCACTCAACCTGTAGCTGGTTCTTCTTTCATTCTGCAACTCATTCCACATGCTTTACTTCTTTGTGTTTGTTTATTTCATTTCCTCCTGCATGTAAAGCCTTCCTCGTCCCATAAACCCATGGAAAGTTCATGTTCCTTCTCCTCTTCTTCTACATGTGGGTGGTTGTACATTCTATGTATGCTTGTTAAAAGTTTCCCATGTCAACTCCTTCAACTCTGTTCTGCCCACTTTTTAGCTTCCTTCTCCTCTTAAGCAGTGGCACATTCTGCTTCTTAAACCCTGCGCATTGCTTCACTTGAGCCTGTAGCTTACCCATGTAGCTTAAACTCCTCATGTAGCTCCTCATGTGTTCCTTCATGAATCTTCTTCTCACATGCAACTCTCTTCTTGATGTTCACTTACTTCCTCTGATCTACGTCACTTCCTACATATTTCTTCCTCATATTTTTCCTCTCAAACTTCTCTTTTCAATGTAGAACCTAAGCCTCTTTCTCCATTGGATATGGTGCTTGCTCATGAGTGTTACATACATGTATGATCTACTGGACAAATGCTACATGAATGAAGGGAATGGTGCATGCCTTTAACATGAGTTGCCTTCCATCTAAAAATTCCTCATTTCTAATTGCAAAATGTGGCTTCTCCTCCTTTGAAATCTTGGCCCTTCAATTGATCTTGTAACCTTAAATTCTTCTTCAAATTTTCTTTCCACCATTAAAAGTCCCATTGCCTTTTGAAGTCTACACAAATAATAAGAAAAATTTAACCGAAAAAATTCACAAAATTATTTAAGGGAAATTATGCATTAAAATCAATCATTTTGCAATTTAATTCCTAAAGTCTAGAAAATGGCCATTAAATTCAATTACATCTAATAAAATGCAATAAGCCATATTCAATTATTAAAGTTCCAAATTTAGAGGGAATAAAGTATATGAAAATTAGCAATTATCAAATTCCTCCACACTTAAGCTTTTACACTCCTGGGCAAAAGAAAACTACAGCTCCAAGAAAGAGATCATTGAAAGGAAATCAAGAAAAATGGAATTGTATAGGTCACTTGGCATAAGGAAGCTTAAAGCAAATCAATAGCTTAATTCTCCAAGTCATATCACTTGCATCAATGCAACAAGTACCATGGCAATACACTTAATAAAAAATGAAATGCTATGAAAGTCCCTCACTTGAATTAGTATTTATCACTCTACTCTTTAGTGTTTATGATGAAGTGCTTACTCTCAAATTCCATCCTATCTAACTTTACTACCATAAGCTTAGCAATCATCTACTTCTCCACCACCAAAATCAAATGCCAATAAATGAATCAAAAGGTCTTTATTATGGTTGTAATGTAAGCTAAGGTATGAGACAAGTGGAAAACAAAAGAATGAAGGAAATTTAAAAAGCAAATTAGATGCTAAAAAATCATCAAGAGCATTAAAATAAGAATAAGGATGGAATGAAAGTGCATCTTAAGGCCCTAATTACCAAAAACAAAAATATGCACTAAGAGAACAACTTTTCTTTCCTTTTTCTTCTTTTTCTCTTTTTTTTTTTATAGATTTCAAATGCTTTTCTTTTGCTTTGCTTTTTTTTTCTTTTTTTTTTTTTCATTTTATTATTATTTTTCTTTCTCTTCTCTCTTTTTCTTAGAATATTTTTGAGGAGAAACAAACAAATAGCCTATAAATGATGTGAAAAATGCACCTCCACCCACCTTAATAAGATACAATGTCCTTAATAATCAAAAGTATCCTAATCAAGGTAGGAAGAACATTTGTTTGATTTTCATGGCTAAACAGCTAAAAAGGAAACATATGTGGCTCAAAAGAGGTAAAACAAATGGATTAAACACATGTAGGATAGCTTTTTGGCTCTAGCTAAAACAAAACAATAATGAATGCCTTAATCCTTTTCATGCATGGCAAATGAATAAATATGGCCTTGGATAAGATTCAAGCCAAGTTCTAGAGTAAAAGTAAGATAAGGGATACACACTAAGAATGAATAAGCAATTGGTTCAAACATCTCACAAGGTAAATTGACCATCATCAAATTTCATTAAAGCCAAGCTAATTGCCACTTAACTTGCATTCTCAACACAAGATCAATTCCCTATCAAATCAAGAAATATCAAAGCTATGATCCCCTCAATACTAGCAACTTCCATAAGAGCACAGTTGTTTTAGTTTTTTTTTTCACAAACTGAAAAACAATGTAAAACTTTAACACTTCAAAAGTAAACAAAAGACTAAAAGCCTAGAAACTAAAAAAATCAACTAACCAAAACAAAACAAAACTAAAAAGTTTATTTATATCCCCCCATACTTAAACATTGCATTGTCCTCAATGCTAGCACATAATCCAATAAACAGATAAAGACAACACAAATTTTGACGGGTCGTGTCGTGCAACCCTCAAAATAAAACTAGGTTGAATTAGATTTTACAATTAGTGGCATAACCTAGGTCATTTCTCTTGGAATTGGAGTTCAATATTTAATTGGTTTTTTAAGTGTTAAAAGAATTTAAAAATTTTTCCGATTAAGGGGGGTTTGATTGACTTAAACTAATTAAAATGAAACCAACTTAAAATTCTTAATTACTTCCTAATTGATGAATTATGGTTGATAATGGGCTTGTGACTAGTTTTGGATTCATCCCTTGACATCCACTATCCTTATCCTAATCCAATTGTGATTAATTCTGGTATAAGAATCCCTTATTATGTCCATTAACAAATGATCTTGAATTACCACTCAAGATTCAAGAACCTAGCAATTTGATGTTAATCGAGACCTCAACTACCATTAAATTACTAATTCTTGTGATTAAGATCTATGAACATTTGAATTGAATGATTAATTGATTAATTAGGCTCTGAATTAAAACTTTGGGATATTCAATTAACTAATTAAACTCCAATGAACCTTCAAATTAAACAATTAAGCACACTAATTCTCACAAGCATTTCATCAAACACCTTGATTGCACACTTGGAAAATTGTAGGATAAAAATCTAGCACTAAAATTAATCAATTAAAACATCAATTGCTCTCCTAATTAGTATCTAACCAGCTACTAATCATAAACTGCATTAATCCAGGCAATTACAAACTTAACCAAGCAAATAAAATAACAAAAATAAATGTAGAAAGAGATATGAATCTTAGCCAATTTTTTGAGTTCTTCTCCATAGATTCAAACTTCCACCAAGGATCTTCCTCCTAGCTAGCTACAAATGGAATTAATTCTTCATTTGAATAGAGATGGAATAGGAATAGAGGATGAGAGAAATGGCATGGAGTCGTTGGATGACGGATGAGATGATGAATGCGTATGGAATATGGCAATCCTTGAATCTGGATGAATGTGTGTGGTTTAACGTGAATGCTTCCTCCCTGATGCTGCCACGAGTGCATTTTAATCTTCTCACGTGGTTTCTTTTATTTTCATGTGCTCAACCCTTATTCCTTCTTATTGACCATTTCTTCTTTCTCTTTTTTATATATGAATCATGTGCTTCCTCTTGTGTATGAGTGTGGGCCCCATTCCTTCCATGTGTGCATGCTTCCTCGTAGCTTCTTCTTTTGTTTCTGCCCATACATGGCTGTGAACCTCTCATCCCCGTTTTAAAACTCGCAACTTCATCTTCATGTTTTACTACACACTACTGCCCAGTAACTCCTCCAGTTGAAAGCCCCTTCATCACATGCTTTTCTCCATTTCTACATGCATGTGTAGCTTCTTTCATGCGTTATTCTCCAACTCCAGCTTATGGCTTCTTCATTTATTCTATTCTACACTTCTTTCCACGTCTGGCTATGCTCGTGTGTTTGTTTTGTTTAAGAGCTTCTTCTCTATTTCAGCGGTGTTTCCACGTAGCTTCCCTCTTCTTGTCTTCTTCTTTGCTTAAGCAACTTGAGTCTTCTCCTTCTATTTTTGCTACTTCATCATTCTTTCTCCATTTCAAAATAGTAGCTTCTTGCTTCTCAACTAGAACCCACATTCTTCCACGTTCATCTTCTCTTGCATGGTTCAGCTTACTTTGCTTCTTTTACGTCAAAACTAAGCTTCTTCTTTACGTCATTATTCAGCCATCTACTCCATCTTTTCTTCATGTTTTGCTCTCTGCTTCTTCAACGTCTTGCTCACATGGTCTTTTGCCTATTCTGCTCACATGGTTTGCAACTCTCTTCTCTTCATTCTTCACGTTCCTTCTTCATCCATTTACTCGAGTGTGTGCTGGCCGTAGCTAGTTCTTTGTTTCTGCTTCTATTTTATCCCATATGGTCTCCTTTTTCTAGCTTCCTTTCTTGTGAATCCGTATGATTGTGTTGGTGTTAGTGTGTGAAACTTCAAGTGGTTGTAGTTGCTAAGTGAATGTCCATACAAGCTTCATGGAAGAATGTGGGTGTCCAGCTTCATCTTATACATATATATATATATATATATATTCTTTTCAATATTTAGATTTTATTAGCCCATAATCTGCATAAAATAATAAACCAAATTAAGTGGAAAAGATTTTACAAAATTCATTACAAAATTTATGCATTAAAATTCTAAAATCTTGTAAATAATTTCCTTGAGTGCGCAAATAACTACTAACATCAAATTTTACCTAATTAAACTCCTTAAGCTATATTTGCTTATTAAAATGCTTAAGTTAAGAGAATTAAAACATATAAAAATCATGCTTATCAAATTCCCCCACACTTAAACCTTTGCACTCCTAGAAAAAAGCTCAAAATCCAAGATAAAAGAATGAATTGAAACACCAGGCTAGCAGAATGGCAAGTGGAAAATGAAAATGGAAAGGAAAGTGTAGAAATCTCAAGCTAGAGAATGACCGAAACTTTTCAACACTTTAACAATCAAAGCTAATTTCACTTGCATCAAGAAATAAGTTCCATGGCAATTTCATTTGAAAAGAATGAATTTAAAATGCATAACCCCTCACATGGATAAGTTTTTACTCTCAACTCTCAAGTGTTTAGGCAATGTGAATCACTCAAACTTCACCTATCCAAACCTCACTACTATATGCTTGTCAAGCTTCTAAATCTCCACCACCCATACCAAATGCAATGAACAAATCAATAAGACTTATTCAAGGTTGTAATGGGGCTAGGGAATGAAATGAATGGATACAAAAATAAGGGGAAAAAACAAACAACAAATAGAACACCTTAGGACTTCAAGAGCAATAAAATGAGACCTAGGATAGGGAAGAATGTGCATTCAAGGCCTTATTTCCTACTCGTATAGGCAACTAAAACCTCAATCTGAAACACTTCTTTCTTTTGATTTTCAAATGCTTCCTTTTCTTTTTTTTTTAAAACTTTTCATTCATTGTTTTCTTTTTGCTTTTTTATCCTTTTTTTTCTTTGCAGTTTACTTTTTTTTTTTCAATTTTTAGTAACAATGGCCTAAATGGATGCAAAGTATACATTCTCTTATCCTAATTAGATGTAGTGCTCTTTAAAGTCCCTACGGCACTTAAAACAAGGTGGAAAACATTTTTTTTATGGTTATGGTTAAATAAGAAAATAAAATCAAGGTCCAAAGTGGCTAAACAATAGATAAAATATATCTATGAGGTGGCTTTTTGGCTATCTAGCTATAAAAGAAATGAATGCCTTATCATTTTCATGTATGCAAATGCAAATGTGGTCTCAATAAAGAATCAAGACAAGTTCTAGAGTGAAAGCAAAGATAGGTGAATACACACTAGAAATGAATAATTAAGGCTCAAATCCTCACCAATTCATGGCTATCAAATAATTTATTGAAATTAAATTCATTGCCACTTCACTTGAATCAAAACATAAGATCTATTACTTATCATGTCTAAGTGAATCTAGGCTATAATTGTCTCAACTTGCAACTTTCATAAAAAAATTGAAGAAAAATCACACTATTTTTTCAAAATTTTTTTCTAAAAAATTTTTCAATTTTTTTTTAAACAAGGAAAAGATGGATGGAATGAAATGACTTTCCCCCCCATACTTAAATATTGCATTGTCCTCAATGCCAGCACACATCCAGTCAATAGATAAACAACACAATATAAAGAGTGTGGAAAGGGAAGAATACAACCAGATGAACTTGAATTGAAGATCTCAAGGTTGGCTCAGATTTCCTACACTTTTTCTTTTTCTTGTACAAGGTTAAGTTGTATTTGATTAGGAATTTGTGTAATTGTAATTAGTGGCTGGTTAGCAATTTATTTCCTACAAAATAGAAACAAAACAAACAGTAATACTAAATAGAAAAAGAGAAACTAAATCTTGAACTAAAAAGAACATTATAAAAGACTAACTAATCATAAGTATCAAAAACTAGAATCAAAATAGCTTTATTCCTTCTTAATTGAACTACTTTGAGTCTCACTACTTTAAAGTATTTTGATTGATCATTCAGTGTTAACTCATGGACTTCCTCAACCATCAGTAGTTTAGGAAAGTCAGATTTAGCAATTTCAGGAGCAAGAAAAGAAGAAAAATGAAATTTAGGACATTCAGAAGCAAAGAAAGGAAATTTAAAATTAATTTTAAAAACACTAAATTCTAGACTCTAAATATCTATCAAAGCCAATAAAATATATTGGATTCCCATCAGTAAGAGTCACTCCATCTATAAAAAAGTTAATTTGTAACTTCTCATAGTCTTTTGAGTTTAAGGCATCTAGCAGTTGCTTCTTCTCAGTTGGGAGAGTCCATTGATTATTAAGAATTAGCTCACCAACTTCAAGAATCATTCAGCACTCTCAACAAGAGAAATAGTATCTTCCCTGACCAAAGAGACATTAGTAGGCTCGCAAAATTCTAAACAATTATCAACAACAAAGTCAAGTTTATCATTAGTATCAACAACAGCACAAAGATCAATAGGGTGTTTGATATCAACACTATCATTATGCATGCTCTCATCAACACTAGTATGATCAGTAGAATCAGTCTCATTAACAATTTCAGTGCAAAGAAAGGACTCTTTGGATTTAGCAAACTTATCAGACACCCAAAACTCATTGATCTCAATACACACAGGACATGTATGCATATCATCACATAAGCATTTAAGAGTGGGGTCTGAATTATCAATAACAAAATGTCCAACAATTTCACTATCTATATTCTTATCACATGCTATATTCACTGCTTTATCAGTCTTATCATCACAGGCTAGTGAGGAATCATATTGATCAGTATATGCAGAGGACT
This sequence comes from Erythrophleum ivorense, assembly GCA_026724425.1. NCBI lineage: Eukaryota > Viridiplantae > Streptophyta > Magnoliopsida > Fabales > Fabaceae > Erythrophleum > Erythrophleum ivorense. The sequence continues at coordinate 28,745,311 of JAIUCV010000008.1, forward strand.
TACTAGTCTCAATGAAAGAATTAATTTGTGAGCATCTATCATATATAGTGGACCCAACAAACATACAATCAACAGAATCATCCAAAATTAACTATGTCACATGGTCTAGATGGTATACTATCTCTAAACTTAGAAGATACATCATCAATAGGCTTATTAATCAATTCCACACTAGAACCAGAATGATCATCACATTTTAGGTCACCCTTCACACTTATCTACTACCCTAGACTCAATAGAATCATTATTAACAGGTTTAGAAATGAATTCATCATTATGATCATAGTTAAGAGTAGAAATACCAAGTGCATCAATACACAAGGAATCATGAACATCAACAATTGTGTCAATTTTGCTCAATGAGTTACCACAATGAATCAAATTAGGAGATTCAACAATTATTTCCTCATCTACTTCATCATCATGCAATTCAAAATCAACAACATTATATGCATCAGTAGTCACAGTGCTATCAAGAACACTAGATCCAGTCCCAATAAATTACAAAGTATTAGAAGATGGAAGGATATTACTGAATGAAAAAGGTTTTACCTCTTCTATACATTCCCTTCTAATTTATTCTTCAGTCAATTAAGTAGCACTTGAAGTTGATTGATTCATTTGAAATCTTGAATCCTTCATGAGGTGATCTATTATTTGTTAGTTTTGGAGTTGCAACCATTCAGTTTTTTATTGGATCATTTGCTGCATTTGTTGGTTTTGAAGATTATTGGATCATTAGCTGCATCATCCTCTCTTCCCAACTTAGTTCCCTCTGGACCTCTTATTGCATGTATCCCTCATGATAATTGTAAGGATGATATTCTGGCTCTTGCCTAAGGTAATCATGGTATGGCTTATAATGATGGTGGTAATTGGGGTGTACTCCATATGGATCGTGGGATGTTTCATTGTAACTGGGGTGAACTTCACAGGAATGATGGTGGTATGGTTGGTAGCATAGTTGTTGGACTTGTTGATATTATTGGCTTTGTTATTCTTGTCTTTGTCGTTTAAGGAGGCCTTGAAGCATTGTCTTGAGATCATCCAATTGCCGAGAAATACTATCATTTGCATAAGAATTATAAACACCTTGATTAGAACAATAGTATGGATCCATTTAAAGCAAAGAAAAATGAGAAGTACAATTAATTTCAATACAAGAAAAATCAATAGCAAATTATAACTAAAATTAATTCTAAATCAAGAAAATAAAATCCAAATGAAGCTAAAACTTACCTAACTATCAAGAACACTTCAAAACAAAGATTAATGACATAAAACAAACTCACAAAAAAATAAAGAAATTAAATCCAGAAAAATTGAAAAATTCCTAAAAAATTCGAGAAAATACTAAAAAATTAGCAAATGTGCCTTAAACATTGGAATCTGGCCAAAACATGTGCACCTAATAGCTTAGCTATTATTTTTTCTCAAAACACCCAAAAACCTTAGAAAACAAAGTTCAAGAATTTTCTGGGCACTTAAAACAAAAATTCCAGCAAAATAGACAAGTGGATGCGCAACACCAAAATGATCCAAATCCAAGTTCAAAACAAAACAAAAACTAAGCTAAAACAGAACCAAAACAGAGCTAAAATAGAACAAAAACACTTAGAAAACTTTCTCAAACAATTGAGAATCTAGTTCCTCAACAACGATGCCAAATTTGACGATTGTGTCACGCAATCTAAAATAAAACTAGGTAGACAGATAAAATTTATAGGTAATGGTGCAACCTAGGTCATTTCCTAAGAAGTTTGTACTTCACTTTGTTTATGAAAGAGTGTTCCAAGTACTACTAAATGAAAATTGTTTAGGGGGTTTTAGATTACTAAAATTTAATTGAACTAAATTTTAAATGACAAGAATAAAAAACTTAAGACTAAATGAAGTGAACAATTAAAAAAAATGTAGTAGCTACCCTTTAGATGGACTCCTTAAAATTCAATTATCCTTGTTCCCTTTTTAGTACACCAAATTTGGATTTAGTAAATTACTCACTAGTGTATTCCCCATAAAAGCTCTTGAATGACCATCCAAGATTCAATTCATCAAATATTCAAGAAATTTGCAACCATAAGAAACCTTGAAAAATTAATTAATTAAATTAAGAACAAGAATACACTATAACCAATCCTAATTAATCAATAAAATCTACTGCACAATCTACTTAAAATGCTAATTAACCAATTAGATTAATGAATTCCTCAACAATTAATTGCACAAAAATTCCAGCCACTTAATCCAACAACCATTGCATCAATTGGCCTATAATCAAGAGGAAATTAAAAGTAATTTGTCTAGCGCTAATTCTAGAATTTTCATAAACATGTAATGATGACAATTAACATTCCAAAGATCAAATTATACTTAATCCAGCCTTCTCTTGCGTTATTCAACATTTGTTCCTCTCCACGTGCTCTTCCAGCTCTGCTTCAGCTCGTGTAGCTTCTTCGTCCAACCCATGTGTGGTTCTTGCATGTGAAACTCTCCCACATGGCTTCTTAACATGTTTTTAGCCTTGCCAAGCCTGTAGCATTTCTTTCTTCTCTCTTGTGAACCAGTAGCTTTGTGTCATTGAAGGAGAATGTGGCTTACACTCTTCCTTTTCAAACTAGAACCTACTCAACCTGTAGCTAGTTCTTCTTTCATTCTGTAGCTCATTATGTCATACCTTACTATATAACACATTTCCCACTATAAATACCTCATATAAAACTTAGAGAAGTCAATGAAAACTTGAACTAATTAAAATTTTATTTTTACTTTAGGGTTGGGTATATACATGGCTTTCTGTTACATACCCTATTATCATATAACATTATAATACAACTCATACATACCATAATCCAAAGATATTTAATTACATGACAAAATATGATGCATAAAAGTAAGGTCCTCAATTTATACCTCCACACTCTTTTCCCTTTCTTTGCTTGAACTCGGACTTAGCATGGGTTATATTTGGGGTGAGATTATGAAATCTCAGTAGTAGTAAACCAATCTCATTTACAAGCTAGCATGTAAGTACATAACATAATGCCAATCAAGGTGCCACATACCATATAAGAATACAAGGAATTTCATACAAGCCCAAGCATGGTCTAAACATATATGTCTCATCTCATAGCATAAATAACAACTTGATATAGCATAACACTCATCATTATATAAACATACAAGTTTAAAGAAAGAGAGAGGAAAACTACTACCTTAGCAAACTTTGCTCCTCAATCCTTAGAACTCGGTTTACTTATTTTTAGAGTTTCTAAACAATTATCAAACCCTATAATCATAATGATAATTCATTACAATCAACATATAGACCCAAAATCCTAGAGTAATATAGCCCATTTTAAACTTAATAGGACCATTAGAATTGGAAAAATCTAACCCCTTCCCTTTCAATTCACTATGGCCGAATAATATGCATTACTTGGCCAAAATTTAGAAATTTTATTCCATGAGTTTTGGGGGCTTTAATATAGGTATTCCTAGTTAAAAACACCCTTTTGAATCCATTGGAAATGATAAAATTATCAAATTTCAGCCCTAACAACATGTTTTAGTCATAACATAATCTAGCTCTGTTTTAGGCTTAAAAGTGAGTTTCTTTTGGTTCTAAAAATTCCATAGCCTCTTCCTTTATGTTTTAGGAGTTGAAATTTGGTATACATGACTTTAAGACATTTTGGAAAAATTTTGGAAAAATTCGGACAGCATCTCCCCATGATTTCTATTTTCCCAAAAATTATAATCTTTGTATTTTTTGAAGTCCCAGCACATAACAACAATAACTAAGTTCTTATAGCCTTCATGTTCAACATATATACTTCATTTCAAAGCCTTCATATTCAACATATAAAATTTATTTTTAATCATCCATATGCTGTCCAAAAGTGACTCATAGCTAGGGTTTAACAAAACTAACTTAAAACATGTGATTTTCAAGTACAAGATGGAGAAAACTTACTCTTTATGCTTAATCCTTGCTTCCTTTGCTTTTTTCACTCTAAAATCCCTTCTCTTCCCACTTAGTGCAACATTCCACCTTGAAGAAAAGATGAATATGCATCTGCTCTTTGGAGAAAATGGTTGGAGGATGGAGAAGATAAAGAAATTTGGTGAAGAATGGTGGTAATTTTGCCTGGTTTCACTTCTTCTTCCACTTTTTTTTTCTTTCTCTCTCTCTCTCTCTTCACGTTTTTCTTTCTTTCTCCCTTGTATGTGGCATGAAAATGGTGGAATAGAGGTGAAGAAGATGAATTTAGATGAAGTTAAATGGTCATACTAAATTTGGACCCTTGGATCAACCTTTTCAAGATCAAATTTTAACCTTCCATTCCTTTTTCTTTTGATTTTGTAATTTCATAACTAAATATCTTCTTCCAAAAATTCTTCGCCACACACTTGGACACCTTTTCTTAGCCCTTAAGTTATGGATAGTAACCATAGTTAATTTTCTTAACTCAACCATGGTCAACTTTTAACTCTACCATAGTTAGATTCTAACTTAACCATGGTTAATTCTTTAAAATAACCAAAATCTTTTTCTTCTTTCCTTTTCATTTTAAATTTATATTTGGGTTTCATCTTCTCTAAAGCCCTAATTATATCTTCTCTTCTCTTTTAGGCCTTTAGAATTAGCTATTGGGCCTTACAGTTATCTAAAATCAATGGCCAGGCCCGATTAAGGTTTTACGGTACATTACATACCTTTAGACTTTCTAAAATTTACAAATATTATTTCCTCTACTTTCTGGCCATACTGAGCCTTAAACATGGATCAGAGGCCATTAAGAATCCTCATAAATTTTGGTGTCAATCGGACACTTAGGTCTATAGGTGTAATTTTCACCATTCTATATTATGATTGTGCTATAAAATTTTTATTTACTATAATTTTGTCCCTGAAACTTCTTAGGGTTTCTTAGCCTTTTAGCTATTCCTTTTTCTATAGTTGTTACAACTTTCTTTTTCTATTTTACTCATGGCTACTGATTGGGATAACCAAATCCCAAACCAGCTATCTGGACAACTTGGTATCATTGGACTTGTCTCATCAAATGGAGTTTAACCGTGGGTCTTCGATTTCTGAGATTCTTGTTCGATTTTTTGATATTTTTGCCTAAAGCCACGAATAGAGAGTGAAACTAGAGTTTTCCTAAACTTTCAGGAAATTTATACATTTTTCCTAGCATATAACTTTTCTTTGCATTTTAGTCCCTGGATTCTTCATACTTGACTTCGGAGACTCTTCGGGACTTTTTTCTGATCCCTTTTTTTTTAATCTATTTTAGCCTCAATTTTAGGGTACCTCTGGCTTTGACTCATCATTATTTGTGGTCTAGAAGATTATTCCAATTTTATTAGACCTCAATTTACTCTATTTGGGGGACTTTCTTTTGTATCCTGTCAATTTTGTATGTTGACAGAGAAACCATATGTTATGTTTCTCGTGTTTCCTTACGTTTTCTTGGATTTTCAGAAAATTGGATGTTACACATTCCATGTGTTTTACTTCTTTGTGTTTGTTTATTTCATTCCCTCCTGCATGTAAAGCCTTCCTCGTCCTATAAACCCGTGGAAAGTTCGTGTTCCTTCTCCTCCTCTTCTACATGTGGCTGGTTGTACATTCCATGTATGCTTGTTAAGAGTTTCCCACGTCTACTCCTTCAACTCTATTCTACCTGTGTTTTAGCTTCCTTGTCCTCTTAAGCAGTGGCACATTCTGCTGCTTAAACCCTTCGCATTGCTTCACTCGAGCCTGTAGCCTACCCATGCAGCTTAACCTCCTTATGTAGCTCCTCACATGTTCCTTCATGCATCTTCTTCTCAAATGCAGCTCTCTTCTTGATGTTCACTTGCTTCCTCTATTCTATGTCACTTCCTACATATTTCTTCCTCATATTTTTCCTCTTAAACTTCTCTTTTCAATGTAGAACCCAAGCCTCTTTCTCCTTTGGATATGGTGGCTACTTATGAATGTTACTTACACGTATGATTCGCTAGACAAATGCTACATGAATGAAGGGAATGGTGCATGGCTTTAACTTGAGCTACCTTCCATCCAAAAATGCCTCATTCTTAATTGCAAAATGTGGCTTTTCCTCCTTTAAAATCTTGGCCCGTCAATTGATCTTGTAACCTTAAATTCTTCTTCAAATTTTCTTTCCACCATTAAAAGTCCCATTGCCTTTTAGAGTCTGCACAAATAATAAGAAAAATTTAATAGGAAAAATTCACAAAATTATTTAAGGGAAATTATGCATTAAAATCAATCATTTTGCAATTTAATTCCTAAAGTGCAGAAAATGGCCATTAAATTCAATTATCATCTAATAAAATGCAATAAGCCATATTCAATTATTAAAGTGCCAAAATTAGAGGGAATAAAGTATATGAAAATTAGCAATTATCAATTAGAAACCTAGATGCACTATGCCATTAATGCTCCACCTCACCTTCCAACTTGTAAATGGATAGCCTAGCCTTTTATTTAGAGGTGCACATCATAACTTCAAAAATTTTCTCAAGTTGCATTAGCCACCTCTCTGCCTTATCAGTGTCCAAGTCATCCAAGAACGATTGGGAATTAGCATTTCTAAACTTAGCTAATACAATTGAGATGTCATCTTCTCCCCCTTTATGCCTCACACTAAGGTTTTAACTTGCACCAACTCGACTCCTAACTGGCACCTTCTAATTCTGTTTGTTCATGGTCTCATGCAATTGCTGTAGCATTTAAACAGTAACTGCATTGGCCTCATTTTGCCCTTGAAGGTGGTTAATCTTTTCCTTCATAGTAGCTTCACGGCCTTAACTTATTCTCTCATATGGTTGGTGTCATAACATATATAGTTAGCATTGAATTTGAATCATGGATGGCTAAAAGCATCAAATTATACTAAAGAATTATTTTTAGCAATGGAATTTACCATCATTGAAAGCTAAATCAATACATTCTTGGTTTAATAGATCATGTGAGCTTACAAACTTATTTTCCCATCCTTAACACATTTTTTCAATTAGAAATAACACAAATTGAAACTCAAAATTCAGGTCCAAGGCATAGAACACAATTTTCACATTACACTTGCATTTTTCTAAGTTCCATATTCTAATATGAACTTTGAAAATTTATAACTAATTTAGAAAAATCCAAATCATGCCAATTATAGCTTTCTCGAAAGCTCAAGATGTTATCTCTCTACATAATAATTTTAGATAAAAACAACCATGTTTGACCTATGAAATTCTATGGAATAGTACTGGGGTCTAGTGGTTGTTCTACAACAAACCTAGAACTTCAAAAATTCATTTCTCCCTTTATAGAGCTCTAAATTAGGTGCTTTTGGGTAGCTATAGAAAGCTTATGATATCTACTATATGCCTAAAAAATTCATGAGAATTGGACTACATTTGGCCCTAAATGACACCGAAAACCAAACTAATCATATGAATAGTAATTGTGATATTTTCTGCATAATTTGGCTAACTTTGAAAATTATAATAAATTCTCTAGAGTTCCAAAAGTAGTGCTCTTTAGCTCTATGAAAAAGCACTAGATGAAATCTATTTACTTGCCAAATTTCATATAAAAACTCATCCATTTGGTCAGAACTTTGGTTTAGGGCAAGGAAGTGGCTCAAAATGGTCACATAATGGTTCAAAATGACTTTCCTCTTGAACCATGAACATTTGAGCATGTCCAACACTTGCACTACATCATATAAAAGCATCAAAATAGGTCCAAACCATCATGGAAATAAAAATCACTCATTCACTTGTTCTTATGCATATGTACCCAAGGCTCATGCATGTCAAAAACTCACATACTCATGCATTTGGTTCTAAATTTGATTTATACATCATAGTTACATACTTTAACATATGCTCAATGGTCTACATCTCATAAACTTCATATAAATACAAACTTTGACATCAAAGTATATAAATTTCTATTTATTGTCAAAGTCTCATCCTTCCAAGTTACTTGGCTTCCATTTCTTGTTCCATGAGGCTCACCTAGACATGGTTAGACATAATGTGGAGAAGAGTGAGATTCAAAGACTCCTAACAACTCTTTTTGTTAAAGATTGTACTCAAGGTCTATCAATTTATTGTGAATATTGTCTTGATTTAATAAAGAGTTTTATTATCATTATTATATTATTTGCATGTTTGCTATATAATAAGATCATTGGGTAATTATAGTTATCTAAATGTCCTAGTTGATCATTATTGTGGGAACAAAAATGAATTAAAACTAGTATGATTTTGATTGATGATCATGATATGATCATGTATATAGATACAAATCAAAGTCATAGGCACTTGTTAGAGACCAAGGTGTTCGACCGACCCATCGTGAGATAGCTACATGGGCTAGGCTATAAATGTATCTTATCTATAGCTATGTCACCAAGCCCTTAGACTGAGACCATCATAGATTACTACATGGAGGGAATGTTGTTCTTTGACACCACTATTTGACACACATAGCAGAAAAAGAAAAATGAGCAAGAAAAATCCCTCCTATGGATCTATCATCTTGCTTAAGCCAAAGTAAGGTGGAAGAGATATATCTCTAGTACATAAAATTTTGTCTCTCCTTCTAATTAATCACGTTTGGATCTCAAAGTGCTACTTTTCATGAACCAATACCCTCTGTTGGTATTTACACGAATGGGATCCCCAACACAAATGGTGTGCTAGCACCATGTTATGCTAGCGTACCTCTCCAAACTCGTCCACTAGAACCACACGACTTCTCAAATGTGTAGCAGATCTCGTCTCTCTTTCTCTCTCTTTTGAGTGGTGTTGCAGCACTTTTTTTTTTTTAGAAAAATCACCTTTAGGAAACCTTAGCATCCCCCTTTTATAAGAAAGCATTGCTAGGTCTCCAAGCAAAGAAATTTTAAAATTAATATATGTATTAAATATATATATTAATTTCATCCACCATTATTTCAAGAGAGAATGTATTATTCTATCATAAATAAGATAATCTCCTATTCAAAATAAGAAACTATCTAAAAAGCAAATACATTAAATGTGGATACTACATTCATTGAATATAGACGCCTTTAAGGTTCAATGAATCTGGATATTCTAGCTCATGTTGGCCTATTCTTGTGTGCAACCTTGTAGGCCCATATAATGTTGGCAGTGGGCCTAAAACTCCTTTTACCCCGTGTCATACCTTAGCTCATTAGTCTTTACTCTACATTCTATAGGCTTACTATTACAAAATTCTAAGAAAATAGCATATTTAATGGCATAAAATTGCGTAACAAGGAGCCCAATTAATTCATTTTATACTTCATGGACCATGTGTACTTATCAATCTCATTTTCCATCCATAATATATCCATCCATATCAGAACCAACCTCATTCAATTCACAAAGCACAGATTTTGGAACACACTCCACCATATCATATTTTTAGCCTCAGGTTGGTGTTTCAAATTTTTTATATGAACTTTGAAAATTCATAACTAATTCTAGAAAAATTGAAATCACACATATGATAGGTTTGTAGAAAGCTCAGGATCTTAGCTAATGACTAAGAATATTTTAGACCAAGAAAACACTATCTAGACCACAGAAAGCAATATAATAGTACCAAAGGTCTCTACTACATCCTAATATTGACCATAATTTCAAAAATCCAGTTCTCCCTCTATAGAGCTCCAAATGAGGTGCTCTCTAGTTTTTTGAAAAGCTCTAGATGAGACCTACTTTCTGGCTAAATTTCATGTAAAAAATCATCCATTTGGTCAAACTTTAGTTTTAGCTCAAAATTTGGTCAAATTTGAAGTCCATAATGGGTTCCATAAGTACCAAATGCTCTTCTCATCTTTACACAATCACTTGAGCATGTCCAAAAGCATAAACATAGCTAAGGGAAGCATATCAAATGGTTCAAATCATCATAGAGCTAAATCTCACCATACCACATGCATTCATACACATGAACATAAGGGTGCTAAAATGTTAATCTCCAACATATGCATTCATTTAGTTTCAAGATTGATATACACATCATATATACATATATTCAAAATTGTTCAAGTGGTTACATCTCATATACATCATGTTTTTACAAAATTTGATATCAAATTATATTCAAAGCTATGTTATTCTCAAAGTGTTAGACCACATGCTTCTTGGCTCCTATTTTTGCTTCTCTGAGCTTTACCTAGACATGGTTAGATGGAAAATGGGGAAGGATGAGATTCAAAGAATCTCAATAGGTCTTTACCCTTTCAAACATACATAATATATGCATATATATATATCAAAGAATTCATGCATGGCATTTAAACTACTAGTAAATATACATAAAGTATTTTTCTTGTCATAAAAACTCATACATAGCAAACATAAGTTCTCAAGGATATTGGTCTAACCTCACCCATCTTTCTTGGGACCTTTGGATTTGCCTCACCTACTTTTAAAGGACTTTTGACTTAGCCTCACTCTTTTTGAGACTTTTGGTGTTGTCTCACCCAATTTTAAGGACTTTTGACTCATCTTCACCCATGCTAAAGGACTTTTGGCATTATTAAACCCATTCAAGACATATTGCATGTATAAACATATTTCAAGAAGCATAATGGTACCATAACATGTAAGTCATGCCAAGGACATTTCTTATAGTTCAAACATACATACAAGTACTTAAAGAGAAATAAACATCCAAGTAATGTGTGAGAGAAAGGTTAGAGAGCTACCTTAAAGTAAAATCACAATACTTTTCTCTTGAATTCTTCCTCCCTTTTTTGGTCAAGATTATGTAATTAGGTGGCACATGATTCTCTTATTCTAAACACATCAAATAAGATATGAATCACTTATAGGCATAAGCTTAAGCCTTATACAACTCTATTGAAGCTTACTTTGTTCTAAGACTCAATTATGGCTCCATATAAGGCCTAATGAAGTTTACTTTAGTCCATTTCTAACTTTAAAACAATTTAAAACACTCCTTAGGTGCATAGTTTTATTTTGCCCGAGACACACCTAACCAATAGCACCCATGGAGTTTGCTTCATTTTCTTTAGGGAGTTGGGATGTGTGAGGCTTCCTAGGTGTCTTGAGAACTTATATTAAATTATCATTAGGAAGTTTCATATTGGCCAAGGTAGACCAAAATCCCTAACTTTGCTAACTTACATTCTAATGCTTGTTATTCAATTTTAATGGCATCTTCTTAATCTTCACACTTCATAACCCTTCTTCCTACCTTAGTTTGGATAGAATTCCTTCCCTCTTGGTTGGGTCCATGGCTGGCAAAACATTTACATGCAAAAGGAGGTAAGGAGAAGTAATAAAAGTAATGAGTTCTTACCTTGTTTCAAGACTTTTTCAAGAGCACTTTCTATTACTTTAAGTTTCTTCTTCAAATTCTGGTTTCTCTCCTCTAGACTAGTCATTACTTATTATTATCATTGAGAAAACTAGGATTTAAAAGCTAAAATAAAGGTTTGGGGACTTAGAACATGACTTGAAAGAACTTTGTAATATTTGATTCTTCGAAAACATGAGAGAACATGAGAAATATAACATTTGAGTTTTCCGTAAACATACGAAACTCATTAGATACAAAAAGTGTAACACCCCAAAATTAATTAAGGTGTTAATCATAGATTTAGACTAATTAAGAGTAATTATTATGAAATAATTGGGTAAGTTATATGAATGGAAATTTATAGAGAAATAAATTATTAATATGGGTTTAAGATTTCAATTAGATTAAAGCTTAATTTGAGCCAAAAAAAAAGTTAATTTGAGTAAGCCATGGATAAGAATTTATGAAGGCCTAATGATTTTAGGTATAAGCCCAACTCCTTATCACGAGACTTGGGCCAAGAGAGATCACCTAGCAATAACCTAATTTGATTTAGTAAAATAGAGGCCTATGACCCAATTTACATAAGCCCTTATAGTAGGCCCAACATACATTATGTAGACCCAAATTGGATTGACTCTTGAAATTTAGCCTGACCCAACTACAACTCTGAAGCCCAACTCATGAGACTTAGCCCAACTAACACCAACCTTTGAACTTATTAGAATTTAGGCCTTAAGGTCAGTACACTTCACCTTAATTCAAAGTGTTCTATAGCCCACCTCACCAAACAAAGGCCTAATGACTAGAAATGAGCCTAAATGGACCTTGGACTAATAGGTTGGCCTATTTCCCCTAATAACCCTAAAGGTTCAGTAGCCTCCCTCTCCATTTAGCAAAAAACACAAAAGGCAAGGGAGGAAATTTAGAGGTTTAAGGGAGGCTAGGCTTCTACCAACATTGCAGCTCTATTTTTGACTCCTAGAGGATGATTTGGCCAAAGTGAGTTATATATAACTTGACTGTCTCATTCTCCTCTTCATTTTGGTCTAATTAGTTTCTGGTTTTGGGCATTTTCATCTCCTTCTCAAATCTAAAATTTGGTGTTTAGGTGATTCCTTACAAGATTTTTGGAGTTGAAGGTTAGAGGGATGATTAGGTAAGTATTTCTTTTTCATTTCGTGTACTACTTTGTTGGAAAATATCCCTAAGGGTTGATTTTCATAATGGGTTCTGCTATTATGCAAAATTAGAAGTAGATGAAGGTGAAAAATTGAATTTTCTGGGCTTGATGACTGAAATCCGAATTTGGGAATGTCTTATGGTGTGTTCTTGGTAGTTGAGGCTCAACTCAGTCTATTTAACCTCTTAGATGTATGGGTAAGTGATTTTTCTCCTTTTTTGAGATGTATATACTAAATTCTCATCATTTGGACTGACTTTTGGTGTATGGCTTGTATATGTGCGAAAATGGAGATGTGGGGAGTGAACCATTATGAGCTTTGATGTCTTGACCTTGAATTGGTGCAATTGACCTTTTAAGAAGCTAGGTAAGTAACTTTTAGGTAGCCATTTGTGGTTTAAAAGGTCAATTACTGGTATGAGACAGTAGTTATTGATAGCTCAACTAGTTCATTTGCAAATTGAATTGATGATTCTGGTATTGATGATATGAAATTGCATTGTATTGATTAATCTATACATATATATGGAATTCGCCTCTTGTTACTGAGATTGTATATTTCATCCCAGTTGTGGGTTAACATTTTCAGGGACCAAATTTCTTAGTGGCAAGGAGAAATTTAATGAAAGCTTATTATATGGTTTAGTAGTAGGTAGGTTTGGAAACCTTGTCAGATTGTATTTATATAACTAGACTACTAGCTTTATGTAATTGCCATATTGCATCATGAATTTGCCAAGCATAGGGATTGTAATTATTTGATACATTAGATGTCAACTTAAACTAGTGATGTATAGAATTTCTAATACGACTTATGTTTGAATGGAAATGTGAGTAGTGTATGAACTCTTTGTTATCATTGATCTATGAACTTACTAGTTTATGATGGTTAGAGGATTAAAGATCCACGTTTGAGTTTTGAAGGGGTAACGATAGATAAGTTAGATAAGTTAGGTAAATAAAAGCTATTAGAGTCCTAAAATTTGAGGGAAAGTAGTCTTAGAGTGTCTCTAAGGGAAGAATTAGAGTGCATGGGAAGAAATTGGGGAGATGTAGCTTCAGGAGGGAGTTACGCCATGGCCAAGAAGGTCTCACTGCAGTTAGGAGAGTGATAGAAGCAAGGAGTGCTGTGGCACAAGGTATCCCGTCATGGCTCAAAGCGAAAATGTTGCCCAGGGAGGGTGACAAAGAGCAAACTCACCGCTGCATAACATGTTCTGCCCTGGCTCAAGTCAAGGAAACTAGGTAAGGAGTGTCCAGTAGCTAGTCTCGTCGTGGCGTAAGTATATCCCCCCGAAGTGAGAATCATGGGACTTCGAACAGAAGCTCCATAAGGCATTTCCACCGCAACACCATGTAGGCTTGCCGTGGTGAGATTCGTGTAAGTTATCCGATAAGATTCCCGAGAGTAACTTAGCTACGAGGCAGAAGATCGAGGCCATGACACAAAGTGGAAAACTTAGTTTTTGAGCTCTAGTAACTAACTTAGCCGAGGCGAAAAGTTTCAAGTCGCGGTGAAGGTTCACAAACTCCTACCTTTAGCCTAGAAACCTAAGTTTCTCTAATGGTAATGCTAGGGAATGATGTAGGAACCCTTGTAGGAGGTTTTTGCCTACTGGAATTGATGGATGGGTGAATCACAAACCTCTCATGATAGGACAATTTCCCTTGTGCATTCTCCCATTTGTGGTTGTTTAGTTGATAACCCTAATAATATCAAGGTTCAAATTTCCCTATATTTTCATAATATAATTAATTGTAATGACTCCAAACCTTGATCATTAATTATTAATCAAGTATTTAACCATAATTACTAGGATTAGAAGTTAGAGTTGTCACAAAAAGAAGTCCCCAAATAGATTGATGTGAGGTCTAATAAAATTTGAGCAATGTTTGAGACCTCAAATAATGATGATCCAAGGCTGGAGGTGCCCTAAAACTAGAGCCAAAATAACTAGACAGAATTTAACGAAATAGTTGCAAAACATAATGGCATTTTTGTAATTTCAGGTAATTTTTAGAATACTCATAGGAGTTTCAAATGAAAATTTGAGCTCTTCGAGGTTCTTAAAGGCTCTAAAAACCATGGGAAACCCTAGGATAGTTAAAACTCCTCTGGTGTATATTTTCTAATAACAGTTGACCCGAACTTTAACCTTTTTGTTCAAGAAGGTTTTAGCTCCAAATTGGGTGAGTCCAAAGGTATTTTATAAGATTAAGAACCTAAATTTTATGATGAAAAAGATGGTTCTTAAAAAGGAGCTAAAATGAACTGGAAATGAAAATGCCAAGAAATAGGACGTAATGAAATTTTATTGAAACAATTTTATTATTTGCTCTCTTAAGTGGTGTGTCCCCTCTCCTCCCCTCATATAATCGACCTTATTTCTACCTAAGAATAGAAGGGAGACTAACTAAGAAAGGCATCTAAGAAGGAAGGAAGAAGAAGAGAAAAATCCAAGAAAAAGGGTAAGAAAAGTGTAGAAATTCATGTTCCTTCCTTTAGTAAACTCATCCTCCTCCTTCTCTTCTTTCTTTTCATGGTCTTATTAAGGCATTAGATTCTATTTTGAGCTTAGACTAGAGAGGGGGAGAGTTCAAATTCAGAGGGGTGAACCAAAGCAAAGGAAAGAGCATTCAAGGAAAGCTTGAATCAAGGTAGAAACCACTTCCTTCCATGCTTGATTCTTCTTGTTCTTATGCATGTGTGTTTCGGCCATTCTTGGGATAGCCAAGAGGGAATCATAGGAATTATGGTGTAGGAAGCAAAAATGTGCAAGGAGAATAAACAAACAACCATGAATTTGCAAGATAGAAAAGCTAGGGGTTTGCGAACATAACCTAAAATCTAATTTTATCCAAGAGTTTTTAAGCTAATGTAAAGTTTTGTATGAGTTCCTAAGACCCCTAGAGAGCCTCCCATATGCACTTCCCATCCTAGAAGCAAAGAAACTCCATGGGTAGGGGTGCATGTCTTGGCCAAGAAGAAAGGAAGCACCTAGATAGTGTTTTAATTTTTTCCAATCTTAGTTTTGCATCATATATGATGATAGAGGTATAGGTTCCATATTGTAGCTTAATGAAGCAACACATAGCTGGGCTTCTTAAAATAAATATGTGATGACTCTAAGGAGCTTAAATGGAGTTAAGAGTCATAGATTAAGGGAGAGAATGGAGCCAAGATCATGAATTCCTAAGGTTGCTTTATTAGGTGCTTTATGGAACCATAATTGAACTATATGAGTGCCAAAGTTTTTTTAGAGTGAGTGTGGCATTAGAGATTATTCCAAGAGTGTAATTAGATCCCATTTGATGTGTTTAAGCTAAAGGAATCAAGCTCCACCTCCTTGTAGGTGTTTGGTTGAGGGAAGGGAAGAATTGCAAGGGTTAAAATATGTTCTTATATACAAGGTAGCTCTCTCTTCTTTCTCTCATGCATGTTTAGGTGTTTTCTTATCTTTGAATGTGTTTGTGTATGTTTAAGCTAAGAAAAATGTTTCTAGTATACATGTATACGCCATGGTACCATGATGCTTTGTTTATGTGCTTGGAAGATGTAACATTCGATTTTCTGAAAATGAGAGAAAACGTGAGAAATGTAACGTACAGTTTATCTGTCAATGAATGAAACTCACCGGATACAAAAGGAAGTCTGCTGAAATGATGTAGTTAAGTTTCCAAAAAATTTAAGAAGCATTCTAGACTCCAAAAAATGAGAATCATAGGCTCAGACGGAAAGAAAAATGAAGTTAGAATGAAGAAACAATTTCTTATGAAAAGTTTACGAAATGTAATGGCATTTTCATAATTTTGAGCAAATTTTGGAATTCACACAGGAGGACTTTTTAAATGGAATTTTTGAGTTCCCTAGATTCTCAGAGGCCCTAAAAACCATGGGAAGCCTTAGGACAAATAAATCCCCTCTGGTAGACATTTCCAATGTCGATGCACTCGAACTTTGACGAATTCATTCAGGAAGGTTTTAGCTTCGATTTGAGTGATTCCAAAGGCATTTTATTTAATTAGGAACCTAAATTTTATAATGGAAAAGACAGTTCTAAAAAGGAGCTAAAACAAAGGAGAAACGAAAATGGCAAGAATGAAGGGCAAAATAAAAATTTTTGAAAAAGTGCTTCTTCCTCCCTTATAAATAGGTGGTGCCTCACACTCTCCCCCACTTAGCTTCAGATTATTCTGCCTCAAATTAGAAGAAGAACCCTAGGAGAGTGGAGCACCGAGGGAAGAAGAAAAGGGAGAGAAAATCCAAGCTTAAGGTATGTTCCATGGTAGCTTTTCATGCTTTTCTTCATTCACACCTCCTCTCCTCCTTCTCTTTTGTTTCCTTTGACTAAAATGGAGTTTATAAATATGATTCAAGGGATAAATTCAAGGGAAAGTTCAAATTTGAAGAGAGGAGCTTGGAGAAAGCAAGATTCAAGTCAAAATAAGCAAAGAAACTAGGTAAATTTTCATCCTATAGTTGTCATCTTTGGTTCCCTTCTCCACTATTTTGCCCCACTTGAGAAAACCCTAGGATGAGATAATTTTTAGGCAGAACCAAGCATGAATCTAAGGAAAAGGGTGTGGAGATTAAGAATATGCAAAAGGAATTATCAAAAAACTATTAGATTTCAAGATGCAAATTTTAGGGTTTTGTGTGCACCTTCCAAAATCTGATTTCATATGATAATTCCTAGGCCTAATTACGAGTTTAAATGAGCGCCTAAGATCCCTAAGATGCTCCCCACATACTTTTTCCTTCAAGGAAACAAAGAGAATTCCACGGAGGCCAAAAAAGGGCTATTTCTCAGCTAAGCATGGATGGAGTAGCTAGGGAGAGTTTTAAATTTTTTCAAGGCCATTTTTGTGTCATATATGATGAATGAATATAAGGGGAGGCCTTGAAAAAATTTAGAACCCATGGAAAGTGAATTGGTGCCTTGGGTTCCATATTATGACCTAAAGAAACAACATGTAGGTAGGCTCTTTGTTTTAATTGTGTAATGACTCCAAAAGGCTTAAAAGGAGTCAAGAATCATATTTGAAAGGAAAGAATGGAGCCTAGAATTTATTTGAGAGGTGTTGCTTCATTAGGTGCATTTATAAACCATAATGGAGTTTATAGAGCCACCTAGTGTCTAAGCAAGTATATGGTCTTAGAATTGAGTTTATGAACCTAATTGACTCCCATAAAATGTGTCTAGGCCAAGAGGAAGCATCTCCACAAGTTTATGGGTGTGTGGCCAAAGCAAGGGAGGGAATTTCAAAAGAAAAAGTGTGTGATTGTGTGCAAGGTGGCTCTCTCCACCTTCTTTCATGCATGGATGTATGCTTAGCTTGTCTTAGAATGTGTGTATATATTTTTCAAGCCATGAAAAGTATACTAGCATGATTTCATATGCCATGGTTTTATGATGATATATTATGTTTCATATGATGCTTTGATGTGTGCTTAGGTTTGCTTGAATATGGTGAGGCCAAGAACCCTTAACCATGGTGAGGATGAGCCAAGAACCCTTAAGATTGGTTGAGACAAAGTAAAGAGTCTCCTAAAAACAAAGTGGGCTCCCAAGAGCATGGTTAAGTCCAAGAATGCATTAATGAATGGGTGAGGCCAATCCACTTGCTTGGCAAGCCTTTTTTATGCTATATATGATATTCTCAAGTGATGAAAATGCTTCTTGAATGTTTGTATATATCAACATGACCATACATGCATTTATGAGACTTATTTGCATCCATTATGTATGATTGAATGGGAGATGAGCTATTGGGATTCTTTGAATCTCATTCCCTCCTCTCTAATGATCTAATATGATAGGTAGACCAAGTGGATAAGACAATGGAAGCCAATCACCTTGAAGGAAAGAGTTTGACAACAAAATGCCAAGTTTTTAGTTCTTAAGGCCATAATTGTGTTAAATGATGTAATCCAATGATATATATGGTCTGTGACCCTTGGGACATATGAAAGTATGATATTATATGATGTAGGAATGAAAGAATGTGCTATGTGAATGATGGAATGTAATTTGAGTATGTTATGGCATTATAGTCTCACGAATGGCTTTATGGAAATATACATATATGTAGATGGAATGGCCAAAATGAGATGAATAAGCCTTGGACCATTTGGGTAGCTTACACAAGTCCTAATCATGCTTTTAGACTTGCCCAAAAGGTGCCAAACCCTAGGGAAAGCCATTTGGTTACTTTGGTACCTCATATGGAGCCAAAATTGACCATAATAGAATCCTAAGTTACTTCTTAGCCAAATGAGTTCTTCTTGATTTGATATTTGGAATGAAATTAGATCTTGTTGAGAGCTTTTTGGAAAACTAAAGAACATAATTTTTTGAGATCTATAGAATATTTGATGAATTTTCAAAGTTGACATTTTTTCTGGTTTTGGTCTGCTGCACTATTCATTTAGTCCAAAATGAATATGTCACACAAGGCTCAAATGATGTCCAATTGCCATGAAATGTCATACAAAAAAACTAGAAATTCACAGTGAATCATTTCAATTGGAAGCACCTAATTTGGAGCTCTAGAGTGGGAGATATGATTTTTGAATATTCTATCCAGTATTAGGAGTTTGTATGACCTCAGTTACTATTCCATTGAATTTGAAGTTTGAACTGCCTAAGCTAGTCTAGAAATATTTTTTTCCTCTAGCTAACATCCACATATTTCTATATTGGTATCATTTTCATGGATTGGATTTTTCTGGAATTAATTGGACATTTTCAAATTTTGCTGCAGAAATCTGTGATAGTTCGAGAAGGCAACTTGACCTTTGGACATTTTCGGATGTCAAACGTCCTCTGTGATCGATGTTATGGTCTAGAAATATTTTTAGTGTAAATTAGACATCTGTAGCTTCTCATAATGACTAAGAATGTATGATTTCAATTTTTCTATAATTAGTTATGATTTTCCAAAATTTGGTCAGAAAAGGGGCCAATTCTGGTAAAAAATGCACATGACTATTTTGAGCTTTCCCTTGAGTTCCATGAGTTATGGGCCACATTTTATGATCCAAATGAGTTGTATTCATATAATTAAATATAAAAATATATTGTATGAGCTCATACGGTCCACGTGACACCGAACATAACTTTTATACACGACGCAACACAAGAAATTGAATTACTTTAACTCCTTTTCTTGCTCCTTCATGGAATTATGAATGTGAGACATATAAGTGTTGTGATATGAGCTAGAAACATATAGAAGATGTCTTATGAACATGTTTAGGCTTATATGAGTTTGGTGAAGCCAAAAGTCTCTTAGCTAGGGTAAGAACGAGTCAAAAGTTCCTAAGAATAGGTGAGACAAAGCCAAAAGTCTCTAGAAGAGTGATGCTTAGTCAAAAGTCCTTTGAAAATAGGTAAGACAAGTCCAAAGCCCCAAAGATAATGGGTGAGGCTAAACCATTGTCTTGGCAAGCCTATGTATGTAGTATGTGACTTTTTGAATGAAGGAAATGTTCTATGTATGTTTATAAATGTCAAGATAGCCATGTATGAATTTTTAGACTTGAAATTACATTTACTATATGTGCTTGAAAGGGAGAAGGGCTACTGGGATGCATAGAATCTCACTCTTCCCTTCTCATTGCCTAACATGTCTAGGTGGACCAAGTGAACCAAGAAATGGGAGCCACTACACTTGAAAGCAAGAAGCTTGACAAAGGAGTTGTTATTTATTCATTTGGTAACCATAACATTGTCAAATGATGTACTCCTATGATGTATATAATGTATAAGCCCTTGAACACTTATAAAAGTATGGATATATAATGTATGTATGAGAATTAGATCTATATGAATGATAGTGTATGTTTTTGACATGGAAATGCAAGATGATGCATGTATGTTCCTTGTGTATATCATCAAGTGGGAGAGTGAATTTGTGAGATATGGTTTTTGGACCTTTTGGACATATTTAGTAGGCTATTTTCATGCTTTCCCACGTGCTCAAGTGGCCTTAGAAAAGCTAGAAGCTAAATTGGACCATTTTGGACCCTTAAGGTGGCATAAAAGTGACATTTTATAACCCTATGTCACAAACTGATCAATGGACGAATTTCCCCATGAAATTTGGCATGCATATAGATCTCATTTAGAGATTTTTTGGAAAGTTAAAGACTAGATTATTTGGAACTCTAGAGAATTAATTATGAATTCTCAAAGTTGCTAAAAAGCTGTTAAACTAATATGGTTACTATTTATATAGTCAGTTTCTTATCCTATGTCATTCAAGTGCCAAATGGCATCCAATGCTCATGAAATTTTACAAAAACAAACTAGATATAATAAGCTTTCTATGGCCACTGAGATCACCTCATTTGGAGGTCTCAGCAGAAAGATATGAATTTTTAAAATTTGAAGTTAGTACTAGTAATGCAACAATACCTCTAGTATCGTTCCATCAATTTTCAATAGCTAGACATTTCTATTTTGGTTTGGACTTATTTTTATCCTAAATTTAATATCTGTAGCTTTCTAAAATGGTATAGTTTTCTTGATTTTGATTTTTTTAGAATTAGTTATGAATTTTCAAAGTTGAGACCAGAAATCTGGCAGCAGAACCCAAGATTGATTTGATGATTTTGGGTATGAATGCTTCAACCTCGGGATTTTTAGAGCATTTTGTGATGGTTTTAAGTTGTATGAGTGTATTTTAATTGGTTGATGATATGGATGAGTTCATAAGGCCCACATGATGAGAAATGAAAATTTAACTCTAACGTAATAAGAAAGAATACAATATTTTAATTGATTTTCTTAAGAAAGTGTATGATTCCATAGGAATGAACCTAGAAATTAGAAGGGAAAAACTAGGGTAATATGGTGTGACAAACTCCGTCGTGGCCAAGTTAGTTATTATAACCTCTAAAAGCATATGGAAAAACTTATGTTGTGACTTAATTTGATTCTGAAACCTAAAATACAAAGTTTCCTTTATCCTCATCACGACTCAAGCTACCCAAGCTATAGTAAGGTTCTACCTTGGGCTTACTATTTAAAGTTTCTTGAGTCTTGCTATGATGGTGCCATGATGAAAGTGCCTATTGGGACATGTAATATTCAGTTCTCCAAAAACCAGAGAAAAAGTAAGAAACGTAACGTACAGTTTCTCTGTAAACGAACGAAATTCACCGGATACAAAAGGAAATCCCCCAAGATGATGTAGTTAAGGTCCCAAAAAATTTGGAAAGCATTCTAGACTCCTAAAAATGAGAATCCTAACCTCACACAGAAAGAAAAATGGAGCTAGAATGAAGAAGCAATTTCTTACGAAAAGCTTACGAAACATAATGGCATTTTCGTAATTTTGGGCAATTTTTGGAATTCACATAGGAGGGCTTTTTAAACCAAATTTTTGAGTTCTCTGGGGTTCTCAGAGGCCCTAAAAATCATGGGAAGCCCCGAGACAGTTAAATCCCCTCCGGTGGATGTTTTCCAATATCAGTGTGCTCAAACTTTGACAGATTCATTTGAAAAGGTTTTAGCTCTGATTTGAGTGATTCTAAAGGAATTTTTCTTAACTAGGAACCTAAATTTTATAATGAAAAAGACGGTTCTCAAAAAGGGGCTAAAACGAAAGAGGAACAAAATGCAAAGTACGAATGGCAAAATTAAAATTTTTGAAAAAGTCACTTTGCCCTAGCTATATATAGGTGGTGCCTCACACTCTTCCTCATTTTACTTCAGATTTTCCAGCCCCAAATTGGAAGCAAAGCCCTTGGAGAGTGGCACACAAAGAGAAGGGAAGAAGGACGAAAAATTCAAGCCTTTAGGTATGGAATTTGCTTGTTTTTCATGCTTTCTCTTACCTAACCTCTTCTCCTCTTTTTCCCTCTTCTTTTCCATGATTTTTCTGAAGCTTTGAGGGCTGTTTTGAAGGAAGAACAGAGGAGAATTTTCGGATTTGAAGAGAAGAGCTTGGAGAAAGCAAGATTCAAGCCAAACTAACTAAGGAAACAAAGTAAAAATGCATTCTATGGTAGCTATGTTGATGTCCCTTTCTTCTCCATTCGACCTACACTAAGAACCCTAGGAGAAGCTGATTTTCAAGCCCAACCAAGCATGAATCTTAGGTATTTGATGGAGAGGAATAAGAATATGCAAAGAAAACCACGAAATAGGCATTAGGATTCAAGATGCAAAACCTAGGGTTTATAGTGCATCTTTCAAATTCTGAATTTATATGATGCTTCCTAGGTCTATTTAAGAGTTTAAATGAGTTCTTGAGACTCCTAAGATGCTCCCCATAAGCTTCTCCCTTCAAGAAAACAAAGAAAACTCCATTGAGCCCTAAATCTAAGCATGTCTCGGCCAAGCATGTTCCATGGTGCTAAAGAAAGTTTTAAATTTTTTTAAGGCCATTCTTGAGTCATATTTGATGAATAAAAGTGAAGGGAGGTCTTGGAAAAGATTTAAAACTCATGGAAAGTGAGTTGGTGCCTTAAGTTCCATATTATGCCATAAAGAAGCAACATAGTGCTAGGCCTTTTGTTTTAATGGTGTGAGGACTCCAAGAGGCTTAAAAGGAGTCAAGAATCATATTTGAAAGGAAAGAATGAGGCCTAGAAATCATTTGAGGGGTGTTGCTTCATTAGGTGCAATTATGGACCATAATGGAACCTATAGAACAATCAAGTGATTCACTAAGTTTTGTAGCCTTAGAATATGCTTTATGAACCTAATTGGCTCCCATAAATTGTATCTAGGCAAAGAGAAACTATCTCCACCAATTTGTGGGTGTATGGCCGAAAGAGGAGGCTTGAATCCTAAAGGAAAAGTGTGTGGTTGTACACAAGGTAGCTCTCTCCACCTTCTCTCATGCATAAATGTGTGTTTAGCTTGTTTTTAGAATGTGTGTATATGTATTTTCAAGCTATGAAAAGTATGCTAGCATGCCTTTATATGTCATGATTCTTGATGCCATGTTATGTTTTCAAATGAGCACATGATGTTTGTTTGAGTTTGTTTGAGTGTGGAGAGGCCAAGATCTCTTCCCTTAGGTGAGGATGAGCCAAGAACCCTTGAGCTTGGTTAAGACAAAGTAAAAAGTCTCCCAAAAGCAAAGTGGGCTCCTAAGAGTATGGATGAATCCAAAGCTTTTAAAGAATAGGTGAGGCAAGTCCAAAATCCATAAGGAGAAGTGTGAGGCCAATCCAAACACTTGGTGAGTTCTTGAATGTCTTGTATGAATTGTTCATATACCAAGTTTGCTTTTAAAATGTCCATGACTTCCATTTTTCCATGCATGCATTTGTAAAGCTTGCTTTGCACATATTATGTATGATTGAATGGGAGATAAGCTATTGGGATTCTTCGAATCTCATCTCCTCCTCTCTAATGATCTAACATACTAGGTGAATCAAGTGGATATCCTAATGGGAGCCAATAACACTAAAGGAAGGAGATTGACAATCATATATTTAGCTTTTGCCACTTTAAGACTATGATTGTATCATATGATGTATATGATGTTGTAAATGGTCTATGACCCTTGAGACATGTAAAAATATGCTATTATGTGATGTTTAAATGTATGGATATATTGTATGACCTCTAGCCTACATTTTGAGCATGAGATGCCAAATTATGCAATGTGAAAGTATGATGGATATGTGTATACATGTAGGTTGAATGGCCAAAATGAGATGCATGAGGTTTGGGACCATTTGGGTAGCTCACCCAAGTCTCAAATGTACTTTTAGACTTGCCCAAAAGGTGCCACAACCAAGGGAAGACCATTTGGCAAATTTGGTACCTTATATGGAGCTAAATTTGACCATAATTGAACCCTATATCACTTTTGGGCCAAATGAGCTAGTCTTGATCTAAGATTTGGCATGTAATTAGGTCTTATTGACATCTTTTTGGAAAGTTAAAGATCATAATTTTTGGAGGTTTGCAGAATATTTGATGATTTTTCAAAGTTGAAAATTTTCATGGTTTCTGGTTTGCTACACTATTCATTTGGTCCGAATTTGTATTCCATCACACGAGGCTCCAATGATATCCAATTGCTATAAAATTTTATACAGAAAAACTAGACAATCACAGTGACTCGTACCAACTAGAAGCACCTCATTTGGAGGTCTAGAGAGGGAGATATGAATTTTTGAAGTTTTTGTCCAGTATCAATAAATTTGCCTGACCAGAAGTATTGTTCCATTGAATTCTGAGGCTTGGCTTGATGAACTGATCTAGAGATATTTTTCCTCTCTAGTTAACATCCACAGCTTTCCATATTGGTATCATTTGCATGGATTGGATTTTTTTAAAATTAATTGGACATTTTCAAATTTTTCTACAGAATTTTGTGACAGTTCTAGAATTCAGTCAGACCTTTGGACCATTTTGGATGTCAAAAGTCCTCTGTGATGAATGTTATGATCTAGACTTATTTTTAGTGTGAATTATACATCCTATGATTTCTAGAATGATCAAGATTTCATAATTTAAATTTTTCTAGGTTTAGTTATAATTTTCCAAAGTTTGCATAGAAAAGAGGCCAATTTTGGCCGAGAATGAACTTCCATTTTTCATGCCCCATTTCGGTTTCTATGAGTTGTGGGCATAATTTTGTGATGCAAATGTGTTGTTTTGATGTAATTAAATATGAGGATATATAGTATGAGTTCATATAGTTCATGTGACACCGATTGCAAATTTTTAAGTATAGTGCAATGTGAAGAAATCCATTATTTTCATCCCCTTTTTCATATGCTCTTATGGAATTGATGATCTAAAGCTTATAAATGGCATGAAATAAGCTAGAAGTTATGGTGTTATAGGACACCTCTAAGGAACTTGCTTGATTCTCACTGCGGCAAGCCCCTCTTGTGTTGTAACATATGGCTTTTTGACTGAACTAGAATTGGTATGCTAATATAAGAGGACCTTAAAGTAAATTAATTTAAGGTCAAATAAGGATAAAATGTTAATCAGCATATCAAGAAATTAGGTTAGGAAATTATACATGAAAAGAAAACAAAGCTAAAATGGCTAAACGAAGAAAAAAAGGATATATTAGTGGCCAAATAGTAATTTTGAGCAAATTTTAGAAACCTCAAAAAAAAGAGTTTTAAAAACCAAAATTAAGCTCATCAGGATTTTCAAAGGTTCTAAAAGCCATAAGATTGTTAGAATCAATAAAAACTCTTCTAGTAAGCTAAAAGAGTTAGATAGTGCCAAGACTTTAAGTGGAATTATTTTTCATTATTTTAAGCCATCTAAACCCAAAAGTAATGTTTTATGTGAAAGAGCACCCAAAAATTTGTAAAAAATAGTTAGATCTTGAAAAGCCTAAAAAATGAGTCCAAAATAGTTATTTTGAAAAATTATAAATGAAGCTTCTTAAATAAGCCACACCTTACCATATTTTACCATCTTCCAAAATCACATTTGGGAAGCCATTAATGGTGTCTTACAAAGGGAGGAGAGGGAGAGATTTTAAGCTTCCATTTAGGTAAGTAAACGGCCTAATGGTGGTTTTCGTTTCATGAAAACTTGAAGTTCAAATCTACCCCAAGGCAAAAAAGAGCTCTTTTCAAGAAACTAATTGGTGAAAATCAGTCTATGCAGAGAGTGTTTCGCATTGAGATAAGTTTCTACCTGAAACACTTGCAAAATTTTGTGTTTCTAGGCCATGTATGTTTTGACCATTAGAGAGAAACTGAGGAAGGGAGTTTTTCTTCATGTGCTCTTGATGGAACCAAGGGCTTTAGCATGCAAGGATTTCATGCATTGGAAGTTCTAGGAATGCATGTAATCTAAGATGACATGGATTCCACAATTCTACACAAAATTTGAAAATTCATATCTTGAGCTGTAAAACTCCAATCTACGCAAATTAGGGTCTATGGAAATTTTAGGATGTGATCTATTTGCTATAAAAATTTCAAGTGAAATTACATTCATTTGAGACACAAAAATCCAAGGAAACAGTAATTGGTATAGTAAGAAACTCATATAACATACCTCAAATTTTAAAAATGCATGTCTTTGGTTATGCAACTCTGATTTATGCAAACTTGGTGGCTATGGAAAGCTTATAATGCCAACTATATGTTTGTAAAATGTCACCAAAATTAAATTTCATTTGTCCCCCCAAATATACAAAATATTAGATCTGGCTATATGAACAGTAAAAGGGACTAAAGTGAAAAATCTACTAAAATTTGAAAATTCACAAAATATTCTATAGAGCTCCAAAAATTTTGTTCTTTAGATCTATAGAAAGCTCTAGTTAAGCTCTACTTGCTTGCCAAATTTCATTCAAAAAGTCATCCATTTGAATGGCTTTTAGTTTGGGATAGAATATGGCTCAAAAGTTGTCAATTATGGTAGCAAATGTTCCATTTTGAGCCATCTTCTGCCAAGGCTTCATTTAAGTGCATCTTAAATGTTAAATGCAACATGTATAATTGATCCAACCTATCCTAAAAGCCATACAACTCAAAACAACTACCCACTTACCATAATACATATGAAAATTCAAGAACTCATATAGCCATTTTGCACACTTCCATATGTTTACATCCGAATATGGTTTATGCATCATTGTTTCATACTTTTGAGGGTGGGAAATTGGTTACACCTTATAAAATACATATAAATCAATGTGTGAGCAATATTATAGATTAAAATGTAAACTATTGTCAAAGTAAGGCTTTCCAACCTCTTTGCTCACTATTTTTGCTTCCTTGATGACTACCCAGACATGGTTAGGAGGAATATGGAAAATAATGAGATTTTAAAAATCCCAATTGCTCATTCATCATTCAAGCACACATATAAGACATTTTCAAGGTCAAAGAAAGCATGTATGCATATTACACAATCATGTATCAATCATATTCACACATTAGGGATCTCATGGCTCCATTAAGAGCAAGAACAAGCTGTAGGAACTTTTGGTCTAACCTCATTTGTCAATTAGGGACTTTTTGTAATATTCAATTTTTCAAAAACTAAACCAAAACTGATATTGTGATATAAGAGAACCCTAAACCAAAGAGAATTAAAACCAATTAAGGGTAGGATGCTAATTATAGTATCTAAAAATATAGGTAAAAAACTAAGAAATAGCCCGAAATCAGAGACAAAACAGCAAAATAGAGAACCGAAAATGCAGTGGCAAAATTGTAATTTTAGGCAATTTTTTTAGAAACTTAAAGGAAGAGATTCTAAATGATAAAATCAAGCTCATTAGGGTTTTTAGGGTCTAGAAAATCATAGGAACCATCGAAATTGTTAAAGCCCTTTCAGTGTATGATTAAGATTGTCAGTTGACTAAAATTTTAACTCGATAGTTTTGTAAGGTTTTAAATCCAATTAAGGTGAAACCAAAAGCATGTAATGAATTAGAAAACCTAAATTTTATGATGGAAAAGATATTTTTCGAAAAGGATACGAAATGAGCTCAAACGAGGTAGTCAAAATATAGTGGCAAAAGTGTAATTATGGAAAAATGATAAAATATCTTTTCCACCTCTTTTATTTTGACCTAGCCACATCTCCATCTTCTTCTAATAGACTTGAAGACTTATAAATTCAATGGCTATGGCGTCTAAGAGAGAGGAGGAGAGAGAGAAGAAAAAGGAACCAAAAAGGTAAGAAAATATGCAAAATTTCATGTTCTTTTAGTTAGAAAAATTGCTCTCCTCTCCTTGCTCTTTCTAATGGTGGTCTTGGCTTCTTGAAAAGATGATTTTGATGGCTAAACACTTAAACAAAAAAAGGAGTTTGAAGAAACTAATTGTACCATAAAAATCCTCATTTGGCAAGGAATAAAACAAGGTATAGCTTTATATGTAAAACTTGCTTTTCTTGGTTCTTCCATGGCTTCTTCATTTTGTCCAACCATGAGCAATATAGAAGAAGTTTGGTTTTGGCTCAAACTTAATAGGAAATGGGGTTTTGAAGCATGAGTAATCACATGGAATCAATGGAATTCAAAAAGAAGCTATAGATGGCAACTTATGAAAATTAGGGTTTTGATTGCACCTTAAGGAATATGAAACTTTATAATCATGATTTAACTTATGCAAGAGTATAATTGAGTTCTTAAGAGATCTAAAAAGCTTCATAGGTGCCATTTCCCTAAGAAAAACAAATAAAACTCCATGGGTGGCAAGTTATATGCATGTCTTGACCAAGAGTTTTCTTTGATTCTAAAGATAGAAATGGTCTAGATATGAATTATGAACACTAAAAGGAACCATTGGTTTTAGTTTAGAAGCTATATTTTGAAAGTTTAAAATTTAGGGTTTTATTATGCATAAAGAAGCAACTTGGTGTTAGTCTCTTTAAATTGAGTTGATGACGAATCTAATGAGTTTAAATGGAGTCATGTGACTTAAATTGAGTGAGAAATTGGAGCTAAGATGATGAATTATATAAGTTGCTTAATTATGCCACTAAATGGAGCCATATGGATGCCATAAGCTAGAATTGGCTTGTGTAGAATTCATGTAAGGCTAGAAATTATTCTATCAATGTATTTGTGTCTTGTTTAATGTGTCTAGGCCAAGCAAATCAAGCCTCTCCCAAAAGTGTGTGAGGCTGAGGCAAGGAAGCAAGAACTAAAGAATTAACTTGTGCCTCTTGACTTAAGGTAGCTCTCCATCCATTCTTGTATGCATATCTTGGTTGTTTAATTGTCATTAATTGCTTGTATGTATTGTTGAATCATAAAACATGCCTATTGCTATTGGTTTGATGCTTTGGTACCATTATACTTCTTGAACTACATTTGGAATGTGTATGACTCTTTTTAGGTTAGGTTGTACCAAAAGTCCCTTGATTTAGGTGAGGTGAAGCCAAAAGTCCCTAATTAAAGGTGAGACAAAGCCAAAAATCTCAAGAATGAGTTAGGCTAAGTCAAAAGCCTTTAAAAAGTCGATGAAACTAATCCAAAAGTCCTAAATAATTAGGTGAGACTAAACTAAAAGTCCCTAAAGCTCATTTTTTATCTTGATGGATCCATATGACTTTGAAAATATGATTATGTCTAATATTTGGAAGCATTTGATACATACTTGCTTTCTTTGGCATGATAACATGTCATGTATGTATACTTAAAAGGGTGAATGAGTTATTGGGATTCTTTGAATCTCACTCTCCCTACTTTATGTCTAACGTTGTTTAGGGAATTCTCAAAGAGCAAAAAATGGAGGCCAAGAAGCTTGAGTTACGCTACTTTAACAATAGAATAGGATTTGTGTGATTTGATGTCAAAGTATTGATGTATTTGTTATTTATATAATGTAGACCCTCATTCATATGTAAAAGTAGGGAAATTTGATGTATGTAGCATATTTGGAGACAAATGTACAAGAATATGCATTTTTGACATGTATATGCCATGGAAAGTGTGTATATAATGTGACGACCCTAACTTTTAATCATTGAGATTAAGGTACAAAACGTGATTAATAACCATAAGCTAAGGTCACATGTCATTTAGACTAATTACATTGTGGAAATATGGAGAAATTTGCACCTTAATTTTATTAAAGTCATCAACTCACATTTATTTTCTATCAATGCTTACAAGTATCGTCGCGATGAGTTGGACCTTTGCCGCGGCCAACCTACATGGCGCCGCGGCGAAGAAGTCTCCTAGAACTTCCCTTGCTCGCCTCTCGCTATTAGCTACAGCCAATACCTACTTTTGCCGCAGCCAATTCCTCTCTAGAATGCCTGACTCATTTTCACAAAAGTTCACCGCAGTGAATTACCCTCTGGACAACTCCCAGTTTAGCCTCTCACATTTTGCTGCGGCGAATAGGGCCAATTCCCTATTCGTCATAGCGAATTGCTCTCTGGTGCTTTCCCTGGGCAACTTTGCCACTATTGGCCACGGCTAACCATATTTTAGCCATGGCCAAATGCCTTCTGATCCTACTACTCTTAAAACTTTACCTCATACTCTCCATTCTCTATCTAGGGACTCTCTAGGGCCACTCTCCCACTTATTGTAAGGTTCTATTAGCACTTATCTATTGAATTCCCTAGCCATTAGATCATTACCCATCCCACAATTAAAGAGGGATTCTCCTACTCATTCATTGGTCTTATATCAACAGATTTACAATTTCTCATAATGGTCATTCAATCCTACTTTCATTGAGTATTTCATGCATCAATATATCATAGAATTACATTACTCAAATAGTCAATATATCATAGGTTCACTAGCTAAAATAAGTGTCAAGATTCATACATCCATCAACAGCTAATGTAAAGCCTATTACTCATTAGTTACATTCCATGTTAACAAAATACAATCTCCTACACTTGGCAATGCAGATACATGATGATGCTATATAAAAGTTAACAAAATTAACATATACTCTATTCTACTCAGACCAAGTGTAGCTCCCCACACCTGGCCTCAGCTCATGGATGTTCATCTACTTACTTATCCTTATCCTTACCCGAAGAACCTTCACCTAAAATATTAATCCCATAAAATGGGGTAAGATATAAATCTCAGTAACCAAGGCAATTCCATCATATATTCCAGTTTAATTAGCATACATGCATAATTTCACATAAGCAATAGCAAAATACCAGTCATATCAGTAAATGAAATAACTAGGCTATCATGATTACCATCCCATACTAGCAATCATATTTCCACATGTTAAAGGCCATTAACACTGGGAGAGGCTTGTCCACGGCACCTACTCCCCATTGAGCACAACCAGGGCTCAAGTGCATCTGGGATTTGATCATAACCTAGTGCTTGATCGAAGCACATGCACGGGTCGCAGCCGCACCACAGCTCCACCATGGACTCACAAGGTCCAACACAATACAATAGATAGCCAATCAATTCATTCAACATTTCAAATCATTCATGTACAGCAAATATGAAATTAACAGAGATATATGCATGGAATTTTTATAAACTTGGTTACCTCACTTGTAGACACTTGCAACAGTCACCAATGGTGCAGAAGTCCTCCTATAACCATAGCATCATAGAATTACTACTCTAATTCATCATTAA
Source organism: Erythrophleum ivorense (assembly GCA_026724425.1). NCBI lineage: Eukaryota > Viridiplantae > Streptophyta > Magnoliopsida > Fabales > Fabaceae > Erythrophleum > Erythrophleum ivorense. The sequence goes on from JAIUCV010000008.1 coordinate 28,776,900, forward strand.
CAGTTGCAATCAGTACCCAAAGAATTTAAAATGCTAATGACTACCTAAGAATCACTTACCCAACCACTACAAGTCTCAAATTCGGATTAAGTATGTCTCCCACCAAAAACTTCAATATTTAATCCAAAATCCTAAGCAAATTCGTAGAAAATTAATACCCATATTATAAATTAACCATGGGGGTCTCAAACTAGCAAAGAAAGCATCAAAATGGAGGGTTTATACTTATCTAATGGCAGCCCTAGTCTCAACCTACGAATTTTATCAAGAAAATCCCCAAACACCCACATTTCAGATTTTGGGAATGGTGAAAATACTCAAAATGAAAAACTAATCAGACCAAAATAAAGAGAAAGATGAGAAGATTAAGTTATATAACTATTACCTTGGCTAATTTTGAGCTTAGAGGTGAGAAATGGTAGATTTAGGCTAAGAACCTTAGCCTCCCTTCTGGACCTCCGAATTTGAGTTGTGTTTTTGTGTTTCAGCAAGTGGGGAAAAGGTTGAAGCATTAGGGTTTATGTTGGGTTTTAGTTGGGTCAAATATGGGTCATGGGTTGCTCTAAAGTCTAACTCCAAATGGGCTTTAGATTTTTAGCCTTGTTGGGCTAGTTTTAAGGTGTTGGGTTGCTGAAATTTCAATTGAGCCAGACCAAGTTTTAGGATCTTTATTGTTTTGGGTCTGCACAAGAGTTATTGAGCCAATTATAAGAGCCTACACAAAGTGAATCTTGGGCCTCTATCAGATTGAATTATATTGGGTCTGTACCTAGCTTATTGGGCCTCAATTAACCTCTTATCATGCTCTCCTACATTAATTTGGGCCTAGATGAAATTTCTCTCCCAATTAAATCTCAAACTCATATTAATAATTTATCTTTCTAAAATCTCCATTCACTTAAGTTGCCTAATTATCCTATATTAATTATTCCTAATTAATCTAATCCGTGATTAACACCTTAATTAATTATGGGGTGTCACATATAAGGCCAAGTGAGATAGTAGTTTTGAGTTCCATGAGGTTTTGGCCTTGCTATGATGCCTATACATGCTGTAAATTATGTGTTGTATGTGCTCAAATGTCACTTGCACAAAGGAATTTCATTTCGGACCATTTGGAGCCACTTAGATGTCAAAATGAGCCTTAATTTACCCTTGAACCAAAACCTGATCAAATGAACGAATTTTGGCATGAAATTTGACAAGCATTTAGATACCATTTAGATATTTTAACAAAACTAAAAGAACACAATTTTTGGAATTTGGTATAATTTATTATGCTTTTTCAAAGTAGGCTAAATTATGTAGAATTGCCCTATCATTATTTGTTTGGTCTATTCTAGTTTTTTATGCATTTGAAGGGCTAAATGAACTTCAATACTCATAAAATTTTGCATGCATATATTTAGAATTATAATCTTTCCATAACAACCAAGATCACTTAATTTGGAGTTATGTAGCTCAAGATATGTATTTCTAAAATTTCCAATCTATATATGCACGAAAATCTGATAGTGTTATCATTCCATTAGATTTTCATAGCTAAAAGAATTTATTTTGATTTGAACCTTTTATATCATGTAGTTCATGCACATTATGATTTGATACAATGATTCCTAAGTCTAAATGAGTGTTTGAATGAGTTTCTAAGATTCCTAGAAGGCTCCTCGTATGCATCTTCCATCAAGGAAACAAAGGAAACTCCAAGGGTGCCAAGAAGAAGCATAGCCTCAGCCTAAGAGACTTGGAGTACCTGGGGGAAGGTTTAATTTATTCCAAACTTATTTTTGAGTCATATATGATGGAAGAAGATGAGGAGAAGCCTTGAAAAAATTTTAGAAGCCATAGAAAGTGAAAGGGTATCTTAGGTTCCATAATATGACCTAAAGAAGCAACATATAATTAAGCTCCTTGTTTTGATTGTGTGATGACACCAAGAGGCTTAAAAGGAGTCAAGAATCATAAATAGAAGGAAATAATGGAGCCTAAAACTCAAATGATGGATGTTGCTTCATTATGTGCATTTAGGAACCATAAATGAACCATAAGACAAAGTTAGAGTTCCAAGTAGATAGGTAGCTTTGAGAATGGTTCCAAGAGCATGATTGGTTCCTATTTTATGTATTTAGACCAAGAGAAACAAGCCTTACATCATTGTGAGTGTGTGGCCGAGGAAGGGAGTGCAATTCTAAGGAGAAAAGTGTGTGCTTGCAACAAAGGTAGCTTTCTCCTCTTTCTCTCGCGTATGAATGTGTGCTAACCTTGTCTTTGAATGTGTGTATGTGCATTTTAAGCCATGAAAAGTGTTTTAGCATATGCCTATATCCCATGGTACCATGATGTCATGTTATGTTTTCAAATGATGCTTAGTATGTTTTCTTTGGTTTGCTTGAGTGTGGTAAAGCCAAGAACCTACTAGCCATGGTGAGGATAAGCCAAGAACCCTTAAGAATGGTTAAGACAAAGATTAAAGTCTCTCAAGAGAAAGGCTTAGTTCAAGGCCTTTAAGAAAAGGGGTGAGGCAAGTCTAATAACCTTAAAGAGAATGGGTAAGGCTAATCCACTTACTTGGCAAGCCTATGTATGCTTTGTATGACTTGTTCAAATGCCAAGAATGCTTCTTGAATGATCATACTTTCTATTATGCTCATGCATGCACTTTTAAGACTTGAATTGCATTCTTTATGTATGAGTGAAAGGGAGATAAGCTATTGAGATTCTTTGAATCTCATTCCCTCCTCTCTAATGTCTTAATATGCTAAGTGGACCAAATGAGCAAGGTAATGGAAGCCACCAAGTTGAAAGATGAAAGATTGACAAAGGAATTGTTGTCTTATTTATTTTGTAGCCATATGAAAGGAAAGTGTGGTAATCCATCATTGTATATGTTGTATGGTTTCATGAACATATGTAAATATGTATATGTATCATGTATGTATAAGATTTAATGCAATATGTATGATAGAGCACATTTTGGTTATGGAATGACAAGACTTAATATATACATCCTTATGTATAGCTTGGGGTGAATGAGTGAGTTTTTTATTTCTGGGTTTATGCACCTTTGAGACATGTTTAGTAGGCTATTTTGGTGCTTTTTCACATGCTTAAGTGGCCATGGTTGCCTTAGAAACCAAAATAGACCATTTGGACCCCTTATGAGACATAAAAGTGACAATTTTGCAACCTAATGTTAAAATCTAACCAAATGAATGAATTTGCTCATAAAATTTGGCATGCATATAGTCTCATCCAGAGCTTTTTGGAAAGCCAAAGACCAGATTATTTGGAGCTCTATGGAATTAATTATGATTTTTCAAAGTTGGCATTTTTCTACTATTCTGATGTAGACACTATTTCTTTGGTTAGTTGCTTAGGCTGTGTAATTTGAGAATCAAATGATGTCCAATGCTCTTGAAATTGTACAAGCATAAACTAAACATGATAAGCTTTCCATTGCCACCGAGATCACCCAAATTGGACATCTAAGCAAGGAGATATGCATTTTTTAAGTTGGAGGATAGTACTAGTAGCGATAGGCAACCTCTAATATTATTCCATTAATTTCCAGTTACTAGCAGTCCTAGTTGTGGCCTAGAATTATTTTTAGCATAGAGTAGACATTCATAGCTTTCCAAAATGGTAAATGATGCTTGATTTTGATTTTTCTAAAATTAGTTATGATGTTTCAAAGTTTATGTCAGAATTTTGGAATTCCAACCCGAGGCTTCATCATTGATTTTTATGTATACCATCCACTTGTACAAGTTCTAGACCACTTCTTGAGATGGTTTTGAGTTGTAATTGTGTAATTAAATATGATAATGAGATGGATGAGTTCATATGGTCCATGGGATACCGAATGAAAAATTTATGCTTAACGCAATGCAATTTAATTGTATTTTTTAATGGCTTTTTTTTTAGAATTTCATGTAATTCATGGAAATGAGCCTACAAATGGTATGAGATGTGTAACACCTTCATATCTAGCTCTCTAGCATCATGCCTTACATGCTCATATACATATGGGAAGCAAAAAAGGGAGATGATTTTCTTTAGGTTCATATTCTTTCTCTATGGCATCATCATGCATGGGTAGACATTCACTTTAATGTCACATGGACCGGGTGAGCTCTTTCTATGCATCCTCATGTTTAATTGCACTATTAAGACTCATTTCAATCCCGAAAATATGCTTTAAACCCATGGAAAGCAAAAAGGGATATGAGACATGCAATTTCGTTCTCGATAGATTTGGCCTCATTTCTGGGCAGAGTTTGGAAATTCATAACTAAATACAGAAAAATCGAAAACATATTCTCCTGGTCACTATGGAAAGATTAAGACGTCTAATTCATGGTAAAAATATGTATAAGTCTCAAAATCTCATGCATAAAGCGTGTGACATCCGAAAACATCTACTGGTCAGAGGGGGTTCTGTTACTGTCACAGTTTATTGATATGAACTTTAAAATGGTCTAACTAATTCCAAAAAAATCCAATGCTTGCAAATGATACCACTATGGAAATATGTGGATGTTAGCTAGAGAGGAAAAATATTTCCAGATCAGTTCATGAAGCCAAACTCCCGAAAACCGATGAAACAGTACCTTGGGTCTGGTAAGATGACTGATTCTGGGCTGGAATTTCGAAATTACATATCTTCCTCTCTAGACTCTAAATGAGGTTCTTCCAGTTCCTATAAGTCACTGCAACTATCTAGTTTCTTCATATAAAATTTCGTATCCATTGGACTACGTTTGCCCCTCGGATGACACAAACTCCAAACTGACCAAATGAACAGTGTTTCTGAAGGTCCGAATTTCTTATGCCAACTTTGAAAAATCATAGAAAACTCTATAGACCTCCAAATGACTTGATCTTTTGCTTTCCAAAAATCTCTAAACAAGATCTAGTCACATGTCAAATTTCAAAGCAAGAAGAGGTCATTTGGTTAACTTTTGACATCATGTGCAAAGGGCCACTTGCTTGGTTAGAAAGGGGGCTAATGGGGTCAAATCTTAGTTCTTCTACCTCTAGGACTCTTTGAGCACATGAGAAAGCATCCATAGGGGCTATCAAACATGGCTCAAGTGTCTAACAACCCAGATTGGAGGAACTCACTATCCCACACCCACTTATACACTCATGTGGCTAATGCTAAAATCATGCTTTTCATAACAAAACTTGCTTCTTCATTCAAAATGGATCTCATTCTCATATATACATGATAAATACATTGGTTTACAAGTATTTATACTTGCTACATCATATACATCATTACATCATTAGAGTACATCCTCTAGCTTAAATACATGATAGTAACAAAAACTCTTTACACTTTCTTTACCAATCTCCCTAGCTTCAAGCTTGGTGGCTCCCATCTCTGGCCTCACTTGGTCCACCTAGCATGTTTGGATGGTGGAGAGGGGGAGTGAGATTCAAAGAATCTCAATAGCTCATCTCTCATTCAATCACACACACAAAGCATGCAAACAAGTCTCACAATGTATGCATGGCATGTTAGCATATAAAATCATAAGAAAAGCATTTGTAACATTTGAATTGGCCATGCATAAAAGAAAAAGCATTCTCAACATGTGAGTAGGCCATACATAACATATGAAAGCTTGCCAAGTACATGGATTAGCCTCACCCACTCACTTACAGATTTTGAACTTGCCTCACCCATTCTTAAGAGGTTCTTAGACTCAACCCTTACTCTTTGGGAGTCAACCTCACTTTTAGGAGACTCTTTACTTTGTCTCAACCAACTTGAGGGGTTTTGGCTCATCCTCACCATGGCTAGAGGGTTATTGGCTTTTCCATACTCAAGCAAACCAAACAATCACATAAAACATCATTTAACTTCATAAGGTATCATCATGCTAACATACTTCTCATGGCTCAAAACATACATACACACAAGTAAGACAATGTAAGCACACCATTATGCATGAGAGAAGGTGGAGAGAGCTACCTTATTAGCTATTCACAACTTTCCTCTTCAATTTCTCTCCTCCCTTGTTGCTTTCACAATTACCTCTAGATGGGAGTGCTTCTCTTGAGCCTAACCACACAAGAACATGGAATTACACTTTTAATACTTGATTCATAAAGCTAGGGATTTCTTTCTAGCAACTTTACTAAACATATCAAGCTAGGGATTTCTTTCTCTCACTAGAGCTCACCAACTCTCCTTCCTCTCTCAAGCTCTCAAGAAAGGAAGCAAGGAAGGAGTAAGCATATGTAAGTCTTCGTCTTCTTCAAGAGGGGTTTTCTACTCTCCCTCCTCTGAACCAAGCTCAAAACACGGCTACTTTAACTACTAAAACCATGGGAAGAGAGAGCAAGGGGAGAAGAACAACATTCTAAGAGAAAAGCCATGAAATTCTTACCTTTTCTTGTTCTTCCTTGCTTCTCTAGGCTTCTCTCTCTCTCCTCCGCCTTTCTCTCTATCTTAGAGTGAGCTCAAGTCGGTTATAGAGTGAAAGAAGGAGTTAGGACGCTTTAATAGGTCAAATCTTCTTTTTTCACGCTTTTTCGGACTACCCCTCGCTATAGCGAGCCATAACCCTCGCTACGGCGAGCTCGTGTCTGTCCCAGACCTCTGCCTTTGCTATGGCGCGCACTACAGTGAGCAACTCCCTGGATTTTGTATGGGATGCCCGCACTCGCTATAGCTAGAAGCATTTTCGCTATAGCGAGAAGGCACTCTCGCTATAGCTAGACCATTTCTCGCTATAGCGAATAGGTACATTCGCTATAGCCGGGCTGTAGCTAGCAAACTTAAAAAATTTTTAGCCCCTTGAAAATTTTCAGCTTTTACTCTTCTTCTTTTCTTCTTTTTTCTTTTCTTCTTTTCTTCTCTTTTTCCTAGTTGTTACAAGATGAGCTTAGTAAATATAGTGTTACATTTTGTCACATTCCAAGTTCTCTATAACTATTAACCTAATCAAAGTAATATAAAAAGAATAGCACAGGACAACCTTAACAAGGTGTTAGGGAACTAACCAAAATTTAATAAGAATCAACCCATTTAATTAGTACGAGAAAGGAGAATATATGTTAGGACATCTTAAGGGGATAGTGGCATGTTAGATTGCCTAGTAGGGAAGCATGTAGGGAAAACTTAAGATGTAACACCCCAAAATTAATTAAGGTATTGATCATATATTTAAGTTAATTAAGAATAATTAATATAGAATAATTGGGCAAGTTATGTAAATAGAAATTTTAGAAAGATAAATTATTAATATGGGTTTGAGATTTAATTAGGTTAGAAACGTCATCTAAGCTCAAATTAAATTAAGTAGGCCATAGTTAGAGACTAATAGAGGCCTAATAATTTTAGGTGCAAACCTAATCTTTTAATGTGAGACTTAGCCCAAGAGAAAACACCTAGTGATGGCCCAATCTGATTTAGTGAGCTACGAGCCCAAGACCCAACTTACATAAGCTCTTATAATTGGCCTAACAACCCTCATGCAGACCCAAATCAAATGAGGTCTTAAAATTTGGCCTAACCCAATCAAAATTCTACAGCCCAACTAATGAAATTTGGCTTAACAAGCATAAAATCTGAACCCAATTGGAATTGGACCTTTGGGTCAGCCCATAACCTATTTAGGACCCAAATAAAACCCTAAACATATGCAACCCCCCTCCTACCATTATGCTGAAACACAAAACACAAACACAAGAAGCATGTTCGCACCTTGAGAGGGAGGCTAGGGTTCTAAGTAAGAAATACATCATTTCTCACTTCTAGGCTCAAAATCAGCCAAGGTAATAGTTATATAATTTAATCCTCTCTTATTTCTCTTCAATTTGACCTAATTGGCTTCTTATTTGGAACATTTTCACCATGCCCAAAACTTGAAATGTATTTGTTTGGTATTTTTTTAGAGGATTTTCGAAGCTAGAGGCTAGGAGGGATATTGGGTAAGCATAAACTCTTCATTTTAATGTATTTTCTACTGGTTTAAAACCCCCATTGTTGGTTTGTAGTATTAATATTAATTTTATATGAATTTGCTTAGGATTTAGAGTGATACATTGAAGTTTCTGGTGGAGGAAACATTTAATCTGAATTTTCTCTTGTAATAGCAAGGCTGAGATAGCCTTATTGTTGGTTCTCCAGAAAATTGTCCGCAAGTAAGGCAACTGAGGATTTTGTAACTCCATGGATATATTTACTTTAATTTTATATTTGCTGCACATGAAAGATTTAAAATGCTAAATGAATTGATTAGTTATCTGTTATATTGTGTTTAGACCTTATGAGTCCATGGTAGAGCTGTGGTGCAGCTACCACTCGTGTATGTGCTTTGATTGGGCATTGGGTTATGATTAGACCTAGATGCACTGAGCCCTGGTTGTACTTATTGGGGAGTGGGTGCCATAGATGGGCCTCTCCTGATGTTATTGGCTTTTAACATATGCAAATGTGATTACTAGTATGAGATGATAATCATAGTAGCCTAATCATTTCATTTAATAATATGACTGATATAATTTTGATGCTCATTTGATTCATGCATATATGTTAATTAAATTGGAATATATGAATAGAATTTGCCTTTGGTTACTGAGATTCACATCTTACCATGTTTAATTGGATCATACTTTCAGGTGAAAGCCTTTTCAGTAAGGATAAGGGAAAGCAAGTGGATGAAAATCCATGAGCTCCAGCTATGTGTGGAGGAGGCTACACTTGGGTTGATCTAAGTAGAATAGATGCAATTTTGTTATTTTTTTATATAGTATCATCATGTAATCATGTTGCCAAGTGTAGGTTTTTATACTTTAATTACTTAGAATGTATCTATTGAAGAGTAGGCCTCATTTTAGTTTGCTATTGGATGTATGAACTTATAACATTTGTTATGAACTTTGTTGAACCTATGATATGGTTTACCATTTGGGAAATATAATTATGTGATACATTAGATGTAGACCTGAACTAGTGATGCATGAAATCTTTAATGGAATATATGTTTGAATGATATTTATTGGTAGCTTATGAAATTCTTACTGTCATTAATCCATGAACTTGCTGATATATGGTAGTTGGATGTGTATGAATTAACACTTAAGTTTTGAATGGGTAACAATAGATAAACTAGGTAAATTAGGCAGAGAAAAGCCATTAGAGCCCTATAAATTACAATAGAGCGATCCTAGGGTATCATTAAAGGGAGAGTGGAGTGTATGAGACAAGATCTTAGAAGTTGTAGGATCAGAAGGCATTTTGCTACGGCCAAAATAGTCTTGCCATGGCTAATAAAGGCGAAGTTGCCCATAGAGAGTACGGGAGAGTAATTCATCGTAGCGAGAAGTGGAATTAGCCACCACAAAATGTGAGAGGCCCCTAGAAGGTAATTAGCTGCGGCGAAATAGGGAATTGGGCACGGTGAACTTTGTGAAAATGTCCTAGGTGTTTTAGAGAGGAATTAGCTGCGGTGAAAATAGGATTTGGGCATGGCCAATTGTGAGAGGTGAGTGAGGTAGGCTCTAGGAGGTCCTCTCACCGTAGCGCCATATAGGCTCACCGCAGCAAATCTCCAACTCACTGTGGCGTGAAGAATAAGAAGTGAACCCGAGAGCATTTGGCCGCAGTGCGAAAGTATTTAACTATCGCGAAGGTCCTGAAACTCTTATATTAACCTAGAAACCTTGGATTTTCCTATGACAACATCAAGGGATGACTTAGAAGCACTTGTAAGGGGTTTTTAAGAGTTGAAAGTCAATAGGTAATAGATTTAAAGGCTTTTAATTGGAGATTTGCTTCACTCATGTACATGAATGCTTGTAAGTGTTTGGTTAATGATTTTAATAACATTAAGTTTCAATTTTTTTTCACTTTTTCCTATGATTGATTAATTTAAATAGGTGGTAAACCTTGATTTATAACTATCAATCGCATGTTAAGCTTAATTACCATAATTAGAAGTTAGGGTCGTCACATAAGACAAGCCTATAACCACTTTATGGTAGCATCTCCTTACTTCCACCTATATAGGAATATGGATATGTGTACTTGGCCAAGTAGAAACCCCCATTAGTCTTGTATACCGTAAGCTTAAAGCTACCAAAATATTGGAATAAGTCTTGGAATTACTAACACATACATGGCCAAATGGGTGTAATAGGGAAGGAATCCTAACAAACTAAGTACACACACACCTCATGCTTCCACTGTGTTATATATATATATATATATTGCCTTTAGTGTTGCTAAATCATCTAGCTGTGGAGGAGTGATTGACAATTGTATGTGTGATGTTTGATTTTCGTCAAAACAATGGAAACAGATATATTTCCAAAGCATGTCCCTTGAAATGAATTAGTTGAGACCCAAAAAAATTAGAATAATAATTTAGACACTAAATAATAAATTTAGGAGGCGAGAGGTATCCTAAAATAGAAGCTAAAATGACTATACGAAATTTAACAAAATGGTTACAAAACATAATGGCATTTTTGTAATTTTAGGAAAATTTTGGAATTCTCATATGAGGGCTTTTTAAATAGCAAATTTGAGTTCTCTGGGGTTCTCAGAGGCCTTGAAAACCATGGGAAGCCCTAAGACAATTAAAACCCCTCTGGTGTACATTTTCTAACGTCGATTGACCTAAACTTTAACCCTTTCATTCGGGAAAGTTTTAGCTCTAATTTGAGTGATTCCAAAGGCATTTTATAAAATTGGGAACCTAAATTTTATGATGGAAAAATGGTTCTAAAAAAGGTGCTAAAACAAAAATACCAAAATGAAAGAACAAAATTGGAATTTTAAAAAAGTGGAAGCTTCTTGAATACTCTTTAAGAATTATGCCACACTTTTCCTCATTTCTTAGACTGACTTATTCTACCCAAAAACCAGGGAAGACTCAAGCGACTTAGGCACACAAGACAAGGAAAGGAGAAGGAGAAAATCAAGGTAAGAATTCTTAAGAATTTGTATGCTTCCCCTTCTTGAAACTTATTCCTCTCCTTTCAAGCTTCCTTTCCATGGTTTTAATAAGGAGTTTGGTTCTATTTTAAGGGCAGAATAGAGGAGAGAATTTTGAATTTGGAGGGAACAAGCCAAGCAAAGAAAGAAACATCCAAGAAAGGCTAGGAATCCAAGGTAATTTGCTACTTTCTAAGCTTGAATCTTCTTGTTCTTCTTCCCTCCATTTCACCTCATGTAAGACCAGCTAAGAGGAGTTAAATTTCTAGCTAATCCAAGGATGAATCTTAGGAAAATGAGGGAGGAGAACAAGAATATGCAAAGGAAACAACAAAGTAACTATTAGATATCAAGATAGAAAAGTTAAGGTTTCAAGTGTTCCTTTAAAATTTTGATTTGATTCAAGGATTCCTAGGCCTACATGAGTGTTTGGATGAGCTCTTGAGATCCCTAAGAAGCTCCTCACATGCATCTTTATCAAGAAAACAAAGCAAACTCACTTGGTGCCTCCTTGAAGCCTAGCCTTCGCCTAAGCTAGGTAGAGCACCAAAGGGAAGTTTTAAATTGTTCCAAGCTTGATTTTGAGTCTTATATGATGGAAGAAGATAAGAGGAAGCCTTGAAAAAATTTTAGAAGCCATGGATAGTGAGATGGTATCATAGGTTTTATATTATGACTTAAAGAAGCAACACCTAGCTAGACTCCATGAAATGAATGTGTGATAGCTCCATGAGACTTCAATGGAGTCAAAAATCATAAATGAGTGAAGAGAATGGAGCCAAGATCATGTTTCCATAGGGTTGCTTCATTAAATGCATCATGAAACCATAAAAGGAGCCATATGAACTATCTAACTTTTCTAATGAATGTATGGCCTTGGAATTTGATTCCAAAAGTGTAATTGGTTTCCATATGATGTGTCTAGATTATTATTCTAATTTTTCTAGGTCTCAAATAAAAAGTACCTCTCAGCTAGTACTTTTTAATTTGCATTGCTGTAGGGGTTAGGTATAATATACAATAGATGCATTAGATAGGAGTAATATAAATATATATTATGTGCTACCACTTACATGACAAGTGAAAGGAAAATGGATTAGTAAGCATTAAACAAACCAAGCAAGGACACCTCATGCTTGCACTGTCCAAAGCATAAAACTTCATATTCAATTATCATTTGGTTATGGCAATTGGAGTGTCCAGCCATAGGGATTTGACATCACCTTCATATAAAGCTTAATATGGAGTAAGACACATTCATATTGCCACCTAGCATAGGCACCCAATAAGTAATGAGGTGGAGGAATTTTAGATTTACCTTAATGTCATTCAATTAGAGGTGGGAAGAGCATGAGCTATCCATTTGTGACAATTACAACCATTTTGATGCATTTAGTCTGAGAAGAGAAGGGGAAGAAGGGAATAAAAGTTTGGACAACCATGGAACTACAAAAATAGAACAAGCCATGGAATTAGGAAGGGATTTCAAGGACATTCATAAGAGGTAAACATAGGAAAAACATCCACACTTCTTAACTAATTTTATTTAATCGTTTAAATTATTGATTAGGACACTTTATGGCTATTAGAAGCCACAAAATTTTGGAGCACAAATTAGGGGAAAAACCTAAGAAGAAACCATGGATACATGAGGGGGAAATGCCTAAACTTCCCTTTAACACTAAATAGGCCGTGAATGAGAGTGGAGTGGGAGATAATCTTATATAGCTAGGGAGTTATGGGAATAGCACTTTGGAAATGTCATAATTTGAATAGGAAGAATGGCCCAAAGAGTAGAACTTGTGATTGGTGTTAGACGCCAAACAGAACCATACAATTAGCCACTAAACAATGAACAAACACATGTATTACCATAAGTTAAAATGGATACCAAGAATAGGAAATTTAGGAATTTTGTATTGGGCACCAATAGCTTAATTAAAATGCAAATAGTAGCCATGACTTCTTCCTAATTAAGACAATATGTGATTGGAATTTTTGGAAAACACTTAGCAGTAAGAGCTAAGGAATAACGTGACAGAACAACAGTAACGAAACAGGTAGTTAACATTGTATTCTATCTATTCACGCATGTAATTGCATTGGATAATTCCTGAATTTTATGCTATGTATGGTTGCATATATGCCCACTAATGTGACTGTCATGAGTATATTAGCTCACTATTATTGGCCAATGACTGGCTTAACAAATGAATGTATACTGCTATCTGGGATTCACGTGCTCCTACACCGAAGTGTGCATTGATTGTGCAATGGTTGTTATTTAGTGTATTATATGTGCATACTTGGAATATATTGTTAACTACTGAGATTTTATCTCATTATAAAGCAAACCATTTTTAGGTATTAGTTGTACCTTAGACGAAGCCAAGCATGTAGAAACTGGACAAGCAGAATAGCAACTAACATGTTGTCCTTATAGTTAGTTTGCAAATTTTTTGTGTAGCACCAAATGCTAGAGCATGATTATAGTTTGGAGCATGTAAAGTCATTTTGTAACCGTCTATTATGCATTTATAGGATAGTTATATGGATATGATTTTCGGTGTAAGCTAACAATGATGTTTAGTTAAAGTATTACTTCATGTATAAGAGTAACTTTGATGACTGTTTTGCATGAAACTGATTATCATTATCATAAGATCTCTATGTCCAAATTCTTATAATGAACTCTCCATCCTTTAGACTAAAGGTCTGGAAAGTTATGGGGTTGTTGGAATAGGTTAGATCAAGGAAACAATGTACTAATTTAACTTAACTTCTATATGAGATAACTCTAAGCAAATATTGTAATAAATCTTGTTAAATAGGTAAACTAAGGAATTAATGCATGAAATTTTATAAGAAGGTGGCTAAGATAGAAGACTTAGGTCTAGAAAGTTTTAGAAATTTTAGAGTTGGTTTATTAAGGCAACGAAGTTAGAAATAGAATAGATAGTGTACAACAAGTTCAACTGAGGTAATGGTCAAAAAAATAGTGGTTAAGGGGCTATCCATAAGAGTTTTCAAAAACTATTTTAATGGCTTATAATTAACACAATAAGGAGTCATTATACTAATTTTTATAAATTTTGGACATCATTTGATGGGGGAAAGAAATTTCATAAGACAAGTTGGAAAATGTAGTAAAATTGTGACTATGGTAGCTTTTGTTTCTTCATAATGTGATGCGAAATTGTATGGTAATTAGAGGAACAAAGCTTGAATCTATATTTCTATATATATAAGATGAAAATCCCCCAGATGGGTCAGTACAGATCTCTTAGATTTAGGATCTTGTTGACAAGAGATTGAATTTTGCACTATGAAATTTAAGACCATGTCAACAAGGTCTTCTGTTAGGAGTACAAGATCCTTTAACATTATAAGTTATAGCATATGCTAAGCATAGGTATGACATTCTTCATGGGTAAAATTGTTGGCCAACCCTAGTCCACCAAAAGGGGGATGATTTCTGGTCTTAACATGGAAGAAACAAGGGTTTTGGAGTATGAGAAACAAGAATATGCAATTAGATTTAAAAGAAAAGCTTTAGAATTCAAGTTGTATAACTTAGGGATTTTGTTGCACTTAGCCAATTTTAAAGCTTTCTAAGGATAGTCTAGCCTATGTAAGAGTATGTATGAAATCTTAAGACATCTAGAAGGCATCACAAGTGCCAATTCCATAAGAAAAATCAAGCAAACTTTATAGGTCCATTATCTTGCTCATGTCTTGGCCAAGCATGCTTCAAGCACCTAGGGAGAGTTTTAACTAATTCTAAGGATGGGAATGGCCTAGATATGATTACTAAACATCAAGGGAAGCAATGGTTTGAATTTAGAAATCATGGTTTGTGAGATGGAGGTTTAGGTTCCTTTTTAAGACATAAAGAAGCAACTTGAGTTTAGGCTTTTTGAATTAAAATTGTGATGACTCCAAGGGGTCTAAATGAAGTCAAGAGACTTAGATTGAATGAGAAATTGGAGCCAAGATCATGAATCCTAGGGGTTGCTTCATTATGCACTTATATGGAACCATAAATATGTCTTAGAACAAAGGAAGCTTGCACAGAGCTTGTATAAGATTAGAACTTGTTCCAATGATATACCTTTATCTCATTTGATGTGTTTAGGCCAAGTGAACCAAGCTCCACCTAGTTATGTGTGTGTGGCTGAAAAGGGGAAAGGAAAGGCTAAGGAAGGAGATTATGATTTTTGATTCAAGGTAGCTCTTTAACCTTTCTCATATACATATCTTGGATATTTAGTTATCATTGCATTCTTATATGTATGTTTGAACCATGAGATATATTTATAGCTTTCGATGAAATGCTTTGGTACCATTATGCTTCTTAAAATATGTTTTGAATGCAAGATGGCTTGAATGGGTAAGGTTGTGCCAAAAGTCTTTTAGAATGGGTGAAGAGATGCCAAAATTTTCTAAGAATGGGTGAGACAAAGCCAAAAGTCTTAAGAAGGAGTAAGGCTAAGTCAAAAATTCCTAAAAGTGGGTGAGGCTAGACCAAAAACCTTTAGAGCCTATGTTTGACAATGTATGAGTTTATATGATATGAGAAAATGTTTATGTATGCTTATAAGATGCTTTTAGAACATGCTTGCATTCCTTAACTTGAAAACATGCCACATATGTATGCTTGAAAGGGCAAAAGAGCTATTGGGATTCTTTGAATCTCACTCATTCCCCACATATGTCTAACCATGTCTAGGTGAGCCAAGTGGAGCAAGAAAGGGAGACCAAGTACCTTGAAGACTAGAACTTTGACAATAGTATAGGAAATTTTACATTTTGATGTCAAAGTTTGTAATTATATGATGTATATATGATGTAAACCTTTGAGCATGCATAAATACATGTAACTATGATGTATGTATCAATTTTGAAGTCAAATGAATGGTTATGTAGGTTTTTGACAACTTAGAGCCCTTATTCATATATGTATGGATTTAAGTAGGAGGTTAGTTTTGAGATGTATGATGATTTGGACCACTTGGGATGCTATCATAGGTTGTGTTTATGCTTTTGGATGTGCTCAAATGGTTGTGGAATCATTAGAAGACCATTTGGTACATATTTGACCCCTTTGAGCTTTCAAAATTGACATGATTTTAAGCTGAACTGAAGTTTGACCAAATGAACAATTTTGGGCCTAAAATTTGGCATGATTATAGGTCACATCTAGAGATTTTCACATAGCTAAAAAGAACCTAATTTGGAGCTCTAGTGAATTTATTATGAATTTGCAAAGTTTCGTCAAATTATGCAAAATTGTACTAGTTATTGTTTATATGGTCAATTTATATTTCTGTGTTACTTGAGGGCCAAATGAAATCCAATGCTTATAAAATTTTACAACTATAAACTAGACATGATAAGTTTTTTGTAACCATTGAGAGCGCCTCATTTAGAGTTCTATAGAGGAAGAAATAAATTTTTGAAATTTGAATTCAGTTGTAGAATGCATCAATGACTAGTGTTACTGTTCCATCTATTTTCATGGGATAATCCTAGTTGTTTTATCTAAAATTTTTATGGCAATTAGAGGACATTTGTATCTTTCAAGAATGGTATAATTTTTTATAATTTCAATTTTTTATAATTAATTATGATTTTTCAAAATTTATATCAAAATATGGAATGGGTAAGAAAAATGCCAAGTGTAATGTGATTTTATGTCTTATGGGTTGGACCTAAATTTTAAGCTCCCAATTGTGATAATTCTGTTTAAAAAAATGTGTTATGGATGGAAAAGGAAGGTGGTATGCTCATACGGTCCCTAAAGCCAATATTGAATTGATCCAGCATTCGATGTCAGTTATTTCTGCCACTAAAAGTGTGATTTTCATGCAAATAAATGCCATAAGCCATTTATGCTATGAATTGAGTCCTATATAGTTATGGTATTACAGTTTGAAATACTTGTATGTGTTATGTTTCTTGATGCATTCATGAAATATGTTTTATGTTTTCCAAAATGAGCTATATGTGCATGAAATGGCTATGTGACAGCTCCTAGCTCCCTAAGACTTTGAATTGAGTGCAGTAGCTCTTCTTTGGTCCCAAGATTAGATTTATTAAGCCTAACTACTTTTGTTAAAGCCATGACTTGTTAATGAATGAGTTTTTATGCTAAAAAGTTGCATTTAAATTATATGAGAAATATGTGTGGCATTCTTGCACTATATACATTGTATTTCCTTATAGTGTTCATATATGCATTGATTGGTTGAGATTGGCTACTAAAATTCTTCCCAGAATCTCACCCATATGCTCTCACTAACCATTCCAGGATCACCAAGCAAAGGCAAGGAAGATGAAAGAAGCCAGACATTAGAAATGATGTATTAAAATAGGTTATGTACTTAAATTTGATCAACGTATCCAGAATGGCATGGATAGTATATTTAATGTATCTATGATGGCTTGTGATGCAACATAATGTAAATTACCATGATGGGAACTTATATATGAATATGAGAGTATGAATGTAGGGCACATTGTGGAAGAATATGACCATATATGTGAAAATTGGCCTATGTTGAGCCATATTGTGTGTATGCAATTTCGGGTACAAAGGGGTCATATTTTGATCTAAGCCTTCTTGTATGTAATAGGATTGATGGAAATGATGTTGAAGATAATTGAAATTAGCTCAAAGTGGAAGAATGCAATTTGGACATCATTTAGATCACTTTTGAACTTAAAGTTGGTCTAAAAAGATCTTAAATTGCACCTCTACTAAAAATGGCCTAAATGTTCTCATTTGAATATGAATTTGACACCCAATTAGAACTTTTATAGAGCTTTCTAGTAAGCTAAGAATGGAAATTTTTGGAGCTTTATAGAATATTTTATGAATTTTCAAAGTTTAGAAAATTATGTAGAATAGTCCCTTGTATTGTTCATATTATCTAGTTCTAGTTTTTCATGTTTTTGAGAGGGCCAACGAACTCAATTGCCCATGAAATTTTATAAGCATATAAGTCACGTCATAAAATTTTTGTAGATACCTAATTTGCGTGAAATGAAGTTACATAGCTTGAGTTATGAATTTTTTAATTTTTATGCAGAATATGGAACCTATAGCTAATTTGGGCTAGGATGACTCCATGGGCTTCCAATGTGATTTTTATGACCAAATATATCAAGACAAGTTTGTTTATGATAAATATGACTAAATGAAATGAAAAAACCGAAATCAAAACCTTACAACTCATTTTGATTTGTAAACAGACCAATTTTGCTGATAAATGTATATATTCAATTATGTATGTTATGGTTAATGAAGCTAGGTATGACACTTTCCACTAGCTACAAATGTAATACCTTATATTTCTATTACTAGACTCTTCTATTCTGGGCAATTGGTGCATATTCACAAGACAAAGTTAAGGAAAAGTATGAAAATAATACACCTTTATTGCATTACGTTGGGGTAAAATTATTCAATTCACATTACATGGGCCCCGTGGATTATCCAACAACATTATCTAGCCATTTATCATTGGAAAAAATCACAATCTATTGCACCGTAGATTCTAGCTCATTTCATAAGATTCATAAGCTTCACATCATTACTTCCATAAGAGCATAAGAAAAAGGGAATGAAAATAATGGATTTATTTACATTGCGTCATACTTAAAAATTTGCAATCGGTGTCACGTGGACTGTGTGACTCATGCTATGCATCCTCATATTTAAATACATCATTACAACTCATTTGAATCACAAAATCATGCCCACAACTCATGGAACCTAAAATGGTGCATGGAATATGGAGGTTCATTCTTGGCCAGATTAGCTTCATTTTCTGACCATACTTTGGAAAATCATAACTAAATCTAGAAAAATAAAAATCATACAATCATGGTCATTCTGGGAAGCTATGGATGCCTACATCACACTAAAAATACGCCCAGACCATAACATTCATCACAGAGGGCGTTTGACATCCAAAATCGTCCAAAGGTCAGACTAAATTCTGGAACTATCACAGAATTCTGTAGAAAATTTTGAAAATGTCCAATTAATTCCACAAAAATCCAATTCATGCAAATGAAACCAATATAGAAAGCTGTGGATGTTAAATAGAAGGAAAAATTTCTCTAGACTAGTTTATTAAGCCCAGACCTCGGAATTCAATGGAATAGTACTTCTGGTCGGGCAAAATATTGATCCTGGACAAAATTTTCAAAAATTTATATCTCCCTCTCTAGACCTCCAAATATGGTGCTTCTAGTTGTCACCGATCACTGTGACTGTCTAGCTTCTCTGTATAAAATTTCATGGCAATTGGACATCGTTGGGGCTTTGTGTAACAAAATACAATTTCAGACCAAATGAAGAGTGCAACAAACTAGAAACCATGAAAATTGCCAAGTTTGAAAAATCATCAAATATTCTGTAGACCTCCAAAAATTAAGATCTTTAGCTTCTCAAAAATCCCTAATGAGACCTAATTGCATACCAAATGTTAGATCAAGACTAACTCATTTGACCAAAAAGTGACATAGGGTTCCATAATGGTCAATTTTCGCTCTATATAGGGTACCAAAGTTGCCATATGGATTTCCCTTGGTCTAGGCACCTTTTGGGCAAGTATCAAAGTACATTTAAGACGTAGGTGAGCTGCCCAAATGGTCCCAAACCTCATGCATATCATTTTGGCCATTCAACCCACACTTAAGCATATTTACATGAAACTTCCCAATTGCATACTTGGGCATTACATACTTAAATTGTATTCTAGAGCTCATACATCATATCTATACATTTAAACATCACATATATCATATTTACACATGTCTCAAGGGTCATAGACCATTTACAACATCATATATATTGTGAAGCTTCATTATGGATTCAAAAAGAATAAAACTAGGCATATGGTTGTCAATCTTCCTTCTTCATTGTTGTTGACTCCCATCACTATAATTACTTGGTCCACCTAGCATGTTAGATCATTGGAGAGGAGGGGATGAGATTTCAAGAATCCCAATAGCTCATCTCCTATTCAATCATACATTATATGCGCAAAGCAAGCTTTACAAATGTATGCATGGAGAAAATGAAAATCATGGACATTTAAAAAGCAAGCTTAGCATATGAACCAGTCATACAAGACATGCAAGAGCTCATTGAGTATTTGGATTGGCCTCACACTTCTCCTCATGGATTTTAGACTTGCCTCACCCATTCTTTAAGAGCTTTGGACTTAACCATACTCTTGGGAGCCCACTTTGCTTTTGGGAGACCCTTTACTTGTCTCAATTAAGCTCAAGGGTTCTTGGCTCATCCTCACCATGGTGAAGACTTCTTGGCCTTTCCACACTCAAGCAAACTCAAACAAACATCATGTACTCATTTGGAATCATAATATGGCATCAAGAATCATGGCATATAAAGGCATGCTAGCATACTTCTCATAGCTTGAAAATACACATACACATATTTTAAAACAAGCTAAACACACATTTATGCATGAAAGAAGGTGGAGAGAGCTACCTTGTATACAATCACACACTTTTTCCTTTGGATTCAAGCCTCCTCTTTTAGCCACACACTCACAAATTGGTGGAGATGGTTTCTCTTCGCCTAGATACAATTTATGGGAGCCAATTAGGTTCATGAAACACATTGTAAGGCTACACAACTTACTTAAACCCTAGATTGCTCTATAACCTCTATTATGGTCCATAAATGCACCTAATGAAGCAACACCTCTCAAATAATTTTTAGGCCTCATTCTTTCCTTTGAAATATGATTCTTGACTCCTTTGAAGCCTCTAGGAGTCATCACACCATTAAAACAAAGGGCCTAGCATCATGTTGCTTCTTTAGGTCATAATATGGAACCTAAAACACCAAATCACTTTCTATGAGTTTTAAATTTTTTTCAAGGCCTCCTTTCATTTTCATTCATCAAATATGACTCAAGAATAGCCTTAGAAAAATTTAAAACTCTCCCTAGGTGCCTTATCCCTTCTTGGGCAAGACATAAGAGCATTTGGCCTTTCATGGCGTTTTGTTTATTTTCATGGAGGAAGGGGCATATGGGGGACCTCTTAGGAATCTTAGGAGCACATTTAAAGATTCATTTAAGCCTAAGAAAATTCATGTTAAATCAAATTTGCAAGGGAGCATTTGGATCCCTAATAGTTCCATCTTGTTTCCTAATGCCCCTTTCTTGATTCTATTAGTTCATTCTTAATCTTTACCCTCTAAAACCTCTAATCCCTCCATGATTTGGATAAAACACAGCCCCTAGGAGATGGGCTCTTTGTTGGATGAAATACCTTCAAGGGAAAGGGGGGTAAGAAACTACCAAAGAGTAGAGATTTTACCTTACTTTCTTGGTTCCTTTGGCTTGTTCTTCCACTTAGTTGGCTTGCTCCCTTAAATTTTGAAATTCCCCTCTCTGTTCTGCCACCAAAACAACACCAAACTCTCCATTATAACCATAGAAAGAAAGCCTAAGAGGAGAGGAGCAAGTTTCAAAAAGGAAGGATATGGAAATTCTTAAAGATTCTTACCTTTTTCTTAGATTTCTTCTTCCAAAATCCTCCTCCTCTTGTGCGCCTAAGAAGCTTGAGTTTTTCTCTGAAAATGGCAGAAGCAAGTTAGTTTAATGAAGGAGAGAAAGAACATGACTTATAAATAAGAATTTGGAAGCTTCCTTTAACACTTTAATTCCATTTTTGCCTTTTCATAATAGCATTTCCATTTCTCCTTCATTTTAGCTCCTTTTTTAAAACTATTTTGTCCATTATAAAATTTAGGTTCCCAATTTAGCAAAATGCCTTTGGAATCACTCAAATCGGAGCTAAAACCTTTCTAAACGAACTAGTCAAAGTTTGGGTCAACCGATGTCGGAAAGAGTACACTGGAAGGGTTTTACCTGTCCTGGGGCTTCCCACGGTTTTTGGGGCCTCTGAGAACCCTGGACAACTCAAAATTTCCATTTAAAAATCCCTTTTAGGTGCTTTTCCAAAATTGTACTTATTTATGAAAATGCCACTAGCCTTTCGATAAATTTTTTGAATCACTTTGACCCCAGTTTCTAGGCAACTCAAGGCTGAAATTCTCATTTTCTATTATTGAAAATTTTATTCATATTTTATTTGGCCTTGAATCACTCATCTCAGGGAACTTGCTTTTCTAACTGGCCTGTTTCGGCGTTTTTACAACGTATCGAGCGTTATATTTCCACCCCTCTTAAAATAAATTTCGTCCTCGAAATTTAAATAATATACCTTATGGAAAGAGTTCTGTATATTTCTTCCTCATATTATTCTCTAATTCCCAGGTGGCTTCTTCAGGAGATAACCTCTTCCAAACCATTTTCACCAGCGGTATCGTCTTATTTCATAACTGCTTGAGTCTAATGTCCACGATCCGATCTGGTGATACTATGTATGATAAATCATCCTGTAACTGCACATTCTCATATTTTATGACATGTGAGGGGTCGAGCTGATACTTTTTAAGTTAGGAAATATGGAATACATTGTGGACTTAGCTTATGTTCGGAGGAAGGGCTAGTCTATATGCCACAGGTCCTACTTTATCAAGAATCTAGAAAGGACCTATGTATTTTGGACTGAGTTTTTTGCTTTTGATGGACTGACCTATCCCTGTGACTAGAGACACTTTAATGAAGACATGGTCTCCAATCTCAAACTCTAACGCCAGCCTACGTTTATCTGCATAACTTTTCTCTCTACTTTAGGCCATTAAAAGTTTTTTTCTAATAGTTTCTATCTATCTAGAGGTCTAGTCCACTAACTCTAGGCCTATGAGGCTCCCTTCTCCTAGCTCAACCCAATACATTGGGGACCTACACTTTCTCCCATACAATGCCTCATACGGTGCCATCTGTATACTTATATGATAACTATTATTGTAGGCAAACTTCGCTAGAGGCAAGTATGTATCCCAGTTCCTTTTCATTTCTAAAACACACGCCCTCAATATGTCCCCTAGGGTTTGGATAGTTCTCTCTGTCTGTCTATCCATCTGAGGATGATAGGTTGTGCTAAATCTAATTTTGGTGCCTAGAGCATCCTGCAATGATCTCTAAAAATTTGATGTGAATCTGGGATCTCTATCTGATACTATGCTCCTAGGCACACCATGTAGTCTAACTATCCCCTGATGTACAGCTCGGCTAAATTATCTAGGGTGTAAGTGGCTTTCATAGGTAAGAAGTGCACTGACTTTGTTAGTTTATCCACTATTACCCATATTGCATCATGCCCTGATGATGTCTTGGATAACCCCATGAGAAAATCCATAGCTATGCTATCCCATTTTCACTCCAGGATATCTAAGGGCTGAAGTAACCCAGCTAGCTTCTGGTGCTCTATTTTCACTCTCTAACATACTAGACATCGGGAGACATATTCTGCTATATCTGTTTTCATTCCAGGCCATCGGAATATTTTCTTCAAATCCTGGTACATTTTGTCACTACCTGGATGAACAGTATACTTCTTTTTATGTGTCTCATCTAATATCTTCTCTTTGATTTCTGTGTTTCTAGGCACATATAGCCTATCCCTGTTCCTTACTATGTTATCCTCAGACAGATTAAACTCCTGAGTACTATCCTGGGCTATCTGAGCTCTAATTTTAGTTACGTGATCATCTATTTGCTGGGCCTCTCTTATCTGATCCCTCAGGTCATTTTCTATTCAGGTTTCACTCATTAATAATTTCCCTGAATACACCTTGTAGGAGAGACTCATGTCTATGAATCTCTCAATTAATTCCTGCTCTCGAATCATCATACAGGCTATGTATATGGATTTTCTACTCAGAGCATCAGCTACCACATTAGCCTTACCAAGATGGTATTTCAGTGTGAAATCATAATCTTTCAGAAATTCTAACCATCTCCATTGCCTCATATTCAGCTTTTTCTGTTCAAATACATATTTGAGGCTTTTGTGGTTGCTGTAAATTTCTATTGCTGCCCCATACAATAAGTGTCTCTATATTTTCAAAGGAAATACCACTGTGGCTAAGTCTAGGTCGTGTGTGGGGTAGTTTTCCTCATGAGGTTTCAATTGTCGAGAAGCATAAGCTACCACTCGGCCTTTCTACATAAGCATACATCCTAACCCTTTTTAAACGCATCACTGTATACTACAAAAGTTTCCTTAAGGTCAGGGAGTACTAAAACTGGCGCTGTGGTTAACTTGTGCTTCAATTCTTGAAAACTACTCTCACATTTCTCATTCCACACAAACGGCACATTCTTTCTAGTAAGCCTAGTCAGTGGCATCACTATCTGAGAAAAGCCTTGAATGAACTTCCTATAATAACCTGCTAAACCTAGGAAGCTCCTGATCTCTGTCACTGTCTTAGGTCTCTCTCACTATAATACTGCCTCTACCTTATAGGGATCTATTGCGACCCCTGCTTGGGAGATCACATGACCTAAAAACTAAACCTCAATGAGCCAAAACTCACATTTACTAAGTTTAGCATATAATTGTCTCTCTCTCAGGGTCTCCAAGGCTAATCTCAAGTGTTGCTCATATTCCTCTATACATTTTGAGTAAATGAGGATATCATCTATGAAGACAACTACAAATCTATCTAGATATGGCCTAAAGACTCTATTCATGTAATCCATAAATACTGTAGGTACATTTGTCAACCCCAAGGGCATAACCAAAAATTCATGATGCCCATATTTGGTTCTAAAGGCTATTTTGGGAATATCTTCAACCTTTATTCTAAGTTGATGATATCCTAACCTGAGGTCTATCTTTGAAAATACTAACACTCCTACTAATTGATCTAGGAGGCCATCTATACGTAGGAGAGGGTACTTATTCTTAATGGTGATCTTGTTGAGTTCTCGGTAATCTATACATAGTCTAAGGCTCCTATCTTTCTTCTTTACAAATAAGACTGGAGCTCCTCACGACGAAACACTGGGTCTGATGAAACCCTTTTCTAATAGCTCTTCTATCTATTTTTTAAGCTTAGCTAGCTCGGTGGGAGCCATCTTATACAGGGCCTTAGACACTGGACCTGCCCCAGGTATAATGTCTATAGGAAACTCTACCTCTCTCTCTGGGGGTAGTCTGCTAATTTCTTTAGGGAATACCTTTAGGAACTCCCTCACTACGTGAATCTCATCTATGCCCTCTTTTACCCCAACTTGAACTAAAAAGAAAACTAGATACCCCTGACAACCATGCTCTAGAGATCTCTCAGCCTGGGAGGTGGTCATAACAAATAACTCAGCCCTAGTACTAGGTACAGTCCCACACTCAGGTAAAGTGATGCACCTGTGGCTACAATCTAATATGGCATTATTTGCAGACATCCAGTTTATGCCAATAATCACATCAATATCAATAAAGGGCATACAAATCAAATCAAGGGTGGTCAGGCAATGATTGAACTGGATCATACAATTAAAGCAAGCATGGTAGGTAATGGCTCGGTTTCCTATAGGGGTGGATACATGCAACTCATATGGCAATGTATGCATACTTAGACCCAACCTCCTAACACAGTCATATGATATGAAAGAGTGGCTAGCACCCGAATCAAATAATATAGTCACAAAAAATTTATTTATTTTAATAGTACCTTAAATCAGACTCGAGGACTGGCTAGCCTCCTGCTGTGATAGGGCGAAGACTCTTTCCTAGGTCTGTGGTCTGGGGGGAAGAGCCATCTCCCTCGCCTATGTGATCTACAAAGGGGCCTGTGGAGGAGCTTGGGTATAATCTCTGGCCATGTGTCCTAGCCTACCACATTTGAAGCATACCTTCTGCCCTGTATAGCAGAGTCTAGTGCCATGATTCCTGCTACACTGGGGATATATGATAGGTGCACTACCTTTGCTAGACTGCATCCTCTATCTCTTGCCCTTTCAGTTCCACTGACTCTTTCTTGCTCTACAGCTAGTCACTACAACCTGTGAACCCTCTTGAGGTCTCTTGGGCTCAGAGAGGGGAAGGGGTGGCTTGGTGCTGGAGGTAGGCTGCATCATCTTGAGATTTATTTCTGTGACTCTACATACTTCCACAAGGGTATTAAAGTACCTGATTCTCTATGGCACTACCCTGTCTCTGATCTCAGGGAGCAAGCCCTTCTCTAACCTATATGCCCTCCATCTTTCATCATCATGTCTATGTAGGTATAAGGAATATCTGGAGAGTTCAACAAATTTTACTATATATTAGTCCATAGACATCCCCGGAGTTTGTTTAAATAGGATCAATTCTGATTCCTTCTTATCTTGAATGAAATCAAAGAAAAACTTCTCATGGAACACCTAGAGGAATGCCTCCCATGTAATCGAGGCATTCCTCTCTCTCAAGATCAGCTCAGTGCCCTTCCACCAATAATTTGCTTCTCCCTGTAACTAAAACACTTCTATCTTGGTTTTTTGCTTAGACATGCACTCCATCACCTTGAAGATTTTCTCTAATTTCATAATCCAAGGCTCAACTTTATCTGAGTTCATCTCACCATCAAAGGTGGGAGGCCCGAACTTCCTGAACTGTATAATAACTTTTCTAGTCGAGGGCTGCTACTGTGCAGGAGGCATCTGAGCTGGTGAAATCGAGGCAACAGCCTACATGTGTGGCTGAGGATCTAGGTGAGTTGCCCCTGAATGCTCGAGACGACTTGAATGTGGAGGTGGCTGAGGAGGAGTAGGTGTAGGGCCCTGGCTATCTCTCTCAGTAAGCCATTCCTGAAGCTGCATAATAACGGCCTGTTGCTGATCCAGGTAAGCCATGATAGACTGTAGGGCTCCAGAACTGGATCACTAGGCCTGGCTTCATCAGCATGAGCTGCTCTAGAGGGCCAACCTCTCCTAGTGTTCACCATCATACTGAAACATCATAGCAAACTGTAACATAAGCTAGGGAACACTTCCACCATCAAATATACTCAATTCACCAGAAAACAAGTTCATATGCATTTAGGCAACTCATAAACACAAGCCACTACCCACAATGAGAGCCTGAACCTTTGGTATGATACCAATAAATGTAACACCATAGATTTTGACTCATTTCATAACATTCATAAGCTTCACATCATTGCTTCCATAAGAGCACATGAAAAAGGGAATGAAAATAATGGGTTTATGTGCGTTGCATCATACTTAAAAATTTGTAATCAATGTCACGTGGACTGTGTGAGCTCATGCTATGCATTCTCATATTTAAATACATCATTACAACTCATTTGGATTACAAAATCATGCCTACAACTTATGGAACCCGAAATGGAGCATGGAATATGGAGGTTCATTCTCGGCCAGATTAGCTTCATTTTCTGACCACAATTTGGAAAATCATAACTAAATCTAGAAAAATTGAAATCACACAATCTTGGTCATTCTGGGAAGCTATAGATGTATATATCACATGAAAAATATGCCTAGACCATAACATTCATCATAGAGCGCGTTTGACATCCAAAATCATCCAAATATCAGACTGAATTTTGGAACTATCACAGAATTTTGCAAAAAACATTGAAAATGTCCAATTAATTCCACAAACATCCAATCTATACAAATGATACCAATATGGAAAGCTATGGATATTAAATAAAAGGAAAAATATCTTTAGACTAGTTCATTAAGCCCAAACCTCAGAATTCAAAGGAATAGTACTTCTGGTCAGGCAAAATTAATAATACTGGATAGAAATTTCAAAAATTCATATCTCCCTCTCTAGACCTCCAAATGAGGTGCTTCTAGTTGTCACTGGTCATTGTAATTGTCTAGCATATCTGTATAAAATTTCATGGCAATTGGACATCGTTTGGGCTTCGTGTAACATAATACAATTTCGGACCAAATGAAGAGTGCAGCAAACCAGAAACCATGAAAATTGCCAAGTTTGAAAAATCATCAAATATTCTGTAGGCCTCCAAAAATTATGATCTTTAGCTTCTCAAAAATCTCTTAATGAGAACTAATTGCATGCAAAATCTTAGATTAAGATTAATTCATTTGGCTAAAATGTGACATAGGGTTCTATAATAGTCAATTTTGGCTTTATATAGGGTACCAAAGTTGCCATATGAATTTCCCTTGGTCTTGGCACCTTTTGGGCAAGTCTCAAAGTGCATTTAAGACTTAGGTGAGCTGCCCAAATGGTCCCAAACCTCATGCATCTCATTTTGGCTATTTAACTCATACTTATACACATTTACATGAAACTTCCCAATTGCATACTTGGGCATTATATACTCAAATTGTATTCTAGAGCTCATACATCATATCTATACATTTAAACATCACATAATATCATATTTACACATGTCTCAAGGGTCATAGACCATTTACAATATCATATATATTGTGAGGCATCATTATGGATTCAAAAAGAATAAAACTAGGCATATGGTTATCATCTTCCTTCTTCATTGTTATTGACTCCCATCACCATAGCCACTTAGTCCACCTAACACGTTAGATCATTGGAAAGGAGGGGATGAGATTTCAAGAATCCTAATAGCTCATCTCCCATTCAATCATACATAATATATGCAAAGCAAGCTTTACAAAAACATGCATGGAGAAAATAGAAATCATGGACATTTAAAAAGCAAGTTTAGCATATGAACTAATCATACAAGACATTCAAGAGCTCACTAAGTATTTGGATGGCCTCACACTTCTCCTCATAGATTTTGGACTTGCCTCACCCATTCTTTAAGAGCTTTAGACTCAACCATACTCTTAGGAGCCCACTTTGCTTTTAGGAGACCCTTTACTTGTCTCAACCAAGCTCATGGGTTCTTGGCTCATCCTCACTATGGTGAAGAATTCTTGGCCTTTCCACACTCAAGCAAACTCAAACAAACATCATGTACTCATTTGGAAGCATATATGGCATCAAGAATTATGGAATATAAAGGCATGCTGGCATACTCCTCATAGCTTGAAAATACACATACACACATTTAAATAAGCTAAATACACATCCATACATGAAAGAAGGTGGAGAGAGTTACCTCGTATCAATCACACACTTTTTCCTTTGGATTCAAGTATCATCTTTCGGCCACACACCCACAAATTGGTAGAGATAGTTTCTCTTGGCCTAGATACAATTTATGGGAGCCAATTAGGTTCATGAAACACATTGTAAGGCTACACAACTTACTTAAACCCTAGATTGCTCTATAACCTCTATTACGGTCCATAAATGCACCTAATGAAGCAACACCCCTCAAATAATTTCTAGGCCTTATTTTTTTCTTTTAAATATGATTCTTGACTCCTTTGAAGCCTCTTGGAGTTATCACACCATTAAAACAAAGGGCCCTAGCATCATGTTGCTCCTTTAGGTCATAATATGGAACCTAAGACACCAAATCACTTTCTATGAGTTCTAAATTTTTTCCAAGGCCTCATTTCATTTTTATTCATCAAATATGACTCAAGAATGGCCTTAGAAAAATTTAAAACTCTCCCCTAGGTGCCTTATCCCTTCTTGGGCAAGACATGGGAGCATTTGGCCTTCCATGGGGTTTTGTTTGTTTTCATGGAGGAAGAGGCATATGGGGGACCTCTTAGGGGATATTAGGATCACATTTAAAGATTCATTTAAGCCTAAGAAAATTCATGTTAAATCAAATTTGCAAGGGAGCATTTGGATCCCGAATGGTTCCATCTTGTTTCCTAATGCCCCTTTCTTGATTCTATTAGTTTATTCTTAATCCTTGCCTTCTAAAACCTCTAATCCCTCTATGATTGGATAGAACACAGCCCCCTAGGAGATGGGCTCCTTGCTGGATGAAATACCTTCAAGGGAAATGAGAGGAAAAAGCTACCAAAGAGTGGAGATTTTACCTTACTTTTTTGGGTTCCTTTAGCTTGTTCTTCCACTTGGTTAGCTTGCTTCCTCAAATTTCAAATTCCCTTCTCTGTTCTACCCCTGAAATAGCACTTAACTCTCCATATAACCATAGAAAGAAAGCTTGAGAGGAAAGGAGCAAGTTTCAAGAAGGAAGGGCATGGAAATTTTTAAAGATTCTTACCTTTTTCTTAGATTTCTTCTTCCAAAATCCTCCTTCTCTTGTGCACCTAAGAAGCTGGAGTTTTTCTTTGAAAATAGGCAGAAGCAAGTCAGGTTTAATGAAGGAGAGAAAGAACATGACTTATACAGAAGAATTTAGAAGCTTCCTTTAACACTTTAATTCCATTTTTGCCCTTTCGTAATAGCATTTCCGTTTCTCCTTCATTTTAGCTCCTTTTTTTTCCATTATAAAATTTAGGTTCCTAATTAAGTAAAATGTCATTGGAATCACTCAAATCAGAGCTAAAATCTTCCCCGAATGAACCGGTCAAAGTCAGGTCAGCTGATGTCGGAAAGAGTACATTAGAGGGGTTTTACTAGTCTCGGGGCTTCCCATCTTTTTTTTGAGGCCTCTGAGAACCCTGGGCAATTCAAAATTTCTAGGTGCATATCTAAAATTGCACTTATTTACGAAATGTCACTGGCCTTTTGGCAAATTTTTTGAATCACTATGACCCCATTTTCTGGGCAACTAAAGGCTCAAATCCTCATTTTATATATTTAAAATTTTATCTAAATTTTATTTAGCCTTGAATCACTCATCTCAGGAGCTTGCTTTTCAAACCGGTTCATTTTGGTGTTTTACATCATACGGGCATTACACAATCAACTCTAGACATCTAGGAATCCACGGTTTCTAAGTTAAAAACCCTAAAATTTACATTTTATGCTCATACACAGCACATAGTAGATTTTAGGGGCAATTTTGAAAAATCATAACTAAATGTAGAAAAATCAAAATCAAGTAAACGATTTGCTTATTGGAAAGCTCTGGATAGGTTAACCACCACACCTATGTTAGTGATTCCTAACCCTAGAGAGACCTTCACAGTCTATAGTGACACATCCAAGAAGGGATAGGGTGTGTTTTGATGCAACAAGTTAGGGTGACAGCCTATGCCTCTAGACAACTTAGACCCTATAAGGAAAATTATGCCACTTATGACTTAGAGTTAGCAGCTATTATTTTTGCTTTTAAGATTTGGAGACACTACCCCTATGGTGTACAACTTAAGGTGTATAGGGACCACAAGAGTTTGAAGTATTTGTTTGACTAGAAGGAGTTGAACATAAGGCCAAGAAGAAGGATAGAGTTCCTTAAGGACTATGACTTCTCTTTAAAATATCATCTAGGAAAGGAATATGTGGTCGTTGATGCCTTAAGTAGGAAATCTATTCATATGGTGATAATGATGCCTTAGGTAGCAAAAGTTGATTAAGGAATTGAGAGATTTGAATTTGTCCATTTCAATACATCTTAGTAGCCTACTTTTGGGGGAATTAAGGATAGAAAATGACTTTAGGAAGAGAATTAAAGAGGCCCAAGAACTAAATGAACATTTGGGAAGGATTACACAGCAATTAGGAAGTAGAGAGTTAGAGATTTTGAACTATCAGAGGATGACTTAGCAAGATAGCAGGGTAGAGTGTGCATACCCAGGGATGAAGAATTAAGGAACATAGTGCTATCAGAAGCTCATAAAAGTAGGTATACCATTCATTCGGGCACCACAAAGATGTATAAAGATCTTAAGAAAAGTTTTTCATGGCCTGGGATGAAGTTGGATATAACCGAGTTTGTTATAAAGTGTCTAGTTTGTTAGAGGATTAAGATCAAGCACCAAAAACCTGCAAGTTTATTACACTCTTTAGAGATCCCAAAGTGGAAATGGAATAGTATATCCATGGATTTTGTGATGGGTTTACCTTAGACATTGTCGAGTTATAATGCCATTTGGATGATTGTAGATAAATTGATGACGTTTGCCTATTTTCTACCTATTAGAGCCACTTATCCTCTAGATAGATTAGCTCAACTGTATGTTTGTGGATTTATGAAATTTCATGGTGTCCCCAATAGCATTATGTCTGATGGATATCTTAGATTCACATTAAAATTTTAGTGGTCTTTACAAGAAACTTTAGGCACTAGTCTTAATTTTAGGATCACCTATCATCCTTAGTCAGATGGTATAGAAGGGACTTACTCTAGATGAAGCAACTTGGGAGACAAAAGAAGCAATGAGAAAGGATTATCCAACGTTATTTGAGTAAGGTACATCTAATTTTGAGGGCAAAATTCTTAAAGGGAGGGGAGAATGTAATACCCCAAAATTAATTAAGACTAATTATGATAATTATGGAATTAATCTAAGTAATTAGTAAAACTAAGTAAGTGAAAAGATGAGGTGGAACTTCTAGAGGAATAAATTGTTCATATGGGTTTAATTAGGAAAATTAATTAAGAGAGGGGGACATTAAATTGGGCCTCATAATTAATTTAATTATTACTTTAGGTTAAGTGTAGAAGCTTAATTTTAGCCCTAGGGAGATCCAATCCCATTTCTTATAAGCCCAATATTTATTTGTGCATGCCCAAATGTTAATGGACTTTTATAGTATGCGCAACTCTCATATATGACCCATGTAACCTTATAACTCATAGCACAACAAGCTTATGACTGAACCCATTTTGATTTTGGGCTCTTGGGTTAGCCCATAACTCATCTAAGCCCTAATTTTACTTCAGCCCTTCCACCCTTCTGCAAAAACATTTAGAGACATAAAGTAAAAATTCGGAGGTCTCTCAGAGGTTAGGATTTCACCATCTTCTTGGCCTCATTTCCTACTTCTAGACTTAAAATCAACTAAGGTAATTGTTATATAAATTAATTCTCTCCTTTTTCTCTTCAATTTGACCTAATTAATTTTTCATTTGAAGCATTTTCACCTACACCCAAAATTTGAAACTTGTTGTTTGGTGTTTTCATGGTGGAATTTTAGAGGTTGAAGCTAGAGTGTTGTTAAGTAAGTATAAACTTCTCATTTTGATGCATTTGTTGCTAGTTTGGGACTTCCATAGCTGATTTATGATATGAGTATTGTTTTTATATGGATTTACTTAGAATTTGGAGTGTTGTTATGAGGTTACTGGTGTAGGCATAACCAAATCCGAATTTGGTACTTGTAGTAGTTGGGTAAGTGTTTTCTAAGTAGTCCTTTGTAGTTTAACTCCTTGAGTAATGGGTTTGCTTATATAAATGATTATTAGGGATAGTATTGGTTTGATTTTGTGTCCATAGGCTGAAGTAGCATTTTGTTGGCTTTTAAAGAATTGTCTACAAGTGAGGTAACCGAGGTTATTGTTAATTCCATGCATATGTCTACTTTAATTTTATATTTGCTACAAATGTATGAATTTTGAATGCTAAATAAATGGTTGGCTATCTTATATATATTGTGTTTGGACCTTGTGAGTCCATGGTGGAGCTATGGTACTGCTGCCACCCATGCATCGTGCTTCGATCGGGCACCAGGTTATGACCAGACCCTTGTATGTATTGAGCCCAGGTTATGATCATTGGGAAGTTGGTACCATGGACAGACCTCTCTTGGTGTTAATGGCCTTTAACATGTGAGATGTGATTGCTAGTATGGGATAGTAGTCACTGATAGCCTAATTGTAATGCCATGATTCATAGAACTCATCTCATATAAATTCTAGGCTACCTTCCATGAACAACACAAGAGGAAGAAAGAAAATCATTAAAAATAATCAATTTAATTGTGTTACGTCATGAATAAATTTTTTATTTGATGTTCCATGGGTCATATGGACTCATCCATTTCATTCTCACATTTAAATACACAAATACAACTCATAACAAACTCAAGAAGTGGCATAGAATTCGTGCAAGTGGAAGGTACACATAAAAATATAGTGTGCATCCTCAGGTTGGAATTTCAAAATTCTGGCATGAAATTTGAAATATTATAAATAATTCTAAAAAAATCAAAATCATGAACACTATAATATTCTAAACAGCTACAGATGTCTAATTTATGATAAAAATAATTCCAGACCACAACAGGGACATGTAGTAACCAGAAATTGATAGAATAGTACCAGACGTCACCAGTCACTACTGGTACTATCCTCCAAATTTGAAAAAGTCATATCTCCTTGCTCAAATATCCAATTAGGACGATCTTAGTAGCCATGGAAAGATCATTACATCTGATTTATTCTTGTAAAATTTCATGAACATTAGACACCATTTGTCATTCAAATGACATGGCCAAAGTTACTGACCATATGAAGTGTTTGCATCAGTTTAACAGAAAAATGCCAACTTTGAAAATTCATAATTAATTCCATAGAGCTTCAAATAATCTGGCCTTTAGCTTCCCAAAAGGCTCTAGATATGATCTATATTCATACCAAATTTTATGGACAAAATCGTTCATTTGGTTAGATTTTGACATTGGGTTGCATAATAGTCATTTTTGTGTCTTATAAGGGGTCCAAATGGTCCAAAATTGCTTCTAAAACAACCATGGCCACTTGAGCACATGGGAAGGCACCAAAATGGTCTACTAAACTTACCTTAAAGGTGCAAAAAATATAGATTTCTCAAATTCACTCATCTACCCTAAGATATACACGAGAATGCATATGTCAAGTCCTACCATTCTATACCCAAATCATGCTACATTAGGTATGTTGTACCAAATCTCATTCATACGTAACACATTTACATATTTACATGTGTTCATAAGGTCATATAACATATAAAATAAGGAGATACATCATATGCCACTCATATGACTACAAATTAGCATTTTCACACTCTTGGTTATCAATCTTCATTCTCTAGCCTTGGTGGCTTCCATTCCTTGACTCACTTGGTTCACCTAGACATGTTAGACATGTGGGGAGGAAGGAATGAGATTCTAGGAATCCCAATAGCTCTTCTCCCTTTCAATCACATGTAAAGAATGCAAAACCAGGCCTAGAAATGCATGCATGACTATCATAGGGTATGTGATCATTCAAGAAGCATTCTTAGCATTCAAAGAGTTACATTAAACATACATAGGCTTGACAAGCAAGTGGTTTGCCCTCACCTATTCTCTTCAAGGATCTTGGACTTGCCTTACCCTTTTTCTTTAAGGCTTTGAACTAGGCCTTCCTTTCAGGAGACTTTTAGCTTTGTCTTAACCATTCGTAAGGGTTCTTGGCTCATCTTCACCATGGCTAGAGGGTTCTTAGCTTCACCACACTTAAGCAAACCAAAGCAAAGTAACAAGACATCATTTGAATGCATAAAACAACATCATGGTACCTTGGCATATAAAATCATGCTAGAACACATTTCATGGCTTAACACATACATACACACATTCAAAGATAAGATAACATTCATTAACGTATGAGACAAATGAGAGAGAGCTACCTTTGTTACAATTGTAAACTTTTCCTCATGAATTGGACTTCTCTTCCTCAGCCACATGCATATAAGAAGGTGGAGATTATTTCTCTTAGCCTAGACACATCACATGGAAGCCAATTATACTCTTGAATCAAATTCTAAAGCCATACATTCACTAGAAAAGTTAGGTCTTTCATATGGCTCTTTTATGGATCCATAATGCACTTAAAGAAGCAACCTTAAGAAAACATCATCTTGGCTCCAATCTCTTCATTCATTTATGATCTTGACTCCCTTTAGGTCTCTTGGAGTCATCACACAATCAAATCAAGGAGCTTAGCTAGGTGTTGCTTCTTTAAGCTAAAATATGGAACCTATGATACCATCTCACTATCCATAACTTCTAAAATTTTTCTAAGGCTTCCTCTCATCCTATTCCATCATATATGACTCAAAAATAAGTTTAGAATAAATTAAAACTACCCCTAGGTGCTCCAACCTCTCTAGGTCGTGGTTGTGGAGCATGTGAGCACCAAGTGAGTTTGTTTTGTTTTGTTGATAGAAAATGCATATGAGGAGCCTTCTAGGGATCTCAAGAGCTCATCTAAACACTTATTTAAGCCCAGAAATTATTGTATCAAATCAATTTTTTAGTGGAACACTTGAAACCCTAACTTTGCTATCTTGAAATCTAATAGTTATTTGATTGTTTCCATTGCATATTCTTATTCTCCTTCCTCATTTTCCTAAGATTCACCCTTGTTTTAGCTAGAAATCCGACCCCTCTTGGTTGGTCTCATGAAGGGCGAAATGGTGAGAAGAGCAAGGAAGATTAAGTTGGAAAATGGCAAAATACCCTTAGTTTTCTTAGCTTTTCTTGCTTGTTTCTCACTTTGCTTGTCCTTCTCTCCTCAAATCCGAATTTTCCATCTTTGTTCTACCCTCCATATAGACCCAAACAGCTTCAACAAAACCATACAAAGAAAGAGGGAAAAAAGGAGAAGGAGATCGGTGAAGGAGAAAACATGAAAAACTATGAAATTCTTACACTTTTTGCTAGGTTTCTCTCTTCCTTCTTTCCTCCATCTTGTGCACCATTCTCATCTACCGTTGGTTCTGTTTTAGTAAGAAGTGAGGCAAAAGTAGGGATGTTTTTATAAGCCTAAGGGTTCATTTAAGCAACTTTTAAAATTTGTAATTTAGTCTCTCTTCTTAGTTTTATCTATTTGGAGTTTTTGTGCAATTAATTGTTTGATAAATTAATTAATCTAATTGGTTAATTAGCGTCTTAAGTGGATTGTGTAGTAGATTGTATTAATCAATTAAGATTGGTTATAGTGAGTTCTTATTTTTAATTCAATTAATTAGTTATTCAAGGTTTCTTGTGGTTGCAATTTCCTTAAACAATTAATGAATTGAATCTTGGATGGTTATTCAAGAATCTTTATAAGGAATACATTAAAGAGCAAGAAATTAAATCCAAATTTGGTAAACTAAAAAGGGCAAAGATAATGGAATTCTAGGGAGTCCAACGCAAAGCTAGCTACCACATTTTCTTAACTGTTCACTTCATTTCGTTTTAAGTTTTTGATTCTTGTCAATTAAATCTAGTTCAATTAAATTCTAGCATTTCAAACCCCCAAAACAAGTTCCAATTAACAATACTTAGGATACTTTTTCATAAACAAATTGAGGCACAAACTCCTTGGGAAATGACTTAGGTTGCACCATTAACTACAGAATTCATTTTGCTTCCTAGTTTTATTTGAGATTGCGTGACTCAATCGTCAATCATACATACTGAACTCGTGTTATCTTAATCTAAATGTTCTTTACTATTAGCACATTCTTTTCTATATTATTATTCTTTATTAAGGATTCCTTTTCTGCATGTTTTTCTTACTATTGTAATATTCCTGGAATCCCTTTACCTCTCTTTTCTAACTCATCTCGTTATTTCACTAACTAGAATACCTTTCGATTATCCAGACACTTTGGTGATTGATGTCATCATTTACTACGCACTCAACTCACATTACTACTGGGTTGGCCAGACCCAATATCGTGTAACCATTATTATAAGCAAACCATAACATCAAACACTAATATACAGGTGCCTCATGACTGAGCTTAAAGCCACTATTGTCTGTATATTACAAGTTTCCCAATAATCTAAAGTATTTCTTTCTTACATTCCTTTATCTGTCCTATTTTCATAGGATACTTGGGAAAAATAAGACTCTTCCTCTACTTCATCCCAAGGTCATTTTACATTACCTAATTGTTTTTATTTCGGGTACTATCATGCTAGAAGGGCATCTATGCCAAAGACAAGTATGCTTTCACAAGTACTTAAGCACATCAACTTAATATTTATTCTTAATCTATTATGTCCTCGGTTTGAACACTGTCATATATTCTCTTTCTTTTACCTTTACTATCCTTTTACTTAGGTAAAAGGATGTTCTACTACTAACTGTACCTCTTGCTAATTTGTATTTCTTTATGCTCAAAAGCACCTGCATTTTTCCTGGGTTCCTCTACTTGTTCACACTCTATAACATTAAAGGGGTCTACTTTCTCTCATACTTTTGCTTTATTCTTAACTAGACCATCCCTCTGTAAGAAATTTTCTATTTCATGTAATCTTAGAAATTACATTCTGTGGTGCTCTTGGCTTGCATTCTTTCTCTGCATAGTGCAAAGACTCATCTTCTTAGGTGATCTCTACCTCGCTCGAGCTTTCTTGAGGGTACTAAGGCACTAATTGTTTATCTTAGCTCGTTTCTATGTTCAAATTAGAGCTAGGCTTTCTCTCTATTTAGTCTTTTACTCTCATCCCTATGAGCATAATATACTGATTTTAAGGTTTTACTAACCCAATCTAGGACATGTACTCTTAATGTTTGGATTCTACGTTACTGAAGACTTATGCTCCACTGGGTGCTATAATTACTTACATGCCTTAACCCTATATTATTCTCATATTAGGGAGCTCGTCTAACTAACTATTGGACCCCTATCTGTTTACTTTTCTATGCTCAGTCTACTCATTCAGTTATTACCAAAGTGAGGGCATCTCTTGTGTGAACTAGCTTCTCAATTCTTCCTCGCTTCCCCTTATTACTATACTTTACAATTCAGGGGGTCTATCTATGAGAATTTGCTAACCATTACTGAGTGGTCTCCTTGATTTTGGATGTCTTATCTTCCTTTTCTTGATCTAGGGAGAACTTTCACTAAGCTTTCAGTCAAATTATTTTCTCCTTTTACACTATGTTTTCTTCTACACATCTCACCTGGACAATGCTACTGGTCACTCCCCTTAAGCTTTAGCTTATACTTATCTGAGCTGCCTATCTTATCAGACTTGTAGCTTACAATAAGCCTCATTAATTCATATAGGCTTATGATAAACTTAGTACTTTTTAAACTATTCTCATTCTCTTTTGAGCTTTTGTCACTGGGCTAATCATACTCATCTTTAGGTATTACCTATGAGGCATACCCTTCTGGAGAACTCACTATATTCCTCACTATTGGTAGCCTTATCTTATGTTAATTTCAAGGCTACATTAACATCCCATCAACAGGGTTGAGGATCTCATCAATAAGATCTCATATATTATAGTGTAAAATTTAAGACCCTATCAACAAGGTTTTCCTGATAATGTCTACATAGTCTTAAACTCATCATATTAGCCCATCATTTAGTGTTTCACAAGGTAGCATCCTAGGTTAGAGTCAATGCCTTATAGGTGATTTTCAACAACCTTATTGTTCCTGTGTCTAACATTCTCTAACCTTGAACTCCTTTCTCAGTCTCAACTACTAGGCCCACTGATCACCTGTCACTTACTGATCTTTCATGATCATTTAGTGCTCTTTTTCTTTACTTATACTAGGGGTTCCCGCTTTTTGTGCCTCGATAGACCCCATAGTAGCTCATTCCTCAAGTTGGCCTAAATAGGACCAACAAGACCATTTACATTGTAATACACTCCACTACAGCTAAAAGCTTCATCTTTAGCTACGAAACCCCAGCCCTATTGCCTCTGTACATAGCCCATTATCAAAGCTAGAAGGTTCTACCTCTTGCTTTGTTTATGCATAACTAACTATCACCTATGGGTTGTCAGAGCTCTATGGAGTGTAACTTATAACTCAACTTCTGGCTTGAGGAAATAACCTTTCAGGTTTTGAAATTCACTTAGACATTTAGGTGCTGTGGTTAGGGGGAAACTCTTTTTCTCATTTCCCCTTTAAACTAGTCTTGTATAGTCACAGTTTCATCTCATACTGCACTATATTACTACTTGTTTTTACATTAAGCAAAACATCTTAGAATGGTTTGAGTATAACCACCCGAGGGAATTAGGCCTCGCGTACTCTCTCTGGTAAGCCTCTTCGTATCAACAAGATTATTTCTAATATTCATACCTAGGGCTTGCCATTGATCCAAGTGAGCTATCATACTTCATAAAGTTCTAGCTGTTAGATCACTTAGCTCTACTCAAGCTATTCTAAAGGCTAACCTTTCCCATAACTTACCATCTACTCACAACCATTCATAGCTCACTTAGTATAAATAAAAACATAAGCCACCTTTACACACCTAAGATGCCTCATATAAGGCTTTTCATATTACTATAAACTTTTACATAGCCTTATAGCCACATCCTCAAGCCATATACAACCTTAGAAAGCCTGGAACTTTGCTCTAATACCAATAAAGTGTAAGCTAGAAGGTTCTACCTCTTGCTTTGTTCATGCATAACTAACTGTCACCTCTAGGTTGTCGGGGCTCTATGGAGTGTAACTTATAACTCATCTTCTGGCTTGAGGAAATAACCTTTCAGGTTCTAAACTTCCCTTAGACATTTGGGTGTTGTGGTTAGGGGGAAACTCTTTTTCTCATTTTCCCTCTAAACTGGTCTTGTGTAGTCGTAGTTTCATCTCATACTGCACTATATTACTACTTGTTTCTACATTAAGCAAGATATCTTGGAATGGTTTGAGTATAACCACCCAGGGGAATTAGGCCTTGCATACTCTCTCTGGCAAGCCTCTTCGTTCAATAAGATCATTTCTCATTATTCATACCTAGGGCTTGCCATTGATCCCAACGAGCTATCATACTTTATAAAGCTCTAGTTGTCGGATCACTTAGCTCTACTCAAGCTATTCTAAAGGCTAACCTTTCCCATAACTTACCATCTACTCATGACCATTCACAACTCACTTAGTATAAATAAAAACATAAGCCACCTCTACACACCCAAGATGCCTCATATAAAGCTTTTCATAACACTATAAACCTTTACATACTTATAGCCACATCCTCAAGCCATATACAACCTTAGAAAGCCTGGAACTTTGCTCTAATACCAATAAAGTGTAACACCATAATTTATAGAACTCATCTCATATAAATTCTAGGCTTCCTTCCATGAACAACACAAGAGGAAGAAGGAAAATCATTAAAAATAATCAATTTAATTGTGTTATGTCACGAATAAATTTTTTATTCAGTGTTCCATGGGTCATATGGACTCATCAATTTCATTCTTATATTTAAATACACAAATACAACTAATAACAGACTCAAAAAGTGGCCTAGAGTTCATGCAAGTGGAAGGTACACCTGAAAATATAATGTGTAGCCTTGGGTTGGAATTCTAGAATTCTAACATAAAATTTGAAAAATCATAACTAATTATAAAAAATTCAAAATCATGCACACTATAATTCCAGACCACAAGAAGGACATGTAGTAATCAGCAATTGATGGAACAGTACCAGAGGTTGCATGTTGCTACTAGTACTATCCTCCAAATTCAAAAATTTATATCTCCTTACTCAGATATCCAATTGGAGTGATCTTAGTGGTCATGAAAAGATCACTATGTCTAGTTTATCCCTGTAAAATTTTGTGAGCATTGGACACCATTTGTCCCTCAAATAACATGACCCAACTCACTGACCATTTGAACAATGTTTGCATTAGTTCAACAGAAAAATGCCTACTTTGAAAATTCATAATTAATTCCATAGAGATCTAAATAATCTAGCCCTTAGCTCCCTAAAAAGTTCTAGATAAGATCTATATGCATGCCAAATTTCATTAACAAAATCACTCATCTACCCTAAGATATACACGAGAATGCATATGTCAAGTCCTACCATTCTATACCCAAATCATGCTACATTAGGCATGTTATACCAAATCTCATTCATACCTAACACATTTACATATTTACATGTGCTCATAAGGTCATATAACATATACAATAAGGAGATACATCATATGCCACTCATATGGCTACAAATTAGCATTTTCATTCTCTAGCCTTGGTGGCTTCCATTCCTTGACTCACTTGGTTCACCTAGACATGTTAGACATATGGAGAGGAAGGAATGAGATTCTAGGAATCCCAATAGCTCTTCTCCCTTTCAATCACACATAAAGAATGCAAAACCAAGCTTAGAAATGCATGCATGACTATCATAGGGTATGTGATCATTCAAGAAGCATTCTTAGCATTCAAAGAGTCACATTAAACATACATAGGCTTGACAAACAAGTGGTTTGGCCTCACCTATTCTCTTCAAGGATCTTGGACTTGCCTTACCCTTTTTCTTTAACGCTTTGAACTAGGCCCTCCTTTTAGGAGACTTTTAGCTTTGTCTCAACCATTCTTAAGGGTTCTTGGCTTATCTTCACTATGGCTAGAGGGTTCTTGGCTTCACCACACTCAAGCAAACCAACGCAAAGTAACAAGACATCATTTGAATGCATAAAACAACATCATGGTACCTTGGCATATAAAATCATGCTAGAACACATTTTCATGGCTTAACACATACATACACACGTTCAAAGATAAGATAACATTCATCGATGTATGAGAGAAATGAGAGAGAGCTACCTTTGTTATAATTACAAACTTTTCCTCTTGAATTGGACTTATCTTCCATAGCCACGCGCACATAATTTAACACTCCAAAATTAATTAAGGTATTAATCATGGGTTTGGGTTAATTAAGAATAATTAATATGGAATAATCGGGTAAATTAAGTGAATAAAAATTTTAGAGTGGTAAATTATTAATATGAGTTTGAGATTTAATTGGGATAAAAACTTAATCTATGCCTAAATTAATGTAGGAGATCATGATAAAAGGCTAATTGAGGCTCAATGAGTTAGGTGCTGACCCAATATAATTCAATGTGATAAAGGCCCAAGATCCACCTTTTATAGGCTTTTTATAATTGGCCCAACAACCTTTGTGTTGACCCAAATCCTTTAAGCTCTTAAAACTTAGTTTGGCCCAATTAAAATTATGCTACCCAACACATGAAAGCTGGCCCATCAATACTTAAGTCTAAAGCTCACTTGGTATTGGACTTTTGGGTCAGCCCATGACCCATATTAGACCTAACTTAAAACCCTAAAAACTAACTTAGCCACTCCCATTCTGCAGAACACAAGAACACAAAAGAGAAATTCGGAGTTTTGGAGGGAGGCTAGGGTTTAGGGTAAGAAATCCACTATTTCTCACTTCTAGAGCAAGATTCAGCCAAGGTAATAGTTGTATAACTTAATTCCCTTCTCTTTCTCTTCATTTTGGCTTGATTACTTTTTCATTTGGAGTATTTCACCTACCCAAAATTTGAAATATGGTTGTTTGGGATTTTCTTGGTGAAATTTCGTAGGTTAAGGTTGAGGGTGTTATTAGGTAAGTATAAACTCTCCATTTTGATGCATTTCCTACTGGTTTAAGACCCCCATAGTAGACTTATAGTATGGGCCTTAATTTTGTGCAAATTTTCCTGTGATTTGGAGTGATATATTGATGCTTTTGGTATAGTGAAGGCAAAATTCAAAATTAGAGGCTCTTGGTAATTGGGTGGGTATCCCTTAGGTAACTATTGATAACTTAATTCTTTGAGCATTGGGTTATTACCATAAATGATGAATGAGATAGTAATGGACTGATAAAAATGAACATTTTCTGATATTGTGATTTTAGGAAGATTTTGGTATTGTTGTAGCTTCTCAACTTGTCTACAAGTGAGGTAACCGGGGTTTATGCTAATTCCATGCATATGTTGGTTTTAATCTTATATTTGCTGCATGATTATGATTTTGATACTAAATAAATTGGTTAGCTATCTATTATGTGTGATTGGACCTTATTAGTCTATGATGGAGTTGTGGTGTGGTTGCCACTCGTGCATGTACTTCGATCGAGTACCAGGTTATGATCAAACCCTAAATGCACAAAACCCTGGTTGTGCTCAATAGGGAGTAGGTGCCATGGACGGGCCTCTCCCAATGTTATTGGCCTTTAACATATGAAAATGTGATTGCCAATATAGGATAACAATCATGATAGCCTAATTGTTTTATTTACTGATATGATTAGTATATTTTATGATGCTTATATGAAATCATGCATATATATTGATTAAACTAGAATATATGAATGAAATTTGCCTTAGTTACTAAGATTTGCATCTCACCCAGTTTCATGGGCTAAATATTTCAGGTGAAGGTTCTTCGAGTAAGGATAAGGGCAAGCAAGTGGATGAACATCCATAAGCTAAGGCCTGGTGTAGGGAGCTACCCTTGGTCTGAATGGAACAATGTAGATGCTAATTTTGTTAACCTTTGTATAGCATCATCATGTATCTGTATGCCAAGTGTAGGAGTTTGTATTTTGATAACATAGAATGTAACCATTGAGAAATAGGCTTTATATTAGTTGATTGATTGATGTATGAGTTTATAACACTTATTATGGCTTGTAAACCTGTGTTTTAACTGACTATTTAAGTAATGAAATCATGATATATTGATTGTGGATTTGAGCTAGTAATGCATGAACTATCCAATGAAAACATCATTGAATGAGCATTATAAGAAATTTATAAATTTGCTAATATAAGACCAATAATGAATGGGAAAATCCACCCTTAAATGTGGAATGGGGAATGATATAATGGCTGGGGCAAATCAGCTAGATAGATGCTATTAGAATCTCATAACAAGTGGAAGAGTGGCCCTAGAGAGCCCCTAGATAGAGAGTGGAGAGTATGAGACAAGATTTTTGGAGTTGTAGGATCATAAGGCATTTCGCTACGGCCAAAATATTATTAGCCACGGCTAATAGAGGCAAAGTTGCCCAGGAAGAATACCAGAAAGCAATTCATTCACAACAAAAAGTGGAATTAGCCCTGCGAAATGTGAAAGGCAAAACTGAGAGTTGT
Source organism: Erythrophleum ivorense (assembly GCA_026724425.1). Lineage (NCBI taxonomy): Eukaryota > Viridiplantae > Streptophyta > Magnoliopsida > Fabales > Fabaceae > Erythrophleum > Erythrophleum ivorense. The sequence continues at coordinate 28,821,436 of JAIUCV010000008.1, forward strand.
CCAAAGGGTAATTCATCGCGGCTAAATGGGAATTGGTTGCAGCAAACTTTTGTGAGGATTTGTTAGGTGTTCTAGAGAGGAATTAGCCATGGTGAAAGGGGGAATTAGCTACAACCAATAGTGAGAGGCGAGCGAGGTAGGTTCCAAGAGGCTTCCTCGCCATGGCGAAGGTCCAAGAGTGAACCCGAGAGCAATTGGCCACGGCACAAGGGCATTTAGCTGCAGCTAATGGTCCCAAACTTTCATTCTAACCTATAAATCTTGATTTTTCATATGATAACCCCAAGGGATGACTTGAAAACATTGGTAGAAGATTCTTGTGAGTTGGAATTAATGGGTAATAGACTCAAGGGCTTATAAATGAATGTTTGTTTCCCTAATGTACATGAGTGCTTGTAATTATATGGTTGATGACTCTAATAACATTAAGGTTTAAATTTCCTTGTATTTTCTGAACATAATTAGTCGTAATGTCTTGTAACCCCAATTTATGATTATTAATCATGTATTTAACCTTAATTACAATAATTAGAAGTTAGGGACGTCACACATAAGAAGGTGGAGATTATTTCTCTTGGGCTAAACACATCATATGGAAGCCAATTATACTCTTAAATCAAATTCTAAAGCCATACATTCACTAGAAAAGTTAGGTAGTTCATATGGCTCTTTTATGGATCCATAATACACTTAATGAAGAAACCTTGAAAAAACATCATCTAGGCTCCAATCTCTTCATTCATTTATGATTCTTGACTCCTTTTAGGCCTCTTAGAGTCATCGCACAATCAAATCAAGGAGCTTAGCTAAGTGTTGCTTCTTTAAGCTATAATATGAAACCTATGATACCATCTCACTATCCATGGCTTCTAAAATTTTTTCAGACTTCCTCCCTTCCTCTTCCATCATATATGACTCAAAAATAAGCTTAGAACAAATTAAAACTACCTCTAGGTGCTCCAATCTCTCTAGGTCGTGGCTATGGAGCATGTGAGCACCAAGTGAGTTTGCTTTGTTTTCTTGATGGAAGATGCATATGAGGAGCCTTCTAGGGATCTCAAGAGCTCATCCAAACACTCATTTAAGCTAAGGAATTATTGCATCAAATCAATTTTTTAGTGGAATACTTGAAACCCTAACTTTGCTATCTTAAAATCTAATGGCTATTTGATTGTTTCCATTGTATATTCTTATTTTACTCTCTCATTTTCCTAAGATTCACCATTGGTTTAGCTAGAAATCCAACCCCTATTGGCTGGTCTAACAAAGGGTGAAATGGAGAGAAGAGCAAGAAAGATTAAGTTGGAAAATGGCAAAATACCTTAGTTTTCTTGGCTTTTCTTGCTTGTTTCTCACTTTGCTTAGCTTCCTCTCCTCAAATCCAAATTTCCACCTCTATTCTTCCCTCCATATAGACCTAAAAATTTCAACAAAACCATAGAAAGAAAGAGGGGAAAGAGGAGAAGGAGTTTGGTGAAGGAGAAAGCGTAAAAACTATGAAATTCTTACACTTTTTGCTAGGTTTCTCTCTTCCTTCTTCCCTCCATCTTGTGCACCATTCTCCTTTGTCCTTGGTTCTATTTTAGCCTAGAAAATTCATTCATAAGGAGTGGGGCTAAAAGTGGGGATGTTTTTATAAGCCTAGGGGTTCATTTAAGCAACTTTTGAAATTTGCAATTTAGTCTCTCTTCTTAGTTTTGTCCATTTGGGCTCGTTTTAACTCCTTATTTAGAACTATCTTTTCCATCATGAAATTTGGGTCCTCTAATTCATAAAATGGCATTGGTTTCACCCAAATTGGATTTAAAACTATTCCAAACTATTCGGTCAACTGGCGATCAAAATTGCTCATTGGAAGGGTTTAAATTGTTCTGGGGGTTCTTATGGTTTTCATACCTTCTGAGAACCCCATTAAGCTCAAATTTCTCATTTAGAAAGCTCTCCTATGAGTTTTGAAAAAATTACCTGAAATTATGAAAATTCCATTATGTTTCATTGCATTTTCATTGAAATCTATCTTGCTATTCTGGCTCTGATTTCATGGCACCTTTGGCCTTAACTCATTATTATTTGAGGTCTATAATATTATTCTAATTTTATTGGAACTCAAATCACTCTATCTGTGGGACTTCCCTTTGTATCTGATGAAATTTTGTGCGTTTACGGAGAAACTGTACGTTACATTTCTCACGTTTTCTCTCATTTTCAAATAATCAGATATTACACTAATTGTTTCATTTGTTGATATGGTTGGTATATTTTTTTATGTTTATTTGAATTCATGCATATATGTTCATTAAATTTGAATATATGAATGAAATATGCTTTTGGTTATTGAGATTTGCATCTTACCTCATTTCATAGGCTAACTATTTTAGATGAAGGTCTTTCAATTAAGGATAAAGGGAAGCTAGTGGATGAACATCCATAAGTTTAGGCCCTATGTGAGGAATGTTACACTTAGGTTGATTTAACTTACGATAAGTGCTAATTTTGGTTATTCTTTTATATAGCATCATCATGTAATCATATTGCCAAGTGTAGGAGTTTTGTGTTTTAGTGAACTATGATGTACTTGAAAGGGAGATAGGCTTTATATAACTTGGAATTTAGTTGGTATGCACTTATATATATATGATATGGAACTTAGTTGGTCCTAAGATATTGTCTATTATTTGAGAATGTAACCATGCGATACCTTAATTATTGACTCAGACTAGTAATGCATGGAACTTATATTGACATTTATATTTGGATGATGATTATTTGTAGTCTCAAATCCTTCTTGCCATCAATGATACATAAATTGCTGATGCATGATAGTTGATAAGTAGAAATCAAACCCTAAGTCTTGAATTGGCAATGATAGGTATGTTAGGTAAATCAGGTAGATTAATGCCATTAGAGCCCTGCAAATTAATGTAAAGTGGCCCTAGAGTACTACTAGAGGGAGTGTTAAAGTGTACAAGATGAAATTTAAGAATTATAGGTGTTGTAAGGGTTCACAAGCGCAGCCAAAGGTCAGTCAGAAGCAAGTTTTACCGCAGCGTGAGGCCAAAATTTTACCCAAGGAGGATAACAGAACTAAATTTGCCACGACTTAGGAGGTATTTCGCCACAACAAAATTTGAAACATTTTGAGGTGAGTACTAGGAGATATCTCACCATGGTTCTACTTAAGTTAACTACTGTGGGACTTGAGTCTGTGAGCAAACTCGCTGTAGCATAAAGGATGCTAGCAGCAGCAAGGGTCTAATTCACCATGGCGATAACATGAACAGTAAGTCCTAAGGGTACTTCATCATGGTGCAAAAAATCCAAGTCATGGGGAAGATTCCTAAACCCTCATTTTGACTTAGAAACTTTAAGATTCATTATGATAATGTTGGGTAATGACTTGGGATTGTTTAAGGGTTCTTGGCTCATCCTCACCATGGCTAAGGGTTTTTGGCTTATCCACACTCAAGCAAACCAAAGCAAATGTAATAAATATCATTTGAAAATATAATGATCATCATGGTACCATGGAATAAGAGCTCACCTAGAACACTTTTTATAGCTTAAAACACACATACACACATTCAAAGAGAAGTGAACTACCTTGGATGCAATCACATACTTTTCTCCTTGAATTTGTTCTTCCTTCCTTAGCCTAACACACACAAAGGTGTGGGATTGGTTTCTTTTGGTCTAAACACAATTCATGGAAGCCAATTAGGTTCATAGAATTAATTCTAAGGCCACACATCTTCTTTAAATACTAACTTGGTCTATTAACCCCTTTATGGTTCCAAGAATGCACTTAATGAAGTAACACCCATCAAATAAATTATAGGCTCCATTTTTTATTTTCATACATGATTCTTGACTCTTTTTAAGCCTCTTGGAGTTATCACATAATTAAAACAAAGAACCTAACTACATGTTGCTTCTTTAAGTCATATTATGGAATATATAAGGCCATCTCACTTTTTATGGTTTCCAAATTTTTCCCAAGTCTTCCACTCATCTTCACTCATCATATATGACTCAAAAATGGGCTTGAAAAAATTTAAAACTCTTCCTAGGTATGCTAACCCTTCTAGGTCGAGACTAGGTTCCAATTTGGCATCTATGGACTTTGCTTTGTTTTCTTCATGGAGCAAGCACATGGAGAGACTTCTAGGGATCTTAGGAGCTTATTTAAACATTCATTTAGGCCTAGGAATCATTGTATCAAAATACATTTTGCAAGGAACACTTAAAACCCTAGATTTGCTATCTTGAATTTTCATGATTTCTTTTTTGTTGTTTTCTTTGCATATTCTTATTCTTCTCCCTCAAATTCCTAAGATTCACCCTTGGTTTAGTTGAAAACTTAACTCCCTAGGGCTGGCCATATATAGGTCGAAATACTCACAAGAGAAGGGAGGAGGAAGATCAAGTGAAGAGATAGCAAAATACCTTGATTTCCTTAGTTCTTCTTGCATGTTACTCACCTTCCTTGGCTTACTCACCTTAATTTCAGAATTTCCCCTCTGTTCTTCCCTCAAAATAGATCCATAAACTTCAATATAATTATAGAAAAGAAAGGGAAATGGAGGAAAAGAGGTTTACCAAAAAAAAGTATGAAAAACAACATAAAATTCTTACTTTTTTGCCTTTGATTTCTCCTTCTCTTCCTCTCCCTCTTGTGCACCTCTCTGGTTTAGGGCAAAAACACATATGGCTAAGTGAGTGAAGAAGTGGGGCGCCTTGTTTATATAGGTGGAAGGAAGAAAGACTTTTCAAAAATTCTCATTTAGCCTTTTGTTCTCAGCATTTTTGTTTCTAATTCGCTTTAGCTCCTTTTTGAGAACCGCCTTCTCTATTATAAAATTTAAGTTCCCAATTTAATAAAATGCCTTTGGAATCACTCAAATTGGAGCTAAGACTTTCTTGAATGAATTCGTCAGGGGTTTTAAATGTCCCAGGGCTTACCATGGTTTTCAGGGTCTCTGAGAACCCAGAAAACTAAAAAATTTCATTTAAAAAGCCCTCCTGTGAGAATTTAAAAATTTACTCAAAATTACAAAAATGCCATTACGCTTTGTAAGTCTTTCGTCAAATTTCATTTCTTCATTCTAACTCTTTTTTTTTTCGTCTGAGCCTGGGATTCTCATTTTTAAGAGTATAGAATGTTACTTAAATTTTTTAAGACTTTAACTAATTCATTTCAGGGGGACTTGCTTTGAAAACTGAGAGGCTTGTTGCGCAACCCTCAAAATAAAACTAGGTTAATAAAATATGAAGCTAGTGGCACAACCTAGGTCATCTCCCTTTGAATTGGAGTTCAATGTTTAATTGAGTTTTCCAAATGTTAAAAGACTCTAAAAATTTCTAAACTAAAGGGGGTTTTTGATGTAATTAATTAAGTAAAATGAAATTAAAATAAAGTTCCTAAATTCTACCTAATTGGATGAATTATAGGTGAATGATGGTCTTGTGACTAGCTTTGGATTCGTCTCTTGGTATCCACTATCCTTATCCTAATCCAATTGTGATTAATTCTGACCTAAGAGTTCCTAATGTGTTCATAATAAGTTATCTTAGGTTACCACTCAAGATTCAAGAAATTAACAATCTAACGTTGAATTGAAACCTCAATTCCACATGAAATCACTAACTCTTGTTTTAGGATCTTTGAACATCTAATTTAATTCATTAACTAATTAATTAACCTCTGAATCATCATCCAAAGATGTTTAACTAACCAACTAAACATTAAGGAATTCTCAAATTTAACATTCAAGCACATAATTTCATCCATGCATTTCATCGAACACCTTCGAGGCACACATGGAAATTAGAGGAAAATGAACAATTCAGAACTTGATTCAATCCATTAATCAAACAAAACAATCTCCTAATTAATGTCTAACCACCCACTAATTATAAACAACACAATTCTCCAATCTAATACAATCTTAACCAAGAAAATACAAGATAGAGAAAAGTGTAGAAAGAGATGAATCTTAGCCAAAATTCCTTTTCTAATCAATGGATTCAAGCTTCTCCAAGGATCTTCCTCCTAGCTAGCCACAGATGGAGATTAAAGCTTCATTTGAATGGAAGGAATGGAGTGGGAATGGAGGAGATGGCTGCTGGTTGAAGGGGACGTGCGAATGGACGAATATGGCGTCTGGAATGGAATGTGAATGAATGAATGGACAAATTATTAATAACCTGATTTTTAATGACAGACTTCAATACGATGGATGGGTTTCTCACGTGATTTCTTTTAATGATTCCACGTGCTCAACCCTCTCATCCCTTCTCATTCGATTTCTTTCAATTCTGACCATAGCTTCTTCATGTGAATATAAGGTGGGCCCCATTTTAAAGCTAAATATAATATTCAAATTCATGTGAGTTGCATTCTTTTCACGTAGCTTTCTTCTTGTTTCTGCTTCTCTTTGTTCTTCTCGTGATCGTCTTACGTGGCTTTGCATGGGTTCATTTTTCATAGTTAGCACGTTCAGCCGTGGCCTCTCTTCTTTCATTTGTTACATGAAACTTCTCATCTTCGTGGCTTCCCCGTAGCCTTTACATTTACCTCTGCATGCTCTTGTGTTTTTCATTTTCTTTTACCCAACCATAGTTCATCTATGTAGCTCAAGCTCTTTTCTGGCGTCGTTTTTCTCACTGTTGGCTCCCAGCTCATGCTTCTTCTTTACGTGGCTTTATACTCCTTTCACGTTGCTTCTTTTGTATCACGTGTTCAGTCTCTCTTCACCAAAATCGTGGCAGACTCCCATCTTATGTACTGATGCTAACTCATGTTTTCTTCTTCTAAAAAACATACCAGAACCTGTAACTATTTCTGCTCAAAAGCTCCAGCCAAGTGCTTTCGTGGAAGGTCCTCTTCCTTGTGAACTTCCTTAATGCTGCCTCCTACGTGTAAATGCTCTCCTCCAGCCCATGCAAGCTTCTATTCACAGCAAATAAAACTTGAGCTTCTCCTCTAGGACTTCAAGAGCATTAAATGCAACCTAGGTGAGCAAAAAAACTAATAGCTCATTGCTCTCCACGTGCAGCTCTGCATGAGATAACCCATAGCTCTTGCTTGTAAATTTTTCTCAATAAATTGCACATATGAAGCCTTCATTTCTCCTTCAATTCAATTTCCATTCAAGCTTAAATTTGAAAATCTGCACAAGAAGTGAGAACAATTCAATAGGAAAATTTACAAACTTATTTAAATAAATTTATGCATTAAAATTCTAAAAGTTTGTAAATAATTTCCTTGAGTGCACAAATGATTACTAACATTAAATTTTACTAAATTAAACTCCTCAAGCTATATTTGCTCATTAAAATATTTAAGTTAGGAGAATTAAAACATATAAAATTCATGCTTATAAAAAACGTACTTGTTTCTATCGTTTAACAAAAATCGGATGTTACAGTGAGCGTGTCCTTGGTGGAGCTGTGGTCATGCTATCACTTGTGCATTGTGCTACAATCAAACATTGAGTTGTGATTGGGCTCTATAATGCACCGGGCCATGAGCATGCTCGATAGGGAGTTGGTGCTGTGGATGGGCCTTTCCTTTTGTTATTGGCCATTAACATGTATGTGATTTCTAGGATGGGATAATAGGCAATGGTAGTCTAATTAATTCATTTGTGAAGTATTTGGATGCTTTCAGTATTTTTTGTATAACATGCATTTGTGTTGATTAAATTGTAAATATGCATGGCATTGCCTTTGTTTATTAAGATTCACATCTCACCCTATTTCATAGGCCAACAATTTTGGGTGAAGGTTCCTCAGTTAAGGAAAAAAGGGAAGTAAGTGGATGAGTATCCCTAATTTAAGGCCTTGTGTGGGATTTCTACACTTGGACTATTTTGACTTAGAGTAGATGTTATTCTTTTTGTAGTTTATTTTGTATAGCATTACAATGCATTCATATTGCAAAGTGTAGGTATTTTGATGTTTTATAACTAAGGATGTAACCCTTAGGAAGCTAGATTTTACATTACATGGATTCTGATGTAATTACCAAATGCTGACTTGTGATGGATTTCTGTGAAGGTATGGAGTTTAAATAGTTAATCTATGAATGAGAATTTTGTTATTATATTAATGCCAGCTTAAAATTCTAATGTATGAAGATTCATGTTGATATTGATGTCTTGTATGGAGAATTATGGTATGTTATAGATGTAATTATATCTAAGGCTACATTAGTAAGTTATGGTCAAGAATAGCTTCATCTAGTTCATTGAGACTTGTTTAGAGTGGTCTGTGTAACACCATGTTTAACTAGCTTCCCTTAACTCATTATCTCATTTCATTACCTTAGTGTAGCAAGGTTCAAAGAAGCTTCTAAGAGAAACTTCATTAAAATATTACATTATTTTTGCATTACGTCGCAGATAAAAATTTCATTTTGTGTTTCATGGATCATATGAACTCATCCATCTCATTTTCCTATTTAAATACAGAACCATCCAAACCTTCTAGGACCATTGCCTTAACATCCTCAATTATCCTATATCCTTCAAACTCAGACTCTGATTATTCCCAAATTATAGGTCTTGAACCCTTCAGTTCCGAGGGTGATGAACTTGTGCCATATCCAACCTCTTATATGATGAATCCCACCTATGTTGAAGAACATGATAAGTCAAACATTGAAGATCGAACATGATGATTATGCTGAACAATCATATCATACAACTTTCTTAGATCCTCCACAAGCTCAAGCTCGTCCAACTATTAGACCATGGTTTACCTTTGATGATATTCTTGTTGACAAATGGAGAGACAAGTTACATGAGTTTTCAGCATGGATTGACCTTCAAAATGTTGCCAAAAACTCGAGCTCATAGCATACATACACAAAATAATGGAATGTTGCCTTGGGTTTAGTTGCTAGGTTTCTGGTACTAAATTTGAAAAATTATAACTAAATCTAGAAAAATTGAAATCATGCAAACTATACCATTATAGAAAGCTATAGATGTCTAATTTATGTAAAGATAAGTCTAGACCAAAATGGGAACAACTAGCTATTAGAAATTGATAGAACAATACATAAACTCAACTAGTACTACTAGTACTAACATAGAACTTCAAAAATTTATATCTCCCTACTTAGACAACCAATTGGGGTGATCTTAGTGGTCATAGAAAGCTTACCATGTTTAGGTTATTTTTTAAAAATTTCATGAGCATTGGACACCATTTATCCCTCGAATGACATAGGAGAAGAAACTGACCATATGAACAGTAACCACACTAGAATAACAGAAATTTGGCAACTTTAAAAATTCATAATTAATTCCATTAAACTCTAAATAATCTAGCCTTTAGATTCCCAAAAGCTCTAAATGATATCTATAAACATGCTAAATTTTATGAGAAAATTCATTCATTTGGTCAGATCTTGACATAGGGTTAAAATAGCTATTTTTGTGCTTCTTAAGGGTCATAAAGGGTCCAAATTTGCTTCCAAGACTTTCATGGCCACTTGAGCACATGAGAAAGCATCAAAAAGGTCTATTAAACATGTCTCAAAGGTCCACAAACTCACTCTTCCCACTCCAAAGTATACACAAGAACATACAAGCTTTTCCTTAACATTCAATGTCAAAATTTTGCTATATCATTCAAGTGACATCAATTCTCATATATACATCAAGTGTCCATGTAAGTACATATGTTTAAATGGTTATACAACATATTCATCATAAGATTACACCATATGCCATTAAAATGGTTACAAGGAGATCAAATAGCACATTTCATTGTCAATCTTTCTCTATCAAGCTTAGTGGCTCCCATTCCTTTGTTCACTTGGTCCACCTAGACATGTTAGGCAATGGCAAAGAAGGAATGAGATTTTAAGAATCCAATAGCCCTTCTCCCTTTCAACCATACATAAAAGATGAAAATTCAAGTCTAAAAATGCATGTATGGATATCATAGAATACATAATCTGAAAGAAGCGTACTGTACATGCAACAAAAATTTTAATTCGTTTCCTCCCATGGATCTGTCGACTTGATTAAACTGAGTATGAGATAAAATATTACCTTTGTAGCGTGCTTTGTCCTTTCGGATCTCTCTAGAAATTGACGTCTATGTGCAGCTCCCTCTACCAGTATCCACACCAATGATCTGGCAACTTGAAAGGCATGCTAGCACCTTTGTTCACCACGTCCGTACTCGAATTAATGAGAAGACGATCTTCTCTCTCTAAGTGTCCGTACACTTTCTCTCTCTAGGTGTATGGCCACGCTCTCTCTCTCTAGGGTGATGGTTTAGGGTTTTAGAAAGCTGACTCTTTAGTATATCTAAACCCTAGCCTACCTCTCCTTTTATAGAGATATATTTAGATTAAATTAGTTAATTTAAATATATTATTTAAATTAATCCAAATTAATCTTAAACAAATTAGTTGAAGTTAGAATTTATCTTATAAATTCAATTTTAACTAATTCATTTATAAATAAATATATATATATTGAAATATATAATACAATATATATATTCATATCAAATATAAATATATATATTTCGAATTTCTATATATATATATGAAATATATAAATATCAAATAATATATATAACTTATATTTCAAATTAATTACATATATATCATATATATATAATTATCTCACCCTAATTAAGCGTAACATTCATCGAATCTAGACACAATTCTAGGTTCAATGAATTTGGACATTCTTGTTCAAGTTGATTCGTTCTTGTGTGCGACCTTGTAGGCCTATATGATATTGGCAGTGGGCCAACAACGTTATTGCACACACAAATCACCAGTGGCCTCTAGCAAGACATAGTGACTACCCAAATCACATAGGGTTTGGTGATCCGATATAGCCTATTGTATAACCCTGTCACATCTCTTTTATCACGCAATATCTTGATCGAGCATGAGGCATGGAAATGTCATCCTTATCTTACTCAATCATTAGTTTCTCGATTTACGTGTAGACCGACAGAATGAATGGAAAAACCCATCCATCCAAGCATGGCCATGTATTTCTCAGTCTCACTCATCGAGCGGGCCAGAGATATCTCTCCATTAACCAAAGGGGCAAATTCCATCTTGACCACTCATCATCCTCTATATGGAGTCCACTATGCCCTATCATAGCCTTTATGATCACCCAGTCAAAGATGACTTTTGACAATGCCAAAGCACAGTGTCTTTCATGTTGGAATCTATGATGATCTCAGGTATGGGGGATTAGTGACATAGTTATATATGAGGTGCGCTTATGACCTAATCCATGAAGGTACCTCATGACGGGTCGATTTGCTCCCTGTTCCCAACAGACACCTATGATTTTAATTTGTATCTCTATACATGATTAACACATAACCATCAATCAAAATCATACTCATCTTAATTCATTATCATTCCCACAATGATGATCGGTTAGGAATATTTAGGATAACAAATGTAACTTATCCAAGGATATAATTATTATAGAAACATGAAAATATAATAATTGTAATATAAAAGCTTTTATTCTTAATGAAGCACAATGTTTACAAATGATTGGCCTAGGCCACAATCTCCAACATAATCATACATAGAACATTTCTTGCATTAAAGAAGTTACATGGAACATACATAGGCTTGCCGAGATAATGGTTTAGCCTCACCCATTCTCTTTTGGATTTTGGACTTGTCTCACCTATTTTCTTAAGGGACTTTTGACTAAGCCTCACTCTTTAGAGACTCTTGGCTTTGTCTCACCCATTCTTGTGGACTTTTGGCTCATCCTCACCCTAGCTAAGGGGCTTCTAGCTTTACCACACTCAAGTAAACCAAAATATGTTCATAAGACATCATTCAAGTGCATAACAAAGTATCATGGTACCATGGCATATAGATACATGCTAAAAACATCTTTCATCGCTTAAACATACACACACAAATTCAAAGACAAGAAAAACACTCACTCATGCATGAGAGAAAGAAGATAGAGCTACCTTGATTAGCCAAGCACACTTTTTTCTTTGAAAACTCTTCCTCTCCATCGATCACATACTCACAAGGATGTGAAACTTGATTCTTTTGGCCTAGACATATCACATGGAAGCCAATTACACTCTTTGAACAAGTTTTAAAGCTACACATGCACTTGAAAAGCTAACTTGCTTCTAAGATTCAATTATGGTTCTATAAGGAACCTAATGAAGTAACCTTGGGAAAAAATAATCTTTGCTCCATTCTCTCTCTTAAACTATAACTTTTGACTCTATTTAAACTCCTTGAAGCCATCAAACATTCATTTCAAGGATCCTAGCTGGGTGTTGCTTCTTTAAATCATAATATGGAACCTATAGCTACATCTTATTATCCATTACTTCTAAAATTTTTCCAAGGCTTTCTCTCATACTCTCCCATCATATATGATGCAAAACCAAGCTCGAAAGAAAGTAAAACACTCCCTAAGTATTAGTTTTACCCTAGGCTGAGGCTATATCTCCATATGGCATCAATGGAGTTGTTTGGATTTCTTTAATGGGAGAAGCATCTAGAAAGCTCTCTTTGTAACACCATATTTTTCTAGCTCATTTCATGGCATTCCCATGCTTTACATTCATAGATTCCATGAAAGAGTAAGAAAAAAGAATTAAAATAATACATTTCTTTGCGTTGCGTTATGAATGAAAATTCCATTTAGTGTCACGTGGACCATGTGAGCTCATACTTCACATTCTCATATTTAATTACATGAATATAACTCATTTGAATTATCAAAAGTGGCCTACTCTCATGGAACTCAAAGGGAAGCTTAAAATACACATACATATTTTCAACCAAATTTGTCCTCATTTCTGTCACAAATTTGAAAAATCATAACTAATTCTAGAAAAATTGAAATTATACATTCTTATCCAGTCTGGAAAGCTACACATGTCTAATATATGCTAAAATTACATCTAGACCATAACATCCAACACAGAGGATATTTGACATTTGAAATGGTCCAGAGGTCAAGCTGTCCACTGGTGCTGTCACAAAATTCTGTAGCAAACTTAGAAAATGTCCAATTAATTCTGGAAAAATCCAATCTATACAAATGATACCAATATGGAAAGCTGGAGATGTTAGCTAGAGGGAAAAAATAAGTCCAGACTAGTTCAGGCACACTCAAACCTCAAAACCTAATCAAATAATAACTGAGGTCAGCTAGAATTCCTGATACTAGACAGATTCTTTAAAAATTCATATCTCCCTCTCTAGACATCCAAATGAGGTGCTTCTAGTTGGCACAAGTCACTGGAAATGTCTAATTTCTTTATAAAAGTTTGTGGCAATTAGACATCATTTGAGCCCTATGTGACAGATTTCATTTTCGAACCTAAGTGAACAGTGACATTACCAAAATTAGAAAATTTGCCACTTTAAAAATTCATTAAATATTTTGTAGACCTCCAAAAATTCTATTCTTTAGCTTCCAAAAAGCTTTTAACAAGCTCTAATTGTATGCCAAATCTCAAATCAAGAAGATTTCATGTAGATAAAAATTGACATAGGGTTCCATTATGGTCAATTTTAGCTCCATATGGTATACCAAAATGTCCAAATAGCTTTCCTTGGGATTTGGCACCTCTTGGACAAGTCTAAAAGCATAATTAGGACTTATGTGAGTTGCCCAAATGGTCCCAAACTCCATGCATCTCATTTTGGCTATTTCATCCACACTTATACACAATTTCATAATACCATTCAAGATGCTACAATGCCATAACATGCTCAAATTGCATTCTAGTGATCACATAATACATTCTCCCATTTATACATAACATATTATCATAATTACATGCATTCATAATATCATAATACATATACATCTATTGGTTACATCTTTTTCCATTTGTATGGCTTTAAAGTAGCAAAATTCATGTTCTTGGATGTCATACTCTCATCTGCAAGGTAGTTGGCTTCCATTACCTTGTCCACTTGGTCCACCTAATATGTTAGATCATTGGAGAGGAGAGGATGCGATTCAAAGAATCCCAATAGCTCATCTCCCATTCAATTATACATAAAAGATGCAAACAAGTCTCATAAATGCATGTATGGTCATATTAACATGTGTAAACATTCAAGAGGCATTTTCATCATTTGAGAAAGTCATATATCACATACAAAGGCTTGCCAAGCAAGTGGATTGCCCTCACCCAATTTCTTATGGATGTTGGACTTGCCTCACCCATTCTTTAAGAGATTCTTAGACTCAACCATGCTCTTGGGAGTCCATCTCACTTTTGGGAGACTCTTTACTTTGTTTCTACTAATCTTAAGGGTTCTTGGCTCATCCTCACTATGGCTAAGGGTTCTTGGCCTCACCACACTTAAGCAAACCCAAGCACACATCATAAATATCATATGAAAGCATATTGTAACATTATGGCACCATGGATTCAAAGTCATGCTAGAACACTTTTCATGGCTTAAAAATACTCATACACATATTTAAAGACAAGTAAAGCAAACAATCATGCATGAGAAAAGGAGGAGTGAGCTACCTTAGATACAATTACACACTTTTTCTCTTGAATCCAAGCTCCCTCTTTCGGCCACACACACACAAAAGTGTAGGGATGATTTCTCTTGGCCTAAACACAATTTATGGAAGTCAATTAGGTTCATGAAATAATTTTTAAGGTCGCACAACTTGCTTAGACACTAGTTTGATCCATAAACCCCATTATGGTCCATAAATGCTCCTAATGAAGCAACACCCCTCAAATAAATTATAGGCTCCATTCTTTTCTTTCAGATATGATTATTGACTCCTTTTAAGCCTCTTGGAGTCATCATACCATTAAAACAAAGAGCCTAACTATATGTTGCTTCTTTAAGTCATATTATGAAACATAAAGAACCATCTCACTTTCTATGCTTTCTAAATTTTTTCCAAGTCTTTCCTTCATATTCATTCATCATATATGACTCAAAAGTGGGTTTAAAAAAATTTAAAACTCTCCCTAGCTACCTTAACCTCCTTAGGCCAAGACCATGCATGATTTTGGCCTCCTTGGACTTTGCTTCATTTCCTTGAAGGAGGAAGAATATGGGGAGACTTCTAGGGATCTTAAGAACTCATTTAAACTATTATTTAGGCCTAAGAATCATTGTACAAAATCAACTTTTACAAGGTGCAATTGAAACCCTAGAAAATGCATCTTGAAATTTAATGACTTTTTGTTAATTCCCTTTACATATTCTTAATCTCCATACCCTTTTTCCTTAGAATCACCCTTGGTTCTACCTAAAAATCAAACCTTCCTAGGGTTTCTTAGGTGGGGGCGAAATGGTGGAGGAAGGGGAAGAAAGGATATCAACCATGGAAGGAGAAATTACCTTATTTTCTTACTTTTTCTCACTTGAATATTGATTTCTTTAGGCTTCTCTCTTCAAATCCGAATTTTTCCCTAAGTTTCTCCCTCAAAACAGATTTTTAAACTTCATTTTAATCAAAGGAAATGAAGAAGAATGCAGGAAAGGAGGTTTAGATAGAAGAAAGCATGAAAAACTATCAAGAAACCATACCTTTTACCTTGATTTCTCTTCTCTTTCTTCTTCCTTTAGTATGCCTAAACCCTAGCCTTCTTCTTGAATTTGGGAAGAAACAATTGTATCTAAATGAGCGAGGAAGGGTGGCACCAACTATTTATAGGTGGAGGAAAATGACTTTTTCAAAAATTCTCATTTTGCCCTTCATTCTTGGCATTTTCGTTTCTCCTTCATTTTAGCTCCTTTTTGAGAATCATCTTTTCGATTATAAAATTTAGGTTCCCAATTTAGTAAAATGCCTTTGGAATCACTCAAATCGAAGCTAAAACCTTTCCGAATGAATCCGTCAAAGTTCGGATACACTGACATTGGAAAACGTCCACCAGAGGGGATTTAACTGTCTCGGGACTTCCAATGGTTTTTAGGGCTTCTGAGAACCCTAAAGAACTCAAAACTTCCATTTTAAAATACCCTTCTGTGTGAATTCTAAAATTTGTTCAAAATTACAAAAATGCCATTATATTTCGTAAGATTTCTATCAAAATTTATTTCTTCATTCTGGCTCTATTTTACCTTCCATCTGAGGCTAGGATTCTCATTTTTAAGAGTCTAAAACATTACTCAAATTTTTTGGGCCCTTAACTATTTTATTTTAGGGGACTTGCTTTGAAAATGTGCCCATTTTTGTCATTTAACAAAAACCAGACGTTACACTCTTGATGTCTTAGGAACTCATATGGACTCTTAAACATATTAATTTATGGCTAGAACTCATCTTACAAACTAAAGTGCAACTAAAAACTTAGCTTTTCTATCTTATAATTTCATGGTTCTTTCTTTGTTTCTTTTGCATATTCTTATTCTCCACACTCTAATTCCTTATATTCATCTTTGGTTTGATTCAAAATTCAATTTCTCTCGGTTGTCCATACATGGGGCAAAATGCACAAGAAGAAGAAAGAGGAAGGAGAAGCATGGAGACTAGCATTATACCTTGGTTTTCTAGGTTTCTTTAAGAGCTCTTCTCATTGCTTGGCTTCCCTTCTTGAAAATTGAACTGCTCCCCTCTTGTATGAGCTCAAAATAAACCCAAAAGCTTCAATAATCTATTGGAAGGAAGAGAAGAAAGAGGAGAAGAAGTTTACTAAACTAAGAAAATCCATGAATTTCCATACCCTTCACTTGGTTTTTCCTCCTCCCTTGTTCTCCTTTCTCTCTAGGTCTCCTCTCTATTTTAGGGCAAAAATGAAGTCAGTTTAGGGAGGAGAAAGGTGGGGCGTGATATATATATAGGTGGAGAATTAAAATTGTTATAAAGAAATTCCATTTATGTCCTGTAAACTTGGCATTTTTGCTTCTAACTTGTTTTAGCTCCTTTTTTAGAATTGCCTTTTCCATCATAAAATTAGGTTCATAATCTTATAAAATGTCTTTGGAATCACTCACTTTAAAGGTAAAACTTTCCTGAACGAAAGGGTCAAAGTTCGAGTTAACCATTGTTAGAAAACGTACACCAAAGGGGTTTTAACTGTTTCGGGGCTCCCATAGTTTTCAGAGCCTCTGATAACCTTGAAGAGTTCAAATTTTTCATTTAAAAAGCCTTCTTGTGAGTATTCTAAAAATTATCAAAAATTACAAAAATACCATTATATTATGTAACAATTTTGTGAAATTCTGTTTAGTTATTTTAGCTTCTGTTTCGGAGTACCTTTAACCTCCTATTTTTATTACTTAATGTCTAGATTATTATTCTAATTTTTCTAGGCCTTAACTAATTTATTTCAGAGGACTTACTTTTAAAATGTAGCCATTTTTGTCTTTTTTAGAAAAATTGAACATTACAGTCTGAGGTTGGATGGTAGGTACCCACTTTGAACTTTGATATGATCGCTAGTGACTAGGTACCCACTTTGGTGTTACAATGGGTAAATTGTTGATATAAGGCAAGGTTGATTGGCAAGGTTAAGCTTTAAGTTCATAAATGATGGGAGTTAGTAAGTTGAGGCATATAGGAGGTTTTATGTTAATAAAACCATGCATTCTAGGCATAGAAAGGCCTTAGAGTTTAAGTGGAAGAAGTGCTAAATAGTTGGGATGGGCATCTAAGAGTTTAAGATCAAAGGTATACCATGGCACAGCCAAACTAAGTTTAAAAGGTAACAAAGCGAAGTGCATTATGGCACAAGTTTCCTAACAATGATGTGAGTCATGAAAAATAGGGTAAGAGTGCTTCTGAGAACAATCTCATTGTAGTGTGAGAGGGTCTTGTTACAGCAAGAATCAATTGAGTGTCTTGGTGAGGCTCAGGTAAGCAATCTCGTCATGGCGCTAAGTAAGATGGCCACTGTGAGGGCATGAGATTTTAGTGAATAGGGGCACCTCATTGTGGTGTGGAGGATCTTGGTTGTGGTGAAGATCAAGCAAATTTGTGTTTTTGGCTTTGGTAGCTAGCTGCATTGTGACGTGGGTGTCTCAAGTCGTGATGCAAGTCCAAAATTTTACTTCCAAAGTTATAGAATCAAATTAATGTTGCAACGAGAAGTGTTCAAGTTGTAGTGTAATTATATCTTAACACTTTTAAAGGTTCCAATAGCCATCTTGTGTAACACTATATTTACTAAGCTCATCTCACATCATTACTAGGCTCATCTCCTTGGATTACATAAGATTTCCAAGAAAAATTATTAAAAATATTCCATTAAATTACATTACATCATGGATAAAATTTTCAATCAGTGTTTCATGGATCATATGGACTCATCCATTTCATTCTCATATTTAAATACACAAATACAACTCATAACAAGCTCAAGAAGTGGCCTACAGCTCGTGCAAGTGGAAGGTATACATGAAAATGGAGTGTGCAGCCTCAGTTGGAATTCTAAAATTCTGACATGAAATTTGAAAAATCATAACTAATTCTAGAAACATCAAAATCATGCACACTATACTATTCTAGAAATCTACAGATATCTACTTTATGCTAAAAATAATTTCTGACCACAACAGGGACTCCTAGCTACTGGAAATTGATGGAACAATACCAAAGGTCGTCTATCACTACTAGTATTGTCCTCCAACTTCAAAAATTCATATCTCCCTACTCAGAGGTCCAATTGGGGTGATCTTGGTGGACATGGAAGGCTTATTATGTTTAGTTTATTCTTGTAAATTTTCATAAGTATTGAACATCACTTGGCCTTCAAATGACATGGCCTAAGAAACTAACCAAATAAATAGTATCTGCATTATTTCAACAGAAAAATGCCAAATTTGAAAAATCATAATTAATTCCACAGAGCTTTAAATAATTTTTTCTTTAGCTTCCCAAAAAGCTCTGGATGAGATCTATTTTCATGCCAAATTTCATGGGCAAATTTGTTCATTTTGTTAGATCTTGATATTGGGTTCCATTTTGGTCATTTTTATGGCTTCTAATGGTGTCAAAGTGTCCATAACTACTCCTAAGACTCTTGTGGCCACTTGAGCACGTGAGAATGCACCAAATGGTCTATTAAACATGTCTCAAAGGTGCATAAGCCAAGAATTCAAAAATTCACTCTCTCACCCCAAGCCATACACAGGAAGATACATATTAGTTCTTGTCATTACATACCCAAAATGTGCTATATCATATATATGACATTAAATCTCATACATACATCATACATTTATATATTTACATGTGTTCATAAGGTCATATAACATATACAACAAATGATTACAATAAATGATTACATCATATGCTACTCATATGGCTACAATTTGGCATTTTCACATACTTGGTGGTCAATCTTCATTCTTTAGGCTTGGTAGCTCCCATTCCTTAGCTCACTTGATCCACCTAGACATGTTAAACATGTGGGGAGGAAGGGATGAGATTTTAGGAATCCCAATAGCTCTTCTCCCTTTCAATCACATATAAAGAATGTAAATCTATGTCTAAAAGTGAATGTATGACTATTATGGAACATGTGATCATTCAAAAAGCTTTCTTGGCATTTTAAAAAGTCATACATAGCATATATAGGCTTGCCAAGTAAGTAGATTAGCCTTACCCATTCTCTTCAAGGATTTTGGACTTGCTTCACCCTTGTTCTCAAAGGCCTTGAACTAAGCCTTGCTCTTGGGAGACTTTAAGCTTTGTCTCAACCATTCTTAAGGGTTCTTGGCTCATCCTCACCATGGCTAGAGGGTTCTTAGCTTCACCGCACTCAAGCAAACTAAAGCAAAGTAACAAGACATCATTTGAATGTATAAAACAACATCAAAGTGCCATGGCATATAAAATCATGCTAGAACACATTTTCATGGCTTAACACATACCTACACAGAGTTCAAGAAGCTTCCATTTTTTAAAATTTCTAATTTTATCCTTCATTCTTGGCATTTTCGTTTTTAATTCATTTTAGCTCTTTTCTTAGAACCATATTTTCGATCTTAAAATTTGGGTCCTCAATTGTAAAAAATGCCTTTAGAATCACTCAATTTGGAGCTAAAACCTTTCTATATGAATCGGTCAAAGTTTGGGTTCACCGCCGTTGGAAAACGTCTACTAAAGGGGCTTTAACTATTCTGGGGCTTTCCATGGTTTTCAAGGCCTCTAAGAACCCTAGAAAACTCAAAATTTCCATTTTAAAAGCCCTCCTATAAGTGTTCTAAAAATTGTCTAAAATTACGAAACTGTCATTACGTTTTGTTGCATTTCCATTAAAATCCATCTGGTTCCAGTTTCAAGGCACATTTGGCCTCGACTCATCATTATTTGAGGTCTAAAATATTATTCTAATTTTATTGGACCTCAAATCACTCTATCTGGGAGACTTCCTTTTGAATCCGGTGAATTTCGTACATTTACAGAGAAACTGTACGTTATGTTTCTCACATTTTCAAAGAACCGAATATTACATCTTAGCTATGGCAAAGTTCTTCTAAGTTGTGGCCTAAGAGCCCAAACCCTTATTTTAGCCTCTAGAACTAAGTTTGCACTATGATAATGATATATAATGACTTATAAACAATTATATAGGAGTTTTGTACTTCTAGATTCAGTTGTGAATGAAGTAAAGGTCCTCAATGGGAATTTAAATCCCTTATGCTTACAGTATGGATGATCAATCGTACGATTATGCATAATTAGCATGATTAGAAGTTATAGTTGTTTCAATAAATGTTTAAAAGCCTAATTAGGACGAGAAAGAAGGGACATAGATTGTTTAAAGCATGAAAAATGGTATTGAAGTGGCTTACAGTATAGTAAGGGCAAAATAATAATCTTAAGGAATGATGAGATATCCAGCATGTTAATGAAAGATGGCCCCTAAAGTCATATGAGATAAGGTAAAATAAGGGTAAAATGTTAATTGGGATGTTAAGAAATAGGGTTATGAATTTTATTTACAGTGTGAAAACAACACCAAAGCAACTAAATAGTGTAACATGGCATACTAGTGGCAAAATTTTTAAAACTCAAGAAAAATTGCTTTTTAAATGCTAAAATCAAGCTCATTATGGTTTTAAAGGGGATCCGAAAAAACTATAGGGATGCTCATAATCGGTAAAAACCCTTATGTAACACCATAGATTTTTAGCTATGCCTCATGCTAATTTTAAGTCTCATGCCAAGCATTACATAGGGAAGCAAGAAAAATAGCATTAAAATATTGAGTTTTCTTGTGTTGCATTATGCATAAATTTTCCTTTTAGAGTCCTGTGAGCCATATGGACTCATGTATCACATCCTCATATTTAATTACATAAATACAAATCAAATCCATCACAAAAAGTGGCCTAGAACTCGTGCAAGGCAAGAGACACACAAAATTCCATGAGGTAGCCTCAGCCAGAATTTTATACTTTCTATCACAAACTTTGAAAATTCATAACTAATTCTAAACAAATCTAAATCATGCATTCTTTACCATTCTAGAAAGCTTCAAATATCTACTTTATGGTAAAAATATGTTCAGGTCATGAAAAGCCAAGTATAAGATGGTTGACATTCAAAAATGTATAAAGGTCTGACTAGTTACTAGAACTAATATAGATTTCTGCCATGAACTTAAAAAATGTCCAATTAATTCCAAAAATATCCAATCCATGAAAATGATACTAATTTGGAAATCTATAGACGTTAGATAGAGGGTAAAAATAACTTTAGACTAGTATAGGCACGTCCAAGCTTCGAAAACTAATCAAACAGTGATATAGGTCTAACTGGATGCTTGATACTGGATAGAAACTTCAAAAATTTATATCTCCCTCTCTAAACATCCAAATGAGGTGCTTCTACTTGGCACAAGTCAATGGGAAGGTCTAGTTTCTTCTTATAAATTTTGTGGTAATTGAACATCATTTGCCTTATGAGTGATAGAGTTACATTTCAGGCCAAAGTGAATAATGCACCGAACTAAAACCAAAAAAAATTCCAATTTTAAGAATTCATCAAATATTCCATAGACCTCCAAAAATTTTGTACTTTATCTTCCCAAAAAGATCTTAACAAACTCTACATGCATACCAAAATTCAAATCAAGAAGAGCTCATTTGGACAAAAAGTGGTATAACTCACCAATATGGTCAATTTTCGCTCCATATGAGATATCAAATGCGTCCAAATGGTCTCTTTTGATGTTTGGCACCTCTTGGGCAAGTTCAAAAGCATAAATATGACTTGTATGAGCTGCCCAAGTGGTCCTAAATCTCATGCATCTTAATTTGGTCATTCCACTTTCATTAATACACTAATACACCATGCCATCAAGAAGCCAAACTTGCCATCTCTATTGATCTCATACCACATATAGTCTATACAAGAGTCATACATCATTTTACATTCATACATAAGTTTACATCTCAAAAATAATATATACAAAGCCATTTTGCCATTCATATGCCATAAAGAAGAAAAATTCATGCACTTTGTTGTCATATTCTCATCTTCCAAGTTGTTGGCTCCCATTATCTTGTCCAATTAGTTTACCTGGCATGTTAGAACATTGGAGAGGAGGGAATGAGATTCAAAGAATCCTAATAGCTCATCTCCCTTTTACTCACACATAAAGTATGTAATACAAGCCTTGAAAATACATGCATGGACATAATAACATATGTGAGCATTCAAGAAACATTCTTGGCATTTGAACAAGTCATACATAGCATACATAGGCTTGCTAAGTGAGTGGATTAGCCTCACCTATTCACTTGTGGATTTTGGAGTTGTCTCACCCAATTTCTTTAAGAGATTTTTGACTCATCCTTGCTCTTGGGAGTCAACCTCACTCTTGGGAGACCCTTTACTTTGTCTCAACCAATTTCAATGGTTATTAGCTCATCCTTACCATGGCTAAAGGGTTCTTGGCTTCTCCACACTCAAGCAAACTAAGGCAAGCACATAAAGCATCGTTTGTATGCATAAAATATTATCATGATACCATGGAATAAGAGTTTATGTTAAAATACTTATCATAACTCAAAACATATATACATACATTTAAAGACAATGTAAGCACACAGTCATGCATAAGAGAAGGTGGAGAGAGCTACCTTGCTTGTATTTACACACTTTTTTCTTAAGCCTTGAGTTCTCTCCCTTGACCTCACACACCTAAGAAGGTGGAGATAATTTCTTTTGGCCCAAACACAATTTATGGAAGCCAATTAAGTTCATGGAGTTAATTCTAAGGCCACACATCTTCCTTAAATGCTAACTTGGTCTATTAATCCCTTTATGGTTCCAAGAAGGCACCTCATGAAGCAACACCCATCAAATGAGTTCTAGGCTCCATTCTTTCCTTTCATATATGATTTTTAACTCCTTTTAAGCCTCTTGGAGTCATCATACAATTAAAATAAAGAGGCTAACTACATGTTGCTTCCTTAGGTCATATTATGAAATCTAAGACATCAATTCATTCTCTAGGCCTCCTAAATTTTTTTCAAGGTTTCCTCTTATTTTCATTCATCATATATGACTCAAAAAATGGGCTTGAAAAAATTTAAAACTCTTTCTAGGTGTCTCAACCCCCTTTGGTCAAGATTATGCACCATTTAGCCTCCATGGAAGTTTGCTTTGTTTTCTACATGGAAAATGCATATGGGGAGACTTCTAGGGATCTTGGGAGCTCATTTAAACACTTATTTAGGCCTAGGAACCATTGTATCAAATCAGATTTTCAAGGAAGCTCATGAAACTCTAGGTTTGCTATCTTGAAAATCAATGGCTTTTGCTTGGATTTCTTTGCATATTCTTACTCTTCTCCCTTAAATTCATACAATTCACCCTTGGTTCTGCCCAAAATTCAAGCCCTCTTGCAGCTACATATATAGGGTGAAATAGGGAGAAAAAGGGGAGAAATAGTTATTATAGGATGAAGATTTTACCTTGTGTCCATGGCTTTTCTTGCTTGTTTCTCACTTTCCTTGACCTCTTCTCTTCAAATCCGAATTTTCTCCTATGTTCTTCCCTCAAAACAGATCCAAAATCTTCAATAAAACCATAGGAAAGAAAGCGTAAGAGGAGAGGAACAAGTTTGGAAGAAGAAGGAGCATGAAAATCCATGAAATTCCTTACCTTTTTCTTACTTTTTCTCATCCTTTCTTCTCCTCCATGGTGTACCAAAGAGAGCTAGTGTTTTCTCTAATTTTTGGGCAGAATAGGCCATGCAAATGAAGGGGGGAAGAAACAAGAAACTTAAAGAGTATTCAAGAAGTTTCTACTTTCTTAAAAATTCTAATTTTGCTCCTCGTTCTTAGCATTTTTATTTCTAACTCATTTTTTAGAACTATCTTTTTCATTATGAAATTTCGGTTCCCAATTAAATAAAATGCCTTTGGAATCACTCAAATCGGAGCTAAAACCTTCTCGAACAAATCTATCAAAGTTTGGGTACACCGATATTGGAAAACATCTGTCAGAGGGGGTTTTAACTGTCCTGGGGCTTCCCATAGTTTTCAGGGCCTCTGAGAACCCTATAAAACTCAAAACTTTCATTTAAAAAGCCCTCTTGTGTAAATTCTAAAATGTGCTCAAAATGACGAAAATGCCTTTACGTTTCGTCAATCTTTCGTTACATTTTGTTTCTTCATTCTAGCTATATTTTTCTTTCCGTCTGAGCCTAGATTCTCATTTTTAGAAGTCTAGAATGCTTCCCAAATTTTGTTGGGACCTTAACTAAGTCATTTCGGGGGTCTTGTTTTTGTATCCAGTGAATTTCGGTCATTTATGAAGAAACTGTATGTTATGTTTCTCATGTTTTCTCTCATTTTCAGAGAACCAGATATTACACCTTACAACATGCAACATGAGACATACAAAGTTAGAGCCCGTTTTCATTATTTTAAGCCATTTAAACCCCAAAAATGATATTTTTATATGAAAGGGTACTCAGAATTGTGTAAAGAGCAATCAAATTCTGAAAATGTCAAAAAATAAGCCCGAACAAAGCGAATAAGTGACCAAAGGCAAAATGGTCATTATGAAAAATCATAAAAGGCTTACTAAAGAAGACTTCTCCTTCCTCCACCATTCTAAATGACAAACCAATAAGTGCAAGATCTAGCTATGCATTTTACAAGAAGGAGGAGAGAGAAAGAGAATAAGCTTCGATTTAGGTAAATACACTCTGTTCATCTAGCTTTAGTTAGGAAAGTTTATTTGCACAGCCCTTCTAATGGTGGTTTTCTTTCTTGAAAAGTGAAGGTTTGGATTTGACCCAAGGTGAAAAAGAGCTCCTTTCAAGATTCTAATTAGTGGAAAAGTTTCTACATAAGGAGTGCCCCAAAACAAGTTAAGATTCCATCGCTAAAGCTTAGAAAATCTTGAGTTCTAGCCCTTTATATGATTCAACCAAGAGAGAGAGAGAAAGAGAGACCTAAGAATCTAATGTATGTTGAAGTCTTCTTGATGCATTTGGATGTTTTAAGACATGAGGATCATGAACCTTGGCTCCATTTAGCTTGAATCATTGAAAACTCCAAGTTTGAACACAATAAGGGGTGTTTTGAAATGGATGACTTAGGATGTTTCTTCAATGATTCTAAGGTTTTAGATAGTGTAGAAATGATGTATGAACACTAATGGAACCATTGAAATGAATTTAAGAGTCAAATTTCAAAAGTTGAATCTTTAGAGTTCAAGAGAGGGCATTGAAGGGCAATGTGGTTCTAAGCAAGTTTAAATATGTATCTTTTTTTGCTGTAATAAGTCTCATTACAGTCATATAGATTATATATGATGAGATTTAGAAGCCTCAAAGTTGAGTTTAGTAAAATGCATAATGAGGCCTAAATTGGCATAATGCATTATATGTGAGGCGATAAAACAAAATGGCAAGTGAAATGGTCATTTTGAGTTATAGGGCAAATTTTAAGCACTGAACAAATTTATTAAGTTAGTGGTATGAAAATAATTTTGCCCATGACAAGAAATCCCTTAAAACTTGCAAGTTGGTATGTTATGTTTCCAAAATCAGACCATTTTGAGCACTAAAATGTAAGTTTGCATTTGAGGATCTTAGAGGTTGAGTTTTGGGCTAAATTTTGAAATGCATTTTTACAATAAAAAGTACATGTAGAAAGCTTTCTGATAAGTCAAAGTTTGCAAAATTTGGAGGTCTCTAGCTTAAGTTATGAATTTTTAAAATTTGGAACCAATTAAGACAAAAAGATCTTAGTGTGTCAAGTAGAGAGAGAAGTCATGGAAAGTGCTAAAGGAGACTCTAAATTAAGTTAATCACTATATATTAATGCTCTAAGACTAGTTCAGCTATGGTTAACCATTATCTTGTCTAATTTAATATTTTAGGCCAAGTTAGTAGGATCACTCTACATGGAAGTGGTGAGCCGAATCAAAGCTACTGAGGTGACCAAGTTTGAATAAATGTTATGGGCATTGGGTTAAGCATATTTTAGCTAGCTTACTCATCATATCCTTATATGCATTTTGTTTGTTAAGCTTGATATGCATGGTGTGTATTGATTGCTATGTTAACATGTTTTCTGATATTTGAACTTATTACATGTAATGTCTGGTTTTCATTAAATGACGAAAACGAAAGCATTTTCAAAGCAAGTCCCCTAAAATGAATTAGTTAAGGTCCTAAAAAATTTAAGTAACATTCTAGACTTCTAAAAACGAGAATCCTAGCCTTAGATGAAAAGAAAAATAGAGCTAGAATGAAGAAACAAATTTTGACAAAAATCTTATGAAACATAATGGTATTTTTGTAATTTTGAGCAAATTTTGGAATTCACACAGGATGACTTTTTAAATGAAAATTTTGAGTTCTTCGAGGTTCTCAGAGGCCTTGAAAATCATGGGAAGCCCCAGGACAGTTAATTCCCCTCCGGTGGACATTTTCCAATGTTAGTGTATCTAGACTTTGATGGATCCGTTCGGGAAGGTTTTAGCACCGTTTTGAGTTATTTCAAAGGCATTTTACTAAATTGGGAACCTAAATTTTATAATGGAAAAGATGGTTCTCAAAAAGGAGCTAAAATGAATTAGAAACAAAAATGCCAAGAAGATATGGTTTCTTGGTAGTTTTTCATACTTTCCTCCATCTAAACCTTCTATCCTCCATTCTCCTTTTTTTCTATAACACCATATATTTCTAGCTTATTTCATAACATTATCATGTATCAAATCATCAATTCCATGAAGGAAGTGAGAAAAGTCCATTAAAATAATGCATTTAATTGCATTGTGTCGTGTATAAAAATTTTATTCGATGTCACGTGGACTGTGTGAGCTCATACAATGCATTCTCATATTTATTTACATGAACACAACTCATTTGGATCATAAAAATGTGGTACAACTCATGTAACTCGAATGGAGGCTTAAAATAGGCATATTAAATTTCGGCTAGAATTTGCCCATTTTCTGCCCAAACTTTGGAAATTCATAACTAATTCTAGAAAAATTAAAATCATACATTCTTGGCCATTTTGGAAAGCTACAGATGTCTACTTAACGCTAAAAATATGTCTAGAATATAACATCCATCACAAAGGACGTTTGACATCCGAAATGGTTCAGAGGTCAAACTGCCCCCTGATGCTGTCATAGATTTCTGCAGTAAATTTCAAAAATGTCCAATTAATTCCACAAAAAGCAAATCCATGCAAATGATACCAATATGGAAAGTTGTGGATGTTAGCTAGAGGGAAAACATAACTACAGACCATTTCAGGTAGCCCAGACCTCGGAATTCAATGGAATAGTAACTGAGGTCGGGTAAAACTTTTGTTACTTGATAGTTTCTCTAAGAATTCATATCTCCCTCTCTAGACCTCCAAATGAGGTGCTTTTAGTATAAAATTTCATAACAATTGGACATCATTTGAGCCTTATGTGATAGATTTCATTTTTGGACTAGATGAATAGTGCATCAGACTAAAACCATAAAATTTGCTAACTTTTAAAATTCACAAAATATTCTGTAGACCTCCGAAAATTATGTTCTTTAGCTTCCCAAAAAGCTCTTAACAAGCTCTAATTGTATACCAAATTTCAAATCAAGAAGATTTCATTTGGCTAAAAAGTGATATATGGTTTCATTATGGTCAATTTTAGCTCTATATAAGGTACCAAAATGTCCAAATGGTTTCCCTTTGGTTTTGACAGATTTTGGGCAAGTCTAAAAGCATAATTAGGACTTGTGTGAACTGCCCAAATGGTCCCAAATCTCATGCATCTAATTTTGGCCATTTCATCCACACATATGCATAATCCCATTAAACTACCAATGAAGCTAAATTGCCACTATATACCCATTTCACATTCTAATGACTATAAAACATATTCTCTCATTTATACATAGCATAATATCATAATTACACATGTTTGAGAGGTCATAGACCACATACATCATTAGATTACATCATTTGACACAATTATGGCCTTAAAGAACTAAAAACTATACATTAGGTTGTCAATCTCTCTTCTTAAAGGTGGTTGGCTTCCATTACCTTGTCCACTTAGTCCACCTAACATATTAGATCATTGGAGAGGAGGAAATGATATTCAAAGAATCCCAATAGCTCATCTCCTATTCAATCACACATAACATATGCAAAGCAAGTCTTGAAAATGCATGCATGGATATAATGGAAGTCATGAACATTCAAGAAGCAAGCTTGGCATGTGAATAAATCATACAAGACATTCAAGAGCTTACCAAGTGGATGGATTGGCCTCACCCTTTTCCTCATGGATTTTGAACTTGCCTCATCTATTCTTTAAAAGATTCTTGGACCCAACTATACTCTTGGAAGCCTACTTTGCTTTTGGGAGACTCTTTGCTTTGTCTCAACCAATCTCAAGGATTCTTGGCTCATCCTCACCATGGTTAAGAGTTCTTGGCCTTTCCACACTTAAGAAAACTCAAACAAACATCATAACATCATATAGAAACATAGTATGTCATTATGAAATCATGGCAAATAAAATCATGCTAGTATACTTTTCATGGCTTGAAAATACACATACACACATTCTAAGACAAGCTAAACACATATCCATGCATGAAAAAAGGTGGAGAGAGCTACCTTGCACACAATGACACATTTTTCCTTTTGAAATTCCCTTCCTTGCTTCAGCCACACACAGACAAACTTGTGGAGATGCTTTCTCTTGGTCTAGACACAATTTATGGAAGCCAATTAGGTTCATGTACTCAATTCTAAGGCCATGCAATTTGCTTAGACACTAAGTTGTTCTATAAGCCCTATTATGGTCCATAAATGCACCTAATGAAGTAACACCCTTCTAATAATTTCTAGGCTCCATTCTTTCCTTTCAAATATGATTCTTGACTCCTTTTAAGCCTCTTGGAGTCATCACACAATTAAAACAAAGAGTCTAACAATATATTGCTTCTTTAGGTCCTAATGTGGAACCTAAAGCATGAATTCACTTTCTATGAGTTTTAAATTTTTTCCAAGGCCTTCCCTTATATTCATTCATCATATATGACTCAAGAATGGGCTTAGAAAAATTTGAAACTCTTCCTAGCTATCCCAACCATACTTGGCCGAGACCATGAGGCTTGTTGGTCTCCATGGGTTTTGCTTGATTTTCTTGAAAGAGGAAGCATGTGGGGAGCATCTTAGGGATCTTGGGAGTTCATTTAAACTCTTATTTAGGCCTAGGAATTATCATACAAAATCAGATTTTATAAGGTGCACACAAAACCCTAGAATTTGTATCTTAAAATCTAATGATTTTTTGTTAATTCCCTTTCCATATTATTAATCTCCACACTCTTTTTCCTTAGATTCATGCTTGGTTCTGCCTAAAAATCATCTCCTCCTAGGGTTCCTTATGTGTGTCAAATTGGAGAAGAAGAGGAATTGAAAGTAGCAACCATAGGAAGAGAAATTGCTTAGTTTTCTTGTTTTTTCTTGCTTGAATCTTACTTTCTCAAAGCTCCTCTCTCCAAATCCAAAAATTCCTTGAGTTTCTCCCTTGAATCAAATTTATAAACTCCATTTTAATTAAAGGAAACAAAGGAGAATGAAGGAGAGGAGGTGTGGATGGAAGAAAGCATGAAAAACTACCATGGAAACATACCTTAAAGCTTGAATTCTTCCTTCTTCTTCTTCCTCTCTTGTGTGCCGAAAACCCTGGCTCTCTCCTCTAAAATTAGGCAGAACATTCTGATTCCAAATGAGGGAGAAAGTGGGGCGCCACCTATATATAGGGGTAGGAAAATGACTTTTTCAAAATTTTCCATTTTGCCCTTCGTCCTTTGCATTTTTGTTTCTCCTTCATTTTAGATCCTTTTTTAGAACTGTCTTTTCCATTATAAATTTAACTATCCCGAGGCTTCCCATGATTTTTAGGGCCTCTGATAACCCCGAATAACTCAAAAATTTCATTTAAAAAGCCCTCTTGTGTGAATTCCAGAATTTGCTCAAAATTACGAAAATATCATTACATTTCGTAGGTTTTTCTATCAAAATTTGTTTCTTCATTCTAGCTTCATTTTTCCTTTTGTCTAAGGCTAGGATTCTCATTTCTAGGAATCTAGAATGTTACTCAAATTTTTTGGGACCTTAACTAATTTATTTCAGGAGACTTGCTTTGAAAACGTGCCCATTTCTGTCGTTTAACAAAAATCAGCCGTTACATTTTCCTTTGATTAAAATGAAGTTTACAAATCTATTTTAAGAGAGGAACTTAGGGGAAAATTTAGGTTTGAAGAGAGGATCTTGTAGAAAGCAAGATTCAAGTGAGAAAAAAGTAAGAAAACAAGGTAATTTCTTCTCCCATAGTTGCTACCTTTGGTTCCCCTCCTTCTCTATTTCGCCTCATCTAAGAACCCTAGGAGAATTTGATTTTTAGGCAGAACCAAGGGTGAACCTAAGAAAAAAGGGTATGAAGATTAAGAATATACAAAGGAAATTAACAAAAAGCTATTAGATTTCAAGATGCAATTTCTAGGGTTTCAATTGCACCTTATAAAATCTAACTTTGTACAATGATTCCTATGCTTAAATAAGAGTTTAAATGAGTTCCTAAGATTCCTAGAAGTCTCCCCATGTGCTTCCTCCTTCAAGAAAACCAAGCAAAGTCCATGAAGGCGATTAAGCTTCATGGTCTTAGCCTAAGAAGGATAGGGTAGCTAGGGAGAGTTTTAAATTTTTCTAAGCCCATTTTGGAGTCATATATGATGAATGAATATGAGGGGAAGCCTTTGAAAAAATTTAGAAACCATAGAAAGTAAGTTGGTCCTTATGTTCCATATTATGACCTAAAGAAGCAACACATAGTTAGGCTCTTGGTTTTTATTATGTGAATCATATTTGAAAGGAAAGAATGGAGCCTAGAATCTATTTAAGGGGTGTTGCTTTATCAGGTGCAATTATGAAACCATAATGAGGTTTATAGATCAAGCTAGAGTTCAAGCAAGTTGTGTGGCCTTAGAATTGATTTCATGAACCTAATTGGCTTCCATAAATTGTGCTTAGGCTAAGAGAAATCATCCCCACACTTTTGTGTGTGTGTGGCTAAAAGAGGAAGCTTGGATTCAAGAAAAAAAGTGTGTAATTGTATCCAAGGTAGTTCTCTCCACCTTTTCTCATGCATAATTATTTGCTTTACTTGTCTTTGAATATGTGTATGTGTATTTTAAGCCATGAAAAGTGTTCTAGTATGACTTTGATTCCATGGTGCCATGATGTTACAATATGTTTTCATATGATGCCTATGATGTGTGCTTGGATTTGCTTGAGTATGGTAAGGCTAAGAACCTTTAGCCATGATGAGGATGAGCCAAGAACCCTTAAGATTGGTCAAGAGTAAAGAGTCTCCCAAAAGTGAGATAGACTCTTAAGAGCATGGTTAAGTCCAAGAATCTCTTAATGAATGGGTGAGGCAAGTCTAACATCTATAAGGAATTAGGTGAGCCCAATCCACTAGCTTGGCAAGCCTTTGTATGCTATGTATGACTTTCTTAAATGATAAAAATGCCTCTTGAATGTTTGCACATGTCAACATGACCATACATGCATTCATGAGACTTGTTTGCATCTTTTATATATGATTGAATAGGAGATGAGCTATTAGGATTCTTTGAATCTCATTCCCTCCTCTCCAATGTTCTAACATGCTAGGTAGACCAAAAGAGCAAGGTAATAGAAGCCAACCACCTTGAAGAAGAGAGCTTGACAACATAATGCATAGTTTTTAGTTCTTTAAGGCCATGCTTATGTCAAATGATATAACCCATTATTGTATATGGTCTATGACCTCTTCAACACATGTATTTATGATAATATGTAATGTATAAATGAGAGAATATGTTATGTAGTCATTAGAATGTGATTTGAGTATATGATAGCAAGCTAGCTTCATTAATGGTATTGTGAAATTGTGTATAAGTGTGGATGAGATGGCCAAAATGAGATACAAGGAGTTTGGGACCATTTGGATAGCTCACACAAGTCCTAATTATACTTTTAGACTTGCCTAAGAGATGTCAAACCCTAAGGAAAGACATTTGGACATTTTGGTATCCTATGTGGAGCCAAAATTGACCATAATGGAACCCTATGTCACTTTTTATCCAAATAAGCTCTTCTTGATCTGAGATGTGGCATGCAATTAGAGCTTGTTGAGAGATTTTTGGAAAACTAAAGAACATAATTTTTGGAGGTCTACAAAATATTTGATGAATTTTCAAAATTGGCAAATTTTCTAGTTTCGGTCATGTCATTGTTCACTCAGGTCGAAAAATAGAATCTATTACGTAGGGCACGAATGATATCTAATTGCCATGAAATTTTATGTAGAGAAACTAGATATTCCCAGTGACTTGTGCAACTAGAAGCACCTCATTTGGATGTCTACAGAGGGAGATATGAATTTTCAAATAATCTGTCCAGTATCAAGAACTCCACCCGACCTCAGTTACTGTTTGATTGAGTTTTAAGTTCTGGACATTCCTGAACTGATATGGAGTTATTTTTTCCCTCTAGCTAACATCCACATCTTTCTATATTGATGTCATTTGCATGGATTGGAGTTTTTGGACATTTTTGAAGTTTATTGCAAAGTTCTATGATAGCACTAGTAGATAGCCTGACCTCTGGACCATTTCAAATATCAAACGTCTTCTATGTTGGATGTTATGCTCTATACATATTTTTATCATAAAGTAGACATGTGTAGCTTTCTAGAATGGCCAAGAATGCTTCATTTTGATTTTTGTAGAATTAGTTAAGATTTTCCAAAGTTGTGATAAAAATGGGGACAAATTTGGCCGAAATTATATATGTGTATTTTAAGCTTCCCTTTGAGTTCCATGAGATGTAGGTCACTTTTGAAGATGCAAATGAGTTGTATTCATGTAATAAAATATGAGAATATATTGTATAAGCTCACATGGTCCACATGACATAAAATGAAATTTTCATAGGCAACGCAACGCAAAAATATTCATTATTTTTATACTATTTTCTTGGTTCTTCCATGAGATGCATAATGGGAAGCATAGATATAGTATGAATTGAGTTAGAAATTATGGTGTTACATTACATACTATGTTTAATGGCTAAAGGCTAAGGTAATAGGGGTATAGGAAATGAATGTAGTAGTTCTCCCAAAGCCCATTAGAAAGAGCCTAAGCCAAATTAAGTTTATCATGGCCATGATAGAAGAAGTATGAGTTCATGTAAGACTATTTATGATAGTTTTAATACTTGAAGAGTTTGACCTTAGGTTGCACTTTTCTTGCTTAAACACTCGTATGTATACAGTTGGTGTGGACGTGAGTATTGCTATTAAGATTCTCCCCCAAATCTTATCCCTTATTCCTACTAACCCATGCCAAGTACTAAAAGAATGAATTACAAGGGCAAGCCAAAAGAATCCAAGGCTATTAGCTTATGGAGTTCAATTTTACTATATTTTTAGTTATGAAAAAAGTGTTGTAAGATGTATAATTTAGTATTATAAGCCATTAGCTTATGATTTGTAAATGTGATATTACCTATCACAATATACATTAGTTAGCTAAACTCATATCAATTCACTTTTACAACAACAAATTTACAACCACGACTAAACTTTTAGCAACGATTTTAACCCGTTTTATACATTAATTGAAGCTATGGGGATCAAAACTTAAATTTCTTTTCATTTTCTTTCATGGCTATCATACACAAGTATGTTTTGATCCATAAGACCGAGATATGAGTCCTATTTGCATATAAAAGTCATATAACCCATTTTGTCCACTTTAGATATAAAAGAGCTTTAAACTCCAAAAATTCATAACTTTAACTATACAACTCTAATTTATGCAAATTTGGAAAGCTTATAATTTGAACTTTATACTATAAAAATTTCAAGTAAAAATGAATTCATTTGGCCTTTTAAAAGTCATGAAAACTAAGGCCATAACAGTATGAATAGTGATTGTAAAAATCTATACATTGGGACTAGTTTTTAAAAGTCATAAAATATTTTATACAACTTAGAAAAATATTGTCTTTAACTTGTTAGAAATCTCTATAATTTACCTAGATGCTCAACAAATTTTAGCCCCAAAGTAAGCCATTTGGACTATCAAGGGTATAAGTGCAATTTATAACTCATTTGAACCAAAATATAGTTCTAAAGTGGTCTATTTGGCCTCTAAATTGCAATCTCTCATTTTGAGCAAATTTTAATATATCCACACTTGATTTCCATAAGAACTATTGTATGAAATAAGACTAGCATAAAAAATTCATCATCCCATATTGAATTATGCATATGGTTCAAGTAGCTTCTCCTATATGAACTCATGAATCAAATGCCAATTCATGCATCAAAATGACATATATATAAGTTATCAAGCTCATACACAAGTTACTATTACATATCCTTGTCATATACAATCGTGACTAAAACCTTGTTGACAAAATGTTAGTGGATTTGCCTAGATCTTGGTTTTTCTAAGTTTTCTCAATTAAAGAATTTCTTACTATAAGGTAAAAGATCTTGTTAACAAGGTCCTAGATTTTTCTCTATTGAATACAAAGACCTTGCTAACAAGATCTTCAATCTTGTCAACAACATACTATCCTAGCCCTAGTAATGGAATAATTTATTCTATATAGTCATTTTCATATCATTTTCTTTTAAAGACATTAAAATCATAATCGTATAAAGACTATTAGTATTGCTTTTATATTCTTTCCATATGTGAAATGAAACTATAAGGGTCAAAATCATTCCTTCCATTTCATTCCATAAACTCCATGGACATATTTGTTTTAACCCATTTGAACATAAGATAAGCTTTATTTGGACAAGAGAGCCATATCATATTCCATTACTAATATATCCCATGCATCATCAAATGTGTAATTTAGATCAAAGCTTCTAATATGTCATTCCTAAACTTTAATTTTTCTTGGATTCTTTCTTCTTGCTTAAAGAACCTATCATGGTTAGTGGGAGATGAATAAGGTGAGATTCTTGGGAGAATCTCAATAGCAAATCTCAATCTATATTAATGCACATAATGAATGTAATGAGGATATGCAAGCATTTAGTTCATGGATATCACATAGCTCAAACATAAAATTTAGCATGAAATTTCAATTCTCACTAAGCCATGGCATCAAAATATACTTGCTAGGTTTAATTAAACTCAACTCTGGGCTAAAAATAGCTTATAGAATTAGTAAGCAAACAAACATACAAGCATTTTAACTTATTCAAGCACTCCAATGCATGCAAGATAGGAAGAGATAGCTACCTTATGAATTTAGAAGCTTTAAACCACCATTAACCTTCTTGGTCTTTCTCTTTTCTTTGATCTTCCTTAGCTTGACACCAACAAATAAATGAACTTGGACTAACTTAGCCTACATATATCAATTTACAAGGCAAGATAACTCATTAAGGTCCATTCTAGCTCTTATTATTAGCACTTGAACCTATTAGACCTCAATATGTACTTTGAACCATCTTAGGTCCCTTAAGAAGCAACTGTTATATTTCACTTTCTAGGCTCCAAAATCTCACTTGATATGAGCTATATGATTCTAATGGAATTCATTAGGGCCATCACATAAAAGCTTAAACGTACCAAATACAAAGTTGCTTCTTTAAGCCCTTTTAAACCTTAAAATTTCACGATTCAAAACAAAGCTTCTAAATTCAATCCAATGGCTTTATTAGTGTTTATTTATCACATTTAGGCCTTTTAAGACCTTAGAATTCATAAAAACTCTTCCTAGCTTCTTCATTTAGACCTTGGCTAAGACATGCCTTACACACACCACACTTGGGAGTTTTGCCTCTTCCATGGAGAATTTGATGAATGTGAATATCCTTGGCTCTTTTCTAGTTCACGTTTGGTCTTATGTGGCTTAAAACATCTTCGTAGGGTTCCATAACTTCCATGGTGCAACAAAAACCCTAGGTGCTCTAACTTGAATTCTATAGCTTCTTAATTATTTCTTTTTGCATAATCTTAATCTCTATGCTTCTAAACCCTTATTCCTATTAAGTTTTAGCCAAACTCAAACTCCCTGTAGATTTTCTCTATCTTGGCCAAAAAGATGAAGAAGAGAAATCCAAGGAAATTGCATATTTTCTAATTCAAATCATACCTTGTTTGAAAGCCTATGGAATGGAGATTCTAATGATGAAACTTGTTATTCAAACTCCCTTTTTTCTTCAAGTGGTTAGCCACCAAAATGCTTCTTTCAAGAAACCAAAACCATCAATAGAAAGAGCTTAAAAAGGAGAAGAAGTTTGGTAATTAACACACCATGAAATTAGGAACTTTTCTTACTCATTTTTCACTTTCTTCCCTTTTTCTTTCCCACCTCCCTTGGACATCTATGGCTACTAGTTTTAGAGAGTTTAAGTCGGTTAAGAAGAGAAGACTTGGTGGTGTGACCCTATATAAGAAGGAAGGAGGTGTTTTAAAACAATTTCCAAAATGGTATTTTCCATAATAAAATTGAGGTCCTTAGTTTATTAGAAATATTTACTTTGAAATTTATAGGATTTAAAACAATCTGGAAAAGCTTGGTTAAAATTTCAGTCAACTGACATCTTAAACCATACACTATCAAAGTTTTAGCCATTTTGATGAACCCTATGGTTTTCAGGACTTCTAAAGACCTTAGTGAGCTTAATTTTGGCATTCAAAACTTTCTTTTTTGAGTTTTTAAAATTTTGCTTAAAATTACAATTTTTTCATTGCTATATTAGTTTATCCCATTTAACTATTCTGGTTTCAATTTTAGGCCGTTAGTGATTTCATAATCTTTTTCTGGGTATTTTAAATAATATTCTACCCTTGTTTGTCCTTGATTCATCTTGCTCTAGGATCCTTTTTCATTAATGTACTAAGTTCTAGTTCAATTTAAAAGATCAAATGTTACATTGCCTAAGTATCGTATCTCACATCCTTGCATGCAAAGTTAAAAGGGTAGTATTTGTAAATATCATAGCATTTGATGTTGAGTTAATGTTAGGTTTTGGTATCATTATACCATATATGTTTTCATTGCCTATGATTTGGGATAAAATTGTGACCATTTAGTGGTCTGGATAGTTAAGATTTTAAGGGGAGACTCCATCAGATTTTATACAAAAACTATATTACTTTATTTAAGGTCATAATGAATGTATTAAAGATCCAATATAAGCCTTAGATGTGATTGTTAAATTATGGGCTTAATTGAAATGATGTAGTTTAGAAAAGAGAAAAAGGATTTAAAGAAGAAGGGAAAAAAGTTCTCTCAAAATTCGGCTATGAAACTATACAATTGGGTAATTGTCTATTATGTGACTATATAAGCTAAGTACAAGACCTATATAATATAAGGTGTTATGTAATATCTGATTTTTGTTAAACGATAGAAATGGATGTATTTTCAAATCGAGTCCCCCGAAATGAATTAGTTAAGATCCCAAAAAAATTTGAGTAACATACTAGACTCCAAACAATGAGAATCCCAAGCTTAGATGGAGAGGAAACAGAGCTAGAATGAAGAAACAAAATTTAACGAGAGACTTATGAAACGTAATGGCATTTTTGTAATTTTGAGCAAATTTTATAATTCACACAGGAGGGTTTTTTAAATGAAAATTTTGAGTTCTTCAAGGTTTTCAGAGGCTCTGAAAACCATGGGAAGCCCTGAGACAATTAAAACCCCTCCGATGGATGATTTTCAATGCCAGTGTACCTGAACTTTGACAAATTCATTCAGGAAGGTTTCAGCTGCGATTTGAGTGATTCCAAAGGCATTTTACTAAATTGGAACCTAAATTTTATAATGAAAAAGATGTTTCTCAAAAAGGATCTAAAACGAATTAGAAACAAAAATGCCAAAAACAAAGGGCAAAATAAGAATTTTTGAAAAGTCTTTCTTCCTCCTACATATATATATAGGGTGCCCTACTCCTCCACTCATTTAGCTTCATATGTTTCTACCTTAAACTAGAGAAAAACCCTAGGGAAAGTGGTGCACAAGAGGAAGAGAAAGAGGAAGAGAAATCAAAGGCCAAATGTATGGATTTTTGGTAGTTTTTCATGCTCTTTCCTTTGCAAACCTCTTCTCCTCCATTTTTCTTCATTTTCTATGATTATATTGAAGCATATGGATCTGTTTTAAGGGAGAAATAAAAGGGAAAATTCGGATTTGAAGAGAGGAGGCAAAAGAAGGAAAGATTCAAGTGAGAAAACAAGGAAAAATAAGGTAATTTCTCCTTCCATGATTGCTACCCTTGCTCCTCTTCTCTCCTTGGTTTGCCCTACTCAAGAAGCTATAGGAGGGCTTGGATTTTGGATAGAACCAAGGGTGATTCTTAGGAAAAAAAGTGTGAAGAATAAGAATATATAAAGGAAATTAACAAATAACCATGAAAATTCTAGGGTTTCATGTGCTCCTTGTAAAATCTGATTTGATACCTTAATTTCTATACCTAAATGAAAGTTTAAATGAGCTCCTAAGATCCCTAGAAGTCTCCCTATGTACTTCCTCCATCAAGAAAATAAAGCAAAGTCCATGAAGGCCATTATGCTTCATTGTTTCACCCAAGAAGGGTTAGGATACCTAAAGAGAGTTTAAAATTTTTCCAAACCCATTTTTGAGTCATATATGATGAGTGAAAATTTGGGGAAGCCTTGGGAAAAATATAGGAAGTCTAGAGAATGGAATGGTGCCTTATATTCCATAATATGACCTAAAGAAGTATAGTTAGACCCTTTGTTTCAATTGTGTAATAACTCCAAGAGGCTTAAAAGGAGTCAAGAATCATATATGAAAGAAAAGAATGAAGCCTAGAATTTATTTGAAGGGTGTTGCTTCATTAGGTGCATTCTTGGAACCATAAAGGGGTTACTAGACCAAGTTAGTGTTTAAGAAAGATGTGTGACCTTAGAATTAATTCCATGAACCTAATTAGTTTCCACAAATTGTGTTTAGGCAGAGAAACCAATCCCACACCTTTGTGTGTGTGAAGCTGAGGAAAGGAAAACAAATTTTAGGAGAAAAGTATGTGCTTGCTTTCAAGGTAGCTCACTCCTCCTTCTCTCATGCATGAATGTATGCTTGGTTTGTCTTTAAATGCGTATATATGTGTTTTAAAGTACAAAAAGTATTCTAGCATGAGCTTTTATTCCATGGTGCCATGATGTTACATTATGCTTTGATATGATGTTTATTATGTGTGCTTGGGTTTGCTTGAGTGTGGTGAAGCCAAGAACCCTTAGCCATGATGAGGATGAGCCAAGAACCCTTAGAATTGGTTAAAACAAAGTAAAGAGTCTTCCAAAAGTAAGGTTGACTTCCAAGAGAAAGGTTGAGTCAAAAACCTCTTAAAAAATAGGTGAGGCAAGTCCAAAATCTACAAGTGAATGAGTGAGGCTAGTCCACTTACTTGGCAAGCCTATATATGCTATGTATGACTTGTTCAAATGCCAAGAATGCCTCTTGAATGATTGCACACTCTATGATATGTATTTTTAAGACTTATTTTGTATCTTTTATGTGTGGTTGAAAGGGAGATGAGCTATTGGGATTCTTTGAATCCCATTCCCTCCTCTATAATGTTCTAACATGCTAGGTGGACCAAGAGAACAAGGAAATGGGAGCTAACCACTTGAGAGATGAGAGCATGACATCAAAGTGTATAGATTTTGTTTCCTTAAGGCTATATGAATGGCAAATGTTGTAATCTATAGTTGTATATGTCCTATGATGTTATGAACATGTATAATTATGTTAATGTATCATGTATAAATGAGAGTTAAGGTTTTGTGTATGAAAATGTGCATCTTGGACATATAATGACAAACTAGCATTATGGAAATATATGTAATAATGGAAGTGGAAAGGCCAAATTGAGATGCATGAGGTTTATAACCACTTGGGCAGTTCATACATGTCACATTCATGCTTTTAAACTTGCCTAAGAGGTATGTGAAGGCTATTTTTCTATATTTTAATCCTCCTAACTAAAGCATTTTAGTGTCCAAATATGGCTTTAAGGATTTAATTAGGTAGAATTTGATTTCATTAGCCATTTATGCACTTTATGAATCAATTTGCAAAATTATTGAATTTTAATGCACAAATCTTTTTAAATGAGTTTTGTGAATATTCCTATTTCATCTTTTCCATTCTTTTTGTGCAGAATTTGTATTTCTTGCTATAGTTTTCAAATAGAGAAAAGAGGAAATCACATGATGAAGGATTTAAGAAGCCATAAGTCAACTCCAGCACCCTTGACTTCATTCATTCATTTTCATATGCTTCACTTTAAGCTAGACTCTCCACACATGCAGCATAACTTTCATGTAGCAACCCATCAATCATCATGTTCTGTTTAAGGGAGAAACAGAGAAGAATAGCCACAGGTTCTAGCTAAAGGGCAACGTAGGATGGTGGGAGAAGAAGAAGGCCTAGGAGGATAGAAAGCTCACAAAACTAAAAGAAGAGGCAGAGTATGTGTGTGGGAGGAAGAAGCAGGGAAAGAAAAGAAACACACATGCCATAGGTAAGGGAAAAGAAGCTTGAAAGGAGACATGAGCTAGAAGCAGAATGTAAAGAAGGAGGAATCATGTGGAAAACATGCAGAAGCTACGTGGGAAAGCTGCTGAATAGAGAAGAACCTACTAGAAGAACAACACGAAGAACCAACGTGTTTAAGAGACAACAAAAGACATGAAGAAGCTTGAAGGGAAGAATGAGGCAGCTCACGTGTGAAAAGAAAGAAGGCACAGAAGCTACGGGCAGCATGAATGGAAATAGAAGAAAATACATAAAAGAAGAAACAAACACATGGAGACAAGTGCAGAATAAGCTACACATTTAGCTATGGAAAGGAATGAAGAAGAAACATAAGTTGAGAGGTTGGAGGGGTGATGTGATCAGATGATGGTTCGATATGCTACATAGGAGGTTGAGAATAATAAGAGAAACGCTGAAGCTAACGTGGAATTACATGCAAAGCTAATGTGGCGAGGAAGCATGAGTCCAGCTGGCTACTTAAAAAGAAGATGGAATAGAGATTTATGTGGAATGAGAGCTAAGTTAAAGGAAGTAGCAACTGCATGAGGAAGAAGCAATACAAGCTACAGTTTTTATGTGGAATAAAGGAGAGTAACATGTGAACAATAGAAAATGAGTTGGCAGTAAGCTTCAGAGGCACAAAAGCCATGTGATTCATAGTAAGAAAAAAAGCTATGATTTTTCTTTTGATGAGAAGGTAGCAGAACATGTGATAGATGAGATTAAATGAAGAATATGGGCAGCATGTGTTAAAGCAAGCCAATGTGGAAAGAAGAGAAAAATGTTAAAAAAAATGTAATTGGAAGAAAAATACACATGGGAAGCTCTAGGAGCCAATCATCACTTCATCCATGATCCACAATCAATCTAATCCATGTGAGGGAGGATGAGATTAAAAATTGCACTTGTGGCAGCATCAGGGAGCAAGGCATCATCCATAGAATAAATCACACATCCAAAGATGTCATTTTATTCATTCCATCATAAAACACATTGGCATACACAGAACACAATCCTTCGCCCACCCATCCATGCAGTAGCACATTCTTCACTTTTCTCACTGCCATCTCCATTCAAATGAAGCTCTAATCCCCTTATGGCTAGCTAGGAGGAAGATCCTTGGTGGAAGCTTGAATCTATGGAGAAGAACACATAATTTTGGCTAAGACTTTCTCTTATTCTTTCATTTTCCCTTTTCTTGTATTATCTTGGTTAAGGTTGTATTGGATTGGGAATCTGTATTGTTTACAATTAGTGGCTGGTTAGAAACTAATTATGAAACCTTTTTGTTGATTAATTAATTGGATTAAACACTGAATCTTTCATTATTCTCTAATTTCCATGTATACCATCAAGGTGTTCGATGAAATGCATAAGTGAAATTATGAGCTTTATTGTTTGATTTAAGGATTCCTTGGAGATTAGTTGGTTAATTAAATATCCTAGGATGTTAATTCAGAGGTAATTGATCAATTAATCATTCAATTCAAGTGTTCATTGATCCTAATGACAAGAGTAAGCAATTTGATGTGGGATTGAGGTTTCAATTCAACATTAAATTGTTAATCCCTTGATTCTTGCGTGGTAACTCAAGATAATTTGTATTGGACACAAATAGGGACTCTTAGACCAAAATTAAATGACAATTGGATTAGGATAAGGATAGTGGATACTAAGGGATGAATTTAAAGCTAGTCACAAGTCCATCATTCACCTCATAACTCATACAATTAGGTAGTTAGCCATTTTAATTCAATTTCATTTTAGTTAGTCTAATTATACCAAAAATCCCCCTAAATTACGTAGTTCTAGGATCCTTTAACACTTAGAAAATCCAATTAAACATTGAATTCTATTTCGAAGGGAGATGACCTAGGTTGTGCCACTAACTATAAAATTTAACTTAACCTAGTTTTATTTTAAGGGTTGCGCAACATGACTTGTCAAAATTTGGTGCCATTATCGGGGATTTGGATTCTCAATTGTTTGAAAAGGATTTCTAAGTGTTTAACATCTATTTTAACTCTATTTTGGTTTGATTTTTGTTTAAAGTGCCCAGGAAATTCTCAAACTTTGTTTTCCAAGGTTTTTTGGTGTTTTGAGCAAAAAAAATAGCAATGCTATTCGGTGTACCGATTTTTTGCCAAATTCTAACGTTTTAGGTACTTTTTCTAATTTTTTAGTATTTTCTCAAATTTTTTAGAAATTTTCTAATTTTTCTAGATTTAATTTCTTTATTTTTTGAGTTTATTTTGTGTGATTAACCTCTGTTTTGTAGCTTTTTTTATTATTACAAAGTTCTTAGCTTCATTGGAATTTTATTTTCTTCATTTAGAGTTAATTTTAGTTATAAATTGTTAGTGAATTCTCTTGTGCTTAAATTGATTAAACTTCTCATACTTTTTGTCTGAATGGATCCTTATTATTCTAATCAAGATGTCTATGATTCTTGTACAAAAGATAGAATTTAATAGCAGTTAGATGAAGTTAGGTCAATGCTTCATGGGATTCTTGAACGACAAAGACAAGCACAACAAAGCCAACAATTCCAACCACCATGCTACCAACCATACTACCATCCATATGAAGTTCACCCAAATTACCACTGTCATTATGAGCCATACCACAACTTCAATGTACAAGAGCCAGAATATCATCCTTACAACTATCATGAGAAGTACATGCAACAGGAGCCCCAGAGGGAACCGAGTTGGGAAGAAAGGATGATGCAACACTTAAAGGCCCATAATCTTCAACTCCAACAAGAAACTAAACGGTTGCAACTCCAAAACCAACAATGATGGATAACCTCATGAAGGATTTAGGATTTCAAATGAATCAACCTACTTCAAGTGGTACTGAATTGACTGAAGAGCAAATTAAAAGGGAAAGTATAGAGGAGGAAGAGTCCTATTCATTGGGTAATATCTTTCCATCTTCTAATATTTTGCAATTTGTTAGAACTGACTTTGATTTGTATGATACCACTATGACTATTGATATACATGATTGTGTTGATTCTGAATTACATGATGATGAAGTAGATGAAGAAATAATTATTGAAACTCTTGATTTGGT
This sequence comes from Erythrophleum ivorense, assembly GCA_026724425.1. Lineage (NCBI taxonomy): Eukaryota > Viridiplantae > Streptophyta > Magnoliopsida > Fabales > Fabaceae > Erythrophleum > Erythrophleum ivorense. The sequence continues at coordinate 28,865,579 of JAIUCV010000008.1, forward strand.
TGATTACGGTAACTTTTTCAGCAAAACTAATATGTTTGTTGATGTTCATGAATCCTTGTGTACTGATGCACTTGGTATTTCTACTCCTAACTGTGACCATAATGATGATTCTATTTTTGAGCCAGTTAATGATGAATCTATTGAGTCTAGGGTAGTAGGTAAGTATGATGGTGACTTAGAATATGATGATCATTCTGTTCCTAGTGTGGGATTTGTTGATAAGCTTGTTGATGATGCATCTTCTGACTTTAGGGACAGTATACCATCAAGACCATGTGACATAGCTGACTTGAATGATTCTTTTGATTGTGTGTGTGCTAGATAGCTATATGTAATAGATGCTCCTAGATTAATACTTTCATTGAGACTAGTAAGTTCCTCACATATTCTGATTAACATGATTCCTTACTAGTATGTGATGACAAGACTGATGAAATAGTGAATGTAGCATGTGATAATGATATAGATAGTGAAATTGTTGAGCAGCTTATTGTTGATAATTCAGACTCTAATTTGAAATTCTTATGTGATAATATGCATACATTTCCTATATGTATTGAGATTGATGAGTTTTTAAAGTCTGATAAGTCTGTTGAATCCATGGAATCCTTTGTTTGCACTAAAACTGTTAATGAGATTGATTCTACTGATCATACTAGTATTGATGAGAGCATGCATAGTGATAGTGCTGATATTGAAAATCCTACTGAACCTTGTGTTGTTATTGATATTAGTGAGAGACTGGATTTTGCTGTTGATCATTATTTAGAATATTGTGAGCCTACTAATGTCTTTTTGGTCAAGGAAGATATTGTTTCTCCTGTTGAGAGTCCTGAATAGATCCCTAAAGTTAGTGAAGTAGTTCCCAACAATCAACAGACTCTCCTAGCTGAGATGAAGCAACTGCTAGATACCTTGAACTTGAAAGACTGTGAGAAGTTGCCTCTTATGTGAAATGCATGGTCTAAGGCATGAGAATAGTATAAGGTAAGCAAAGAAATTATGGTGTAAGCTAAGAAATTATGGTGTTATGTAATATCTGATTTTCTGAAAATGAGAGAAAATACGAAGAACGTAACTTACAGTTTCAACTAACCCTAAGACACATGTTACTTACAAGCTGTATTCTGTTCCTACAGAAGTTTCACCTAATGGTGCGATACGACCTGTCTCACAAGCTGACGAAGTACTCAACTGGCATACTCATAATGCTACGGCTCAAAACAAAGTTCTTCAAAGGATTGACTCTCGAGTTAAGAATCTCTCCAGTCAAACGGCTCATACTAATTCTCGTCTAGATGGATTGTCTTCTCATATCCAAGAAGGAGACCTAAAAGACCAATTCGGTTTTTTAGAAGATGGCTCACACAACATGAAAAATGAGACAGATGTTACATTTGTGGAAAAAAGGGACATTTTGCAAAAAATTATCCTAATCAAAAGCAAGTCCGTTGGAATAACTTAGTTAAGGTCCTAAAAAATTTAAGAAGCATTCTAAACTCCTAAAAATGAGAATCCCAGGCTCAGAAAGAAGAAAAAATGGAGCTAGAATGAAGAAACAAAATTGAACGAAAAGTTGATAAAAAGTAAGGGCATTTTTATCATTTTGAGTAAATTTTAGAATTTTCAAAAGAGGTCTTTTTAAATAAAAGTTTTAAGTTCTCCAGAGTTTTCAAAGGCACTGAAACCATGGAAAGTCTCAAAAAAGCTAAAAATATGGCCAGACCATAACATCCAACACATAAGGCATTTGACATTTGAATTCTGCAGGAAAATTGAAAAATATCCAATTAATTCCACAAAAATTGAATCCATGGATATGATACCAAAATGGAAAGATATGGATGTTAACTAGAAGGAAAAAATAACTCCAAACCAGTTTAGGCATGTCCAGACCTTAAAACTCAATCAAACAATAATTGAGGTCAGGTGGAATTGCTGATACTAGATAGATTCTTTGAAAATTCATATCTCCCACTCAAGACACCCAAATGATGTGGTTTTAGTTGATAGAAGTCACAGGGAATGTCTAGTTTCTCTGTATAAAATTTTGTGGCAATTGGACTTCATTTGTGCCCTGTGTGATAGATTTCATTTTCGAACTTGAGTGAACAACGACATAACCAAAACTATAAAATTTGCCAACTTTAGAAATTCATCAAATATTCTCTAAACTTCTAAAAATTATGTTCTTTAGCTTCCCAAAAAGCTCTAAAAAAGTTCTAATTTCTTGCCAAATCTCATATCAAGAAGAGCTCATTTGGATAAAAAACAATATAGGGTTTTAAATTTGTCAATTTTGGCTCCATATAGGATACCAAACTATCCAAATGGCTTTCCTTGGGATTTAGCACCTCTTAGGCAAGTCTAAAAGCATAATTAGGACTTGAGTGAGCTGCCCAAATGGTTCCAACCCTCATGTATCTCATTTTGGCCATCTCACCCACACTTATATACAATTCTATAAACTCATTCAAGAAGTTACATTGTCTATACATACTCAAATTGCATTTTGATGGCCTCATAACATGTTCTCTCATTTATACATGACATATTATCATAATTACATATGTTCCAAAGGTCATAAATCATATACAACATTAATTTACATCATTAGACATCAATATGACTTTAAAGAGCAAAACTATGCATATTGGTGTCAAGCTCTCTTTTTTAAGGTGGTTGGTTTCCATTACCTGGTCCACTTGGTCTACCTAGCATGTTAAATCATTAGAGAGGAGGGGATGAGATTCAAAGAATCCTCATAGCTCATCTCCCATTCAATCATATATAATGGATGTAAACAAGTCTCATAAATGTATGTATGGTCATATAGACATGTGCAAATATTCAAGAGGCATTTTCACCATTTAAGAAAGTCATACATAGCATACAAAGGCTTGCCAAGCAAATGGATTAGCCTCACCCAATTTCTTGTGGATGTTAGACTTGCCTCATCCATTCTTTAAGAAATTCTTGGACTCAACTATGCTGTTGGGAGTCCATCTCACTCTTGGGAGACTCTTTACTTTGTCTCAACCAATTTTAAGGGTTCTTGGCCTCACCACATTCAAGCAAATCCAAGCATACATCAATAGCATCATATGAAAACAAATTGTAACATCATGACACCATGCAATCAAAGTCATGATAGAACACTTTTCATAGCTTAAAAATACACATACACACATTCAAAGAGAATGTAAGCACACATCCATGCATGAGAGAAGGAGGAAAGAGCTACCTTGGACACAATTTTACACTTTTTCTCTTGAACCAATGCCACCTCCTTCGGCCACACACACATAAAAGTGTGGGGATGATTTCTTTTGGCCTAAACACAATTTATGGAAGCCAATTAAGTTTATGAAATCAATTCTAAGGCCACACAATTTGCTTAAATCTTAGCTTGATCTATAAACCTCATTATGGTTCCATAATTGCACCAAATGTAGCAACACCCCTGAAATAAATTCTAGGCTCCATTCTTTCCTTTCAAATATGATTCTTGACTCTTTTTAAGCCTTTTGGAGTCATCACACAATTAGAGCAACAGACTTGCTACTTGTTGCTTCTTTAGGTCATAATATGGAACATAAAGTACCAACTCACTTTCTATGGGTTCCAAATTTTTTCCAAGGCCTCCCCTCATTTTCATTCATCATATATGACTAAAAAATGGGCTTAGAAAAATTTAAAACTCTCCCCAACTATGTTATCTCCCTTAGGGTGAGACAATGGAGGTTTTTACTCTCTATGGATCTTACTTTGTTTTCTCAAGGGAAGATGCATATGGAGAGCCTCTTAGGGATGTTAGGAGCTCATTTAAACTCTTATTTAGGCCTAGGAATTATCATAAAAAATTAAATTTTATAAGGTGCACTTGAAACCCTAGAAATTACATGTAACACCCCAAAATTAATTAAAGTGTTAATAATGTATTTGGACTAATTAAGAATAATTATTATGGAATAATTGGGTAAGCTATATGAACAAAAATTTATAGAGAAATAAGTTATTAATATGGGTTTAAGATTTTGATTGTATTAAAACTTAATTTGGGCCCAAAATTAATTTGAATAAGCCATGAATAAGGATTTATGGAGGCCCAATAATTTTAGCTGCAAGCCCAACTCCTTATCATGAGATTTGGGCCAAGAGAGATCACTTAGTAATAGCCCAATCTGATTTAATGAAATGGAGGCCCCAAGACCCAATTTACATAAGCCCTTATAGTTGGCTTAATACACATTATGCAGAACCAAATTAAATTGACTCTTGGCCTGACCTTATCAAGTTGCTGCAGCCCAACTTATGAAATAAGGCCTAACAAGAATGAAAATCTAAACCCACAAGGAATTGGGCAATTGGGTCAGCACATCCCACTTCTAGATTTAAGTTTTCTGCAGCCCATCTCATTTAGCACCAGCCCACTTGAAATAATAAGCCTAATTGGACCTTGGGCTAATGGGTCAACCCATTTTTCATTAAAAACCCTAAGGGTTCAGCAACCTCCCTCCCCATTGAGCAAAAAACACAAGAGGCAAGGGAGAAAATTCGGAGGTTTAAGGGAAGCTAGGGTTCTACCAACATGGAAGCTCTATTTTTGACTCCTAAAGGATGATTTAGCCAAGATGAGTTATATATAACTTGACCCTCTCATCCTTCTCTTGATTTTAGTCTGATTAATTTCTGGGTTTGAGCATTTTCATCTTCTTCTCAAATCTAAAATTTGGTGTTAGGTGATTCCTTGCAAGATTTTCGGACTTAGAGGTTAGAAGGAGGATTAGGTAAGCTTTTCCCTTCCATTTTGTGTATCACTTTGCTGGAAAATGCCCCTAAGGATGTATTATCATAATGGGTTCTGTTATTGTGTGAAATTACAAGGAGATAATGGTGGAAAACCCAATTTTCTGGGCTTGATGATTGAAATGCGAATTTTGGTGAGTCCATGGTAGATTTTCAGAGGTGAGGCTATGGCTATTGTTAAGTGAGTATCTCCTTCCCATTTTGATGCATTTTCTATTAGTTTGAGACCCCTATAGTTGACCTATGATATGGGCTTTAGTTTCATGTGAAATTACCCAGAAATTGGAGTGAAATATGGCAATTTCTGGTATGGGAAAGTTAGAATCCGAAATTAAATCCCTTGGTAATTAGGTGAGTAACTTCTAGTCTGTCATTAGTAGTTCAACTCTTTGGATATTTGATTGTGATTAGAAATGATGACAATTATGCATGTTATAGGCTTGGTATGCATTTGGATTATTATGGTAGCTAGGGGAAAAGTAATTAGCTTTATTGAGGTAACTGGGGTTAATTTTTCAATTCTATGTATATGTTCATGTTAATCTGATATTATTTGTGCATATATGATTTTGAAATGATAAATGATTAGTTGACTACTTGAATTGTTATTATGATTGGATCTTGTGAGTCCATGGTAGAACTGTGGTGCGGCTACCACCTGTGCATGTGCTTCGATTGAGCATCGAGTTGTGATCAGACCCCAAATGCACTGAGCCCTGGTTGTACTCATTATGGAGTAGGTGCCGTGGACGGGCCTTTCCCGGTGTTATTGGCCATTAACATATTGTGTATGATTGCTGGTATGAGACAGTAGTTATTGGTAGTTTAACTAGTTCATTTGCGAATTGAATTGATGATTCTGGTATTGATGATATGAAATTGCATCAGATTGATTAACTTGTACATATATATGGAATTACCTTTTTGTTACTGAGATTATATATCTCACCCCGTTGTGGGCTAATATTTTCAGGGACCGAACCTCTTAGTGGCAAGGAGAAAATTAACGGGAGTTTGCTAAATGATTTGGTAGCACATAGGTTTGGGAGCTTTGACAATGTATTATAACTAAATTGCTCGTTTTGTATCATTGCTGCATTGCATCATAAGTTGCCAAGTATAGGGATTATATATGTAATTTGATTATCATGGAATTGAACATTATGGTTGTAATTGGCTAACAATAGATAAGTGATTTGACCTTGTATGAACATTAACCATTGGCCCCATGCACCTTGTGTCCAGAATATATATTTGCTGTCATTAAATTATGGTTTTTGCTGATGTGTAATGGCCTGATGACTGGAAACCAATACCTTAAGTCATGGGATGGATATGGATAGATTAACTAGGTAAATTGAGTAGATAAACACCATTAAAGGTTCACAAATGGAGGGAGAGTGGTCCTAGAGTATCCTTAGAAAGACAAAAGGAGAGTATGTGACCAGATTTTTGGAGTGTAGGACCAGAATGCACTTCGTGCGTGGCTAAAGTGTAGTTGGCCGCGGCCAATAAAGGCGAGGTTGCCTAGGGAGAGTGCCAGAGAGGAATTCATCGCGACGAAATTGCAATTGACTGCTGCGAAATGTGAGAGGTCAAATTAGGAAGCATTCAGAGAGAAATTTGCTGTGACGAAGTGGGGAATTGGGCATGGCAAACTTTTATGAAAATGACCTAGGCATTCCAGAGAGGAATTAGCTACAGCGAAAGGAGGTATTGGCCGCAGCCAATATCGAGAAGCGAAACTGGGGTAAAACAGAAAGGAATTGGCTACGGCTAAGAGTAATTAGGCCGCGGCGATATGCTAAAACACTTATATTAACTAGAAAACCTTGGTTTTTCATATGTTAATCTCAAGGGATGATGTAGAGATATTAGGGTGAGTTATAATTGATGAGTAATAGAATCAAAGACTGGTAAATGAGTATTTCTTTCCCTTACAAATATAAGTGTTTATAATCGTATGATTGATGACTCAGACCACATTAAGTTTCAAGTTTCCTTGTATTTTCATAATGTAATTAGTATTAATGCCACGTAACCCTGCTTTATAGTTATTAATCACATATCTAAACTTAATTACAATGATTAGAAGTTAGGGTTATCACATTACATCTTGAAATCTAATGGTTTGTTGTTAATTCCCTTATTCTTAATCCTCACACCCTTTTTCCTTAAATTTCATGAGGAGAAATTACCTTGTTCATTTGCTTTTTCTCATTTGAATCTTGCTTTCTTCAAGATCCTTTCTTCAAATTCAAAAAATCCTCTAAGTTTCTCCCTTAAAATAGATTTGTAAACTTCATTTTAATCAAAGGAAATAAAGGAGAATGAATGAGAGGAGGTTTGGATGGAAGAAAGCATGAAAAACTACCAAGAAATCATACCTTAAAGCTTGGATTTCTCCTTCTTCTTCTCTCCCTTTGGTACACCTAACCTTAGCCTTCTTCTCTGAAATTGGGCAGAAGATTCTGAGTCTAAATGAAGGAGAGAGTGGGGCGCCACCTATTTATAAGGGAAAGAAAAAACACTTTTCAAAAATTCTCATTTTGCCCTTCGTTCTTGGCATTTTTGTTTCTTCGTTTTAGCTCCTTTTTTAGAACAATCTTGTTCATTATAAAATTTAGGTTCCCAATTTAGTAAAATGCATTTAGAATCACTCAAATCGAAGCTAAAACCTTCCTAAATGAATCTGTCAAAGTTTTAGTGCACTAACGTTGGAAAACGTCTACTGGAGGGGTTTTAACTGTCCTGGGGCTTTCCATGGTTTTCAGGGCCTCTAAGAACCCCGAAGAACTCAAAATTTTCATTTAAAAAGCCCTCCTGCATAAATTCTAAAATTTTCTTAGACTTATGAAAATGCCATTACGTTTTGTTAGTTTTTCGCATGAAATTGTTTCTTCATTCTTGCTCTGTTTTTCTTTTCATCTGAGCCTGGGATTCTCATTTTTAGGAGTCTAGAATGCTTCCTAAATTTTTTGGGACCTTAACTACATCATTTAGGGAACTTTCTTTTATATCTGGTGAGTTTCGTTCGTTGACGGAGAAACCATATGTTACGTTTCTTACGTTTTCCCTTGTTTTCAGAGAACCAGATGTTACATTTCTTCCCCCCCTAAATAAATTTCGTCCTCAAAATTTGGGGTATGCTTTCTTCTTACTCTTTTCTTTTCTGGCTAATTGCTCTTTTCTTTCCCTTCTTCTTGGCTTTATATGTAACACCATACTTCTAGGACTCAATTCATACAATTCACATGCCTCATCTTATGTTTGTTCTATAGAAACAATATAGTGGCATAGAGAGTTATGAATAAAAATGCATTTCTCTATAGGTAAAATTTTTCTTTCGGAGTCCCGTAGGTCATATGAAAGCATCTATCACTTTCTCATACTTAAACACATGGATATAGCTCATTTCCATCATCAAATTTGGCCTACAACTCGTGGAAAGCAAAGGAGTATATGAAATCCGTGTTTGCATTTTCGGCCAGGATTTCCTCTTTTCTGTCACAAACTTTGGAAAATCATAACTAAATATAAAAAAATAAAAAACATGAAATCTTGGTCATTCTGAAAACCTTAGGATGTCTACTTTACACTAAAAATATTCCCAGGTTATAAAATTCATCACACAGGATGTTTGACATCCATGAAGCTACAGAGTCGCTGGCTGCCTGGGCTATTGTTTAGTTTACTGATACAAACTTCTGAAATTCATAACTAATTTTATAAAAATCGAAATGACACAAATTCAGTCATTCTGGAAAGCTACAAATGTTAAATTGATATTAAAAATAATTTCAGAATGAAACAGATACGTTTAGTCAACTGGAACCTATGGAACAGTAACCAGACTCATGGGGCGCTACTGATACTGATAGTTAACTTCAAACATGCATAACGCACTGCTCAGACCTCCAAATGAGGTGATCTTGGTGGCCACAGAAATCTTATGACCTCTAGTCTGTGCATGTAAAATTTCATAAGTATTGGACACCATTTGGCCATCGGGTGGCACAGAATTCAAAACTGCCAGTATGAACAGTACCCATCCAGAATCCATGAAAAATCTCAACTTTGAAAATTCATCAAATATTCTCTAGGTCTCCGAAAATTATGATCTTTAGCTTCCCAAAAATCTTTTAATGATACCTAATTACATGCCAAGTTTCAGGGCAAGACTAACTCATTTGGCTAAAAAGCGATATAGGGTTCCATTATGGTTAAATTTGGCTCCATATGAGGTACCAAATTTGCCAAATGGCATTTCCTTGGTTGTGGCACCTTTTAGGCAAGTCTAAAAGCACATTTGAGACTTTTGTAAGCTAACCAAATGGTCCCAAACCTCATGCATCTCATTTTGGCCATTCAACCCACACTTATGCATGCATTCATCAAAGTTCCATATTGCACACTTTGGCCTTACATACTCAAAATAAGTGCTATAGGTCATATATCATTTTCATACATCTAAACATCACATAATAGTGTAGTTACATATGTCTCAAGGTGTATGGTACATATACAACATCATATACACTATGAACCATTATTATGGTTTCAAAATAGGCAAAATACTACATAGGCTTGTCACCCCTTGCTCTTTATGGTTGTTGGCTCCCTTCACCATAAGTGCTTGGTCCACCTAGCATGTTAGATCATTGGAGAGGAGGGGATGAGATTCAAAGAATTCCAATAGCTCATCTCCCATTCAATCACACATAATATGTGCAAAGCAAGCTTTACAAATGCATGCATGGAGAAAATAAAAGCCATGGACATTTTATAAGCAACTTGACATGTGAACAACTCATACAAATCATTCAAGAGCTCACCAAGTGTTTGGATTGGCCTCACACTTCTCCTCATAGGTTTTGGACTTGCCTCACCCCTTCTTGAGCATTTTGAACTCAACCATACTCTTGGGAGCCCACTTTGCTTTTGGGAGACTCTTTGCTTTGTCTTAACCAAGTTCGAGAGTTCTTAGCTCATCCTCACCAAAGGGAAGATTTCTTGGTCTCTCCACACTCAAGAAAACTCATACAAACATCATGCACTCATTAGAATGCATAACATGGCATCAAGGATCATAGCATATAAAGGAATGCTAGCATACTTTTCATAGCTTGAAATTATATATACACACATTCTAAAACAAGCTAAACACACATCCATGCATGAGAGAAGATGGAGAGAGCTACCTTGCACAATTTCACACACTTTTTCCTTAGCTTTCAAGCCTCCTCTTTCGGCCACACACCCAAAATTTGGTGGAGATGGTTTCTCTTAGCCTAGATACAAATTATGGGAGCCAATTAGGTTTATGAAACACATTCTAAGGCTACATAATTTGATGAACCACTAGATTATTCTATAGACTTCATTATGGTCCATAATTACACCTAATGAAGCAACACTCCTCAAACAATTTCTAGGCTCCATTCTTTCCTCTCAAATATGATTCTTGACTCCTTTTAAGCCTCTTGGAGTCATCACACAATTAAAACAAAGAGCCTAACATCATGTTGCTTCTTTAGGTCATAATATGGAACCTAAGGCACCAAATCACTTTCCATGAGTTCTAAAATTTTTCCAAGGCTTCCCTTCATCTTCATTCATCAAATATGACTCAAGGATGGCCTTGGAAAAATTTAAAACTCTCCCTAGCTAGGAGAACCCATCTAGGCTGAGGCTATGTAGCATATTGGGTTCCACGGAGCTTTCTTTGTTTTCTCAAGGGAAGAAGCATATGGGGAGCCTCTTAGGGATCTTGGGAGCTCATTTAAACTCTTACTTAGGCCTAGGAATCATCATACAAAATCAGATTTTACAAGGTGCAATTGAAACCTTAGAACTTGCATCTTGAAATCTAATGGTTATTTTGTTGTTTTCTTTACATATTCTTATTCCTCTCCATCAATTACCTAAGAATCATGCTTGGTTGGGCTTGGAAATCAGATTCTCCTAGGTTTCTTGGTCTAGGTCGAAATGGAGAAGAAGTGGGGTGAAAGGTATCAAGCATAGGATGCATTTTTACCTTGTTTCCTTGCTTAGTTTAGCTTGAATCTTGATTTCTCCAAGCTCCTCTCTTCAAATCCGAACTTTCCCTTAAATATCTCCCTTGAATCAGATTTATAAACCTCATTTTAATCCAAGGAAAGAAAGGAGAATGAAGGAGAGGTGGTGGAGGTGGAGAAAAGCAAGGAAAATTACCATGAAAACATACCTTAAACTTGGCTTTCTTCCTCCTTCTTCTTCCTCTCTTGGGCCCCTCTCCCTTAGGGTTCTTCTTCTAATTTGGGGCTGGAAAATCTGAAGTGAAATGAGGGCAAGTGTGAGGCGCCACCTATATATAGCTATGGTAAAAAGACTTTTTCAAAAATTCCCATTTTGCCCTTCATACTTTGCATTTTTGTTTCTCCTTCGTTTTAGCTCCTTTTTGAGAACTGTATTTTCCATTACAAAATTTAGGTCCTCAATTAAGTAAAATACTTTTGGAATCACTCAAATTGGAGCTAAAACCTTCCCGAACAGATTCGTCAAAGTTCGGGCACCCCGACGTTGGAAAACATCCACTGGAGGAGATTTAACTGTCCCAGGGCTTCCCATGGTTATTAGGGCCTCTGAGAACCTCGAAGAACTCAACATTTTTATTTAAAAAGCCCTCCTATTTGAATTCCAAAAATTGCTCGAAATTACAAAAATGCCATTATGTTTCGTAGGCTTTTCGTGAGAAATTGTTTCTTCATTCTAGCTCCATTTTTCTTTCCGTTTGAGCCTGGGATTCTCATATTTAAGAGTCTAGAATGCTTCCCAAATTTTTTGGGACCTTAACTCCATCATCTCGAGGGACTTCCTTTTGTATCTAGTAAGTTTCGTTCGTTAATGGAGAAATTGTACGTTACGTTTCTCACGTTTCCTCTGGTTTTCAAGGAACTGGATGTTACATTATACACATTCTCAACGATTTCATTCTTTTAAATTTCCTCTTAGCTAGGGACTTTTATTACTAGCCCTTAATGAAAACTATATTATTATAGAGTACTAGCTAATTGTTCTCATAAGGGAAAGAAATTTCTAACTCTGAAGGCCTATCTTGGGAAAGCTTACTATTCATATCGAGTTAGTATTAACCTGTTCGCAGAGGTTAATGTTTCTTTCAGTGGACTCTTTTACACATCTTGGGAGGTGACTTATTTTGTATCAATTCTCCCGTATCCTCTCCCAATGGCTTCTCATAAAACCTTATCTTCTTTTCTAATTATTACAGCCATTGGAGGTTTCTATCAGCTTAATTATTTATATATAGCGTCCACTATTCATCTCTATGTTCTTTCTTGCTAGCTCATCCCCTACTTACAATTCACATTTCTTTTTATCATAGGCCTCACATCTGCATTACTTACTAGGGTTATAACTCCTTTGAGGAGTTTTCTACTTTCAATGATCCCAGCTTCTCTATTTACTATTACATCTGTCTTTGTAGGCCGAGACTTTTTCTCACTTTCTTTGCTCACTTATTGTGGCATTTTATAGTCCTTTATTTCAATACTGATAGGCTTAACATATATATCTCATATTGGCACCAAAGAGCGATTACCACTGACTACTGTCGTGCTCTAGTGGGATGCTTGTATTCTCACAGTTTTGCTCACCGGAGACATACTGTACCACTTACCTCATGTAAAACTGCACCTAACCCCTTTCTAAATACATAAGCTAGCATGTGAGGGATCTCTTTATCCCTCAGTCAGGGCTAATATCTATTAGCTAGTGATTCATCTGGCTATAATTTCTTGCTTTCCTCATCCCATACACTATGCTCATCTCTAAAGAGAGCTAGTCAGTGGTCTAACTGTCTGAGTAAAGCTTCATATCACTATGGCAATAGTTTACCAGACTTAAGAGATTTCTAATCTTTGAAACAAAAGCTAACTAAAACTGTACTGGTCTTTGAGACTAATTGATCTGTAAAAACAATCTCAGGTCATTATCTCACTAGAGAACTATCATGCTATAACTGTAGGCTCTCTGTAGCTTTGTGGGATCTACTGTGACCCCTCAAAGCCCTGTTAGGGTCTATTGTAACCTGCTATGATATACTAGGATCTATTATGATCCATCTCTGGAAAAAATGTCAAAACCTAAGATCACTGTATCTAACAGTAACATACATGCTCACTAAGTCTGGTCACTATTGTTCATAATAACTAAGGCTAAACTCTGAAGTACATCATGCTCTTCGTGTGAAGTGGGTTCTGTGTCATCTAATTCTCTAAGATCCCATTATACTGATACTTAGGAGCATTCTAATTTTTGTTTATTGCTCCTCATGGGATCCTAAGATTTCCACTTCAACCTCTTTTTACTTGGGCTTTCTTTTCTTACTCTAACTGTACTTGTCTATCTTTTCCTCTCATATCCTGCAATTTCCAACTATGCCTATACTTTACTTTTGAGTGCCTTGGCACTAGGGCATCTCACACTCTAAGTGTGGTTAACATGTTTGGCAGGGGAGAGGCTATGCACTGGTCCTTATTCATTTCATTTACATATATTATAAGGGACTCAAGCTATGCATACTAAACTTATGCTATCTGAATCTAAATATTCTCTACTGAGGATTTCTCTCTGTATATTTTCTTACTATTTTAGTATTCTTGGAATCCTTTTACCTCCTTTTTTCTTGACTTATTTCATTATTTAACTAACTAGAATACCTTTCGATTATCAGGATACTTTGGTGATTGATGTCGTCGTTTAGTACGCACCTAAGCCACATTATTACTAGGTTGATCAAGCCTAATATCATATAACCATTGTTGCAAGCAAACCATGACATCAAACACTAATATACGGGCACCTCATGACTGAGCTCAAAGCTACTATCGCTTGTATATTGCAAGTTTCCCAATAATATAAAGTATCCCTTTCTTACTTTTCTTTATCAGTCTTATTCTCGTAGAATGCTTAGGGAAAATAGGATTCTTCCTCTACTACATCCTGAGATCTATTCTAAATCTAATATGTCCTTGGCTTGAACACTATCATAATTTATCTTTTTACCCTCTTATCCTTTTACTTAAGAAAAAGGATGTTCCACTGTTAGCTATCTCTATTGCCAGGCTAATTTTCTTTACGCTCAAGGGCACCTGCCTTTTCCTGGGGTTTCTCTACTTATTCACTCTCTGTAACATCAAAAGGGTCTACTTTTTGCTCATACTCTTACTCTACTTTAGCTAGACCATCCCTTGGTAAGGAGAATTCTATTTCATATAATCACAGGAGTTTCATTCTATGGCACCCTCGGTTTACACTTTTCTTTGCATAATACGAGGCTCGCTTTCTTAGGTAGTCTCTAGCTCCCTCGAGTTTCCCTGAAGGTACTAAGGCACTAACTGTCTGTCTCAGCTTATTTCTATATTCAGATCAAAGCTGAGCTTTCTCTCTGTTCAGCCTCTTTGGTCTCATCCCTAGGAGCACAGTATACTATTTCTAGGGTTCTATTAACCCAATCCAGAACACGTACTCTTAATGTTTAGATTCTATCTTACTGAAAACTTATGCTCTACTGGGTGCTCTAATCACTCACGTGCCTTAACCCCATATCATTCTCATATTAGGAGGCTCGTCTAACTAACTATCGAACCCCTATCTATTTATCTTTCTGTGCTTAGTCTACTCAATTAGTCATTACTAAAGCAAGGGCATCTTTTCTGTAATTAGTTTCTCAACTCTTCCTCACTTTCCTTATCACTATACTTTATGACTCAGGGGGGTCTATCTAAGGGAATTTACTAACCACTACTGGGTGCCCTTCCTGACTCAGGATGTCTCATCTTCCCTTTCTCGATCCAGGGAAAACTTTCACTGAGCCTTTCATTCATATATCTCACCTGGAACGATGCTACTGGTCATCTTCCCCAGGCTTTAGCTAATGCTCAGCCTAGGCTAGCTATCTCATCGACTTATAGCTTGCTAATTATCCTCATTCCTTTTTGAGCCTCTCTTATTGGGCTACTCATACTTACCTCTAGGTGTTACCTATGAGGTTTACCTTTTTAGGCCACTCACTATGTGCCTTACTGTTGGTAGTCTTATCTTATGTTATTTTGAGGTTGACTAACATTTTATCATTTAGTGTCTCATAGGGTAGCACTCTAGGTTGGAGTCAATGCCTTAAAGGCGAGTCTCAACAACCTTATCATCCCTGTGTCTAACTTTCTCTATGCTGAGCTCTTTTCTCGGTCTCATTTACTAGGCCCACAGATTTCTTACTAATATTCCATAACTATTCACTATCCTTTTCTCTACTTATACTAAGGCTTCCTACTTCTTATGAGTTATTTGACCCCTTATCAGTTTATTTCTGAAGTTGGCCTAAATATGACCAATAAGGCATTCATGTTGCCATTCATCGCGGCTAACATATCATTTGTTGTGGCCAATCAGCCTCAGGTTCATCCTAGTTTTCCAATCTGAGTATTGGCTATGGCTAGGAACTCTTTGGATTGCCTTACTGCTTCTATGGAATAATTGGCCGTGGCTAATAGCCTTTGGTTGGCTTGCTCTTTCAAGGATTGGGATTTTTATCTTTAGCTACCTACCCGAGCCTCATTGCCTCTATATCTAGCCCATCATCAAATTAGAGGGGTCTACCTCTTGCTTCATTCATGCATAACTACTTATCATCTCAGGGCCGTCGGGCTCTAGGGTGTAGCTTGTAACTTAACCTCTGGCTTGAGGGAATTAGCTTTTCGGGCTCTAATTCTTATCTAGACATTTGGGTGTTGTGGCTAAGGGATAACTCTCTTTCTCATTCCCTTCTAAACTAGTCTTGTGTAGCTGCAGTCTCATCTCATACTGCGCTGCATCACTACTTGTCTCTGCATTATGCGAGACAGTTGGGAATGGCCTGAGTATGGCTATCAGGGGAATTAGGCCTCACATGCTCTATCTAGAAAGACTTTTCATATCAACAAGATCATTTCTCATTTTTTATATCTAGGACTTGCCACTGATCCCGACGAGCTATTACATCCCATCACGTTCTAGTCGTCAGATCCTATAACTTTGTTTAAGCTTAGATCTGCTCAAGCTACTCTAGAGGCCACTCTTTCTTGGTGTCCACTAACTACTCTAAGACTATTCTACAACTTACTCATCATGAAACAAACCACAAACTATTTTCACACACCCAAAATGTCTCATATACGACTCTACCTATCCATTCAAGCCTTTACATAGCTGAGAGGTCTGTCGTGCAACCCTCAAAATAAAACTAGGTTGATAAAATATGTAGCTAGTGGCATAACCTAGGTCATCTCCCTTGAAATTGGAGTTCAATGTTTGATTGGGTTTCTAAATGCTAAAGGATCCTAAAGCTATCTAAATTTTGGGGTTTTTGGTTTAATTAACTAAGTAAAATGAAATTAAAATAAAGTTTCTAAATTCCACCTAATTATATAAATTATGGGTGAAAGATGGACTTGTGACTAGCTTTGGATTCGTCCCTTGGTATCTACTATCTTTATCCTAATCTAATTGTAATTGATTTTGGTCTAAGAGTTCCTAATTGTGTTCATAACAAATTATCTTGAGTTACCACGCAAGAATCAAGAAATTAATAATCTAACGTTGAATTGAGACCTCAATCCCGCATTAAATTGTTAAATATTATCTTTAAGATCAATGAACACCCAATTTGATTGATTGACTGATTAATTAGCCTTTAAATCATCATCTTAAAATGTTTAATTAACTAACTAAACATTAAGGAATCCTCAAATTAAACATTCAAGCACATAATTTCATTCATGTATTTCATCGAACACCTTCGAGGCACATATGGGAAATTAGAGAATAATGAAAAATCAGTATCTAATACAATCAATTAATCAACAAAAGGTTCCCTAATTAGTGTCTAACCAGCCACTAATTACAATTACACAAATTCCCTATCAAATATAACTTAACCAAGATAATATATGAAAGAGAAAAAGTGTAGGAAAATAAAGAATTCTTAGCCAAAATTCTGAGTTCATCCATGGATTCAAGCTTCTCCAAGAGCTTCCTCCTAGCTAGCCTCAAGATGGATTAGAGTTTCATTGTATGATGGATGGATGGAAGATGGAATGGAGGAGATGGCGTGGTGGATGCGGAATGGACGAAGGGCGAAGGATGGATGAATGCGGCGTGAATGAATGAATGAATGAATGCCTCTCTGGAATGTGGTGTATGGACGAATATATAGACGAGGGTTTCTGAAAATATGGAGGTGTGAATGAATCTGATTGTGCAAATCCCTTCCTCATTAAAAGTCACGTGTCCAGCCTTTTCATTCCTTCATTGCCCGTAGCTACATGGATGTGTGTATGAGAGTGGGCCCCATTGTGAATATAATAATCCACGTTGCTTCCTTTAAACTCCACGTGCTCAGCTGCTGTTCACTTTGTTTTCACGTTATTCCCTTTTCTCCCATGCAGCTCCTACTCTCCCTCGTCTCCTCTGCTCATGTTCAAACCGAAGAGAAAAACTCTTCAAATAGCATTCATTCTTTCCAGCTTTCTCTGCCCAGTTCAGCGTCCTCCCTTAAGCTCCTGCACATTCTTCCAGTGTTCAATGCTTCCCAGCACTCTCCCAGCAACTTCCAGCATCTTTTACGTGTTTTGTGTTTCTTCTGCTCATGCTCTGCTCAACTACTAGTCTGGTGTGTTTGTTCTGCTTAAAAGCTTCTTCTCTATGTCAGCAGCGTTTCTTCGTTTCAACTCCTTCATTCCATGTAAATTTCGTAGCTTCTCTTCTTTGTGTTTTCTATGTTGTTCTTCATGTCAATTTCAGCTCACACTTCTTTATTCCTTTAAACCGTAGTCTATTCCTTCTTAAACTAGAAATCACATTCTTCCACGTGTTCCTTTGCTGCCAGCTCTTGCTTCGTTGTTTTTTCTCCTTCACTGCGCTATTATTCACGTCAGCTCCACGTCTCCAACCTTCTCATTACCCGTAGCTTCTTCCATGTGGTTTGGATGAATGTATGGATGCATGACCTGCTGCCCGTGGTTTTGTGTGTGTGTAACCTTGTGGAGAAGCTACTATCTTAACGTTGCTTCATTGGACTTGGAGAGCTTCCACCTCTTCTCCTTCTCTTCTTTAAATCAAATTCTCATTCAAGCTTCATATTTGCATTGTAAATCTGCACAAAAAGAATGGAAAGAATGAAATAGAAATATTCACAAAATTCATTTAAAAAGATTTATGCATTAAAATTCCATAATTTTGCAAATAAATTCCTAAAATATAGAAATGGCTTCTAAAACAAAATCTTATCTAATTAAAGTCTTAAAGCCATTGTTTATTATTAAAATGCCTATGTTTAGGAGAATAAAATAGATAGAAATATATGTTTATCAATAGCCCTCTTCATAACTCTATTGCTATATTTTAAAGCCAAATCCAATCCGAGATAGCTTGGAACTTTGCTCTAATACTAATAAATGTAACACCATATATTTCTAGATCATTTCATGCCTTTGAATAACTCATTTTTAAGAATCATGTTAATTATAAAATAAAGGCATTAAAATAATGACTTTTCTAGCATTACGTCACATATAAAAATTTCATTCAGTCTCATGTGGATCATATGAGCTCATACATCACATTTTTATATTTAATTACTTGAATACAACTCATTTTCATAATCAAAAGTGGCTTGCATCTTGTAGAATTGAAAGGGAAGCATAAAATGCATATATATTTTTGGCCAAATTTGTCCTCATTTCTGTCATAATTTTGGAAAATCATAAGTAATTCTAAAATAATTGAAATCATGCATTCTTAGCTATTCTAGAAAATGACACATGTCTACTTTATGCTAAAAATATGTCCAGACCATAACATCCAACATAGAAGGCATTTGACATTAAAAAAGGTCTAGAGGTCTGGTTGTCCACTGGTGCTGTCACAGAATTCTGTAACAAATTTCATAAATGTTCAATTAATTCCAAAAAAAATTAAATCTATGAAAATTATACCAATATAGAAATTTGTCGATATTAAATAGAAGGAAAAAATAACTCCAGACCAGTTCAGCATGTCCAGACCTCAAAACATAATCAAACAATAACTGAGATCGGGTGGAGTTCCTGATACTGGATAGATTTTTTGAAACTTTATATCTCCCACTCTAGACCTCCAAATGAGGTGCTTCTAGTTGACACAAGTCACTAGGAATGTCTAGTTTCTTTGTATAAAATTTTCTGGCAATTGGACATCATTTATGCCCTGTGTGATAGATTTCATTTTCGGACCTGAGTGAACAATGACATAACCAAAACCAGAAAATTTGCCAACTATGGAAATTCAACAAATATTCTCTAGACCTCCAAAAATTATGTTCTTTAACTTCTCAAAAATCTCTCAACAAGTTCTAATTTCTTGCCAAATTTTAGATCAAGAGAGCTCATTTGGACAAAAAGTAATATAAGGTTCAAAATTGGTCAATTTTGGCTCCATATCGGATACCAAACTATCTAAATGGCTTTCTTTGGGGTTTGGCATCGTTTGGGCAAGCCTAAAAGCATAATTAGAACTTGTGTGAGCTACCCAAATGGTCCCAACCCTCATGCATCTCATTTTGGCCATCTCACCCACAATTATACACAATTTCATAAACTCATTCAAGAAGCTACATTGTCCATACATACTCAAATTGCATTTTGATGGTCTCATAACATGTTCTCTCATTTATACATGACACATTATCATAATTTCATGTGTTTCAAAGGTCATAAATCATATACAACAATAATTTGTATTATTAGACATCAATATGGTTTTAAAGAGCAAAAGCTATACATAATGGTGTCAAGCTCTCTTCTTCAAGTTGGTTAGCTTCTATTACCTTGTCCACTTGGTCTACCTAGCATGTTAAATCATTGGAATGGAGGGGATAAGATTCAAAGAATCCCAATAGCTCATCTCCTATTAAAATCATACATAATGGATATAAACAAGTCTTATAAATGCATGTATGGTCATATAGACATGTGCAAATATTCAAGAGGCATTTTCATCATTTGAGAAAGTCATACATAGCATACAAAGGCTTGCCAAACAAATAGATTAGCCTTATCCAATTTCTTGTGGATGTTGGACTTGCCTCATCCATTTTCTAAGAGATTCTTGGACTCAACCATACTCTTAGGAGTCCATCTCACTTTTGGGAGACTCTTTACTTTGTCTTAACCAAACTTAAGGGTTTTTAGCTCATCCTTATCATGGCTAAAGGTTCTTGGCCTCACCATACTCAAGCAAACCCAAGCAAACATCAATAGTATCATATGAAGACATATTGTAATATCATGGCACCATGGAATCAAAGTCATGCTAGAACATTTTTCATGGCTTAAAAATACACATACACACATTCAAAGAGAATGTAAGCACACATCCATGCATGAGAGAAGGAGGAGAGAGCTACCTTAGACATAATTACATATTTTTTCTCTTGAACCAATGCCACCTCCTTCGGCCACACACACATAAAAGTGTGGGGATGATTTCTCTTGGCCTGAACACAATTTATGGAAAGCCAATTAGATTCATGAAATCAATTCTAAGGCCATATAACTTGCTTGAACCCTAACTTGATCTATAAACCTCATTATGGTTCCATAATTACACTTAATGAAGTAACACTCCTCAAATAAATTATAGGCTCCATTCTTTCCTTTCAAATATGATTCTTGACTCCTTTTAAGCCTCTTGTCATCACACAATTAAAACTAAGAGCCTAACTACATGTTGCTTCTTTAGGTCATAATATGGAACATAAAGCACTAACTCACTTTTTATAGGTTCTAAATTTTTCCCAAGGCCTCCCTCATTTTCATTCATCATATATGACTCAAAAATGGGCTTAGAAAAATTTAAAACTCTCCCTAGCTATGTTATCTCCCTTAGGCTGAGACAATTGAGTTTTTTGCTCTCCATGGATCTTGCCTTGTTTTCTCAAGGGAAGATACATGTGGGAAGCCTCTTAGGGATCTTAAGAGCTCATTTAAACTCTTATTTTGGCTTAGAAATTATCATACAAAATCAGATTTTACAAGGTGCACTTGAAACCCTAGAATTGCATCTTGAAATCTAATGGTTTTTTGTTAATTTTCTTTACATATTCTTAATCTCCACTCTCTTTTTCCTTAGATTCACCCTTGGTTTTACCTAAAATTCAAGTCCTCCTAGGTTTTCTTATGTTAGGCTAAATGGAGGAGGAGAGAAACCAAAGGTAGCAACTATGGGAGGAGAAATTACCTTGTTTACTTGCTTTTTCTTACTTGAATCTTGCTTTCTTTAAGCTTCTCTCTTCAAATCCGAAATTTCTCCTAAGTTTCTCCCTTAAAACAGATTTGTAAACTACATTTTAATCAAAGGAAACAAAGGAGAATGAAGGAGAGGAGGTTTGGATGGAAAAAAGCATGAAAAACTACCAAGAAACCATACTTTAAAGCTTTGATTTCTCCTTCTTCTTCTCTCCCTTTTGTGCACCTAAACCCTAGCCTTCTTCTCTGAAATTGGGTATAAAATTCTGAGTCTAAATGAAGCAGAGAGTTGGGCACCACCTATTGATAGGGGAAAGAAGAAACACTTTTTAAAAATTCCCATTTTGCCCTTTGTTCTTGGCATTTTCGTTTCTCCTTCGTTTAAGATCCTTTTTGAGAACAATCTTTTTCATTATAAAATTTAGCTCGTAATTTAGTAAAATGTGTTTGAAATCACTCAAATTGGAGCTAAAACCTTCCCAAATAAATTCGTCAAAGTTTGGGTGCACTGATGTTGAAAAATGTCTGCCATAGGAGTTTTAACTATCCCATGGCTTTCTATAGTTTTCAGAGCCTCTGAGAACCCCAAAGAACTCAAAACTTTCACTTAAAAAGCCCTCTTGCTTAAATTCTAAATTTTTTTCAAAATTACGAAAATGCCATTACATTTCTTAAGTTTTTCGTATGAAATTGTTTTTTTCATTCTAGCTCTGTTTTTCTTTCCATCTGAGCTTGGGATTCTCATTTTTAGGAGTCTAGAATGAGTCCCAAATTTTTTGGGACCTTAACTACATTATTTCAGGGAACTTTCTTTTATATCCAGTGAGTTTCGTTCATTGACAGAGAAACTGTATGTTATGTTTCTCATGTTTTCTCTCGTTTTTAGAGAATCGGATATTATAGCTTCATTAAGTGCATTGTGGAACCATAATAGAGCCTTACAAGTCGCCTTGCTTTTCTAGTGATTGTGGGCCTTAGAATTTGATTCAAGAGTATAATTAACTTCCATATAATATGTCTAGGCCAAAAGAAGTGATCTCTATCTTCTTGGGTGTGTGAGGTCAAAGGAGAGGATTCAAGACTCAAGGAAAAAGTGTGTGAATTAAAGGAAGGTAGTTCTCTCCACCTTCTTTCATGCAAAGATATGTGTTGTGCTTACATTGTCTTTAAATTTGTGTATATTTGTTTTGAGTTATGAAAAGTATCTTAGCATGAGCTTTTATTCTATGATACCATGATGATGTTTTATGTATTCAAATGATCTTTATGAGCTTGCCTTAGTTTGCTTGAGTATAGAGAAGCCAAGAACCCTCTAGCCATGATGAGAATGAGCTAAGAACCCTTAATATTGGTTAAGACAAAGTAAAAAGTCTCCCAAAAGTGAGATTAACTCCCAAGAGTAAAGTTGAGTCAAATACCTCTTAAAGAAATGGGTGAGACAAGTCTAAAATCCACAAGTCAATGGGTGAGGCTAATCCATTTACTTGGCAAGCCTATGCATGCTATATATGACTTGTTCAAATGCCAAGAATATTTCTTGAATACTCACATATATAACATGTCCATGCATGCATTTTCAAGGCTTGTATTGCATACTTTATGTGTGATTGAATGGGAGATGAGCTATTGAAATTCTTCGAATCTCATCCCCTCCTCTCCAATATCTTAACATACTAGGTGGATTAAGAGAACAAGAAAATGGGAGCTAACCACTTAAAAGATGAAAGTATGACATTGAAGTGTATGGAATTTACTTCTTTAAGCCCAAATAAGTGGCAAATATTGTAGCTTATTATTGTATATGACTTATGAACACTTGAGCATGTGTAATTATGTTAATATGTTATGGATAAATGAGAGCTAAGGTTATATGTATAGAAATGTGCAATTTGGACATGTAATGGCAAACTAGTATTATGGAAATGTATGTATTAATGGAAGTGGAATAGCCAAATTGAGATGCATGAGGTTTGGGACCACTTGGGCAATTTATACAAGTCATATTCATACTTTTAAACTTGTCCAAGAGGTGCCAAACACCAAGAAAGACCATTTAGGCACACTTGGTATCTAATATGGAGTAAAATTGACCATATTGGAAATCTATACCTTTTTTTTGTCCAAATGAGCTCTTCTTCGTATGAGATTTGGCATGCAATTAGAGCCTATTGAGAAATTTTTTGGAAGCTAAAGTACAGAATTTTTGGAGGTCTATGGAATATTTGATGAATTTTCAAAGTTTGAAATTATTTAATTCTAGTCAAGGGTACTATTCATACTGATCCGAAAATGAATTCTATTATTTAGGGGGCAAATGATGTCTAATTGCCACAAAATTTTACAAAGAGAAACTAGACAT
The DNA here is from genome assembly GCA_026724425.1 of Erythrophleum ivorense. Taxonomy (NCBI): domain Eukaryota; kingdom Viridiplantae; phylum Streptophyta; class Magnoliopsida; order Fabales; family Fabaceae; genus Erythrophleum; species Erythrophleum ivorense. The sequence continues at coordinate 28,889,069 of JAIUCV010000008.1, forward strand.
TTCCAGTGACTTGTGAACTAAAAGCATCCTATTTGGATATCAAGAGAGGGAGATATGAATTTTTAAAGTTTCTGCCCAGTATCAGGCATTTAGACAGACCTCAGGTATTTTTTGATTAGTTTTTGATGTCTAGATGTACCTAGACTGGTCTAAAGCTATTTTTCTCCTCTAGCTAACATCGGTAGTATTCTGGATTGGTATCATTTACATATATTGGAATTTTGTGAAATTATTAGATATTTTTGAAGTTTGTAGCAGAAACCTATATTAGTACCAATAGCTAGTTTGACCTCTACACTTTTTTGAATGTCAAACGTCTTCTATGTTATGTTTCATGGCCTGAACATATTTTTAACATAAAGTAGACATGTGTAGCTTTCCAGAATGGCAAAGAATTCATGATTTAAAGTTTTGTAGAATTAGTTATGAATTTCCAAAGTTTGTGACAAAAGTGGGAAAATTCTGGCCGAAATGGAAGCTATGAATTTTATGCATTCCCTTGCCTTGCACGAGCTCTAGGCCATTTTTGGTGATGGATATGAGTTGTATCTATGTAATTAAATATGAAAATGTGATACATGAGCTCACATGGCCCACTGGATGTCGAATGAAAATTTTATCCCTTACGTAACACAAAGAAATTTGAATATTTTAATGCCTTTTTCCTTGAGAACTCATGTGCTTCATGGAATGGAACCTAGTAATGGTATGAGATGAGCTATTTAATTATGATGTTACATGTTACATGTTACATGTGCCGTGCCTAGGAATTTTGCTCCATGGCATGGTTAGCCTCTGTTATCCTCCTAATGCATTATGGCTACAACCTAAGGGGATTTGGTCATGACTCAATTGTATATTGAACTTAAACACTTAACTATGCAGACTAACAAATTGCTATCACCTCAATCTCAATCCTTTTATGATAATCATTTAATGATTTTACACATCTTAAGGATTTAAAAGCTAACCATAGCAATCTAACTTCAATTATATTAGCACAAGACTTCTCCATGATAGTAAATGGTAAGGTATAGCTTCAAGTGACAACCTAAAATTCACAATGCCTCACTTAAATTTATTTAATCACTTTGAGCAAGTTTTGGTTAACAAAATAAGCTTGTCCACATCCTTAAAGCTCAGTTGCATCTACAAATTCAAAATATGGCTATGCTATGCCGCTAAAGTCATCCAACCAAGACTCATGACAGTAGAATATGTTATGATAGCACCCAAAGGATAGATCATTCCATATTTCACACAACCAAAGCACCAAAAGCAAATTCCTGAGACTCCTACTCCATAACCCTAAATAGAACCACATTTACATCAAAATTAATATTGATAATTCACTACACATGATAGCAAATCCACCATTTGATAGTAACAAGGCCAACAATAAGAGTAAATATTACAACTAAATTCATTATATGATAAGATAATCCTTCATACATATATATCAAGTCATAATTACTTAATTACAAGTAAAATGATTAGATTAAACATAATTTAAGGCCTAATCCTAAGGGGTTCACTTAAGCTACAAAACACCAAAATACCTATACTTAGCAATATATGAATACAACATGATATTATACAAGGTTTGGCTTATAAAAATTAGCATCTATAGCTAAACCAATTATTCAAGTGTAGAATCCCACATAAGGTCTCAAGTTAAGGGTTGTCATCCATTAGCCTGCCCTTATTTTTTGTAGAAGAACCTTTATCTGAAATGTTAACCCATAATAGAGGTGAGATATGAATCTCAGTAACCAAGAGAAATTCTATTCATATATATAATTTAATCAACATAAATGCCTTTTATACAGAAAATATCCAAGGGATATAATGTAAATCAAAAAATGAACAAATTTGAGTACAAGTGACTATCATCCCGTACTAGTAATCACATACAACTTGTTAATAGCCAAAAAACAAAAGGAAAAGGCACAATCATGGCACCAACTCCCGATTAAGCATGATTATGAAAATATACATGTAAACTCAATGGGTTTCAATATGCAAAATCATGTTCCAAGATCTTTTACATACATCCATTAGTCATGTAATCATGGTCTATCACTTTCACACATGTTACATTACATTATGTCAAAATATAAATTTACATAATCATATATAAAACACAAAATCCTAGGCTAACCTCTTGAAATATTGTACTTGTCTAGGCCTTTATCTCTTTTTGCTGCTTGCTTTACCTTTCACTTGGGCATGGTAAGTGAGATAGAGAAATATCATATTCAAAGAATCCCAGTAGTTAGACCAATATTGAAACACTCATATGATTCGCTCAAGTACATGAAAGCTAGCATGCATGTTATTCAATTATTGCCAATCACAACACAAGAGAGCAAATTCATGCTTTAGTGTCTTTTTTGGCTCAAGCAAAAACAAATCTATACTCTCAAAGGATTTTCGGCCTAAGGCAAAGCAAATTCATGCTCACTTCTCTAGCCTCCCCCAACATTAGAGGCACCCCTTTCATAAATGCAAGTAGGTCTCATGCAATTGTATAGTCTACTTAAACAATCAACAAGCTAAACAATTGCAAATAATATACACAAGCAACCAAAAGCTCAAGTGAAACAAACACATATACAAGAATGAAGGAAAAACTACCTTATTAATGAAAATCCAAATTATTTCCTTTCTTCTCTTTCCCTTGATTTCATAACATCACATATACACCTTGGTGTGGTTCCACTTGCTTGGCTTATGCACATCAATTAAGATGCAAGACAGCTAAATAGGATAAATCTAATCTCATTCTATTAATATACATGCATACTAAGGACTTGAAGTATGGTTTAGGTTATTTTAACTATTCCTAAGTGCCTCATCCCATTTGCTGCATTTCATGTAGTAATTCCATTATTCGCTTATCTCATTTTTACTCACTTTTCATGGCTAAAACAACTCTAAGAGCTTAGCCATGTCACTTATTCCACTTGCTCTTCATTTAGGCATCATTATGCCTTATAACTATCTAGTGAATTCTCTTACTTTTTCTACTTTCCATTCTTTATTTTACATTATTTTCAACTTACCTAACTTAAAGGAGTTTATTTAAGGCTTATAGAATTAGGTTAAGGTTCACATGCCATTCATAGGGCAAATGGGGGTTTATATGGAATCATGGTTCTAAAATCATCAAATCTCATTCTTTTTCTAAAACCAATGGTTCATTTAGCTTTATATCACTTACTTAAGCCTCTTAAATCATTAGACTAAATTAAAAGCTTCCCCAGGTACCATTTATTTATCTTGGCTGAGACTCCCCATTTAGATCCAATCTTTGAGATTTTGTTTATCTAAAAGGGAATTTAAGTTCATTAGGATATCCATGATTAATTTCCAAACTAATTATGGTATTATAGGGATCAATTGATCCTCTTAGGGTTTTGAAGTACTAAAGGCCGAACCTAAATCCTAGGGGAAGCCAACATGCATTTTTCCTAGTTTTTAATTTAATCCCTTAGCATATTCTTATCCATCACTCTTTTAAACCCTTAATTGCATCAATTCTTCATCAAATACCCATACCCTTCTATTGCTCTCTCTCTTAGCCAAAGATGCATAAGATTATATGTAACGACCCTAACTTCTAATCATAATAATTAAGCTCAAATTCGTAATTAATAATCATAAATTAAGGTCTAGAACCATTTCAATTAATCATTTTAGGAAAAAGGAAGGAAATTTGAAACTTGATATTATTAGAATCATTAACCAAATAATCACAAAAATTTATGGACATAAGTGAATTTAACCCTCATTCAAAGACCTTTAATTCATTTATCCATTAATTCTAACTCATAACAACCTCTTACAAGTATTTCTAAATCACTCCTTAGCATTGCTATAGGAAAAACCAAGGTTTCTAGGCTAGAAGCAGGGGTTTGAGGACCTTCACTGTGACTTGAAATCTTCCCGCCATAACTAAGTTACTATCAAGTTCACTTTTCACAATTTCATAGATCACCATGGCGAGTTAAACCCTTGTTGCAGTGGGCCTATGTGGCACCATGGCAGAAACTAGTCCTAGAAATACTATAGCAATTTTCATGATTCATGCCACGGTGATCTATACTTATGCCATGGCAAAACTAACTACTAGAAAGTTTATTCCCTGATTTCCTCGACCCGCACTGCGGCGAGGTCGCACTCTATTATCCTCCTTGGGTAACTTTGCATTTTGTGCCACTGTAAGGCACCTCAAGCTGTGGCTCCTCTTGCTTCTGTCACTCTTCTGGTGGCAGCGTAACTCTCTTCTGTGCCTATATCTCCCAAATTTCATCCCATACACTCTAATTCTCCCTCTATGAACACTCTAAGGCCACTTTCCATCAATTTATGAGACTCTAATAACATTTATCTACTTGATTTACCCAGCTAATGTAAAATCATAAATTTCTAGCTTGTCTTATGCTATTTCCATGCCTTATGCCATGCATTTCACAAGGAAACAAAATAATGGCCTTAAAAATAATGAATACACTTGCATTGTGTAGCAGATAAATTTTTCATTCGATGTCCTGTGGGCCATATGGACTCATCTATCTCGTTCTCATATTTAATTACACAAATATAACTCACAACTATCTAAAAAAGTGGCCAAGAACTCGTGCAAATGAAGTGTACACATGAAATTCAAGAATGTAGACTTGGGTAGGATATTCAGGTTACTATCATAAATTTTGAAAAATCATAACTAATTCTAAAAAAATTGAAATCAAGCATACTTTACCATTCTGGAAAGGTACAGATATATGATTTATGTTAAAAATAAATCAAGACCACAATAGGGCTACTAGGCACTAGAAATTGATGGAATAGTACCAAAGGTCGACTATTGTTACTAGTACTATCCTCTAACTTCAAAAATTCATATCTCCCTACTCAGAGGTCCAATTGGGGTGATCTCAGTGGTCATGGAAAGCTTATCATGTCTAATTTATGCTTATAATATTTCATGAGCATTAGATATCATTTGGCCCTCAAACAACATAACCCAAGCAACTAACCAAATGAATAGTGTCTGCATCAGTTTAGCAGAAATATGCCAACTTTGAAAAATCATAATTAATTCCACAGAGCTCCAAATAATATAGCCTTTGGCTTCCCAAAAAGCTATAGATAAGGTCTACATTCATGCCAAATTTCATGGGAAAATTCGTTCATTTGTTTAGAATTTGATGCTAGGTTGCATAATGGTCATTTTTGTGTCTCATAAGGGGTCCAAATGGTCCATTTTAGTTCCTAAGGCAACCATGGCCACTTGAGCACGTGGGAAAGTACCAAAATGACCTACTAAACTTTTCTCAAAGGTGCATAAACCTACAAATTAATCCATAAGCTTTAAGTTGCCATTCATTATCCAAAATACACATTACCATTCATTTGACATTAAAACTTATACATATATCAAACATTTGGGTAATTACATATGTTCAAATGATTACATAACGATTCTATCATAGGATCATATCATATGCCATTAGTATAGCCACAAAAGAGATAAAACTAGGCACTTTTTTGTCAAGCTCTCTTTTCCCAACTTGGTGGCTCCCATTACCTTACTCATTTGGTCTACTTAGTATGTTAAGACATTGGTGAAGAGGGAATGAGATTCAAAGAATCCCAATAACTCATCTCCCTTTCAATAATACATAAAGAATGCAATTCAAGTCTTAAAAATGCATAAATGAGCATAATGAAATATATGATCATTCAAAAAACATTCTTGGCATTTGAATAAGTCATACAAAGCATACTTAGGCTTGTCAAATGAGTGGATTAGCCTCATCCATTCTCTTTAAGGTTATTAGACTTACTTCACCATTTTCCTTAAAGGCCTTGACCTAAGCCTTGCTCTTAGGAGACACTATACTTTGTCTCAACCATTCTCAAGGATTTTTTACTTATCCTCACCATAGCTAAAGGGTTCTTGGCTTCTCCACATTCAAACAAACCAAGGCAAGCATATAAAACATCCTTTGAAAACATAATACAACATCATGGTACCATGGGATATAGGCATATGCTAGAACACTTCTCATGGCTTAAAACACATATACACACATTCAAAGACAAGGTAAGAACACATTCATGCATGAGAGAAAGTGGAGCGAGCTACCTTTGATGCAACCACATACTTTTCTCTTTAGAATTGCACTCCCTTCCTTAACCACACACACAATGATGGGAAACTTGTTTCTCTTGGCCTAAACACATAAAATAGGAACCAATTATGCTCTTGGAACCATTTTCAAAACCACCTATCTACTTGAAACTCTAACTTTGTCTTATGGTTCATTTATGGTTCGTAAATGCACCTAATGAAGCAACATCCATCAATTGAGTTGTAGGATCCATTCTTTCCTTTCATTTTATAACTCTTGACTCCTTTTAAGCCTCTTGGAGTTATCACACAATTAAAACAAGGATCCTAACTAGGTGTTGCTTCTTTAGGACATATTATAGAACCTATGCTACCAATTCATTCCCTAGGCCTCTTAAATTTTTCTTAAGGTTTCCCTTCATCTTCACCCATCATATATGACTCAAAAATAGGCTTGAAAAAATTTAAAACTATCCCTAGGTGCCTTGAACCCTTTAGGCCGAGGCATGCTCCCTTCTTGGGAACCATGGAGTTTGCTTTGTTTTCTTGGTGGAAGATGCATATAGGGAGCCTTCTAGGGATCTTAGGAGTTCATCCAAACACTCATTTAGGCCTAGGAATTATTATATTAAATCAATTTTACAAGGGATACTTGAAACCTTAGCTTTGCTATCTTGATTTTCTATGGTTATTTGTTAATTCTCTTTGCATATTCTTATTCTCCACACCTACCTAAGGTTCATCCTTGGTTCTACCCAAAATCCATGTCTTCTTGAAGCTCTCTAGGTGGGACGAACCAAGAAGAAGAAGGGAACAAGAGGTGGCTACCATAGAATGAAGATTTACTTTATTTTCTTAGTTTTTCTTGCTTGTTTCTCACTTTGCTTGGCCTCCTCTCCTCAAATCCGATTTTTTCACCTCTGTTCTGCCCTAAAAAAAGATCCAATAACTTCAATAAAATCATAAGAAAGAAGGGAAAATGGAGGAGAAAGAGTTTACTAAGGAGAAAGTATGAAAAACCAAGAAAAACCATACCTTTTTCCTTGTTTTTCTCTTTCCTTTCTTCTCCTCTTGGTGCGCCTCAAACCCAAGTTCTCTCCTCTGGTTTAGGGCAAAAAAAAAATGTGGCTAAATGAATGAGGAGGTGGGGTGTGACATATATATCGGTAGGTCAGGAAGAACTTTTCAAAAATTCCAATTTCGTTCCTTCGTCTTGGCATTTTTGTTTTCAGTTTGTTTTAGCTCCTTTTTTAGAACTGTCTTTTCCATTATGAAATTTAGGTTTCCAATTTAATAAAATTACTTTGAAATCACTCAAATTGGAGCTAAAACCTTCCGAACATATCCGTCAAAGTTTAGGTCAAGTGACATTAGAAAACATCCACCAAATGGGTCTTAACTGTCCCAGGGCTTCCCATAGTTTTCAGGGCCTCTGAGAATCTCAGAGAACTCAAAAATTTCATTTAAAAAGCCCTTCTATAAGAAATCTAAAATATGCTCCAAATTATAAAAATGCCATTATGTTTTGTTAACATTTTGTTACAATTCATTTCTTTATTCTAGCTCCATTTTTCTTTCTATCTGAGCCTGGGATTCTCATTTTTTGGAGTCTAGAATGCTACTTAGTTTCTTTAGGACTTTAACTAACTTATTTCAGGGAACTTGCTTTGAAAATGTATCTATTTTTATTATTTAATGAAAACCAGACATTACAGCTAATCTACCATTACCAATTCAAGATTTAAGTATTGATTCCTACTCATCAATCTATCATATGTCATCAAGTTCTATGTGATAATAATATACAACCAGATTCATATACAATTAATATTATCATTCAAATAAAAATCCTAATAGGGTTCCATGCATTGCCAATATAAGTCATCATTTGAGTTAACACATGATTACATTTCCACATAATTGACTATAACTTAGCATCAACTAGGTTCCATATCAGATACATAAGCACATACATTAAATCCTAGATTGTATAAGGCTTAGCTTCCTATTAGATACATCATAAGTTAACAAAACATAAAACTCCTACACTTGGCAATATGATTACATGATGATGCTATACATGATAACAACAAAACTAGCAACTATCCTGAATCAATTCAGTCTAAGTGTAGCTTCCCACACTAGGCCTCAGCCCATGGATGTTCATTCACTTGCTTGCCCTTATCCTTACCCGAAGGACCTTTACCTGAAATAGTTAGCCCATGAAACAGGGTGAGATGCAAATCTCAGTAACTAAAAGCAAATTCCATTCATATATTCCAATTTAATTAACATATGTGCATAAATCATATAAACATAAGAAAATATACCAATCATACCAGCAAATAAACAATTAGGCTATCAGTGACTACTATCCCATACTAGCAATCATATTTCCACATATTAAAAGCCAATAACATTGGGAGAGGACCATCCACGACACCTACTCCCCAATGAGCACAACCTGGGCTCAGTGCATCTGGGGTCTGATTATAACCCGGTGCCCAATCGAAGCACATGCATGGGTGGCAGTGGCACCACAGCTGTAATATCCAGTTCTTTGAAAACAAGAGAAAACACGAAACGTAATATACGGTTTCTCCATAAGCACACGAAATTTACCAAATAAAAAGGGAAGTCCCCCAGATAGAGTGATTTGAGGTCCAATAAATTAGATAACATTTTAGACCTTAAATAATGATGATTTAAGGCTAGAGGTGCCCTGAAACTGGAGCCAGAATAGCCATACGAGTTTTAAGGAAAATGCAACAAAACGTAATGGCATTTTCGTAATTTCAGGTAATTTTTAGAATACTCATATGAGGTCTTTTTGAATGAAAAATTTATGTTCTCTAGGGTTCTTAGAGGTCCTAAAAGCCATGGACAGCCCCGGAATAGTTAAATCCGCTCTGGTAGACGTTTTCCAACGGTAGTGAGCTTGAACTTTAATCGATTCGTTCAGGAAAGTTTTAACTCTAAATTGAGTGATTCCAAAGGTATTTTATAAAATTGGGAACCTAAATTTTATGATGGAAAAGATGGTTCTTGTAACACCATGAATTTCTAGCTTTGCCTTATGCTATTTCTAAGTCTCATGCCATGTATTTTTCAAGAACACAAGGAAATGGCATATAAAAAAAATGAATATTTTTATGTTGCATAGGGCATGAAAATTCCATTTGATGTCCTGTGGACCATGTGAGATCATGTATCATATTCTCATATTTAATTACATAGATACAACTCAATTCCATCACCAAAAGTGGCCTAGAACTCGTGCAAGTGCAAGAAACACATAAAATTCCATAGTGTAGCCTCGGCCAGAATTGCATGCTTTTTATCACAAACTTTGAAAAATCATAACTAATTCTAGAAAAATTGAAATCTACCATACTATAGCTTCCTAGAAATCTCTATGTGTTAGTCTTACATAAAAATAATTTCAAGTTATGAACATAGCATCTAGACCATGTTTGACATCAAAAAAGGTACAAAGGTCCGACTGGCTACTGGTACTAATACAGATTTCTACTATAAATTTTTAAAATATCCAATTAATTCTAAAAAAATTCAATCCATGCAAATGATATCAATCTAGAAAGATAAGGATGTTAACTAGAAGGGACAAATAACTTCAGACTAGTCCATATAGTTCAGGCCTCGAAAACCTATCAAATAGTAACATAGGTCTAGCTGGATGCCTAATACTGGATAGAAACTTCAAAAATTTATATCTCACTCTTTAGACATTCAAATGAGGTGCTTCTATTTGAGACAATTCATTTAAAGGTCTAGTTTCTCCCTGTAAAATTTCGTAGCAATTGGATATCATTTGCCCCATAAGTGATAGAGTTTCATTTTGGACCAGAATGAACAATGCACTAAACCAAAACCAGAAAAATTCTCAACTTTGAAAATTCATCAAATATTCTATAGACCTCTAAAAATTTTTCACTTTAGATTCCCAAAACGCTCTCAACAAGGTCTAGATACATCCCAAATTTTAGACTAAGGAGAACTCATTTGGATAAAAAGTGGTATAGCTTACTAATATGGTCAATTTTGCTCCATATGAGATACCAAATGGCCTCCTTTGAGGTTTGGCACCTCTTGAGCAAGTTTAAAAATATGAATATGACTTGTATAAACTTTCCAAATGATTTCAAACCTCATGCATCTTAACTTAATCATTCCACTTCCATTAATACACTAATACACCAAACCATCAAGAAGCCAAAATTTCTATTTCAATTGATTTCATAAAGCCACTTTTCCATTTATATAGCCATAAATAAGCACAATCTATGTAATATGTTGTCATTCTTTTTATCTTCTAAGTTGTTGGCTCCTATTATTTTGTCCATTTGGTCCACCTAGCATGTTATAACATTGGAGAGGAGGGGGATGAGATTCAAAGAATTCCAATGGCTCATCTCCCTTTCAATCACATATAAAATATACAAACCAAATCTTACAAATGCATGCATGGATATATTAACATGTGTGAGCATTTTAAGAAACATTCTTAGCATTTGAACAAGTCATATATAGCATGCATAGGCTTACCAAGTGAGTGGACTAGCCTCACCCATTCACTTATGGTTTTGGACTTGCCTCACCCATTTTCTCTAAGAAGTTTTAATTCAACCTTACTCTTGAGAGTCAACCTCACTCTTAGAAGATTCTTTACTTTGCTTTAACCAAGTTCTAGGGGTTCTTGGCTCATTCTCACCATGGCTAGAGGGTTCTTGGCTTCTCCACATTCAAGCAAAATAAGGCAAGAACATAAAACATCATTTGAATGCATAAAACAACATCATAGTACCATGGAATAAAAGGCTCATGCTAAAATATTTTTCATAGCTTAAAACATACTTGCACACACTCAAAGACAATGTAAGCACATATTCATGTATGAGAGAAGGTGGAGAGAGCTACCTTTGTCATATAAACATACTCTTTCCTTGAGCCCTTGAGTCCTCTCCCTTGACCTCACACACCCAAGAAGGTGGAGATCATTTCTCTTGGCCTAAACACATCATATGAAAGCTAATTACACTCTTGAATCAAATTTTAAGGGCCCCACACATTCAATAGAAAAACCTAGGTGACTCTTATGGCTCTTTTATAGTTCCATAATGCACTCAATGAAGCAACCTTAAGAGAACATCATCTTAGCTCTATTCTCTCCATCTATTTATAATTTTTGACTCCATTTAAACTGCTTGGAGTCATCACACAATCAATTCTAGGAGACTAGCTAGGTGTTGCTTCTTTAAGCCATATTATAGAACATATAAGGCCATCTCACTATCTATGGTTTTCTAAATTTTTCCCCAAGGCTTCCCTTCATCTTCATTCATCATATATGACTCAAAAATAAGCTTTAGAACAAATTAAAACTATGCTAGGCCATGGCTATGGAGTACCAAGGCAGTTTGCTTTGTTTTTCTTGATGGAAGATGCATATGGGGAGCCTTCTAGGGATCTCAAGAGCTCATCCAAACACTTATTTATGCCTAGGAATAATTACATCAAATTATTATTTTCAAGGGAAGCCCATGAAACCCTAGGTTTGCTATCTTGAAAAATCAATGATTTTTACTTAAATTGCTTTGCATATTCTTATTCTCCTCCCTTAAATTCCTAGGATTCACCCTTGGTTCTCCCTAAAATTCAATCCCTCTTGCAGCTACATATATAGGGCAAAATAGGGAAAAGCAGGGGGAAGGAAGTAGCTACCATAAGATGGGGATTTTTACCTTGTTTTTCCTTGTTTTCTTGCTTGATTCTCACTTTCCCTTAGCTTCCTTTTTTCAAATTCGAATTTCCCCCTCTGTTCTTCCCTCAAAATAGATCCAAGACTTTCAATAAAACCATAGGAAAGAAAGCTTAAGAGGAGGGGAACAAGTTTGGAAGAAGAAAGGAGCATGAAAATCCATGAAATTCCTTACACTTTTCTTGCTTTTTCTCTTCCTTTCTTCTCTTCCATGGTTGCACCTAAGAGAGCTAGTGTTTTCTTTGGTTTTTTAGGTAGAATAGGTCTTGCAAATGAAGGGCGAGAAGAAACAAGAAACTTAAAGAGTGTTCAAGAAACTTCCACTTTCTTAAAAATTTAAATTTTGCCCTTCGTTCTTGGCATTTTTTGTTTTTGACTCATTTTAACTCCTTTTTTTAGAACTGTCTTTTCTATTATGAAATTTAGGTTCCCAATTCATAAAAATGCCATTGGAATCACTCAAATCGGAGCTAAAACCTTCTTACATGAATCTATTAAAGTTCAGGTCAATTGACATTGGAAAAACATCCACCGACGGGGGTTTTTAAACTGTCCCAAGGCTTCCTATGATTTTTAAGACCTCTAAGAACCCTAGAGAATTCAAAACTTTCATTTAGAAAGCCTTCCTATGTGAATTCCAAAATTTGCTCAAAATGACATAAAATGCCCCTTACGTTTTGTCAACTTTTCGTTACATTTCGTTTCTTCCTTCTAGCTCTATTATTCTTTTTCATCTGAGCTTGGGGATCTTATTTTTAGGAGTCTAGAATGCTTCTCAAATTTTTTTAGGACCTTAACTAAGTCATTTCGAGGGGACTTGCTTTTGTATCTGGTGAATTTCATTCGTTTACAGAGAAATTGTACATTATGTTTCTTGTGTTTTCTCTCGTTTTCAAAGAACTAGATATTACAGTTTTAAAAAAAGGAGCTAAAAACAAAAATGCCAAGATTGAAAGGGCAAAATTAGAATTTTTAGGAAATGAAAGTTTCTTGAATGCTCTTTATATCTTATGCCTCTTCTCCCCTTTTCTAGATTGACTTGTTTCTCCCCTTAAACTAGAAAAAGAAGGCTAGCTCTTAGGTGCACAAGGAGAGGGGGATTTTGAAGAGAGAAAAAGCAAGCAAAAGGTAGGAAAATTTATTGAAATTCAAGCTTTCTCTTTTGCAAGTTTCTCTTCCTTCTTTTCCTCTTTATTTTCATGGTGTTTGATGATGTTTTTAGGTTTGTATTGAAGGCAAAATAGAGGTGGGAATTTTTGAAATTCAAGGGAGGAGGCCAACCAAGTGAAGAACAAGCCAAGAAAAACAAGAATCTAAGGCATTTTTGCTACTTTCTATGCTTAAGCTTCCTTGCTCTTCTTCTCTTCATTTCGCTTCATGTAAGACCAACCATGAGGGATTAAATTTCTGGTCAAACTAAGAATTAATCTTAGGAAAATGAGAGAGAAGAATAAGAATATGCAAGGGGAAGCTAACATAATTACGGATTCAATTGTGTAGCTAAAAAATCTGTTTTGATGCAATTGTTTCTAAGCCTAATTGGACATTTGTGTGAGCTCTCATGACCCTTAGGAACCTCCCCACATTCTTCTCCATCAAAGAAAGCAAAAGAAACTCCAAAGAGTGCCAAATAGAAGCCATGTGTTGGCCTAAAGGGTTCAAGGCACCTAGGTGGTAGTTTTAAATTTTTCCAAGCTTTATTTTAAGTCATATATGATGGGTAAGGATGAGAGGAAGACTTAGAAAAGATTTAGGAAGCCTAGAAATTGAATTGGTAGCATAAGTTCCATATTATGGCTTATGGAAGCAACACTTAGTTTGGTTCCTTGTTTTGATTGTGTAATAGCTCCTAGAGGTCTAAATGAAGCCAAGAACCATAGATGGAAGGAAAGAATGGAACCAAGAATTAAATTTTGGATGTTGCTTCATTAGGCACATTTTGGAACCATAAATGAAACTATAAGACAAATCTAGTGTTTCAAATAAATAGGTAGCTTTAAGAATGGTTTCAAAAGCATAATTGGTGTCTATTTTATGTGTTTAGGCCAAAATGAAACAAACCTCACATCATTGTGAATGTGTGACCAAGGAAGGGAAGTAATATCTCTAAGAGGAAAAATATGCTTGTATGACAAAGGTAGCTCTCTCTTCTTTCTCTCATGCATGAATGAATGTTTGTCTTGTCTTTGAATGTATGTATGTATGTTTTAAACCATGAAAAAAGTGTTTTAGCATGTATCAAGATGTCATGGTACCATGATGTTGCATTATGTCTTCAACGAGTGCTTTGTGAATTGCTTTGGTTTGCTTAAGTGTGGTGAAGCCAAGAACTCTCTAGCCATGGTGAGAATGAGCTAAGAACCTCTTAAGAATAGGTTGAGACAAAGCAAAGAATTTCCCAAAAGTAAGGCTTAGTTTAAGGCCTTTAAGAAAAGGTTGAGGCAAGTCTAGGATCCTTGAAGAGAATAGGTGAAGCTAATCCACTTACTTGGCAAGCCTATGTATGTTTTAGTATGAATTCTTAATTGCTAAGAATGCTTCTTGAATGGTTACATGCTCCATAGTAGTCATGCATGCATTTTTAGATATGGATTTGCACTCTTTATGTGTGATTGAAAGGGTAAAGAGCTATTGGGATTTCTAGAATCTCATTCATTCCTTCCCCCCCCCCCCACATGTCTAACATGTCTAGGTGGACCAAGTAAGCCAAGGAGCAAGAGCCACCAAGCCTAGAAGAAGAAGATTGACAACAAAGTGTGTGAAAATGCCAATTTGTAGCCATATGAGTGGCATATAATATAATCCTTCATTGTGCATGTTGTAAACCTTATGAACATATCTAAATATTCAAATGTATCATGTACAAATGAGATTTAATATCATATGTATGATATAATGCATTTTGGACATTGGATGGCAAGATTTAACATGTATGCTTTTGTGTATATATTGGGGTGCATGAGTGAGTTTGAGAAATTTAGGTTTTTTCATCTTTGAGACAAGTTTAGTAGACTATTTTGGTGATTTCCCATATGCTCAAGTGGCCATGGTTATCATAGAAGAAATTATGGACCATTTGGACCCCTTTGATGACACAAAATAAGCCATTTTGCAACCTAATGTCAAGAATCTAACCAAATGAACCGAATTTTCCCATGATATTTGGCATACATATAGATCTCATCCAAAGATTTTTTGGAAGCTAAAGACTAGATTATTTGGAACTCTATGGAATTAATTATGATTTTTCAAAGTTAGCATTTTTCTGTTTTTCTGATGCAAATACTGTTCATATAGTCAGTTTCTTGTGCTCTATCATTCGAGAGTCAAATAGTGTCTAATACTCATGAAGTACATGAATAAAATAGAACATGATAAGCTTTCTATGGCCACTGAGATCACCCTAATTGGACCATCTGAGCAGAGAGATGAATTTTTGAAGTTGGAGGACAGTATCAGTAGTGATAGGGGACCTTTGTTATTGTTCCATTGATTTTGATAGCTAGACGTCCATTTTGGTCTAGAATTATTTTCAGCATAAAGTATACATCTGTAGCTTTCCATAATAGTATAGTGTGCTGATTTCTATTTTTTTGGAATTAGTTATGCTTTTTTCAAAATTTAGGGCAAAAATTTAGAATTTTAATCTGAGGCTGCACACTTTGTTTTTATGTATCTACTTCCTTTGCTCGAGTTTTAGGCCACTTCTTGAGATGTTTTTGAGTTTTAATTGTGTATTTAAATATGAGAATGAGATTGATGAGTTCATATGATCCACGAGACATGAAATGAAAAATCTATACATGACATAAACACAAATTAATTGGTTATTTTAATGGATTTTCTTTGAGAATATTATGTAATTCATGGAATGAGCCTACCAAATGATATGAGATAAGCTAGAAAATTATGGTATTATATTTTATTGGTATTAGAGCAAAGTTTTAGGCTTCTAAGGTTGTACATGGCCTTAAGGATATGGTTATAAGGCTATGTAAAGGTTTTGTAAAGTTATGAAAAGCCTTGTATGAAGTATTTTGGGTGTGTAAACGTGGCTTATGATTATGTTCATGCTAAGTGAGTTATGGAATAGTCTTGAGTAGGTGGTAAGTTATGGGTGAGGTTGGCCTCTAGTTCTAGAATAGAGTTAAGTGATCCAACGCCTAGAGCTCTATAAGCAATAGTAGCTCGCCAAGATTAGTGGCAAGCTCTGTGTATTAGTAGCAAGAGATGTTTATGTAGCTGCTAGAGAAGCTTGCCTAGAGAGGTTATGAGAGGCCTAATCTGTAATAACATATTTATATGGCTCATCATCCACCATTGTATAGGTTTATTTCCATGAAGCACATGACATTTTCAAAGAAAAGCCATAATAAAATGCAATTAAATTACGTTACGTCATAGATAAATTTTTTCATTCAGTGTTTTGTAGTCCATATGGACTCATACATTTTATTCCATATTTAAATACACAAATACAACTCATAACAAGCTCAAGGAGTGGCCTAGAACTCATGCAAATAGATGGTGTAGTCGAAAAATATAGTGTTTAGCCTCGGGTAGGATTTCCAGATTTTGTGCCTAAAATTTGAAATTTCATAACTAATTATAGAAAAATCAAAATCAGGTATTCTATAATTCTAGAAATCTCTAAATGTCTAATTTATGTTAAAAATAATTTCAGGTCATGAAATATCAAGTAGAAGACATTTGACATTCAAAAAGCACCCAATGGTCTCAGCTATTTGGGCTACTGTCATAAGTTACTATCATAAACTTTGGAAATTCATAACTAATTCTAAAAAAATAAAATTCATGCAAATTTGGTCATTCTAAGAATCTAAAGATGTTAACTTTAAGGGGAAAATATTCCCAAACCATGCCAAGTTCATTTAGGAACTGAATTATGATAGAATAATATAGGAGGTCAAGTGGCGCTACTGGTAC
The DNA here is from genome assembly GCA_026724425.1 of Erythrophleum ivorense. NCBI lineage: Eukaryota > Viridiplantae > Streptophyta > Magnoliopsida > Fabales > Fabaceae > Erythrophleum > Erythrophleum ivorense. Next base: position 28,905,934 of record JAIUCV010000008.1, read on the forward strand.
TGACATTAAACTTCAAAAAATTCATAACTCTCTACTCAGATCTCTAAATGAGGTGATCTTTATAGTCATAGAAATCTTATGACCTCTAGTTTATGCCTGTAAAATTTCATACGCATTAGACACCATTTGGCTCTCGGATGGCATAGAACACAAAACTGACCATATGAACAGTACATGCACTAAAATAGCAGAAAAATTCCAAATTTGAAAATTCATAATTAATTCTATAGAGCTCCAATTTTTTTTGCACTTTATCTTCCCAAAAATCTCTCAATGAGGTCTACATTTTTGGCAAATTTCATGGGGAAGATTTATCCATTTGGTTAATTTGTGACATAGAGTTCTGGTTTGGTCATTTTTATGGTTTCAATTAGCATCAAAAGTAATCCAATTTTGCTTCCAAAGCTTGTGTGGCCACTTGAGCATGTAGGAATGCACCAAAATGACATTCTAAACTTGTCTCAAAGGTGAAAAAACCCAGATTTCTCAGCTCAATCTCTCACCCCATGCCATACACAAGGTTTCACATGCTTGAACTTGCCATTTACTACCTAAAATACACATTACCACTCATTTGGCACTAAAACTCATACACACACCAAACATTTGGGTAATTACATATGTTCATATGATTACATAACAATTTTATCATAGAATTACATCATATGCCATATGTATAGTTATTAAAAGAAACAAAACTAGGCATTTCATACACTTTGATGTTAATCTCCTTCTTTTAGACTTGGTGGCTTCTATTACCTTGCTCAATTGCTCCACCTAGTATGTTAAGATGTTGGAGAGGGGAGGGGAACTGAGATTCAAAGAATCCTAATAGCCCATCTCCCCTTTCAATCACACATAAAGTATGCAATACAAGCCTTGAAAATGAATGCATGGACATATTGAAATGTATGAGCATTCAAGAAACATCCTTGGCATTTTGAATAAGTCATACATAGCATACATAGGCTTGCCAAGTGAGTAGATTAGCCTCACCCATTCACTTGTGAAATTTTGGACTTGCCTCACCCATTTTCTTTAAGAGGTTTTTAACTCAACCTTACTTTTGGGAGTCAACCTCACTCTTAGGAGACTCTTTACTTTGTCTCAACCAACCTTAAGGGTTCTTGGCTCATCCTTACCATGGTTAAGAGTTCTTGGCTTCTCCACACTCAAGCAAACCCAAGGCAAACATATAAAATATCATTTGAATGCATAAAACATCATCATCATACCATGGCATATGAAATCATGCTAGAATACATTTCATGGCTTAAAACACACATATACATATCCAAAGACAATGTAAGCATACATTTATGCATGACAGAAGGCGGAGAGAGCTACCTTTGCTGCACAAGCACACTTTTTCTCTTGGAGTTATGCTCCTTCTGTCGACCACACACTAGCAATGATATGAGGCTTGTTTCTCTTATCCTAAACACATTATATGGAAGCCATTTATACTCTTAAATCAAATTCTAAAGCCATACATTCACTAGAAAAGCTAGGTAACTTATATGGCTATTTTACGGTTCCATAATGCACTTAATGAAGCAACCTTAAGAAAACATCATCTTGGCTCCATTCTCTCCATTCATTTATGATTCTTGACTATATTTAGACCTCTTCGAGTCATCACACAATCAAATCAAGGAGCTTAGCTAGGTGTTGCTTCTTTAAGCCATAATATGGAACCTATGATACCATCTCACTTTCTATGGCTTCTAAAATTTTTTCAAGGCTTCCCCTCATCCTCTTCCATCATATATGACTCAAAACTAAGTTTAGAACAAATTAAAACTCTCCTTGGTACTCTTTCTATCCTAGGACAAAACTATGCTCCATATGAGTACCAAGTGGGTTTGCTTCATTTTCTTAATAGAAAATGCATATGAGGAGCCTTCTAAGGATCTCAAGAGCTCATCCAAACACTCATTTAGGCCTAGGAATAATTACATCAAATCATATTTTCAAGAGAGTCCATGAAACCCTAAGTTTGCTATCTTGAAAATCAATGGTTTTTACTTAAATTTCTTTGCATATTCTTATTCTCCTCCCTTAAATTTTTAGAATTCACCCTTGGTTCTGCCCAAAATCCAAGCCTTCTTGCTGCTACATACATAGGGCAAACCAAGGAGAAGAAGGGAGGAGGAGTAGCTATCATAAGATGAAGATTTTAACTTGTTTTCCTTGGCTTTTCTTGCTTGTTTCTCACTTTCCTTGGCCTTCTCTCTTCAAATCCAAATGTTTCCCTTTGTTCTACCCTCAAAATAGCACCAAAAACTTTGAGAAAACCATAGGGAGAAAGGGGAGGAAGGAGGAGAAAACATGTTGCTAAAGAGAAAGATTAAAATTCCATGAAAATTCTTACCTTTTCTTGCCTTTTCTCCCTCCAAAACCTTCTCCTTTGGTGCGCTTAAGAGCTGGCTTTCTCCTTTGGTTTTGGGGTAGAATTAGGTCGGTCTATAAGAGGGGAGAAGAAGGGCAAAATATAAGGAGGTTTCAAGAAGCTTCCATTTTTCCAAAAATTCTAATTTTGCCATTTATTCTTGAATTTTTTGTTTCTAATTTGTTTTAACTCCTTTTTAAGAACCATCTTTTCCATTATGAAATTTAAGTTGCTAATTAAATAAAATGTCTTTTGAATCACTCAAATCGAAGCTAAAACCTTTTTGAATGAATCAGTTAAAATTTGGGTCAACCGACATTAGAAAACATCCACTGGAGGGGTTTTAAACTATCCCGGGGCTTCCTATAGTTTTCAGGGCCTTTGAGAAGCCCGAGGAACTCAAAACTTTCATTTAAAAAGCCCTTCTGTGAGAATTTCAAAATTTGCACCAAATTACGAAAATGAACGTTATGTTTTGTCAACTTTTGTTACATTTCATTTCTTCATTCTAGCTCTATTTTTCTTTCCATCTGAGCCTAGAATTCTCATTTTTAGGAGCCTAAAATGCTACACAAAATTTTTTGGGACCTTAAATCACTCTATCTGGGGGACTTCCCTTTGTATGTAGTGAATTTCGTGCATTTACAGATAAACTATATGTTACGTTTCTTGCATTTTTCTCTCATTTTTAGAAAATTGGATATTACATAATCTTCCTAAATGCCACACTCAAACCATTTGGGGATGTTTTGCCCTATGCAAGGGCAAGTAATAAGGCAGCGTAGTATGAGGAGAAATTGTCGATGCACAGAGCAAGTGTTTAAGAGAGTTATTTCCCTTTAACCATGACACCCAAATATTATGATGATGTGAAGAGCCTAGTAAGCTATTCCCTCAAACCAAAAGTTTGAATTAAAGCTACACTCCATAGAGCCTTGATAGCCCAGAGGTAGCAGTTAGTTGTGTATGAATTAAAGCAAAGGGTGGAATCCTCTACTTGACGATGGGCTACATATAAAAGCAGTAGGGTTCGGGTTTTGTAGATAAAGATGAAGCTTCTAGCTGAGTGGAGTGTATTATAGTGTAAATGGCCTTGTTGGTCATATTCAAACTAACTTGAAAAATGAGCTGTCTTGAGGTCAATCAAAATTTAGAGATCAGGGACCTCTAGTGTAAACAAAGAAAAGAGCAATAAGTGATCCATTAGGCAAACATGAAAGGCCAGTAAGCAATAGATTAGTAATGGGCCCTAGTAACTGAAATTGACAAAAAGCCCAATGTAAGTGGGGGCCTAGCCCGAAGATGTCATTGGTGGATAGCAATTAAAGTTAAAGAATGTCAGACAAAGGAACGGTAAAGCTGTTGAGACCCACCTACAAGGCATTGACTCCAACCTAGGATACTACCCTGTGTATTGGTGAATGACAGGCTAATATGATTAGTTTAAGACCTTGTTGATAGGATGCTAATGTAGTTTAGAAGTCAGTATAATGTGAGACTAATAACAGTGATGTATATAATGGATATACAAGCAGGGTGTACCTTATAGGTAACACCTAAAGATAAGTATGATTAGCCTAGTTTCAGAACTCCAGAGAAGATAGTGAGAATAGTTTAAAAGTATTAAATTCATCATAAACCTATAGGAGTTAATCAGGCTTACTGGAAGCTACAGATCTAATGAGATAGGTAGCCCAGGCTAAGTATAAGCTAAAGCTTTCTCCCAGGTGAGGTAAGATGAGTAGAAAGAAAACACAAGAAAAAAGTAGAAAATAATCAGACTAAGAGCTCAGTAAAGGTCCTCCTTGGATTGATGAAAGGAAGGTAAGATATCTTAAGTTGAGGAAGACCACCCAGTAGCGGTAAGCAAAAATCCCCACAAGTAGACCCCTAAATTGTAAAGTTCTATGATAAAGGGAAGCGAGGAAAAACTAAGAAACTAACCCATAGAAGAGATGCCCTTACTTTAGTAATGACTAAATGGATAAACCAAGCATAAATGAAGTAAGCAGATTAGGGTCTAGTGGTTAGCCAGATGAGCTCCCAAATGTGAAAACTATGTAAGGCCAAAGCATATGAGTAATTAGAGCACCTAGTGGAGCATAAGTGTTTAGTAAGGTAGAATTCGGACATTGAGAATATATGTCCTAGATTGGGTTAGTAAAATCCCAAAATTAGTAAAATATGCTCCCGCTTTAGTGCCTTTCGGGAAGCTTGAGACAGCCAAAGACTGCCTAAGAAGGTGAGTCTTTGTATTACATAGAGAAGGAGTGTAAGCCAAGAGCACTACAGAATGCAAATTCTTGGTTAATAGCAAAGCAAGAGTATAAAAGGAATCAAATCTTCCCTGATGTTATAAGAAGTGAGTAAATAGAGGAATTGAGAAAAGATACAGGTGCTTTTGAGCGTAAAGAAATAGGAAATAGTAAGGAAGTAAATGAGTAATAGAGCATCCTTTTACCTAAGTAAAAGGATAGTAAAGGTAAAAAGAGAGAGAATATATAACAGTGTTCAAGCTGAGGATATAATAGATTAAGAATAAAGATTAAGTTGATGTGCTTGAGTACTTGAGAAAGCACACTTATCCTTAGCATAGATGCCCTTTTAGCATGATAGTGCCCAAAACAAAAATAGTCGGGCAATGTAAAGTGATCTCGAGATGAAGTAAAGGAAGAGTCCTATTTTCCCCGAGTATCCTACGAGAATAAGGCAGATAAAGAAAAGTAAGCGAGGAATACTTTAGATTATCGTGAAACTTGTAATATGCTGGCGATAGTGGCTTTAAGCTCAATCATAAGGCACCTGTGTAATATCTGATTCTCTGAAATGAGAGAAAACACAAGAAACATAATGTATGGTTTCTCCGTAAACGCACGAAATTCATCTAATACAAAAGGAAGTCCCCCAAATAAAGTGATTTGAGGTCCAACAAAATTAGAATAATATTCTATATCTCAAATAATGGTGATTCAAGGTCTGAGGTGCCTTGAGACCAGAGCTAGAATAGCCAAATAGATTTTTACAAAAAAGTAACAAAACGTAATGGCATTTTCGTAATTTTGAAAAAAATTTAGAATTCCCATGAGAGGTCTTTTTAAATGAAAGTTTTGAGTTCTCCAAGATTCTCAGAGGCCCTAAAAATCATGGAAAGCCCCAGGAAAGTTAAAGTCCTTATGGTAGACGTTTTCTAATAGTGGTGAGCTTAAACTTTAACCAATTCATTCAAAAAGGTTTTAGCTCTAATTTGAGTAATTCCAAAAATATTTTATAAAATTGGGAACCTAAATTTTATGACAGAAGAGATGGTTTTCAAAAAGGAACTAAAACGAATTAGAAATGAAAATGCCAAGAATGAAGGGAAAAATTGAAATTTTGAGAAAAAGGAAGCTTCTTGAGTACTCTTTATTATTCACATTTCTTCTCCCCCATATCTAGACCAACTCATTTCTACCTTTAAACTAGAAAAATAAGGCAACTATTAAGGGCACCAAAGGAGGGGATTTTCAAGGGAGAACAAACAAGAAAAAGGTAAGAAAAGTGTGGAATTTCATGCTCTCTCCTTTAGTAAACTTGTTCCTCTCATTCTCCTCTTCATTTCTATAGTTTCATTGATGGATTTGGTGATGTTTTGGTCCTAGTCCAAAGGAGGAATAACAAAATTTAAAGGAGAGGAATTCACCACTTGGAAGAGCACTTAAGAAAAGTTAAGAAATCAAGGTAAGTTATTGTCTTCCATGCTTCTTCTTCCTTGCTCCTCTTTGTAAGCATTTTGTCCCATATAGAGCCCAATCAAAGAGGGATGAATTCTGGTCCTAACAAGGGAGATTCATAGGTTTTGGAGTGTGAGAAGTAACTAGGTGCAAAGAAATCAAAGAAAGAAGCATGAAAATGCAAGATAGAAAAGTTAGGGATTCATAGAGACATTGAGAAATCTGTTTTGATCCATGAATTCCCTAGCCTAGATGAGTGTTTCTTGAGTTCCTGAGTGAGTCTATCGTGCAACCCTTAAAATAAAACTAGGTTGATAAAATATGCAGCTAGTGGTACAACCTAGGTCATCTCCCTTAGAATTGGAGTTCAATGCTTAATTGAGTTTTCTAAATGTTAAAAGACTCTAAACATTTCTAAACTAAGGGGGTTTTTGATTGAATTAAACTAACCTAAAACTAAATTGAATCAAACTTCCTAATTGCTACCTAATTATAGGAATTATGGGTGAAAGATGGGCTTGTGACTAGCTTTGGAATCTTCCCTTAGTGTCCACTATCCTTATCCTAATCTAATTATGATTAATTCTGGCCTAAGAATCCCTAATTGTGTTCACGGCAATTGTATCTTGAGTTGACACTCAAGAATCAAGAGATTAACAATCTAATGTTGAATTGAGAACTCAACCTCGCATCAAATTGCTAACTCCTGTTTTAGGATCAATAAATACCTAATTTGATTGATTAACTGATTAATTAGCCTCTGAACCATCATCCAAAGATGTTTAATTAAACAACTAAACACCAAGGAGTCCTCAAATTAAACAATTAAAGACTCAATCTCTCACATGCATTTCATCAAACACCTTGATTGCATACATGGGTAATTGTGAGAAATTGAAAAATTCAGTATTTAATCCAACCAATTAATCAACAAAAATGCTTCCTAATTAGTGTCTAAACAGCCACTAATTATAATTACACAAATTCTCTATCAAATACAACTTAAACAAGACAATATATAAAAGAGAAAAAGTGTAGGAAAAATAGAAATCCTTAGCCAAAATTCTGTGTTTATCCATGGATTCAAGCTTGCACCAAGGTCTTCCTCCTAACTAGCCTCAAGGTGGATTAGAGCTTCATTGTAGTGGTGAGATGGAGATGGAGAGTGGAATGGCGTGGTATGGAGAGAATGGAGGATGAAAGGGCGTAGATGGACGCTATTCTGGATAAAGGCGTGAATGAATGATGATACCGTAAATAGCGTTTAGATGTGTTCTTTTACCTCTGCCAAATTTAGCCCTTATCACGTGCTTCCCATTTGTTCTTCACGTGCTGTTTAATGAATCATATGCAGCCTCCTTCGTGTAGCTCAACGTCTTCATGCAGCTCCTCCTTTTGCACGCTGAAGTCATGTTTTTCTTCCCTCAGCTCTAGCGCTTTTTTTTTTCTTAATGAATCACGTGCCCCTTAGCTCGCGTTCATGTGCTGCCTCATGCTGAATACCTCATGTTTTATTTTCTTCTCCCAGCTCACTAAATCTCCAGTTCATGCTTCATTAATCCACGTGTTCCACTCTCACATCATTTAACTTAGCTCCAGCTCATTCAAGCTTCAATCCAGTCTGACGCTCTCCCCGTCAACTCTTTATCTCACTATACTCCACTTCTTCACTTCCTCAAGCCTGTGTTTACATGTGAGCTTCTTCCTTCCATGTTTGCTTTCCTTGCCATGAGATTTCTTCCACGTTAGCTTCAGCATTTAAAAATCTTATGCCCAGCTCGTGCAAGCTTCAGTTTTATGTATCTCTCCACGCTAACTTCATCTCTCATTTCACCATCCCACTTTGAAGTCTTGCTTCCTCCATGCATGCTCTGTTTTCAGCTCCCAAGACTCTCTATATTTTTTGTATTTTCTTTGCATTGGCTCCCCTCATGTAGCTTCTTTGAAATCTAATCATGCAACTCGTTTTTCTCCTCTTTAAAAAGTACCAAAAGCTGTGGCTAGCTTCTGCTCTTCTTCATTATTCAACTCGTGTTTCTCACTTGAAACTCTCTTTTCTCTAGCCCACGTGCTTCTTGCTTGTTTAGCTATTGCCCCACGTTAGCTACTGTATGTGCATGAGTTCACGCTGAAAGTCTCGCATTCCATCCTCTCAACACTCTGTTTCTCCTCTTCATTCTTCACGTTATTTCTTTACTCAAGCTCAAGCCTTCTTTTCATGTGAAGTCGTAGCTGTCTTCCTCTATGTTTATGTTTCTGCTTGTGGCTTCTGCATTTCTCATGCTTGCTACTATTCAAATGAGCTGCTGTTCTACCCACGTTGAGCTTCCTTCTCTTTTGTTTCAGCTATATTCAACTCATGCAACCAGTAAGTGCTTCATGCAATGAGAGCTTCTTCTTTTGTAGCTTCTCTTTTCAATGTAGAACCTAACTCAAGCCTCTCTTTCCTTCTCCTGTTCCAGCCATAATCAACTCATGCAACCCATAACTTTTCCAGCTAAACTTCTTTTCGAAAGCTCCTTCAACCAGTGGCTATATGCTTCTGCACCTCTTCCAATCCAACTTGTGGCTCCTTCTTCTTGAGTCATGCATGTGTGTGATGATCACGTGACTTCATGTAAGTGTGTGGGTTGCATGGAAAAGTGTTGTATAGGTGTGTGACTTCCACGTCAGAATTGCATGGTGTTTGAAGCTCATCCCTTCTCTAAATCAATTTGCCATTCAAGCTTTAATTGCCCATTGAAACTCTACACACAAAAAATGAAAATTATTGAGTAGAATTATCCACAAAATTATTTAAAAGAAATTCATGCATTAAAACTCAATAATTTTGTCAATTAATTCATAAAGTGCACAAATGGCTAATGAAATCAAATTGTATCTACTTAAACCCCTAAAGCCATATTTGGACACTAAAATGCTTAAGATAAAGAGAATAAAATATATAAAAATCATACTTATCAATTCCTAAAACCCTTAAAGACCTCCCCATATGCATCTCCCATCAAGAAAACAAAGAAAGCCTATTGGTTCCCATTCTTGAAGCTTATTTCGGCCTAGGACATAACTATAGGTTAGGGATAGTTTTAATTTCATTTAAGCTTAGTTTTGCATCATATATGATGGGATAGTATGAGAGGTGTAACACCATATATTTCTAACTCATTTCATAACATTTCCATGCTTTACATTCATAAATTCCATGAAAAAGCAAGAAAAGGGAATTAAAATAATGTATTTCTTTGCGTTGCGTCGTGTATGAAAATTCTATTCAGTGTCACGTGGACCATGTGACTTCATACAACACATTCCTATATTTAATTATATGAATACAACTCATTTGAATCATCAAAAGTGGCCTACATCTCGTGGAACTCAAAGGGAAGCTCAAAATACACATATATTTTCGATCAGATTTATCCTCATTTCTATCACAACTTTGGAAAATCATAACTAATTTTAGAAAAATTGAAATCATGCATTCTTGGCCATTATGAAAAGTACACATGTCTACTTAATGATAAATATATGTCTGGACCATAACATCTAACACAAAAGATGTTTGGCATTCTAAATGGTCTAGAGGTCAGGCTATCCACTGGTGCTATCACAAAATTATGCAGCAAACTTCAAAAATGTCCAATTAATTTCAAAAAAATTCAATCTATGAAAATGATACCAATCTAGAAATCTATGTTAGCTAGAGGAAAAAAAGTAACTCTAGACCAATTCAGGCATGCCCATACCTCGAAACTCAACAAACAATAACTCAAGTTGGTTGGAATTCCTGATACTAGACAGATTTTTTAAAAATTCATATCTCCCTCTCTAGACATCCAAATGAGGTGCTTCTAGTTGGTACAAGTCATTGGAAATGTCTAGTTTCTCTGTATAAATTTTTGTGGCAATTGGACATCATTTGTGCCTTGTGTGACAGATTTTATTTTCAGACCAATATGAATAGTGACATGACTAAAACCAGAAAATTTGCCAACTTTGAAAATTCATCAAATATTCTGTAGAGCTTTTCTTTAGCTTCCCAAAAAGCTCTCAAAAAGCACTAATTTCATGCCAAATCTCATATCAAGAATAGCTTAGTTGGATAAAAAGTGATATAGGATTCCATTATGGTCAATTTTAGCTCCATATAGGATACCAAAATGTCCAAATAGTTTTCCAGGGGGTTTGGCACCTCTTAGGAAAGTCTAAAAGCATAATTAGGACTTATGTGAGCTGCCCAAATGGTCTCAAACTCCATGCATCTCATTTTGGCCATCTCATCCACACTTATACACAATTTCATAATACCATTAATGAAGCTAGTTTGCCATCATATACTCAAATCACATTCTAATAAATACATAACATATTCTCTCATTTATACATGACATATTATCATAAATACATATGTTCAAGAGGTCATAGACCATATACAATAATGGGAAACATCATTTGATATAAATATGGCCTTAAAGAACCAAAAACAATGCATTATATTGTCAAGCTCTCTTCTTCAAGGTGGTTGGCTTTCATTACCTTACTCTTTTAGTCCACCTAGCATGTTAGAACATTAGAGAGGAGGGAATGAAATTCAAAGAATCCCAATAGCTCATCTCCCATTCAATCATACATAAAGTATGCAAACAAGTCTAAAAAATGTATGTATAGTCATGTTGACATGTGTAAACATTCAAGAGGCATTTTCATCATTTGAGAAAGTCATACATAGCATACAAAAGCTTGCCAAGTAAGTGGATTGGCCTCACCCATTTGCTTGTGGATTTTGGACTTGCCTCACCCATTCTTTAAGAGATTTTTAGACTTAACTATGCTTTTGGGAGTCCACCTCACTTTTGAGAAACTCTTTACTTTCTCTCAACCAATCTTAAGGGTTCTTGGCTCATCCTCACCATAGCTAAAGGTTCTTGGCCTTACTACACTCAAGCAAACCCAAGCACACATCATAAGCATCATATGAAAACATATTATAACATCAAGGCACCATGGAATCAAAGTCATGCTAGAACACTTTTCATGGCTTAAAAATACACATACACAAATTCAAAGACAAGTAAAGCAAACAATTATGCATGAGAGAAGGTGGAGAGAGCTACCTTGGACACAATTACACACTTTTTCTCTTGAATCCAAGCTTCCTCTTTTAGCCACACACACACAAAAGTGTAGGGATGATTTTTCCTGGCTTAAACACAATTTATGGAAGTCAATTAGGTTCATGAAATCAATTCTAAGGCCATACAACTTGCTTGAACTCTAGCTTGGTCTATAAACCTTATTATAGTTCCATAATTGCACCTGATGAAGCAACACCCCTCAAATAAATTTTAGGCTCCATTCTTTTCTTTTAAATATGATTTTTAACTCCTTTTAAGTCTCTTGGAATCATCACACAATCAAAACCAAGAGCCTAACTACATGTTACTTCTTTAGGTCATATTATGGAACATAACGCACTATCTCACTTTCTATGCTTTCTAAGTTTTTGCCAAGGCTTTCTCTTATATTTATTCATCATATATGACTTAAAAATGGGTTTAGAAAAATTTAAAACTCTCCTTAGCTACTCAAACCCCTTTAAGCCGAGGCTATAGAGGAATTAAGGCTTTATAGACTTTGCTTTGTTTTCTTAATGGAGGAAGCACATGGGGAGACTTCTAGGGATCTTAGGAGCTCAATTAAACTCTTATTTAGGCCTAAGAATTATTGTACAAAATCAGATTTTACAAGTTGCAATTGAAACCCTAGAACTTGCATCTTGAAATTTAATAACTTTTTGTTAATTTCTTTTGCATATTCTTAATCTCCACATCCTTTTTCCTTAGAATCACCCTTGGTTCTACCTAAAAATCAAACCCTCCTATGGTTTCTCGAATGAGGCGAAATGGTGGAGGAAGGGACGAAAGAGGTATCAACGATGGAAGAAAAAATTATCTTGTTTTCTTGCTTTTTCTCACTTGAATCTTGCTTTCTTCAAGTTCCTCTCTTCAAATCCAAAATTTTCCTTTAATATCTCCCTTAAAATAGATTTTTAAACTTCATTTTAATCAAAGGAACCAAGGAGAATAAAGAAGAGGAGGTTTTAATGGAAGAAAGCATGAAAAACTACCAAGAAATCATACGTTTTTGCCTTGATTTCTCTTCTCCTTCTTCTTCCCTTGGTGCACCTAAACCCTAGCTTTGTTCTCTGAATTTAGGCAGAAACAATTGTGTCTAAATGAGTGAGGAAGGGTAGTGCCATCTATTTATAGGTGGAGGAAAATGACTTTTTCAAAAATTCTTATTTTGCCCTTTGTTCTTGGCATTTTTGTTTCTCCTTCGTTTTAGCTCCTTTTTTATAACTATCTTTTCTATTATAAAATTTAGGTTTCCAATTTAGTAAAATGTCTTTGGAATCACTGAAATCAGAGCTAAAACCTTTCCAAATGAATATGTCAAAGTTCGGGTACATTGACATTGGAAAACATCCACCGAAGGGGATTTAACTATCTCAAGACTTCCCATGATTTTCAGGACCGTTGAGAACCCCAGAGAACTCAAAAATTTCATTTAAAAAGCCGTCCTGCGTGAATTCCAAAATTTGCTCAAAATTACAAAAATGCCATTACGTTTCGTAAGATTTTTGTCAAAATTTGTTTCTTTATTCTAGCTCTATTTTTCCTTTCGTCTGAGGCTAGGATTCTTATTTTTAAGAGTCTAGAATGTTATTCAAATGTTTTAGGACCTTAACTAATTCATTTAAGGGGACTTCCTTTGAAAAAATACCTATTTTTGTCATTTAACAAAAATCAAACATTACAAGAGGAAGCGTTGAAAAAATTTTAGAAGCCATAGATAGTGAGATGGAGGTGTAGGCTCCATAATATAGCATAATAAAGCAACTCCTAGATAAGCTCCTTAAAATAATTGTGTGATGACTTTAAGGAGTCTAAATAGAGTCAAGAATCATAGATTGAAAGAGAGAAGGGAGCCAAGATCATGAATTCTTGTAGTTGCTTTATTAAGTGCCTTATGGAAGCATAATGGAGCTATAGACCAAAGTAGTGTAACATCCGATTTTCTAAAAACAAGAGAAAATGTGAGAAATTTAACATACGGTTTCTCCATAAATGAACGAAACTCACCGAATACAAAAGGAAGTCCCCAAAAAATGATGTAGTTAAGGTTCCAAAAAATTTGGGAAGTATTCTAGACTCCTAAAATTGAGAATCCCAGGCTCAGAATAGAAAGAAAAATGGAGCTAGAATGAAGAAACAATTTCTTATGGAAAATTTATGAAATGTAATGGTATTTTTGTAATTTTGAGCGAATTTTGGAATTCACATAGGAGGGCTTTTTAAATGAAATTTTTCAGTTCTCTAGGGTTCTTAGATGCCCTGAAAACCATGGAAAGCCCCAGTACAGTTAAAATCCCTTCAGTGGACGTTTTCTAACGTTGGTTACCCCAAACTTTAACTGATTCGTTTGGAAAGGTTTTAGCTTTGATTTGAGTGATTCCAAAAGCATTTTACTAAATTGGGAACCTAGATTTCATAATTGAAAAGATGGTTCTCAAAAAGGAGCTAAAATGAGTTAGAAACGAAAATGCCAAAGATGAAGGGCAAAATTAGAATTTTTTAGAAAGTGAAAGCTTTTTGAGCACACTTTAAGTTTCTTATTTCTTCTCCACTTCATTTGCACGACCCATTTTGTCCAAAAACTAGAGAAAACACCAGCTCCCTTAGGCGCACCATGGAGGAGAAGAAAGGAGGAGAAAAAGCAAGGAAAAGGTAAGGAATTTCATAGATTTTCATGCTCCTTCTTCTTCCAAACTTGTTCCTCTCCTCTTGAACTTTCTTCCTATGATTATAATGAAGTTTATGAATCTGTTTTGAAGGAGAAATTAAGGGGAAATTTTGGATTTAAAGTGAGGAGCTCAATGAAGACAAGATTCAAGTGAGAAAAAGCAAGAAACCAAGGTAATTTCTTCTTCCATGGTTGCTACCCCTTGCTCCTCTTCCTCCACCATTTTGCCCTACTCAAGAAACCCTAGGAGGGTTTGATTTTTAGGTAGAACCAAGGGTGATTCTTAGGAAAAAAGGGGTGGAGATTAAGAATATGTAAAGAGAATTAACAAAAAACCATAAAAATTCTAGATGCAAAGTCTAGGGTTCCATATTTTCCTTACAAAATCTGATTTGATACCTTAATTCCTATGCCTAAATAAGTGTTTGAATGAGCTCCTAAGATCCCTATAAGTCTCCCTATGTGCTTCCTCCATCAAGAAAACAAAGCAAAGTTCAAGGAGGTCATAAAGCTTCCTAGTCTTGACTTAAAAGAGTTTGTGCACCTAGGGATAGTTTTAATTTGTTCCAAGCCCATTTTTGATTCATATATGATGAGTGAGGATGAGGGGAAGCCTTGGGAAAAATTTAGAAATCATAGAAAGTGAGTTGGTGCTTTATGTTCCATAATATGACCTAAAGAAGCAACATGTAGTTATGCTCTTTATTTTAATTGTTTGATGACTCCAAAAGGTTTAAAATGAGTCAAGAATAATATTTGAAAGAAAAGAATAGAGTCTAGAATTTAATTAATGGGTGTTGCTTCATTAGGTGCATTCTTAGAAACATAAAGAGTTTATAGACCAAGCTATAGTCTAAGTAAGTTGTGTGGCCTTAGGATTAATCCCATGAACCTAATTGGCTTCCATAAAGTATGTCTAGGTCAAAAAGGAATGATATCCACCTTTTTGGATGTGTGAGGTCAAGGGAGAGGATTCAAAGCTTAAGGAAAAAGTATACAAATGTTAACATGGTAACTCTCTTCACCTTCTCTCATGCATGATTACTTGCCTTACTTGTCTTTGAATATGTGTATAGCCATGAAAAATGTTCTAGCATGAGCTCTTCCTCCATGGTACCATGATGATACATTATATTTTCCAAATGATGTTTATGATGTTTGCCTTGGTTTGCTTGAATGTGGTGAGGCCAAGAACCTATATGCTATGTATGACTTTTTAAAATGCTAAGAATGCTTCTTGAATGATTGCACATGTCCATATACCATGCATGCTTTTATGAGACTTGTTTTGCATGCTTTATGTATGATTGAATGGGAGATGAGCTATTGGGATTCTTTGAATCTCATCCCCTCCTCTCCAATGTTTTAACATGCTAGGTGGACCAAGAAAGCAAGGTAATGGAAGCTAACCATCTTAAAAATGAGAGCATGACATCAAAGTATATTTAAATTATTACTTTAAGGCCTTATGGATAGCAATTGATGAAATCCCTAGTTGTATATGACCTATGATGTTATGAGTATGTATAATTATGTTAAGGTATTGTGTATAAATGAGAACTAGGGTTATATGTATGGAAATACTCATTTTGGTCATGTAATGGCAATTTTGCATTATGGAATTTCATGTATGAATGGAAGTGGAATAGCTAAAATGAAATGCATAAGGTTTGGGATCACTTCGGTAGCTCACAAAAGTCATAATCATGCTTTTAGACTTGTCCAAGAGGTGCCAAACCACAAGAAAAGCTATTTGGACATTTTGGTATCCTATATAGAGCCAAAATTGACCATAATGGAACTCTATGTCACTTTTTATCCAAATAAACTCTTCTTGATCTAAGATTTGGCATACAATTAGAAGTTTTTGAGAGCTTTTTGGAAAGCTAAAGAACATAATTTTCAGAGGTCTAGAGAATATTTGATGAATTTTCAAAGTTGAAAAATTTTTTGGTTTTGGTCATGTCACTATTCATACTGGTCTAAAAATGAAATCTGTCACACAGGGTCCAAATGATGTCCAATTGCCAAGAAATGTTATACAAAGAAACTAGAAATTTTCAGTGATTTGTGTCAATTAGAGGTACCTCATTTGGATGTTTAGAGAGGGAGATATGAATTTTCATAGAATCTGTCCAGTATCAGGAACACTAACCAACCTTAGTTACTGTTTGATTGTGTTTTGAGGTCTGGACATACCTGAATTGGCCTAGAGTTATTTTTTCCCTCTAGTTAAGATTCACAAATTTCCAGATTGGTATCATTTGCATAGATTAGATCTTTTTGGAATTAATTGGATAATTTTGAAATTTTGCTACAGAATTATGTGATAGCACTAGTGAACAACCTAACCTCTAAACCTTTTCAAATGTCAAACGCCTTCTATGATGGATATTATGGTCTGAACACATTTTTAGAATGTATTAGACATGTGTAGCTTTCTAGATGGCTAAGAATACATGATTTTGATTTTTCTAAAATTATTTATGATTTTCCAAATTTGTGATAGAAATGTGGAAAATCTGGCCAAAAATATATGTATGTATTTCATGCTTCCCCTTGAGTTCCATGAGATGTAGGCCACTTTTAATGATGCAAATGAGTTGTATTCATGTAATTAAATATGAGAATATGATGTATGAGCTCACATGGTCCACGTGACACTAAATGAAATTTTTATACACGATGTAATGCTAAGAAATGCATTATTTAGTGCTATTTTTCCTTGCCTCTTTATTAGTTGTTTGATATGAGGCATAGAAATAGTATGAAATGAGCTAGAAATATATGGTGTTACAAGTAGCATTATATAAAGTGTGTATAATTTCAAGGCTTGTTCTCATGAGTAATTTACGTTTCTTTTGGTATGTTTAGGCTAAGAGAAACAAGCCTCACATCATTGTGAGTGTGTGGCCGAGAGAGGGAGCATAATTCCAAGAGAAAAAGTGTGCTTGTGTGGTAAAGATAGCTCTCTCTACTTTCTCTCATGCATGAATGTGTGCTTACCTTGTCTTTGAATGTGTGTATGTGTGTTTTAAGTCATGAAAAGCATTCTAGTATATGCCTTTGTTCCATGGTACCATGATGTTGTAATATGTTCTCAAATGATGCCTAGTATGTGTGCTTGGGTTTGCTTGAGTGTGGTGGAGCCAAGAAACTTTATCCATGGTGAAGATGAGCCAAGAACCATTAGAAATGGTTGAGACAAAGTAAAGAATCTCCCAAGAGTGAGGTTTAGTCAAAACCTCTTAGAGCAATTAGGTGAGGCAAGTCCAAAATCCATAAGAGGATAGGTGAGGCTAATCCACTCACGTGTTAAGCCTATGTATGTTTTGTGTGACTTATTCAAATGCTAAGAATGCTTCTTGAATGATTACACATTTCATTATGCCCATGCATACATTTTCAAGACTTGTATTGCATTCTTTATATGTGATTGAAAGAGAGATGAGCTATTGGGATTCTTTGAATCTCATTGCCTCTTCTCCAATGTCTTGACATGCTAGGTGGAGCAAATAAATAAGTTAATGGAAGCCACCAAGTTGGGGGATAAGAGATTGACATCAAAGTGTCTAGAATTGCCTAGAATTACTCCTTTTGTAGCCATACACATGGCATATGATGTAATACTATGATGGAAATGTTGTATAATCATTTGAATATGTGTATTTACTCATATATTTTATGTATGTATAAGGTTTGATGCCATATGAATGATAATGTAGTTTTTGAACCTTGGTTGGCAATGTGAAGCATGTGTAATCTTGTGTATGGCATGGGGTGAGAGAGTGAGCTTTCAACTTTTAGGTTCATGCACCTTTGAGACAAGTTTATAAGGTCATTTTGGTGCATTCCCACATGCTCAAATGGTTATGGTTGCCTTAGAAGCAATTTTGGATCATTTGGATCCCTTTGATGATATAAAATAGACCATTTCACAACCTAATGTCACAATCTGACCAATTGAATGAATTTGCCCATAAAATTTGTCACACACATAGATCTTATCCAGAGCATTTTGGAAAGTTAAAGATCAGATTATTTGAAGCTCTGTGGAATTAATTATGAGTTTCCAAAGTCGGCATTTTTCTATTGAACTGAAGTAGACACTATTCATATGGTCAATAACGTGGGCTATGTCATTTGAGGTCCAAATGATGTCCAATGCTCATGAAATTTTACAAAATAAACTAGATGTGATAACCTTTCCATGGCCACTGAAATCACCCCAATAGGACCTCTGAGCAGGGAGATATGAATTTTGAAGTTGGAGGATAGTACTAGTTATAACAGTTGACCTCTGGTATAATTTCATCAATTTCTGGTAGGTAATAGCCTTTGTTATGGCCTGAATTTATTTTAGGATAAAGTAGACATCTTTATCTTTCCATAATGGTAAAGTACAAATGATTTTGATTTTTCTAAAATTAGTTATGATTTTTCAAAATTTATGACAATAAGCTGAAAATTCTGGCCGAGGCTACACCTAGTGTTTTTATGTATTCCATCCATTTGCACAAGTTCTAGGCCTCTTCTTGAGATGGTTTTAAGTTTTATTTGCATATTTAAATATGAGAATGAGATAAATAAGTCCATATGGCCCATAGGATACCAAATGAAAATTTCATCCATGAAATAATGTAATTTAATGAATATCTTTAATGATTTTCCTTGGCAAACTTGTATGATCTAAAGAAGGGAACTTAGAAATGAGGTAAGATGAGCTTAGTAAATATGGTGTTATACCTGTGTATTAGTATTTGATGTTATCATTTGCTTGCAACAATGGTTATAAGATATTTGGTTTGGCCAACCCAGTAGTAATGTGACTTGAGTGCGTAGCAAACAATGACATCAATGATAAAAAGTGTCCCAATAATCGAAGAGTATCCTAGTTAGTTAAATGATGAGATAAGTCAAGAATGAGAAGTGAAGGGATCCCAGTAATAGTAAAACAATAAGAAAAGCATGCAAAAAGGAATCCCAAATAAAGAATAATAATATAAAAGAGAACATGCTAATAGCATAGAACGTTCAGATTCAAATAGCACGAGTTCAGTATGCATAGCTTGAGTCCCTTATAGTATATGTAAACAAATAAGAAAGGACCAGTGTATAACCTCTACCTGTGAGAGATGGTAGGCACACTCAGTGCATAAGATGCCCTATGTGCTAAAGACACTTGATCAAAATCTAGGCATAATTAAAAATTGCAGGATATGAGAGGAAAGATAGAACGAGTATAAATGAAACATGATAAGTCAATAAAAGTAAGGAAAGAAGTCGAATGAAAAAGGGTTGAAGTGGGAACCCAAGGATCCCATAAGGAGTGATAAAGGAAAAGTTAAAAATGCTCTTGAGTATTAATATGATGGGATCCTAGAGAATTAGATGACACAGAACTCACTTTACACGAAGAGCATGATGTACATCTGAGTTTAGCCTTAGCCATTATGAGTGATGGTTACCGGACTTAGTGAGCATGTATTCTATTGCCAGATACAATAATCTTAGGCTCTGACATCCCCTAGAGATAGATCGCAGTAGATTCTAGCACTGTATACCAAGTTGCAGTAAATCCTAGTAGGGCTCTGAGAGATCACAATAGACCCAGGGGTCGTAGTAGATCCCACAGAGATACAGTGAGCCCACAGTTACAGCACTATAGTTCTTTGGGACATAACAGCCTGAGATAGTTTTTACAAAGTAATTAGTCTCTAAGACCAGTATAGTTTTAGTACTAATTTTGTCTAAGAGATTAGAGATCTCCTAAGTCTGGTAAACTATTGCCTCCAAATACAGTAAGGCTATACTCAAATGACTAAATCACTTACTATACTCTTTGATAGATGAATGCAGTATGTAGGATGAGGAAAGCAAGAGGGTAGCTTTCCTGAGTTAGAGTTAAATGAACCACTCCTCAGCAGATATTAACTTGACCGAGGGATAGAGAAAGATCTTCATATGCTATAGCTATATTTTAGAAAGGGGTCAAGTGTAATCTTCATAATGGGGTAAGTGGTAGACCATTTCTCCAGTGATTGAGACCATGAGTATAGTTAACATCTCACCAGAGTTTGGCATTAATCAGTGATAGTTGCTCTTCGATGCTAGTATGAGAAGTATAAGTTATGTCAACCAGTGTTGAGATGAGGGACTACAAAATACCCACTCATAAGTAAGCAAAAAGAGTAAGGAAAAGTCCCAGCCTATAAAGAGTCAAATACGTCGATAAATAGAGAAACTGGGATAATTAGAAGTAAAAACTCTTTGGAGGAACTATAATCCCAGTAAGTAATTGAGATATGAGGCCTATGATAGAAAGAAATATGAATTGTGATCATGGGATGAGCTAGTAAGAAAAAGTGCGAAGAAGAACAGTAGACAAAAAACTCTAATGGCTTTGATGAACAGAAAAAGGTAATGGGACCTTACAAAGAGCCATTAGGATGACGATACGGGAGATTTGATATTAAGTGAATTATCTCCCGAGGTACATAAATGGGTCCATTGAGAAAAATGTTAACCCCTATGAATGGGTTAAGACTAATTAGATATGATTAGTAAGCTCTCCCCAGATAAGGCTAAAATCATGAGAGCATGATCCAGAGCCAAAACTTCTTTCCCTTATAAGAAGAATTAGTAGTATAGGAAAAGAAGAGCTCTCACTAGAAGCTAGAAATGTAAATTCCCTAGTTGAGAAAGAGAAACACAATTGTTGAAAGAAGTGTATAGAGCCAGGAAGAAGGGAAAGAAAGGAGTAGTTAGCTAGAATATAAAAGAGTAAGAGGAATGTGCCCCAAATTTTGAGGACAAAATTTATTTAAGGAGGGAGAAATGTAATATCCAGTTCTTTGAAAATAAAAGAAAACACGAGAAAAGTAATGTACGATTTCCCCGTAAGTGCACGAAATTCACTAAATAAAAGGGAAGTCTCCCAGATAGAGTGATTTAAGGTCCAATAAAATTAGAGTAATATTTTAGACCTCAAATAATGATGAGTCAAGGCCAGAGGTGCCCTAAAACAAGAGCTAAAATAACTAGATAGGTTTTAAAGAAAATGCAACGAAAGGTAATGGCATTTTCATAATTTTGGATAATTTTTAGAATACTCACAGGAGGGTTTTTTAAATGAAAATTTTGAGTTCTATAGGGTTCTCAAAGGCCCTGAAAACCATGGAAAGCCTCGGGACAATTAAAGCCCCTCCGGTAGACGTTTTCCAATGGCGGTAAGCCTAAACTTTGATCAATTCATTCAAAAAGGTTTTAGCTCCAAATTGAATGATTCTAAAGGCATTTTATAAAATTAGGAACATAATTTTATAATGGAAAAGACGATTCTCAAAAAAGAGCTAAAATGAAGCTAAAACAAAAATGCCAAGCTGAAAAAGGCAAAATTGGAATTTTTAGGAAATGAAAGTTTCTTGAATTCTTTTTATATCTCACACCTCTTCTCCCCTTTTCTAGACTGACTTGTTTATGCCCTCAAACTAGAGAAAGAAGCTAGCTCTTAGTTGCACAAGGAGAGGAGATTTTGAAGAGAGAAAAAGCAAGGAAAGGGTAGGAAAATTTATGGAAATTCAAGCTTTCTCTTTTGCAAGTTGCTCTTCCTTCTTCTTCTCTTTATTTTCATAGGTTTAATGATGTTTTTAGGTCTGTATTGAGTGCAGAACAAAGGTGGGATTTTCGAAATTCAAGGGAGGAGGCCAACCAAGTGAAGAACAAGCCAAGAAAAACAAGAATCTAAGGTATTTTTGCTACTTTCTAAGCTTAAGCATCCTTGTTCTTCTTCTCTTCATTTCTCCTCAGGCCAAACTAAGAATGAATCTTAGGAAAATGAGGGAGAAGAATAACAATATGCAAGGGAAGCAATCAAAGAATCATTAGTTTTTAAGATAACATAATTAGGGATTCAATTGTGTAGCCAAAAATCTATTTTGACGTAATTGTTTCTAGGCCTAATTGGACATTTGTGTGAGCTCTAGAGACCCTTAAGAACCTCCCCACATGCTTCTCCCATCAAAGAAAGCAAAGAAACTCCAAGAGTGCCAAATAGAAGCCATGTCTCGGCCTAAAGGGTTCAAGGCACCTAGGGTAGTATTAAATTTTTCCAAGCTTGATTTTGAGTCATATATGATGGGTGAGGATGAGAGGAAGCCTTAGAAAAAATTTAAGAAGCCTAGAAATTGAATTGGTAGCATAAGTTCCATATTATGGCTTAGGGAAACAACACCTAGTTAGGTTCCTTGTTTTGATTGTGTAATGGCTCCAAGAGGTCTAAATGGAGCCAAGAACCATAGATGGAAGGAAAGAACAGAACCAAGAATTTAAATTTTGGATGTTGCTTCATTAGGCACATTTTGGAACCATAAATGAACCATAAGACAAATTTAGTGTTTCAAATAAATAGGTAGCTTTAAGAATGGTTCCAAGAGTATAATTGGTTTCTATTTTATGTATTTAGCCCAAAGGAAACAAACCTCACATCATTATGAGTGTGTGGCCAAAGAAGGGAGTGCATCTCTATGAGGGAAAGTGTGCTTATATGACAAAGATAACTCTCTCTTCTTTCTCTTATGCATGGATAAATGTTTGTCTTGTCTTTGAATGTGTATATATATGTTTTAAACCATGAAAAAGTGTTTTAGCATGTATCTTGGTGTCATGGTACCATGATATTGCATTATGTCTTCAATGAGTGCTTTGTGAATTGCTTTGGTTTGCTTGAGTGTGGTGAAGCCAAGAACCCTCAAGAATGGTTGAGACAAAGCAAAAAGTCTCCTAAGAGTAAGGCTTAGTTCAAGGCATTTAAGAAAAGGGTGAGGCAAGTCCAGTATCCTTAAAGAGAATGGGTAAAGCTAATCCACTTACTTGGCAAACCTATGTATGTTTTGTATGAATTCTTAATTGCCAAGAATGCTTCTTGAATGGTTACATGCTCCACAATAGTCAGGCATGCAGTTTTAGATATAGATTTGCATTCTTTATATGTGATTGAAAGGGAGAAGAGCTATTAGGATTCCAAGAATCTCATTCCTTTCTCTCTACATGTCTAGCATGTCTAGGTGGACCAAGTAAGCCAAGGAATAGGAGCCACCAAACCTAGAAGAAGAAGATTGACAACAAAGTATGTAAAAATGCCAATTTGTAGCCATATGAGTGGCATATTGTCACACCTACACTTTGCATACGTTATAACTTACCATATGGAAGGATCTTGTACTACTAACAGGAGACCCTGTTGATAAGGTCTTAAGTTTTACAAAGCAAAATCTGAGATCCTGTCAACAAGGTTTTTAAATCTATAGTGCAGAGTCCAAGATCTTGTCAAAAAGATCCTAGACCTATGAGATTTGTACTAACCTATCTAGAGAGTTTCTAACACTAACCCAAGTATGTCCTATCATCTTTTCATGTAAAGATAATAATCAAAATTTACTTTCATGTAACATTAAACACGTCTGTTAAATGTAATCGTTAGGTCCTATAGAAAGTTTCTCATGTAGTATATTCTTACAGATCAAAAAAGAGATTAACACTACAATGTTACATCCTCACTGGAGTCAAACTTTACGTTCAACACTTGTTCAAAGGATTCATAAGACCAATTACAGTCAGTATATAACCTATTAGTCGGTTTGTTCGTTCTCTATTTGTTTAGCTCCATTTGTAGCATAGTTAATACCTATAAAATGGTCAGTTTATAATGAGACAAAATCCCAGTAGCTAATAATGCACTCAAGAAACACACATATAGATAGCACGGACTACTATCCAGGATACATTTGATGTTACTTCGGTGTCGGAGCATGTAATATCTAAGTAGCAGCATATTCTCATTCATTAGGCTAGGTAGCAGCATATTCTCATTTGTTAGGCTACCGTGCTTCGATTATTGGCCAATAACAGCAATTTGGTACTCATAAAAAGTCATCTTAGTAGATATACATGCAACCAAACATAGCATGGGGACTTCAAGAATTCATCCAGTGCATTAACATAAATAGCAAAATGAGTACAATGTTAACTACATGTTTCGTCACCATCATTCTGTCACATTGTTCCTTAGCTCTTGTTGTCCCAATTTCCTTCCTAAATTTCAATCATGCATTGTCTTAATTAAGAATGAGTCATGGTTAATATTTACATTGCAATTAAATTACTAATCCCCCCGTACAAAATTCCTAAACCCCTTTCGTTAGTTAACTATTGGAATTCCTAATTGTAAACAATCACATCTTTGTTTTCTTTTCCTTCTCATTAATTAGTTACTATCTAAGTTATTCATGTGTGGTCCAGTGCTATAAATCTAAGTCCTTAGTCCTTATTTTCAAGCTTGATTCTCTAATTCACCATACAAATTCACACTGCACTAGTAAGAAACAAAAGCTACTCTAGTCTCAATTTAACTACATTTTCGGACCTGTTTTTGTGAAATTTCTTTCCTCCGTTAAATGACCTCCAAAAATCATAAAAATTGGTATAGTGACCCCTTATTATGTTAATTATAAGCCACAGAAACAATTTTCAAGAATTCCAAAGGATAGCCCCTGAAGTCCTACTGTTTTGGTCACTACATCAGTTGAGCTCGCTGTACACTGCCCTTGCTGTTTCTGGCTTTGTTATCCTATCAAATGAGCCCAGAAAATTCTAATACTATTAAAAACCAAATTTATACGTCTTAGCTACCTGTCCACAAAATTTCATGCACTAATTCTTTCATTTATCGATTTAACAAAATTCATTATGAAATCAGCTCCAAGCTGTCCCATCCAGAAGCTAAATTGAATTAGTGGGTTGTTTCTTTGATTTACCTTGTTCCAAAAATTCTGTAATTTTCCAGATTTCAAGTATAAGGAATGGACAACATGTTATACAAATTTTGGTTTCAAAATCCTTTTCTAACTAATTCTACAAAGGCAAAATATCTCAGTCCAGAACAAGGAAGCAACTTAGAACTTACCTTTTGTAGAGTCCTTGTACTTTAGTTTATCTTCTCCTCTCTCCTCTTCTATGGCTGTCCAAGTTTTCTCCCTTCTTACCACTACTTCCCTCAGCAAAAATAAATTAAGGTGAATGGTAACTAAA
This sequence comes from Erythrophleum ivorense, assembly GCA_026724425.1. Classification (NCBI taxonomy): domain Eukaryota; kingdom Viridiplantae; phylum Streptophyta; class Magnoliopsida; order Fabales; family Fabaceae; genus Erythrophleum; species Erythrophleum ivorense. The sequence continues at coordinate 28,930,927 of JAIUCV010000008.1, forward strand.
GCAACGGACAGCTCTTGCTTTTTCACCACTTTTAGATGGCATGAAGGCCAATCAAAATTCCTTGACTTAGTGCAATTGCTAGGTGGCAGCAGATATGTGTCTTATTCTTGTTTAAACTATATATTAAAGGTAATATTTAACTCTTGTTATCAAACCCAAGATGAGCACTAACCATTTCCAATTGAATATGTACATACGTAAGTGGGTGGTGCAAGCATGAGGTGTCCTCATTCTAAATTACCTAAGCTATTCATTTACATGCAAATTTCATTCTTAGCTCCTCCATGGTTGAATGCACTACCTAATGTAATCAAATGTCATTTACCACATATACTCACACGCCTTACACATGGAAGCACAAGGTGGCATTGGTATTAAATTCCCATATCCAAGAGAGAAGCAAGACGTGGTCAATCAATTGTGTATGGTGCCTAATCCCCATGGCAATACAGATTGTGAGCAAGATTGGAATATAATTTATGGACACACATATATATAGTGTAAGCATGAGGTGTAGGGGTTTTTATTCTTAATTATTCTCCTCCACTTACTTCTCCATCGAGTAGGATAGGTGTCTCCATTTTAGATCATATAACCTATTCCTTTACATGCAATTTCCATATTAATTCCCACGGCCAAAGATAACACCAAATGCCACACACATATATATATATGCTAAGGTGTAAACATAATGGTTAGGTGGATGGGATTTATTTATTTAGAAATTTCATGGGTTTTCCTCGGTTGCTTGCTAGGTGTCTCCACCTTAGGTTATATAACCAATAAGTCCATGCAATTTATGCCAATTCCCATAACTAAACATAATTCCAAGTAACCAAGTGAATGCTTATACTCTTGTGTGGTGATGGTGTCAAATGGGTGTAATTAAAATGATTAAAATCCCTTCCTTCCATTCTCCATTTTGTGCTAAATAATGTGGTAGGCTATTGGTGGTTCTTTCCCATCTAATACCATATGTAAAACTATAACTTTGCTATGGCTAATAAGATGTGCCCATTTACTAAGCACTACATATATACATGGTATGAGTGTGAGGTGCAAGTGTTCTATTCACCTTGATCCTCCTCCTTCCATGCTATTTGACTGAGTTAGCTCTTTAATTAATGTGGGTTACGTTAACAGTTATGAAAAGTTTAGAATGTGACACATATAATGTAATCCTTCATGGTATATGTTGTATGACTTTATGAACATATCTAAATATTCAAATGTATCATGTACAAATGAGATTTAATGTCATATGTATGATATAGTGCATTTTGGATATTGGATGGCAAGATTTAACATTTATGCTTTTGTGTATATCTTAGGGTGGATGAGTGAGTTTGAGAAATTAGGGTTTGTGCACCTTTGAGACAAGTTTAGTAGACATTTTGGTGCTTTTCCACATGCTCAAGTAGCCATGGTTGTCATAAAAGCAATTATGGACCATTTGGACCCCTTGGATGACACAAAATAAGCCATTTTGCAACCTAATATCAAGATCTAACCAAATGAACAAATTTGCCCATGAAATTTGGCATGCGTTTAGATGTCATCCAAAAATTTTTGGGAAGCCAAAGAACAAATTATTTAGAGCTCTATGAAATTAATTATGGTTTTTCAAAGTTGGCATTTTTCTACTATTCTGATGCAAACACCATTCATATGGTCAGTTTCTTGTACTCTATGATTCGAGGTCAAAATGATGTCCAATACTTATGAACTTTTATAGGTATAAACTAGACATGATAAGATTTCCATGGCCAGTAAGATCACCCTAATTGGAAATCTAAGCAGGGAGATATAAATTTTTGAATTTGGAGGATAGTACTAGTAGTGACTGGTGACCTTTGTTACTATTCTATCAATTTCTAGTAGCTAGATGTCCATGTTGTGGTTTGGAATTATTTTTAATATAAAATAGACATTTGTAGATTTCCATAATGGTATAATGTGTTTAATTTATATTTTTCTAGAATTAGTTATAATTTTTCAAAGTTTAGGGACAGAAATTTGGAATTTCAATCCGAGGTTACACACTTTGTTTTTATGTATCCACTTCCTTTGATCGAGTTTTAGGCCACTTCTTGAGATAGTTGAGTTGTCATTATGTATTTAAATAGGAGAATGAGATAGATAAGTTCATGTGGTCCACGAGACACGAAATAAAAAATTTATACGTGTCGTAATGTAGATTAATTATTTTAATAGATTTTCTTTGAGAATATTACGTAATTCATGGAATGAACCTACAAATGATATGAGATGAGCTAGAAAATTATAGTGTTACAGCAGCTCCACCATCAACACCCAAGGTCCAAACACAATATAATAGATAGTCAACCAATTCATTTAGCATTTTAAAAACATAATTGTGCAGCCGATATAAAATTAAAATGAGCATATGCATGGAATTTAATATGAATCTCGATTACCTCACTTATAGACAATTTTTAGAGAACCAACAATAATGTTACCTCAGCCTAGCCACTACAAGAGTAAAATTTGGATTGAATGTTTCCTCTACTATAAACTTCAAAGTATCACCTTAAATCCTAAGCAAATTCGTACAAAATTAATACTTATACTACAAATCAACTATAGAAATCTTAAACCAGTAGAAAATATATCAAAATGAAGGGTTTATACTTACCCAATATCCCTCCTAACCTCTACCTTTGAAAATCCTCTAAGAAAATACCAAATAAACATATTTCAGATTTGTGGTATGGTGAAAATGCTCCAAATAAAAAATCAATTAGGTGAAATTGAAGAAGAAGAGGAGAGGGTCAAGTTGTATAACACTCACCTTGACTAAATCTTGGTCTAGATAGGGAAAATGGGACCAAGAAGGTAATAAGAAACCTAGCCTCCAAGGGACCTCCGAATTTGCTTCTTGTGTGGCTTGTGTGTTTTGTTTTTGCAAAATGGGGTGTGGCTAAACTGATTTTAGGGTTTAAGTTGGGTCCTAAATGGATTATGGGTTGACCTATCATCCCAAGGCCTAATTAGGCTTCTATTAGTTACTGGGCTAAGGTTTTAATTTGTTAGACCAACTACAAGAGTTTAGATTTTTAGTTGGGTAGGGCTAAGTCTCAAGAGTCCATTTAGCTTGGGTTTGTTCCTAAAATCATTGGGCCTCCATTAGTCTTCAATCATGACCTACTTAAATTAATTATGGGCTTAAATTAAGTTCTAGCCTAATAAAATCTTAAACCTATATTAATTGTTTATTCCCCCCTAAACTCCTATTCATATAACTTGCCCTACTATTCCATAATAATTATTTTTAATTAGCCCAAATCTATGATTAACACCTTAATTAATTTTGGGGTGTTACATTACAATTGTAAGAATATCAATTTTCCATAGTTTGAATCATACCTTATTTTAAAGAGTTTTTTTGGTGAAAATTCTCTTGGTATGATTTGTTTCCTCAAATAAGCTTTCTCACTCAAGATGATAGCCACAAACTTCACCCTTGTTAGAAGCCAAATGCCTCATGAGGGAAAGTGTGAGCAGTAGAGAGAGTTTTATAATTAAAACATAACAAAATTTGGCATATTTCCTTACCTTCCTCAAGCTTGTTTTCCCTTCTCTCTCTTCCCTCTTTCATGCTACCATGAGAGCTTCTTAGAGCTGCTGCAGAAAGCCAGTCTAAGTATGGAAGAAGGAGAGAGCGTGATTGGCATATAAAAAGACTAAGGTTTATATTTTTTCACAAATGACCATTTTTCCCTTACACTTCATTTTCTCCATTTGAATTCATTTTTCAGTTTTTTTAGAAATAGACTACTCCACACCAAATTTTATACTTTCTTCTTCATTAAAAATGTCTATTCAAGGGTTCTAGTGACTTAAAATAATTTAGAATGGTCTAGACTAAAATCTTACTATTAAAAGTCCTAAATCATACACTGTTAAAGATTAACCAAATGAACCCCCTCTAGTTAATCTACCAGCCGTATTTCATGATATTATATTAAGGGACATACATTTCTCAAGTCATTTCTCATATTCTCTAAATCCTTGACTTTTTCCCCTATTAGGCCTAAATCGCTCTTTTAGTTCTGACCAATCTTTTCTCCCTGTGAACCTATTTTTAACTATCTCTTTTCATTCTTTAGGAACAACATTAGTTTATAAAATATAAGATATTATATCAAAGGAATTTATGTTCTTATTAAAACATAAATCTTAAATAGTTCATAGTTAAAGATTATAATTTAGCATGGTCAATAAAAATTAGTGCATGGCTGAATCTACTCATACAAATGAGGATAACTTATCCTTAGGTCATTTGTGTTGGTGACACTAAAGTTGACATGTGGGTGCTCATAATAAGTATGAGTACATTGAACTGACCCACCAAGAATAGCTAATGGAGTTTTTTCACTAATATGTCAATAGCTATCTTTAGTTGGTGTAGTATAATTCTCCTTTGATTTGAGTGATGTAACACCATACTCTTAAGACTCAATTCATACACTTCTCATGTTTCATTTCTTGCTTGTTTTATAGGGAGCAACATAATGTTATTCATTTTCATGGATAAGTTTCGTTTTTCTACGAGTAGAAATTTTCTTTTAGAGTCTCGTGGGCCATATAGACTCATGTATCATATTCTCATATTTAAATACATAGATACAAACCATTTCCATCACCAAAATTCACTTAGAGGTCATATAAAGCAAAGGGGAGCATGGAATCTCATAGAGTAATTTCAGACAGAATTTTGGCTTTTTTGTCACAAAATTTGGAAAATCATAACTAAATCTAGAAAAATTGAAATTATGCATTTTTACCATTCTAGGAAGATACACATGTCTACTTTATGTGAAAATATGTCTAGACCACAACATTTAACACATAAATGTTTGACATTCGAAAAAGTCCAGAGGTCAAACTGTCTATTGGTGCTATCACAGAATTCTACAGCAAATTTCAAAAATGTCCAATTAATTCTACAAAATTCCAATACAAGAAAATCATACTAATTTGGAAATTTGTGGATGTTAGCTAGAGGGAAAAAATAACTTCAGACTAGTTCAGGGCTGCCCAGACCTCGAAACCTAATCAAACAATAGCTGAGGTCAATTGGAGTGCCTAGTACTAGATAGGATATTTGAAAATTCATATCTCCCTCTCTAGACTCCAAATGAGGTGCTTCCAGTTGACACAAGTCACTGGGAATGTCTAGTTTCTTTGTATAAAATTTTGTGACAATTAGACATTATTCAAGCCCTGTATGATAAAAAGCATTTTCATACCAAGTGAACAGTGCATCAGACCAAAACCAAAATTTTTGCCAATTTTGAAAACTTATCAAATATTCTTTAGACCTCCAAAAATTCTGGTCTTTAGCTTCCTAAAAATATATTAACAAGATCTAATTACATGCCAAATCTTAGATTAAGAAGAGCTTATTTGGACAAAAAGTGGTATAGGGTTCTAAAATGGTCAATTTTTAGTCCATACAAGATACTAAAATGTCCAAATGGCTTTCCTTAGGGTTTAGCACCTCTTGGGCAAGTCTAAAAGCATAAATAAGACTTTTATGAACTACCCAAATGATCCCAAACCTTATGTATCTTATTTTGGCTATTCCACTCCCATTAATACACATTGTTCCATAATGCAAACTTGCCATTACATAGCCAAAATGTGCATATCCATACATACAACCTTAGTTCTCATTTATACATGATACATAAATATAATTATACATATTCATAACATCATAGGACATATACAACCATAGGTTACATCATTTGCCCTTTATAAGACCTTAAAGTAACAAATTCAAGGCATTTTGATGTCACATTTCTATCTCTCATGTGGTTGGCTCCCATTTCCTTGCTCTCCTGGTCCACCTAACATGTTACAACATTAGAGAGGAGGGAATGAGATTCAAAAAATTCCAATAGCTCATCTCCCATTCAATCATACATAAAGCATGTAAAACAAGTCTCACAAATGTATGCATGGCATATGGACATGTGCAATCATTCAAGAAGCATTCTTAACATTTGAAAAAGTCATACATAGCATACATAGGCTTGCCCCTAGTGGATTAGCCTCACCCATTTACTTGTGGATTTTGGACTTGCCTTACCCATTCTTTAAGAGGTTCTTGGACTTAACCATGCTCTTGGCAGTCAATCTCATTTTTGGGAGACTTTTTACTTTGTCTCAACCAATCTTAAAGGTTTTTGACTTATCCTCACCATGGCTAAGGGTTCTTGATCTCACCACCCTCAAGCAAACCAAGGAAAACATCATAAATATCATTTAGAAAACATAATGCATCATCATGATATCATGGAGTAAGAGCTCATATTAGAATATTTTTCATGGCTTGAAATATACATACACATATTCAAAGACAAGTAAAGCAAGCAATCATGCATGAGAGAAGGTGGAGAGAGCTACCTTGGATATAACCACATACTTTTCTCCTTGAATCAATGCTCCCTTTCTTGGCCTCACACACACAATGGTGTGGGAATGATTTGTCTTGGCCTAAACACAATTTATGGAAGCTAGTTAGGTTCATGAAGTTAATTGTAAGGCCATACAACTTGCTTAAACTCTAGCTTGACTCATTGACCCCTTCATGTTTCCAAGAAAGCACCTAATGAAGCCACACTCATCAAATAAATTCTAGGCTCCATTCTTTCCTCTCAAATATGATTCTTGACTCATTTTAAGCCTCTTGGAGTCATCACACAATTAAAACAAAGAGCCTAACTACATGTTACTTCTTTAGATTATATTATGGAACATAAAGCACCATCTCACTTTCTATGGTTTTTAAATTTTCCCCAAGGCCTCCCTTCATCTTCACTCATCATATATGACTCAAACATGGGCTTGGAACAAATTAAAACTATCCCTAGGTACACAAACTCCCTTAGGTCGAGACTAGGAAGCTTTATGGTCTCCTTGAACTTTACTTTCTTTTCTTGATGGAGGAAGCACATGGGGAGACTTTTAGGGATCTTAGGAACTTATTTAAACTCTTATTTAGACATAGGAATCAAGGTATCAATTCAAGTTTTGTAAGAAACATATGAGACCCTAGACTTTGCATCTTGAATTTCCATGGTTATTTGTTAATTCTCTTTGCATATTCTTAATCTTCACACTCTTTTTTCTAAGAATCACCCTTGGTTCTACCTAAAAACCAAGACCCCCTAGGACTTCTTAAGAGGGGCGAAATGGGTGGAGAAAAGGAGCAAGGGATATCAACCATGGAAAGAGAAATTACCTTATTTTTATGACTTTTCTCACTTGAATCTTGTCTTCTTTGAGCTCCTTTCTTCAAATCCGAATTTTCCCCTTAATTTCTCCCTTAAAACATATTTATAAACTTCATTATAATCATAGGAAGAAAGCTCAAGAGGAGAGGAACAAGTTTGGAAGAAGAAGAAGCATGAAAATTCATGAAATTCCTTACCTTTTCCTTGCTTTTTCTCCTCCTTTCTTCTCCTCCATGGTGCACCTAAGAGAGCTAGTGTTTTCTCTAGTTTTTAGGCAGAATGGGTAGTGCAAATGAAGGGGAGAAGAAATAAGAAACTTCAAGTGTGTTCAAGAAGCTTCCACTTTCTTAAAAATTCTAATTTTGCCCTTTGTTTTTGGTACTTTTGTTTCTAACTCATTCTAGCTCCTTTTTAAGAACTGTCTTTTACATTATGAAATTTAGGTTCCCAATTTAGTAAAATGCCTTTGAAATAACTCAAATTGGAGCTGAAACCTTCCTGAATGGATCTATCAAAATTCATGTACACCGACATTAGAAAATGTCCATCAGAGGGGATTTAACTATCTTGGGGCTTCCCACAGTTTTCAAGGCCTTTAAGAACCCCAGAGAACTCAAAACTTTCATTTAAATAGCCCTCCTGTGTGAATTCCAAAATTTATTTAAAATTATAAAAATGCCATTACGTTTCATAAGTTTTCTATAAAAAATTATTTCTTCATTCTAGCTCCATTTTTTCTTTCCATCTGAGCCTGGGATTCTCATTTTTACGAGTCTAGAATGCTTCCCAAATTTTTTGAGACCTTAATTATATCATCTCTGGGGACTTCCTTTTGTATTTAGTGAATTTTATTCGTTGATAGAGAAACCACACATTACGTTTCTCTCATTTTCAGAGAACCGGATATTACAAGTGACCATTGATATCTTATATATGTTGTATATTATATTTTGATACTATTATTTTGGCTTTAGTAATGAGTTGAACTATAAATAGTCATTGGGTATAATGTCACATGCATGAAGATATGTAAGTGCAATAGTCAAAGATTTATTACTCTCAGTGAAAGAAAAAGATATTTCATTTGATAAGGATAAAGACTAGACAAAGTCTATGGCCATAGTAGGAAGAAGAGAAATTAGAAAAAGTGGTCTTCTAATTTCCTTATCTTTTATTCATCATCTAAAATCATGCATGTCATGAACTTAAGGTTTGACATGTCATCTATTCCTAAAAAAGTTCATAGAAAAGTATCATGTAATAGAGGGATGTGATTGTGCATTAAAAATTAACAAGAAAGGTTCATTGATTTGTGAATAAATTCATAATATATTAGGGGTCATGATATACTACTAGATGTCACTCATGATTTATAAGGAGAAAAAAATCACTTAATTGTAATTCATGAATTAGAAAGAGTTCTAATTATTATTCACGGTGATCATAGGCATAATGGAATTTTAAAATTTTTTATCATCGAATCCCATGCCAAGATCATGTGTAGGAACATAAATCAAGATAAGATAAGAAAACTACCTTTTGTTTGAGTTGCGGTTAAATCACATGTGTAGATTCAGTAATCTGTGCCTTTATGATATCTATAATACCTTATATTTCTAACTCATTTCATACACATTTGCATGCTCATATGATACAACCTAGGAAAAAAGTGAGAAAAATCTATTAAAATAATACATTTCTTTGCGTTGTGTCACGTATGAAAATTTCATTCGGTGTCACATGGACCATGTGAGCTCATACATCACATTCTCATATTTACATGAACACAACTCATTTGCATCATCAAATATGGCCTACATCTTAAGAAACTCAAAAGGAAGCATGAAATATACATACATATTTTTGGTCATATTTTTCCACTTTTCCGTCACAAATTTGGAAAATCATATCTAATTATAGAAAAATCAAAATCACGCATTCTTGGCCATTCTACAAAGCTACACATGTTTACTTCATGTTAAAACTATGTGCAGACCATAACATCTATCACAGAGGAAGTTTGACATTTAAAAAGTTCTAGAGGTCAAGCTACCCACTGGTGCTATCACAGATTTCTGTAGTAAACTTTAAAAATGTCCAATTAATTCCACAAAAATCTAATCTATGCAAATGATACCAATCTAGAAAGCTGTGGTTGTTATATAGAGGAAACAAATAATTCCATACCAGCTCAGGTACACCCAGACCTCAAAATCTAATCAAACAGTAACTGAGATCTGGTGAAGTTCCTAATACTGGACAGAATTTTTGAAAATTCATATCTCCATTTCTAGACCTTCCAAATGAGGTGCTTCTGGTTGGCACAAGTCACTGGGAATGTCTAGTTTCTCTATATAAAATTTCATGGCAATTAGACATCATTTGAGCCCTGTGTGATAGATTTCACTTTCAGACCTGAGTGAGTAGTGACATAACCAAAACCAGAAAAATTGCCAACTTTGAAAGTTCATCAAATATTCTGTAGACCTCTGAAAATTATATTCTTTAGCTTCTCTAAAATCTATCAACAACCTCTAATTGCATGCCAAATCTCAGATCAAGAAGAGCTTATTTGGATAAAAGTGACATAGGGATCTAAATTAAAAAATTTTAGCTCCATATGGGATGTCAAGTTGTCCAAATGGCTTTCCTTGGGGTTTGGCACCTCTTGAACAAGTCTAAAAGCATAATTAGGACTTGTGTAGGCTACCCAAATGGTCCCAAACTCCATGCATCTCATTTTGGCCATTTTATCCACACAAATGCATAATTTCATAATGCCATTAATGAAGCCACATTGTCCATACATACCCAATTTACATTTTATCATTCACATAACATATTCTTTCATTTCTACATCATATATTATCATAATTACATATGTTCCAAAGGTCATAGACCATATACAAGCATGGGTTACATCATTTGACATAAATATGGTCTTAAAGTAACAAAACTTAAACACTTTGTTGTCAAACTCTTTCCTTTAAAGTGGTTGGCTTCCATTACCTTGTCCACTTGGTCCACCTAGCATATTAGATCATTGGAAAGGAGGGAATGAGATTCAAAGAATTCCAATAGCTCATCTCCCATTTAATCATACATAATAGATGCAAACAAGTCTCATAAAATGCATGTATGGTCATGTTGACATGTGAAAACATTCAAGAAGCATTTTTCATCATTTGAGAATATCATACATAGCATACAAAGGCTTGCCAAGCAAGTGGATTGGCCTCACCCAATTTCTTATGGATATTGGACTTGCCTCACCCATTCTTTAAGAGATTCTTAGACTCAACCATACTCTTAGGAGCTCATCTTGCTTTTGGGAGACTCTTTGCTTTGTCTCAACCAATCTTAAGGGTTCTTGGCTTATCCTCACCAAAGGTAAGGATTCTTGGCCTCACCACACTCAAACAAACCCAAGCACACATCAAAAACATCATATAAGAGTATATTGTAACATCATGGCACCATGGAATTAAAGTCATGCTAGAACACTTTTCATGGCTTAAAAATACACATACATACATTCAAGACAAGCTAAGCATGCATCCATGCATGAGAGAAGGTGGAGAGAGTTACCTTGTACACAATTACACACTTTTTCCTTTGAATCTAAGCTCTCCTTTTTGGCCACACACACACAAAAGTGTGGGGAAGTTTTCTCTTAGCCTAAACACAATTTATGGAAGCCAATTAGGTTTATTAACTCAATTCTAAAGCCATACAATTTGTTTAGACATTAGGTTAGCTTATAACCTCATTATGGTTCTATAATTGCACCTAATGAAGCAATACCCCTCAATTAAATTCTAGGCTCCATTCTTTCCTTTCAAATATGATTCTTGACTCCTTTTAAGCCTCTTGGAGTTATCACACAATCAAAACTAAGAGCCTAACTATATGTTGCTTCTTTAAGTCTCATTGTGGAACATAAAGCACTAACTCACTTTCTATGGTTTCTAAATTTCTCCCAAGGCTACCCCTCATATTCATTCAACATATATGACTCAAAAATGGGTTTAAAAAATTTAAAACTCTCCCTAGCTACACAAACTCCTTTAGGCCGAGGCTATGGAAGAAATGGGGCTTTTTGGAGTTTGCTTTCTTTTCTTAAGGGGGGATGCATATGGGGAGCCTCTTAGGAATCTTGGGAGCTCATTTAAACTCTTATTTAGGCCTAGGAATCGTCATAAAAAATCAGATTTTACAAGGTGTACTTGAAACCCTAGGTTTTGCACCTTGAATTTCCATGGTCTTTTCTTGAATTTCTTTGCATATTCTTACTCTCCTCCCTTAAATTCATGGAATTCACCCTTGGTTCCATTCAAAATTCCATCCCTCTAGTATCTACAGACATGGGGGGAAATATGGAGAAGAAGGGGGGAGGAGTAGCTACCATGGGATGCAAGATTTACCTTGTTTTCTTGCTTTTTCTCACTTGAATCTTGTGTTCTTTGAGCTCCTCTCTTCAAATCTGAATTTTTCCCTCAATTTCTCCTTTAAAATAGATCCATATACTTTATTATAATCATAGGAAATAAAGGAGAATGAAAGAGAAGAGGTTTGGAAGAAAAAGAGAATGAAAAACTACTAAATTTCTATACCTTAAGCCTTTGATTTCTCCTCCTCTTTGCCTTCCTCTTGTGTGCCACACTCTCTAGAGTTTTCCTTTGGTTTTGGGCAGAACTTGGTCATGCAAAATCAAGGGAGAAGGAGTGTGCATCATATATATAGGTGAGAGGAAGTTATACTTTTCAAAAATTCCCATTTTGCCCTTTGTTCTTAGCATTTTTGTTTCTCCTGCGTTTTAGCTCCTTTTTGAGAATTGCCTTTTCCATTATGAAATTTTAAGTTCTCAATTTAGTAAAATGCCTTTGAAATTACTCAAATTAGAGCTAAAACCTTCCCGAATGAATCCATCAAAGTTCAGGTACATTGACGTTGGAAAACGTCCACCGGAAGGGCTTTAGCTGTCTTGAGCCTTCCCATGGTTTTTAGGACCTCTGAGAACCCTAGGGAACTCAAAACTTTCATTTAAAAATCCCTTCTATGTAAATTCCAAAATTTGCTCAAAATTACAAAAATGCCATTATGTTTCGTAAGGTTTCCGTAAGAAATTGTTTCTTCATTCTAGCTCCATTTTTCTTTTTCTTTGAGCCTGAGATTCTCATTTTTAGGAGTCTAGAATGCTTCGCAAATTTTTTGGGACCATAACTACATCATCTTGGGGGACTTCCTTTTGTATCCGGTAAATTTCATTCGTTGATGAAGAAACCGTATGTTACGTTTCTCATGTTTTCTCTAATTTTCAGAGAACCAGATGTTACAATACCCACATAGAGTATATGAAACTCTTCTCACTCTACGTTTCTGCTAGGAGATGCCTTTGATTATCTAAAATTAGGGTCTTTGAAGTCTTAAGTGAATTAGGATTTAGAGATACTCTCTCTTATGTCTTATGTGCCATCCCTTATGGTCTTATATTTATAGACTTAGGATTTAACATTTTTCTAATCTTACTCAAACTCTAATTCCTAATTCAATTTAAACTTCTAGAACCCTAACCCAAGCCTGACCGAGAGTGAGGAGAGATGGACCCTATATAATGTAATATTATTTAATAGTAAATAACCTTACATGATATTATTATTTAATATTACCTTAATATTAAATAATGTCACGTAATTGTATTATTATTTAATAATATAATATGGAAAAATATAATTTAATATTAATTTAATATTAAATAATATATTATTCTATACTATAATCCAATTATGTTATATAGGCCTTATTATTGGAATTCTTAGTCCAACTAAAATACCAATAATATTATATTATTTCAATTCCATCCCTACTATTTATGTGTGATCTTGTAGGTTCTTATTACACTAGTAGTGACCCAAAAAAGAATCCTATTTTAGGATCATAGAGACTGATTGGTATTTAACAATACATCATTGCCACCCAAGTAATAAGAATGCCTAGGATTCGACATACATAACAGGCAACCAATACTATGCAATTGAGTACCTTTTGCATTAATATCTACGGTGAACTCAAGGCATGGAATGTGTCATCCTTGTCAATGTTTAACCTATGTTTCTTGATAATAAGTAAACTAATTAAGACAAACAATCAATATCATATATTGATTTATTTGAGCATGGCTCTGCATTTCTTAGTCTCACTCAATTAATGGGCCCATAGATACCACTCATCTTATACATAAGAGATAAAATCCCATTTGCATCACTCACATCCCTTCACATGATTTGTGATATACCCAATCACTATCCTATTAGCCATCCCAATCAAAGGTGACATAAGATAGTATGAAAGTATTTGACTCCTCTTGTAGGGAATCGTACTAACCTCAAGTCAGAGGACTTTCTTCACTATGGTCATATGAGAATTGCTAATAACACACTCTATAATCCATGTAGCATTCTCATAATGGGTTAGTCTAGTACACTTTGTTGTAATACCTAGCATATCCTAAAAGTCCTAAACCAAGGAAAATATATAAGGAGGTCCCTTAAATCGAATGATTTGTGGTTAAATAAAATTAGAACAAAATTCTAAATAATTGAAAATGAGGATATAAGGTAAAAGAGACCCAAAAACTAAAGTCAGAATAGCAAAATAAAATCAAATGAAATCTAGTAGAATTTTTGTAATTTTGGCCAACTTTTAGAAAACTCAAAGGAATGATCTTTAAATAAGAAACTTGAATTTTCTGGGGTTCTCAAAGGCCCTAAAAACTATAGGAACCGCTAGAATGGTTAAAACCCCTCTGGTGAGTAATTTTAGCCATTGATTGACTAAAACTTTGACTGAATGGTTCAAAATTGTTTCTAATCTAATTTTGGTGAAACCAAAGGCATTTTATAAGCTAAGGGACCTAAATTTTATGATGGAAAAGACAGTTGTCAAAAAGAAGTTGAAATAAGCCCAATTGGATAAAACCAAGATGAGGGACTAAATTGTAATTTTGAAAAGTTGTCTAAATGAGCCTTAACCCCCTTAAATTGTAACATCCAGTTATCTGAAAATGAGAGAAAACATGAGAAACGTAATGTACGATTTCTCCGCAAACCAACAAAATTCACCGGATACAAAAGGAAGTCCCCTGAAATGAATTAGTTAAGGTCCCAAAAAATTTGGGGAGCATTCTAAACTCCTAAAAATGAAAATCCCAGGCTTAAACAAAAGGAAAAATGGAGCTAGAATGAAGAAACTAAATGTAACGAAAATTTGACAAAATGTGAGGGTATTTTCGTCATTTTGAGCAAATTTTGGAATTCTTACAGGAGAACTTTTTAAATGAAATTTTTGAGTTCTCTGGGGTTCTCAGAGTCCCTAAAAATCATGGGAAGCTCTGGAACAGTTAAAACCTCTCCGATGGATGTTTTCCAATGTCAATTGACCCAAACTTTGACTGATTCGTTCGAGAAGGTTTTAGTTTCGATTTGAGTGATTCCAAAGACATTTTACTTAATTGGGAACTTAAATTTTATGATGGAAAAAATGATTCTCAAAAAGGAGTTAAAATGAGCCTAAACGGAGCAAACAGGCACGTAAGGGCAAAATAGTCATTTTGGAAAATTATAAAAGAGGCTTCTTAAGTAAGATTACACCTCATCACCTTCTCCAAGCTTCCATTTGCAGAAAAATGGATAGAAATGGCATGATTTTGAGAGGGGAGAGAGATAAGAAGTTTAAGCTTTTGTTTAGGCAAGTAAACGACCCCATTTCATCCCACACCAGTTAGGAAAGTTGTTCCTCTCTTTAAGAGCTCTCTAATGATGATTTTCCTTTCTTGAAAACATGAAGATTCAGGTCTAACCCAAGCCAAAAAGGAACTCTTTTCAAGAAATCAATTGGTAGAAAATAATCTACGCAAAGAGAGCTCTGTTTTAAGGTAAGACTTTACTTAAAACACTTACAAAATCTTGTGTTTCTAAGCCATTTAAGCTTATGTCTAGAGAGAGAAAGTGAGGAGGAAAGTTTTCTTTATGTGTTCTTGATAGAACCAAAGGTTATGGAGTGTGAGGAGTAAGAATATGCAAAGAAAATCAAGTAAAACCATTAGATTTCAAGATAGGAAGTCTAGGGTTTTGATTGCACCTTGAACTTTATCATGAACCCTAACCGTATTTTATGATGTTTAAGTATTCATATGATTTCTTAAGACACCAAGAGAGCTTCCTACATGATTCTCCCATCAAAGGAAGTAAAGAAACTCCATTGGTGCCATATGGAAGCATAGCTTCAACCAAGGAGAGTTCATGCACCTAAGGAGTGTTTTAATTCTTTCCAAGCTTCGTTTTGTATCATGTATGATGGGAGAGTATGAAAGGAAGCCTTAGAAAAATTTTAGAAACCATAGATAGTGAGATGGCCTTATATGTTCCATAATATGACCTAAATAAGCAACATGTAGTTAGGCACTTTGTTTTAATTGTGTGATGATTCCAAGAGGCTTAAAACGAGACAAGAATTATATATGAAAGGAAAGAATGGAGCCTATAACTTATTTGATGGATGTTGCTTCATTAGATGTATTCTTGGAACCATAAAGGGGTTTATAGATCAAGTTAGTGTTTAAGGAAGATGTGTGGCCTTAGAATTAACTCCATAAATCTAATTGGCTTCCATGAATTGTGTTTAGGCTAAGAGAAATGATCTCCACCTTCTTAGGTGTGTGAGGTCAAGGGAGAGGATTCAAGACTCAAGGAAAAAGTGTGTAAATGCAAGTAAGGTACCTCTCTCTACCTTCTTTCATGCATGAATGTATGCTTAGCTTGTCTTTGAATGTGTGTATATATGTTTTGAGCTATGAAAAGTATTTTAGCATGAGCTTTTATTCCATGGTACCATGATGATGTTTTATGCATTCAAATCATGTTTCATGTGCTTGCTTTGGTTTTCTTGAGTATGGAGAAGCCAAGAACCCTCTAGCCATGGTGAGGATGAGTCAAGAACTAAAGAGTCTCCCAAAAGTGAAGTTAACTCCCAATAGTAAGGTTGAGTCAAAAACCTCTTAAAGAAAATGGATAAGACAAGTCCAAAATCTACAAGTGAATGGGTGAGGCTAATCTATTCACTTGGCAAGCCTATGTATGTTATGTATGACTTATTTAAATGCCAAGAATTTTTTTTGAATGCTAACATATGTTAATATGTCTATGCATTTTTTTCAAGACTTGGTTTACATACTTTATGATTGAAAGGGAGATGAGCTATTGGGATTCTTTGAATTTCATTCCCTCCTCTCCAATGTTCTAACGTGCAAAGTGGACTAAGAGAGTAAGGAGATGGAAGCCAACCACTTGAGAGATGAGAGCATGACATTGAGATGCATGAAATTTGCTTCCTTAAGGCCATCAAGGCGACAAATGTTGTAATCTAGGGTTGCATATGACCTATAACCTTATGAGCATGTATAATTATGCTAATGTATCATGTATAAATGAGATTTAAAGTTATATGTGTGGAAATATGCATTTTGATCATGTAATGGCAAGTTTGGCTCTTGAATGGTTTGATGTATTAGTGTATATATGAAAGTGGGATGGCTAAAATGAGATGCATGAGGTTTGGGACCACTTGATTAGTTCATACAAGTCATATTCATACTTTTAAACTTGCCCAAGAGGTACCAAACACCAAGAAAGGCCATTTGGGCACACTTAGTATCTAATATGGAGCAAAACGAACCATATTGGAAACTTATACTACTTTTTTTCCAAATGAACTCTTCTTGATCTAAGATTTGTCATGAAATTAGATCTTGTTGAGAGATTTTTGATAAGTAAAGAACAAAATTCTTGGAGCTCTATGGAATATTTGATGAATTTTCAAAGTTGGGAAAAATTCTGATTTTGGTATGATGTACTGTTCACTCAGGTCCAAAAATGATTTCTATCACTCAGGAGTCAAATGATGGCCAATTGGCATGAAATTTGATATGGAGAAACTAGAAATTTCTAGTGACGTGTGCCAACTAGAATCACCTCATTTGGGGGTCTAGAATGGGAGATATGAATTTTTAAAAATTCTGCCCAGTATTAGGTGCCCCAACTGACCTCAGGTACTATTTGATTGGGTTTCGAGGTCTGGACATACCTGAACTAGTCTAGAGTTATTTTTTCTTCTATCTAACATCTATAGCTTTCCATATTAGTATTATTGGGATGGATTTGATTTTTTTGGAATTAATTGGACATTTTTTAAGTTTTTTGCATAAACTTGTAACAGTACTAGTGGATAGCCAGACCTCTAGACCTTTTTGGATATCAAACGTCTTCTGTGTTATATGTCATGGTCTAAAAATACTTTTAACATAAATTAGACATGTGTAGCTTTCCAGAATAGCCAAGAATACATTATTTTAATTTTTTTAGAATTAGTTATGAATATTTCAAAGTTTGTGATAAAGAAAGGGATATTCTGACCGAAAATGCATATATGAATTTTATGCTTTCCTTTGCTTTCTCTGAGTTGCAGGCTACTTTTAAGGATGGAAATGAATTATATCTATGTAATTAAATATTATAATATGATATATGAGCTCACATGGTCCATGTGACACTAAATGAAAATTTTATACGCGACATAACGCTAAAATAATCAATATTTTAATGCCTTTTTCCTTGAGAACTTATATGATCTTTGGAAATGAGTTATTTAAAGGCATGAAATGAGCTAGAAATTATAGTGTTACATTTATTGGTATCAGAGCAAAGTTTCAATCTCTCTTAGATTGAATTTGGCTTGAGGATGTGGCAACAAGGCTATGTAAAGCCTTGTATGAGACATTTTAGGTGTGTGAAAATAGTTTGTAGCTTTATTTATAATAAGTGAGTTGTAGAATGGTCTTGGAGTAGATAACGAATATCAGGGGAGGCTTGCCTCTAGAGTAGCTTGAGCAAAGCTAAGTGATTTGACGACTAGAGCTCTATGAGATATGATAGTTTGCTGAGATCAATAGCAAGCCCCAGATATGAACAATGAGAAATGATCTCGTTGATACGAAAAGGCTTGCTAGAGAAATTACATGAAGCCTAATTCTCCCTGGTAGTCATACTCAGACCATTCCGAGATGTCTTGCTTAATACAGAGACAAGTAGTGATACAACATGGTATGAGATGAGACTGTGGCTGCACAGGATTAGTTTAGAGGGGAAGTGAAAAAAGGAATTACCCCCTAGCCACAACACCCAAATGTCTAAATGAATTCTAGAACCTAAAAGGTTAATTCCCTCAAGCCAGAGGTTTAAATTACAAGCTACACCCTTTAAAGAACGATAGCCTAGAGGTGATAGCTAGTTACGCACAAATGAAGCAAGAGGGGGAGACCCTCTAACTTGATGATGGGCTAGATATAGAGGCAATGAGACTCAAGTTTTGTAGCTAAAGATGAAGTTTCCAATTCATGAAGAAGTAAGCGAATCAGAGGCCGTTAGCCGCGGCCAATTAATTGCTTAGCTGCGGCCAATTATTCCAAGAAGCAGCGAGGTAATTCAGAGGATTCCTAGCTGCGGCCAATACTTAGATAGGAGACTAGGGTGAACCCGAGGCTAATTAGCCGTGGTGAATGATGTGCTAGCTGTGACAAATGGCAATAGGAATGCCTTATTGGCTATATTCAGGCGAACTTGAGGAATGAATTGATAAGGGATCAGTCGATCCACAAAGAGTGGGAACCCCTTGTATTAGTAGAGCAAAAAAAAAAAAAGTAAATGATCACGAAAGGTCAGTAAGTAAGAGATGATTAGTAGGCCTAGCAGTTGAGACTGAGAAAGAGCTCAGTATTGGAGAAAGTTAGACACATGAATAATAAGGTTATTGAGAACTGCCTCTGAGGTATTAACTCCAACCTAGGGTGCTACCTTGTGAGACACTGAACAACAGAATGTTAATGTAGCCTCAAAATAACATAATATAAGGCTACTAGTAGTGAGGCACATAGTGTGTGGCCTAGAAAGGTGTATCTCATAGGTAACACTTAGAGTAAGTATGAGTAGCCCAGTGACAAAGGCTCTGATGAGAATGAGGATAGTTTAGAAAGCACTAAGTTATCTTGAGCCTATGAGTTAATAAGGCTTATAGTAAGCTACAGGTCTGATGAGATAGCTAACTCAGGCTAAACATAAGTTAAATCCTAGGGGAGATGACCAGTAGCATCGTTTTAGGTGAGATATATAAATGAAAGGCTTAGTGAAAGCTCTCCCTGGATCGAGAAAGGAA
The DNA here is from genome assembly GCA_026724425.1 of Erythrophleum ivorense. NCBI lineage: Eukaryota > Viridiplantae > Streptophyta > Magnoliopsida > Fabales > Fabaceae > Erythrophleum > Erythrophleum ivorense. The sequence continues at coordinate 28,950,456 of JAIUCV010000008.1, forward strand.
AGATGAGACATCCTGAGTCAGGGAAACCACCCAGTAGTGGTTAGTAAATTCCCCTAGATAGACCCTCTGAGTCATAAAGCATAGTGATAAAGGAAGTGAGGAAGAACTAAGAAACTAGCCACAGAAGAGATGTCCTCGCTTTAGTAATGACTAAATGAGTAAGCTAAGCCCAGAAAAGTAAATAGATAGGGGTCCAATAGTTAGTTAGACAAGCTCCCTAATATGAGAATGATATGGGGTTAAGGCATGCAAGTGATTAGAACACCCAGTAGAGAATAAGTTTTCAGTAAGGTAGAGTCTAGACATTGAGAGTATATGTCTTGAATTAGGTTAATAGAATCCTAAAATTAGTATACTATGCTCCTGAGATGAAATTAAAGAGGTTGAATAGAGAGAAAGCCTAGCTCTGATCCAAATGTAGAAATAAGCTAAGATAAACAATTGGTACCTTAGTACCCTTAGGGAAGCTTAAGGGAAGTAAAGACCACCTCAAAAGGTGAGTCTTGTATTATGCAGAGAAAGAGTGTTAGCGAAGCGTGTCATAGAGTAAAATTCCTAGTATTTTATGAAATAGAATTATGCTCAGTGATGGATGGTCTAGTTAGAAGCAAAGCAAGAGTATGGGAGAAAGTAGACCCCCTTGATGTTACAAAGAGTGAATAAGTAAAGAAACCTCGGGAAAATGTAAGTGCTCTTGAGCGTAAAGAAACCTGATTTGGCAATAGAAACAGCTAGTAGTAATACATTCTTTTACCTAAGTAAAGGTAAAAGAGAGAAATTATAATAGTGTTCAAGCTAAGGACATAATAGGTTAAGAATAAATATCTAATTGATATGCTTGAATATTTGAGAAAGCATGCTTATCCTTGGCATAGATGCCCTTCTAACATGATAATGCTCGAAGTAAAAACATTCGGGCAATGCAGAGATATCTTGGGACGGAGTAGAGAAAAAATCCTATTTTCCCTGAGCACTCTACGAGAATAGAGCAGATAAAGAAAAGTAAGAAAGGAATACTTTAGGTTGTTGGGAAACTTGTAATATACAGGCGATAGTGGCTTTGAGCTCAGTCATGAGGCACTCGTGTATTAGTGTTTGATGTTATGGTTTGCTTGCAACAATGGTTACATGATATTAGGCCTGATCAACCTAATAGTAATGTGACTTGAGTACATAGCAAGCGATGACATCAATCACCAAAGTGTCTCGATAATCAAAAGGTATCCTACCTAGTTAAACATTAGATGAGTTAGAAAAGAGAGGTAAAGGGATTCCAGTAATATCAGAATGATGATAAAAGCATGCAGAAAGGAATCCCTAGTAAAGAATAGTAACATAGAAAAGAATGTGCTAAAAGTAAGAAATGTTTAGATTCAGATAGTACTAGTTCAATATACGTAGCCTGAGTCCCTTATAGTATATATAAATGAAATGAGAAGGGACTAGTGTATGGCCTCTCTCCTGCTAGAGATGTTAACCACACTCAGTGTGTGAGATGTCCTAGTGCCAAGGCATTTAAAAGCAGAACGCGGGCATAGTTAGAAATTACAGGATATGAGAGAAAAATTAGAACAAGCACACGTAAAGTAAGTAAGTCAATAGAGTAAGAAAAGAAAGCTCGAGTAAAAAAGAGTTGAAGTGGGAACCAGGATCCCGTGAGGAGTGATGAACAAAAGTTAAAATCCTCCTGAGTATTAATATAATGGCATCATAGAGAGTCAGATGACACAGAACCTACTTCGAACGAAGAGCACGATGTACCTTTGAGTTAGCCTTAGTATTATAAGCGATGGTTACCAGACTGAGTGAGTATCTATTTCACTATTAGATACAGTAATTTTAGGCTTCGATGTCTCCAAAAGATGGATCGTAGTAGATCCTAGCATAGCACAGTGGGTTACCGTAGACCCTAGCAAGGCTTTGAGAGGTCGCAGTAGACTTACGGGTCACAGTAGATCCCACAGAGTTATAGAAAGCCCTAGTTACAGCATGATAATTCTCTGGTAAGATGATAGCTTGAGATAGTTCCCTACAGTAGTAGTCTCAGAGACTAGTACAGTTTCAGTTAGCTTCTGTCTTATAAACTAAAGACCTTATGAGTCTGGTAGACCATTACTGCAAAGATATGAAAGCTTTACTCAGACAGTTAGACCACTAACTAGATCCCTTGAGAGATGAGTATAAGATGGGATGTGGAAAGCAAGAAAGTAGCTTTCCAGAGTTAGAGTCAGATGAACCACTACCCAGCAGATATTAGTCCTGACCAAGGGATAGAGAGATCCCCACATGCTAGCCTATGTATTCAGAAAGGGGTCAGGTGCAGTTTTTACATAAGGTAAGTGGTACAGTATGCCCTCAGTGATCGAAATTGTGAGTATAACTAGCATCCCACTAGAGCTCAACAGTAGTTAGTAGTAGTCACTCTTTAATGCTAGTATGAGACACATATGTTAGGCTTATCAGTGTTGAAATGAGAGACTATAAAATGCCACTGTAAGTGAGCAAAGAGAGTAAAGAAAAGTCCTAACCTACAGAGACAGATGTAGCAGTAAACAAAAAAATTGGGATTATTAAAAATAGAAACTCCTCAAAGGAGTTGTAATCTAAGTAAGTAATTGAAATATGAGGCCTGTGACAGAAAGAAATGTGAATTGTAATTATGAGATGAGCTAGTAAGAAAGAACATAGAGATGAACAGTGGACGATACATGTAAATAAGTAAACAGATAGATAGAAACCTCTTATCTCTATAATGATCAGAAAAGAAGATGAGACTTTATGAGAAGTCATTGGGAGAGGATACAAGAGACTTGATACAAAATAAGTTACATCCTAAAATGTGTAAATAAGTCCACTGAAAAGAGTGTAACTCCTATGTGATTAGTAAGCTCTCCCAAGATAGGCCTCTAGAGTCAGAAATAATTTCTTTCCTTTATGAAAAGAACTAACCAATACTCTATAATAATAGAGCCCTCATTGAAAGCTAGTAATGAAAATTCCCTAGCTAAGAGACAAAACTCAAAAGATTGAAATCGTTGAGAGAAGCATATAAAGCCAAAAAGAAGGGAAAGAAAAGAGCAATTAGCTAGGATAGAAAAGAATAAGAGAAAGGTATACCCTAAAATTTGAGGAAAAATTTCATTTAAAGGGGGGAGAAATGTAACATCCGGTTCTCTAAAAATGAGAGAAAACGTGAGAAACATAACGTATGATTTCTTTGTAAAGGAACAAAATTCATTGAATACAAAAAGAAGTCCCCTGAAATGAATTAGTTAAGGTCCCAACAAATTTGAGAAGCATTCTAGAATCTTAAAAATGAGAATCCCAGACTTAGATGGAAGGAAAAATAAAGCTAGAATGAAGAAAGGAAATGTAACGAAAGATTGACGAAATGTAAGGACATTTTCGTCATTTTGAGAAAATTTTGGAATTCTCATAGGAGGACTTTTTAAATGAAAGTTTTGAGTTCTCCGGGGTTCTCAGGGGCCTTGAAAACCATAAGAAACCCTGGGAAAGTAAAAACCCTTCCAGTGGCTATTTTTCTAATATCAGTTGACCTAAACTTTGACTAATTTATTCGGAAAGATTTTAACTCCGATTTGAGTGATTCTAAAGGCATTTTATTTAATTGGAAACCTAAATTTTATGATGGAAAAGATGATTCTCAAAAAGGAGTTAAAATGAGCCTAAACGGAGCAAACAGGCACATAGGGGCAAAATAGTCATTTTAAAAAATTGTAAAAGAGGCTTCTTAAGTAAGATTACACCTCATCACCTTCTCCAAGCTTCCATTTGCAAAAAAATGGATAGAAATGGCGTGACATTAAGAGGGGAGAGAGATAAGAAGTTTAAGCTTCTATTTAGGTAAGTAAATGTCCCCGTTTCATCTCGCGCTAGTTAGGAAAGTTATTCCTCTCTCTAAGAGCTCTCTAATGGTGGTTTTCCTTTCTTGAAAACTTGAAGATTCATGTCTAACCTAAGCCAAAAAGGAACTCTTTTCAAGAAATCAATCGATGAAAAAAAATCTGTGGGAAGAAAGCTCTGTGTCGAGGTAAGACTTCACTTGAAACACTTGCAAAATCTTGTGTTTCCAAGTAATTTAAGCTTATGTCTAGAGAGAGAAAGTGAAGAGGAGAGTTTTTCTTTATGTGTTCTTGATGGAACCAAAAGTTATGGAGTGTGAGGAGTAAGAATATGCAAAGAAATTCAAGTAAAAACCATTAGATTTTAAGATAAGAAGTCTAAGGTTTTGATTGCACCTTGAACTTTATCATGAACCCTAGCCATATTTTATGATGTTTAAGTGTTCATGTGAGTTCCTAAGACCCCAAGAGAGCTTCTTACATGATTCTCCCATCAAAGGAAAGAAAAAAACTCCATTGGTGCCATATGGAAGCATAGCTTCGGCCAAGCAGAGTTCATGCACTTAAGGAGTGTTTTAATTCCTTCCAAGCTTAGTTTTGTATCATGTATGATGGGAAAGTATGAGAGGAAGCCTTGGAAAAATTTTAAAAATCATAGATAGTGAGATGGCCTTATATGTTCTATAATATGACCTAAAGAAGTAACATATAGTTAGACTCTTTGTTTTAATTGTGTGATGACTTCAAGAGGGTTAAAAGGAGTCAACACGTAGTTAGGCTCTTTGTTTTATAGATTAAGTTAGTGTTTAAGAAAGATGTGTGGCCTTAGAATTAACACCATGAACCTAATTGGCTTCCATGAATTGTGTTTAGGCTAAGAGAAATAATCTTCACCTTCTTAGGTGTCTGAGGTTAATGGAAAGGATTCAAGACTCAAGGAAAAAGTGTGTAAATGCAAGGAAGGTACCTCTCTCCACCTTCTCTCATGCATGAATGTATGCTTGGCTTGTCTTTAAATGTGTGTATATATGTTTTGAGCTATGAAAAGTATTTTAGCATAAGCTTTTATTCCATGGTACCATGATGATGTTTTATGCATTCAAATGATGTTTTATGTGCTTGCTTTGGTTTGCTTAAGTATAGAGAAGCCAAGAATCCTCTAGCCATGGTGAGGATGAGCCAAGAACCTTTAAAGTTGGTTGAGACAAAGTAAAAAGTCTCCCAAAAGTAAGGTTGACTCTTAAAAGTAAGGTTAAGTCAAAAACCTCTTAAAGAAAATGGGTAAAGCAATTCCAAAATCCGTAAGTAAATGGGTGAGGTGAATCCACTCACTTGGCAAGCCTATATATGTTATGTACAACTTGTTCAAATGCTAAGAATATTTTTTTGAATGCTCTCATAAGTTAATATGTCCATGCATGCATTTTTAAGACTTGGTTTGCATACTTTATGTGTGATTGAAAGGGAGATGAACTATTAGGATTCTTTGAGTCTCATTCCCTCCTCTCCAATGTTCAAACATACTAAGTGGACCAAGAGAGTAAGGAGATGGAAGCCAACCACTTGAGAGATGAGAGCATGACATTGTGATACATGAAATTTGCTTTCTTAAGGCCATCAAGGTGGCAAATGTTGTAATCTATGGTTGTATATGACCTATGACCTTATGAGCATGTATAATTATGCTAATGTATCATGTATAAATGAGATTTAAAGTTATATGTATGAAAATATGCATTTTGGTCATGTAATGGCAAATTTAGCTCTTAAATGGTTTGATGTATTAGTGTATATATAGAAGTGAAATGGCCAAAATGAGATGCATTAGGTTTAGAACCATTTGCGCAATTCCTACAAGTCATATTCATGCTTTTAAACTTGCCCAAGAGGTGCCAAACACCAAGACAGACCATTTGGGCACACTTGGTATCTAACATGGAGCAAAATAGACCATATTGAAAACCTATACTACATTTTGCCCAAATGAGCTCTTCTTCATCTAAGATTTGGCATGCAATTAAAGCTTGTTGAGATCTTTTTAGGAAGCTAAAGAACCGAATTTTTAGAGGTCTATGGAATATTTGATGAATTTTTGTTGAAAAAAATTCTAGTTTTGGTATGATGTACTGTTCACTCAGGTCTAAAAATGATTTCCATTACTTAGGAGCCAAATGATGTCCAATTGCCACAAAATTTTATATGGAGAAACTAGACATTCCCAATGACTTATGCCAACTAGAGGCACCTCATTTGGAGGTTTAAAGAAGGAGATGTGATTTTTTAAAGATTCTACCTAGTATTAGGTGCCCCAACTAACCTCAGGTACTGTTTTATTAGGTTTTTAGGTCTGGACGTGCTTGAACTGGTTTAGAGTTATTTTTCTACTCTAGTTAACATTTGTAGCTTTCCATATTGGTATCATTTGTATGAATTGGATTTTTGTGAAATTAATTGGATATTTTTAAATTTTGTTGCAGAAACCTATGACAGTACCAGTGGACAGCCAGACCTCTGGATCTTTTCGGATGTCAAAAGTCTTCTTTGTTATGTTATGTTTCCTGGCCTATTGATTGTGTGTATGTTGAATCCATTATATGTGATAAATACTCCTAGATTAATTATTTCATTGAGACTAGTGAGTTCCTCACATATACTAGTCAACATGATTCCTCACTGGCATGTAATGATGTGACTAATGAAACAATGAATGTGGCATATGATAAGAATATAGATAGTGAAATTGTTGAGCAGCTTGTTGTTGATGAATCAAACTCTAATTTGAAATGCTTATGTGATGAATTGCATACAAGTCCTTTGTGTGTTGAGATTACTAAGTTTTTGGAGTCTGATAAGTCTGTTGAATCCATAGATCCCTTTGTTTACACTGAAATTGTTGATAAGACTAATTCTACTGATCATACTAGTATTGATGAGAGCATGCATAGAGATAGTGCTGATGTTGAATGTAATGTCTGGTTTTCATTAAACGATGAAAATAGGCGCGTTTTCAAAGCAAGTCCCTCGAAATGAATTAGTTAAGGTCCCAAAAAATTTGAGTAACATTCTAGGCTCCTAAAAATGAGAATCCTAGCCTCAGACAGAAGGAAAAATAGAATTAGAATGAAGACACAAATTTTAACGAAAATTTTATGAAACGTAATGGCATTTTCGTAAATTTGAGCAATTTTTGGAATTCACATAGAAGGGCTTTTTAAATGAAAGTTTTGAGTTCTCCGTGGTTCTCAGAGGCCCTGAGAGCCATGGGAAGCTCCGAGATAGTTAAATCCCCTCCGGTGGACATTTTCCAACATCAGTGTGCTTTCGGGAAGGTTTTAACTCTGATTTGAGTGATTCCAAAAGCATTTTTCTTAATTGGGAACCTAAATTTTATAATAGAAAAGATAATTCTAAAAAAGGAGCTAAAACGAAGGAGAAACAAAAATATAAAATACGAAGGGCAAAATTAAAATTTTTTAAAAAGTCATTTTACCCTACCTATATATAGGTGGCGCCTCACACTCTCCCTCATTTAGCATCAGATTTTTCAGCCCTAAATCAGAAGCAAAGCCCTAGGAGAGTGACGCACCAAGGAAAGAGAAGAAGGAGGAGAAATTCAAGCTTGTAGATATGGAAATTTGCTTATTTTCATGCTTTCTCTTAGCCAATCTCTTCTCCTCTTTTTCCCTCTTCTTCTCCATGATTTTTTTGAAGTTTTGAGGGCTGTTTTGAAGGAAGAATAGAGGGGAAATTTCGAAAATCAAGTAAGGAAGCCAAGGAAAGCAAAGAACAAACAAGGAAATTCAAGGAAAACAAGGTAGCATGCAATCCTTCCACTTGGTCTTCCTCCTCCCTTCTCTTGTGCATGTTTCGACTTATATATGGTCTGCCCTAAAGAGTTAAATTTTTAACCAAATCAAGGGTGAATCTTAGGTATTTGATGGAGAAGAACAAGAATATGCAAAGAAAACAACAAACTAGTCATTAGAAATCTAGATGCAAAACTTAGGATTTCAAGTGCACCTTCTAAAATCTGAGTTTGTATGATACTTCCTAGGTTTAATTAAGAGTTTAAATGAGTTCTTGAGACACCTAAGATGCTCCCCACAAGCTTCCTCCTTCAAGAAAACAAAGAAATCTCCAAGGAAGCCAAATTGCCCTATGTCTCAGCTTAGGCATGTTTGTGTAGCTAGGGAGAGTTTTAAATTTTTCTAAGACCATTCTTGAGTCATATTTGATGAATGAAAATGAAGGGAGGCCTTGGAAAAAATTTAGAACTCATAGAAATTGATTTGGTACTTTAGGTTCCATATTATGACCTAAAGAAGCAACATGATGAATGAAAATGAAGGGAGGCCTTGGAAAAAATTTAGAACTCATAGAAATTGATTTGGTACTTTAGGTTCCATATTATGACCTAAAGAAGCAACATGATGCTAGGCCCTTTGTTTTAATGGTGTGATGTCTCCAAGAGGCTTAAAAGGAGTCAAGAATCATATTTGAGAGGAAAGAATGAGGCCTAAAAATTATTTGAGGGGTGTTGCTTCATTAAGTGCCTTTATGGACCATAATGGGGGTTATAGAGCAATTTAGTATTTAACCAAGTTGTGTAGCCTTAGAATATGTTTCTTAAACCTAATTGACTCCCATAAATTGTATCTAGGCCAAGAGAAATCATCTCCACCAATTTGTGGGTGTGTGGCTAGAAGAGGAGGCTTGAAATCCAAGGAAAAAGTGTGTGAGTGTACACAAAGTAGCTCTCTCCACCTTCTCTCATGTATGGATGTGTGTTTAGCTTGTCTTAGAATGTGTGTATGAGTATTTTCAAGCCATGAAAAGTATGCTAGCATGATCTTATATGTCATGATTTCATGATGTCATGTTATGTTTCAAATGAATGCATGATGTTTGTTTGAGTTTTCTCGAGTATGGGAAGCCAAGAACTTTTCACCGCGGTGAGGATGAGCCAAGAACCCTTGAGATTGGTTAAGATATAGCAAAGAGTCTCCCAAAAGTAAAGTAGGCTCCCAAGAGTATGGTTGAGTCCAAAGCTCTTAAAGAATGGGTAGGCAAGTCCAAAATCCATAAGGAGAAGTGTGAGGCCAATCCAAACACTTGGTGAGCTCTTGAATGTCTTGTATGATTTGTTCATATGCTAAGCTTACTTTTTAAATGTCCATGACTTCCATTTTCTCTATGCATGCATTTGTAAGGCTTGCTTTGCACATATTATGTATGATTGAATGAGAGATGAGCTATTGGGATTCTTTGAATCTCATCCCCTCCTCTCCAATGATCTAATATGCTAGGTGGACGAAGTGGCTATGGTAATGGGAGCCAACAACATTGAAGAAGGAAGATTGACAACCATATACTTAGCTTTTACCTTTTTGAAATCATAATGATGCTTCATGATGTATATTGTTGTTGTAAATGGTCTATAACCCTTGCAACATGTGTAAATATGATATTATGTGATGTATAAATGTATGGATATGATGTATGAACTCTATAATAGAATTTAAGTATGTAATGCCAAAGTATGCAATTTGGAAGTTTGATGTAAATATGCATAAGTGTAGATTAAATGGCCAAAATGAGATGCATGAGGTTTGGTACCATTTGGGCAGCTCACACAAGTCTTAAATGTGCTTTTAGACTTGCCTAAAAAGTGCCACAACTAAGGGAACGCCTTTTGGCAATTTTGGTACCCCATATCGAGACAAAATTGACCATAATGGAACCCTATATCACTTTTTGGCCAAATGAGTTAGTCTTGATCTAAAATTAGGTCTCATTGAGAGATTTTTGGGAAGATAAAGATCATAATTTTTGGAGGTCTATAGAATATTTGATGATTTTTCAAAGTTGGCCATTTTTTTGGTTTTGGTCTGCTGCACTATTCATTTGGTCTGACAATGAATTCTGTCACACGAGGCTCAAATTATGTCCAGTTGCCATGAAATTTTATACAGAGAAATTAGACACTCATAGTGACTTATGCCAACTAGAAGCACCTCATTTGGTGGCCTAGAAAGGGAGATATGAACTTTTGAACATTTTGTCTAATATCAGGAATTTTGCCTAACCTGAGTTACTGTTCCATTAAATTTTGAGGCCTAGACTTCATGAACTGGTCTGGAGATATTTTTTCTCTCTAGCTAACATCCACAGCTTTCTAGATTGGTATCATTTGTATGGATTAGATTTTTTTAGAATTAATTGGACATTTTCAAAATTTTTTGTAGAATTCTGTGACACTTACAGAATGTAGTCTAACCTCTGGACCATTTTGGATGTCAAACATCCTCTGTGATGAATGTTAGGATCTAACCATTATTTTTATGTGAAGTAGACATCCATAAATTTCTAGAATGACTAAGATTGCATCATTTTGACTATTATTGAATTAGTTATGATTTTTCAAAGTTTGGTTAGAAAAAGGGGCAAATTTAGCCAAAATTAAACAATCTAATTTTATGCCTTATTTCGGTTTCCATGAGTTGTGGGCATGACTTTGTGATGCAAATGAGTTGTATTGATGTATTTAAATATGAGGATGTATAGCATGAGCTCACACGATCCACGTGACACTAAATGGAATTTTTTTATTCGACACAACCCGAAAATAATCATTATTTCCTTGTCTTTTTCATGGGAAACCTACATGATTCATGATATTAAGCCATTTAAAAGCATAAGATGAGCTAAAATTTATGTTGTTACATTGAAAATCCTATTGATGCTTGTGTTGTTATTGATCCTTGTGAGAGACTAGATTTTGTTGTTGATCATTGTTTAGAATATTGTGAGCCTAATGATGTCTCTCTGGTCAGGGAAGATACTATTTCTCTTGTTGAGAGTTTGAAATAGATTCTTGACGTTGGTGAGCTAATTCCCAATAATCAACAGACTCCCCTAACTGAGATGAAGCAACTACTAGATACTTTGAAGGATTTTAACTTAAAGGACTGTGAGAAGTTGCAATCAAAATTTTTTATTGATGCAGTGACTCTTATTGATGGGAGTCCAGCTGATTTTATTAGTTTTGATAGATATTTAGAAAGTCTAGAGTGTAGTTTTTTTAAAATTGATTTTAAATTTTCTTTCTTTAGTTTTAAATCTCCTAAGTTTGATTTTTCTTCTTTTCTTGCTTTTGAATATGCTAAATATGACTTTCCAAGACTACTGATGGTCAAGGAAGTCTATGAATCATCCTTGCATAATCAATCAAAATGCTTTAAAGTAGTGAGACTTAAATTTGTTGAATTGAAAAGGAATAAAGCAGTTTTAATTTTGGTTTTTGCTACTTATGATTAGTGTTTTGTTAGAGTTCTTTTTAGTTTAGGATGTAGTTTTCTTTTTCTTTTCTGCATTACTTTTTGTTTTGTTTCTGTTTTGAAGGAAATAAGTTGCTAACCGAGGTTGCATGGACATCTTAGCCACCCTTGGAATCTCCATTTTCAACTTCATCCGGTTGTACACTTTCCTTCCACTCTCTTTATATTATGTTGTTTATCTATTGACTGGATTGTGTGTTGGCATTGTGGACAATGCAATATTTAAGTGTGAGGGGGGGGGGGAAGAGTCATTTCATTCCATTTCATCTTCTCTTCATTTTGTTTTGTTTTAAAAAAAATTGAAAATTTTTTGAGAAAATTTTTTAAAAATAGTGTGATTTTTTTTCAATTTTTCTATAAAAGTTGCAAGTTGAGATGATTATAGCTTGGATTCACTTTGACATAATAAGTAATAGATCTTGTGTCTTGATTCAAGTGAAGTGGCAATGAATTTGATTTCAATGAACTATTTAATAGCCATTAGCTTGTGAGAATTTAAGCCATAATTGTTCATTTCTAGTGTGTACTCACCTATCACTGCTTTCACTCTAGAACTTGTCTTGATTCTTTGTTGAGACCACATTTGCATTTACATGCATGAAAATGATAAGGCATTCCTTTCTTTTGTAGCTAGTGTGCCAAAAAACCCTACCCTACCACTTTGGACTTGTTTTTCTTTTCTTGTTAGCCCATAATCATGAAAAAAAAAACATCCCACCTTATTTTAGGGTACCTTAGGGACTTAAAGGAGCATTACATTTGTTTAGGATGAGAGAATGTATGCTTTGTAACATCCTAAAATTAATTAAGGTATTAATTATGGATTTGGACTAATTAAAAATAATTATTATAGAATAATTGGATAACATCCCAAAATTAATTAAGGCATTAATCATGGGTTTAGACTAATTAAGAATAATTGGATAAACTATATGAATGAAAATTTATAGGGAAATAAGTTATTAATATAGGTTTAAGATTTCAATTGGGTTAAAACTTAATTTGAACCCAAAATTAATTTTAATAAGCCATGGATAAGGATTTATGGAGGCCCAATGATTTTAGGTGTAAGCCCAACTCCTTATCATGAGACTTGGGCCAAGAGAGATTACCTAGCAATGGCCCAATCTAATTTAGTGAAATAGAGGCCCAAGACCCAATTTATATAAGCTAGCTCAACACACATTATGCATACCCAAATTAGATTGACTCTTGGAACTTGGCCTGACCCTATCAAATTTCTGCAGCCCAACTTATGAAATAAGGCCTAACAAGCATAAAAATTTGAACCCACAAGGAATTGGGCCATTGGGTCAGCATATTTCACTTTTAGCTTTAAATTTTCTACAGTTCATTCATTAAACCATAGACCAACCACTAGAAATAAGCCCAATTAGACCTTAGGCTAATGGGTCAACCCATTTCTCATTAAAAATGCTAACGGTTCAATAGCTACACCCATTTGGAAAAGCAAAACACTTGGTTCTGTAGAAGTGAGAAACCTATTTTTGCACCTTGAGGAGAGGCCAAGGTTTCCATCACTATTTTGGCTCTATTTCTCCCACTTAGAGCAAGATTAAGCTAAGTAACCTTCATATAACTTAATCCTCTCTTCTTCCCCTTTGATTTGGCCCGATTGGTCTTTTATTTAGAGCATTTTTATCTTCCACCTAAAATTAAAACTTGTTTAATGCTTCCATGGTGGATTTTTGGAGGTTGATGCTATGGGTATTCTTAAGTGAGTATCTTCTTCCTATTTTGATGCATTTTCTATTAGTTTGAGACCCCTATAATTGACCTATGATATGGGCTTTGGTTTCATGTGAAATTACCCAGAAATTGGAGTGAACTATAGAGATTTCTGGTGTGGAAAAGTTGAAACCAAAAATTAAAATTTATTGGTAATTAGGTGAGTAACCTCAAGGTAGTCATTAGTAGTTCAACTCTTTGGGTATTTGATTTGTTGCTAGAAATGATGATAATTGTACTTGTTATAGGCTTAATGTGCATTTGGATTTTTATGGTTGCTAGAGACAGAGTAATTAGCTTCATTGAGGTAACCGGGGTTATTTTCCTAATTCCATGTATATGCTTATGTTAATATGATATTTGTTACACATGCTTGATTTTGAAATGCTAAATGATTAGTAGACGACTTGAATTGTTATTGTAATTGGACCTTTTGAGTCCATGGTGGAGCTGTGGTGCCGCTACCACTCGTGCATGTACTTCGATTGGGCACGGGTTGTGATCAGACCGCAAATGCACTGAGCCCTGGTTGTGCTCATTATGGAGTAGATGACGTGGACGGAGCACTCTTAGTGTTATTGGCTATTAACATATTGTGTATGATTGCTGGTATGGGACAGTAATCATTGGTAGCTCAACTAGTTCATTTGTAAATTGAATTGATGATACTAGTAATGATGATATGAAATTGCACTGTATTGATTAATTTGTACATATGTATAGAATTTGCCTCTTGTTACTAAGATTGTACATCTTACCCCGATTATGGACTAACATTTTCAGGGACTGGACCTTTAATGGCAAGGAGAAAATTGATGGATGCTTATTATGTGGTTTAGTAGTAGGTAGGTCTGGAAAATTTATCATATTGTATTCATATAATTAGACTACTAGTTTTATGTAATTACCGCATTGCATCATGAATTGCCAAGCATAGGGACTGTAATCATTTGATACATCAAATGTCAACTTAAACTAGTGATGTATGGGATCTCTAATGGAATATGTATCGAATGATAATTGTTGATAGTTCATAAATTCTTGCTGTTATTACTCTATGAACTTGCTGATATAGGGTAGTTGGAGGAGCAAAAATTAACACTTAAGTCTTGAACTAGTAATGATAGATAAGTTAGGTAAATTAGGTGAATGAGAACTATTAGAGCCCCACAAATTGAGGTAGAGTGGTTCTAGAGTGTTTCTAGAGGTAGAATTTAAGTGCATGGGATGAAATTTAGGACACGTAGTTGTGAGAGGAGGTTACACCACAGCCAGGAAGTGTAACACAATAAATTCTAGCTTATTTCATAACATTTATAAGCTTCACATCATCATTTCCAAAAGAGCACATGAAAAAGGGACCGAAAATAATAGGTTTATTTGCGTTACATCATACTTAAAAATTACAATTGGTGTCACGTGGATTGTGTGGGCTCATGCTATGCATCTTCATATTTAAATACATCATTACAACTCATTTTTATCACAAAATCATGCCCACAACTCATGGAAACTGAAATGAAGCATGAAATGGGCTTGTTTAATTTCTGCCAAATTTACTCCTTCTTCTGATGAAATTTTAGAAAATCATAACTAAATCTAAAAAAATAGAAATCATGCAATCTTGGCCATTCTGGAAAGCTATGGATGTCTACTTCGTACTAAAAATACGCCCAAACTATAACTTCCATCACAGAGGATGTTTGACATCCAAAATGGCCCAAAGGTCAGACTGCATCTTGGAACTGATATAGAATTTTACAGAAAACTTTGAAAATGTTCAATTAATTCCACAAAAATACAATCCATGCACCAATCTCAAAATCTGTGGATGTTAGCTAGAGAGGAAAAATATCTCCAGACCATTTCATCAAGCTTAAACCTTGAAATTCAATGGAATAGTACCTCTGGTCAGGCAAAATTCCTGATACTGGACAAAATGTTCAAAAATTCATATCTCACTCTCTAGACCTCCAAATGAGGTGCTTCTAGTAGCATGAGTCACTGTCAATATCTAGTTTCTCTGTATAAAATTTTGTGACAATTGGACATCATTTGAGCCTCGTGGGACATAATTCAATTTCGGACTAAATGAATAGTGTAGTTGACCAAAACCAGAAAAAATTACCAACTTTGAAAAATCATCGAATATTCTGTAGATCTATGAAAATTATAATCTTTAGCTTCTCAAAAATCTCTCAATGAGACCTAATTTCATACCAAATCTCATATTAAGACTAACTCATTTGGCCAAAAAGTGATATAGGGTTCCATAATGGTCAATTTTGGTTCCATATGAGATACGAAAATTGCCAAATGGCTTTCCCTTGGTTGTGGCACCTTTGGGGCAAGTCTAAAAGCATATTTAAGACTTGTGTGAGCTGCCCAAATGGTTCCAAATCCCATGCATCTCATTTTGGCCTTTCCATGCACACATATGCACATTTCCATAAACTCATTCATGAAGCCATCTTTGCCATATATACTCAATTCACATTCCATTATTCATATAACACATACTTTCATTTCTACTTCATATAATAGCATAATTACATATGTCTCAAGGGTCATAAACCATTTACAACATTCATATATATCATTATGGTTCATTATGGCTTTAAAAGGAAAATGCTAGACATATGGATGTCAATCTTCTTCCTTCAATGTTGTTGGCTCCCATTAACATATCCACTTAGTCCACCTAGCATGTGAGATCATTGGAGAGGAAGGAATGAGATTCAAAGAATCCCAATAGCTCATCTTCCATTCAATCATACATAATATATGCAAAACAAGTCTTAAAAATGCAGGCTTAGCTTGTGAACAAGTCATACAAGACATTAAAGAGCTCACCAAGTGTTTGGATTGGCCTCACACTTTTCCTCATGGATTTTGGACTTGTCTCACCCATTCTTTAAGAGCTTTGGACTCAACCATACTCTTGGGAGCCCACTTTGCTTTTGGGAGACTCTTTACTTTGTCTCAACCAAGCTCAAGGGTTCTTCGCTCACCCTCACCATGGTCAAGAGTTCTTGGCCTCTCCACACTCAAGCAAACTCTTGAAACATCATACATTCATTTGAAAACATAACATGACATCATGAAATTATGGCATATAAAATCATGCTAGCATACTTTTCATGGCTTAAAAATATACATACGCACATTCTAAAACTGGTGCCGTGGTCAACTTGTGCTTCAACTCTTGAAAACTACTCTCACATTTCTCATTCCACACAAACGACACACTCTTTCTAGTAAGCCGGGTCAATGGCATTGCTATCTGAGAAAAGCCCTGAAGGAACCTCCTGTAATACCCTGCTAAACCTAGAAAGCTCCTGATCTCTGTCACTGTTCTAGGTCTCTCCCACTGCAATACTGCCTCTACTTTATAGGGATCTACTGCGACCCTTGCTTGGGAGATCACATGACCCAGAAACTGAACCTCAGTGAGCTAAAAATCACATTTACTAAGTTTAGCGTACAACTGTCTCTCTCTTAAGGTCTCTAAGACTAATCTCAAATGCTACTCATGCTCCTCTCCACTTTTCGAGTAGATGAGGATGTCATCTATGAAGACTACTACAAACCTGTCTAGCTATGGCTTGAAAACTCTATTCATATAATCCATAAAAACTGCAAGTGCATTCGTTAACCCGAAGGGCATAACTAGGAATTCATAATGCCCGTATCTGGTTCTAAAAGCTGTCTTGGGAATATCACTCGCCTTTACTCTGAGCTGGTGATATCCCGACCTGAGGTCTATCTTAGAGAACACTGACGCTCCTGCTAACGATCTAGGAGGTCATCTATGCGAGGGAAAGGGTACTTATTCTTAATGGTAATCTTATTGAGTTCCCTGTAGTCTATACATAGCCTAAGGCTCCCGTCCTTCTTCTTTACAAATAGCACTGGGGCTCCCCATGGTGAGACACTGGGTCTGATGAAACCCTTCTCTAAGAGCTCCTCTATTTGCTTCTTAAGCTCTGCTAGCTCAGTGGGGGCCATTCTATAAGGGGCCTTAGACACTAGACCTACCCCAGGTGCGATGTCTATAGGAAACTCGACCTCTCTCTCTGGGGGCAGTCCACTCATCTCTTTGGGGAATACTTCTGGAAATTCCCTCACTACGGGCATCTCATCTATACCCTCTTCTACCTCAGCCTGTACTGAAAAGAAGACCATATACCCCTGACAACCATGCCCTAGAGATCTCTTAGCTTGGGAAATGGTCATGACAGACAATTCAGCCCTAGTACTAGGCACAGTCCCACACTCAGGTAAAGTAATACACCTGTGGCTACAGTCTAGTGTGGCATTATTGGCAGACATCCAGTTCATGCCAATTATCACATCAATATCGATGAGGGGCATGCATATCAAATCAAGGGTGGTCAGGCAATAATTAAATTGGATCACACAATTAAAGCAAGCATGGGAAGTGATGGCTCGGTTTCCAGTGGGGGTAGATACATGCAACTCATATGGCAATGTATGCATACTCAGACCCGACCTCTTAACACAGTCATATGATATGAAAGAGTGGCTAGCGCCCGAATCAAATAAGGCAGTTACTGAAAAATCATTTATCTTAATCGTACCTTGAATCAGACTCGGGGATTGGCTAGCCTCTTGCTGTGATAGGGCAAAAACTCTACCTTGGGTCTGTGGTCTAGGAGGAGGAGCCATCTCTCTCTGCTGTGCGATCGGTAGAGGGGCCTGTGGAGGAACTTGCATACAGTCTCTGGCTATGTGCCCCGGCCTGCCACATCTATAACATACATTTTGCCCCGTATAACACGGCCTGGTACCGTGATTCTTGCCACACTGGGGACATATGAGGGGTGGAACACTGCCTTTACTTGACTGAGTTCTTCTTTTCTTTCCCCTTTGGTTCCACTGACTCTTTCCACCTCTACGGCTTGTCACTGCCGGCTGGGAACCGTCTCTAGATCTCTTAGGCTCAGGGAGGGGAAGTAATGGTCTGGCGCTGGAGGTAGGTTGCATCATCCTGATATTCGTTTCTGTCACTCTGCATACTTCTACCAGGGTATGGAAGTGCCTGATTCTCTGGGGCACCACCCTGTCTCAGATCTCAGGGAGCAAACCCTTCTCTAGCCTATCTGCCCTCCATTTCTCATCATCATGTCTCTGTAGGTATGAGGAATATCTAGAGAGCTCGATGAACTTTGCTACATATTGGTCCACAGACATCCCCGGTGTCTGTCTCAGCAGAATAAACTCTGACTCCTTCTCATCTCTGATGGAGTCATGGAAATACTTCTCGTGGAATGCCTCGAGGAATGTCTCCCACGTGATCGGGACGTTCCTCGCTCTCAGTATCGGCTCAGTGCCCTTCCACCAATATATCGCTTCTTTTCTTAACTGAAAGGCAGCCATCTTGGCTCTCTGCTCAGATGTACACTCCATAACCTCGAAAATCTGCTCTAGTTCTATAATCTAGGCCTCGACTCTATCTGCACTCATCTCACCATCAAAGGTGGGAGGCCCAAACTTTCTAAACTGGGTAACTACTTTTCTGATCGAGGGCTGCTGCTCAGCAGGAGGCATCTAAGCTGGTGGAACTGGGGCTACGGCCTGTATGTGTGGCTGTGCATCTATAGGAGTCGCCCCTGAATGCTCAGGATGATCTGAGTGTGGAACTGGCTGAGGAGGGGGAGGTGTAGGACCTTGGCTATCTCTCTCAGCAAGCCGTTCTTGCAGCTGCATGATAACAGCTTGCTGCTGATCCAAGCGAGCCACTATACTCTATAAGGCTCCAGCTACTGGATCACTAGGCCCGGCCTCATCTGCCTAAGCCACTCTGGAAGGCCTACCTCTTCCTCTACCTCTACCTCTGCCTCTGCCTTGGCGCGTGTCAACCATCTTTCTGAAACATATAACATGGCTTAGCATACATAAAAGGGACACATGCCACTTTCATACACTCAATCACCCATAGCAAGCTCATAAACATCTTGGCAACTCTCAACATATGCTACAACTCACAATGAAAGCCTAAAACTTTGCTCTGATACCACCAAATGTAACACCTTAACCTCTAGCTCATACCCATCATGCCCACATATTCATATGCACATGCGGAACTCACAAGGGAGATGATTTCTCTACCTTGGCACTTTTTCTCTAAGGCATATTGTATGGGTAGAGATCCACTTAGAAGTAACATGGACCGGTTGAGCTCTCTCTATGCCTCCTCATGCTCAATTACACTATTGAGGCTTATTTCAATCCCAAACATATGCTTCAACTCATGGGAAGCAAAAAGGGATTGGAGACATGCATTTTCGTTCTTGGCAGATTTTGCTTCATTTCTGGGCTAAGTTTGAAAATCCATAACTAAATGCAGACAAATCGTAACCACATGATCTGGGTCATTCTAGAAAGCTTGAGACATCTACTTCATGCTAAAAATAAGTAGAAGTCTCAATATCTCACATACTCTGCGTTTGACATCAAAATAGTTCACTGGTCAGAGGGGGCTTCTTTTCTGTCACAGTTTACTGATATGGACTTTGAAAATGTCTAACTAATTCCAAAAAAAATCCAATGCTCATAAACTATATCTCTATGGAAATATGTGGATTTTAGCTAGAGGAGAAAAATATCTCCAGATCAGTTCACCAAGCCAATTTCCCGGAAACCGATGAAACAGTACTTCGGGTCTGGTTGGGTGTCTGATTCTGGGCAGGAACTTCGAAATTGTATAACTTCCTCTCTATACCTCTAAATGAGGTGCTTTCAGTTCCTACAAGTCACTGTCACCATCTAGTTTCTGTATATAAAATTTCGTATCCATTGGACTACGTTTGCCCCTCGGATGACACGTTTCTCAAACTAACCAAATGAACAGTGATTTCCAAAATCCGAATTTCTGATGTCAACTTTGAAAAATCATAGAAAATGCTATAGACCTCTAAATGACATGAAATTTAGCTTCCCAGAAATCTCTAAACATAATCTAGCTACATGTCAAATCTCATAGCAAGAAGAGGTCATATGGCTAATCTATGACATCATGTGCAAGAAGGCCCTCTCTTGGCCAAAAGTGGGGTTCATAGGGTCCAATCTTGACTTTTCTACTTCTATGACTCTTTGAGCACATGAGAAAGCATCTATAGGAGCTATCAATCATGCCTCAAGTGTCTAATAACTTAGATTGGGGAAACTCACTATCCCATGCCCACTTATGCACCCATATAGTCTATACTACTTTGAGTATTGCATATCAAAATTGCCTCTTCATTCATCATAAACTTCATTCTCATACATTCATCATTCATACATACATTATCTTACAAAAACTCTTAAGAACTACATCATATACATTAGTACTTTACATATACAACTCTCATGTACAACACATTACAAGAAACCTTTACACTCTCCTTTAGCTTCCCCTAGCTTCATGCTTGGTGGTGTTTCCCATCTCTAATCTCACTTGGTCCACCTGGCATGGTTGGATGGTGGAGAGGGAGAGTGAGATTCATGGAATCTCAGTAGTTCAACTCTCATTCAAACATACATAAATCGCATGCAACAAGTCTCATCATGCATGTATGGCATATTAGCATATAAAACCATGATGAAAACGTTTAAAACACATGAATTGGCTAAGCATAAAGGAAAACATTCTCAACATGTGAGTAGGCCATACATAACATCTAGGAGCTTGCTAAGTACTTGGATTAGCCTCACCCACTCCCTTGTGGCTTTTGGATTTGCCTTTCCCATTCTTTAGAGGTCCTTAGACTCAACCCTTACTCTTTGGGAGTCAACCTCACTTTTGGAAGACCTTTTACTCTTGTCTCAACCAACTTAGGGCTTTGGCTCATCCTCACCTTGGCTATAGGGTTATTGGCTTTTCCATTTCCTCAAGCAACCCCAAAACAATCACATAAATTATTATTTCAATTCATAACATATCATCATGCTAACACACTTCTCATAGCTCATATCATTCATACACACAAGCAAGACAATGTAAACACACAATTATGCATGAGAGAAAGTGGAGAGAACTACCTTGCTAGCTATTCACTACTTGCTCTTTCACTTGTCTCCTCCCTTGTTGGTTTCACAACAACTTCTAGATGGGAGAGCTTCTCTTGAGCCTAACCACACAAAAGCATGGAATTAATGCCTTAATACTTGCTTCTTAAGCTAGGGATTACTTCTAATTAACTCTAATGAGCTTCTCAACCTAGGTTTTATCCTCTCACTAGAGTCCATTAGTTATATCCTCTCTTTTCTCAACTCTTAAACTCTTAAGAAAGGGGGAAAGTAAGAAAGAGAAGACTATATACTTCTAATCTCTCTCAAGAATGGTTTCCCACTCTCTCTCTTCTGAACCAACCTCAAGACCTAACCATTTTTGCTATCTAAACCATAGGAAAGAGGGGGAAAGGGGAGAAGGGCAACATACTAAGAGGAAGCCATGAGAATTCATACCTTTCTTGTGCTTTCTTCTTCTCTTCAGCTTCTCTCTCTCCTTCGCCCTTTTCTCTCTCCTAAGATGAGCTTGAGTCGGTTAGAAGAAGAAAGAAGAGATTTGGAAGCTTTTAAAAAGTCAAACTCTCTTTTTCTCGCTTTTCTGGACCGCTCTCGCTATAGCGAGTCATTACCCTCGCTACGGCGAGCTCGTGTCTGTTCCAAACCTCTATCTTCGCTATGGCGTCGCTACAGCGAGCTCGTGTCTATTCTAGACCTTCGCTATGGCGTCGCTATGGCGAGATCGTGTCTGTTCCAGACCTCTGTCTTCGCTATAGCGTCGCTACGGCGAGCAACTCCTTGGTTTCTATATGGAATGCCGCACTCGCTATAGCTAGGAGCATATTCGCTACGGCGAAGGGGCATTCTCGCTATGGTAATTCCATTTCTCGCTATGGCGAGAAGACTTAGAAAATTCTCAGCTCTTCGAAAATTTTCCAGCTTTCACTTTCCCTTTTCTTTCCTCATTTCTTTTCTATTTTCTTTTTTCTTGGTTGTTACATGCTCTGCTAAGTAAGTATTTTTTCTTTGTATAGGGCTTAGAGAGCTTGAAGTTGAGCCCTGAACTGACCTTATACGATGTTTCTATAATTAATTATGTATTTTCAAAATTAGATAAGAATTTGGAAATGACCAAATGAATAGTCAAATTGTATGAGAAAGTTTTTGAAAGGAAAAATTTTTATCAGTTTAGGCTCTTCGTTGACTCATCTAAATTTTATATAAGGTAATTGTAGTAGGAAAAGTGTTATAACATAAGGTATTACACTAAAAGTCCCTAAGAATGGGTGAGACAAAGCCAAAAGTTTCAAAAAAGTGAGGCTAAGTCAAAAGTCCCTTGAAAGTGGGTGAAGCAAATCCAAAAGTCCTAAAGAAATTGGGTGAGGCTAGAGCAACGCCCTTTAGAGCCTATATTTGACATGTATGAGTTCACATGATAAGAAAATTGATTTATGTATGCTTATGAGACATGTTTATGGCATGCTTGCATTCTTTGACATGTAAATACATCATATATGTATGTTTGAAAGGGTAAAAAGCTATTGGTATTCTTTGAATCTTACTCTTCCCTCAACGTATACTAACCATGTTTAGGTAAGCCAAGTGGACCAATGAATAGAGGCTAAACATCTTAAAGCATGAGACTTTGATAATGGAATAGAAATTTATGTATTTTGATGTCAAAGTTTGTATCCATATGAT
The DNA here is from genome assembly GCA_026724425.1 of Erythrophleum ivorense. Classification (NCBI taxonomy): domain Eukaryota; kingdom Viridiplantae; phylum Streptophyta; class Magnoliopsida; order Fabales; family Fabaceae; genus Erythrophleum; species Erythrophleum ivorense. The sequence continues at coordinate 28,973,119 of JAIUCV010000008.1, forward strand.
ATAAATGTAATGTAAACCATTGAGCATAAGCAAATATATGTAAATATGATGTATGAATGGAATTTGGAACCAAATGAATGCATATGTGAGTTTTTGCCATCCATGTGCCTTGATGTATATGTGTATATTAGCAATTAGGATAGTGGTTTTGAGATGCATGAGGATTTGGACCATTTGGGATGCTCTCATAGGCTATGTTTATGCTTTTGGACATGCTCAAATAGTTGTGGTTTGAGTAGAAGACCATTTGGTGTCTTTTTATCACTTTATGGACTTCAAATTGGCTATTTTATTGAGCTGAACTAAAGTCTGACCAAATGGATGATTTTTATATGAAATTTGGCAAGAAAATAGGTCTCATCTAGATATTTTCATAGAATTAAAGAGCACTCAATTTGGAGCTCTAGAGAATTTATTATAATTTTTCAAAGTTTCCCAAATTATGCAGAAATTGTCAAGGGTACTATTCATATGGTCAATTTGCTTTCCTGTGTCATTTGTGGGTCCAATGAAGTCTAATGCTTATGAGATTTTACAAACATAAACTATACATCATAAGCTTTCCATAGCCGTAGAGCACGTCATTTGGAGCTCTATAGAGGGAGAAACAAAATTTTGAAGTTCTAGGACCTATAGCTATCCAAGAGCATAACCTAGGTTACTATTATGTTATTTTTCATGGACTAAATACTACTGTCTTGATCTAGAATTATTTTTATAGTTAGCTAATATCTAGAGCTTTCCAAAAAGCTATAATCTGTATGATTTTAATTTTTCTAAAATTAGTTATAAATTTTCAAAATTCATATTAGGAATTTAGAACACTAACTCAAGAGCAAAATTTTGGTTTTGTGAAATATAGTTCCAAATCCAAGATTCTTGAGATGAATTGTGGTGTTTTTGATATGAATGGATATGTTATGAATGGAAAATGAAATTTATAAGTCCATATGGTCCCTAAAGCCAAGAATGATGTAAATGGGTTTTCAATTTGCAATTTCTTGCTATCAAAAGTGCTATATTCATGTAATTGTATTAAGATAAGCCTTTGTCATAGAATGTAATAGCTAGGAAGCTAAGATATTACACTTGTTCTCTAATAGTGTACTTATGTATTGACTTAATATCACATATTCATGATTTAAAGTCATCAGTTACTATACATACTAGTCTTGATATATTTTTGCTATCCTATATCACAATAATACTTGACTATATACAATTTAAGAATAATAATTATTCTAGGGATAATTACCATATTAAGTTATATTGCATAGATATAAAACCAAAATATAATAATTGTATTGCCTAAATATGATACAATGTATGTTATTATAATCATCTCATGAATGGATTCTAGGGCATATGTCATGCCTACACATATCATATGTTACAACTTATAATGTTGAAGAACTTTGTAATACTATTAGAAGACCCTGTTGACAAGGTTTTAGTTTCCACAATGTATAATACAAGATCTTGTTAACAAGATCCTGGACCTAGGAGATTTTTATTATCATACCTATGGGATTCTTAATAAGGTTACAAGAAAGCAATGGTTCATAACTTTATTCTTCTAATTACCATACAAATTCTCATCCTGTTGTGAAGAAATGGAAGCTACCATAGTTACAATTTATCTGAGTTTTTGGACCTGTTTTTGTGAAATTTCTTTCCCCCATAAAATGTCATCCTAAAATCATAAAAATGGGTAGAATGACTCCTTATTATATTAATTATAAGCTTATAAAATAGTTTTCAAAAATTCCTATCCCCTTAACCAATGCCATTTAAACTACTACCCTATTTGAACTCGTTGCACACTATCCCTTCTGTTTCTGACTTTGTTACCCTATCAAACGAACTCCAAAAATTCCAAAACTTTCCAGTCCTAAGTTTATGTCTTATCTATCTTCCCATAAAATTTTGTGTAATAATTCATTCATTTACCTATATAACGTAATTTATTACGAATCCCACTCAAAGCTATCCTGCATAAAGGTTAAGTTGAATTAGCACATTGTTCTTAAGACCTAGCCTATTCCAAAAATTCTATAACCATCCAGATGTTAAGTTAAGTTTAAAGGATGAAGTACTCATGATAAAAATTTGGGCTTAGAACTCCCCCTCTAACTATTTCTACAAGTGGCATATGTCAAACACCTAAAAAGTACATAACAATGATGACTTATCAGTTCAATATACTCTGTCATTTTTCAACCAACTCAGGGAATTTGCACATAAACTTTAAAATGGTTTCCCTAACATCAATTAAACATAGACCCTTACTCCACCATCAATCTTAAGATAATGATAATCAATTTCATGCAAAAATAGTAACTAAGGTTACTTTAACATAAAGTTCCACACTTCTATCAGACATTGATGTCAGATTGTACGGGAAGTTCCTCACATGTCATTTTCAAACAAATACAAAATAAAGGTTTACAAAACCACTGTATGTTCTCACAACTAGAGTCATACTTTAACATTTAACATTTAACATTATTTTGAGAATTTTCAAAGCTAAATACAGAATAGTATGCAATCAACTTGTCGGCTTGTTTATTTTTAGCTTGTTTGCATCCGTCTATGGTATATTTAATATCTAGAAAAATAGTTAGCTTCATAATGAGATAAAGTCTCAATGGAAAACAATGTATTCAATGAGCATACACATAAATAGCATTGAACAATATTTAGTATACATTCAATGCACAACTCTATGTAAGAGCACGTAATTCCATATAGCAATATACATTTGTTCATTAGGCTAATGTGCTTCCGTCATTGGCCAATAACAATGATCTAACACTCATGAGAGTCACATTAGTGGACATACATGCAACCATACACAGTATAAGAAATTTAGAAATTATCCAGTGTAATTATGTACGTACATAAAAAGAATGCAGTGTTATCTACTTATTTCGTTACTGTCGTTTAGCCGAGTTATTCTTTAGCCTTTGTTATTTTAGTGGCTTCCCTACAATTTTAGTCATGCATTACTGTGAATAAGAGCTATTAAAGGTCAAATTTTAAATTAAACCAAGCTGCTATCCTCCTTCATAGTAAGTCCTTAGTCACTAGTTTTTCCTAACCTTGGTATGTCCATTTTGAATTATAGCAATTATTTATACGCACCTTGTATAACATTCAATTACATAGTTCCATCTAGTGTCTAAATATCCCATATACATACTGCCCCTTTTTGTGCTATTTCTATAATCCATTTTAAGACATTCTTAAGGTGCTAACTCCACAGCCAATTAGATACTCCATCCCTTTTCCATTATACTCTCTTCCTTGGTTTTATTAGTTTTAAAGGAGTAAGTTTAAGTACTCACCTTCAATATTTATGGCTTCTTGCTAAGCTTCTTTAGTGTTCTTTTCCTCACACTTTTATTATTGTCCAACCATAGTAAGGTGCTCTAAATTCAAACTTTCAACTAGTTGGAATGAAAGCAAAAATTTGAAACATACTAAATTTCCCATTCTTACCTTTGATGGAGTCTTTTGTACCTTGGTTTATCTTCTCATCCTTTCATTCCCATAGCTGCCTGAGCTCTTCTCCTCTTCTTACCACTATATCTCTTGGCCAAAATGAAGTTAAGGAGAAGGAGGATGATTGTAATTGGACACCTCATGTTTCCAACCGATAATGGATTTCATTAAGGCAATTTAAAATTCCTTTTTCTCTTTACTTACTCGGTGCTATGCTAGGCAGCAACATATATGTATATTATTCCCATCTAAGCTATATATTAGATATAATATTTGACTCCCACAGTCAAACCAGAATGTGAGCACTAACCTAATGCAATTGCAGATATATATATGGTACGATGGGATCATAAGGGGGTTAGGTACATGTGATTTGTTTATTTGGGAATGTCATTTGCTCTACTCAATTGCTTTATTAGGTGTCTCCCTCTCATGTTTCTAACCAAGCATGACGTTAGATAACTTATGGCTCTCCCATTGTTCATGCTAAGTCCCACTTTCATCTTATTAATTTAAATAAGGCAAATAGCAGTCCACACAGCTGCATAGATTGGTTGCATAACTAAATATGTATATCTATATTTTGATGAGAGATGGCTTTCATGAAATGCTTGTTTTCCAAGGTCATAATGCATCACCGAGCTATACATATATATATTCCTAGTGTATCCCTTCTTTCTCTTAATAATGCTTACATCACTTGGCCACTAAGGTATCACGCTTTCTCATTATCTTCCAACAATTATTTCTAATGGAACTCCTTATCCATTGCATTGCTAAAGAAGGGTCAAGGGCTATACCCGAATATACATATGTATAATGATAAAGCGGAATATCAAATTGGCATATGTTTTTGTCCTTATCCTTCCTTGTGTTTTTTGTTTCTTCCTCCACCTATTTGCTCAACCATACCATAAGTTAATGGTTTTAAGGCTTATTCCAATGTCTATTAAAATGCTAACTGATATCTGCAACTATTTGAATAAGCTACCCCTAGGCCAAATGCACCTACTAATATACATTCATGTATGTGAAGGTAATGCAATGATATGATGAGGATGGTCACAAGCTTGCATTTGAGTTATTTCTATATGTTTCTACCTTAAACAAAATACATATCAATATCTCATTAAAGCTTCCTAACATATGTCTTACTTTCTAGTCTTAATTAAATCTATTAGTTTTTAATAAGCCTTGGTTAGTTCCTTAATGTTTTCCTTGGTGTTCTTTGTCAGTTAGCCTAGTTACGTTACCATTTACAAAAAAATTAACATGTGATAGCATACACCAATAGTTTCACATAAAATAAAATAGATACCCTAAGGCATATTAGTAAATAGCTTTGCTCCCCTTAAGGCCACCACTCTCTTTTAGAACATGCTAAGAGAAAAGTTTCTCCTACTTAATAATTTGATCCTTGAGAGTTCCTCTAGCTCTTACTTGGTGTGGATACAGTTAGAGGCAAGATGCTTGGGTTGTTTTTGGGAATCATCAAAAGTGCCATTCTTGGATTCACAAGGATTAGGATACTTAACATATTCAAGCACTTATTTGGTGGAAGAGGCGTGATATGTCGTAGGAGGCATGATTTGATGGAGAGTTTCACCAAATTAGATCTATATCCTATCTTAATTTTTGTTTGGTGATCTTGAAGAAAGTCTAATATCTAAAAAATTATGAAATTGAGACTTTTTTGAGGGAAAATAATTAAATTAGAGATTTAATTAATTTTTCAAGAAATTTGAATTTTATTTTGAAATAATAGAGAAATTAGGATTTTACAAGATTATATATAGAAATACAGTTTATGGAATTATTGAGGAAATTATTTAATTTTATGGGTTTAATTAATTAATTCGAGAAATTTAAAAAATTTATCTTGTAATTTTTTAGAGATTATATATCCTTATGATTAAATTAAATGGAGTTGGAAATAGTTTTAATATGGGACCTTATATTTCTTTAGTTTCAAAAGCTAAAACCTAACTCATGGAATCCAGACCTAAGGAAAATAAGCAAAGACCTATAGGGCCCATAACCTATTTGGACTCTTAATCTATAACCCACTTACTTAAATGCTGATCACTTCATCCTCTCTTCATTTTTCAGGCACGCATGCATAGCCAGAAAGAGAAGAGAAAATTTAAAGAAGAAGAAAAGAAGTTGAGGGCAATGATTAAAGCTAGATTTAAAGGGGAAGATGTAACACCATAACTTTAATGCTCAACTCATGCAAATCCCATGCCTCATCTCATGTAAATTCTGTGGGAAGCAACATAATGGCATAAGGAATCATAAATCAAAATGCCTCTCCATTGGTAAAAATTTTCTCTTAAAGTCCTGTGGGTCATATGGACTTATCCTTCTCATTCTCACATTCAAATTCCTAAATACCACTCATAACAAGCTCAAGAGATGGTCCATACCTCGAGCAAAGGGATCAAATACATAAAATACACTCGTGTAGCCTAAGATCAGCTTTCTAGATTATGTGCCTAAACTTTGAAAAATCATAAATAATTCTAGAAAAATCAAAATTAGGAACACTATACCATTGTAGAAAGCTATAGATGCTAAAAATAAATCTAGACCATAACAGAGGCTATTAAGCACCAGACACTGATGGAACGATACCAGAGATCAGCTGTCATCCTTGGTACTGTTCTCCAACTTCAAAACTTCATATCTCCCTATTCAGAGGTCCAATTGGGTGATCTCAGTGGCCATGGAAATATTATCATGTCTAGTTTATGCTTGTAAAATTTCATGAAAATTGGACATCATTTGCCCCATGACTGATATAGCCCAAATATCTAACCATACGAACAGTACCTGTATCAGTTTAGCAAAAAAAATAGAAACTTTGGAAATTCATAATTAACTCTACAAAGCTCCAAATAATCTGGGCTTTGCTTTCCAGAAATCTCTAGATAATATCTACATGTGTACCAAATTTTATGAGCAAATTCATCCATTTGGTTAGATCTTGACGTTGGGTTGTGAAATGGTCATTTTTGAGCTTTACAAAGGGTCCAAATGGTCCAAATTGAGCTCCAAGGCAACCAAGACCACTTGAGCAAGTGGGAATGCACCAAAATGACATTCTAAACTTGTCTTAAAGGTTCACAAACCCATATTTCTCAAACTCACTCATCCACCCCATGATATACACAAGAATGCATACGTCTAGTCTTGCCATTCCATACCCAAACCATGTTATATCATACATTTGGCATCAAATCTCATTCATACATCATTCATTTGGGTAATTATTCATGCTCATATGATTACATAACAATTTCATCATGAGATTACATCATTTGCCATGTGTATGGTGATGAAGGCTATTTTTATATATTTTAATCCTCCTAACTTAAATATTTTAATGATCAAATATGGCTTTAGGGATTTACTTAGGTGGATAATTGATTTTAGTAGCTATTTTTGCACTTTAGGAATTAAAATACAAAATCATTGATTTTAAATGCATAAATCATTTAAAATGAATTTTGTGAATTTTTCTCATTTTTTTTGTGCAAATTTTGGGCAAATCATCTCTCATGTTGATGAAGGAATGGATGAATCATGCTACACAACTCCCATGTTAAACCATGCTCCATGTTGCAGCAACACAAAAACACACATTCCATGTAGTAACCCATTGAATCATCATGTTCTGCTCGAGGGAGAAACAAAGAAGAATAGCCACATGTTGTAGCTAAGGAGCAACGTGAGATGGTGTGAAAAGAAGAAGCATGAGTAAAAGTATGGGCAGAACATGGAAATAAAGAAGCTAAGCTCACATGGAAAAAACATAGCAAAAATATGAAGCCATGAGCAGAAATACATACATGCAGAAGAGAAGCTATGAGTTGAGTGGGAAAGAGGAAGAGAAGCTTCATGCTTAACTGAAACAAGAAGCCACGACCACGTGAAGAATGAAGAAAAGAACACACCTGTAGTAAAGCATAGAAGGCATGGGTTTGGAGAGCTAAAGATTTAGAATCACATGAGAAGGAAGGTTATGGGCAAAGTAAGAAGCTCATGGAGCATAACAGAGAAGAAACACATATAGTAGCTATAGAAGCACGAGCCAGCGGAACAAAGCATGTAAGCAGTACAACACATGAAGAGAGCCACATAAGGGAGATTTAAATGAAGCTCATGTGTGAAAAGAAGAAGCATGAATAAGAAATAAAGAAAAGAACATGAGTTTAAAATGGGGGGCTGAGCAAATAAAAGGAAATGGAAGATTCTCACATGGAAGAAATGAAGGAGCCCTCAGCTGAAGGAGTTACTAGGCAGTAGCATGTAGTAAAACATGAAGATGAAGTTGCAATTTAAAAAAGGGATAAGAGGTCTACAGCCATGCTGTAACACCATAAATTTTATCTCATCTTATGCTTTTAAATGGCTTAATATCATGAATCATGTACGTTTCCCATGAAAAAGCCAAGGAAATAATTATTATTTTTGCATTGCATCGAATCAAAAAATTTCATTCTGTGTCACGTGGACCGTGTGAGCTCATGTTATATATCCTTATATTTAAATACATCAATACAACTCATTTGCATCACAAAATCACGCCCATAATTCATGGAAACCGAAATGAGGCATAAAATGGGATTGTTTAATTTTGGCCAGATTTGCCCATTTTCTAACCAAATTTGGAAAATCATAAATAATTTTAGAAAAATCAAAATCATGCCATCTTGGTCATCCTAGAAAGCTATGGATGTCTAATTCATAAAAAATATGCTCAGATCATAAAATTCAACACATAGGACATTTGATATCGAAAATGGTCCAGAGGTCTGACTGCATTCTGTAACTGTCACAGAATTCTATAGAAAACTTTGAAAATGTCCAATTAATTCCACAAAAATCCAATCCATGAAAATGATACCAATATGGAAATTCTTGGATGTTAGCTAGAGAATAAAAATATCTCTAGACTAGTTCATTAAGCCCAAACCTCGAAATTTAATGGAACAGTAACTCAGGTCGGGCAAAATTCTTGATACTAGACAAAATGTTCAAAAATTCATATCTCCCTTTCAAGACCTCCAAATGAGATGCTTCTAATTGGCATGAGTCACTGTGAACATCTAGTTTCTCTATATAAAATTTCATGGCAATTGAACATCATTTGAGCCTTATGTGACAAAATTCATTGTTGAACCAAATGAATAGTGTAGCAGACCAAAATTAAAAAAATAGACAACTTTGAAAAATCATCAAATATTCTATTGACCTCCAAAAATTATGATCTCTAGCTTCCCAAAAAGCTCTCAATGATACCTAATTGCGTGGCAAATCTCAAATCAATAATAACTCATTTGGCTAAAAAGTGACATAAGGTTCCATTATAGTCAATTTTGGCTTCATATGGGATATCAAAATTGCCAAATGGCTTTCCCTTGGTTGTGGCACCTTTTGGGCAAGTCTAAAAGCACATTTAAGACTTTTACGAGCTGCCCAAATGGTCTCAAACCTCATGCATCTCATTTTGGCCATTTAATCCATACTTATGCATATGTACATCAAACTTTCAAATTGCATACTTTGGCATTACATACTCAAATTCTATTCTAGAGTTCATACATCATATCTATACATTTATACATCACATAATATCATATTTACACATGTTTCAAGGGTCATAGACCATTTACAATAACAATATACATCATGAAGCATCATTATGATTTCAAAAAGGTAAAAGCTAAGTATATGGTTGTCAATCTTCCTTCTTCAATGTTGTTGGCTCCCATTACCATAGCCACTTAGTTCACCTAGCATATTAGATCATTGGAGAGGAGGGGATGAGATTCAAAGAATCCCAATAGCTCATCTCCCATTCAATCATACATAATATGTGCAAAGCAAGCCTTACAAATACATGCATAGAGAAAATGGAAGTCATGGACATTTAAAAAGCACGCTTGGCATATGAACAAATCATACAAGACATTCAAGAGCTTATCAAATGTTTGGATTGGCCTCACACTTCTCCTCATGGATTTTGGACTTGCCTCACCCATTCTTTAAGAGCTTTGAACTCAACCATACTCTTGGGAGCCCACTTTACTTTTGGGAGACTCTTTGCTATGTCTAAACTAATCTCAAGGGTTCTTGGCTCATCCTCACCATGATGAAAAGTTCTTGGCCTCTCCATACTCAAGCAAACTCAAACAAACATCATGCATTCATTTGAAACATAACATGACATCATGAAATCATGACATATAAGATCATGCTAGCATACTTTTCATGGCTTGAAAATACTCATACACACATTCTAAGACAAGCTAAACACACATCCATGCATGAGAGAAGGTGGAGAGAGCTACCTTGTGTACACTCACACGCTCTTTCCTTAGATTTCAAGCCTCCTCTTCCGGCCACAAACCTACAAATTGGTAGAGATGGTTTCTCTTAGCCTAGATACAATTTATGGGAGCCAATTAGGTTCATGAAACATATTCTAAGGCCACACAACTTGGTTAAACACTAAATTGCTCTATAACCCCCATTATCGTCCATAAAGGCACCTAATGAATCAACACCCCTCAAATAATTTCTAGGCCTCATTCTTTCCTCTTAAATATGATTTTTGACTCCTTTTAAGCTTCTTGGAGTCATCACACCATTAAAACAAAGGGCCTAGCATCATGTTGCTTATTCAGGTCATAATATGGAACCTAAGGCACCAAATCAATTTCTATGAGTTCTAATTTTTTTCCAAGGCCTCCCTTCATTTTCATTCATCAAATATGACTCAAGAATAAAAAAATTTAAAACTCTCCCTAGCTACACAAACATGCCTAAGCCAAGACATAAGGCAATGTGGCTTCCTTGGAGATTTCTTTGTTTTCTTGAAGGAGGAAGCTTGTGGGGAGCATCTTAGGTGTCTCAAGAACTCATTAAAACTCTTAATTAAACCTAGGAAGTATCATACAAACTCAGATTTTGTAAAGTGCACTTGAAACCCTAAGTTTTACATCTTGATTTCTAATAGCTAGTTTGTTATTTTCTTTGCATATTCTTGTTCTTCTCCATCAAATACCTAAGATTCACCCTTTGTTTGGTTGAAAATTTAACTCCCTAGGGCAGACCATATATAGGTTGAAACATGCACAAGAGAAGGGAGGAGGAAGACCAAGTGGAAGGATTGCATGCTACCTTGTTTTCCTTGAATTTCCTTGCTTGTTCTTCGCTTTCCTTGGCCTCCTTACTTGATTTTTGAAATTTCCCCTCTGTTCTTCCTTCAAAATAGCCCTTACAACTTTAGAAAAATCATGGAGAAGAAGAGGGAAAAAGAGAAGAAGAGATTGGCTAAGAGAAAGCATGAAAATAAGCACTTAAATAGCCAAGAGAACTCATAGATTAAATCAGTTTTTACAATCCCCTTAAATGCTCTACACTTTTCTAACTTTTAGGTTCATGACTTTCCATGGGGTTTTGTTCATTTTCATGGAGGAAGAGGCATATGGGGGACCTCTTAGGGATTTTAGAAACTCAAGCAAACACTCATCTAAGCTAGGGAATTCATGGATCAAAACAGATTTCACAATGTCTCCATGAATCCCTCACTTTTCTATCTTGTGTTTTCATGCTTCTTTCTTTGATTTCTTTCCACCTACTTGCTTCTCACACTCTAAAATCTATGAATCTCCCTTGCTAGGACTAGAATTCATCTCCCTTTGATTGGGCTCTATATGGGATGAAATTATCACATGGAAGAGAAGGGAAGAAGAAGCATGGAAGACAACAAGTTACCTTTGTAACAGCCAGGAAAAATAAATGAGAAAAGAAATGAGAAAAGAAAGGGAAAGGAAAAGAGCTGGAAATTTTCAAGGGCTAGAAACTTTTCTAAGTCTTCTCGCCATAGCGAGAATGCCCTCTCGCCGTAGCGAAAATGTTACTAGCTATAGTGAGTGCGGGCATTCCATACAAAAACCAAAGAGTTGCTCGCAGTAGCGACGCCATAGTGAAGGCAGAGGCCTGGAACAGACACGAGCTCACCGTAGCGAGGGCAATGGCTCGCTATAGCGAGAGCGGTCCAGAAAAGCGAGAAAAAGAGAATTTGACTTTTTAAAAGCTTCCAATCTCTTCTTTTTTCTTCTAACCGACTCAAGCTCGCTTTAGGAGAGAGAAAAGGGCGGAGGAGAGAGAGAGAAGCTTAGGAGAAGAAGAAAGGACAAGAAAGGTAAGGATCCTCATAGCTTTTTTCTTTACATGTTGCCCTTCTCCCCTTCCCCTCTCTTTCCACGATTTTGATAGCAAAGATAGTTAGGTTTTGAGTTTGGTTCAGAAGAGAGAAAGTGGGAAACCACTCTTGAGAGAGGTTAAAAGTATGGAGTCTTCTCCTTCTTGCTTTCCCTTCTTAAAAGCTTGAGAAGTTTGAGAAAAGAGAGAGGTTAGTTAATGGATTCTAGTGAGAGAAAGAAACCTAGTTTGAGAAGCTCAGTAGAATTGATTAGAAGAGATCCCTAGCTTAAGAATCAAGTATTAAGGAATTAATTTCATGCTTTTGTGTGGTTAGGCTCAAGAGAAGTCCCCCATCTAGAAGTGGTAGTAAAATCCACAAGGGAGGAGACAAGTGAAAGAAGAAGTAGTGAATACTAACAAGGTAGTTCTCTCCACCTTCTTTCATGCATAATTGTGTGTTTATATTGTCTTACTTGTATGTATGTATGATATGAGTTATGAGAAGTGTGTTAGCATGATGATATGTTATGAAGTAAAATGATGATTTATGTGATTTGTTTTGGTTTGCTTGAGGAATGGAAAAGCCAATAACCCTATAGCCAAGGTGAGGATGAGCCAAACCCTCCAGTTGGTTTAGACAAGAGTAAAGAGTCTCCCAAAAGTGAGGTTGACTCCCAAAGAGTAAGGGTTGAGTTTAAGGACCTCTTAAGAATGGGTGAGGCAAGTCCAAAAGCCACAAGTGAGTGGGTGAGGCTAATCCAAGTACTTAGCAAGCTTCTAAATGTTATGTATGGCCTACTCACATGTTGAGAATGTTTTTCCTTTATGCATGGCCAATTCACATGTTTTAAATGCTTTCATCATGATTTTATATGCTAACATGCCATACATGCACAATGAGACTTGTTTGCATGCTATATATGTATGATTAAATGAGAGACGAACTACTGGGATTCTCTGAATCTCACCCTCCCTCTCCACCATCCAAACATGCTAGGTGGACCAAGTGAGGTAAGAGATGGGAACCATCATCAAACATGAGGCTAGGGAGACTACAGAAAAGTGTAAAGAAATTTCTTGTAAATACATTGTACAATGAGACAAGTGATGTAAAGTAATGATGTAACCTTTATGAATGATTGTAAGCTAATGTATGTATGACGAATGTATGAGAATGAGGCCTATTATGAATGAAGAGGCAATTTTGATGTGAAATGCTCAATGTTAGTATAGGCTATATGGGTGCATAAGTGGGCATGGGGTAGTGAGTTTATCCAATCTAAGTTGTCAGACACTTGAGTCATAATTGATGGCCCCTAGAGATGCTTTCTCATGTGCTCAAAGGGTCATAGAGGTAGAAGAACCAAGATTGGATCCCATGAGCCCTATTTTTAGCCAAGAAAGTGGCTTTTTGCACATGTTGTCAAGAGTTAACCATATGACCTCTTCTTGCTATGAAATTTGACATGTAACTAGATCATGTTTAGAGATTTTTGGGAAGCTAGAGTTCATGTCATTTGGAGGTCTATGGCATTTTCTATGATTTTTCAAAGTTGACATCAGAAATTCGGATTTCAGAAAATACTGTTCATTTGGTCAGTTTAGAAATCGTGTCATCCGAGGGGAAAACGTAGTCCAATGGCTACTAAATTTTATACACACAAACTAGATGGTCACAGTGACTTTTAGGAACTGGAAGCACCTCATTTAGAGGTCTAGAGAGGAAGATATGCAATTTCGAAGTTCCTGCCCAGAATCAGTCACTCAACCAGATCCGAGGTATTGTTTCATCGGTTTCCGGGAACTTGGCTTCGTGACCTGATCTGGAGATATTTTTCTCCTCTAGCTAACATCCACATCTTTCCATAGAGATATTTTTTGTAAGCATTGGATTTTTTTGGAATTAGTTAGACATTTTCAAAGTCCATATCAGTAAACTGTGACAGCAAAAGAGCCCCTCTAACCAGTGGACGATTTTTGATGTCAAACGTATGATAGGTGTGATATTGAGACTTCTACATATTTTTATCATAAAGTAGAAGTCTTAATATTTCTAGAATGACTGAGATCATGCAGATACGATTTTTCTGCATTTAGTTATGCATTTCCAAACTTAGCCCAGAAATGAAGCAAAATCTGCCAAGAACGAAAATGTATGTCTCAAATCCCTTTTTGCTTTCCATGAGTTTAAAGCATTTTGTTAGGAATGAAATGAGTCTTAATAGTGAAATTAAGCATGAGGATGTAGAGAAAGAGCTCACCCGGCCCATGTGACTTCAGAGTGGAAATCTACCCATACATGATGCCATAGAAAAGAAGCATAAGGTAGAGCAAATGACCTCCCTTGTATGCTTAGCATGTGCATATGAATATGTAGGGCATGATGGGTATGAGCTAGAAAGTAAGGTGTTACAACCTTGATTTCCTAGCTTTTCTCAAGAGCTCTCTTCCTTGCTTCAACTCTCTCCTTGAATTTTGAAATTTACCCCTCTGTTCTGGGCTCAAAACAGAACCAAACACCTCACTAAATCCATAGGAAGAGAGGAGGAAAGGAGGGGAAGAAGTTTTCTAAAGGGAAGAGCAAAAGTTTCCATGAATTCATACCTTTCTCTTGGCTTTTCTTCTTCCCTTAAGCTTGCTCTTGTGCGCCACTCTCTCTCTCTATTTTCTGGGCAGAAACAGAGCATTTTACTCAGAGGAGCTGCTGGAACGTGGATAAGAAGAAGCCAAAAGTCACCTTATGTAACATTTTACTTTTGCATTTTAGTCCATTTTCTTGGCTTTTTCATTTTAGGCTCATATCAACTCCTTTTTAAAATCTGTCTTTTCCATCATGTTCCTTAGGCTCTTAATCATAAGAATTGCCTTTGGAATCACTCAAAAAAAGATTTGAAACCATTCCGAACCGTTCTGTCAAAGTTTTGGTCAACATTTGCCGAAATCGCTCACCGGAGGGGTTTCAACTGTTTTAGGGGTTCCCATGGTTTTTAGAGCCTCTGAGAACCCCAAAAAGTTCAAATTTTCTATTTAAAAAGCTCTCCTGTGAGTTTTCAAAATTTTTAAAAATTACAAAAATACCCCTACTTTCTTCAGCAAATTTTTTGAGCTCTTCTGGCTTTGGTTTTTGGGTATCTCAAACCTCAAATCCTCATTTTCTAATATTTAAAATTTTATCATAATTTTAGTTGGCCCCAATTCCTTCTATTTCAAGGACTTCCTTTTATATTTGGCTCATTTCTGACATTTACGGAGAAATCGAACATTGCATTTCTCACGTTTACGGAGGGACTGGATGTTACACCATTCATCCACTCCACAACATTAACATGTACAAGGACTCTCTCATTCACAAATACACATACATGGACTTGAGTGATGAAGGCACCCAAATGAAACACGTGATTGAAGAAACATGTGGGAAGCACAGGTTTTAGAGATAAGGGAATGGTGAACAGCAACTGGGGTTTTTGAGTTCGAAAGCACAAGACATCATTTTTTATCCATTCTTCCATCAAGCTTGAGAATGTTGGCTTCTTCTCTTCAACATCTCTATCCATTTCCTCCAATGAGATCATGAATTCACTTTAGTAGCTAGCTAAGGATGTGACTTCCATGGATGAAGATTTGAGCTCCAAGATTCATTCCTAATTTGGCTAATTTCTCTTTTCCCTATCCTTTACTTTTATGTTTTTAGTTCTTGTTATCTTTTTTAATTCATTTAAATTTTAGTAAATTAAAATCCCTCTAACCATGTCTAATTTAATGACACTAGGAGAACTTTTTATAGATAATTAGAAGCAAACTCCTTGGGAAATGGCCTAGGTTGTGCCACTAACTATAAATCTTTACTCAACCTAATTTATTTGAGGTTGCTCAACATAACCATCAAATTTGACGCCATTGCTGAGGAGTTTGGATTCTCAATTATTTAAAAAGTTTTTCTAGGTGTCTTAGCTCTATTTTGGTTTAGTTTTTGCTTTATTTTGGACTTGGTTTTTTGTCTTTTTAGTGTTGTGAATCAATTGCTCTGTTTGCTAGAATTTTTATTTGACTTGCCCAAAAAAATCTCAAATTTTGTTTTCCAAGATTTTTGGGTGTGTTGAGCAAAATTAATAGCATTACTATTAGGTGTAGTGTTTTTAAGCCAAATTCCAATGTTTAGAGCATTTTGTCTAATTTTTTAGTATTTCTTGAATTTTCTAGGATTTTTTTTTAATTTTTTTAGATTTATTTTCTTTAATTTTGTGAGCTTCTTTTATGTGATTTATTTATTTTTTTTTGAGTGTTTTTATATGTTAGGTAGTTGTTAGTTTCATTTGGATTTAATCATCTTGCCTTTTGGTATGAGGAATTGAGCTAATTTGGTTACCAATTTGATCGTTAGGTGTGCTTTGATTTTTCTAGGATCACTTGCCTAGAAAATTTTGAAACTTGATACTTTAATATTTTGGGTGGTTCTAAGCAAAAATCATAGCTTATGCTGTGAGGTAGCCCTTAGATTAGCCAAATTCCTTTGTTTTCTCTGGGCTTTTCATTTTTCAATTTTTTTTTTTATTTTAGGACATTTTCTCTATTTTTATAGATTTATTGTTTTGATTTTTCTTGGTAGATTTTTGTGCTATTTCTTAGTTTTTACTTGCCTAATTGGTTTATGACAAGGTACTCTAGTTAGAAATTGATTGATTTGGACCCTAAAATAGAAAGAACATTTTGAAGGCAAGTAAAGATCAAGAAAAATAGTGATGATGTGGAAAATAGTGGTAATACTTCTTCTGCTTTTGATTGTGTGCAAGGAATTGATTGTGTACTTCAATTTGCTGGTGATCATATGGCTGAACAAGAGCAAGTGAATGCTAACATAAATATGCATGCTTAAGTTAACTTAAATGCAAATGAAAATTTGAATGATAACATGAATGCAAGAGCCATTAAAGAATTGACAACCCATAATATGCACTATCAAAATCTTTATATACAATATCTAAAATTAGATGTAAATTTTGAGCTTAAGCCTGGTTTGATTCACTTACTTCCTAATTTTCATGGCCTTGCAAGAGATGACCCTCATAAGCATTTGAAAGAATTTCATGTTATTTGCTCTACAATGAAACCACAAGGAGTGTTAAAAAATCAAATTAAGCTCAGAGCATTCCCTTTCTCTTTGGATGGTGTAGCTAAAGATTGGTTGTATTATCTTCCTCTTGGTACTATTACTTCTTGAGATCAACTGAAAAGGCTTTTCTTAGAAAAATTCTTTCCTGCTTCTCACACTGCATCAATAAGAAAAGAAATTTATGAGATTAGACAAAATGGTGGAGAGACCCTATGTGAATGTTGGAAAAGGTTTAAGAGATTGTTAGCTAGTTGTCCTTACCATCAAATTTTGATTAGCTACTAACTCAGTATTTTTATGAAGGGCTACTAAACATGGATAGAAACATGATTTATGCTGCTTCTAATAGAGCTTTAAGCGATTTGATACCTGCAAGAGCTTGGGAGTTGATTAACAAGATGGCTCAAAATGTACAATAGTTTGTTGTGGGACAGACAATGAGAGGAGTTAGTGAGTTGTATACTCTACATTATGATTAGAGACTTGAGAGCAAGATTGATAAGATGTCCTTTGTGCTCCGATAATTTGCTTTAGCTTAGTAGCAACCACAGTTAGCCTCTATTTTATCTTAGACTTATGCACCACATCTTTTACTACTTAGATGCATTCTTATTCACAGTGCTATACACCGAGATAGATATCTACCTTGACTATCTTGGTGGGACCCTTATGTGACATATGTTGTTCGACCACACATGCTATTGATCAATGCCCGAGTTAGATGATAGGGTTGAGACTTGTGCTAGAATGTTTCCAATAAGGCCAATGTAGTAAGGGCAATGTAACACCCTAAAATTAATTAAGGATAATCATGATTAATTAAAGATTAATATGGATTTAATTAGAAAAATTACTTAAGAGAGGTGAGCATTAATTTAGGCTTTATGATTAATTTAATTATGCTTTAGGCTAAGTATGGAAGCCCAATCTCAACCTTATGGAGATTTAATTCCATTTCCTAAAAGCCCACTATTTATTTATGTAGACCTAAATATTAATGGATCTTTTTCAGCTTAGCGTAACTCTTATCTGACTCTTGTAACCCTAGAATCCATAGCCCAACAAGCATATGACTGAACCTATTTGAATTTTGTGCCTTTTGGTTAGCCTAAGACCCAAACTTAAACCCTAAACCCTTAGTAGCCCCTTCCACCATTCTGCAGAAACACAAGAAGCACAAGAAAATTTGAAGGTTTTAGAGAGAGGCTAGGATTCTTAGCGTAAATTCATCATTTCCTACTCTTAGAGCAAGATTTAGCCAAAGTAACTTATATATAACTTAATTCTCTCCTTTTCCTCTTCAATTTAATATGATTGGTTTTTCATTTGGAGCATTCTCACTTACACCCCAAATCTGATTTGGGTTGTTTGATGTTTTCTTATAGGATTTTTGAAGGTTGAGGCTAGAAGAGGTATGGGGTAAGTATAAACTCCTAATTTTGATGCATTTTCTATTGGTTTAGGACCCTCATAGTTGATTTACAGAATGGATATTAATTTTGTGTGAATTTACCTAAAATTTAAAGTGATATTCTAAAGTTACTCGTATAGGAACAATCAAATTCAAAATTAGAGACTTGTAGTGGCTAAATAAGTGTTCTCTAAGTGGCCATTAGTATTTTAATTCTTTGGGTGCCTATTTGCTACTATAAATATGATTTAGAGTAGTAATTTTCTAATGATATGATTATAACAGATTTTGGTACCATTGGTAGCCTTCCAATTTGTCTATAAAGTGAGGGAACCGGGGTTAATGTTAAATTTCATGCATATGTCTACTTTAATTTTATATTTGCTATACAAGTATGATTTTGAATGCATAATAAATGGTTGGCTATCTAAATTGTATGTTTAGACCTTGTGAGTTTATGGTGGAGCTGTGGTACGACTGCCACCCATGCATTATGCTTCGATCAAGTATTGGGTTGTGATCAGACCCATATATACTCTAAGCCCAGGTTGTACTCATTGAGGAGTTGGTGCCATGGATGGGCCTCTCCTGGTGTTAATGGCTTTTAACATATGGATATTTGATTGCTAGTATGAGATAGTAGTCACTGATAACTAATCATCTCATTTGCTAATATAATTGGTATATTTTCTTATGCATATCTAATCTCATGCACATATGATAATTAAATCAGAATATATGAATGAAATTTGCCTTTGGTTACTGAAATTTGCATCTCACCCCATTTTATGGGATAGCTATTTTAGGTTAAGGTCTTTTGGGGTAAGGATAAAGGGAAGCAAGTGGATAAATATCCATGAGCGAAGGCTATGTATGGGAAATTCTGCACTTGGATGGATTTAATCCAGAATAAATGCTAATTTTGTTATTCATTTTTATAACATAATCATCATATAATCATGTTGCCAAGTATAGGTATTTTGTGTTTTGGTAAACAATGATGTAACTAATAGGGTTGTTACATTTGGTATCAGAGTAATGGTTCAAGAAATTATATTGGATTTGGAATCTTGTAGTTAGAAAACTTGGCAATCATGATGCATACATGTTAGGAATAGGAACATTATGATCTGGTAATGACTCTTATACTTGTATATACCTACTATGGATGAAGTTGTGTTTGGATTGTGTAACACCATAAATTCTAGCTCATCCCATGCCTTTCAATGACTTAATATCATGGAGGATGTAGGTTTCTCATAGAAAAGTAAGGGAAAATAATGAATATTTTTGTGTTGCATCGTATATAGAAATTCATTTTGGTGTCACGTGAATTGTGTGAGCTCATACTGTGTCTCCTCATATTTAATTGCATTATTACAACTCATTTGTATCCTAAAAACTTGCCTACAACTCATGGAAACTGAATTGGGAGGTGGAAAATGAGGTTTCATTCTCGACCAGAATTGGCCTCCTTTCTGGGCAAATTTTGAAAAATCATAATTAAATTTAGAAAAATTGAAAACATGCAATCTTGGTCATTCTAGAAATCTTGGGATGTCTACTTCATAAAAAAATATGTACAAGTCATAATATTCTACACACAGAGCGTTTGACATGCGAAATGATCCGGAGGTCAAACTGGGTCCTGATGCTGTCATAGTTTACTGATATGAATTTCAAAAATGTCCAATGAATTCCACAAAAATTCAATCTATGCAAATGATACCAATCTGGAAAGCTATGGATGTCGAGAAAAAATATCTTTAGATTAGTTCATGAAACCCAGATCTCAAAATTAGATGGAACAGTACTTCTGGTCGAGTAAGGCTACTGATACTAGATAGAAAGTTCAAAAATTCATATCTTCCTTTCTAGACCTCTAAATGAGGTGCTTCTAGTTGGCACAAGTCACTGTGATTTCCTAGTTTTTCTGTATAAAATTTCATGGAAATTGGACATCATTTGGATCTCAAATGACAGAAAAAAATTTTGGACCAATTGAATAGTGCAGCAGACCAAATCCCTAAAATTTTCCAATTTCGAAAAATCATCAAATATTCTGTTGACTTCCAAAAATTATGATCTTTAGTTTCCTAGAAATCTCTTACTAAGACCTAATTCCATGTCAAATTTCAGACCAAAACTAACTCATTTGCCTAAAAAGTGATATAGGGTTCTATAATGGTCCAATTTGACTCCATATGAGGTACCAAACTTGCCAAATGGTCTTCCCTTGGTGTTGGCACCTTTTGGGCAAGTCTAAAGGCATATTTAAGACTTGTGTGAGCTGCCCAAATGGTCCCAAACCTCATGCATCTCATTTTGGCCATAAAACCCTCACTTATACACATATTCATCAAACTTTAAATTCTCATTCTATAACCTTACATACTCAAAACATGGGCTAGTGGTCATATATTATAATCATACATCTAAACATCACATAATGGGGTATTTACACATGTATCAACGTTCATAGTACATATACAACCTTATATACATGATAAACCATCATTATGATTCCAAAATAAACAAAACAAGACACAAGGTTGTCAATCTCTCTTCCTCATCGTTGTTGGCTCCCTTCACCATAATTGCTTAGTCCACCTAGCATGTTAGATCATTGGAGAGGAGGGGATGAGATTCAAAGAATTCTAATAGCTCATCTCCCATTCAGTCACACATAATATGTGCAAAGCAAGCTTTTCAAATGCATGTATGGAAAAATGGAATTCATGGACATTTTCAAAGCAACCTTGGCATGTGAATCAATCATACAAGACATTCAAGAGTTCCCCAAGTGTTTGGATTGGCCTCACACTTCTCCTCATAGATTTTGGACTTGCCTTACCCATTCTTTAAGAGCTTTGGACTCAACCATACTCTTGGGAGCCCACTTTACTTTTGGGAGACTCTTTGTTATGTCTCAACCAAGCTCAACGGTTCTTAGTTCATCCTCAACAAAGGGAAGAGTTCTTGGCTTCTCTTCACTCAAGCAAACTCATACAAACATCATAGATTCATTTAAAATGTAACATGGTATCAAGGATCATAGAATATAAAGGCATGCTAGCATACTTTTTATAGCTTAAAAATATACATACACACACTCTAAAATAAGCTAAACATACATCCATGTATGAGAGAAGGTGGAGAGAGCTACCTTGAACAATTTCATACACTTTTTCCTTAGCTTTCAAGCCTCCTCTTTCGGCCACACACCCACAATTTGGTGAAGATAGTTTCCCTTGGCCTAAATATAATTTATGGGATCCAATTAAGTCCATGAAACATATTCTAAGGCTACATGACTTGATAAAATACTAGATTGCTCTATAAGCTCTATTATGGTCCATATTGGCACCTAATGAAGCAACACTCCTCAAATGATTTCTAGGCCTCATTCTTTCCTTTCAAATATGATTCTTGACTCCTTTTAAGCCTCTTCGAGTCATCAAACCATTAAAACCAAAGGTCTAGCATTATATTGCTTCTTTAGGTCACATTATGGAACTTAAGGCACCAAATCAATTTCTATGAGTTCTAAATTTTTTCCAAGGCCTCCCTTCATCTTTATTCATCAAATATGACTCAAGAATGGCTTTAGAAAAATTAAAAAATCCCCCCACCTACATAAACTAGCCTAGGCCGAGCGCCTCCATGGAAATTTCTTTGCTTCCTTGAAGGAGGAAGCTTGTGGGGAGCATCTAAGGTATCTCAAGAACTCATTTACACTCTTACTTAGACCTAGGAAGCATCATACAAATTCAAAAATTGGAAAGTGCACTTAACACCTTAGGTTTTGCATCTTGCTTTCTAATGCCTATTTCTTGGTTTCCATTGCATATTCTTATTCCTCTCCATCACATACCTAAGAATCATCCTTGGTTTGGTTAAAAATCTAACTCCTTAGGGCAGAACACATGTGGGTCAAAATGGAGAAGAAGGGCCTTGGAAGATATCAACCATAGGATGTATTTTTACCTTGTTTTCTTAGTTAGTTTGGCTTAAATCTTGATTTCTCCAAGCTCCTCTCTTCAAATCCAAACTTTCCCCTCTGTTCTTCCTTTAAAACAGCCCTCAAAACTTCAAAAAAATCATGGAGAAGAAGAGGGAAAAGGAGGAGAAGAGAGTGGTGGAGAAAAAGCATGAAAAACCTACCTTTATCTTGGAATTTCTTCTCCTTCTTCCTCCTCCCTTGTGCACCCAAAGGTTCTAGTCTTCTCTCTATTTTTTGTTCAGAAGAAAGTTAGTGAAGAGGGAGGGCAGATGGGGACGTTTTTATAAGGGGCTTCAAGAACCAAACAATTACAAAAATTCCTATTTTGCCCTTTTATCTTGGCATTTTCATTTTAGCTTCGTTTTAGCTCCTTTTTAAAAATCATCTTTTCCATCATAACAAATAGGTTCCCAATTTAATAAAATGCCTTTGAAATAACTCAAATCAGAGATAAAACCTTTCCGAACGAATCAGTCAAAGTTTGGGTCAACTGACGTCGAAAAGAGTACACCGGAGGGGCTTTACCGGTCCCGGGGCTTCCCATGATTTTTGGGACCTCTAAGAACCCTGGGCAACTCAAAATTTCCATTTAAAATGCCCTTCTAGGTGCTTTTCTAAAATTACACTTATTTACGAAAATGCCACTGGCCTTTCGATAATTTTTTTGAATCATGCTGACCCCTGTTTCTGGGCAACTCAAAGCTCAAATCCTCATTTTCTATTATTTAAAATTTTATCCAAATTTTATTTGGCCTTGAATCACTCATCGCAAGGGACTTGCTTTGAAAACTAACTCATTTCGATTTTTTACAAAAAATCACACATTACAGATTATCTTTGGAGTGTAGCTTAATAGGGGATGCTTTTGGTTGTGCTTATGGCATTGCAAAGTGATATGGCTACACATAGAGAAACCACTATGATGCTGAAAGAAGTGTAAGAGGCCATGGTTGCAATGGCCAACCGTATGAGAAAACAAGCTAAGGCCCATTGATAAGCATAATTTTTATATGTTTTAATTCTCCTAACTTAAGCATTTTAATGAGCAAATATGACTTGAGGAGTTTAATTAGGTAAAATTTCATGTTACTAGTCATTTGTGCACTCAAAGAAATTATTTAAAAGATTTTATACTTTTAATGCATAAATTTCTTTAAATGATTTTGTGAATTTTCCTATTGAATTGTTCTTACTTTTTGTGCAGATTTTTAATCAAAAATTGGAACTTGAATGATAAATTGATTTGAAGAAGAGAAGGAGAAGGAGTGGGCTTCTTCACATGGCACACAATCACATCTCTCACTCTTCATCTATATTAGCATCACAACTGGGCCCACATGCATCATTACATAATCACATCACTCACTCTTCATGTTGATTCATTTTAACCACATAGCATCCTTACACACTTCAATCACGTGCACAGCGACACACTAACATGTTGCTGCCATTTCACTCACACAAAGCCACGAGTCCAGCATGTTACTTCACTTCCACGAGTCCAGTTCATACACATGCATGTTGCCATGGTCCAACCATGTTAACACGATCACACGTAGCACAAGAAGCATAAGGATGTTAGAATGAGTAGGAAATCGTGAAGAAGCTTACATGAATCTAGTTATAGGTTGAGAGTAAAGAGGAGTTGAATGAGAGAAAGAGACGAAGCATAAGGAAAACCCTATGTGGAAGTGAGGTCGAGCTTGGGTGGATGAATCAAGGAGAAGAAGAAAACACAAGTTAAAGGAAGGAGCTGGAGCTAAGTTAAATGAAGAAGCAGCTAAGGGCTTAAGCTGGAAGAGAAGCAAAGAAGCTAACATGGGAAGCTTGAGCTAATTTTAAATAAGCACGTGAAGAAAACGCAAAGAAGGGGCAGCTGAAAAACGGCATGAGAATGAGCTTTCAAGAAGAATATTTCTAAGTTGAAAAGAGAAAGAGCTTGCCACGATTAAAAGCCATGGGTCAGGGAGCAGCTACTGTACGAGTGAGAAGCGTGAAGCCATGGAAGTAAGAACAGACACGTCACTTACCCACATAGAAAGCAACATAGGCATCTGCAACATAAGAGTAGACACACATGCAAACGAGAGGAAACTCTTACGTGAAGGAGCTGGGAGCTGACGTGTGCTGTTATTGTATTGAGGAAATCTCACGTGGAAATTATGTAAAGAGCTCCCCTCCACGTCACAGATATACAGATGCAAAGTTGACATGGATGAAGGATTAAATGAAATGAAGCATGAGCTGGGAGCTAGGAATTAAAACACGTAAAAGACGCTGGAGTTGAAAATGTAAGAGAGAAGCTTGGAAGTCCACATGAGCAGCAACAATTAGCTAAGAAGGAAAGTGACGTGGATAAATGAAAGAAAAGACCACATGAACAGTGGTGGAGCTTGAGCTGAAGCAGCAAGTGAAATGATTAAAAGACCACATGAGGAAGGGGAATTAAGTTAGGCAAGCTCCAGAAGGCAAAGGAGGATCCAATCCATCAAATAAAAAATAGCTACCATCATCCATTCATTCATTCCAGCATCCAGACTCCACTCGCATTCACTCTACACCATGCCATTTCCCATTCTCTCATCCTCCATTCTTTCATCCAATGAAGTTTTAATCCTCCGTCTGTGATTAGCAAGGAAGAAGGCCCTTGATGCAAGCTTGAATCCATGGTGAAGAACACAGAATTTTGGGCTAAGATTCTCTTATTTTTTAGCACTTTTCTTTTCTTATATTCTCTTGGTTAAGATTGTATTTGATTTAGAATGTGTATTGCCTATAGTTAATGGCTGGTCAAACACTAATCAAGATGCTTTTTGTTAATTAATTGATTGGATTAAACACTAGATTTTTCATTATTCTCTAATTTCCTATGTATGCCATAAAGGTGTTCGATGAAATGCATGAGTGAGATTATGTGCTTGATTGTTTGATTTAAAGATTCCTTAGTGTTTAGTTGGTTAATTAAACATCTTAAGATCATGATTCAAAGGTTAATTAATCGGTTAATCAATCAAATTGAGTGTTCATTGATCTTG
This sequence comes from Erythrophleum ivorense, assembly GCA_026724425.1. Lineage (NCBI taxonomy): Eukaryota > Viridiplantae > Streptophyta > Magnoliopsida > Fabales > Fabaceae > Erythrophleum > Erythrophleum ivorense. The sequence goes on from JAIUCV010000008.1 coordinate 28,998,402, forward strand.
AAGACAAGAATTGATGATTTAATGCGGGATTGAGGTTTCAATTCAACATTAGATTGTTAATCTCTTGATTCTTGCGTGGTAACTCAAGATACATTTTCCATGAACACAATTAGGGATTCTTAGACCAGAATTAATTACAATTGAATTAGGATAAGGATAGTGGATACCAAGGGACAAATCCAAAGCTAGTCACAAGTCCATCATTCAACCATAATTTATCAATTAGGTAGCAATTAGGGATTTTAATTCAGTTTCAATTTAGATAGTTTAACTAGATCAAAAACCCCCTAAATTAGGTAATTCTAGGATCTTCATATACTTAGAAACTCAATTAAGCATTGAACTCCATTTCCAAGGGAGATGACCTAGGTTTTGCCACTAATTATAGAATTTAATCTAACCTAGTTCTATTTTGAGGGTTACACGACACAATCGTCACCCATGAAACTACAACTAGAGTAATGACTGACCGGCTTCAAGAGCAAGCCAAAGCCTATGCAGCCACTATTCAAGTGCTGCAATAGTTACATGAGACCATGAACAAGTAAAATTAGGAAGTGCAAGTGGATAACTAAGTTAGTGCTGGTCAAAACCTGGATATGGGACATTAAGAGGAGAATGATGACCTCTTTGTTGTGTTAACCAAGTTTAGAAAGATTGATCCTCCATCATTCATAGGGGAGTTAGACATTGGGAAGGCTGAAATGTGGCTAATGCAACTAGAAAAAGTTTTTGAATTCATGACTTACACCACCAAAAAAAAGGCAAAATTGGCCATCTATAAGTTAAAAGGCGAGGCTAAATATTGGTGGAGGAGTGCCTCTAGATTGTTGATTCCAAAAGGGATACCCTTGACTTGGAAACGTTTCCAAACCATCTTTGAGGGAAAGTATTTCCTACCTTCAGTGAGGGCTAATAAGGAAGCTGAGTTTAACTTCCTTGAGCAAGGAGAAATGAGTGTGAATCAGTATGTAGCCAAATTCATCCAATTGCCCCTTTCTTTTTCTACCTAAGATGGTTTGATGATGAATCATAAAAGGCTAATAAATTTGAAAAAGGCCTAAAATTGAAATTAAAGGACAAGATAGTATCCCTATAGATCCATAATTTCAATGAATTAGTGGAGAACTGTAGGGTGACGGAGAGGGCCATGATTAAAGTGAGGCTAAAAGGAAGAAGACCATGGAGGGTAAGCGTGACCAAGACATTGAGCCCTTTAGGGGTAGAAGTAAGAAATGAGCTAGCAATAGTAGTGGCTCTTGGTGTAGAAGGCCACCCCCAAGAAACATTCATTAGAGAAAGGGTATGGGACCTCCAAAGAGCACAACTAGTGTCTTATCAGTTTATGGTAAATATGGAAAGAGCTATGGTAATGGACCATGCCCAGTATACTATAATTGCGGGAGGCCAAACACTATGCATGAACTTGTATAGTGTTAAGAAAGTTAGCCTCATCTGTTAAACCACCTACACAAGGATAGGTGTTCGCACTTACGCAGCAAGAGGCTAGTAGATCCCCTAATCTGATCTGAGGTACTTTACTTGTCCATAATTATGTTGTAGATGTATTATTTGATTTAGACATAAGCCACTCATTCATCTTATATGACTATGTTAAGCCTTTGGGTCTTAAAATTAGCCTGTTGCCATTTGAACTATCTGTGTCCACCCCTATTGGATATTTTATTATTACATCTAATGTGTACTTGAATTTTATTATATAATTGGATAACCATTGTACTACCCTTGACCTAATTTGTATCCCTTTGCATGACTTTGATGTAATCATTAGTATGGATTAGTTATCGGCTAATAATGTGATACTTGATTGTAATCATAAGATTATTTCCTTACTTGTAAATATACTTGAAACTTGTCCTATTACTGAACTTACTTGTATGTATGCCGCCTAGGCCGAGAGGTATCTTAGGTATAGTTGCCAAGGGTTCTAGTATTCTTTTCATTACATGTTAAGGTAGATGATAGGTTGGGGGATATACCTGTGATTAGGGAGTTCCCTGAGATTTTTCCTAAGGAGTTTAGTAGACTACGTCTAAAGAGAAAGTTAGAATTCTCCATTAATTTGGTGCCCGATATAGATCCAATTTCTAAGGCTCCATATAAAATGGCACCTGCTAAGTTGGTTGAGTTGAAGATTTTGTTAGAGGAGCTACTTGAGAAGGGGTTCATTAGGCCAAGTGAGTCTCCATGGGAGCACCGATGTTGTTTGTCAAGAAGAAGGATGGTAGCCTTAGGCTTTGTATTGACTATAGGCAATTGAACCAAGTGACCATCAAGAATAAATACCTGATAAGCATAATTTATATACATTTTATTCTCCTTAATTTAGACATTTTAGTTCAAAATATGGCTTTAAGGGTCTAATTAGATGAAATTTGATTTTAGTAGCCATTTTCTATATTTGAGGAATTAAGTTACAAATTATTGGATTTTAATGCATAAATTTATCTTAAATAATTTTGTGAAAATTCCTATTTGATTTTTCCCACTCTTTTGTGCAGAATTTTGTTAGGCAATGGGAATTTTAAGGATAGAAATTAATTTAGAAAATGATTGAAGCTTCATGAGTGGATCAAGAGCTTCACATGGAAGGAATAAGTATGTTTGAACGTGTGATACAAAAAGCTTAGAAAAGGCAAGGAGCTGCATAAAGGGAGCTTGTGTAATAAAAATGAAACAAGAAGCTTGCAAGGCAAAAACACGAAGGAGTTTGGAGTTGAGGTGGAAGACACACAAGGGCAGAACTGAACATGAAAATAACGTGGAAGATTAGCTGAAAATAGAGTTAGATGGAGGAAAAGTTGCCACGAGCTAGAGTTGGAGAATGATGTATGAATAGCTCGCGTGTTGAAAATGTGGATGGAGGAAAGGCTGAAGTGGAAAACAAGAACGAATGAAGGGCTAGAACGTGAAAGAGCTTGGGTTGATGTGGATGCATGGACTGTCCGAGAAAAAGGAAGCTCGAGCTAGCTGGAGAACATGCAACAGAAAGCTTGAGAGCTGAAGGTTAAGTGAAGAAGCAGAATGCATGAAAGACGCTGAATAAGCTGAACGAGAAGCTTGGGAGCTGGATAACACGTGAATATTAACGCAAAGAAGAGCTGCAGAAACAGTAGAAGAACATGTAAAATATAATAAAATAAACAGAGGGACCCACACCTATACACACATGCAGAAACACTTGAGCATATCACCTGGAAAATAAAATGCTGAACTGCAGTTTTAACGTGAAGAGGCTGGAAGTAATGGGTTGCAAGGCAGAAACACGAAAAGAAGCTCGAGTGTGGGTCTAACTGGGAAGCACAGCAGCTAAACGAAGAAAGAATGAAGAAGCCTGAGCTTTGAGATTAGAAAACAACGTGAGTAGCTTGAGTAAAAGAAGAATGAGCTGAGCACGTGGGGTTTAAAGGAAGCAAGAGTTTAGATCCAAGCATGATACGCACGAAAGAGGCAGCATGTGAGCACGTGGAATTATTATTCAATACGTCTCTGATTTATTCACGTCTCTCCAGCATATTCATGCCTCCTTCATTCAAATCATTGGACCCTCATCCATTCGCACAATACAAGCCATCCCACGTCTCTATAATCTCGCAGCCCCTCGCACATATATATCCTTCATCCCATTCATCTTGAGGCACCATTCATCAACCACTACATCTCCATTCCATCCATCTTCCATCAACATCCCATGAAGTTCTAATCTCCATCTTGAGGCTAGCTAGGAGGAATCCTTGGAGAAACTTGAATCCATGGAGAAGATATAGAATATTTTGGCTAAGAATTTTCTTATTTTTCCTACACTTTTTCTCTTTCATTTATTTTCTTGGTTAAGATGTATTTGATAAGGAATTTGTGTAATTATAATTAGTGGCTGGTTAGACACTAATTAGGAAGTATTTTTATTGATTAATTGATCTGGTTAATTTCAATATCATCTAATTTTCCATGTATGCTTCGAAGGTGTTCGATAAAATACATGAGTGAGAATATGTGCTTAATTGTTTAATTGAGGATTCCTTAATGTTTAGTTGGTTAATTAAATATTTAGGATGATTCAGAGGTTAATCAAATTAGTTAATCAATCAAATTGAGTGTTCATTGATCCTAAAACAAGAATTGACAATTTAATTTGGATGTGAGGTTTCAATTCAACATTAAATCGTCAATCTCTTGAATCTTGAGTGGTTACCCAAGTTAATTTGTTATGAACACATTTAGGAACTCTTAGACCAGAATTAATCACAATTAGATTAGGATAAGGATAGTGGATACCAAGGGACGAATCCAAAGCTAGTCACAAGACCATAATTCACCCAATTAGATAGCAATTAGGAATTTTAATTCAATTTAGTTTTTTTTTTGCTTAGTTTATTTAAATCAAAAACCCCCTTTAGTTTAGAAATTTTAGAGTCTTTTAACATTTAGAACACTCAATTAAACATTGAACGCCAATTCCAAGGGAGATGACCTAGGTTGTGCCATTAACTGCATATTCTATCAACCTAGTATTATTTTGAGGGTTGTACGACGAGCCACTCAATACCCTTTGACTAGAATTGATGATTTACTTGACCAATTAGCTAGAGCATTAGTCTTTTCAAAGATTGATCTTAGATCGAGATATCACCAACTTAAGAGTCAGGGCTGAGGATGTACCTAAAACCACCTTTAGGACTCGATATGGCTATTATAAGTTCCTAGTTATGCCTTTTAGGTTAACCAATGCCCTTGCCATTTTCATAGATTATATGAATAGGATCTTTAGGCCTTATCTTGACCAATTTGTGATAGTATTCATAGATGATATCCTCATATACTCTAAGAGTAGTGAAGAGCATGAAAAGCATCTTAGGATAGTTCTTCAAACTTTGAAGAAGCATTAGTTATATGCTAACTTGAGCAAGTGTGAGTTTTGGTTGTAGGAAGTTAAATTCCTAGGTCATATGATATTGGAACAAGGGGTAGCAGTAGATCCTAGCAATGTAGAAGTGGTACTTAATTGGGTAAGACCCAAGATAGTGACCAAAATCTGTAGCTTCCTAGGTCTAGCTTGCTACTATAGGAGATTCATTAAGAAATTTTCTCAACTAGCCATGACTTTAACTAAGTTGACTAGGAAAGACCAACCATTTGTGTGAGATTCCAAATGTGAGAATGCCTTTCAGGAACTTAAAGATAGGCTAACCACCACACCTGTATTAGTGATTCCTGACCTTAAAGAGACATTCACGGTCTATAGTGACGCTTCTAAGAAAGGATTAAGATGTGTTTTGATGCAACAAAGTAGGGTGATAGCCTATGCCTTTAGACAACTTAGAACCTATAAGGAAAATTAGCCCACCCATGACCTTAAGCTAGTGATTGTGGTTTTTACCCTTAAGATTTAAAGACACTATCTCTATAGTACATAATTTGAGGTGTATAGTGACTATAAGAGTTTGAAATACTTGCTTGACCAGAAGGAGTTGAACATGAGGCAAAGAAGGTGAATGAAATTTCTTAAGGACTATGACTTTTCCTTAAAGTATCATCCAAGGAAGGCAAATATGGTCGTCGATGCCTTGAGTAGGAAATCTATTCATATGGCAATTATCATGCTTAGGGAGCAGAAGTTGATTAAGGAATTAAGAGATTTGAATTTTTTCATTTCAGTACATCCTAGTAGCCTACTTTTAGGAGAATTGAGGATAGAAATGACTTTAGGAAGAGGATTAAAGAGGCCCGAGAGCTAGATGAACATTTGGGAAGAATTAGAGAGTAACTAGGGAGTTGAAAGGTTAGAGACTTTGACCTACCAGAGGATAGTTTGGTAAGGTACCAAGGTAGAGTATGCATACCCAGGGATGATAAGTTAAGGAGTATAGTGCTATCCAAAGCTTAAAAGAGTAGGTACACCATTCATCTGGGCACCACTAAGATGTATAAAGATCCTAAGAAGAGTTTTTGGTGGCCTAGAATGAAGTTGGACATAGCTGAGTTTGTTGCTAGATGTTTAGTTTGTTAGAGGGTTAAGATTAAACACCAAAAATGTGTAGGCTTGCTACACCCTTTAGAGATTCTAGAATGGAAATGGAGTAATATATCCATGGATTTTGTGATGGGTTTGCCTAGGACATCCTTGGGTTATAATGCTATTTGGGTGATTGTGGATAGACTAACAAAATTTGCCCACTTTCTACCTATTAGAGCCATGTATCCTCTAGATAGGCTAGCCCAATTGTATGTTCATGAGATTACATGGTGCCCTCAATAACATTGTGTCATATAAAGACCCAAGGTTCACATTAAAATTTCAGCAATCTCTACAAGAAGCTTTAGGTGCATTAGTCTCAATTTTATCACTACCTATCATCCTCAGTCAAATGGATAAACTGAGAGGACCATTCAGACCCTTGAGGACATGCTTATAGCTAGTGTGCTAGAGTTGAAGGGAAATTAGGATGTGTACTTGCCTTTAGCTGAGTTTGCCTACAATAATAGTTATCATTCTAGTATCTAGATAGCACCCTTTGAGGCACTTATGGGAGGAAATGCGTATCACCCTTATGTTGGGTAGAACTTGGTGAGAGGAGTCTTTTAAGTCTAGACATAGTGGACTAAACCACTTATTATAGCATCATATATTTCTAGCTTATCTCATAATATTTCCATGCTTTACATCATCAATCCTATGAAGGAGTAAGGAAAATGAATTAAAATAATACATTTCTTTGTGTTGCGTTGTGTATAAAAATTCTATTTGGTGTCACGTGGACCATATGAGCTCATACAACATATTCTCATATTTAATTACATGAATACAACTCATTTGAATCTTCAAAAGTAGCTTACATCTCAAGGAGCCCGAAAGAATGCATGAAATATATATATATATATAATTTCGGCTAGCTTTGCCCTCATTTCTGTCACAACTTTGAAAAATCATAACTAATTCTAGAAAAACTAAAATCATGCATTCTTGGCTATTCTAGAAAGCTACAGATGTCTAATTCATACTAAAATATGTCCAAACTATAACATCCAATATAGAGGATGTTTGACATTTGAAAAGGTCCAGAGGTCAAACTGTCCACTGGTACTATCATAGATTTTTGTAGCAAAATTCAAAAATATCCAATTAATTCTAAAAATATCCAATCCATGCAAATGATACCAATCTGGAAATTTTTGAATGTTAGATAGAGGGAAAAAATAATTCCATACCAGTTCAAGCACTCTCAAACCCCGAAATTCAATCAAACAATAATTGAGGTTGGGTGGAGTTCCTAATACTGGACAGATTCTTTGAAAATTCATATCTCCCTTTTTAGTCATCCAAATGAGGTGTTTCTAGTTGGCACAAGTCACTAGGAATGTTTAGTTTCTTTGTATAAAATTTAGTGGAAATTGGATATCATTTAAGGCTTGTGTGACAGATTTTATTTCTAGACCTGAGTGAACAGTGACGACCAAAACTAGAAAATTTTCCAATTTTGAAAATTCATCAAATATTCTGTAGATCTCTGAAAATTATATTCTGTAGCTTCTCAAAAATCTCTCAACAAGCTCTAATTTCATGCCAAATCTGATATCAATAAGAGCTCATTTGGATAAAAAATGATATAGAGTTCCATTATAGTCAATTTTGGCTCCATATAGGATACCAAAATGTCCAAATGACTTTCCTTGGGGTTTGGCACCTCTTGGGCAAGTCTAAAAGCATAATTAGGATTTATGTGAACTGCCCAAATGGTCCTAACTCTTATGCATCTCATTTTGGCCATCTCATCCACACATGCATAATTCCATAATACCATTAAGGAAGCTACAATGCCATAACATGTTCAAATTTCATTCTAGTGATCATATAGCATATTCTCCCATTTATACATGACATAATATCATGATTACATAATTTCATAATATTATAATACATATACATCCATGGATTACATCATTTGCCAATTGTATGATTTCAAAGTAACAAAATTCAAGAACTTTGTTGTCATCCTCTCATCCTCAAGGTGGTTGGCTCCATTACCTTGCTCTCTTGGTCCACCTAGCATATTAGAACATTAGAAAGGAGGGAATGAGATTCAAATAATCCCAATAACTCATCTCCCATTCAATCATATATAATGGATGCAAACAATTCTCATAAATGCATGTATGGTCATGTTGACATATGCAAACATTCAAGAGATATTTTCATCATTTGAGAAAGTCATACATAGCATACAAAGGCTTGCCAAGTAAGTGGATTGGCCTCACCCAATTTCTTGTAGATGTTGGACTTGCCTCACCCATTCTTTAAGAGATTCTTGGACTCAACCATGCTCTTTGTAACACCCCATAATTAATTAAGGTATTAATCATGGATTAGAATTAATTAAGAGTAATTAATATGGGCTCATTAGGCAAGTTAAGTGAATGGAGACTTAGAGAGATAAATTATTAATATGGGTTTGAGATTTAATTGGAATAGAAATTCTATCTAGACCTAAATTAATAGAGCATGAGAAAAGGCTAATGGAGGCCCAATGGATTATGTGCAGACCTAATATAATCTAGAGGGATGGAGGCCCAAGATTTATCTTGTATAGACTCTTTTAAGTGGCCTAATAATCCTTGTGTAGACCTAAAATTCTTAAGCTTCTCAAACTTGGCACAAACTCAATTAAACTTCAGCAACCCAAATGCATAAAACTGGCCCAACAAAATTCTGCAGCCCAACACTCCAAAAAAAACTGGCCCAATAAGCTAAAATCTGAAGCCCAAGTGGAGATGGATCTTGGAGCAGCCCATGACCCATACTTGACCCAACTTAAATCCTAATACCCCACCCACTTACTCACTTGCTGAAACATAAGATTCAAGAGGCAAAATCGGAGGTGGAGAAGGAGGCTAGGGTTTGGGACCAAAATTTTGCATTTTCTCATACTTAGAGCAAGATTCAGCCAAGGTAATAGTTATACAACTTAATCCTCTCATCTTTCTCCTTAATTTGGTCTGATTAGTCTTTCATTTGGAGCATTTTCATCCTACCCAAAATCTGAAATGTGAGTGTTTGGGGATTTTCTTGATGAAATTCGTAGGTTGGGATTAAGGCTGACTTTGGGTGAGTTTAGACTCTCCATTTTGATGCTTTAATGGTTAATTTGAGACCCCCATAGCTAATTTATAAAATGGGTATTAATTATGTACGAATTTGCTTAGGATTTTGGGTGGGATATTGAATTTTCTGGTGGAGGAAACTTAAATCCGAAATTGGGACTTGTTGTGGCTGGGTAAATGATTCTTTGGTAGTCATTAGCATTTTAAATTCCTTGGGTACTGATTATGAATTATTAATGATGAATTAGAGTAGTAATTATGTGATGTTGTGGTTATAGGAGGAATTCTGCACCATTGGTGGTTGTTACAAGTGTCTACAAGTGAGGTAACCGGGTTTATATCAATTCCATGTATATATTTGATTTAGTTTCATATGATGCTGTATATGATTGATTGAAAATGTTGAATGAATTGATTGGCTATCTGTTATATTGTATTGGACCTTGTGAGTCCATGGTGGAGCTGTGGTGCGGCTGCCACCCGTGCATGTGCTATGATCAAACCCAGATGCACTGAGCCCCAGTTGTGCTCAATAGGGAGTAGGTGCTGTGGACGGACCTCTCCCGATGTTAATGGCCTTTAACATGTGATAATATGATTGCTAGTATGGGATAGTAATCATGATAGCCTAATTGTTTCATTTGCTGTTATAATGGATGTGATTCTAATGTTGATTTTGATTTATGCATATATGGTAATTAAACTGAATATGTAATGGAATTGTCTTGGTTACTGAGATTCATATCTCACCCCGTTTTATGGGATTAATATTTCAGGTGAAAGTTCCTCGGGTAAGGATAAGGGTAAGCAAGTGGATGAACATCCATGAGCTGAGGCTGGGTGTGGGGAGCTACACTTAGTCTGGGTATAATAGGATAGATGCAATTTTTGTTATTAGTTTACCTAGCATCATCATGTAATCATATTGCCAAGTGTAGGCGTTTATATTTTGCTTGATTGAAATGTAACCGTTAAAGATTTAGAGCACATCATAGCGGAATATCAATGTATGAACTTATAGCATTATATATATGTATGTAGTTCTGCTGAAATTGTGATATGGATCACCTTATGGGAATTGTAGACATATGATGTCTTAGAGGTAAGCTATTGTTGAATGGAATATCTATGGAATGTGCATGGGATGTAAATTGTTGCTAATGCATGTGTTCTTGCTGCCATTTAATTATGAATTTGTTGGTATGAGTTAGTGGAACAAGTAGGAAGTGACATTTGAGTTTCACAAGGGTAATGATAGATTAGTTGGGTAATTAAGGTACATAATTACCACTAAAGTTGCATAAATTAAGGTAGAATGGCCCTAGAGTGATATTGGAGGGAAATTGGAGAGTATAAGATGAAATCTTGGGAGTTGTAGGAACAGAAGGGAATTGGCCGCGGCCAATATTTAATTGGCCTAGGCCAATTCATAACAGAGAAGAATTGGCCACGGCCAACATTTAATTGGCCTCGGCCAAATGTGGCGAACCTGCCAGGGAAGAAAACAGAGAGCAATTGGCCGCGGCGAATAGTAACGTTAGCCGCGGCTAAGTCTGAGAGGCAGATTTGGGGGTGTTCCAGAGGGTATTTGGCCGCGGCGAAAGGGGTATTTGGCCGCGGCTAAATGTGAAAAACTCGTGGAGGCGTAAGGAGTTGAACCGAGAGTAATTGGCCGCGGCGCAAGTGAATTTAGCTGCGGCGAAAGTGCTCTATTTCTCATATTCACCTAGAAACCTTAGTTTCTCTTAAGGTAATGCTAAGGAATGATTTAGAAACACTTGTAGGAGAATTTTATGAGTTGAAAATGATGGATGAGAGTATCAAAGGCTCCTCATTAATAATTAAATTCACTCACGCGTTTGAATAATTGTGGTTGTCTAGTTAATGACCCTAGCAACATTAAGGTTTTAAAATTCCCTCACTTGTCCCCGATGTAATTAATTTTAATGACTTCAAACCTTGATACATGATTATTAATCACGTAATTAACCTTAATTACTATAAATGGAAGTTAGGGTCGTTACACTCTTGGGAGTTCATCTTGCTTTTGGGAGACTCTTTGCTTTGTATCAACCAATCTTAAGGGTTTTTGGCTCATCCTCACCATGGCTAAGGGTTCTTGGCCTCACCACACTCAAGCAAACCCAAGCACATATCATAAACATCATATAAAACATATGTCATCATAAAACCATGGCATATGAAATCATGCCATCATACTTTTCATGACTTGAAATTACACATACACACATTTTAAGACAAGCTAAGCGCACATCCATGCATGAGAGAAGGTGAAGAGAGCTACCTTGTACACAATCACACACTTTTCCCTTAGAAAGAATGCTCCCTTTTTTGGCCACACACACAAAAGTGTGGGGATTTTTTCTCTTGGCCTAGACACAATTCATGGAAGCTAATTAGGTTCATGGACTTAATTTTAAGGTCATATAATTTGCTTAGACACTAGCTTGGTCTATAACCTCATTATAGTTCCATAATTACACCTAATGAAGCAACAGCCCTCAAATAAATTCTAGGCTACATTCTTTCCTTTCAAATATGATTATTGACTCCTTTTAATCCTCTCGGAGTCATTACACAATCAAAACCAAGAGCCTAGCTATATGTTGCTTCTTTAGGCCATAATATGGAACATAAAGCACCAACTCACTTTCTATAGGTTCTAAATTTTTCCCAATGCCTCCCCTTATTTTCATTCATCATATATGACTCAAGAATGGGCTTAGAAAATTTTAAAACTCTCCCTAGCTACACAAACCCCTTTAGGCCGAGGCTATAGAGGAAATGGGGTTTCTTGGGGTTTGCTTTGCTTTCTCAAGGGAGGATGCATGTGGGAAGCCTTTTAGGGATCTTGGGAGCTCATTTAAACTCTTATTTAGGCCTAGGAATCATCATACAAAATCAGATTTTACAAGGTGTACTTGAAACCCTAAGTTTTGCATCTTAAAATCTAATTGTTATTTATTAATTTCCTTTGCATATTCTTAATCTTTACACCCTTTTTCCTTAGATTCATCCTTGGTTCTGCCTAAAAATCAACTCCTTCTAGGGTTCTTTAGGTTAGGCAAAATGGAGAAGGAGGGAGAACCAAGATAGCAACCATAGGAAGAGAAATTACCTTGTTTTCTTGCTTTTTCTTGCTTGAATCTTGTTTTCTCCAAGCTCCTCTCTTCAAATCCGAAATTTCCCTTAATTTTCTCCCTTAAATCAAATTTATAAACTTCATTTTAATCAAAGGAAACAAAGGAGAATGAAGGAGAGGAGGTTTGGATGGAAGAAAGCATGAAAAACTACCATGAAACCATACCTTAAAGCTTGGATTTCTTCTCTTCTTCTTTCTCCCTTGGTGCACCTAAAACCCTAGCTCTCCCTTCTAAAATTTGGCAGAAACACTTGTCTCTAAATGAGTGAGGAAGGGTGGCGCCACCTATTTATAGGTGGAGGAAAATGGTTTTTCCAAAAATTTCCATTTTGCCATTCATTCTTTGCATTTTTGTTTCTCCTTCGTTTTAGCTCCTTTTTCAGAACCATCTCTTACATTAAAAAATTTAGGTTTCTAATTTAATAAAATGCCTTTAGAATCACTCAAATCAAAGCTAAAACCTTCCTAAACGAATCCGTCAAAGTTCGGGTGCATCGACATTGGAAAATGTCCACCGGAGAGGATTTAACTGCCTCGAGGCTTCCTATGGTTTTCAGGGCCTCTAAAAACCCCAGAGAATTCAAAACTTTCATTTAAAAAGCCCTCTTGTGTGAATTCCAAAATTTGCTCAAAATTATAAAAATGTCATTATGTTTCATAAGATTTTTGTCAAAATTTGTTTCTTCATTCTCACTCCATTTTTCCTTCCATCTGAAGCTAGGATTCTCATTTTTAGGAGTTTAGAATGTTTCTCAAATTTTTGGAACCTTAACTAATTCATTTCGAGGGACTTGCTTTGAACACGCACTCGTTTTCGTCATTTAATGAAAACTGGACATTATACTCGTCAAATAGAACTCATTAGGGAGAAGTTGTTAGCTATCCAAAGTAGGCAAAAAAGCTATGCTGATAAGAGAAGGAAACCCTAAGAATTTGAGGTGGGAGACAATGTGTTTCTTAAGGTTACTCTGGTGAAGGGTGTAGGATAGTCTATTAGGACAAGAAAGCTCAGTCCTCATTACCTTGGTCATTTCCAAATCCTTGAGAGGATAGGACCTGTGGCCTATAGAGTTACTTTACCTCCAAACTTGGCCAGATTGCATGATGTGTTCCACGTGTCCCAATTGAAAAAGTATCACTCGAACCCTTCACATGTCATTGAGCATGAAAATGTGCATTGTAACATCCGATTTTCTAAAAATCCAAGAAAACACAAAGAAACACGAGAAACGTAACATATGGTTTCTCCATCAACGTACGAAATTTATCGGATACAAAAGGAAGTCCCCCAAATAGAGTAAATTGAGGTTTAATAAAATTAGAATAATATTCTAGACCTCAAATAATGATGAGTTAAGGTTAGAGGTGTTCTAAAATTGGGGCTAAAATAGATGAAAAAAAAAGGATCAGAAAAAGGTCCCGAAGTCAAGTATGAAGGAGCCAGGGACCAAAATGCAAAGAAAAATTATGAGAACCACAAGATGTATAAATTGCCCGAAAGTTCAAGGAACCCTAGTTTCACCCTCTATTCATGGCTTTAAGCACGAATATTAAAAAATTAGGCAAGAATCTCATAAATTTGTGACCCACGATAAAACTCAGTTTGATGAGATGAGTCCAATGATGCCAAGTTATCCGAATGGCCGGACGGGATCCGGTTCGGGATCTGGTTATCCCGATTAGTAGCCATGAGCAAAATAGAAAAAGAAAGTTGTAACAACTATAGAAATAAAAATAGCTAAAGGGCTAAGAAACCCTGAATGAGTTTCAGGGACAGAATTATAGTAAATGAAAATTTTATAACACAATCATAATACAGAACGGTGAAAATTACACCTATAGACCCGAGTGTCTGATTGACACTGAAATTTACGAGGATTGAGGTTAAGGGCCCCTGAACCATGTTTGAAGCTCGGTATGGCTAGAAAGTAGCGGAAATAATATTCATAAATTTTAGAAAGTCTAAAGGTATGTACTGCACTGTAAAACCTTAATCGGGCCCAGATACTGATTGTTAGACTGTTGTAAGGCCCAATAGTTGATTCTAAAGGCCTAAAAGAGAAGAAAAGATATAATTAGGTTTTAGAGAAGATGAAACCTAAAGATAAATATAAAATAAAAGGAAAAGAAGAAAAGGGTTCTAGTCATTTTAAAAAATTAACCATGGTTAAGTTAGAAACTAACTATGGTTGAGTTAAAAGTTGACCATGGTTAAGTTGAGAAATTAACCATGGTTACTATTTATAACTTAAGGGCTAAGAAAAGGTGTCCAAGTGTATGGCCAAGAATTTTTGGAAGAAGATATTTAGTTAAGAAATTAGAAAATCAAAAGAAAAAGGAATGAAAGGTTAAGATTTGATCTTGAAAAGGTTAATCCAAAGGTCCAAATTTAGTATGACCATTTAATTTCATCCAAATTCATCTCCTTCACTTCCATTCCACCATTTTCATGCCACATACAAGGGAGGAGGAGAGAAAAATGTGAAGAGAGAGAGGGAGGGAGAAAAAGTGGAAGAAGAAGTGAAAGGTATACCAAAAAAGTGGAAGAAGTCTTCTTGATGTCTTAAAGTCATGTATACCAAATTTCAAGTCCTAAAACATAAAGGAAAAGGTTATGAAATTTTTAGAACCAAAGAAACACACTTTTGAGCCTAAAACAGAGCTAGATTATGTGATGACCAAAACGTGATGTTGGGGCTAGAATTTGATGATGTTATCCATTCCAATGGATTCAAAAGGGTGTTTTTAGCTAGGAATACCTATGGGAAAGCCCCCAAAACCCATGGGATGAAATTCCTAAATTTTGGCCAAGAAATGCATACTATTCGGCCATAGTGAATGGGAAGGGAAGGAGTTAGATTTTTCCAATTCCAATGGTCCCATTAACTTTAAAAGGGTTATCTTACTTTGGAAGTTAAGGTTTATGTGTTGATTGTAATAAATTATCATTATGATTATAGGGTTTGATGTTGTTTTGGGAACTCCAAAAGCAAGTAAACTGAGTCCCAGGGATTGAGGAGCAAAGTTTGCTAAGGTAGTAGTTTTCCTTTTTCTTTCTTTAAGCTTGTATGTTTATATAATGATAAGTGGTATGCTATATCAAGTTATCATTTATGCTATAAAATGAGATATGTATGCTTAGATTGTGCTTGGCCTTGTACGAAATCCCTTGTATTACTACGTGGTATAAGGCACATTGAATGGTATTATGTTATGTACTTACATGCTTGCTTGTGAATCAGATTAGTTTACTACTACTGAGATTTTATAATCTCACCCCAAATATAACCCATGCTAGGTCCGAGTTCAAGCAAAGAAAGAGCAAAGAGTGTGGAGACATAAATTGAGGACCTTACTTTAATACACCACATTTTGTTATGTAATTAAATATTTTAGATTATTGCATGTGTGAGTTATGTTATGACACTATAAGGTACTCAGGTATGGAATAGAAAGTCATGAATATAATCAACCATTGAGTAAATAAAATATGACTAGTGAGCCTAAAATGAAAAAATGCATCTGCTTATATAAAGGCAAAATAATAATAATATGTCAAGTGAAGGGTAAAATTGTCCAGCTTTTGTAGGGACATTTTAATATGAATTTATACGCATTTCGCTGAGGAAGTACTTTCTCCTTGTAAAGGTCTTAGAGAGTTTGAAGTAGAGCCCTGAATTAACCTCATACAATTTTTTTATAATTAAGTGTGTATTTTCAAAGTTAGATAAGAAATTGAAAATGACCAAATGAATAGTGAAATTGTATGAGAAAGCTTTTAAAAGGAAAAATTTTAATTAGTTCAAATTTACATTGACTCCTCTAAGTTTTATATGAGGTAATTGTAGTAGGAAAAGTGTTATAAAATAAGGTATGGCATGCATAAACAAGATGATTTATCTTATATGGTTGCACCAAAAAGGATTGTGGACTCGAAGGTCAAACAGCTGCATAATAAGGACATTCTCCTAGTATAGGTAGTATGGAAGGGACTTACTTTGGATGAAGCAACTTGGGAGATGGAGGAAGCTATAAGGAAGGATTATCCAACACTATTCGAGTAAGGTATGTCTAATTTTAAGGACAAAATTTCCAAAAGGAGGGGAGAATGTAACACCCCAAAATTAATTAAGGATAATCATGATTAATTAGGGATTAATATGGGTTTAATTGGAAAAATTACTTAAGAGAGGTGAACATTAATTTGGACCTTATGATTAATTTAATTATACTTTGGGCTAAGTGTAAAAGCCCAATCTCAACCTTATGGAGATTCAATTCCATTTTTTAGAGGCCCATTATTTATTTGTGCATAACCAAATGTTAATAGACCCTTTTTCAACTTGGTCCAACTCTTATCTAACTCTTGTAACCCTAGAATCCATGGCCCAACAAGTATATGACTAAACCCACTTGGATTTTAAGCCTTAAGGTTAGCCCAAAACCCAAACTTAAATCCTAAACCCTTAGTAGCACCTTCCACCATTCTACAGAAACACAATAAGCATAAGAAAATTTGGAGGTTTTGGAGAAAGGCCAGGATTGTTGGCATAAATCCATTATTTCCCACTTCTAGAGCAAGATTCAGTTAAGGTAACTTATATATAACTTAATCCTCTCCTCTTTTTCTTTAATTTGACCTAATTGATTTTTCATTTGGAGCATTCTCACCTACACCTCAAATTTGATTTAGGTTGTTTAATGTTTTCTTGGAGGATTTTCAGAGGTTGAGGCTAGGAGAGGTATTGGGTAAGTATAAACTCCTCATTTTGATGCATTTTCTGCTGGTTTAGGACTTCCCAT
The DNA here is from genome assembly GCA_026724425.1 of Erythrophleum ivorense. Classification (NCBI taxonomy): domain Eukaryota; kingdom Viridiplantae; phylum Streptophyta; class Magnoliopsida; order Fabales; family Fabaceae; genus Erythrophleum; species Erythrophleum ivorense. The sequence continues at coordinate 29,015,485 of JAIUCV010000008.1, forward strand.
AGTTTATTTATAGAATGGGTATTAATTTTATGCAAATTTACCTAGAATTTGAAGTGATATTCTGAAGTTACCGGTATGGGAATGACAAGTTGTGTCGTGCAACCCTTAAAATAAAACTAGGTTGGATTATATATAGCTAGTGGCACAACCTAGGTCATTTCCCTTGGAAATAGAATTCAATGTTTAATTGGGTTTTCTAAGTGTTAAAGGATCCTAAAACTACTTAATTTAGGGGGGATTTTTTATTGACTTAAACTATCTAAAATGAAATTGAAATAAAGTTCCTAAACACTACCTAATTGCATGAGTTATGAGGTGAATGATAGGCTTGTGACTAACTTTGGAGTCGTCCCTTGGTATCCACTATCCTTATCCTAATTCATTTGTGATTAATTCTGGTCTAAGAGTCCCTATTTATGTCTAATACAAATTATCTTGAGTTACCACGCAAGAATTAAGAGACTAACAATTTAATGTTAAATTGAAACCTTAATCCCACATCAAATTGCTAACTCTTGTCATTAGGATCAATAAGCACTAAAATTGAATGATTAATTGACTAATTAGCCTATGAATTAATACTTTAAGAGATTCAATTAACCAATTAAACTCCAATGAACCCTCAAATTAGACAATTAAGCACACTACTTCTCACAAGCATTTCATCAAACACCTTGATTACACACTTGGAAAATGGTAGGAAAATGAAAATTCAGCACTAAAATTAATCAATTAAAACATCAATTGCTCTTCTAATTAATGTTTAACCAGTTACTAATTATAGACAATACACATTCCCAATCAAATACAATTTTAACCAAGATAATATAGGAGAAGAAAAGTGCTAGAAAATATAAGAAAATCTTAGCCAAAAATATGTTGCTCATCCATGGATTCAAGCTTGCACCAAGCGTTTTCCTCCTAGCTAGCCATAAGGGGAATTAGAGCTTCATTTGAATGGAAGGAGATGGAGGAAGTGAAATAAGGAATGGATATGGCGTGGTGTGGCTGCTGAACAAAGAAGCACCTCGATGGTGTGAAATGAATGACGAATATGTGCATCTGGATGATGGCCTCAATATCACGATGGAATGGTGTGTATTGGATGCTCTTCTCATGTGAATTTTTAATGATTCATTTGTGTAACGCTCGGTACATTGTACAATCACTGGAACAGGCCAGTTTGAAAAGCAAGTCCCCTGAGATGAGTGATTCAAGGCCAAATAAAATTTCAATAAAATTTTAAATAATAGAAAATGAGGATTTAAGCCTTGAGTTACCCAAAAATTGGGGTCGGAGTAATTCAAAAAATTTGCCAAAAGGCCAGTGGCATTTTTCGTAAATAAGTATAATTTTGGAAAAACACCTAAGAGGGCTTTTTAAATGGAAATTTTGAATTGCCCAAGGTTCTCAGAGGCCCCAAAAACCATGGGAAGCCCCAGGACCGAAAAAGCCCCTCCAGTGTACTATTTCCAACGTCGATTGACCCAAACTTTGACTAATTAGTTCGGGAAGGTTTTAGCTCTGATTTGAGTGATTCCAAAGGCATTTTATTAAATTAGAAACCTAAATTTTATGATGGAAAAGACGGTTCTCAAAAAGGAGCTAAAACGAAGCAGAAATGAAATTACCATTATAGAAGAGCAAAATTGGAATTTATGGTTTGTTGAATGTTCTAAAGATCTAAAGAGTTCCACACTTTTCTCCCTTCTTCTCCTCTTTAATGAGCACAACCCATTCTGCCCAAAATATGAAAAATCTTCAGCTCTCTTAGGCACACCAAAGGGAGGAGAAAAAGAGGAAGAAAGCCAAGGAGAAACTAAGTAATTTCATGAAATTTCTTGCTCCATCTTCCTCCAATCTTGCTCTCCTCTCTTCCTTCTTTCTTGCCATGGATTTTTTGAATTATTTGATTCTGTTTTTGATCCAGACCTAAGGGGAGAATTTTGAATTTGCTAAGGAGAAGAGAATGAAGGAGAAAGACACTTGAAAGCTCACTTGAACCCTAGGTAATCTTTGCTTTTTGTTGCATCTTCTCTTCCCCCTCCCTTTGTGTGTATTTCAGCCAAGAATAGAACCAAAGGAGGGGAGGATGTTCTATCCAAATATAAGGAGGGAACAAGGGTTTTAGGCCATGGGGAGATGGAATATGGCAAGAAATTCTAAGAAAAACCAATAGAAAACAAGTTAGAAAAGTGTAGTGTTTTCTAGGGTTTTACAAAATCTGATTTTGTGTGAAAGTTTCCTTGGCTATTTGAATGTTTCCTTGAGCTCCTAAGACCTTTAGAAAGCCTCCCAAGTGGCTCTCCTATCAAGGAAAAATCACAAAGTCCATGAACCTCTATTATGGTGCATATTTCGACCAAGCTAGGTTCATTAGGTTAGGGGATGTTTTAATTTGTTCTAGCCTTGGTTTGGGACTTTATATGATGTTAGAAGATGAGAGAAACCATTAGGAAAAATTTAGAAGCCTTAGGTTGGGAGATGAGGCAATAGCTTCCATAATGTAACCTTATGAAGCAACATGGAACTAGATTTGTGAAAGTGAGTGTGTGATGGCTTCAAAGATCTTAAATGAGGTTAAGAAGTCTAAATATGGCAAGAGAATGGAACCAAGAATGTTAATTATGGTAGTTGCTTCATTAAGTCCTTAATGGAACCATATTGTGACAAATAGAACAAAGTGTAGTCTTAAGAGTGAGTTGGATGTCATAACTTGTTCCAAGAGTATAATTAAGTGTTGTTTATTGTGAATAGGTGAAGGAAATCCAACCCCACCTCCTTGTGTTTGTGGAACCGAAAAGGAGAAGAAACAAGCAAAGTAAAGCTTGAATTTGTACCAAGGTAGCTCTCCACCTTTTCTTGTTGCATATGGTGTCATTGTGTGCTTGTGTGTATGTTTATATGTTTGAGACATGCCACTTGATGCTATGTTGCTATTTTGGTACCAATATGCTTTCTTGAATGTCTTTAAATGGTGGAAATGGCTCATAAGGGTGAGGTAGTACCAAAAGTCCCTTAATGTGGATGAAGAGATGCCAAAAGTCTCATGGCATGGGTGAGACAAGGCCAAAAATCCCTTGGATGGGTGAGGATAAGTCAAAAGTTCCAAGAACCAAGAGTGAGGCAATCCAAAAGTCCTAGAAATAGGGTGAGGCCAAACCAAAAGTCCTTAGAGCTCATTCTTGTGCTTGACAAGAGTTTGTGACACAAAAATGTGAAAGATGAATACTTTATAGATTGATTGATTGCATACTTGTACCTTTGACATGTTTTATGCCTTAAAGATGTGCTTGAATAGGTGTATGAGCTATTGAGATTCAATGAATCTCACCCCCTCCTTTCTCTCATCTCATATGATCTAGGTGGAGTTCAAGATCCAAAGGATGGAAGCCAAGGAGCATAAATCTCCATCTCTTGGCAAATCTTTCTATTTTTGATGTACTATGATGTCTAGAATGTCAAAGTAGATATGTAAATGTTATTTTTCAGCCATGACACTTTGAACAAGTGTAAAACTATGTAAAGTTAGTGTATGTATCAAGAATAGAGTTTAATGAATAGAATTGTGTATTTTGACCACTTGGGAGCCCACTTGTGCATGTATGTTTATGGAAGTGACATGGTGAATTTGAGTTGCATGAGGGTTCAGACCTTATGAGGGACTTATTTATGCTATATTTATTCTTTCTAAGTTGCTCAAATGTGTGTGGAACAATGGATGGCTCATGTGAACCAAATTTGCCTCTTGTTGGGACCAAAATTGCCATATTCTTGAGCTATGGCAAAGTCTGACCAAATGGCCTCTTCTTGACTTAAAATTTTTCATGCAACTAGAAATTTTCTAGAGCTTTTTCAAAAGGTAAAAATCAGATCATTTGGAGGTCTGTGGAATTTTCTATGATTTTTCAAAGTTGGTATCAGAATTTTGGATTTGCACTAGTACTGTTCATTTGGTCAATTTTGAAATTGTGTCATCTGAGGGACAAACGTGGTCCAATGGCTACGAAATTTTATATGCAGAAACTAAGTATTCACAGACTTGTAGCAATTGGAAGCACCTCATTTGGAGTTCTGAGCTAAGAGATATGAATTTTTGAATTTCTGGAATAGCAACAATAGTGCAGCACGACCTGAGTCACTGTTCCATTGAATTTCAGTGGCTAATCGTGCTTGCTCTAGTCTAAGTCTATTTTTACCATAAATTTAACATTCATAGATTTCCAAATTGGTATCATTTACATGAATTGGAATTTTTTAGAATTAATTGGACATTTTCAAAATTTATAGCAGACACTTGCATCAGTACCAGTAGTTGTCCAAACCTTTGCCCGTTTTCGTGTGTCAAACGCTTCCTATGTTATGTTTCATGGCCTGGGCATATTTTTAAAATAAATTAGACATGTTTATCTTTCTATAATGACCAAGAATACATGATTCCAAATTTTTTAGAATTAGTTAAGAATTCTGAAACTTCATATCAGTAAATTGAACCAGTGGCCCAGACAGCAGTGATCTCAGTGGCTTTTTGGATGTCAAATATTCTCCCCTTAATGATTCATGAGCTGAAATTATTTTTACCATGGGGTAGACATCCAGAGCGTTCTAGAATGGTAAAGTTTGTTGAGTCTCGCATTTTGTGGATTTAGTTATGAATTTCCGAAGTTGTGACAGAAAAACTGAGAATTTGGCCGAAAATAATAGTGTGAGTTTGATGCTCCCCTTTGAATTCCATGAGTTGTGGGCCAACTTTGGTGATGCAAATGAGTTTTATGTATGTAATTAAATATGAGAATGTAATGTATGAACTCATATGGTTCGCGTGACACCGAATGGAATTTTCATATACTATGCAACGCGAAATAAGGAATTATTTTAATGCCATCTTCCATTCCCTTTTGTGCAATTCATCATGGGAAACTTAGAAATGATAGGAAGTAAGCTAGAAATATATGGTGTTACAATTTGCCAATTGCTTATAGCTTTTTTTCTTCTTGATATGAATAAGTGTAGGTCCCATTTTAATTCCTTTATAATATTCCACATTGCTTCTTTTTAATTCATTTTCACGTGGAAAGTTCCTTGTCCAGACCATGCCATTCACATGCATTTTATTTTAGTTGCCTGTGGCTCTTTCTTCCTCTTGAACATGTATTTCTCTTCCTTTGTTTAGCCACATCTTCAAATCAGTGTAGTACTTCTTCCTTTTGGTCGTGTTTTCTCCATCGTGTAGTTGCTTCTTTGTTCTATGGCTTCATGCAGCTTCCACGTTAGCTTTGCATCAATAATGAACCATGAATTTGCTGCCCGAGTGTATTTTTTTAATCTTCCTCATGTGTTCCTTCATGCAGCTTCTTCTTGAGTGACGTGGCTTCATTTTATGTTTTTGCCATGTTGTTTCTGCCTAGACTCCCAGCTCATTCAACCCGTATCTTTTGTGCTTCTTCACACATTGAAACCATAGCTTTTTCTTCTTTGTGTAGCTTGAGTGTGTGTTAGCCGTGGCTAGTTCTTTGTTTCTGCATGTGTAGCTTCTTCATTTACATTCTTCCCTCTCAAACAGTGGCACATTCTGCATGAGAGAACCTTGCTCACTCAGCCCTTCATTAGTTCGTGTTGTTTCTTCGTATTCTGCTTCCATGCAAGCTCCTTTCAAGCTTCTTCTTTCTTAAACTAGAAACTCGAGCCTCCTTCTTCTTTAATCCCTTCAACCTATGGCTTTCATGATTGTGTTCAAAGCCCAACTCCTTTCCACATCTCTTCTTCACTTTTGTTTACAACTAAGCTTCTCTTTTGTTCTTGTGTGTGGGTGGCTACTCCATGCCTTCTTCCATGTAATTCATTCTTTCCTCCCATAACCCATAGCTTAAGTGAGTGCTTCCTCAATCACGTGTGTATGTTCAACTTGAATCCCTACCCATGCTAGCTGCTTAAGTGTTTATGGAAGTGTGTTCTTCTCAAAACCCATTGCTCCTATTCAAATTCTATTTTATTCTTCCATTCCAATTCCATTGCCCATAAAAAATCTACAAAAATAATAGGAAGAATATTCACAAAATTATTTGAGATAAAATTGAGCATTAAAAACTAATAATTTGTAAATTAATTCCTAAAATGTAGAAAATGGCTATTTAAAATAAAATTCTATTCAATTACATCCATTAAGCCATATTTAATTATTAAAGTGCCAAAATTAGGAGGATTCATGTATATAAAACTAGCATTCATCAGGGAACAATCAAATCTGAAATTGGAGACTTGTAGTGGCTGAGTAAGTATTCTCTAGGTAGCCATTAGTATTTTAATTCTTTGGGTACTTGTTTGCTGCTATAAATAATAATTTAGAGTAGTAATTTTCTAATGCTATGATTATAAGGAGATTTTAGTACCACTGGTAGCTTTCCAATTTGTCTACAGAGTGAGATAATTGGGGTTAATGTTAAATTCTATGTACATATCTACTTTCATTTTATATTTACTACACAAGTATGATTTCGAATGCATAATGAATGGTTAGCTATTTGAATTGTATGTTTGAACCATATGAGTCCATGGTTGAGCTGTGGTGCAGCTACCACTCGTGCATTATGTTTCGATTAAGCACCGGGTTGTGATCAGACCCATATATGCACTGAGCCCAGGTTGTACTCATTGGGGAGTTAATTTCGTGGATGAGCCTCTCCCTGTGTTAATGGCCTTTAACATGTGGATATGTGATTACTAGTATGGGATAGTAGTCACTGATAGCCTAATCGTCTCATTTGCTGATATGACTGGCATATTTTCTGATGCGTATCTAATCTCATGCACATATGATAATTAAATTGGAATATATGAATGGAATTTACTTTTAGTTACTGAGATTTGCATCTCACCCTATTTCATGGGCCAACTATTTGAAGTGAAGGTCTTTCGGATAAAGATAAAGGGAAGCAAGTGGATGAACATCTATGAGTTAAGGCCATGTGTGGGAAATTTTGCACTTGGATGGATCCAATCCAGGATAGATGCTAATTTATTATTCATTTGTATAACATTATTATCATGTAATCATATTACCAAGTATAGTTATTTTGTGTTTTGGTAAACAATGATGTAACTAATAAGGTTATTACAGGCAACAAAAGTCTGATCCCTACTCTCACACATATAATCCAGGGTGGAGGGATCATCCTAATTTGAGATATAGGGGAGGGCAATAGTAGAAGAGGTATAATTTTGTATGACCTAGTGTACAGCCTTCCCAACCTATAATGTAGTCAATCCCTATATAGGAGGAACTAAAGAAAGGAAGTAATTTGGAGGTTATGATGAAGTAACTTATGGAAAGTAATGCATAGCTTAAGTAACAATAACAACTACAGATGAGCATGCAAGATTTGGAAAGAAGGGTTGATACTCAATTAGGTCAATTTGCTACCTTTCTCAGTAAGGTGAAGTCTCAAGGTTCAGGCCAATTGCCATCACAGATGATTGTCAATTCAAGGAATATCAGTAATGTTAGTGCAATCACTCTTAAGAGTGGAAAGAAAGTTCAAGGATCCTTAGATACCATTACCATAGATAAATAAACGTCATAAAAAACACACGTTGCACTAGATGAGACTAAGAAAGAAGAGGAGCCAAAGAAGATTTTTCCTTTCCCACGTAGACCTAATTTGGGAAAGAGGCAAACTAAAGCAAAAATTGAGAAAGAAATTCTTGAGACTTTCAAGAAAGTTGAGGTCAATATACCTTTGTTAGAAGCAATTAAGACCATCCTTAAGTACACTAAATTTCTTAAAGAAATATGTACCAACAAGAATGTTTTCAATTGCTTTTTATGTCCTTAACATGGAGGATGATAGATATATGTCTCTGGTCATGCCCCACTCATCTTAGGTAGACCTTTCTTAAAAATTGCAAAGATAATTATAAATGTGCATGAAGGTACTCTTCAAATAGAGTTCACTGGCAATGTGATACATTTTAATATCTTCAATGCCATGAAACACCGAGGTGATGATCATTCTATTCTTAGTGAGATTTTGATTAATATGCTAGTTAATGATGCTAGTATTGAGTTTAAGGATAGCGTGTTGATTGATTCTTGTGATATTGCTAATCTTGATGATTTTGTGAGGCACACTTGTGATAGTTCTCATTCTTGTACTATATGTAGAGAAATTAATGAATTTTTGAGCTTTTATGACAATATTGACTCTAGAGAATCTATTATTGATCAGGTTGATTTTGTTTCATCTAGAACCTCTATTGATTTTTTTCATTTTGTTGATTTTTTTGGTTCTGATGAGACTTTGCATCCTGATATGGATTGTTTAGATAATTGTGGTGCTAATATTCACTTAAATGTTGATTCTTTTGATTCATCCCATGCTACTGATGCATCCCATGTTGGGAAGGTTGTTTCTTATGCTTGTGAGTTGTTTAAGTAGGTATTTGGCATAGATGAGATTGAGATTAAGCCACTCATACCTTCAATTAAGCAAGCTCTTACTCTAGAGCTTAAATCACTCCCTAATACAATGAAATACGCTTACCTTGAAGAAGGAGATAAGCTTCCTATTATAGTAGCAAGTGATATTACTCAAGATGAGGAAATAAGGCTTCTAGACGTCTTGAGGAAGAGAAAACAAACAATAGGGTGGACCTTGGTAAATATACCTAGCATTAGCCTTGATACATGTATGCACTAAATTTTGTTGGAGGATAGAGCAAAACCAGTGAGGCAACCTCAAAGGAAATTAAGCTCACTTATTCAAGATGTGGTTAAAAAGGAAGCATCTAAACTTTTGTCTGCTGGTATTATATATACTATTTCTGATAGTCAGTGGATTAGGCCTATATAGGTGGTTCCTAAAAGGTCAAGGATTACAATGGTTCAGAATGAAAGGAATGAGTTAGTTGCCACCTGTGTGTAGAATAGTTGGAGGGTTTGCATTGAGTATATGAGGCTTAATCTAGTCACTAGAAAAGATCATTACTCCCCTTTTTATTGATTAGATGCTTAAGCGTCTAGCTGGGAAATTTCATTATTATTTTCTTGATAGATTTTCAGGCTATTTCTAGATATGCATAGCCCCTGAGGATCAAGAAAAAATAGCATTTACTTATCCATTTAAAACATTTGCCAACAGAAGAATGCCTTTTAGTCTTTGTAGTGCCCTTAGGACTTTCTAGGGTGCATGGTTTCCATTTTTAGTGAATTTTTAGAAAATTGTATAGAAATTTTTATGGATGATTTCACTATATATGGGAACTCTTTTGATGATTGTTTATCTAATCTTGATAGAATTTTAGAAAGATGTATGAAGAAAAACCTTGCACTGAATTTTGAAAAGTGTCACTCTATTGTTCGAAAAGGCATTGTATTGGGTCATATTGTATTTGAACAAGACATAGAGGTTGATAAGGCTAAGATAGATGTTGTTACTTCTTTACCATATCCAACATATGTTCAGGAGGCCTGGTCTTTCCTAAGCCATACAGGTTTTTTTAGGAATTCATATAAGATTTTAGTAAGATCATTTTGCTATTATCTAAGCTATTATAGAAAGATGTTGATTTTCATTTTGATGATGCATGTAAAGTAACTTTTGATAGGCTTAGGAAAAGATTGACTTTCCTACCCATTATTTAGCCTCCTGATTACAATCTTCTATTTGAGCTCTTATGTGATACTTCTAATTATGCTGTAGATGCAGTTTTAAGCTAGAAAATGAATAAAAAGTCCCATGTGATAGCTTATGCATCCAAGACTTTGAATGGGGCCTAAGAAAATTATACAACCACAAAAAAACATTTTCTTGCTATTATTTTTACTTTGGATAAGTTCAAATCTTATTTGCTTGACACTAAAGTAATTGTTTTCACTGATCATGTAGCCTTGAAGTAATTGTTGAAGAAGCCTGATGTGAAGCCCAGATTGATTAGATAGATGTTATTACTTCAAGAGTTTGATATTGACATTCAAGATAAAAGTGGAACAGAGAATTTGGTGGCCGACCACTTAAGCCAAATTGAGACTCTAAAAGTATATTATTTACCTATTGATGATGATTTCCTGGATGAGCATTTGTATGCTGTGCATAACTTCTATCCATGGTATGCAGACTTGGTGAATTATTTAGCTATTTCTAAATTGCCTGTTGATTTGAATAAACATAAGTTGAATAAGTTTAGGAGTGAATATAGATATTATATTTGGGATGATTCATACTTGTGGAAACTATGTAGTGACCAAGTGATTAGATGTTGTGTGTCTGATATAGAGTTTGATTTTATATTGAAATTCTATCACACTTGCATGTGGAAGTCACTTCAATCCAAAATAAATGCTTAGGAAGGTTGTAGATAGTGGATTATACTGGCCTACCTTGTTTTGTAATGCCTATGATTTTTGCAAAAGATGTGTTAGGTGTTAACATACAAGGAGCATATCTAAGAGAAATGAAATGTTATAACATTCCATTTTGTTTTGTGTAATCTTTGATATTTAAAGCATTGATTTTATGGGACCTTTTCCTATTTCTTTTAGCATTGCATATATTTTACTGGTTGTTGATTATGTTTTGAAGTGGGTGGAAGTAAAGCCCACTAAGACTGACGATTCTTCTATGGTTGTACAGTTTATTTGGTCTTATATTTTCTATAGGTTTGGTATTCCCAAGGCCATTATTAGTGACCAGGGCACTTATTTTTTCAATCAGAGTATGCAAAGCTTGCTTAGCAAATACAGTGTTCGGCATAAAGTGGCTACTCCATATCACCCTTAAACAAATGGCTAAGTAGAGATTTCTAATCAGGAAGTAAAGCAAATTTTGGAGAAAATAATGCAGTCGAATAGGAAGGATTAGAGCAAGAGGCTAGATGATGCACTTGGGGCTTATAATGTAACACCCAAAAATTAATTAAGGTGTTAATCACAGATTAGATTAATTAGGAATAATTAATATGGGATAATTGGGCAAGTTAAGTGAATGGAGATTTTAGAGAGATAAATTATTAATATAGGTTTGAGATTTAATTGGGAGACAAATTTCATCTAGGCCCAAATTAATGTAGGAGGTCATGATAAGAGGCTAATGGAGGCCTAATAAGTTAGGTGCTGACCCAACTTGATCCAATGTGATAGAGGCCTAAGATCCACCTTGTATAGGCTCTTAGGAAGACCCAATACCCCTTGTGCAGACCTAAAACCTTTGAGCTCTTAAGACTTGTTTTGGCCCAATGGAATTTCAGCAGCCCAATGCATAAGAGTTAGCCCAACAAAGCTAAAATCTAAAGCCCAAATGGAGTTGGACCTTGGAGCAACCCATGACCCATATTTGACCCAACTAAAACCCTAATACTTCAGCCACTTCTCCATTTGTTGAAACACAAACACACATCTCAAAATTCAGAGGTCCAAAGGAGGCTCTAGGGTTCTTGGTGTATTTCTATATTTTCTCACTTCTAGAGCAAGATTTAACTAAGGTAATAGTTATATAACTCAATCCTCTCATCTTTCTCTTCATTTTGGTCTGATTAGTTTTTCATTTGGAGTATTTTCACCATACCCAAAATCTGAAATGTGGGAATTTGGGGATTTTCTTGATGAAATTCGTAGGTTGAGGCTAGGGCTATCATTAGATGGGTATGAACTCTTCTTTTTGAAGTAATTCTGCTGATTTGAGACCTTAATGACTTGATTAAAGTCTGGGTGTTAATTATGTACGAATTTGCTTAGGAATTTAGGTGATATACTAAGTTTTTGGTAGGGGACATACTCAATCCGAATTTGGGACTTGTAGAAGCTGGGTAAGTGATTCTTAGGTAGTCATTAGCATTTTAAATTCTTTGGGTACTTATTGCAACTGTTAATGATGAATTAGAATAGTAATTATATGATGTTATGATTACAGGGAGATTTTGGTACCATTAACCGGGTTTACATTAATTCCATGCATATGTCTGTTTTAATTTCATATTTTGCTGTACATAAGTGAATTGAAATTTTGAATGAATTGGTTGACGATCATTGTATTGTGTTGGACCTTGTGAGTCCATGGTGGAGCTGTAGTGTAGCTGCCACCCGTGCATGTGCTTCGATCGAGCACCGGGTTATGATCAAACCCTAGATGCATTGAGCCCTGGTTGTGCTCAATAGGAAGTAGGTGCCGTGGACGGGCCTTTCCTGGTGTTAATGGCCTTTAACATGTGTAAATATGATTGCTAGTATGGGATAGTAATCATGATAGCCTACTTGTTTCATTTACTAATATGACTGGTATTCTTCTTATGCTTATGTGAAATTATGCATGTATGCTAATTAAATTGGAATATATGATAGAATTACCTTAGTTACTGGTGAAGGTTCTTCGAGTAAGGATAAGGGGAAGCAAGTGGATGAAAATCCATAAGCTCTTGCCATGTGTGGAAGAAGCTACACTTGGGCTAATCTGAGTAGAGTAGATGCAGTTTGTGACAACCCTCCCTTCTAATCATTGTAATTATAGTTAAATATATGATTAAAAATTAATTATCAAGGTTTGAGTGGTTACAATTTATCACATTGTGAAAATATAGAGAAAATTTGAACCTTGATGTTAGGGTCATCACCATACCACCTCAACAAAACAAAATTTGCATAAAAGAAATCCTACTACCATAAAGGGTTTATGATTCAACCATCCATCCGTTTCAATACCCAATTAAAGAAATTGGGGTTTCTAGGCTAAAAGGAGTAGGTTGGGGACTTGCGCCGTGACCTATACCTTCCCCGCCACGGCCAAGTAGCTCTCTGGAATCACTAGACAAATTTCACAAATCTCAGCCGCGGCGAGTTGGACCTTTGCTACGGCCAACCTATGTGGCGCCGCGGTAGAAACGCCTCCTGGAACTATTGTTCTCAACTCCCACAATTCTTGCCTCGGCGCAAATATATTTGCGCCGCAGTAAGTTTTGCTTCTGTCCAACCCTTATTTTATTTTCTCGACTCGCACCGCGGCAAGACCTACTACGCCGCGGTGAGTTCCCACTCTGTCAACCTCCTGGGCGATTTTTCCCACTTTGCGCCGCGGCAAGATTTATCAGGCCGCGGCGCTCCTCGCCACTGTCACTCCCTGGGCCAATTTTCTTCCCTTGTGCTACGGCGAGATTGGTTATGCCGCGGCGCCCTTCAACTCTGTCTCTCATTTGGCTGCGGCGAAGCCTTCTTAGCCGCAGCGAGACTCCCTCATGTGACTACATCACCCAAATTTCACCCCCTACACTCCAAGTCTCATCTTAGAAACACTCTAGGTCCACCTTCCCTTATTTTATGTGATTCTAATGGTGTTTATATACCCTATTTACCCATCAATCCATCCATTGCCATTGCAAAACTTAAATACTACTTCCTACTTACCCAACTTGCTCATATCAGCAAATTCATGAATGTATGACAGCAAGAACACATGCATTAGCAGTAATTAACATCCCATGCACATTCCATAGAGATTCCATTCAACAATAGCTTATGTCCACATCCAAGGCATCATATGACTACAATTCCCATATGGTAATCCATATCACAATTTCAACAAAACTATATATATGATACTATAAGTTCATACATTAATATTCAACTATAATGAGACTTAAATCCTTAACGGTTACATTTCAATCAAACAAAATATGAACGCCTACACTTGGCAACATGAATACATGATGATGCTATATAAACTAATAACAAAATTGCATCTCTACTAAATAAGCCAGCCTAAGTGTAGCCTTCTCCCATATGTTAGAACTCATGGATTTTCATCCACTTGCTTCCCTTTATCCTTACCCGAAGAACCTTCACCTGAAATGTTAATCCCATGAAACAAGGTGAGATATAAATCTCAGTAACCAAGGCAATTCCATCATATATCCAGTTTAATTAGCATATATGCATGAATCAAAATCAACATCAAAATCATATCCATCATATCAGCAAATGAAACAATTAGGCTATCATGATTACTATCCCATACTACAATCATATTATCACATGTTAAAGGCCATTAACACCAGGAGAGGCTCGTCCACAGCACCTACTCCCTATTGAGCATAACCGAGGCTCTGTGCATCTGGGGTTTGATCATAACCTGGTGCTCAATCGAAGCACATGCATGGGTGGCAGCCGCACCATAGCTCTACCATTTACTCACAAGGTCCAATGACAATTTAACAAATAGCTAACTAATTCATTCAACATTTCAAATCATTCATATACAGCAACATATGAAATTAAATCAGATATGTACATGGAATTAATATAAACCCCAGTTACCTCACTTGTAGATAAATTTGCAACAACCATCACAATTCCCAAATTCGGATTAGAGTGTCCTTCACTAGAAAACTCAATATTCCACCCAAAATCCTAAGCAAATTCGTACAGAATTAAATACCCATTTTATAAATCAGCTATGGGGGTCTCAAATTAATAAATGAAGCATCAAAATAGAGGGTTTAAACTCACCCAAGGTCAGCCTTAACCTCAACCTACGAATTTCACCAAGAAAATCCCCAAATTCCCACATTTCAGATTTTGGGTAGGGTGAAAATACTCCAAATGAAAAAATAATTGGACCAAATTAAAGAGAAAGATGAGGGAATTAAGTTGTATAACTATTACCTTGGCTGAATCTTGCTTTAAATGTGAGAAAATACAGAATTCTTGCCCCCAACCCTAGCCTCCTTCTCAACCTCCGAATTTTGAGATATGTTTTGTGTTTCAGCAAGTGTGAGGAAGAGGCTGATGTATTAGGGTTTTAGTTGGGTTTAAGTTGGGTCAAAAATGGGTCATGGGTTGCTCCAAGGTCCATCTCCATTTGGGCTTCAGATTTTAAATTGTTGGGCCAGTTTCAAGGTGTTGGGTTGCTGAAATTCAATTGGGCCAGATCAAATTTTAAGAGCCCAAAAGTTTTAGGTCTGCACAAGGGTTTTTGGGCTAATTATAAGAGCCTATATAAGGTGGGTATTGGGCCTCCATCACATTGGATCAAGTTGGGTCTACACCTAGCTTATTGGGCCTCCATTAGCCTCTTATCATGGCCTCCTACATTAATTTGGGCCTAGATGAAATTTCTCTCCCAATTAAATCTCAAACCCATATTAATAAATTTACCTTTCTAAAATCTCCATTTACTTAACTTGCCTAATTATTCGATATTAATTATTCTTAATTAATCTAATCCGTGATTAACACCTTAATTAATTATGGGTTGTTGCACAATTTTATTATTAGTTTACATAGCATCGTCATGTATTCATGTTACCTTGTAGGTGTTTATATTTTGCTTAGTGGAAATGTAACCGTTAAGGAGTTAAGTCTCATTATAGTGGATATTGATGTTTGAACTAGTAACATCTGATATATATAGCTTTATTGAATTTGTGATATGGTTTACCATTTAGGAATTGTAGTCATGTGATGCATTAGATGTTGATATAAACTATTGATGAATGAAATCTCTATGGAATGTGCATAGGATGTTAATTGTCGTTAATGCATGAGTTCTTGCTGTCATTATTCTATAAATTTGCTGATATGAGATAGTTGGGCAAGTAGAAAATAGTATTTAAGTTTTAGATTGGTAATGGAGAGTTAGATGAGTAAATAGGGTAGATAAATACCATTAGAGTCATACAAAGTGGGAGAAAGTGGTCCTAGGGTGTTTCTAAGATGAGAATTAGAGTGTAGGGAATGAAGCTTGGGAGAGGTAGCTACAAGAGGGAGTTACGCCGCGGCTAAGAAGGCTTCGTGTAGCCAAACGAGTGACAGAGTCAAGGGGCACCGCGGCATGATAAATCTCGTTGTGGCACAAGAGAAGAAAATTGGCCTAGGGAGTGACAGTGGTGAGGAATGCCGCGACTTGAGAAATCTCGCCACGGCGCAAACTGAGGACAATCGCCTAGGAGGGTGACAGAACGGAAACTCGCCTCAGCGCAGTAGGTCCTGTCGTGGTGCAAGTCGAGAAAACTAGTTAAGGGTTGTACAGTAGCAAAACTTGCCGCAGCGCAAATATATTCCGCCGAGGTGAGAATCTTGGGACTTAGAATAGTAGCTCCAGGGGGCATTTTCCGCCGCGGTGTCATGTAGTCTCGCCGTAATGATGGTCTAACTCGTCGCGGCGAAATGTGCTAAAATTGGCCAATGATCCCAGTACCTATCTTAGCCACAGCGGATCTAGGCTGCGGCTCGAGACCCTAAACCCCTACCTTTAGCCTAGAAACCCCAATTTCTTCAATGATAATGCTAGAAAATGATATAGGAGTACTTGTGGGAGGTTTTTGTGTGTTGAAACTGATGAATGGATGAATCATAAACCCCTCATGGCAGTATGATTTCTTTTATGCATCTTTGTTTTGGTTGTGGTTGTTTAGTGATGACCCTAGTATCAAGGTTCAAATTTTCCTGTATTATCATAATGTAACAAAATATAACGACTCCAAACCTTTATCATTAACTATTAATTGTGCATTTAACCATAAATACAATGATTAGAAGGTAGGATCATCACATATAAGACTGCCTACAAGACTCCTATTGGCATGTCACCTTATCAGCTAGTATTTGGAAAAGCTTGTCACTTACCATTGGAAGTGGAGCATAAAGCTTATTGGGCTATGAAGAAATGCAATTTAGATTTAAATGGAGCAGGGTCTTATAGAAAATTTCAGCTCCAAGAGCTTAAAAAGATTTATTTAGAAGCCTATGATAATGCAAGGATTTATAAAGAAAAGACAAAGGCTTTCCATGATAAGATGATTACAAGAAAGAAGTTTATGGTTGGAGAGAAAGTTATGCTTTATAAATCCTACTTAAAGCTCATGCCAAGTAAGTTTCATTCTAAATGGGAAGGTTCGTATATTGTTTCTCATGTTTTTCCTTTTGGTGTAGTGGAACTATTGGATGAGAAGACTAGAGCTAAATTTAAAGTTAATAGACATAGATTCAAGCACTCTCATGAAGAGCTTCCAAGAAAGAACAAAGAGGAGTTCCAACTTTAAGACCCACCTTGATTACCCGGTTGTACACTTTCTCTTTCACCAGTTATATTATTTTGTCTATCTTTTGGATTGCATCTTGTACTAGCATTGAGGACAATGTAATGTTTAAATGTGGGGGGGAAAGGAGAATTCAAATAAAATTTTTGATTTTGTCTTGTTTTGATTAGTTGATCTTTAGTCTTTTTGTTACTTTTGTTCTTGTGTTGTCTGTTGTGTTTTAAAAAAAAACAAAAAAATTTGTTTTTTTGTGGAAGTTGCTATTAATAAGGTGATTATAGCTTTGATATGTCTCGATTTGATAGGAAATTGATCTTGTGTTGAGAATGTAAGTTAAGTGGTAATTAGCTTAGCTTTAATAAACTTTAATAATGGTCAATTTACCTTGTGAGATTTTGTGCCTATTGATATTCATTTCTAGTTTGCATCCTCTATCTTGCTTTTACTCTAGAATTTAGCTTGAATCTTATTCAATGCCATATTTGTTCACTTGCCATGCATGAAAATGATTAAAGCATTCATTCTTATTTTGTTTTGTTTTAGCTAGAGCCAAAGAACCATCCTTTTTATGTTTTACCATTTGCTTTACCCCATTGAGCTATATATGTTTTCTTTTTAACTCTTTTAGCCATGAAAAGCAAACAAAATATTGTTCTTACCTTAATTAGGATACTTTTGACTATTAAAAGCATTATATCTTGCTAAAGGGGGTGGATGTGTATTTTTCACATCAACTTTTGGCCATTTGTTTGTTCTTTTTGGAAATATACTAAGAAAAAATGATGTTTTTGTTGAAAAATTTACATAGTTGGAAGAGTTTGTAGAAAGAAATAAAAAATATTTATAAAAAAATATAGAAAAGCAAAAGAGAAGTATATGAAATGAAATGAAAAAAAAAAAAGGAAAAGGAAAAGAAGGAAAGAAAAGTTGTTTTTGTTCTCTTAATGCATAGACTTGTTTGTAGTAAATAGGGCCTTGAAATGCACTTCTTTTCACTCTACATCCTCTCTTGATGCTCTAGATAATTTTAAGTATCCATTTTGCTTCTTAAATTAACCTCATTCTTTTGTTCACCACTTGCTTCTTACCTTGGCCTACATTACAACCAAAATAAAGACATTTTAATTCATACATTAACATTATATGGTAGTAAAGTTAGATAATTTAGAATTTAAGAGTAAACACTTCATCCTAAACACTAGAAAGTAGAGTAGCAAATACTAATCTATGTAAGGGACTATCATTGCATTTCATTTTTTGTTAAGTATATTGCTATGGTACTTGTTGCATTGATGCAAGTGATATGATTTAAATAATTGAGATATTGATTTGCTATGATCTTCCTTGTGTTTAGTGGCCTACACATTTCCATTTTTGTTTTTCCATTAGCCTTTTATTGGAGTTTTGGTTTCTTTTGCCCAAGAGGGCAAAAGTCCAAGTGTAGGAGAATTTGATAATTCACATATTTTCTATATTTTTACTCATTAATTATGGACTTTTTATTCATGAATTGATGACACTTTGAGTTTTAATTGGATATTATTTAGTTTAGGAAATAAAATCTCATCTTTTGGAATTTGTTGAATAAATTAGGTATTTTAATGATTTTATTTTCTAGATGATGATTTCACTTCATGGGCTTTGATTTTTATTTCTTTTTTTTTTTTTTTACTTAGGGAATTTCATGAAGGAGAAATGCATGGGGTTGGAAGAATGGAAGAGAAGGAAGGTGCAGCTTCCATGAAATCACACACTACATGCACTCCATTCACGTGGGCCCTCTCCTAGAAGCACTCTTAAGCATGAGGCACTCCACCTTCATGATCATCCATGTCACATGGAAGCTAACATGAAGACACGTGAAGAGAGGAGGTGGCATAAGTTTGTGAGTCCAGGAGGCTAAGGAAGCAACACACATTAAACACATGCATGGGCACGAGGGAACACATGCAAACACTTACTCGGGTTTTTTCTAACACACAATCTTGCCTCACACATGGACGCTGCTTCATTCAAGTACATAGGCTCCAAGTCACCTCTTCACACTCTCACGTTGCATTTCACACACATGCACACATAGGTTTAAAGGTCTAAGGAATCCAGATCATGGTTTTCATATACTCACACATACGCATCATTCACAATTCATTCATAGGTTACACATCCAGCTCACCCATGGAATTTACATGAGCTCCAACGCTTAGCCACATCATTCATACATGTATATTCACCCACTCACACATCTAACACTCATTGATAAGCATGGACCATTAACACATGCATAGTAGTTCATGCAACTCTCATAGAGCACATGTAGACAACACGAGCCATGGGCTAGAGAGAGCAGAACGAGATAGAAATGCCTCCTGGAGCTACTGTTCTAAGTCCCCAGACTCTCACCTCGGTGCAATACACTCGCATCGTGGTGATATTTGCTACTAGACACCCCTTAGTTTATTCCCTAGACTAGCGCAACGGTATATGATGCGCCACGGCAAGGTTTCATTCTATTACCCTTCTAGGCAATTTTTTTTTTCACTCTGTGCCGTGGCAAGATTCCTCAAGCTGTGGCGATCCTTGCCATTGTTACTCTCCAAGAAAATTTTATTCACTTGCACTGCGGCGAGGTTGCTCATGCCTTGGTGCCCCTCACTTCTATCGCTCATTTGGCTGCGATGAAGCCTTCTTGGCAGCGGCGTGATGCCTTCCTGTAACTACATCTCTCAAATTTCATCCCCTACACTCCAATTCTCATCTTAGGACTATCCTAGAACCACTCCCACTCATTTTATATGACTCTAATGGTATTTATCTACCCTATACACTTAGCTATTCTACCATTACCAATTCAAAACTTAAATGTAAATTTCCACTCCTCCAACTATCCTATACCGACAAGTCTATAGAGTAATAGCAACAAGAATTCATGCACTATTGGAAATTAAAATTTGATATGCATTCCATCAGAGGTTTCATACATCAATGGTTCATATTACATCTAATACATCACATAATTATATTTCCAATAGTGTACCATACCATAAATTCAGCAAAATACATACGTCAAATGTTATAGGTTCATACATCTGATATCAAGCTAAAATGAGGTCTAACTCCTCCATGAATACATTCTAGGTAATCAAAATATAAGAGCCTACACTTGGCAACATGATTACATGAT
Organism: Erythrophleum ivorense; assembly: GCA_026724425.1. Taxonomy (NCBI): domain Eukaryota; kingdom Viridiplantae; phylum Streptophyta; class Magnoliopsida; order Fabales; family Fabaceae; genus Erythrophleum; species Erythrophleum ivorense. Next base: position 29,035,685 of record JAIUCV010000008.1, read on the forward strand.
GATGCTATACAAAAAGGAATACAAAATTTAGCATCTATATTAAACAAATCAACCTAAGTGTGGCCTTCTCCCTACATGTTAGAGCTCATGAATTTTCATCCACTTGCTTCCCCTTATCATTACCCGAAGAACCTTCACCTGAAATATTAATCCTATAAAACGGGGTGAGATGTGAATCTCAGTAACTAAGGCATTTTCATCATATAATCTAGTTTAATTAGTATACATGCATAATTTCACATAAGCATCAGAAGAACACCAGTCATATCAGTAAATGAAACAATTAGCCTATCATGATCATTATCCCATATTAGCAATCATATTTTCACATGTTAAGAGCCATTAACACAGGGAGAGGCCCGTCCACTGCACCTACTCCCCTTTGAACACAAACAAGGCTCGATGCATCTGGGGTTTGATCATAACCCGGTGCCCGATCGAAGCACATGCACGGGTGGCAGCCGCACCACAGCTCCACCATGGACTCACAAGGTCCAATCACAATATAATGATAGCCAACCAATTCATTCAACATTTCAAATCATTCATGTACAGCAAATATGAAATTAAAATATATATATGCATGGAATTAATATGAACTTGGTTACCTCACTTGTAGACAATTGCAATAGCCACCAATGGTACAAAAATCTCCCTAAAACCATAGCATCAGAAAATTACTACTTTAATTCATCATTAACAGTTGCAACAAGTGTCCAAAGAATTTAAAATGCTAATGACTACCTAGGGAACACTTACCCAGCCACCATAAATCCCAAATTCGGATTGAAGTGTCCTTTATCAGAAACCTCAATATTTCACCTAAAATCCTAAGCAAATTTGTACCAAATTAATACCCATATTATAAATTAGCTATAGGGGTCTCAAACTAGCAAAGAAAGCATCAAAATGAAGGATTTATACTCACCTAATGTCAGCCGTAGCCTCAACTTACGAATTTCACAAAGAAAATTCCAAACAACCACATTTCAGATTTTGGGTATGGTGAAAATATTCCAAATAAAAAATTAATTAGACCAAAATGAAGAGAAAGATGAGAGGATTAAGTTATATAACTATTACCTTGGCTAAATTTTGCTTTAGAAGTGGGAAAATGTGGAAATATGCCAAGAACCCTAGAGCCTCCTTTGGACCTCCAAATTTTGAGATGGATGTTTGTGTTTCAGCAAATGGGGAAGAGGCTGAAGTATTAGGGTTTTAGTTAGGTCAAATATGGGTCATGGGTTGCTCCAAGGTCCAACTCCATTTTGGCTTCAAATTTTAGCTTTGTTGGGCCAACTCTTATGCATTGGGCTGCTAAAATTCCATTAGACCAAACTTAGTTTTAAGAGCTCAAAGGTTTTGGATCTGCACAAGGGTTATTAGGCCAATTATAAGAGCCTATACAAGGTAGATCTTGGGCCTCTATCATGCTCTCCTATATTAATTTGGGTCTAGATGAAATTTTTCTTCTCTCAATTAAATTTTAAACCTGTATCAATAATTTATCTTTCCAAAAATTTTATTTACTTAACTTACTCGATTATTCCATATTAATTATTCTTCATTAATCTAAAACTATGATTAAAACCTTAATTAATTTTGGGATATTACACTAAAGATCCTACTCATGTAGTCTATAAAGATAGAAGGGGCATTTGTTAACCCAAATGGCATAACTAGAAACTTATAATAACTGTAATAGGTCTTGAAGCCTATTTTAGGTATGTCCTTAACCTTCATCCTAAGTTGATGGTATATAGACCTAAGATCAATCTTTGAAAAGATTAATGCTTCTACTTTGGTTACGCAAATCATTGATCTTAGGCAGGGGACATTTATTCTTGATGGTTATGGTTCAACTACTTATAATCAATGCAAAGTCTAAGACTATCTTTACAAATAACACTGGAACTCCCCATGGAAACTCACTTGGCGAAATGAATCCTATTTCAAGCAACTATTTTATTTGAGTCTTTAACTTAACAAGTTCAACAGGCGTCATTCTATATGAGGCTTTAGAAATCAGACCTGCACCATAAACTAAGTCAATGAAAAATTCTAGCTCTCTTTTTAGGGGTAATCCACTAATCTCTTTGGGAAAAACCTCCAAGAACACCTTAATCACAGATATGTCCTTCAACCTTCTTTCAACCTTAATATACAAAAAAAAAAAGAATATAAGAAACCCTTGGCAACCATGCCTAAGGTATCTCCTGGCTCGGGCAATAGACGCACAAGCAAGCTCAGTCAATGGATAAAATTTAGGAATAATAGCAGGCAAGGAAACATTTTTATGGTTATAGTCAAGTATCACATTATTGGTTGACAACTAATCCATACCAATGATTACATCAAAATCATGCAAAAGGATACAATTCAAGTCATATGTAGTACAAAGGCTATTCCAATTGTAAAACACAATTTAAACACACATTAGAAGTAACCATAGAATTTTCAATAAAGGTGGATACAGATAATTCAAATGGCAATAAGCTAATTTTAATACCTAGATGCTTAACACAATCATATAAGATGAATGAATAGGTTGTGCCAAGTCAAACAATACATCTACAATATGATTATAAACAAGAAGAGTACCTTGGATCATATTAGAGGATCTATTAGCCTCCTGCTGCATAAGTGCAAAAATCCATCCTTGTGTAAATGGCTTGATAGATGATGCTGATTCTTGTAACACTGTGCAATTTCATTTATAGTGCCCTAGTTTCTTATAGCTATAACATGCAGGGTAAGGACCACTCCCATGGTTCTTTCCACATTTGTTACATGCCAACAAGGTAGTCACTAAATTTCATGGGGGTCCCATTTTTTTATGTCTTAGAGGTGGCCTCCAACCCTAGGAACTACTACCATTACTTGTCCCCTTCTTACTACCACCCTTGAAAGCCTTCGTACCTCGGTCACACTTACCCTCAAGCGCCTTCTTCATCTTAGCTTCAATATCCATTAGGGCTCTCTCTAACACCCTACACTTCTCAACTAACTTATCAAAGTTGTGAATTTAAAGGGGCACGATCTTATCCTTCAATTCTGGTTTAAGCCCCCTCTCAAATTTGTTAACCTTCTAAGGCTCATTATCAAATTATTTTAAGTATGAAGAAAAATAAGACAGTTGAATAAACTTTGTAGCATATTGATCTATTGTCATCTCACTTTGCTCAAGGAAATTAAATTCAACCTCCTTATCAGCCATCACTAATGGGTATAAAATATTTGCTTTCAAAGGTCATTTGGAAACTCTTCGAAGTCAAGGATATTCCCCTTGATGTTAATAACCTAGATGCATTATGCAACTAGTGCTCCACTTCACCTTCCAACTTATAAATGGCCAATCTAGTTTCAGAGGTGTACATCATAACTTCAAAAATTTTCTCCAATTACATCATCTATCTCTTAGCTTTATCAATATCCAACTCCCCTAAAAATGCTAGAAGATAGGCTTTTCTAAATTTAGCTAACATAATAGAAATATCATCTACTTCCCTATGGTGCCTCACACCTGTGTTCAAGCTTGCACCAACCTAATTTTCTACAAGCACCTCTTGATTCTACTTACTCATTGACTTATGCAATTGTTATAGCACTTGAACAGTGGCTATGTGGCCTCGGCTTACTCTTGAAGCTAGTTAGTCATAGCCCTCATAGCAATCTCATAGGCCTCAGCATGCTTTCTCATATTGTTCACCATATCACTTATAATCACTTGCACTTCCTTCAACATTTTAGTAGTTTCACAATGAGTAGCTATTGTACCCTACAGTTGTAATATCTGATTATCTAAAAACGAGAGAAAACGTGAGAAATGTAACGTACGGTTTCTCTGTAAACGTACGAAATTCATCGGATATAAAAGAAAATCCCCTGAAATGACTTAGTTAAGGTCCCAAAAAATTTGGAAAGCATTCTAGACTCCTAAAAATGAGAATCCCAGGTTTAGATAGAAAGAAAAATGGAGTTAGAATGAGTAAACGAAATGTAACGAAAGGTAGACGCAACGTAAAGGTATTTTTGTCATTTTGAGCAAATTTTGGAATTCTCATAGGAAGGAATTTTAAATGAAAGTTTTGACTTTTCCAGGGTTCTTAGAGACCTTGAAAACCATAGAAAGCCCCGAGACAGTTAAAGCCCCTTAAGTGGACATTTTTCAACGTCAGTTGACCCAAACTTTGACCAGTTCATTCGAAAAGGTTTTAAATCTAATTTGAATGAAACCAAAGGCATTTTATAAATTAGAGGACCTAAATTTTATGATAAAAAGTTAGTTCTCAAAAAGGAGTTAAAATAAGCCTAAATGGAGCAAACAAGCACATAGGGGTAAAATGGTCATTTTAAAAAATTGTAAAAAAGGCTTCTCAAGTAAGATTACACCTCTTCATCTTCTCCAAGCTTCCATTTGAAGAAAAATGGGCAGCTATGGCATGACATTAAGAGGGGAAAGAGAGAGAAAGTTTAAGCTTCTGTTTAGGTAAGTAAACGATCCTGTTTCATCCCGCGCCAATTAAGAAAGTTGTTCCTCTCCCTAAGGGATCTCTAATGGTGGTTTTCTTTTCTTGAAAACTTGAAGATTCAAGTCTAACCCAAGCTAAAAAGGAACGCTTTTCAAAAAATTAATCGGTGAAAAAAAACCTACACAAAGAGAGCTCTATTTTAAGGTAAGACTTCACTTGAAACACTTGTAAAATCTTGTGTTTCCAAGCTATTTAAGCTTTGGTCTAGAGAGGGAAAGTGAGGAGGAGAGTTTTTCATTATGTCTTCTTGATGGAACTGAAGGTTATGGAGTGTGAGGATTAAGAATATACAACTAGAATTGAAAAGGGAGCTTTAGAATGCAAGTTATGGAATTTAGGGTTTTAATTACACCTTGAACTCTACCATGAACCCTAGCCATATTTTATGATGTTTAAGTGTTCATATGAGTTCTTAAGACACCAAGAGAGCTTCCTACATGATTCTCCCATCCAAGGAAGCAAAGAAACCCTAAAGATGCTAAAAAGAGCATATGCTTCGGCCAAGAGTAGAAATGGCTGCTAGGGGTAGTTTTAAATTGTTCCAAACTTAGTTTTGCATCATGTATGATAGGAGAGTATGAGAGGAAGCCTTGAAAAAATTTTAGAAGCCATAGATAGTGAGATGGCCTTATATGTTCCATATTATGGCTTAAAGAAGCAACACCTAGCCAGGTTCCTTGAATTGATTGTGTGATGACTCCAAGAGGTTTAAATGGAGTCAAGAATCATGAATAGATGAAGAGAATGGAGCCAGATGATATTTTCCTAAGGTTGCTTCATTAAGTGCATTATGGAACCATAAAAGAGTCTTATGAGTCACCTAGCTTTTCTAGTGAATGTGTGGCCTTAGAATGTAATTCAAGAGTGTAATTGGCTTCCATATGATGTGTCTAGGCCAATAGAAGTGATCTCCACTTTCTTAGGTGTGTGAGGTCAAGGGAGAGGACTCAAGGCTTAAGGAAAAAGTGTGCAAATGCAAGTAAGGTAACTCTCTCCACCTTCTCTCATGCATGATTGTATGCTTACATTGTCTTTGAATGTATGTATGTATGTTTTAAGCTATTAAAAGTATTTCAACATGAGCTTTTATTCCAAGGTACCATGATGATATTTTATGCATGCAAATAAAGTTTTTATATGCTTGCCTTGGTTTGCTTGAGTGTGGAGAAGCCAAGAACCCTCTAGCCATGGTGAAGATGAGCCAAGAACTCTTAAAATTATTTAAGACAAAGTGAAGAGTCTCCCAAGAGTGAGATTGACTCTTAAAAGCAAGGTTGAGTCAAAAATCTCTTAAAGAAAATGGGTGAGGCAAGTCCAAAATCCATAAGTGAATGGGTAAGGCTACTCCACTCACTTGACAAGCCTATGTATGCTATGCATGACTTGTTCAAATACTAAGAATGTTTCTTGAATGCTCACACATTTCACTATGCCCATGCATGCATTTTCAAAACTTGTATTACATACTTTATGTATGATTGAAATGAAGATGAACTATTGGAATTCTTTGGATCTCATCCCCTACTCTCCAATATCTTAACATGCTAGGTGAAGCAATTAAACAAGGTAATGGAAGCCACCAAGCCAAGGAGAAGAAGATTGACATCAAACTGTATGAAATAGCCTAGTTTTATCTCTTTTGTAGCCATACACATGGCATTTGATGTAATCCTATGATGAATTTGTTATGTAATCATATGAACATATGTAATTACCCAAATGTATGATGTATGAATGAGATTTAGGTATTGGATGGCCAAAGCTAGTATGTGTAATCTTGTGCATATCATGGAGTGGATGAGTGAGTTTGAGAAATCTGGTTTTATGCACCTTTGAGACAAGTTTAGAATGTCATTTTGGTGCATTCCCACATGCTCAAATGGTCATGGTTGTCTTGGAGCTCAATTTAGACCATATGGACCCATTGTAAAGCTTGAAAATGACAATTTTACAGCTCAATGTCAAGATCCAACCAAATGAACGAATTTGCTTATGAAATTTTGCACACATATAAATCTTATCTAGATCTTTTTGGAAAGATAAATACTAGATTATTTGGAGCTCTGTAGAATTAATTATGAATTTCTAAAATTTTTATTTTTCTGCTGAACTAATACAGATACTATTCATATGGTCAGAAAATTGGTTTGTGCCCTTCATGGGTCACATGATGTCCAATTCTCATTAAATTTTGTATTCATAAATTAGACATCTTTCCATGGCCACTGAGATCATCCAATTGGACCTCTGAGCAAGGAGATATGAATTTTTAAAGTTGGAGATTAGTATTAGGGATGATAGCTGACCTCTGGTACTGTTCCATCAGTTTTCAGTAGCTAGCAACCTCTGTTGTGATTTGTATTTATTTTTAGAATAAAGTAAACAGCTGTAGCTTTCCATAATGATATAGTGTGCCTGATTTTAATTTTTCTATAATTAGTTATGATTTTTCAAAGTTCAAGCATTGAATCTAGAAAATCAATCCGAGGCTGCACCATGGTGTTTTATGTATTCACTCCCTTTGCTCGAGGTATGGGCCATTTCTTGAGCTTGTTATGAGTTTCATTGGTGTATTTAAATGTGAGAATGAGAAAGATGAGTCCATATTACCCATGGGATACCAAAGGGAAATTTTTACCCGTGCAGAAAGGCATCTTGATTTATGATTCCTTATGCCATTATGTTGCTTCTCATAGAAATTATATAAGATGAGGCATGGGATTTGCATGAGTTGAATGTTAAAGTGATGGTGTTACAATAGTGCCATAAACACAAGATGATCTCCATTAAGCTACAACCACAAGGGCAAGTATAAATAGCCCTCATAGTAGCCTTATAGGCCTTAACTTGCTCTCTCATATAGTTGGCCATTTTAGTCATAGCCTCTTGCACTTCCCTTAATATTTCAGCAGTTTCACAATGTGCAGCCATTGTACCCTACAGTGCCATAAAGACAACAAGATGCTCCCTATTAAACTACAACCAGAAGGGCAAGTCCAAATACAACCTCATCTATAGCATGTATGTACAGGCATAAATAATACTACTAGACTAAATTACTCTTATACCTTGCATGCATGCATCATAATTACCATGTTTTTTAACCACAAATTTTAAAATCTAGCATATTTTTCTTAAGCCATTGCTTTGATACCAAATGTAACAACCTTAACTCCTAATCAAGCTCATTATACATAAATACATTTCTAATCAGGCATAATTAAGAGTTAATTGGGATAATGAGTAAGCAATAGGAGAAAATATGGGAAAATTTGAACCTTTTGATCATTAATAATCACCATCAAGATATACAAGAGGATTTATATTCATAAAAAAATAATACTCTCATCAATACTTCCATCCCATTCAAAATGTAGCGAAGTAGCATAAAAACTTGTATATGTAGGGCTACAAATCACTATTCCTCTTTAAGAAGTTGGAAACCACATCCCTATAGCTAAATTGGAACTTACAAGAGTTAGGCCATGGCTTAGGATGGTTAGGTCATAGCTAATTTGGCCTCTAAAAACTCGAAAACCAAAATTTCACATTTGTGCCATGACTCAAAAAACTCATGCTACAACTAAACTCTAGTTTGGGGGAAAATCCACACTTTACATGATTCTCACCGTGGCTCAATTCACCCACATTGTAGCAAGGTGACCCTCGGGCCCCAAAACTAACATACACTTGAGTTTCACTATAGCCAAGTTTACTCACATTGTAGTGAGATGCCTTTTAGGAACCTACTATTTACTCCCTCACAATTCCTACTGTGGCCTAATATGATTGCACTATAGTGAGATTGTTCTCTGTAACACCTTGAAATTAATTAAGAATGATTATGATTAATTAGGGAGTAATATAGGTTTAATTAGGAAAATTAATTAAGAGAGGAGGACATTAAATTAGGCCTTATAATTAATTTAATTATTGCTTTAGGTTAAGTGTAGAAGCTCAATCCTAGCCTTAGGGAGATCCAATACCATTTCTTAGAGGTCCAATGATATTAGGTGCAGACCCAATTTACATGAACTTTTGTAGTTGGCCCAACAAATCAAAATCTAAGCCAAGTAAGTTTTTGGACCTAACCTTAAGTGTTCTACAACCTAATACATTTAAACCATAGCCCAGTAACTAGAGGAAGCCCAATTGGGCCTTAGGCTAATGGGTCAACCCTATTCCATTCTAAAACCCTAAAAACCCAATTGTCACTCACCTTAGTACTAAAAAAACAAAAAGGGTTCTGCAGACCCCAAGAGCATTTTCATACCTTGAGGAGAGGCTAGGGTTTTCACCAACCTATTGGCTCCATTTTGCACTTCTAGAGGGGGATTCAACTAAGGTAATCTACATAGAACTTAACCCTCTCATTCTCCTATATAATTTGATCTGAATAACTTTGTTTTGGTAGATTTTCATCTTCTTCCCAAGTTTGAGATTTTGTTGTTAGTGCTTTTATGGTTGATTTTCGGAAGTTGAAGTTAAAAGGATTATTAGGTAAGCATCCCCCTTCTATTTTAATGCATTTATTACTAGTTAGAGACCCCAATAGCTAACGTATGATATGGACTTTCTCTCTATACAAAAATATCCATAATTTAGGGTGACATTTTGAATGTTCTGGTGCAGGGAAGACAAAATCCGAATTTAGAGTCTCTTGGTAGTTGGGTAAGTATTTTTTAGGTTGCTTATAATGGTTGGGTCTTATGGAGTCTGATTTATGTTGTAATTATCATCTAAGAATGTGCTTTGATTTGGTATAAGATGTTTAGAGTCTGGAGATATACTTTTGGTTGTAAAATTTGACTCAATTAAGTGAGGCAACTGGGGTTAATGTTAAATTCCATGCATATGTCTAATTTTATATATGTTGCACATGTATGATTTTGAAATGTATAATGAATGGTTGGCTATCCAATATATTGTGCTTAGACCTTGTAAGGCTATGATGGAACTGTGGTATGGCTGCCACCCATGCATTATGCTTTGATCGGGCACTGGGTTATGATTAAACCTTTATATACACTGAACCCAAGTTGTGCTCATTGGGGAGTTAGTGTCGTAGATGGGCCTTTCCCAGTATTAATGGCCTTTAACATGTGGATATGTGATTGCTAGTATGGGATAGTAGTCGTTAATAGCCTAATTATTTTATTTGTAGATATGACTAGCATATTTTCTGATACTTCCTGATGTTATGCACATATGTTAATTAAATTAGAATATATGAATGAAATTTGCCTTTCGTTATTGAGATTTGCATCTTATCCCATTTCATGGGATAATACTTTCAAGTAAAGGCTCTTCGGGTATGGATAAGGGAAAGCAAGTAGATACACATCCATGAGCTAAGGCCTTGTGTGGGAAGCTACACTTAGGTTGAGTTAATTTAGGGTAGATGTTGATTTTGTTGTTCTCTTATATAGTATCATCATGTAATCATATTGCCAATTGTAGGTTTTTTGTGTTTTGTTAACCTATGATGTATCTAATAAGGAGTTAGGTCTTGTACAAATCTGGTATATGGTGTATGTACTTATTTATATCTGATATAGAGCCTATTTAGTATGAGTGTATGACTTGACTCTTGAGAGTATGCTTTTATATCTCCATGAATGATAATATTAGTTGCTTATGAATCTTGCTGCTGTCAATACTTCATGAATTTACTAATGCATGATAGTTTGATGAGTAGGAATTAACCCTCAAGTTTTAAATTGGTAATAATAGGTATGTTGGGTAAACCAGGTAAATGAAAGCTATTAAAGCCTCACAAATTAAGGTAAAGTGGCCTTGGAGTGTTATTAGAGGGAAAGCTAGAGTGTATGGGACAAAACTTAGGGAGAAATTGTGCAGAAGAAGGTCACATCACGGCTAAAATGGGCTGATCATGGCCAGGTGTCAAGTAGAAGTGAGGAGCACTGCGGCACAAAATGAAAAAGTTGCCCAGAGAGAGTAACAGAGAGAAACCTCGTTGCGGCGCAAAACAAAAAAGTTGCCTAATACCTAGTTTCATTGTGGCATAAATCAAGAAATTTTCTACAGTAAGTTCCAAGGTGTTTTTTTGCTACAACACCACACAAGCCCACTAAGGCAAAGGTCCAACTCGCTGCAACGAGAATCATGAAAATGTGAATAGTAGGTCCCCAAGAACACTCCATTGTGGTGCGAAAAACCCAAGCCGTAGCGCAAAGTGCAAAATTTCAATTTTGAGTTACAGTAACCAACTTAGTTACAATGAGGAAGGCCCAAGTCACGGCAAAGGTTCCCAAACTCTTATTTTTGACTTAGAAACCTTGAATTTCACTATATTAAGGCTATATAATGACTTAGAAATATTTATAAGAGGTTTTTGTGAGTTGAAATCAGTAGCGAGATGAATCAAAGGTCTTAAATGATAATTATGATCACTTGTGAATTTGATTAGTTGTGGTTGTTTAGCTAACCTTAATGATATCAAAGTTTAAATTTTTTCCACTTTCTCCTATCTTAATTAATTATAATGACTTTAGACCTTAATTTGCAATTACTAATTATATTATTAAGCCTAATCACGATAATTAAGAATTAAGGCTGCTACATTTTCAACCAGCACTCCTCAACATCCACTTGAGTCTCGTCATAACGAGCTTTTATAGCACGGTGGTGAGATTTCTTTTTAGAGCATATCTCCCCTAAATTCTCATATTGCATCACAGCTTTGAAACCTTGCATTGCAGTGCTCTTAGCCTTTGCTACTTTTTCAACTCACTTTGGCTATGACTCAAAGGTGATTTAGCCATGATTTAACCTCCCACTAATCCTAAACTCTTAAATATGGATCCCAACCAATTGTCATTATCTCCAATTGAATTTTAGGACCTTTCTATGTCTAAAATACAAGGATTTTATGGCATATAACCTCCTATAGACCTCATTTTATGAACTTATGTTATTTAAGGGCCTAAGGATTAATTAGACTAACTCAATCTTGCTTTATATTAGCACAAGACCCATTATGATAGCAAGATGGCATATGTAGCCTTAAGTGACAACCTAAATTGTGCATTTCTCACCTATTGACTTTAAACCACTTTGAGCAAGTTTCAATAGATCAATTAAATATGTTTCTACCCTTAAAACTCTAAAAGAACCTTATATGCAAATTATGGCTATGGCACATCCTAAATCCCAAACAAAGCATATATGACAGCAGGAATCATATGATAGAACCAATGCTAGGAATACCATTATTGTCATAATCATAACCTCTTATTGATAAGCAACTCTTCATACCTTTCATATTAGTTCATATTAGTCAAAAAAATGCAATCACATCAAATTCATTAGAAATTAAAGTTTAACCTCCATTGAGGTTCAATCCTAAGTTACAAAACATCAAAATACTTACACTTAGCAATATGAACACATCATGATGCTATACAAAATAAGTTAGAAAATTAGCATCTACATTAATCAAAATATCCAAGTGTAGAAATCCTACATAAGGCTTTAGACAAGGGGTGTCATCCACTTGCTTCCCTTTTTCTTTTGTTGAAGAACTTTTACTTGGAATTGTTAGCCCATGAATAGGGGTGAGATGCGAACCCCATTAACCAAGAGCAATTCCTTTAGTATGTATCATAAATCAACATAAATGTTATACATATAGAAAAATACCAATAGCATATCAGATAAATTAATAAATGAATAAGTTTTGACAACTAATGACTACTATCCTATACTAACAATTACATACAATATGTTAATAGCCAAAAATAGAGGGAAAAGGGGCCCAATCATGGCACCAATTCCCTAATAAGACTTCCTATTGAGATGCTCATGGCTTGGTGCATTCCAATAGTACGATCACAACACAATGCACAATAATGGCACAATACACTAGTGCAAGCATGATCACAGCTCCACTAAGGACATGGCCATGGTTTAACAACAAGTAGCCAAACCCATCATTTAGCATGGAAAACATATCATTGCAACAAATGTAAGATTAATATAAATATAAACATGGAATTAAAACCCTTGGTTACTTCACTTAATTTTGCCAAAATCCTCAAGAGCTCTCAATAATGCTAAACACCCTAAGTGTCCTAAATTAACAAAAATTCAGTTCCTAGTCATTATTCACTACAAAAAATAGACACACCCATTTAATCCAATCATTAAGAATAACTTAGAAAAACACTTACTCAAGCTTCCAATGAGTTCAATGTTCAGATTTGAGCTTTCTAAACCCAGAACTTATAGTGGTTCGTACCAATTTATTGCAATTTCACACATTGATAGAGCCCAACACAAAGATTAGACATTGGGGCCAATTTCCAGATAATAACATATCAAAATGGGGGAAAATATTTATCCAATAATTCCTTTAGCCTTAAGCTTTGAAAATTATGCAAGAAACACCAAGAACACACGTTTCAAGCCTAAGGTTTGGGTGAATCTCCACCAAATAGAAAACCAATTAGACCAAAATAAAGAAGAATGTAAGAGGTTCAATTTGTTTATAACTTACCTTAGCTAAGTATCCCTCTAAGTGTGCAGATCAGATGCAAAATGGTGAAGAACCCTAGCCTTCTCTTATATATACGAATTTTCCTCTTGAGTGTCTCGCCTGCCCAAAGGTTTCAACTAAATATAATAAAAGTTTAGCTCATTTTAGGGTTCTGAAGGGATGTGGTTGATCTAACAGGCCTTTTGTCTAAGTAGGCTTATTTTATAAGTGTTGAGTTATAGCTAAATAAACCTAATTGTGCTGGGTCTTATCAAAGCTCAAATTAGGCTTTCAAAAATCATCCTTGGTATAACAAAATTAAATATAGAGCTTTATTTTAAATTTTACCCAAATAAAAATCCAAATCTTTGATTAAATTTATTTTTTTCCAAAAATTGCCAAATTATTATTATTTGCCTAAAAATGTCTAAAATAATCATTTTTCCCAAGAGATTTCCATTTTTCATAATTCTTATAATAATTCCTTATTTTTCCCAAATTAAACCTTTAATTCTCCATAATTCCGCTTCATTAATTTTAGGATATTACAGTTTCTTTTATAAATTTTATCTTTAAGCTTTACTTTTTGGTCCCTTGGTTCATATATGCAAATTTTTTTTTAGGAACCATTATTGAATCTTGGTGCTTAAAGTTAGGATTTAAAGCTCTAAGAAGTTAGGGTAAGGTAAGAAAAATTGGTTTGTTGTAATTTGTATGGTTCAGAGTTAGGAGTTCTTGGAATTAATAAGTATATGCTTGATATTTATGGTTAATCTAGGCTTGAGAGTTTAATTGGGAGGCATTTGTAGCTAGTTCAAAAAGGGGAACACATTGTTTGAGGTAACCGAGGTTTAATTCCATTTATATAAGTAGTAATATTTTCTTGATTACTTGTACTTGTGATTATATGATGCTAATGATGAGTGGTCCATTTTGAGCCATTTGGAACCAATTTTGGTCTATTTTGAGGCACATTTTGCACCTAAACTAAAAACTTAGCAAATGGATGAATTTTTTGATGAAATTTGGCAGACATTTAAAGCTCATTTAGAACTTTTTACAGAATTAAATAATACAATTTTTGGAGCTCTATAGAATTTATTATGAATTTTTAAAGTTGTCTAAAAATTCTAAAAAATCCTATGCACTGTTCATACAGTTCAGGTGGTTATTTTCATGTATTTGAGGGGTCAAATGAATTTCAAAACTCATGAAATTTTACAGATAATATCTGGCATTATAAACTTTCTATAGCCACCAAGTTTGCATAAATCAAAATTGTGTAGCCAAAGATATGCATTTATGAAGTTTTGGCTCTGATTTATGCTCGATTACTATAGCAATTACTATTCCATTAGAATTTTGTGGCCTAAATGAACTTATTTTCACTTGAAATTTTCACAGTATATAGTTTGCATCCTAAGCTTTCCATAGACATTTAATTTGTGTAAATCAAAATTTTCTAACCCAAGATATAAATTTTTAAAATTGACATTCAATATGAGCAAATGTGCAAATGTGGTGCTTTGAAACATATGCCATGAAATCTAAAAATTAGCCTCATTCCTGTGATAGTCCAAGCTTAACAAACTTGTTAGGCACGAATTTGAGGATTTTTATGTTGAAGTTATATGATTATGCACATTTAAAAATTTTGGGCCTTTAATAACGATAATATCTGCTGCCAAAAGTCTTCAAAATGAGAAATTGATGCTGTAAGAAGAATATGATATAAAATGTGTGCACATTCTTTGATGGTATTACAATCAAGACATAAACTAATACTAATTGAGCTAGCTTCATAACAAATAGAAGGTCAACAACTAGGTATAGGACCTATGTATGTGTCACACTGTATCATATTCCAATTATCTTATACCATTAGTCGTCTATGTAGAATAAAACAACCACAACTAAACTTTTAGCAATGAAAATTTTAGTAACTAAATACTCCAGATGGGTTCATAAGGCTTAAAAATAGATTCGCACCATTTCATCTCATAATTTCATACTTAACCAATTAGTTTCATCTAACTTAACATGTATGTAAAGATAAAACCAATACAATTAGTCATTTGCTTCTTAAGATTATAGAACAGATAAGGGAGCTCAAATTTCAAAATTCATAATTTGAGTTTCACAACTTTAATTAATGCAAACTAGATGTCATTGGAAAGCTTAGAATCAAATTATTTACTATAAAAATTTTAGATTAAAATGAATCCATTTAACCCCTTAAAGAACACGAAATTTATAACTGTACTATAATGAATAGTAACAATGCATGACATCTTTTTGGGACCAAATTGGGAAATTCATCACATATTCTATAGAACTCTAAAAATTATGATATTTAGATTTGTAGAATGCTCTAAATGTTTTATAAATGCTCATTAAATTTTAGCTCCAAATTTGGTTATTAAGGTTGTCTAGGGTAGACGGACATTTTATGACTTAAATAGTCAAAATTTTTGTTCTAATTTGCACCAAATAAGCTCTAAAATGTTATTTCTTGTCATGAACAAATTTCAATCCCTATATGCCTTATATAGTAATGGTTTATCACATGAAAATTGGCTTGCAACTAAAAATTACTATCCCACATGAATATATGCATGTAATCCACATAGAGTCCCACATGCTAAGTCATGATCCAATGCTATATACATGCATCTATTAGTTATACATTTATGGTGCAACACTTTTGCAAATGTTGCCATTACTTTGCATAGAATATAAGTTTACAAAGCCATATATAAAATATCATATTGTAGGCTACACTCTTATAGCATTTATTTCTTTCTAAGACCTTGCATCTTTATTTTCCTTCCTTTGAGTTTCACTTCACCAGGGTTAGTAAAGATAGGAAAATATGAGATTCAAATAATCCTAGTAGCTAAAACAACATCAAAACACACATATGGTTCACTCAAGTACATGGAAGTGAGGATGCATGTTATGCAATCATAGCTAAATCATACACAAGAGAACAAATCTATGCTCTAGGTTTTTCCTTGGCTTAAACAAGATCAAATCCATATCTCAAAGGACTTTTGGCCTAAGGTAAAGCAAATCCATGCTCACTTCCCTAGCCTTACCCAACAAAGAGCCACCCTACTCACGAATTCAAGTAAGTATCATGCAATTGCATATTTTACTCAAATAATCATTAAGCTGACCAATTGCAAACAATACACACAAGCAACCAAAGACTTAAGCAAACAAACCATACATATAAGAATGAAGGAAAAGCCACCTTAAGGAACCACTTAGTCAATTCCCTTATTCTCCTTCTCTTGATCCTACGGCCTCACACACACACTTTGGTATGGTCCCATCTACTTGGCCTAGACACATCAACTAAAGAATAAAATAATCAATTAAGACATATTTGTAACACCTCGAAATTTATTAAGACTAATTATGGTGATTAGGGAGTTAACGTGAATTAATTATCAAAATCAATTAAGAGAGATTTGTACTTAATCAAAGCCTTATGATTAGTTCAATTGTGTTTGAGGCTTAATATCAAAGCCCAATTATACCATGAGCTTTATAGGATAGCCTAATACTAACTTTTTTGTAAGTCCAACTTAAATTTTCTAGAAGCCTAAAACTTATGAGTGAATCTAAGTGAGACAAGAACCTATTTAGCTTTAACCCAAACTTGAGGAAGTGAGTCTAAATAGGTCTTGGGCTATTGGATCAATACACTCCATCCCTAACATTAAAAATTTTGCAGCCCAACCTAATGAACATTGGCCCAATATGTTAAGCATTAGCCCACCAAAAATAATAGGTCTATTAGACCAGCCCATTTGCACTAAAATCCTAAGAAGTCTTCTCTCCACTCATTTGGCTGCCAAGGCATTCATTTTCTACAGAACAAGAACAAGAAATTCGCATGTTAGAAGAGAGGCTATAGTTTCTCAACATTTTAGCTCAGATTTGCACTCTTGGAGGGAGATTTAGCCACGGTAGGTTCTATATAACTTGACCCTCTTATCTTCCTCTACATTTTGGTTTGATTGGTTTGTCATTTGGAGTATTTTCATTTCTTCTTAGGATGAAATTCGATTTTTGGATGATTATTACAAGATTTTTAGAGTTAGAAGTTAGAGGGGTAATTGGGTAAGTATTTCCTTTCCATTTTGTGTATTATTCTGCTGGAAAATATCCCCAAGCATTGATATTCCTAATGGATTATGCTATTATGCAAAATTACAAGGAAATGAAGGTAAAACATTGAGGTTTCTCGATTTGATGACTCAAATTAGAATTTTGGAATATCCCATGATGTGTTCTTAGTAGTTGAGGCTCAACTTTGTCCATTTCACCTCCTAGATGTATGGGTAAGTGTTTCCTCTTCTTTTATGAGGTGTATGTGTTGAATTTCCATCATTTGGATTGATTTTTGGTGCATGGCTTTTACATGTGAGAAATTGGAGATGTTAGGAGTGACCCCTTGTGAGTCCTTGGTGTTGTGACCTTAGATTAATGCAATTGACTCTTTAAGAAGCTAGGTAAGTAACTTTTAGGTAGCCATTGGTGATTTAACCCTTTGGATATATGATTTACTATTAGAAATGATGATGACTATACTTGTTTTAGGCTTGGTGTGCATTTAAATTATAATGATAACTAGAGGCAGAGTAATTGGCTTCATTAAGGTAACCGGGGTTATTGTTGCTAATTCCATATATATGCTCATGTTAATATGATATTTGTTACACATGCTTAATTTTAAAACGCTAAATAATTAGTTAACTACTTGAATTGTTATTGTGATTGGACCTTGTGAGTCCATAGTGGAGCTGTGGTGGGACTACCTTCTGTGCATGTGCTTCAATCGGGCACCGAATTGTGATCAAATTGTAAATGCACTGAGCTCAAGTTGTGCTCAGTAGGAAGTTAGTGCCGTGGATGGACCACTTCCGGTATTATTGGCATGTTATGTGTGATTGCTGGCTTGGGACAGTAGTCATTGGTAGCTTAACTAGTTCATTTACAAATTGAATTGA
The DNA here is from genome assembly GCA_026724425.1 of Erythrophleum ivorense. Lineage (NCBI taxonomy): Eukaryota > Viridiplantae > Streptophyta > Magnoliopsida > Fabales > Fabaceae > Erythrophleum > Erythrophleum ivorense. The sequence continues at coordinate 29,053,735 of JAIUCV010000008.1, forward strand.
TCATTTTGGTATTGATGATATGAAATTGCATTGGATTGATTAATCTGTACATATATATAAAATTTGCCTCTTATTACTGAGATTGTATATCTCACCCCAATTGTGGACTAACATTTTCAAGGACCGAACCTCTTAGTGGTAAATAGAAATTAATGGAAGCTTATTATATAATTTAGTAGCACAAAGGTTTGAAAACCTTGTTAGATTGTATTGTGTAATTAGATTACTAGTTTTATATAATTGCCGCATTGCATCATGAGTTGCCAAGTATAGGAGCTGTACATGTAATATAATTATCATATAATTGAACATTATGATTATAATTGGCTAATAATGGATGAGCAACTTGATTGTGTATGAACATTAAGCATTGGCCCTACACTCCTTATGGTTTGAACACTTTTGCTGTCACTAAATTATGGAATTCGCTTATGTATCATAGTTTTATGAGTAGAAATCAAGACTTAAATTTGAAGTTGATAATGATAGATTAGCTAGGTAAATCAAGTAGATAAATGCCATTAGAGTTTCACAAATTGAGGGAGAGTGGTCTTGAGTGTTCTTAGAGGGAGAATTGGAGTACACGGGAGGGAATTTGAGAGTTACAAGAGCAGAGGGAAATTAGTCACAGCCAAAATGGAATTAGCCGCAGTCAAATGTGACGAAGTTGCTCAGGGAAGGAAACAGAGAGGAATTGGCCACGAAGAAGAGCAATGTTAGCTATGACGAAATGTGAGAGGTAAGTCTAGTAGTGTCCCAAAGGGTAATTTGCTACAGCGAAAGGGGTATTTGATCGTAGCAAAATATGTGAAATTTGTAAAAGTGTAAGGAGTTGAACCTGAGAGTAATTGGTTGTGGCATAAGAGAATTTAGCCACTATGAAGGTGCTCAATTTCTCATGTTAACCTAGAAACTTTGGTTTTCTCTATGGAAATGATAAGGAATGATTTAGGAACACTTGTAGGAGGTTCTTGTGAGTTGGAATTAATGGATGATAGAATTGAACGCTTATAATTGTGGGTTTGATTCCCTCATATGCATAAATGGTTATGAGTAATTAGTTAATAATTCTAACAACATCAAGGTTTAAATTTCCTTACCTTTTCCCAATGTAAGTAATCTCATAATGACTTTAAACCTTGATTGATGATTATTAATCGCATCTTTAACCTTAATTATCATGATTAGAAGTTAGGGTCGTCACAATATTCAATCTCATTTTAGCAATACATATGTAAACGAGGCCTTAAAGTACAAATTTGGTTACTTTAAGTGTTTCAAAATAACCCATTCCATTTGCCACATTTCATGTAGCAATTCTATCATTCATCTATCTCAATTTACTCACTTTTTATGGCTAAAACAAGTCTAAAAGCTTAGCCATATCACTTATTCCATTCCTATTGCCAGTTAAGGTTTTTCATGGTACGAAACTTGTAAATTAATCAAAACTCATTCTTTTCCTCAAATGAATGATTCATCTCACCTTTACATTACTCATTTAGGCCTCTTAAACCATGAAACTAAATTAAAAACTTCCCTAGATATCCTTCACCCCCTTGGCCATGACATATCATGTCCTAATCTTGGAGTTTTGTTTGTTTCATAAGGAATTTGAATGCTCAAGGGTATCCATAATCCATTTCTAAGTCAATTATGGTATTATAGGGATTAACCAACCCCCCCAATAAAGTTTTGAATTTTTCAAGGCCAAATCTAAATCATAAGTGAAATAATATGCCTTTCTTTTGGTTATTAACAAAATTGAGTTGCATATTCTTATTCTTCACTCTTATAAACCTTTAATTTCACCAAGTTTTCATTAAATAAATACATGGTTCCCTCTCTTCCCATCTTGGCTGAACTTATGAGGAGCTATGGTTCCAAAAATATAATTTTTTTCCTAACCTAAATCATACCTTACTTTGATGTGCTTTTGATGGAGTTTCCTTTGGTGTATTTAGCTTTTTCAAATGAGCTCTTCACTCAAAGGAACAGCAACAAAATTCACCCTTTTAAGAAACCAAAGCCACCATGAGGAAGAGCAAAACAAATAGGAGAAGTTTCATAACAAAATTTAGCATGTTTCCTTATCTATAGGTAGCCTTCTTTCTCCTTCTTCTTCCTTCCTTCTTCACACCACAATGAGAGGGTTTTGGTACTGCTTAAGTCGATTATGGGGAGAGGAATGGGTAAGGCATCTTATATATATATATATATACACACACACACGTCAAGTTTTAAAGCTTTTTCAAAAATACAGATTTTGTCCTTATGCTTTAATTTCTTTGTTTGATTTGAGCTCATTTCTTAGTATTTTCAGAAATTGATAGCTGCACACAAAAATTTAAACTCTCTTTGTTAAAATTATTTGCTTAGAGCTTACAGTGACTTAAAACAATTTGGAAAAGTCTAATTAAAGTTATTACTATAGGGTCCTAAACCATACACTATCAGAAAATTAGCTAAATTAACCTCATCTGATTAATCTGCTAACCTTATTTCATAATATTATGATGAGGAATATTCATTTATCAAGTCAATTCTCATATTTTCTAAATCTATGATTTTTTCGTCAGTTAAGCCCAAATTGGCTATTTTAATCCTAACTAACATGTCTCTCCCTATAACCCCTTTTTAATTATTTCTTTCCATTCTTTAAGGACTATTTTAGCTTACAAAATATAGAATATTACAATATGGGTATAATTAGGTGACATTAAGAAGCAAAAAGCAGGTTGTGGTTGTTAGAAATAGTGTTGAAGTTGAATATTGAGCATTGTCTCATGGCATTTGTGAAGGTGTTTGGCTTACATTTGATGAGCTTAAAATCACTATGAAAGGACCTATGAAGGTGTTGTGTGAATATGTCAACTATAAAGATTGTTTAAGAATTCTATCCATTATGATAGGACAAAACATGTGGAGCTTGATCTTGAGATTAGTGATCTTATCTATACCTCGCAATTTCAGGTTACTAACATTCTAACTAAGGCCTTATCAAGATTGAAGTTTGAAGACTTGAAAAGTAAGTTAGGAATGCTTAACATCCATTCCCCAACTTAAGGGGGAGTGTTGATTCCTATGTGTTTATTATGCCTTCTATGATTTATTTCCTTCCATGTATTGTGTTATTTTCTTTTCTTTCTTTTGTCTTGCTCTATTTTTTTTATCAAAATAGGTGAAGTTATGATGTCATTATTTTTTGATTGTTGTGCATGTATCTTGGGATATGATGCCATGTTTAGTTCATAAAAAAGTTATTGTGTAGATAAGAATGGAAATAGGATTTCAACAGCTTGCATCTTTGATTCAATCATCCAAATCTAATTCCATTCAACTTGGAAACAAGATTCTGCCATTCAAAGGAGTGTGAATTCCATCCAAAAACCAATGGAGTTACTGATATTTCAAGATTGTTTTCATGAAAAATCTCGAATGCCTTTCTTCCACTATATAACCATCTTAGTATCTCACATTGTGCTCTCTTGTCTTTTGTTCATTCTTTGCCCTAGTGCAACTCATGCATAATTGACCCCATAATCTGCTACCCTTGCCGACAATGGCACTAGCTATCATAAATCGAGTAAGAACTTAAGGAAGAGAGAACCTGAGAACATTGGTATGGGGCACTTTGTATTATTTTTTCTTTTCATTTTTAACTTTAATTTCAATGAACCAAACTTTCTCGATTCTACTTCTACTGCTATTAAAGATGGCATTGGTTAGGGTGTATTGGATTTGGTTTTGTTTTGGTTTTTATAGCTTTATATTTTCTTGCCTTATGGTATCTCTATAGTTTGTTTTTTTCTATCATTTTTGTTTCTGCAATTTGGACTTTGGTTGTGATATTATGTTTTTACGTAGTTGGTTTATTTATTAAAGGGATGAATACTTCTTATTAAAAAAAAGAATATTAGAGAAAATCAATGAGATAGTAAATAAATCATTTTCAAGGTTGTGGCTCTTTTCTTTGCTCCATTCTTCTCTGCAATTTCCATGCTAGACATATTGAATTCAAAGTGACAAAGTAGTGGAAATTTAGTGGAAATTTTGTATCATTTTGTAGAAGCATTTGTTGAGAACCAGCAATAGTGATTGGTTTAGCAATTAACATTTTTGAAAATTAAAAAAGTGAAATCCCTTTCTTTTGTTTGTCAATTCAATTTGTGTTGTTGTAGTTTTGTCTTTTGTCCACTCATTTGAAAAGAGGGCATTTTATTTCTTTTGTTACTTGTGAGATTGGCAATTCAGTTTTGAACATTATGTTTCATAGTGCATACTTTGTAATATTTAATTGTTGTGAGCATACTAATCTAGATTACCATTTTGTGACACATCCTGTGAGAAATACTTTATTTGTGTGTATTATAATTGGTTAGTAAATTCTGCATTTAACCTTATATCTCCACATCTCATAGTACATTCTCTAAAAAATCTAGTTATTATGAACATTGTAATCTACTTGACACTTTTGATCGTATTGTCTAAGAATGATTGATTATGTCTGTGGTTGGAAGAACTTGAGCAACTATGGGTCTTGTTTCATTGTCGTTGCCCATACAACTTTAGACCTTTTGTTATCAATTAGTACTATAATTACTTCAATTATGAGGAAAAAAGTCACCTAAACAAAAAACTGCCAATGGGAATGATAATTTTCATCATTAGTTTATTAAAAATATTTAGGTCATATGTTCTGAGGTTTTAGATTCCTCATGCATATGCATCCCTTATTCTGATCCATTTCTTAAGTGTATTGTTAAAATTATGATCAAAGGGCAAATGGTTGAGATAACCATGAGACCACTCATAAGCCTTTCAACAAAAACAAGGGAAAAGGCAGAGTGCCAACCTGGGGCAAAAAATTGAACCAAGAGATCATGGAAGATGAGGAAATTATACTGTAATCAAACCCCCCTGCCTTGAATCAAGGACCGATCATCGAGATAGAACACAGCAAGTGATAGTTGTGAAACAAACGGCCAGCTTCCCAAATAATAATGAAGGATGCTCGAAAGCTAGAATCGTGACGGCCAACAATGAAAAGCAAACAATCTGTGGGTTCACAACATATAAGGGTTTTCCTTTTAGTTATTGCAGATATTATAGTTTTTCATATTTCACTCATTTTCATTCTTATATTGTTTTTATCTAACCCAAAAATGAGATATAACAGCATTTTCATTTTACATATTATATCAAATATAAATATGGGTTACAAGATTTTATTTTATCAAAATTTATTCCCTTTTTTATTCCCACGAAAATATTCCTATACCAAACAAGGAGGCCTGAAAATTCCCCCTTTATGGTATTCTCTTCCTACTTATTCTGTTGTAGCCTTTTGTTTTGCAATATAATAAAAACTTAAAAAACCGGAAGCAGTAGACCAAAGCTCTGGTTCTGAATTTCCCAAAAAAAATTTCATAACGTTAAATTAAAAATTATAAGAAATAAATATTTTTAATGAGTTACATTTTTAATTATAAAAATAAATGTCATCATTTAGAGTATTTTGATAAAAATGTATTTAATTATAGCACGTTTTTTAAATTCAGAAGTCGGTGTAAATTTTCATAATAGGACCATAAATAGGGGATTGAAAAGGAGGGCGGACATTTATTAAAAAAAAACAAAAAAGCCCACTAGGCACCGTCGTTAAGGCGTGTGAAGAAAAGAACCTATGCTTCCATGCTCACCCCAACTTCGGCTTCGGTCATGATCCACGACCATTTGTACTACGCTCGTTATCATCCCTTACAAAATCTGTAAGTAGGTTCTCTGCCATTCTCTATGATTATCATCCCAATACTTAAGCTGCGCAAAACTTCATTAAACCTGAATAACCAAGAATAACAGTAACAGAACGGGGAAACCACAGCGAGAGAAAAAATTACTCAAAATTAGGGATGGGCAATAAAAATAGATAGAACAATAGACGAGCAGGCTATAAAATGGCAGAATTCAGACACAACTTCATCTACTCAAACTTTGAATGATCTTGGAGACGGCTGAGCATGTTCCAAAGATACATGATACAAGACCTATTACGATGATTGTGATGCAAAGTGCTGCCTGTAGATATATGAAACAAAAGCATTAGGTCACTGGAGTTAATCAGTAACTATGAAACAAGCAATATTTGAAAACAATTGCTTGGGTAATAAAATTATCTGGTAACATTTCATCTACAATTGCTATAAAATTTTCTTAGGGCTTCCTGTTTTATGTTGTGCTGATATCAACAATGTATTTACCATACAGAAATCCTTTTTATTTATTTTCCTCTGAAATGTTGGTATCAAGTGGAGTAAATGAAGATAATTTAAGAAGCATTATATGGTTCACTTAATGCTGATGGGATGATGTTATTATGTTCCTACGCTCAATAATCTCTATATCTCAGCCTCTTAATTTTATAGAGGTTCTTTGTTTAGGCTGTATATAGTAATAACAAAGTGTTCAGATTCATCTGGACAGGTAAACCGCTGATAAAAGGTTCTTTCTGCAAGTTACTCATGAAATAATAAAAGTAAATTTGTGAGTTATATTGAGCATTATTATCAGGATCGTCTTATATAAGAATATCATTTAAATTGTATCTCAGTTTATTTTCAATTAGAAGTCAATGGTTAAAAAAATGCCATATCAGATGATTAATATAAACTCCAACAAAAATTTTCAAGTTGACTTAGTGAAATATGAGTATTTGTGATTTTATTTGTCATCTGATGTGGCATATATCTAACCATTGATTTGTTGTTTATTGTAAATAAACAAGTTGAGATACAAGAAAAAAGATAGCGTTATGTGATAACCTCACATGAGAGGATCCCCAAGCCTCGAGCCTTATTGTAAATAAAGTAATCATCATACCTGAAAGCGTGAAACTTTACCCCGCAGTATGCTTAGGAAACAAGCACAGGGAAGTATCATGGCCTGCCACGAATGTTAATTTTAGTTAGCTAAATGATGTCGCCATTATCTCTAGTTGAAAAAGAACAGATAACTGAAGGGAACTTACCACAAACATTGTGAGTAAAGATCCAATCAATGACATCACCAGACCTGCAAAAAAGGTATATGCTATTTGATATCACAAATGCAACTGAGTAACTTTGAAACATAATTTGAAACGGACAGTAAGGAATTCACTTATTCCTTCAGGGTCATAATCATCCATATTTCCCTTTTATCCGTTTGCTTTGAATTTCGTTCTATAATCATTTGAGGTAAATAGGTAATATTGATGAAATAGTTCCCTCGGCAACAAAACAGGGCAAGTGCATGAAGAGAGGATGAGGAAACACTTACCAAAAAAGGGAATTGACAGACCAACAAGCAGAGTAGAAAATACCAGCGCTGTTCTGATTAAGATGGAATATAAGGAAGAGTTGGCATGGTTTGGCGGTATTAACTCTTCCAGACACATTGCTACTGGAGATAAAGTCAATGCATATGTGGTGGTAATTAAGTAAAAACAATTTTCTTCATCTTTACAATGTAAGTACAAATGGTTTGAAATAAATGAATAAGAGAATTAGAGAGAAATAACAATAGATGCAATTCCTGTTCTCATAGTGTAAGGAACTATTGCAATGAAGTTTTAAAATAAATAACTTAAGAGAGTGGAGACGCCACAAAAGTGGAAATATAATGCAGAAAACCTAGGTCTGTTATCAGTTTTTTTTTTTTTAATCTTTTTAAGAATCAAAGTAAGGCATAATGCTAATGGGAACATTTTTAATTTTGTAGCATTCATTGCTCAGAAGGTGCAAAATGCTTGAATTTCTTAGACATATTTTGTTTACAACAGAATTGTTATTTTTCTCAGATTTCCCAAGAAGGAGGTTTAAAATTTAGGATTAAACTTAGGTAAAGTTCTGCAAGTCTTTGCTGTTGTGTTCTCCCATAGAAAAACCCAATTATGTCATGCTAAGTTGTACAAAAACATCCACTTATCATGTTTTTATTAAAAGACCCAATAATAGAGATATAAAAACTGTACCTAAGTTTTCTCCTAAAATTTATGCCTCTATCAAATTTTAAATGCAATAAGCCACTTTTATTTTCAAAAGCATGATCTATATAGGCACACATGAGTATATGTCTTTATATGGCACATACATTTTAAAGGATATTTGGTAAATGGATTAACCACCTGCATAAGAACAAGTAACACATAACGTTAGCAATTGACATGGTTGATAGGATATAGACAATAAGCCAATTTTCATTGAGCTAAACCAAAGGAAAGAGTAACAATTGGGCTAGTAATAACTAAACTCTTGTTCCTCAAAGAACTAGTCTTTTATCCAAATCTCCATCATTATTGACCAAACATTCTCTTACGTAAAGCATTGGACAACACTTCATTATATTTTTTATCCAATTTCATGAAGAAAAGTATAGAAATCCGACCTAACAAATTAAACCTGATATATATCATAGTTAAATTCATAAAGAGAAGTTCTACAACAGAATCTAGAATGAGCATACCGTAGTCCACACAGCAATCTTGGTGGCCATTAAATCTTGGGGCATGTTAAGCGTGTATTGAGAGAGGCTAGAATCTCCAAATATTTTGTACCCCAAAATAGCAACTCCAGCATACATGAAGGTACAAATAGCAAAACTGCAAGGAAAAAAAAATTGCACATGGAATTAGATAGACCCAGAACGAGTCATTCCATTGAAGAAAATAAGATCCTTACATTTCACATCCAGAGGCATTCAGGCCTAGCAGCTGGATGATCAGTTTTGATTACCTTTGTTACTTTGACCTAGAATAGATAAGTATAATTTCTTAACATAATTGTAGATTGAATAAGAATTGAGGAGATCATAATCTTAGGAATGCTGATATTTAGTGAAGAAAATAAAGCAAATGGCTGCAGAATTATAGATTCTTAGGAGGCAAAACAAAAAATTATCCTTCTTTACCATGTGAAGAGCACTGCAGGAAATTGGTTTGGATTCGCCATTGATGTATAGATGTTCGGAAACACAGCATGTCCTGAGTAACAGAAACCATAGAGACCAAGAGCAACAGGAAGAGTTGCAAGATTAAGCATTGTTTCTTTGCTCTGAAAGCCAACCTCGTCTACCAGACCAACCCAGAACAAGCTGAGAACCACCAAAATTGTAGCTATAACTCCACAAGCTAGAACATAAATGGGAACCTGTTATAAAAGCCTTTCCAAGTAATAGTAATACTATAATGTGTGACTTCTCACAGCCAAAATATAAGCAAAATTCAGAGGCAAAGAGTAAGAATGTATGAACAGAGAGAAAATAGAGAAAGGAAATTTGAGAAGTTATAAATATAGTTCATATGTACCTACATTTTTTATTAAATGGAAATTGAAATTCTTTAGATATTAAATGCAAAGTTTCAACATATTCGGAATCAGTTATTCTAAATATTTTCAAAAACTGTAGAGACAGGGGGTGGATCACAAAGCAAATAATCTAAGGTGGCCATCTCAGTCGAGCCTTAGTAATCCTAGGAGATTGTACGGATATACATCAAAGTTTGGGCTGAAATATAGACAAAAGGAGAATGATAATGTTTTGCGGTCCTACTTGATAGCTTTCTCGAAACAGATCTAGCATCTCTATTTTCCAGATATCAAAATGAACTAGACCTCTTTGAAAAGACACTGATGTAAAGTTGGGAGTGCAAATTGAATTTTTTTTTAAAGGAGAAGATGGAACTAGGTTAACTCAAAAGATAATTAAATAACATCTAGGGACAAAATTTGAAGGTAGGAATTGTTAGAGACGGACCATCATCAGATTATATCAATCACAGATCAAAACCTGATGAAAATGTAAAATTTTTTGCTCCACTGGGGAAGACACAAATCTCTCCCAAAGAAAATGTGGAGGAGAACATATGTCATTATCAAAAATTGGAAAAATGGAAATATGACATGGACTTACTACAAGATTCTAAGATTAATTTACAAAATAATTTAACTAGTTTCCAAAATGGTTACACAAATGGGATCTTGATCCAAAGTAGAAAAATATGCTAGAAAACATGAAGTAAAGATGTCATAAAATCTAGGAAATGGGAAACACATAAGAAAAATAAATACAAATATAAATAAGTAAATAAATCACATAGAACTCTCCTAGTAAGAAAACATGAAGACTTAGATAGAGACAAATTAAGGTGGTCAACAAGACCTTATCCTATAACCGAAAGACAAGACATGCCAAGGACTAAAGGAGAATTCCCTAAGGTGGCGTAAAGTGTAACATCCCAAATTTATTTAATTGAGGTTATTTGGAAAATAAGGATTTATTTTGGAATATTATGGAAAAGGAGAATTTTTTAGGAAAGATAATTAATTTAGGAATTTGGGGAAAATAATATTTATGGGCTTTTAATTAATTAGATGGAATTAATTAGTGACACTAAGAGAGTTGATTATGAGCTAATTAGTTTCCTAAGACCCAATTTAAATTTTTTTAGAGGGCGCATAGAGAGGAAATAAGTTGAAACCAATTAAGTGTAGTGTGATTCTTGACTTAAATCCATTACCCATGGCTTAGTTTACTTAAAATACCCATTTAAACCCTAACTCTCTCCCTCTAAGCAGTCACACACACACCCAACAGCTGAAAAAGAAGGGGAAAACGCAGCCAAGAGAGAGAAAACACAGGAGAGGAAAAGTGGTGGTTCTTCAACTTCTAGGCTCCGATTTGCAAGGTAAACGATGTTTTTTGGCTCTCGTGAGTGTTAAGAAAAATGTTTCTTTCCTTCTCCTCTTCATTTTAAAACGAACATTTTAGTTTGGTGAAGATTCATGAAAACTCTAGGTGTTGAAATTTGGGATTTTGATGGACTTTTGGTAGAAAATCAAAGCTAGAGGCTAGTGCACATATTGGGTAAGCTTTTTCCCTTCATTTGTGATGCTACTCTATTTGAATTTCATCTTTGGGCCTGAATTTGGTGTGGTGCCATATGTATGTGTGAAAATGATGAAGACCCACTTGGAAATTTAGGTGTTAGGTGCCTGGTCGGGGGATTTGTAGCTTTAGGAAGTTGGCAAGTTAGGCTAATTTAATTTCTAGGCTTTCAATTGCTGAAATTATGGTTTAACATATATTGACTGGATTGTTTTGGGTGATTATGAGCATGTATATACTTGGGTTGTTCACTTGAAACACACTGTAACATCTAAATTAATTAAATGGAATTATGAAGAATTAAGGATTCAATTTGGAAAAATAAGGGATTATTATGAGAATTTTGAAAAATTATGAAAATAGAAATTTTTAAAGAAAGTAATTGTCTTAGGCTTTTTGAGGCAAATAATAATTACTTGGCAATTTTTAGCAAAAAAATAAATTTAATTATAGATTTGAATTTAAATTGGGTGAAATTTAGTTAGAGCTCCATAATTCAGTTTACTATGCCAAGAATCATTTGTAGGAGCCCAATTAAATTTTTAATGAAGACCCAGTTCAATTGGACTTATCAAATCAGGGCAGAACTCTCAAATATAAACCCAATTTGACAAAAACGTCTCTAGGTAATCCACATTCCTTCAAAACCCTAAAAGAGGAGCTGCACACTTTATTATTTCAGTTGAAGCATTTTTTAAGACAGCAAAAATACAAGAGAAAATTGCATAAGGGAGAGGGAGCTAGGGTTTTTTCACCTTGTGGCCTTGATCTGCACATTTAGAGAAGGATTTGGCTAAAGTAACTTGTAAGAAAGTTGTTCCTCTCATCTTTTTCTTAATTTTGATCCAATTGGTTCTCCATTGAGTGGGTTTTCATCTAAACCCTAAATCTGAAAATTGGTGTTTTGGTGTTTTCTTATGTGAATTTTGGAACTTGAGGCTAGAGGAACTGTTGGGTAAGTATTCCTATCCATTTTAATGTGTTAATATGCTAAAAATTGGCTCCTATGACTGATTTTTGTGTTGGGTTGTGTTAATGTGCAAAAATGGAAGGATTTGGTGTGACCCATTATGGTTTCTAGGTTTTGGAGGCTCCAATCCATATATTTAACTCATTAGAGGGTTGGGTAAGTGTTTTTTAAGTGATTATTGATGATTGGAATGATTAGATATTGATGGATATCTAACCAAGGTGGAAAACCTTTCCCAAAAGTTAGCTATTGATGTAGGAGAATCACCCTACTTAACTACCCTATTGAGTATTCCATATTATTTAATGCGGGATTTTGGTCTCCATTAATTAGCCGCTCTTGAAAAGTCGATGTCCTGGCAGCTACATTTTGTGACACTTCACTTGGTTCGTTAGTCAAAACTCTCTTCTAGTCAAAACCCCCCATAGATAGCTCTTTTCGGAGCCACCAACCACCAGTTCTAATACCAATTGATTGGTAACCCTCCTCCAAAAGTTAGCTTTTGAGGTGGGAGAACCACCCTACTTAAGTATCTCATTGAGTATCCCATATTTCTCACATACTATCTTGATCTCCATCAAGTACATTATTCTTGTAGTGGATAATAACCAAAAACTATACTTTGATTGATTTAGGAAGTGTTTTGGCATTTGTTAGTAGCTCTTGAGGAATTGGCAATCAAGTGAGGTAATCAAGGGTTTTAATTCTATATATTTGTTAATGTTAATCTTACATTTGTAGCACATATATGTTTTCCATGATAATGATTGATTTGGCTACTTGTTGTATTGGATCGTGATCGTGTCCTTATGTGGAGCCATGATCATATTTCTATTTATGCATTGTGCCATAATTGTTCACTAAGTCATATTTGTACTCATCAGAATGCATCGAGCCATGACCGTGCTCAATAAAGAGTTGATGCTGTGATTGTACCCCTTTCCCTCTATTTTTGACCATTAACATGTTTGTAATTGCCAGTATAGGGTCATCAGTAATCAAACTTATTTATTGATTTACATGACATGTTTCTGATATTTCTCTGTATGAAAAGCATTTATGTTGATTAAATTATATGTATACATGGAATTTCTCTAAGTTACTGAGATTCATATTTCCCCTTTATTGTGAGTTAACATTTTCATCTGAAGGTTCTTCCGCTAAGGATAAAAGGAAACTAGTGGATGACAATCCTTAGTTTGAGGTCTTGTGTGGAAACTCTGCACTTGGACAAATTTTGATTTAGTGTGGATGCTAAATTTTGTAATTTCATCCTATAACATCATGATGCACTCATATATTGTCAAATGTAGGTATTTTGATATTTTATATTTGGAATGAACCCTATAGGCTAGGTTTAAATTATGCTTAACTTGACAATCTTACTTGAATTTCAATAATTATGGCTTGTTATGTGTGTATGAAGGATTATCTTATCAATTGATGATTATAGTTATGAAACTTACCTTTGTTATTGGTGTTGCTGCTGTCAAGTGGTGGTGTGGTGGATTATCAATATTAATGCTTATCTAAATGTGGTATTAATTAGGGTTATGGAATAGAGGTTTTAAGAATGTGTTTTGATGTCTTGGTTGTATGCAATGAGGTATGACCCATCCTTTGGGTGTTCTCATATCATATTCTACTGTCATGAGTCTTAGTTGGATGAATTTGGAGGCTTGGCATAGCTGTATATTGAATTTGAGGATGGAGCAAAGTTTTGAAGATATGAACATGTTTATTTGGTCCATTGTGATTGGCCCAAGGTAGTTTGGTGACTTTAGATGGTGTATTGGGGGATTTTAGGGTGTCACTTGGAGCTATCTTATACTATTTGTTGTCATAGAGGAGTTCATGTTCTGATATGATTGAATTTGATTAACTTCAAAATCCTTGGGATGTACAAACTCATTAACTGATGGCTATAGAAAGACAAATCCTCTAAAAACCTTGTATTTTAACTATAGGAAGGCCAGAAGATTGAATTTGAGGGGTTATTAACTTGTAGGTTCAAGTATCTTAGTGTTAAAGCGACAGGAGGAACTTAAGTCGTGGCCAAAATCCCTATAGTCATAGCCAAATTGCATTAAAGGTTACCAGAGATAAGACATGGCATGGCACAGGAGGTCTGGCTGCGGTGCAAATTGTGTGAAGGCAATTTCTCTTTTATATTGCCACTTCTGCTACCGTCAACCACGAAACAAAGCTACTATCTCATTCAACTACATTTGTTCCTATAATTCATAGCCTAATAGAATGCAACAGTTAGTTCAGCTTTCTTGATGTAAAATACAAGTAGAGAATTAACTGGAGCACCAATAGGAGATTGGCTTTCAAGAGCAGTCTCGCCATAGCAAGCACTGAGCACAAGTGTGTGTTGTCTGAGAGTGATCTTGCTGCAATGTGGACAACTTGGGTCATGGCGAGAATCGTATTTTGAGGAATTTTTGGGTCAAGTTCTAGTTTGGCCATGACATGAGTTCTTCAAGTCACAGCAAAAGTGCTAAGAGATGGATTTAGGAGATCCAGAAGCTAATTTAGCCGTAGTCTAACCATTCCAAGCCAAACTTGAGTTCAATAGATCCCCAATTTATATATAAAGGCTTGTTTTTCAATATGTTAATGATGTATGATAATTCACGACTCAACATGTACGTATTGCTATACTTCTTGAAGGTATTTTGAATGAGAGAATTAAGTTTAATGAGTGTTAGCATAGGATTTATTTCTTTAAATGTTGTAGATATTGTAATCTGATCTGTGCCTCAATCATAGGGATAGGATAATTACCATAATCATAGGGATAGGATTTGATTACATAGTCATTAATGAGGGCTCTCTCCTCTTGTATATATATTCCAATCCTCAGAATGAATAGTATCAGATTCAATTCATATTTTGTTACATGGTATCAGAGCCTTTGGTTCTGTAGAATTGAGCTCTGTTCTTTTGTCTGTTGCTGCTCCTATGCGTTTGAAAGTTGGGCTCTTAAAGGTGTCGTTCTCAACATCTCCATAGACGACATCTCCCACTTAGCCAGGACTAGCAGGCTCCGATCGGCATTTCCCTGAAGAATCGCCGCCGTCTGACCAACACGTGAGGCTCACGCACCTTCTCCAGTTTCGCCGTCTGTCCATGCTCCAACGCGTGGGACCACGTGAGAAGGTCATCTCGACCTCGATCTTCTCCTAAGACGTCGACTCGTCATTTCCAACACGTTTTGGTTAGTTTCCAGGTCTAGGTGTATGTTTTTCAGAAGTGGGTTCATTCATTTAGTTCATTCGCACCCATTTTCTCGTTTTCTGCTTGCCCTTTGCTGATTAGTGGTCCCTAGTGTGACTATTAGTGGTTGTTTGTTGCTAATTTGTATCTCTGATCTACTCTGGTTGTGTTTTATCTCATAATGACTGAAACTAAGTCTACACTTGCCTCTGAGGTTGTTCCGGTTGTGGCTAAAATTACTGATCACAAATTAAACTGGACAAATTTTTTGTATTGGAGTAAGACAATTCGCATCGATTTGCGAAGTATTGAAAAGGAAGACTATTTGACAAAGGCTCCTCCAACAGATAATTCTCATCAGGCTTGGTTGTGAGATGATGCATGATTGTTCTTATAGATTTGCAACTCTATTGAGAGTGAGATTATTAGTTCCGTTAATCACTGTGAATTTGTTAATATAAAGAAATATGAATTAAATCTCACACTAATTCATTCAAAGGATTGGAATATATATACAAGGGAGAAAGAACCCTCATTAATGACTAAGTAATCAAATCCTATCCCTATGATTATGGTAATTATCTTATCCCTATAATTGTGCTATCAGATCAGATTACAATATCTACATTTAAAGAAATAAATCCTATGATTATCTAACACTCGCCTTTAAGTTTGAGCATAGATGTTAATCATGTCCGACTTGTTACAAAGATATCTAACTCGGGCCCCATTAAGAGCTTTTGTAAAAAGGTCGCCTAATTGGTCTCCAGACTTCACATGTCCTGTGGAGATAAACTTCTCTTGAATCTTGTCAAGAACAAAGTGACAATCAATCTAGATATGCTTTGTGCGTTCATGAAAGACAGTATTCGAGGCTATGTGTAGGGCAGCCTTACTATCACACCATAATTTCGCTGGTAACAACGTCTTAAGGCCAACTTCCTTCAATAATTGATATAGCCATACTATTTCACACACAGATTGTGTTATGACCCTGTATTCTGATTCGGCACTTGATCGGGAGACCACATTCTGCTTCTTGCTCCTCCAAGATACCAAATTTCCCCCCACAAACACGCAATATCCAGTAGTGGATCTTTTAGTAACTTTAGATCCACCATAATCCTCATCAAAGAAATACTCAATATCTGTATGACCATGGTTACTGTACAATATACCATGGCCTGGAGTTCCCTTCAGATAATATAAAACATGTTTTAGATCTTCCCATTGATTAATTGTTGGTGAGACCATAAACTGACTGAGTACACTGACTGGGTAGGTAATATCAGGACCAGTCACCGTGAGATAGTTCAATTTCCCAATCAATCTTCTATATCTCTCAGGGTTGTCAAATAATTTACTCTTATCAACATCAAGTTGTGGATTAAGAATCATAGGAGAACTGTATGGTACAACTCCTAGCTTTCCTGTTTCTTTCAACAAATCAGGAGCATATTTTCTCTGAATTAAGAGAATGCCCTTCTTATTCCTTAAGACTTCAATCCCTAGAAAATACTTCAACGGTTCTAAATCCTTCGTTTGAAAATGAGAATGGAGAAAGGATTTGAGTGATGAGATGCCCGATGTATCACTCCCAGTAATGACAATGTCATCAACATACACAACAAGGAGGATCATACCAGCATTTGTTTGTTGATAGAACACAGAATGATCATACTTACTTTTACTCAAACCAAACTTCTAAACCATATCGCTAAACATGCCAAACCAAGCTCGGGGACTTTGTTTTAGACCATATAACAATCTTTTTAGACGACATACTTTTCCACACTCCCCCTGAGCAACAAAGTACAGTGGTTGCTCCATATAGACTTCTTCATGAAGATCCCCATATAGAAAGGCATTCTTTATATCCAACTGATGTAAATCCCATCCATAAGTAGCAGCCATTGAAATGAACAACCGAACCGAAGTAAGCTTGGCTACAGGAGAGAAGATCTCTGAATAGTCCATACCATAAGTTTGAGCATAACATTTGGCAACAAGACGAGCCTTAAGACGGTCAAGAGTACCATCAGGCTTCGTTTTTGAAGTAAGGACTCATTTGCACCCAATGGCTATCTTCTTGACAGGTAAATCCATTAAGGTCCAAGTACCGGTGTTTTCAAGGGCCGTCATCTCTTCCTCTATCGCAGCACGCCAACCCGGGTGAGATAAGGCTTCGTGAACAGTTTTGGGGACAGCGATAACATCTAAAGAAGCAATAAAGGAGTTGGACGCAGGAGACAAGTGGTCATAAGAAACAAAAGACGAAATAGGATAGGCACAAGTGCGTTTACCTTTCCGAAGAGCAATGGGTAGATCAAGAGAGGTGTCAGGCTCAGGCTCAGAAGTAGGGGTATAATCGGATTCATGGTCAGGTTCACTAACAATAAAGCGCAAAATAGGATCCAACGGCAAAGGAGATGATGGAAGGTCTGGTCTGGCGGCAGGTGTCTCCTTGGGACATCTAGTGTAAACCTGAGTGACAGGGGGTCGAACAGGTGCTTCAGCCGGCACTTGAATGACAGGATAAACTAAGAGATCATCATCCTCCGCAAGTAGAGAAGGTGTGGATGAGGAAGAAAAATAAGGGATGGCCTTATGAAAAGTAACATCTGCAGATACTAAATAACAGTTAAGAGTAGGAGAAAAACACCGATAACCTTTCTGAAGACGAGAATACCCAAGAAAGACACACTTTAAAGACTTAAAGTCTAATTTGGTGACTTGAGGCCTAACATCTCGAACAAAGCAAACACACCCAAAGATTTTTGGATCAATAGGAAATAAGGAAGAGGGAAACAAGATAGTATGAGGAATGTTACCAGTAAGAACAGAGGAAGGCATGCGATTAATGAGAAAGCAAGCAGTGGAGATGACATCAGCCCAAAAAGAACGAGGAACCTTCATTTGAAACATAAGTGCCCGTGCCACCTCAAGTAAGTGCCTATTTTTACGTTCAGCAACACCATTATGAGCAGATGTATCAACACAAGAGGATTGATGAAGAATACCATTTTGAAGCATGTATGAGTGGAAGGGTGTGGAAAAATATTCTTTAGCATTATCACTATGTAAAGTTCAAATGGAGACATCAAATTGAGTTTTAATTTTAGCACAAAAGGCAAAAAAGTGAGAGAACAACTCAGAATAATTTTTCATTAAATATAACCAAGTAACACGAGAATAATCATCAACGAAGGTGACAAAGTATTTAAAACTAGATTTAAACTCAATATGACACAGACCCCAAACATCAAAATGAATAAATTCAAAGGGGACGTAGTTCGTTTATTGACTCTAGACATAAGAGGAAGACGGTGATGTTTGGCAAATTGACATGATTCACAATCTAAAGACGATAAATGTTGAAACTGAGGGTAAAGTTTCAAAGACGACAAAGACAAGTGACCTAATCTACAATGGATCTCAAAGGGATTCAAAGTGCTTGAGCAAGCAACTGATTGAGGCACCCGATCATCAAGGAAATAATGGCCACTAGAGTCGTAACCTCTACCAATAATCTTCTTCGTCGTAAGATCCTGAAACAAGCAATAATCAGGGAAAAGTAAGACACAACAATTCAAACTACGGGTAAGTTTACTTGGAGAAAGCAGGTTAAACGCAAGTTCAAGTACATCCAACACAGATGATAATGGAAGAGAAGGAGTAGGGTGAATAATGCCAGAACCAAGAACACGGGTGGAGGAACCATTAGCAATGGTAACAGTGGAGGGGTTGGCATACGAGCTATAAGTAGAGAAGAGATGACGGTTACCTGTCATGTGGTCAGTAGCACCGGAATCTATGATCCATTTGGTAGAAGAAGAAACAAGACATGTATCAGTGTTACCTGTCCCAGCAAGAGCACCAACAGAGGAAGTAGCGGGAGTAGTGGATTGTAGGGATTCTTGGTATTTACAAAATTTGGCGTACTCAGTAGCGGAGATTATAACCTTGTCATTAGTAGAGGATACCACATGCGCAGAATGAGTTCTTTGTTGTTTATGTTGAAGCTTACGACAAGTACATTTGGTATGGCCCGGTTCATGACAGTAATAGCACACAATTCCACCAGCATCCTGAGTATTATCTCCCCCTGGCTTAGATCCATCCCAATTAAGCTGACCCCGGTTAATTAAAGCACTATTATGATCAACAGATGGTTTTGATAAGAGATTCTCAGCCCGCATTACTCTAGGGAAGACCTCTTGAAGGTCAGAGATTTCAGTTCTAGATAGGACTTGCGAATGAATAGTTTCGTATTCAGGAGGAAGGCCAGTTAAAAAACTCATGATAGCCATTTGCTCTTGTTGGGTCCGTTGAACTTTCAAATCAGTAGTGAGAGGAAGTAGCATATTAAGTTCTTCATAAGTTCGCTTAAACTCCATAAAATAAGCCTTAAAAGCCTGATCTTGTTTTTCAGCACGATAAAATGCTTTGCAAACTTCATAAATACGAGACATATTCCCTTTCCCTGAATACAAGAACTCCAGATACTCCATAAGTTCTTTAACAAATTCACAATGATTAACAGAACTAATAATCTCATTCTCAATAGAATTGCGAATTTGTAAGAACAGTCGTGCATCATCTCGCAACCAAGCTTGGCGAGAATTATCTGATGGAGGAACCTTCATCAAATGATCTTCCTTTTCAATACTTCGTAAATAGATGCGAATTGTCTTACTCCAATCTAGAAAATTTGTCCAGTTCAATTTTTGATCAGTAATTTTAGTCACAACTGGAACAACTTCAGAGGCAACTATAGACTTAGTTTCGGCCATTATGAGATAACACAAACCAAATGAGATTAGAAACACAAATCAGCAATGAGACAGACACCAATGGTCACACCAGGGATCACTGATCAGGGAAGGAGAAACAGGGATCAAGAAAATGGACTCGCAAAGACTAAATGAATGAATCCACTCCTGAAAACCGTCCCAGACCTGGAAACCAACCAGAAGATACCATAAATGACAAGTCGACGCTGGGGGAGGAGATCAGGGTCAAGATGACCTTCTCACGCACTCACACGCACCGGCGCATGGTCGAACGTCAAATCTGGAAGCGGCGCGTGAGACTCACGCGCTAATCAGATGGCAGCGATTCTCCAGGGTAAGTCCAATCGAAGCCTTCTGTTCCTGCCTGAGTGGGAGGTGTCGCAAACGGAGACATTGAGAATGGCACCCTTAGGACCTCAGACTCAGACTTAAGCAACGTAAAAAATGAAAGGATACAGAACCTAATGCTCTGATACCATGTAAAGAAATATGAATTGAGTCTCACACTAATTCATTCAGAGGATTGGGATATATATACAAGGGAGGAGGAGCCCTCATTAATGACTAAGTAATCAAATCCTATCCCTATGATTATGGTATGATTATGGTAATTATCCTATCTCTATAATTGTGCTATCAGATCAGATTACAATATCTACATTTAAAGAAATAAATCCTATGATTATCTAACAGTTAAAAAACTTATGGATTATACAATATCTACATTTAAAGAAATAAATCCTATGATTATCTATGCAGACTAGGCCTTCCATCATCCCCTTCGCCATTGGATCCTGTTTTGCGCCCTATTGTCCGTGAACTTCACCATGACTTTGATTCTACCCTTGCTCTTGATCCTGAGTCTGAGCTTGACACCTCTTTTGATCTACCAATTGCTCTTCGAAAAGGTAAACGAACATGTGCCTATCCTATTTCGTCTTTTGTTCCTTATGACCACTTGTCTCCTGTGTCTAGCTTCTTTTTTACTTCTTTGGATGTTATTTCTGTCTCCAAAACTGTTCACGAAGCCTTATCTCACCCGAGTTGGCGTGCTGCGATGGAAGGGTTTAGGAGTGAAAAGTATAAGTTGGCTCACAAAGTTATTTAATGAAATTATGAGATCTAAGAGAATGCCAGATGAGTGGAGGAGAAGTTCTTTAATTCCTATTTATAAGAATAAAGGGGACATTCAAAATTGTGCAAATTATAGAGGAATTAAGCTGATGAGCCACACTATGAAATTATGGGAAAGAGTAATTGAGCAACGATTAAGGAAAGAGACCAAAGTTACGGAGAATCAATTTGGTTTTATGCCGGGAAGGTCAATTATGGAAGCAATATATTTGTTGCGAAGATTAATGGAGCGATATCGAGAGAATTAAAGAGATTTACACATGGTGTTTATCGATTTGGAAAAAGCATATGATAGAGTACCAAGAGAGGTTCTATGAAAGGCTTTAGAGAAAAAAGGAGCGCATATAGCTTATATTCAAGCAATACAAGATATGTATAGTGAGGCTACAACTAGTGTAGTAACAACAGGTGAACGTACAGAAGATTTTCCGATAACTATTAGTTTACATCAATGGTCAACTCTGAGCCCATATTTATTTACTTTAGTATTGGATGTGCTTACTGAACATATCCAAGAGCCGGTACCACGGTGTATGTTATTTGCAGATAATATTGTCTTAGTTGGGGAATCGAGAGTAGAAATGAATGAGAAGTTAGAAAGGTGGAGATTAGTTTTGGAAACTCATAGATTTCGTTTAAATAGAAGTAAAACAGAATATATAGAGTGTAAGTTTAGTAAGAGACACACCACTTCTAGCGTAGAAGTGAAAATTGGAGAACATATTATTCCACAAGTCACACGATTTAAATATCTTGGATCCGTTATACAACATAATGGGGAAATAGAAGAAGACGTAAAACATAGGATTCAAGTGGGATGGATGAAGTGGAGGAGTGCTTCAGGTGTTATTTGTGATAGAAAAGTACCACTCAAACTTAAGGGTAAATTCTATCATACAATTATAAGACCTGCAATGTTGTATGGAACTGAGTATTGGGCAATAAAAAGTCAACAAGAGAATAAGTTCAATGTTGCAGAGATGAGAATGTTGCGTTGGATGAGTGGACACACTAGGCAAGATCAGATTAGAAATAAATACATTAGAGAGAAAGTGGAAGTTGCACCTATTGTGGAAAAGATTGTAGAATCAAGACTTAGATGGTTTGGTCATGTTGGGAGGAGACTTGTAGAAGCCCCAGTTAGAAGAGTAGATGAGATAGAGAATAGTCCAATAATTAGAGGTAGAGGAAGACCAAGAAAAATTATAGGAGAAATTATTAAGAGAGATTTAAATTTAAATAGTTTGTCTAAAAATACGATTTACGATAGGTGTTTATGGCGTCGATTGATCCATTTAGCCGACCCCACTTAGTGGGAAAAGGCTTTGTTGTTGTTGTTGTTGTATTTCAACTAATTAAGGACCACATGGTATTCAATTAGCTTAACTAGGAGTTAAGGGTGTTACACACACTAATTGCAAATTAGGAAGAAAAATGTGGGACTCCCATAGAGCTCAGCGAGTACCCATCCGTGCACAAGAAGTGTGGAAGAAGCCACCGGAATGGACTATGCTTGTGCTATAAGTATGGCAAGACAAGGTGTTATGTTAGGAGCTACATTGTATCATGGGAGTTTGGCTCAATCGTCAAGCTGCCTACACAGGGTCAAGTATTCACTCTATCGCAGTAGGAGGCTAGTAAATTTTCTAGTTTGATCCAAGGCACGCTTTTAGTCTACTATTGTATTGTAGATGCATTGTTTGATTTTGGAGCCAGACATCCATTCATCTCATATGACTATATTAAATGTCTGGGTCTTAAATTTGCTTGTTGCCATTTAATTTGTCTATATCCACTCCTACAAAAGGTTCTGTGATTACATCCCGAGCCTCTATAAATTGTGTTATTCAATTAGATAATTGTTGTACTACCCTTGATTTAATTTGCATTCCTTTACATGATATTGATTTGATAATTGGCATAGACTGGTTGTCAACAAATAATACAATACTCTATTGTACCCATAAGATGGTTTCTTTACCAACTTACAATCTTGAATCCCAATCATCGACTGAGTTTGCTTATGTGTTTGCCACCCAAGCCAAGAGGTAAGGGTTTTTAGTTTTCTTTTCCTTGTATACTAAGGTTGAGGATGGGTTGGAGAGCATAACTATGATCAAGGACTTCCCAAAAGTTTTCCCTAAACAAATTAGCGGCCTTCCTCTAGAGAAAAAAAAAGAGTTAAGAGTTCTCCATAGACTTAATACCTATTATAGGTCCAACCTCTAAGGCCCCATATAGAATGGTGTTTGCCCAGTTAGTGGAGTTGAAGAACAAATAGAGGAATTGTTAAAAAAAGAGTTCATTAGGCTAAGCGTATCCCTTAAAGGTGCATTGATATTATTTGTCAAGAAAAAGAATAATGGCCTTAGACTTTGTATCAACTATAGGTAGTCGAACCAAGTGACTATAAAGAATAAATACCTATTACCTAGAAGTTTGAGACCCTTGGGTGATTCTTTTCTTACTTTCCTCGTGCCTTACTTTTAAAAAAGTCCCTTTAAATAATGGGAAAGGTTTAGTGTCTAAGATTCTACCTCTGACTTCTTTGAACACACTGTTCAATCCCATTAGGAATTTGTAGATTCTCCTTCTCTCCATCAAGTTCTAGTACAATGTTGCATTAGTTAACAAGACCAATTATAAACTTCAATAGCATGTTGTTGCTACTAGTACCTAACGAGGGTATTGAAGTACTGATTTACAGTCATCTCTCCTTGCTTCAAATCAATAATGAAGGATTTTAGTTCGAACAAGACCGCAAAATTTTCATTCGCTAAGTATGCTTCTTGTGTTGCTTCCCAAATCTCTATGGTTGTCTTGTATAGGAAGAAAATTTCTCCTATTTCAGTTGTCATGGAATTTATAAGCCATGTCATAACCTTCTTATTCTTGACCCAAGTTTGTATTTTGGGTCACTGGGTCAAGCTGTTTCACTGCACCAGTGAGGATTTCCTCCTTTCTTTTGCTACAAACAAGCATGAGCACCACATGGGACCATTGAAGAAAATTGTTTCCATTAAAACTGTGTTGAGTGATGAGCAAACATGTCTTTTTGACCAATTTATGACTGGTTGGCTGGGCAATTTTGTTAATCGACTCCCCTTTTTGGTTGTCAAGTGTCATTACTTGGCCATATTCTTTTTGGGTGTTAAGTGTCATTACTTGGCCATATTTGGTCATTCAAGTCTTGTAGGCTCTAATATCATGAATGATCATAAGTTCAAATATTAATGCGTTAATTCTCTTATTATTCAAGTTTGAAATAGAAGTATAATTTATAGAGAGAAGCAAACATCTTCACACACTCTAAGGAAAGAAAAAAGGAGAAGTAAGTGAAAAATAAAAGACCTCATTAAGGACATATTACAATCACATAGGAAAGGAACTAAAATAAGAAAATAAAGCATTGACTTTGGTGACAAAAAATCCACATAGTTTGAAGGGAACAACCACATTGTAATCAAGGAATTCCGTTAGTTCTCGTTTAGCAATTGCTGGAAAAGGATCAGTGCCCATCTCAAATTCCCTTGTTCTTAAAGATGTGTTTTATGTTCCAAATCTTTCTTGTCATTTACTCTCAATCAATAAACTAACTATAGACATGCAATGTTGAGCTAAAATTTTTCAATTTCATTAAGAATTTTAAGACTTGAACTTGAAGAAGATGATTGGCAATGATATGGAGCATAGTGGACTCTACTAATTTGAAACTAAAAGTGAAGGGAGTAAAAAAGCTCAATTGACAATTTACAAGCCTTTTAATGGTCCTAACAACAACAAAATTCTGCTTTGGCATTTTAGACATGGTCATCCAAATTTCCAATACATGAAACAATTGTTTCCCAATTTATTTAATAATAAAAATCAGTTTTCTTTCCTTTGTGATGTTGTCAATTTGTAAAACATCATCATGCATCATTTTGAATACAACCACACAGACCATCAAAACCATTTACAATTATTCACAGTGATATACATGGTCCATCAAGAGTCATAACAATTTTCAGAGAAAAATAGTTTCTATCACTAATGGATGATCACACATGGATTTGTTGGGTTTATCTAGTTAAGCATAAGTCTGGTGATGAACAGGTGTTTACAAATTTTTTACAACATGATTGAAACACAATTTCAAAAGAAAATTCAAATATGTCAAAGTGACAATTGGAAAGAGTATTTTAATAAAGTTTTAAGTAATTTCTTCGAAGCTAAAGTCATTATACATCAAAGCTTTTCCATTGATACACCTCAATAGAATATTGTAGCAGAATGAAAAGATAAACATCTTATAAAATTTGCTAGATCACTAATGTTCACTAAAAAAAAAGTACCCAAATAACTATAGGTATAAGCCATTCTAATTGCTCCTCTTTCAATCAATAGAATGCCTTCAAGAATTTTTAAGTTTCAAACACCATTACAAAAGTTTCAAAGTTTTTTTCCCACATCACAACTTACACCATATTCCCCTAAAAAATTTTTGGTCTTGTGGCTTTTGTATATCTTCATAATAGAAGTTAGATCCATAGTCATTAAAGTGTGCTTTTGTTGGCTATTCACCAACACAAAAGGGTTATGTATGTTTTGACCCTAAGTCAAAAAATCATTTTGTCAGCAAAGATGTTACCTTTGTTGAGTCACAAAGTTTCTTTGAAACAACTCCTCAAGGGGTAAGCCTAGCGACCACTTGTTTTTTTTTTTAATTTGGAATTCAGAAATAATATACATGTTCACATCACAAACTCTAGCGAAGGGATACAAGAATAAAATAATAACCTTGATTTCACTAAAACTGATCTTTCAAATACTGAACGTAATCTTGCAAATCTGGAAATGGATCAACCTATATCTAAGCCAGTAAATGAGCTTGAATCATGGGCAAAACCATACTTGAAATTTTACTCAAGCCTAGAACAGGTGTAAAGGAAAGTCAATTGTTTCCTTATAAAACCAATTATCTAACTCAAGTACAATCATCTAACTTGAGTACAAAACTATTGACAAGTCTAGGTAACCAAACTGAACTAGATTTAACACCCTAATGATCTAGATATGCCAATAGCCATTGGAAAAAAAAATCATGTTTTTGTACCAATTTTCCATTGTACCTGATGTCTAAATATGTGTCATATGAGAGTCTTTCCTCTTCGCTTTTCTCTTTTACATCACAATTGTCAAGTGTGGATGTTCCTAAGAGTATAGGATGCTCTTGGTGTTCTTGAATGGAGAAAAGCTGCCTTTGAAGATTTGGAATAATTGGAAAAGAATGGCACGTGTGAAAAGACATATTTACCTCAAGGAAATATACTCGTAGGTTGCAAATGGGTGTTCACTAAAATTCAACTCAGATGGATCCTTAGAGTCCTATAAGGCATGGTTGGTTACAAAAGGCTTCATTTAAACATAGGGAATTGATTATCATGAGACTTTTGTACCAATAACTAAACTACATATAGTACTAGTTCTCCTATTTATTGCTGCAAATTTGGAGTGGCATTTACGCTAATTAGACATAAAGAATGCTTTCCTTACTGGAAACTTAGAGGAAGAGGTATATATGGAGGTCCCACAAGGCTTTGAAGACTAGTTTAAAACCAAGGTTTATCCATTGAAGAAATCTCAATGTAGCCTAAAGCAATCTCCAAAAGCATGGTGTTGAAAGACTCACTAAAGTCCATGAAGAGACAAGGATATAGTCAAAGGCATTCTAATCACACAATGTTTGTTAAACACTTAGTTAACAATAAGATAGCTATCCTAATTGTTTGTGTAGAAAACATGATTTTAATCTGAAATAATGAGATAGAGATGGCCAATTTTAAATGTAGCCTTGTAGTAGAATTTCATATCAAAGATTAGGGACAACTAAGATACTTTATGGGAATAGAGGTTGCCAGATCAAAGATAGGCATCATGGTCTCTCAAAGAAAGTATGCAATAGACTTACTCCAAGAAATTGAATCAAGTGGATGCAAGCAGAGGTTGTTGATTGAAAAGAATGAGTAGAGAAATCTAGAAGTATATACAGATGCCCATTGGACAGGTTCAATTACAGATAAAAAATCTACCTTAGGATATTGAACATTTCTCTAGAGCAATTAGTAATAAGGAGGAGCCAAAAAAAAAAGATGCTAAGGCACAAAAGTTGTCAGATTTCCACAAGAAAAGTCAACAAAAGAGGCTGAAAAACAGCCAGGAAATTTGTCAGAATTTAGCTGAGAAAGTGGTAAGAGAACTACTGGGAAAGTTACTAGATGACTGCTGGAGATGGTGGCAGGAAAGCCACTAGAGAACAGGCCGAAGGATTGCCAGTGCTCCCCTAAAGTGAGCAAAATCCCAGCCCACTGCACTGCTCCTAAATGCTTACTCTTCTCTCCCCCAAAGCACTGATACCACTTAAAAAATAAAAGAAGGGAGAATGTTTTGGAAGGCCTTCATAAAGGGAGGCTTATGCTACAAATATTTATAACAAAGTGAAGGTTGTATAGCTTGAGATACAACCATTTTGAGACTTATATAGTCTAACTGAATAAAGAAGAAAGAAAAACAAATTCTAATCTAACAATAATCTATGATACAGTCTTGTATTAGGTAATGAAAATGAAATAAAACTAAGGTTCAACTTTAAATAGCAGCTATCTGGTTAGTACTTGTATAAGATAGGTCTCTTACCTGAGATGTAACTGAGAATTCTCAGGTCATGAAGGTAAACAGTTGGAAGAACAGCCAAGGTGACCATCAATGCAAACAAAATGTGTGAATCTAATTCCAACCCACCCAAATTTATGTGCGCATTTGGAAATAAAGAAGATAAGTTATCACTCTCCAAAATGATATATTCAATGCAACTAGCCTACATGAAAGAACATTTGTTAAGTCAAGTCAACGATATAAAAATTAATAATCAACAAAATTTGAGTAAATTATATGACACAACAATACTCAGAATCAGCATTACATAATATTATTAATCATGCACAAGAAACAGGGAGTTAGAAACATATACAACCAATTAATCTCTCATTATTTCATGATTTAAGATTGAAACAAAGACAACTATATTAAAGATCATTGTCTCCCACTTAAATATGACAGGCTACCTCGAAAGTCCATATAACCAATAAAGCATCTTATTGTAGTAAAAACATTTGTGTCTTGACAACAATAAGGAGAAATTCCATTATCAAATGAATAGCCAGTCTTCACTATGCTTCACTCTTGGCTCCAATGGAAGCACCGCATGCTATACCTAATGACATTTCTCAATTCTTTATTTTCATCATTTTGATTACTGCAAATATTAGTATCAGCTTTCATTGGTTGTCAAATAGTAGTGACTCGTCGTATTCTCAGTTATTGCTCTTGTTATATTTCCTTGAACTGTTTCTCATTTTTTGCTATAGTTGATGTTGTACTGTGTTGTACATAGTGTTGAGGCTATTATAAATCGATCCTAATATAAGGACTTGCTACTTACACCTTTTACTAATATTCCATTCTTTCTCTCCTTATTTCTCTTGGTATGAGAGCGCTGGGAAAAGGAAAATCTTGGTTTTCACAATGCATCTTACTAATAATGACTTCTTATGAAAAAAGTGCTCAAAGTTGTTATCTATTTTCCAAAATTTTATGCCAAAACTCAAACACTGGTTGGTGTTTTATTCGCCCCCTATCATTTTATGTCTTCACAAGGGTTCTTCATCAATAAACAATCATCAAGCAGCCAATGGCCATACACCTTGGCCCACAAAAAAAAAATCACTAAGTATAAGAATGGTCATCTCATCAAGACAACTCAATCTTCTCTTCATAACAATAAGTTCCCCTCCTTTTCTAGGGGTATGCTGTTCTGCCTGCCTGTTTCTCAATTAACTGCATGACATGCTCTGTGTTGCAGCATCAAATATCTCTTTCTATGTAATCCAAATAAGTCTCTTTATCCTCTTTCACCTTGTGCTTTCTGTTGCACTCACTCTATCCATATTTTACCTCAAGGATAGGATAAGTTTTATGCCAAAGCCATTAAATGTTTATTCCAGCCAAACCACTTTTTCACTTTTGTTGTGTAACTTTGAAAGTTCTCATTTCTTCTTGTTATCACTCACCAAAAGAAGTTTCAGGTTTAATTACTCATGCTCTTCCAACTCCCTATATTTGCCTTCCAATATGATACCCTGCAACCACTCTAAGACTTATCACTGTGGTCCTAGATCAGAACCTTATGCAGGAGGTACCAAAGCACCTGTAACCTATTGACTTACATCCTACTCAAACATCTTTACCTACCACAAACATGCCCACAAATAATTAGCATACGTCTTGCCATTACAAAAGGTATATGCTCTTCTTTTGTAACCCTCACCCATTTATAATTTATTGAGTTATTATCATTTGTTTTCACCCTATTATATTATCATATTCTCTCCATCTTTTGTGTCTATTTCTAAAACAAAAAGTGGGACACTTGCACCTTATAGGTGGTGACATTAACAAGCAAGGATAGATAAGATGACCGGCTAACATTCTAATTATAAAGAATAAAAGAGAGAATACTTTGGAAAGAGGAAAGCGTGTTATATCTATTTATCATAGGATTGTTAGAATAGTGAGCATGTGATGACCAAGTTAAAACAAGTCTGTAAATTACATTTGGTTAGGACTCGAACTATTTGCACTGTTGGTACAGAGAAACCAAAACAACACAATTCAACTCATTCCACACACTTTACCCGCATCTATCTCCTATTTATACTAATAAGGACACCATAAATTTTTTATTTGTGCAAGATACTTGAGGTCAAGGATCATTTTCAAAAGGGGTATTGTTATGTGGTAGTTGGTAAACAATTTCAGATATTCAAAATCTTATTGGTACAATTAAAAATTTGTATTATTCTTCATAAATTCCCAATCTTGCATAAGTCTTGGACCCTTGCTCAACTCCATAATAATCCTTTGCATTGGACCTTCCTCCAATAGCTTGTATGACATGGGAAGTAGTACACTTGAGTCCATATGCTTGTATAGTTTCCCCCAAGCACCATAGGGCCCATTTGTCCATTTTCATACTGTGCAAAGTCCAATGCATTCTGGGACAAGATGAAGCTGAATGGGAGCCATAGGTAGGTGATGATGGCGTTGAGTAGGGGGGGCATTGCAAAAAGCGGTTGTCGAAGATGAATTTATAGTTCGATTCACAGTCTCCAATCCAAATATCAGGCAACTCATCATCCAAGGCAACCGTCCTCTACCATCGTCCCCTGGCATTCTTGAAAATCTCTACGTCTGCAACCACCACACCACCTTCAACCCCATCATCATCGTCCTTGCCCTCGAACAGTCTCCTGCGTCACCTATACCGTAAGCGAGCCTCTTTAACTTCCCCACCAGCACATAAGGCTTCTTCACAAAGGTCGTAACCTTCCTAGTGTTTGGATTCACCTCAATCTCTATTCCCAACACTTTGTCCTTGCCAAGAAAATCCCTCACAAATAGTTCCATTGTCACCAACAGACTCACCGTCACCACCTTTTTCTTGCATCAATTAGACACCTCATAGCTTTCTGTTCTCATGTCTGCGGTGTAGAACAGAGAGATAATAGTGTGTGAAGCGAGGCTATGAAGCTCCATCGTCTTTCCCCCATCCTCTTTTCCCCTTTCGAATTTTCCCTAGTTTTGATCTTCGAAGATGAACAATTGGATAGAGGATTATTTAGGGTCGGCTTTCTTCAGATTGTGATCTTGCTTCAATTTTTTTTTCTTCAATCTTCACCATTGAAGAGATGATTGTGATCATTGAAGCCTTTGCTTGTGAAATTTCTCCAACTTCCACGAACTTCTCCATGTTTTCGTTATCTTATTCTAAATTCTCCAAGAATGATCTCAGAGCTTCCATCATTTTTTTGTCTTCTTTATCACTTTCATATTCTGCTTCACTTTTGTTATTGGCCTCTTCTTGTGCCTTTTGGTTATCTTTTTTATTAAGGATGTTGTGAGATTCATCTTCTTTCATATCCGACTCAACTTCAAGTGAGTTGGTCAGAAATTTTTCCTTTTCTTCTTGAACCTTCATGGCCATAGGTTCTTGAACAAGGTTTTGTTTGTCTTTAAGACCTCTCCTCCATTCCAACAAAATTTGGTTTTCTCCGATGGCTCATCTATTCAAACCACAATACTTAGCAATTTGGTAACATTTGTTCCCAACATCTTCATCTCTTGTGCAAGCTCGCTGAGCTTGTCTAGGAATCACGAGTCTCTTGCCATCCCTCAATATTGAAACCATTCTGATACCAACAGGTACACAAAAGCCAAAATAACACAACTTAATTTTCCACACACTTTACATGCATCTATCTCCTATTTATGCTATTAGAGATACCATTAAGATCTTCTAACATAACTAACAGCCGAACTAACTAACTCATTTCACTATCTACCACATAAAAACTGTGCTTTGTACTTGACCTAGTTTCTAATTACAAATAGACACACAAGTTGCCTTACTACTTGGCTAAGCAAGTTAGTACTCCCATTTAGAGCTGCTTCTTCTTTCTTTACATGGTATCAAAGCCTTAAGATTAGGGCGTCACTGGCTTTCATCATTACAGTTGAAGCTCCAACCCTTTTTTTAAGGAGCTCTAGCCCCCTATTTCTCCCATATAGACCCAATATTTGTTTGTGACACTTTTTAGTGAATAGAAGAAGAGATGGTGGAGTGAGGTAGAGTGGCCAATGGATCCAAGCCTATCAACTCAATGTTTTCTATTACAAATGATTGGCTACTTAAAATTAAGGTTGTGACTGCTTCAATTTACATATAGCTCATATAGTGTGTGCTATGGAGGCACCCGTATAGTGTGCAACGGAGCTATAGTGACACTACAATGAAGGTGCAACACTACACCTTAGGCATTGCACAAAGCCTCATTGCCCAACATTATGCACTATATAGCACACTATTGATACATATGATTTTAATGTTATTGTTGTTTGTAACAAGATCAAGCTTGAATAATCTTCAACTCAAGAAGGAGTATTAGAATGGTAAATGTGTGATAACTAGGTTAAAATAAATGTACTAATCATTGGTGGGCTAGACTTGTACTATTTGTACTTTACCTAAATTCTAATTACAAAGAAACAAATAAGGTGTCACGCTGAGCAAGTCAATACTCCCATTGAGAGATTCTTCATCTCTCTCTACAAGGGTGAAGGTTGATTAGCTTGTAACACAAACAATGTGGACTTCTATAATGAACCCTCATAAAGAAAATAGATAAACTAATACTATTCTAACACCCTTGCTAACTAAAGCATGCACACTATATGCACCAAGTTTGTTACAAGAGCAGGTCATGTCACCCTTAAGATTGACAGCACTGCTAAGATTAAGAAAAATGAATGGAGTGACATGCAATCAAAGAAAAGCGCCACCGATGTGATGCACAGCAAACCAATATGCTCAGTGTTAGATTCACAATAAATATTAGTGTCTAGCTGTCACTAGTTTTCGCATATTAGTTGTAATCTAATTGTTTGCACATTCATTGCTTCAATTTCACTTTCTTGCACAACAATCTGTATATAGCCTTAACACTTTATAAATAGATCTAAATGTATAGACTCAGTACTTGCGCTCATACTTCCTATCAATATTCCTCTCTTTCTCTTCTTATTTCTCTTTCATCATCAGCATCCTTATTGCAGAAGGTTATCCTTTGAAAAAGATTCACTTTTCTAAAATCAAGTACAGGGGGACATAGTAATACCTTTGAAAAAAAAAAACCTAAATACTAGTGGAGATTTTGAAACAAGAATAAGTGGTCACCTCAGTTTCCAACATACATAGAGTATTAATGTCTTAAATAAACTAGCTACAAGGACTCAGCATGATTTTTCTGAAGAATATATATATATTTACAAAAGTCATTAATGTAGAGATTTTGATCGTACTACTGCAAAAAATAATAATAATTATTATTATTATTGAACTAAATATGTAGCTGCTAATCTTATTGCCTCAAATGTTTAATTTGTATTTTTTTTTCTTTTTTTCTTATTTAAAAAGAAGAACAAGGGCGCACAATGCTTGCATTCTTTATGACCCAATTACCCCATATGGGTTAATGGTTTTCTTTTTATCTTTTTAATATGTACAAATATTAATTAAATTATAATTATTATTTATTCATTTTAATTTTTAATTTTTTACTTTTTCTTACACTATTTATGATAATATATATTTTTAATTCATGAATTTGAATATTAATAAAATATTAAATATATATAATAGGAAATTCATTATTTTTTTTAGAAATACATATTTTTTTACAAAGTTGTTTAACGAAATTATAAAATCTAAAAAAATGTTAGATGAGTAGAGAAGAAGTATTTTAATCTCTATTTAAAAGAGCAAGGAGAATATACAAAATTATGTAAATTATAAGAAAATTAAACTCATAAGTCATAATATGAAATTATGAGAGAGGGTAATTAAACAAAAATTAAGGCAAAAGATTCACATTATAAAGAATCAATTTGGTTTTATGCCAAGAAGGTTAACCATGGAAACGATATACTTGTTGCGAAAATTGATAGAGTACTATTGAAGGAATAAAAAATACTTACACATGGCATTCATCTATTTGAAGAAGGCATATGATAGGATGGTAAAAAAAATTTTGTAAAAAACTCTGGAGAAAAAAAAAAGTTTATATTGCCTATGTTCAAACAATTCAAGATATATATAATGAAGTTACAACTAGTATGAGAACAAAAGGTAAGTCCACATAAGATTTTCCAATAACTACTGAGCAACATCAAGGGTTAACTTTGAGTCCCTATTTTTTTACTTTAGATTTAGATGTACTTACTGAACATATTCAAGAGTTGATACCATAGTGCATATTTTTTGCAAATGATATAATTTTAGTTGAGGAGTCAAAAGAGAAAATAAATAAAAAGTTAGAGATGTGGAGACTAAATTGAAAGCACGTGGATTCTATTGAAATAGAAATAAAATAAAGTATATAAAATATAATTTTAGTAGGAAGCACATTAACTCTAGTGTAAAAAAAATTGAAAAACATACCATACCACAAGTCACATGGTTTAAGTATCTTGGATCCATCATACAACATGACAAGAAAATAAAAGAAGATGTAAACCATATGATTTAAGTAGAGTAAATAAAATGGAGAAGTACTTCAAGTGTTATCGGTGATAAAAGAGTACTATTCAAATTTAAGAGTAAATTTTACCGCACAATAATAAGACCTATAATATTATATGATACTAAGTGTTGGGCAATAAAAAGCCAACATGAGAATAAATTCCATGTTACAGAAATGAGAATATTACATTAGATGAGTAGACACATCAAACAATATAGAATTAGAAATGAATATATTAAAAAGAAAATTTAGGTAGCACCTATTGTGGAAAAAATTATAGAATTGTGCCTTAAATAGTTGAGGGATATGTGAAGAAGACTTATAGAAGCCCTAATTAGGAGATTAGATCAGATAGAGAATAGTCTAATAGTTAAAGATAGAGAGAAACAAAGAAAAATTATAAATGAAATCATTATGAAGGATTTAAACTTAAAAGATTAGTCTAAAAAACATAATTCATGATAAAACTTTATGGTGTCATTCGATACATATAGCCAACCCCACCTAGTGAAAAAAGATTTTTTTTCTTGTTATTGTTGCTGTTATAAAAGTAATGAAATTTTTTTTTTCAAAATATATTTCTTACATCAATATCCAAAAAAAAAAAAGAGATGTTGGGTTCTTTTTTTAATTACTCTAAAAGAAACGAATATGTGACAAAGAAAACAATAAATATAAAATATAATAAAATATAATAAAATATATGATACTGTAAAATAATTTACTACACACTGTAATAGTTTACAATACATTAAAATTAGAAGAGCTTTTATTTTTTACTTGGTTGAACATTGGATTTTTTTTCTATTTGGTTTAACACTGGATGTATCTTAAATGGTTTAACACTAGATTTTATTATTTTCTATTTTTTTCTTTCATTTTTTCTTTTATTATTTTGTTGGCTATATTTTTTTCTTTCAGAGTAATAAAAAAAACTCCAGAGTCTAAATTTTTGCATATCGATGCAAAAATGCACTTTCAATATTTTTTTAGTTAGTTTAATCTATAAAAAAATTGAATGAATTTCCCATTATATATATTTAATATTTTATTAGTAGTTGAGTTCATGAATTAAAAGTATATTATCTGAAAAAAGTGAAAATTTTAAATTAAAATGAATAAATATAATTATAATTTAATCAATATTTATATTTATATATTTTATATTATAACATATTTTATTAATATTTTATATTAAATATTTTATTAATACTATAACAATGCACACATTCTTTTAAGAAAAAAAATACGAATGAAGAATTTGAGACAATAAAATTGACAGCTGAGCATTTGATTCAATAATTATTTTGTTTGTAATAGTACGGTCAATATCTCCATTAATGTGTGCATGCATGTGTTTTCATTAATATTTTATCAGCATATACAATATATCCATATTGAAAACCAAGACGATGGGTCTTGTGACCACCATCCCTCCCTAAGCATTGCCATTTTAGATCCTCTACTGTTCTATCTTGCATGGAATGATTAAATGAGTTGAATTTGAAATTTCTCTATTACTAACTTCCCAACTACTTTATTTCATTATAATAAAGTTTGTTACAATGCATCAGTGTCGCATTAATCTTGAATTTGGGGCCGTGACATTTTTAAATGCTAAGTCTTAGCCACTACTTATCATGGAGTGCTGCTTGAACAAAATAAAACATAGATCAACTATCACCAACGATATGCAACTATACCTAATGAGAAACTGCCAAATATTTCAAAATAGCCAACAACACTGGTGACTTGTCTATTATTAGCCAAAATCATGAAAAGAGAACATCCTATGATATCAGTGTATAGATACAGGTCATAGGAGGTTAGCCAATACGATGCAACTGCGGAACCCAAATTGTTACCCTCTCAGAATTTTATCCTTTGTTATATTCTTTTTCCATGACAAGTAAAAATGGGTACGACTCAAAAGGAATACTCAGAGTGAAGGAAGATGTACTTACATATAATTCCACGTACAATATTATCTGCACCCACAAAAAAGGAGGAGAAAATTCACAAATAAGAGACCAGAGACAACTACTGCTCATGATTTATATAGGATTTGTCACCCTCCCCCACCTCATCAACACGACTGCTCCTAATTCCTTAGGTACCCACAAGTCAATGAAAATGTAAAAACATATCAAATATGATAGGAGATCACACGGAAGACTTACCGAAATGACAATGCGCCCTACAGGACCAAAAGCAGCTTGGCCAATGTCAGGGTATGTCTCAAGACCAGGTTCACTGTCCAAGCAGTGACGCAAGAGCAGCCCAGTATAAAAGGAAAGAACTGCAAACATGAACAGGATAGAAAGCCCAAGCCATCCTCCTTGTCTGACAGCATAAGGGGTAGAAAGGATTCCTACACCACAAAGAACATTTATTCCTGCAAAAGCAAAAAAATAATAAAAACATTTATATAGTCGAAACTGAGCAAAATCTAAATCGGACAATGACATTCTGATGTATAATTTACTGAATCATAATCATAATCAATGTGTCCCCCTTGTGGAAGAGGGACGAGTTCACTACCAAATAATGGTATCATTAAAGCATATCTGTTTGAATAGTACTTGTGAAGATGATAAAGAGCAAGAAAAGCAGCCAAATGAGCTGTATGTAACGTCCCACATCGGTTGGACCTGAGGAGGTGAAGGGGCTTATAAACGGGGGCTGCACACTCCAAATAGCGCGTCTTTTGAAGAGAAGGTAATGAGCCCATGACAAAGTGGTATCAGAGCCTGCCCCGAGTTTAGTTTAGAGGTGGACCCCACCGGTGGGCCACCCGTGACGAGGGCGTTACGGATTGACCCTGGGAGAGTCTAACGTCCCACATCAGTTGGACCTGGGGAGGTGAAGGGACTTATAAACGAGGGGCTACACATTCCAAATGGCGCGTCTTTTGGAAAGAGAGTAATGACCTCGTGACATGTAGCTCACATGGTACCAACCTCCATCCTTAGGATTGAGGTGACCATGATGTACTTGGGTTTATTACCCCTTACGTTTTCCCTACTCCCTACTTCAGACCTCCTATGTTACCGGAAAGGAAAAATGGGATAGAAAAGCACAAAGTTAGATAAGATAATTATAATATCTAAAGTAATAAAAGGATTAATTATGTTTTTCAAATTTAAGATAGTTTTCAAGACATGAAGACATCGTGATCCCAAATAAATATGTATTCATAAATATAAAAGTATGAACAAATACAAAACTCAAAGATATAGAAGATGTTCTTACATGCACATTATTGTTGTAAAACAACCCAACTCAATGTATAAGACGATATTCGATTCAGGCATGAAAGAATTAATTTATGGATAACTTTAAACAAGCGATGTTGACAAAGTTGTATAAAACTTCTTTTTTTTCAAAATTATGTCTGAGATGCTAGCATATTTTACATCATTGGCTATTGGCTAACGTGGTTCCCTGCCATCAGAGGGCAGATTGATTATTAGAGTTTGTGGCTGTGGGAATGCTTTGATCACAAGTTGCAGAAATCAGATATTGGAAGCTTATGAACATGTGGTCTCTGTACTTTAGTGCATGATGTAGAGTATTTCAAGTATGAACATCATCTTTTCTACAATAAAGAAAAATTACTATAAAATGCATAAAAATGCAGATAATGCACTCGGAAGCAAAATTTAAAATTTTTTTTTTTAAAACCAATTGTTACTAGACTCCGGTAGAATAATTCAGCATATTAGGTACTTTTTGCAGCATGCTGTGAATTACCAAATGTCAGTTGAATCTGGCAAAATGTCCTCAAGCCAATATTGAAGGTGGGGATTCACCTATAAAAAGAGAGGGACAAGTAGAACTACTGCTAAATAAAAACAGGTTTCCAGATTGGTAGTGTATAATTAACTTCCATTTACCAAAAAAGAAAAAACATCCATAGATATTTCAGTTAATGACATTACATATATCATATTTACCAACTGATTCCCACAATAATTTTTGTTTCTTTATGTATTTTATAATCATCGTTATCAATTTCTTCCTTCTTTGTTAATCTTCTTTACTTTTTTCTTTCGTCTTTTCTTTTAAAAGGAAAAATTATCAGGAGAGTGGGTACATTAATTTTCTTGTAATAATATCCTAACCATAGATCCGTAAGTTTAGCAAGCCAAGGTTCAGTTACCATTAATTACAGCTTGTCCAAAAGAACATTGGTGAGAAATTGGGATTTCGGGAGAAATCTTGGAAACCTTGATCGAAGACCGAACGGGAGGAAGCAAATAATGAATGCTAGGTATCTGTTGCTCTTCTGCTGGTGGTTGAAACAGAGGTTTTGTCAGTGAAGGTAGTCTTTCAGGAGTGTGCCTTCGTGTTAGCGTTAATGTTGAAGAAAGAAAGGAGCTGCCTAATCTAGACAACCCGGGAGGGCCCAGAAATCCAATATTTGGTGATGGTACACTACCATATAGATCCATTGACTGCCTGAAACATTAATGACGAGAGAATAAGTATTCAGCTTAATGAATGTGCGAATAGAGAAGCAAATTTATCAGGATTCACAGTTAACCCAATTCCAATATTAATTTGATAATAACACCTTCATAGTAATCAAATCTTCAACATCTTGCTCTTCCATCAAGTAATTTTAATGACGCTGAGGTTTCTTAAGACATATAATTTGTTTACAGGCAACATATAAGTTGTAACCTTTGCTGTATAGACATCAGCTCAGAAAGTTAGAGAAAGTTCAATTGACTGATACCCGCTTGGTAAATTAGTACTTTTAACTGAGAATATTGGCCTGAAACTTTTAATTTCATAATTCATTCCAGTGTTCCCTTTGTCAGGTTCCTAATGGAGACATGCCATCAAACTCTTGCAAGGGCGTTTTTTTGGGTTCTTTCAGTGGAAACATGCCATAAAACACAGTACAATAAACCAAGGTCATTTCCAAGGTCAAAAAACACAGTAATTCAATAGGTAGGTTTTTTTTTTCCTCCCCGGTTGTTTTTGGTTCGATGGGAACACGCTATATATTAGTCAAACAACTAAATATCTTCATAAACTGCCAGTAATTCAATTTTTCTATGTTTTTTCTCGGTTCCTTTTGGTTCAATGCGAACATGCTATATATTAATCAAACAACTAAATATCTTCATGAACTGCCATTTCTAAGGAAAAAGTATTTTTCCCAGAAATATGACTACGGGAAAGGTAGATTTTTTTTTCTCTTTCACAATACCATCATCAGCGGAAACTAATCATAAAAGTACATAAGGGACGATTAAAAAGGCAGGCAAATAAACAGGATTTGGATCCTTTCAGAAATTGACAGCATCAGAGAGATGGAAACAATGAGTGGGACTACTCAACTAGGTCTCAATACACGCACTGACGCACTCACTCGTCATCAAAAAGGAAGATAAACACAAGAGTGAAGGCCTTAACCTGTAACTCTGAGGCCAAGCGAAGCCGTACAAACTGGGTTTGCCCTGTTGCTGATTTTCATTAGAACCGTCGGAGTTATCCGATTCGTTCCCATCGTCCACACCTATGTTGGATTGCTTTTCCTCATCTTCGCCATCACTCTCAACGTAAAAACTCTGATCTGAAACTGAACCTTTCATCTCCTTTCAATCCGAGACTCTCGCTTATTTGCAAAAACGCCCAATTCACCCTTCACAGAAATGATCACAAAATCCAGATGACCAAGAATCCCTAAACACTCGAATATATTAGGACACGAGAAAATCTCGCTAGCGAGTAGTGACCATTGAAAGAACTTAATAAGAAAAAGTCAGCACTTCAGATTTATTTTGTTTCCCTTAATCCCTGCAAGTTTTGCAATTTGAATTTTGCTCGAACTCAAATTATGAGCGATAAATATTACTAAAAAAACATAAAAAGCCCAATTTTAACTTTCCGTTTTGAACAAAGACGGAAACTACACGTGTGACACAAATGGGTGCAAATTGGGAAACTCACTTTATTAAGCTTTAAGCCTTTATCTAAGATCAGAGCAGAGGCCAAGGTGTCAGTGTACACGCGAATTAGGCTGATTTTCCGGCAGTATCATTGGAGTGAGGGTGAATGCAGTGTAACGCCCTGTTTGGTTGCGGAGAAAATGTAGAAGACGCAAAAGGAAGGCGCAAATTCAGAAACCATCAAGCAAACACACGTTTCTTGTTTACTTTCTTTTCTCTCTAATTATATTCTCGACAAGCAAACGGATAAAGTAATAGGAAGGATACGGAAACAAACAAACAAACAAGCAAAGCGAAAGGAAACGAAGGGAAACTTTACAAACACACAATATCCCCTGTCATGGAAACAGATCACTGCTTGTTGCACAGTACAGCCTGTTTTCTCTGTCAATCTGCGTTCTGAACGTGCACTTTCACGATGAGAGATCCAGGAACAAGCTTCCGAAGGTTATGCAAACACGTAAGGAGATCTTAAACGTACATTTTCCATTATGAGATGATCACTGCTCACTGTTCATGTCCTCGTATAATTATGGGTCACCACCACTTTAGAGGACCATAACGGGCATGGTGTGAGTGTAATTTGATGCTCAAAGAGTCAACAGAAAATCAGGCAGTATTCATTGAAGGTGGTACCTACACCATATTCATTATTTAGATTTGCTTTGGAAGGTATGTTTTTGAATTCATTTTCCACCTTTCCATTTACGCATTTTTTATGCGAAAAATGCATTTCTCAAGTTGGCTATAAAAAGCGGATCCTAAACTTTGATTCTGTATCTTATTGAGTTTAGCAATTCATATACACTATCAAAGAGTTTAGAAGCATCTTCTTTGAAAAAAAAACTTTCAGTTTGGCAATGGCTATATATTTTGTTTATTTGGATATCATAAATGGCTTTTGTATACTCATCTGGAATGTAAGAGTTGGGAAATTTCAGACGAGAGGAGCTCTCAAACCTCTCCTTGCAGTCGAGCTGCTCCGTTCCTCAAGAGGTGAGCAGTGTTAATATATCTATCATTCATATATGATAGATATATATAATCCCCAGACCCATCATTCATTCATTCCCTCACTCACGTTTTCTTAAGGTATCAGAGCGGGTGCTCCTCTAGGGTTGTTTTCTAACCCCTGCTTCATTTAGAGCCTCTAAACCTTGGAAGTTTGTTCTTTATGCCATTTTTGGGTTGCATTTTCTGAGCCTCTTTAATTTATTTTGAGTATGGCGATCCCTTAATCGTTGCCTTCTAATCATTTTGGCTTTTGGAGCATAAAAAATGGAGGCCCGCAGCATCAAAACAAGTCAAGTTTGCATTCAAGTTCTCAAATGAGTCAAATTGGGTTAAGCTGACTTGCCAAGAGGTAGGGGTGACATCAATGACACGTTATTTTGGATTCAATGATAAACAGCATGTCATTTTGGTTATCTATCACCGATGTTTTAAAAACTAGATCGGCATTAAATCAATAAAAACACTAATTTATGATTTATTAATTAAACTAATAATAATTAAGTATGTTTTTTAAAAATTTTATATATTAAAATTTTAGTGTAATAAATAAATTTTAAATATTTAATTA
This sequence comes from Erythrophleum ivorense, assembly GCA_026724425.1. Taxonomy (NCBI): domain Eukaryota; kingdom Viridiplantae; phylum Streptophyta; class Magnoliopsida; order Fabales; family Fabaceae; genus Erythrophleum; species Erythrophleum ivorense. The sequence continues at coordinate 29,095,497 of JAIUCV010000008.1, forward strand.
TTAATTCAATATTTCTTAAATTATTAAAAAAATATTTTTTAATTAAAAAAATTACTAATGATTAAAAATTAAGAGTATTTAATAATAAATTTTTAAAATTTTTAAATTATATTAATATTTCACTTATCATTAAAAAAATAAAAAGTAAATAGTAAGTTTGACCAAAGACTTTGATATTTGAAAGAAATGCTACTGAGAGATAGACATCATGGAGAGTGAGTATAAAAAATAATTAAGGCCCTGTTTGATTTGATTCTGCGGACCAATTTTTTTGTTTTCAAGAACAAAAAAATAAAAAAATCTGTTTGATAATGTATTTTTAATGAAGTGTTTTGTAAAACAAAAAAATAAAATTTTGTTTTCAAAAATAAAAAACTCAGAACACTTTTTAAGTGTTCTATAATTTTTGTTCTACAGAATCAAGTAAAAAACAGAAAATAATTACTTTTCAAAATAATGATTCAAACAGATTTTTTAATTTTTTTATTTTTAAAAACTTGTTCTTGAAAACATATGTTTTGAAAACATTAAAACAAAAACAATTTCAAACAGGCCCTAAGTATGTGCTTTTTATTTTTTTTATATTCTCTCTTTAAAAAAATTATCTATATTTTAACTCGTTCTATTTTTTGTTGTTTTTTATTTTTAATTTGTTAAATTTATTTATGATAAATTATTATATTATATTAAAAAAATATTTAAAAAGAAAAACAAAAAATGTCGCTTATTGATTTAAACTAATTTTTGACAAGTTTAGTTTCGCTTGGTTTAACCGATTTTTTATCAATTTTTTGCTTAATCAATTTTTTGAACTAATAAAATTAGACTAGAAACTAGTTCCCAATCAAATCAATTGAACAGTCCAATTCAATTTTGATAACCATGTCTATCACCTACATCTTGGTCCCCTTCAAATCAACAAGTTGTTTTGCTGTTGTTCCAGTGCAATGCAACGTTTTACTTATGGGAGCATATGGGCCTTTTCCTTTTTAGGCTTTTTGTTTCAGCTCAATTCAGTTTTTGCTCAATTGATGGGCCAAAACCCATTTTGAGCTCTTATTTTAATTTTCAGCCATTTAGAAACTACAAAAAAAAAAAAATAAAGTGTATGTTGGGCAATTTAATTTGCACCCATTTGGACATTTTTTTTATCATTTTGACTAAAATTGTTTCTTATGCAATCTAAGGCCAATTATTTTGGCAGTTTTGGACCCTTTCGGTACTATTTTGAAGGACCAAGATGTTTGAAGCCACTAGGCTAAGCTTATAGGTAAAATTTGGACAAAACTTTGGTGGGCCAAAATTATTTTATTTTTGAATTGTTTTGGGAAAAATATTTTTAGACTAATATTTTGTTCAAAATTTTGTAATAATCATTTTGTCCTAATTTCAATTATAATTATTTTGGGCAATTTAAAGTTAATTTTTGGCAATATTATTGAACCTCTTTTGTCAAAAATAATTTTATTATGTCATTTAATTTATGTCTCATTTTAGTTAGTTAATATTTAGGAAATAATTATGGCACATTTGAGTTCAAATTAAAGGGAGAATTTTTAATTAATTAATTAATTAATTAGTCACATTTTGGCATAGTTGATTAATTGATTAATTAATTCTCATTATAAAATATTTGCTTATACATTTATTTTAGTCATACACAAATATTTAATTTCAAGATGTCATGTAATTTATATAATTTTAATTTAATTAGTGTTTGACATAATATCTTTAATTATTCTAAAATTGAACATTATGTATTAAAATTAAATTAAGGATCAAATAAAGGAAATGACATCAATTTGTAATTAATATATTTAATATCATAATCATTATCTTACATGAATGTTATCATATTTTGTATGATTAATTAAGGTAAAAAAGTGAATTTTCCTTTTCTTAATTTGTCCACAAGAATTAGGATAAGGGGTATAATTTGATAGTCTTATTATATTTATACATAATCTAATTAAATAAATCTTAATTTACAAGTAGTTTTATTTGTTCAACGCTCATAAAATGAAGGGCATGTTTTGCTTTTGTAGGACATGTCATATAGAATATTTAAATTGCCTCAAACTTTTGATATAGCATGTGGTTATTTGTAGTTTATCAATCTCTAAACATTTGTGATTTCTAAGTTCTTGAATTAAATAGCAATAACTATAAAGTTTGGAAGAAGAAAATTCTTCTTCAATTAAGGGGAATAAATGTTAATTATGCTATCAGAAAGGATAAACTTCCTATGCCCAAGAATACTAACAATAATTCAGAATTTGGTCTTTATGAACACTGAGAGCAATCCAATCAACTTATTAAGACCAAGCTATCTACAAATATTTATGGATCGATTGGAGAGCATGAAAACATATGAGATTTGCTAAAGGTTATTGATGACAACTTGAGTCCTTAAATAAGGCCCTAGCAAGTGCTTCAATGCATAGGTTAATTGTCATACCTTATTTTATAATACTTTTCCTACTAAAATTACCTCATATAAAACTTAGAGGAGTCAATGGAAGCTTGAACTAATTAAAATTTTCATTTTAAAAACTTTCTCATACAATTTCACTATTTATTTTGTCATTTCCAATTTCTTATCTAACTTTGAAAATACATAATTAATCATAGAAAAATCGTATGAGGTTGATTCAAGACGCTACTTCAAACTCTCTAAGCCCTTTACAAGGAGAAAATACTTACTTAGCAGAACACATATAAATTTATATAAAGTTGCCCCTACAACAAACTAGACAGTTTTACCCCTCATTAGTCATATTATTATTATTATTTTGCCTTTATATAAGCACAGGCATTATTGCATCTTAGGCACGCTAGTCATACTCTTTTTACTTCTGGGTTAGGTATATACATGGTTTTCCATTTCATACCTGAGTACCTTACAGTGTTATAATATAACTTATACATGCAGTAATGTAAAATATTTAATTATATGACAAAATGTGGTGCATAAAAGTAAAGTCCTCGATTTATGTCTCTACATTCTTTGCTCTTTCTTTGCTTAAACTTGGACCTAGCATAGGTTATATTTGGGCTAAGATTATGAAATCTCAGTAATAGTAAATCAGTCTCATTCACAAGCAAGCATGTAAGTACATAACATAATGTCAATTAACGTGCCATATACCACATAGTAATACAAGGGATTTCATACAAGGCCAAGCATAATCTAAGCATACAGATCTCATCTTATAACATAAATGACAACTTGATATAGCATACCACTTATCATTATACAAACATCCAAGCTTAAAGAAAGAAAGGAAAACTACTACCTTAGCAAACTTTGCTCTTCAATCCTTGGAACTCGATTTACTTACTTTTGGAGTTCCCAAAACAAATATCGAACCTTATAATCATAATGATAATTCATTACAATTAACACATAAGCCTTAACTTCTAACATAGTATGACCCTTTTAAACTTAATGGGACCATTGGAATTGGAAAAATCCAACTCCTTCCCTTCCTATTCAATATAGCCAAATAGTATGCATTTCTTGGCCAAATTTAGAAATTTTATTTCATGAGTTTTGGGGGCTTTCCCATAGATATTCCTAGCCAAAAACACCCTTTTGAATCCATTGGAAAGGATAAAATTATCAAATTCCAGCCCTAATAACATGTTTTGTCATAACATAATCTAGCTCCGTTTAGGCCTAAAAATGAGTTTCTTTGGTTCTAAAAATTTCATAGCCTCTTCCTTTATGTTTTAGGGCTTGAAATTTGGTATACATGACTTTAAGACATTAAGAAAACACCATAAAAATTTTGGGGAAAAACGGACAGCATCTCCCCATGATTTCTATTTTCCCAAAGATTACAATCTTTGTGTTTTTTAAAGTGTCAGCACATAACAACAATAACTAAGTTCATATGGCTTTCATGTTCAAAATATAAACTTCATTTCAAGGCCTTCATATTCAACATATAAACGTCATTTTTAATCATCCATATGCTGTCCAAAAATGACTCATAGTTAGGGTTTAACAAAACTAACTCAAAGCATGTGATTTTCAAGTGCAAGGTGGAGAAAACTTACTCTTTAAGCTTAATCCTTGATTTCTTTGCTTTTCTCACACTAACATTCCTTTTCTTCCCACTTAGAGCAACATTCCACCTTGAAGAAAAGATGAATATGCAGCTGTCTTTTAGAGAAAATGGTTGGAAGATGAAGAAATTTGGTGAAGAATGGTGGTAATTTTGCTTGGTTTCACTTCTTCTTCCACTTTTTCTCCCTCTCTCTCTCTTCACGTTTTTCTTTCTTTCTCCCTTGTGTGTGGCGTGAAAATGGTGGAATGGAGGTGAAAGAGATGAATTTAGATGAAGTTAAATAGTCATACTAAATTTGAACCCTTGGACTAACCTTTTCAAGATCAAATATTAACCTTCCATTCCTTTTTCTTTTGATTTTCTAATCTTATAACTAAATATCTTCTTCCAAAAATTTTTGGCCACACACTTGGATACCTTTTCTTAGTCCTTAAGTCATGAATAGTAACCATGGTTAACTTCCTTAACTCAACCATGGTCAACTTTTAACTCAACCATAGTTAGTTTCTAATTTAACTATGGTTAATTTTTTAAAATAACTAAAATCATTTTTTCCTTTCTTTTTCATTTTAAATTTATATTTGGATTTTATCTTCTCTAAAACCCTAATTATATCTTCTTTTCTCTTATTTAACCATGATTAAGGTTTTACAATACAATACAATACATACATTTAGACTTTCTACAATTATAAATATTGTTTCCTCTACTTTCTAGCTATACTGAGTTTCAAACATGGTTCAGGGGCCCTTAACCTCAATCCTCATAAATTTCGGTGTCAATTGGACACTCGAGTCTATAGGTGTAATTTTCACCATTCTGTATTATGATTGTGCTATAAAATTTTCATTTACTGCAATTCTGTCCCTGAAACTCCTTCAGGGTTTCTTAGCCCTTTAGCTATTTTTATTTCTATAGTTGTTACAACTTCCTTTTTTTATTTTACTCATGGTTACTAATCAGGATAACCAGATCCCAGATCAAATCTCGCTCGGCTATCAGGACAACATGGCGTCATTGGATCCATCTCATCAAACTGAGTTTAACTGTGGGTCATGAATTTATGAAATTCTTGTCTGATTTTTTGATATTTGTGCCTAAAGCCACGAATAGAGGGTGAAACAGGGTTCCCTGAACTTTTGGGAAATTTATACATTTTGCCTTGCACATAACTTTTCTTTGCATTTTTGTCCCTGACTCCTTCATACTTGACTTCGGAGGCTCTTCGGGACTCTTATCTATTTTGGCCCCAATTTTAAGGTATCTCTGGCCTTGCCTTATCATTATTTGTGGTTTAGAAGATTATTCTAATTTTATTAGACCTCAATTTACTTTATTTGGGGGACTTCCTTTTATATCCAGTAAATTTCGTACGTTAACGGAGAAACCATATGTTACATTTCTCGCGTTTCCTTATGTTTTCTTATATTTTCAGAAAATCAGATGTTACATTAATTACCACAAAGCTTAATAACATAAGGGATGTGTGAGATCGCATTACGCAAATGAGGGACATAGTGGGTTAATTAAAACCACTCGAGGTTGAGATATCTAAAACTTTCTTAGTGCACTTTATTATGACCTCCCTATTGTCTCCTATGATACAGAAGGAAAAATGGTTAGTAAATCAATTATTGACCATGTATATTCAAGAAAAAGAAAGACTTTTGGGGGAAATGGGAGAAAGTGAACTTATGGTGACACAAATTAAGAGTAAAAAGCAAGCCAAAGCAAAAAAAAAAAAAGGGCAAGGTACCTATTCAACCAAACATAAACAAGAAGTCCAAGTTTTTTTTTCCCAAGAAGAAGAGAAACATAAAGAAAGACCGCCTTAAATTCAAAACTATATCCCAATCTCATTCTTTTGTTATGAATTTAATATGGTAGATGATAGTAGTAATATATAGTGGATTAATTTTGGTTCTACAATCTATACCTCTAATACCTTACAGAGCTTTCTAAACTAAAGGAAACTGATAAGCAATGAATGGTTCATTTATTCAAGAAATAAGATGGGCTCTACTATAGAAGTAATATGAACATATAGATTGGTGCTTGATACTAGTTTTGTTTTAATTTTGAGTAGAACTTTTTATGCGCTAAGTTTCTCTAAAAACTTGATTTGTGTGCCAAAACTTGTATCGATATTCCCTTGTATCCATATTTCCTTGAATTTTCAAACAGTAAGTTCAAGTTATTCTATAAATCTAACATTGCTGGGAGTGATACAAATTGTAATGGTCTTTCTCAAAATCAATTACAAAATAGTACCTCTTTATAATTCAATGCATGTTTCTAGTAGTATAGGTATTAAAAGATGTGTTGTTAATAAAGATTCTTCTATGTTGTGGCATTAAAGACTTGGTCATATCTCAGTAGAAATGGTGAAAAGAATGATAAATGATAAAGTACTCAATATTCTTGACTTTACTAATTTTGACATTTATATATATTACTTTAAGAGAAAATAGACCAACAAGACTAAGAAATGTGCCAAGAAGAGCTTTAACATATTAGAAATCACACATATGAACATTTGTAGTCTAGATATAAACTAAAGTAGTTAGAAATACTTCATCACCTTCATTAATGATTACTTATGAAACATGTATCTCTTGATAATAAGAATGACGTACTAAATATCTTCAAGGTATTTAAGGCAATAATAAAAAACAATGTGGCAAACAAATTAAGATAGTGAGATCAGATAGAAGTTGTAACACCATCATTTCTAGCTCATACCCATCATGCCTTACATGCTCATATGAGGTATAGGAAGAATAAAGTGAGATCTCCCTCATTGGATTCATACACTTTCTTAGAGTTGCGACATGGTTAAAAATTCATTTCAATGTCACATGGACCGTGTGAGCTCATTCTATACATCCTCATATTTAATTGCACAATTAAAACTCATTTCAATCCCAAAAACATGCTTTCATCCCATGGAAACTAAAAAGAGGTATGGAACATGCATGTTCATTTTCAGCCAGGCTTGGTCTCATTTCTGGGCAAAGTTTGGAAAATCACAACTAAATCTAAAAAAATTGAAAATATATAATCTCAGTCATTCTGGAAAGCTTGGGATGTCTACTTTATGCTAAAAATATGTACAAGTCATAACATCCCACACACAAGACGTTTAACATGCAAATTGGTCTGGAGGTCGGACTGGTCCTAATGCTGTCACAATTTACTGATATGAACTTCAAAAATGTCCAATTAATTCCACAAAAATCCAATACATGCAAATGATACCAATATGGAAAGATGTGGATGTTAGCTAGAGAGAAAAAATGTGTCCAGATCAGTTAACAAGCCAAATGCTCAGAAATCGATGGAACAGTGCCTTTGGTCAGGCAAGATGACTGATATTGGGCAGAAACTTCAAAAATACATATCTTCCTCTTTAGACCTCCAAATGAGGTGTTTCTAGTTGCTACAAGTCGCTGTGACTATCTAGTTTCTGTCTATAAAATTTCGTAGCCATTGGACCATGTATGTCCCTCGGATGATACAATTTCACAACTGACCAAATGAACAGTGCTGATGCAAATCCGAAATTCTGATACCAACTTTGAAAAATCATAGAAAATTCCACAGACCTTCAAATGACCTGATCTTTAGCTTTCCAAAAAGCTCTAGACAAGATCTAGTCACATGCCAAATTTTAAGGCAAGAAGAGGTCATTTGGTCAGACTTGGACATTATTGGCCAAAGTGATCAATTTTTATGTTACAAGAGGGCTATTAGGGTTCAACTTTGCTTCTCCTACCTCTAAGGCTCTATGAGCACATGGGATAACATCAATATAGGCTATCAAACATGACTCAAATGTCTAACAACCCAGATTTGCAAAACTCACTCTCCTACACTAACACATACACCATGTACATAATTCCAAGATCTTACTATTCATACCGAAACTTGCTACATCATGCACTATAGTTCAAATTCTCATACATATACAATGAGTGCAACTATTTACAAGTATTCATAATTGCCTACAACATATACACCATTAGATTACATCCTTTAACTTAACTACAAAATGGTGACAACATGACTATTTCATAACTCCTTTGCCAATTTCCTAGTTTCAAGCTTAGTGGCTCCCATCTCTTATCTCACTTAGTCTACCTAGCATGTTAGGATGGTGGAAAGGGGGAGTGAGATTTCGAGAATCTCAACAGCTCATCTCTCATTCAATCATACATAAAGTATGCAAACAAGTCTCACAAATGTATACATGGGCATATTGGCATGTGAAATTATAAGAAAAGCATGTTCAATATTTGAGTAGGCTATTCATAACATACAAAAGCTTGCTAAGCAAGTGGATTAGCCTCATCCATTCACTTGTGAATTTTGGACTTGCCTCACCCATTCTTTAAGAGGTTCTTAGACTCAACCTTACTCTTGGGAGTCAACCTCACTTTTGGGAGACTCTTTACTTTGTCTCAACCAATTTTAGGGTTCTTGGCTCATCCTCACTATGACTAGAAGGTTGTTGGCTTTTCCATACTCAAGCAAACCAAAGCAATCACATAAAACATCCTTGAAATACATAAGGCATCATCATGCTAGCATACTTTTCATGGTCTAAAACATACATACACACATGCAAGACAATGTAAGCACACATCTATGTATGAGAGAAGGTGGAGAGAGCTACCTTATTGGCTAATTACAAGCTTTCCCTTTCAATTTGTCTCCTCCCTTGTTGATTTCACAATCACACTTAGATGTGAGTGCTTCTCTTGAGCCTAGACACATAAGAGTATGGAATTACTCTCTCATAACTCAACACTTATTCACAAAGCTAGGGGTTTCTTTCTAACAAACCCTACCAAACATATAAGAAACTAAGGATTCTCTCTCTCTCTAGAAATTCACCAACTATCCTTCTTCTTTCAAGCTCTTAAGAAAGGAAATCAAGGAAGTAAAGCTACATGAATTCTAACCTCCTTCAAGAGTGGTTTTCCACTTTCCCTCTTCTGAACCAAGCCCAAAACATAGTTACTTCAACCACCAAAACCATACGAAGAGAGGGCAAAGAGAGAAGAATAACATGCTAAGAAGAAAAACCATGCAAATCTTATCTTTTTCTTATTCTTCTTCCTTCTCTAGGTGTCTCTCTCTCTCCTTTGCCCTTTCTCTGCCTCAGAGGGAGCTTAAGTCGACTAAAAGGAGAAAGGAGGAGTTTGGATGCTTTAAAAAGTCAAATTCTCTTTTTTTACATTTTTTCGGACTAACCCTCGCTATAGCGTGGCATAACCCTCGCTATGGCGAGCACGTATCAGTCCCAGACCCCTGCTTTCGCTACGGCACGTGCTACGGCAAGCAGCTCCCTGGTTTTTGTATGGGATATCCGTACTCGCTATAGCTAGAAGCATTTTCGCTATAGTGAGAAGGCACTCTCGCTATAGTTAGACCATTTCTCGCTATAGCGAACAGGTACATTCGCTATAACTAGGCTATAGCTAACAGACTTAGAAAACTTTTAGTCCTTCAAAAATTTTTCAGCTTCTCTTTTTTCTTCTTCTTCTTTCTCTCTTTTTTTGGTTGTTACAGAAGTGATGAGTATTATGGTAGATACACTAAAGATGGATAGGCACCTAGTCCATTTGCTAAGTTTCTTCAAGGACAGAGGATTGTTGCCTAATACACCATGCCTAGGTCTCCTATCCAACATGATGTAGTTGAAAGAAGAAACCGAGCATTGTTGGACATGGTACAGAGTATGTTAAGTAGCTCCAAGCTTCCTAAATCCTTATGGACTGAGGCCTTTAAGACAACTACGTATATTTTTAACTGAATTCTAACTAAGGTAATTAAGAAGATGGCATTTGAGTTATTTAAACATTGCAAACTGAGTTTAAGACATATACGTATTTGGGGAAGCCTGTTTGAGGTAAGGATTTATAATCTATAAGAGAAAAAGTTGGACCTAAAGGCCATTTGTAACATCTTGAATTAATAAATTAGCTAGAATGATTAATTAAATAACTAAGAAGTATTTATTTATTTATATTAATAATAGGACATGAATTATTGCTAGTTTTAGGTAATTGATACTTATTTTAGTAATTTAGAATTTAAGGATTTAATGAATATTTTATTGTTTTAGTAATTAGGAAAATTATGGAAGATTAATTCATTATAGTAATAAAAGCCATTATTATTTAAGAGATTATGAAATTATGGAGATATAATCATAAAATGGAATATTAGGAAATAAGATAAGTGGGCCTTCATACTTTATAATATTGGATTTAGAAAAGATGATAAGAAATGAAAGTCTAAGTAGTTTGTTTAACCCAATTAAATAAATAGAAATAAAAATCTAATAGCTATTTAATTTACTAGAGCCCAATAGTAAATATTTAAATAAATAACTATAGTTCAATAGTAGCTTTTAAATTGAATTACTGTAGCCCAAGTGAAATTAAATGAATTGAACGTAAGACTTATGGATTGAACCCACCTGGTATCACTTATCCATTTTATCTTTTATTTTCTTTATGATTTATTTTCAATGATGAAATTAACACCCTTCAGATGACGGCACCTAGATAGGAATAAAAGAGAGGGACATTTTTTGCAACATTTGGCTTTTTAATTGAACTAGGATTGGTGTGTTAATAAAAGAGGACCCTAAAGTAAATGGAATTAAGGCTAAATAAGGGTAAAATATTAATTAGCATATCAAGAAACGAGATTAAGAAATCATACAGAGAAAGAAAATGAAGCAAAAATGACTAAACAAAAAAAAAGGGCATATTAGTGGCAAAATTATAATTTTAAGCAAATTTTAGGAAACTCAAGGAAAAGAGTTTTAAAGCTTAAAATTAAACTCATTAGGGTTTTTAGAGGTCTTGAAAATCATAGGGATAGTTAGAATTAGTTCAGACCTTTTCTAGTGTGCTAAAAGTATCAAATAGCGCTAAGACTTTAGGTGTAGTTATTTTTTACTATTTTATGCCATCTAAAACAATAATTTTTTATATGAAAGAGCACCAAAAAAAATTGGAAGGACCACTTAGATTTTAAAAATCCTGAAAAATGAGTCCAAACGGAGCGTATGTGCGAGTTGGGGCAAAATGGTCATTTTGAAAAATTATAAAATGAAGCTTCTTATGGAAGCCACGTCCTACCATCTTCTCCAAGCTTCTATTTTTAGATTTTGAGACCTTTAATGGCTCCATACTTGAGGGAGGAGAGGGGAGGACTTTAAGCAGTCATTTAGGCAAGTAAACGGCCCTGTTTCACTTCACACCAGTTAGAAAAGTTGTTTCTTTCTCTAAGAACTTTTTAATAGTGATTTTCTCTCTATGAAATGTTGAAGTTCAGATATGGTGTAAGGCAAAAAGGAGTTCTTTTCAAGAAACTAATTGGTGGAAATTATCTACGTGGATAGTACTTTGCAGTGAAGTAAGTTTCTACCTGAAATACTTGCAAAATTTTGTGTTTCTAAGCCTTGTAATTTTCAACCAAGAGAGAGAAAGTGACATAGAGTTCCATTATGGTCAATTTTGGCTCCATATAAGGTACCAAAGTAACCAAATGGTTTTCCTTAGGGTTTGGAACCTTTTGGGCAAGTCTAAAAGCATGATTAAGACTTGTGTAGGCTGCCCAAATGGTCCCAAACTCCATGTATCTCATTTTGGCCATTTCATCCACACATGTGCATAATTCTATCCAACCATTCATGGAGCTAATTTGCCATCATATACTCAACTCACATTCTAGTGGCTACATAACATATTCTCTCATTCATACATGGCACAATATCATAATTACACATGTTTAAGAGGTCATAGACCATATACATAATGGGTTTACATGCTTTGATACAAAGATGGCCTTAAAGAACCAAAAACTATGCCTTAGGTTGTCAAGCTCTCTTCTTCAAGGTAGTTGGCTTCCATTACCTTGTCCACTTGATCCACCTAACACATTAGATCATTAGAGAGGAGGGAATGAGATTCAAAGAATTCCAATAGCTCATCTCCCATTCAATCATACATAATATATGCAAAGCAAGCCTTAAAAATGCATGCATAAATAAAATGGAAGTTATGAACATTCAAGAAGCAAGCTTGGCATGTGAACAAGTCATACAAGATATTCAAGAGCTCACCAAGTGTTTGGATTAGCCTCACACTTTTTCTCATAGATTTTGGACTTGCCTCACCCATTCTTTAAGAGATTCTTGGACTCAACCACACTCTTGGAAGCCCACTTACTTTTAGGAGACTCTTTGCTATGTTTCAACCAATCTCAATGGTTCTTGGCTCATCCTCACCATGGTTAAGAGTTTTTGGCCTCTCCACACTCAAGCAAACTCAACAAACATCATACATTCATTTGAAAACATACTATGTCATCATGAAATCATGACATATCAAATCATGCTAGTATACTTTTCATGGCTTGAAAATACACACACACACATTCTAAGATAAGTTAAACACACATCCATGCATGAGAGAAGGTGGAGAAAGCTACCTTGCATACAATCACACACTTTTTCTCTTGAAAATCCCTCCCTTGCTTCGGCCACACACCCACAAAAGTGTAGGGAAGGTTTCTCTTGGCCTAAACATAATTTATAGAAGCCAATTAGGTTCATGAAATAATTTCTAAGGCCACACAACTAGTTTAGACACTAGGTTGTTCTATAAACCCTATTATGGTCCATAAATGCACCTAATGAAGCAACATCCCTCTAATAATTTCTAGGCTCTATTCTTTCCTTTCACTTATGGTTCTTGACTCCTTTTAAGCCTCTTGGAGTCATCACACAATCAAAACAAAGAGGCTAACTACATGTTGCTTCTTTAGGTCATAATATGGAACCTAAAGCACCAAATCACTTCCTATGAGTTCTAAATTTTTTCCAAGGCCTCCCTTCATTTTCATTTAGCAAATATGACATAAGAATGGCTTTAGAAAAATTTAAAAGTCTCCCTAGCTATAAGAACCCCCTTTGGCCAAGACATAAGGCTTTGATGGCCTTCATGGAGATTTCTTTGTTTTCTTGAAGGAGGAAGCATGTGAGGAGCATCTTAGGGATTTTAGGAGCTCATTTAAACTCTTAATTAGGCCTAAGAATTATCATATGAAATAATATTTTGGAAGGTGAACACAAAACTCTAGAATTTGCATCTTAAAATCTAATGGCTTTTTGATAATTCCCTTTGCATATTCTTAATCTCCATACCCTTTTTCCTTAGATTCATGCTTACTTCTGCCTAAAAATCATATCCTCCTAGGGTTTTCTCAAGTGAGACGAAATGGTGAAGGGAACTAAAGATGACATGATAAACATGAATTTTTATACATTTTATTCTCCTTATCTTAGGCATTTTAATGATCAAATATGGCTCTAAGACTTTAATTAGATAAGATTTTATTTTAGTAGCTAGTTCTATATTTTAGGAGTTAATTTGCAAAATTTTAGAATTTTAATGCACAAATCTTTTTAAATAAATTTTGTAAATTATTCCTACTTAATTGTTTCCATTCTTTATGTGCAGATCCAATTAGGCTTTCTCAATTTCATACATTGATTGGGCTAGCATACGCATAAGCATGACCTCTCTTAGGTCCCACAAACACTCATTCAGTAGCTTATACATGGAAGACACACACATGGACAGCTCTCATCACACTCCACGTTGATTTATTGCTGGCAAATCATCCATGTCTGCACTTCACACAACTTAATCTCATGTTAAGTACGTGCATCCTTTACACACCCATGTCACAAGGGCAGCAAGCAACAGAATATGAAGCTACGGGTTGAGTGGGAAAGAGGAAGAGAAGCTTCGTGCTTGGCTAGAAAAGAAGACACAAAGAAGGAAAACACATGGACATGAAGCTTGAATATTACGTGGAATGAATTGGAAAACACAACATGAGAAGAAGCACGTGAAAAGAACGTGATTAGGGGGCTGAAGCTGGGAGCTTGTGGAATAAAAACGCAAAGAAGAAAAGACGCGAGAAGGAGCTGAAGGCTGGATAGCAACGTGAAAAAAAAACATAGAAGTAGAAGAGAATGTAACCACGAGTTTGATGGAAAGAAGCTAGAGAAGAAGCTGCATGTTTTAACGTGAAAAAGCTAAGAATGAAAAGAGAGGTAAGCTTGAGCTTGAGTTGACATGGAAGAATTGAATGAAATGCACGAAGGAGAGAAAACATGTATGAGGAAGCTACACATGTATAATAAGCATGTAGCAGACTTGAGCTTGCGTGGAAAGAAAAGAAGAAGAGCTGGGGTCTGACATGGATAGCTATAGGATAGAAGAGTAGAAGCTTGTGAGCAGAATCTGGTTATGAGGAGAAGCTTACTTGAGAACTAGATTATTACATGGAAGAATACACACTTGAGCAAATGGATAGAGAAGGAAACACCAGCCACAGCATGTGGTGAAGGAGAAAAAGACATCAAATAGTGAAGAGAAAAGCTGCTGGAGTCAACCCGAAGAAAAAGCTATGGGTTCTTAAAGCTGTGAGCTAACACGAACAAGGAGCAGCTGCATGAGGAAGAAGTAGTACAAGCTACAATTTTACGTGAAATAAAAGTGTGAACCGTAGAAAAGGAGCTGGAAGAGCCTGGGATTTATGTTGAATAAACACACACATGCAAAAACAAAGAAAAAAGCCATGGGTTCAGAACATGAAAAGGAATAAAAGAGCACATGATGAAGTGGCTGAAGAAGTCGAGAAAAACATAGCTCAAGTGGAATATTATAAAAGAAATAAATTGGGACCCATATTTATACATATTAAAAAGAAAAAGCTACAGGAAATTAGCATGAAAGGGGCTGAGCACGTGAAAAATAAAGGAAAACATGTAAGGGGATAAAAAAAGGATTTAGCACATTCCACATGAGGTATCACGCCATCAGACTCTCCATTCATTCCATCCATCATCTCATTCCTTCACACACTCCACACAACGCCATTCCATTCGTCTCATCCATTCTCTATCTCCATTTCACCACCATGAAGCACTAATCTCCATCTTGTGATTAGCTTAGAAGACAACCTTGGTTGAAGCTTGAGTCCATGGAATAACAAAGGAATTTTGGCTAAGATTTTGCATTTTTCTTGCATTTTCCCTTTTCTTGTTTTATCTTGGTTAAGGTTATATTTGATTGGGAATTTGTATTATCTACAATTAGTTGTTGGTTAGACACTAATTAGGATATTATTTGATTGATTATTTGATTAATTTTAGTGCTGGATTTTCATTTTTCTACCATTGTCCAAGTGTGCAATCAAGGTGTTTGATGAAATGCTTATGAGAATTGGTGTGCCTAATTATCTAATTTGAGGATTCATTAGAGTTTGATTGGTTAATTAAACATCCTAGTGTGTTAATTCAGAGGCTAATTGGTCCATTAATAAATCAATTCAAGTGTTTATTGAGCCTAATGACAAGAGTTAGCGATTTAATGTAGAGTTGAGGTTTCAATTCAATATTAGATTGTTAATCTCTTGATTCTTATGTGATAACTCAAGATACATTTGCTATGAACACAATTAGGGACTATTAGACTAGAATTAATTACAATTGGATTAGGATGAGGGTAGTGGATACCAAGGGATGATTCCAAAACTAGTCACATGTCCATCATTCACCTCATAATTCATACAATTAGGTAGTTAGTCATTTTATTTCAATTTCATTTTAGATAGTTTAAGTTAATCAAACCCCACTAATTTAGATAGTTTTAGGATCCTTTAACACTTAGAAAATCCAATTAAACATTGAACTCTAATTCCAAGGGAGATAACTTAGGTTACACCATTAGCTATATATTTTGTTCAACCTAGTTTTATTTTGAGGGTTGCACGATGAGCCTGTCATGACAACCATAGGAAGAGAAATTACCTTATTTTCTTACTTTTTCTCACTTGAATCTTGTGTTCTTTGAGCTTCTCTCTTCAAATCCAAAATTTTTCTTGAATTTCTCCCTTGAATTAGATTTATAAACTCCATTTTAATCAAAGGAAACAAAGGAGAAGGGAGGAGAGGAGGTGTGGATGAAGAAAAGCATGAAAAACTACCATGGAAACATAGCTTAAGCTTGGATTTTCTCTCTTTTTTCTTCTTCCCTTGGTGTGCCACTCTCCTAGGGTTCTTCTTCTGATTTGGGGTAGAATAATCTAAAGCTAAATGAGGGAGAGTGTGAGGCACCACCTATTTATAAGGGAGGAAGAAGCACTTTTTCAAAAATTTTCACTTTGCCCTTCATTTTTGGCATTTTCGTTTCTCCTTCGTTTTAGCTCTTTTTTGGAAATCGTCTTTTCTGTTATGAATTTAGGTTCTCAATTAAATAAAATGCCTTTGGAATCACTCAAATCGGGGCTAAAACCTTCTTAAACAAATCTGTCAAAGTTCGGATATACTGACATTGAAAAACGTCCACCGGAGGGGATTTAACTGTCTGGGAGCTTCCCATAGTTTTTAGGGCCTCTAAGAACCCTGGGGAACTCAAAACTTTCATTTAAAAAGCCCTCCTATGTGAATTCTAAAATTTACTCAAAATTACAAAAATGCCATTATATTTCGTAAGCTTTTCTAGTCTAGGGTTCTCATTTTTAGAAGTCTAGAATACTTCCCAAATTTTTTGAGACCTGAACTATATCATTTCAAGGGACTTCCTTTTGTATCCAATGAGTTTCATTCATTTACGGAGAAACCGTATGTTATATTTCTCACGTTTTCTCTCATTTTCAGAAAACTAGATGTTACATCATACATCTTATATAATATTGGATTATATCATATGCTACTCATGTGGCTACAAAATGGCAAAATCACGCACTTGGTTGTTAATCTCCTTCCTTTATGCTTGGTGGCTTCCATTTCTTGTCTCACTTAGCCCACCTAAACATGTTAAACATATGGGGAGGAAGGGATGAGATTCTAAGAATCCCAATAGCTCTTTTCCCTTTCAACCACACAAAGAATGCAAATCCAAGTCTAAAAATACATGTATGGATATCATGGAGCATGTAATCATTCATGGAATGTTTCTAGCGTTCAAGAAGTCATATGAAACATATATAGGCTTGCCAAGTAAGTGGTTTAGCCTCACCCAATCTCTTTTTGGGAGTTTTAGACTTGTCTCACCCATTTCTTTAACGGCTTTTAATTAAGTCTTACTCTTGGAAGACTTTTAGTTTTGTTTTAACCATTTTTGAGGGTTATTGGCTCATCCTCATCATGGCTAAAGGACTTTTAGCTTCACCACACTCAAGCAGATCAAAGTAATTTCTCAAAGCATCATTTGAATGCATAACATAACATCATGGTACCATGGCATTTAGACACTTGCTAAAACATTTTTTATGGCTCAAAACATACATACACACATTCAAAGACAAGATAAACATCCATTCATGCATGAGAGAAAAAAGAGAGAGCTACCTTTGTCACAAATGCACACTTTCTTCATTGAATTTGGTTCCTCTCCCATGGCCACACACTCATAAGAAGGTGGAACTTGTTTCCCTTGGCCTAGATACATCATATGGAAGCCAGTTACACTCTTGGAACAAATTTTAAAGCTATACATTCATTAGAAAAGCTAGATGGTTCATATGGCTCTTTTATGGTTCTATAATGTATCTAATGAAGCAACCTTAGGAAAACATGATCTTGGCTCCATTCTTTCCATCCATATATAATTCTTGACTCCTTTTAAGCCTCTTGGAGTTATCACACAATTAATTTAAGGAGCCTAACTTGGTGTTGCTTTTTTAGGTCATAATATGGAACCTATGGTACCATCTTACTAGCCATGGCTTCTAAAATTTTTTCAAGGCTTCCTCTCATCCTCTCCCATCATATATGATGCAAAACTAAGCTTGGAAGAAATTAAAACACTCCCTAGGTGCATGAATCCTCCTTGGTCGAGACTAACATTCCATATGGCACTAATGGAGTTGTTTTGATTTCCTTGATGGGAGAAGCATATAGGAGGCTTCTTTGATGTCTTAGGAACTCGCACAAACTCTTAGACACTTTAAATCATGGCTAGAAAGCTTCCTACAAACCAAGGTGCAAGTGAAACCCTAGGCTAGACATCTTGCAAATCAATGATTCTTTCTTAGATTTCTTTGCATATTCTTATTTCCTACACTCTAAATCCTAGGATTCATCCTTGGTTTGGTTCAAAAATAACTCCCTCTTGGTGGTCCATATGTGGGACGAAATACTCAAGAAGAAGAGCAAGGAGGATCAAGCATGAAAGTAGCAAAATACCTTGTTTTCTTAGCCTTTCTTGGATGCTTCTTCCTTTGGTTGGATTCTCCTCTTGAAATTTTAATTTTTCCCCTTTGGTCTAACCTCAAAATAGACCCAAATACATTACTAAATCCATAGAAAGAAAGAGAAGATCAAGGTTGGTGAAGGAAGAAGTATGAAAACAATAGATTTTCATACCTTTTTGCTTGGTTTTCTCTTCCTTTCTTCCTCCCTCTTGGTGCGCCACTTCAAGGAGCTTAGGGTTCTATTTTGGTGTAGAGGAAAGTCAGCTAAGGTGATAGGAAGAAGTGGGGCATGCTATATATAGGCTAAGGACCCATTTAAGATATTTCAAATTTCTAATTTTGCCCTTTGTCCTTGGCTTTTTTGTTTTAGGCTCATTTTAACTCCTTTCAAGAACCATTTTTTTCATCATAAAATTTAGGTTCTCTAATCTCCAAATAGGCTTTAGAATCATCCAAATTGGGTCTAAAACCTTCTCGAATGAAAAGGTCAAAGTTCGAGGTCATCGACATTCTAAAATGTAAACTGGAGGGGTTTTAACTATTCTAGAGGTTCTTATAGTTTTTAAGGCCTCTGAGAATCTTGAAGAACTCATTTTTTCCATTTAAAAATATCTCCTATGAGTTTTCCAAAAAGTGTCCAAAATTACGAAAATGTTATTACATTTCGTTGCATTTTTGTTAAATTCTGTCTGGTTGTTCTGACTTCAGTTTTAGGGCACCTTTGATCTTGGATCATCATTATTTGAGGTCTAGAATATTATTCTAATTTTATTGGACCTCAAATCATTCTATCTAGGGAACTTCCTTTTGTATCCAGTGAATTACATACATTTACAGAGAAATCGGGTATTACGTTTCTCATGTTTGAGGGGGTGCTGGATGTTTCAATTCTAGAAGCATATGATGGCTTAGGATTTAGGCTTATTGAAATCCCTAACCTAAAGTCTAAGTGATGAACAAATTATGGGGAGCTAAAATCCAAAAGGAATTTCAAAACTTTAGACCCTTGAATATGATCAAATTTGAGCATTTTATATGGCATTTTGCAATCCCATAAACATGTGTCTTGAAAGTATGTAAAAGGGGGTTTTATGTGACAACCCTACCTTTTAATCATTGTAATTATGGTTAAATACAAGATTATTAATTAATGATCAAGGTTTGAGTGGTTACAATATATCACATTGTGAAAATATAGGGAAAATTTAAACCTTGATGTTAGGGTCATCACCATACCACCACACAAAACAAAATTTGCAGAAAAGAAATCCTACTCCCATAAGGGGTTTATGATTCAACCGTCCATCAATTTCAATACCCAATAACCTCCCACAAGTGTTCCTATATCATCTCTTACCATTACCGTTGCAGAAATTGGGGTTTCTAGGTTAAACAGAGTAGGTTGGGGACTTGTGCCGCGGCCTATACCTTCTCCGCCGCAGCCAAGTTGCTATCTGGAATCACTGGACAAATTTCACAAATCTTGCCGCGGCGAGTAGGACGTTCGCCACGGCCAACCTATGTGGTGTCGCGGCGGAAACGCCTCCTAGAACTACTATTCTCAACTCCCACGATTCTCGCCTCGGCGCAATACATTTACGCCACGGCGAGTTTTGCTTCTGTCCAACCCTTATTTTATTTCCTCGACTCGCGCCGCGGTAGGACATATTGCGCTGCGACGAGTTTTGGTTCTGTTACCCTCCTGGGCAATTCTTCCCACTTTGCGTCGCGGCAAGTTTTATTAGGCCGCGGCGCTCCTCGCCACTGTCACTCCCTGGGCCAATTTTCTTCCCTTGCGCTGCGGCGTCCTTCGGCGCTGAGACTCCCTCTTGTGACCACATTACCCAAATTTCACCCCCTAAACTCCAATTCTCATCTTAAAAACACTCCAGGTCTACCTACCTTTATTTTATATGATTCTAATGGTGTTTATCTACCCTATCTACCCATCAATCCATCCATTTTCATTGCAAAACTTAAATACTACTTCCTACTTGCCCAACTAGCTCATTTCAGCAAATTCATGAATATATAACAACAAGAACACATGCATTAGCAGCAATTGACATCCCATGCACATTCCATAGAGATTCCATTCAACAATAACTTATGTCCATATCCAAGGCATCATATGACTAAAATTTTCATATCACAATTTCAATAAAACTACATATATGATATTATAAGTTCATATATTAATATTCAACTGTAATGAGACTTAAATCCTTAACGGTTACATTTTAATCAAACAAAATATGAACGCCTACACTTGGCAACATGAATACATGATGATGCTATGTAAACTAATAACAAAATTGCATCTCTACTAATAAGCCAGCCTAAGTGTAGCCTCCTCCCAAATGTTGGAGGTCATGGATTTTCATCCACTTGCTTCCCTTTATCCTTACCCAAAGAACCTTCACTTGAAATGTTAATCTCGTGAAATGGGGTGAGATGTAAATCTCAGTAACCAAGGCAATTCCATCATATATCCAGTTTAATTAGCATACATGCATGAATCAAAATCAACATCAGAATCATATCCATCATATCAGCAAATGAAACAATTAGTTATTATGATTACTATCCCATACTAGCAATCATACTATCACATGTTAAAGGGCATTAACACCGGGAGAGGTCCGTCCACGGCACCTACTCCCTATTGAGCACAACTGGGGCTCTGTGCATCTGGGTTTGATCATAACCCGGTGCTCGATCGAAGTACATGTACGGGTGGCAGCCACACTACAGCTCCACCATGGACTCACAAGGTCCAATCACAATTCAATAGATAGCCAACCAATTCATTCAACATTTCAAATCATTCATATACAGCAACATATGAAATTAAATCAGATATATACGTGGAATTAATATAAACCCGGTTACCTCACTTGTAGACAATTTTGTAACAGCCACCACGAATCCCAAATTCAGATTAGAGTGTCCCTCACCAGAAAACTCAATATTCCACCTAAAATCCTAAGCAAATTCGTATAGAATTAATACCCATTTTATATATTAGCTATGGGGGTCTCAAATTAACAAATAAAGCATCAAAATGAAGGGTTTAAACTCACCCAAGGTCAACCCTAACCTCAACCTACGAATTTCATCAAGAAAATCCCCAAACACCCACATTTCAGATTTTGGGTAGGATGAAAATGCTCCAAATGAAAAAATAATTGGACCAAATTAAGGAGAAAGATGAGGGGATTAAGTTGTATAACTATTACCTTGGCTGAATCTTACTCTAAATGTGAGAAAATGCAGAATTCTTGCCCCAAACCCTAGCCTCCTTTCTAAGCTCCAAATTTTCTCTTTGTGTTTTGTGTTTTCAGCAAGTGTGAGGAAAAGGCTGATGTATTAGGGTTTTGGTGGGTTTAAGTTGGGTCAAAGATGGGTCATGGGTTGCTCCAAGGTCCAACTTTATTTGGGCTTCAGATTTTAGCTTATTGGGCCAGTTTTAAAGTGTTGGGTTGCAGAATTTTGTTGGGCCAGTTCTTTTACATTGGGTTGCTGAAGTTTAATTAAGTTTGGGCCAAGTTTGAAGAGCTCAAGAATGTGACTCTGCACAAAGGTTATTGGGCCACTTAGAAGAGTCTATATGTCACATTCCGAACTTCCTGTAACTGTTAACATAACCCATATTAATTCACACAGTCAAATAGTTACACCCATTTGACACCTTCACCACACAAGAGCATAAGCATTCACTTGGGTATGTGGAATTATGTCTAGTTATGGGGATTGGCATAATCTGCATTGCCGTGAGGATTAGGGATCATACACAATTTTTGTATTAGATGGAAGTGATATATATGTATATATTAATTGACTATGGCTTGCTTCTTCTTTAGATGTGAGTATATGTGGTAGATGATGTTTGATTGCATTAAGGAAATATATTCAGCCGTGGTGGAGATAAGAAGGAAGGTTGCATGTAATGAATGGCTTGAGTAATCTAAGATGAAGACACCTCATGCTTGTTCCACCCACTTTCATATATATGTATATTAAATTATGATTTGCTAATGCCATATTTGGTTTGACAGCAGGAGCTAAGTAGTGCTTTTAATATATATAGATTAAATGAGAGTAAGACACATCTGCTGCCACCTAGCACATGCACCAATTCATGGAATGATGATTTGCCTTCATGACACCTAATTAAATTGTGATTTGCTGGTGCCGTCTGTGCTGTGATAGTGGGAGTTAAATATTGCTTTAATATATATATAGATTACATGAGAGTAAGATACATAGCTGCTGCCACCTAGCCACTTGCACTGAGTCATGAAATTGTAATCTGCCTTCATGCCACCTAATAGCGGTGGGAAGCAAGAGCTGTCCATTGCATTAATTACCCTTCACTTTAACTAATTTTAGGCGGAAGGAAATAGTGGAAGGAAGGAAGGAATTTCGGACAGCCATAGGAGAGGAGAGAAGAGAAGGAAAAACCGAAGTACAAGGACTCCAAAAAAGAGGTAAGCTCCAAGTTGCTCCCTTGTTCTGGACTGGGATGTTTTGGCCTTGTAGAATTAGTTAGAAAAGGATTTTGAAGCCAAAATTTTTATAACAGGTTGTCCATCCCTTATACTTGAAATCTGGAAAATTACAGAATTTTTGGAACAAGGAAAATGAGAGAAACAACCCACTAATTCAATTTGGCTTCTGTACGGAACAGCCTGGGGCTGATTTTATAAAGAATTTTGTTAAAGGGGTAAATGTAGGAATTAGTGCATGAAATTTGGTGGAGAGGTAGCTAAGACGTATCACGTCAGGTTTACAAAGTCTTAGAATTTTCTGGGTTCATTTGGTAGGATAACAAAGCCAGAAACAGCAAGGGCAGTGTACAACGAGCTCAACTGAGGTAGTGACCAAAACAGTAGGAGTTTAGGGGCTTTCCCTGGGAATTCTTGAAAACTGTTTCTGTGGCTTATAATTAACATGATGAGGGGCCACTCTGCCAATTTTTATGATTTTTGGAGGTTATTTAGTGGAGGAAAGAAATATCACAAAAACAGGTCCGAAAATGTAGTTCAATTGAGACTGTGGTAGTTTTCATTCTTTTGCTGTGTAGTGTGACTTTGCATGGAAAATGTAAGAATCCAACTTGAAAATAAGGGCTAAGAATTCAGTTTTATAGCACTGGATCACACATGGATAACTTAGACAGTAACTAATTATGAGAAGGAAAAGAAAATGAAGATGTGATTGTTTACAATTAGGAATTCCAATAATTAATTAGCAAAAAGGGATTTAGGAATTTCGTATAGGGGGATTAGTAATTTAATTGCAATGTAAATATTAACCATGGCTCATTCTTAATTAGTATAATGCATGATTGAAATTTAGGAAGGCCATTGGAACAACCATGGCTAAGGAATAACGTGACAAACGACAGTGACGAAACAGGTAGTTAACACTGTACTCACTTTGTTATTTATGTTAATGCACTGGATGAAATCCCAACGTCCCTATGCTGTGTTTGGTTGCATGTATATCTACTAATATGACTCTTTATGAGTACCAGATTGCTGTTATTGGCCAATAACCGAAGCAAGGTAGCCTAATGAATGAAAATATTCTGCTACGTAGCCTAACGATAAGAAAATGCTACTACGTAGTCTAACGAATGAGCATGTGCTGCTATGTAGCCTAACGATAAGAAAATGCTGCTACATAGCCTAACGAATGAGCATGTGCTGCTATGTAGCCTAACGATAAGAAAATGCTGCTACATAGCCTAACGAATGAGAATATGCTGCTACGTAGCCTAACGATAAGAAAATGCTGCTACGTAGCCTAACGAATGAGAACATGCTGCTACCTAGATATTACATGCTCCGACACCGAAGTTTGCATCGAATGTATCCTGGATAGTAATCCGTGCTATTTATATGTATGTTTTCTTTTGAGTACATTGTTAGCTACTGAGATTTTATCTCACCACAAATTGACTATTTTACAGGTATTAACTATGCTACGAATGGAGCCAGACAAATAGAGAACGAACAAACTGACCAATAGATTACATATTGATTGTAATTGGTCTTATGAATCCTTTGAACAAGGGTTGAATGTAAAGTTTGACTCCAGTGAGGATGTAACATTTTAGTATAAATCTCTCTTTTGATTTGTATAAATATCATACATGAGATATCTACCGTAAGTTAACTGTGATGTTTATTGGGGCTACCGAACTCCCGGTACAAGTAAACTCCTATGTTTGCATCACATGAAATTGATTTTGATAACCATGGGATTAGTTCTAGCACATTAGCATCATCAACTTATGGTTTTCTTGTGAAAATGATGAAGGTTGTCTAGGTATGACAATTATTTATTTTAGGTCTAAGATCTTGTTGACAGGATTTTGGACTCCACACTAAGGAAATTAAAGACCTTGTCGACAGGATCTTGGATTTCGCCTTGTAAAATGTAAGACCTTGTCAACAGGGTCTTCTGTTAGTAGTACAAGATCCTTTCATATGGTAAGTTCTAGTGTATGTAAAGTGTAGGTGTGACACTATACAAGGTGGATTTTGGGCCTTCATCACACTAAATTGGGTTGGGTCTACACCTAAACCATTGGGCCTCCATTAGCCTCTTATCATGATCTATGAATTTAAGCCTAGATAGGATTTCTATCTCAATTAAATCTTAACCCATATTAATTACTCCTAATTAATCTAATCCGTGATTAACACCTTAATTAATTATGGGGTGTTACATTTTAAGTGCACTCTAAGTGGTTTAAAGTATAGTTAAAAGTCAATGAAGTCTAAGAGTAGTGGTTATGAAATCTAGATGTTAATGATATGTATATATGATATTTTTAGGATAAGCTACAGAGTGTAGAGCCCAGAAAGAAAAGGAAACAAAGCCGAAAATAGAGTAGAAAAGTTAGAAGTTTCATTGGTTTCTTATCATCTACGCAAAGCAGCTTACTTTTCTTTATCTAGTTGCATGCAAACTTGTTTAAGCTTAATATGCATTGTATTGTATTAGTTATTTTATCATAATATATTCTATATTGCATTGCATCAATTATATGTCTTAGTTTGCATGTTATGTTTAACGAGTTGAGGCTATGAGATAAAGAGTGGCAATGGGAATGAACACAGTAGTTCTCCCAAGCCTAAGAGAAAAGCCTAAGTTGAATAAGACTCATAGCCATTATAGAGTATACAGTAAACTAAGACATATATGAATTTATATGTTCTCCGCTAAGTAAGTATTTTCCCCGTGTAAAGGGCTTAGAGAGCTTGAAGTAGAGCCCTGAATTAACCTTATATGATTTTTTTATAATTAAGTATGTATTTTCAAAGTTAGATAAGAATTTGGAAATGACCAAATGAATAGTAAAATTATATGAGGAAGATTTAAGATGAAAAATTTTTATCAGTTTAGGTTTCTGTTGACTCCTCTAAGTTTTATATGAGATAATTATAGTAGGAAAAGTGTTATAAAATAAGATATGATAATCTTCAAAGTGATAGAGTGTACATTAGAGCAAAAAGCATTGATAGCTACATTCAAGCTTGAAGGACAAGCAGATGTTTAATGGAGGAGTACAGAAATGACCATGCAGACTAGGAACATCTTAATCACTTGGGAGACTTTCTTGAATCAATTCCATGAGAAATATTTTCCAAGTTCAATTAGGGATAAGAAAGTGACTAAATTTATTTTGCTGAAACAGACAAAAGATATGTCCATTGATCAGTACATGGCAAAATTTGTAGAGTTATTCAGATATTCCTCTTGCCTATAGAAATTTGATGGCGAGAGGTGGCGAGCTAAAAGGCTTGAAAGGGGGTGGTTACCAAAAATTAGAGACAGAGTTGCACCTTAGAGAATTAAAGATTTTAATCACTTAATCAAGGTCTATAGAGTGATAGAAAGTAATCTTAAAAGCATATAAAGCATGAACGAGACCTCAAAGACCTTAAGAATAAGAGTTTTTTAACAGTGGTAATAAGAAAGGTTATAAAAATTTTTCAGGCAAGAAGAAAAGTAAGAGGTCAAGCTATCCTAATTAGGGAAGTTAATAGGGCACAGTATGTCAATAGTGTGGTAGAAACTATCATAGCAGACTGTGTAATATCTGGTCCTCCGAAAACGTGAGAAAATGCAAGAAACATAACATTTGATTTTTCTGTCAATGTAAGAAACTCACATGATACAAAAGAAAGTCTCTCAAAGAGAAGGATTTGAGGTCCAATAGAATTAAAATAATATTCTGGACTTTAAATAATGATGATCCAAGGCTAGAGGTGCCCTAAAACCAAAGTTAGAATAACCAGATGGAATTTAACAAAAATGAAATGAAATGTAATGACATTTTTATAATTTTGGGCACTTTCTAGAAAACTCAAAGGAGAACTTCTTAAATTGGAAAAATGAGTTTCCCAGGGTTCTTAGAGGCCCTAAAACTATAGAAACCCCTATAACAGTTAAAAACCCTCCGGTTTACGATTTAGAACTTAGGTCGACTCGAACTTTGACCCTTTCGTTCTAGAAGGTTTTAGATCCAATTTGAGTGATTCCAAAGATATTTTATAAGTTAGAGAACTTAAATTTTATGATGGAATAGACTGTTCTAAAAAAGGAGTTAAAATGAGCCTAAAACAAAAAAGCCAAGAACGAAGGGCAAAATTAAAAATTTGAAATCTCTTAAATGGGTCCCTAGCCTATATATAACACACCCCACTTCTTCCTATCACCTTGGCTGACTTTCCTCTACACCAAAATAGAACCTTAAGCTCCTTGAAGTGGCACACCAAGAGGGGGGAAGAAAGGATGAGAAAACCACGCAAAAGGTAAGAAACTCCATGGTTTTTTCATGCTTTTTCCTTCACCAATCTTGCTCTCCTCCTTTTCCTCTTTCTTTCTATGGATTTGTTGAAGTTTTTGGCACTATTTTAAGGTCAAACCAGGGGGAGAATTTCAAAATTAGAGAGGAAACTCTAAGCAAAAGAAGAAGCATCCAAAGGAAGCTAGGAAATCAAGGTAATTTAGTTGTTTTCAAGCTTGCTTTTCCTTGTTCTTCTTCTTGTGTGTTTCACCAAATGTATGGACAGCCAAGAAGGATTGAGTTTTGAACCAAACCAAGTATGAATCTTAGCAATTAGAGTGTGGGGAATAAGAATATACAAAGAAAACAAAGAAAGAACTATGGTTTTCCAAGACGCATAACCTAGGATTTTAGTTGCACCTTGGTTTATAAGATGAGTTCTAGCCATAAATTAAGATGTTTAAGAGTTCATATGAGTTCCTAAGACATCAAGGAAGCCTCCTACATGCTTCTCCCATCAAAGAAATCAAACAAGGTCTATTGGTGCCAATTGGAAGCATAGCTTCAGCCTAAAGGGGTTTATACACCTAGGGAGTGTTTTAATTTTTTCCAAACTTAGTTTTGCATCATGTATGATGGGAGAGTATGAGAGAAAGTCTTCAAAAAATTTTAGAAAGCCTATAAAGTGTAATGGAGGTATAGGTTCCATATTGCAACATAATAAAGCAACACCTAACTAGACCCCTTGAAATAGATGTGTGATGGCTCCAAGGAGTTTAAATGGAGTCAAGAGTTATAGCTTAAGGGACAAAATGGAGCCAAGATCAAGTTTTCCTATGGTTGCTTCATTAGGTGCCTTATTAAACTATATGAGCTATCTAGCTTTTCTAGTGCATGTGTGACATTAGAATTGGTTCCAAGAGCATAACTAGATCCCATTTGATGTGTTTAGGCTAAAGGAATCAAGTCCCACATCCTTGTGAGTGTGTGGCCGAGGGAGAGGAAGAATTTTCAAGGAAGAAACTGTTCTTTTGCTGTAACACCCCATAATTAATTAAGGTGTTAATCACGGATTAGATTAACTAAGAGTGATTAATATGGGATAATTAGGCAAGTTAAATAAATGGAGATTTTAGAAAGGTAGATGTATTAATATGGGTTTGAGATTTAATTAACATAGAAATTCTATCTAGGCTTAAATTAATAGATCATGATAAGAGGCTAATAGAGGCCCAATGGGTTAGATGCAGACCCAACCCAATTTAGTGTGATGGAGGCCTAAAATCCACCTTGTATAGACTCCTCTAAGTGGCCCAATAACCCTTGTGCAAACCCACATTCTTGAGCTCTTCAAACTTGGTCTAGCCCAATGGAATTTTAGCAACCCAACACCTTTAAAACTGGCCCAACAAGCTAAAATCTGAAGCCCAAATGAAATTGGACCTTGGAACAACCCATGACCCATACTTGACCCAACTAAAACCCAACTTAAACCTTAATGCTTCAGCCACTTTCTCACTTGCTGAAACTCAAGAAGCAAAATTCGGAGGTTAAGAAGGAAGCTAGGGTTAGGGGTAAGAATTCTGTATTTTCTCACATTTAGAGCAAGATTTAGCCAAGGTAATAGTTATACAACTTAATCCCCTCAACTTTCTCTTTAATTTGGCCTAATTAGTTTTTCATTTGGAGCATTTTCATCCTACCTAATATCTGAAATGTGGGTGTTTGGGGATTTTCTTGGTGAAATTCGTAGGTTGAGGTTAGGGCTGACCTTGGGTGACTTTAAACCCTCCATTTTGATGCTTCATTTGTTAATTTGAGACCCCTATAGCTGATTTATAAAATGGGTATTAATTCTGTGCGAATTTGCTTAGGATTTTAGGTGGAATATTGAGTTTTTTTGTGATGGACACTCTAATCCGAAATTGGGAATTATGATGGCTGTTGCAAATTTATCTACAAGTGAGGTAACCAGGTTATATCAATTCCATGTATATATTTGATTTAATTTCATATGTTGCTGCATATGAATGATTTGAAATGTTGAATGAATTAGTTGGTTATCTGTTGAATTGTGATTGGACCTTGTGAGTCTATGGTGGAGCTGTGGTGCGGCTGCCACTCATGCATGTGCTTCGATCGAGTACCGGGTTATGATCAAACCCAGATGCACAGAGCCCCAGTTGTGCTCAATAGGGAGTAGGTGCCGTGGATGGGCCTCTCCCGGTGTTAATGACCTTTAACATGTGATAATATGATTGCTAGTATGGGATAGTAATCATAATAGCCTAATTGTTTTATTTGTTGATATGATGGATATGATTTTGATGTTGATTTTGATTCATGCATGTATGTTAATTAAACTAGATATATGATGGAATTTCCTTGGTTACTGAGATTTACATCTCACCCTATTTCATGGGATTAACATTTCAGGTGAAGGTTCTTCGGGTAAGGATAAAGGGAAGCAAGTGGATGAAAATCCATGACCTCTAACATTTGGGAGGAGGCTACACTTAGGCTAGCTTATTTAGTAGAGATGCAATTTTGTTATTAGTTTACATAGCATCATCATGTATTCATGTTGCCAAGTGTAGGTGTTCATATTTTGTTTGATTGAAATGTAACCGTTAAGGATTTAAGTCTCATTATAGTTGAATATTAATGTATGAACTTATAGCATTATATATGTAGTTTTGTTGAAATTGTGATATGGATTACCATATGGGAATTGTAGTCATATGATGCCTTGGATGTGGACATAAGCTATTGTTGAATGGAATCTCTATAGAATGTGCATGGGATGTAAATTGCTACTAATGCATGTGTTCTTGTTGTTATATATTCATGAATTTGCTGATATGAGTAAGTTGGGCAAGTAAGAAGTAGTATTTAAGTTTTACAATGGTAATGGACAGATTGATGGGTAAATCGGGTAAATAAATACCATTAGAATCATATAAAATAAGGGTAGGTGGACCTGGAGTGTTTCTAAGATGAGAATTGAAGTGTAGGGGGCGAAATTTGGGTAATGTAGTCACAGGAGGGAGTCCTGCCGTGGCTAAGAAGGCTTCGCCGTGACCAAATGAGAGACAGAGCCGAAGGGCGTCACATCATAACCAATGTCGCCATGGCGCAAGGGAAGAAAATTGGCCCAGGGAGTGATAGTGGCGAGGAGCGCTGCGGCTTGAGAAATCTCGTTGTGGCGCAGAGTGAAAAAGATCTCCCAGGAGGGTAACAGAACCAAAACTCACCTCGGCGCATTATGTCTTGCTGCAACGAGAGTCGAGGAAATAAAATAAGGGTTGGACAGAAGCAAAACTCGCTGCGGCGCAAATATATTGCACCGAGGCGAGAATCGTGGGAGTTGAGAATAGTAGTTCCAGGAGACATTTCCGCCACGGCGCCACATAGGTTGATCGCGGCGAAGGTCCAACTTGCCATGGTGATAGATTTGTGAAATTCGTCTAATAATTCCATAGAGCAACTTGGCCGCTGTGAGGAAGGTATAGGCTGCGACACAAGTCCCCAACCTACTCTTTTTAACCTAAAAACCCTAATTTCTTCAACGGTAATGGTCAGAGATAATATAGGAACACTTGTGGGAGGTTATTGGATATTGAAACTAATGAACAGTTTAATCATAAACCCCTTATGGTAGTAGGATTTCTTTTATGCAAATTTTGTTTTGTTGAGGTGGTATGGTGATGACCCAAACATCAAGGTTCAAATTTTCCCCATATTTTTACAATGTGATAAATTGTAACCACTCAAACCTTGATAATTAATTATTAATCGTATATTTAACTATAATTACAAGGATTAGAAGAGAGGGTTGTCACATTTGCAATCAAGGTAGCTCTTTCTTCTTTTTATCATGCATCGTTGGATGTTTTCTTATCTTTGAATGTGTGTGTGTATGTCTAAGCCATGAAAGATGTTTCTAGCATGTATTTATATGCCATAGTACCATGATTCTTTGCTTATGCACTTGAATGATGCTTTTACAAACATGAATAGATTACTTGAGTGTGATAAAGCCAACAGCCCCTTAGCTAGGATGAGGATGAGCCAAAAGTCCCTAAGAACGGGTGAGACAAAGCCAAAAGTCTCTAGAAGAGTGAGGCTAGTCAAAAGTCCCTTAAGAAAATGGGTGAGGCAAGTCTAAAAACCTAAAAAGAATGGGTGAGGCTAAACTATTGTCTTGGCAGCCTATATATGTTTTATGTGACTTCTTGGATATAAGAAATGTTCCATGTATGTTTATGAATTTCAAGATAGCCATGCATACATTTCTAGACTTAAATTTTCATCTATCATGCATGTTTGAAAGGGAGAAGAGCTATTGGGATTCCTAGAATATCATTCTTTACATGTCTAGGTGGATCAAGAGAGTAAGGAAATGGGAGCCACCATACTTGAAAGCAAGGAGATTGATAATGGAGTTGATATTTGTTCACTTTGTAAACATAGCATTGTCAAATAATGTATTCTTATGATGTATAAGATGTATAAACTCTTGAACATGTGTAATTATATGGATATGTGATGTATATATAAGAGTTGGAAGCAAATGAATGATATTGTGTGTTTTTGACATTGTATGGCAAGAATGAACATGTATGCTTCTTATGTATATCATCAAGTGGGAGAGTGAGTTTGTAAAATTTGGGTCGTTGGACCCTTAAGTCATGTTTAATAGACTATTTTCATGTTTTCCTACATGCTCAAGTGGCCGTAGAAAAGCTAGAAGAAAAAATGGACCATTTGTAACCCTTTAAGAGGCTTAAAATGGCTAAATTGCAATCCTATGTTAAGATCTGACCAATGAACAAATTTCCTTATGAAATTTGGCTTGCATATAAATCTCATCCAGAGCTTTTTGGAAAGCTAAAGACTAGATTATTTGGAACTCTATGGAATTCATTATGAATTTTTGAAGTTGCCAAATTTTTGCTGAACTAATATGGTTACTGTTCATATGGTTAGTTTCTTCTCCTTTGTCATTCAAGGGTCAAATGGTGTCCAATGCTCATGAAATTTTACAAGAATAAACTATACATGATAAGATTTCTATGGCCACTGAGATCACCCCAATTAGATGTCTGAGCAGAGAAATATGAATTTTTGAAATTTAGAGTTAATACTAGTAATGCAGCAATACCTTTGGTACTATTCTATCAATTTTCAATGACTAAAAATTTCTATTTTGGTCTAAAATTACTTTTAACATAAAGTTAACATCTGCAAATTCCCAAAATGGTATAGTGTGCTTGATTTTGATTGTTCTAGATTTAGTTATGATTTTTCAAAATTGATGATAGAAATCTGTATCAACGGACCCTAGATTGAACTTGTGAAAATGTATATGGATGATCCAAGCTCGGGAATTTTATGACATTTTGAGATGATTTTGAGTTGTATGAATGTATTTTAATTGGAGAATGATATGGGTGAGCTCGTATGGGCCACGAGATGTGAGACAAAAATTTTGAACCTTATGTAACGCAATAAATCCCATTATTTTAATGAATTTTTCCTTATTCTCCAATGAAGTCAAGCACATAAATATCCAAAGAGGATCTAGAGAGACTATTGTAATATGGTGTTACAGATTGTGCCTACTGGACATAATGTCTGCTTCAAGTGTGGGAAGCCAAGACACATGCCCAGAGAGCACCAGTAGAGAAAGGAGGGAACACCTGCTTCCAAGCTGTATAGAGGAGATTTTTTGCACTTACTCAGAGGGAGGCTAGTCAATCACCCAACTTGATCCAAGGTACGATTAAAGTGAATGATTGTACTATGTATGCTATATTTGACTCAGGTGTTAATCATTCATTCATATCTTATGATTATGCTAGGAGGCTAGGTCTAGTACTTAGTACCTTACCATATGATTTGCATGTGTCTACTCCTATAGGAAATAATGTAATAACCTCTCATATTTGCTTGAATTGTGTCATTTAGTTTAACTACTGTTATGCCACACTTGATTTGATATGTATGCCATTTGTTGGGCTTCATGTTGTTATTGGTATGAATTAGCTATATGTTGTAATATCTCGTTATTCCAAAAGCTTTAAACTAAGGAAAATTACTAAAAGAGGTGCCTTAAATTGAATAATTAGAGGCTAAATAAAATTAGCATAATAATCAAGACCTTTGGAAATGATGAAACAAGCTAAAGATACTTGGAAACTAGAGCCAGAATAGCTAAACAAAATTAGATGAAAAGACAGTAACATTTTCGTAATTTTAGCCAACTTTTAGAGAACTCAAAGGGGGAATCTTTAAATGGTAAAATTGAGTTACCCAGGGTTTTCAAAGGTTCTAAAAATCATAGGAACCTCTAGAATGATCGAAACCCTTTTGGCATGCAATTTAAAGTGTTAGTTGACTGAAACTTTGATTGATTTATTTGGGAAGGTTTTAAATCTGATTTGGGTGAAACCAAAGGTATTTTATGAATTAGAGGATTTCAATTTCATGATAGAAAAGACAATTCTAAAAAAGGAGTTAAAATGATCCCAAACAGAAAGAACCAATAAAAAGGACAAAATTAAAATTTTTAAAAAGTGTTATAACTTAGCCTAGCCCTTTATATGTCACGCCCCACTTCTCCCTTATGCATAAACTGACTTTACTTAGCCTTAAACTAGATTCTTGGACACCTTGAAGTGGCACACCAAAAGGGAGGAAGAAAGGAAAGCAAAACCAAGCAAAAAGTGTAAGAAAATTCATGGTTTTTCATGCTTTCTCTTTCTTCCAACTTCTCCTCTTTCTCCTTCCTTTTTCTATAGTTTTAATGATTAATTTGGAGCTATTTTAGGGCTGGTTCAGTCATAGGAGGAAAGGATTTAAAGGAGAGATTAGAGGTTGTAGAAAGCTTCTTGAAAAAGTTTGAAAACAAGGTACGATATCATGGCTTGCTTGCATCTTCTTAGTTGCTTCTTCTCTTGTGTGTTTTGACTAACCTTAGGTCCATCAAGGAGAAAAGGATTTCTAGTCATAGTAAGGTAGGAACAAGGGTTTTAAGGCATAAGGAGTAAGAATATGTTTAACATCCGGTCTCTCCATAAATATGAGACACACGATGTTCGGTTTCTCCATAAATGCGCAAAATGTACCAAATATAAAAGGAAGTCCCCCAGCGTGAATTAGTTGAGGCCAAATAAAATTAGGATAAAATTATAAATAATAGAAAATGAGGATTTGAACCTTGAGTTGCCTAGAAACCGGGGCCGGAGTGATTCAAAAAAATTATCGAAAGGACAATGGCATTTTCGTAAATATGGGCACTTTTTGGAAAACTCATAAGAGGGCTTTTTAAATGGAAAATTTGAGTTTTGAAAGGTTCTTAGAGGCCCTAAAAACTATGAGAAGTCCTGGGACAATTGAAACCCTTCTAGTGAGCGATTTCGGTCGATGGTTGACCAAAACTTTGACCAAATGGTTCAAAATAATTTTAAATCCAAATTAAGTGATTCTAAAGCTATTTTATAAATTAAATTATCTAAGTTTTATAATGGAAAATATGGTTCTCGAAAAAGGAGCTAAAATGAGCCTCAAATGAATTAACCAAGAATGAGGGACAAAAGTGGCATTTTTAAAAAGCTTTTATGAATCTCCTTTTGATATATGAAGCATCCCTCTTCTCCTTCATCTTAATAGACCCTTCGTTCTGACCAAACTAAAGAGAGAAGCCAAAGAAGAGAGATGCACTAGGAGAGAGCTCAAGGAGGAAGAAAAACTAAAAAGAAAAGGTATGGAAATCAAGACTTTTTCTAGTTCTCTCTTTAGAAACTCTATTCTCCTCCTTCCCACCTTCCTTTCTATAGTTTTGTTTGATGAAGTGGGGCTATTTTTTGGTCTGGTTTAGAGGGAGAAGAGTAGGAATTCAAGGAGGAGTCTACACAAAGTGAAAGAGGCTTTAAAAAACTAAGAAACCAAGGTATTTCTTCTTATTTTGTTGCTTCTCCTTACTTACTTCCTACATGAAATTTTCGTTCAGCTTAGGGCCTATTCCATAGGAGATAAATTCTGACCATATTAAGGTAGAATTAGGGGTTCTAAGATGTGAGGATTAGGAAGATATAAGTGGAATTAGTTAAGAAGCAAAAGAGAACTAAGAATGGGAAGTTAGGGATTCAAAAACATAGGCAAGAATCTGATTTTATCCAAGGGTGTTCTAGGTGATGTGAGGATTTAAATAAGTTCTTAAGACCTCTAGAAAGCTTCCCAAGTGTGTCTCCCATCAAGGAAAAATCAAAAGCTCCATGGGTTTATTCCTTCCCTTATGGTTCAGCCAAGACTAGATGGATAGGTTAGGGAGTGTTTTAATTTATTCTACCTTGGTTTGGGACTTCATATAATGGAAGAAGGTAAGAAAAACCCTTGAAAAAAATTTAGGAGCCATAGATTGGGAGATGAGTCAATGGCTTCCATAATATGACCATATGAAGCAACTTATGTCTAGGCTTTTGGAAGTGAGTGTGTGAGGGCTCCAAGGACCTTAAATGAGATTAAGAGGCCTAGCTATGAGAAGAGAATAGGGCCAAGAATTTGAATTATAGTGGTTGTTTCATTAGGCCATTAATGAAGCCATTATGGGACCATTAAGCAAAGGGGGCATTCTTAAGTGTAAGTTTAATGTCCTAGCTTGTTCCAAGAGTATAATTGAGGGTTGTTTATTATGGCTAGTCCAAGGAAACCAACTCCAACTAGTTGTGCTTGTGGGACCAAGAAAGGGAAAGAATAAGCCAAATTAAAGCTTACCTAAATACCAAGGTAGCTCTTTTTGATTTCTCTCATGTATGTGTGGATGTTTCCTTGTTCTTGAATGTGTGTGCATATGTTTAAACTATGAAAAATATTTTTAGCAAGTTTTTAAATGCCATGGTACCATTTTGCTATGTCTATGTGTTTATAAGATGCTTTTATGCATTTTCTTTGCTTGTTTGAGTGTGGTGAGGCCAAAAGTTCCTTAGCAAGGGTGAGGATGAGCCAAAAGCCCCTAAAGGTTAGGTGAGACAAGCCAAAAGTCACTAGAAAGGGGAAGGCTTAATCAAAAGTCCCTTAAAAATGGGTGAGGTAAGTCCAAAAGTCCCAAAGAGAATGGGTGAGGCTAAACCATTGTCTTGGCAAGTCTATAGATGTTGTTTGACTTATTGAATGGGAAAAATGCTTTATGTATGTTTAAGAAATTATGAATCCATACATGCATCTTAAATATAGGAATTGCATCCATATTGTGTGTTTGAAAGGGAGAAGAGCTATTAAGATTCCATGAATCTCACCTTTTTTCTTTTCCTATCTTATATGGCTTAGGGGGAACTCAAGAGCCAAAGAATGGAAGCAATGAAGTATGAATAGCATGGTTTTGACAATGATGTAGTTTATGTAATCTTAAAGTGTGTAGGAATGTCAAAATACTCATGTGCACATTATTTTTGAGTTGTAGACCAATGAGCAAATGTAATATTATATGTAAATAATGTATGAACATTGTATGGTACCAAGACAATGAGAATATGAATTTTGAACACTTGGATGCTCACTTGGATGTATGCATTATTGAGTGTGAGATGGTCAAAATGAGATGTATGGTATTTAGGATCCCTTGGATAGCTTACACAAGTCATATTTACACTTTTAAACTTGCCTAAGAGGTGCCAAACATTAAAGAAAGCTTTTAAATATGACTTGTGTAAGCTATCCAAGGGATCCTATCCAAGGGATTTGGAGCAATGTTTGGCACCTCTTAGGCAAGCCATTTGGAGCAAAATGGGCCAAATTAGTGAGCTATACCACTTTCTATTCAAATGAGCTCTTCTTAGTCTGAAACTTGACATGAATCTAGCTCTTATTGAGATCTTTTTGACAAGTTAAAGTGGGTAATATTTGGAAGTCTACAGAATATTTGGTGAATTTTTGAAGTTGAATTTTTTTTTGATTTGGTCACTATTATTATAGCTATGGTCTGAAATTTGTTCTATCAATCATGAGGCAAATGATGTCTAATTGCCATAAAACTAGATCTTCCCAGTGACTTGTGCCAACTATAATCACCTAATTTGTATATCTAGAGAAGGAGATATGAATTTTTAAAGTTGCTGTCTAGTACCAGATATCTAGTCAGACCTGTGTCACTATTTGATTAGTTTTCATGGTCTGAACAAACCTAGAATGGTCTAGAATAATTTGTTTCCTCTAGCTAACATCTATAGCTTTCCAAAATGATATCATTTTCATTGATTGAATTTTTATGGAATTAATTGGACATTTTTTAAGTTCATATCAGAAATGTGTGTCAGTACCAATAGCTAGTAAGACCTTTATGCCTTTTTTATGTTAAACGTGGTCCAGATGTTATATTCATAACTTGAAATTATTTTTAGTGTAAATTTAACACTCCGAGCTTTCTAGAAAGCTATGGCATGATAGATTTTAATTTTTTTTACATTTAGTTATGAATTTTCAAAGTTTTCATTAAATCTGCCATTGTACAATTCGTGATGAATGAAGGGATTTTTGAGGTTTTTAATTTGAGAACCATGGCTTGCTAGATAAATTGAGTTACTTATGATTTGTACCAATGCTAAATGACTAGGGAATATTGTTGCTTAGAAAATTTAACCCTGACATTGCATAACAAAAGTGCATTATTTTCATACTTTTCTTGTAATCTCATGGGGAAAATGGATATAATAGCCTTGAATGGAAGAGTATGATAATGGAATATATGTGGTATGGCGATATGCAATTAGAACTAAAAAGAGAAGCTTTAGAAATTAAGTTATGTTACCTAAGGTTCTTGTTGCACCTAGCAATTTTTGAAACTTTCTAATAATAATCTAGCTTATGTAAGAGTATATATAAGTTCTTAAGAAGTCTAAGAAGATTCATGGAGGCCAAATTCCCTAAAGAAAACAAGAAAACTCCATGGGCTCCTATAGGTATGCATGTCTCAGCCAAGGAAAGGAAAACCTAGGGAGAGTTTTCTTTGATTCCAAGGATAGAAATGGTCTAGATATGATTAATAAGTACTAAGGGAACCATTGGTTTGAATTTAGAAACCATGGTTTGTAAGATGAAGGCTTAGGTTCCTTTTTAAGGCATAAAGAAGCAACTTGGATTTAGTCACCTTAAATTGAATTGGAGATGACTCTAATGAGTTTAAATGGAGTCATGAGACTTAGATTGAATGAGAAATTGGAGCCAAGATAATAAATTCTAGGGGTTGCTTTATTATGCTCTTATATGGAACCATAACCATGCCATAACTTAAGACAAGTTTGCATAGAGTTTATGTGAGACTAGAATTAGTTCCAATTATGTAATTGTGTCTTATTTGATGTGTCTAGGCCAAGCAAATCAAAATCTTCCTAGGTGTGTGTGTGAGGCCGAGAAGGGGAAGGAAAAATTCCAAAAGGAAAGCTTATGATTTTTGACTCAAGGTAGCTTTATATCCTTTCTTGTATGTATGTCTTAGATGTTTAATTATCATTAGATGCTTATATGTATGTTTGAGCCATGAGATATGTCTATAGCTATTGATATAATACTTTGGTACCATTATCCTTCTTAAAACATGTTTTGAATACAAGATGACTTAAATGGGTGAGGTTATGCCAAAAGTCCCTTAGAATGGGTAAGGAGAAACCAAAAGTTCCTAAGAATAGGTGAGCAAAGCCAAAAGTCTTAAGAAAGAGTGGGGTTAAGTCAAAAGTCCCTAAAAGTGGGTGAAGCAAATCCAAAAGTCCCAAAGAAATTGGGTGAGGCTAAACCAAAAATCCCTAGAGCCTATATTTGATTTGAATAAGTTTACGTGTCCTGAAAAATGATTATATATGTTTACTAAAAGCTTTCATTAAATGCTTGCATTCCTTGATATGAAAATGTGTCATATATGTATGCTTGAAAGGATAAAAGAGCTATTGGGATTCTTTGAATCTCACTCTTCTGCATACTATATCTAACAATGTCCAGGTGAGCCACATGGAGTAAGAAATGGGAGCCAAGCAACTTGAAGAATGAGACTTTGAAAATAGAATAGGAAATTTATGTATTTTGATGTCAAAGTTCATATATATATAGATATATATGAAGTTTATGAGATGTAAATCATTGAGCACAAGTAAAAGTATGTAATTATGATGTATGAATCAATTTTAGAACCAAATGTATGAATATGTGGGTTTTTGACATTCATGAGCTTTGATGTACATGTGTATATGAACAATTAGGAAGGTGATTTTTAGTTTCATGATGATTTGGACTATTTGGGATATTTCAATATGCTATGTTTATACTTTTGGACATGCTCAAATGCTTATGGTATAATTAGAAAGCCATTTGGAGCACTTTGACTCCATTATGGTCCCAATTTTTGCCATATTCTTAACCTGAACCATAAACAAACCAAATAGATGAATTTGTGCATGAAATTTCACAAGAAAATAAGTCTCATCTAGAGCTTTTCATAGAGCTAAAGAGCACTATTTTTAAGGCTCTAGAGAATTTATGATTTTTTAAAGTTGACCAAATTATTTAGAAACTGTCACAATTATTGTTCATATGGTCAGTTTGGTTTTTTATGTCACTTAGAGATCAAATGAAGTCCAATGTTTATGATATTTCATAGATATATAGTAGACGTCATAAAATTTCCATAGCCATTGAGAGCACCTAATTTGTAGACGTCATAAAATTTCCATAGCCACTGAGAGCACCTTACATAGCAAGAGATTGCACACAGTAGAGGGACGTAGCTCCTACTCCTATACCTTAGACTTAGGGTAGAGTCTTTGCTCTGATATAGCAAGAGGCTAGTAGATCCTCGAATCTGATCCAAGGTATTAGTAAGATTAATGATTACACTGTAAATGCATTATTTGATTCCGGTGCTAGTGATTCTTTTATATCCTATAATTGTGCTAGGAGGTTAGGTCTGAGCATGTGTACCTTGCCCTATGATTTGCATGTATATACCCCCACAAGAAAATCGAGTCATTACCTCCCATGCATGTTTGAATTGTGTAATCCAGTTTAATTATTGTTTTTCCACACTTAACTTGATTTGTATACCTCTGATTGATATTGATTTGATCATTAGAATGAATTTGATATCTACAAACAATGCCATAGTTGATTGCCATAATAGGTGTATTAAGTAATGCCATAACTATATAGGACTTAGTCCATAACATAAATAGCTTAAGGTATTTATTTGCATAAAAATCACACTTTTAGTAGTGGAAAAAATCGACATTGAAAGCTCAATTAATTCATTTTTGGTTTTAGGGACCATATGAGCTTACCACATTCATTTTCCATCCATAACACATTTGTTCAATTAGAATTATTACAAATTGAAGCTCATAATTCGAGTCCAGGCCGTGCAACACAAAATGGCATCTCATTGGGCAATTTCTAAGATTTTTATAATCAGATATGAAATTTTAAAAAATCGTAATTAATGCTAGAAAAATCAAAATCATGCAAATTATACCATTCTAAAAAGCTATGGATGTCCTCTAACTACATAAAAATTTTAGATTAAAAAAACTAGCTTTACGTTACAAAAATTGAAAGAACAGTAACATTAGTCATTGATGCATCTTGTAGTTGAATTCAAACTTTAAAAATTCATTTCTCCCTCTACAGAGTTCCAAATGAATGATCTTAGTGGCTATAGAAAGCTTATGGTGTCTACTATATGTTTGTAAAATTTCATAAGTATTGGACGTCATTTGTTCCACAAGTGATATGGAAAAGCAAATTGACCATATGAATAGCAACAGTGATAGTTTTTGCATAAT
This sequence comes from Erythrophleum ivorense, assembly GCA_026724425.1. NCBI lineage: Eukaryota > Viridiplantae > Streptophyta > Magnoliopsida > Fabales > Fabaceae > Erythrophleum > Erythrophleum ivorense. The sequence continues at coordinate 29,136,491 of JAIUCV010000008.1, forward strand.
TTGATCAATTTTAAAAATTCATAATAAATTATCTAGAGCTCAAAAAATGGTGCTCATTACCTCTATGAAAATCTTTTGATGACACCTATTTGCTTGCCAAATTTCATGCAAAAAATCATCCATTTATTTAGACTTTGGTTTAACTCAAGAAAGTGGTCAATTTAGAGTCTATAAAAGGGTCAACTTGCACCAAATGGCTTCCTTATCATTCTACAACCACCTGGGCATGTCCAAAAGCATAATTACAACATATAGGAGCATGCCAAATGGTTCCAATCACCATGGTATTCAAACTCACCTTCCTAGTTGTTCATTTACACATGCATTTCAAAGTTCCATGATGTCAAATTTTCATATACTCATTCATTTGACTTAAAAATTGATACATACATCATAGTTTCAAACATTTAAACATGCTCAAGGGTTTATGTCACATATATATCATATGGTTACAAAATTTGATGTCAAAATACATCAATTCTTTATTTTATTGTCAAAATTCCATGCTTCAAGGTACTTGGCTTCCATTTCTTGCTCCACTTGGCTCATCTAGACATGGTTAGACATATGTGAGGAAAGAGTAAGATTCAAAGAATTCCAATAACTTTTTTACTCTTTCAAGCATATATACATGGCACATTTTCAAGTCAAAGAATACAAGCATGTATTAAAAGCATCTTGTAAGCATACATAAACATTTTCTCATGTCACATAAACTCATACATTGTCAAACATAGGATCTAAGGGCTTTTGGTTTAGCCTAACCTAAATCCTTGGGACTTTTGGATTTGTTTCACCCACTTTTAGGGACTTTTGACTTAGCCTCACTCCTTCTTGAAACTTTTAGCTTTGTCTCACCTATTCTTAAGGACTTTTGGCATCTCCTCATTTATTTTAAGGGACTTTTAGCACAACCTTACCCCTTTAAGCCATCTTATTCAAAAACATGTTTCAAAAAGTACAATGGTACCACAGCATTTTATCAAAAGCTATAAACATATCTCATGGTTCAAACATAAATGAGCATCCAATGATAATCAAACATCCAAGACATACATGTAAAAAAGGTTAAAGAGCTATCTTGAAATAAGAACACAACTTCCTTCCAAGGACTTTCCTTTCCCCTTCTCGGCCTCACACACATAACTAGGTGAGGCTTGATTCACTTGGCCTAGACACATCAAATGAGACACAGTTACATCATTGGAACAAGTTCTAGTCTCATACAAACTCCATGCAAGCTTACTTTGTCTTATGGCATGGTTATGGTTCCATATAAGTGCATAATGAAGCAACCCTTATAATTCATGATCTTGGCTCTAATTTCTCATTTAATCTAAGTCTCTTAGCTCTATTTAGACTCTTTAGAGTCATCACAAATTAAATTCAAGGAGTCTAGACTCAAGTTGCTTCTTTATGTCTTAAAAAGGAACCTAAACCTCTATCTCACAAAATATGATTTCTAAATTCAAACCAATGCTTTCCTTAATATTTATTAATAATATCTAGGCCATTCCCATCCTTGGACTCAAAGAAAAATCTCTCTAGGTGCTTGCTTTAGCTTTGGGCAAGACATGTAGCAATTTGAAGACCGATGGGGTTTACTTAATTTTTCTTAAGGAATTGGCACTTGTGAAGCTTCCTAAATGTCTTAAGAACTCATACATACTCTTACATAGACTAGACTATCCTTAGAAAGCTTAAAAAATGGCTAGGTGCAATAAAAACCCTAAATTATATAACTTGAATTCTAAAGCTTTTCTTTTAAATCTAATTAGATATTCTTGTTTCTCATACTCTCAAACCCTTGTTTCTACCTTGGTTTGGTCAGAATTTATCTCCTCTTAGATGGTCTAGGGTTGGCCGAAATTCACCTAAAGAGAAACAACCAATAAGAAGTAAAGAAAGCCATGGAAGTTACCTTGGTTTCAAACTTTTCCAAGAGTACTTTCACTTGCTTCTAGTCTTTCCTTGAATTTCTCTCCTTCTCTTACTGAACTAGCCATGAATCATTCTCAAATCAATCATCAAAACCATAAGAAAAAAGAGGAGAACAAGGTTGGTGAAGGAAGAAGCATGAAAAACTATGAAAGTTTTTACCTTTTTCCTTGGTTTTTCCTTCCTTTTCTTCTCCCTCTTAGTGCACCACTTCAAGAAGCCTAGGGTTCTGTTTTGGAGCAGACAAAAGTAGGCTTTGAGGAAGGGAAGAAGTGGGGTATGGTTTATAAAGGGATAGGCTAAGTTATGACACTTTTTCAAAATTCCCATTCGCTCCTTTTCTTGGTTCTTTCCATTTAGGCTCATTTTAACTCTTTTTCAAGAATTGTCTTTTCCATTATGAAATTTAGGTCATCTAATTCATAAAATGCCTTTGGTTTCACCCAAATTGTATTTAAAACATTTTCAAATGAATCAATTAAAGTTTTAGTCAACTGACACTCTAAAATACAAACTAAAAAAGTTTTCTAAAAATTGCCCAAAACTACAAAAAATGTCATTACCTTTTTGTCAAATTTTGTTTAGTTATTTTGGCTCCATTTTCTAGGCACCTTATGCAACATCCGGGTTTGTAAAATCGACAGAGACTAATATGTATTAAAAACAAGTCCTCCAAAATGAAAGAGTTAAAATCCAAAAAAATTAGGATAATAATCTACACACCAAATAATGAAAATAGAAGGCCAGAGATATCCTAAAACTAGAGCCAAAATGACCATACAAAATTTAACGAAATAGTTGCAAAACAGAATGACATTTTTGTAATTTATGGCAATTTTTACAATATTCACAGGAGGGCTTTTTAAATAGAAAATTTGAACTCTCTAGAGTTCTCAGAGGCTCTGAAAACCATGGGAAGCCCCAGGACAGTTATAACCCCTCCGATGTACATTTTCTAATGACAATTGACCCAAACTTTAACATTTTTATTTAGGAAGGTTTTAGCTTCAAATTGAGTGATTCCAAAGGCATTTTATAAGATTGAGATCCTAAATTTTATGATAGAAAAAATGGTTCTAAAAAAGGAGATGAAATGAATTAGAAACAAAAATGTTAAAAAGATAGGATGTATATGGAATTTTCTTGCAACAATTTTTAATTCTTCTTCTTAAGTGGTGCATCCCCCCTTCTCTCCCTCATTAATCGACCTTCTTGCTACCCAAAATAGAGAGTGAGACCAAGGGAGAGAGGCGCACAAGAGAAGGGAAGAAGAAGAGGAAAACCAAGGCAAGAAAGGTATAAAAATGATGGAATTTCTTAGTCTTTCCTTTAGTAAACTTGTTCTACTCCTTCCCCTCTTCTTTGCTATAGTTTTATTGAAGTATTTGGTTCTATTTTGAACTCCAAGCAGAGGGGAGAAGTTTGAAATTCAAGAGGAGAGCTAAAGCAAAAGAAAGAGCATCCAAGAAAAAGCTAAAATTCAAGGTAAGTTATTGTGTTCTATGCTCGCTTCTCCTTAATTTTCTTTAGGTGTAGTTCGACCACTATTTGGACAGCCAAGAGAGTAATAGTTTTTTAATCAAACCAAGAGTAAAACTTAGGATTTAGAGTGTGGAAAACAAGAATATGCAAAGAAAACAAAGAAAGAACCATGAAATTGCAAGATGTCTAACCTAGGGTTTTAATTGCACCTTGATTTGTATAAAGATCTCTAGCTATAATTTAAGGTATCTAAAAGTTTTTATGAGTTCCTAAGACATTAAGAAAGCCTCCCTCATGCATCTGCTATCAAAGAAACAAAAAAAACTCCATGGACTCCATAAGGAAGCAATGTCTCAGCCAAGAAGAGAAGAAGAGCCAAGGGAGTGTTTTAATTCCTTCTAAGCTTGGATTTGCATCATATATGATGGGAGAGTATGAGAGAAAGCCTTGGAGAAAATTTAGAAAGCCTATGAAGTAAGATGGAGGTGTAGGTTCCTTAATGTAACTTAAAGAAGCAACCTATAGCTAGGCTCCTTAAATTGATTATGTGATGGCTCCAAGGAATCTAAATGGAGTCAAGAATCATAGATGGAAGGAAAGAAAGGAGCCAAGATCATGAATTCTTAGTGTTGCTTCATTAGGTGATTTATGGAACTATAATTGAACCATATGAGTGCTAAAGTCCTTCTAGAGTGTGTGTGGCATTAGAGATTATTTCAAGAGTGTAATTAGACCCTATTTGATGTGTCTAGGCCAAAGGAATGAAGTTTCACCTCCTTGTAGGTGTTTGACCGAGGGAGAGGAAGAAATTCAAAGGGATAAAGTGTGTTTTTGCATTCAAGGTAGCTCTCTCTCCTTTCTCTCATGCATCTTTGGGTGTTTTCTTGTCTTTAAATATGAGTATATATGTTTATGCCTTGAAAAATATTTCTAGCCATTGTTTACATACCATGGTACCATGATGCTTTATATATATTCTTGAAAGATGTTTTATGAATATGTTTTGGCTTGCATGAGCTTGGTGAGGCTAAAAGTCCCTTAGCAAGGGTGAGGATGAGCCAAAAGTCCTTAAGAATAGGTGAGACAAAGCCAAAAGTGTCTAGAAGAGTGAGGCTTAGTCAAAAGTCCCTTGAAAGTGGATGAGGCAAGTCTAAAAGTCCCAAGAAAAATAGGTAAGGCTAAACCATTGTCTTGGCAAGCCTATGTATGTAGAATATGTCTTCTTGAATGTGAGAATTGTTCCATGTATGGGTATGAATTTCAAGATAGTTATGCATGCATTTTTAAACTTGAAATTGTATCCATCATGTATGTTTGAAAGGGTGAAGAGCTATTGGGATTCCTAGAATCTCACTTTTCCCTCTCTATTGCCCTACATGTCTAGGTAGACTAAGTGAGCAAAGAAATGGAAGCCACAACACTTGAAGTCAAGAAGATTGACAAAGGAGTTGTTAAATTTTGTGTTGTAACTATTTTGCTATCAAAAGATGTAATCTCATGATGTATAAGATGTGTTGTTACTTGAACATATGTAAATACATGGATATATGATGTATGTATGAGACTTAGAAGCATATGAATAATATTGAATGTTTTTGACATTAAATGGCAAAGATGAGCGTGCAAGATCATTGTATGTGTCAACAAGTGAAAGAGTGATTTTGTAATGTATAGATATCTAGCCCCTTTATTTAGAGGTATGTTTTGAAGCTTTTCCACATGCTCAAGTGGTCTTGGAAAAGCTAGAAGCCAAAGTGGACCATTTTTGACCCTTCGAGAGGCATAAAAATGTCATTATGCAACCATATGTCACAAACTGACCAAATGGATGAATTTTCTTATGAAATTTGGCATGCATATAGGTCTCATCTAGAACTTTTTGGAAAGCCAAAAACCAAATTCTTTGGAGCTCTAGAAAATTAATTATGAATTTTCAAAATTGTCAAAAAGTTGTTGAACTGATATAGTTACTGTTCATATAGTCAGTTTCTTTTTATGTGTCATCTAAGGATCAAATGGTATTTTGTAATATCCGGTTCTCTAAAAATGAGAGAAAATATAAGAAATGTAATGTTCGCTTTTTCTGTAAATACACGAAATTCACCGGATACAAAAGGAAGTCTCCCAGATAGAGTGATTTGAGGTCCAATAAAATTAAAATAATATTTTAGACTTCAAATAATGGTAATTCAAGGTCAGAGGTGCCTTAAAACAGGAGCCAAAATAGCCAGACAGATTTTTATGAAAAGGCAACAAAGTGTAATGGCATTTTCAAAATTTTGAACAATTTTTAGAATTCTCACAGGAGGGCTTTTTAAATAGTAAATTTGAGTTCTTCGGGGTTCTCAAAGGCCTTGAAAACCATGGAAAGTCTCGGGACAATTAAAACCCTCCAGTAGATGTTTTCTAACGACGATGAGCTCAAACTTTTATCGATTTATTCGAGAAGGTTTTAGCTCCAAATTGAGTGATTCTAAAAGCATTTTATAAGATTGAGGACTTAAATTTTATGATGGAAAATACAATTCTAAAAAAGGAGTTAAAATGAATTAGAAACGAAAATGCCAAGAATGAGGGGCAAAATTAGAATTTTTTAAAAAGAAGCTTCAAGAAACCTCTTTTAATTACACGCCCTTCTTCTCTTTTTCTTAGAGCCGACTTTATTTTTGCTCAAGAATAGAAGTGAGAATAAGGGAAATGGCGTACAAGAGGAGGCAAGAGGAAGAGGAAAAAGAAGGCAAGAAAGGTATGAAAATCTTGGTTTTTAAGCACTTTCCTTTATTAAACTTCTTATCCTCCTTCCCCTCTTTCTTTCCATGATTTTATTGAGGTTTTTGGTGTTATTTTGAGGTCATACCCAAGAGGAAAAATTCGAAATTGAAGAGGAGAGCTAGAAGAAAAGGGAAAGCATTTAAGAAAAGCTTGAAATCAAGGTGAAATTCTTAGTTTCCATGCTTCACTTTTCTTGTTCTTCTTGTGTGCATACTTATAGCCAACCAAAGGGAAAGTGTTTTTAGGAAGAACTAAGAATGAATCATGTGAATTAAGGTGTGGGAATTTAGAATATGCAAACGAAATCAAGTAAAAGCCATTGATTTTCAAGATAGCAAAGTTAAGGTTTCAAGTGCTTTACCAAAAATCTGATTTGATACAATAATTCCTAGGCTTAAATTAGTGTTTGGATGAGCTCTTGAGATCCCTAGAAGGCTTCTCATGTGCATTTTCTATCAAGAAAACAAAGCAAATCTATTTGGTGTTTCCTTGAAGCCTAGCCTCGGCCTAAGCTAGATGGAGCACCTAGGGATAGTTTTAATTTATTTCAAGCTTATTTTTGAGTTATATATGATGGAAGAGGGTGAGAGGAAGCCTTGGAAAAATTTTAGAAGCCATGGATACTGAGATGGTATCATAGGTTCCATATTATGGCCTAAAGCAGCAACACCTACTTAGGCTCCTTGTTTTAATTGTGTGATGACTCCAAGAGGTCTAAATGGAGTCAAGAATCGTAGATGGAAGGAAAGAATGGAGCCAAGAACTCAAATTATGGAGGTTGCTTCATTAAGTGCATTATGGAGCCATAAAAGAGCCATATGAACTACCTACCTTTTCTAGTGAATGTATGGCTTTAGAATTTGATTCAAGAGTATAATTGGCTTCCATATGATGTGTCTAGGCTAAGAGAAATAATCTCCACCTTCTTTTGTGTGTGGGACCGAGGGAGAGCAACCAAATTCAGGAGAAAAAGTTTGCAATTGTAATAAGGGTTTGACCTGACTGGAAACATCTCAGCATAAGTCTCTACCTTGTCTTCTAACATCGAGCACTGATCAGTAGCATGTGTGGCCAAACAACATATATCACACCAGGGTCCCACCAAGGTAGTAGAGGTAGATGTCTACCTAGGTGCATAACACTATGGATAGGAATGTGTCTGATAGGATAAGATTGTGGTGTACAAGTTTGAGATGGAGTAGAGGATGACTGTAGCTGCTGCTGAGCTAAAGTAAGTTGATGAACCATAAAGGTTAGCTCATCCAACTGACTCTTAACCTGAGTATCATACTGTGGAGTACCCAACTCATTTACTCCTCTTACCATATGCATGGATCTAGAACCAAATTGCTAAGCATTCTGAGCCATCTTATCAATCAACTCCCAAGCCCTTATAGGTGTCAGATCACCTAAGGCTCCACTGGAGGCAGCATCAATTATGTTTCCATCCATGTTCAATAGCCCTTCATAGAAGTACTGAAAAAATTTGATGGTGAAGACAACTAGCCAGTAATCTCTTGAATCTTTCCTAGTACTCATACAAAGTCTCTCTACCATTCTATCTGATCCCACATATTTCTTTCCTTATTGATGCAGTGCGAGAAGCAAGAAAGAATTTTTCCAAGAAAAGCCTTTTCAGTTGGTCCCAAGAAGTGATGGCATCAGGGGGTAGATAATACAACCAATCCTTGGCTAAATCATCTAAGGAAAAAGGAAATGCTCTAAGTTTAATTTGTTTTTCTAAAACTCCCTGTGGCTTTATAGTAGAGCAAACAATATGGAATTCCTTTAGATGTTTGTGAGGGTCATCTCCTACAAGTCCATAAAACTTAGGAAGTAAATGAATCAAACCAGATTTAAGCTCAAAATTTGCATCTAATCTGGGTATTGTATACAAAGATTTTGATCATGCACATTACGATTCTCAATTGTTTGAGAAAGTTTTCTAGATGTTTTTACTCTATTTTAGCTCTGTTTTGGTTTAATTTTTGTTTTGTTTTGAACTTGGATTTTGGTAATTTCGGTGTTACGCATTAATTGGTTTGTTTGCTGGAATTTTTGTTTGAGGTGCCCAAAAAATTATTAAACTTTGTTTTCCAAGGTTTTTGGGTGTTTTGAGTAAAAATAATAGTATAGCTATTGGTACACTATTTTTTGGCCAAATTCCATTGTTTAAGGCACTTTTTCTAATTTTTTAGTATTTTCTCGAATTTTTTAAGAATTTTTCAATTTTTCTAGATTTTATTTTTTTATTTTTTTATTTTTTGTGAGTTTATTTTGTGTGATTAACCTTTGTTTTAGAGTATTTTTTATTGTTAGGTAGATCGTATCTTCATTGGAATTTTATTTTCTTAATTTAGAGTTTATATTAGTTCTTATTTGTTACTAAATTGTTTTTATGCTGAAATTAATTGTACTTTTCATTTTCTTGGTTTTAAATGGATCCACATTATTATTCTAATCAAGGTGTCTATGATTCTTATGCAAATGATAGGATTTGCCAGAAGTTGGATGAAGCCATTTCAATATGTCATGGCATTCTTGAATGACAAAGACAAGCACAACAAGTCAACAATACTAACAATTCCAACCACCATGCTTCCAACTGTACCACCATCAATATGAAGTTCACCCCAATTACTACTATCATTATGAGCCATACCACAACTTTAATGTGCAAGAACCAGAATATCATCCCTACAACTATCATGAGGGGTACGTGCAATAAGAGGTCCAAAGGGAACCAAGTTAGGAAGAAAGAAGGATGCAACAAGTGGATGCCTATAATCTTCAACTTTAACAAGAAATTGAACAGTTGCATCTTGAAAATCAACAAAGGTTTGACAACCTCATGAAGGATTCAGGATTTCAAATGCATCAATCGACTTCAAGTGCTACTGAATTAACTGAAGAGCAAATTAGGAGGGAATGTATAAAGGAGGAAGAGTCTTATTCACTAGGTAATATCCTTCCATCTTCTAATACTTTGCAATTTGTTAGAACTGAATTTAGTTTGCTTGATAGCACTATGACCACTAATACCCATGATAATGTTGATTCTGAATTGCATGATGATGAAGTTGATGAGGAAATTATTGTTGAATCTCTTTATTTGATTGATTGTGGTAATTCATTGAGAAAAATTAACACATGTGTTGATGTTCATAAACCCTTGTGTACTGATGCACATAGTTTTTCAACTCTTAGCTTTGACCAAAGTGATGAATTCATTTATGAACCTGTTAATAATGATTCTATTGAGTCTAGGGTGGTAGATAAGTGTGGGGGTGATCTAGAATGTGATGATTATTTTGTTCCTAGTCTGGGCTTGGTTGATAAGCCTGTTGATGATGCATCTTTTGAGTTTAGGGATAGCATACCATCTGGACCATGTGACATAGCTAATTTGAATGTATCTCTTGATTGTGTTTGTGCTAAAACCATTATATGTGATAGATGCTCTTAGATTAATTCTTTCATTGAGTCTAGTGAGCTCCTCACATATACTGATCAACATGATTCCTCACTAGTAGTATATGATGATAAGACTGATGAAACAGTGAATGTAGCATGTGATGAGAATATAGACAGTGAAATTGTTGAGCAGCTTGTTGTTGTTGATGTATCAGACTCTAATTTGAAATGCTTATGTGATGATATGCATACATGTCCTTTATGTGTTAAGATTAATGAGTTTCTGGAGTCTGATAAGTCTGCTAAATCCAAAGAGTCCTTTGTTTATGCTGAAATTATTAATAAGACTGATTCTACTAATCATACTAGTATTGATGAGAGCATGCATAGAGATAGTGCTGATATTGAACACCTTATTGATGCTTGTGCTATTATTGATATTAGTAAAAGACTAGGTTTTGTTGTTAATAATTGTTTAGAATCTTATAAGCCTACTAATGCCTCTTTGGTGAAAGAAGATACTGTGACGACCCTAACTTCTAATCATGATAATTAAGGTTAAATACATGATTAACAACTATAATCCATGGTTACATGTCATTAAGACTAATTACATTGTGGAAATATGGGGAAATTTGAACCTTAATTTCATTAGAGTCATCAACCGTAAAATTACCAATACCTACGTACATAAGGGGAAATGAATATTCATTTATGAGCCTTGATTCTATTACCTATTATTTCCAACTTACGTTCATCTTCAATTAATGTATCTAAATCACCCTTTAGGGTTACCATATTAAAATCCCAGATTTCCTAGTCACTATGAGGGTTTCAGGACATTCGCTGCGGCCAATTTCCCCTTAGCCGCGGCCAATTCCCCTCGGCTTCACCCCTTACATTTTTACTAATTTTGCCGTGGCTCTTGGAACTTCCCTCGCTCGCCTTTCGCTATTGGCCGTGGCCAATACCTTCTTTCGCCGCAGCCAATTCCTCTCTGGAACGCCTAGCTCATTTTCACAAAAGTTCGCCGCGACCAATTCCCCGCTTAACCGCAGCAAATTCCCCTCTGGATGATTCCTAGTTTTACTTCTCACATTTCGTCGCAACCAATTCCACATTAGTTGTGGTGAATTGCTCTCTGGAGTTCTCCCTGGGCAACTTCGCCACTATTGGCCACGGCTAACAATATCTTGGCCGCGATCAAATGCCTTCTGATCCTACTACACTTAAAACCTTGCCTCAAACTCTCCACTCTCTTTCTAGGGACACTCTAAGACCACTCTCCCTCCATTTGGGAACCTTTAATGATATTTATTTACTTGATTTATCTAATTAATCTATCCTTATCCATCTCAAGATTTAGAGTATTGGCTTCAACTTACCAAGCTACCACACATCAACAAAACCATAATTTAATGACAGCAAATGTATTCTGGTCACAAGGTGTATGGGGCCCATGCTTAATGTTCATACAAGATCAAGTCATTTATCCATTGTTAGCCAATTACAACAATAATGTTCAATCGCATGATAATTAAATTACATATACAGTCCATATACTTAGTAATTCATGATGCAATGCAACAATGATGAGAACTAGCAATCTAGTTACAATACAATTCGACAAGGCCTTCAAACCTATGTGCTACCAAACCATCTAATGTGCTTTCAGTAATTTCCTCCTTGCCACTAAGAGGTTCGGTCCCTGAAAATGTTAGCCCACAACGGGGTGAGATATACAATCTCAGTAACAAAAGGCAATTCCGATATACATGTACAAGTTAATCAATCCAATGCAATTTCATATTATCAATACCAGATTCATCAATTAAATTTGTAAATGAACTAGTTGAACTACCAATGACTACTGTCCCATACCAACAATTATACACAACATGTTAATGGCCAATAATACTGGGAGAGGTCCGTCCATGGCACCTACTCCATAATGAGCACAACCAAGGCTCAGTGCATCTGGGGTCTGATCACAACCCGGTGCCCGATCAAAGCACATGCATGGGTGGCAGCCGCACCATGGCTCCACCATGGACTCACAAGGTCCAATCACAATAACAATTCAAGTAGTCAACCAATCATTTAGCATTTCAAAATCATATATGTGCAAACAATATCAGATTAACATGAATATATACATGGAATTGGAAAAATTAACCCTAGTTACCTCAATGAAGCTAATTACTCATCCTCTAGCTAGCATCATAATTCAAAGCACACTAGGCCTAACATAAGCATAATTCAACTACCATTAGTAAAGAGTTTCCCTATCCACAGATAAATCTTAACAAGAGCACATTCAAAACTTTTTACCCAAGGATCATAAGGGTCAATTGCTCAAATTCCCGGTCAAGACATCAAAGCTCACGACAGTTCACTCTCCACATTTTCATTTTCGCAAATACACAGACCATGCACCAAAAGTTAGTCCAAATGATGGGAATTTAGTACACACATCTCATAAAAGGAGAGAAATCACTTACCTATACATCTAAGAGGTTAATAGACTGAGTTGAGCCTCAACTACTAAGAACACATCATGGGACATTCCCAAATTCGGATTTCAGCCATCAAGCCCAAAATTTTCATTGTTTCACCTTCATCTCCTTGTATTTTCGCACAATAACAGAACCCATCATGAAAATCAATCCTTGAGGACATTTTCCAGCACAATAATACACAAATTAAGAGGGAAATACTTACCCAATCACCCCTTTAGTTTCTACTCCAAAAATCTTTCAAGGGAACAACAAAACACCAAGGTTCAGATTTGGAAAGGAGATGAAAATGCTCAAAACCAGAAACAATCGGACCAAAATGAAAAGGAGAATGAGAGGGACATGTTTTGTATAGATTACCTTGGCCAAATCTTCCTCTAGAAGTGAGAAATGATGGAGGAATGCAGAAAAACCCTAGCCCCTCTTCTCAAGTGCGAAAATGGCTTTCTAAGTCTGCAGAACATGAATTCCTTGGTAGGCAAATGAGTGGAGAGAAGGCTTCTTATGGTTTTAGTGAAGATAGGCTGGTCCAATGGGCCTATTATTTCAAGTGGGCTGGTGCTATGTGAGATGGGCTACAGAAAACTTAAATCTAGAAGTGGGATGTGCTAACCCAATGGCCCAATTCTTTGTGGGTTCAGATTTTGTATACTTGTTGGGACTTATTTCATAAGTTGGGCTGCAGCAACTTGATAGGGTCAGGCCAAGAGTTAATCTAATTTAGGTATGTATAATGTGTGTTAGGCCAACTATAAGGGCTTATGTAAATTGGGTCTTGGGCCTTCATTTCATTAAATCAGATTGGGCTATTACTAGGTGATCTCTCTTGGCCCAAATCTCATGATAAGGAATTGGGCTTGCACCTAAAATCATTGGGCCTCCATAAATCCTTACCCATGGCTTATTCTAATCGAAATCTTAAACCCATATTAATAACTTATTTCTCTATAAATTTTCATTCATATAGCTTACCCAATTATTCCATAATAATTATTCTTAATTAGTCCAAATACATTATTAACACCTTAATTAATTTTAGGGTGTTACACATACTGTTTCTTTTGTTGAGAGTCCGGAATAGATTCTTGAGATTGGTGAGCTAATTCTAAATAACCAATAGACTTTCCCAACTAAGATAAAGTAACTACCAGATACCTTGAAGGATTTTCATTCAAAAGACTATAAGAAGTTGCAATTAAATTTTTTTATGGATGCAATGACTCTTACTGATGGGAGTCTAACTGATTTTATTGGTTTTGATAGATATTTAGAGAGTCTAAAGTCTAATGTTTTTAAAATTGATTTTAAATTTTCTTTCTTTAGTTTTGAATATCCTAAATCTGATTTTTCTTCTTTTATTGCTTCTAAACATTCTGAAAATGACTTTCCGAGACTACTACTGGTTGAGGAAGTCCATGAGTTAACACTGCATGATCAATCAAAATATTTTAAAGTAGTTAGACTTAAATTTGTTGAACTGAAAAGGAATAAAGTTGTTTTAATTTTGGTTTTTGATACATATAATTAGTTGATCTTTGATACAGTTCTTTGTAGTTTAGGATTTAGTTTTCTTTTCTTTTATGCATTGCTGTTCATTTTGTTTTTATTTTGTGAGTAATAAAAGATTGCTAACTAGCTACATAGAAATCTGAGCCGCCCTTGAGATCTTTGATTCAAGTTCATCTGGTTGTATACTTTCCTTCCACTCTTTATATTGTGCTGTTTACCTGTTAATTGGATTGTGTGTTGCCATTGAGGAGAATGCAATATTTAAGTGTTAGGGGGAGGGAGAGTCATTTCATTCAATTTCATCTTCATCTCTTTGCTTTATTTTGTTAAAAAAATTTGAAAAAGTTTTGAGAAAAATTTTAAGAAATAGCATGATTTTTTTTCCAGTTTTTCTATGAAAGTTGCAAGTTGAGATGATTATAGCTTGGATTCACTTTGACATGATAAGTGATGGATCTTGTGTTTTAATTCAAGTGAAGTGGCAATGAATTTGATTTCAATGAAATATTTTATAGCCATTAGCTGGTGAGGATTTAAGCCTTAATTGTTCGATTCTAGTATGTATTCACCTATCTTTGCTTTCACTCTAGAACTTGTCTTGATTTTTTGTTGAGACTACATTTGCATTTGCATGCATGAAAATGATCAGGCATTCATTTCTTTTATAGCTAGATAGCCAAAAAGCCATGCCCTACATGCATTTTATCCATTGTTTTAACCACTTTGTACCTTGACTCTATTTTCTTGTTAGCCCATAACCATGAAAAATGAAAAAGTTTTCCACCTTGGTTTAAGATACCTTAGAGATTTCAAGGGACATTATGTTGGGAATTTTTGGGATGTGCAGCAGAAAATTAAAACCCCGAATCCCTTCCCATGGATCCATCAATGTTGTTTAAATCGAGTAGATCTAGAAATATTTATCCATTCTGTTGGATCTTAGGAACTGATCTACAAATCTACTCCCTCTACCAGTATCCACACGAACGGATGCTCAACTTGAACAGCGTGCTAGCGCCTTTTACCAATGTCCGCACACATTCTTGGTAGAGAAGACACTCTCATCTCCCCCTCTCTCTAGGCGTTTGTACAATGTCAGTACACTTTCTCTCTCTAGACGTCCCCGTACGACATCCGTACAATGTTCTTATGCTGTCCGTATGCTTTCTCTCTCTAAGGTTTTTCTTTAACTTTATAATTCTAGGAAACCCAAGCCTCCTACCTTTTTATAGAGGTATCTTATTGGGGTTTCAGATATATTTAGTTAATTTAAAAATACATTATTTTAAATCAAGTCAAATCAAATTTGAATAAAATAGATTAGTTTAAATTTAAGTCTATCTAATAGATTTAAGTTTTAACTAACTATTTAATATAAATCTAGAACTTAATTCAAATTTAAATTATCATATTAGTTTAAATTTAAATCTATCATATAGATTTGAATTTAAAACTAATTGATTTAAATTAATTGAAGGATATATATTTTGAATATATAAATATATATATCAAATTTTATAAATTATATATACATATATATATATCAAATATATATTTATTTATTTATAAAATTTTTTCACCCTAAATTGAACGTGACATTCATTGAATCTAGACCCAATTTTAGATACAATGAATTTGAACATTTTAGTTTAAGTTCATTCTTGTGTGTGACCTTGTAAACCCATATGATGTTGGCAATGGACTAATAATACTATTTGACCCACAAGTCACAAGCGGCCTCTAGCAAGACATTGTGACTACCCAAATCATATAGGGATCGGTGATCTGATGCAACTTGTCATATAACCTTGTCACATCTCTTTTGTCACATGATATCTAAATCAAGTATGCGGCATGAAAATTTCATCCTCATTTTACTTGATCGGCACTTACTCAATCTATGTGTAGACTAACAGTACAAATGGAAATCCTTCCATTCAAGCACGGCCATGCATTTCTCAGTCTCACTCATTCAGGGGCTTAGAGATATCTCTCTATTAATCAGAGGGACAAATCTTATCTTAACCACTCATATTCTTCTACATAAATTCATAAATTCTACTATATCTGATCATAGTCTTTATGTTCACCCGGTTAAAGATGACTTTTGACTATGCCAAAATTAGTATTCCTCATGTTGAAACTATGGTGATCTCAAGTCTAAGGGCTTGGTGATATGGTTATACATTAGATATGCTTTTGACTTAATCTATGTAGCTATCTTATGGCTGGTCGATCTAGCATTTTGTTCCCTAACAAATGTCTATGATTTTGATTCGTATCTTTATACATGATTAACACATAATTATCAATCAAAATCATACTAGTCTTAGTTCATCATCGTTCCCACAATGATGATCGATTAGGGATATTTAGGATAATCAATATGATTTATCTAAGGATATTATTATATAAAACATGCAAAAAATATAATAATAATGTAATAAAAGAAAACTCTTATTTCTTAATAAAGTACAATGTTTGTAATACAATGATTGGCATAGGGCACAATCTTCAATAACTCCTACTTGCACTAGACCCAATCATTGATGTGTCTAATACCCATTGACTTAACATGATGCTCATGCTTTACCTGTGCAAGTGGTTTAGTAAATGGATAAGCAACATTATCATTAGTTAGTACTTTGCATATCTTTATATCACCCCTATCAATGATTTCTCTGATGAGGTGATATCGCCTGAGTATGTGTTTAGTTCTTTGATGTGACCTCAGCTCTTTAGCCTGTGCTATAGCACCGTTGTTGTCACAGAATAGATCTATTAGATTTGAGATGGTTGGCACCACTCCTCGTTCAGTACGAACTTCTTAATCTAAACGACTTCCTTAGTTGCATCTGATGTTGTTAGGTACTCAGCTTCTATTGTAAAATCAACTACCGTGCTTTGCTTGGAGCTCTTCTAGCTGACTGCTCTACCATTCAAACAGAATACAAATCCTAATTGTGATCTATAATTATCCTTGTCGGATTGGAAACTTGCATCTGTGTAACCATTTACAACAAGCTCATTTTCTAATCCTTCATAAACTAAGAATACATCCTTTGTCCTTCTTAAGTATTTCAGGATATTCTTAACAGTAGTCCAGTGACTCTCACCTGGATCTGACTTATATCTACTAGTTATACTTAAGGCATATGAGACATCCAATTGAGTGCATAACATAGCATACATGATAGATCCAATTGCCGAGGCATATGGAATCTTGCTCATGCGATCTTGTTCATCATGTGTATTAGGACACTGAGTCTTACTGAGATTGATGCCATGAGACATAGGTATATAACCCCTTTTTGAATCTTGCATATTAAACCTATACAATACTTTATCTATATAAGTGCTCTGACTTAGGTCGATTAGCCTCTTGGATCTATCTCTATAGATCCTTATCCCTAGGATGTAAGTGGCTTCACCTAAGTCTTTCATTGAGAAACACTTTCCTAACTAAGTCTTGACATTCTGCAAGGTGGGTATGTCATTTCCAATGAGTAGGATGTCATCAACATAAAGCACTAGAAATACAACTATGCTCCCACTAACCTTCTTGTAAACACAAGGTTCATCGATATTTTGGATAAATCTAAAATCCTTGACTACTTCGTCACCAACTCTGAGATGCTTATTTCAACTCAAATAAATTTTTGAAGCTTACAAACCTTCCTAGAATCCTCTGGACGTACAAAACCTTTAGGCTATGTCATGTACACATCCTCAAGCAGCTTCCCATTAAGGAATGTTATTTTGACGTCCATTTGCCAAATCTCGTAATCATAGTATGCTACAATGGCAAGAAGGATCCTGATTGATTTAATCATGGCAACTGGTGAAAAGGTTTCATTATAGTCTATACTATGGGTTTGTTTGAATCCTTTTGTAACTAATCATGCTTTGAAGGTATGCACTTGGCCATCCATGTCAATTTTCTTCTTAAAAAGCCATTTGCACTCAATAGTTTTTATACCTTCAGGTGGATCAATCAAGGTCCATACCTGATTATCATACATGGATTGCATCTCAGACTTTATGGCTTCTAGCTATGTCTCAGAGTTTGATCCCACTACAGCTTCTTGATAGATAGTTGGCTCATCTTGATCAACGAGCAACACATCATGACTTTCAGTTAAAAGAAATCCATATCTTTAAGGCTGATGTCATATTCTATGAGACTTTCGTGGGCCTTGTGTTACTTAAGTAGGCTCAAGAACTTGTTGTGAGTCTTCTCATTTTTCTATCTTTGGCTCAATGTGATTTTATGGCTCTCGAACTTCTTCAAGATATATCTTACTTTACTAGTTTTTTTTAGAGATAAATTCTCTTTCTAGGAAGATACCATTTTGAGCAATAAATAATTTATTCTTATTGGGATTGTAGAAGTATTATCCTTAGGATACCCCACAAAAAGGTATTTTATAGATTTGGGTGCTAACTTATCTGAGGCTTGTTGTTTAACATATGCCTCGTATCCCCAAATCTTAAGGAAAGCTAAACTAGGCTTCTTCCCAACCCATATCTCATATGAGATCTTTTTAACTGTTTTAGATGGTACACGATTTAGTATGAATGCAACTGTTTCTAATGCATAGCCCCAAAAGGACGGTGGAAGATCTGTTTGACTCATCATAGATCGAACCATATCTAATAGGGTTCGATTCCTTTGTTCAGGAACACCGTTCCATTGTGGTGTTCTTGGTGGGGTAAATTGTGAGACAATTCCACAATTTCTAAGATGGTCAATAAATTCTTGGCTTAAATATTCACCACCTCGATCAAATCGAAGTGTTTTAATAAATTTGCCAAGCTAATTTTGTACCTTATTTTGGAAGGTTTTGAACATTTCAAAAGATTTAGATTTGTGTCTCATTAAATAGATATATCCATATGTACTATAGTCATATATAAAAGTAATAAAGTACAAGTGACCACCTCTGGCAGTAGTACTTAGTAGACCACATACATCGGTATGTATTAAGCCCAATAGGTCAGTGGCCCTCTTACTATGCCCAATAAAAGGTGCCTTAGTCATCTTTCCTAATAAATAATATTCGTAGGTGTCAAATGATTCAAAATCAAATGAGTTGAGTAGTCCATCTTGATGGAGTTTTGAAATGCGTTTCTCATTTATATGGCCTAGACGATTGTGCATAGGTAGGTCAGATTCAAATCGTTTGACTTACTCCTCTTGGTAGTTACGTTATAGATATTTTCATTATTGGGAATTTTAAGGTTCAAGTAATAACGACCACTATGCAAATCACCATCCGCATAAAAGACGTCATTAGAATAAATAGAACATTTATTATTCCTAAAACTAAAGTAAAACCTTCCTTATGTAAATAAGAAAGTGAAACAATGTTTCTACTCAAAGCAGGAACATAATAGCAATTGTTCAAAATAAATAAAAGCCCATTAGGCAAAACTAATTCATAAGTGCCTATAGTTAAAGCAGCGACTCTTACTCTATTTCTAACTCGTAGGTCTATTTCACCCTTTTTTAGCTTTCTACTCCTTTTAAGACCCTGTACATTTGTACAAATATGAGTTTCACATGTAATATCTAATACCCATGTAGAAGAAGTAGAAAGATTAATTTCTATAACATAAATACCTAAAGTAATAGCCTCGCTATTCTTCTTATTCTTTAGATCTTCTAGGTAGAGCTTACAGTTTCTCTTCTAATGCCTGAGCTCATTGCAAAAGAAACAAAGTCCTTCCTTGGGAGGCTTTACCTTCTTGGCTTCAAGCTTAGGTTTGGGTTTGGGCTTGTTTTGGTCCTTGGACTTATTGTCTGAGCCCTTTCTCTTTTCTCTGCTTTTGCCTTTCTTTTTCATTCATTTTCCTTTCTAAACCATGAAAACAGTGCTTGGCTTTTTCTTGATATTTGCTTAGCAGTTTTAAGCATCTAATATAGTTCAAAAATTGATTTCTCCATGTTGTTTATATTATAGTTTATGACGAATTGGTCATAATCTTTTGGGAGTGAGTTTAAGATCAAATCTGTAGCTAACTTCTGGCTCATGGGAAATATGAGCCTTTCAAGGTGATCAATATAGCCTTTCATTTTTAAGACATGAGTGCTAACTGATGTACCTTCAACCATTTTACAAGAATGTAAGGCCTTGGTAGTTTCATAACTTTCTTGCCTCGCTTGTTGCTAGAACATTTCCTTAAGATGCACAATCATCTCATAAGCCTCTATGTGTTCCAGATCTCTCTGAAGTTCTGGGATCATGGTAGCTAGGATCAAGCATGCTATATCCACAGAGTCATTAAAATGCTTAGTGAGGGTATCCTTTTGGGCTCTTGGAGCATTGGTTGTAGGCTCCTCAGGAATGGGTTGATTTAGGACATATCACTTTCTCTTATGCTTAAGAACAATTCTTAAGTTCCTAAACCAGTCAAGAAAGTTGGTCCCATTTAGTTTGTCCTTTTTAAGGACAGATCGCAATGATAGTGAAGCAGAATTATTTGTCGACATTTTTCTACAACAAAATATGCAAAATCAAGTTAATAATCTCCCACTAAAAATTAACCCTGAATTTAATTTAGCAAGCTAAGACCTATATTTCACTCAATTGTAAGTCCACTTTGGCAAGACCCTTAAAATTAAGTTATTTAGGTAGGTAACTTGTTTACCAATTACATCACATGTAACTTTTAGATCTTTATGGGATTCTATCATCATATGATCCAACATGTTTAATCCCATCTAATGCCTTGAGACCTAAAACCATTTTGATAGTCTCAATTAAGTCAAACCATTATGAACCTTATGAGTATCACCATTACCCAAGCTGCCTTACTAAGATAACCTAAGTATATCCACTTTAATGGAACATACACTTAGGCGATCAAAGCTTTGACATGTGTTCCAAAATGGGTGGCAGATAAGTATGATTTTTATACATTTTAATTCTCTTAACTTAAGCATTTTAGTGTCCAAATATGGCTTTAGGGGTTTAATTAGGTAGAACTTGATTTCATTAGCCATTTATGCACTTTATGAATTAGTTGGCAAAATTATTAAGTTTTAATGCATGAATTTCTTTTAAATAATTTTATGGATAATTCTATTAAATATTTTTCATTCTTTTGTGCAGATTTTAATGGGCAATTGAAGCTTGAATGAAAATTTGAATTAAAGAAGAGAAGGTGAAGATTGAGCTTCAAGTGTACTTTTTGTGGAGCTAAAAATTGGAGAATGGAAAGCTTAAATCAATGTAGGAACAAGAGAAGGAAAGAGCATAGCTAACACGTGAATGGGCTTGAGAATGTGAAGCAGAGTAGAGATGAGCCATGAGTTTGATGGAATGCTACCAACTTGTGAAGTTATTGTAGGAGAGAAAGAAACACATGGATAAGAATAACGTGCATGAGGGGAGAAGAAAAGCTATGGATTCAAAAGCAAGTAGCTGCATGAAGCATGGTTGTAGACAAAGCAAGCAACTTAGTTGAAACAAGAAGCAACAGCCATGAGGCATGGCTTGGGTGTTGAGGCTGAAGAACAACACGAGATCATGAAGCTGAGCTTGAATAGAGAAGAACGCTGCTGCCACTTCACTCACAAATACACATAAGACATGATTTACGTGAGAATCTTAAGCAACTATATCTCACATAGCAAAACAGTGCATAAAGTAAGAAGAAAAAAATGCTACATGGTGGGCTGGACGAAGAAGCATACTTGAGCAGCCATTCACTCAACATTAACACACATGCATGACTCAAGAAGGAAGAAGCTTCACGTAGCAAACACCAACACGTGGAAGCATGGGTTCAGAAAGATTAGTGTACAGAACCTACGGGTTGGAAGGTTTAAAGAAGCTGCATATAGACCACGTGAGCAAGACGTGGAAGAAGCAGAGAGCAAAACACAAAGAAGAAGATGTGGAAGTATGGGCAATAGCTAAACAAGGAAGAAGTAACTCTAGAACAAGGAGTAGCTAACATAGAACGAAGGAGGCATGCAGCTTGAGTTAAGGGTAGAATGCGAAGAGTGGAAATTAGAGAACCATCCACAAAAGCACTTGAATGGAGCTGCACATGCATGCAAAAACAGAAACAACCACGTTCTGGATTCGAAGAAAGCAAGAAGCTAGGTTTAGTGAGGAGAAAAGCAACCTGAATGAAAGGGCAGAACTTGGGGCTGACATGAAGGATATGAAGCTGAATCACGTGAGAAACTTGAGCTGGGAGCTGACTGTACAGACACGTTATTGTGATAAAGAGAACACATGAGAATTGAAGCCATTCCATTCATGCATTGTGATGACCCTAATCCTCTAATCCTCGTAATTAAGGTTAAATACGTGATTAATAACCATAAAGTAGGGTTACGTGGCATTAAGACTAACTACATATTGGAAATATGGGCAAAATTTGAACCTTAATATTATTAAAGTCATCAACCATATATTTACAAACACTTACGTACCTCAGGGGAAACAAACATTCATTTATGAGCCTTAATTCTATTACCTATCATTTTCAACTCACATTTATCTTCTATCAATGTTTACAAGTCATCCCTTAAGGTTACAACATGGAAAACCAAGATTTTCTAGTCAATATAAGGATTTTAGGACATTTGCTGCGGCCAATTCCCCCTTAGCTGCGGCCAATTCCCCTCGGCTTCACCCCTCGCATCGCGGCAAGTTAGACCTTCGCCGCAGCCAACTTATATGGCGCTGCGGCAAAGAAGTCTCCTGGAACTTCCCTTGCTCGCCTTTCGCTATTGGCCGCGGCCAATACCTCCCTTCGCCGTGGCCAATTCCTCTCTGGAATGCCTAGCTCATTTTCACAAAAGTTCGCCATAGCCAATTCCCCTATTCACCGCGGTGAATTTTTCTCTAGACGACTCCTAGTTTAGCCTCTCATATTTCACCGCAGCCAATTCTATATTCGCTGCGGCGAATTGCTCACTGGTGCTCTCCTTGGGCAACTTCGCCACTATTGGACATGGCTAACCATATTTTGGCCATGGCCAAATGTCTTCTGATCCTACTACACTTAAAACCTTGCCTCATACTCTCCACTCTCCCTCCAATAACCCCTTAAAGTCATTCTACCTTACATTATGCAACTCAAATGGTGTTTATGCACCTTAATTACCCAGCTATTCTACCATCACTAATTCAAAGCTTAAATATAAATTCCTACTCATCCAGCTACCATATGTCAGCCATTTCACATATTGATGTTAGCAGAAATCTCATAAACTTTCGACAATTACATTCAAGCATACATTCCATTAAAGGTTTCATACATCAATAGTTTATATCCACATCCAATGCATCACATGACTATAGTTCCCGAATGGCAAACCATATCACAAATTCAACAGAGCTATGTATATGATGCTATAAGTTCATGCATCAATATCCAACTATAATGAGACTTAAGTCCTTAATGGTTACATTTCAACCAAGCAAAATATAAACGCCTACACTTGGCAACATGAATACATGATGATGTTATACCATAGGAAATACAAAATTTAGCATCTACACTAAATAAGTCAGCCTAAGTGTAGCCTTTTCCCTACATGCCGGAGCTCATGGATTTTCATCCACTTGCTTCCCCTTATCCTTACCCGAAGAACCTTCACCTAAAATATTAATCCCATAAAATGGGGTGAGATATAAATCTCAGTAAACAAGGCAATTCCATCATATATTCCAGTTTAATTAGCATACATGCATAATTTCATATAAGTAACAGCAAAATACCAGTCATATCAGTAAATGAAACAAGTAGGCTATCAAGATTACTATCCCATACTAGCAATCATATTTCCACATGTTAAAAGCCATTAACACCGGATGAGGCCTGTCCACGGCACCTACTCCCTATTGAGCATAACCAAGGCTCAGTGCATCTGGGGTTTGATCATAACCCGGTGCCCAATCGAAGCACATGCATGGGTGGTACCATGGACTCACAAGGTCCAATCACAATTTAATAAATAGCCAACCAATTCATTCAACATTTCAAATCATTCATGTACAGTAACATATGAAATTAAATCAGATATATACATGGAATTAATATAAGCCCGGTTACCTTACTTGTAGACACTTGCAACAGCCACCATTGGTGCAAAAATTCTCCTATAACTATGCATCATAGAATTACTACTCTAATTCATTAACAGTTGTAATCAATACCCAAAGAATTTAAAATGCTAATGACTACCTAAGAATCACTTACCCAGGCACTATAAGTCTCAAATTTAGATTAAAGGGTCATCTACTAGAAACCTCAATATTTAATCCAAAATCCTAAACAAATTCGTACAAAATTAATACCCATATTATAAATCAACTATGGGGGTCTCAAACTAGCAAAGAAAGCATCAAAATGGAGGGTTTATACTTACCTAATGTTAGCCCTAACCTCAACGTACGAATTTCATCAAGAAAATCCCCAAACACCCATATTTCAGATTTTGGGTATGGTGAAAATACTCCAAATGAAAAACTAATTGGACTAAAATGAAGAGAAAGATGAGAGGATTAAGTTATATAACTATTACCTTGGCTGAATCTTGCTTGAAATGTGAGAAAATGTGGATTTAGGTCAAGAACCCTAGCCTCCCCTTTGGACCTCCGAATTTCTCCTTTGTGTTTCAGAAAAATGGGATAGTGGCTGATGCATTTAGGGTTTTAGTTGGGTTTAAGTTCGGTCAAATATGGGTCATGGGTTGCTCCAAGGTCTATCTCTATTTGGGCTTCAGATTTTAACTTGTTGGGCCAACTCTTATGCATTGGGCTGCTGAAATTCCATTGGGCCAGAATAAGTTTTAGGATCTCTGTTGTTTTGGGTCTGAACAAAGGTTATTGGGCCAATTATAAGAGCCTATACAAGGTGGATCTTAGGCCTCTATTAGATTGAATTATATTGGACCTGCACCTAGCTGATTGGGCCTTCGTTAACCTCTTATCATGACTTCCTACATTAATTTGGGCCTAGATGAAATCTTTCTCCCAATTAAATCCCAAACCCATATTAATAATTTATCTCTCTAAAATCTCCATTCACTTAACTTGCCCAATTATCCCATATTAATTATTCTTAATTAACCTAATCCATGATTAACACCTTAATTAATTATGGGGTGTTACATGCATCATTATGTAAATGGGTTGGGTGTGACACACGAAAAGAATAGGTTGGGCACGTGACTTTTAATGAGGGGCTGGAGGCATTGATCCATCGAATAAAAACACTTCATTCAGACGCATGTTTATCATTGTCCATACAGTCCATACACGAGACACTCCGTCATTTTACATTCATTTCATTCTTCGTCCAGCATTCATCCACTCCATTCATTCATATCTAGTCATCCAAGGGCTAAGGAGCTAAGAGTACAAAGCATGTGAAAAATAAAAGAAACACATGAGCAAGACTGGAGGAGAAGGCTATTGATTCATCCATCATATTCATTTTGAGAGACACAATTCATCCAACGTTGTTTACATTCACTTCATCCTTCATCCATTCCACTTCGTCTAGTAGCTTCTCATCCTCCATTCCCATTCCATCTCCATCTCAAATGAAGCTCTGATCCACCTTGTGATTAGTTAGGAGGAAGGCTCTTGAGTTGAAGCTTGAATCCAAGGATTAGAATCATAATTTTGGGCTAAGATTCTCTTATTTTTCCAGCACTTTTCTTTTCTTATATTCTCTTGGTTAAGATTGTATTTGATTAGGAATGTGTGTTGTCTATAATTAGTGGCTAGTTAGACATTAATTAGATGCTTTTTGTTGATTAATTAGTTAGATTAAACACTGAATTTTATACTTTCCTTTAATTTCCCATGTATGCCACGAAGGTGTTTGATGAAATGCATGAGTGAAATTATAAGTTTTATTGTTTCATTTAAGGATTCCTTGGAGTTTGGTTAGTTAATTAAACATCCTAGGGTGTTAATTTAGAGGCTAATTGATTAATTAATCATTCAATTCAAGTGTTCATTGATCCTAATGACAAGAATTAGCGATTTGATGCAAGATTGAGGTTTCAATTCAACATTAAATTATTAATCCCTTGATTCTTGCGTGGTAACTTAAGATAATTTGTATTGGACACAAATAGGGACTCTTAAGCCAGAATTAATCACAATTGGATTAGGATAAGGATAAGGATAGTGGATACCAAGGGACGAATCCAAAGCTAGTCACAAGCACCATTATCAACCATAATTCATTCAATTAGGTAGAATTTAGGAACTTTATTTCAATTTCATTTTATTTAGTTTAATTAGATCAAAAACCCCCTTAATTTAGATGGCTTTTAGGATCCTTTAACACTTAGAAAACCCAATTGAACATTGAACTCCATTTCTAAGGGAGATGACTTAGGTTGTGCCACTAGCTACATATTTAGTCCAACCTAGTTTTATTTTGAGGGTTGCGCGAGGAGCCCGTCAGTGGCATATAAACTTAAAATTTGATTCGAAGGATTTTATTATTATTATTTCATTGTGATTCAAATATTTAATTATCACATGATAATATACTACCATAGTATCTCATACATACATATGATCTCATCATTAAGTATAAAATAAATGTGTCACAATATGGCCCATCTAGCTTATCTCCTCCCAAGCCAATGAGAGGATTCTTCTAAGATAAAAATTACAAAGAGAAAACTCAATTGAACATTTGAGGGGAGTGAGATGAGAAGAGAATGTACATCCAGAATAAATAGAGAGAGGCATGACATGCAAGCTGTATTTTAAAAATTGCAAACCATAAAAACCTAGGGCCATATTATGTACCATACCCATCCAATTCAAACAAGTATAATTCATATATAAAGTTACAAACATCTCATCTCATAAGAAAGGTTGTAAGCATTATGATCTTAGTGTTAAATTAGATTAGGTTGCATTAAACACATTTCATATACAAAAACATGAAGAGACTTGTTAAACAAATTTGTAAACATCCCAATTGAACAATTTATAGTCCAAATTGAACAATTTAAAAGCACATTCCAAATCAAATTTGAACCTCTTTGTAATTCACACACATATGTTGCACATAATATTGAATTGTGGAGTTCAAATATCACTTATATGAAATCAAATTTAAAATTGATTTGAACATATAATATATATATATGAATGCCATATTCAAACACTAATCATGTGAGCCCTTAGTTTGCATACTTATATCACATTGCAACATATTGCATCACATATAGGCCATGCGAAATCACAACAAAAGCTAAATTCACAGAACTTCACATAAAAACTCAATTTAAACAACCATTGACGTGGCTCTGATACCACTATTGGAAATTTTCGAGATGCGCAGCGAAAAATTAAAACCTCAAATTCCTTCCCATAGATCCATCAATGTTGTTTAAATCAAGTAGATCTAGAAATATTTACCCTTTCTGTCGGATCTTAGGAACTGATCTATAGATTTGCTCCCTCTACCAGTATCCACATGAATAGATGCTCAATTCAAATGGCATGCTAACACCTTTTACCAATGTTTATGCACATTCTTGGTAAAGAAGATGCTCTCCTCTCCCTTTCTTTCTAGGCGTCCATACAATGCCTCATACACTTTCTCTCTCTAGATGTTCATACGGCGCTATACAATGTCTGTACACTTTTCTCTTTCTAGGCATCAATATAGTGTTTCGTATGCCGTCCGTATGCTTTCTCTCTTAAGGGTTTTTCTTTAGTTCTGTAGTTCTAGGAAACCCAAATCTCCTACCTTTTTATAAAGGTATCTTATTAAGGTTTCAGATATATTTGATTAATTTAAAAATACATTATTTTAAATCAAATCAAATTTGAATTAAATAGATTAGTTCAAATTTAAGTCTATCTAATAGATTTAAATTTTAACTAACTATTTAATATAAATCTAGAACTTAATTCAAATTTAATTTATCTCATAAATTAAATTTAAATTATCATATTAGTTTAAATTTAAATCTATCATATAGATTTGAATTTAAGACTACTTGATTTAAATTAATTGAAGGATATATATATTTCGAATATATAAATATATATTTCAAATTTTATAAATTATATATATATATCAAATATATATTTATTTATTTATAAAATTCTTCCACTCTAGATTGAACGTGACATTCATTGAATATAGACACAATTTCAGATTCAATGAATTTGAACATGACATTCATTGAATTTAGACACAATTTCAGATTTAATGAATTTGAACATTTTAGCTCGAGTTGACTCGTTCTTGTATGTGACCCTGTAGGCCCATATGATGTTGGCAGTGAGCTGATAACACTATTTGACCCACAAGTCACAAGTGGCCTCTAGCAAGACATTGTGACTACCCAAATCATATAGGGATCAGTGATCCGATGCAACCTATTATGTAACCTTATCACATCCTTTTTGTCACATGATATCTAGATCAAGTATGAGGCATAGAAATTTTATCCTCATCTTACTTGATCAGTACTTTCTCGATCTACGTGCAGACTAACAGTACAAATGAAAACTCTTCCATTCAAGTACGCCCATGCATTTCTCAGTCTCACTCATCGAGGGGCCCAAAGATATCTCTCTATTAATCAGAGGGACAAATCCTATTTTGACCACTCATCTTCTTCTATATGAATTCCACTATACCCGATCATAGCCTTTATGACCACCTTGTTAAAGATAACTTTTGACTATGCCAAAATTAGTGTTCCTCATATAGGAAACTATGGTGATCTTAAGTCTAAGAGCTCGGTGATACGGTTATACATTAGATACGCTTATGACTTAATCTATGTAGCTATCTTATGGCGGGTCGATCCAGCATCTTGTTCCCTAACAAATGCCTATGATTTTGATTCGTATCTTTATACATGATTAACACATAATCATCAATCAAAATCATACTAATCTTAGTTCACCATTGTTCCTACAATGATGATCGACTAGGGATATTTAAGATAATCAAAATGATTTATCCAAGGATATTATCATATGAAATATGCAAAAAATATAATAATAATGTAATAAAAGAAAACTCTTATTTTTTAATAAAGTACAATGTTTGTAATACAATGATTGGCCTATGGCACAATCTCCAACATATTACACTTGTCCAGGAGAGATGAATGTATGCTTTACATCCATTTAGGCCATTGTTATTCAAATTTGAGGAAAATGTACAAAGTTAAAGAAATAAGATATAGAAAAAAAACAATAAATGAGAGGTTTGAAAAAAAAGAAGCAAAAAATCAATTGAAAATAAAAAAAAAGAAGTCTTTTAAATTGAGTTTATAGTTGCCTATACTTGTTGGAAATAAGGCCTAGAAATGCACCTTCTTCCCTATCATAAGTTCCATTGATTGCTCTTGAAGTCCTAAGGTGCCCATTTGTTTGTCTTTCCCTATGTATCCATTCATTTCATTCCTTAGCCTCATTATAATCATAAATAACGTCCTATTGATTTGTTCTTTGCATTTTGCATGGGTGGTGGAGATTTAGAAGCTTGACAAGCCTATAGTAGTGAGTTTTGATAGGTGAAGTTTGAGTGAAACACATTTCCTAAACACTTGAAAGTTGAGAGTAAACACTTATCCATGTGAGGGGCTATGAATTTCAATTCATTCTTTTCAAATGAATTTGCCATGGAGCTTAATTCTTGATACAAGTGAAGTTAGTTTGGATTGTTAAAGTGATTAAAAGTTATGATTAGTCTCTAGCTTGTGATTTTACACTTCTTTTTTTCATTTCTATTTTTCCACTTGCCATTCCATTAGCTTTTTCTTTTGATTTTGAATTTTGAATTTTGCCCAAGAATGCAAAGGTTTAAGTGTGGGGGAATTTGATAAACACATTTTTTTATATATTTTATTCTCTTAAACTTGGGCATTTTAATAGTGAATTATGGCTTTAAGACTTTAATTAGATAAAATTTTACTTTAGTAGCCATTTCTATATTTTAGGAGTTAATTTGTAAAATTTTGGAATTTTAATACACAAATCTTTTAAAATGAATTTTGTGAATATTCATATTTCATCTTTTCCATTCTTTTTGTGCAGATTTTCAATGAAAATTTGGATCTTGAATGGGAAATTGAATTAAAGGAGAAATGGAGCTTCAAGTGTGCATTTATTAAAAAATAAAATTTAAAAATAAGAGAATGAAAAGGAGGCAGCACAATCATCATCATCCATCTTATTCATGAACATTCCACGTAGGCACTCTATTTCATTCACAAGCTCCCACACATTCATGTAGTAGCTCACATAATAACACACAAGCCACCCACTCATACAGTAGCAGACTCAAGCTTGCGTGGAAAGAAAAGAGGAAAAACAACATGTAAAGGAAGGTAGATGAAGCAAGAAGGCTTGAGAGGAAGAAGGAGGAGACAACGGAAGGTTGAAGCTCCAAAACATGAATGAGCTAGTTGATCCATCAATTTCTCCATATAGCTGCAGCTCTCACCGTCGAAATTCCTTCATTTAATCCCTCCATGGCAGCTTGAAGTCTCCTTGGTGGCTAGCTGAAGATTGGATACTCCCAAATGCAAATTTGAGCTCCACATTTCTTCTCTAATTTGGATAAATTCTTCCTTGTTATTCTTTTAATTTCAGCATTGATTCTTTTATTAATTTGACTAGGTTTAACCTATTAATTTAAGAATCTCATTGTTGGAATTTTGCTGGAATTTGCTGGATTAATTTGGATTGTATTTCCTATTTGATTGTTAATTGTGATCATTACATGTTTGTGGAAAATCTAGAATTGGTCACTATGCAATTTACTCTTAATTTCCTCTTAATTATAGGCCAATTGATGCAATGGTTGTTGGATTAAGTGGCTGGAATTTTTATGCAATTAATTGTTTAAGGAATTCATTAATCTAATTGGTTAATTAGCATTTTAAGCGGATTGTGCAACAGATTTTTATGAGCAATTAGGATTGGCTATAGTGTGTTCTTGTTTCTAATTCAATTGATTAATTTTTCAAGGTTTCTTGTAGTTGCAAAATCCTTGAATAATTGGTGAATTGAATCTTGGATGGTCATTCAAGAGTTTTTATGGAGAATACACTAATGAGCAAGAATTTATATCTAATTTTGGTACACTAAAAAGAGAACAAGAATAATTGAATTCTAGGGAGTCCATCTAAAGGCTAGCTACCACATTTTCTTAATTGTTCACTTCACTTAGTCTTAAGTTTTTAATTCTTATCATTTCAAATTTAGTTCAATTAAATTCTAGTATTTCAAAATCCCCTAAACAATTTTCATTTAGTGATACTTATAAATCCTTTTCAAACAATTGACAAATCCAATTCCCTAGCAACGGCACCAAATTTGACGATTATGTCACGCAATCTCAAATAAAACTAGGTAGAAAAATAAATTTATAGGTAATGGTGCAACCTAAGTTATTTCCTAAGAAGTTTTTAGCTCTAATTGTTTGTGAAAGAGTATTTCAACTATTACAAATTGGGAATTATTTAGGGAATTTTAAAATACTAGAATTTAATTGAACTAAATTTGAAATGACAGGAATCAAAAACTTAAGACTAAGTGAAGTGAACAATTAAGAAAATGTGATAGTTAGCCTTTAAATAGATTCCTTAGAATTCAATTATCCTTGCTCTCTTTTTAGTGTACCAAAATTGGAATTAAATTCTTACTCATTAGTGTATTCTCCATAAAAACTCTTGAATGACCATCTAAGATTCAATTCACTAATTGTTCAAGGATTTTGCAACCACAAGAAACCTTGAAAAATTAATCAATTGAATTAGAAACAAGAACATACTATATCCAATCCTAATTGCTCATAAAAATTTGCTGCACAATCCACTTAAAATGATAGTTAATTAATTAGATTAATGAATTCCTCAAACAATTTATTGCACAAAAATTCTAGCCACTTAATCCAATAACCATTGCATTAATTGACCTATAATCAAGAGGAAATTAAGAGTAAATTGCACAGCCACTAAGTTTGGAATTTCCACAAACATGTAGAGATCATAATAAATTTTGACGGGTCATATCACACAACCATCAAAATAAAACTAGGTTAGATTAAATTCTATAGTTAGTGGCACAACCTAGGTCATCTCCCTTGGAAATGGAGTTCAATATTTAATGGAGTTTTCTATGTGTTAAAGGATCCTAAAACTATCTAATTTAGGGGGGTTTGATCAAATTAAAATAACTAAAATGAAATTGAAATAAAGTTCCTAAATTCTACTTAATTATATGAATTATGGAAGAATGATAGACTTGTGACTAGCTTTGGATTCATCCCTTAGTATTCACTATCCTTATCCTAATTCAATTATGATTAATTTTAGTCTAAGAATTCCTAATTATGGTCATGGCAAATGTATCTTGAGTTACCACACAAGAATCAAGGGATTAACAATTTAATGTTGAATTGAAACCCCAATCTCGCATCAAATCGCTAACTCTTGTCATTAGGATCAATGAACACTTGAATTGAATGATTGATTGATTAATTAGCCTCTAAATTAACACCCTAGGAGATTCAATTAACTAATTAAACTCTAATGAATCCTCAAATTAGACAATTAAGCACACCAATTTTTACAAGCATTTCATTAAATACCTTGATTGGACACATGGAAAATGGTAGGAAAATAAAAATTCAGCATTAAAATTAATCAATTAAAACATCAATTGCTCTCCTAATTAGTGTCTAACCAGTCACTAAATACAAACTATGCTAATCCTAATTTGATACATCTCAACCAAGTATGTACAAGAAAATAGAAAAATGTAGAAAGATCTAAGAATCTTAGCCAAAATTCCTTTTCTAATCTATGGATTCAAGCTTCTCCAAACACTTCTTCTAAGCTAATCACAAGGTGGAGGATTAGAGCTTCATTTGAATGGAGATGGAAGTGAGAAAAGTGGAGGAAATGGCGTGGAAAGGATGGAGTGTATTCTGGATATGCGAATGACGATGGTGTATGGCATGGATCCCCCCTCTGAATGAGTGAATGGTTCTCTGGATAGATGAATGGATCCAACACCCCCCTCTCACATGTTCATCATATGCTTTATTTATTTCTTTGTCCACGTGCTCAGCCCTTCATTCTCAATTGCCCATAGCTTCTTTCTCTTTTCTTTATATGAATCACGTGCTTCCTCTTGTGTATATGAGTGTGAGCCCCATTATGAATGGATGATGATTCTTATTTCCTTGTGCTTTCCACGTGTAGCTTTCCTTTCATTCTGCCTAAGCTTCGTGTATGTTTCTTGCTTCTCTCTTAGACAAATACATAGCTTCTTCTTCTCAATGCTCATGGTATGTGAGTTGAACATTTGTTACTTCTCATGTGTTGTTTCCATGTAAACTTCTTCTCTAATTCAGTTGCTTTTCTCCACTGGTTTTGCATATGTGAGCTTTCTTCATTTTCTTTCAAAATCGTAGCTTATCCATGCCCAGTTGCTTCTTCGTAGTGGCTTGGCTTCACTTATTGATTCTTTGTGTTTTCTGCTTATCCAAGTCCCTCGTTAGCTTAGCTTCTTCATTTGTTTTCTCCATATTATTTCTGCCTAGACTAATGCATTCTACTGTTCTTGAGCTGCATTCTTCATGTTCTTCCCTATCAAACAGTGGCACGTTCTATGTGAGATAACCCGTAGCTTCTCTTAGCTTTTGTAGTGTTTTCTTTTCTCATTTTCACGTTATTCTCCAACTTGTTTTCTTTATATTTTTCCCACATTGCTTTTCCTCCATCATGTGCTCCTTCATACAGCTTCTTCTTCATTTACTTCCATGTTATCCACGTTCTGCTCTTTATTCTAGCTTTTTCCAAAACAGAGGCTGCTTCCTTCTCTTTCTCTTCTACACAAAATTATGGCTTCTTCATGCTATTCCTCTCCTCTGTTTTGCTCACATGCACATAGAACTCAAGCTCAAGTTTGCTTCTTGCTTTGCCTTCTTATCAAAAGAAACCTGTAGCTTCTTGTAGCTATTGTAGTGTTTTCTTTTCTCCTCAAGAAGCCCTCACGTCTAGAAACCCATGCACTCTCCTTCTTCTCTACTTTGCATGAGTGTGTATTTGTGGCCTAAACTTCTCCTCAGCTTATTCTTTACGTTAGCTTCTGTCCACTCAAGCTGCTATGCATATGAGTCTCATGTTGCCTTTTGAGTTTTCCTCCACGTCAGAATTGCATGGTGTTTGAAGCTATGTGGATGAACTTGAGAGAAAAGTGCTACATGTTTTCTTGTGATTATCAAAGTAAATGAAGCCTTCTCTCTAGTTGCACACATGTACACTTGAAGCTCACCCCTTCTCCAAATCAATTTACCATTCAAGCTTAAATTTCCCATTGAAATTCTGCATAAAAAAGTGGGAAAAATCAAATAGGAATATTCACAAAATTATTTAAGATAAATTTATGTATTAAAATTCAATAATTTGTAAATTAATTCCTAAAATATAGACAATGGTTAATTAAAATCAAATTCTATTCAATTACATCCATTAAGTCATTTTTAATTATTAAAGTGCCAAAATTAGGAGGATTCATGTATATAAAACTCATGCTTATCACCCTAGGGGACTTACCACTTCATTTTTTGGATGCTGAAGTTTGATGGTTCTGTAGAACAAAGGGAGAAATTTCGCACATGTGAGAAGGTGGCTAGGATTCCTCATCTTCTAGGCTCCAATTTACAAATTTAGAGAAAGATTAAGCCAAGGTAACTTACATATAACTTAATTCTCTCTTCTCCTTCTTCGATTTGGCTCAATTGGTTTTTTATTTAGAGCATTTTCACCTACATCCAAAATCTGAAATGTGTTGTTTGATGTTCCATGATGGATTTTTAGAGGTTGAGGCAAGGAGTGTTGTTAGGTAAGAATCCTTTTCCCACTTTGATGCATTTACTACTAGTTTGAGACCCCTAAAGTTAACTTATGATATGGGCTTTGATTTTATACAAAATTACCCAGAAATCGGAGTGAATTATAGTAGTTTTTGGTGTGGGGAAGCTAGAACCCGAAATTAGAAACCATTGGTAGTTAGGTAAGTTACCTTTAGGTAGTCATTTGTAGTTCAACTCTTTGGATATCTGATTTATTGCTAGACATAATGATAATTATACTTGTCATAGGCTTGATGTGTATTTGGTTTCTAATGGTAGCTAGAAGAAGAGTAATTGGCTTCATTGAGGTAACTAGGGTTAATTTTCTAATTCCATGTATATGTTCATGTTCATCTGGTATTTGCTATGCATGTATGATTTTGAAATGCTAAATGACTGGTTAGCTACTTGAATTGTATTGTGATTAGACCTTGTAAGTCCATGGTGGAGCTATGGTGTGGCTACCACCTATGCATTGTGCTTCGATCGGGCATCAGGTTATGATCAGACCCTTGGATGCACTGAGCTCAGGTTATGCTCATTGGGGAGTTGATACCATGGACAGGTCTCTCTTAGTGTTATTAGTCTTTAATATATTGGATGTGATTACTGGTATAGGATAGTAGTCACTTGTAGCTCAACTAGTTTATTTGCTAATTGAATTGATAATTCTGGTATTTGATGATATGAAAATATATTATGTTGATTAATTTGATATATATATCTATAGAATTTGCCTTTTATTACTGAGATTGTATATCTCACCCTGATTGTAGGTTAACATTTTTAGGGACTGGACCTCTTAGTGGCAAGGAGAAATTAATGGAAGCATAATGTATGGTTTGATAGCACATAGGTTTGAAAACCTTGTAAAATTGGGTTTATGTAACAAGAATATTAGTTTTTATGTATTTACATCATAAATTGCCAAGTATAGGGGTTGGTAATGTAATCTAATTGCCATGGAATCAAACATTATGACTGTAATTGACTAATAATTGATGAATGACTTGATGCCTTGTAGCCATTAGCATTAGCCCAATAAATATGTGTAATTGAACCATTTTTGCTATCATGAAATGGGGGTTGACTAATATGAAACCTTGTTGATCCCATGATATGGTTTACTATTTGGAAATATAATCATGTGACACATTAGATATTGACTTAAGTGAGTGATGCATGGAACCTTGAATGGAATTATGTTTGAGTAATAATGTTAGTAGTTTATGAATCCTTTGCTATCATAAATCCTTGAATTGCTGATATATGGTAGTTAGATGAGTAAGAATAAACATCTAAGTCTTGAATTGGTAATGATAGGTAAGTTGGGTGAATCAGGTAGACTAATGTCATTAAAGCCTTACAAATTAAGGTAGAGTGGCCTTGTAGTGTTACTAGAGGGAGAGTTAGAGTGTATGGGATGAAACATAGAAAGAAATAGTGCAGAAGAGGGCCATGTTGTGGCCAAGAAGAGCTAAGTCGTGGCTAAGTGTCAAGTAGAGGCGAGGAGCACCATGGCGTAAAATGAAAAGTTGCCCAGGGAGGGAAACAAACAGCAACCTCACTGTGGCGCAAGTCGAATGAATTAGGGAATGAGCATTCCAGCAGTTAGTTTCACCGCGGCGTGAATCAAGAAATTTGCTATAGTAGGTCTCAGGGTTTCTTTCTGTTGCGGTAAGGGTCCAACTCGTCGCGGTTTGTGAAATTGTGAGAAGTTGAACCTGAGAGCAACTTCATTGCAACACAAAAATCTTAAGCTCTGATGCAAGATGCGAAATTTGGTTTTGAGATTCCAGTAACCAATTTAACCATGGCGGGGAAGGTCTAAGCTGTGGCAAAGGTTCCCAAACTCTTATTTTTGACCTAGAAATATTGAATTACACTATGTTAATGTTGTGCAATGACTTGGGAGTCTTTACATGAGGTTTTTTGAGTTGAAATTAGTAGCAAGATGGATCTAATGTCTTAAATGATAATTATGGTCACTTATGGACTTGATTAGTTGTGGTTATTTAACTAATGACCCTAATAATATCAAGGTTCAAATTTTCCCACTTTTTTCTATTTTAATTAATCATAATGACTTTATACCTCGATTTGTGATTACTAATCATGCTATTAAGCCTAATTATGGTAATTAAGAATTAGAGTCATTACAATTTTAAATGGCATTTTGCCACCCTATAAGCATGTCTTTTGAAAGTATGTAAAATAGGGTTTTAAGTGCACTCTAAATGGCCTAAAGTATAGTTAAAAGTCAAAGAACTCTAGGAGAAGTGGTTATGAAATCTTGATGTTAATGATATGTATATGTGATATTTTTAGGACAAGCTAGTGAAGCTCCATCTCATTGTAAGTGTAAGATAAGAAAGAAAAGGAAACAGAGCTAGTGATAGAGCAAAGAAGTTAGAAGTCTTATTGGTTTCTTATCACCTACATAAGTTAGCTTACTCTTCCCTATCTAATTGCATGCAGACTTGTTTGAGCTTGATATGCATTGTGTTATATTGGTTATTTTATCACAGTATATGCTATATTGCATTGCATTACATTAGTTATATGTCCTATTTTGCATGTTATGTTTAACAAGCTGAGATTATGAGATAAAAAGTGGTAATGGGAATGAACTTTGTAGTTGTCCTAAGCCCAAGAGAAAGGCCTAAGCTGAGCTGAGATTCATGGGCATGATAGAGTGTATAATAAACATGTAAAGCATTTATGAAGTTTTCCATAACCATGCATACTTGTATTATTCTTGCTTAACTGTTTCATGTTTATTTTAGGTGATTTGCATATAGCTACTGAGATTCTTTGGAATCTCATCTCCATCTTTATTTTCCCACTAAGTAGTGCTAGGTGGGAGCTCCAGTGTCAACAAAGGAAAAGAGAGAGAATGATATTTGGATTTGTAGAACTATATGAATGTTTTGTACCTAATTTTGTAGTAATGTACAAAGAATGTATATGGATTATGTTTAACTCTGCCAAAATGTGTGATGTATGTCACACCATATCAAACCATATCGAGATATTTCTCAAATAATATCAATAATGGCATAAAACAATCATTTTCATGAAATTTACCCTCTTAGCAGCAGAAATAATCATTATTAAAGGCCAAAATAATTTAATCTTTGGATAAATTAACCATATGGCCTTACTAACATCATCTTTCATCCAAAAAACTCTTAATGGACTGTAAATATCACAATTCAAGGCTTGCATGTTAGGTTTAAACCATCCATATCCAATTCCATACCAAACATGCATCAACACATTATATAAGAAGACTTTGTACTTACTAACAGAAACCTTGTTGACAAGGTCTCAGAATTTACACTACAAATTATAAGATCTTGTCGACAAAATCTTGGACCCAATGACAAGATGTTATCTCAACCCCTAAATTAACCTAGTTCATTGTCAAATTCATCTTTAACAACCTCTAACCAACTCATGCATGTCAATCATAGAGTTCCAAGCCACATTCATATGAGTTTCAAGCAAAGTTCACCCTTTTTCATAAGTTTTCAACACTTAGTTTAGGCCACTAGGGGTTCATTTTGAGATATAGGGGTCTAAACTTGAATCTTTCCATCCCTAATTCATTTCCATCATAAACAAGTTTGTTCATGCCCATTTTAGCATCTTTAGCTCAAAGAACACCAAAATCCTTATAGAACCCGAAATGACACCAAACACATAAACTCTACACTCAATTTAAAAATTCATAACTTGAGCTAGAGAGCTCTAAATCATGTAAATGAGGAATTTGGAAAGATCATAGTGTCTTCTAACTACCATAAAAATTTCAAATAAAAAAAATTGCATTTGGCCCATGAAAACGAATGGAATAGTGTTGCAGGTCTGGAATTCATTCTACAGTAGACCAAAAAATTCAAAATTTTGTTTCTCATTCTTCAAAGATCCAAATGAGGTGATCTTGATGGGCATGAAAAGTGTATGATGCCAAATATATGCCTGAAAAATTTCATGAGAATTGGACTTTATTTGGCCCTCCAAAAGCACCAAAAACCAAACTATCAAGAAGCATAATACTATGACAACTTCTGCATAATTTAGACAACTTTGAAAAATCATAAAATACTCCATAGAGCCCCAAAAATTCTGCTCATTAGCTCTATGAAACACTCTCAATGAGATTTATATGACGGCCTAATTTCATGGCCAACTCATTCATTTTCTCTAGTTTTGGTTTATGTGCAAAATATGGCTTAGTTTTGTACCATAATGGGGTCAAATTGCACCAAATGCCCTTCCAAGCATACCATGACCATTTGAGCACATCCAAAAGCTTAAACATAGCATGTAGAAGCATCATAATAGATCTCAATCCTTATGGAACTCAAATTCACTATTCCACCTGCATAAATACACATAGACATCATGGGTCAAGGATGTCCAAATTATACATTCTCATACATTTCATTCCAAATCTGGTTCATGCAATATGTTTACATGTTTTTGCATGTGCTTAAGGGTTTACATCTCAGAAATAACTTATACATACATACTTTGACATCAATTTGCACAAAAAACTATTCTATTTTCAAAGTATTATAATTCACACTCCTTGGCCTCCATTCTTAGCTCCTTAGGCTTCACCTAGAGAAAGTTAGATGGGAAGTGGGGGAGAGTGAGATTCAAAGAATCCCAATAGCTCCATCACCCTTTCAAGCAAGCATACATGGCATATAATTATGTCAAAGAACATAAGTATGAAAGAAACACTTTCAAGAACCATTCAAATCATGTTTTCAAGATCACATAAACATGTCAAGATCAAAACCAAGCTCTAGGATTTTTGGTCTAGCCTTACCCTATTATTTGGAACTTTTGGATTAGCCTCACCCATTTTTTAGGGACTTTTGACTTAGCCTTACTCATTCTAAGAGATTTTGGCTTTGTCTCACCCATTCTTAGAGACTTTTGGTTTTAGTTCACCCATTCTAAGGGACTTTTGGCATAACCTCAGCCATAAAGAGCAATTTCACAATCAAACTTAATTCAAGAAGCATATTGGTACCAAAACATCAATTCAATAGCTATAGACATGTCTTATGGCTCAAACATGCATACAAGCATTCAATGACAATCACATGACCAAGAAATGCATACAAGAAAGGATTGAGAGCTACCTTTCTCAAGAAGCACAAATTTTCTCCCTTGGTTTCCCATTTCCTCTCTCAGCTTTGAAGCATACTTGGGATAGACTTGATTTGTTTAGCCTATACACTTTAAATAACACATAAACAAATCAATGGAACCATCTCTAGTCTCATCAAATCTCTACACAAGCTACATCTAGCTTATGCCACCATTATGGTTCTTTACAAGAGCATAATGAAGTAACTCATACAATTCAAGATCTTGGCTCCAATTTCTCACTCAATCTAAGTCACATGAATCCATTTAAACTCTTTGGAGTCACCACCAACTCAATTTTATAAGCCAGTTGCCAAGTTTCTTCTTTATGTCTACAAAAGGAACTTAAACTCTCATTTTTGAAATCATGGTTTCTAAATTCAAACCAATTATTCCTTTGGTATTTATTAGTCATTCCCAGGCCATTTGTATCATCTGAATCAAAGAAAACTCTCCCTAGGTGCTAGTTCTCTCTCTTGGTTGAGATGTTCACATACTTAGGGAGCCCATGAAGTTTTCTTTAATTTCTAGGAAATTTGCCATCCATGGAGCTTACTAGATGTCTTAAGAGCTCAAACATGCTCTTAGACAATCTAAATCATCATTAGAAAACTTCATAAATCCTTAGGTGCAATCAAATCCCTAGTTTCTAATACTTGCTTTTTAAGTTATATTGCTTCCAAATGGTTCCTTAAGCTTTTAAACCCCATTTTCTATTAAGTTTAGACTAGAATTAAACTTCCTACCTAATGCTCTAATTCTGGCTGAGACACTCAAGCAAAGGAGAACCAAGAAGAAACGAGTTAGGCTATAGTTTCTTACCTTGCTTTCAAGCTTTCCAAGAGAGCTTTCTTAAGCTTTCAAGAATTCATCCAAACTCTTACTTCCCTCTACTGAACCAGCCATGAAACACCTCCTCTCAAAAATCTAAAACCATCAAGAGAAAGAGAATGAAAAGAGGAGAAAATTTCATAACTAACTTGTTGCAAAATTTCATATATTCTCATACCTTTTTGCCTTAGTTTCCTTTCTCTCTCTTCTCCCAAGTTCCATACCATTTTTAGTCTAGTTTTGAGCTCAAGTGGCATTCTAGAAGGGTGGAGAAGCTGACTTGGTTATATTAGAAGGTGGAGGATAATGTTTATAAAAATTCCTGAAATACCAATTACGTCCCTCCACTTCTGTTCCTTCATTTGTGTCGATTTTAGTTCCTTTTTAAGAATCATCTCTTCCATATGAAAATTTAGGTCCTCTAATTCATAAAATGCTTTTGGTTCTATCCAAATTAGATTTAAAACTTTACCAAACCCTTAGGTCAAATTTTTGGTTAACTCTTTGCCAAAAACGCACACTGGAAGGGTTTTAACCATTAGGATGGTTCCCATAGTTTTTGGGACCTCTAAGAAGCTTGGGAAACTTAATTTTCCCATTTAAGGATCCCTCCTTTGGGTTTTTTAAAACTTTCCCAAATTACAATTTTGCCACTTGCCCTTGTATATTCTTGTTCGACCATTTGGCTCTAATTCTGGGCTATCTTGAGGCTCTAATACACATTTTTAGATGTTCTAATTAACATTCAAATCTTAATTAGCCTCAATCCACTTTACTTCAGGGTCCTCATTTATTAATCACACGATTTTGTTTTTGGTTTTTCATAGTTTTATTGGCCTTTGTTAGGCTCGTGACCCTTTGTAAGTAATTCATTCCACATTTTAGGAATGTTTTTAGATTTCCAAATCATAGGATATCACATTTCACCCTCTTAAAAATAAATTTTGTCTTTAAAATTTGGGACATTCTCATACTTTATAATAAGTGAGGGGATTGACAGTTATGTATGGGAGACTTAAAGAACAACATTGTTCTAGCTAGGTTAATAAAGAAGATAGGGCAATTTAGTAATCAACTGGTCCCACTCTCTCAAGTAC
The DNA here is from genome assembly GCA_026724425.1 of Erythrophleum ivorense. NCBI lineage: Eukaryota > Viridiplantae > Streptophyta > Magnoliopsida > Fabales > Fabaceae > Erythrophleum > Erythrophleum ivorense. The sequence goes on from JAIUCV010000008.1 coordinate 29,178,117, forward strand.
ATCAAATGGACCATAAAACAAGATTGAGCCCTTTCTCATTTTGACAAACCAACCCACTCAAGTGATTGAATAAACATAATTTCCAATCACAAATCATACTTCAATGGCCCTATGCTTTTATCGCCTAGTGGTTTGGTCTATCCTTTTCCAAGTCTATCAATCTCCTTTCACCTAGCTTAGCTCAACTCATGGTGAATTCACAATTTCTTCCATGTAAGGTTCTTTATAGATGCATTCAAATATTGGAATGTTAATCATCATTCACATAAACATAGGTATAAATAATCCTGCATTCCAGTTTTATCTATTTCTCGATACATATCCCTTCAACGTATCACTTGAAATCCAACTAGTCTTTTTTACCAGACCATTCATCTAGCGGTGATAGTCAATGGTAGTATTGAAGTTTAATCTAATCTCTGCCTAAAATATGTATCAGGTACAACATTATTCATTACTCTATGAGATCATATTGATTCTTTCCTATGTCATAGGGCAATTTATGTAGCTCTCACATAGGCTTAATTAATAACAATGCATAACCTTGTTAATACACTTTTAGTTACCCATATATATGCATGAAATCTAAACAATATTTTGGGTAATCCTATGATAGCATCCACATTTGTGGATATTGTTCATATTGGAGTCACCTCAATTGGTCACACCTCTTCGAGTTTTGTTCCTCTTGTGATACCATCTCCATACAGAGCCCTTAGTGATATTGTCCCTGTTATGGCACTTGACACGTCAGCTTGGTGAGGTTTTGTTCTCAAGGACACCTCAATTAGTCACAACCCCAAAATGCATAGCCGAAAGGGAGGGTACCATTCTCGTTACTGGGAAAACATATCCACTTTATATTATCTCTTTATCTCACTTAAATATATTTATAATAACTCAACTCATCCTTGGCAATTAGTCATAACTTTCTGTCAAATCAAGCATCTAGCCACATCTTGGGTAATTTATCTTCATTTCCAGTCACTAACTAATCTTTCCAAACTCTAGCACACTTTGATAACTTCTAAGAACATTACATATCTCTTATTATGTGCTTCCATTTACACTTTCCTTTCAATTTATCTATATTCGGTGTATGAACTTCATCATGGTACATTACCATTCCATCCTCAGACTTTTGGAATTTTGAGGTCTTTTCCAGGGCAGATCCCATTCTAAACATGACCCAAAGTCATCCTCTCTCTCTCTCAGGGCATTTAACATCTGGGCTTTCAATCATTTTCTAGATTTCTCTATATGTTTCTATTCACAAATCATTATGCAGGCTGTTTATATATATATGTCTACACATATGGACATTCTACTTAAAATATCGGCTATCTCACTGGCCTTATTTGGATGGTATATCTTCTAAAATCCCATCCATAATTTCAGTTTCACATTTAATCATTTAACTCTTTGATTGGATAGGTATTCTAGAAATTTGTGGTCATTATATATTCTCATTATCATTATACAAGTAATATCTCCTAGTTTGAGGGCAACAACCACTATAGCTAACTCTAAAACAAATGTGGGATAGTTCTCAACATGTGGCCTCAACAATCCAGAGGCTTCTACCACTCTACCCCTTGTTTATCAATACACATCCTAACCCTTTACACAAATATAACTATAAACCACATGGTTTACCAGGGTTAGGTACATCAACACAGGGGTAGTGGTCATATGGAGTTTCAACTCCTATAAACTCCTTTCACTACTGTCATCCCACAAAAATGGAAACTCTTTTCTAGTTAGCCTCGCTAGTGGTAAGGTTATCTGAGAAAGCCTTATATAACTTTTTATCACACACTGCCAACCTAGAAAACTTTTGACCTCAATGATGGTTTAGGCCTGTCCCACTATAATACAATCTTAACTTTACGAGGATCAATTACAACCCCTGCCTGTGACAACACATGACCTATAACCTCACTTTAGTTGAGTAAAACTCACATTCATTAAGTTTGGCACATCATCTTAGATTTCTCAAAGTCTCAAGGACTCCTCTTAGATATCTCTCATGTCTCTTAACTGCCCTGGAATACACAAAATATCATCATTAAAGACCATTTCAAAAGTTTTACTCAACATAGTCTGAATACCCTATCAATATCGTCCATAGAACAGCCAAGGTATCATGCAAGTCAGATGATATGACCAAGAACTCATAACATCCATATCCATTATGAACCCATTTTTAAGACATCTTTAGTTCTTATCTTCTATTAATAATGCCCAAATTTAAACATTTATTTTAGAAAATAGTAATGCCTTTAACTGATTCAAAGATCATCACTTCTAGAGAGGACATGAATTCTTAATGGTAACCTTGCTATATTCTCCATAATTTATGCATAATCTTAGGCTACTAATTCCCTAAGTAACACACTAGGGTATATGAACCCTTTCAATAACTACTTTCTCAATTCACCTTTTTAGTTCTACTAGTTAAGTGGGAAATAACTATAAGGAGCTTTAAAATCAGTCCAGATCTAGGCACAATAAAATAAAGGAACTCTATCTCTCTCTTTTATGAGGTAGATCACTGGAATCAACATCTTTGGGGAAACTTCTAAGAATTCCCCATTATGGGGATCTTTGCCATCCCTTTTTTCTTACCTCAATTCACAATTAGGAGCTTTGAACATCTATTCTCCAACTATCTCTCAGCCTGGATTGTGGACAAGAAAGTAACTCAACTCCAACACTCATTTCACACTAGGCATAGTGTTATATTCAGGTAAGGTGATGATCTATATAGTCACATTCAAATGCAACCGTGTTACTAACCATCCAGTGCATGCTAACGATCAATTTATAACAGGTAAAAGCATGCATCATAATTCAATAATAGAGAACAACAATCAATTCACACAGTGACACTTATTATACATAGGAAGTGCTCATGCGGCCTTTAGTAGAAACAAATGCAAACAAACCATAAGGCAGAGTATTAACATACAAACTTAGTTCCTCAAATGATACACATGGGATAATACCTAAATCGATCACAACAATAAGTGGAAACCATCAATGCTATCATGCCTCTGGTTAAACTAAGAGATTCATTGATCTTATACTCTCACAACTCTTTTCAATCTGGGAGGTACCACTAGCCTCCTATTACATGAGAGCAACCACTTTGCCTTAGTCAAAATCTAAGCAGAAGGCACCGCATGTCAGAAGTCAACCCCAGCTATATATCTAACCTCCCACATCTATAACGTGTCACTTAGGATGGTTGTCCCCTCTCGAGATTTCACTATCCCAACATACCTTACCTTCCTTCCCAACACTAGCAGAGACATTCCCATCATCTATTCATCTTAACCCTTTTCAATTCTAGGGTTTCTTTTTATCTAATCCTTTACTTGCATCAGACCTTACAAGTTGTTTTCAATCATTTAATTAATCTCCCCGACAAGGGCACTACAAGCTCTAATGGGGGTTTCAATGTCTTCCCTTTTAGGGTGCAGGTAACTTGTCAGGAATTAATTACTAAGGTTTTAGGGACATTTTGGTTATCACCATCCATCTCTACATCCTGACATAGCCTGTTCTTACCTCAAGTGATTTATAACAATGTGGGACTTTCAAAATTTGCCCTAACGAATCTACCCCATCCAATGCCCACCAAATTACGCAAAAGAACCACAATCACAACATGTATACATAACATCACAACATGCGTAATAAAACCACTATTCCTGACAAACTCACATTACATTCACAAACAATCCTAATGCACCCTAATTCCAACATTCCAAGGTCCAATAATAAAGCTAGGTTGTCTGAACCATTGCATTGATACCAATAAATGTCACACCATATCAAGCCATATTGAGATATTTCTCAAATAATATCAATAATGGCATAAAACAATCATTATCATGAAATTTACACTTTTAGAAGTGGAAATGATCATTATTAAAGGCCAAAATAATTTAATCTTTGGATAAATTGACCATATAGCCTTACTAACATTATCTTCCATCCATAACACTCTTAATGGACTGCAAATATCATAATTTGAGGCTTCCATGTTGGGTTTAAACCATCCATACCCAATTCCATACCATACATGCATCAACACATTATATAAGAAGACTTTGTACTTACTATGGAAACCTTGTCGACAAAGTCTCAGAATTTGCACTACAAATTATAGGATCTTGTCGACAAGATCTTAGACCTAGGCGACAAGATGTTATCTCAGCCACTAAATTAACCTGGGTCATTACCAAATTCATCTTTAGCAAGTTGTAACTAACTCATGCATGTTAATCATAGAGTTCCAGGCCATATTCACATGAGTTTCAAGCAAAGTTCACCCTTTTTCATAAGTTTTCAATAGTTAGTTTAGGCTACTAGGGGTTCATTTTGAGTTATAGGGGTATACACTTCAATATTTCCATTAACTAATTCATTTCTATCATAAACAAGTTTTTTCATGCCCATTTTAGCATGTTTAGCTCAAAGAACACCAAAAATCCTCACAGAATCCAAAATGATAGCAAACACGTAAATTCTATACTAATTTTAAAAATTCATAACTTGAGATAGAGAGCTCCAAATCATAAAAATGAGGACATTTTGAAAATCTCATAGTGTCCTATGACTACCATAAAAATTTCAAATAAAAAAAACTATGTTTGGCCCATGAAAACTAATGGAATAGTGCTATAGGTCTGGAATTCATTTTGCAGCAGACTAGAAAATTCAAAATTCTGTTTCTCTCTCTACAGAGCTTCAAATGAGGTGATCTTGGTAGCCATGGAAAGATTATAATGCCAACTATATTCCTATAAAATTTCATGGGCATTGGACTTCATTTGGCCCTACCAAAACACTAAAACCCAAATTGTCAAGAAGCATAGTACCATGACAATTTTTGTATAATTTGGACAACTTTGAAAAATCATACAATATTTCACAAAGCTCAAAAAAATCTGTTCTTTCACTCTATGAAACACTCTCGATGAGATCTATATGGTTGCCAAATTTCATGCCCAAACTCTTTCATTTGCTTTAGTTTTGGTTTAAGTACAAAATATGGTTTAGTTTTGTACCATAATGGAGTCAAATTGCACCAAATGCCCTTCCAAGCATACCATGACCATTTGAGCACGTCCAAAAGCTTAAACACAGCATGTAGAAGCATCATAATAGATCCCAATCCTTATGGAACTCAAATTCACTATTCCACATGCATAAATATGCATAGACATCATGGGTTAAGGATGTCCAAATCGTACATTCTCATACATTTCATTCCAAATCTGGTTCATACAATATGTTTACATATTTTTACATGTGCTCAAGGGTTTACATCTCAGAAATAACTTATACATACATACTTTGACATCAATTTGCACAAAAAACTATTCTATTTTGAAAGTATTGCAATTCACACTCCTTGGCCTCCATTCTTTGCTCCTTGGACTTCACCTAGATAAAGTTAGATAGAAAGTGAAGGAGAGTGAGATTTAAAGAATCCCAATCGCTCCATCACCCTTTCAAGCAAGCATACATGACATATAATTATGTTAAAGAACACAAGTATATACCAAACACTTTCAAAAACCATTCAAATCATATTTTCAAGATCACATAAACATGTCAAGATCAAAACCAAGCTCTAGAGACTTTTAGTCTAGTCTCACCCTATTATTTGGGAACTTTGGATTAGCCTTACCCATTTTCTAGGGACTTTTAACTTAGTCTCACTCATTCTAAGAGACATTTGGCTTTGTCTCACGTATTTTTAGGGACTCTTGGCTTCACCTCTTTTATTCCAATGGACTTTTGGCATAACCTTACTCATAAAGAGCAATTTCACAATTAAACTCAATTTAAGAAGCATATTGGTACCAAAATATCAATTCAATAGCTATAGAATTGTCTCATGGCTCAAACACATATACAAGCATTCAATGACAATCACATGACCAAGAAATGCATACAAGAAAGGATTGAGAGCTACCTTTCTCAAGAAGCACAACTTTTCTCTCTTGGTTTCCCGCTTCCTCTCTTAGCTTCACAAGCACACTTAGGGGAGACTTGATTTGCTTGGCCTAGACATATCAAACAATTCACAAACAAATCAATGGAACCATCTCTAGTCTCATAAAATCTCTACACACGCTACATCTAGCTTATGCCACCATTATGGTTCCATACAAGAGCATAATGAAGCAACTTATATAATTCAAGATCTTGGCTCTAATTTCTCACTCAATCTAACTCACATGGCTCTATTTAAACTCTTTAGAGTCACCACTGACTAAATTCCATGAACCAATTACCAAGTTGCTTCTTTATGTCTTTAAAAGGAACTTAAACTCTCATTTTTCAAACCATGGTTTCTAAATTCAAACCAATGGTTCCTTTGGTATTTATTGCTCATTCCCAAGCCATTTGTATCATTTGAACCAAAGAAAACTCTCCTTAGGCACCAGTTCTCTCTCTTGGCCAAAATGCTCACATACTTAGGGAGCCCATGGGGTTTTCTTTAATTTCCTAGGGAATTTGCCATCCATGGAGCTTACTAGATGTCTTGAGAGTTCAAACATACTCTTAGACAATCTAAATTATCATTAGAAAGCTCCATAAATCCTTAAGTGCAATCAAATCTCTAGTTTCTAATACTTGTTACCTATAGCCCCTTTTTGAGTTCTGTTGCTTCCAAATGGTTCCTTAAGCTTCAAAACCCCATTTTTTGTTAAGTTTATAGTAGAATTAAACTTCATACCTAATGCTCTAATTCTAGCCAAGACACTCAAGCAAAGGAGAACCAAGAAGAAACAAGTTGAGCTATGGTTTCTTACCTTGCTTTCAAGCTTTCCAAGAGAGCTTTCCTAAGCTTTCAAGAATTCCTCTAAACGCTCACTTCCCTCTACTTAACCAGCCATGAAACACCTTCTTTTAAGAATCTAAAACCATCAAGAGAAAGAGAATGAAGAGAGGAGAAAATTTCATAACTAACTTGTTGCAAAATTTCATGATTTTTATACCTTTTTACCTTAGTTTCCTTTCTCTCTCTTCTCCCAATCTCCACACCATTTTTAGTCTGGTTTTGAGCTCAAGTGGCATTTTGGAAGGGTGGAGAATCTGACTTGGTTATATTAAAAGGTGGAGGATAATGTTTATAACAATTCTCGAAATACCGATTATATCCCTCCACTGACGTTCCTTTGTTTGCACTCGTTTTAGCTCCTTTTTTAGAACCGCCTTTTCCATATGAAAATTTAGTCCTCTAATTCATATAATACCATTGGTTCTATCCAAATTGGATTTAAAATCTTATTGAACCCTTCGGTCAAATTTTTGATTAACCTTTTGCTGAAAACGCACATCGGGAGGGTTTTAACCATTATGATGTTCCCATAGTTTTTGGGGCCTCTAAGAACCCTAGGAAACTCAATTTTCCCATTTAAATATCCCTCCTTTGGGCTTTCTAAAACTTGTCCAAAATTACAATTTTTCCACTAACCCTCGTATTTTTTCATCCAGCCATTTTGACTCTGATTATGGGTTATCCTAAGGCTCTAACGCGCATTTTTGGATGTTATAATTAACATTCAAATCTTAGTTAGCCTCAATCCACTTTACTTTGGGGTCCTCATTTATTAATCACAAGATTTCATTTTCAATTTCTCGTAGTTTCTACTAGCCTTCGTTAGGCCTATGGCCCCCTGTAAGTAATTCATTCCACTCTTTAGGAATGATTTTGGATTTTCAAATCATAGGATATTACAATGACATAACTCCAACTTCAGTTATTTAGATTCAAATGATGTTTTCTGCCTAGGTTGTGATACATGATAATATTATTATTTGTATTTTTCCATATCTATAAGTTAGGGTTAAAATGTGACCATTTTATCGATCTAGATAGTTAGTTTTATTAGGGGAAACTTTGCCAAATTTTCCTTAGAATATTACGTATGTTTTACTTTTATGGTTAAAATTTTTATTGACACAGAAATTATGAAAAAGGCAAGTGTATATATATATATTAAAATTTTGGATTCAGTATTTTTCTTCCATTAATAAATGAACTTGCTATTTGACCATAATATTTAAATAACAGCTAGATAGCTAAGGTGTTACATTTTTCTTCTTCTTCTGGGGAGAAAGGAGATCTAAACTTTATTAATGCAACACTCAAATTTGGAAGGTTTTTGGAAAGATTTAGCAAAGGTGACTGAAGAAACATTTAATGTGCTCTTTAGCTCTCTTTTGAACTAATTGGAATTTGAAGTAGCTAAAGTTGAAATTCCAAGTTTGATGAATAAGGGATTTTAAGGGTTTTTATAACTGAAGTTGTAATTGAGTAATTAAAGGTGTAATTAGCCTTTTGGCAGTTTGATTAGTGGTGTTAAATTAGCAACTAATTATGAATTGATAATAGTCAACATAAATGCCTATTAAATGTTTGATATATTGCCAAGGTGAAAATGGGCTTTTTCTAAGAGTGGAATTCAGGTAAGTTTACTATTTTAGAATTATCTATATTTATATTTAATATTAGTAAATTAGTAATGATAGTTTAATTGATTGATTTGACATGAATTGTGGAAGATAAAGTGTTAGACCATGTTGGAGTGTTGGAAGTGTGGTTGGTGCATTTGGTGTTGATCATTATGGCAAGTGGATTAATTAAGATAGATTTGATTAATTAATATATGTTGTATAGTTATAATATTGTATTAAATAGACTTAATATATATATTGTAGATTGTTGACTTGGTTAGTGGAGGCTATACTTGGCAGTGAGGCTTTTGGACTTCTTTGAGGTAGCTAGTACCCATAAATATAATTCTAAATGCTTTCTCATGTTTTATATATTTTATAAAATGTTCTATATTTCAAGAGATATTGGAAATTATTACAAGAACTTATTGTTAAAAATCATTATTGAAAATGTGATTATTATTGACTCTTGAAATGAAATGGTTTTGGAATTGCTATGTGATGTTTTCAAACATATGCTAATGTTATAATATGATTTGACAAATTATGATGCTCCATTTGGATGATTGATGCCCAAGGTTGTGAAATGTCACCTGAAAATTTAGTACTTTACTATGACCAAGCATGAGTGGTCAACTATAGCTCATTTGGTATGAGATGGATGCATGAAGGATGTTAGAACTCATATTATAGTGTCATGTTTAGTTAAGCATATGGTTGTCCTAAATATATGTTACTGTTCAAAGTGAATTGACAATGATAAATGTCATTTTTATATCTCTTATTCCTCTTTATTTGGATTTTTAATGATGAATTATGGCTTATTAGATTTTATTAGATGAGATTTGATTTTATTAGCTATTTTTTGTATTCTAGAAATTAATTTGCACAATGTTTTATTTTTTATGCATAAACTTTTTTAAAATAATTTTGTAAAATTTTTCTACTTAATATTTTCTATTATTTGTATAGATTTTTAATTGGCAAATGGAATTTAAATGGTGAAAATTAATTTGGAAGAGAATTGAAGGCTACAAGATCTAAAGGTACTGCTGCATTACTAGTACTGACTCTAAACTTCAAAAATTCATATCTCTTTGCTCAGACCTTTAAATGAGGTAATCTTGGTAGCTATAGAAATATTATTATTTTTAGTTTATTCCTGTAAAATTTCATAAGTATTGGACCCCATTTGACTCTTGAATGACACAGGAGAAGAAATTGACCATATGAACAGTAACCATATCAGTTCAACAGCTTTTTGGCAGTTTTGAAAATTCATAATTAATCTTATAGAGCTCCAAATAATTTGGTCTTTAGTTTTTCAAAAAGCTCTAGATAAGATCTATATTCATGCCAAATTTCATGAGAAAATTCGTCCATTTGGTCAGTTTGTGATATAGGATTGCAAAATGTCACAATTTGGCCTCTTTAAGGGTCATAAATGGTTCCATTTAGCTTCTAGCTTTTCTAAGGCCACTTGAGCACTTGGGAAAGCATTAAAATAGCCTATTAAATATGTTTCAAAGTTCTAAAATAGATCTCACAAATTCGCTCTCTCACTTGATGATATACACATGGACATACAAGCTCTACTTTGCCATTCAATGTCAAAAACATATTATTCCATTCATTTGCTTCCAATTCTCATATATACATCATATCCATGTATTTATACATGTTCAAAAGGTTATACATTATACACAACATTGAATTACATCTTGTGACAACAAAGTAGTTACAAAAAGAGCAAATAACATATTTCTTTGTCAATTTTTCATCTTCCAACTTGGTGGCTCCCATTTCCTTGCTCACTTGGTCCACCTAGACATATTAGGTAATGGGGAGGGAAGAGTGAGATTCTAGGAATCCCAATAGCTCTTCACCCTTATATGATGGATATAAATTCAAGTCTAAAATTGCATGCATGACTATCTTGGCATCCATAAACATACATGGAACATATTTCACATTCAAGAAAGGATACTTATCATGTATAGGCTTGCCAAGATCATGGTTTATCTTCACCTATTTTCTTTGGGACTTTTGGACTTTCCTCATATATTTTCAAGGGACTTTTGACTATGCCTCACTCTTTTTAGAGACTTCTGGCTTTGTCTCATCTAACCTTAGGGACTTTTGGCTCATTCTCACCCTTACTAAGGGACTTTTGGCCTTACCACACTCAAGAAAGCTAAACACATTCATAAAAATATCGTTCAAGCGCATAAGCAAAGTATCATGGTACCATGGTATAAAAATACTTGATAGAAATTTTTTTCATGGTTTAAACATACACACACATTTAAAGACAAGAAAACATCTTAAAGATGTATGAGAGAAAGGAGGGGGAGCTACCTTGTATGCAAGAACACACCTTCTTTCTTAAAAATTCTTCCTCTCCTTTGGCCAAACACTCACAAAGAGGTGGGATTTGATTCCTTTGGCCTAAACACATCAAATGGATCTAATTATACTCTTGAAACATCTATTAAAGCCATACACACACTATAAGAGCTTGGTTGCTCATATGGTTCAATTATGGTTCCATAAAGCACCTAATGAAGCACCCTTGAGAATTCATGATCTTGGCTTTATTCTCTCCCTTAATCTATGACTCTTGACTCCATTTAGACTCCTTGGAGCCATCACACATTCATTTCAAGGAGCCTAGCTATGTGTTGTTTCATTATGCTACAATATGGAACCTATACCTCTATTACCCTTTCTAGGCTTTCTAAATCTTTTTCAAGGCTTTCTTTCATACTCTCCCATCATATATGATAGAAAACTAGGCTGGGAAGAAATTAAAACACTTCCTTGGTGCTCCTTCTAGGCTAGGGTGAGGCAATACTTTTTCTTGACACCAAGGAGGTTGTTTTTTTTTCTTTGATAGGAGATGTATGTGGGATGTAACACCATAACTTTTTAGCTTATCTCATGCTACTTCCAAGACTCATACATGTATTTCATGAAGAAGTAGGGAACAATGACTTTAAAATAATGAATTTCCTTGCATTACGTAGTGTATAAATTTTTCTCTCAGAGTCCTGTGGGCCATATGGACTCATGTATCACATTATCATATTTAATTACATAGATACAACTCAAATCCATCGCCAAAAGTGGCCTAGAACTTTTGCAAGGCAAAAGAATACATAAAATTTCATCATGTAGCCTCGATCAGAAATTCCCACTTTCTGTCACAAATTTTAAAAAATCATAACTAATTTTAGAAAAATTAAAATCATGCATTATTTACCATTATGGAAAGTTACAAATGTCTAATTTATGTTAAAAATATGTTTAGGCTATGAAACATAACACAGAAGATGTTTGACATTTGAAAAGTTGAAGAGGTCTGACTGACTATTGGTACTAATACAAGTCTCTGCTATAAACTTCAAAAATATCCAATTAATTCTAAAAAAATCCATTCTATGCAAATGATACCAATATGGAAATCTACAGATGTTAGGTAGAGGGAAAAAATAACTCCAGACTAGTTTAGGCATGCCTAGACCTTGAAAACTAATCAAACAGTAACCTAGGTAAGTCTGGATGCTTGATACTAAATAGAAATTCAAAAAATTAAATCTCCCTCTCAAGACATCCAAATGAGGTGCTTCTAATTGGCACAAGTCACTAGGAATGTCTAGTTTATCCTTGTAAAATTTTGTGGCAATTAGACATCATTTGCCCCCTAAGTGACAAAATTCATTTTCAGACTTAAGTGAATAGTATGCTGAACCAGTTTCAAAAATTTTCCCGACTTTGAAAATGCGTCAAATATTTCATAGATCTCCAAAAATTCTATACTTTAACTTTCCAAAAAGATCTCAAAAATTTCTAAATGCATGCCAAATCCCAGACCAAGAATAACTCATTTGGACAAAAAGTGGTATAACTTTCTAATATGGTCAATTTTGCTCCATATTAGGTATCAATTGTGTCCAAATGGCTTTTCTTGATATTTGGCACCTCTTGGGCAAGTTTAAAAGCATGAATATGACTTGGGTGGACTGTCCAAGTGGTCCCAAACCTCATACATCTCAATTTGGCCATTCTACTTCCATTCATACATACATTTCCATAATGCTAGTTTTGCCATTACATGTCCAAGATGCACATTTCCATACATATAACCTTAAATCTCATTTATACATGATACATTAGCATAGTTATATATGTTCATAACATCATAGGACATATACAACAATGGTTTACAACATTTGTCACTCATATGGCCTTAAAGAAACAAAATCCATACACTTTGATGTCATATTCTTATCTCTCAAGTAGTTGGCTCCCATTTCCTTATTCTCTTGGTCCACCTAGCATGTTAGAATATTAGAGAGAAAGAAATGAGATTCAAAGAATTCCAATAGCTCATCTCCCTTTCAATCACACATAAAAGATGTAAAACAAGTCTTACAAATGTATGCATGAGCATATTTCCATGTGCAATCATTCAGGAGACATTTTAACATTTGAACAAATCATACATAACGTACATAGACTTGCCAAGTAAGTGGATTAGCCACACCCATTTACTTTGGATTTCGAACTTGCCTCACCCATTCTTTAAGAGGTTTTTGGACTCAACCTTACTCTTGGGAGTCAACCTTATTTTTGGGAGAATTTTTACTTTATCTCCACTAATTCTAAGGGTTCTTGGCTCATCCTCACCATAGCTAAGGGTTCTTGGCTTCACCACACTCAAGCAAGCCCAAGCACACATAATAAATATCATATGAAAGCATAATGTAACATCATGGCACCATAGAATAAAGTCATGCTAGAATACTTTTCATGGCTTAAAATACACATACACATATTCAAAGACAAGCCAAACATACATTCATACATAAGAGAAGGAGAAGTGAGTTACCTTGGTTATACAAGCACACTTTTTCATTAAATTTACCTTCCTTGTTCTTAGCCTAACCAAAAGCTTAGGGAGCATTAACTTCTCTTAACCTAAATACACCAAAAGAAACATAAATTACTCATGGGAACAAGCCTTGGCATTATACACACTTTACATGATGCTACTTTAGTCTATGGTTCTATTATGCTTCCATAAGACACTTAGTGAAGCAACTATAAGAATTCATGATCTTGGCTCCCTTATCTCCTTCAATTTATGATTCTTCCCTCCATTTTGACTCGTTGGAGTCATCACACAATTATTTTAAGGGACTTAGCTAGGAGTTGCTTCATTATGCTACATTATGGAGCCTACACCTCTATCTCACTATCTATGGTTTTTTAAATTTTTCCAAGACTTTCTCTCATCCTCTTCCATCATATATGAATAAAAAATAAGCTTGGAACAAATTAAAACTATCCCTAATCCATAGTTCTACCCTAGGTCGATAGTTCTACCCAATAGCTCATGAGTTGAGAGCTTGAGAGAGGAAGGATAGTTGGTGGATTTCTAGAAAGAGAAAGAACCCCTAACTCTTATATGCTTGGTAGGGTTTGCTATAGAGAAACCCCTAGCTTTGTGAATAAGTGTTAAGCTATGAGAAAATAATTTCATGCTCTTGTGTGTCTAGGCTCAAGAGAAGCACTCCCATCTAGTGGTGATTGTGAAACCCACAAGGGAGGAGAAAAATTGAAAGGGAAAGCTTATGATTAGCCAATAAGGTAGCTCTCTCTACCTTCTCTCATGCATAGATGTCTGCTTACATTGTCTTGTACGTGTGTATGTATGTTTTACACTATGAAAAGTATACTAGCATGATGATGTCTTATGTATTTCAATGATGTTTTATGTGATTGCTTTGCTTTTCTTGAGTATGGAAAAGCCAACAACCCTTTAGCCATGGTGAAGATGAGCCAAAAACCCTAAAGTTAGTTGAGACAAAGTAAAGAGTCTCTTAAAAGTGAGGTTGACTCCTAAGAGTAAGGGTTGAGTCTAAGAACCTCTTAAAGAATGGGTGAGGCAAGTCCAAAATCCACAAGTGAATGGGTGAGACTAATCTATTTGCTTGGCAGGCTTTTGTATGTTATGTATGGCCTACTCAAATGTTGAAAATGCTTTTCTTATGATTTCACATACTAATATGCCCATGCATACATTGTGAGACTTGTTTGCATGCTTCATGTATGATTGAATGAGAGATGAGCTATTGAGATTCTTTGAATCTCACTCCCCCTTTCCACCATCCTAACATGCTAGGTGGACCAAGTGAGACAAGAGATGGGAGCCACCAAGCTTGAAGCTAAGGGATTCGGTGACGAAATTGTAAAAGAGCCATTTTGTCACTATTTTGTAGTTAAGTCAAGGGATGTAATCTAATGATGTACATGTTGTAGGCACTTAGGAATACTTGCAAATGGATGTACTTAATGTATATGTATGAGAATTGAACTTATAGTGCATGATGTAGCAAGTTTCAGTATAAATAGTGAGATCTTGGCATTAGGTGCATGGTGTATGTGTTGGTGTGGGAGAGTGAGTTTTGCAAATATAGGTTGTTAGACATTTGAGCCATATGTAATAACCTATGTTGATGCTTTCTCACGCGCTCATAGAGCCTTAGAAGTAAAAGAAGCTAAATTGAACCCTGGGAGCCCTCTTTAGCAAGAGAAAATGGTCATTTTGCCTCATGATGTACAAGTCTAACCAAATGACCTATTATTGCCTTGAAATTTGTCATGTGACTTGATCTTGTTTAGAGTTTTTTGGGAAGCTAAAGATCAGGTCATTTGGAGGTCTGTGGAATTTTCTATGATTTTCCAAAGTTGGTATCAGAAATTCGGATCCACATCAGCACTGTTTATTTGGTCAATTGTGAAATTGTGTCATCCGAGCGGCAAACGTGGTCCAATGGCTACAAAATTTTATAGGAATTAACTAGACAGTCACAGTGACTTGTAGTAACTAGAAGCACCTAATTTGGAGGTCTAGAGAAGAAGATATGCATTTTCGAAATTTCTGCCCAGTATTAGTCATCTTGCTTGACCAAAGGTACTGTTCCATCAATTTTTGGGAGTTTGGCTTGATGAAATAATCTGGAGATATTTTTTCTCTCTATTTAACATCTACATCTTTTCATATTGGTATCATTTTCATGCATTGGATTTTTGTGAAATTAGTTGGACATTTTCAAAATTTATATCAGTAAACTGTGACAGTATCAGGACTACTCCGACCTCCAGATGATTTCACATGTCAAATGCTTTATGTGTGTGATTTTAAGACTTCCAAATATTTTTATTATGAAGTAGACATCCTAAGATTTCCAGAATGACCAAGATCATATGTTTTTTATTTTTATAGATTTAGTTATAAATTTCCAAACTTTGCCTAGAAATGAGGCCAAGTCTGCCGAAAATGAATCTACATGTCTCATATCCCTTTTTGGTTTCCATGGGTTTAAAGCATGTTTTTAGGTTGAAATGAGTTCTAATGGTGAAATTAAATATGAGGATGCATAGAATGAGCTCACATGGTCCATGTGACATCGAAATGCATTTTTACCCTTATCGCAATGTTAAGAATGTATAAGAATCCAATGAGGAAGATCTCACTTTATTCTTCCTATATCTCATATGAGCATGTAAGGCATGATGGGTATGAGTTAGAAATGATGGTGTTATACACATACTCTTACTATGTAGATTCTACTTCACTGAAGATTTATGCTCTACTGGGTGCTCTAATCATACATGTGCCTTATCCTTAAATTATTCTCATATTAGGAAGCTCACCTGACTAATTATCAGATCTCTATCTATTTACCTTTCTAGGCTTAGTCTATTTATGACGATCCTAACTTTTAATCATTGTAATTGAGGTTAAATATACAATTAATAATTATGAATCAAGGTTAAAAGTTATTATGACTAATTACATTTGGAAAATGCAGGGAAATTTAAACCTTAATGTTATTAAAGTCATTAACCAAATAATTACAAGCATTTATGTATACAAGAGAAACAAACCTTCATTGATAAGGCTTTGATTCTATTACCCATTAATTCCAACTCATAAGAATCTTCTACCAGTGTTGCTGAGTCATCCCTTGAGGTTACCATAGAAAAAACTAAGGTTTTGAGGTTAGAATGAGAGTTTGGGACCATTAGCCTTGGCTAAATGTATTTGTGTCATGGCCAATTGCTCTCAAGTTCACTCTTATATCTTCACAGGTTTCACTGCAGCGAGTTGGAACTTCATTGCAATAAGGAGACCTCCTGGAGCCTACCTCACTCACCTCTCGCTATTGGTTGCGGCCAAATTTCATTTTTTTTGTGGCTAATTCCTCTCTAGAACACCTGGAACATTTTCACAAAGTTCGTCGTGGTCAATTCCCCATTTTGCCATGAAAAATTTCCCTCTAGATGACTTTCAATTTGGCCTCTCACATTTCGCCACAGCTAATTCCACTTCTCGTCGTGGTGAATTGCTCTCTGGTACTCTCCCTAGTGAAACTTCACCTCTATTGGCTGCAGTTAAGACTATTTTGGTCATGGCGAAATACTTTATGATCCTACAATTTCTAAAATCTTGTTTCTTACACTCTAATTCTCCCCCTAGTGACACCCTAGAGCCAATTTACTTTAATTTGTGGGGCTCTATTAGCTTTCACTTACCTAATTTACCTAGCTTATCTATCATTACTAGTTCAAAACTTAAGTGTTAATTTCTACTCCTCCAACTACCCTATATTAGTAAGTTCATAGAGTAATAACAGTGAGAATTCATGAACTATCAATAATGATCATTCGATACATATTCTATTAGAGATTCCATACATCACTAGTTCAAATCAACATCTAATGTATGACATGATAACATTTCCAATAGTAGACCATATCATAAATTCAACAAAGTTCATACATCATATGTTATAAGTTCATACATCCAATACCAAGATAAGATGAGGCCTAACTCCTCAATAGATACATCCTAAGTAATCAAAATACAAATACCTACACTTGGCAATATGATTACATAATGATGCTATAAAAAGAATAACAAACTTTGCATCTACTTTACTCAGATCAGCCCAAGTGTAGCTCCCTCCACACATGGCTAGAGCTTATGGATTTTCATCCACTTGCATCCTCTTATCCTTACCTGAAGGGCCTTCACCTGAAAGTATGATCCCATAAAATAGGGTGAGATACAAATCTTAGTAACCAAAGAAAATTCCATTCATATATTTCAGTTTAATTCACATATATGCATGATTTCATATAAGCATCAGAAAATGTACTAACCATATCAATAAATGAAATAATTAGGTTATCTATGATTACTATCCCATACTACCAATCACAATTCCATATGTTAAAGGCCAATAAAACTGGGAGAGGCTCGTCCACAGCACTTACTCCTTAATAAGCACAACTAGGGCTCAGTGTATTTAGGGTCTGATCACAACCTAGTACTTGATCAAAGCATATGCACGGGTGGCAACCACACCACAGCTCCACCATGGACTCACAAGGTCCAATCACATATAATAGATAGCCAACCAATTCATTTAGCACTCAAGATCATAATCATACAGAAAATACAAAATTAAAACAGACATATGCATGGAATTAGCATGAACCCCAGTTACCTCACTTGTGGACAAGTTGGGAAGCTAACAGTAATACCAAAATCCTTCTATAATCACAATATCAGAAAATTATCACTTTATATTAGTCCATTACTATCCCATTCATCATTTATGGTAATAAGCCAATACTCAAATAATTAAATTACCAATAGTTACTTAAGGGACACCTACCTAATCACCAAGAGCCTCTGATTTCAGGTTTTGCCTTCCTTAGACCAACAACATCAAAATATCACTTTAAACCCTAGGAAAATTCGTACAAAATTAAGGCCCATACTATAAGTCTACTATGGGGGTCTTAAACTAGTAGAAAATACATCACAATGAAGAGTTTATACTTACCTAATAACACCCTTAGCCTCAACCTACAAAATTTCACCATGAAAATATCAAATAGCAAGTTTCAGATTTTAGGTGTGGGTGAAAGTGCTCTAAATAAGAAGCCAATCGGTCAAATTGAAGAGAAAGAGGAGAGGATTAAGTTATATAACTATTACCTTAGTTGAATCTTACTCTAGGACTGGGAAATGATAGATTTTTGCTGTAAACCCTAGCTTCCCTTTTGGACCTCTGAATTTGTGTTTGTGTTTCTTGTGGTTCTATAGAATGGGGGTGGCTAGAATGATTTTTAGGGTTTAAGTTGGGTCCTAAATGGGTTATGGGTTGACCCACCAGCCCAAGGACCTATTGGGCTCCTACTAGTTGTTAGGCTAAGATTTTAATTTATTAGGCCAATTACAAGAGTTCAGATTTTTAGTTGGATTGAGTCAAGTTTTTAAGAGCCCATTTAGTATAAGTCTACAAAAGGGATGTTGGGCCAATTATAAAAGCTTATGTAAGTTTGGTCTTAGGCCTGTATCTCATTAAATCAAATTGGGTCATCACTAAGTGCTTTCTCTTGGGCTAAGTTTCACATTAAAAGGTTAGGTTTGCACCTAAAATCATTGGGCCCTCATTAGTCTCTAACCATGGCCTATTTAATTATAATTTAGGCTTAGATGAGGTTTTTAACCTAATTAAATCTCAAACTCATATTAATAATTTATCTATCTAAAATTTCCATTCAAATAACTTGTTCAATTATTCCATATTAATTATTTTTAATTAACCCAAATCCATGATTAATACCTTAATTAATTTTAGGGTGTTACACTATTCATTTAGTCATTATTAAAGTGAGGGCATTTCTTTTATGGCTAGTTTCTTAGCTCTTCCTCGCTTCCCTTATCACTATATTTTATGATTCAAGGGGCTCTATCTAAGGGAATTTGCTAATCACTACTAAGTGCCCTCCTTAATTCAAGATGTCTTATCTTTCCTTTCTCGATCAAGGGAGAACTTTCACTCAGCTTCCTATCAAATTAATTTCTCTTTTTACTCATCTCACATGGACGATGCTACTAGTCACTTCCTATAGGCTTCAGCTTATACTTAATCTAAGTTGCCTATCTCGTCGGACCTATAGCTTACAATAACTTAGTGCTTTCTAAGTTATCCTTATTTTTTTTGAGGTTCTATTACCTAGCTACTCATACTCATCTCTATGTGTTATCTATGAGGTATATCTAAGCCACGCACTATATGTCTCACTATTGGTAACCTTATCTTACTTAAATTTTAAGATTGCATTAACATTCCGTCGTTCAGTGTCTCACAGGGTAGCACCCTAGGTTGGAGTCAATGCCTTAAAGGCAGGTCTCAACAACCTTATCATCTTTGTGGCTAATTTTCTCTATGCTGAGCTCTTTCTTCAATCTCAACTTCTAGGCCCACTGATTTCTTACTAACCTTCTATGACTATTTACTACTTTTTTTCTTTACTTATACTAGGGGTTCCCGCTCTCTATACGTCGATTAACCCCACGATAGCTCATTCTTTAGGTTGGCCTAAATATGACCAACAAGGTATTCATACTACCATTCGTTACAACTAGCATATCATTCGTCGCAGCTAATTAGCCTCGGGTTTACCTTAGTTTTCTATCTGAGTATTGGCCATGGCTAACTTCTTAATTGGCCGTAGTGAAGAACTCTCTGGATTGCCTTATTTTTTCTTAGAATAATTGGCTACGGCTAAGCAATTAATTGGTTACAGCTAATAGCCTCTGATTGGCTTACTTCTTCATGAATTGGCATTTCATTTTTAGCTACCAACCCGAGCCTTATTGCCTTTATATCTAGCCCATCATCAAGCTAGAGGGTTCTATTTCTTGCTTTATTCATGCAAAACTAGCTGTCACCTCTAGGCTATTGGCTCTAAAGGGTTTAGCTTGTAACTTAAACTTCTAACCTAAGGGATTAACCTTTCAAGTTTTAGAATTCATCTAGATATTTAGGTGTTGTGGCTAGGGGATAATTCTTTTTCTCACTTTTCCTCTAAACTAGTCCTATGTAGCTGCAGTCTCATCTCATACCATGCTGCATCTCTACTTGTCTTTACATTAAGCAAGACATCTTGGAATGGTCTGAGTATGACTACCCGGGAGAATTAGGCCTCACATACTCTCTCTAGCAAGCCTTTTCGTATCAACAAGATCATTTCTCGTCGTTCATATCTGGGGCTTGCTATTGATCCCGGCGAGCTATCATATTTCATAAAGCTCTAGCCGTTGGATCACTTAGCTCTGCTTAAGCCATTCTAGAGGCCAATTATTCCAAATGTTCATTATCTACTCCAAGACCATTTTACAACTCACTTATCATAAACATAGTCATAAACTACCTTCACACACCCAAAATGTCTCATATAAGGCTTTACATATTTATATAAGCCTTTGCATAGCCCTATTGCTACATCCTCAAGCCAAATCTAACCTAAGAGAGCCTGGACCTTTTCTCTGATACTAATAAATGTAACGCCAAAATTTTCTATCTTATCTCTTGCTACTTCCAAGACTCATACATGTATTTCATGAAGAAGCAAGGAAGAATGGTTTTAAAATAATAAATTTCCTTACGTTGCGTAGCGTATAAATTTTTATTTCAGAGTCTCGTAGGCCATATGAACTCATGTATCATATTCTCATATTTAATTACATAGATACAACTCAAATACATTACCAAAAGTGGCCTAGAACTCGTGCAAGGCAAAGGAATACATAAAATTTCATGATGTAGCCTCGGCCAGAAATTCCTACTTTCTATCACAAACTTTAGAAAATCATAACTAATTCTAGAAATATCAAAATCATGAATTCTTTACCATTCTAAAATGATATAGATGTCTATTTTAGGTTAAAAATATTTCCATGCCATGAAACACAACATTGAAGACATTTTATATTCAAAAAGTTGAAGAGGTCTAACTAGCTACTGGTACTGATACATGTTTCTGCTATAAACTTCAAAAATATCCGATTAATTCCAAAAAACTTTATTCCATGCAAATGATACCAATATAGAAATTTAAAGATGTTACCTAGAGGAAAAAAATAACTCTAGACTAGTATAGGCATGTGTAGACCTCGAAAACTAATCAAATAATAACCTAGGTCAGTCTGGACACCTGGTACTAGATAAAAACTTCAAAAATTTATATCTCCCTATCTAGCCATCCAAATGAGGTGATTCTAGTTAACAAAAGTCATTGGGAATGTATAATTTCTTTCTATAAAATTTCATGGCAATTGGACATCATTTGCCCCCTGAGTGACAGAATTCATTTTCGGACCTGATGAACAGTATCCTGAACCAATTTTAGAAATTTTCCTAGCTTTGAAAATTCATCAAATATTCCATGGACCTCCAAAAATTCTTCACTTTAGCTTTCAAAAAATCTCTCAATAAGCTCTAAATTCATGCCAAATCCCAAACCAAGAAGAACTCATTTGGAGAAAAAGTGGTATAACTTTCCAATATGGTCAATTTTGCTCTATATTAGATACCGATTGTGTCCAAATGATTTTCCTTGATGTTTGGCACTTCTTGGGCAAGTTTAAAAGCATGAATATGACTTGTGTGGACTGCCCAAGTGGTCCCAAATCTCGTACATCTCAATTTGGCTATTCTACTTCCATTCATACATACATTTCCACAATGTTAGTTTTGCCACTACATGTCCAAGATGCATATTTCCATACATATAACCTTAAATCTCATTTATACATGATACATTAGTATAGTTATGCATGTTCATAACATCATAAGACATATAAAACAATGGTTTTACAACATTTGCCACTCATATAGCTTTAAAGAAACAAAATCAATGCACTTTGATGTCATACTCTTATCTCTTAAGTAGTTGGCTCCCATTTCCTTGTTTTCTTGGTCCACTTAGCATGTTAAAACATTGGAAAGGAGGGAATGAGATTCAACAAATCTCAATAGCTCATCTCCTTTTCAATCACACATAAAAGATGCAAAACAAGTCATAAAATGCATGTATGAGCATATTTACATATGCAATCATTCAGGAGATATTTTTTATATTTGAACAAATCATACAAAACATACATAGGCTTGCCAAATAAGTGGATTAGCCTCACCTATTTACTTATGAATTTTGGACTTGTCTCATCCATTCTTTAAGAGATTTTTGGACTCAACCTTACTCTTGGGAGTCAACCTCACTTCTGGGAGACTATTTACTTTGTCTCAACCAATTCTAAGGGTTCTTAGCTTATCCTCACCATGGCTAAAAGTTCTTGACTACACCACACTCAAGCAAACCCAAGCACACATAATAAACATCATATGAAAGCATAATGTAACATCATGGCACCATGGAATAAAGTCATGCTAGAATACTTTTTATGGCTTAAATACACATACACACAACCAAAGACAAGCCAAGCATGCATTCATGTATGAGAGAAGGAGAAGTCAGCTACCTTGGTTATACAAGCACACTTTTTCATTAAATTTTCCTTCCTTCTTCTCGGCCTAACCAAAAGCTTAGGGAGCATTAACTTCTCTTGACCTAAATACACCAGAAGAAACATGAATTACTCATGGGAACAAGCCTTGACATTATACATACTTTACATGATGCTACTTTGGTCTATGGCTCCATTATGCTTCTATAAGGCACTTAATGAAGCAACTACAAGAATTCATGATCTTGGCTCCCTTCTCTCCTTCAATCTATGATTCTTGACTCCATTTAGACTCCTTGGAGTCATTACACAATTATTTTAAGGAGCCTACCTAGAAGTTGCCTTATTATGCTACATTATAGAGCCTACACCTCCATCTCACTATCTATGGTTTCTAAAATTTTTTGAAGGCTTCCTCTCATCCTCTTCCATCATATATGACTCAAAAATAAGCTTGGAACAAATTAAAACTATCTCTAACCTATAGTTCTGCCCTAGACCAAAATAACACATGAAAAAGGGAAGAAATGGGTTTGCTTCGTTTTCTTGATGGAAGAGGTATGTGGGGAGGTCTCTAAGGATCTTAAGAACTTAAGTAAACATTCATCTAGGCTAGGGAATTCATGGATCAAAACAGATTTCACAATGTCTCCATGAATCCCTAACTTTTGTATCTTGTATTTTCATGCTTCTTTCTTTGATTTCCTTGCACCTACTTGCTTCTCACACTCCAAAATCTATGAATCTCCCTTGCTAGGACCAAAATTCATCTCTTTTTTATTGGGCTCTATATGGGACGAAATGCTCACAAGGAGGAGAAGGGAAGAAGAAGCATAGAAGACAACAACTTACCTTGATTTCCTAGCTTTTCTTAAGTGCTCTTATAAGTGGTGAGTTCCTTTCCTTCACATTTTGTTATTCCTCCTTTGGACCAGACCCAAAGCATCACCAAATCCATCAATGAAACCATAGAAATGAAGAGGAGAATGAGAGGAATAAGTTTACTAAAGAGAAGAGCATAAAATTATGCACTTTTCTTATCTTTTCCTTGAATTTTCTCCCTTGAAAATCCCCTCCTTTGGTGTACCTAAGAGCTACCTTATTTTTTTTGGCTTGAGGGCAGAATTGGGTCAATCTAAATGTGGGGGAGAAGAAATGTGAATAATAAAGAGTACTCAAGAAGCTTCCTTTTTCTCAATATTCCAATTTTGCCCTTAGTTCTTAACATTTTTGTTTCTAACTTGTTTAACTCCTTTTTCAGGACCGTCTTTTCTATTATTAAATTTAGGTTCCCAATTTTGTAAAATTCCTTTGGAATCACTCAAATTGGAGTTAAAATTTTTCCGAATGAATCAGTCAAAATTTGAGTCAACTGATATTAGAAAACGTCAACCGGAGGGGTTTTAACTGTCTCAGGGCTTTTCATGGTTTTTAGAGCCTCTGAGAACCCCAGAGAACTTAAAACTTTCATTTAAAAATCCCTCTTATGTGAATTCCAAAATTTACTCAAAATTATGAAAATGCCATTACGTTTCGTGAGTCTTTTGTCAAATTTCATTTCTTTATTCTAGCTCTATTTTTCTCTCCATCTGAGCCTGGAATTCTCATTTTTAGAAATTTAGAATACTTCTCAATTTTTTTAGGACCTTAATTCATTTTGGGGGACTTCTTTTTGTATCCGGTGAATTTCATTTGTTTATAGAGAAACAGTACATTACATTTCTCATGTTTTCTCTTATTTTCAGAGAACCAGATATTACATGGGAGGCTTCCTTAATGCCTTAGGAACTCATACAAACTCTTAGATGCCTTAATTTATGGTTAGAAACCTTTTTACAAACCAAGGTGTAACTAAAACCCTAGGTTATACATCTTGAAAATCATGGTTCTTTCTTTATTTTCTTTGCATATTCTTGTTTCCCACACTTTAATTTCTAAGATTCATCTTTGGTTTGATTCAAAATTCAATCCCTCTTGGTTGATTATATGGTGGTCTAACTACACACCTGTGGAGACAAGAAGAAGCAAGCATGGAATTGAAGGATTTACCTTGGTTTTCTAGCTTTCCTTAGATGCTTTCCCTTTTGCTTTGATTCTACTCCACAAATTTAAACTTTTCCCCTCTAGTCTGAGCTCAAAACAAAACCAATTACTTCAATAAAACTATGGGAAGAAGGAAAAGAAGGAGGAGATTAAGTTTACTAAAGGAAAGACCAAGAAAATCTATGAATTTCATACCTTTCTTGCCTTGTTTTTCCTCTTCTTCTTCCCTTCTCTTGTGTGCCTCTCTCCTTTTGTAATGTTCGATTTTCATAAAAATGACGGAAATAGATATGTTTTCAAAGTAAGTTTTTTGAAATGAATTGATTAAGGTCCAGAAAATTTAGAATAATGATCTAGACATTAAATAAAGAATTTAGGAAGCCAAAGGTGCCCTGAAACAGAGGCTAAAATAACTAGATAGAAATTAACGAAATATCTACATAATGTGATGGCATTTCAATAATTTTGGGTAAATTTTAGAATTCTCAAAAGATGGCTTTTTAAATGGCAAATTTGAGTTCTTCAGAGTTCTCAGAGGCCCTGAAAACCATGAGAAACGTCAGGACAGTTAAAACCCCTATGGTGTACTTTTTCTAACGTCGATTAACCCAAACTTTGACCCATTTGTTCGAAAAGGTTTGAGCTCCAATTTGATTGATTCTAAAGGCATTTTATAAGATTGGGGACGTAATTTATGATGGAAAAAAAGATTCTAAAAAAGGAGCTAAAACGAACCAAGAACAAAAATACCAAGATTAAGGGACATAATTAAAATTTTTAGAAACAATTTCTTAAACCTACCTATATATATACCCCACGCCCCACTCTTCCCTTCACTTGGCTCATTTTATTTCTGCCCTAAACTAGAGAAAGAGGCAAGAAAGTGAGGCACACAAGGGAGGAGAGAAAGGGAGGAGAAAAAGTAAGGAAAATGTATGGTTTTTCATGGATTCTCTTGATTTCTCTTTAACAAATTCCTTCTCCTCTATCTTCACTTCTTTCCTATGGAATTATTGAAGTATTTGGGGTTATTTTGAGGTCAGACCTAAGAGGGAAGTTTTGAATTCAAGGAGAAGAAGCCAAGAAAAGTGAAGAACAAGCAAAGGAAGCTAAGAAAACAAGGTAATTTATTATACTTCAAGCTTGATTCTTCTTGCTCCTTCTCTTGTGTTGTTCGACCTATGTATGACCAGCCCTAAGGAGTTAAATTTTTAGCCAAACTAAGAGTGAATCTTAGGAAAATGAGGGAGAAGAACAAGAATATGCAAAGGAAACAATCAAATAACCACTAGATTTTGTAACATCCAGTCCCTTGAAAATCCAAGAAAACGTAAGGAAACGTGAGAAATGTAACATACGGTTTCTTTGTCAACATACAAAATTCATCGGATATAAAAGGAAGTCCCCCAAATAGAGTAAATTGAGGTCTAATAAAATTAGAATAATATTCTAGACTGCAAATAATGATGAGTAAAGGCCAGAGGTATCCTAAAATTGGGGCTAAAATAGATAAAAAAAAAGGAGATCAGAAAAAGGTCCCGAAGAGCCTCCAAAGTCAAGTATGAAAGAGTCAGGGACCAAAATGCAAAGAAAAATTATGAGCAAGGCAAGATGTATAAATTGCCTGAAAGTTCAGGGAACCCTAGTCACCCTTTATTCATGGCTTTAGACATGAATATCAAAAAATCGAGCAAGAATATCAGAAATCCGTGGCCCACGATTAAACTCAGTTCGATGAGACGGGTCCAATGACACCATGTTGTTCGGATGGCCGGGCGGGATCCGGTCTAGGATCTGGTTAGCCCGATCAGTAGCCATAAGCAAAATTGAAAAAAGAAGTTGTAACAACTATAGAAATAGAAATAGCTAAAGGGCTAAGAAACCCTGAAGGGGTTTTAAGGACAGAATTGTAGTAAATGAAAATTTTATAGTACAATCATAATACAGAACGGTGAAAATTACACCTATAGACCCAGGTGTCTGATTGACACCGAAATTTATGAGGATTGAGGTTAAGGGCCCCTGATTCATGTTCGAGGTTCAGTATGGCTAGAAAGTAGAGGAAATAATATTTATAAATTGTAGAAAGTCTAAAGGTAGGTATTGTACCGTAAAACCTTAATCGGGCCCAGATATCGATTTTAGACAGCTGTAAGGGCAATAGCCGATTCTAAAGGCCCAATAAGAGAAAATAAGATATAATTAGGGTTTTAGAAAAGATGAAACCTAAATATAAATATAAAATAAAAAGGAAAGAAGAAAAGGATTTTAGTTATTTTAAAGAATTAGCCATAGTTAAGTTAGAAACTAACTATGGTTGAGTTAAAAGTTGACCATGGTTGAGTTAAGAAAATTAACTATGGTTACTATCCATAACTTAAGGGCTAAGAAAAGGTGTCCAAGTGTGTGGCCGAGAATTTTTGGAAGAAGATATTTAGTTATGAAATTAGAAAATAAAAAAAAAAAGGAATGGAAGGTTAAGATTTGATCTTGAAAAGGTAGATCCAAGGGTCCAAATTTAGTATGACCATTTAACTTCATCTAAATTCAACTCCTTCACCTCCATTCCACCATTTTCACACCACACACAAGGGAGAAAGAAAGAAAAACGTGAAGAGAGAGAGGGGGGAGAAAAAGTGGAAGAAGAAGTGAAACCAAGCAAAATTACCACTATTCTTCACCAAATTTCTTCATCTTCTCCATCCTCCAACCATTTCCTCCAAAGGGAAGCTGCATATTCATCTTTTCTTCAAGGTGGAATGTTGCCCTAAGTGGTAAGAGAATGGATTTTAGTGTGAGAAAATCAAAGGAAGCAAGGATTAAGCTTAAAGAGTAAATCTTCTCCATCTTGTACTTGAAAATCACGTGTTTTAAGTTAGTTTTGTTAAACCCTAGCTATGAGTCATTTTTGGACAGCATATGGATGATTAAAATTGAAGTTTATATGTTGAATATGAAGGCCTTGAAATGAAGTTTATATGTTGATCATGAAGACCATATGAGCTTAGTTATTGTTGCTATGTGTTGAGACGTTGAAAAACACAAAGATTGTGATTTTTGGGAAAATAGAAATCATGGGGAGATGCTGTCCGAATTTTTCCAAAAATTTTATGGTGTTTTCTTAATGTCTTAAAGTCATGTATACCAAATTTCAAGTCCTAAAACATAAAGGAAGAGGCTATGGAATTTTTTTAAACCAAAGAAACTCACTTTTGGGCCCAAAACGAAGCTAGATTATGTTATGACTAAAACGTGATGTTGGGGCTGGAATTTCATACTTTTATCCATTCCAATGGATTTAAAAGGGTGTTTTTAGCTAGAAATATCTTTAGGAAAGCCCCCAAAACTCATGGGATAAAATTCCTAAATTTTGGCCACGAAATGCATACTATTCGGCCATAGTGAATGGAAAGGGAAGGAGTTGGATTTTTCCAATTCTAATGGTCCTATTAAGTTTAAAAGGGTCATACCACTTTAGAGGTTAAGGTTTATGTGTTGATTATAATGAATTATCATTATGATTATAGGATATGATATTTGTTTGGGAACTCTAAAAGTAAGTAAACTGAGTTCCAAGGCTTGAGGAGCAAAGTTTACTAAGGTAGTAGTTTTTCTTTCTCTTTCTTTAAGCTTGGATGTTTGTATAATGATAAGTGGTATGCTATATCAAGTTGTCAATTATGTTATAAGATGAGATATGTATGCTTAGATTGTGCTTGGCCTTGTATGAAATTCCTTGTATTACTATATGGTATATGGCACGTTGATTGGCATTATACTATGTACTTACATGGTTGCTTGTGAATGATACTGGTTTACTACTACTGAGATTTCATAATCTCACCCCAAATATAACCCATGCTAGGTCTGAGTTTAAGTAAAGAAAGAGCAAAGAATGTGGAGACATAAATTGAGGATCTTACTTTTATGCACAACATTTTATCATGTAATTAAATATTTTAGATTACTGCATGTATGAGTTATATTATGACACTGTAAGGTACTCAGGTATGAAATGGAAAGCCATGTATATACCTAACCCTGACGTAAAAAGGAGTATGACTAGCGTGCCTAAGATGCAAGAATGCTTGTGCTTATATAAAGGCAAAATAATAATAATATGACCAATGAGGGGTAAAACTGTCCAATTTGTTGTAGGGGCAACTTTATATGAATTTATATGTGCTTCACTAAGTATTTTTCCCTTGTAAAGGGCTTAGAGAGCTTGAAGTAGCACCTGAATCAACCTCATACGATTTTTCTATGATTAATTATGTATTTTCAAAGTTAGATAAGAAATTAGAAATGACCAAATAAATAGTGAAATTGTATAAGGAAGTTTTTAAAAGGAAAAATTTTAATTAGTTTAGGTTTCTATTGACTTCTCTAAGGTTTATATGAGGTAATTGTAGTAGAAAAAGTGTTATAAAATAAGGTATGACAGATTTCAAGACAACAAAGTTAGGGTTTCTAGGGTTCCACTAAAATTTTATTTGATGCAAGAGTTCCTAGGCCAAAATAGATGTTTGGATAAGCTCCTAAGATCCCTAAGAAGCTTCCCACATGCGTCTCCCATCAAGAAAACAAAGAACACTCCATAACTCCCTTAATAGTGCATAGTTTCGGCCTAGGCTAGAAAGAGTACCAAGGGATAGTTTTAATTCATTCCAAACTTGATTTTGAGCATATATCATAGGAGAGGATGAGAGCAAGTCTTGGAAAAATTTTAGAAGTCATGGATAGTGAAATGTAGTTATAGGTTCCATATTGTGACTTAAAAAAGCAACACCTAGCTAGTTTCCTTAAATTAATTGTGTAATAGCTCCAAGAGACTTAAAAGGAGTCAAGAACTTTATATGGATGGAAAGAATAGAGACAAGATCATGTTTTCCTAAGGCTGCTTCATTAGGTGCATTATGGGACCATAATTGAGCCATAAGAACAACCTACCTTTTAAAATGAATGTGTCACCTTAGAATTTGTTCCAATAGTGTAATTGGCTTCCATATTATGTATCTAGGCCAAAGGAACCAAGTTTCACCTTCTTGTGAGTGTGTGGCCAAGGGAGAGGAACCAAGTTTAAGGTAGAAAGTGTGCATTTGTAACAAAGGTAGCTCTCTTTTCTTTCTCTCATGCATGAGTGAATATTTATCTTGGCTTTGAATGTGTGTATATATGTTTTGAGCCATAAAAAATGTTTTAGCATGTATCTATATACCATGGTATCATAATGTTATGTTATACATTCAAATGATGCTTTGTGAACTTACTTTGGTTTGCTTGAGTGTGGTGAAGCCAAAAACCCTCTAGCAATAGTGAGAATGAGCCAAGAACCACCAAGAATAGGTGAGACAAAGCCAAGAGTTCCTAAAGAGTGAGACTTAGTCAAGAACCCTTTTAGAAAATGGGTAAGGGAAGTCCAAAATCCCTAAAGAGAATGGGTGAGGCTAAACCACTTGCTTGGCAAGCCTATGTATGTCTTATATGACTTTTTGAATGCTAGAAATGTTCTATGAATGATTACATGTTCCATGATATCCATGCATGTATTTTCAGACTTGAATTTGCATTCTTTATGTATGGTTGAAAGGTAGAAGAGCTATTGGGATTTCTAGAATCTCATTCATTCCTCCCCATATGTTTAACATGTTTAGGTGGACTAAGTAAGCTAAGGAATGGAAGCCACCAAGCATAAAGGAAGGAGATTGACAACAAAGTGTGTGATTTTGTCATTTTGTAGCCATATGAATGGCATATGATGTAATCTAATGTTGTATATGATGTATGAACCCATGAGAACCTATAAATATATGGATATATTGTAATATCATATTATTTCTAACGTTGATCCTCTTATGTGCAAGTGGGATTATATAATTCTTCAAAGAAATCCCAAGAAAATACATTAAAATAATAAATTAAATTGCATTACGTAGCGGATAAATTTTTCATTTCACATTTCCTGAGCCCCATGAACTCACCAACAACAATCTCTAATTATTTTTCATTCATACAAATCATAAAATTCTCAAAATATAGCACAAACCATGGATCAAGAGTCTAAAACCCTAAAATTCCCTTCATTCTTCGCAGCTATACAATGTCAGATTTTTAGGGGCAACTTTGAAAAATCATAACTAAATGTAGAAAAATCAAAATCACATAAACCATAGCTTTTTAGAAATATTTGGATGCTAAGTTTACATTAAAAATAGTTTCCAGCCACAAAAGTCTCATCTAGACCATGTTTAATAGCTGAAAGGGCATGGAGGTCAAGCTATCTAGAAATCTGATGTAGCTTACCAAAATAAAATTTGGAAAATTATAATTAATTCCACAAAAATTCAATCCATACAATCTATACCAATTTGGAAATTTACAAATGTTAACTAGAGGGAAACAATAGTTCTAGACCAATCCAAGAGCAATCAAACCCCAAAAATCAATTAAACAATACTACGGGTTTAGAGGTGTGCCTAGAACAGAATAGTAACTTCAAAAATTCATATTTCCCTCTCTAGACATCCAAATGAGGTGCTTCAAATTGGCACAAGTTACTGGGAAGGTATAGTTTCTCCTACAAAATTTTATACCAATTGGACATCATTTGCCTTATAAATGACAGAGAACAAAATTCAAAATTTGCCCTATGAACAGTACCAGTGGCAAATTTTGAATTTTCAGCCAACTTCAACAATTTTCAAATATTCTGTAGACCTCCAAATATTACCCACTTTAGCTTCTCAAAAATTTTCCAATAAGCTCTGGATGCATGCCAAATTTCAGACCAAGAAGAGCTCATTTGGACAAAAAGTGGTACCAAAATGGCTATTTTTGCTCCATATAAGGTACCAACTTTGTCCAATTGGCCTTCTTTAATGTTTGGCACCTCTTGGGCAAGTTTAAAAGCATAAATATGACTTGTGTAAACTATCCAAGTGGTTTCAAACCCCATACATCTTATTTTGGCCATTCCATATCCAATAATACACATTTAACCATAACCACACAAAAGGCAAATTCCCTAATTTCATTGATTTAGGGCTACATAAGGTTTACATTATATTCATACATCATTTTACATTTTTTCAATAGTTTACAACTCAAATATGATGTACATATCTTCTTTGAAATTTAGATACAAAAGGTGTTACAAATTGTTTAAAGTATAGCGTTCTAATCTCTTTGGTTTGCATTTCTCCTTTATTGTGTGCCACCTAGACATTTTAAAATGATGGAGGGAAGGGGAGTGAGATTCCTAGAATCTCAATAGCCCACACACCCATTCACATGCACATTCATGGCATATACACATCAAAGCATATGTGTGGAAAGTTTGACAACCATAAAGTATGCAAAGTCACAATTTTCATGCCACTTATTCACATTCAAGCCAAGAACATGCTCTAAGGACTTTTGGTTTTGCCTCACCCCATTTCTAGGACTTTTGGATTTGCCTCACCTTGGCCTAGGGACTTTTGACTCAGTCTCACCCTTCCAAAAATTTTTTGGCCTTGTCTCACCTATGCCATGAGACTTTTGGCATCTCTTTACTTTCATTAAGGAACTTTTGGCATCACCTCACCCTTATGAGCTATTTCCACAACCAAGGCTATTCAATAAAATACATTGGTACCAATATAATGTCAAGGCATCAAGTGGCATGTCATCAAGTCACAAGAACATACACAAGCATACAATGACACACATATACACTCAATAATACAAGGAGAATAAGGTGGAGAGTTACCTTGAATTTATGCAAGCTTTTCTTAGTCTTTCTCCTTCCCTTTTTTGGCCTCACAAGCACATCTAGGTGAGTTGGTGTTCTCTTGATCTAAACACCATAAACAACACACAATTACACACTTAAAGCAAGCTAAAATACTAAACTCACTCTTAAACACACACTTGGTTCCATAAGTGGCATAATGGTTCTATAAATGGCCTATTAAAGCAACCTTTACAATTCAAGCTCTAGGCTCCCATTTTTTTCCATCTCTAAGTCTCTTGGCCTCATTTAAAGTTCTTGGAGCCCTCACACAATCATTTACACAAGCTTAGAATCAAGTTGCTTCACAAAGTACCATTATGGTCACCATTATCCCATCTTCCAATCCATGGCTCCTAAATATTTTCCAATGATTTCTCCCATCTTCTAACATCATATGAAGTCTCAAACCAAGGCTAGAACAAATTAAAACATCCCCTAGCCCATGGAACCTTGTTTGGCCAAACCTAGTACCATAATGGAGGTTCATAAGCTTCTTGATTTTTCCTTGATAGGAGAGCCACTTGGGAGGGTTTCTAGAGGTCTTAGGAGTTGAAGGAAACACTCAAATAGCCAAGGAAACACTCACACAAAATTAAATTTTCTAAAACCCTAAAGAAGCCTACACTTTTCTAAATTGATTTCTATTGGTTTTTCTTGCAATTTTTTAGCATAATCTTAATCCTTACACTCTTTTTCTTAAGATTCTACCATGATTCTGCCTAAATTCTAGCCCCTCCTACTCCTTCCTAAGTTGGCCGAAACTCAAAGCAAGAGGAAGCAAGGAAAAGAAGCAACTTAAAGCATGAATTACCTTAGATTCCAACTTAGTTTCAAGAGCTTTTCTCCTTGGTTGGCCTCCTCTCAATTAATTTGAACTTCCCCCTTGTGTTCTGGATTCAAAATAGAACCTAAAAGCTCAGCTAAACCATAGAAAGAAAGCATGGAAGGAGAGGAGCAAGATTGGAAGAAGATAGAGCATAAAATTCCTTAGATTTCCTTACCTTCTCCTTGATTTTTCTCCTTCTTTTCTTCCTCTCTTGGTGCGCCTTGTGACACCTTAACCTCTAGCTCATACCCAACATGCCCTCTTACTCATATGCACATGCGGAACTCACAAGGGAGATAATTTACTCAACCTTATGCTTCTTTCTCTATGGCACTATGTGTGGGTAGAGATCCACTTAGAAGTAACATGGACCGGTTGATCTCTCTCTATGCTTCCTCATGCTCAATTACACTATTGAGACTTATTTCAATCCCAACTATATGCTTCAAACTTATGGAAAGCAAAAAGGGATTGGAGACATGCATTTTCGCTATGGGCAGATTTTGCTTCATTTCTGGGCTAACTTTGAAAATCCATAACTAAATGCAGAAAAATCGTATCTGCATGATCTGGGTCAGTATAGAAATCTTGAGACGTCTACTTCATGCTAAAAATACTTAGAAGTCTCAATCTCTCACTCATTCTGCGTTTGACATCGAAATAGTTCACTGGTCAGAGGGGGCTTCTTTGCTGTCACAGTTTACTGATATGGACTTTGAAAATGTCTAACTAATTCCAAAAAAATCCAATGCTCATAAACTCTATCTCTATGGAAATATGTGGATGTTAACTAGAGGAGAAAAATATCTCCAGATCAGTTCACCTAGCCAATTTCCCGGAAACCGATGAAACAGTACCTCGGGTCTGGTTGGGTGTCTGATTCTGGGCAGGAACTTCGAAATTGCATAACTTCCTCTCTGGACCTCTAAATGAGGTGCTTCCAGTTCTTACAAGTCACTGTAACCATCTAGTTTCTGTGTATAAAATTTCGTAGCCATTGGACTACGTTTGCCCCTCGGATGACACGATTTCTAAACTGACCAAATGAACAGTGATTTTCTGAAATCCGAATTTCTGATGTCAACTTTGATAAATCATAGAAAATGCTATAGACCTCTAAATGACATGAACTCTAGTTTCCCAGAAAGCTCTAAACATAATCTAGCTACATGTCAAATCTCATAGCTAGAAGAGGTCATATGGCTATTCTATGACATCATGTGCAAAATGGCCCTTTCTTGGCCAAAAGTGTGGCTAATGGGGTCCAATCTTAAGTTTTCTACTTTTATGACTCTTTGAGCACATGAGAAAGCATCTTTAGGAGCTATCAATCATGCCTCAAGTGTCTCATAACTTAGATTGGGGAAACCCACTACCCCATGCCCACTTATGCACCCATATATACTAGGCTATCATTGATCATTTCTCATTCAACCATGCTCTTTCATTCATCATACATCTCATTCTCATGCATTCATCATTAATATATACATGGTTTTACAAAAACTATGAGGAACTACATCATATACATCATTTACATCTTACATCTCATGTACAATGTATTACAAAACTTTACATTCTTCTTCATCTCTATCCCTAGCCTCATGCTTGGTGGTGGTGGTTGCTCCCATCTCTAATCTCACTTGGGCCACCTGGCATGGTTGGATGGTGGAGAGGGAGGGTGAGATTCATGGAATCTCAGTAGTTCAACTTTCATTCAAACATACATATATTGCATGCAACAAGTCTCATTATGCATGTATGGCATGTTAGCATATAAAACATGATGAAAAACGTTTAAAACATGTGAAATGGCCATAGATAACATTCAAGAGCTCGCTGAGTACTTGGATCGGCCTCACCCATTTCCTTGTGGCTTTTGGATTTGCCTTCCCATACTTTAGAGGTACTTAGACTCACCCTTACTCTTTGGGAGTCAACCTCACTTTTGGGAGACATGGCTCAACCAACTTAGGGCTTCGGCTCATCCTCACCTTGGCTATAGGGTTATTGGCTTTTCCATTTCTTCAAGCAGACCAAACAATCATTTAAAACATCATCTCAATCATAACACATAATCATGCTAACACACTTCTCATAGCTCATATCATTCATACACACAAGCAAGACAATGTAAACACACAATTATGCATGAGAGAAAGTGGAGAGAACTACCTTTGTTGGCTATTTACTACTTGCTCTGTCAATGGTCTCCTCCCTTGTTGGTTTCACAACAACTTCTAGATGGGAGAGTTTCTCTTGAGCCTAACAACACAAAAGCATGGAATCAATACTTCAATACTCAATTCTTAAGCTAGGGATCACTTCTAATTAGCTCTACTGAGCTTCTCACTCTAGGTTTCTTCCTCACTCTAGGGTCCATTAGCTATCCCCTCTCTTTCTCAACTCATAAGCTCTTAAAAATAGGGAAAAGCAAGAAAGAGAAGACTATCTACTTCTACTCTCTCTCAAGAATGGTTTCCCACTCTCTCTCCTCTGAACCAGACTCAAAACCTAACCATTTCTATCATCTAAACTGTAGGAAAGAGGGGAAAAGGGGAGAAGGGCAACATATGAAGAGGAAGCCATGAGAATTTATACCTTTCTTGTGCTTTCCTCTTCTCTTCAGCTTCTCTCTCTCTCCTCCGCCCTTTTCTCTCTCCTAAGACGAGTTTGAGTCGGTTAGAAGAAGAAAGAAGAGATTTGGAAGCTTTTAAAAAGTCAAATTCTCTTTTTCTCGCTTTTCTGGACCGCTCTCGCTATAGCGAGTTAGTGCCCCCGCTACGGCGACCTCGTGTCTGTTCCAGACCTCTGCCTTCGCTATGGCTTCGCTATGGCAAGATCGTGTCTATTCTCGACCTTCGCTATGGCGTCGCTACAGCGAGCAACTCTCTGGTCTCTATATGGAATGCCGCACTCGCTATAGCTAGGAACAATTTCGCTACAGCGAGCAACTCACTGGTTTCTGTATGGAATGCCGCACTCGCTATAGCTAGGAACATACTCGCTACGGCGAAGAGGCATTCTCGCTATGGTGATTCCATATCTCGCTATGGCGAGAAGACTTAGAAAATTCTCAGCTCTTCAAAAATTTTCCAGCTTCTCTTTTCTTTTTCTTTTCTCATGTCTTTTCTAGGTTGTTACACACCTCAAGGAGCTGCTATTTTTCTATATTTTGGATAGAGGAAGTCGTGCTAAAGAAGGTGGGAAAAGAGGCATGAAACTTATTGAACATTCAAAAAGCTAGCATTTTCAAAAATTTCAATTTCGTCCTTTTATAATGGCAATTTTGTTTCGACTTCATTTTAGCTCCGTTTTGAGAACTGTCTTTTCCATTATAAAATTTAAGTTCCTAATTTAATAAAATGCTTTTAGAATTACTCAAGTTAGAGCTAAAATCTTCCCAAATGAATCCGTCAAAATTCGGGCTCACTGCCATTAGAAAACGTACACCAAAGAGGCTTTACCAGTCTTGGGGCTTCCCATAATTTTTGGGGCCTCGGAGAACCTTAGGCAACTTAAATTTTTCATTTAAAAAGTCCTCCTATGTGTTTTTCCAAAAGTTATGCTTATTTACAAAAATGCCATTACGTTTCATCAATTTTCATCACAATTTGTTTCATCGTCTTAGCTCCATTTTTCTTTTTGTCTGAGCCTAGAATTATCATTTTTAGGAGCCTAGGACTCTACCCAAATATTTTTTTAAGACATTATCTATCTCATTTCAAAGAACTTGCTTTTATGCAGTTCATTTTGTCATTTTACAAAAATTACAGTGGTTACATATATTGTATATGTATGAGATTTGGTGTTATATGAATGTTGTAGCAAGTTCTTGACATTAAATGGCAAGACATGGCTTATGTGTTCTTGTGTATACCTTGGGGTGAGAGAGTGAGTTTGTGTACCTTTGAGACATGTTTGATAGGGCATTTTGGTGCTTTCCCACATGCTCAAGTGGCCATGGAAACCTTGGAACCAAATTTGACCTTTTTGAAACCCATTAAGAAGCTTAAAAGAGCATTTTTGCAACCCAATATCAAGATTTAACCAAATGAATGAATTTACTCATGAAATTTGATATACATATAGATCTCATTTAGAGATTTTTGGGAACTAAAGATTAGATTATTTGGAGCTTTGTGAAATTAATTATGAATTTTCAAAGTTATCATTTTTCTGCTATTTTGGTATAAGCACTGTTCATATGGTCAGTTTCTTGTGCTGTCATTTGTGGGACAAATGGTGTCTAATGTTCATGATATTTTATAGATATAAAATAGACATGATATAATTTCTATGGCCACCAAGATCACTCCAATTGGATGTCTAGGCAGGGTGATATAAATTTTTGAAGTTTTATGACAGTACCAGTAGTGCCAGGCAACCTTGGTTACTGTTCCATTGATTTTCAGTAGCTAGACATCCCTATTATGGCCTAACCTTATTTTTACCATAAAGTAGACATTTATAACTTTCTAGAATGGTATAGT
This sequence comes from Erythrophleum ivorense, assembly GCA_026724425.1. Lineage (NCBI taxonomy): Eukaryota > Viridiplantae > Streptophyta > Magnoliopsida > Fabales > Fabaceae > Erythrophleum > Erythrophleum ivorense. The sequence continues at coordinate 29,216,135 of JAIUCV010000008.1, forward strand.
GTACTTAATTTGAATTTTTCTAGAATTAGTTATGATTTTTCAAATTCGATGACAGAAATTTGGCATGCTAACCCGAGGCTACACATACAGTTTTTGTATATATAGTCTATGAGCTTGAGTTCTTGGCCACTTCTTGAGATGGTTTTGAGTTGTAATTGTGTATTTAAATATGAAAATGATATGGATGAGACCATATGGTCCATGGGACATAGAATGGAAAAGCTAACCATGACGTAACGCAATTTAATTAAATTTTTTAATGGCTTTTCCTTGGAAAACTTGTGTGATTCAAGGAAGTGAGTCAAGAAATAATGTGAGATGAGCTTAATGAATGTGATATTGCACCCTTGGTCTTACTTCTATTCTTAGGTAGAAATAAAGTTGGTCATATGAAGGGAGGAGAGGGGACGTACCACTTAAGTAGGGAGGAATTAAAATTGTTTCAAGAAAATTCTATATATGTCCTGTCTTTTTGGCATTTTTGTTTCTAGTTTGTTTTAGCTCCTTTTTGGGAACCATTTTTCTATCATAAAATTTAGGTTCTCTAACTTATAAAATACCTTTGGAATCAATCAATTTGGAGCTAAAACCTTCCTGAATGAAAGGGTCAAAATTCAGGTCAACCATTATTAAAAAACATACATCGAAAGGGTTTTTGTAACGACCTTAACTTTTAATTATAGTAATTAAGGTCAAAGACACAATTAATAATAATAAATCCAGGTTTGAAGTCATCAAGATTAATTACATTGGAAAAAAGTGAGAAAATTTGAACCTCAAAATCTTGACATTAACTGGACTACCACAAGTATTTGAGTACACAAGTGAATCTAATCATCAATAAAATGTCTTATGTTTGTTTTACTATTGATTCCAACTCACAAAATCCTCCTACAAGTGTTTCTAGATCATTCCTTAGCATTATCATAAGAAAAACTTAGCATTGCCATAAGAAAAACTAATGTTTCTAGGTGAATATGAGAAATTGAGCACCTTTGTCGTAGCTGAATTCCCTCGCGCCGCGGCCAATTACTCTCAGGTTTAACTCCTTATACCTTCACAAATTTTACACATTTTGCCGTGGCCAAATATTCCTCTCGTTGCAGCTAACCTCACTATTCGCCGCGGCCAATTGTTCTCGGTTTCCTTCCCTAGCAGATTCTCTACATTTGGCCTAGGCTAATTAAATGTTGGCCGTAGCCAATTACCCTCTGTTACCATTTGGCCGAGGCCAATTAAATTTTGGCCTCGACCAATTCCCTCTGTTACCCTCTCTGGACAACTTCGTCACTTTTAGCTAAGGCCAATTAAATTTTGGTCGTGGTCAATTCCTTTCTATTCCTATAACTCCCAAGATTTCATCTCATGCTCTCTAATTCTCCCTCTAGCAACATTTTAGGCCACTTTAACTTAGTTTGTGAAGATTTAGTGTCTTTCTTTTACCTAATCTACCTAACACATCTATCATTACCCATTCAAAGATCTTTAACCCTCTAGCTACCATAAACCAGTGAGTTCATAGATCAATGATAGCAAAGAGTTCATATACTACTCACATTTCCATTCAAACATAAGTCCTATTAGAAATTCCATACATCACTAGTTTAAGTTAACATCTTATGTATCAAATGATTACAGTCCCTATGCTTGGCAATTCATGATGCAATGCGGCAATTACATAAAACTAGTAGTCTAGTTATACGAATACAATCTGACAAGGTTTACAAACCTACCTACTACTAAACCATATAAGAAGCTTCCATTAATTTTCTCCTTGCCACTAAGAGGTTCAGTCCCTAAAAATGTTAGCCCACAATAGGGGTGAGATATATAATCTTAGTAACAAGAGGTAAATTCCATATATATGTACAAATTAATCAATATAATGTAATTTCATATCATCAATACCAGAACCATCAATTCAATTTACAAATGAACTAGTTGAGCTACCAATGACTACTATCTCATACCAGCAATCATACACAACATGTTAATGGCCAATAACACCAGAAGAGGTCCGTCCATAGCACCTACTCCATAATGAGCATAACCAAGGCTCAGTGCATCTAAGGTCTGATCACAACCCGGTGCCTGATCAAAGCACATGCACGGGTGGCAGCCACACCACAGCTCTACCATAGACTTACAAGGTCCAATTACAATCATAATTCATATAGTTAACCAATTATTTAGCATTTCAAAATCAAGCATAGGTAACAAATATTAGATTAATATGAGCACATATATGCAATTAGGAAAAATAACCTCGGTTACCTCAATGAAGCCAATTACTCTGCCTCTAGCTACCATTATAATTCAAATGCACACCAAGCCTAAAACAAGTATAGTCATAATCATTTCTAGCAATAAATCATATATCCAAAGGGTTTAAACCACCAATGGCTCCCTAAAAATTACTTACCTAGCTTCTTAAAGGGTTAATTGCACCAATTTAAGGTCAAGACATCAAAGTTCACAATGGTTCACTCCCCACATTTTCATTTTCGCACATCTACAAGCCATGCACCAAAAGTCAGTCCAAATGATGAGAATTTAGTACATACATCTCATAAATGGAGAGAAATTACTTACCCATACATCTAAGAGGTTAAATGGACTGAGTTGAGCTCAACTACCAAGAACACACCATGAGACATTCCTAAATTTGGATTTGAGTCATCAAGCCCAGAAAATTCAATTTTTCACCTTCATCTCCTTATAATTTCACACAATAGCAAAACCTATTATGAAAATCAACCCTTAAGGACATTTTTCAGTAAAAAAATACATAAATGGAAGGGAAATGCTCACCCAATCATCCCTCTAACCTTCAACTTTGAAAATCTTGTAACAATTATCCAAAAACCAGATTTCATCCTAAGAAGAGTTGAAAATTCTCTAAATGACAAACCAATCAGACCAAAATATAGAGGAAGATAAGAGGGTCAAGTTATATAGAACCTACCTTGGCTACATCTCCTTTTAAGAGTGCAAAGCTGAGCCAAAATATTAAGAAACCCTAGCCCCTCTCCTAACATGCGAATTTCTTCTCTTGCCTTTTGTATTTTCTACTGAATGGGGAGGGAGGCTGCTGAACCTTTAGGGTTATTAGGGGAAAATGGGCCAACCCATCAGCTCAAGGTCCATTTAAGCTCATTTCTAGTCATTGGGTTATTGCTTTGTGAGGTGGGTTGCAGAAACTTTTAGGGTTAAGGAGGAATATGCTGACCCAAAGGCCCAATTCCTTGTGGGTTCAGATTTTAGTTAGGTTGGGCCATGGATTCTAGAGTTGTATCGATTAAATAAGGGTTAGACCAAGCTTTAAGGGTCTATTATTCCAAATGAGCTGATGCTTAACATGTTGGGTCATGATATATGGGTTAGTTAGGTTCAAAATGGATTGGGTTTCCCTAAGAAAAGAGTTGGGTCATAATTAGATGAGACTGGGCTTTTAATAATGTTCTTGATGCACATAATTTAATCATGGGTCCAAGTCACATTTAAATCCATAAATATTATCATACTTCTTCAAAATGGTCCAAGTAATAATTATTTTGTTAAGATACTCAAAGTTGTCATTTTCCTTGAGCCCTCTCAATAATTTCATAACCCCTAAATAATTACTATTAATTTTTCTCGAGGTGTTATAGTTTTAACTATCTCAGGGCTTCCCATGGTTTTCAGGGTCTCTGAGAACCCTGGAGAGCTCAAATTTTCCATTTAAAAAGCCTTCATCTGAGTGTTTTAAAAATTATCTAAAATTACAAAAATGCCATTACATTTCGTAACCATTTTGTTAAATTCCGTCTAGTTATTTTGGCTTTGGTTTCCAAGAACCTCTGGCTTCTATTTTCATTACTTAATGTCTAGATCATTATTCTAATTTTTTAGGCCTTAACCAATTTATTTCAGAGGACTTACACTTAAAACGTATTCATTTATGTCATTTTTCTGAATACCAGACATTACAATTTTAGATTGGATTCTTGAGATTGTTGAGCTATTAAATAGAAATTTTGGAGATTAAATTTGAGGATTAATTGTTCAAATATTTCTCTATTTTATAGCTATGAATTTCATTCCCTTTTCTTCCAAATTTTCAACTTGATTAATGCAATGGTTATTGTATGAACTTGTTAGATTTTTGTACTTAATTTTTGATTTGAGGAATCTTGATGTTTAGTTAGTTAAGTAGGCATCTAAGATGAAAGGGCAGAAGTTTTAAAGGTCAATTAGTCTCTGTTTTTAGTGTGTTCAGTGAGTTTAATTCAAGAATTAGTAAGCTATTGTAGTCTTGAGGTTTCAAGAATCATTAACTTGTTAGTTTCTTACATTCTTAAGTGGTAACTTGAGAAAATTTATTATGAATACATTAAAGAGAATTAGGTCCAGACCTCAGTGAAATATAATTTGTATGATGATAATTAAACTTCAAGGAATTCAGACATGGCTAGCTACACTTAATTGCTTGGTTGTTATCACTTTCTTTGATTTTAGCTAGTAGTTGCATTTTATGTCTTCAAACATTTTTAATTTTAGTCATTAAACCCCCAACAAATCTTTGAAATTGTTAGTTCTTAAGTTGCCTTTGATATTTAGAAAACTTTCTTAAGTAATTAGAATCTATTTTCATGGGAGATGATCTTGGTTGCATCACTTACTACAAATTTATTTTCACAACAATTTATTTAGAATTATCCAACAATTATCAAATTTGGCACTATTGCTGAGAGACGATCTTAGTTGCATTACTGTCTACAAACTTATTTTTACAACCAAGTTATTTAGAACTATTCGACAATAGTTATCAAATTTGTTTTTCTTAAAATGGTTATATGAAATTGTTTGTTAAAGCTTGTTGGATCACATAGCAAAACAATGCTATGAGAAATGGATGTATTTTATTGGAATAAAACTATTTGTGAAAAGCTTTATATTTATGGCAGAGAATGCAAGTTTTGGAAATTCACTAGCTATTGAGATTTTTATCTCATCTGTACTTTTCTAAATTGGCATTTCCAAGGTAACATTTAGATATGGGAAAGGGGAAGTTTCCTAATGAGTATTTGAGTTGAGTTTTATAATAAGGATTTTGTATTTCAATTATGTTTTAATTACGATATAATAAGAATTAGTTTATTATTTCTAAGTTACTCAAAGTTATTATGAGTTTTAGTTAATGTTTATTTTAGCATTGTTACTATTTGAGACCATTGGAAATTTAGAAGTGATGTTGCTAATTATAGTTTATGTAATCGAATTGGTGTTATTTAGCACTTGGATATGAGATGTTGTTTAGTTTATAGCTTTCACAATTAAATGTTGAGTAATATTATTCATTATCTATATTACTTTAATAGTGTTAAATCTAGGTATTACATTATTAGGGGTTACTTCATTAGGTATGCTAAATGTAACATTTGAAAAATTATTAAATTAAGATTTTAGAGGAAATAAATTCAATTAGGAATTTAATTTACTTTTTGAGGAAATAGAGATTTATTGTGAAATAATTGAGAAACTGGGATTTTATGACATTATATAAAGAAATAAAGGTTTTAAGGACTTATTTAATTCTGAAGGGCTCAATTAATTAATTTGGAAATTTTAGTATATTACCTTAATAAAATTAATTGAAGATTATCTACCCTAAGATTCAATTAAATGAAGCTAGAAATAATTTTAATGTGGGATTTTATATTTCTTTGGTTTTAAAAGTTGAAACCTAACTTATAACACTGAAAATATAAGGAATTGAGCAATGATCCACTTGACCCATTTACCTAAAAGGCCTAATAACCCATGACCCAAACACAACTCCACTTAACTAAAACCTTAATTTTCTCCCTCACTCTTCAAAACACACAACTAATAGCTAGGTAGAAGAATGAAACATAAAGGGAGAGGATAAGAGAAGGGAGTTAGGCCTAAGGCCATTTTCAGGGTGGAAGACGCAACTTTTAAATCCATTTTTAGGCCACAGTATCGATTTTTATGGGACAAACCTAGTTGTTTTGATTTGAAGTTTTTATGAAAGTTAGAGGACATCGTAGCTTTCCAGAATCGTGTAATTTGCTTGATTTTGATTTTTTTAGAATTAGTTATGATTTTTCAAAGTTTCATATCAGAATATGGAATGTAAGGCAAAATGAAAAATGAGATGCCATTTTGTGTTATAAGGCTTGGACCAGAGTTTTGAGCTTTAAATTGAGATGTTTCTGATTGAATTGATGTATTATGGATGCAGAATGATATGGTAAGCTCATATTGTCCAATTGGCAATTAATGAATTCATTGAGCTTTCAATGACGCAAAATACTGCCATTAGAAGTGTGATTTTCATGCAAATGAGTGTTATATACCAATTTTGCTATAAATTGAGTCCTATATAGTTATAGTATTACACTTTAAATCTCACTCTTTCCCCACATATATCTAACCATATCTAGCTGATCCAACTAGAGCAAGAAATGGAGGCCAAGTATCTTGAAGCATGGAACTTTGATAATAGAATAGGAATTTTATACATTTTGATATTAAAGTTTATATCTATATGATTTATGTAATACCTTATTTTATAACACTTTTCCTACTACAATTGCCTCATATAAAACTTAGAGGAGTCAATGGAAACATGAACTAATTATTTTTTTTCTTTTAAAAGCTTCCTCATACAATTTCACTATTCATTTGGTCATTTCCAATTTCTTATCTAACTTTGAAAATCATAATTAATTATAGAAAAATTGTATGAGGTCGGTTCAGGGCTCTACTTCAAGCTCTTTAAGCCCTTTACATGGGGAAAATGCTTACTTAGTGGAGCACATATGAATTCATATAAAGTTGCCCCTACAACAAATTGGACAGTTTTACACTTCACTTGACATATTGTTATTATTATTTTGCCTTTATATAAGCAGATGCATTTTTGCATTTTAGGCTCACTAGTCATTTTATTTACTCAAGGGCTAATTATATTTATGACTTTCCATTCCATACCTGAGTACCTTACAATATCATAACATAACTTATACACGCAATAATCTAAAATATTTAATTACATGACAAAATGTGATACATAAATGTAAGGTCCTCAATTTATGCTTCCACATCCTTTGCCCCTTTATTTGCTTGAACTCAAACCTAGCATGGGTTATATTTAGGGTGAGATTATGAAATCTCAATAGTAGTAAACTAATCTCATTCACAAGTAAGCATGTAAGTACATAACATAATGCCAACCAAGGTGCCACATATCGCATAGCAATACAAGGAATTTCATACAAGGCCAAGCACAATCTAAGCATACATGTCTCATCTTATAACATAAATGATAACTTGATATAGCATAACACTCATCATTATACAAGCATACAAGCTTAAAGAAAGAGAGAGTAAAACTACTACCTTAGCAAACTTTACTCCTCAATCCTTGGGACTCGGTTTACTTGCTTTTGGAGTTTCCAAAACAACATCAAACCCTGTAATCATAATGATAATTCATGACAATCTACATATAAACCTTAACTTCTAAAGTAGGATGATCTCTTTTAAACTTAATGGGACTATTGGAATTGGAAAAATCCAACTCCTTCCATTCCCATTCATTATGGCCAAATAGTATACATTTCTTGGCCAAAATTTAGGAATTTTGTCCCATGCGTTTTGGGGGCTTTCCCATGTATATTACTAGCTAAAAACACCCTTTTGAATCCATTGGAATGGATAAAATCATCAAATTCCAGTCCCAATATCACGTTTTGGTCATCACATAATCTAGCTCCGTTTTAGGCTCAAAGTGCGTTTCTTTGGTTCTAAAAATTCCATAACCTTTTCCTTTATGTTTTAGGACTTGAAATTTGGTATACATGACTTTAAGGCATCAAGAAAACACCATAAAAATTTTGGGAAAATTCGGACAGCATCTCCCCATGCTTTCTATTTTTCCAAAAATTACAGTCTTTGTGTTTTCCAAAGTCTCAGCACATAACAACAATAACTAAGCTCATATGGCCTTCATGTTCAACATATAAAATTCATTTCAAGGCCTTCATATTCAACATATAAACTCCATTTCTAATGATTCATATGCTGTCCAAAAATAACTCATAGCTAGGGTTTAACAAAACTAGCTTAAAGCATGTGATTTACAAGTATAAGATGGAGAAAACTTACTCTTTAAGCTTAAGCCTTGCTTCTTTTGGTTTTCTCACACTAAAATCCTTTCTTTTCCCACTTAGAGCAACATTTCACCTTGAAGAAAAGATGAATATGCAGCTGCCCTTTGGAAGAAGTGGATGGAGAAGATGGAGAAATTTGGTAAAGAATGGTGGTAGTTTTGCTTGGTTTCACTTCATCTTCCACTTTTTCTCCCTCTCTCTCTCTCTTCACGTTTTTCTTTCTTTATTCCTTGTGTGTGGTCTGAAAATGGTGGAATGGAGGTGAAGAAGATGAATCTAATGAAATTAAATAGTCATACTAAATTTGAACCCTTGGATCAACCTTTTCAAGATCAAATCTTAACCTTCCATTCCTTTTTTTCTTTTGATTTTCTATTTTCATAACTAAATATCTTCTCCCAAAAATTCTTGGCCACACACTTGGAAGTATTGCCTTAGCCCTTCAGTTATGGAGAGTAACCATGGTTAATTTCCTTAACTCATCCATGGTCTACTTTTAACTCAACCATAGTTAGTTTCTAACTTAACCATGGTGAATTCTTTAACATAACTAAAATCCTTTTCTTCTCTTCCTTTCATTTTATATTTATATTTGGGTTTTATCTTCTCTAAAACCCTAATTATATCTTCTCTTCTCTTTTGGGCCTTTAGAATTAGCTATTGGGCCTTACCGCAGTATAACATCGGTGTTTGGGCCCAATTAAGGTTTTATGGTACAATACATACCTTTAGACTTTTTAAAATTTACAAATATTATTTCCTCTACTTTCTGGCCATACTGAGCATCAAACATGGTTCAAGGGCCCTTAACCTCAATCCTCACAAATTTCGGTGTCAATCGGACACCTGGGTCTATTGGTGTAATTTTCACCATTCTGTATTATGATTGTGTTATGAACTTTTCCTTTACTGCAATTCTGTCCCTGAAACTCCTTCAAGGTTTCTTAGCCCTTTAGCTATTTTTATTTCTATAGTTGTTATAACTTCCTTTTTATATTTTGCTCATGGCTACTAATCGGGATAACCAGATCCCGCCCGGCCATTCGGATAACTTGGTATCATTGGACCCGTCTTATCGAACTGAGTTTAACCGTGGGTCACAGATTTATGAGATTCTTGCTCGATTTTTTAATATTCGTGCTTAAAGCCACGAATAGAGGGTGAAACTAGGGTTCCCTAAACTATAAGGTAATTTATACATTTTGCTCGGCATATAACTTTTCTTTACATTTTAGTCCCTGGCTCCTTCATACTTGACTTTGGAGGCTCTTCGGGACCTTTTTCTGATATCTTTTTTTTTATCTATTTTAGCCCCAATTTTAGGACACCTCTGGCCTTGACTCATCATTATTTACGGTCTAGAATATTATTCTAATTTTATTAGACCTCAATTTATTCTATTTGGGGGACTTCTTTTTATATCCAGTGAATTTCGTACGTTGACGGAGGAATCATATGTTATGTTTCTCGCGTTTCCTTACGTTTTCTTAGATTTTCAGAAAATTGGATGTTATAATTTACATGAGATGTAAACCATTGACTACAAGTAAAACTATGTAAATATGATGTATGAATCCATTTTAGAACCAAATATATGAATATGTGAATTTTGACATTTATGAACCTTGATGTGCATGTGTATAAATTCAAGTGGAAGGGTTAGAATGAGTTCCATGATTATTTAAATCATTTTTTATGCTTCTATATGCTGTATTTATGTTTTTGGACATGCCAAAATAGTTGTGGAATGATGAGGAAGCCATTTGGTGTATCTTGACCCCTTTATAAACTCCAAATTAGCCACTTTCTTGAGTTGAACCAAATGGATGAGTTTTTGCATGAAATTTGGCAAGAAAATAGATCTCATTTAGAGCCTTTCATAGAGAAAAATAGAACCATTTTTTAAGCTCTATAGAATTTATTATGATTTTTTAAAGTTAGCCAAATTATGTAGAAATTGTCACTATTGCTGTTCATGTGGTTAGTTTGCTTTTCTGTATCACTTGAGGGCCAAATGAACTCCAATATGCATGAAATTTTACAAACATATAGTAGACATCATAAGATTTCTATAGTCACAAGAGCACCTCATTTGGAGCTCTGTAAAGAGAGAAATAAATTTTTAAAGTTTAGGTTATGTTGTAGGATACATCAATGACTAGTGTTACTATTCTATTGAATTCTATAAGATAAACCTAGTTGTTTTGATCTAAAATTTTTATGCCCGCTAGATGACATCCAAAGCTTTCTAGAAAGCTACCGTTTGCATGATTTTTATTTTTCTAGAATTAGTTATGATTTTCTAAAGTACATATCGGAATATGGAATTGATGGCAAAAAGCAAAGTGAGATGTGATTTTGTGTTTTATGGCTTGGATCCGAATTTTGAGCTTCAAATTATGATAATTCTAGTTGAACAAATGCGTTATAGATGGAAAATAAATTTGGTAAGCTCACATGGTTAATTTAGCCAAGAGTGAATTAATTGAGCTTCTAATAACGCAAAATACTACTACTAAAAGTGCTATTTACATGAGAATAAATGCTATAAGCCATTTGTGCCATGAATTAAGTCCTATATAGTTATGGTATTATATTTTTAAAGTGATCTTGGTGGAATGGTGGAAGAGGAAGCTTGAGCATCTATTAGGTAAGTGTTTCCCCTTTTTTATGATGTTATTTTGTCCAAATTGCATTTAAAGGGCTTATTTTTATATGGGTGACTTTACATGTGCAAACATTTAGAAGACCCATTGTGTTAGAGTAACACCATATCCATATAGCTCTTAACTCATGGGATAAATAGCATGTGGTACTTATTCACATGAAAATAACACTTTTGGCATCGGTTCATTGCGTAATTGAAAGCCCATTTGATTCATTTTTGGCTTTAGGAACCATATGAGCTTACCAATTAGATTATCCATGCATAACATATCCATTCATATAAAAAACATCATAATTCATCATATATATCTCGGATCTTGGACCACATTGCACAATATTAGAATTTTGCTCTTAGGTTGCAAGGCTAATTTTCTAATATGAACTTTGGAAAATCATAGCTATTCTTAGAAAACTTGAAATCATTCATGCTATAGCTTTTTGGAAAGCTCTGGATGTTGACTAACTACTAAAAATAGTTCCACACCAAGACAAAAGTATTGAGCCCATAAAAATTGATAGAACAATAACCTAGGTTATGCTCTTAGACTAATACTGACCCTGAGATTTAAAAATCCATAACACCCTCTATACTAATCTAAATTGTGTGCTCTTAGTGGCTATGGAAATTTTATGATGTTTAGTTTATGCTTGTAAAATTTCATGAGTATTAGATTTCATTTGGCCCATGAGTGACATAGGAATGAAAACTAACCATATGAACAGTACCCTTGATAGTTTTTGTATAATTTGGCTAACTTTGAAAAATTATAATAAATTCTCTAGAGCTCTAAATTAAGTGTTTTCTAGCTCTATAAAAAGCTCTAGATGAGACCTATTTGGTTGGCAAATTTAATGCAAAAATTCATCCATTTGGTTAGACTTTGGTTCTACTCAAGAAAATGGTCAAATTGAAGTTTATAAAGGGATAAAAAGGCACCAAATGGTCTTCTACTCAATCCACAACCATTTGAGCATGTCCAAAAGTATAAACATAGCCTATGAGAGCATCACAGATGTTCCAAATCCTCATGCATTTCAAAACCACCATCCTAGTTACTAATATAAACATTTACATCATGACACATGGATGACAAAAACTCATATAATCATTCATTTGGTTTCATATTCCATTCATACATCATATTTCCATATATTTACTTGTACTCAATGGTTTACATCAAATGTACATCATCTAGATACAAACTTTGACATCAAAATACAAAATTTTCCTACTCTATTATCAAAAGTCCATGCTTTAAAGTACTTGGCCTCTATCCCTTGGTCCACTTTGCTTACCTAGACATGATTAGATATATGTGGGAGAAGAGTGAGATTCAAAGAATCTTAATAGCTCATTACCCTTTCAAACATACATAAAGTATGCATTTATATGTCAAAGAATGCATGCATGCCATATAAGCTACTAATAAATATACATAAATCATTTTCTTTTTCATATGAACTCATATATGTCAAACATAGGCTCTCAAGGGCATTGGTCTAGCTTCACCCAACTCCTTTGGGACTTTTGGATTTGCATCACCCACTTTCAAGGGACTTTTGACTTAGCGTCACTCTTCTTAAGACTTTTGCTATGTCTCACCCATTTTTAGGGACTTTTGGCTCATTCTCACCCATGCTCAGGGACTTTTAGCATAACCATATCCATTCAAACCACTTTACATTCATAAACACATTTCAAGAAGAATAATGGTACTATAACATATATCCAATGGCTAGAAACACATGTTATAGTTTAAGCATATGCACAAGCATCCAATGATAAGCAAACATCCAAGCAATGTATGTGAGAAAGATTAGAGAGCTACCTTGAAGCAAGAACACAAACTTTTCTCTTTGGTTACTCCTTCCCCTTTTTGTCCACACACATGCAATTAGGTGAGACTTGATTCACTTGGCCTAGACATATCAAATGAGGCACAATTCAATCATTGGAACAAGTTCTAGCCTTATGAAAACTCTATGCATGCCACTTTGTTCTAAGAAACCACTATGGCTCCATACAAGATACAAATAAAGCAACCATTGAGATTTATGTTCTTGGGTCCAATTTCTCATTCAATCTAAGTCTCTTGACTCCATTTAAATTCCTTAAAGTCATTACAAATTCAATTCAAGGAGCTTAGACTTAAGTTACTTCTTTATGTCTTAAATGGAGCTTACATCTCCATCTTACAAGCCATGATTCTAAATTCATACCTATGCTTCTGTTGATGTTCATTAATCATAATTAGTCCTTTTCTAGCCTTAGAATTAATTAAAACCCTCTCTAGGTACTTGGAGTACTCTTGGCTGAAACCTATGCACACTTGAAGACCCATGGAGTTTGCTTGATTTCTCTTAGGAAATTGGCACTTGTGAAACTTCCTAGATGTCTTAAGATCTCATATACACTCTTACATAGGCTAGACTATCCTTGGAAAGCTTCAAGAATGGCTAGGTGCAACCAAAACCCTAAGTTATACAACTTGAATTCTAAAGCTTTTCTTTAAAATCTAATTGCATATTCTTGTTTCTTATACACTAAAAGCTTTGTTTCTTCCTTGTTAAGACTAGAAATCATCCCCTTTTTAGTGGTTTAGGTTGGCCAAAAATTCACCCATGGAGAACAAAGAAGAAGAAGCAAAGGAAGCCATGGAAGTTACCTTGATTTCATACTTTTTCAAGAGCTCTTTCACTTGCTTCTTGTCTCTCATCCAATTTCTATACTATTCTCACTGAGCCAGCCATGAATCATCCTCAAATCAATCATCAAAATCATAGGAAAAGAGAAGAGAAAGAAGAAAACAAGATTGGTAAAGAAAAAAGCATGAAAAACCATAGATTTTCTTACTTTTTTGCTTGGTTCCTTCTTTCTCCCTCTTGGTGCGTCACTTCAAGAAGCTTAGGGTTCTATTTTGATGTAGAAGAAAGTTGGTCGAGGTAGATGGAAGAAGTGGGGTGATAAAGGCTTTTTCTATACGTTTTATATCCTCCAAATTTGGACATTTTAATAAATAATTATGGCTTATTGCATTTAATTAGATGAGTTTTGACTTTATTAGCCATTTATGCACTCTTTGAATAAATTTGTAAAATTATTGGTTTTTAAAGTATAAATTCCTTTTTAAATAATTTTGTAAATTATCCTACTTAATATTGCTTATTATTTTTATAGATCTTTATTAGGAAATTGGAGTTTAAATGGGAATTTGAAAAAGAGATGGAAGATTCAAATCCAATTGGACTTTCTCCAAGTGATATATATACATGGATCATTCATGGATGTAAGGTGTCCAAGGCAAATACACACTCATCTCTTCCAGTTGCTACATATATGTGGCTCAAATTAGGTAGAACGCGAAGAAGAGGCTAGGGATTAAAGAGAAAAATCTAACGTGGAGAAGGGCAGAATATACGTAGGAAGCTACAGGTTTAAGGAAAAGAGAATAAGGTAAAGCATGAGCAAAACATAAGGTGGATTCTCAGGTTTACTAGAGAAGAAGGCAAGGATCATTCAGCACACTATAAGCATGAGAGTAGAACTAAAACACTAAAGAGAAGAGACACACTAGCTACGCTTCCATGTGGACTCTTTCACACTCTTATCCATTCACTCAAAAACCCATCAGTAGCTGTGTGTGTATTTCTCACACTAGCCTGAGAGAAACTTCACCTCTCCACACTCATAGGTATAGCAGGCAGAAGCACGTGGGGAGAAGCATGAAGAGGGGGAAGGGAGCTAAGAATGAAGAGAAGGGGGAGAAGGTGGCTTCTAGCACACATGGTTATGTTTGATGTGGAAAGAGGAGATAAAGGCATAGGATTTTAAATATACAAAAAAAGCTCATGTGGAAGAGTATGGGAGGAAGCAATATGAAGCATGATTCTGATTTGGAAAGTAACACATGTGATCATTAAAAAGGAAATGAAGGAAGGCACGTGATGGGAGAGGATTAAAGGCTCAAGTAGAATAACAAGAGGATCCATCCATTCTAATTCACACACACATGCATGAGTTTACACAGAGGAGGCAAGGCACATGATTTTTAATGAAGGCTCGGGCAGTAGGCACATCATCTTATTCCATTCATGCACCATTCATCCATTCACTTTTCCACAAGGTCGTGAATCATTCCTCTATTCTCTTCCATTATTCTCCACTTCATGGAAGCTTAATTGATTTTGGTGGCTAGCTTGGATGCAAACCTTGGATGGAAGCTTGAATCCATGGAGATTAGCAAGGGATTTTAGCTAAGAATTTCTATTTCATTCTTTCTCTCTTTCTACATCAATTTTTGTTTTTGAATTTACTTGGTTGAGCTTGTAATTGACTAAGATTGATATGGTTTGTAATTGATAGTTGGTTAGATATCATTTAGGAGAGTAATTGATGATTAATGGATTGATTTAAGTATTATATATTTCATTGACCTTCAATTATCTATGATGCAGTCAAGGTGTTTGATGAAATGCATGTAAGTAATTGAGTGCTTGAATATCTAATTTGAGGTCTCCTTAAAATTTAATTAGTCAATTAAATATACTAAGATGATAATTCAGAGGCTAAATTAATGGATTAATCATTCAAATTTAGTGTTCATTGATCCTAATTGCAAGAATTAATGATTCGATGCAGAGTTAGGGTTTCAATTCAACATTAAAATTATTAATATCTTGAATCTTGTGTGGCAACTCGAGATACATTGTCATGAACACAAATAGGGACTCTTAGACTAGAACCATTGATAATTGAATTAGGATGATGATAGTGGATATCAAGGGATGAATCCAAAGCTAGCCACAAGTTCATTAGTTGACTCTTAATTCATGCATTTAATTAGTAGTTAGGAACTTTATTTCAATTTAAATTCTAATTAGTTCAATTAAATTAAAACCCCCATTTAATTAGGTAGCTTTTAGATTTTCTTTTACATTTAAAAAACTCAATTAAATATTGAAATCTATTTCTGAGGGAAACGAACTCGGTTGCACCCTATATTACAAATCTTATTCAACCTAGTTTATTTAAGGTTGCTCGACACAATTGTCATGGGGCATGCTATATATATTGTCACACCATACTTCATTAGACTCCATATTCCCATATTCAGGGTAACTTTCATGTGCAAGTAAAGAAAACCACAAAAGGGATAAAATAATGCCATTTATTTGTGTTACGTCAGAACTAAAAATTCAAATTTTGATCCATGGATCCTGAAAACTTACCAACAATATTCTCTAATTATTTTTCATCTATACAAATCATAAATATCTCAAAACTTTGCATAAACCATGGACCAATAGCCAAAAAATCACAAAAACTCACGTTTTATCTCAGGTCAAAATTTCAGTTTTCTGCTAGCAACTTTGGAAAATAATAACTAAATTTAGAAAAAATCAAAATCAATCAAACCATAGCTTTCCAAAAAGCTTGGGATGTTAAATTTACACTAAAAATAATTTCCAACCATAAAAATCTAATATGGACCACATTTGACAATAGAAAAAGCACAAAGGTCGGACTGTCCAGTGTTACTAATACAACTTATTGATATAAACTTCGAAAATACATAATTAATTCCAAAAAAATCCAATTCATGCAAATTATACCAATTTTGAAAGATATAGATGTTAAATAGAGAGAAAAAATAGTTACAAACCATACCCTAAAAATTGATGGAACAGTGCTAGGGGTCTAACTACGCACCTAGAATAGAATAGAAATTTCAAAAATTCATATATCCCTCTCTAGACATTCAAATGAGATGCTTCTAGTTGGCACAAGTCACTAGGAAGGTCTAGTTTCTCCCTGTAAAATTTTACATAAATTGGACATCGTTTGCCTTATAAATAATAGAGATCCATTTTAGACCATATGAATAGTACCAGAGCCAAAACCAGAAAATTTGCCAAATTCAAAAATTCCCCAAAAATTCTATAGACCTCCAAATATTATGCACTTTAGCTTTCCAAAACCTATCAACAAAATCTATATACATGCCAAATTTCAAACCAAGAAGAGCTCTTTTGGATAGATTGTTCCATAGCTTACCATTATGGTTAATTTTGCATCACATAAGGTATCAACTTGGTCCATATGGCTCTCTTTGGTGTTTGGCACCCCTTGGGCAAGTTTAAAAGTATGAATACAACTTATATGAACTGCCCAAGTGGTCCCAAAGCTCATGCATCTCATTTTAGTCATTCCACATCCAAGAATACATTAATACATACATCCCATCAAGTGTCAATTTTTTCCTTTGCATTGATTTTGTGACACGTATGGTTCATACATAATATTACATTTGCTTAATGGTTTATGACTCAAAAATAATATGTACAAGTTCACTTTGACATTTGATTACAAGTAAAACTACATAATTCTCAAAGTCTAGTTGCTCAAGTCCCTTGGCTTGCATTTCTTGTTTCATGAATGCCACCTAGACATATTAAGATGAAGGAGGGAAGGAGAGTGAGATTCATAGAATCTCAATAGCTCACACACCCATTCACACACACATTCATGGCATACATACATCAAAGGCACAAGTATGGAAAGTAACACAACCATAAATTGTTGCGAACATAATTTTCGTAAAATGACAAAATGAGCCATATAAAAGCAAGTTTATTGGAATAAGCTAGAAAATATTCAAAAAAAATTTGGTAGAGTCCTAGGCTCCTAAAAATGATAATTCTAGGCTCAAACAAAAAGAAAAATAGAGCTAGGATGGAGAAATGAAATTATTACAAAATTTGATGAAATGTAATATCATTTTCGTAAATAAGTGCAACTTTTGGAAAAACACACAATAGGGCTTTTTAAATGAAAAATTTGAGTTGCCTAGGGTTCTTAGAGGCCTTGAAAATCATGGGAAGCCTTGGGATCAGTAAAGACCCTCCGGGTTTTTCAATGGCGATGAACCTGAAGATTGAGAAATTTGTTCGAAAAGGTTTTAGCACTGATTTGAGTGATTCTAAAGGCATTTTATTAAAATAGGAACCTAAATTTTATAATGGAAAAGACAATTCTCAAAAAGGAGCTAAAATGAAGTCAAAAAAAAATTGCCATTATGGAAGAATGAAATTGGAATTTTTGAAAAAGCTAGTTTTTTGAATATTCCACACACTTCACCCCTCTTTTTCTCCCCTCATTTAGGTCGATCCTCTCTTCCCAAAATACAGAAAAAAGAAGCTCTCTCTTAGGCACACAAGAGAAGGAAAAAAGGAGGAAGAAAGCCAAGGAAAGGTTGCCAATTTCAAGGAATTTTATGCTTCTTCTTCTTCCAATTTTGTTCTCCTCCCTTCAAGCTTTCATTCCATAGTTTTATTAAGTGGTTTTGGTTCTGTTTTGAGTCCAAAACAAGGTGGGTAATTCAAAATTTTTGAGGAGAAGCAAATCAAGGAGAAAGGCTCTTGAGAACAAGCTTGAATCCAAGGTAACTTTTGCCTTTTGTTGTTTTTTTCTCTTGCTATTCTCTTGGTACAATTTGGACCAAACCGGAACCATGAGAGGTGAGGGAGTTCTATCCAAAAACAAGAGGGGAACTAGGGTTTTAGGCCATAGGGAAGTGGAATATGCTAAAAAATTACCAGAAAAATCTACGAAAATCAAGCTAGGAAAGTGTAGGATTCTTTAGGATTTTGTGAAATCTGATTTTGTACATGAACTCCCTTGGCTATTTAAGTATTTCCTTAGGCTCCTAAGACCTCTAGAAAGCCTCCCAAGTGGCTCTCCCATCAAGGAAAAATCAATAGCTCTATGAACCTTTATTATGGTACATGGTTTAGCCAAGGTAAGAGCATAAGATTAGGGGATGTCTTAAATTGTCCTAGCCTTAGTTTGGGACTTCATATGATGTTAGAAGATGAGAGAAACCATTAGAAAAAATTTAGGAGCCATGTATTGGAATATGGGACAATGATGTCCATAATAGTGCCTTATGAAGCAATTTGGTTTTTCAATTGTGCAAATAAATGTGTGAGGGCTCCAAGGACCTAAAAATGAGGTTAAGAGGCCTAGAAATGAAAAGAGAATGGAGCCTAGAACTTGAATGATGAGAGTTGTTTCAATGGGCCATTTATGAAACCATTATGCCACTTATAGAACAAGTGTGTTTAAGAATAAGTTTGGTGTCTTGGCTTACTTCAAGTGCATAATTGTGTGCTATTTGTGATGTTTAGGTCAAGAGAACCCTACTACACCTAAGTGCTCTTGTGTAACCAAAAAGGGGAAGGAAAAAATAAAGTAAAGCTTGTCTAAGATTCAAGGTAGCTCTCCACCACATTCTCCTAGCATTCTTGTGTGTATGTATGTCCTTGTGTGCATATATGTGTCTATGTGATTAGAGAACATGCCACTTGATACTTTGAGATTGCATTGGTACCAATGTGTGTTCTTGAATGGCTTTGCTTGTAGAAATTGCTCACAAGGGTGTGGTGATACTAAAAGACCCTTAATGTGGGTGAGGAGATGCCAAAAGTCTCAAGACAAGGGTGAGATTAGGCCAAAAGTTTCTTGAATGGCTAAGGCCAAGTCAAAAGTCCCTAGGTTAGGGGTGAGGCAAAACCAAAAGTCCCTAGAATATGTTCTTGAGTTGATATGTAATGTTGGCATGGAAATGAACTTTTAACATGTTTTATGTTCATATCACCTTTAAATTTATGCACTTGATATATGTATGTCTTGAATGTGTGTGTGAATGGGTGTATGAGCTATTGAGGTTCTAAGAATCTCACTCTCCTTCCTTCCTCCATCTTAACATGACTAGATGGTGCCCATGAAGCAAGGAATGCTAGCCAGGAGCTTTGAAAAGCCATACTTTGACTATTGTGTAGTTTTACTTGTAACTAAGTGTTAAAGTGGCTATGTAAATGTTATTTTTGAAATGTAAATTCATGAACAAATGTAATATAATGTATGAATATTGTATAGCTCTTATATGGCATTAGATCAATGGGAATGTGAAATTTGACACTTTGATGGCTTGGTATAATTATGTATTAATGGATGTGGGATAGCCAAATTAAGATGCATGGTATTTGGGACCACTTAAATAGTTTGTACAGTCATATTTATGCTTTTAAACTTGTCTAAGGGGTGCCAAATATTAAAGAAAGTCATTTGGACAAAATTGGTACCTCATATAGAGCAAAATGGACCAAATCGGTGAGCTATGCCACTTTTTGTCCAAATGGGCACTTCTTGGCCTGAAATTTGGCATGCATCTAGAGCTTGTTGAGAGATTTTTAGAAAGCTAAGGTGAGTATTATGTGGAAGTCTGTGGAATTTTTGGCGAATTTTTGAAGTGAGCTGAAAAACTAAAATTTGCTGATATTACCGTTTATTTGGTTCAAAATGAATCTCTATCGCTCATAGAGCAAACAAAGTCCAATTACTATGAAATTTTATAAGGAGAAACTAGACCTTCCCAATGACTTGTACCAACTAGAAGCACTTCATTTGGATGTCTAGAGAGGGATATATGAATTTTTGAAATTGCTATTTAGTTCTAGGTGCACCTCCAGACCCTCAGTATTGTTCCATTAAGTTTTTGGGTCTGAGTGCTCTTGGATTGATTTAGAACTATTTTTTTCCTCTAGTTAACATCTATATTTTTCCAAATTAGTATAGTTTACATGAATTGGATTTTTTTGGAATTAGTTATGAATTTCTAAAGTCTATATCAGTAATTTGTATCAATATTTTTAGACAGCTTGACCTTTATGCCTTTTATGATGTCAAGCGTAGTCCAGATGAGATTTTCTAGGAATTATTTTGTAAATTTAACATATAGAGCTTTCTAACAAGATAAGGTTTGCTTAATTTTAATTTTTTTAGATTTAGTTATGATTTTTCAAAGTTTTCCCTAAAATCTGCCACAAGTTGTTCGAGAAGAATAAGTGGAAATTCATGGTTTTCAAGTTTGAATCTGTGGATTATGTGCTATTTTAGATTATTTGTGATTTGTGTAAGTGGTAAATAACTATAGAATGTTGCTAGAAAATCCATGGGGCCTACATAATGTGAAGTGAAAAATGGAACCCCGGCATAACACAATACAAATGCATGAAATTGTAGTTTTTCGTTGATCATTTCCTAAGAACATGTACATAACTATCTTGAATGGAAGAATATAATGATAGAAAGTATATGATATGACATAAATCATACAAGATCACATTTCTATGCCACCAATTCACATTAAATTCAAGAATATACTCTAGAGACTTTTAGTTTTGTCGTACCCCATTTCTAGGACTTTTGGATTTGCCTCACTCTTGCCCTAGGGACTTTTGACTTGGCCTCACCTATACAAGAGACTTTTGGCCTTGTCTAACCCATACCATGAAACTTTTGGCATTTCCTCATCCACATTAAGGGACTTTTGGCATCACCTCACCCTTATGAGCCATTTTTCACAATCAATCACATTCAAGACAACACATTGGTACCAATGCAATCTCAAAGTATCAAGTGGCATGTTTTCAAGTCACAAAAGCATACACATGCACACATTGACATATATACAACCAAGAATGCAAAGAGAATGAGGTAGAGAGCTACCTTGGTTTTTATGCAAGCGTTACTCAGTCTTTCTCCTTCCCCTTTTCGATTCCACAAGCAAAATGAGGTAGGTTGGGATTCTCTTGTCCTAAACATTATGAATAACACACAATTATACTCTTAAATCAAGCCAAGACATTATACTCATTCTTAAGAGCATAAATGGTTCCATAGGTTACATAATGGTTCCATTAGTGGCCTATTGAAGCAACCCTTATAATTCAAGTTCTAGACTCTATTCTCTTTTCATTTCTAGGCCTCTTAACCTCATTCAAAGTCTATGGAGCCATCATCTACTCACTTATAAGAGCCTAGACATATGTTGCTTCATAAAGTTCTATTATGGAAGCCATTACCCCATCTCCTAATCTAAGGCTTCTAAATTTTTCCTAAGGGTTCCTCCAACCTTCTACCATCATATGAAGTCGCAAACCAAGACTAGAATAAATTAAAACACATCCTAACCTATTTATCCTAGCATGGCCAAGACATGGAGGAGGGAGAGGATTCTTAAGTTTCTTACTTCTCAGAGTATTTAGGACTAATATTAAATGCCTCTCATGCTCTTCAAAAGATTTGGAGTAAACTAAGATATCATCAATAAAGACCATAACCAATTTGTCCAGATACGGTCTAAATACTCTATTCATATAATCCATGAACACTGCGAGTGCACTTGTTAGCCCGAATGACATCACAAGGAACTCATAGTGCCCATATCTAGTCCTGAAAGTCTACTTTGGGATGTCTTCAACTCTCAGTCTCAATTGGTGATGCTTAGATCTAAGATCTATCTTAGAAAATACAGATGCCCCAACTAACTGTTCTAACAGATCATCTATTCTAAGGAAAGGATATTTATTCTTGATGGTAACCTTATTTAATTCTCTATAATCTATACATAGTTTCAAGCTATCATCTTTCTTTTACACAAACAACACCGGAGCTCCCCAGGGTGAGACACTAGGGCGTATGAACCATTTTTCTAACAATTCCCCTATTTATTTTTTCAACTCAATAAGCTCGGTGGGAGCCATCCATTAAGGATCCTTGGACACTAATCTAACCCTAGGCACTATGTCTATGGGGAATTCTATCTCTTTCTTAAGGGATAGACCACTAAAATCAAAATCCTTAAGGAAGGAAAACCTCCGGGAATTCCCTAATTATCGAGATCTCCATTATCCCTTCCTTTACTTTAACATGAATAAAGAAAAAGACTAAAAACTCTTGACATCTATGCTCTAAATGTCTTTCAGCCTAGGCATTAGTCATAAAAGATAACTCAGCATTTATCCTAGGTATGGTCCCACATGAGGGTACAAATACGGTTCGGTGTTCATAATCAAGAACAACATTATTGGAAGTTATCCAATTTATACCAACAATCAAATCAATGTCATAGAAAGGTATACAAATTAAATCAATGGTAGTATAGTAATGGTTAACTATACAATGACATTCAAGCAAGTATAAGAAGTAACAACATGGCCTCTAGTGGGTGTAGCGACGGATAAATCAAATGGTAAAGTACTAATGGCCTGACCCAAACCTCTCACATAGTCATAGGATATAAACAAGTTACTACCATCTAAATCAAACATAGCAACCATAGCAAAACCATTCACTATAAGCATACCTCAAATCAAATTGGGTGATGCACTGGCTTCTTACTGAGAAAGGGCGAACACCCTGCCCTGGGTCTATGGCCTAAGAGGTGCTGAATCTATCTAGGGGCAATTCCTGGTGATGTGCCCTGGCTTCCCACACTTGTAACAAGTCACTGTAGACTATTGTATGGATGACTAAATCTGAGAGGGCTGCACTTTCTTGTCTTTTCATAGCCTTCGATTCCACTGCATCTTACCCTTCTTTTTAACGCTGGCTGTTATACTAGAACTCTCTTTTATTCTCAGCCTCTTTAACTCCAAAGCCCCTTTTTGGCTAGATACTGTAACAGTAAGTATAATATCTCTCAAATTCTTTTCAATTACCTTGCTGATCTCCACGAGGGCATTAAAGTTCCAGATCCTTTGTGGGGTCACTCAGTCTCTAATTAGAGGCTTCAACCCAGTCTCAAATTGCTTACACTTCTAAGGCTCATCATCATATCTCTAGAGGTAGGAAGAGTATCGAGACAACTCTATAAATTTAGCCACTTACTGATCTACTGTCATCTCGTCAATCTACTTTAGCCCTATAAACTGCATCTCTTTCTGCTTTCTCACTGAACTGGCAAAATATTTTTTATAAAATTCAGCTAGGAAATTCTTCCAGGTAATCTACAAATTCTTGGTCTCCATTAGAGACTTCATTCTGCGCCACCATCTATCATCTTCTTTCTGTAACATGAAGGTGGCAAGTTAAGGTTTCTGCTCTAAGGTGCAATCCATTACTGTAAAAATCTTTTCTATCTCCATTACCTAGGCCTCCACCTTATTTGCATCTAACTCCCCGTCAAATATAGGCGGGTTGTTCTTTCTGAATTGATTCAACTATTTCTGAATTGATAGTGAGTCTGAGCTAGCTCTTAGAGAGGTAGGGGTGAAACACCGGAAGTGAAAGCCTAAGGTGGAGGGGCTTCTCTCTTTGCTTCTTCATGCCTAGCCAGGGAGTCTTGCAACCACATAATCATCTCATGCTATTGCTGTAAGACCTGCTACTATAGAGCTATCACATCCTCGTATCCATCGAGCCGTTCCAAAATAGCTCATAAAGGGTCCTCAGATTCAACCTTCGAACTCATAACTAGTCTGCCCCTGCCTCTAACTCTTCTACTTTTAACCATCTTAACTGAAAAAGAGTCACAATCTTAGCTCACAAATACAATTTGAGCATATATACATAGCTATTCTACCACTTCCAAGGTAATTTACACCCAATCACAAGCCAAATACACTACTTAAGAGCCACACACTGAGCAAAAGTGCTTGAACCTTTGATTTAATACCAATAAATATCACACCATACTTCATTAGACTTCATATTCCCATAATCAAGGTAACTTTCATGTGCAAGTAAAGAAAACCACAAAAGGGATAAAATAATGCCATTTATTTGTGTTATATCGAGGTTAAAAATTCAAATTTTGATTGGTGAATCTCGAAAACTTACCAACAACATTCTTTAATTATTTTCCATCCATACAAATCATAAACATCTCAAAAATTTGCATAAACCAAGGGCTAAGTGCTAAAAATCACAAATACTCACATTTTGCCTCAGGTCAGAATTTCAGTTTTCTACTAGCAATTTTGGAAAATTATAACTAAATCTAAAAAAATTGAAATCAAGCAAACCATAGCTTTATGGAAATCTCTGGATGTTACCTTTACACTAAAAATAATTTCCAACCACAAAAATCTCATCTAGACTACCTTTGAAAATAGAAAAGGCACAAAAGTCAAACTATCTAGTATTACTGATATAGCTTACTAATATAAATTTTGAAAATACATAATTAATTTCAAAAAAATCTAATTCAAGCAAACTATACCAATTTGGAAAGCTAAGGATGTTAAATAGAGGGAAAAAAGAGTTCTAGACTAATCCAAGAGCATCCAGACTCCAAAAATAGATGGAACAATGTTAGGGGTCTAACTATGCACTATAACAGAATAAAAACTTTAAAAATTCATTTATCCCTCTCTAGATATCCAACTGAGGTACTTCTAGTTGGCATAGATCATTGGATAGGTCTAGTGTCTCCCTGTAAAATTTTACAATAATTGGACATCGTTGCCCCATGAATGACAGAGATCCATTTTCAAACCATATGAATAGTACTAGGGCTAAAACTAGAAAATTTTCCAAATTCAAAAATTTGCCAAAAATTCTGTAGACCTCCAAATATTATGAACTTTAACTTCCCAAAAAGATCTTAACAAGATCTATAAACATGCCAAGTTTTAGACCAAGAAGATCTCATTTGGATAGATTGTGCCATAGCTCATCATTATGGTCAATTTTGCATCACATAAGGTATCAACTTGGTCCATATGGCTCTCTTTGGTGTTTGGCACCCCTTGGGCAAGTTTAAAAGCATGAATACAACATATATGAATTGCCTAAGTGGTCCCAAAGCTCATGCATCTCATTTTAGTCATTCCACATCCAAGGATACACTAATACATACATGCCATCAAGTGTCAATTTTCTCCTTTGCATTGATTTTGTGACACGTATGGTTCATACATAATATTACATTTGCTTAATGGTTTATGACTCAAAAATAATATGTACAAGTTCACTTTGACATTTAATTACAAGTAAAACTACATAATTGTCAAAGTCTAACTACTCAAGTCCCTTGGCTTGCATTTCTTGCTCATGAATACCACCTAAACATATTAAGAGGAAGGAGGGAAGGAGAGTGAGATTCATGGAATCTCAATGGCTCACACACCTATTCATACACACATTCATGGCATACATATATCAAAGGCACAAGTATGGAAAGTAACACAACCATAAATCATACAAGATCACATTTCTATGCCACCAATTCACATTAAATTCAAGAATATGCTCTAGAGACTTTTGGTTTTGCCTTACCCAATTTCTAGGACTTTTGGATTTGCCTTACTCTTGTCCTAGGGACTTTTGACTTGGTCTCACCCATACAAGAGACTTTTGGCCTTGTCTAACCCATACCATGAAACTTTTGGCATCTCCTCATCCACATTAAGGGACTTTTGGCATCACCTCACCCTTATGAGCCATTTTTCACAATCAATCACATTCAAGACAACACATTGGTACCAATGCAATCTCAAAGTATCAAGTGGCATGTTTTCAAGTCACAAAAGCATACACATGCACACATTGACATATATACAACCAAGAATGCAAAGAGAATGAGGTAGAGAGCTACCTTGGTTTTTATGCAAGCTTTACTTAGTCTTTCTTCTTCCTCTTTTAGGTTCCATAAGAACAATGAGGTGGGTTAGGATTCTCTTGGCCTAAACATTATAAATAACACACAATTATACTCTTGAAGCAAGCTTAGGCATTAAATTCATTCTTAAGAGCATAGATGGTTCTATAGGTTACATAATGGTTCCATTAGTGGCTTATTGAAGCAACCCTTATAATTTAAGTTCTAGACTTCGTTCTCTTGATATCCACTATCCTTATCCTAATTCAATTGTAATTAATTCTGGTCTAAGAGTCTCTAATTGTGTTCATGGCAAATGATCTTGAATTACTATTCAAGATTCAAGAAATTAACAATCTAATATTAAATTAAAACCTTAATCCTGCGTTAAATCATTAATTCTTACCTTTAAGATCAATGAACACTCAATTTGATTGATTAAACGATTAATTAGCCTCTGAATCATCCCCTTAGGATGTTTAATTAACCAATCAAATTCCAAGGAATCCTCAAATCAATCAATCAAGCACATAATTTCACTCATGCATTTTATCGAACACCTTGATGGCATACATTAGAAATTGGAGGAGAAATGAAAAATCTAGTACTTAATCAATCAATTTGTCATTCAAAAAGTATCTTAATTAGTGTCTAACTAGCCATTAATTACAAACAACACAAATTCCTAATCAAATACATCTCAACCAAGCATGTACTAGAAAAAGGAAAAGTGCAGAAAATTAGGAAAATCTTAGCCAAAATTTTATTTATAATCCATGGATTCAAGCTTCTCTAAGAGTCTTCTTCTAAGCTAGTCATTCAAGAGAATTAGAGCTTCATTGGAGGTAGAAGGATGGAGGAAATAGAATGGAATGAAGCTACGACCAGGGAGGAAAAAAAATGAAGTGTGGAAGAGTGAAGGATAGTCTTTATTCAATGAATGAATCTCTGGATGATATGAGGCTGCTCCTTAATAGTGTTTTGCATAGGCTAATTTCCTCTCCCTTTCACGTGCTTCTCACATGGATTTTTATGATAAGCTATGTTGCTCTCCAAATCAAAGCTTTGCATTAAAGCTCACGTGCTTCATTTTTGCTTATTCACATGCTCTTTCCATTCATTCTACCTGAGTGTTTATTCCTTAGCTTCATTTATTCCTCATGTAGCTGACTTGGTAGTCTTATGAACCGTAGCTTCTCCTTGCACTGTGCACATGGTTTGTGCTCGTGCTACTCATTTTCTTCATGTTTACGTGCTTTGTTTTCTTTATTTATTCTAACCTCTTCCTCTCTATTCAGATCGTGTCTCTCTATCCAACCCGTAGCTTCTTGATGAGCCCAACGCTTGTGTTGCTTCTTCGTGCAGCTTTGCATTGTAGCGTGTTCATCATGAAGCTCATGTAGCTACCTGTAGCTTGTTCTGCTTCATCTTTCCATTTGTTCTACTTGTGTAGCTTCTTTTTCAACTTAGCTCCTCCTTCTTCCTTTCAAAGCACTAGAACTCGTGGTTGTTTCTTCATTATTGTACTGTTCATATATTCTATATTTTGAGTCAACTTCTTCCTTTATTCTCGCTACTCTTATTTTGTTCATTCAGCTCATTTACCACGTGCTTTTTGTGATTCATACAGCTCCATGTTAGCTTCTCTTTTGTTCTTGTGTGTTCAATATGATTGTTGCTCCCTGCTTCTTAATAAAACAAAGCATCATCCATATCAAAATCTAAACTCATGCTGTAATGTTCTTCTCTTCAAGCTCAAGTGTGCTTCATGTAGCTTCTTGAATTATTTTCATGTGAAACTCTTCTCCCTTGCCACGAGTTTCCCACATCAGCTCCATATTAGCACCTTGCTTGCAAACTCGTAGCTTTTCTTCCCTATTCAGCTATTTCAGCAGCTGTCCTGGCTTTCCATGTAAACTTCTCATACGATTCACTTCATCCCTGTAGCTTTTTGTAGCTATTGTAGTCCTTCAGTTTTAGTGAACCTAAGACTCTCCTCTCATTTTTGCCCTTACCAAACTCTCTTTCAGCCTGTGGCTTCCCTTGATTCTCATGTGTGTGTTCAAAGCGTGAATGGATGAGCTGGAAGTATGCATGGAGTGTGAGTTGGAGCCATGAGTTAACATGAAAGTGAAGAGTGCATATGTGTAACACCATATATTTCTAGCTTGCTTCCTATCATTTCTAAGTTTCCCATGATGAATTACACAAAAGGGAATGGAAGATGGCATTAAAATAATACCTTATTTTGCGTTGCGTAGCGTATGAAAATTCCATTCGGTGTCACGCGGACCATATGAGTTCATACATCACATTATCATATTTAATTACATACATACAACTCATTTACATCACCAAAGTTGGCCCACAACTCATGGAAACCGAAATGGAACCTAGAATATGGAGGTTTATTTTCGGCCAGATTTGGCTCCTTTCTGGCACAATTTCGAAAAATCATAACTAATTCTAGAAAAATCAAAATCATACATTCTTGGCCATTATTGAAAGCTACGGATGTCTACTTCACATAAAAATATGTACAGACCATAACACCCATCACAGAGGGCGTTTGACATCCGAAAATGTCCAGGGGTCAAACTGCCTCCTGATGCTGTCATAGATTCTGTAGCAAACTTTGAAAATGTCCAATTAATTCCAAAAAATACAATCCATGCAAATGATACCAATATGGAAAGCTGTGGATGTTCGCTAGAGGAGAAAAATACTTTCAGACCAGTTCAGGTACCCAAAGTCTCGAAATTCAATAGAACAGTACATCAAGTCGCGTAAGGGTCCTAATACTGGACAGAATGTTCAAAAATTCATATCTCCCTCTCTAGAACTCCAAATGAGGTGCTTCTAGTTGGAAAAAGTCACTGTGAATGTCTAGTTTCTCTGTATGAAATTTCGTGGTAATTGGACATCGTTTGCCCCATGAGTGACAGAATTCAATTTCGGACAGATGCTACAGTACCAAGGACCAAAACCAGAAAATTTTCCAATTTCAACAATTCGCTAAATATTCCACAGACCTCCAAAAATTACCAACTTTAGCTTCTCAAAAAGCTCTCAATAAGCTCTAGATGCATGTCAAATTTCAGGTCAAGAAGAGTTCATTTGGACAAAAAGTGACATAGCCTCATGAAAAGGTCATTTTTGCTTCCTACCAAGAGTCACTTTGCACCAAATGGCCTCTTCTTGAATTTGGCACCCCTTGAGCAAGTTTCAAAGCACAAATATGACTTGTAGAGGCTGCCCAAGTGATCCCAAACCTCATGCAACTCATTTTGGTCTCTCAACATCTATTTATGCATAGTTACATCAAGCCATCCAAAAGTCAATTTGCACAATACTAGAGATTTAGTGTCATATAAAGTGTACATCATATTCATACATCATTTTACACTTGTCCATGGTCTTACATCACAAAAAGATTACATACATTATTACTTTGACATTTAACCACCATTTAAAGTACATAATACACCAAAACAAAGATGTTTAATGTCCTTGGCTTGCATCTCCTTGACTTGGAACACCACCTAGACAATTCAAGGATGAAGGGGAAAGGGGGGTGAGATTCCAAGAATCTCAATAGCTCACACACCCATTCACACCATATTCAAGGCATACATATACCAAATGCATAACCATACAAGCATAAAGTGTGCAATAAATTCCATCCCATGCCACATTCACATGTCAAAATTATTTTCATGCTCTAGGGACTTTTGGTTTAGCCTCACCCCATTTCTAGGACTTTTGGATTTACCTCACTCTTGGTCTAGGGACTTTTGACTTTGCCTCACCCATTCAAGGGACTTTTGGCCTTGTCTCACCCATGCCATGAGACTTTTGGCATCTCCTCACCTTCAACAAGGGACTTTTGGCATCACCTCACCCTTATGGGCTCTTTCCACAACCATAGTCATTCAAGACAATACATTGGTACCAATGCACAACAAGGATCAAGGGCATGTTATCAAGCATCAAGAATGCATGCAAGCATACTAAGACATACATATGCACACAAGAATGCAAAGAGAAGGAGGTGGAGAGCTAACTTTTTATGTATGCAAGCTCACTTTGCAATTCCCTTCCCCTCCTTGGTTTCACAAAAGCACTTAGGTGGAGTAGGGTTCTCTTGGCCTAGACATTACAAACATCACACAATTACACATTTGAAGCAAGCCAAGACATTAAACTAAAGCTTATTACACACTTGGCTCCAAAATAGACATATTGGTTCCATAAATGGCCTATTGAAGCAACTCATATTATTCAAGTGCTAGGCTCCATTCTCTTGTTCTTTCTAAACTTCTTAGACTCATTTAAGGTCCTTGGAGCCATCACACATTCAATTGCACAATTGGAAAACCAAGTTGCTTCACAAAGCACCATTATGGACACCATTAGGCCATCTCCCAATCTATGTCTCCTAAATTTTTCTCAATGGTTTCTCCCATCTTCTAACATCATATAAAGTCCCAAAACAAGGCTAGAACAAATTAAAACATCCCCTAGCCTAATGAACCTAGCTTGGCCGAAATATGCACCATAATGGAGGTTCATAGACTTTGTGATTTTTCCTTGATGGGAGAGCCACTTGGGAGGCTTTCTAAAGGTCTTAAGAGTTCAAGGAAACATTCAAATAGCCAAGGAAACATTCACACAAAATCAGATTTTGCAAAACCCTAGAAAACACTACACTTTTCTAACTTGTTTTCTATTAGTTTTTCTTGGAATTTCTTGCCATATGCCATCTCCCCATGGCCTAAACCCCTTGTTCCCTCCTTGTATTTGGACAGAACATCCTCCCCTCATTTGGTTCTGTTCTTGGCTGAAATACACACAAAGGGAGGGGGAAGAGAAGATGCAACAAAAAGCAAAGATTACCTATGGTTCAAGTGAGCTTTCAAGTGTCTTTCTCCTTCATTCTCTTCTCCTTAGCAAATTCGAAATTCTCCCTTTAGGTCTGGGTCAAAAACAGAACCAAATCATTCAAAAAATCCATGGAAAGAAAGGAGGAAGAGAGGAAAACAAGATTGGAGGAAGATGGAGCAAGAAATCTCATGAAATTACTTAGTTTTTCCTTGGCTTTCTTCCTCTTTTTCTCCTCCCTTTGGTGTGCCTAAGAGAGCTGAAGATTTTCTGTATTTTGGGCAGAATGGGTCGTGCTCATTAAAGAGGATAAGAAGGGAGAAAAGTGTGGAACATTCAAGAAACCATAAATTCCAATTTTGCCCTTCCGTAATGGCAAGTTCATTTCGGCCTCATTTTAGCTCCTTTTTGAGAAACGTCTTTTCCATCATAAAATTTAGGTTCCCAATTTAATAAAATGCCTTTGGAATCACTCAAATCAGAGTTAAAACCATCCCGAATGAATCGGTCAAAGTTCGGGTCAACTGACGTTGGAAAGAGTACATCGGAGGGGTTTTACCAGTCCCGGGGCTTCCCATGGTTTTTGGGGCCTCTGAGAACCTTGGGCAACTCAAAATTTTCATTTAAAAACCCTCCTAGGTGTTTTTCCAAAAGTACACTTATTTACGAAAATGCCACTGGCCTTTTGGCAATTTTTTTTGAATCGCTCCAACCCTAGTTTTTAGGCAACTCAAGGTTCAAATCCTCATTTTCTATTATTTAAAATTTTATTCAAATTTTATTTGGCCTTGAATCACTCATCTCAGGGGACTTGCTTTTCAAATCGGCCCCTTTTAGTGATTAGACAATGTACCGGGCATTTCAATATGTGTGTGATGACCTCCCTTGCCATGCAAACCTCTTTCATCTTTTTCCTTTATTGCACATGATTTATTCCTCCCATTCTATTTGCCCATAAAAAAATCTACAAAAATAATAAACAATATTAAGTAGGAGAAATTTTATAAAACTATTTAAATGAATTTAAGCATTAAAATCAATAATTTTGTGAATTAATTCTCAAAATGTAGAAAATGGCCAATTAAAATCAAATTCCATTCAATTACATCTATTAAGCCATATTTAATTATTAAAGTGCCAAAATTAGGAGGATTCATGTATATAAAACTAGCATTTATCAAATTCCCCCACACTTAAACTTTTGTACTCTTGGGCAAAACTCAAGATCCAAGCAAAAGCTAATGGAATGGCAAGTGGAAAAATGAAAATGAAAAAGGAAAGTAAAAACCACAAGATAGAGAATGATCACATCTCTTCAACACTTTAACACTCAAAGTTAACTTCACTTGCATCAAGAAAATAAATCCCATGGCAATTTCATTTGAAGAGAATGAATTGAAATGTATAGCCTATCACATGGGTTAGTGTTTACTCTTAACTATCAAATGTTTAGGCAATGCATGTCACTTAAACTTCACCTATTAAAGTTCACTACCATAAGCTTGTCAAGCTTCTAAGTCTCCACCACCCATGCCAAATGTAGTGCACAAATCAAGAGGACTTTATTTAGGGTTGTAATGGGGATAGGGAATGAAATGAATGGATATAAGAACAAGGGAAAAATAAACAACAGTTGGATACCTTAGAACTTCAAAAGCAATCAAAGGAAACCTAGGATAAGGAAGAATGTGTTTCTAGGCCTTATTTCCTATTAGTATAAGCAACTACAAACTCAATTCAAAACACTTCTTTATTTTGATTTTCAATTACTTTTCCCTTTTTTTTCATTGATTTTCTTTTGCTTTTTTATCTATTCTTTTCTTTAACTTTGAATATTTTCCTCAATTTTGAATAACAATGGCCTAAATAGATGCAAAGTATACATTCTCTCACCTTAAATAACTGTAATGCTCCTTGAAATTCCTAAGGCATCTTAAAATAAGGTGGGAATATATTTTCATTTTTCATAATTATAGGTTCAACAAGAAAATAAAACCAAGGTCCAAAGTGGCTAAACAATGGATAAAATGCATGTAGGATTAGCTTTTTGGCTAACTAGAACATAAGAAAGGAATGCCTTATCATTTTCATGCATGCAAATGTAAATGTGGTCTCAACAAAGAATCAAGATAAGTTCTAGAGTGAAAGTAAAAATAGGTGAATATACACTAAAAATGAATAGATATGACTCAATTCCTCACCAGCTAATGGCTATCAAATAATTCATTGAAATCAAATTCATTGCCACTTCACTTGAATCAAAACACAAAATCCATTACTTATCATGTCATAGTGAATCCAACTTATAATCATCTCAACTTGCAATTTTCATGAAAAATTTTAAAAGAAATCATGCTATTTTTCAGAATTTTCTCAAAAAATTTCAATTTTTTTTAACAAGACAAAGTAAAGAGAAGATGAAATGGAATGGCTCTTCCCTCCCCCCCCAACACTTAAATATTGTATTGTCCTCAATGCTAGCAAACAATCCGATCAACAGGTAAACAACACAATATAAAGAGTGGAAAGAGAAAGTATACAATCAGATTAAGTTGAAAATGGAGATTCCAAGGGTGGCTTAGATTCCATATGACTGGTTAGCAATTTATTGCCAACAAAACAAAAACAAAGCAAATAGTAATGTGAAAAAGAAAAAGAAAAACTAAATCCTAAATTAAAAAGGACACTATCAGAGACCAACTAGTCATAAGTATCAAAAACCAAAATGAAAATAGCTTTATGCCTTTTCAGTTTAACAAATTTAAGTCTCACTACTTTAAAGCATTTTGATTGATCATTCAGTGTTGATTTATGGACTTCCTCAACCATCAGTAGTCTTGGGAAGTCATATTTAGCATTTTTAGAAGGAATAAAAGAAGAAAAATCAAATTTAAGACATTTAAAACTAAAGAAAAAAAATTTGGAATCAAGACTCTCTAGATATATATCAAAACCCATGAAATCAACTAGACTCCCATCAGTAAGAGTCATTGCCTCGTCAGAAAAATTAAATTGCAACTTCTCACAA
Source organism: Erythrophleum ivorense (assembly GCA_026724425.1). NCBI lineage: Eukaryota > Viridiplantae > Streptophyta > Magnoliopsida > Fabales > Fabaceae > Erythrophleum > Erythrophleum ivorense. The sequence continues at coordinate 29,250,337 of JAIUCV010000008.1, forward strand.
TCTTTCAAGTTGCAGCCCTTCAAGGTATCTGGCAGTTGCTTAATCTTAGTTGGGAGAGTATGTTGATTGTTGGGAACTAGCTCAATAACTTCAAGAATCTATTCAGGACTCTCAGTGAAAGAAACAATATCTTCCTTGACCAAAGAGACATCGGTAGGCTCACAAGATTCTAGACAAGATCAATAGCAAGATCAAGTCTCTCACTAGTGTCAACAAGAGCATAAGCATCAATAGGACTTTCAATATTAGCACTATCTCTATGCATGCTCTCATCAATACTAGTATGATAAGTAGAATCAATCTTATCAACAGTTTTAGTGTAAACAAAGGACTCTATGAATTCAACAGACTTATCAGACCTCATAAACTCATCAACCTCAACACACATAGGACATGTATGCAAATCATCACATATGCATTTCAAAGTAGAGTCTGATTCATCAACAACAATCTGTTTAACAAATTTATCATCTATATCATCATTGCATGCTACATTCACTATTTCACTAGTCATATCATCACATGCTAGTAAGGAATCATGATGGTCAAAATATTTGAGGAGCTCATTAGTCTTAATGAAAGCATTAATTTGGGAGCATCTATCACATATAGTGGATCCAATATATACACAATTGAAAGAATCATTCAAGCTAACTATGTCACATGGTCCAGATGGTAAACTATCCTTGAACTCTAAAGATGCATAATCAATGGGCTTATTAACCAAACTCACACTAGGGATAGAATGATCATCACATTCTAAGTCACCCATATACTTATCTACTACCCTAGACTAAATAGAATCATTATTAACAGGTTCAAAAATGAATTCATCACTTTAGTCATAGCCAAGAGTAGAAATACCAAGTGCATCAGTACATAAGGAATCATGAACATCAACAAATGTATCATCTTTGCTCAATGAGTTACCACAATCAACCAAATCAGGAGATTCAACAATAATTTCCTCATTAACATCATCATTAAGAAATTTAAAATTAACAACATCATGTGCATTAGTAATCACGGTGCTATCATACAAACTAGAGTTAGTTCCAATAAAATGCAAAGTTTTAGAAGATGGAAGGATATTACCCAGTAAATAGGACTCTTCGTTTTCTATACATTCCCTTATAATTTTCTCTTTCAATTCAGTAGCACTAGAGGTTGATTAATTCATTTGAACTTTTGAATCCTTCATGAGGTTATCCATTATCTAGTGGTTTTGAAGTTGCAATTGTTTAGTTTCTTGTTGAAGTTGAAGATTATAAGTTTCTAGCTGTTGCTTCATCCTTTCTTCCCCACTTGGTTCCCAGTTAGGTTCTTGTTGTATATATTCCTCATGATAGTTGTAGGGATAATACTCTAGCTCTTGCATATGTTAATTGTGATATGGCTCATAATGATGGTGGTAATTAGGGTGAATCTAATAGGAATGGTGATAAGGCTGGCAGCTTTGTTGTTGAACTTGTTAATATTGTTGTGCTTGTCTTTGTCGCTTAAGAAAACCATGAAGCATTGATATAACTTCATCTATCTTCCGTACAATCCTATCATTTGCACAAGAATCATAAACACCTCGATTAGACATATAATATGGATCCATTTAAAGCAAAGAAAATAAGAAGTACAATTGATTTTAGCACAAAGCAAATCACTAGCAAACTACATTAAAATTAACTTTAAATCAAGAAAAGAAAATTCAAATAAAGCTAACAACTTCCTAACAATAAAAAACACTACAAAACAGAGGTTAATTATACAAAATAAACTCACAAAAGTTGATGAAATTAAATCTAGAAAAATTGAAAAATTTCTAAAAATTTTGAGAAAATAAAAAAAATGAAAAAAAGTGCCTTAAACATTGGAATTTGGCCAAAAAAATGGTGCACCTAATAGCAATATTTTTTTTTTTTTGCTTAAAACACCTAAAAAACTTGGAAAACAAAGTTTGAGAATTTTTTGGGCACAATAAACAAAAGTTCTAGCAAGCAGACACTTGTTACACAACACCAAAATGTCCAAAAACCAAGCTCAAAACAAAACAAAAACCAAACAAAAACAGAGTGAAAACACTTAGAAATCCTTTTCAAACAATTGAGAATCTAATTTTCCCGGTAATAGCACCAAATTTTGACATTTGCGAGGCTTCTTAAAGGTCTTAGGGGCTCAATTAAACACTTATATAGCCTAGGAAATACATGTATTAAATTAGTTTTTACAAAACCCATAAGAGCTCTACACTTTGCTAACTTAAAATCTATTGGTATTTCTTGCAATTTCTTGGTATATTCTACCTCCCTATGGCTAAAACCCAAGTTTCTCTCTTTTTTTGGGACAAAAAATCTTCCCCCTATATGATTTTAGTTTGGGCCGAAAATTACACAAAGAAGGAGTAAGAAGAAGAAGCAAGTTACTAACACATCTACCTTAGATTCAAGCTTGCTTTCAAGAGCTTTTCTTCTTGGTTTGCTTCTACTCAAGAATTTCAAACCATCCCTCTCTGTTTTGGACTCCAAAATAGAACCAAACAATATAATAAAACCATGGAAGAAAGTTTAGAAGGAGAAGAACAATGTTGGAAGAGCTTAGCATGAAAATCCTTGAATTTGCCTACCTTTTTCTTTATTTTCTTCCTTCAAATTCTCCTCCTCTTGTATGCCCTAGATGCAACTCCTTTTTTCTATTTTTGGATAGAACTAGGTCAGTCTAACTAAGAGGGAAGAAGCATGTGGAAGATTCAAGAAGCTACTTTTTTAAAAAATTCCCATTTTGCCTTTCCATTGTGGCATTTTTGTTTTAGCTTCGTTTTAGCTCCTTTTTTGTGAACTATCTTTTCCATCATAAAATTTAGATTTCTAATTTAATAAATGCTTTTTGAATCACTCAATTTGGAGCTAAAACCTTCCCGAATAAATCCGTCAAACTTCAGGCTCACCATCGTTGAAAAATATACATCGGAGGAGCTTTAACTGTCTCGAGCTTCCTATGGTTTTCATGACCTCTAAGAACTCTGGGCAACTCAAATTTTCTATTTAAAAAGCTTTCCTTTGAGTTTTTTCAAAAAAAATTTTGTAATTATGAAAATGCCACTACGTTTTGTCAATTTCATAACAATTTCGTTTCATCATTGTAATTCCATTTTTCTTTCTATTTGAACTTGGAATTATTATTTTTAGGAGCCTAGGACACTACCCAAATATTTTGGGACATTATCTAACTCATTTCAGGAGACTTGCTTTTATATATCTCATTTCGTCATTTTACGGAATTTACCGTTCGTTACATTTTCCACCCCCTTAAAATAAAGTTCATCCTTAAAATTTAAATACGTACCTTAGGGAAATAACTCTGGATATTTTTGTCTCATTTCATCTTCTAGCTTCCAGGTTGCCTCCTCAAATGTTAGACCCTTTTAGATCACTTTCACTAGAGGAATGTACTTATTTCTCAGTTGTTTTAGTTTAGCATCCACAATTTTCTCTGGTTTTACTACATAGGAAAGATTTTCCTGCAATTGAATATGCTCATATTTTATGACATGTGAGGGGTCTGGTAAGTACTTTTTAATTAGGAGACATAAAAAACATTATGGATTTGGGCTAGGTTTAGAGGTAGGGCTATCCAGTAGGTCACGGGTCCAATTCTCTCAAAGATTTCAAAAAGACCAATGAACAAGAATGTCCAAATTCATTGAACCTAGAACTGTGTCTAGATTCGATGAATGTTACACTTAATTAGGGTAAGATAATTATATATATATAATATGTTATATATATATGTAATTAATTCAGAATATATATATTTGATATATATATAATATATAGAAAATCAAAATATATATTTATATTTGACATAAATATATATATGCTTTATATATATTTCAATATATATATTTATTTATAAATGAATTAGTTCAAATTGAATTTATGAGATAAATTCAAATTTTAACTAATTTGTTTAAGATTAATTTGAATTAATTTAGATAATATATTTAAATTAATTAATTTAATCTAAATATATCTCTATAAAAGAAGAGGTAGGCTAGGGTTTAAAAACATACAAAAGGGGTCAAATTTCAAAAAACCCTAAGCCATCACCCTAGAGAGAGAAAGAGTGGTCGTACACCTAGAGAGAGAAAGTGTACAGATGCCTAGAGAGAGAAGATCGTCTTCTCTTCAATTCGCGTACGGACGTGATGAACAAAGGTGCTAGCACGCCTTTCAAGTTACCAGATTTCGTGTGGATACCGATAGAGGGGACTGCACATAGATGTCAGTTCCAGAGATCTGAAAAAGAAAGCGCACCACAAAGGTAATAACTTATCTCATACTCAATTTAATCAAGTTAATAGATCCATGGAAGAAATGAATTAAAATTCTGCTACGTGTATAGTTCATTTCTTTCATTAACGTTGCTCATTCTTAGATCATATCAGACCCATGAGAACTCATCAGAATATTGCTGGTGATGAATTGCAGCTAATACGAAGCAGGTTTGTTCAATTGATTGACTGGATAAACTTTATTGATCAACCTGGCTCACCCTTCCTGTGTAATGGTGGTTTCCACTTCCTCCTATGGACTAGATTGCAGATTCTCTAAGTAGGATTGGAAGGCACATTCCTTGACGTCAGGTAACTCATAGAAGTCTTGAAAGACTTTCTCATTGATGCATACCCAAGCAGAGCGGCAGTAATATTCATCTTTCTCTTCCTTGGTGTCCTTAAAATTTGTGTAAAGTTCTTGGATCATGAGTGGAATCCGATGCACCGGGTTTTTGGTGAAACCTTGCAATCCATGCCACTTGAAGTTAGGATTGGTGAGATCCAAGACATGAGGCTCATAGTATCTATCTTCTACAGCACCCTGGTCAAAGAAGAGTCTCTCAAAATGGAATTCCTCTCTGGCTAAAGCAAACCAATCTTTATCATAGGATTTCTTCTTTTGCTTTGACGAGGAAGCTTCAACAGTCTTGGTTTGCTTTTTGGGAGCCATGACTGTGAAATTCAAAGAAGAAATGGAAGGATGATCAGTGTTAGCAGTAAGAGAAAAGCATTGGATAAACAGGGGGAATGGGATGCCTACATGCATAGTGAGGAAAAGATAGAAATCGTGAATTAAATACATGTGACATGCTTGCAATAAGAAAATAAACTTTGAAAAGCATACAAGGGACTAGAGAAAAAAGAAAATGGAAGCAAACAAAGGAGGAAAGCACCCAGAAAAGAAAGAGCATTTTTCTGGAAAATGCTCGAACTTGCTGTAGCGAGTTTATTCTTGCTATAGCGAGAATGAACTAATTTTTGGGAAAGCTAATTCATGCAGTAAATACCAAATTAATTGAAGATCTCTGAACAGAAATAGTCAACCAACAAAGTACAAGCAAACAAATCAACTTATTGACCCCTAATTACATAGATTCATGTGAAACAAGATTTAGCCCTAATGCCCACAAAAGTGACTCAAACAATAACGATTCAGGAAATAAAAGGGACAAGCAACTGACCTGATGCAAGGAGAGTGTGGACCGAGGGGAATGGGAGCGTTGAAAGTATGAAATTTGGCTGAAGAAAATGATGAAAGGGGAGGAGAGTTCAGGGGCGCTATAGCGAAGGATAGCGAGAATGAGAGACGGGGGTTGTTAAGCTGCGTAATAAAGTTTTTGTTTTGTTTTTAGGTGTAGTAGTTAGCGACCTCACTATTGCTAGGCAATAGCGAGGACTCCTCTAGAATTAGTATGACAAGCAAAGCTACTAGCTTTGCAACAGCGAAAGTTCCTCTCGCTATGGCGAGCAGACTTGTACAATTCTTGGGTACTAAAAAATCTCGCTATAGTGAGGCTATAGCGAGAAACTCTTTGATGGTTGTACGTTGTTCATGAGTATGCTGCATTTGCTATAGCGAGTTGACCATCTCGTAATAGCGAGGAAACTTCGAAAAAAAAAATTCACATGTCACTCGCTATAGCATAGCTATAGCGACATACTCCCTAGACTTGGTACCAGATTGGACGTAGAGATCTCACCATGGCGAAATGGTTGTCTCACTATAGCAATGACACTTAACATTGCTTATTTGGCTCGCCACAGCCAAGCTATAGCGAGGAACTCTCTGGTTAATGTACCTGATGTAAAATAAGCAGTTTCGCTATAGTGAGGTGGACTTCTTGCTATAGCGATTTTTTTTGTACTTGAATATTTAAATAGGTATTCTCTAACCCTATTTATACTTTCTATCAACTCAACCCATTGCCCTCAGACCTTAACCAACATAGCAGATGATCAATATTACTAGAGTAAATATTTGCAATTCAAAGTAAGGTTAAAACTCACTGAAAATCATGTCTGAAGCTGCTCTTTCTTGTCAACTACTTGTTCCTTTATTATCCAACACTTCGACACCAAAACCTAACCTACAAAACACACAAAGAAAATGAAAGATCAAAACAAAAACATAAGAATGATAAACTCAAATATAAGAATAAGAAGAAAGCTTAAGTTGCCTTCTAAGGAGCGCTTAGTTTATAGTCCTCAGCTAGACTTTGTCAGCCAATCAAGGAGGTTGAGCCAAGCTATGGATTGTTGTCTGTCAGTCTATCTCGCCACCCAAATAATGTTTAAGCCTTTGACCATTTACTTTAAATTGATCTCCTGACTTCTCATCTTGAACTTTAATGGCTCCATAGGATGTCATAGAGATCACCTTGAATAGACCAGACCACCTTAGTCTCAACTTACTTGGAAACAACTTCAAACGAGAATTATAAAGTAACACGAGGTCTCCAGGTTCAAACTTTCTTGGTAAGATATGTTTATCATGAACTCTTTTAGTTCTTTCTTTGTAAATTCTAGAATTCTCAAAAGCTTACAATCTAAACTCATCTAACTCATTGAGTTGCATTAGTCTTTTCTCACCCACTTTAGCCATATCAAAATTCAATTTTTTGATAGCCCAAAAGGCCTTATGCTCTAGCTCAATGGGCAGATAGCAAGCTTTGCCAAAAACCAATTGATATGGAGACATACCTATTGGAGATTTAAAAATAGTCCTGTATGCCCATAAAGCATCATCGAGTTTATCCTCCCAATCCTTTCTAGTAGGGCTTACAGTCTTTTCCAAAGTTCTTTTTATTTCTCTGTTGGACACTTCACACAACCTGTTGGTTTAAGGGTGATAAGCCAATGCCATTTTATGGGTGACTCCATATTTTTCAAGCAAACCTTTGAACAATCTATTGTTAAAATGAGTCTCCCTATCACTAATGATTGCCCTAGGTGTGCCAAATCAAGTAAAAATATTATTTTTCAAAAATCGCACCATCGTATTAGCATCATTAGAATGGCAAGCTACAACCTCAACCCACTTACTCACATATTCAATAGCAACTAATATGTATTGATGGGTTCTAGATGAAACAAATGGCCCCATAAAATCAATGCCCCACACATCAAACAATTCTACCTCAAAAATACCAGATTGGGGCATTTCATACCTCCTTGAGATGTTACCTGTCCTCTGATATGCATCACATTGACAAACAAATAGGTAAGCATCTTTAAATAGTGAAGGCCAATAAAATCCAGATTGCAACACTTTGTAAGCAATACATTGGCCACTAAAATGACCACCATAAGGAGTAGAATGATAAGCATGAAGAATGTCATTTTGTTCAGTTTGAGGCACACATTTTTGCAAAATTTGGTCAGCACATTTCTTATACAAAAATGGTTCATCCCACACAAACCATTTCACATCATGCAAAAACTTTTTTTTTATAAGAATTTAATTCATCAGCCATAATACCACTAACCAAGTAGTTAGCATAATCAGCATACCAAGGCACAAATACACAATTCATAGCAAATATAGACTCATCAGGAAAACTCTCATTAATCAATAAATTATCCACACACTCAGAACTATTCACAAGCCTAGATAAGTGATCAGTAACTTGGTTTTTAGTTCCTTTCCTATTAGCAATCTGCACATCAAATTCTTGCAATAATAAAACCCATCTAATCAGCCTAGGTTTAGATTCTTTCATACACAAAAGATATCTGATAATAGCATGATCAGTATGAACTATAACTTTAGTACCCATCAATATACCCTAAATTTTTCAAAAGCAAAGACAATAGCAAGCATTTCTTTTTCAGTAGTTGAGTAATTTACCTGTGCTCCAGCTAGAGTTTTGCTTGCATAGTGAATAGGATGAAAAATCTTACCATGTCTCTGGCTAAGTACAGCTCCAACCGCATAATCACTTGCATCGCACATAACCTTAAAGGGTAGTGACCAGTCAGGGGCCACTATAATTGGTCGGTAATAAGTCTTTGCTTAAGCTCTTCAAAAGCTTTCAAGCAATTTGCATCTAACTTGAAAGGGGTATCCATTTCAAGTAATTGAGATAGAGGCTTCGCTATCTTTGAGAAATCTTTAAGAAATCTTCGATAAAACCCAGCATGCCCTAAGAAATTTCTAATAGCTTTCACATTAGTGGGTGGTGGTAATTGCTCAATTACTAAAACCTTAGTCCGATCCACTTCCAATCCTCTTTTTGACACTTTATGCCCAAGCACTATACCTTCACAAACTATGTAGTGACACTTTTCCCAATTTAGGACTAAATTGATATCCTCACACCTTTGCAAAACCCGTGTCAAATTGTCTAGACATTCTTCAAACATGATGCCAAATACTAAGAAGTCTTCCATAAAGACTTCCATGATATGCTTAATCATATTAGAGAAAATTGACATCATACATCTTTAAAATGTGGTAGGAGCATTACACAATCTAAAAGGCATGTGTCTGAATGCAAAAGTTCCATATAAACATGTAAAAGTTATAACACCCTAAAATTAATTAAGGTGTTAATCATGGATTAGGTTAATTAAAAATAATTATTATGGGATATTTAGGTATGTTAAGTGAATGGAGATTTTAGAGAGATAAATTATTAATATGGATTAAGATTTCATTGGGCAAGAAATTTCATCTAGGCCCAAATTAATGTAGGAGGTTATGATAAAAGGCTAATAGGGGCCCAATCAGCTAGGTGCAGGCCCAATATAATTCAATCTGATAGAGGCCCAACATCCATCTTGTATAGGCTCTTATAATTGGCCTAATAACCCTTGTGCAGACGTAAAACAATAGAGATCCTAAAACTTGTTCTAGTCCAATGGAATTTTAGTAGCCCAATGCATAAGAGTTGGCCCAACAAGCTAAAATTTGAAGCCCAAATGGAGATGGACCTTGGAGCAACTCATGACCCATATTTGACCTAACTTAAACCCAACTAAAACTCTAAATACATAAGCCACTACCCTATTTTTCTGAAACACAAAGGAGAAATTCGGAGGTCTAAAGGGGAGGCTAGGGTTCTTAACCTAAATCCATATTTTCTCACATTTAGAGCAAGATTCAGCCAAGGTAATAGTTATATAACTTAATCCTCTCATCTTTCTCTTCATTTTAGTTCTATTAGTTTTTTATTTGGAGTATTTTCACCATACCCAAAATCTAAAATGTGGGTGTTTGGGGATTTTCTTGATGAAATTCGTAGGTAGAGGCTAGGGCTGACATTAGGTAAGTATAAACCTTCCATTTTAATACTTTCTTTGCTAGTTTTAGACCCCCATAGTTGATTTATAATATGGGTATTAATTTTGCAGGAATTTGTTTAGGATTTTGGATTAAATATTGAGGTTTTTGGTAGAGGACCCTTTAATCTGAATTTAAGACTTATAGTGGCTGGGTAAGTAATTCTTAGGTAGTCATTAGCATTTTAAATTCTTTGGGTACTGATTGCAACTGTTAATGATGAATTAGAGTAGTAATTCTATGATGCTATGGTTATAGGAGGATTTCTACACCATTGGTGACTGTTGCAAGTGTCTACAAGTGAGGTAACCGGGTTTATATTAATTCCATGTATATATCTTATTTAATTTCATTTGTTGCTGAACATGAATGATTTGAAATGTTAAATGAATTGGTTGGCTATCTATTGAATTGTGAATGGACCTTGTGAGTCCATGGTGGAGCTGTGGTGCGGCTGCCACCCATGCATCTGCTTCGATCAGGCACCGGGTTATGATCAAACCCCATATGCACTAAGCCCTGGTTATGCTCAATAAGGAGTAGGTGCCGTGGATGGGCCTCTCTCGGTGTTAATGGCCTTTAACATGTGTAAATATGATTGCTAGTATGGGATGGTAATCATGATAGCCTACTTATTTCATTTATTGATATGATTGGTATTCTTCTAATGCTTATATGAAATTATGCATGTATGCTAATTAAGCTAGAATCTATGATGGAATTGTCTTGGTTACTGAGATTTATGTCTTACCCCGTTTCATGGGATTAACATTTTAGGTGAAGGTTCTTCGGGTAAGGATAAAGGGAAGCAAGTGGATAAAAATCCATGACGCTTCTAAGAAAGGATTAGGGTGTGTCTTAATGCAATAAGGTAGGATGATAGCCTATGCCTCTAGACAATTTAGACCCCATGAGGAGAATTACCCCACCCATGACCTAGAGCTAGCAGCTATAGTTTTTGCCCTTAAGATTTGGAGGCACTATCTCTATGGTGCCCAATTTGAAGTGTATAGTGATCACAAAAGTTTGAAGTACTTGTTTGACCAAAAGGAGTTGAATATGAGGCAAAGGTGGTAGATGGAATTCTTTAAGGACTATGATTTTTCCTTAAAGTATCATCCAGGGAAGGCGAATGTGGTCACCGATGCCTTGAGTAGGAAATTTATTCACATGGCAATGATGATGCTTAGGGAGCAAAGGTTGATTGGAGAGATGAGGGATTTGAATTTATCAATTTCAATGAACCTTAGTAGCATTCTTTTGGGAGAATTGAGGATAGAAAATGACCTTAGAAAGAGGATTAAAGAGGCCCAAGAGCTAGATGCCTACTGGGGAGGAATTAGAGAGCAACTGGGGAATGGTGAGGTTAAAGATTTTAACCTATCAGAAGATGGTTTAGTGAGGTACTAGGGTAGAGTGTGCATACCTAAGGACGAAGAGTTGAGGAACATAGTGTTGTCAGAAGCTCATAAGAGTAGGTACACCATTCATCCAGGCACTACTAAGATGTATAGGGATCTAAAGAAGAGCTTTTGGTGGCCTGAGATGAAGTTGGACATAGTGGAGTTTGTTACTAGGTGCTTAATTTGTCAAAGGGTTAAGATTAAACACCAAAGACCCGCAGGTTTGTTACACCTTTTAGAAATTCCAGAATGGAAATGGGATAGTATATCCATGGATTTTGTGATATGTTTGCCCAAAACATCCTCAGGTTATGATGCTATTTGGGTGATCATGGATAGATTGATGAAGTCTGCCCACTTTCTACCTATTAGAGCCACTTATCCTCTAGATAGACTAGCTTAACTGTATGTTCGTGAGATTATAAGATTGCATGGTGTCCCTAATAGCATTGTGTTAGATAGAGACCCAAGATTCACATCAAAATTTTGGCGATCTCTACAAGAAGTTTTGGGTACTAGTCTTAATTTGAGCACTGCTTATCACCCTCAGTCTGATGGACAGACTGAGAGGACCATTCAGACCCTTGATGACATGTTTAGAGCTAGTGTGTTGGAGTTAAAGGAGAGTTAGGATGTGTACTTGCCTTTAGCTGAGTTTGCTTATAATAATAGTTACTATTCCAATATCCAGATGGCACCATTTGAGGCACTTTATAGGAGGAAGTGTCGGTCACCCTTGTGTTGGGTAGAACTTGGTGAAAGAAGTCTCTTAGGTCTAGACATAGTGGACCAAACTACCTATCAAATAGAACTCATCAGAAAGAAGTTGTTGGCTACCCAGAGTAGGCAAAAGAGTTATGTGGATAAGAGAAGGAGACGCTTAGAATTTGAGATAGGAGACCATGTATTCCTTAAGGCTACTCCAGTGACGGGTGTGGGATAGTCCATTAGGACAAGAAAGCTCAGTCCTCGTTCTCTTGGTCCTTTCCAAATCCTTGAAAGGATAAGACCATGGCCTATAGAGTTGCTTTACCTCTAAACCTGGCCAGATTGCATGATGTGTTCCATGTGTCCCAATTGAAAAAGTACCACCCGGACCCTTTGCATGTCATTGAGCATGAGAATGTGCATTTACAAGATATTTGTCTTATGTGGTTGAGCCAAAAAGGATTGTGGACTTAAAAGTTAAACAACTGCGTAATAAGGACATCCTCCTGATAAAAGTAGTATGGAAAAGACTTACTCCAGATGAAGCAACTTGGGAGATAGAGGAAGCAATGAGGAAGGATTCTCCTGCATTATTTGAGTAAGGTATGTCTAATTTTAAAGACAAAATTTCTAAAAGGAGAGGAGAATGTAACATCTTATAATTAATTAAGGTGTTAATCATAGATTAGGTTAATTAAGGATAATTAATATAGGATAATTGGACAAGTTAAGTGAATGGAGATTTTAGAGAGATAAATTATTAATATAGGTTAAGATTTAAGTGGGGGAGAAATTTCATCTAGGCCTAAATTAATGTAGGAGGTCATGATAAGAGGCTAATAGGGGCCCAATCAGCTAGGTGCAGGCCCAATATAATTCAATATGATAGAAGCCCAAGATCCACCTTGTATAGGCTCTTATAATTGGCCCAATAACCCTTGTGCAGACCCAAAACAATAGAGATCCTAAAACTTGTTCTAGCCTAATGGAATTTCAGTAGGCCAATGCATAAGAGTTGGCCCAACACGCTAAAATCTGAAGCCCAAATGGAGATAGACCTTGAAGCAACCCATGACCTATATTTGACCCAACTTAAACCCAATAAAAACCCTAAATGCATTAGCCACTACCCCATTTTTCTAAAACACAAAGGAGAAATTCGGAGGTCTAAAGGGGAGGTTAGGGTTCTTGACCTAAATCCACATTTTTTCACATTTAGAGCAAGATTCAGCCAAGGTAATAGTAATATAACTTAATCCTCTCATCTTTCTTTTTATTTTGGTCTAATTAGTTTTTCATTTGGAGTATTTTCACTATGCTTAAAATCTGAAATATGGGTGTTTGGGGATTTTCTTGATGAAATTCGTAAGTTGAGGCTAGGGCTGACATTAGGTAAGTATAAACCCTCTATTTTGATGCTTTCTTTGCTAGTTTGAGACCCCCATAGTTGATTTATAATATGGGTATTATTTTTACACAAATTTGCTAAGGATTTTGGATTAAATATTGAGGTTTTTGGTAAAGGACCCTTTAATCCGAATTTGAGACTTATAGTGGCTGGGTAAGTGATTCTTAGGTAGTCATTAGCATTTTAAATTCTATGGGTACTGATTGCAACTGTTAATGATGAATTAGAGTAGTAATTTTATGATGCTATGGTTATAGGAGGATTTCTGCACCATTGGTGACTGTTGCAAGTGTCTACAAGTGAGGTAACCGGGTTTATATTAATTCCATGTATATATCTGATTTAATTTCATATGTTGCTGAACATGAATGATTTGAAATGTTAAATGAATTGGTTGGCTATCTATTGAATTGTGAATGGACCTTGTGAGTCCATGGTAGAACTGTGGTGCGATTGCCACCCGTGCATGTGCTTCGATCGAGCACTGGGTTATGATCAAACCCCAGATGCACTAAGCCCTGGTTGTGCTCAATAACGAGTAGGTGCCATGGACGGGTCTCTCCTGGTGTTAATGGCCTTTAACATGTGTAAATATGATTGCTAGTATGGGATGGTAATCATGATAGCCTACTTATTTCATTTATTGATATGACTGGTATTCTTCTGATACTTATATGAAATTATGCATATATGCTAATTAAGCTGGAATATATGATAGAATTGCCTTGGTTACTGAGATTTATGTCTCACCTCGTTTCATGGGATTAACATTTCAGGTGAAAGTTCTTCGGGTGAGGATAAAGGAAAGCAAGTGGATGAAAATCCATGAGCTCTGGCATATGGGGAGAAAGCTACACTTAGGCTGACTTATTTAGTGTAGATGCTAAATTTTGTATTCATTATGGTATAGCATCATCATGTATTCATGTTGCCAAGTGTAGGCATTCATATTTTGCTTGGTTGAAATGTAACCATTAAGGATTTAGGTCTCATTACAGTTGGATATTGATGTATCAACTTATAGCATCATATATATAGCTTTGTTGAAATTGTGATATGGTTTACCATATGGGAATTGTAGTCATGTGATGCATTGGATGTGGACATAAACTATTGATGAATGAAATCTCTTTGGAATGTACATGGGATGTTAATTGTTACTAATGCATGTGTTCTTGCTGTCATTAATCTATGAATTTGCTGATATGAGATAGTTGGGTAATTAGGATATAGTACCTACATTTAAATTGGAAATAGAGAGTTAGATGAGTAAATAGGGTAGGAAACTCCCATTAGGGTCATAAAAAATGAGAGAAAGTGGTCCTAAAGTGTTCCTAAGATTAGAGCTAGAGTGTGTGGGATGAAATTTGGGTGATGTAGTTACAGGAGGGAGTCATGTCGCGGCTAGGATGGCTTCGCCGTGGCCAAATAAGTGACAGAGCCAAGGGGCACAGCGGTATAACTCATCTAGCCACGGCGTAAGAGAAAAAAATTAGTCTGAGGAGTGACAGTAGCGAGGAGCGCCGCGGCTTGAGAAATCTCACCACAGCGCAAAGCGAAAAAAATCACCCAGGAGGGTAACAAAACTGAAAAGTAAGCAAAAGTCCATGGGTTCCTAATATGTGCATGTCTCGACCAAACACTAAGGGAAACCCCTAGGGCAAGTTTTTCTTAATTCCAAGGATAGAAATGGTCTATAATATATGCGCATGTCTCAGCCAAACACTAAAGGAGAAACCTAAGGAGAGTTTTTCTTAATTCCAAGGATACAAATAGTCTAAATATGAATAATAAACACGAAAGAAACCATTAGTTTAAATTTAAAAACCATATTTTAAAAGCTGGAAGTTTAGGCTTCCTTTTGGCATAAATAAGTAACTTGGTATTTGGCTCCTTGAATTGAGTTTTTGATCACTTTAATGAGTTTGAATGAGGTCATGTGGCTTTGATTAAGTAAGAAATTGGAGCCAAGATGATGAATTATATGATTTGCTTCATTATGCTCTTGTATGGAACCATATGCATGTCATAAGCTAGGAATATCTTGTGAAAAGTTTATGTGAGGCTAGAGATGGTTTCAATGATGTATTTATGTCTTGTTTGATATGTCAAGGCCAAGCAAATCAAGCCTCCTCCAAGTGTGTGTGTGAGGCCAAATTGTGCTAGGAATCAAAGGGAGAATTTGTGCTTCTTGACCCAAAGTATCTCTTCATCCATTCTTGTATGCATATCTTGGTTGTTTGATTATCATTGATTGCTTGTATGTGTGTTTGATCCATGAAACATGACTATGGCTATTAGCTTGATGATTTGATGACATTATGCTTCTTGAATTGCTTTGAAAATGTGAGATGGCTCTTAATAAGTGAGGTTGTGCCAAAAGTCTCTAAGTAAGGCCAAAAGTCTCAAGAATGAGTAAGGGTATGTCAAAAATTCCTAAAAAATGGGTGAGGCTAATCCAATAGTCCCAATAATTGGGTGAGACTAGACCAAATGTCCCTAGAGCTTATTTTTTATCTTGTTGTATTCATATGACTTTGGAAATATGATTATGTTTGATATTTGGAAGCATTGGAGGGATGCTTACTTTCTTTGACATGATAACATGCTAGATATGCATTCTTGAAAGGGTGATTGAGCTATTGGAATTCTTTGAATCTCACTCTCCCCACTTTATTTCTAACATTGCCTAAGTAACTCTTATGGAGCCAAAAATGGAAGCCAAGAAGTTTCAGTTGTGCTACGTCAACAATAGGATAGAAATTGATGTAAATTGATGTCAAAGTATGGATGTAAGTGATGTAAACCCTCACTCATGTATAAAAGTATGAGAATGTATTGTATATACCATATTTGGAACTAAATCTATGGAATCTTAAGTATTTGACATACATGAACCATGGTATATATGTGTATAAGGCCAAGTGAGAGAGTGGTTTTGAGTTCCATGATAATTTGCATATGTTATAATGCTCCTATATGTTGTGTTTGAGGTATTGGATGTGCTCAAATGGTCATATGGCATGTGAGAAACTATTTTGTATCATTTGATGCCATATTGTTACCATTTTGAGCCACATTCTTGCCCTAAAGCAAAACCAAACCAAATGGACAAATTTTGGCATGAGATTTGCCATATAGATCTCATTTAGAGCTTTTCATATAATCAAATAACATAATTTTTAGAGCTCTATAGAATTTATTATCATTTTTCAAAGTTGGTCGAATGATGTAAAAACTATCAGTGCATTGTTCATTTGATCAATATGATTTTTTAGGTATTTGAGCAGTCAAATTAAGTCTAATGCTCATGAAATTTTATATGAATATATTTGGCATCATAAGATTTTCATAGCCACTGAGACCACTTAATTTGGAACTCTATAGCCTAAGATATAAATTTTTAAAGTTCCAGGTCTATGCTTGGATGAAATATTAATAGATATACTATTCCATTAGGATTTCATAGAACAAATGATATTATTTTGATCTAAAACTTTTATAGTAGTTTTGAGCTTTCCATATAGTCCTAGTTTGCATGATTTGGAATTTTCTAACTCAAGTTATGAATTTTTGAAGTTATGACAGAATTATGGAACCATGGGGAAAATGGAAATGTGATGCTTTCTCGATGTGCATGGCTCAAACCTAAATTCCATGCCTCTTTTTGTGATGTTTCTATATGAATAAGTGTATTAAGGATGGAAGATGGGTTTGGTAAGTTGAAATGGTTCATTTAATCAGAAATGAATTAATGTGGCATTTAATGTCAATAAATTCTTCTACTAAAAGTATTAAACTTGTAAAATTAGATGATTTAGGCACTTTATGTTATGAATTAAGTGCCACACTGCCATCTACCTATGGTATTACACCACATCTAGTTTGGCTAGCTAGAAATTACAAAAATACCACTGTTTGGAAGAATTTTCCATTGTGTTCTTTAGTTGATACTCTGTCATATTTTATCTAGTCAAGTTATCATGTCCTTTATCATATTTTATTAATATTAAATGTTCCTACTTGGGTCCTACTTGTGTTTTATAATTATTTATTTTATTATTTTGTTATTTTATTTTTTAAGGTACAAATAACTATTTAACCCTTGGTTGAAGGGTAGGAGGTCCTATACAAACAAGTCACATTTGTTCATTTTTCACTTATATCTCCATTTTGACTTCACTTTTCCCTATTCTGTCACCACCATCCAGTAGTTCTTTTTGTGTTGAACCTCTTGAAGTAATTAATTCAAAACTTTAGAATCCAATTTCATTCTATACATGCTTTTAACTATCCAGTACTACTTTTAACCCTAACTATATCCAAAAATTACAAAAAAAAAATTATAATTTTCCATGTATTATTTCATAACTAATAATATATAATTCATGCTAGTTCTTGATACTTTAGCCTTTTAAAAATTTTATTAAAGCCTATCTTTGCCCTTAGGCCGTATTTAACTTCAAAGATCCCTATAGATTCTATTAGTCTTATATTCCTCATTTATAAGGTTATTTTGCTCTAGTTCATTAATTTAAGGTTAAAATAAAATCATTTCACAAAATGCTAAATAAATAGAAAATCTTAATTTTTAGGAATGTTACAAATGTAAATAGTTTTGGTACTAAGACCTTATATGGAAACCTTGAAGATGTTTTAGTATGTTGTTTTATGGGAAATTCTTGTAGTATGGTGAGTAAACTTTACTATACATGCATATTAGGTACTTCTCTAAAAATTTCATTGAATGGAATGTGCTATCTAAAAGTTCTCAATATTTAGTTAATAGAATCAAGAGTTAACTAACTAAATCAGATTTAGTGAGGCAAGAACAAGATTTAGCTAATTGGATATGGGGTCATTTGACTATAACATTGAAGGTAAGATTCAGTTAACTAAGACTTACAAGTTGAGAAACTTCTTAGAGAGCAAGATTCAATCAATTGAAACGAGACTCAATGATCTAGAACTTGAAGTAGCAATAGTGAAGTTTCCTAAAAGGATTTAACTAACTTGATCAAGATTTTGTTAACTATAAACTAGAATCTATATATATAGCAATATTATCATATCTAGTAATCACCAAGTGCACTTCCTTTTATTGACAACAATTGTTTAAGGATGACCCTTTATGAGACCTATTTATCATAATTTAAGATTGAATTTACTTGATAATAATGCTTCCTAAGAATAATTGAACCTATGTAGCTCTTATTTAGGCTACTTAGGTGAGATTAGGATTAGGATTGAGATTAGATCAATTCATAGCGAGAGGTGAATTAATGATTTAGGAATCCACTATTCATAATTGAGTATGAATTTAGTGTTAAACGAGTGCCAATGGGTGTCAATGATTCATTTGTTCCTAAGTTAAGTCTTTTAATTCTTTTAGTCATTGAGGCCTTTCTGTGTCTTTATAGAGTCTATATGGTCTTAGTTTCTTTTATGATATGATCATTGGCTCCTATTAATTAAGGGAATCTAGGCTACTATATGTCCATAGTTCAAAAGTATGTGACACTAACCTCTAACACCAAATAAAAACCTCTAGAATAATAAGTACTAATTCCCGTGGCATCTAAACTCATTACTCTAGTTCACTTTATTACTTGAAAAACAAGTGCACTTGCTAGTATAAAATTAAATTTAATCAAATCATCCTTCAATGACTAGTTAATTATCTAATTAGCCTTCATGGTGTCAAATAGAAATGCCTTAGTAACATCTCACTTCTAAAGCTCATTTCCTTTTAAAGGCCTATCGGCTAGGCATGAGTAGCCTTTTCCACCCAAGATTTCTACCACATTGATATCAACTATGTTTAGACTATACTCCTCATCCAATTTGATAGCCAACAACTTCTCTTTTGCCTTGACTATAAAAGTCATAGAAGATCTTTTTCTAGAATTATAGATCCTTTTCTACATTCCTTTTCTTTGTGAACTATTCCATTCATAAGGCCTTAGTCATTAGGTTCATCAAGTCAAAGTAGTCTTTCATGGCTAGTATTTTTCTCAGTGCTAAATGCTCAGTCGACTGCCATTTTGGCAACTTCACTTTCTAATAGTTGCATAGTGCATTGGCTCTTTATTCTCTATATTCTTTTCACAAACTCTCTAGTTGGTTCAACAGCCCCTACTTTAAAGCTAGGACATCTATATTGTTCACCTCTTCTTAGGCATGGTAAAACTATTCATGGAATGAGCTCTCCATGTCTCGCCAATTCTAAATGGAATTAAGCAACAAGTTTGCATACTAAGTGAAAGTCATTCATGTTAAGGATAGAAGGAACAACTATAGCTTGTGGTATTTGTCCTAATTGGCTTTCCTACATTGGGTGAAGAATCTAATAATATGTTCAATTATGGATTGCCTATCCTTTCTTGAGAAAATAGAGAAGTATAGTGCCTTGATGCCTTTAGATAGTGGCATTGCATGATCTACCCACTTAGGAAATAGTTTCTTATAGATAAACCTATCCCTTTTCTAGGCTATGAACTCTAAATGTTTCTTCATGACTTCAACTATCACGTCAGGATCTATGAAGGTGGTATTAGGTTTAGCAATTAGCTATTATCATGATATACTTAATCCTAAATAGTAGAGGCTCTGAAGAACTTGCTCTAAAGTAGGCAAATAGGTTAAGGGTTCACTTGAGGCACAGTAGTCATTGACATAGGAGTCAACTACTGCATGCTTACCTGATACATCGTAGGCTATTATACTAGGGTGAAGAATGCAATCCACTAGTGAGGGGTCGAGTGCATGCCTTGACCATTGGCTATCCATTGAATCACTAGAAACTGGTAACCTATAATAGCTTTAGTCATCTCCAACCAAGTATCTCCTATAGAAACCTATTGACACAATATTTAAACATGAGGGTGCTAAGATAAGCTTTTTAGCAATATGAACTTGCCTATATTGTAGGTTTTTGGCACTTAAGCTTTCCAACTAACACATAGTTCCATTTATTGGCAACATCTTGAACTAGATTAATGTATGGCAATTTGGCTGAGGATAACTAGCTAACACTTGAGTTTTGAATAGAGTATTCATTACTTAGCCATATGCCTATCCTTTAGCTTATTTTGAAGTTGTTCTTTTTCTTTCTCATTTGTTGTGCATATAACCACCATGGGCTTTAGAATCTTTTCAAAAATAGTAAAAATGGCTAGCATGGAGACTTGCTTTCCATCAATCATGTAGTGGTGTTTCAGTGATGGAATGTTGACTATCATAGGCAAAGATGCCTTAGGATGATTGTCTTTTCTATTAGCAATTTCACTAGGATCTTCTAAATATTGCTACATTTCTCTTATAGACATTCCTCAGTAAATAAGACTCATGCATAGATAATTATTCTTGCATTGGAACTTTTCAAACATATACAGGTATGAAGAACTTGAACAATCCTAACGGGCATGCTAAAAGTGGATATTGGGGCCAAAATTCCTATTGGTTAAATATTGAATAGTCTTTGACAAAAAATAGACCCTCCTATGCCCTAAATAAAGCTAAGCTTAGATAAAGAAAGGCTCCAAATGAGATAAGGCATAGTAATTGGTGTTGAAAATGGAATTGCTTTTCTATAATTGAATTGCATGTAAAACGTAAGCAAAAATGAATTAACAATGAAAAAATTAAAAAGAACTTGAATAAAACTTAAATATATGGCTGATGAAGGCTTAAATTATATTGTGGAAATCATTAAACATGTGAGTAAACAAAGTAAATGGAATTGTAAATCAAGTTCTTTATGATGGTTTCTATGTGTCTATCTTTCCCTATAATCTTTGCCCTTTTATAGCCTCTTTGGTGGCAAAACACAAATTCCCACATATGGTATAACACTATAAATTTCTAGCTTGTCTCATGTAATTTTCATGCCTTATGCCATGCATTTCACAAGGAAACAAGAAAATGACATTAAAAATATTCAATTCCTTTGTGTTACGCCATGGGTAAAATTTTTATTCAATGTCTCGTGAGCCATATGGACTCATCCATCTTATTCTCATATTTAATTACACTAATACAACTTAAAACACTCTAAGAAGTGGCCTAGAACATATGCAAGTGGATGGAATACATGAAAATCAAGAGTGCAGCCTTGGACTGATTTTTCAAGTTATTATCATAAACTTTGAAAACTTATAACTAATTCTAGAAATATTAAAATCATGCATACATTAACATTTTGGGAAGGTAAAGATGTCTACTTTATCCTAAAAATATATCCAGGTCACAATAGAGGCTACTAGCCATCAATATTCGATGGAACAATACCAGAGATTGATTGTTATTACTGGTACTATCCTCCAATTTCAAAAATTCATATCTCCCTGCTCAGATGTCCAATTGGGGTGATCTTAGTTGCCGTGGAAATCTTATCATGTCTAGTTTATGTCTATAAAATTTCATGAGCATTGCACATCATTTGGCCCACGAATGACACAGCTCAAGTTTTTGACCATATGAACAGTGTTTGCATCAGTTCAGTAAAAAAATGCCAACTTTAGAAATTCATAATTAATTCCACAGATTTCCAAATAATCTAGTCTTTAGTTTCACAAAAATGTCTAGATAATATCTATATGTGTGCCAAATTTCATGGGCAAATTCGTTCATTTGGTCAAATCTTGACATTTGGTTGTGAAATGGTCTATTTGGTGTCATCAAAGGGGTCCAAATAGTCCAAAATTGCTTCTAAGGCATCCATGGCCCCTTAAGCATGTGGGGATGCATCAAAATGACCTTCTAAACCTGTCTCAAAGGTACATAAATCCAAAAATTGAAAACTCACTCTCTCACCCCATGCCATATACAAGATTACACATGTTTCACATTGCCATTCAAGGTTCAAAAACTACATTATCATTCATATGGCATCCAACCTCATACATACATAAAATATATGAGCAAATATACATGTTCAAATGATTATACAACATCTCCATCATAGTATTATGTCATATGCCATGTGTATGGCTACAAAAGGAGTAATTCTAGATATTTTGATGTCAATCTCTTATCTCCCAACTTCGTAGCTTCCATTACCTTGTTTATTTGCTCCACTTAGCATGTTAAGATATTGGAGAGGGGGGAATGAGATTGAAAGAATCCCAATAGCTTATCTCTTTTTCAATCATACATAATAAATGTAAAACAAGTTTGAAAAATGCATGCATGAGCATCATGAAGTGCATAATCATTCAAGAAGCATTCTTGGCACTTGAACAAGTCATACAAAATATACATAGGCTTCCCAAATAAGTGGATTAGCCTCACCCATTCTTTTATGGATTTTGGACTTGCCTCACCCATTTTTTCTAAGAGGTTTTGACTCAACCTCACTCTTGGGAGTCAACCTTACTCTTGGAAGACTCTTTAATTTGTCTTAACCGTTTCTAAGGGTTCTTGGCTTCACCACACTCAAGCAAACCCAAGCACACATACTAGGCATCATTTGAAAACATATTACAATATCATGGTACCATAATACATATGGACATGCTAAAACACTTTTCATGGCTTAAAGCACACATACATATATTCAAAGACAAGTTAAACACATATTCATGTATGAGAGAAGGAGAAGTGAGCTACCTTTATTGCAACCACACACGTTTTTCCTCAAAAATGCTCTCCCTTCTTGGGCCTCACACACACAAACGTGTGGTGTAACACCCCAAAAAATTAATTAAGGTGTTAATCATGGATTCAGATTAATTAGGAATAATTAATATAGGATAATTGGGCAAGTTAAGTGAATGGAGATTTTAGAGAGATGAATTATTAATATGGGTTTGAGAATTAATTGGGATAGAAACTTCATCTAGGCCTAAATTAATAAATCATAAGAAGAGGCTAATGGAGGCCCAATGAGTTAGGTGCAGACCCAATCTAATTTCATATGACGGAGGTCAAGATCCACCTTGCATAGGCTCCTATGAGTGGCCCAATAACCCTTGTGCAGACCCAAATCCTTGAGCTCTTCAAACTTGGTCCAAACTTGATTAAAATTCAGCAGCCCAATACATAAGAGATGGCCCAATAAAGCAAAAATCTGAAGCCCATTTAGAGTTGGACCTTGGAGCAACCCATGACCCATCTTAAACCCAACTTAAACCTAACTAAAACCCTAACTCTTCAGCCTCCTCCTCATTTTCCTGAAACTCAAGAGAGGAAATTCGGAGGTTCAAGGGAGGCTAGGGTTCTACCAACATGGAAGCTCCATTTTTGACTCCTAGAGGATGATTTAGCCAAGGTGAGTTATATATAACTTAACCTTCTAATCCTCCTCTTCATTTTGGTCTGATTAATTTCTGGGTTTGAGCATTTTCATCTTCTTCTCAAATTTGAAATTTGGTGTTGAGTGATTCCTTGCAAGATTTTCGGACTTGGAGGTTAGAGGGAGGATTAGGTAAGCTTTTCCCTTCCATTTTGTGTATCACATTATTGGAAAATGCCCCAAAGGATGTATTATTATAATAGGTTCTGTTATTGTGTGAAATTACAAGGAGATAATGGTGGAAAACCCAATTTTCTGGGCTTGATGATTGAAATGCAAATTTTGGTGAGTCCATGGTGGATTTTTAGAGGTGAGGCTATGGTTGTTAAGTAAGTATATCCTTCCCATTTTGATGCATTTTCTATTAGTTTGAGACCCCTATAGTTGACCTATGATATGGGCTTTAGTTTCATGTGAAATTACCCAGAAATTGGAGTGAACTATGGCAATTTCTGGTGTGGGAAAGTTGGAATCCGAAATTAAATCCCTTGGTAATTAGGTGAGTAACCTCTAGTCTGTCATTAGTAGTTCAACTCTTTGGATATTTGATTGTGATTAGAAATGATGATAATTATGCTTGTTATAGGTTTGGTGTGCATTTGGATTATTATGGTAGCTAGAGGAAGAGTAATTGGCTTTATTGAGGTAGCTAGGGTTATTTTCCAATTCCATGTATATGTTCATATTAATCTGATATTGTTTTGCACGTATATGATTTTGAAATGCTAAATGATTGGTTAACTACTTGGATTGTTATTGTGATTAGACCTTGTGAGTCCATAGTGGAGCTGTGGTGCGGCTGCCACCTGTGCATGTACTTCGATCGAGCACCGGGTTGTGATCAGACCCCAAATGCACTGAGCCCTGGTTATGCTCATTATGGAGTAAGTGCCATAGACGGACCTCTCCCAGTGTTATTGGCCATTAACATGTTGTGTGTGATTGCTGGTATGGGACAGTAGTCATTAGTAGTTCAACTAGTTTATTTGCGAATTGAATTGATGACTCTGGAATTGATGATATGAAATTGCATTGGATTGAGTAACTTGTATATATATATGGAATCCGCCCTTTTGTTACTAAGATTGTATATCTCACCCCATTGTGGGCTAACATTTTCAGGGACTGGACCTCTTAATGGCAAGGAGAAAATTAACGGGAGTTTACTAAATGGTTTGGTAGCACATAGGTTTGGGAGCTTTGACAACATGTATTATAAATAAATTGCTAGTTTTGTATCATTGCTACATTTCATCATGAGTTGCCAAGTATAGGGATTGTATATGTAATTTGATTATCAAGGAATTGAACATTATGATTGTAATTGACTAATAATGGATAAGGGATTTGATTTTATATGAACATTAAGCATTGACCCTATACACCTTGTGACCATAATACATTTGCTATCATTAATCTATGAACTCACTAGTTTATGGTAGTGATAAGCATGAATTTTATATGTTTTAATTCCCCTAACTTAAGTATTTTAAATGTTAAATAAGGCTTAATGGATTTACTTAGGTGGATAATTGATTTTAGTGGCCATTTTTGCACCTTATGAATTAATTTGCAAAATTATTGAGTTTTAATGCATGAATTCCTTTTCAATAATTTTTTGGCTGTTTCTACTTAACACTTTTCATTCTTTTGTGTAGATTTCAATGGCTAAATGATGTTCGACTGAGAACTTGAGTTAGAGAAGAGAAGGGGAAGAATTAGGCCTCAATTGTACTTCTTGTTATAGCTTAAAAATGGGAGAATGAATTGTGGTTGGCACATAAATGGGATACTCTCTCATTTCATGCATTATATGCATGGACATTCAGATGAAGCTATGGTCACTCACGTTACATAATCATGCTGCACTTTCACCTTATTCCCACGTCCATTCATTCACATTGCTGCATATCATTTCGTACAGCCACAAAAACAAATGAAGAAGCAAACTCGAGTATACCACCACTCAAGGGTTCACACTCAGGGAGGCACACACTCATTCTTCCACATAAACACAAATACAAGGCACGTGTACAGCACCTCCATTCACACACAAGGCTGCACATCATTCACACATGCAAAGAAACACGTGAGGTAGATGGGATGAGTAGGAAACAGAGGATGCAGTCTCAAGTTTATGAATAAAGTGAACCACACGTCCAGCTCTCTTATTCGCATGCATGAAGCCACAACATCCCATGAACAGAGGATGCAACACATGAAGAATAAAGAAGAGAAGCTCGAGCTAGTTGGAGAAGGAGAGGAGAGGAGGACTGCTTCATTTCTTTTTCTCCTCTGGCCTTTGTACAGTAAAGAGACACACTCATGCAGAAGCAGTTCATGTTGAGGAATTACATGGAGAAATCACGTGGGAGAACAATGCGAGCTGAACGAGCTGAACAATGCTAGACCAAGCTGAATGGTGCACGAAAAAGCTGTTGCACGAGCTGAATTATAAGCCACCAGACCAGTAGCTAAGCAGAGCAAAATAACATGGAAGACACACTCAAATGCAAAACTACACGTGGAGTAAGAAGCATGCAGAAAACACGTTAGAAGCTAAGCAGTACGTGGCTGGAGTTCAAGCGAGAAAGAAGGAAGCTCGAGCTTGCATGGAAAGAAAAGAGGAATAAGCAAAAGAAGAACCATGCATGAAGAACAACGTCTTTAGGTCGAGAAAAGCAAGCTGAACGAGAGAGAAGCAGCTAAAAAGAAAAGAAGCAGGTTCGAACTGCATGAGCTAAGGCTACGTGGAAAGGAGAAGCTTGAGATGAGCAGAGGAGATGATGGATTAGAGCTTGCATGGGACGTGAAAAACAAACGAGGGCAGCAGCAGAAATGAAGGAAGACGATGGATCTGGATGATGTAAAGAAAAGAAGCATATTTGAATTGCATGAGCTTGAGCTAAAGCTATGTGGAGTAGGAACATATGGATTATTATATTCAATGGGGCCCACACTATCTACAATGCAAGACTTGTGATCTATATATTAAAAGAAGAAGCTGAGCACATAGAGAGAAGCACATGAACAGCACATAGAATCATTAAAAATTCACATGAGAGGGAGCAAACATCCATTCCATTCACGCCTCCTATTTTTGGAAACCCTCATCCATATATTCAATCCATTCCATTCACATAACTCCACTCACGCATCCATTCGGATATCCTAGTCCATTCACGCAACTCCATTCCATCATCTATATATTCAATCCATTCCATCCAGGCCATTCAACCATCCATCCATCAAGCCATCCACTCCACCATTCTTCCACTCCATGCTCATTCCCATTCATTCCATCTTCCATCTACATCCCATGAAGCTTTAATCTCCATCTTGAGGCTAGCAAGGAAGGAACCCTTGGAGAAGCTTGAATCCATGGAAGAATAATTCAGAATTTTGGTTAAGACTTTTCTATCTTCCTACACTTTTTCTCTTTCATTTGTTTTCTTGGTTAAGTTATATTTGATAGGGAATTTGTGTAATTGTAATTAGTGGCTGGTTAGACACTAATTGGGAAGTATTTTTGTTGATTAATTGATCTGATTGGACATTAATTTTTTATCCAATTTCCCATGTATGCTTCGAAGGTGTTCGATAAAATACATGGGTGAGATTATTTGTTTGAACGTTTAATGTGAGGATTCCTTAATGTTTAGTTAGTTAATTAAATATTTAGGATGATTCAAAGACTAATCAAATTAGTTAATTAATCAAATTGAGTGTTCAAGATCTTAAAGACAAGAATTAATAATTTAATGTGGATGTGAGGTCTCAATTCAACGTTAGATCGTTAATCTCTTGAATCTTGAATGGTTACCCAAGGTAATTTGTTATGAACACAATTAGGAACTCTTAGGCCAGAATTAATCACAATTAGATTAGGATGAGGATAGTGGATACCAAGGGACGAATCCAAAGCTAGTTACAAGACTATAATTCACACAATTAGGTAGAATTTAGGAATTTTAATTCAATTTAGTTTTAGGTTAGTTTAATTCAATTAAAACCCCCTTAGTTTAGGAATTTTTAGAGTCTTTTAACATTTGGAAAACTCAATTAGGCATTGAACACCAATTCCAAGGGAGATGACCTAGGTTGTGCCATTAGCTACATATTTTATCAGCCTAGTATTATTTTGAGGGTTGTGCGACGAGCCACTCAGGTAGCTAGAGGGTTAAGGATCCATATTTGAATTTTGAATGGGTAATGATAGATATGTTAGGTAGATTAGGTAAAAGAAAGACACTAAATCTTCACAAACTAAGTTAAAGTAGCTTATAGTATTGCTAGAGGGGGAATTGGAGAGCATGAGATGAAATTTTAAAAGTTGTAGGAACAGAAGGGAATTGGCTGCGGCCAACATTTAATTGGCCTAGGCCAAATGGTGACAGAGAAGAATTGGCCGCGGCCAACATTTAATTGGCCTCGGCCAAATGTGGCGAACCTGCCAGGGAAGAAAACAGATAACAATTAGCTGTGGCGAATAGTGACGTTAGCCGCGGCTAACTCTGAGAAGCAGATTTGGGGGTGTTCTAGAGGGTATTTGGCCGCGACGAAAGGGGTATTTGGTCGTGGCAAAATGTGAAAAATTTGTGAAGGCATAAGGAGTTGAATCGAGAGTAATTGGCCATGGCATAAGGGAATTTAGCCGCAGCGAAAGTACTCTATTTCTCATATTCACCTAAAAACCTTAGTTTCTCTTAAGGTAATGCTAAGGAATGATCTAGAAACACTTGTAGGAGGATTTTATGAGTTAGAATTGATGGATAGGAGAATCAAAGGCTCCTTATTGATAATTAAATTCACTTATGCATTCGAATAATTGTGGTTGTCTAGCTAATAACCCTAACAACATTAAGGTTTCAAATTTCCTCACTTTTTCCTGATGTAATTAATCTTAATGACTTCAAACCTTGATATATGATTATCAATCACATACTTAACCTTAATTATGATGATTAGAAATTAGGGTTGTTACATTTGGTATCAAAGCAATGGTTTAGGAAAACCGTCCTAATTTAAATCTTATGATTAGAAGCTTGGCAATCATGATGCATATTTGGCATGGTATTAGCTCATGAGAATAGCTAATTAGGCAAACATATAAGTGATGTGCTTTATGTGCTAGAAGGAAGTATAGAGGAATGATGATATGAGGCTTGTAATACTTGATTAAAATGACTGTTTCTTGAATTTTATTTAGCACATCACCTATCATAATAAGTATACCTTGGAGAGTAATAGAGTATAGTTAGATTTTACTTCATGACACTTTAGTATTGCTAATTTTGAGACTGGAGATTGTTAATGCCAATGAAAAGATTATAATTTTGCCATTCTTTCCTTCGGAGATTGGGTTATTGGTCTCAGTCTAGATATATAACTGGTTGAGGCTTGTTGCCAACTGGCTACGCAATAGATGCACCAGTCACTCATTGTGAGGCACTAGTTGATTGGATGAATGAGACCAGGTAACTGATGAGGATGATGAACAAAGCTACTAATAGTATTTGTGACCAGTTGACCGCCATTTACTAAGCGAGCCAATTGGGTACGGCCAACCAGTTGACTGGCCTATCAAAGTATTTAACTTATCACAACAAGAGTAGAAATTCTTTACCTAAGTGAAATTCTAAGCTTTTCAAGGGCCATTTAGAGTGATGTTAAGAACTTAAAAGGCAATGGTATAGAGTAAAACACTTAACTAGCTATAAGAACCTTACAGAAGGGTAAGATGTAAGCCTTACTTATAATCAGGAAAATGATAATGGAACTAGTGTGTAATAAATGAGTGTGATTAATTGAATATATAAAGTGACGTACAATCTATACTGAGTTAGAACTATATAGACTTCAAAAGGTCCCCAAGGTTAAAGCTTTATAGGTAAAGAGGTCCTAACCCATTTGCTTGATCTCGATTAATAAAGAATACAATTACTCGATCCTAGCTACCACAATTTGGGCCTAATGAATAAGGGTAATAAGAGCTAAAAAACATTTCAGATTTGTTTTATCCAAACTATTGAAGTGAGTAAGTCATCTTTAGTTAGAGATGATAAGAAAAGAGGGCGAGAAACCTTTAAGACTGTCGAATCCAATTCTAAATGGGGGATAATGACTTTAAAGCAAGAGATTAAGGGAGATGATATTGTAGAAGGAATCTTGAGATCTTTGGGGCTCCTCCTTTAGTGTACTATCGCAAAAGGGAGAGATTATGATAAGAGGAAAGACAACCCTTTAGTGTGATAAGGGTGAAGTGCACTGGCACGAGGTGCTTGTGCATTTTGTCTCTCGCGTAGTTTAGTTTACTTATGCTATATGTTGACGTGCATTTGGGTGGCGGTTAAAGGCACTTTATGTGCATAATACACTCAGGGAGTGTAAGGTAAGATTCTATAGCACTCTAGTGCTAAAGGCACGTGGGAGGTGCTCATTTATTGGCACTTCAGTGCTAAGGGCATGCGGGGCATGTCACTTATCATATGATTTGATGAATTTTGACCACCAAATTAGCGTCAAACTAGACTAAGTAGACTTTCTACCTAGAAGCTAAAGAGGAGATCTTTATGGTAAGGACCCACCTAAGAAGAGAATAAAATTATACCTGTGTGAGTACAAGTGGTTGAGATATGGTCATCACAGGGTGATGAGCATGCGTATGGCCACCGAAAAGCGTTGCCTACTAATATTGAAGGCAAAATCTGATTTTGCCATCAATAATCTTATGGTTATATATCACGTGAGGCGTGATTAAGGGAGTAGAGACAACATTGGGAATTTGAAATGGACTAATAATTGATGTAATAGTAAAACTCCCTAATTTTGAAAGAGGACTCCTTGATCTAGAATAATAACCTAGGAGAAGGAATGAAAGGTGGCAGTAACGCAATTAACTTATGTTATTACAATAAAACCTTAGTATAATGATTGATGAGGAAGGGTGAAACACTAGTGGTAAATGGTACTTGAGTTCTCTCACTGGAAATCCCTACTTGATCTATTGATAATTAGGGAATGTTTAATAATGAAAAGACTCACTCAGTCTCCTTAATATGACAATTTAACTCCCAATGGTCAGGCGTAATTGAGGCTTAAAAACTTTTAGGGGAGTGAAAAAGTTAGTTGTGGTTGGTGTAGGCCATTGTGTAGGGATGAAAACTATTATACCATCTCATATCATGCTACAATGTATGGTCAAAATACCTTGTACTTATTGTCAAAAACCTTATTGACAAGGTCTCAGATTTTATATTAATGAATACAAGATCTTGTTGGTAGGATCTTAAACCTTGTTGACAAGATATTATTCCATTACTCCTTAAGGAATTATTATGAATTTCCAAACTATAAGGAAAAAAAAGGGGGGCAAGAAGTATGTTAGTTGAAGAATGATTGTACTTGTATGAAAATATCTTAGTTGGGGGTAGAAGATACGAAAGCGCAACCCTTTGGGACTATATAATGACATAAAACCTAGAGAGATGTTCAGTTAACATCAAATGAGTATAGATGCCATTAAATTAACTACTAATGCTTGTTGTAACTGAGAACTAAGATGAAACACTTAGATCTATTGACCAGTGTGGTCCTAAGGACCATCTGTATGTGGTTATGGTGTTGTCCTCGCAAGTATAAAAAAAAATAGAGAGAGAGAGAAAGAGGCTACTAAGGGTTGTCCGATGTGGGTTACACCTACGGATGATAATGAAATTACCTATGATGAACCACCATTATGAATTGGAAATTTTAATATTGTAGGCAAGTTGTTAAAGCTATGTCATCTAATAAAACACCCACTTGAACTATGACTTGTAAGATTTAAAGAAAACTCATTCCCAAGTCATAAAGAACTACTTCGATAGTCTAGACAAGACATTCTCACTCTTGAGATTAGGTCTTATTAGAGAATATAATCAAAACCTGAAATATCATGTTTATTTTCACCTTACAGATTATGTTTGATTTTGACTATGTAGAAGGTGAACCTAAAGTGTTTGGGTGCCTTCAAGAGATTAGTGGTGAGATCAGACTTCATATTAGTTTTAACCCTTGGGAATCTCAACATACGAGAAGGAGCAATCTTGGGCATTAATTGAGCAAAAAAAAAAGGGGAATTCTATACGTCCAATGAAAATAATGAACCTTCTACTAACGGACAATGAATAAGGGTAATGTTTGCAATAATTTATGAGATAGTTGAATGTAAGACTTAAAAACTTAAACTAGATGAACTTGTAAAAGGCAAAACCCATTTCAGTTAAGAAGGTTGGACAAAAGAAATGTAGGGGTAATCTAAGTGAAGGGCGAATGAAATTTCATTATGAAATAAGGTTGCTTACTTAGGTTGCCATTAGTGGAATAAATACTAAAACAACTGACTTAGTGGAATTTCTTGTAGTTCTTGGTATTAACTAATAGGGAGAGTTAAGTTAAAGTATCTAGGAGTTATCTCTTAAACGGATTGAGAGTTAAGTGGGAAAGAAAATTAACATGAATATGTAATGATCGGCTATTAGGACAACAACAACAAAAAATGAGAGAGGAGAGAAAGAAGAAAAAAAAAGAGGGGAGGAAATTATAAAACAGAACTAAACAAAAAGCTATGAAGGGAGAGAAAATTAGGATGTATTTGAGCTAAGTATCAAGAGCTTGCTATAAGATGATCAAATGTGGCTTGGTCAGGATATCTTTAGTTATAGACAAAGAAAGAATATGGAATATTCGGGTTGGCATGTCATTTGACATAGGTTAACTAGAGGAAATAGAGTGGTGATTCTTAAGTGAAGTGGTAGCATGACAAGAATGTCCTCCCCAAGAAAGTAGTAAGAGGGGACTAGTTTCTGGTAAGACTATCTAAGCTATCAAGGAGGAGGTTATGAGGATGAATTGTCCAACATCAATTAGGTAAGGTATAACTAATTTTGAGGACAAAATTTTTAAAAGGAGGGGAGAATGTAACACAAAAAATTAATTAAGGTGTTAATCATGGATTCAGATTAATTAGGAATAATTAATATAGGATGATTGGGCAAGTTAAGTGAATGGAGAGTTTAGAGAGATGAATTATTAATATGGGTTTAAGAATTAATTGGGATAGAAACTTCATCTAGGCCCAAATTAATAAATCATAAGAAGAGGCTAATGGAGGCCCAATGAATTAGGTGCAGACCCAATCTAATTCCATATCATGGAGGCCCAAGATCCACCTTGCATAGGCTCCTATGAGTGGCCCAATAACCCTTGTACAAATTGAAATCCTTGAGCTCTTCAAACTTGGTCCAAACTTGATTAAAATTCAGCAGACCAATACATAAGAGCTGGCCCAATAAAGCAAAAATCTAAAGCCCATTTGGAGTTGGACCTTGGAGCAACCCATAACCCATCTTAGACCCAACTTAAACCTAACAAAAACCTTAACTCTTCAGTCTCTTCCTCATTTTGCTGAAACTCAAGAGAGGAAATTCGGAGGTTCAAGGGATGCTAGGGTTCTACCAATATGGAAGCTCCATTTTTGACTCCTAGAGGATGATTTAGCCAAGGTGAGTTATATCTAACTTGACCTTCTCATTCTCCTCTTCATTGTGGTCTGATTAATTTCTGGGTTAGAGCATTTTCATCTTCTTCTCAAATCTGAAATTTGGTGTTGGGTGATTCCTTGCAAGATTTTCGGACTTGGAGGTTAGAGGGAGGATTAGGTAAGCTTTTCCCTTCCATTTTGTGTATCACATTGCTGGAAAATGCCCCAAAGGATGTATTATCATAATGGGTTCTGTTATTGTGTGAAATTACAAGGAGATAATGGTGGAAAACCCAATTTTCTGGGCTTGATGATTGAAATGCAAATTTTTGTGAGTCCATGGTGGATTTTCGGAGGTGAGGCTATGGTTGTTAAGTGAGTATATCCTTCCCATTTTGATTCATTTTCTGTTAGTTTGAGACCCCTATAGTAGACCTATGATATGGGCTTTAGTTTCATGTGAAATTACCCAGAAATTGGAGTGAACTATGGCAATTTCTAGTGTCAGAAAGTTGGAATCTGAAATTAAATCCCTTGGTAATTAGGTGAGTAATCTTTAGTCTGTCATTAGTAGTTCAACTCTTTGGATATTTGATTGTGATTAAAAATGATGATAATTATGCTTGTTATAGGCTTGGTGTGCATTTGGATTATTATGGTAGCTAGGAGAAGAGTAATTGGCCTCGTTGAGGTAACTGGGGTTATTTTCCAATTCCATGTATATGTTCATGTTAATCTGATATTGTTTGCACGTATATGATTTTCAAATGCTAAATGATTGGTTGACTACTTGGATTGTTATTGTGATTGGACCTTGTGAGTCCATGGTAGAGCTGTGGTGCGGCTACCACCCGTGCATGTGCTTCGATCGAGCACCGAGTTGTGATCAGACCCCAAATGCACTAAGCCCTGGTTGTGCTCATTATGGAGTAGGTGTCGTGGACGAACCTCTCCCAGTGTTATTGGCCATTAACATGTTGTGTATGATTGCTAGTATGGGACAGTAATCATTGGTAGTTCAACTAGTTCATTTGCGAATTGAATTGATAATTCTGGAATTGATGATATGAAATTGCATTGGATTGAGTAACTTGTATATATATATGGAATCCTCCCTTTTGTTACTGAGATTGTATATCTCACCCCGTTGTGAATCTGAAATTTGGTGTTGGGTGATTCCTTGCAAGATTTTCGGACTTGGAGGTTAGAGGGAGGATTAGGTAAGCTTTTTCCTTCCATTTTGTGTATCACATTGCTGGAAAATGCCCCAAAGGATGTATTATCATAATGGGTTCTATTATTGTGTGAAATTACAAGGAGATAATGGTAGAAAACCTAATTTTCTGGGCTTGATGATTGAAATGCAAATTTTGGTGAGTCCATGGTGGATTTTCGGAGGTGAGGCTATGGTTGTTAAGTGAGTATATCCTTCCCATTTTGATTCATTTTCTGTTAGTTTGAGACCCTTATAGTAGACCTATGATATGGGCTTTAGTTTCATGTGAAATTACCCAGAAATTGGAGTGAACTATGGCAATTTCTAGTGTCAGAAAGTTGGAATCCGAAATTAAATCCCTTGGTAATTAGGTGAGTAATCTCTAGTCTGTCATTAGTAGTTCAACTCTTTGGATATTTGATTGTGATTAAAAATGATGATAATTATGCTTGTTATAGGCTTGGTGTGCATTTGGATTATTATGGTAGCTAGGGGAAGAGTAATTGGCTTCGTTGAGGTAACTGGGGTTATTTTCCAATTCCATGTATATGTTCATGTTAATTTGATATTGTTTGCACGTATATGATTTTGAAATGCTAAATGATTAGTTGACTACTTGGATTGTTATTGTGATTGGACCTTGTGAGTCCATGGTAGAGCTGTGGTGCGGCTGCCACCCGTGCATGTGCTTCGATCGAGCACCGAGTTGTGATCAGACCCCAAATGCACTAAGCCCTGGTTGTGCTCATTATGGAGTAGGTGCCATGGACGGACCTCTCCCAGTGTTATTAGCCATTAACATGTTGTGTATGATTGCTAGGATGGGACAGTAATCATTGGTAGTTCAACTAGTTCATTTGCTAATTGAATTGATAATTCTGGAATTAATGATATGAAATTGCATTGGATTGAGTAACTTGTATATATATATGGAATCCGCCCTTTTGTTACTGAGATTATATATCTCACCCCGTTGTGAATCTGAAATTTGGTGTTGGGTGATTCCTTGCAAGATTTTTGGACTTGGAGGTTAGAGGGAGCATTAGGTAAGCTTTTCTCTTCCATTTTGTGTATCATATTGCTGGAACATGCCCCTAAGGATGTATTATCATAATGGGTTCTGTTATTGTGTGAAATTACAAGGAGATAATGGTGGAAAACCCAATTTTCTGGGCTTGATGATTGAAATGCAAATTTTGGTGAGTCCATGGTGGATTTTCGGAGGTGAGGCTATGGTTGTTAAGTGAGTATATCCTTCCCATTTTGATTCATTTTCTGTTAGTTTGAGACCCCTATAGTTGACTCATGATATGGGCGTCAGTTTCATGTGAAATTATCCAGAAATTGGAGTAAACTATGGCAATTTATGGTGTGGGAAAGTTGGAATCCGAAATTAAATCCCTTGGTAATTAGGTGAGTAACCTCTAGTCTGTCATTAGTAGTTCAACTCTTTGGATATTTGATTGTGATTAGAAATGATGATAATTATGCTTGTTATAGGCTTGGTGTGCATTTGGATTATTATGGTAGCTAGGGGAAGAGTAATTGGCTTCGTTGAGGTAACTGGGGTTATTTTCCAATTCCATGTATATGTTCATGTTAATCTGATATTGTTTGCACGTATATGATTTTGAAATGCTAAATGATTGGTTGACTACTTGGATTGTTATTGTGATTGGACCTTGTGAGTCCACGGTGGAGCTGTGGTGCGGCTGCCACCTGTCATGTGCTTCGATCGAGCACCGGGTTGTGATCAGACCCCAAATGCACTAAGCCCTGGTTGTGCTCATTATGGAGTAGGTGCCGTGGATGGACCTCTCCCAGTGTTATTGGCCATTAACATGTTGTGTATGATTGCTGGTATGGGATAGTAGTCATTGGTAGTTCAACTAGTTCATTTGCGAATTGAATTGATGATTCTGGAATTGATGATATGAAATTGCATTGGATTGAGTAACTTGTATATATATATAGAATCCGCCCTTTTGTTACTGAGATTATATATCTCACTCCGTTGTGAATCTGAAATTTGGTGTTGGGTGATTCCTTGCAAGATTTTCGGACTTGGAGGTTAGAAGGAGGATTAGGTAGGCTTTTCCCTTCCATTTTGTGCATCACATTGCTGGAAAATGCCCCTAAGGATGTATTATCATAATGGGTTCTGTTATTGTGTGAAATTACAAGGAGATAATGGTGGAAAACCCAATTTTCTGGGCTTGATGATTGAAATGCAAATTTTTGTGAGTCCATGGTGGATTTTCGGAGGTGAGGCTATGGTTGTTAAGTGAGTATATCCTTCCCATTTTGATTCATTTTCTGTTAGTTTGAGACCCCTATAGTTGACCTATGATATGGGCTTTAGTTTCATGTGAAATTACCCAGAAATTGGAGTGAACTATGGCAATTTATGGTGTGGGAAAGTTGGAATCCGAAATTAAATCCCTTGGTAATTAGGTGAGTAACCTCTAGTCTGTCATTAGTAGTTCAACTCTTTGGATATTTGATTGTGATTAGAAATGATGTTAATTATCCTTGTTATAGGCTTGGTGTGCATTTGGATTATTATGGTAGCTAGGGGAAGAGTAATTAGCTTCGTTGAGGTAACTGGGGTTATTTTCCAATTCCATGTATATGTTCATGTTAATCTGATATTGTTTGCACGTATATGATTTTGAAATGCTAAATGATTGGTTGACCACTTGGATTGTTATTGTGATTGGACCTTGTGAGTCCATGGTGGAGCTATGGTGCGACTACCACCTATGCATGTGCTTCGATCGAGCACCGAGTTGTGATCAGACCCCAAATGCACTGAGCCCTGGTTGTGCTCATTATGGAGTAGGTGCCGTGGACGGACCTCTCCCAGTGTTATTGGCCATTAACATGTTATGTATGATTGCTGGTATGGGACAGTAGTCATTGGTAGTTCAACTAGTTCATTTGCAAATTGAATTGATGATTGTGGAATTGATGATATGAAATTGCATTGGATTGAGTAACTTGTATATATATATGGAATCCTCCCTTTTGTTACTGAGATTGTATATCTCACCCCGTTGTGGGCTAACATTTTCAGAGACTGGACCTCTTAAGGGCAAGGAGAAAATTAACGGGAGTTTACTAAATGGTTTGGTAGCACATAGGTTTGGAAGCTTTGACAAAATGTATTATAAATAAATTGCTAGTTTTGTATCATTGCTGCAGTTCATCATGAGTTGCCAAGTATAGGGATTGTATATGTAATTTGATTATCATGGAATTGAACATTATGATTGTAATTGACTAATAATGGATAAATGATTTGATTTTATATGAACATTAAGCATTGACCCCATGCACTTTGTGACCATAATACATTTGCTGTCATTAATCTATGAATTCACTAGTTTATGGTAGCTAGAGGGTTAAGGATCCACATTTGAATTTTGAATGGGTAATGATAGATATGTTATCTAGATTAGGTAAAAGAAAGACACTAAATCTTCACAAACTAAGTTAAAGTAGCCTAGAGTGTTGCTAGAGAGGGAATTGGAGAGCATGAGATGAAATTTTGGGAGTTGTAGGAACAAAAGGGAATTGGTCGCGGCTAATATTTAATTGGCCTAGGCCAAATGGTGACAGAGAAGAATTGGCCGCGGCCAACATTTAATTGGCCTCGGCCAAATATGGCGAACCTGCCAAGGAAGAAAACAGAGAGCAATTAGCCGTGGCAAATACTGACGTTAGCTGCGGCTAACTCTGAGAGGCAGATTTGGGGGTGTTCCAGAGGGTATTTGGCCGTGGCGAACGTGGTATTTGGCCGCGGCAAAATGTGAAAATTTTTTGAAGGCGTAAGGAGTTGAACAGAGAGTAATTGGCTGCAGCGTAAGGGAATTTAGCAGCAGCGAAAGTGCTCTATTTCTCATATTCACCTAGAAACCTTAGTTTCTCTTAAGGTAATGCTAAGGAATGATCTAGAAACACTTGTAGGAGGATTTTATAAGTTAGAATTGATGGATAGGAGAATCAAAGGCTCCTCATTGATAATTAAATTCACTTACGCATTCGAATAATTGTGGTTGTCTAGCTAATGACCCTAATAACATTAAGGTTTCAAATTTCCTCACTTTTTCTCGATGTAATTAATCTTAATGACTTCAAACCTTGATATATGATTATCAACCACATACTTAACCTTAATTATGATGATTAGAAATTAGGGTTGTTACATGTGGGATTTGTTTCTCTTGGCCTAAACATAATATATGGAAGCCAATTAAGTTCTTAGAGTCATCTCTAAGGCCATACATCTACTTGTAACTTTAACTTTGTCCTATGGTTCATTTATGGTTCCTAAATACACTTAATGAAGCAACATCTATCAATTGAGTTCTAGGCTCTATTCTTTCCTTTCATTTATGATTTTTGACTCCTTTTAAGCCTTTTAGAGTCATCACACAATTAAAACAAGGAGTCTAACTAGGTGCAACTTCTTTAGGTCATATTATGGAACCTATGATGCCATCTCACTTTCTATAGTTTCTAAAATTTTTCCAAGGCTTCCTCTCATCTTCTTTCTATCATATATAACTCAAAAATGAGCTTGAATAAAATTAAAACTACCCTTTGGTTCTCCAACCTCTCTAGGCCATGGCTAGGGACCAAGGAGACACCAAGTGAGTTCACCTTGTTTTCTTGATGGAAGATACATCTGAGGAGCCTTCTAGGGATCTCAAGAGCTCATCCAAATACTCATTTAGGTCTAGGAATAATTGCATCGAATCAAAATTTTCAAGGGACACTTGAAACCTTAGGTTTGCTATCTTGATTTTTCATGGTTGTTTGTTAATTCTCTTTGCATATTCTTATTCTCCTCCCTTAAATTCCTAAGTTTCACCCTTGGTTCTGCCCAAAATCTAAGCCTTCTTAAAGCTCCATGTGTGGGACGAACCAAGGAGAAGAAGGGAGCAAGAGATAACTACCATGGAATGAAGACTTATCTTGGCTTTTCTTGCTTGTTTCTCACTTTTTTTGGCCTCCTCTCTTCTAATCCAAATTTTTCCCTTTGTTCTGCCCTTAAAACATATCCAAGAACTTCAATAAAACCATAGGAAAGAAGGGAAAATGGAGGAGAAGAAGTTTGCTAAAGAAAAAGCATGAAAAAAGCCAAGGAAATCCATACCTCTTCCTTGTTTTTCTCCTTCCTTTCTCCTCCTTATTATGTGCCTCACCCTTAGGGTTCTTTCTCTGATTTAGGGTAGAAACAAATGTGGCTAAATGAAGGAGGGGATGGGATGCCTCATATATACAGGTAGGTTTAAGAAACACTTTTCAAAACTTTCAATTTTGCCCCTTTGTCTTGACATTTTTGTTTTTAGTTTGTTTTACCTCCTTTTTGAGAACTGTCTTTTTCATTATGAAATTTAGGTTCCCAATTTAATAAAATACTTTTAGAATCACTTAAATCGAAGTTAAAACCTTCTCAAATGAATCTGTTAAAGTTTCGATCAACTGAAATTGAAAAATGTCTACCAAAGAGATTTTAACTGTCCCAGGACTTCCCATGATTTTCAGGACCTTTGAGAACCCTGGAAAACTCAACTTTCATTTAAAAAGCCCTCCTATATGAATTCCAAAATTTGCTCAAAATTACGAAAATGCCATTGCATTTCGTCAATCTTTCATTCCAATTTGTTTCTTCATTCTAGCTCCATTTTTCTTTCCGTCTGAGCTTGAGATTCTTATTTTAGTAGTCTAGAATGCTAGATTAATTTTTTGGGGCCTCAAATCACTTTATTTGGGGGACTTCCTTTTATATCCAGTGAATTTCATACGTTTACAGAGAAACTGTACGTTACATTTCTCGCGTTTTCTTTCGTGTTCAGAGAACTAGATATTACATTTGGCCATTACCCCTTTTCTATTTCTTTCTTTGTGTTATGGCACTATCATGTCAATTTTGTAGTGTACCTACCTGCCAAAGTCACTTATTCCAAGAATCCATGCCCCCTCCCCTTTAATTTTTCGCTCTTTCTGTTATATGTTTTCAGCTAACTAATTCGTGGTTGTTGTCTTGGCTGATCATTCATGATTGTCGTCTCGACTGGCCTTATCTCAGCTAAAATTTCCAGCCATATCTTGAGTTATAAATTTATAATGCTAACAAAAAGTTAATATACCTTTCAATTCAGAAACTGCAGATCCTTAAAATGTATATATTATATGGTAAGCAATATATATATGTATACTTTCTCTTTATTTTCTTTTCTTGGTGGAAATGGAAAATCAATTTGCAAGAGTTCTATATGAAGGTCCTATTGGTTGCACTGCTATCGCAGAGCAACTTCAAAAGACTAGTTACATATGCCATGCCTAGTGAACACGATTCCCTGTCCATCTGTCAACAAAAATCGTTTATAGACTTCTTAATCTTTTGATTTGGCCACTTTGTTCTTAATTCTTAGGGATAAATTCTTACAGCACTTGTTGGCCTTTCTCTGCTTTGCTTGCATGCCTTAAAAGTAAAAAATAAAAATAGGGTAGAACCTTCGGGGGTTTATACCACCAGAAAGTTGAGATAGGAATAGTATAGAATATACTCTCTGAGACTTAAGGAGTACAATTAATCTGCGAGCAAAGGAATCAAATAGAAAGGAAACTATCATATGATCATTACTATTTTATTTCCATTCTCTCTCTATCTCTTTCTTTCTTTATTATTTTCTTTCTTCTAAATTCCTGCATGCTAGCTAGCTACTTGGCAATATTAGCATTAACTATGGTTTTAAATTGCGGTCCGCATCATGTGATGCGGCCGCAATATTACTGTTGTGGCGCCGACCGCATCTGCATTTTTTGACTGCAACGCCCGCAACCGCAATCGCAACGTAACCGCAACCGCAACCGCAATTTAAAACCATGGCATCAACCATTAGCCCAGTTGGCTTACGAATGTTCTTAATTTGCAGACTACATGACAGAATTGAAATTGAAGACTTGAAATGAATAATTATGTTTACTAAAATACAAAATACAAAATATTTTAGATGCCTTCAATGGTAAAATTTTTTATTCAGTCATAATCTACAAAAGATAGATAAATCAAGTGAATGGTAAAGAGATATACATAAGCATGCATGTTAAGTACACTTTTATATTTATTTATAATTAATTTAGTTTACCTACTTATTATAAACTGTATCCGCGTAAAACATTTCTCTTAATTAGCGTAACAAGAGAGAATACTGAATTTTATTGGATTAAATTACATGTAGTTAATATGCAATAATAAGATTGCAGAGATGGGAAGGGTAGAGAAGCGATTTGTGCAGGAAATCATCACAAGGTTGGTGTGGTCCCTTTGTGAGGCTGACAAATGATGCTCTTTTGACCTGCTTTGACCCTATGCCATATTCCTTTCAACTCCTCCTGTATGAGATTCCCCAGTAGCTTCCTACTGCTGATGCTACTAATTTATATATAATGCTTTTTTAATTTTCCCAGAATCCTAATCTTTTTCTTTGTACAAGCCCCTTAATGCCTGAGGAGGGAACAACCTCAATGTGACAACAATGATTTGTGCTTGGATCCACACCTAGCTGTACTACCCAGATGAGCCTAAATGTAGATGTAATGCCAGATGGCCCGTAAGCTAAATTTACTGACTTATTTGGTACACTCTTATTCTTTTTAATTCTTTAATATCATGATATAGGATATAAAAGTAACAGATATTATGATATTTAATGTTTTGTATAACAATTTTAAACTGCGAAAGGATAAAACTAGTATTTTGTAATAGTAAATAAAGTTAAAAGTATAGAAGTGAGAGATTATCATTTTTTTTAGTAGTATAAGATATTTTTTAAAAT
Organism: Erythrophleum ivorense; assembly: GCA_026724425.1. Taxonomy (NCBI): domain Eukaryota; kingdom Viridiplantae; phylum Streptophyta; class Magnoliopsida; order Fabales; family Fabaceae; genus Erythrophleum; species Erythrophleum ivorense. The sequence continues at coordinate 29,292,347 of JAIUCV010000008.1, forward strand.
GGTGTCATTTTAAGTCTTTGATGAAAATTAAAGTAGAATGGGATATCAATGTTTTATATTGAGTAATATGAATTGTTTAATGGAATATTTTAGTAAGGTGATTTTTCTACCTTAACAACTAACTTTTAAATAAAAGTTTTTCACTGCGCTTGGATGTCCCTCAGTCTTCCTCAATTTTTTATGACACAAAACATTTTGGAGCTAATTTACCAAATATAAATATCTTAAATATAACCCAACATTATTCAGCATATTGAAATCAAGATAATAGCATACCAAACACCACCTTAATTTGATATTACCATGAGCATAGAGGTACAAAGGAGCATCATTGAAATGGCCAGTGGGTATAACCAGGAACAGATTGCGCATGGGTGTTTGCTTATGAAATAGAGGACATAAAGAAATTAACTCCAAGAATATATTACGCAAACCACTTGGGCATTAAGTGTGGTAACTGAGTGGAATTAGGATATATCATTAATAAGTTAAAGAGATCCGCTTGCACAAGTAAGAAGACTAACAAATTCTCTCAAAAGAAAAAAGACTGACGAAGAAATTGTGATGTATTTTGATACACACAAATCTTAATTTTATAATTCAAAACATTTATAAAATATGATCTTCAAATATGTACAAAAAGCAATATCTGTAAATGTTTAAGACATTGCAACCCATAAATCTTTATATTTTTAATATATTTATGTTAAAATATCTTATAAACACATTTTCAACGCAACGGTGTTTTATGCGAGAGTCCCACTCAACAGTAATATAAATCTACCCAATTTTATGCAAGAATTGATCTGATCTACAGTCCCCTCACATGAGGGGCTTAACATAGGCCACAAGTCTCTCAAGCGACAAGGTAAGACCAAAGAAACTGGCCAGAAATAACCTGAATCATAGCTCATACATGGAATTATAATGCCCATAATGAATGGAAATTAAACAATAAAATTATATTACTCATTTTCCAAAATATCATTGATCATATATATGAGCAATATTTACCCGCTAAATATTTACTAAGGGCTCTTATAATTAAATATAAGAAAATTAATTGAGTGGTCTTTGTATACTATGATAGGCCATTAATGGCATAATCAGTGGGCATATAAAATGTCAGAAACATGTTAACAATTAAGGTAAAAGTGGTAGAAGCACCAAGCAAGTCATTTCTGTAACTTTCATGTTTAATCAGTCTGCTGGAACAGTTCTTATTAATTTACCATAAACTTGGGATTCTTGCAGTTTTCCCATGATTCCTCGTTATCAAGTGGGAATATTTCCCATCAATAAATATTATTTTCCAGCGACGTGTAATGTATCATCACCCCCAACAAAAGCCCTGAGACTCTCACTACAAGTTTCTGCAAATTAATGAAAAACAAGATAAAATCAACCATGTACCTTTTAGTTCAATCCCGAGGAAGCAGAACCCTGTGCCTTTGAAAATGACAATGCCATACTTTGCGGAATAAGGGGTCTATATATAGACTTATGATCTCAATGCCCAGTAATCTCTAATAAATAAAAATAAAAAGTATATATATGACTTCGAATTGTATCATAATATTATTAATTAGGCGTCAAAACATGATCACCATCACCATGTATGTACATAGGATATGCTTGGCTCCTCATACGCCATCCACGAAGGCCACTGGAGCTCCGGTGGGCTCTGCAAATGGCATACAGGGAGCCAGGCACATAAACATATGTATGCATGATGGATGTGAGACATATACATACATATATAATTAGATGCATATGAATTCAGATTTCTCCCCTAATTCTAATAATTAATCCCAAAGTTAATATCTATACATGAATATGCAAGTGCCCACTGTATATATGAGTTTTGAAATATTTTCATATGAATGAATGCAACAAAGACATGAAGTACTCTACCTTGCATGACCTATGCATATTATGATGATGATAAACTATGGAACCTAGATGTTTCTATATGTTTTGCATATGGGGAAGATGAAACGGGAATTGCTTGAAGAGATATGGCCTATATATGGGGAAAGGGAACCAAAAAAGCATAGAGAGAGAAAGAGAGAGGGAGAGAGAGAGAGAGAAGATAGGAGGGGATGGAGAGAAAAAGGTGTATATTGAGCTGTATTGAAGATGGGAATTGGGAAACTAGGTCATAATCAAATATGGGTTTCGAAGCCCCACAAACCCTTCCTATTGAATTTGCATAAAACAAGCAAAACCAGTGGGCTAGCTAAACCTAGGGGGTGAGATTAAGGGTATGGCTAATAATAGAGAGGTTTCCAGAGGGAAAAGAGGAAGATGTGGGGTTGTAGTTGCACCCTGAACCCAAGCTCTACCCCCACTAAATATAGAGAGAGAGAGAGAGAGAGAGAGAGAGAGAGAGAGAGAGAGAGAGAGAGAGAGACTAATACTAACCACGCAATTTCCTAAGCTAACCTTGTGGTGTTTGAAATCTCCTTTTCTGGGTCGTAAAGCTAAGTGTGCTTTTCTATTTCTCTGAACCTCGATTTGTCTGGGAGCGCTTGGAACACATAGATTCCTCATCACTCATCAACTTTATTTAAATAAAAATAAAGCTAAAGAAAGATAAAGGCAAAAAATTACCATAATGTTTTCCTCTTTTTCTCTTTCCGCCATCACCTCTTCTTTTATATATATATGTGTGTGTGTGTGTATTTGTATGTATCCCCTTTAATGTTTTGTGTAATCATATTTTATTATCAATTGATTGATATTTTAAAACTTTATTTCAGGGACAGCTTCGCACTAACCTTTTCTTGTTTAGATTTTAAAATAATCCTTCCCCACTTTGTCACCTAATTCACCACTTTTATTTCTGTCCATTCAGATAGCAACCCCTACAGCTTTCTATCTCCTTTGATCGTTTTCCTTTTTCGCTCTAGCATGCTACGATTGTGTACATTCATTGGGAAGTTGATAGAGCAGGATATTGTCCCTTGAGAAAGTAGTTGAGCTCTTGACTTAATCCTTTTGGTTTTTCTTCATACTGAAGATTTGGTATATATGCTTTTGATTTATAGCTTAGAAAATACTAGTTTTAGGCATGTCTAACATAATAAATAGAGATAATTTAAATTAGCTCGAGAAGAAAATTTAATTTTAGGTTGACAAAACTCGAGAGTATCAATGGTCATAATATTAACAAAATTTCCTAATCAATGTTATAAAAAGGTTAAAAGAAAAATCTCATTAAATGTGAATTTGATTCTAATCAAAGTTTTATTGGGTATTAAAATTCAATAATTCATTGTGTATAGTAATTTTTTTTAACATTACATGGTATTTCCCTTTATTTTGAAATCCTGTACTCTGCTCCCTTAAAATAAAAATATGCACTACAGTAATCTTTCTTATAACAAACAAAAAATGATTCACAGTTATACTTATTTTGATCAAAATGCTTTTATATGTATTATTTATATAATATAACAAACATTAAATATGTATTTGACTTATATAAAATAGTCTATTTTTTAAATTCAGAATAAATTAAATTTATAATTTTTAACAAAAAGTAAATAACATTAAAACAAAACTTTCAAAAAATTTGTTTAATAAGTTATATTTTAATAAAGGAAATTAATATTTTTTTTTGGACATCTTAGTCATATGTTAACTTTAGAAAAGTTTATATTTTTTATAATAAAGAAAATAAATTTAAGCATCTTTCAAGGAAAAATAGTAATTAGTTATAAAATTAATTAAGGATTGAAAAACAATGAAGGGGAAAGAATTATGGGGAAGAGAGAGAAATTGGGAGACAGGAGGAACTTTATTATGATGTCATTTAGAAATAATCTATTATTTCCATTTTGAATTTTGAAACTGCTTTTTAAAAGAATAAATGTATAATCTTGATGGACACATTCCTTATTTTGACAAATAATCACTTTGACTGGGTTTTGTTCTGGAAAAGTAAAACATTCAACCCCATGAGCGCAATCATATCACACTGCTTAGAATATGGGAAATATTATTAAATAAAAGAAAATATACTTTGAAAAAACGAAAGTAAAGTCCGTAAAAAATTTTGACCGTATATACATATATATATATATATATATATATTAGGAAAGGCCTTCGGAGTCTTATCAATTTAGTTACTATAGCACAGCAATAGGAATATTAACAAAAAGAATAACAGTTAAAGGCGCAGTATGGACATATTATAATTAATATTCACATAAGTTCTATTCAAAAGTCGAGAAAAGAATCAAATTAAGTTCCCATTAGAAAAAGAAAAATTCTGCATACGAATTTTTTTCTTTAAAAAAAATTACGACTAATATAATGTCTTTTTATTTCTAACACTCAATTCAGATAGAACGTATCAATAAATATATAATTCCTTCACATTCCTGTAGAAAGAACATTAAAAATACTGGAAAATAGAAAACACACAGTATGTATGCAAGATTAATATTATAATCATTGATATAGGTTTTAAACTAGTATCAGATACATAACTGTGAATTATTAGTTTTCATTATTCTGTAAAGTTATTTTACATTCGCAATTACAATTTACAACATCACATGTATGTATGAAAATGAATTGACATAACCTAATTTATCTGCAGGCAATGCAAGGCTATTTTTGCTGTCTTTTTACCTATTTATATGTAGTCCATTTAATGGAATTGACATAACGCCAGCTGGATCTTCTTCTTTTTTTTTTCCCCTTTCGTCGAGGGTTCCAACTTCTTCTAAGTGATTGAAAATTTCTTAGTGACTAGCACGTTATATTACTATAATATACTGATAGAACGAGCAACAGCAGATCAATTTTCAGATCTGCAGCCAAGGCACCCCGTGTGATTTATCTAGATAGGAATGGTTGATATCTGTAAGAGAATCTTTGCCTATCAAAATATGGACACGAATAGGAATTTATCGTTGAAAACGAAAACTTATGGTTAAAGACGAAAACAATAGTTGTTAGGTTCATCTTCCATTTTCAACCTGTTTTTGTTTACTTAGTTAGTTCTTACACTTAACACAGCTTTTGGTTTGGAAGTACAGAATGTGGTTGCTCTAACTGGTTTACACTTCACAAATTTGAAAAGAAAGATGAGAAATCTTGAATTTTTGGTTACTCCTTAAGATTTGGGTCTGAAATTAGCTGTCAAAATTATAAAGTACTTGATAATAAAGAGGAAAGAAAAGAAGTAAAAGAACATTAGGACCTCACATTTTTTACATAATTATATAGAGAGTCCCAAATTAGCTTTTCTTTTCTTCCCTTGTCTTCGAAAACTATATGCTAGCTCTTTTTGTTTTTTTTTTGGGTAATTTAGTGCTAGCTTTTTACTTAATTAAGCTTATCACTTTCAAATTCAAAAGCTAGAACACTTTTCATAAGGGTAGGAGCGGGTTGCAATTATATGACATATAAATTAGTGAAGGCAAAGAATATTTATAAATTTGATGGGGGTTATGTTGTATATGATGTCCTTCTTAGTTTTTATTATACATAATTCCCCATCATATAGTTAGTCTTTTAATAAAGCCATTTTTTTAGGAAAATATTATTCCCTCTCTTATATTAAGAGATATCCAAATTACACAGTCCTTTTCTCTATTTTAAAAATATAAACTTACCTTCTTCAAACCAAAATATGACCAAAACCCTTCAAGAATAATATTAATTTTTTTCATTAAAAATGTAACTTATGAAATTTCTTTTAAAAAACTTTTATTCAATGTCAAATATTTAGGGTTGAGAATCATAAATTTAATTCATTCTAAAAATTTATTAAATTTACAATAATACTTGTGTTTATTAATATATATTTAATACAATTTTTCTTGAAATTAAATTATTGTGCAAAAATTACTTAAATTTTAAAATTTATTTTTTTAATAAATGATATTACAATTTTATAAATTTATACAATTGACTATTTCATATTGGTCAATATATATTTAGTACTTGTTATATTATATAAGTAATAAATATAAAAATAGTTTGATTGAAAGGAAATATAACCGTAACTTATTTTTTGTTGTAGAAAAAGTGTTTTACATATTTTGCTTTTAAGGACAGGCAAAGTATATTTTTAAAATTTAAAAAAACTATGTAATTTGAATATTTCTAAAGAGAGAAGAGAGTAATTTATCTTATTTTTTAATAAAAAAATTCAAATAGTAAAAGTGAATATAATTTTGTAACTATACAGTAGGTGTCTTGGAATATTTTAAATTGATCTCCTGCAATAATCCTCAGAAGGAACCTGTACCCCTTCAAACTTTTTTCCATTTTCGGCAAACCCAACAAACTTTATTAGGTAGTAGGTACTTGGTGCCCATTTGTAGGGTTTTACAACACGCAATATTTCAAAAGTGATTTTGATATATACAACAAAGAATTATTTTGAATATATATATCAAATTTGGAGTATTATAAAATGTAAAATATTTATCCTCTTTATATATATATTTTGAAAAATAATCAAAGTTATGATATATATATATATAATCGTGTATCATCAGCATTCAACTCCATGTAATTTATTTTTATACCATAATTGGTGTATAGAAGCATAAGTTATCAGTCTATATTAAAAAAAATGGTGTTTGAGCTTTAAAGTGTGGTCAGAAAGACTTCTACTTTTTTTTTTTTGGGGGACAAAGATATAATAGATTCATGTATTCAAAATGAACAAAGGAGTTATGTCCCAATTACAATTTTAAGATGAATTTTTAATCAGCTGAGAACACAGACAGCCCAAGCACATATAACATTGACAGAATGAGGCCTATAAGGTAATAAAGAGACACTTCAATATTTTTGACCTTTGGCAACGTTAGAAACCCATTGTCTAGAAGTTTAAAACTATTGCTTGATTGTTTAGGCAATAGCTAAGGTAATATTTTTTCTTAAAATTGTTCTCTTTGTTAAAATAATAGGCAACAGTTCTGCAAATATTGCAACGATTGTAAACTATTGCCATTTTAGCCAACAATAGGAACTGTTTTCCACCTCAATTATATTGGCAAGACTACCAGGGAGTGGACACCTTAAACGTTGAGCCATCACGTGTTCTGTAGATAAGAGATGCAACGTTTGTTATCATTCCATAAAAATAGAGATAAAGATCACATAACAATTTTATTGAAACAAAAATAAAATTTTGAAGTAAAACATCTGACCATGTGAAGTTAAGTAGTAAGATTTATATAATTGTTTATAAAAATTATGCACTCATCATCTTATTATTAAAAAATTTTGATAATGAAGATATACAAATTTATGTGTTTTCTACAAATTTATTTATAAACTCGTGTTATATTGTTTTATAAATATTTTGATATTATGTTATTTAAATTTAATTTAGGGGAAACTTTTTTAATAAAAGTATTATTATAAATATTTAAAAAAATTGGATGGAGTGGGGACTTGTACTATAAATTTTTGTAGAAGCATATTGGAAATGAATTGTATTAGTTGCAAAACTAATTTCAATAAAGCATATATTCAAACTATTACATAAAATAAAAAGGATAGGTAACATTTCAAACCTATCCTCTATTTGAGTTTTGGGGACAAGTTTTACTTGTTGTAAAATTAAAATAAAAAGGATAAGTAAATTTAAAAAATATTCCCCATTTGAGTTTAATTTCAGAACAATTTTATCTGTTGCAAAATATGATTTTATAAGCTATACACTCAAACCCTTGCATTAAATAGAAATGATAAGCAATAATTGAAAATATTTGACTTTTATACACAGCTTTTATTTGTGGCAAAATTTGATTTTATAGGTCACATATTCAAACTATTTTATAAAATAAAAAGGATTGACAACGCTAAAATTTATTTTTTATTTGAGTTTTGGAACAGTTTTGAAGTGTTACCAAATAAAATTTTGTAAGCTATATACCTAAACCATTACTTAAAATAGAAATGATATGAAATACTTGAAAACCATTCCCTATTTGAAATGTTAAAAAAATTATTCCTGATTCCCCATTTAAGCCACGATTTTATGACTATTGCCACAAAAACTGTTGCCAGAGGCCAAAAATAGTGTAGTAAGAAAGACTAATACATTAAGTAAAATCTAGATAGAGCCGACAATAATCGGCAATGATCAGACAAATATCATAGCAACAAAGCCAGCAATTAAGGATGCTCAAAATACACATACGTTTTGGGTACCTACAAAATTTATCTATTGTGGTCTAGGTATGGGAATAAAAAATGGGTATGGGTTCATGTTTGAGAATTTTCTTTAGAATTTTACGGGTCTGAGTTCGAGTATGGGGAGGGCGCTACCTACCCTGTGCCCAGACCTGAAGTGTGTATACGTCTTTCAAGCTCGGAATTCGACAAATATTTGGATTAAGATTTGCTAGTTGTAATATTTATATATCATTTGTTATGTTTGAGACATGTTTAAGAATAAAATTCGATTTGATCATGTGCTTCAGTAACATTAATAATTGTGAGACATTTTATTTTATTTCATGTAGATTCGTTTTAACTAGAAAATAAAATTATTTATTTTCAAAATTTTTTTGGATGAATGGATTCAGGTCCGGAGAATTAGGGATTTAGTATGGAAGAGTTGGGGATTGAGTTTGTCATCTGCTAGGTATGAGTCTGGGAATGAGAAAAATATTTTTCTGTGTTTAGATATTATGGGGGACTATGATATCCTATTCATGATCATTCCTAGTGACAATACACCCCATCAGTAACACTAAGAGTGAAATTCTTTATTTCTCTTTGAGTATTAAAGCTTTTAGTGGTCTGCTTTGCTTGTCTGACTCTCGTTATTGTAGACATGGAGAACAGATAACAAATCTTCTAGAAAGAAATCTAAAGAAAAAACAAAATAAAAAAAAAAAACAGAGAAAGAAAGGAGGAACCGATGCCACCGCAACTGACAACCCCTATAAGGGTGGCAGTGGCATTAGGTTTTGTGTGAAACAGATGAGAGGAGCATATATGTAAGAGAGCTTCTAATTTATGCCAATAATTTAGTAAAAAGGCAAAAGTACCCTTTCCATCTCTTAAGTTTGAAATTAATTTCAATTTCATCCTTCTTTTTTTCTTACATTGTTGCCATATCTTGTTCAAAAGTTCTCAATGTTTTTACCACAAATTGCTAACTACATCAAAGTGATTGACAGATAAAGCTGATGTGTTCTTTATATATATGGAGGCTAACAGATCTTGCATGTTAGCCACCTCATCTTTTCTTCCACATCTCATCTCATCTCTTCGTTCATCTTGTTCTTCCATTAATCGCACTGAACAAGCTTCAAATCCGAAGAAATGCTGGATTTAGAATAACACGAAGCCGAACTCGATAAACTGAAGGAGAAAGATGATTTTCCTTCCCTTGCTGTTGCCACTATAAATCAGATTGAACGATCTTAAAATCTAAAAAAGCTGCTTTAAATCTTCATCACACAATTGAAAAAGAAAAGGCTGCTTCAAATTTTTACACATAGCACCCTTATTTGAGACCCAACAGAAAATTTGTGGATGCCCGACTACACAATCAAAATTTATGAAACCCGAGCTTAAATTCTTCACACTTACCAGAGTTTCCTCACCAGTACTCGAGCATAATTACAATTCACGAACACTAATGTCATATTGCCAATTCGTACAAACCAAACAATAAAATTTCCCACAAAACCATATTACCTATTCAATAAAAAATTTCGGGATACCCAATATTATATGAAGAGAGGAACATGTTTAGTTGTTGAGCTGGAACTTGTTTTGCTGTTTTGTTGTGCATAGGCCACCAATTTCAAGTTTGAAGAGACGAAGCATATCCGAGTTGAAGAATCAGTATTTTAAGTTCAGGGGAAGAGGAAGATGCAGAAAGAGGACGACGGGACAGCCATTTTCGATTCAATCGCTAATTGCCACCATAGTCGTCGCAAGGAAGAAACTGGAAATCAAGCACTGTAGCTATGGAAGTTGGGTCAGGGACATAGTGGTGGGTGAGTTGGAATTGCCATTGACGCAAGTGGTGGAATTGTTAAACGCCAATTCGATTTAAGGATTTCACACAAAAATGAGAAAGGGTTGATTTAGTGATTATCTTTTGGCTGCCATGTAAGATCTATTAGTTCACATTAAGAATTTTAGGAAAAAAAATGTAGAATGAAATTGAAGAAAAAGGAGGGGCCGGGGGGGAACGCACAATTGAAACCGGTCTCAAAATTAGGAGACAATGTCAAATTAAAACTTTATCTTCATTAATTAGTTTCTGATTGTTCAATCAAACATGTGAAACAAACAAATTGAGCAAATGAGATTTTTTGGTTTATTTGTTTCAGAAAAGAGACTGTAAAAGTGTGCGTGTATAAACATAAAAATTGAACAAAATTTATATATAATGTTTTAAATGATTCAAAAATTTTTAATGGAAACATAATTTTTAGACTTTTTATTTTTTGGGGAATTCAGCATCTTTTCCACTTTTCGAAAGAAAAACTCATGCACATATTACGGCTTAATTTAAAACTTAATAATGAAACATCTAAAAAGCTGCGTATAATTTGTCCTTGGATATTTACTGGTCTAAACAAAACAACCCATAAGCAAGAAACAGTTGACAAATCATCGTATGGCGATTTAAAAATAAAAGAATCTTTATATATGGCCACAATTAATATCGTATGCATTTATCTAATTTTAGCTGAGTTTTGAAGTAACAAGTACATTGCCCTAATTGAGTATAAGATATATCTTAAAATGTCACTTCTGCCAAAGACATGAGTGGATTCAGATCCTCTGCTCATCCTTTCTCTGTTCATTCCCTACTTATCTTAATCTAAACCGTTAAAATTAAATTTGAATGGTCCAGATTTAATATTTTTAATTTTTATATTTTGATATTTTTATTAATTTTAAAAATATAAAATAAAAAATAAAAATAGTTTTTTAACTATCATATTTTAAAATAATAATAATTTAAATTAAAAATTTTTTAAAAATAAAAGATCAAATTTGGACTGTTCAAATTTAATCTGGATAGTCTAGATTTGAAAAAGTACCTACTCATCCTTTGAAGATGAGTAGGCGATCCGAATCCGTGTAAAAGAGGGGCCATGACCTTTCTTTTTATTTTTTTACTCTTTTATAGGGCCTAGTTCCTAGGGCTTAGTCATTTTTTTGTTGTCCCTATCACGTTGGATGGCTATTGATCACATGTGTTTAGTGAACCATATAAAAATGAAATACCAAACGTCTCCACCCCTCCTCCCTCCCTCCCTCCCGAGAGATAAAGGATAAAATAAAAATAAAAACAGAATGAATAAATAATGTAATCTTGTACAAGCACTATTTTTCAATTTACATAGAAATTAGACAAACGAAAATATGTTATTAAAAAAGGGATTAATATTTTTAGTTTGCATTTTTTAATTCATTGAAATTTTGACTATACAAGTGTGTTACTCACCTCTGTTGGGAATTATGGTAGGCACACAACGGAAACGTTTAAAATTTTTATTCCAATTCTCACCAAGGATCCGTCAAAATCGTTTAAACCGAATAGGTTTAGAAAATTACCTTTTCTGTCGATTGAGTTTGTTGTTTACTTTTGTTTGGATCACAGGAACTGACCGCAGATCAGCTCCCTCTACTGGTATCTACACGAACGGAGTTCAGCAACTCAAACGGTGTGCTAGCAGCCTGTCTATACAATTCCGTACAGGCCAGTACCACATTTTTCGTACAATCCCCGTACAACATTTTCTACAATTCAGTACGGTATCCCTTTCTAAGAATTTTGGAGGCAGCTCTAGCTATTTTTTTCTGATATGAAACCCCCTATTTATAGACTAGAGTTTCATATATATTTAATTAATCAAAATTAATTAAATATATCTATAAGTTTAAATTCAAATCTATCTTATAGTTTAAATTTAAACTAACAATATCTAGAGCTTAATTTAAATTATCTGATTAGTTTAAATTTAAATCCATCTGATAGAATCAAATTTAAATTATCTGATTAGTTTAAATTTAAATCTATTTGATATAATCAAATTTAAATTATCTGATTAGTTTAAATCTAAATCTATCTGATAGAATCAAATTTAAATTATCTGATTAGTTTAAATTTAAATCCATCTAATAGAATCAAATTTAAATTCTTTGATTAGTTTAAATTTAAATCTATCTAATAGAATCAAATTTAAATTAATTCATATATATATATATAATATCAAATATAATATATATATATATAATATTTCACATTTAATTATTTATATATATATATATATAAATAATTCCTCCATCCTAGATATTCATTAAATCTAGACACATTTCTGATTCAATGAATGTGAACATTTTAGCCCGAGTTAATCCGTTCTTGTGTGCGACCCTGCAGGCTCATATGATGTTGGCAGTGGGCCAACTGCACTGTTTGACCCACAAATCACAAGCGGCCTCTAGCAAGACATTGTGACTACCCAAATCATATGGAATCGGTGATCCAATGCAACCTATCTTATAACCCTATCATATCCCTTTTGTCACACGATATCTAGATCGAGTATGAGACATGGAAATGTCAACCTCAACTTGCTCGATCATAACTTTCTCAATCTTCGAGCAGACTGATATAAGATGGAACCCTTTCCATCTGAGCATGGCCATGCATTTTTTAGTCACACTCATCGAGAGGCCCAGAGATATCTCTCTATTAATTAGAGGGACAAATTCCATCTTGACCGCTCATCTTCCTCTGCATGGATTCCATTATACCTGATCATAGTCTTTATAATCACCCGGTCAAAGGTGACATTAGACTATGCCAAAGTACAGTGTCCTTCATATAGGAATCTATGGTGATCTCAGGTCCAAGGGATCAATGACATGGTTATATATGAGATAAACTTATGACCTAATCCATGTAGTTTATCTCATGATGGGTCTATCTAACGTCCTGTTCTCTAACACACGCCTATGATTTTGATTCATATCATCATACATGATTAACACTTAATTAATCAAAATCATATTAATCTTAATTCATCGTTATTCCCACAAGGATGATTGATTAGGGATATTTTGGATAATTCAAAAAAAATGATTTATCCATGGATATTATTATATATAAACATGCAAATATTATAATAATGTAATAAAAGGAAAACCCTTATTTCATAATAAAAACAATGTTCGCAATACAATGATTGGCCTAGGCACAATCTCCAACAACCTCCTCCAATAAATCTCCCTTGCTTAATTAATGACATTGAATCTTAAAGATTTTTATATTCGACTATTAAATAAGCAATCACTAAGAAAGAAGAAAGTTAAGAATAGATCTTCATAAGCTATACTTTGCCAGCATAAACCTTGCACTCTGATGGATTCAAGGCATGTGTAGCACCTTATTTAGGAAATTCGTTGATCGTAAGAAAAGGAACAAAAATTGAAATATGTTTATTATGAAACATTAATGAAAAATGCCCGCACAGAAATATGTTGATTGGGATAATAGTTTCCGAGTCTTTTAACAGATTAAAAGCAGTTTGTGAAACTCCAAGCATTGTTAAGGTGGCATATTCCTTACTTTGACTATTTGAGTTTAAATTTTGGGGTTAGGATGGAAAATTTATTTTCCTAAATGCGACAGCTCGATGTAATAAGTGTATGTGTTCTTAAGATGGAATTTAATCTCTGAACTCATAAGCAACTAGAGGATATCTTTATCATAAAAGAAAATTAAAAAGAACGTTTATGAACTACGTGCATTATGGGGCAACCAGATCCTCTGCTTTTCAAGATAACAAGCACAACGTGCTTTGCATTTAAACGCACCGCTTTATATTAATGAAACGATGCTCTTCATGGAGAGTAAAATGCCGCATGAACTCATAGAAGATCCAGCCGTTCATTTGCAACATATGGCCTTCCGTCCAGCTGTTCATCTGCAACACATATATCCATCCACTAAAACTGCATGAAACCATCATTCTGCACAGCCCTGTTTTATTGAGCAGGAAAGTGACGTTACACGGGCTTCTTTTTCGTCTTCACTTAGCGGCAAACAAATGCAGGTGTGAAGCTTCATAATCAGGCAATTCACATTACCAATAGGTTAATAAGCAACGTTTGTAATAGCTCTGAAATTTCAACGTTTATTCTCCATCTTCATTTGCAACGTTTTCATTTAGTTTTATTTATTTTTTTCTTTTCTGATCAGAAAACAGCATATAAGATGACCCCTAGAAAATATTTGCATTTTATTATTAATTGTAAAGTGGTTATTCAATGGCTAGGTAAGTAAAATAATCTGGCATTTCTTTAAGAGATTCTTATTACATGGTCTTTTAGTTTTTCTCTTGTTATATTATGTAGGCTTCATTATTTATATTAGATTATCCAAACACTGAACATTGTTGTTTTCTCTTCTTGCTAAACAGGAAGTAACGGCTAGAGTCTTCATGCCATTTTTCTAGTGTCCATCTAAGCAATGTGATACAAATAGAAGGAAGGGGAAGATCATCCTTCGATTAAGAGCATAAAAAAAAGAGAAAAGTATAACCGTGGAACTCTGTTTTTTGCATGATCATGTATCTAATATATGCTAAATTGATTTTTATGCTATTATATTAGAAAAAAAGATAATGAATTTATGTACTTATTGAAGTTTCCCTTGCTCAATTTTTGCTATTATATTAGATTTTTCTATGCTAGTTGAACAATGTCAGGTAGCTCCAAGTGATGTGGTTGAATTATCTGGGATTTTTCTGCCTTACACTAGTTACAGAGCAATGTGTGCTGCAATTAAATTTTGCTAATAATGTTGAAAAATTATGCATGGAATGATAAAAAAGTTTTAGAGACAGCAACATTCACAATACTAGGTTTGCATTACTCTATCTCTTCTATTTTGCGACAGCTACGAAATTAAAGACCTTGTCCTTAAATTAAGATTTATCAGCTGATTAGACAAATTCCAGACAAGTTCCAGTAGCAAAGCAAAAGAAGTTGCTCCAATTTGAGAGGGCACACCACGAATTCAATCAAACCACTTATTCAACAGATCAAAATATGGGTTGCTTGAAAAACAATATCAAATCAAATTTTGAATAAAAATCTGGGATTGGGTTGCTTGAAAAACAACATCACATCAGAGTGAGCTTTCGCTTCCTTATCTTCGAGGTTTCATTATCTCCTTCCTTCTTAAATTACTTAAATTTTTCTCAAGATAAATGGAGGTCTGCCTTCAGCCTGCTGCCCATCACAGCACAACAGCCTCAACTTTCCTCCCTTCATTCGTCTCAACCACCAGTGCAGCAACCAACAGCAACAGCGTACACCACCAACGACAGGGCAGTAACATTTTCGTTCGCAAAGATAAATCAGCAATTTCACATTTGGGGCTCCTTCGTTCTCGCCACATTGCTGTTGACTTGGTTTTGAGGTTTCCTCTACAGTTGGGTAATGGATTTGGAGAAGGCTAGGATAGCGATGAAGAGGCACTTCATAGTTATGAAGAAGCAGAGCCCAACACGTGAAAGGAGAAGAGAAAAATGGACGATTAGATTGTGCTATAAATGAACGGCTGATTTCTTTGGCTCAAGCGACGTCGTTTCCTCCGCATAGCACAGCCTACTTGTCACTGTGCCAAGTAGAGAATCCGGACCCGCATTATGGGTAGAAATTATAAAGATGCCAAAATTGTTCCCTAAATTTGAGCACCCAAAATAATAAAGGTCTCAATTCAATTTTCTTTGTCAAGATAACTTGACTAATATTAATTTGATTATAAACACACATTTTTTTAAGGAGGGAAATGTTTGACTGTGGTCCTTATGGATTCTAATGCACGGAAGGAGATAAAATATTTTCTTTAATAAATTAAATACACAAGCATGCTCCATGAATATGCTATTCCTGCAGCATATGAAATCACTCGCAAAATCTGACCTAAGAAGTGCTACTAGCTAGCATTTTCCTACTACATATCGCATACATCAAACTCATTTTATTTATTTAATTACACTGTGGGGTAAGTCAAACTCAAAGGTAAAAAGCCACCAATTAAGCATATAAAACCAAATTTGCTGGCAAAAACAATTTAAGAAGTTTGGCACAATGTATGCAGTCATAGAAAACACTGAATCAAAGTTATCAAGTGTGGTCTAGCGGGGAGGATTTGGGGGATTAGCAAAAAGTTTTAAGTTCAAACTCTTTTCTTCCTCATATATTAAAAAAAGAAAGAAAGAAAAAGAAAACATTAAATCAAGTGAAAAACTTTTAGGAGCACTCTTTGTATTTTAGACAAATCCAAGGAGTCAATAAAATATATCAAAATGAGTGTTTTTCATGAAGTTTATTAAGATATATATTTTTAATAAATTTCTAATGAACCCTCACCCATCTTGAATTGCTAAGAGTATGCAAATAATTTTTTTTAAAGATATTATAAACTTTGAAGAGAATTTAATATACTTACTATTTTCGTAGCTTGTACTAGTGCTCCAATATTGAAAATTACATTTTGACCCACAGTCTTTGTGCCTTAAGAAAATCCTTTTCAGTTACAGAATTAGCAAGTTAGATACCGAAATAGGATAGACAGCAGAAACAGTCTTTTTAAATACTTCTTCTGCATATGGGAACATCAGAAAAGTTAAATTCCATGGATAAAAAATACTGATAACATAGCGAGAACATGGTACCGGGGACAATAAGAAGGAGGAAGATGACAAACTTACATTCATAAAATTCATAAGTAATAAAGCGTAATGTATGCCTTTAGTGGAAGAAAGTACAAATTTTAAATATTAAACACTTGCAACTAACACACCCATTTGCCCAGTTGAAATGCCCAAAACAACACTTAATCTATTATAGCGAAGAGAGAGAGAAAGAAACATAGAAGATGTGATTCTAGAAAAGGCTGCAGAATGAGCTAGCTAGGGTTCTATTTGGCAGGTTTTCCTTTGAATGTAGAAATAAGAAAAAACATTGAGAAGAACAAGGAGAAAACAAGGTATTAAAAATGGTAAGCTTTATCGTGTAGAGTGTTGGAAGGAACAAGTGTGGGAATCCTGGTGTCAGATTTTATTGGACCTCTTTCCCTTCGTTTTGTGCACTCACTTACTGACTCTGGCTGCACACTCTGTCTTGTGTTGTGCCTCTCTTTCCCTCTCTCTCTCTCTTCCCCTTGTGTTTGTATCTAAATGTCCATGGCGGTTAGATTCTACATTCCTTGTCCATGAGATGTATCCATCCTTCATTCTCAAATTTTGTGTAATTACAAAACCACTTTTCAAAATTAAGTCCTGAATAAATTACGGTTCATTTGTAGCAAAATCAACATTTTTACTTTATTTTATTGCGATTTGTTATATATAATCACTCAACTATTTAGCACTATTTTTTAATTTATTTTTAAACACTATTTGAATTGTATCTTGAATAATTAAATTCTTAGTTTGGAGATAAATTTAAAAATTCAATCTGTAAATGTCATATAGATTAAATTGTTTGAGTTATAAGTGAAAATACTTTTAACAATGAATTAAATCTTCATTCCAACATTCATCGGATATATGTGATTATTTCTATTAAAATTGGGATTGTAAAATAAGCGGTAATTAACAAGATTTGTAATGAATGACATACTTCACACTGGGAAACAAATTTATTTTGGACCAAACCCCCTGGGGACCCATGTAATTTGCCCTTTGTTCATATTTGTATAAGTGAAATAGACTTCTATGCTAGTTGCTTTTCTAACATTAAGAAATGTTTACTAGAAATGATTATATTTATCTCTTCATATAAGTTGTCGGACACCTTAAATTTTGGGTTAGATAAAGGATGACATAACTTGAATTCATTTTGTTAGCATCTTGTACCCATGATAAGGCATGATAATCTCATAATCTTGAATTTTTCACTTTGTGGATATTTTTATTAATACCATTATATTATTTCTTTAATAAATTTTAATTATCAAAATTTTAAATATCATATTAATCTATATGCTAATATATCTTGAGATATCAGAAAGAGAATTGCTATTGAAAGTTCAAACTATTAAGAGGTTGGATTTTAATACTATTAATTGAATGTTTGTCTGACAAAAAATTTTCATTTGTCATACAAAAATAGTAAAAAATCTAACCTTTTAAAAAGTCCAACTTCCCAAAACAACAATTTATCATAATTACATTAGAATGTAAACTATCAATGTAGCGAACCACTCCTAAGCTTACTGATGTCTTTATGTATGGTTATTTCTTTCTTTTTTTTTTTTTTTTCTTTTTTTTAATCTTTTTTAAAGCTTCTCAACTCCCATATGGCCTCGAACTGCACGCAACACTCTCCAAGCAGGCAGCAGCTGGTTTTGGTGTGTGAATGATTAGTGATGAGAGTGTTGCAGACAAGCATGTGCTACCTGCAGAGTACTGCTCTCCCTCTCTCTCTCTCTCTCTCTCTCTCTCTCTCTCTCTCTCTCTCTCTCTCTCTCTTATTTGAAGGTCGCACCATATAGCAATATATTATTGGCTTACTAATCAATGAAGGGTTTAGTTGGTGAATAATTCTTGGATTTAACACACAGCAAACACGCATGTTATAGCCAATGTACTCTGTACTCTTCCCATACACTCTTTTTTGTAAACTTTGCTCCCCTTTTGAGAGAGAAAAAGCAAATGTTGTTTTGGGTTTAACATTATATATTCCGCCGCTTCTCTATAGTCAGCTAGCTCATCGATCTCTCTTTTCTCTGTCATTTTCTTTCCCCAAAGCCTAAAAGAAAAACAAACCTGAACTCCTTGCCTTCTTTCCATCATAAATGGATGCTAGCTAGTAGTACAAATTTTGTCACGTGTGTCTTGCACGTGAGTATGTTTATCTGTAGGCAACATGCTATTTTATGTGCTTTTTTCTGTTGGTGTGTGTCACAACTGGCTACTTCCTACATTATACTATATGCATTTTGTTTTTTGTTAATTAGCTAGGTTAAATATTTCCAATTGGGATGATTATGATATTTTTATAGCTTACATTATCATTATGATCTTCTACAAGAATGTTTAATTTGTATTATTATTATTATTATTATTATTATTTTGTTCTACAGTGATACCTTACTTTGAAACCACTATCACCACTTATTATTTATCGACATCTTGGACAGTTTTTTTTCCTGTTTTATTTTCTTTATAGTGTACATCACTTCTCCATTATCTCACATTTCGTGATGGGTCAAAGGAAATATCATATATATTAATTAGGAGACTTACGAAATGTGTGTGCACGCGCGCGCATATATATATTTGTCTATGAAAAAATGTGAAAGAAAAATAGGTGAATTAGTAAGAGAAAATTAATGTTCATGACAAAGGAATACTTATGTTCAACGCATATGTGTTCAATTTAGTTAGATTTAATGTTGGATTTAGACAATAAAAAAATATTGCAATTAGATAAACGATGAATTGTAATTATTTATAGTTTAAAATGACCGATCAATGTCGTAATTTAGAGTGAAGATAAGAATGGGTACTTATAATTCCCCATCCCCTGTTGAGAATTATGGGAGGCACACAGTGGAAACGTTTAAAATTTTGATCCCAATTCCCACTAAGGATTCGTCAAAATCGCTTAAACCGAATAGGTTTAGAGAATTTTCTTTTTCTATCGATTGAGTTTTATTGTTTACTTTTGTTTGGATCACAGTAACTGACCGCAGATCAGCTCCCTCTACTGGTATTCACATAAACGGGGTTCAGCAACTCAAACGGTATGTTAGTAGCCTGTCCGTACATTTTCCATACAGTCTGTACGACGTCTGTACAATTTCGTACGATGTCCGTACGGTGTTCCTTTCTCTAAGGATTTTGGAGGCAACTCTAGCTAATCTTTTCTGATATAGAAACCCCTATTTATAGACTAGAGTTTTAGATATATTTAATTAATTTTAATTTAAATTATCTGATTAGTTTAAATTTAAATCTATCTGATAGAATTAAATTTAAATTATCTGATTAGTTTAAATTTAAATCTATCTAATAGAATCAAATTTAAATTAATTCATATATATATACATATATATATAATATCAAATATAATATACATATATATAATATATTTTGAATTTAATTATTTATATATATATATAAATAATTCCTCCATCCTAGATATTCATTGAATCTAGACACATTTCTAATTCAATGAATGTAGACATTTTAGCCCGAGTTGGTTCATTCTTGTGTGCGATCCTACAGGCCTATATAATGTTGGCAGTGGGCCAACTGCACTTTTGACCCACAAATCACAAGTAGCCTCTAGCAAGACATAGTGACTACCCAAATCATACAGAATCGGTGATCCGATGCAACCTATCTTATAACCTTATCATATCCTTTTGTCACACGATATCTAGATCGAGTATGAGGCATGGAAATATCATCCTCAACTTGCTCGATCATAACGTTCTCGATCTTCGAGTAGACTGATATAAGATGGAATCCTTTTCATCTGAGCATGGGCATGCATTTCTCAGTCACACTCATCGAGGGGCCCAGAGATATCTCTCTATTAATTAGAGGGGCAAATTCCATTTTGACCACTCATCTTCCTCTGTATGGATTCTATTATTCCTGATCATAGTCTTTATAATCACTCGGTCAAATGTGACATTAGACTATGCCAAAATACAGTATTTTTCATGTAGAAATCTATGGTAATCTTAGGTCTAAGGGATCAATGACACGGTTATATATGAGATAAACTTATGACCTAATCCATGTAACTTATCTCATGATGGGTCTATCTAGCATCCTGTTCTCTAAAATATGCTTATGATTTTGATTTATATCATCATACATGATTAACACTTAATCAATCAAAATCATACTAATCTTAATTCATCGTTGTTCCCACAAGGATGATTGATTAGGGACATTTTGGATAATTCAAAAAATGATTTATCCATGGATATTATTATATATAAACATGCAAATAATATAATAATGTAATAAAAAGAAAACTCTTATTTCGTAATAAAAACAATATTCGCAATATAATGATTGGCCTAGGGCACAATCTCCAACATCCCCCCCTTTTTGGAAACTATTGCTTTTTAATTGCTTTGAATATATTATATTAGGAAAATCTCAAGAGTGGGGATTATATTATCCGCATATTGTTTAACTAAGAACAATTGCATAAACTTTACAAAAGGCCAATCAAGAGGACTAGTTCCGAGGTTGATCCATATATATATATATGTTATGTATATAAATTTATTTGTAGACTTAAGTATTATATTGGTCATTGAAAAATTTTAATTGTATTAATTTAGTGTTAAAAGGTTTATTATTATTAACTTAGTCTTAATGGAGTTAAGGTAAGGATTAAATGATGTATTTTATGAAATATTAGGGCTAAAGGGCTAAATTGAGGATAATAAGTTTTTAAAGACTAAATTGTTGACATACTATCTTTAAGAACTAATATTGCAGTTTATTCTCTTAAATGTCAAGGAAAGCTTCTACACGTCTCTCAATAAGCTTTGCCTCTACACTAATGATTTTATGCTAAGTATAAGTGTCATGGATTTAACAAGTATGAATAAAGAGCTACAAAGATATCCTATACATGTTATGACACCATAAACATATCGTTATTATTACTTTTTTTGGGGAAAAAAAACACAAATCATATATATTTTACTCCATCACTGCTTTTCTCAATCGATCTTTATCATGAACAAAGACCATTATTATTATTTAAGCATTTATTGCCTTTTGTTTTCTTTATTAATTCCTCTTTTTCCTGTTCTTTGCACTCTTAACATATGGTTTTTGAAAATTGTATGGGCCCTCCATATTTGCTCTAACCACTTTCAGAAAACCCTTTTCTTTCTTGTTTGGCTTTTGTACCCTTAAGTGATTGGGTAACTTCCTTTTCCTTTTAGCCGGATGAAACTTTTTGATGGTAACATGGAATTTGTCCATTTGTAAACTCAAATATAACTTTAATTTAAAAATGATTCCACAACCAGATTAATTCGTGATAAATAATTATATATATGGCAATACCCATTAACTGTAGGCTAAGTTTTTTGTAAAAATTAAAAATATTTTTTTTAAATCTATCAAGGAATTTCAAGGCTAATTTGCAAAGACTAAATTCAAAATATAAAAAAGAAAATGTGAAACACTCTTGTTAGATTTTGATGTGCCTATGATAGGTTGACTTAATATATCACTCAACCTAATTTGTTAATTTAATTAATTAAAATGTTGAAGAAATTGTTATTTAAAATTGTTGAGATAATTAATTATTATCTTAAAATTTTAAGATAATTAACTATTATTTAATAATTACCTTAGATATTGAATTTTGAAAGTCTTGATGGGTTATTATATCGTACTAGTTTAAATATAAGCTATCTATATAAGTTATCTCAATCTATCTCATCAATTTAAAGATAGGTTATTGGTATCCTATCCAATCTCTTCCAAAGTGATATATATATATATATATATATATATATAAGGATTAGGGTAACATCTTAACCCCAAGGAGAAAATAAAAGGAAAATACACATAAAGTGAGAGAGTGACACATCATTTAAGAATTTGGGTGCACTTGCTATAGAAAAGAGATTGTGATTTCTTTAGTGATTATGATCCAAATTGCATGGATAGAAAATTTAAAGATTTTTTTTTTTGCTATACAAGTGCTCAAAAGCCTTCATTGATAGTAAAATTTATTCATTGAAAAATATGACACATGTAAGATATGCATCTTAAGTGATGCTTATTCAAGTCAGAGTTTTTTAACTGATAGACAATGGGCTAGTTTCAAACAACCAAAATAAGAAAAAAATAAATGTTTGTGCATAATTGAGATAGAAGAGTAATGGTATATTTAGGTGACATGTGATGAAAGTAAGATGGACATATACTTTTTGATCATGAACCTAATTGTATATCATTCTTAGTCTAATTGCACAATACAACAAACATAGATAGTGTATTAGTTAGTGCTATGCTGATATTTATAGATAAGTTCAGAGAAGAAATAGCTTCTTGAATTATCACTGCTGATATGAGTAAAGATAATGAATTGAATAGTGACAATTATAGAATTTAACACCATAAGCTTCATTATGTCCTCGAAGAACAAAATATTCAAAAGACTCTAAACTATGTCATGGTTAAGTTGAAACATGGAAACATGCAACAACATATGAGAGAACTATGGGTTTTTCTAATCTAAAAAAAGAGGAACAAAATAGCTTGCATAACATTGCTAAGCAACATAGATGACAGTCTCATATGCGAATTTGAGACACATTTGATTTTCAAGCTATATGAATCACGCTATACAATAAGTTTGGAAATACTTTTACTACCAAACTTAAGAGGTAAACCAATAATGTTGACAACATGATTTTTGAATGGATAATATGTCAAACCCTAAATTCATGACATGCATGATTTTTGAATGATGACGAAGATGAAGAAATTAAAGAACCACCTTTTCTAATTTCTCTTCCTATTGCTATGGCCATAGACTTCATCTAGCCTCATCCTTATCAAATGAAGCATATCTCTCTTTTATTTTGAGTAATAGATCCCTAATTAGTACACTCATATACTTTTTATGCATGTGACATTATATCTAATAACTACATTTAGTTTGACTTATTACTTGAACTAAAACCCAATAGTATCAAAATAAAATATACAACATAAGATATCAATTGTCACTAAGGTCAAAGAAGAATTGTATTATACTAACTAAAAGTAACTATTAACATGCTAGTGAAAAACTCCATTAGCTATCTTCAATGGGTTAATTTAGTGTACTCATACTTGCTATAAGTTTCCACATGCTAATCTTAGTGTCACCAATGTAACCTCGCAAAATTAGTTAAGTGAAACTATGGAAATTTAGAATTTAATTTAAGTAAATAAGAGGTTATTGTAAAAATTAAGAAAAATTATCAAAAATAGGAATTTTCAAGGAAATAATTATTTGGTTATTTTTTAGTCAAATAATAATTATTTAAAATTTTTTTGTGAAAAATAAATTTAATTGTAGAATTTGAATTCAATTGGGAGAAATTAATTAAAGAAGTTTGGAAAATGAAATAAAATCTCAATAATTAGTTTGGCTCTGCAAAGAAACAATTTTAGAAGCCCAAATTAAATTATAACAAACACCTAGCTTATTTGGACTTATCAAATCATAGCCCAATACTTAGACATGAATTTCATTGGACAAAAATGTCCTTAAGTCAGTCACACACATACTAAACCCTAAAAGAAGTCCTATACCTTTCATTCATTCAGTTGAAATATTTTGGACAACCAAGGCAAGAAGGAAAAAAACACAAGAGAAAGGAGTGCTAGGGTTTTCATTTTTTTGGCCTTAATTTGCTAATTTAGAGGAAGATTTGGTTGGGGCAAGTGACGTAAAAGTTATTCCTTTTATCTCCCTCTTCATTTTAGTTTGATTAATTTTCCATTTGGTAGATTTTCACCTAAAACCTAAGACTAAAATTTGTGTTCTAAATAGGTTCTTGCATGATTTTTGAAGTTTGAGGCTAGAGAAATTATTGGGTAAGTATTCCCTTCTATATTGATCTGTTAATATACTAAAAGTTGGCCCCTACGATTGATTTTTGTGTTGGCCTATGTTAATATGCTAAAATTTAAGTTTTGAGAATGGTCCATGGCGTGTTTTTGGGTGTTGAAACTCAAATCAATACACTTGATCCTTTAGATATATGGGAAAGCATTTCCCTTCATTTTATAAGGTATATGTGTTGAATTTTCAACATTTGCATTAATCTTTGGTTCATGGTTGTCACATGTATGAAAATGGAGATATTAGGAGTGACCCATGGTTTATTCTTGGTGGTTTAATCTTAAATAGTTGTAATTAACTCCTTGCAAAATTTAGGTAAGCAATTTTTAATAGATTCATGATGAAATTGATCAATGGGTATGAAGCTCTTTTGCTAGTGATCGTTAAATAATGGTAACTATGCTTGTCTTAGGCTTGGTGGGCCTTTTGGAATATGTTAGTTGCTAAAGGAAGAGTAATTGGCCTTTATTGAGGTAACTGAGGGTTAATTTCGTAAATATGTGTAGTTTTGATCATGTGTTTACTTGTACATGTTATTTTGATGACTAATGATTAGTTTGACTACTAATTGTATAACCTAAACTATGATCGTGTCCTTGTATGTGGAGTTGTGATCATGCTTCTACTTATGCATTATGTTGTGATCGTGTACCAAGATATAATCATACTCTTTGGAATGCATTGAGCCATAATTGTGCTCAATAGGGAGCTTATGCCATGATTGTGCCCCTCCCTTTGTTGTTGGCCAATAATTTGTTGAATGTGAGTACTAGTATAGGATGGTAGTCACTTGTAGTCAAATTTACTCATTTGAAATGATGCATACACTCCTCTTGTTATAATTGTTCATATAAAGTATTATGTTAACTAATTTGTACATATATATATATAATTTGCCTTTTGTTACTGAGATTTTATACCTCACGCTAGTTGTGTGCTAACATTTTTAGAGGCTAGACCTCTTAATAGCAAGGATAAGCTAATTAAAGCCAACCATAATGGTTTAGTAGTGTATAAGCTTGAATGCCTTATTTAATTGGTATAGCTAAGATGATACTAGTTTTTGTGCAATTTCTTATTATGTTATAGAGTTGCCACATTGCATCATGTATTGCCAAGTAGAAGGTCTAATAATATAATTTAAGTCACCATGGAATTATGTGACCAACAATGTTTAGATTGTGAAATTAATGTTTGCCCTATTAGTACTGAAGGTTTGGATGTTTAGACAAGTTTAAATATGTAATTTACACTTGCTCAAGGTATTTAGAGGAATTTAGGAGGCATGTTGTACATTTTAATTTGTCACTTTAAGGTTTTAGAAGTAGCTCTTTGATTATTGTTGTTATTATGGTCATCTTGTTGTCATGGGATGATTTTACATGTAATTGCTTAATTATAACTTGCCATGATTACATGACGGATTATCTTATCAAAAGATAAATTTTTGGTATGGCACATTCATTTGGTGTTAGATTGGTTATTGTCAGATGAAGAATTTTACTATCATAAAAAGGAGTAAAGTGGATGTCAATGCTTGGCCAATTGTGATTCTAGGTTTGGTTATGGTTTAGAAGCCTCGGGAATATGCTTTAGTTGCCTCGGTTATGTGGAATGTGAAATAGCTCATCCTTTTTGTGTTGTCATAGTATACTTTGCTAAAATAGGTGATATGAGACTTAGGCTATAACTTAGGCAATCCTCGCCGCAGCTAAGTTAGCTATTGGAACCTAAAAACTAGAATATGCAATTCTTGCCATAACCTAGAACCCCCATTCCACAGCAAAGCTCTCCCTTAGAATTTATTATTTATGTTTTCATGATTCTTGCTATGACAGACTCCCCTTGCTCCACAACGAGATGAGCTTCTGGACTCAAGGTTCAAATTTTATTGAGTCTCACCACGGCGAGCCTATGTGGCATCATGGCAAGAGACCTCTTTGGAACTCTTCCAAACATCTTGCCCAATGCTCGCTGTGGCGATCTTCCCTCGTGCCATTATGAGATTGCTCTCGAGTACCCCCTGGACTTAAATTTTGACCTCATGCCACAACTCAAACCCCTTTCGCTGCAGTGCTCTTAGCCTTTATTACCATGAACTTCATTTTTTGTTGCAACTTGAAAATTCTGTGCTGTGACTCAACTCCCTCTTGATCCTATTCTCCTAATTACACACTTTCCCGCCATTTACCACTAACCCTAGGTGAATTTTGGGACTTCCATGGCTAACAGACATGGTATTATGGACCTTCTAACTCCCAAATGACACAATTTAATGATTATCATTATTTATAGGCGTAGTAGGAATGGTGACAATTGATTACTTCTATCCATCCGCACATTATGATACTATTAGGTACTTAAGCTATTAAAAACATCATTTTGATACATATTCCTAATAAAACTCCTTACAACAATACTCAAATTGATCATGCATGATAAGGCATGGTATATTTTCAAATGATAAGTCATAAATCTAAATCAACATTAATCCATATTAGATTATAAATAAGTGTTTACATCAAAGCTCAGTACTACATAATCTAACTTCCTATTAGATACATCATTAATTACAAAACATCAAAATACCTACACTTGGTAATATGAATGCATGATGATGCTATACAAAACAAATCACCAAAATTAGCATCTACTCTAAGTCAAACAGTCCAAGTGTAGAAATCCTACATAAGGCCTTAAGTTATAGATATTCATCCATTTGCTTCCCCTTTTTCTTACCCGAGGAACCTTTACCTGAAATTATTAGCCTATAAAATGGGGTGAGATATGAATCTCAGCAACCAAGAAATAATTCCAAACATATGTACAATTTAATCAGTATAAATGCATTTTAATAAGATAAACATCATAATCATCCATCATATTAGTAAATGAACTAGTTGAGTTGTTAGTGACTACTATCTCATACTAGCAATCACATATATTATGTTAATGGCCAATAACACAAGGAAAGACCCATCCTATAATACCATAATTTCTAGCTTGCTTCCTATCATTTCCAAGTCTCATATCATGAATTGCATAAAGGAAGTAGGAAAATGACATTAAAATAATGCATTATTTAACGTTGCATTGCGTATAAAAATTTTATTCGTTGCCATGTGGACTATATGAGCTCATGTATCATATTCTCATATTTAATTAGATGAATACAACTCATTTTCATCGCCAAAAGTGCCCTACAACTCGTGGAAACCAAAGGGAAGCATAAAACTCATATTTGTATTTTCGGCTAGATTTGCCATTTCTGTCACTAAATTTGGAAAATCATAACTAATTCTAAAAAAATCAAAATCATGTATTCTTGGTGATTTTGGAAAGCTACACATGTTTACATTGTACTAAAAATATGTCCTGGCCATAAAACACAATACAGAGGATGTTTTACATTTGAAAAAGTCTAAAGGTCTGATTATCCACTGGTACTGTCATAGGTTTCTACAGTAAATTTCAAAAATGTCCAATTAATTTCACAAAAAATATAATCAATACAAATGATATCAATTTGGAAAGCTACAAATGTTAGATAGAGGGAAAAAATAACTCTGACTAGTTTACGCACACCCAGGCCTGAAAAATC
Organism: Erythrophleum ivorense; assembly: GCA_026724425.1. NCBI lineage: Eukaryota > Viridiplantae > Streptophyta > Magnoliopsida > Fabales > Fabaceae > Erythrophleum > Erythrophleum ivorense. The sequence continues at coordinate 29,320,596 of JAIUCV010000008.1, forward strand.
AATCAAACAATACTTGAGGTCAGTTTGAATGCTTGGTACTGGACAGGAACTTTAAAAATTTATATCTCCCTCTCTAGACATTCAAATGAGGTTCTTCTAGTTGACACAAGTCACTAGGAGTGTCTAGTTTCTCCCTGTAAAATGTATTGGCAATTGGACATCATTTGCCCTATGAGTGATAAATTCAATTTCAAACTAGTGCTACAGTACCAATGACCAAAAAGAGAAAAATTCCCAACTTCAATAATTCACCAAATATTCCACAAACCTCCAAAATTACCTAATTTAGCTTTCTAAAAATTTCTTAATAAACTATAGATGTATGCCAAATTTTGGACCAAGAAGAGTTCATTTGGACAAAAAGTGACATAGCTTCATAAAATGGTCATTTTTGTTCCCTATCAAAAGTCACTTTGGTCCAAATGGCCTCCTCTTGAGTTTGGAACCTTTTGGGCAAGTTTAAAAGCATAATTATGACATGTAGGAATTGCTCAAGTGGTCCCAAATCCCATGTATCTTAATTTGGCCACTCCACATCCAATAATACATGTGTAACCATAACCACACAAGAGGCAATTTCCATGATTTGCATTGATTTAATGTCACATATGGGCTACATAATATTCATACATCATATTACCATTACTCAAAGTCTTACATCACCAAAATAATATATACAAGACCACTTTGATATTTAAATACAAAGAAAACTACAACATCTCCCAAGCGTAGCTAGTTAAAGTTCTTGGCTTGCCTTCCTTGTATCTTGAGAGCCACCTAGACATTTCAAGATGGAAGGAGGAAAGGGGAGTGAGATTCCAAGAATCCCAATAGCTCACACACACCCATTCACATACATTCAAGGCATACATACATCAATGACATAATTATGAAACATAAGGTGTGTAAGGCTACCATTTCATGCCACATCTACACATCTAGATTATTCTCATACTCTAGGGACTTTTGGTTTTGCCTCACCCCATTTTTAAGACTTTTAGAGTTGCCTCACTCTTGGTTTAGAGACTTTTGACTTAGTCTTACCCATCCAAGAGACTTTTGGTCTAATCTCACCCATGCCTTAAGACTTTTGGCATATCCTCACTCACTTTAAGGAACTTTTGGCATCACCTTACCCTTACAAGCCAATCTCACATTCAAAGGCATTCAAGAGCACACATTGGTACCAATGTAATTCCATGAGATCATGTGGCTGACAGATCATGTCGTGCAACCCTCAAAATGAAACTAGATTGGATTAAATTCTATAGTTAGTGGCACAACCTAGGTCATCTCCCTTGAAAATGGAGTTCAATGCTTAATTGGGATTTCTAAGTGTTAAAAGACTTTAAAAATTTCTAAACTAAGGGGGGGTTTTTGATTGACTTAAACTAATTAAAATGAAACTGAATTAAAATTCCTAATTGCTACCTAATTGATAAATTTTGGTAGATAATGGACTTGTGACTAGCTTTGGATTTGTCCCTTAGTATCCACTATCCTTATCCTAATTCATTTGTGATTAATTATGGTTTAAGAGTCCCTATTTGTGTCCAATACAAATTATCTTGAGTTATCACACAAGAATTAAGGTATTAGTAATTTAATGTTAAATTGAAACTTTAATCCCACATCAAATCGCTAACTCTTGTCATTAGGATCAATGTACACTTGAATTGAATGATTAATTGATTAATTAGCCTCTGAATTAACACTCTAGGAGATTCAATTAACCAATTAAACCCTCAAAGATCCTCAAATTAGATAATTAAGCATACCAATTCTCACAAGCATTTCATCAAACACCTTAATTGCACACATGAAAAATGGTAGGAAAATGAAAATTTAGTACTAAAATTAATCAATTAAAACATCAATTGCTTTCCTAATTAGTGTCTAACCAGCTACTAATCATAAACTAAATTAATTTAGTCAATTACAAGCTTAACCAAGAAAATAAAATAACAAAAATCAATGTAGAAAGAGAGAAAAGAAAATAGGAAGCTTAGCCAAAATCCCTTGCTATTCCATTGACTCAAGCTTCAACCAAGGATTCTTCTCTAAGCTAATCACAAGGATGAATTAAACTCTCATGGAATGGAGGTGGAGATGGAATGAGAATGGAGGATGAGACGATGGAGCGTGTTCTGTGAATGGAAAAGATGATGGATGAATTCTCCCTCTTAGATGCTCTCTGCCCGAATGTATTTTAATGATTCACGTGCTTCCTTTGTGCCTTGTTCTTATGTGCTTAACTTCTCCTTTTTGTGTGTCACGCTCCACCCTTTGCCCAGCTCATTAGCTCTTTTATTTTAATTGCCCGAATCACGTGCTCTCTTTTTCTTTAATTGCACATCACGTGTTCTGATGTTGCTTCATTCCTTCAACATGTTCCTTTGGTTTCCACATGATTCCTCTACTTAATTCCTACACTTGAGGTGCTCTTTTATGTGTTGCCTCAACTGTTCATGAACAGACTACATGAACCATGGTCACATGCATTGTTTCCTCATCATTAATATTCCCATCTCTTACATGTGAGAGCTTCTTTATCCAGCTCGTAACTTATCCATGCCCTACACATGTTCTAGCCTCTCCTATGCCTTCTTGTTGCTCTACATGTTTCTTCTGCTCACAAAATAGAACCATCAAAGTCCCTTTTGTTTACTGTTCACATGATTTTGCATGTATTCTTTTCTTTTCTCCATACACATTCTGCCCAGCGTTGTAGTGTGTTTGTTTTCTTAGCTTCATCTCAGCTTATGCATTCGTGGCATTTTAAACCTATACTGCTCGAGTGTGCCCTCCACGTGAGCTGCTCTTCTCTATACCATAGTATTCCTTTGCTTCTGCATGTGTATGTTTGGCAACCTTTCATGCTTCATGCAAATCCCTTCTTCGCATTTGCTTCTCCTCTTTTGTGTTGCTTCCAAGCTCCTTCAATCCGGGCTCCTTTCCACGTTAAAACCAAGTCTCTTCTTAATTGCATGTCTCCCTTAAAATCTACACATGCTTATCCTTCCCATTCCATATCAAAACCTTGCTTCTAAACCTCTATTCTAACAACCTGTGACTATATGCAGTATGTTGCTATGTTTGTGGAATGCAACTGGCGGGAGTGTTTGACGTGGTGTGTGAGTGAAATGGCAGCAATGTGTTAGTATGTCGTTGTGCATGTGATTGAAGTGAGTTAATGTGGCTTTGTCTCGTGCTGTTATGTGAAGCATGTAAGGATGCTCTGTGGTTAAAATGAATCAACGTGAAGAGTGAGTGATGTGATTATGTAATGATGCATGTGGGCCCAATTGTGATGCTAATATAGCTGAAGAGTGAGAGATGTGATTGTGTGCCACGTGAGGGAGCCCACTCCTTCTCCTTTTCTTCTTCAAATCAATTTATCATTCAAGCTTCAATTTATTATTAAAAATCTGCATAAAAAGAATGGAAAACATGAAATAGGAATATTCACAAAATTCATTTAAAAATATTTATGCATTAAAATTTTAAAATTTTGCAAATTAACTCATAAAATATAGAATTGACTACTAAAATAAAATCTTATCTAATTAAAGTCTTAAAGCTGTAATTCTGTATTAAAATGACCAAGTTTAGGAGAATAAAATATATAAAAAATCATGCTTATTAGTGGCATATTACCAAATCATAAGAACACATACAAGCATGCAATGACATACATATGCACACAAGAAAGTATAAAGAATAAGGTGGAGAGCTACCTTTCATTGCTCTTTTTCCTTAGTTTGCTTCCTCTTATGAAATTTGAATTTCCCCCTTATGTTATGGCCCAAAAATAGAACCAATCATCTTAGGAAAACCATAGAAAGAAAGCCAAGTAGTAGAGGAAGAGAATTGGAAGAAGGAAGAGTATGAAATTCTACAAATTTCTTTACCTTTTTCTTGATTTTTCTCCTCCTTTTCTTCCTCTTCTTGTGTGCCTAAAAGAGCAAATCATATTCTGTATTTTGGGTAGAAAATTTCGTGCTTAAGAAGGTAGGAGAAGAAAAGAGAAGTGTGTAGGAACTTCTAGAAGCATACTTTTCCAAAAATTTTAGTTTCGTCCTTCAGTAATGGTAATTTCGTTTTGGCTTCTTTTTAGCTCATTTTTTAGAACTGTCTTTTTCATTATAAAATTTAGGTTCCTAATTTAATAAAATACTTTGGAATCATTCAAATTGGAGCTAAAACCTTACCGAATGAACCGGTCAAAGTTTGGGTCAACTGACATTAAAAAACATACACTGGAGGGACTTTATCAGTCCTGGGGCTTCCCATAGTTTTTGGAGACTTTGAGAACCCTGGGCAACTCAAAAATTTCATTTAAAAAGCCTTCCTATATGTTTTTTTTAAAAGTTTCACTTATTTATGAAAATGCCATTACATTTCGTTAGTTTCTATTACAAATTGTTTCTCTATCCTAGTTCCATTTTTCTTTTCTTTTGAGTCTAAAATTATCATTTTTAGGAGCCTAGGATTCTACCCAAAATTTTTTGGGACATTATCTAGGTCATTTCAAAGGACTTGCTTTTATACAGCTCATTTCCTCATTTTACAAAAATTGCATTTATTACACATCCATAGCACCAACTTTCTATTGAGCACAACCTGAGCTTAGTGCATTCATAAGTCTAATCATAACTTAGTGCTTGATCAAATGCATAGGCGATAGCCATACCCCAACTCCACCAAAGACTCACTCATGGTTCATAACAAAAATCCAGTAGGCAACCAATCTAGCATAGCAAAACATATTTATATAACAAATATAAGATTAATAAAGTATATATGCAAGGAATTAAAATTCCAACCTTGATTACCTCACTTAATTATGTCAAATTCTGAAGTCAGGATAAGTTTCCACACTTTGGGGATCCTAGATTAAATCAAAGAATATTCTTAGATACTAATTTCAACATAAATTAGACACCATAGGATCTAATCATTATAAACTACCAAGGAATCACTTACCTAGCCCCTAAGGGACTTTAAATTCGGATTTGAGCTTCCTTACATTAGAAATCTCAATGTATTACTCCAATTTTTGGGTATTTTCACACAAAATCAAAGCCCATTATGCAAGTTGTAACGGCTCAAAATTAATTAAAGATAATTATGATGAATTAAGGAATTAATTTGGTTAATTAATAAAGTTAATTAAGTGAAAAAGGAGATGGATATTTAATTTGGGCCATGTGATCCATTTAGTTATGTTTAGAGCCCAATATAGAAGTTCATTCTTAGTTATAAGAAGGTCAAATTCTTCCTAGAGGCTCAATTACACTCTTAAGCAGACCCAATTTGAATGGACCCTTAAGTCAGCCCAAAACCTTAATAAACCTTTCTATTTGAGGCCCAATAAGTTTACACCAAAACCTAAATGGATTTTTGGGCCTTTGGGTTTTCTTCCCAACCCCAAGAGTTTCTGTACCCCATTTTACCCAACAATGGCCTAACAACTAGAATTGAGCCCAATTAGACCTTGGGTAGATGGGTCAGCCTATTTCTCACTAATAACCCTAAAAGTTCAGTAACCACACCCATTTGTGAGAGCAAAACACTTAATTTCGTAGAAGTAAAAACAAATTTTTGCATCTTGAAGAGAGGCTAAAGTTTCCATCACTATTTTTGCTCCATTTTTCTCACCTAGGGCAAGATTCAGCCAAGGTGACTTTCATAAAACTTAACCTTCTCTTCTTCCTCTTCAATTTGAATTGATTGGCTTCTCATTTGGAGAATTTTTATCTTCCACCCGAAACTGAAACTTGTTATTTAATGCTTCCATGGTGGATTTTCGAAAGTTGAAGCTATGGGTATTGTTAGGTAAGCATCTTCTTCCCATTTTGATGCATTTTCTATTAGTTTGAGACCTCTATAGTTGATTTATGATATGGGCTTTGGTTTTATGTGAAATTACCCAGAAATTGGAGTGAACTATGGTAGTTTTAGGTGTGGGGAAGCTAGAACCCAAAATTGGAATCCATTGGTGGTTAGGTAAGTAACCTTTAGGCAGTCATTGGTAGTTCAACTCTTTAGGTATTTGATTTGCTATTAGAAATGATGTTAATTATACTTGTCATAGGCTTAATGTCCATTTGGATTTTAATGGTAGTTAGAAGAAGAGTAATTGGGTTTCATTGAGGTAACTGGTGTTAATTTTCTAATTCCATATATATATTCATTTTAATATGGCATTTGTAACACTTTATATTTCTAGCTTATTCCATCACATTTCCATGCTTTAAATCATACATTCCATGAAGGAGAAGAAAAAGGGATTTAAAATAATGTATTTTCTAACATTGCGTCGCGTATAAAAATTTCATTCAGTGTCATGTGAACCATGTGAGCTCATACATCATATTCTCAAATTTAATTACATGAATACAACTCATTTGCATCATCAAAAGTGGCCTACATCTTGTGGAAACCAAAGGGAAGCATAAAATACAGATATATTTTCGGCTAGATTTTTCTCATTTCTGTCACAAATTTTGAAAAATCATAACTAATTCTTGAAAAATCAAAATCATGTATTCTTGGCCATTATGGAAAGCTACATATGTCTACTTTATGCTAAAAATATGTCTAGACCATAACATCTAACATATAAGACATTTGACATTCGAAATAGTCCAGAGGTCAGGCTATCCACTGGTGCTATCATAAAATTATGCAGCAAACTTCAAAAATGTCCAATTAATTCCAAAAAAAATCCAATCCATATAAATGATACCAATTTAAAAATTTATGTATGTTAGATAGAGGGAAAAAATAACTCCAAACTAGCTTAGGCATGCCCAGTCCTCAAAATCCAATTAAACAGTACCTGAGGTCAGTTGGAGTGCCTGGTATTGGATAGAACTTTTGAAAATTCATATCTCCCTCTATAGACATCCAAATAAGGTGCTTATAGTTGGAACAAGTCACTGGAAATGTCTAATTTCTCTATATAAAATTTCATGACAATTGGATATCATTTAAGTCTTGTGTGACAGATTTTATTTTTAGACCTGACTGAATAGTAACATGACCAAAACCAAAATTTTTGTAAATTTTGAAAATTCATCAAATATTCTCTAGACCTTTGAAAATTCTATTATTTAGATTCCCAAAAAGCTCTCAACAAGCTCTAATTGCATGCCAAATATTAGATTAAGAAGAGCTAATTTTGACACAAAGTAACATAGGGTTCCATTATAGTTAATTTTGGTTTCATATAGGATACCAAAATAACTAAATGGCTTTCCTTGGGGTTTGACACCTCTTGGGTAAGTCTAAAAGCATAAATAGGACCTATTTGAGCTGCCAAAATGGTCCCAAATCTCATTCCTCTCAATTTGGCCATCTCACTTGCATTTATACACATTTACATAAAACTATTCAAGAAGCCACATTGCTATAACATACTCAAATAGCATTCTAATGGTCACATAACATATCCTCTCATTTATACATGACATATTATCATAATTACATATGTTTATAACATTATGGTACATGTACAACCATTGATTATATCAATTGCCATTTATATGGCCTTAAAGTAGCAAAATTCAAACACTTTAATGTCATCCTCTCATCTTCAATGTGGTTGGCTTCCATTACCTTGCTCTCTTGGTCCACCTAGCATATTAGAACATTGGGGAGGAGGGGATGAGACTCAAAGAATCCCAATAGCTCATCTCCCATTCAATCATACATAAAAGATGCAAAATAAGTCTTACAAATGCATGCATGGCATATGGACATGTGCAAACATTCAAGAAACATTCTTAGTATTTGAAAAAGTCATACATAACATGCATAGACTTGCCACGCAAGTGGATTGGCCTCACCCATTTACTTGTGAATTTTAGAATTGCCTCACACATTCTTTAAGAAGTTCCTGGGCTCAACCATGCTCTTGGGAATCAACCTCACTTTTGGGAGACTCTTTACTTTGTCTTAACCAATCTTAAGAGTTCTTGGCTCATCCTCACCATGGCTAAGGGTTCTTGGCCTCACCACACTCAAGCAAACCTAAGCACACATCATAAACATCATATAAAAACATATTGTAATATCATGGCACCATGAAATCAAAGTCATGTTAGAACATTTTTCATGGCTTAAAAATATGTGTACACACATTCAAAGACAAGTAAAGCAAACAATCATGCATGAGAGAAGGAGGAGTAAGCTACCTTGGATACAATTACACACTTTTTCTCTTGAATCAAAGTTTCCTCCTTCGGCCACACACACACAAAAGTGTGGGGATGATTTCTCTTGGCCTAAACACAATTTATGGATGCCAATTAGGTTCATGGAATTAATTCTAAGGCCACACAACTTGCTTAGACACTAGCTTGATCTATAAACCTCATTATGGTTCCATAAATGTGCCTAATGAAGCAATACCCCTCAAATAAATTATAGGCTCTATTATTTCCTTTCAAATATGATTCTTGACTCCTTTTAAGCCTCTTGGAGTCATCACACAATTAAAATAAAGAGCTTAACTACATGTTGCTTCTTTAGGTCATATTATGGAACATAAAGCACCAACTCATTCTCTAAACTTCCTAAATTTTTCCTAAGGCTTCGTCTCATATTTATTCATCATATATGACTCAAAAATGGGCTTAGAAAAATTTAAAACTCTCCCTAGCTATAAGAACCTCTCTTGGCTGAACCTATGCTAGGTTTTAGGCTCCATGGACTTTGCTTTGTTTTCTTAAGAAAGGAAGCACATAGAGAGACTTCTAGGGATCTTAGGAGCTCATTTAAATACTTATTTAGACATAGGAATTAAGAGATCAAATCAGATTTTAGAACGAACACTTGAAACCCTAGAAATTGCATCTTGAAATTTCATAATTTTTTGTTAATTCTCTGTGCATATTCTTGATCTCCACACCCTTTTTCCTAAGAATTACCTTTGGTTTTGCCTAAAAACCAAGTCCTCTTAGAGTTTCTTAAGTGGGGCAAAATTGTGGAGGAAGGGGAAGAAGGGATATCAACCATGGAAGAAGAAATTACCTTGTTTTCTTGCTTTTTCTCACTTTAATCTTGTCTTCTCCAAGCTCCTCTCTTCAAATCCAAATTTTTCCCTTAATTTCTCCCTTAAAACAGATTTGTAAACTTCATTTTAATCAAAGGAAACAAAGGAGAATGAAGGAGAGGGGGTTTGGATGGAAGAAAGCATAGAAAACTACCAAGAAACCATACCTTTTTGCCTTGATTTCTCCTTCTTCTTCTCTCCCTTTGGTGTGCCTAAACCATAGCTCTCACCTCTGAATTTGGGCAGAAAAAATATGAAGTTATATGAGTGTGAGAGTGGGGCGCCACCTATTTATCGATGGGAGGGAGAAACACTTTTCAAAAATTCCTATTTTGCCCTTTGTTCTTAGCATTTTTGTTTCTCATTCATTTTAGCTCCTTTTTTAGAACCATTTTTTCATTATAAAATTTAGATTCCCAATAAAATACCTTTGGAATCACTCAAATCGGAGTTAAAACCTTCTTGAACAAATTTGTCAAAGTTCAGGTACACCAACGTTGAAGAACGTTCACCGGAGGGGATTTAACTGTCCCAAGGATACCCATGGTTTTTAAGGCCTCTAAGAACCCTGAAGAACTCAAAAATTTCATTTAAAAAGCCCTCCTGTGTGAATTCCAAAAATTGCTCAAAATTACGAAAATGCCATTACGTTTCGTAAGATTTTTGTCAAAATTTGTTTCTTCATTCTAGTTCCATTTTTCTTTCTATCTAAGCCTAGAATTCTCACTTTTAGGAGCCTAAAATATTACTCAAATTTTTTGAGACCTTAGCTAATTTATTTCGAGGGACTTGCTTTGAAAACGCACATGTTTCCATTGTTTAATGAAAATCGAACATTACACTATTTGTTGTACATGTATGATTTTGAAATACTAAATGATTAGTTGATTGCTTAAATTATGTTGTGATTGAACCTTGTGAGTCCATGGTGGAGCTATGGTGCAGTTGCTACTTGTGCATTGTCCTTTGATCGGGCATTGGATTGTGATTAAACCCCGAATGCATTGAGCCCAAGTTGTGCTCATTAGGGAGTTGGTGTCATGGACAAGCCTCTTCTAATGTTATTAGCCTTTAACATGTTATGTATGATTACTAGTATGAGATGGTAGTCATTAGTAGTTCAATTAGTTTATTTGTTGATGATATTGATGCCTTTGGTATGTTTTCTATATAATTGTATTATGTTGATTAATCTATACATACATATGGAATTTGCCTATTGTTACTGAGATTGTATATCTCACCCCGATTGTGAATTAACATTTTTAGGGATCAGAACTCTTAGTGGTGAGGAGAAATTAATGGAAGCTATTGTGTGGCTTGGTAGCACATAGGTTTGGAAACTTTGTAAGGTTGGATTTGTGTAACAAGAATATTACTTTGCTATCTTGATTTTCCATGGTTCTTTTGTTATTTTCTTTGCACATTCTTATTATCCTCCCTTAAATTCCTAAGATTCATCCTTGGTTTAGCTAGAAATTCAACTCCCTAGGGTTGGCCATATGTAGGTCGAACCTGTAATATCTAGTTCTCTAAAAATATGAGAAAACATGAGAAACGTAATGTACGGTTTCTCTGTAAATGAACGAAATTCACCGAATGCAAAAAAAAGTCCTCTGAAATGAATTAATTAAGGTCCTAAAAAATTTGAGTAACATTCTAGAGTCCTAAAAATGAGAATCCTAGGCTTAGACGGAAAGAAAAACAGAGCTAGAATGAAGAAACAAAATCTAATGAAAGACTGACGAAACATAATGGCATTTTTGTAATTTTGAGCAAATTTTGGAATTCACCTAAGAGGGATTTTTAAATGAAAGTTTTGAGTTCTCTGGGGTTCTTAGAGGCCCTAAAAACCATGGGAAGCCCAGGATAATTAAAACCCCTCCGATGGACGTTTTCCAATATTAGTGCACCCGAACTTTGACAGATTCGTTCAAGAAGGTTTTAACTCTGATTTGAATGATTCCAAAGATAGTTTACTAAATTGGGAACCAAAATTTTATAATGGAAAAGACAGTTCTCAAAAAAGAGCTAAAACAAACTAGAAACAAAAATGCCAAAATGAAAGGGAAAAATTAGAATTTTTGAAAAGTCCTTATTCCTCCCACCTATAAATAGATGGCACCCCACCTCCTCACTCATTTAGACACAATTGTTTTTGCCTTAAACTAGAGGAAAGCGCTAGGGTTTGAGGCGCACCAAAGGGAGAAGAAGAGAAGGAGAAATCCAAGGTAGAAAGGTATGTAATTTCTTGGCTTTTTTATATTTTCTCTTTAGCAAACCTCTTCTCCATTTTCCTTTCTTTCCTATGATTATATTGAATTATATGGATTTGTTTTAAGGGAAGAACAAAGGGGAAAATTCGGATTTGAAGAGAGAAGACCATAGAAGGGAAGATTCAAGCAAGAAAACAAGGAAAAATAAGGTAATTCTTTTATCCCATGCTAGCCACTCTTCCTCCCTCTTCTTCCTTGGTTCGTCCAACATGAGAAGCTATAAGAGGGCTTGGATTTTGGGCAGAACCAAGAGTGAATCTTAGGAAAAGAAGTGTGGAGAGTAAGAATATGCAAAGAAATCTAAGTAAAAGTCATTGATTTTCAAGATAGCAAACCTAGGGTTTCATTGGTTTCTTTGAAAATCTGATTTGATGCAATTGTTCCTAGGCCTAAATGAATGTTTAAATGAGTTCCTAAGATCCCTAGAAGTCTCCCCATATACATTCTCCATCAAGAAAACAAAGCAAACATCCATGGAGGCCAAATGCTACATAGTCTCAGGCTAAAGGGGATGGGACACCTAGGGAGAGTTTTAAAATTTTCAAGCCCATTTTTGAGTCATATATGATGAATGAAAATGAGGGGAAACCTTGAAAAAAATTTAGGAGGCCTAGAGAATGAATTGGTGTCTTAGATTCCATAATATGATCTAAAGAAACAACATATAGTTAAGCTCTTTGTCTTAATTGTGTGATGACTCCAGGAGGCTTAAAAAGAGTCAAGAGTCATATATGAAAGAAAAGAATGGAGACTAGAACTCATTTAATGGGTGTTGCTTCATTAGATACATTCTTAGAACTATAAAGGGGCTAATAGACCAAGTTAGTATTTAAGGAAGATGTGTGGCCTTATAATTAACTTCATGAACCTAATTGGTTTCCATAAATTGTGTTTAGGCCAAGAGAAACCAATCCCACACCTTTGTGTGTGTGACTCCGAGGAAGGGAGAGCAAATTCAAGAAGAAAAGTATGTGATTGCAACCAAAGTAGCTCACTCATTCTCTCATGCATGAATGTATACTTGGCTTGTCTTTAAATGTATGTATATGTATTTTTAGTTATGAAAAGTATTTTAGCATGAGTTCTTATTCCATGGTATCATGATAACGTATTATGTTTTTAAATGATATTTGTTATGCTTGCTTTGGTTTGATTGAGTGTGGAGAAGCCAAGAACCTTTTCCCATAGTGAGGATGAGCCAAGAACCCTTAAAGTTGGTTGAGACAAAGTGAAGAGTCTCCTAAAAGTGAAGTTGACTCCCAAGAGTAAGGTTGAGTCAAAAACCTCTTAAAGAAATGGGTGTGGCAAGTCCAAAATCCATAAGTGAATAAGTGAGGCTAATCCACTTACTTAGCAAGCTTATGGATGCCTTGTATGACTTACTCACTTGCTAAGATTGCTTCTAAAATATTCATGTTATGTAATATGCCCATGCATGCATTTGTAAGACTTGTTATACATCTTTTATGTGTGATTGAAAGGGAGATGAGCTATTGGGATCTTTGAATCTAATTTCCTCCTCTCAAATGTTCTAACATGGTAGGTAGACCAAGAGAACAAGAAAATGGGAGCCAACCACTTGAAAGAGGAAAGTATGACATCAAAGTGCATGAATTTTGTTTCTTGAAGGCCATATGAGTGGCAAATGTTGTAATCTATTGTTGTACATGTCCTATGATGCTATGAACATGTATAATTATGCTAATGTATCATGTACAAATAAGATTTAAGGTGATATGTATGGAAATATGCATTTTGAACATGTAGTGGCAAGACTAGCAGTATAGAAATATGTGTATAGCATGGGATGAGAGAGTGAGTTTACAAATTCTAGGTTTATGTACCTTTGAGAAAAGTTAAAAATGTCATTTTGGTGCAATCCCACTTGCTCAAGTGGCCACACAAGCTTGGGAAGCAAATTTGGACACCTTGAGGCTAGTTAAGACCATAAAAATGACCAAACCAAAACCCTATGGCACAAACTGACCAAATGGATGAATCTTCTCATAAAATTTTGCAAACATGTAGGGCTCATCGAGATCTTTTTGGGAAGCTAAAGTACAAAAAAATTAGAGCTTTACAGAATTAATTATGATTTTTCAAATTTGGGAAATTTTCTGGTTTTGGTTTAGTGCACTATTCATATGGTCAGTTTTATTTTCTATGTCATCCGATAGCCAAATGGTGTCCAATTCTTGTGAAATTTTACAGGCATAAAACGAAGGTTATAAAATTTTTGTGCTACTAATGTCACCTCATTTGGAGGTCTGAGTAGAGAGTTATGAATTTTTGAAGTTTCATATCAGTACCAGTAATGCCATTGGACCTCCAGAATGTTCCATCATAATTAAGTTCCTAAATGGACTTGGAGTGATCTGGAGTTATTTTTCTCTTAAATTTAACATCTGTAGCTTCTCATATTGTCCAGATTTTCATGATTTGGATTTTTTTTGAATTAGTTATGAATTGCCAAAATTTATAACAGTAAGCTGTGATAGTAGCCCAGGTAGCTAAGACCTTAGGTGATTTTCGAATGTCAAACATCTCTTACTTGGCATTTCATGACTTGTAAATATTTTTATATAAAGTAGACATCTGTAGCTTTCCAAAATGTTAAAGAATGCATCATTTTGAATTTTCTAAAATTTGTTATGATTTTTCAAAATTTGTGACAGAAAAGAGAAAATTCTGGACGAGGTTGCAACTATGAATTTTGTGTAATTCCTCTACTTGCACGAGTTCTAGGACACTTTTGATGATGGAAATGAGTTCTATCTATGTAATTAAATATAAAAATATGATACATAAACTCACATGGTCCACGTGACATTAAATAGAATTTTCATCCTCTACGCAACGCAAAGAAATTCATTATTTTATATGCCATTTTCTTGTGATTCTTGAGAAGTGCATGGCATGAAGCATAGAATTTGCATGAGAAAAGCTAGAAAGTTATGGTGTTACAAAACCACCCGCAAAAGAAGGAAGGAGGAAGATTAAGTGAAAAGATGCCAAAATACCTTGATTTCCTTGGTTCCTCTTGCTTGTTCTTCACCTTCCTTGGCTTTCTCACCTTAATTTCAAAATTTCCCCTTTGTTCTACCCTCAAAAATAGATCCAATAACTTCAAAAAAACCATAAAAAAGAAGAGGAAATGGAGGAAAAGAGATTTGCTAAAGAGAAAGCATGAAAAACCAAGGAAATCTATACCTTTCTACCTTGTTTTTCTCCTTCCCTTCTCCTCCTCTTGGTGTGCCTCAAACCCTAGCTCTCTCCTCTAGTTTAGGGCAGAAACAATTGTGTCTAAATGAGTGAGGAGACGGGGCACCTCTTATATATAGGGAGGTTTAAGAAAGACTTTTAAAAAATTTCAATTTTGCCCATTCATCTTGGCATTTTGATTTTTAGTTCATTTTAGCTCCTTTTTTAAAACTGTCTTTTCATTATAAAATTTAGGTTTCTAATTTAGAAAAATTCCTTTGGAATCACTCAAATGGGATCTAAAACCTTCTCAAATGAATCTATCAAAGTTTAGGTCCATCGATATTGGAAAACGTCTACTGGAGGAGTTTTAACTGTCCTGGGGCTTCCTATGGTTTTCAGGGCCTCTGAGAACCTCGGAAAACTCAAAACTTTCATTTAAAAAGCCCTCTTGTCTAAATTCTAAAATTTGCTCAAAATTACAAAAATGCCATTACGTTTTGTCAACCTTTTGTTCAATTTTGTTTCTTCATTTTAACTTCATATTTCTTTCCATCTGAGCTTGGGATTATTATTTTTATGAGTCTAGAATACTACTTAAATTTTTTGAGACCGTAACTAATTCATTTCTGGGACTTGCTTTGAAAATGTACCAATTTTCATTGTTTAATGAAAATCAGATATTACATCTCTTGCTGTAGTGCTATATAGGCCCGTTTCATCAAGAATTGTGAAAACGTGAATAGTAGGTCCTGAGAGGACTTCGCCGCAGCACAGAAAGCCGAAGTTGCCGTGTGAGGTGTGAAATTTCAATTTTTAAGTTACAATGACCACTTACGCCGTGGCATGGACATACCAAGTTGCAGCAAAAGTTTCCAAACTTGGTTTTTAGGTCCAGTAACTAAGTTAGTCGTAGTAGAAAAGGTTTAAGTCATGGCAAAGGTTCCCAAATTCCTATTTTTGGCCTAGAAACCTTGAGATTTACTATGATAATGTTATGTAATGACTTAGGAATATTTATAAGAGTTTTTGTGAGTTAAAATCAGTAATATGATAAATAAAATGTCTTAATTGATAATTATGATCATTTGCGGATTCAATTAGTGGTGATTGCTTAATTAATAACCTTAATGATATTAAGGTTCAAATTTTCCCACTCTTTCCTATTTTAATCAATTGTAATGAATTTAGACTTTGATTCATGATTATTAACCACTTAATTAAGTCTAATCAATGTAATTAGAAATTAGGGTCATTACATTTGGTATCAGAGTAATGGTTCAAAAAAATCATGCTAATTTAAATTTTGTGGCTAGAAACTTGGCAATTATAATGTATATTTGGCATAGTATTAGCTCACAAAAGTAGCTAATTATGTGAACATGTTTTTGTTGCTTTTTACCTCCTGATAGGAAATATAGAGGAATAATGATATGAGGCTTGTAGTGACTGCTAAAATTAATGTTCCCTTAATCTTATTTAAAAGATCATCTATCTTAACAAGTATGCCCTTAGGAATAATAGAATACAATAAGTTCCTGTTTCATGTTGCTTCAGTAACTTTGGTTTTTGATACTTGAGGTTGTTAGTGCTACTAAAAAGGCTAGAATTTTACCTTTCTTTTTTTTGAAACTGGGTTACCGGTCTTAAACTAGATAGTCAATCAGTTGAGGCTTGTTGCCAACTAGCTACACGATGGATGCACTGGTCACTCGTTGAGAGGTATTGGTTGACTAAATGAATGAGACTAGGTAACTAATAAGGATGATGAACAAAGCTACTAATAGTATCGTGACCAGTTGACCACCTTTTTTACTAAGCAAGTTAACTGGGTACGACCGACTAGTTGACTAGCTTATTGAAGTGGTTAACTAATCATAGTAAGAGTAGCAATTCTAGACCTAGGTAAAATTCTAAGCTTTTCAAGGGCCATCTATAGTGATTTTAAGAACTTAGAAGGCAACGGTATGAACTAGAACACTTGACTAGTTATAGAAACCTTATGGAAGGGTAAAATGTATGTCTTACTTATGATTTGGAAATTGCTAATGGGAGTTTGGAACTAGTGTATAATAAATTAGTATGATTGACTAAATATTTAAAGTGATATACAATCCATGATAAGTTAGAATTATGTAAGCTTTGAAAGGTCCCCAAAGCTGAGGCTTTGTAGGTATAGAGGTCCTAACCCATTTGCTTAATCTCGATTAATAATGAACACAATTATTTGATCCTAGCTACCATATTTTGGGCCTAATGAATAAGGGCATTAAGAGCTAAAGAACATTTCAAATAGTTTCACTCAAACCATTGGGTGAGTAAGCTATCTTTTGTTAGTGATGATGAGGAAGGAGAGCAAGAAGCACTTGGAATTGTGAAATCCATTTTTGAATGGGGAATAACAACTTTTAAGTAGAGATTAAGGGAGATAATGCTTTGAAAGGAAACTTAGGAGCATCAAAGTTCCTCTCTTAGTGTACCATAACCAAAAAGAAAAAAAAAGAGAAAAGAAGAAAAATGGTGACAAGAGGAAGACAATTGTAACACCATATTCATCTAGCATTTCCCCATCTCATTTCTAGTCATATTCCCTTAGGTAACACAACTTCTCAAGAAAACTCAAATAAAACAATAGATTATTTCACATTGCGTAGCACTTAGATTTCTCATTTTTCATGCCATAGACCATATTTACTCATTCATATCATTCTCCAATTAAAATACATTCATAAAACTCAAAACCATCTCAAATGTCATGAGAATCCCGAATTTAGAGCATACATACACAGAACAACATAACTAGCCTCGGGTTCAGTTGCCAGATTTTTAGTACTGATTTTGAAAAATCATAACTAAATATAGAAACATCAAAATCAAGCACACTATACCATTATAGAAAGCTACAGATGTTAAATTTATGCTAAAAATAATTCTAGACTAAAATAGGAACATTTAGTCACTAGAAATTGATGGAATAATACCAAAGGTACTACTATATTACTAGTACTAACTCCAAACTTCAAAAATTCATATCTCTTTGGTTAGACCTCCAAATGAGGTGATCTTAGTAGCCATAGAAATATTATTATGTACAGTTTATGAATATAAAATTTCATGAGTATTGGATACCATTTGGCTCTCAAATGATATAGGAAAAGAAACTGACCGTATAATAGTAACCATATCAATTCAGCAGCTTTTTGGCAACTTTGAAAATTTATAATTAATCCCATAGAGCTCCAAATAATCTAGTCTTTAGCTTTACAAAAAGATATAAATGAGATCTATACGTGTGCCAAATTTCATTAGGAAATTCGTCCATTTAGTTAGTTTGTGACATAGGGTTCCAAATTGTCCCATTTTGGCTTCTGAAAGGGTCACATAGGGTGCCATTTGGTTTCTAGTTATTCTAGGGCCACTTGAGCATGTGGGAAAGTATCAAAATAGTTTATTAAACATGTCTCAAAAGTTCACAAACACAAATCTCACAATTTCACTCTCCCACTTGATGATATACACAAAGCATACATAAGAAATTCCTGCCATTCATTGTCAAAAACTAGCTATATCATTCAAATGGTATCAATTCTCATATATACATCAAGTATCTATATAATTACACATGTTAAAAAGGGTTTACATCACATTCATCATAAGATTACATCATATGCCATCAAAGTGGTTACAAAGTGAATACATAACACATTTCCATGTCAATCCTCTTCCTTTAAGCTTGGTGGCTTCCATTCCTTTGCTCACTTGGTCCACCTAGACATGTTAGGTAATGGGGTGGGAAGAGTGAGATTCTAGGAATCCCAATAGAACTTCTCCCTTTCAAAGAAACATAAAGGATGCAATTTCAAGTCTAAAAATGCATGCATAGCTATCTTAAAATTTATAAACATACATAGAACATTTCCTTCATTTAAGAAGTTACATATAACATACATAGGTTTCCCAAAACAATGGTTTAGCCTCACCCAATATCTTTGGGCTTTTGGACTTGTCTCACCTATTTTCTTAAGGGACTTTTGACTAAGCCTCATTCTTTTAGAGACTTTAGGCTTTGTCTCACCCATTCTTAGGGACTTTTGGCTCATCTTTACCCTAGCTAAAGAACTTTTAGCTTCACCACACTCAAGCAAGCTATTTATGTTCATAAAAATATCATTCAAGTACATAAACATAGTATCATGGTACCATGACATATAAATACATGTTAGAAGAATCTTTCATGGCTTAAACATACACACACATATTCAAAGACAAAAAAAAAAAACATCCAAAGATGCATGAAAGAAAGGAGAGAGAGCTACCTTGTTTACAAAAGCACAATTTTTTCCTTGGAAATTCTTCCTCTCCTTCAACCAAACACTCACAAGGATGTGGGACTTGATTCCTTTGGCCTAAAAAAATTAAATGGGATCTAGTTATGCTCTTGGAACCAATTCTAATGTCACACATACACTAGAAAAGCTAAATGGCTCATATGGTTCAATTATGGTTCCATAAAATGAAGCAACCTTGGAAAATATGATCTTGGCTCCATTCTCTCCCTTAATCTATGACTTTTAACTCCATTTAGACTCCTTGGAGCTATCACACATTCATTTTAAGGAGCCTAACTAGGTGTTGCTTCATTATGTTACAATATGGAACCTATATCTCCATTACACTTTCTAGGCTTCCTAAATTTTTTTCAAGGCTTTCTCTCATGCTCTCCCATCATATATGATACAAAAATAGGTTTGGAAGAAATTAAAACATTCCCTTAGTGCTCCTTCCAAGCTAGGATGAGACATAGCTTCTTCTTGGCACCAAGGAGGTTATTTTGTTTTCTTTGATGGGAGATGTATGTGGGAGGCTTTCTTAAGGTCTTAGAAACTCATATGAGCTCTTAGACACCTTAAATTATGGCTAGGAATCATCTTACAAACCAAGGTGCAACTAAAACCCTAGGTTATGCATCTTGAAAAATCATGGTTCTTTCTTTGTTTTCTTCGCATATTCTTATTTCTCATACTCTAATTCCTAAGATTCATCCTTGGTTTGGTTTAAAATTCAATCCCTCTTGGTTGTCCATATGGTGGTCGAAATACACAAGAAGAAGGACAAGGAAGAGTAAGCATGGAGGTAGCAAAATTACCTTAGTTTTCTAGCTTTACTTGGGCTTTTTCCTTTGCTTGGACTCTCTTCCTCAATTTTGAACTCTTTCCCTCTGGTCTGAGCTCAAAACAACACCAAATACTTCAATAAAACTATAAGAAGAAGGAGGAGAAGGAGGAGATTAAGTTTACCAAAAGAAAGACTAAGAAAATCCATGAATTTCATACCTTTCTTGCCTTATTTTTCCTCTTCCTCTTCCCTTTTCTTATGCGCCTCTCTCCCATAGTCTCACTTCTATTCTCGGGGAGAAATAAAGTCGGTCAAGTGAGGGAGAGAAAGGGGGCGCACCACTTAAGAAGGTCATTCTTAAAGTTGTTACAACAAAATTTCATTTATGTCAATTTCTTGGCATTTTCATTTTTAGTTTATTTTATCTCTTTTTTAAGAGCTGACTTTTCCATAATAAAATATAGGTTCTCAATCTTATAAAATGCCTTTAGAATCACTCAATTAGGAGCTAAAACCTTTCCGAAAGAAAGAGTCAAAGTTCGGGTCAACTGTCATTAGAAAACATACACCAGAGGGGTTTTAATTGTCTAGAGACTTCCTATGATTTTCAGGGCCTCTGATGTAACATCTGATTTTTTGAAAAATGAGAGAAAACGTTAAAAAAGTAACGTATGGTTTCTCTGTCAAAGAATGAAATTTATCGAATACAAAAGGAAGTCCCTCGAAATGACTAAGTTAAGGTCCCAAAAAATTTGGAAAGTATTCTAGACTCCTAAAAATGAGAATCCCAGACTCAGACAGAAAGAAAAATAGAGCTAGATTGAAGAAACAAAATTTGACGAAAAACTTACGAAACATAATGGCATTTTTGTAATTTTGAGCAAATTTTGGAATTCACATAGGAGGGATTTTTAAATGAAAATTTTGAGTTCTCTGGGATTCTCAGAGGCCTTGAAAACCATGGGAAGCCTCGGGATAGTTAAATCCCTTCCGGTGGACGTTTTTCAACGTTAGTGTACCTAAACTTTAATGGATCCATTTAGGAAGGTTTTAGTTTCGATTTGAGTGATTCCAAAGGTATTTTACTAAATCAAGAACTTAAATTTTATAATGGAAAAGACAGTTCTCGAAAAGGAGCTAAAACGAAGGAAAAACGAAAATGCCAATAACAAAGGGCAAAATGGAAATATTTGAAAAAGCCATTTTTCTTCACCTATAAATAGGTGGCGCCACCCTTCCTCACTCATTTAGATAAAATTTTTTTTGCCCAAATTCAAGGAAGAAAGCTAGGGTTTAGGCGCACCAAAGGAAGAAGAAGGAGAAGAGAAATTAAGGTAAAAAGGTATGTTTCTTGGTAGTTTTTCATGCTTTCTTCTATCCAAACCTCCTCTCCCCCATTCTCCTTTGTTTTCTCTGATTAAATGAAGTTTAGAATTCTGTTTTAAGGGAGAAACTTAGGGGAAAATTTGGATTTGAAGAGAGGAGCTTGGAAAAAGCAAGATTCAAGTGAGGAAAAGCAAGAAAACAAGGTAATTTCTCCTCCCATGGTTGCTACCTTTGGTTCCTCTCCTTCCTTCATTTTGCCTCATCTAAGAAACCCTAGGAGGGTTTGATTTTTAGGTAGAACCAAGGGAATTCTAGGGAAAAAGGGTGTGGAGATTAAGAATATGTAAAGGAAATTAACAAAAAGCCATTATATTTCAAGATGCAATTTCTAGGGTTTCAAGTGTTCCTTCCAAAATCTGATTTGATCTCTTAATTCCTATGCCTAAATGAGAGTTTAAATGAGTTTCTAAGATCCCTAGAAGTTCCCCTATGTGCATCTTCCCTTGAGAAAACAAAGAAAACTCCATGGAACCCATTATGCTCCATTGTCTCGGCCAAGAAGGGTTACCATAGCCAAGGATAGTTTTAAATGTTTCTAAGCCCATTTTTTAGTCATATATGATGAATGAATATGAAAGGAAGCCTTGGGAGAAATTTAGAAACCATAGAAAGTGAGATAGTGTTTTATATTCCATAATTTTACCTATAGAAGCAACATATAGTTAAGCTTTTAGTTTTGATTGTGTGATGATTTCAAAAGGCTTAAAAGGAGTGAAGAATCATATTTGAAAGGAAAGAATGGAGCTTAGAATTTATTTGAGGGGTGTTGCTTCATTAGGTGCAATTATGGAACCATAATGAGGTTTATAGATCAAGCTAGAGTCTAAGCAAGTTGTGTGGCCTTAGAATTAATTCCAAGAACCTAATTGGCTTCCATAAATTGTGTTTAGGCCAAGAGAAATCATCCCCACACTTTTGTGTATGTGTGGCCAAAAGAGGGAGCTTGGATTCAAGAGGAAAAGTGTGTAATTGTATCCAAGGTAGCTCACTCCACCTTCTTTCATGTATGATTGGTTGCTTTACTTGTCTTTGAATGTGTGTATGTATATTTTTAAGCCATGAAAAGTGTTCTAGCATGACCTTGATTCCATGGTGCCATGATATTACAATATACTTTCATATGATGTTTATAATGTGTGCTTGGGTTTTCTTGAGTGTGGTGAGCCGAAAACCCTTAGCCATGGTGAGGATGAGCCAAGAACCCTTAAGATTGGTTGAGACAAAGTAAAGAACCTCCCAAAAGTGAGATGGACTCCTAAGAGCATGGTTGAGTCCAAGAATCTTTTAAAGAATGGGTGAGGCAAGTCCAACATCCATAAGAAATTGGGTGAGGCCAATCCACTTGCTTGGCAAGCCTTTGTATGCTATGTATGACTTTCTCAAATGATGAAAATGCCTCTTGAATGTTTGCACATGTCAACATGACCATACATGCATTTATGAGACTTGTTTTGCATCTATTATGTATGATTGAATGGGAGATGAACTATTGGGATTCTTGGAATCTCATCCCCTCCTTTTTAGTGTTCTAACATGCTAGGTGGACTAAGAGAGCAAGGTAATGGAAGCCAACCACCTTGAGGATGAGAGGATGACAACAAAGTGCTTGAATTTTGTTACTTTGAAACCATACAATTGGCAAATGATGTAATCCATGGATCTATATGTATTATGATGTTATGAACACATGTAATTATGATAATATATCATGTATAAGTAGGAGAATGTATTATATGTTCACTAAAATGCAATTTGATTATGTTATGACAATGTGGCTTCTTGAATGAGTTTATGTAATTATGTATAAGTGTGGGTGAGATGGCCAAAATGAGAGGCATGAGGTTTGGGACCATTTGGGAAGCTCACAAAAGTCCTAATTATGCTTTTAGACTTGCTTAAGAGGTGCCAAATCCCAAGAAAAGTCATTTGGATATTTTGATATCCTATATGGAGCCAAAATTGACTATAATTGAACCTTATGTCACTTTTTATCCAAATGAGATCTTCTTGATATGAGATTTGTCATGCAATTAGAGCTTATTGAGATCTGTTTGAAAAGCTAAAGAACAGAATATTTGGAGGTCTAGAGAATATTTGATAAATTTTCAAAGTTGGCAAATTTTTTTAGTTTTGGTCATATCACTGTTCACTCAGGTCCAAAAATGAAATCTGTCACACAGGACTCAAATGATGTCCAATTGCCATGAAAATTTTTATACAGAGAAACTAACCATTCCCAGGGACTTGTTCCCTAGAAGCACCTCATTTAGATGTCTAGAGAGGGAGATATGAATTTTTAAAGAATCTGTCCAATATTAGAAATTTCGGCCGACCCTAGTTACTGTATGATTAAGTTTCAAGGTCTAGACATGCTTGAACCGGTATGGAGTTATTTTTTCCCTCTAGCTAACATCCACAAATTTCCATATTGGTATCATTTGTATGGATTAAATTTTTGTGGAATTAATTGAATATTTTTGAAATTTGCTATAGAATTCTGTGACAGCACCAGTGGATAAGCCTGACCTCTAAGATAATTTCGAATGTCAAACGTCTTCTGTGTTGTATGTTAAGGTTTGGAAAAATTTTTAGCATGAAGTAGACATGTGTAGCTTTCCATAATGGCTAGGAATGTATGATTGTGATGTTTCTAGAATTAGTTATGATTTTCTAAAATTTATGATAGAAAAGAGGAAAATTTGGCCGAAAATATACACATGCATTTTATGCTTCCCTTTGAGTTCCACGAGATGTAGGCCACTTTCAATGATGCAAATGAATTATATTCATGTAATTAAATTTGAAAATGTGATGTATGAGCTCATATGACCCTCGTGACACTGAATGAAATTTTTATACGTGACGCAACACTAAGAAATGCATTATTTAATGCTATTTCCCTTACCTCTTTGTGAGTTGCTCAATATAAGGCATAGAGATAGTATGAAATAAGGGTAGAAATATATGGTGTTATATTTGAGAACCCTGAAGAGCTTAAATTTTTCATTTAAAAAGCCTTTCTATAAGTATTCTAAAAATTGCCCAAAATTACTGTCACATTCAAAATTGCTATAAATGGTAACATAACCAAATTAGCTAAAGAAGAACCTCAATGAAAATGTTAGAAAACTAACCAAAGTCATTTAGGAACTAAGGAACCTAATTATGACTAGAAAGGAGGACATGTATTAGGAAGCTTACTGAGACATCGACTTGACCACTTAGTTAGCATGGAAGCATATGACCACAAAGCAAGATGAACTTACAACCATTCTTATCAAAACATCTTCATTATTTTCACATTTTGGAATACATCTAAGCATGGGTATTTGGTCAAGTGGCAATCCCTTCTATTAACCATGGATAGCATGAGATACAACTTACATAAACCTTAAAATGAGTTTTGAAATTTCTAACACATGCATGGCCGAACAAGAAGTGGTAGGATCAAGCAAACAAATATAGGATAATAAAGACAAGACAATGCCACCTTCACATCCCATTAACTTGTCACCTAGAAAATCATGTTTGGACATGGTAGTGCACCTTAACTTAGCTGTGGGAAAAATTTTTTTGCTATGAAGCTCCTTTAGATTAGTGGCATAGGCATTAGGAGATGTAGACATATAGGATAAGGGGACGGTTTAACATCTTGGAGTGTCTACCATAAATATATATATACATTATTAAGTAGTGCCTTAGGACATTAGAACCAAACATTTTATGAAGCCATTACTCATCAAAATATATGTATCCATGTGTGGTTCTGCTGTCCAAAATAGTTAGCCATGTGGACTGCCATAAGTTTCATCTAAGGCAATGAGATAGGAACGAGACATTAAGCATAAACAGTGGAGTGGGCCATGGAGGAAAGAAACTTTAATAAACAAATCTACATCTTATGTATTAACCATGCAAGATATATATATCATAGTTTTTTTTTCTTGGATATGGGAATTAAATACCAATGACACCTCATGCTTCCTTATGTAAGACGTGTACATATATGTGTGTAGATGGCATTTGATTAACCTAAATGGTGCGTTCAGCCATGAAGAAGCTAGGGATAAGAATTTTCATGTAAATGAATAGCTTAAGTAATCTAGAATAGGGACACCTATCTTGCACGGTGGAAAAAAGCTTAGTGGAAGAGAAATAAAATAAGCTAATTTCTAAACACCCATTTTGATTAATTGCTCCCACCTTTGGTTGAGAAGCACGAGCTGGCCAATATCATGATCTCCCTCCACTTTGGCTCCTTTTAGGTCAAGAGTAGAAGTGAGAGAAGGGAAGTAAAGTTTCAGTCAAACCATGAAGTTGAAGAGTGGGGAGAAAGCGTGAAGTAGAAGGGAATCTCAAGGAGAATCATTAGAGGTAAGTATAGGATAACATTTAGATTTCTTAACTACTTCCATTTGGCCAAATAAATTAATTAATTAAGATGTTTAATCTTGGTTGGACAACAACAGAATTTTGGAGGAAAGGCTATTGGGATTAAGTTGTGGACAATCAAAGGTAAGGGATTGAATTTTGCTTCCTTAAAGTCAATTGAGAATGAGAGAATGGAAGGATAGGAATATGTACACATTTGAGTATATTGGCCATGGGGATAGCATGCTAGAAATGTTCTACTTTGCCTAAGAAAAATGGTACTGAGTGACAAAGCAGAGGAGAGATATTTAGGCACCTAATAGAACCACACAACCGGCTACTAGGTAAAGGACACTCACATATATTGACATAAGTTGAAAGGGAATTAGGAATCTTGTGTAGTGAACTAGTAGCCTAACTTAAATGTGAATATTGGCCATAACCCATCCTTAATTAAAGTAATGTGTGACTAAAATTTTAGAAAAAGCAATTGGAGCAATGAAAGCTAAGGAATAACTTTACATAACAACAGTGACGAAATAGATAGCTAGCATGGTATTCTGTCCGTTTACATACATAATTGCACTGAATGATTTCTAAATTTCTTACACTATGTATGGTTGCATATATGCCCACTAAGTGACTCTCATGAGTACTAGATCACTGTTATTCGCTAATGACCGAAGTATGTTAGCCTAACGAATGAAAATACCCTGTTACTTGGGATTTACATGCTTCTACACTGAATTGTGCATCGACTGTATTTTTTTTATTCAATGTTCCTTATGTGTGTATACCATGAATCCATTGTTATCTACTAGGATTAAATCTCATTGTAAAGCTAACCATTTTTTCAGGTGGTATCCATACTACAGATGGAGTCAGTTCCGCAGAGGATAACCATACCAATTAGTAGACTATGTACTGACTGTAGTTAGTTGTAAATTCATTAAATCATGTTAAATGCTAAAGTTTGGCCCTAAATGAGTAGGTAATTTTGTTTTGTTAACCTCTCATTGGTTTCTGTATAAATATAATACACGAGGAATTTACGTATGTTTAACGATGACACTTATCAAAACTATCGGACTCTATGTACAAGTTATCTCTCGCAATTGTGTTTGCATGAAGCTGATTATCATAATTTTGGATGCAATTCTAGATAATCATATGTATTGAATTGATGGGAAGAGACCGCGTTAAAGTTGGTATAGAGACTTCTTGAGTGGACTAAAACAACCAAACATATGTAATATGATATTGTTGTGTTGCCATGTTTTATAGATATTTAATGTTTGCCTCTTGTGGACATAGTTAGAGAAGGAATTTAAAGTCCAAATTTTTATAGTAGATTATCCATTTCTTGAATTTGAAATCTGGAAAATTAGAGAATTTTTGGAGTAAGACAGATTAGGAAACTACTCTATTATTGTCACCTAACTTCTGCACAGGATAGTTTTGAGCAGATTTTATAATCAATCTTGTTAAATAGGTAAATGTAGGAGTTAATGGACAAAATTTTATGGGAGGATAGCTAAGATATGTAACCTTCAATCTAGAAAATTTCATAATTTTCTAGGTTCATTTCCTAAGCTAATTAAGCCAGAAACAGACACCCTTAGGTGCAGTGGACTCAACTAAGGTAGGCAATGAGATCACATTGGTTAAAGGGCTATCCATGAGAATTTTTAAAAACTGTTTTAGTGGCTTATATTCAACATAATAGGGAGTCAATCTACCAATTTTTATGTTTTTTAGATAACATTTGATGGGTGAAAAAAAATTCCACAAAAATAGGTGCGAAGTTATAAGCAGGCTAGAATTTCAGTAATTCCATTTCCCTACAATGAAGTAAGAACCTATAGCCTAATCAGAATAACAACTTTATCAACTTGTGGTTTTCTTGTGAAAATGATAAGGGATATCTAGGTATGACAATTATGAAAATGCCATTACGTTATGTAACTATTTCATTAAATTTTGTCTGGTTATTTTACCTTTTGTTTCAACACACCTTTAGCCTCTTATTTTCATTACTTAATATCTAAATCATTATTCTAATTTTTCTAGACCTTAACCAATTCATTTCAAAGGGCTTACTTTTAAAACGTATTCATTTTCATTGTTTTTATGAAAGTTGGACATTAAGTTGAAAATTTGACGGGCTGTGTTGTGCAACCCTCAAAATAAAATTAGGTTGAAAAATATATAGCCAGTGGTGCAATGAGTGGATCGTCGCATAACCCTCAAAATAATACTATGCTTGATAGAATATGCAATTAATGGCACAACCTAGGTCATCTCCCTTGGAATTGGCGTTCAATGTTTAATTGAGTTTTTCAAATATTAAAAGACTCTAAAATTTCCTAAATTAAGGGGGTTTTGATTTAATTAAACTAGCCTAAAACTGAATTGAATTAAAATTCCTAATTACTATCTAATTGAATGAATTATGGTCTTGTGACTAGCTTTGGATTCGTCCCTTGGTATCCACTATCCTCATCCTAATCCAATTATGATTAATTCTGGCCTAAGAGTTCCTAATTGTGTTCATAACAATTTATCTTGAGTTACCATGCAAGATTCAAGAAATCAACGATCTAATGTTGAATTGAAACCTCACATCCAAATTAAATTGTCAATTCTTGTTTTTAAGATCAATGAACATCTAAATTTATTGATTAACTAATTTGATTAGCCTCTGAATCATCCTAAATATTTAATTAACCAACTAAACATTAAGGAATCTTCAAATTAAACAATTAAGCTCACTCATGTATTTTATCGAACACCTCCAAAGCATACATGGGAATTCAGATAATATTGGAATTAATCAGATCAATTAATCAACAAAAATACTTCCTTAACCAGCCACTAATTATAATTACACAAATTTCCTTATCAAATATGTCTTAACTAAGAAAATAAATGAAAGAGAAAAAAATGTAGGAAAATAGAAAAGTCCTAGCCCAAAATTTTGAATATTCTCCATGGATTCAAGCTTCTCCAAGAGCTTCCTCCTTGCTAGCCTCAAGATGGATTAGAGTTTCATGGAATGTAGATGGAAGATGGATGGAATGGGAAATAGAATGAGTGAAGGCATGGTGGATGTGCTGGATGAAGGAGTGAATGGAATGGGAGAATGGTTTGATGGATGGATGCCCCGTTCCGAATGAATGGATGGTCGAATAAATAGGCAAGGGGTTGCTAAATTATAGAGACGTGAGTTGGTGGAATTGTGAATGGACTAGGATATCTTAATGGATGAAGGAAGCGTGCAGAATGAAGTCTCCTTCCACTTCACGTATCAGCTCACGTGTTGCTTTAGCTCCTTTTCTATACTATTCACATGCTTCTTCTAATGCACCTTCATATCAGCTTTTACATGGATTCTCTTCATATATATATATGATGGAGCTGCATGGATGTGGGTATGAGAGTGGGCCCCATTTTAAATATAATATTCGAATTCATGTAAGCTACCTTCTTTTCACGTAGCTTTCTTCTTGTTTCTGCTTCCCTTCGTTCTGCTCGTGCTCTGTGTTGCTCAGCTCATGCATCCTTTTCAGCGTCACTCTTCTGCTCTCACCCCTCTGCCCAGACCGAGAAGGATATTCAACCCAACAACCAGTATTATAGCATCTTTTACGTTAGCTTTTTGAATCATCCCCACGTGAAACCAAAACAGAGCATCATGAAGACGTGGCTTTTCTGCACCATTCAGTACGTGTTTTTCGCATGAACTCTAGCCCCATACTGCTAAGCTTCTTCATGTGGTTCAAGCGCTTTTTAACCAGTAGCTCGAACTTGCTTTCTTCTAATCCAAACGTAACTTCTTTTCCAGCTCTGTTTCTGCTCGAGTTCAGCTCGTTTTTAACGTGTAGCTTCTGCATGCAGCTTCTCATTTCCTTCTTCGCTTTATTATTCACGTGCCCAGCCTCTCTTTATCTTCTTCATATGGCCCCCAGCGTTTGCATCGTCCAGCTTCAGCGTTGTTCAGCTCGCTCAGCCCAGCTTCATCTGTTGCCTTTATTTCCAACTTCTCCCATCGTCTTCCTCAACTCGTTTTCAGCTGTTTCTGCATGAGTGTGAGCTCAGCTGGTGCTTCCTCTTTAACTCGTGTTGCTCTTCCAGCCTCTTCTTCTTGCATGCACATACTTCTCTCCTTCTCTCATGCATCCAGCCCATGTTGCTCCTTCAGCATCAGCTCGTTGCTTCTACAACCAATAGCTCGAGCTTCTCTTCTTATGTTTGCATGCTCTGTTTTGCTTCCAGCTTTGCTCACAGCACATACAACTTGAGCTTCTCCTTTGTTTTTGTAGCATAGCTTCATGTGAATGGGTGCAACGTGAGAGTTGTGCTGCATGTGTGAAGAGTGTTGCTTCAACGTGAGTGAGCTGCCTTCCATCCAAAAATCCCTCTTTCTAGTTGCAAAGTGTGGCTTCCTTCATGTAGTTTAGCTCTTGATTCAATCTTGAAGCTTCAATCATTTTCCAAATTAATTTCTATCCTTAAAATTCCCATTGCCCAACAAAATTCTGCACAAAAGAGTGAGAAAAATCAAATAGGAATTTTCACAAAATTATTTAAGCTAAATTTATGCATTAAAATCCAATAATTTGTAAATTAATTCCTAAAACGTAGAAAATGGCTATTAAAAAAAATTCCAATTAATTAGACTCCTAGAACCATATTTGGAACTAAAATGTCTAAATTAAGGAGAATAAAATGTATATAAATTATGCTTATCATGCAACCTAGGTCATCTCCTTTGGAAATAGAATTCAATGTTCAATTGTCTTTTTTAAGTATTAAAAGACTCTAAAAATTTCCTAACTAAGGGGGCTTTGATTGACTTAAACTAATTAAAATGAAATCGAATTAAAATTCCTAATTGCTACTTAATTGATGAATTATGGTTGAATGATGGACTTGTGACTAGCTTTGGATTCGTCCTTTGGTATCCACTATCCTTATCCTAATTCAATTGTGATTAATTCTGGCCTAAGAGTCCCTAATTGTGTCCATAACAAGTTATCTTGGTTTACCACTCAAGAATCAAGAGATTAACAAAGTAATGTTGCATTGAAACCTTAATCCCGCATTAAATCATTAACTTTTGTCATTAGGATCAACGTACACTTCAATTTGATTGATTAATCGATTAATTAGCCTCTGAATTATCATCCTAAGATGTTTAATTAACCAATTAAACTTAAAGGAATTCTCAAATCAAACAATCAAGCACATAATCTTATTCACGCATTTCATCAAACACCTTGATGGCATACATGGGAAATTAGATAATAATGAAAAATCTAACACTAAATCAATCAAATAAGCAGTCAAACAATATCCTAATTAGTGTCTAACTAGCCACTAATTGCCATTACACAAATTCTCAATCAAATACGACTTAACCAAGCTTGTACAAGAAAAAGAAAAAGTGTAAGAAATTAAGAAAATCTTAGCCAAAATTCTGAGTTCTTCTCCATGGATTCAAGCTTCTCCAAGGACTTCTTCCAAGCTAATCACAAGATGGAATTAAGCTCTGATTAGATGGATGGATGGAACTGAGAAGAATGGAGGAAAAATGGCTCTGCGTGGAGTGGACAATGGATGCGAATGAATGATGATGAATGGGTTTGCGAATGGAATGACGAAGTATATATCTGGATGAATGTGTGTGTTTTTAACATGAATGCCTCCTCCCTAATGCTGCCATGAGTGCATTTTAATCTTCTCACGTGGTTTCTTTTATTTTCATGTGCTCAGCCCTCTCATTCCTTCTCATTGCCCATAGCTTCTTTCTCTTTATTTATATATGAATCACGTGCTTCCTCTTGTGTATATAAGTGTGGGCCTCATTCCTTCCATGTGTGCATGCTCCATCATAGCTTCTCATGTGGATTTTGAATCTTCCATGCACGTCCCTCTCCAGTGTTGTTCTCTAGCCTTAACACCCAAGCCATGCCTCATGTAACTGCTACATGGAAGTATACGTGTATGTGTGTGTGTGTTTCCATGTGCATGAATATGTGTGCTTCGACTCATGGGTATGAAGGAGTGGATGTAAAAGTGAGTGTGTGTTAGTGTAGTGGTTGGTCCATAGAGATGCTGCCTTCTTGAGATGTGGAAATGTGCTGCTATGCATGTGAGTGACCATGTGTGATGTGTGTTACGTGGGTAAATGAAGATGGACTAGACCCATACGTGTTAGTGTGAGCTATAGTTTGCTTTTGAGTGCTGTGAAGTGTGACCACGTGGCTTGCTTACAAGCTAAATGGAGTGGGTTTATGGGTGAATGAAAGTGCTACGTGTGGTGAATGGAAGTGGATAAAAGTGATTAGTAAGTGAAAGCATAAGAGTGTGTTTCTTGATGTTGCTTCTTGTGTGAATGTGCTACAACATGGAGCATGGAAGCTTGTGTGAGCTTGTGTGTGTGTCTTCCACGAGAGAAACAAGGGAGTTGGAGCTTACTTCTTCTTAAAACCCATTGCTCCTATTCAAATGCTATTTTATTCTTCCATTCCAATTCTATTACCCATAAAAAATCTGCAGGAATAATAGGAAGAATATTTACAAAATTATTTGAGATAAAATCGAGCATTAAAAACCAATAATTTGAAAATTAATTCTGAAAATGTAGAAAATGGCTATTCCAAATCAAATTCCATTCAATTACATCCATTAAGCCACATTTAATTATTAAAAGCTTAACTTAAGGAGAATAAAATATATAAAAAATCATGTTTATCAAGTTTTCAAATGATACTTAGAATGTTTTATTTGGTTTGCTTGAGTGCGGTGAAGCCAAGAATCCACTAACTATGGTGAGGATGAGCCAATAACCCTTGAGAATGGTTGAGACTAAGTCTAGAGTCTCCTAAGAGTACGGTTTAGTTTAAGGCCTTTAAGAAAAAGGGTGAGGCAAGTCCAATAATCTTGAAGAGAATGAGTAAGGCTAATCTACTCACTTGGCAAGCCTATGTATGCTTTGTATAACTTGTTCAAATGCCAAGAATACTTTTTGAATGATCACACATTCCATTATGCTCATGCATGCATTTTTAAGACTTGAATTGCATTCTTTATGTATGATTGAAAGGGAGATGAGCTATTGGGATTCTTTGAATTCATTCCCTCCCCTCCAATATATTAACATACTAGGTGGACCAAATGAGCAAGGTAATGTAAGTCACCAAGTTAGGAGATGAAAACATGACAACAAAGTGCTTAGTTTTGCTTCTGTTGCAGCCATATGAATGACATATGATGTATCCTATGATGGAATGGTTGTATAATCATTTGAACATATGTAATTACTCAAATATTTGATGTATGTATGAGTTTCGGTGCCAAATGAATGGTAACGCACATTTTGGGTAATAAATGGCAATTTCAAGTGTATGTATTCTTGTGTATGATTTGGGGTGAGAGTGTAAGTTTTAAATTTTTGGGTTTTTGCACCTTTGAGACAAGTTTAGTAGATTATTGTGTGCTTTTGCATGTGCTCAAGTGGCCATGGTTGCCTTAGAAACCAAAATGGACCGTTTGGACCCCTTATAAGGCATAAAAGTGACCATTTTGCAACCCAATATCAAAATTTGACCAAATGAATGAATTTGCCCTTGAAATTTGGCATGCATATAGATCTCATCCAAAGTATTTTAGAAAGCTAAAGATTAGATTATTTAGAACTCTATGAAATTAATTATGATTTTTAAAAATTGGCATATTTCTGCTATTCTGATGCAGACACTATTTATTTAGTCAGTTGCTTGGGCTATGTCATTCGAGAAACAAATAATATCTAATGCTTTTGAAATTTTATATACATAAACTCAGCATGATAAGTTTTCCATGGCCATCAATATCACCCCATTTGGACCTCTGAGCAGGGAGATATGAATTTTTGAAGTTGGACGATAATACCAATAACGATAGGCAAGCTCTGGTACTGTTCCATCAATTTCTGATGAGTAGATGCCTCTGTCTTGGTCTAAATTTATTTTTACAAAAGTAGAAATTTGTACCTTTCCAAAATGGTAAATTATGCTTCTTTTAATTTTTTTAGAATTAGTTATAATTTTTCAAAGTTTATGTCAGAATTCTAAAATTCTACCCGAGGCTACATTATTAAATTTCGTGTGTAACACCATAAATTCTAGCTCATTTTATGCCATTTGTAACACCATAAATTGTAGCTCTTCTCATGCTTTTAAATGGCATAATATCATGAACCATATAGGTTTCTCATAGAAAAAGTAAGGAAAATGGAATTATTGTCGTGTTACGTCAAATCTAAAAATTGTAATTGGTGTCGTGTGGACTATATGAGCCCATACTATACATTCTCATATTTATTTACATCAAAACAACTCATTTGCATCACAAAATCATGTCTATAACTCATAGAAATCGAAATGGAGCATGGAATATGGAGATTTATTCTCAACCAGATTGTCTCCATTTTCTTTGAAAAATTATAACTAAATCTAAAAAAATCAAAATCATGCAATCTTGGTCATTCTGGAAAGCTTTAGATGTCTACTTCACATTAAAAATATTCTCAGATCATAACAGTCATCACAGAAGACGTTTGATATCCAAAATAGTCCAAAGCTCTAATTGAATTCTGCAAAAAAATTTGAAAATGTCTAATTAATTCCACAAAAATCCAATCTATGTAAATGATACCAATATGGAAATCTATGGATGTTAACTAGAGAGAAAAAATATCTCCAGATCAGTTCATCAAGCCCAAACCTCAAAATTCAATGGAATAGTACTTCTGGTCAGGCAATTTTACTGATACTGGATAGAAATTTTAAAAATTCATATCTCCCTCTCTAGATGTCCAAATGAGGTGTTTCTTGTTGAGACGAGTCACTGTGATTATCTAGTTTCTCTATATAAGATTTCATGGCAATTAGACATCATTTGAGCCTCGTGTGACAGAGTTTAATTTTAGACCACATGAATAGTGCAGCAAACCGGAAACTATGAAAATTGTCAATTTGAAAAATCATCAAATATTTTGTAGACCTCCAAAAATTATGATCTTTTGCTTCTCAAAAGCTCTCAATAAGACCTAATTGCATGCCAAATTTCAGATCAAGACTAACTCATTTGGCCAAAAAGTGACATAGGGATCTATTATGGTCAAAATTAGCTCCATATGGGGTACCAACTTTGCCAAATGGCTTTCCCTTGGTTGTGGTAACTTTTGGGCAAGTCTAAAAGCACATTTAAGAGTTGTGTGAGCTACCCAAATTGTCCCAAACCTTATGCATCTCATTTTGGCCATTCAACCCACACTTATGCACATTTCCATTAAACTTCCATATTGCATACTTTGGCATTACATACTCAAAGTAAATGCTAGAGGTCATACATGTAGACATCACATAATAGCATATTCATACATGTCTCAAGGGTCATAGACCATTTACAACATCATATACATCATATGGTACAATCATGGTCTTAAAGTGGCAAAAGCTAAACATATAATTGTCAATCTCCTTCCTTTAGTGTTGTTGGCTCCCATTAGCATATCCACTTAGTTTACCTAGCATGTTACATCATTGGAGAGGAGGGGATGAGATTCAAAGAATCCTAATAGCTCACCTCCCATTCAACCATACATAATATGTGCAAAGCAAACTTTACAAATGCATGTATGGAGAAAATGGAAGTCATGGACATTTAAAAAGCAAACTTGGCATATGAACAAATCATACAAGACATTCAAGAGCTCCCCAAGTATTTGGATTGGCCTCACACTTCTCCTCATGGATTTTGGATTTGCCTCATCCATTCTTTAAGAGCTTTGGACTCAACCATACTCTTCGGAGCCCACTTTGTTTTTGGGAGACTCTTTACTTTGTCTCAACCAAGCTCAAGGGTTCTTGGCTCATCCTCACTAGAAGGAAGAGTTCTTGGCCTCTCCACACTCTAGCAAACTCATACAAATATCATGTATTTATTTGAAAACATAACATGGCATTAAGAATCATGGCATATAAAGGCATGCTAGCATAATTTTCATAGCTTGAAAAGACTCATACACATATTCTAAAATAAGCTAAACACACATCCATGCATGAGAGAAAGTGGAAAGAGCTACCTTGCACACAATCATAAACTTTTTCCTTAGATTTCAAGCCTTCTCTTTCGGCCATACACCCATAAATTGGTGCAGATGGTATCTGTTGGCCTAGATACAATTTATGGGAGCCAATTAGGTTTATGAAACACATTCTAAGGCTACATAACTTAGTGAAACACTAGATTGTTCTATAGGTTCTATTATAGTCCATAATTGCACCTAATGAAGAAACAGCCCTCAAATGATTTTTAGGCCTAAATCTTTCCTTTCAAATATGATTCTTGACCTCTTTTAAGCCTCTTGGAGTCATTACACTATGAAAACAAAAGCCTAACATCATGTTGCTTCTTTAGGTCATAATATGGAACCTAAGGCACCAAATTACTTTCCATTAGTTTTAAATTTTTTCCAAGGCCTCCCCTCATTTTCATTCATCAAATATGACTCAAGAATGACCTTAGAAAAATTTAAAACTCTCCCCCACACATAAAACCCTCCTTGGCCGAGACCATGAGCATTTTTGGGCCACTTGGAGTTCTCTTACTTTTCTTGAAGGAGGAAGCTTGTGGCGAGCATCTTAGGTGTCTCAAGAACTCAATTATACTCTTAATTAAACTTAGGAAGCATCACATAAGTTCAGAATTTGAAAGGTGCACTAGAAACCCTAGGTTTTGCATCTTGAATCCTAATGCCTATTTCATGGTTTTCTTTGCATATTCTTATTCCTCTCCATCAAATACCTAAGATTCATGCTTGGTTGGGCTTGAAAATCAGATCTTCATAGGGTTCTTAGTGTAGGTCAAAATGGAGAAGAAAGGAACATCAACATAGCTACCATAGAATGCATTTTTACCTTGTTTCCTTGGTTAGTTTGGCTTGAATCTTGCTTTCTCCAAGCTCTTCTCTTCAAATCCGAAAATTCCCCTCTGTTCTTCCTTCAAAACAGCCCTCAAAACTCCAGAAAAATCATGGAGAAGAAGAGGGAAAAAGAGGAGAAGAGATTGGTGGAGAGAAAGCATGAAAAACAATCAAATTTCCATACCTAAATGCTTGAATTTTTCCTCCTTCTTCTCTTCCCTTGGTGCACCACTCTCCTAGGGTTTTGCTTCTGGTTTAGGGTTGGAAAATCTCAAGTGAAATGAGGGAGAGTGTGAGGCACCACCTATATATAGCTAGGGCAAAAAGACTTTTTCAAAAATTCCAATATTGCCCTTTATACTTTGCATTTTCGTTTCTTTTTATTTTTAGCTCCTTTTTGAGAACCGTCTTTTCCATTATAATATTTAGGTTCCCAATTTAATAAAATGCCTTTGGAATCACTCAATTTAGAGCTAAAACCTTATCGAATAAACTGGTCAAAGTTTGGGCCAACTAATATTGGAAAACGTCCATCGGAGGGGTTTTAACTGTCCCGAGCCTTTCCATGGTTTTCAGGGCCTTTGAGAACCCTGGGGAACTCAAAAATTTCATTTAAAAAGTCATCCTATGTGAATTCCAAAATTTGCTCAAAATTACGAAAATGCCATTACGTTTCGTAAGCTTTTTGTAAGAAATTATTTTTTCATTCTAGCTCTGTTTTTCTTTCCTTCTGACCCTTGGATTCTCATTTTTAGGAGTCTAGAATGCTTCTCAAATTTTTTAGGACCTTAACTACATCATTTCGAGGGACTTCCTTTTGTATTCAGTGAGTTTCGTTCGTTAATGGAGAAACGGTACGTTACGTTTCTCACGTTTTCTTTCATTTTCAAAAAACTGGATATTACATCATGTGAATCCTTCATTTGCACGAGTTCTAGGCCACTGCTTGGAATGGTTATGAGTTTTATTTGTATAATTAAATATGAGAACAAGTTGGATGACTTCATATGATCTACAGGACACCAAATAAAAAATTTATTTGCGACATAACGCGATTTAATAGAATATTTTAATAGCTTTTCTTGTGAACTTTGTAAAATTCAAGGAAATGAATATAGATATGGCATGAGATGAGTCACAAGATTATGGTGTTACACTTTATTGGTGTCAAAGCAAAGGTTCAGGCTCTTGATGTGGGTTGTGGCTTATGCATGTGAGTTGCCTTGATATATATGAGTTATTTCTGGATGAACTGAGTGTGATGGTGGTGAGTGTGTTCCTTGTTAATGCTAAAGTTTGTTACAATATTTCAGAGCCATGGTGAACACTAGGAGAGGTAGGCTACAACACCATAATTTCTTAACTCATTTCATGCTATTCTCATGTCTTAAAAAATGCATCTCACATAGGAGGCAAGAAAAAGCAATTAAAATAATGAATATTTTAGCGTTGCGTAGCATATAAATTTTTCATTCGGTATCCAATGGACCATGTGAGCCCATGTATCACATTCTCATATTTAATTACATAGATACAACTCATTTCCATCACCAAAAGTGGCCTAGAACTCGTGCAAGGCAAGGGAATACACAAAATCCATTGTTGTTATTTTAGCCAGAATTTTCCCTTTGCTATCATAAACTTTGAAAAAATCATAACTAATTCTAGAAAAATCAAAACCATACACTCTTTACCATTCTAGAAAGATACAGATATATACATTATGCTAAAAATATGTACAGGTTATGAAACATAATGAAGAAGACGTTTGACATTCAAAAAAGTGTAGAGGTCTGACTGGTTATTGGTACTGATACAACTTTTTACTATAAACATAAAAAGTGTCCAACTAATTCTACAAAAATCTAATCCATAAAAATAATACCAATTTGGAAAGCTATGGATGTTAGATAAAGGAAAAAAATAACTCTAGACTAGTTTAGGTATACCCAAACCTCAAAAACTAATCAAATAGTAACATAGGTCAGTTTGGACACCTGATACTGGATAGAAATTTCAAAAATTTATACCTCCCTCTCTAGACATCTAAATGTAGTGCTTCTAGTTAGCACAAGCCTAGGAGTGTCTAGTTTCTTCCTATAAATTTTCATGGAAATTGGATTTCATTTGCCCCTTGAGTGACATAATTTAATTTTGGACCAATGTGAACAGTACCTAAACCAAAATAAAAAAAATTTTCCAACTTTGAAAATTCATCAATTGTTCCATAGAACTCTGAAAATTTTGCACTTTAGCTTCCAAAAAATTTTTCAACAAGCTGTAGATGCATACCAAATCTCAGACCAAGAAGAGTTCATTTGGATAAAAAGTGGTATAGGTTTCCAATATGGTCAATTTTGCTCCATATTAGATACCAAATGTGCCCAAATGGTCTTTCTTGGTGTTTGGCACCACTTGGGCAAGTTTAAAAGCATGAATATGACTTGTATGAACTGCCCAAGTGGTCCCAAACCTCATGCATCTCAATTTGGCCATTCCACTTCCATTTATACATACATTTTCATAACACTAGTTTTACCATTACATGTCCAAAATGCACATTTTCATACATACAACCTTAAACTTTATTTGTACATGATACATTAGCATAATTATACATGTTCATAGGATCATAGGACATATATAATAATGGATTACAATATTTGCCACTCACATGGCCTTAAAGAAACAAAATCCATGCACTTTGATGTCACACTCTCATCTCTCAAGTGGTTGGCTCCCATTTCTTTGTTCTCTTAGTCCACCTAGCATGTTAGAACATTGGAGAGGAGGAAATGAGATTCAAAGAATCCCAATACCTCATCTCCTTTTCAATCACACATAAAAGATGCAAAACAAGTCTTACAAATGCATGCATGGGCATCATAAAGTGTGCAATCATGCAAGAAGCACTCTTGGCATTTGAACAAGACATACATGGCATACATAGGCTTGCTAAGTAAGTGGATTAGCCTCACCTATTCACTTGTAGATTTTGGACTTGCCTCACCTATTCTTTAAGAGGTTTTTGACTCAACCTTACTCTTGGGAGTCAACCTTACTTTTGGTAGACTCTTTACTTTGTCTCAACCAATTCTAAGGGTTCTTGGCTCATCCTCACTATGGCTAAAGGTTCTTGGCTTTACCACACTCAAGCAAACCAAAGCAAGCATCATAAATATCATTTAGAAACATAATGTATCATCATGGTACCATGGCATATGAAATCATGATAGAATACTTTTCATGGCTTAAAACACACATACACACATTTAAAGACAAGCCAAGCATACATTCATGCATGAGAGAAGGAGGAGTGAGCTACCTTGGATGCAACCACACACTTTTCTCCTTGAATTTGCTCTCCCTTCTTTGGCTTCACACACACAAAGGTGTGGGAATGATTTCTCGTGGTCTAAACACAATTTGTGGAAGCCAATTAGGCTCATGGAATTAATTCTAAGGCCACACACCTTCCTTAAACACTAACTTGATCTATAAACCCCTTTATGGTTCCAAAAATGCACCTAATGAAGCAACACCCATCAAATAAGTTCTAGACTCCATTCTTTCCTTTCATATATGATTCTTGACTCCTTTTAAGCCTATTGGAATCATCACACAATTGAAACAAAGAGTCTAACTACATGTTGCTTCTTTAGGTCATATTATGGAACATATAAGGCCAACTCACTTTCTATAGTTTCTAAATTTTTTCCAAGGCTTGCCCTCATCTTCACTCATCATATATGACTCAAAAATGGGTTTAGAAAAATTTAAAACTCTCCCTAGGTATGCCAACCCTCTTAGGCTGAGACAATAAAGCATAATGGCCTTCATGGATTTTGCTTTGTTTTCTTAATGGAGGAAGCACATAGGGAGACTTCTAGGGATCTTAGGAGCTCATTTAAACTTTCATTTTAGGCATAGAAATTAAGATATCAATTCAAATTTTACAAAGAGTACATGAAACCCTAGAATTTCTATCTTGAATTTCCATGGTTACTTGTTAATTTCCTTTGCATATTCTTATTTTCCACACTCTTTTTCCTAAGATTCACCCTTGGTTTTATCAAAAATCCAAGCCCTCTCATTGCTTCTTGAGTGAAGTGAAAAATGGAGAGAAGAGGAGCAAGGGGTAGCAATCATGGAAGAAGAAATTACCTTGTTTTTCCTTGTTTCTCACTTAAATGTTTCCTTCTTTGGCCTCTTCTCTTCAAATCCAAAATTTCCTCTTAATTTCTCCCTTAAAACAGATTCATATACTTTAATACAATCATAAGAAATAAAGGAGAATGGAGGAGAAGAGGTTTGGAAAGGAAAGGGCATGAAAAACTACTAAAAATTCATACCTTTAGCCTTTGATTTCTCCTCCTCTTCCTCTTCCTCTTCCTCTAATGCACCACTCTCTTAGGGTTTTTTCTTTGGTTTGGGATAGAAACATATGAAGCTAAATAAGTGGAAGAGTGGGGCACCCTATATATATAGGTGGGAGGAAGGAAGACTTTTCAAAAAATTTTATTTTGCCCTTCATTCTTGGCATTTTCATTTCTAATTTGTTTTAGCTCCTTTTTGAGAACCATCTTTTCCATTATAAAATTTAAGTTCCCAATTTAATAAAATCCCTTTGAAATCACTCGAATTAGAGCTAAAACCTTCTTGAATAAATTTGTCAAAGTTTGGGTATACCGACATTAGAAAACATCCACTAGAAGGGTTTTAACTGTCCCGGGGCTTCCCATAGTTTTCAAGGCCTCTGAGAATCCCAAATAACTCAAAATTTTCATTTAAAAAGCCCTTCTATGTGAATTCCAAAATTTGCTCAAAATTATAAAAATGACATTACATTTTGTAAGTTTTTTGTTAAATTTTGTTTCTTCATTCTAGCTCCATTTTTCTCTTCATTTGAGCCTAGAATTCTCATTTTTAGGAATCTATAATGTTATTCAAATTTTTTGGGACCTTAATTAATTTATTTTGGGGGACTTGCTTTGAAAATATACCCACTTCTATTGTTTAACAAAAAGTGGATATTACATAGGCCTTATAGAAGGCTCATGTAGATGATAGAGCTGAGCCTAGTAATCCAGTAGCTAGAGCCTTTCAGGTTATTATGGCTCGCCTGGATCAGTAGTAGGCCGTGATTGCGCAGTTATAAGAATGACTTATTGAGAGAGATAGCCAAGGCCCTACACCTCTGCCTCCATAGCCACCATAGCACTTAGATCGTCTCGAGCATTTAGGGGTGACTCATCTTGATCCGCAGCCACACGTACAAATGGTTGCTCCTACTCCACCAGCTCAAACACCTCTAGCCTTGGAGCAGCCTTCTACCAAATAGATCATTACTCAATTCAAGAAATTCGGGCCTCCTACCTTTGATGGTGAGATGAATATAGAAAAAGCTGAGGCTTGGACTATGCAATTAGAGAAGATCTTCCGACTGATGGGGTGTACGTCTGAGCAGAAAGCTGCTATGGCTATTTTTCAATTAGAGAAGTAAGTAAACTATTGGTGGAGGGGCACTGGGCCTATTTTAAGGGTGAGGAACCTCCCGATTACTTGGAAGGCATTCCTCTAAGCCTTTTATGAAAGATATTTCCCTAGTTTTGTCAGAGATGAGAAAGAGTCATAGTTTGTACTCCTGAGATAGATAAAAGGTATGTCTGTGGACCAGTACATGGCCAAATTTATAGAGCTCTCCATATATTCTTCATATTACAGAAGCATGATGATGAATGCTGAAGAGCAAACAAATTAGAGAAGAGTTTGCTTCCAAAAATTAGAGATAGGGTAGTTCCATAGAGAATTAGAAACTTTAATACCCTAGTTGAGATATGCAGACTGACAAAAGTGAACCTTAAAACAGTGCAGCCTACCTCAAGTGCCAGACCACCCCTCCCTGAGCCCAAGAGGCCTAGAGAGGAAACACAAGCCACTACTATGAGCAGGAGAGGTGAAAAGAGTCAGTGGAATAGAAGAGGCAAAGGAGGAGGACTCAGTCTAGTAGAGGTAGTTCTGCGCCTATAGCTTATCCCCAGTGTGGCAGGAACCATGGAAATAGACCATGTTATACTAGGCAGAATATGTGTTATATATGTAGTAGGCTAAGACACATGGCCAAGGACTGAATGCAGACTCCTCAACAATACTCACAGTAGAAGGAGATGGTTCCTGCTCCCAGACCTCAGACCTAGGGTAGAGTCTTTGCCTTGTTACAATATGAGGCTAGCCGGTCCCCGAGTCTGATTTAAGGTACTATTAAAATAAATGATTTTTCTGTAACTGTATTATTTGATTCAAGTGCTAGCCACTCTTTTATATCATATGATTATGTTAGGAGATTGGGTCTGAGTATGCATACACTACCATATTATTTACATGTATCTACCCCTATAGGAAACTGAGCCATTACCTCCCATGCTTGCTTGAATTATGTGGTCCAGTTTAATTATTGTTATACCACTCTTGATTTGATATGTAAGCCCTTTGTTGACATTGATCTAATCATTGGCATGAACTAGATATCTATAAATAATGCCACACTTAATTGTTTTCATAAATATATTACTTTATCTAAGTGTGGGACTACGCCTAGTATGAGGACTGAGTTATCTATTATGACCACCTCTTAGGCTGAGAGATCTCTAGGGCATGGTTGTTAGAGATACCAAATTTTCTTTTCAGTTCAAACTGAGGTAGAAGAGGGTATAGAGGATATTCTAGTAGTGACAGAGTTCCCAGAGGTATTCTCTAGAGAGATTAGCGAACTACCCCCAGAGAGAGAAGTTGAGTTTCCTATAGACATTATACCTGGGGTAGGTTTGATGTCTAAGGCCCAGTATAGAATGGCTCCCACTGAGCTAGCTAAGATTAAAAAGTAGATAGAAAAGCTTTTAGAGAAGGGTTTCATTAAACCCAACGTCTCGCTGTGGGAAGCTCTAGTCTTATTCATAAAGAAGAAATATAGGAGCCTTAGACTATGTATAGAATACGAGGAGCTCAACAAGATAACCATTAAGAATTACTACCCTCTTCCCCACATAGATGACCTCCTAGATCAGTTAGTAGGAGCATTATTATTCTCTGAGATAGACCTCAGGTCGGGATATCATCAGCTTAGAATAAAGGCTAAAGATATCCCCAAGACAACATTTAGAACGAGATACGAGTATTATGAATTTTTAGTTATGTCTTTTGGGTTGACGAATGCACTTGCAATGTTTATGGATTACATGAATAGAGTGTTCAAGCCATACCTAGGTAAATTTGTAGTTGTCTTCATAGGTGACATTCTCATTTATTCTAAAAGTAGAGAAAAATATGAGCAACACCTGAGATGTGCCCTAGAAACCCTGAGAGAGAAATAGTTGTATGTTAAACTTAGTAAATGTGAGTTCTGGCTCATTGAAGTTCAATTCCTAAGCTATGTGATCTCCCAGGTAGGGGTCATAGTAGATCCCTATAAAGTAGAGGTAGTATTATAGTGGGAGAGACTTAGGACAGTGACCGAGATCAGGAGCTTCCTAGGTTTAGCAGGTTATTATAAGAGATTCATTTAAGGATTTTCTCAGATAGAGATGCTATTGACCAGGCTCACTAGAAAGAATGCACCATTTGTGTGAGATGATAAGTGTGAGAAAAGTTTTTAAAAGTTAAAGCACAAGTTAACCACGACCCCAATTTTAGTAATTCTTAACCTTAGAGAGACTTTTGTAGTCTATAGTGATGCCTCTAAGAATAGGTTAGGATGTGTGCTTATACAGAAAGGTCAAGTGGTAGCATATGCCTTTAGACAGTTAAAACCTCATGAAGAAAATTATCCCACACATAACCTAGAGCTAGCGGTAGTAGTGTTTACT
This sequence comes from Erythrophleum ivorense, assembly GCA_026724425.1. Lineage (NCBI taxonomy): Eukaryota > Viridiplantae > Streptophyta > Magnoliopsida > Fabales > Fabaceae > Erythrophleum > Erythrophleum ivorense. The sequence continues at coordinate 29,364,840 of JAIUCV010000008.1, forward strand.
TTGAAAATATGGAGAAACTACTTATACGGGGTAGCTATAGAAATATACAGTGACCATAAGAGCCTTAAATATTATTTGAATAGAAAGAATTGAATATGAGATAGCAGAGATTGTTAGAATTTTTGAAAGATTATGATTTTACTTTGAAATACCATCCCAGCAAGGCTAATATGGTAACTTATGCCTTAATTAGGAAATCTATACATATGGCCTGTATGATGATTAAAGAACTAGAGTTGATTAAGAGATTTAGAGATATAAGTCTCTCATGTGAGGTGTATTCAGGGAAATTATTAATGAGTGAAACCTAAATAAAGAATGGCCTGAGGGATCAGATAAGAGAAGCCCAGCGAACAGATGACCAAGTAAGTAAGATTAGATCCCAGATAGCCCAGGGTAACATTTAGGAGTTCAATCTATTTGAGGATGACATAGTGAGGTATAGAGATAGGTTGTATGTTCCTAGAAATATAGAAATTAGAAAGAAAATTTTAGATAAGGCACATAAAAGCAAGTACACCATTCATCCAGGAAGTAATAAAATGTATCATGATTTAAAGAGAATGTTTTGGTGGCCTAAAATGAAAATAGATATAGTAGAATATGTCTCCCGATGTCTAGGATGTCAGAGAGTTAAAATAGAACATTAGAAACCAACTGGGTTACTTCAACCCCTAGACATCCTGGAGTGGAAATGGGATAGTATAGCTATGAATTTTGTCATGGGTTTGCCCAGGACATCATCGGGGCATGATGCCATATGAGCAATAGTGGATAGATTAACAAAGTCAACATATTTTTAGCCATGAAAGCCACTTATATCCTAGATAAATTAACCCAACTATATATCTAGGAGATAGTTAGATTGCATTATGTACTTAGGAGCATAGTGTCAGATAGAGATCCTAGATTTGCTTTGAATTTCTGGATATTATTACAGGATGCTCTAGGAACCAAGCTTAGATTTAGCATAGTCTATCACCCTCAGACAAACGGACAGATAAAGAGAACCATCCAAACCTTAAAAGACATGTTGAAGACATGTGTTCTAGAAATGAAAGAAAACTAGGATACATACTTGCCTCTAGTAGAGTTTGCTTATAATAATAGTTATCATGCAAGTATACAGATGGCAACATATGAGGCATTGTATAGGAGGAAGTGTAGGTCTTTGATGTGTTAGGTTAAGCTAAGAGAGCAGAGCCTAATACGCCCATAATTAGTGGACCAGACTTCTAGACAAATTGAGACCATAGGAAAGAAACTGCTAATGGCCTTAAGTAGACAGAAGAGTTATGTAGATAGACGTAGATGACCGTTAGAGTTTAACATTAGAGACCATATCTTCATTAGAGTGTCTCCAGTCACAAGGATAGGTCGGTCCATTAAAAGTAAAAAGCTCAGTCTAAAATACATAGGTCTGCTCTAGATTCTTGATAAAGTAAGACCTGTAGCCTATAGACTTGACTTTTCCCTAAACCTAAGCCAAGTACACAATGTATTCCATGTATCTCAGCTTAAAAAATACTAGCCTGACCCCTCACATGTCATAAAGTATGAAAATGTATAGTTATAGGATGATCTATCATATATAATATCACCAAATGGGATTGTAGATGTTAGACTCAAGTAGTTATGGAATAAGATGATACCGCTAGTGAAAGTGGTTTGCAAGGGGTTATTGTAACACCCCAAAATTAATTAAGGTGTTAATCATGGATTTGGGTTAATTAAGAATAATTAATATAGAATAATTAGGTAAGTTAAGTGAATGGAAAGTTTAGAGAGATAAATTATTAATATGAGTTTAAGATTTAATTGGGATAGAAACTTCATCTAGGGTGAAATTAATGTAAGTGATCATGATAAGAGGCTAATGGAGGCCCAATAAGTTAGGTGCGGACCCAATCTGATTTAATGAATTAAAGACCCAAGACCTAACTTCCATAAGCTTTTATAAATGACCCAATAAACCTTGTGCAGACTCAAAACAATAGAGTTCTTAAAACTTGGCCTAACCCAATTAAAACCTAGTAGCCTAATACATGAAGCTGGCCCAACAAAGCTTAAATCTAAAGCCCATTTAGAGTTAGATACTTGGAAGCCTATAACCCATAGAAAACCTAACTTAAACCCTAAAAACTAACCTAGCCACCCTTATTCTATAGAACACAAAAACACAAAAGAGAAATTCAGACGTTTTAAGGGAGGCTAGGGTTTGAGGCAAGAAATCTCCCATTTCCCATTTCTAGAGCAAGATTCGGTAAGGTAATAGTTATATAACTTAATCCCCTTTTCTTTCTCTTCATTATGGCCTAATTAGTTTTTCATTTGGAGTATTTTCACCCATACCCAAAATCTGAAACTTGTCATTTGATGTTTCTATGGTGAAAATTCGTAGGTTGAGGCTAAGGCTGACATTAGGTAAGTATAAACTCTCCTGTTTAAGGTATTTCTGCTAGTTTGAGACCCCAATGATTGGATTATAGTATGGGTATTAATTTTTCACGAATTTGCTTAGGATTTAGGGTGATATATTAAAGTTTCTAGAAAAGGACACCTTCATTCTGAATTTTGGGAATTAGTAGTAGCTGGGAAGATTTTTATACCACTAGTGGCTTTTGCAAATTTGTCTACAAGTGAGGTAACTAGTACTGTATTAATTCTATGCATATATCTACTTTAATTTCATATTTGCTATACATGAATGATTTGAAATGCTAAATGAATTAGTTGGCTATCTATTGTACTGTGTTTGGACCTTGTGAGTCCATGGTAGAGCTGTGGTGCAGCTACCACCCGTGCATGTGCTTCGATCGGGCACTGGGTTATGATCAAATCCCAGATGCACTGAGCCCTGGTTGTGCTCATTAAGGCCTGGGTGCCATGGACGGGCCTCTCCCGATGTTATTGGCCTTTAACATGTGGAATTATGATTGCTAGTATGGGATGGTAATCATAGTAGCCTAACCATTTCCTTTGCTGATATGGCTGATATGATTCTGATGTTGATTTTGATTCATGTATATATATTAATTAAATTGGATATTATGAATGAAAATTTCCTTAGTTATTGTGATTCTCATCTCACTCCGTTTCATGGGATTATACTTTCAGGTGAAGGCTCTTCGGGTAAGGATAAGGGGAAGCAAATGGATGAAAATCTATGAGCTCAAACCATGTGAGAAGAAGGCTACACTTAGACTGATTTATTTAATATAGATGCTAAATTTTATATTCCTTTTTGTATAGCTTCATCATGTAATCTTGTTGTCAAGTGTAGGCTCTTATATTTTGATTACTTAGGATGTATTTATTGAGGAGTTAGGCCTCATCTTAGCTTGATATTAGATGTATGAACCCATAACACCTAATGTATGAATTTTACTAAATTTATGGTATGATATACTATTGGAAATATAATTATGTGATGTATTAAATATTGATATGAACCATTGATGTATGAAATCTCTAATGGAATGTGTATCGAATGTTAACTATCAATAGTGCATGAATTCTTGCTGTCATTAATCCATGAATTTGCTAACATGTGGTAATTGGATGAGTAGGAATTAGTACTTAAGTTTTGAATTGGTAATTGTAGAATAGTTGGGTAAATAAGGTAGATAAATACCATTAGAGTCATATAAAATGAAGGGAAGTGGTCCTAGGGTGTTCCTAAGAAGAGAATTAGAGTGCATGTGATGACATTTGGGAGATGTAGTTACAGGAGGGAGTCATGTCACGGCTAGGAAGACCTCACCGCGGCCTGAAGAATGCCAGTGACGAGGAACACCGCGGCTTAGTACAAAAAAAATCGCCTAGGAAGGTGGCAAAATGAAACCTTGTGGCAGCATAACAGGTCCTGCTGTGGCGCTAGTTGATGAAACTAAGTAAGGAGTGTCTAGTAGCGAGCCTCACCGAGGCATAAGAGTTTTTTGTCATTGCGAGAATCATGGGAATTTGAACAGTAGACTTAGAAAGCATTTTCGCCGTGGCACCACATAGGTTGGCAGCGGCGATGGTCCAAGTCGTGGCGAAATTCGCGTAAATTGCCTAATGATTCTCGAGAGTAACTTAACCACGGCACGAAAGGTTGAGGTCATGACGCAAAGTGAAAAACATATTTTTTGAGCTCCAAAACCTAACTTAGCTGTGGCGAGAGGGTTTCAAGTTGTGGCGTAAGTCCCTAAACTCCTACCTTTAACCTAGAAATCCTAATTTCTTCAATGGTAATGCTAGGAAATGATATAGGAACACTTAATGGGAGGTTTTGTATGTTCAAACTGAAGGATGGATGAATTACAAACCCCTCATGATAGTTTAATTTCTTTTATGCATTCTCATATTTGTGGTTGTTTAGTGATGATCCTAACATCAAAGTTTAAATTTTCCTATATTTTCATAATGTAATAAATTGTAACTACTCTAAACCTTGACTATTAATTATTAATCATGTATTTAGCCATAATTACCATGTTTAGAAGATAAGGTTGTCACAGTTATCCCCTGAAGAAGCTACCTAGGAGCTAGAAGAAGAGATGAGAAAGAAGTATTCAGAGCTCTTCCCATGAGGTATGTTATCTAAATTTCGAGGATGAAATTAATTAATAAGGAAAAAATTGTAATGTTTGGTTTTCATCAAATGATGAAAACAAATATGTTTTCAAAGCAAGTCCCTTGAAATGAATTAGTTAAAGTCCCAAAAAGTTAAGTAGCATTCTAGACTCCTAAAAATGAGAATTTCAGGCTTAGACGGAAAGAAAAACGGAGCTAAAATGAGAAAACAAATTGTAACAAAATATTGACGGAATGTAATGGCATTTTCATAATTTTGAGCAAATTTTAGAATTCTCATAGGAAGGCTTTATAAATGAACGTTTTAAGTTCTCTAGGGTTCTCAGAGGCCCTGAAAACCATGAGAAGCCCAGGGATAGTTAAAACCCCTTCGGTGGACATTTTCTAATGTCAGTTGACCTAAACTTTGACAGATTTATTTGGGAAGGTTTTAGCTTTGATTTGTGTGATTCTAAAGGAATTTTATAAAATTAGGAACCTAAATTTTATGATGAAAAAGATAGTTTTAAAAAAGGAGCTAAAATGAAGCCAAAACAAAAATGCCAAGATGGAAGGGCAAAATTGAAAATTTTGAAAAATAGAACCTTCTTGAATCCTCTTTATTATTCATGCTTCTTCTCCCCCATATCTAGATTGACTCATTTCTACCTTTAAACTAGAGAAATAAGGTAGCTTTTAGGCACACCAAAGGAGGAGATTTTGAAGGGAGAAAAAGCAAGAAAAGGTAGGAAATTTCATGGAAATTCAAGCTTTCTCTTTAGCCAAATGATTTTCCTTCTTCTCCTCTTTATTTTCATGGGTTTAATAATGTTTTTGGGTTTGTATGGAGGTCAAAATAGAGGTGGAAAATTCAGATTTGAGGAGAGGAGGGCAAGCAAAATGAGAAACAAGCAAGAAAAGCCAAGAAAACTAAGGTATTTTGCCATTTTCCAACTTAAACTTCCTTGCTCTCCTTCTTATCATTTTTGCCTCATGTAGGGACAGCCAAGGAGGAATGAAATTTAAACCAAACTAAGAATGAATCTTAGGAAAGTGAGGGAGAAGAACAAGAATATGCAAAGGAAATTAATAAAAAAAAACATTAGTTCTCAAGATAACATAATTAGGGATTCAATTGTGTAGCAACAATTATGTTTTAATGCAAATATTTCTAGACCTAATTGAACATTTCTATGAGCCTAGAGACCCTTAAGAACCTCCCAACGTGCTTCTTCCATGAAAGAAACCAAAGCAACTTCCTAGGGTACAAATCAAGTACATGTCTCAGCCAAGAGGGTTCCATGTACCTAGGGAAAGTTTTAATTTCATTCAAGTTTATTTTTGAGTCATATATGATGGAAGAGGATGAGAGAAAGCCTTAAAAAAATTTTAGAAGTCATAAAAAGTGAGATGGTGTCATAAGTTCCATAATATGACCTAAAGAAGCAACATATAGTTAGGCTCCTTGTTTTAATTGTGTGATGACTCCAAGAGGCTTAAAAGGAGTCAAGAATCATAAAAGAAAGGAAAGAATGGAGCCTAAAACTCAAATGATGGATGTTGTTTCATTAGGTATATTTAGGAACCATAAATGAAATATAAGACAAAGTTAGAGTTCTAAGTAGATAGATAACTCTGTGAATGGTTCTAAGAGCATAATTGGTTCTCATTTTATGTATTTAGGCCAAGAGAAACAAGCTTCATATCATTATGAGTGAGTGGCTGAAGAAGGGAGTGCAATCCTAAGGAGAAAAGTGTGTAGTTACTTCAAAGGTAGCTCTCTCCTTTTTCTCTCATGCATGAATGTGTGCTTACCTTGTCTTTGAATGTGTGTATGTGTGTTTTAAGCCATGAAAAGTGTTCTAGCATATGCCTGTATCCCATGGTACCATGATGTTGTATTATATTTTCAAATGATGCTTAGTATGTTTGCTTTGGTTTGCTTGAGTGTGGTGAAGCCAAGAACCCACTAGCTATGGTAAGGATGAGCCAAGAACCTTTGAGAATGGTTGAGACAAAGTCTAGAGTCTACCAAGAGTCAAGCTTAGTTTAAGGCCTTTAAGAAAAAGGGTGAGGAAAGTCCAATAACCTTAAAGTGAATGGGTGAGGCTAATCCACTCACTTGGCAAGCCTATGTATGCTTTATATGACTTGTTCAAATGCCAAGAATGCTTCTTGAATGATCACACCTTCCATTATGCTCATGCATGCATTTTTAAGACTTGAATTGTATTTTTTATATATGATTGAAAGGAAAATGAGCTATTGGGATTATTTGAATCTCATTCCCTCCCCTCTAATGTCTTAACATGCTGGGTGGACCAAATGAGCAAGGTAATGGAAGCTACCAAGTTGGGAGATGAAAGCATGACAACAAAGTGCCTAGTTTTGCTTCTTTTGTAGCCATATGAATGGCATATGATGTAATCCTATGATGAGATGGTTGTATAATCATTTGAACATATGTAATTACCCAAATTTTTGATGTATGTATGAGTTTTGGTGCCAAATGAATGGTAATGCACATTTTGGGTAGTGAATGGCAATTTTAAGTGTATGCATTCTTGTGTATAGGGTGAGGGAGTGAGTTTTAAATTTTTGGGTTTGTTCACCTTTGAGACAAGTTTAGTAGACCATTCTAGTGCTTTCACACATGCTCAAGTGGCCATGGTTGCCTTAGAAACCAAAATGGACCATTTGTACCCTTGATGAAGCATAAAAGTGACCATTTTGCAACCCAATATCAAAATCTAGCCAAATGAACGAATTTTCCTATGAAATTTGGCATGCATATAGATCTCATCTAGAGTATTTTGGGAAGCCAAAGACTAGATTATTTGGAGCTCTATGAAATTAATTATGATTTTTCAAAGTTAAAATTTTTTTTTTGTTATTATGATGTAGACACTGTTCATTTGGTTAGTTACTTGGGTTGTGTCATTTGAGGGCCAAATGATGTCTTGTAATGACCTTAACTTCTAATCATAGTAATTAAGCTTAAACATGCAGTTAATAATCATAAATTAAGGTCGAGAACCATTTAAATTAATCAATTTTAAGAATAAATGAAGAAATTTAAACCTTAATATTATTAGAGTTATTAACCTAATATTTACAACCATTCATGTACATAAGCAAAACAAATCCCCAATTAAAAGCCTTTAAATCTATTACCCATTAATTTTCAACTCTCAAGAACCCCTTACAAGTATTTCTAAGTCATCCCTAGATGTTGTCATAGGAAAACCAAGGTTTCTAGGTTAATATAAGGGTTTAAGAACCTTCACTGCAGCTAAATGCCTTCATGCTGTGGCTAGAGGACCTCTTGGAGCTTCCTAACTTGCTCCTCAATATTGGTCGCGACTAACTATTCATTTCATCGTAGCTAATTACTCTCTGTTACCCTCCTTGGCAATTTCGTCGCTTTTGGCCAAGGCCAATTAAACTTTACTCGTGGCCAATTACCTTCTGTTACTTTCCCTGGGTAACTTTGTCGCTTTTGGCCGAGGCTATTAAACTTTACTCGTGGCCAATTACCTTCTGATCCTATAACTCCCAAGGTTTCATCCCATACTCTCCAATTCTCCCTCTAGTAACACTTTAGGCCACTTTTACTTAATTTTTGAAGATCTAATGTCATTCCTTTACCTAATCTACCTAACACATCTATCATTACCCATTCAAAACTCAAATGTGGATCCTTAACCCTCTAGCCACAATAAACCAATGAGTTCATAGATCAATGACAGCAAAGAATTCATATACTTTTCACATTTCACTTCAAATATAAATCCCAGTAGAAATTTCATACATCACTAGTTTAAGTTGACATCAGATTTCTCAAATGATTATAGTTCCTATGCCTGGTAATTCATGATGCAATGCGGCAATTACATAAAACTAGTAGTCTAATTATACAAATACAATCTGACAAGGTTTCTAAACTTACCTACTACTAAACTATATAGTAAGCTTCCATTAATTTTTTTCTTGCCACAAAGAGGTCCGATCCTTGAAAATGTTAGCCCATAATCGGGGTGAGATATACAATCTCAGTAACAAGAGGCAAATTCTATATATATGTACAAAGTAATCAATACAATACAATTACATATCATCAATACCAGAATCATCAATTTAATTTACAAATAAACTAGTTGAGCTACCAATGACTACTGTCTCATATCAGCAATCATACATAACATGTTAATGGTCAATAACACAGGGAGAGATTCATCAATGGCACCTACTCCATAAAGAGCACAACCAGGGCCCAATACATCTGGGGTCTGATCATAACCTAGTGCCCTATTGAAACATATGCATGGGTGGCAGTTGTACCATAACTCTATCATGGACTCACAATGTCCAATCACAATTGTAACTCGAGTGGTCAACCAATCATTTAGCATTTCAAAATCAAGCATATATAACAAATACTAGATTAATATGAGCATATACATGGAATTAAGAAAAATGACCCCAATTACTTCAATGAAGCCAATTACTCTTCCTCTAGCTACCTCCATGATCTAAAGCATACCATGCCTAACATAAGCATGATTATCATCATTTAACTATCATTAGTAAGGAAATTCTCCCAATCGATAGATTAATCTTAACAAGAAATCATTGAGAACTTCTTACCTAAGTTTTCTAATGATCTATTGCACCAATTTAGGGTCTATACATCAAAGCTCACTATGATTCACTCCCCACAACTCTATTTTCGCACATGTACAAACCATACACCAAAAGTCAATCCAAATGATGGAAATTTAGTATACATACCACACAAGAGAAGAGAGAACACTTACCTATTCACCTAGGAGGTCGACTGAGTTGAGCCTTAACTCCTAAGAACATACCATAGGATATTCTAAAATTATAATTTGAGTCATCAAGCCCAGAAATTTCATTATTTCATCTTCATCTCCTTGTATTTTCGTAGAATAATAGAAGCCATTATGAAAATGAGTGTTTGGGGACATTTTCCAGCAAAATAATGCATATAATGGAAGGAAAAAACATACCCAATCATCCCTCTAACCTCTAACTTTGAAAATCTTGCAAGGAGTTACCTAAACACCAACTTTCAGATTTGAGAAGGAGATGAAAATGCCTAAAAATAGAAACTAATTAGACCAAAATGAAGAGGAGAATGAGAGGGATATGTTTTATATAGATTACCTTAGCCAAATCTTCCTTTAGAAGTGAGAAATGGTAGAAGAATATAGAAAAACCCTAGCTCCTCTTTTAGCATGCGAATTTCTTCTTTTTGTTTTGCAGAAAATGAATGCCTTGGTAGCCAAATGGGTGGAGAGAAGACTTCTTAGGGTTTTAGTGCAAATGGGTTGGTCTAATAGACCTATTATTCTTAGTGGGCTGATGCTTAACATATTGGGCCAAGGTTCATTAGGTTGGGTTGCAGAATTTTTAATTTTAGGGATAGATTGTGTTGATCCAATAGTCCAAGACCTATTTGGACTCACTTCCCCAAGTTTGGTCTAAGGCTCAATAGGCTTTTGTCTCACTTAAATTCACTAATAAGTTTTGGACTTTCCAGAAAAATTAAGTTAAGCCCATAAGGAGACTAGTGTTGGGCTCTTTTACTAAGCTCATGGCATAATTGGGCTTCTACCTCATTAAACCCAATTGGGTCAATGCTAAGTGGTCTCTCTCTTGGGCTAAGTCTCATAATAAGAAATTAGGTCTACACCTATAATCATTGGGCCTCCATTAGTCTCTGGCCATGGCCTTCTTAATTTAATTTGGGTATAGATGAGGTTTTTAACTCAATTAAATCTTAAAACCATATTAATAATTTATCTCTTTATAATTCCCATTCACATAACTTGTCCAATTATTCCATAATAATTATTCTTAATTAGTATAGATCCATGATTACCACCTTAATTAAATTTTAGGGTGTTACATTCTCCCCTCCTTTTAGAAATTTTATCCTCAAAATTAGACATACCTTACTCAATTAGTACTGGATAATCCGTCCTCATAGCTTCCTCTTTGGTTTCTTAAAATTTCAAAAGAACCTAGTCCTTTCCTTGCTACTTTCTTATAGAAGATGTCCTTATTTTGTTACTTCCTCACTTATTATCCACAATTCTATTTCTCCTTTGTCTACCTAAATCAAATGATATACTGACCTAAATATTTTGTCTTCTTCCCTTGTCCACAACTAAAGAGATCTAGACCAAGTTACACTTGATCACCTATAGCAAGTCTAAGCATCTAGGTCAAATAAATATTAAAATCTCTCTCCTTTTGTAGCATTTATTTTATTTTATTCTGTCTCTTTCTTTTCCTTCTCCTGCTACCCTCTTGTTTCTTTTTATTCCAACAGTCAATCATTGAATGTTCATGTTAACTTCCTTTCCTTCTTAACTCTCAATCCATTTAAGAGATAACTTCTACATACTTTATCTTAACTCTCTTTGACAGTTAATACCAAGAACTACAAGGAATTCCACTTAGTTAGCCTTTTTAGTATTTATTCCACTAATAGCAACATAGGTAAGTAACCTTATTTCATAATGAAGTTTCATTTGTCCTTCACTTAGATTACCCCCACATTTCTTTAGCCCAACCTTCTTAATTGAAGTGGGTCTTACCTCCTATAGGGTCATCTAATCTAAATTTCCAACTCTTACATTCAACTATCTCATAAAATTATTACACACATCATTTATTGTCCATTAGTTAAAGGTTCATTATTTCCATTGGACGTATGAAATATTCCTTTCATTTTCAATTAGTACCTAAGATTCCTCCTCCTTATTGCTTGAGATTCCTTAGTGTTGAAACTAATATAAAATCTAATCTCATAACTAATCTATTTAAGGCACCCAAACACTCTAGGTTCACCTTCCACATAGTCAAAATCAAACATGATCTTCTAAGTGAAAATAAACATGATATTTTAAGTCTAGATTATATTCTCTAATAAGACTTGATTTCAAGGGAGAGAGTACCTTGTCTAGAGCATCAATGTAATCTTTTAGGACTTAGGAATGAGTTTTTTTAAATCTCCCATGCCACAGTTCAAGTGGATGGTTTATTAAACGACATAGCTTCAATAACTTGCCTACAACATTAAAATTTCCAATTCATGGTGGTGGTTCATTATAGGCAATCTAATCGTCATCCATAGGTGTAACCAACATAGGAAAACCCTTAATAGACCTCTTCCCTCCCTCTTTTTTGATGTCTTGCACTGGCAAAGGCACCATTACAATCACATATATGTGATTTTAAAGACTACCATGATTAATAGATCCAAGTGTTTCATCTTAGTTTTCAACTACTGCTAGTATTAGTAGTCAACTTAATGGCATCTATACTCATTTGATGTCAACTAAACATCTCTTTGGGTCTTATGCCATTATATAGTCTCAAAGGACTAGTCCTTTGTATCCTTTACACTTAACCAAGGTATTTTCACACAAGTATAATCATACTTCAAATAGCATACTACTCACCCTCTCCAAGATGTACCAATTTCCCTTTAACTTCCTCACATATAGCTAGGTCTTCTTTTTTTATAATGTGCTATAATTTAGTGGTTCATAAAAATCCCTAGAGAGTAATGAGATAATATCTTGTCAACAAGGTCCAAGATCTTGTTAATAAGAACTTGCATTTAGTAGTGTGAAAATCTGAGACCCTGTTTGCAAGGTTTTCTAACATTAAGTACAAGGTCTTTTAGTAGTAGACTATAGCATATAGTATGTGAGGGTACGACAATTTTTTTTTTGTCCTTGTACAATTGCCTGTGCTAGCCACAACTAATTCTTCTGCTCCTCAAAATGTTCTTAGGTCTCAATTCACGCTTGACTATTGGGAGCTAAACTAACATAACAAGGAAACTTAGTGAGTTTTTTCATTATCGAGCATTCCTTAATTTTCAACGTGATCAAGTATGGATTTCCAATGAGAGAATTCAAGTATCATTTACCACTAGTGTTTCACCCTTCCTCATTAGTCATAGTACTGAGGTTTTATTATAATAGCATAAGTCAATTGCAATACAACCACCTCTCATTCACTTCCCCCAAATTATTCTAGATCAGCGAGTCCTCTTTCAAATTAGGGGATTTTACTACTATAGTAAGTATTAGTCAAATTCCCAATGTTGTCCCTATCCCCTTAATCACACCATACGTGATACATGACAATAAGACTACTAATGGTGGAATTAGACTTTACCTTCAATATTAGTAGGTAATTCTTTCCTGTGGCCATAAACATGCTCATCACCCTATGATGATTGTATCTTAACCACTTGTACACACACAGGTATCATTTTATTCTCTTTTTAGGTGGATCCTTACTATCAAGGTCTCCTATTTACTTTCCAGGTAGAAAGTCTGCTTAGTCTAGTTTGATGCCAATTTGGTGGTCAAAATTCATCAAATCATATAATGAGTGGCATGCCCCGCATGCCTCAAACATCAAGGTGCTAAAAAATGAGCACGTCCCATGTGCCTCTAGTACCAAGGTGCTATAAAATCTTACCTTACACTTTTCGGAGTGTATCATGCATATAAAGTGCCTTTAAGCACTAACTAATGTACATCAACACATATCATAAGTAAACTAAATTACACAAAAGAGATAACATGCACAATCACCCCATGCCGGTGCACCTCACCCTTATCACACTAAGGAGTTGCCTTTCCCCTTATCATAATCTCCCTCTTTTGCCATAGTACACTAAGGGAGAAGCCTCAAAACTCTCAAGATTCCTTCTAAAACATCATCTCCCTTAATCTCTTGCTTTAAAGTCACTATCCCCCATTTAGAAATGGATTTGACAATCCTAAGGGTATCTTGCCTCCTTCCTTATCATCATTAACAAAAGATAGCTTACTGACTCCAATAGTTTAGAATGAAACTATTTGAAATATTCTTTAACTCTTGTCACCCTTATTCATTAGGCCCAAGTTGTGGTAGCTAGGATCAAGAATTGCATTGTTTATTAACCAAGATCAAGCAAGTGGGCTAGGACCTTTGTACCTATAAAGCCTCAACCCTAGGGATGTAACATCCGATTCTATGAAAATGAGAGAAAATGTGAGAAACGTAATGTATGATTTCTCTGTCAATGATCAAAATTCACTAGATACAAAGTGAAGTCCCTTGAAATGAATTAGTTAAGGTCCCAAAAAATTTGGGAAGCATTCTAGACTCCTAAAAATGAGAATCCTAGGCTCAAACGGAAAGAAAAAGGGAGTTAGAATGAAGAAACAATTTCTTACAGAAAACTTACGAAACGTAATAGCATTTTCATAATTTTGAGCAAATTTTGTAATTCATATAGGAGGGATTTTTAGATAAAATTTTTGAGTTCTCTGGGGTTTTCAGAGGCCCTAAAAACCATGAAAAGCCCCGAGGCAGTTAAAACCCTTCTGGTGGACGTTTTCTAACGTTAGTTGACCTAAACTTTGATTGATTCATTTGGGAAGGTTTTAGCTATGATTTGAGTGATTCCAAAGGCATTTTACTAAATTGGAAACCTAATTTTCATAATGGAAAAGACAGTTTTCAAAAAGGAGCTAAAATGAGCTAGAAACAAAAATGCCAAAAATGAAGGGCAAAATTAGAATTTTTGAGAAAGTGGAAGCTTCTTGAACACACTTTAAGTTTCTTATTTCTTCTCCCCTTCATTTACATGACCCATTCTACCCAAAAACTAGAGAAAACACCAGCTCTTTTAGGCGCACCATGGAGGAGAAGAAAGAAGGAGAAAAGGCAAAGAAAAAGTCAGGAATTTCATGGATTTTCATGCTCCTTCTTCTTCCAAACTTGTTCCTCTCCTCTTGAGCTTTCTTCCTATTATTATAATAAAGTTTATAAATCTGTTTTAAGGGAGAAATTAAGGGAAAATTTTGGATTTGAAGAAAGGAGCTCAAAGAAGACAAGATTCAAGTGAGAAAAAGCAAGAAAATAAGGTAATTTCTTCTTCCATGGTTGCTACCCCTTGCTCCTCTTCCTCTACCATTTCGCCCCACTCATGAAACCCTAGGAGGGTTTGATTTTTAGGTAAAACAAAGGGTGATTCTTAGGCAAAAAGGTGTGAAATTAAGAATATGCAAAGAGAATTAACAAATAACTATGAAAATTCAAGATGCAAAGTCTAGGGTTTTATATGTTCCTTATAAAATCTGATTTGATACCTTGATTCCTACGTCTAAATGAGAGTTTAAATGAGCTCCTAAGATTCCTAGAAGTCTCCCCATGTGCTTCCTCCATCAAGAAAACAAAGCAAAGTTCAAGGAGATCATAAAGCTTCCTAGTCTCGGCCTAAAGGAGTTTGTGTACCTAGGGATAGTTTTAATTTGTTCCAAGCCTATTTTTGAGTCATATATGATGAGTGAAGATGAGGGAAAGCCTTAGAAAAAATTTAGAAACCATAGAAAGTGAGTTTGTGCTTTATGTTCCATAATATGACCTAAAGAAGCAACATGCAGTTAGGCTCTTTATTTTAATTGTGTAATGACTCCAAGAGGCTCAAAAGGAGTCAGAAATCATATTTGAAAGAAAAGAATGGAGCTTAGAATTTATTTGATGGGTGTTGCTTCATTAGGTGCATTCTTGGAAACATAAAGGGGTTTATAGACTAAGCTAGAGTCTAAGCAAGTGTGTATGGCCTTTGAATTAATTCTATAAACTTAATTGGTTTCCATAAATTGTGTCTAGGCCAAAAGGAATGATCTCCACCTTCTTGGGTATGCGAGGTCAAGGGAGAGGATTTAAGGGTTAAGGAAAAAGTGTACAAATGCTAGCAAGGTAACTCTCTCCACCTTCTGTCATGCATGATTGTTTGCTTTACTAGCCTTTGAATGTGTATATGTGTAATTCAAGCCATGAAAAATGTCCTAGCATGAGCTCTTACTCCATGGTACCATGATGATGTATTATGTCTTCCAAATGATGTTTATGATATTTGCCTTGGTTTGCTTGAGTGTGGTGAGGCCAAGAACCTTTAGCCATGGTGAGGATGAGCCAAGAACCCTTAAAATTGGTTAAGACAAAGTAAAGAGTCTCCCAAAAGTGAGGTTGACTCCTAAGAGTATGGTTGAGTCTAAGAATCTCTTAAAGAATGGGTGAGGCAAGTCCAAAATCCACAAGTAAATGGGTGAGGCCAATCCACTTGCTTGGCAAGCCTTTGTATGCTATGTATGACTTTTTCAAATGCTAAGAATGCTCCTTGAATGATTGCACATGTCCACATGCCATGTATGTATTTGTAAGACTTATTTTGCATCTTTTATGTATGATTGAATCGGAGATAAGCAATTGGAATTCTTTGAATCTCATCCCCTCCTTTTCAATGATCTAACACACTAAGTGGACCAAGTGGGCAAGGTAATGGAAGCCAACTACCTTGAAGATGAGAGTATGACATTCAAGAGCATGACATTAAAGTGTCTTGAAATTATTACTTTAAGGCCTTATGGATAGCAATTGATGAAATCCCTAATTGTATATGACCTATGATGTTATGAGCATGTATAATTATGTTGATCTATTGTGTATAAATGAGAGCTAGGATTATATGTATGGAAATACTCATTTTGGTCATGTAATGGCAATATTGCATTATGGAATTTCATATATGAATATAAGTGGAATAGCCAAATTGAGATGCATGAGATTTGGGACCATTTGGGCAGCTTATACAAGTCTCAATTATGCTTTTTAACTTGCCCAAGAGGTGCCAAACCCTAAGGAAAGCCATTTGGATATTTTGGTATCCTATATGGAGCTAAAAGTAACCATAATGGAACCCTTTATCACTTTTTATCCAAATGAGCTCTTCTTGATATGATATTTGGCATGAAATTAGAGTTTGTTGAGATATTTTTGGGAAGCTAAAGAATAGAATTTTTGGAGTTCTAAAGAATATTTGATAAATTTTCAAAGTTGGGAAATTTTCTAGTTTTGGTCATGTCACTGTTCATACTAGTTTAAAAATGAAATCTATCACATAGGGCTCAAATAATGTCCAATTGCCACAAAATTTTATATAAAGAAACTAGACATTGCCACTGACTTATGCCAACTAGAAGCACCTCATTTAGATGTTTACAGTGGGAGATATAAATTTTCAAAGAATTTGTCCAGTATCAGGAACTTTAGCCGACCTTAGTTACTATTTGATTAAGTTTCAAGGTCTGGGCATGCCTAAAACAGTTTGGAGTTATTTGTTTCCTCTAGCTAACATCCATAGATTTCTAGATTGGTATCATTTGCATGGATTATATTTTTTTAGAATTAATTGGACATTTTTGAAGTCTATTGTAGAATTCTGTGATAGCACCAGTGAACAGCCTGACCTCTGGATCTTTTTGAATGTCAAAAGCCTTCGGTGATGGATGTTATAGTCTGGACATATTTTTAGCATGAAGTAGACATGTGTAGATTTCTAGAATGGCCAACAATGCATGATTTTAATTTTTCTAGAATTAATTATTATTTTCCAAAATTTGTGATAAAAATGTGAAAAATATGGCCGAATATATATGTATGTGTTTTATGCTTCCCTTTGAGGTCCATGAGATGTAGGCCACTTTTAATGATGCAAATGAGTTGTATTCATGTAATTAAAAATGAGAATGTGATGTTTGAGCTCATATGGTCCATGTGGCACCAAATGAAATTTTTATACGCGATGTAACACTAAGAAATGCATTATTTAATGCTATTTTTTCTTACTTCTTTGTGAGTTATTTGATATGAGGCATAGAGATAGTATGAAATGAGCTAGAAATATATGGTGTTATAGGGGACCATTCAAAACCTACATAATTCTAACTCATTATGGATTGTACATCACTTTATATATTTAGTCAATAACACTTATTTATTATACACTAGTTCCCAAACTTCTATTGTTAATTTCCTACTCGTAAGTAAGGTTTACATCTTATCCTTCCGTAAGGATCTTATAGCTAGTCAAGTGTTTTACTCTGTACCATTACCTTCTAAGTTCTCAATATCACTCTAGATGGCCTTTGAAAAGTTTAGAACTTTGCTTAGGTAAAGAATTGCTACTCTTGTTGTGATCAGTTAACTATTTCGATAGGCCAGTCAACTGGTCGGCCATACCCAGTTGACTTGCTTAGTAAAATGGTAGTCAACTGGTCACAAATATTATTAGTAGCCTTGTTCATTATCCTCATTAGTTACTTGGTCTCATCTATTTAGTAAACCAGTGCCTCACAATGAGTGACTGGTGCATTTATCGCGTAGCCAGTTGGCAACAAGCCTCAACCAATTGTTTATCTAAACTAAGACCAGTAACCCAATTTTTGAAAAAAAGAAGGGCAAAATTCTAGTCTTTTCATTGGCATTAACAACCTCAAGTCTCAAAATTAGTATTACTAAAGTGTTATAAGGTAGAATCTGTAACATCCGGTTCTCTGAAAATGAGAGAAAATGTAAGAAACATAACGTACGATTTCTCCGTAAATAAACGAAACTCATCAAATACAAAAGGAAGTCTCCCGAAATGATGTAGTTAAGGTCCCAAAAAATTTGGGAAGCATTCTATACTCTAAAAAATGAGAATTTCAGGCTCATATGGAAAGAAAAATGAAGCTAGAATGAAGAAACGAAATTTGACGAAAAACTTATGAAACGTAATGGCATTTTTATAATTTTGAGTAAATTTTGGAATTCAAATAGGAGATCTTTTTAAATGAAAATTTTGAGTTCTCTAGGGTTCTCAGAGGCCCTGAAAACCATGGAAAGGCCCAGAATAGCTAAAGCCCCTCCGGTGGACGTTTTCTAACGTTGATGTATCCAAACTTTGACGAATTCGTTTGAGAAGGCTTTGGCTCTGATTTAAGTGATTCTAAAGGTATTTTATTTAATTGGGAACCTAAATTTTATGATGAAAAAGACAGTTCTCAAAAGGAGTTAAAATGAGCCTAAACGAAGCAAGCAGGCGCATAAGGGCAAAATAGTCGTTTTGACAAAATTGTAAAAAGAAGCTTCTTAAGTAAGATTACACCTCATCACCTTCTCCAAGCTTCCATTTGCAGAAAAATGGACAGCAATGGCATGACATTAAGAGGGGAGAGAGAGAAAAAGGTTAAGCTTCCATTTAGGTAAGTAAACAGCCCCGTTTCATCCCTAGCCAGCTAGGAAAGTTATTCCTCTCCCTAAGAGCACTCTAATGTTGGTTTTCTTTTCTTGAAAACTTGAAGATTCATGTCTAACCCAAGCCAAAAAGGAACTTTTTCAAGAAATCAATCAGTAAAAAATAATCTACGCGAAAAGAGCTCTATTTTAAGGTAAGACTTCACTTGAAACACTTGTAAAATCTTGTGTTTCTAAGATTTTTAAGCTTAGGTCTAGAGAGAGAAAGTGAGGAGGAGATCTTTTTCTTTATATGTTCTTGATGGAACCAAAGGTTATGGAGTATGAGGATTAAGAATATACAACTAGAATTAAAAAGGGAGCTTTAGAATGCAAGTTATGGAATTTAGGGATTTGATTGCACGTAGGCTAAGATGAAGCTTCCTAGTAGTAATTTAAGTTGTCTAAGAGTATATATGAGTTCCTAAGATACCAAGAGAGCCTCCCACATGCTTCTCCCATCAAAGAAATTAAAACAACTCCATTGGTGCCACATGAAAGCATAGCTTCGACCAAGGAGAGTTTATGCACCTAGAGAGTGTTTTAATTCCTTCCAAGCTTAGTTTTGTATCATGTCTGATGGGAGAATATAAGAGGAAGCCTTGAAAAAATTTTAGAAACCATAGATAGTGAGATAGCCTTATATGTTCCATAATATGGTTTAAAGAAGCAACACCTAGCTAGGCTTCTAGAATTGATTGTGTGATGACTCCAAGAGGTTTAAATGGAGTCAAGAATCATAAATAGATGGAGAGAATGGAGCCAAGATGATGTTTTCCAAAGGTTACTTCATTAAGTGCATTATGGAACCATAAAAGAGCCTTATGAATCACTTAACTTTTCTAGTGATTGTGTAGCCTTAGAATGTGATTCAAGAGTATAATTAGCTTCCATATAATGTGTCTAGGCCAAGGGAAGTGATCTCCACCTTCTTGGGTGTGTGAGGTCAAGGGAGAGGATTCAAGACTCAAGGAAAAAGTGTGTAAATACAAGCAAGGTAGCCCTCTCCACCTTCTCTCATGCATGAATGTATACTTACATTGTCATTGAACGTGTGCTAAGTTATAAAAAGTATTTTAGCATGAGATTTTATTCTATGATATCATGATTATGTTTTATGGATTCAAATGATGTTTTATGTGCTTACTTTGGTTTGCTTGAGTGTGGAGAAGCCAATAACCCTCTAGCCATGGTGAGGATGAGCCAAGAACCCTTAAAGTTAGTTGAGACAAGACTCCCAAGAGTAAGGTTAAGTTAAAAACCTCTTAAAGAAATAGGTGAGGCAAGTCCAAAATCCACAAGTGAATGGGTGAGGCTAGTCCACTTACTTGTTAAGCCTATGTATGCTATGTATGACTTGTTCAAATGCCAAGAATGTCTCTTGAATGCCCACACATGTTAATATGCCCATGCATGTATTTTTAAAGTTTGTTTGCATACTTTATGTGTGATTGAAAGAGAGATGAGCTATTGGGATTCTTTGAATCTTATCGCCTCCTCTCCAATGGTCTAACATACTAGGTGGATCAAGATAGCAAGGAGATGAGAGCCAATCACTTGAGAGATGAGAGCATGACATTGAGAGGCATAGAATTAGCTTCTTTAAGGCCATCAAAGTTACAAATGTATAATCTATGGTTGTATATGACAAATGAATTTATGAGCATGTATAATTATGATAATACGTCATGTATAAATGAGAGATTATGTTATGTGACCCTTAGAATGTATATTGAGTATGTAAAGGGCAAATTTTGCTTCTTGAAAGTTTGAAGCATTAGTGTATAAGTGAAAGTGGAATGGTGAAATTGAGATGCATGAGGTTTGGGATCATTTGGGTAGTTCACACAAGTCCTAATTATACTTTTAGACTTGCCCAAGAGGTGCCTAACCCCAAGGAAAGCCATTTGGACATTTTGGTATCCCATATGGAGCTAAAATTGATCATAATAGAACCCATGTCACTTTTGTCCAAATGAGCTCTTCTTGATCTGAGATTTAACATGCAATTAGAACTTGTTGAGATCTTTTTGGGAAGCTAAAGAATAGAATTTTCGGAGGTCTAGAGAATATTTGATAAATTTTCAAAGTTGGAAACTTTTCTAGTTTTAGTCATGTCACTGTTCATACTGGTCCGAAAATAAAATCTATCACATAGAGCTCAAGCGATGTCCAATTACCATAAAATTTTATAAAAAGAAACAAAAAATTCACAGTGACTTGTGTCAATTAAAAGCACCTCATTTGGATGTCTAAAGAGGGAGATATAAATTTTTAAAGATTCTGTCCAGTATCAAGAACTCTAACTGACCTCAGGTATTGTTTGATTAATTTTCGATGTCTAGATGTGCCTAAGCTAGTCTGGAGTTATTTTTTCCCTCTATTCAACATCCACAGATATGCAAAATGGTATCATTTGCATTGATTGGATTTTTTTGGAATTAATTGGACATTTTTGAAATTTGCCATAGAATTCTGTGATAGCATCAGTGGACAACCTGACCTCTAGACCTTTTCGAATGTCAAATGTCCTCTATGTTGGATGTTATGGTCTATACATATTTTTATCATGAATTAGACATGTGTAGCTTTCTAGAATGTCCAAGAATGCATGATTTTGATGTTTTTACAATTAGTTATGATTTTCCAAATTTTGTGATAGAAAAGAGAAAAAATATGGCCGAAAATATACACATGTATTTTATGCTTCCCTTTGAGTTGCACGAGATGTAGGCCACTTTTAATGATGCAAATGAGTTGTATTCATTAATTAAATATAAGAATATGATGTATGAGTTCACATGGTCCACGTGACACTGAATGGAATTTTTATACGTGATGAAACGCTAAGAAATGCATTAAAATAATGCCATTTTCTTGTCTCTTGTATAAATTGCTTGATGTAAGGTATAGATATAGTATGAAATGTGTTAGGAAATTATGGTGCTACAGAATCTCACTACACACTATTATTTTCAGCTGCATACTTATTGTGATAGGTGATGTTCTAGATAAAATTCAAGAAATAGTCATTTTAATCAAGCATTACAAGCCTCACATCATTATTCCTCTATTTTCTTCTAGAACACAATGAGCACAAACCACATGTTCACATAATTAGCTATTCTTATGAACTAATACTATGACAAATATGCATCATGATTGCCAAGTTTCTAACAAGTTAAAATTAGAATAGTTTTCCTGAACCATTGCTCTGATACCAAATGTAATGACCCTAACTTCTAATCATAGTAATTAAGCTTAAACATGCGTTTAATAATCATAAATCAAAGTCTAGAACCATTTAAATTAATCAATTTTAAGGAAAAGTGAAGAAATTTGAACCTTAATATTATTAGAGTCATTAACCCAATATTTACAACCATTCATGTACATAAGCAAAACAAATCCCCAATTAAAAGCCTTTAAATCTATTACCCATTAATTTTCAACTCTTAAGAACCCCTTACAAGTGTTTTTAAGTCATCCTTAGATGTTGCCATAAGAAAATCAAGGTTTCTAGGTTAATATAAGGGTTTGAGAACTTTCACCGCGACTAAATGCCTTCACACTGCTGCTAGAGGACCTCCTGGAGCTTCCTACTTGCTCCTCAATATTAGACGCAACTAAATATCCATTACGCGCAGCTAATTACTCTCTATTACCCTCCTTGGTAACTTCGTCGCTTTTGGCCACGACCAATTACCTTCTGTTCTTATAACTCCTAAGGTTTCAGTTTATGCTCTCCAATTCTCCCTCTAGTAACATTCTAGGCTACTTTAACTTAATTTATGAAGATCTAATGTCATTCCTTTTCCTAATCTACCCAACACATCTATCATTACCCATTCAAAACTTAAATATGGATCCTTAACCCTCTAGCCACCATAAACCAGTGAGTTTATAGATCAATGGCAGCAAAGAGTTCATACACTTCTCACATTTCCATTCAAACATAAATCCAGTAGAAATTCCATACATCACTAGTTTAAGTTAATATCTGATGTATCAAATGATTACAGTCCCTATGCTTTGTAATTCATGATGCAATGTGGCAATTACATAGAACTAGTAGTCAAATTATACAAATATAATCTGACAAGGTTTCCAAACCTAATTACTACTAAACCATATAGTAAGCTTCCATTAATTTTCTCCTTACCACTAAGAGGTCTAGTCCCTGAAAATGTTAGCCCACAATCAGGGTGAAATATACAATCTTAATAACAAAAGGAAAATTCTATATATATGTACAAAGTAATCAATACAATACAATTTCATGTCATCAATACTAGAATCATCAATTTAATTTGCAAATAAACTAGTTAAGCTACCAATGACTATTGTTCTATACTAGTAATTATACACAACATGTTAATGGCTAATAACACTGGGAGAGGCCTATCTACGGCACCTACTCCATAATGAGCACAACTAAGGCTGAATGCATTTGGGGTCTGATCACAATCCAGTGCTTGATCGAAGCACATGCACGAGTGGTAGTTACACCACAGCTCCACCATGGACTCACAAGGTCTAATCACAATCGTAATTTGAGTAGTCAACTAATCATTTAGCATTTCAAAATCAAGCATGTGTAACAAATACCAAATTAATATGAGCATATACATGGAATTAAGAAAAATAACCTTGATTACCTCAATGAAGCTAATTACTCTTCTTTTAGTTACCACCATGATCCAAAGCATACCATGCCTAACAAAAGCATGATTATCATCATTTGACTATCATTAGTAAGGAAATTCTCCCTATCCATAGATTAATCTTAACAAGAAATCATTGAAAACTTCTTACCCAAGTTTCTTGATGATTTATTGCACTAATTTAGGGTCCATACATCAAAGCTCACTATGATTCACTCCCTACAACTCCATTTTCACACATGTACAAATTATATACCAAAAGTTAGTCCAAATGATGGAAATTCAATATATATACCACACAAGAGAAGAGAAAAAACTTACCCATTCACCTAAGTGGTCAAATAAACTGAGTTGAGCTTTAACTCCCAAGAACACACCATGGGATATTCCAAAATTCAAATTTGAGTCATCAAGCCTAGAAATTTCATTGTTTCACCTTCATCTCCTTGTATTTTCACACAATAATAGAACTCATTATGAAAGTCAGTGTTTGGGGACATTTTCTAGCAAAGTAATGCATATAACAGAAGGGAAAAAATTACCCAATCATCCCTCTAACCTCTAACTCCGAAAATCTTGCAAGGAGTCACCCAAACACCAAATTTCAGATTTGAGAAGGAGATGAAAATACCTAAAACTAGAAACTAATTAGACCAAAATGAAGAGGAGAATGAGAGGGACATGTTTTATACAGATTACCTTAGCCAAATCTTCCTCTAAAAGTGAGAAATGGTGGAAGAATGTAGAAAAACCCTAGCCCCTCTTCTAACATGCGAATTTCTTCTTCTTGTTCTACAAAAAATGAATGCCTTAGCAGCAAAATGGGTGGAGAGAAGACTTCTTGGGGTTTTAGTGCTAATGGGTTAGTCTAATAGACCTATTATTCTTAGTGGGCTGATCTTAACATATTGGGCCAAGGTTCATTAGGTTGGGCTGTAGAATTTTTAATTTTAGGGATAGATTGTGTTGATCCAATAGTCCAAGACCTATTTGGACTCACTTCCCTAAGTTTGGGCTAAGGCTCAATAGGCTTTTGTCTCACTTAAATTCACTAATAAGTTTTTGGCTTTCTAGAAAAATTAAGTTAAGCCCACAAGGAGACTAGTGTTGGGCTCTCCTACTAGGCTCATGGCATAATTAGGCTTCTACCTCACTAAACCCAGTTGGGCCAAGGCTAAGTGATCTCTCTTTTGGGCTAAGTCTCACAATAAGAAATTGGGTCTACACCTATAATCATTGGGCCTCCATTAGTCTCTAGCCATGGCTTTCTCAATTTAATTTGGGCATTGATGAGGTTTCTAACCCAATTAAATCTCAAACCTATTTTAATAATTTATCTTTCTATAATTCCTATTCACATAACTTGTCCAATTATTCTATAATAATTATTTTTAATTAGTCTAGATCCATGATTAATTCCTTAATTAAATTTTAAAGTGTTATATGTCCAATGCTCATGAAATTTTACAGATGTAAACTAGATATAATAAGCATTCCATGGCCACAAATCACCCCAATTAGACCTCTGAGCATTGAGATATGAATTTTTGAAGTTCAAAGATAGTACCAATAATGACAGGCAAGCTTTGGTACTATTCCATCAATTTTCGATGACTAGACACCTCTGTCTTGGTCTAAATTTATTTTTAGCATAAATTAGATATTTGTAACTTTTTAGAATGGTAAAGTATGCTTAATTTCAATTTTTCTAGAATTAGTTATGATTATTTAAATTTTATGTCAGAATTCTAGAATTCTACCTGAGGTTGCATTATTGAATTTCATGTGAATCCTTGATTTGCACGAGTTCTAGGCCACTCCTTGGAATGGTTATGTGTTGTATTTATGTAATTAAATATGAGAACGAGATGGATGACTTCATATGGTCCATGGGACACTGAATGAAAAATTTATCCATGATATAATGCAATTTAATGGAATATTTTAATACCTTTTCTTGTGAACTTTGTAAATTCAAGGAAATGAATATAGATATGGTATGAGATGAGTCATAGGATTATCGTGTTACACATCTACCTTAGATTCAAACTTGCTTTCAAGAGCCTTTCTTTTTAGTTTGCTTCTCCTCAAGAATTTCAAACCCTCCCCATTTGTTCTAGACTCAAAATAGAACCAAACAACTTAATAAAACCATGGAAAGAAAGCTTGGAGGGCGAGGAACAAAGTTGGAAAAGAAAGAAGCATGAAAATCCTTGAATTTGCCTATCTATTTTAGATTTTTCTTCCTCCAATTTCTCCTCCTCTTGTGCATCCAAATTTTTGCTCTTCTTTTCTAATTTTAGACAGAGCCAAGTTGGCCTAAATGAGAAAGGAGAAGTGGTGTGAATGATATAGAAGGTTCAAGAAGCTACTTTTTTCAAAAATTTCATTTTTGCCTTTCTATTGTGGCATTTTTGTTTTAGCTCCTTTTTTAGAACCATATTTTTCATCATGAAATTTAGGCTCCCAATTTAATAAAATGCCTTTGAAATCACTCAATTTGGAGCTAAAACCTTCTTAAACGGATCCATCAAAGTTCAGGTTTACTATAGTTGAAAAATGTACACTGGAGGGGCTTTAATTGTCCCGGGACTTCCCATGGTTTTCAGGGCCTCTGAGAACCCTAGACAACTAAATTTTTCCATTTAAAAAGAACTCCTATGAGTTTTTCCAAAATTTACTGTTCGTTATATTATCCACCCCCTTAAAATAAATTTCTTCCTCAAAATTTAAATACGTGCCTTAGGGTTCATCCTCCATCTCCCAAGTTGCCTCCTCAAATGTCAGACCCTTCTAGACCACTTTCACCAGAGGAATGTTCTTGTTTCTTAGCTATTTCAACTTATCATCCATAATTCTCTTTGGATTCACTACATAGGAAAGATTTTCCTACAATTGAATATGCTCATATTCTATAACATGTGAGGGGTCTAGTAAGTACTTTTTCAATTAGGAGACATGAAAAATATTATGGATTTGGGCTAGGTTTGGAGATAGGGCTATTTGGTAGGCCACAGGTCTAATTTTCTCAAGGATTTCAAATGGACTAATATATCTAGGACTGAGCTTCCTTTCCCTCATAGACTGACCTATCCCAATCACTAGAGACACTTAGATGAATACATAGTCTCCAATCTCAAAATCCGAGGAGTTTCTTCTGCCTACTTTAGGCCATAAGGAGTTTCTTTCTAATCGTTTCTATCTGCAGGGTAGTTTACTCCACTATCTCAGATCCTATCAAACTCTTCTTACCTAACTCAACCCAACACAGAGGGGATCTACATTTTCTCCCATATAAAGCTTTATAAGGGGTCATCTAAATATTGGAATGGTAACTATTGTTATATACAAATTCTGTTAACAGAAAATACATATCCCAGTTACCCTTTATCTCTAATACATATGCCTTCAACATGTCTTCCAAAGTCTAGATGGTCCTTTCAGTTTGACCATCTGTCTTGGGGTGATAGGCAGTACTAAAACACAACTTGGTCCTTAAGGCATGCTATAGTGACCTCCAGAAATTTGATGTGAACTTGGGATCTCTATCTGATACTATGCTGCTGGGTACTCTATGAAGTCACACTATCTCTCTTATGTATAACTGGGCTAATTTATCTAATGTATAAGTATCCCTAATAGCTAGGAAGTGCACAGACTTCATCAATCTATCTATAATCACTTAGATAACATTGTGTCTAGAGGCTGTTCTGGGTAACCTCATAATAAAATCTATAACAATGCTATCTCATTTCCACTCTAGAATATCTAGGGGTTGCAGCAACCCAGTAGGTCTCTAGTGTTCTATATTAACCTTCTGATACACTAAACATCTAGCTACATAATCTAGTATATCATTTTTCATTCCTAGCCACCAAAATATTCTTTTCAAGTCTTGACACATCTTGGTGGCACTTGGGTGGATAGTATATTTACTCTTATGTGCATCTTTTGTGATTCTCTCTCTCAATTTGTTACTACTAAACACACAAATTCTATTCCAGTATACTATCACATTATCCTCAGATATCCCAAAATCAAAAGTCTTACCCTGGGTAATCTCTCCCTTGATCTGTCTCAAGAATTCATACTCTCTCTGGGCATCCAAAATCTAGGCTCTCAATTCATTCTCAATTTGAGTCTCGCTCAGATATAATCTACCCAATACCACCTGGCAAGAGAGGTTCAAATTTATAAACTTTTCAAGGAGTTCCTGCTTCTTGATAATCATATGGGCTATGTGGATGGATTTCCTACTCAAGGCATCAGCCACCATGTTAGCCTTACCCATATGATATTTCGGTGTGTAATCATAATCTTTCAAGAATTCCATCCATCTCTTCTATCTCATATTGAGTTCCTTTTGATCAAACAGGTATTTTAGACTTTTGTAGTCACTGTAAATTTCTATGCTTGCATTATACAAATAGTGCATCTAAATCTTAAGAGCAAAAACCAATATGTCTAACTCTAGGTCATGTGTAGGGTAATTCTCCTCATGAGGCCTCAACTACCTAGAGGCATATGTCACTAACTTACCCTGCTGTATCAGCACATATCCTAACCCTTTCCTCGAGGCATCATTATAAACTACAAATGGTAAACTAGGGTTAAGAATAATCAGTACAGGGGTAGTGGTCAATCGGAGTTTCAACTCCTAAAAACTCCTCTCATATCTATCATCCCACAGGAAAGGTGTATCCTTCCGAGTTAGCCTCGGAAGTGGCAAGGCCATCTAAGAAAAGCCCTGAATAAATCGTCTATAATATCTTGCCAAACCTAGTAAACTCCTAACCTTAATGATAGTCCTAGGTCTATCCCACTGTAGCACAACCTTAACTTTATGGGGATCTACCGCGACCTCATCTCGTGATATCATATGACCTAAGAATTTCACCTCAATTAGCCAAAACTCACATTTACTTAGTTTGGCATAAAATCTCTTACTTCTCAGAGTCTTTAGGACTAATCTCAAATGCCTCTTATGCTCCTCAAAAGATTTGGAGTATACTAAGATATCATCAATAAAGACCATAATGAATTTTTATTTAGATATGATCTGAATACCCTGTTCATATAATCCATGAATACCGCAGGTACATTCATCAGCCCAAATGGCATCACAAGGAACTCATAGTGCCTATATCTAGTCCTAAAGGTTGTCTTTGGGATGTCTTTAGCTCTCACTCTTAGTTGATGGTACCCAGATCTAAGATCTATCTTAGAAAATACAGATGCCCTAGCTAATTGATCTAATAAATCATCTATTTTAGGGGGAGAATATTTATTCTTGATGGTAACCTTGTTCAATTCTCTATAATCTATACATATTCTCACTACCATATTTCTTTTTCACAAATAATACTAGAGCTCCCCAGGGCAAAACACTAAGGTGTATAAACCCTTTTTTCTAACGACTCCTCTATTTGCCTTTTCAACTCAGCAAACTCGGTGGGAGCCACCCTATAAGGAGTCTTAGACACCAATCTAGCCCCAAGCACTATGTCTATAGGGAATTTTATCTCTCTCTCAAGGGTAGACCACTAAAATCAAATCCTTAGGTAAAACCTCTGGGAATTCCCTAATTATTGGGATCTCCTTTATCCCTTCCTCTACCTCAGCTTGAATAGAGAAAAAGATTAGAAACCCATGACATTCATGCTCTAAATGTCTCTCATCTTGGGCAGTAGTCATAAAGGATAACTCAGCCTTTATCCTAGGTATGGTCCCACATGAAAGTACAGAAATGGTTCGGTGTTCACAATCAAGAATAACATTATTGGCAGTTATCCAGTTCATACCAACAATAAAATGAATGTCATAAAAAGGTATATAAATCAAATCAATGGTAGTATAGTTGTGGTTAAACTATACAATGATCAAGAACAACATTATTGGCAGTCATCATATTAACAATAAAATGAATGTCATGGAAAGGCATACAAATCAAATCAATGGTAGTATAGCAATGGTTAAACTGTACAGTAATATTCAAGCAAGCATAAGAAGTAACAACATGGCTTCTAGTGGGTATAGTGACAGACAAATTAAATGGTAAAATACTAATGGCCAAACCCAAACATCTCACATAGTCATAGGATATAAACGAGTGACTGGCACCTGAATCAAACATAGCAATCATAGGAAAACCATTTACTATAATCATATCTTGAATCAAATTGGGTGATGCACTAGCCTCCTGCTAAGAAAGGGCGAACACCTTGCCCTGGGTCTGCGGCCTAGGAGGCGCTGAATCTATCTAGGGGTAATTCCTGGCAATATGCCCTTGCTTCCCACACTTGTAACATGTCACTATAAACTGCTGTATGGATGGCTACATCCGAGGGGGCTGTGCTCTCTTTCCTTTTTGTGGCCTTCAGTTCCATTGCATCTTACCCTTCTTTTTAACACTAGGTGTCATACTAGAACTCTCTTCTGGTCTCGACCTATTTGACTTTGGAACCCCTTTCTCATTAGATACTGTAACAGTAGGCATAATGTCTCTCAAATTGTTTTCAGTTACCCTGCTGATCTTCACGAGGGCATTAAAAAGTCGGATCCTCTATGGATTAACTCTGTCTCTAATCAAGGGCTTCATTCTGGTCTCAAACTATTCACACTTCTAGGGCTCATCATCATAACTCTGAAGGTAAGATGAGTACTAAGACAGCTCTATGAATTTGGCCACGTACTGGTCTACTATCATCTCATCAGTCTGCTTCATCCCCATGAGCTATATCTCTTTTTGTTTTCCCATTGAACTGGGAAAATATTTCTCATAAAATTCTACTAGGAAATTCTCCCAGGTAACCTACAGATTCTTGGTCTCCATCAGAGACTACATACTGTGCACCATCTATCAACTTCTTTCTGTAACATGAAGGTGGCAAGCTGAGCTTTTACTCTAAGGGGCAGTCTATCACTGTAAAAATATTTTCCATCTCTATTACCTAGGCCTCCGCCTTATCTGCATCTAACTCCCCATCAAATACAGGTGCATTATTCTCTCTGAATTGATGGCGGAGTTTGAGCTGGCTCTTGGGGAGGTGGGGGTGGAACATTAGAAGTGGAAGGCTGAGGTGGAGGGGCTTCTCTCTTGACTTCTTCCTACCTAGCTAGAGAATCCTATAACCATGTAATCATCTCATGCTACTGCTGTAAAACTCGCTGCTGCTCAGCTATCACATCCTCGTATCTATCAAGCCATTCTGTGATAGCTCACAAAGGGTCCTCGAATTCAACCTTCAAACCCATAACTAGTTAGCCCTTACCTCTGCCTCTTCTAGTTTCAACCATCTTAACTGAAAAAGAGTCACAATCTTAGCTCACAAATACAATTTGAGCATAAATACATAGCTATTCTACCACTTCCAAGGCAATTCACACCTAACCACAAACCAAATACACCACTCAAAAGCCAAACACTAAGCAAAAGTGCTTGAACCTTTGCTTTGATACCAATAAATGTCACACCATACTTTATTAGCCCCTATATTCCCATATTCAAGATAGCTTTCATGTGCATGTAAAGAAAACCAAGGAAAGGGAATAAAATACGTTATTTCTTTGTGTTACGTCGGGGTTAAAAATTCAAAATTTGATCTGTGGACCCCAAAAACTTACTAAAAATATTCCCTAATTATTTTTCATCCATACAAATCACAAATATCATAAAACATTACACAAACCACGGACCAAGAGTTAAAAACCAAAAATATTCACGTTTTGCCTCAAGTTGGAATTTCAATTTTTTGCTAGCAACTTTGGAAAATCATAACTACATCTAGAAAAATTGAAATCAAGCAAACCATAGCTTTCTAGAAAGATTTGATGTTAACTTCACATAAAAATAATTTCAAGCCATAAAAATTGCATCTGGACTATGTTTGACAATAGAAAAGACACAAAGGTTAGACTGTCTAATATTACTGATACAACTTATTGATATCAAATTTGAAAATACATAATTGATTCCACAAAAATCCAATTCATGAAAATGGTACAATTTGGAAAGAAACAAATGTTGAATAGAGGGAAAAAATATTTCTAAATCAATCCAAGAGACTTTAGACCCTAAAAATTAATGGAATAATGCTAGGGGTCTAACAATGCACTTGGAACATAATAGAAATTTCAAAAATTCATATCTCCCTCTCTAAACATCTAAATGAGGTCTTTCTAGTTGGCACAGGTCACTGACTAGGTCTAGTTTCTACCTGTAAAATTTCATAGCAATTAGACATCATTTGTCCTATGAATGATAGAGATCTATTTTCGGACCATATGAACAGTACTAGGGCCAAAACTAGAAAATTTGCCAACTTCAAAAATTTGAAAAAAGTCTTATAGACCTCCAAATATTATGCACTTTAGCTTCCCAAAAAGCACTCAACAAGATCTACATCCATGCCAAATTTTAGACTAATAAGAGCTCATTTGGAGAGTTTGTGTCATAGCTCACCATAGTGGACAATTTTACATCGTATAAGGTATCATCTTAGTCCATATCGCTCTCTTTGGTGTTTGGCATCTCTTGGGCAAGTTTAAAAGCATGAATGCAACTTGTATGAACTATCCAAGTGGTCCCAAACCTTATACATCTTATTTTGGTCATTCCACATCTAAGAATACACTAATACATACATGCTTACGTGCTATCAAGTGTCAAGTTTTCTCATTTGCATTGATTTTGTGACACATATGATCCATACAGTACTCATACATAATATTACATTTGCTTAAGTGTTTACAAGTCAAAAATAATATGTACAAGTTTACTTTGACATTCAATTACAAGTAGAACTACATAATTGTTAAAGTGTAGCTTCTCAAGACCCTTAGCTTGCATATCTTACTTCATGAGTGCCATCTAGACATATTAAGACGAAGGAAGAAAGGGGAGTGAGATTCATGGAATCTCAATAGCTCACACACCCATCCACACACCCATTCATGGCATACATACATTAAAGGCACAAGTATGGAAAGTAACACAACCTTAAATTATATAAGATCACATTTCCATTCCACCAATTCACTTTAAATTCAAGAATATGCTCTATGGACTTTTGGTTTTGCCTTATGTAATATCTGGTTCTTTGAAAATGAGAGAAAACGTGAGAAACATAACATACAGTTTCTCTATAAACATATGAAATTCATCGGATACAAAGGGAAGTCCCCCAGATAGAGTGATTTGATGTCCAATAAGATTAGAATAATATTCTATACCTTAAATAATGATGAGGCAAGGCCATAGGTGCCCTGAAACTAGACCCAAAATAGTCAGACAGATTTTAATGAAAATGCAACGAAATGTAATGGCATTTTCATAATTTTAGGCAATTTTTAGAATACTCACAGGAGGGCTTTCTAAATGGAAAATTTGACTTTTTTGGGTTTCTCAGAGGCCCTGAAAAACCATGGAAAGTCTCGGGACAATTAAAGCCCCTCTGGTAGACGTTTTCTAATGGTGGTGAGTGCAACCTTTAACTGATTCATTTGGCAAGGTTTGAGCTCCAAATTGAGTGATTCTAAAGGCATTTCATAAGATTAAGGACCTAAAATTTATGATGGAAAAGATGACTCCAAAAAAAGAGCTAAAACGAATCAAAAACAAAAATGCCAAGACAAAAGGATGAAATGGGAATCTTGAAAAGTTCTTCCTAACCTTCCTACATATATATGTGGTGCCCCACCTCCTCTTTCATTTAGCCATATTTGTTTCTGCCCTAAACCAGAGGAGAGAGCTAGGGTTTAAGATGAACCAAGAGGAGAAGAAAGGGAGGAGAAAAGTAAGGATAAAGGTATGGATTTTCTTGATTTTTCATGCTTTCTCCTTAGCAAACTCCTTCTCCTCCATCTTCCCTTCTTCCTATGATTTTATTAAAGTTCTTGGATCTGTTTTAAGGGCATAACAAAGGTGGAAAATTTGAATTTGAGGAGAGAAGGCTAAGCAAAGTGAGAAACAAGCAAGAAAAGCTAAGAAAACCAAGGTATTTTGCCATTTTCCAACTTAATCTTTGTAATACCCCAAAATTTATTAAAGTGTTAATCATGGATTTGGATTAATTAGGAATAATTAATATGAAATAATCGAGTAAGTTAAGTGAATGAAAATTTTGGAGAGATAAATTATTAATATGAGTTTGAGATTTAATTGGGATAAAAACTTCATCTAGGCCCAAATTAATGTAGGAGATCATGATAAGAGGCCAATTGAGGCCCAATAAGTTAGGTGTAGAGCCAATCTCATTCAATGTGATAGAGGCCCAAGATCCACCTTTTATAGGCTCTTATAATTGGTCCAATAACCTTTGTGTAGACACAAATCCTTTAAGCTCTTAAAACTTGGCCTAACCCAATTAAAATCTAACAACCCAACACATGAAAGCTGGCCTAACAAAGCTTAAATCGAAGCCCATTTGGAGGTAGATCTTTAGAGCAGCCCATAACCCATAGAAAACCCAACTTAAACCAAGCCAACCCCCATTTTGCAGAGCCATAAGGAACACACACAAAATTCGGAGGTCCAAAAGAGAGGCTAGGGTTCTTGGCATATTTTCACCATTTCTCACTCTAGAGCAAGATTCAGCCAAGGTCATAGTTATATAACTTAATCCTTTCGTCTTTCTCTTTAATTTAACCTAATTAATGTTCCAATTGGAGCACTTTCACCCACATCCAAAATATGAAACTTGCCATTTGATGTTTCTATGGTGAAATTTTGTAAGTTGAGGCTAAGGTTGACATTAGATAAGTATAAACTCTTCTTTTTGAGGTATTTCTACTGGTTTGAGACCCCAATAATTGGATTATAGTATGGGTATTAATTTTTCATGAATTTGTCTAAGATTTAGGGTGATATATTGAAGTTTTTGGTAGAGGATACCTCTATTCTAAATTTAGGGTAAGAAGTTCTCAATGATTTCTTATTAAGATTAATCTGTAATAAGGACAATTTCTTTGCTAATGATAGTTAAATGATGATGATCATGCTTATATTAGGCCTAGTATGATTTAAATCATGGTGGTAGCTAGAGAAAGAGTAATTGGCTTCATTGAGGTAACTAGGCTATTTTCCTAATTCCATGTATATGCTCATGTTAATATGATATTTGTTACACATGCTTGATTTTGAAATGCTAAATGATTGGTTGACTACTTGAATTATTATTGTGATTAGACCTTGTGAGTCCATGGCGGAGCTATGGTGCGGCTGCTACTTGTGCATATGCTTTGATCGGGTACTGGGTTGTGATCAGACCTCAGATACACTGAGCCTTGGGTGTTCTCATTACAGAGTAGGTGCCGTGGATGGGCCTCTCCTGGTGTTATTGGCCATTAACATATTGTGTATGATTGCTGGTATGGGACAGCAGTCATTGGTAGTTCAACTAGTTCATTTGCAAATTGAATTAATGCTTCTAGTATTAATGACGTGAAATTGCATTGTATTTATTAACTTGTACATATATATATATATATGGAAATTGGATTTGTTACTAAGATTGTATATCTCACCCTGTTGTAGGCTAACATTTTCAAGGACTGGACCTCTTAATAACAAGGAGAAAATTAATGGGAGCTTATTAAATAGTTTGGTAGCACATAAGTTTGGAAGCCTTGTCAAATTGTATTGTAACTAGATTACTAGTTTTGTATCATTGCTGCATTGCATCATAAATTGCCAAGTATAAGGACTGTATATATAATTTAATTATCATGGAATTAAACATTATGGTTATAATTAGCTAACAATAGATAAGTGACTTGATCTTGTATGAACATTAAGCATTGGCCCCATGCACCTTGTGGCTAAAATACATTTGTTGTCACTAAATTATGGTTTTTACTTATGTGTGATAGCTTAGTGAGTAGAAAGCAATACTTTAAATCTTGAGGTGGATAAGGATAGATTAACTAGTTAAATCAAATAGATAAACACCATTAGAGTTTCAAAAATTAAGGGAGAATGGTCTTAGAGTGTCCCTAGAAAGAGAATTAGAGAGCACGGGATGAAACTTGGGAGATGCTGTTACATCAGGGGTTGTGCTGTGGCTAAGAAGGCCTTGCTGTTGCCAAATGAGTGACAGAGGTGAGGGGCGCCTCAGTATGAGTCATCTTACCATAGCATAAGTGAAGAACATTGGCTTGGAGGGTAACAGTGGTGAGGAACGCCGCGGCTTAGCGTGAAAAAAAATTGCCCAAGAGGGTGGCAAGGAGAAACCTAGCCGCGACGCAACAGGTCCTATCGCGGTGCAAATCGAGGAAGCTATGTAGAGAGTGTACAGTATTAAGCCTCGCCTCAGTGCAAGTGTATTCCGCTGAGGCGAGAATCATGGGACTTTGAATAGTAGCTCTAGGAGGCATTTCCACCGCAATGCCACATACGTTTGCCGCGGTGAAATTTGCATGAATTGCCTAATAAGATTCCTGAGAGAACTTAGCCACGGCGCGGAAAGTCGGGGCTACAGCGTAAGGTGAAAAATTTAGTTTTGTGTTCTAGTAGCCAACTTAGTCATGCGCGGAGAGATTTTAAGCTGCGGCAAAAGTCCCCAAACTCACACTTTTAGCTTAGAAACCTTGATTTTCCTATGATGACCTCAAAGGATGACTTAGAAGCACTTATAAGAGGTTTTTGGGAGTCGGAAGTCAATCGATAATAAAACAAAGAGGTCTTTAATTGAGAATTTATTTCACTCGTGTACATGAATGGTTTGATTATTTGATGATGACCTTATAAGATCAAGGTTCAAATTTCTCTAGATTTTTGTGATGAAATAAATCGCAATAATTCTGACCCATGATTATTAATTATTAATCACATATTTAACTATAATTTCCATGATTAGAAGTTAGGGTCGTCACAATCTTCCTTGCTCTTCTTCTTTCCATTTTTCCCTTTGTGAGACCAGCTAAGAGGGGTTGGATTTCTAGTTAAACCAAGGGTGAATCTTAGAAAAGTAAATAAGGAGAACAAGAATATGCAACAATAATCAAATAACCATTAGATTTCAAGATAACAAAGTAAGGGTTTCAAGTATTCCATCAAAAATCTGATTTGATACAAAATTTCCTAGGCTTAAATGAGTGTTTGGATGAGCTCTTAAAATCCTTAGAAGGCTCCTCATATGCATCTTCCATCAAGAAAACTAAGCAAATCCATTTGGTGCTTCCTTGAAGCCTAGCCTCAGCTTAAGCTAGATGGAGCACCTAGGGATATTTTTTAATTTGTTCTAAGCTTATTTTTTAGTCATATATGATGGAAGAGGATGAGAGGAAGCCTTGGAAAAATTTTAGAAGCTATAGATAGTAAGATGGTATCATAGATTCTATATTATGGCTTAAACAAGCAACACCTAGCTAGGTTCCTTGATTTGATTCTGTGATGACTCCAAAAGGCCTAAAAGGAGTCAAGAATCATAAATGAGTGAAGAGAATGGAGCAAAGATCATGTTTCCATAGGGTTGCTTCATTAAGTGCATTATGGAACTATAAAGGAGTCATATGAACTACCTTGCGCTTCTAATGAATGTATGGCTTTAGAATTTGGTTCAAAAGTATAATTGGCTTCCATATGATATATCTAGGCTAAAAGAAACAAGTCCCACCTTCTTGTGTATGTGTGGCCAAGGAAGAGCAATCAAATCCTAAAGAGAAAAGTGTGTTTGTGTGGCAAAGGTAGCTCTCTCTTCTTTCTCTCATGCATGGATGAATGTTTGTCTTATCTTTGAATGTGTGTATGTATGTTTTAAGCCATGAGAAAGTATTCTATCTTGTATTCATATGCCATGGTATCATGATGTTGTTTTTATGCATTAAAATGATACTTTGTGTACTTACTTTAGTTTGCTTGAGTGTGGTGAAGCCAAGAACCCTTAAAAATGGTTAAGATAAAGCTAAGAGTTTCCCAAGAGCAAGGCCTAGTTCAAAGCCTTAAAGAAAAAGGGAGAGGTAAGTCCAAGATCCTTAAAGAGAATGGGTGAGGAAAAATCACTTGTTTGGCAAGCCTATGTATGTTTATTATGACTCTTTGAATGTTATGAATGCTTCTTGAATGATCACATACCCCATGATAGTCATGCATGCATTTCTAGACTTGATTTTGCATTCTTTATATGTGATTGAAAGGGAGAAGAGCTATTGGAATTCTTAGAATCTCATTCCTTCCTCCCCACATGTCTAACATGTCTAGGTGGACCAAGTGAGCCAAGGAATGGAAGCCACCAAGCCTAGAAGAAGAAGATTGACAACCAAGTGTGTAAAAAAATAAAATTTTAGCCATATGAGTGATACATGATTTAATTCTTCATTGTATATGTTATATGACCTTATGAGCACATGTCAATAAGTAAATGTGTTATGTATGAATGAGATTTAGTCCAATATGCATGATATAGTATAATTTGGGTATGGAATGGTAAGACTTGACATATGCATTCTTGTGTATAACTTGGGGTGGATGAGTGAGTTTGAGAAATCTGGGCAGTTGCACCTTTGAGACAAGTTTAATAGACAGGAGCTTTCACACGTGCTTAAGTAGTCGTGGTTGTCTTAGAAGCATTTTTAGGCCATTTGAGACCCTTACATGACACAAAATGAGCTATTTTGTAACCCAATGTCAAGATCTGACCAAATCAACGAATTTGCTCATGAAATTTGGTATGCAAATAGATCTCATCAAGAGCTTTTTGGGAATCTAAATACCAGATTATTTAAAGCTCTATGGAATTAATTATGAGTTTTCAAAATTGGCATTTTTCTGCTAAACTGATGCAAACACTGTTCATTTGGTCAATAACTTAGGCTATATCATTTGAGGGGCAAATAATGTCCAATGCTTATGAAATTTTACAGGAATAAAGTAGATATGATAGGATTTCCATGGCTACTAAGATCACCCTAATTGGACATTTGAGTAGTAAGATATGAATTTTTGAAGTTGGAAGATAGTACCAGTGATGACAGTCAACCTCTGGTACTATTCCATCAAATTCCAGTAGCTAGACGTCTCTGTTGTAGTCTGAAATTATTTTTAGCATAAAGCATACATCTATAGCTTTCCATAATGGTATAGTGTTCATGATTTTGATTTCTTTAAAATTAGTTATGATTTTTCAAAATTTATGTCAGAATTTTGGAATCTAACTAAAGCTGCATACTATATTTTCATGTATACCTTCTACTTGCACTAGTTCTAGGCCACTTCTTGAGCTTGTTATGAGTTTTATTTGTGTATTTAAATGTGAGAATGAGATGGATATGTCCATATAGGCCATGAGACATTAAATAAAAATTTTATCTGTGTCGTAACGTAATTTAATAAAATATTTTTAATAGCTCTTATTGGAAATCTTATGTAATTCAAGGAGATGAGCCTAATAATGATGTGAGATGAGCTTAGTAAATATGGTGTTACACCTCACCCTATTTCTAAGACTTTTGGATTTGCCTTACCCTTGGCCTAGGGACTTTTGACTTGGCCTGACCCATCTAATAGACTTTTGGCCTTATCTCACCCATGCCTTGGGACTTTTGGCATCTCCTCACCCACATTAAGGGACTTTTGGCATTACCTCACCCTTATAAGCCATTTTTCACAATCAATCACACTCAAGACAACACATTAGTACCAATGCAATCTCAAAGCATCAAGCGGCATGTTCTCAAGTCACAAAAGCATACATATGCACACAATGACATATATACAACTAAGAATGCAAGAGAATGAGGTAGAGAGCTACCTTAGTATTTATGCAAGCTTCTCTTAGTCTTTCTCCTTTCCTTTTTTGGTTCCACAAGTACACCTAGGTGGGTTGGAATTCTCTTGGCCTAAGCATCATAAATAGCACATAATTATATTCTTGAAGCAAGCCAAGACATTACATTTATTCTTAAAAGCATAAGTGGTTCCACAAATTACATAATGGTTCCATAAATGACCTATTGAACCAACTCTTATAATTTACATTCTAGACTCCATTCTCTTTTCATTTATAGGCCTCTTGACCTCATTCAAGGTCCTTGGAGCCATCATTTACTCACTTATGAGAGCTTAGACATGTGTTACTTTATAAGGCTCCATTATGGAAGCCATTGCCCCATCTCCTAGTCCAAGGCTTCTAATTTTTTTCCAAAAGTTCCTCCAACCTTCTACCATCATATAAAGTCCCAAACTAATGTTAGAACAAATTAAAACACTTTCTAACCTATTTATCCTAGCTTGGTCGAACCATGTACCTTATGAAGAGATTATGGAGCTTTTGATTTTTCCTTGATGGGAGAGCCATTTAGGAGGCTTCTTAGAGGTCTTAGGAGCTCAATTAAATACTTACATAGCCTAGGAAATACATGTATTAAATCAGTTTTTACAAAACCTTCATGAGCTCTACACTTTGCTAACTTGAAATCTATTGGTTTTTCTTGCAATTTCTTGGCATATTCTACTTCCCCATGGTCTAAAACCAAAGTTTCTCTCTTGTTTTTGGATAGAAAATCCTCCCCTCATATGGTTGTAGTTTGGGATAAAAATTGCACAAAGAAGAAGTAAGAAGAAGAAGCAAGTTACTAAGACATCTACCTTGGATTCAAGAGCCTTTCTTCTTGGTTTGCTTCTCCTCAAGAATTTCAAACCATCTGCCTTTGTTCTAAACTCAAAAAAAAAACAAAAAACTTAATAAAACCATGGAAAGAAAGCTTGGAGGGAAAGGAACAAAGTTAGAAGAGGAAGAAGCATGAAAATCCTTGAATTTGCCTACCTTTTTAGATTTTTCTTCCTCCAATTTCTCCTCCTCTTGTGTGCCCAAATTTATGCTCTTCTTTTCTATTTTTGGACAGAGCCAAGTTAGCCTAAATGAGAAGGGAGAAGTGACCTTAATGATACAGAAGGTTTAAGAAGCTACTTTTCTCAAAAAATTCCATTTTTGCCATTTTGTTGTGGCATTTTCGTTTTAGCTTCAGTTTACCTCCTTTTTTATAAGCATATCTTTCATCATAAAATTTAGGTTTCTAATTTAATAAAATGCCTTTGGAATCATTCAATTTTGAGCTAAAATCTTCCCAAACGAATCCATCAAAGTTTGGGTTCACCGTCATTGGAAAATATACACCAAAGGGGTTTTAACTGTCCTGGGGCTTCTCATGGTTTTCAAGACCTCTGAAAACCCTAGGCTACTCAATTTTCCTATTTAAAAAGCTCTCTTGTGAGTTTTTCCAAAATTTGTGCGTAATTACTAAAATGCCACTATGTTTTGTCAATTTTGTAACAATTTTACTTCCCTGTCCTAGCTCTATTTTTATTATTGTCTGAGCCAGGAATTATTATTTTTACGAGCCTAGGACACTAAAATATTTTGGGGCATTATCTAGTTCATTACAGGGGACTTGCTTTTATGTAGCTCATTTCATCATTTTACGGAATTTACTGTTCGTTATAGAATATACACTAGAAATGGACAAATAAGGCTCAAGTCCTCACCAGCTTACGGCTATCAGAATAATTTATTGAAATCAAATTCATTGCCACTTCACTTGAATCAAAACACAAGATCCATCACTTATCATGTCAAAATGAATCCAAGCTATAATCATCTCAACTTGCAACTTTCCATAAATTTAAAAAAAAAACACTATTTTTCAATTTTTTTTCAAAAATTTTCAAGAAATTTTTTTAGTAAAACAAAGAGAAGATGAAATGGAATGGCTCTCTCCCCCTACACTTAAAAATTGCATTGTCCTCAATGCCAGCACAAAATCCAATAATAGATAAATAGCATTATATAAAGTTTGTAAAGGAACGTGTACAACCGGATGAAGTTGAAAGGTTGAAGTGAAGATCTCAAGGGTGGCTCAGATTTCCATTTAGCTGGTTAGCAAACATTTATTACCTATAAAACAAAAACAAACCAAATAGTAATGCAGAAAAGAAAAGATAACTAAATCCTGAACTAAAAAAGGACTCTATAAAAGATTAACTAATCATATGTATCAAAAACCAAAATTAAAATTGCTTTATTCCTCCTTAGTTGAACAATTTTAAGTCTAACCACTTTAAAGCATTTTGACTAATCATTCAGGAATGATTCATGGACTTCCTCAACCATTAGTAGTTTCGAAAAGTCAAATTCAACATATTCAAAAGCAATAAAAGAAGAAAAATCAAATATAGTATGTTCAAACCTAAAGAAAGAAAATTTGAGATCAAATTTATGAAATTAAACACTAAACCCTTTAAATATCTATCAAGGCCAATAAAATCAATTGGACTCTCATCAATAAGAGTCACTACATCAATGGAAAAATTCATCTGTAACTTCTCATAGTCTTTCAAGTTAAAATCCTTCAAGGTATTTGGAAGTTGTTTCTTCTCAACTGGGGAAGTCTGTGGCTCATTGGGAACTAGCTCACTAACTTCATGATCCTGTTTAGGACTCTCAACAAAAGAAATAATATCCTTCTTGACCAAAGAGACATAAGTAGACTCACAAGATTCTATACAATGATCAACAACAAAAACTAGTCTCTTACTAGTATCAACAACAGCACAAGCATCAATAGGATTTTCAATATCAACACTATCTTTATGCATGCTCTCATCAATACTAGTATGATCAGAAGAATCAATCTCATCAATAGTTTCAGTGCAAACATAAGACTTTTTGGACTTAATAGAATTATTAGACCTCAGAAACTCATCTATCTCAACACAATAGGACATTTATGCAAATCATCACATAAGCATCTAAGAGTAGAGTTTGATTCATGAACAACAAGCTGTTCAACAATTATACCATCTATATCATTATCACATGCTACATCCACTATTTTATTAGTCTTGTCATCAGATGCCAAGTCACCTCCACCCTTATCTAAGTCACCCCTACACTTTTCTACTACTTAGACTCAATAAGATCATCATCAACTGGTTTAGAAATGAAATCATCACTATAGTCATAACTAAGGGTAGAAAATTCAAGTGTATCAGTACACAAGGATTCATTAATATCAACAAATGTATCATCTTTGCTCAATGCATTACCATAATCAATCAGATTAGGAGATTCAACAATAATTTCCTCATCTACATCTTCATCATGTAATTCAGAATCAAAATTATCACATGTATTGATAGTCATAGTGCTATCATGCAAACTAAAGTTAGTTCTAAGAAAATGCAAAATATTAGAAGATGGAAGCTTATTACCCAGTGAATAAGACTCTTCCTCCTTTATACATTCTCTTCTAATTTGCTCTTCGTTCAGTTCAATAGCACTTGAGGCAGGTTTATTCATTTGAACTCCTAAATCCTTCATATGGGTTATCCATTATCTATTAATTTTGAAGATGCAACTGTTCATTTTCCCATTGAAGTTGAAGATTAAAAGCTTCTAGTTGTTGCCTTATCCTCTCTTCATAACTTGGTTCCATCTGGGGCTATTATTGTATATATCCCTTATGATAGTTGTAGGAATAATATATGGCTTTTGCATATGCAAATTGTGGTATGGCTCAATGTAACTAGGGTGAACTTCATAATGATGGTAGTAAGGTTGGTAACATGGTTGTTGAACTTGTTGTGTTTGTCTTCATTGCTCAAGTATGTCATGAAGCATTGATATAGCTTCATCCATTTTTTGGATAATCCTATCATTTGCACAAGAATCATAGACACCTTGATTAAACATATAATAGGAATCCATTTTTAGATAAAGAATATGAAAAGCACAATCAATTTAAGTACAAAGAAAATCACTAACAAACTATAATTAAAATTAACTCTAAATCAAGAAAATTAAAATCAAATGAAGCTAACAACTACCTAACAATAAAAAACACTCCAAAATAGAGGACAATCATATAAAAGAAATTCACAAAAAAAATAAAGAAATTAAATCCAGAAAATTGAAAAAATCCTTAAAAAATTCAAGAAAATACTAAAAAATTAGAAAGAGTGCTTTAGACGTTGCAATTTGGCCTAAAAAAAGTGCACTCAATAGCGTTGCTATTGTTTTTGCTTAAAATACCCAAAAACCTTGTAAAACAAAGTTTAAGAATTTTCTAGGCACATCAAACAAAAATTCTAGTAAACAAACCACTTGTTACACAACACTAAAATGTCTAAAATCCAAGCTTAAAATAGAACAAAAATCAAACAAAAATAAAGCTAAAATAGAGCTTAAACACCTAGAAAACCTTTTCAAACAATTGAGAATCTAATTTCCTCAGCAACGGCACCAAATTTTGATGCGGTCGTGTCGCGCAACCTCAAAATA
Organism: Erythrophleum ivorense; assembly: GCA_026724425.1. Lineage (NCBI taxonomy): Eukaryota > Viridiplantae > Streptophyta > Magnoliopsida > Fabales > Fabaceae > Erythrophleum > Erythrophleum ivorense. The sequence goes on from JAIUCV010000008.1 coordinate 29,408,497, forward strand.
AAACAAGATTGGAAAATATTTACAATATAGGATGCAATGTAACATTATGTTTATAGGACTCATCTCATATCATTTGTAGGCTTATTTCCATGAAGCACATGACATTCTTCAGGGAAAGCCATAGAAAAATACAATTAAATTGCATTGCATAGCGGATAAATTTTTCATTTGGTATCCCATGGACCATATGAACTCATCCTTCTCATTGTCATATTTAATTACAAGAATACAACTCATAACCATCCTAAGAAGTGGCCTAGAACTCATGCAAGTGGATGGAATACGTGAAATTCAATGATGTGGCCTCGGCCGAAAATTCTAGCATACTATCATAAACTTCAAAAAATCATAACTAGTTTTAAAAAATTTGAAATCATGCATACTTTACTATTTTGGAAATATATAGATGTATACTTTATGTAAAAATATATCCAAACCACAACAGAGGCTGCTAGCTATCGAAAATTGGAAGAATAGTACTAGAGGTCAACTATCATTACTGATACTGGCCTTCAATTTCAAAAATTCATATCTCCCTGTTCAGAGGTCCAATTGGGGTGATCTTGGTATCCATGAAAATCTTATTATGTCTATTTTATTCCTATAAAATTTCATGAGCATTGGATGTCATTTGTCCCTAGAATGATACAGCACAAGCAATTGACCAAATGAATAGTGTCTGAATCAGTTCAGTAGAAAAATGCCAACTTTGAAAAATCATAATTAATTCCACAGAGCTCTAAATAATCTGTTCTTTGACTTCCTAAAAATATCTAGATATGATCTATGTGCATGCCAAATTTCATGAGCAAATTCGTTCATTTGGTTAGATTTTGACATTGGGTTGTGAAATGGTCACTTTTAAGTCTTATAAGAGATCCAAATGGTCTATATTAGCTTCTAAGGTAGCCATAGCCACTTGAGCATGTGGGAAAGTACCAAAATAGTCTACTAAACTTGTTTCAAAGGTTCATAAATCCATAAATTAAAAACTCACTCTCTCACCCCATGCCATACGTAAGAATCCATAAGCTTTAAGTTGCCATTCACTACCCCAAATGAACATTACCATTCATTTGGCATTAAAACTCATACATACATCAAACATTTGGGTAATTACACATATTTAAATGATTACATAACAATTCCATCATAAGATTACATTTTCCATTTGTATGGCTACAAAAGAAGTAATTATAGGCAATTCTAGACACTTTGATGTCAATCTTTTATCTCCTAACTTGGTGGCTTCCATTACCTTGCTTATATGGTCCACCTAGCATGTTAAGACATTGAGAGGAGAAAATGATATTCAAAGAATCCCAATAGCTCATCTCCCTTTCAATCATACATAAAGAATGCAATTCAAGTCTTAAAAATGCATGCATGAGTATAATGGAGTGTATGATCATTTAAGAAGCATTCTTCACTTATCCATATTCAAGTAAACCAAAACAAACATACTAAGTATTATTTGAAAACATAATACAACATCATGGTACCATGGAGTATAGGCATATACTAGAACACTTTTCATGGCTTAAAACACATATACACATATTCAAAGGCAAGGTAAGCACACATTCATGTATGAGAGAAAGTGGATAGAGCTACCTTTGCCACACAAGCACACTTTTTCTCTTGGAATTATACTCCCTTCCTTAGTCACACACTCACAAGGATGTGAGGCTTGTTTCTCTTGGCCCAAATACATAAAATAGGAATCAATTATGCTCTTGGAACTATTCACAAAGCTATCTATCTACTTGGAACTCTGATAGTTCATTTATGGTTCCTAAATGCACCTAATGAAGGAATATGTATATGCGTTGTCTTAATTCCATGTATATGCTCATGTTAATCTAATATTTGTTACACATGTATGATTTTGAAATGCTAAATGATTAGTTGACTATATGAATTATTGTTATGATTGGACCTGGTGAGTCCATGGTGGAGCTGTGGTACGGCTTCCACTTATACATGTGCTTTGATCGGGTATTGGATTGTGATCAGACCCCAAATGCACTGAGCCCTGGTTGTGCTTATGATGGAGTAGATGCCGTGGACAGACCTCTCCTAGTGTTATTGGCCATTAACATGTTGTGTGTGATTGCTGGTATGGGACAATAGTCATTGGTAGCTCAACTAGTTCATTTGCAAATTGAATTGATGACTCTACTAATGATGATATGAAATTATATTGTATTGATTAATCTGTACATATATATAGAATTTACCTCTTATTGTTGAGTTGTATATCTCACCTCGATTGTGGGCTAACATTTTCAGGGACCAGACCTCTTAGTGGCAAGGAGAAATTAATGGAAGCTTATTATATGGGTTTATAGCATATAGGTTTAGAGACCTTGTCAGATTGTATTGTGTAATTAGATTACTAATTTTATGTAATGCCGCATTGCATCATGTATTACCAAGAATAGGGACTGTAATCATGTGATACATTAGATGTCAACTTGAACTAGTGATGTATGGAACTTCTACTAGGATTTATGTTTGAATGAAAATGTAAGTAATTTATGAACTCTTCGCTGTCATTAATCTTTGAACTCACTGGTTTATGGTGGCTAGAGGATTAAGGATACACATTTAAGTTTTGAATAGGTAATGATAGATGTGTTAGGTAGATTAGGTAAAGGAATGACACTAAATCTTTATAAATTAAGTTAAAGCAGCCTAAAGTGTTACTAGAGGGAGAATTTGAGAGCATGGGAAAAAACCTTGGGAGTTATAGGAACAGAAGATAATTGGCCGTGGCCAACATTTAATTGGCCTTGGCCAAAAGCAACAAAGTTACCTAGGAAGAGTAACAGAAGGTAATTGGCTGCGACTAACATTTAATTGGCCTCGACTAAAAGTGACGAAGTTGCCAGGAGGAGTAACAGAGAGTAATTAGCCACGGTGAAATGGACAGTTGGCCGCAGCCAATATTGAGGAGTAAGTTAGGAAGCTCCAGGAGATCCTTTAGCAGCGGTAAAGGTTCTCAAACCCTTATATTAACCTAAAAACCTTAGTTTTCTTATGGCAACATCAAGAGATGACTTAAAAACACTTGTAAGGGGTTCTTAAAAGTCACAAATTAATGGGTAATAGATTCAAAGGTTTTTAATTAGGGAATTATTTTGCTTATGTACATGAATGGTTGTAAATATTGGGTTAATGACTCTAAGGTTCAAATTTTTTCACTTTTTCCTAAATTGATTATTTTAAATAATTTTAGACCTTGATTTATGATTATTAACTGTATGTTTAAGCTTAATTACTATGATTAAAAGTTAGGGCAGTTACAATTCTTAGTTTCCTACCCACATTTTTTGATGTTCTAATTAGTATCCTACCCTTAATTGGTCTTAATTCTCTTTACTTTAGGGTCCTCTTATATTGCAATATCAGTTTCAGTTTAGTTTCTAAAAAACCAGATGTTACACTGTTAAAGAAGAATAATGCAAGTATCCATGGCCATACAAAACTAACATAAATGCTTTACATGCTTATAGCATACTCTGTCATAGCCATGAATCTCAGCTTAGCGTAGGCTTTTCTCTTGGGCTTAGGAGAACTAATACGTTCATTCCCACTGCCACTCTTTATCTTATAGCCTTAACTCTTAAACATGACATGCAAAACATGACATATAATTGATGCAATGCAATATAGAATATAATGTGAAAGACAACCATTATAATACAATGCATATCAAGCTCAAACAAGTCTGCATGCAACTAGATAGGAAAGAGTAAGCTACCTTGTATAGATGATAGAAACCCAGTAAAACTTCTAACTTTTCTACTCTATTCATGGCTCTATTTCCTTTTCTTTCTTGACCCTACACTCACAATGGCATAGAGCTTCACTAGCTTGTTCTAAAATATCACATAAACATATCATCAACATCAAATGCTCGTAACTACTTCTCTTAAATCTTTATGATTTTTATCTATAAATTAGGCCACTTAAGTGCACTTAAAACCCCTTCTTACATACTATCAATACACATGCTTGTTGGATGGCAATTATGCCATCTAAAATGCTCAAATTTGACTATATTCAAGGGCCTAAATTTAAGAAATTCCTTTTAGGTTTTAGCTCCCCATAATTGATTCTTCACTTACACTTTGGGTTAGGGATTTCACTAAGTTTAAATCCTAGTCCAAGTCATGCTTCTAAATTTCATAATTCAAGCCATAAATTCTACATTTACTATTCATTCGGTCATTAGCACTATTCATTTAGTATCTTCACTTTTCTACATAGTAGAACACATTATGTAACCTTAAGCCTCAAGGGGTGACTTCAAGAATTTAACTTTTAGGCTTCAAAACCTTATCATATATGATCTATATAGCCAAATTAGGATTTATTAGAAGTATTACAAGCTTGCTCACATCACTTAGTACCAATTGGTTCCATAGTACCCTTTCTTGAACCTTACATTTCCAACTTGCAAAATCTAACTTTTAAATTCAATTTAATGCTTCCATTATTGTTCTTAAATCATTTTAAGACTCTCCATAACCCAAGAATCAATTAAACAACTTCCTAAACCCTTAGATTTCTCCTTGGTCAAATAGGATACCATAAAGCCCTAACTTAGAGATTTCAAGTTTTCAATCAATTCTAAATTTAAATTCTTATTCCATGCATTATAAAACATCTAAACTTACTAACTAGGAGTTGAAAATAACATGATTACTCATTTAACAAGCCTAGGCTAAAACCATCATATAACATGGTCTAAGTTGCTTATTTTCATGATTCAATGGAAACTAACATTAGATATGAAATCACTGCATGTTAAAACTCTTGATTCCATCAAGAATTCATGAAGAAAAGCTCTCCTCATCATTTTCTCTCTAGGCCAAAACTTATATGGTCAAGGAACACAAATTTTTTCAAGTGTTTCAAATGAAATCTTACCTTAATGTGAACTACTTTTTGTGTAGATTAATTTTCATTGATTGATTTCTTGGAAAGATCTCCTTTTTTTATTGGACAAAATTTGAACTTCAAGATTTCAAGAAAAGAAAATCATCACTAAAAAGCTCTTAGAGAGAGAAATAACTTTTGCTAACTGGCATGAGGTGAAATAAGGTTGTTTACCTGCTTGAATAGAAGCTTAAAGTCCTTTTCTCTCCTCCCACAAGTGTGACGCCATTAAAGGTCTCAAAATCTAAAAATGGAAACTTGGAGAAGACGGTGGGACGTGACTTTCATAAGAACTTCATTTTATAATTTTTCAAAATGACCATTTTGCCTTTACTCGCACATACATTCCGTTTGAACTCATTTATTAGGCTATTTAGAATTTGATAGCTCCCTACAAATTTTGTGGTGCTCTTTCACATAAAAATATTATTTTTGGGATTTAAATAGCTTAAAATGGTGAAAAATAGTTTTGCATGAAGTCCTGATACTATCTAACACTTTCAGCATACCAAAAGGGTTTTATTTGATTTAGACTATCCCTATGTTTTCAAGAGCTTTGAAAACCCTGGTAAGCTTAATTTTGGGCTGTAAAACTTTTTTTCTTAAGTTTTCTAAAATTTGTTCAAAATTAAAATTTTTCCATTCATATGCCATTTTTCTCTATTTGGCCATTTTTGCCTAGTTTTCTTTTTATGTATGCTGACTAATATTTTACCCTTATTTGACCTTAATTCAATTTACTTTAAGGTCTTCTTTTATTGACATATCGATTCTAGTTCATTTAAAAAGCTAGATGTTACATTTCACCCTCCGTAAATAAAAATTTCATCCTTGACATTTAGAATGTACCTCACTAAAAAAGTTTTAAATATTTCTCCTTCATATCTACTTCTATCTTTTAAGTAGCTTCTTTTGGAGTTAGCCCTTTTTAGACCACTTTCATTAGAGAAATGCTTTTATTCCTTAACTTCTTAACCTTGCTATCTATGATTCTTTCTGGTGTCATGCTACATTCTTATATTCTATGACATGTGAAAGGTCTGACTGGTACTTTTTCAATTGGGATACATGGAAGACATCATGAAGTTAGGTTGGGATAGGAGGCAAGGCTATTTTATAAGCCACTAGTCTGACTCAAGAAAGAATTGGAATGAACCCAAATACTTTGGGTTGGGTTTCTTTGCCTTCATGGACCTACCCACACCAGTTACTAGAGATACTTTGACGAAAACGTAATATCCAGCTTCAAATTCTAATGGCTCTTCTAGTATCTGTATATCATTTTTGTCTGCTCTAAGTTGCTGGAAGCTTCTATCTAATCAACTCTATTCACTTGGTGGTGTGATTCACTATATCAAGACTTATAAGGTTTCTTTCTCCTAACTCAACCCAACATAAAGGGGACCTACACTTCCTCCAACAAATGTTTCATAAGGAGCCATTTCTATATTGGAATGGTAACTATTATTGTAAGCAAACTCTGCTAATGATAAATACATACCACAATTTTCTTTCATTTCTAGCACATAAGCCCTTAACATATTTTTTAAAGTCTGAATGGTTCTTTCTGTCTGACTATCCATTTGGGGGTGGTATGCTATACTAAATCTTAACTTAGTCCTTAAAGCTTCCTGTAATGACTTCCAGAAATTAGAAGTAAACCTAGAATCTCGATTTGATACTATATTATTGGGTAGTCCATGTGACCTTACTGTTTTTTTTATGTACAATTAAGCTAGTCTATCTAAGGTGTATATGGCTTTAATAGGCAAGAAATCTATAGACTTGGTTAGTCTGTCCACTATCACTTAAATAACATCATTCCCTAAAGATGTCCTAGGTAAACCCATAATAAAATCCATGGAAATGCTATCTTATTTCCATTCAAGAATATCTAAGGGTTTAAGCAATCTTGCTGGTTTCTGATGTTCAATCTTAACTTTTTGACATACTAGACACCTAGATACATATTTAGCTATATGCTTCTTCATTCCATACCATCAAAACATTTCTTTTAAATCTTGATACATCCTAGAACTACCTAGATGAAGAGTTTATTTACTTTTATGGGATTCTTCTAGGATCTTTTCTCTTAATTCTAACTCAAAGAGATTATATAATCCATCACAATATCTCAAAATACCATCATCTAAAATATTAAACTCTTAATTTTTACCCTGAGAAAGTTAACTCATAATTTCTGTTACATAAACATCTCTTTCCTAAGCTCTTTTACATGGGTTCTAAATTCACTTTCTATTTTGGTCTCACTTATATACAAACTACCTAGTTGCACTTAACACGTAAGGCCTATATCTCTAAAACTTTCTATTAACTCTTGCTCTTTTAACATTAACATAGCTACATGGTTGGATTTCTTACTTAAGGCATCAACCACTCCATTGGCTTTGCCTGGGTGGTATTTCATTGTAGGCTCATAATCCTTTAGCAATTCTATCCACCTTCTCTATCTCATGTTTAAGTCCTTCTAGTCAAACAAGTACTTTAGGCTTTTATGGCCTATATATATTTCTATATTAGCATCGTATAAGTGATGCCTCTAAATCTTAAAAGTAAAGACCACTACTACTAACTCTAGATCATAGGTGTGATAGTTTTTTTGTGTGGCCTTAACTATCTAGAGGCATAGGCTACCACTTTACCCTTCTACATCAAAACACATCCTAACCCTTTCTTTTAAGTAAGGTATGATTAGTATGAAGGTTGTGGTTAACCTATGTTTCAACATTTGGAAACTTTGCTCACACTCATCATCCCACTTAAATGGTCTATCTTTTCTATTAAGTTTGGTTAGTGGAACTACAACTCCCAATTGAAAAATAACATGACCTAAGAAATGCACCTCTGTGAGCCAGAACTCATACTTACTAAGTTTGGTATAAAGTTATTTTTCTCTTAAGGTTCCTAAAACTATCCTCAAATGCCTCTCATGCTCTTCCAAAGTTTTAGAGTAGACAAGTATGTTTTCTATAACGACCATAACAAACAAATCTAGATATGGCCTAAAGACTCTATTCATGTAATCCATAAAAATTACAGGTGCATTTGTGAGACTAAAGGACATAACCAAAAATTCATAATACCCATATCTAACCCTGAATGCAGTCTTAAGGATATCCTCAGCCTTAACCCTCAACTAATGATATCCTAACCTTAAGTTTATCTTAGAAAATATTGATGTTCCTATTAACTGGTCTAAGAAGTCATCAATTCTAAGTAGAAGGTATTTATTCTTAACTGTAGCTTTATTTAATTCTCTATAATCTACATAAAACCTCAGATTCCTATCCTTTTTCTTTACAAATAGCACTAGTGCTCCCCAAGGTGAAATATTAGGTCTGATAAAGACCTTTTCTAAAAGTTCCCCTATCTAGTTCTTTAACTCTATTAATTATGGTGGAGCCATTCTATAAGGTGCTTTAGAATTGGTTTTGCTCTAGGAACTAAGTTAATAGAGAACACTACTTCTCTTTCAGGTGATAACCCTTTAATTTCTATGGGAAATACCTCAAGAAATTCTTTAACTATAGGTATCTCCTCTAGACCTTTTTCTACCTCAACTTGAATAGAAAAGAACACTAAGAATCCCTAGTACCCTTTCATTAAACATCTTGTAGCTTAGCTTGTAGTCATAAATGCTAACTTAGCCCTAGTACAAGGTATTTTTCCACAAGATGGTATAGATATGGTCTTTTGTATACAATTAAGTTGAGCATTGTTGGTAGATATCCAATTCATACTAATAATAACATCAATCTCAACAAAACACATACATATCAAATTAAATGTGGCATAACACTGATTGAACTAAATGACATAGTTTAGCCAAACATGGGAGGCTATTACATTATTTCCTGTAGGGGTAGACATAAATAGATCATATGGTAAAGTATAAATACTAGACCTAGCCTCCCATCACAGTCATAAGATATAAATGAATGACTAGCACCTGAGTCAAACATAGCATATATAGTACAATCATTCACTTTAATCATACCTTAGATTAAGCTGGGTGACTGATTGGCCTCCCTTTGGATAAGTGCAAAAACTCTCCCTGTGCCTGGAGTCCGGAAGTAGGTGCTCCCTTCCTTCTCTACTAGCACTCTTTAACCATGTGTCTTGGCTTCCTACACTTGAAGCAAATAATTTGTCCAACTAGACACAATTTGCTTCCATGGTTCTTGCCACATTGTTGACATGCTGTGCCCTTTGAACTTCCTTTACTAGGATAGCTTGACCTTTTGCTTTTCTTCTTGCCCCAAGGCTTCTTGATAACTTTCTTGCTACCACTACTAATAAATTCTTCTTTTCTAGGTTTCTTAGCCTCTAAGTTCTCCTTCCTACTTTGTATGCTTTTAAGATTACTTTCTATTAGTCTGCACACCTTGATTAAGTCATTAAAATCTCTTATCCTCTATGGCATAACTCTGTCTCTAATTTCTGGTAATATTCCCCTTTCAAACCTCTCAGCTTGCCACCTTTCATCATTAAATCTCTATAGGTAGGAGGAATATCTAGATAACTCTACAAATCTTGCCACGTATTGATCAATAGACATATCCTCTGCCTATTTTAGCAAAATATATTCAAACTCTTTCTTATCTTTGATTGAACTTGAAAAATATTTCTTATGGAACAAATTCAAGAAAGTCTCCTAAGTGATCAGGATGTTCCTAGTCTACATGATCAGTTTTGTACTCATTGACCAAACATCTAATTGTCCTTCAAGCTAGGATGTAGCCTTCAATGCTTTTTGTTTTGAAGATCTTCTCTAACTGCATAATCCTACCTCAGCCTTTTGTGCATTGAATTCACCATTAAAGTACAAGGATTATACTTTTTGAATTATTGTATTTCTTGCTGAGTAGTAAGCTGAGGCAAGATAAAATAAGGTGGGAGTGCTGTATAGGACCTTATGGGTTGAGGTTTTGGTTCAGATGAATGTGGCACTTGACTTGGAGGATGTAACACTCTAAAATTTATTTAGAATAATCATGATAAATTAGAGAATTAATCCAGGTAATTAATAAGGTTAATTAAGTGGAAAAGGAGATGAATATATAATTTGGGCCATATGATTAACCTAATTCCGTTTCTTAAAAGCCTAACCTTGATTTTGTGCAGACCCAATGTTAATGGACTCTTATAGTTGGCCCAACAAATAAAAAATTTGGACCCACTTGGATTTGGGCCTTTGGGTCAGTCCATAATCCAACTAAAGCCTAAAACTTAAAGTTCTTTTAGCCTTTTTCCCTTCATTTTGTAGAAACACTTAGAGAGCAAAGAAAATTCGAAGGTCTTAGGAGGTGGCTAGGGTTCTTAGCACAATTCCATCATTTTTCACTCCTAAAACAAGATTTAGCTAAGGTAACTTATATATAACTTAATGCTCTCTTCTTCCTCTTCAATTCGGCCTTATTGGTTTTTCATTTGGAGCACTTTCACCCACATCCAAATTTGAAATATGTTGTTTGGTGTTTTCATGGAGGTTTTTCGAAGGTTAAGGCTAAGAGGGTGATAAGATAAGTATTTCCCTCCCATATTGAGGTAGTTTTTGCTAGTTTAAGACCCCTATAGTTAATTTATAATATGGACCTTTTTTATGTGCAAATTCATCCAGAAATTTGAGTGGTACTTTGGAGTTTCTGGGTGGGTGAGGCTCAAGTCCGAATTTAGGATTCCTTGGTGGCTAGGTGAATGCCCTTTAGGTAGTCCTTGATAGTTTAATTCTTTAGGTTTCTGGTTTGCTACTATAGATAATGATTTAGAATAGTGATTGTTTGATGTTGTGATTATAAGGTGGTTTTGGTACTGTTGGTAGCCCTCAAAAAAATTATCTATAGGGTGAAGTAATCGGGATTAATTTTTATTGCTTGCGTATGTCCAAATTTAATATTATATCCATTGTACATGTATGATTTTAAATGTTAAATTAATGGTTGGCTATTTGATATGTTGTGATTGGACCTGGTGAGTCCATGGTGGAGCTGTGGTGCAGTTGCCACCCATGAATCATGCTTCGATCAGTCATAGGATTGTGATTAACCCCTAAATGTACTATGTAATACCATAAATTCTAAGACTCTACTCATACAATTCCCATACCTGATCTCATGCTTGTTCTATAGGAGGCAACATAATGGCATTAATTCTCATAGATAAGTTGCATTTTGCCATAGATAAATTTTTCTTTCGGTGTCCCATGGGTCATATAGACTCATCCATCTCATTATCATAATTAAATGGACAAATGTAACTCATAAAAAGCTCAAAATGTGACCCATACCTTGAGCTTAGGGAGCAAATACACAAAACATACTAGTGCAGCCTCGGATCAATTTTTCAGATTCAATGCCTAAACTTTGAAAAATCATAACTAATTCTCAAAGTATCAAAATTAGGAACACTATACCATTCTAGAAATCTATAGATGTCTAATTTATGCTAAAAATAAATCTCGACTACAATAGAGGCTGCTAGGCATCGAAAATTGATGGAACAGTACCAGAGGTCAGCTGTCATCCCTAGTACTAATCTCTAACTTCAAAAATTCATATCTCCCTGCTTAGAGGTTTAATTAGGGTGATCTTAGTGACAAAGAAATTGTTCATGTATAGTTTATGTCTGTAAAATTTCATGAGCATTGGACATCATTTGGCCCGTGAATGACACAGCCCAAGCTTCTGACCATATAAACAGTACCCGTATCAGTTTAACAGAAAAATGGCAACTTTGGAAATTCATAATTGATTCCACAGAGCTCCAAATAATCTAGTCTTTGGCTTCCCAAAAAGCTCTAGATATGATCTATGTGTGTGCCAAATGTCATGGACAAATTTGTTCATTTGGTCAGATCTTGACATTAGGTTGCAAAATGGCTCATTTTGTGCCATATAAGGGGTTTAAATGGTCCATTTTAATTTTTAAGGCAACCATGACCACTTGAGCAGGTGGGAATGCACCAAAATGACTCTCTAAACTTATATTAAAGGTGCATAAACCCAGATTTCTCAAACTCACTCATCCACCCTATGATATACATAACATTACGCATACTAGCTTTGGCCATCCAATACCCAAATCATGCTATCTCATACATTTGGCATCAAATTTCATTCATACATCATACATTTAGGTATTTACATATGCTCATATAATTACATAATAATTTAATCATGGGATTACATCATATGCTATGTGTATGGCTACAAAAGAGGAAAAACTAGGCCTTTTATGCATTTTGATGTCAATCTCCTTCTTCTAGACTTGGTGGCCTCTATTATCTTGCCCAATTGGTCCACTTAGCATGTGAAGACATTGGAGAGGAGGAGATGAGATTTAAAGAATCCCAATAGCTCATCTCCCTTTTAATCACATATAAAGTATGCAATACATGCCTTGAAAATGCATGCATGGACATATTGAAACTGTGAGCATTCAAGAAACATTCTTGGCATTTGAATAAATCATATATAGTATACATAGACTTGCCAAGTGAGTGGATTAGTCTCAACCATTCACTTATGGATTTTAGACTTGCCTCACCCATTTTCTCTAAGAGGTTTTGACTCAACCTCACTCTTGGGAGACTTTTTACTTTGTCTTAACCAAGTTCTAGGGTTCTTGGCTCATCGTCACTATGGCTAGAGGGTTCTTGGCTTCTTCACACTTAAGTAGACCAAGACAAGCACATAAAACATCATTTGAATGCATAAAACATCATCATGGTACCATGAAGTAAAAGCTCATGCTAAATTAATTTTCATAGCTTAAAACATGTATACACACATTCAAAGACAATGTAAACACATATTTATGTATGAGAGAAGGTGGAGAGAGCTACCTTGCTTGTATTTACACAGTTTTTCCTTAAGTTTTGAGTCCTCTCCCTTGACCTCACACACCCAAGGTGGTAGAGATCATTTCTCTTGGTCTAGACACATCATATGGAAGCTAATTACACTATTAAATCACATTTTAAGGCCATACATTCACTAAAAAAGCTAGGTGACATATAAGACTCTTTTATGGTTCCATAATGCACTTAATGAAGAAACCTTAAGAAAACATCATCTTGGCTCCATTCTTTCCATTTATTTATGATTCTTGACTTCATTTAAACCTCTCGGAGACATCACACAATCAAATCAAGGAGTTTAGCTAGGTGTTGCTTCTTTAAGCCATAATATGGAGTATACAAGGCCATCTCACTTTCTATAGTTTCTAAATTTTTTCCAAGGCTTCCTCTCATCATCTTCCATCATACATAACTCAAAACTAAGCTTGGAACAAATTAAAACTACCCTTTGGTGCTTCATCTAGCCTAGGTCAAAACTATGCACTATATGAACACCAAGTGAGTTTGCTTCATTTTCTTGATGGAAGATGCATATGAGGAGCCTTCTATGGATTTCAAGAGCTCATCCAAACACTCATTTAGGCCTAGGAACAATTACATAAAATCAAATTTTCAAGGGAGCTCATGAAACCCTAGGCTTGCTATCCTGAAAATCAATGGCTTTTACTTGAATTTCATTGCATATTTTTACTCTCCTCCCTTAAATTCATAGAATTCACCCTTGGTTCTGCCCAAAATTCAAGCCCTCTTGTAGCTACATATATGGGGCAAAATAGGGAGAAGAAAGGGGAAGGAGTAGCTACCATAGGATGGAGATTTTACCTTGTTTTTTCTTGTTTTCTTACTTGATTCTCACTTTCTTTGGCTTCCTCTCTTCAAATACGAATTTCCCCTCTGTTCTTCCCTCAAAATAGATCCAAAAACTTCAATAAAACCATAGACAATAAAGCTTAAGGGGAGAGGAACAAGTTTGGAAGAAGAGGGAGCATAAAAATCCATGAAATTCCTTATCTTTTCCTTGCTTTTTCTCCTCCTTTCTTCTCCTCCATGGTGCGCCTAAGAAAGCTAGTGTTTTCTCTAGTTTTTGGGTAGAATAGGTCGTGCAAATGAAGGGGGAAAAGAAACAAGAAACTTAAAGAGTGTTCAAGAAGCTTCCACTTTTTTAAAAATTTCAATGCCCTTCATTCTTGGTATTTTTGTTTCTAACTTGTTTTAGTTCCTTTTTAAAACCATCTTTTTCATTATGAAATTTAGGTCCTCAATTTAGTAAAATACCTTTGGAATCACTCAAATGAGAGTTAAAACCTTCCTGAATAGATCTGTCAAAGTTCAGGTTCACTGCTATTAGAAAACATCTACCGGAGAGGCTTTAGCTGTCTCGGGGCTTCCCATAGTTTTCAGTGCCCCTAAGAACCTTAAAGAACTCAAAAATTTCATTTAAAAAGCCCTCCTATGAAAATTCTAAAATTTTCTCAAAATGACGAAAATAACCTTACGTTTCGTCAATCTTTTGTTACATTTTGTTTCTTCATTCTAACTACGTTTTTATTTCTGTCTAAGCCTGAGATTCTCATTTTTAAAAGTCTATAATGCTTACCAAAATTTTTGGGACCTTAACTAAGTCATTTCGAGGGACTTGCTTTTATATCCAGTGGGTTTTATACATTTACGGAGAAATGGTACGTTACGTTTCTCGCGTTTTTTCTTGTTTTCAGAGAGCCAAATATTACATATTGAGCCCTTGTTGTGCTCGATAGGGAAGTGGCACCATGAATGGGCCTTTCTTAGTGTTATTGGCATTTAACATGTTGTATGTGATTGCTGATATGGGATGGTGGTCACTAGTAGTTCAACTATTTCATTTACTGATACGATTGATGTTTTTGGTGCTTATCTAATTAGATGCATATATTTTGATTGACTTGGTACATATGAATGGAATTTACTTCTTCTTATTGAGATTTGCATCTCACCCGATTTCATGGGCTAATTATTTTGGGTGAAAGCTCTTCAAGTAAGGATAAATGAAAGTAAATGGATAAACATCCATGAGTTGAGAACCTGTATGGAGAATGCTACACTTGGATTAGTCTAACTTAGGGTAGATGCTAATTTTATTGTTCTTTTGTATAGCATCATATGTAATCATATTACAAGTGCAAGTATTTTGGTATTTGTTAAACAATGATGTTACTAAGAAGAAGCTTGACCTTATACAAATTTGGAATTTAATATATGCACTCATTTATATCTGATATAGAACCTTGCTAATCCTAAGATATGATTTATTATTTGAGATTATAATTATGTGTTGTCTTCAAGGCTAATTTAGACTAGTAATGTATGGAACCTTTGTGAGAATTTATAATTAAATGATCATAGTAATGGCTTTTACATCCCTTGATGTCAAGGTTCATGATTTGCTAATATATGGTAGATGGATAGGTAGAGAAAACTCTTAAGTTTTGAATTTGATTAGAATTGGTATGCTAAGTAATTTGGATAGTATGATGCTATTAGAACCTTACAAATTAAGGTAAAATGACCTTAGTGTAATTCCATATTATTTTTAACATTAATCCCTCTCTTGCAAATAAGGATATGCATTTTATCAAGGAAATCTCAAGAAAATGCATTAAAATAATGAATTAAATCACATTGCATAGTGGATAAATTTTTCATTTTGCATCTTCGGGACCCCATGAACTCATCAACAACATTTTCTAATTATTTTCCATACATAAAAATCATAACATTTTCAAAAAATGGCATAAACCATGGATCAAGGGTCAAAAACCCTAAAATTTTCTTCATTTTCTTGTGGTTGTACAGTGGCAAATTTTAGGGGTAATTTTGAAAAATCATAAATAAATATAAAAATAAAAATCACACAAACCATAGCTTTATAGAAAGCTCTAGATGTTAAATTCACAATAAAAATAATTCTAGGACATGAGTGTAGCCTTTGGACCATGTTTGACCACAAAATAGCCACAAACGTTCAACTGTCCCTGGTACTGATATAGTTTACAGTCATAAATTTCAAAAATGTCCAATTAATTCCATAACATTCCAATTCATGAAAATGATACCAATATGGAAAGCTAAGGATGTTAGCTAGAGGGGAAAAATAACTTTAGATCCATCCAGGCACGTCTAATGCTCGAAAATCAATCAAACAATAACATAGGTATGACCGGATGCCAGATACTAGACAGCAACTTAAAAAATTAATATCTCCCTTTCTAGACATCCAAATGAGGTGCTTCTAACACAAGTCATTCAGAAGGTCTAGTTTCACCCTGTAAAAATTTGTGGCAATTGAACATCATTTGCCCCATGAGTGATGGAGTTTGATTTCAGACTAGAATGAACAGTGCACTGAACTAAAACCAAACAAATTCCCAACTTTGAAATTCACCAAATATTCCATAGACCTTCTAAAATTCTGCACTTTAGCTTTCATAAAGGTGTCAACAAGCTCTAGATGCATACTAAATCTCAGACCAAGAAGAGCTCATTTAGGTAAAAAGTGACATAACCTCACAAAATGGTCACTTTTGCTTAATATGAGGTACCAAGTTAGTTCAATTGGCTTTCTTTAGTGTTTGGCACCCCTTGGGAAAGTTTAAAAGCATGAATATGACTTGTATAAACTACCTAAATGGTTCCAAACAGCATGTATCTCAATTTGGTCATCCCACATTCAAAAATGCATACATTCAATTGTGCACCCAAGTGCTCAATTTTCATATTTCCATTGTCTTGGCAACATACAAGATTCATACATCATTCATATATAATATTACATTTGTTCAATGGTTTACAACTCAAAACTATCATGTACATATCCACTTTGACATTCCATTACAAGTAAAGTTACATGATAACAAAATGCAACTTCTCATGGTGCTTGACTTGCTTTCCTTGCCTCTTGAATATCACCTAAGCATTTCGAGATATTCGAGGGAAGGGGAGTGAGATTTCTAGAATCCCAATAGCTCACACACCCATTCACACACACATTCAAGGCATATACACATCAAAGCATATGTATGAAAGGTTTGGCAACCATAAAGTATGCAAAGTCACAATTTTCATACCACTTATTCACATTCAAGCTAAGACCATGCTCTAAGGACTTTTGGTTTTTGCCTCACCCCATTTCTAGGATTTTTGGATTTGTCTCACTTTTGGTCTAGAGACTTGTGACTTAGCTTACCCTTCCAATAGACTTTTAGCCTTATCTCACCCATGCCATGAGATTTTTGGCATCACCTCACCCTTATGAGCCATTTCCATAACCATAGTCATTCAAGAAGACACATTGGTACCAATTTAAAGTCAAGGCATCAAGTGGCATATCATCAAGTCACAAGAACACACACAACCATACAATAACATATATATGCACACAAGAATGTAAGGAGAATGAGGTGGAGAGCTACCTTGAATTTTGCTAGCCTTCCTTTGTTTTATTCCTCCCTCTTTTTGACCTCACAAGTGCACCTAGGTGGGTGGGTGTTCTCTTGGCCTAAACACCATAAACAACACATAATCACACACTTGAAGCAAGCCAACACAATAAAGATACTCTTGAACACACACTTAGTTCCATAAGTGGCATAATGGTTCCATAATTGGCCTATTGAAGCAACTTTTACATTTCAAGTTCTAGAGTCCATTCTCTTATTATTTCTAGACTTCTTGGACTCATTTAAGGTCCTTGGAGTCCTCACACATTCACTTGCACAATTCGAAAATCAAGTTGCTTCTTAAGACACCATTATGGACACCATTGCTCCATGTCTCATTCCATGGCTTCTAAATTTTTCTCAATGGTTTCTCCCATCTTCTAACATCATATAAAGTCCTAAACTAAGGCTAAAACAAATTAAAATACTCCTTAGCTCTATGGACTAGCCTAGGTCTAGACAAGCACACTAAGGAAGGTTCATGGAGTTCTTGATTCTTTCTTGATAGAAGAGCCACTTGGGAGGGTTTCTAGAGGTCTTAGGAGCTCAAGGAAACATTCAAATAGCCAAGGAAACAAAATCAGATTTTACAAAACCCTAAAGAAGCCTTCACTTTTCTATCTTATTTTCTATTAGTTTTCTTTGGAATTTCTTGCCATATTCTATCTCCCCATGGCCTAAAACCCTTGTTTCTCTCTTGTTTTTGGACAGAACTGCCTCCCCTTTAATGGTTCTGTGCAAAGCCAAAAATGACACAAGGGAGAGTAATAAAGAAGAAGCACCAACAATGGGAAATTACCTTGGATTCTAACTTGGTTTCAAAGCTTCTTCTCCTTGGTTCTCTTCTCTTCAAGTAATTTGAACTCTCCTTTTGTGTGTGCTAGACCAAAAATAGAACCAATCATTTCAAGAAAACCATAGGAAAAGAGGAGGAGAAGAAAGGAACAAGATTGGAGGAAGATCAAGCATGAAATTCCTTAGATTTTCTTAACTTTTCCTTGATTTTTTTCCTCCTTTTCTTCCCCTTCTTGTGCACCTAAGGGAGCAGGTGACATGTTGTATTTTAAGTAGAGGAAAATTATGCTATATGAGGGGGAGAAGAAGGGAGAAATATGTGGAAGCTTGTAGAAACACACTTTTTCAAAAATTCCAATTTCATCCTTCCGTAATGGCAATTTTTTTCAACTTTAGTTTAGCTCTTTTTTAGAATTGTCTTTTCTATTATAAAATTTAGATTCCCAATTTAATAAAATACCTTTAGAATCACTCAATTTGGAGCTAAAACCTTTCCGAATGAATCCGTCAAAGTTTAGGCTCACCGACATTGGAAAATGTACACCAAAGGGGCTTTACCAGTCCTGGGGCTTCCCATGATTTTTGGGGCCTTTAAGAACCCTGGGCAACTCAAATTTCCCATTTAAAAAGTCCTCCTATGTGATTTTTCTAAAAGTTGCACTTATTTATGAAAATGCCATTATGTTTCATCAATTTTCTTCACAAATTGTTTCTCTATCCTAGCTCCATTTATCTTTCCATCAGGGCCTAGAATTATCATTTTTAGGAGCTTAAGACTCTACCCAAATTTTTTAAAACATTATCTAGCTCATTTCAAAGGACTTGCTTTTATATGGCTAATTTTGTCGTTTATGAAAATTACACTCGTTACACTTAGGATGTTACTAGAGGGAGGTCTAGTATGAGTAGGACAAAATTTAGAAAGTTTAGGTATAAAAGAGGGAAGAGCCACAGCCAAAACCACTTAATTCATAACCCAAGGAGTTCAAGAAGCTAGTGGTGTCGTAGCACAAGTCCATGATTTTCACACAAGAGGGTAACAAGGGAGGTAAGTTTGGAGAGTCCTAGGAGGCTCTCTCACTACAACGCCCCATAGGCTTGCCACAATAAGAGACTAACTCACTACAGTAGAGATTGAATAGTAGGTTCCTGAGAGCACCTGCGTCGCAGCATAGAATGCTTAAGTCGTGGTGCAAGGTTCATATTTTTTTCTTTTAAGCTCCAATAGCCACTTACGTTACAATGCAAGCATACTAAGTCATGGCGCAAGTTCCCAAACTTGATTTTTAGGTTCCAATAACCAACCTAGCCATGGCGAGATGAGTCCAAGTCATGACAAAGTTCCCTAAACTCTTATTTTGACCTAGAAACCTTGAATTTCACTATGTTAAGGTTATGTAATGACTTGGGAATATTATAAGAGGATTTTGTGAGTTGCAATTAGTAGTAACATGAATCAAAGGCCCTTAATTGATAACTAAGATTACTTATGAACTTAAATTGTTGTGATACTTGGCTAATAATCCTAATAATATCAAGGTTCAAATTCTCTCACTTTTTATAAATTTAATTAATTATAATGAATTAAAACCATGATTTATGATCATTAATTATACAATTAAGCTTAATTACTATAATTAGGAATTAGGGTTGTTGCATTTGAACCTCCCAGTGGGTACCAGTAACGTCCGATTTTCATTAAACGATGAAAATGGGCGCATTTTCAAAGCAAGTCCCTCGAAATAAATTAGTTAAAGTCCCAAAAAATTTGAGTAACATTCTAGACTCCTAAAAATGAAAATCCTAGCCTCAGATGAAAGGAAAAACAGAGCTAGAATGAAGAAACAAATTTTCATGAAAAACTTACGAAACGTAATGGTATTTTCTTAATTTTGAGAAAATTTTGGAATTCACATAGAAGGGATTTTAAATGAAAGTTTTGAGTTTTTCAGGGTTCTCAGAGGCCCAGAAAACCATGGGAAGCCCTGGAACAGTTAAATCCCCTCCGGTGGACATTTTCCAAAGTTAGTGTACTTGAACTTTGACGAATCCGTTCAGGAAGGTTTTAGCTCCAATTTGAGTAATTTCAAAGGCATTTTGCTAAATTGGGAATCTAAATTTTATAATGGAAAATACAGTTCTAAAAAAGGAGCTAAAATGAATGAGAAATGAAAATGCCAAGAACGAAGCGTAAAATGAAAATTTTTGAAAAGTGTTTCTTCCTCCCACCTATAAATAGGTGGCACCACCCCTCCTCACTCATTTAGACAAATTTTTTTCTGCCTAAATTCAGAGAAGAAAGCTAGGGTTTAGGCGCACCAAAAGGAGAGAAGAAGAAGGAGAAATCAAAGGCTTAAGGTATGGTTTCTTGGTAGTTTTTCATGCTTTCTTCCATCCAAACCTCCTGTCCTCCATTCTTCTCTGTGTCCTTTGATTAAAATGAAGTTTACAAATCTGTTTTAAGGGAGAAATTAAGGGGAAATTTCGGATTTGAAGAGAAGCACTTGGAGAAAGCAAGATTCAAGTGAGAAAAAGCAAGAAAACAAGGTAATTTCTTCTTCCATGGTTGATATCTCTTCTTCCCCTTCCTCCACCATTTTGCCCTACTCAAGAAACCCTAGGAGGGTTTGATTTTTAGGCAAAACCAAGGGTGATTCTTAGGAAAAAGGGTGTAAAGATTAAGAATATGTAAAGGGAATTAACAAAAAACTATGAAATTTCAAGATGTAATTTCTAGGGTTTCAAGTGCACCTTGTAAAATATGATTTTGTACAATGATTCTTAGGCTTAAATAAGAGTCTAATTGAGCTCCTAAGTTCCCTAGAAGTCTCCCTATGTGCTTCTCCCATTGAGAAAACAAAGCAAAGTCCATGGAGCCTAAAACCTAGCATAAGTTCAGGCAAGAGAGGTTTATGTAGCTAGGAAGAGTTTTAAATTTTCCTAAGCCCATTTTTGAGTCATATATGATGAATGAATATGAGGGGAAGCCTTGGAAAAAATTTAGAAACCATAGAAAGTGAGATGGTGCTTTATGTTCTATAATATGACTTAAAGAAGCAACATGTAATTAGGCTTCTAGTATTGATTGTGTTATGACTCCAAGAGGCTTAAAAGGAGTCAAGAATCATATTTGAAAGAAAAGAATAGAGCCTAGAATTTATCTGAGGGGTGTTGCTTCATTAGGTGCATTTATGGAACCATAATGAGGTTGACAGATCAAGCTAGTGTCTAAGCAAGTTGTGTGGCCTTAGAATTAATTCTATGAACCTAATTGGCTTCCATAAATTGTGTTTAGGCCAATAGAAATCATCCCCACACTTTTATGTATGTGTGGTTGAAGGAGGGAGCCTAAATTCAAGAAGAAAAGTGTATGATTGTATCCAAGGTAACTCACTCCTCCTTCTTTCATGGATGATTGCTTGCTTTACTTGTCTTTGAATATGTGTATGTGTATTTTTAAGCCATGAAAAGTGTTCTAGCATGACTTTGATTCCATGGTGTCATGATGTTACAATATGCTTTCATATGATGTTTATAATGTGTGCTTGGGTTTGCTTGAGTATGGTGAGGCCAAGAACCCTTAGCCATGATGAGGATGAGCCAAGAACCCTTAAGACTGGTTGAGATAAAGTAAAGAGTCTCCCAAAAGTGAGGTTGACTCCTAAGAGCATCGTTAAGTCCAAAAACCTCTTAAAGAATGGGTGAGGCAAGTCCAAAAATCCACAAGTAAATGGATGAAGCCAATCCACTTGCTTGGCAAGTCTTTGTATGCTATGTATGACTTTCTCAAATGATGAAAATGCCTCTTGAATGTTTGCATATGTCAATATGACTATGCATGCATTTATGAGACATGTTTGCATCTTTTATGTATGATTAAATGAGAGATGAGCTATTGGGATTCTTTGAATCTCATCCCCTCCTCTCCAATGATCTAACATGCTAGGTGGACCAAGTGGGCAAGATAATAGAAGCCAACTACCTTGAAGATGAGAAGATGACATGAAAGTGCCTGAATTTTTTCTACTTTAAGGCCATACAAATGGCAAAAGATGTAACCAATGGATGTATATGTATTATGATGTTATGAACACATGTAATTATGATAATATGTCATTATAAATGGGAGAATATATTATGTGATCACTAGAATGCAATTTGAGCATGTTATGGTAATGTGGCTTCTTGAAAGGTTTTAGGCAATTGTGTGTAAGTGTGAGTGGGATGGCCAAAATGAGATGCATGAGCATTGGGACCATTTAGGTAGCTCACCTAGCTCACTCAAGTCCTAATTATACTTTTAGACTTGTCAAAGAGGTGCCAAACCCTAAGAATAGCTATTTGGACTTTTTGGTATCCCATATGGAGCTAAAATTGACCATAATAGAACCCTACATCACTTTTTATCCAAATGAGCTCTTCTTGATCTGAGATTTGGCATGAAATTAGAGCATTTTGAGAGATTTTTGGGAAGCTAAAGAACAAAAATTTTGGAGTTCTACAGAATATTTGATGAATTTTCAAAATTGGCAAAAATTATGGTTTTACTGATGTCACTATTCACTCAGGTCTGAAAATGACAACCATCACACAATGCTCAAACAATATCCAATTGCCATGAAATTTTATAAAGAGAAACTAGAAATTTCTAGTGACTCGTTCCAACTAGAAGAAACTTATTTGAATGTCTAGAGAGGAAGATATGAATTTTCAAAGAATCTATCTAGTACTAGGTGCTCCAACTGACCTCAAGTATTATTTGATTGGATTTCGATGTCTGGCCGTGTCTGAATTGGTCTAAAGTTATTTTTTCCTTCTACCTAACATCAACAAATTTCTAGATTGGTATCATTTTTGTGAATTATATTTTTTTGGAATTAATTAGACATTTTTGAAATTTGCTGTAGAATTCTATGACAGCACTAGTGGACAGCCCGACCTCTGGACCATGTTGGATGTCAAACGTCTTCTGTGTCAGATGTTATGGTCTAGACATATTTTTATCATAAAGTAGACATGTGTAACTTTCCAGAATAGTCAAGAATGTATGATTTAGATTTTTCTAGAATTAGTTATGATTTTCCAAAATTTGTGACAGAAATGAGAAAAATCTGGCCGAAAATATGTAGATGTATTTTATGCTTCCCTTTGAGTTCCATGAGATGTAGGCCAATTTTGATGATGATGCAAATGAGTTGTATTCATGTAATTAAATATGATAATGTGATGTATGAGCTCACATGGCTCATGTGACACTAAATGAAATTTTTATATGCGACATAACGCTAAAATAATCAATATTTTTAATGCCTTTTTCTTTGAGAATTTTTATGATTCTTGGAAACAAGTTATTTAAAGGCATGAGATGAGTTAGAAATTATGGTGTTACATTTTTGGTATCAGAGTAAAGGTTCAGGCTCTTAATGTGGGTTGTAGCTTGTGTTTATGTGTTGCCTAAATGCATATGAGCTTGTTTTATGGATGAATTGAGTGTGTTGATGGTGGAAGTGTTCCCTTTTCCATGTTAAAGTTTGTTATGATGTTTTAGCAAGATGGTGAACATTAAGAGAGCCAGGACCCTACACCTCCTCCTCCACAGCCAACTCACCACTCAGATCGTCCTGAGCATTCAGGGGCGACTCATTCAAGCAGCCACATGTACAGATGGTTACCCCCATTCCACCAGCTCAGACGCCTCTAGCCCAAGAGCAGCATTCTATTAGTTAGGTTATCACTCAGTTCAAGAAATTTAAGCCTCCCACTTTGATGGTAAGATGAACACAAAGAAATCCGAGGCCTGGATCATGCAGCTAGAGAAAATCTTCAAGGTGATGGAGTGCACATCTGAGCAAAAAACTACTATGGCTATCTTTCAACTACAAAAGGAAGTAGATTTTTGGTGGAGGGGCACGAAGCCTATCTTGCAGGCGAGGAACCTTTCGATTACATGGGAGGCATTCCTCTAGTCCTTTTATGAGTGGTACTTCCCCAGTTCTGTTAGGGATGAGAAAGAATCAGAATTTATTCTTCTGAAACAGACTATGAGGATGTCCTGGACTAGTATGTGGTGAACTGAGCAGAAAGCCACTATGTCTATCTTTCAGCTAGAGAAGGAAGTAGATTTTTGGTGGAGGGGCACAGAGCCTATCTTACAGGTGAGGAAACTTCTGATTACATGGGAGGCATTCCTTTATGCCTTTTATGAGCAGTACTTCCCCAGTTCAGTTAAGGATGAGAAAGAATTAGAATTTATTCTCCTGAAACAGACTGAGGGGATGTCCGTGGACCAATATGTGGTAAAATTTGTAAAGCTCTCCCGATACTCTTCTTATTTATAGAGACATGATGATGAGAGGTGGAGAGTAGATAGATTAGAGAAAGGTTTGCTCCTTGAGATTAGAGATAGAGTAGTGCCATAGAGAATTAGGCACTTCGACAATCTGGTTGAGATATATAGAGTTATAGAGGTGAACCTCAAGATGATACAGCCTACCTCTAATGCTAGACCACTCCTCTTTGACCTAAGAGACCTAAAGAGGGTTCACAGGCTATAGTTACTAGCCATAGAGGTGGCAAAAGTAAATGAAGCTGAAGAGACAAGAAAAAGAAAACTCAATCTAGCAGAGGTAGCTTCACACCCATCACATGTCCCTAGTATGGCAAGAATCATAGCACTAGATAGTGTTATGTAAGGTAGAATGTATACTTTAGGTATGGTAGGCCGAGACATATGGCCAGAGATTGCACCAAGGCTCCTTCACAAATTGCATAGCAGAGGGAGATGGCTCCTCCTCCCAGATTTTAGACCTAGGGTAAAGTCTTTGCCCTATCATAGTAGGAGACTAGCCAGTCTTTGAGTCTGATTCAAGGTACTATTAGAATAAATAATTTTTCTATAACTATATTATTTGATTTGAGTGCTAGCTATTCTTTCATATCATATGACTGTGCTAGGAGATTGGGCCTGAGTATGCATATATTACCATATGATTTACATGTATCCACCCCCACAGAAACCGAGCCATCACCTCCCATGCTTGTTTGAATTGTGTGATCTAGTTTAATCACTACCTTACCATCCTTGATTTGATTTGTATGTCCCTTATTGATATTGATGTGATTATTGACATGAACTAGATATCTGCAAATAATGCCACACTAGACTATAGCCATAGATGTATTACTTTGCCTAAGTATGGGACTGTGCCTAGTATGAAGACTGAGTTATCTATGATGACTACCTCCTAGGTTGAGAGATCTGTAGGGCATGGTTGTCAGGGGTACCTAGTTTTCTTTTTAGTTCAGGCTGAGATAGAAGAGGGTATAGATGAGATTCCTGTAGTGAAGGAGTTCCCTGAGGTATTTCCTAGAGAGATTAGTGGACTACCTCTAGAGAGAGAGGTAAAGTTTCCTATAGATATTGTACCTGAGGCAGGTCCAGTGTCTAAGGGCCCATATTGGATGGCTCTCACCGAGCTAACTAAGCTTAAGAAATAGATAAAAGAGCTCTTAGAGAAGGGTTTTATCAGACCCAGTGTTTCGCCGTGGGGAGCTCCAGTTTTAGTCATAAAGAAGAAAGACAGGGAGCCTTAGATTATGTATAGATTACCAGAAACTCAATAAGATAACTATTAAGAACAAGTACCCTCTCCTTTGCATAGATAACCTTCTAAATCAATTATTAGGAGTGTCTATATTTTCTAAGATAGACCTCAGGTCGGGATATCACTAACTTAGAAAAAAGGCTGAGGATATTCCTAAAATAGCATTTAGGACTAGATACGGGCACTATGAATTTTTAGTTATACCCTTCAGGTTGATGAATGCACCCACATTATTCATAGATTATATGAATAGAGTGTTCAAGCCATATTTAGATAGATTAGTAGTTGTCTTTATAGATGACATCCTTATTTACTCAAAAAGTAGAGAAGAACATAAGTAACACCTGAGATTAGCCTTAGAGACCCTAAGAGATAGATAGTTGTATGCTAAACTAAGTAAATGTTGAGTTCTGGCTCACTGAAGTTCAGTTTCTAGGTCATAGGATCTCCCAGGTAGTAGATCCCCACAAAGTAGAGGCAGTGTTACAGTGGGAGAGACCTAGGATAGTGACAGAGATCAAAAGCTTCCTAGATTTAACAGGTTACTATAGGAGCTTCCTAGAAAGAATGTACCATTTGTATGGAATGAGAAATGTGAAAGTAGTTTTTTGGAATTGAAACACAAGTTAACCACAGCCCCAGTTTTAGTACTCTTTGACCCTAGAGAGACTTTTGTAGTCTATAGTGATGCCTCCAAGAAAGGGTTAGGATGTGTACTTTTGAAGAAAGGTTGAGTGGTAACTTATGCTTCTAGACAGGTGAAACCTCATAAAGAAAACTACCCCACACATGACCTAGAGTTAGTCGCAGTGGTATTTGCTTTGAAGATATGGAGACACTACTTATATGGGACAGCTATAGAAATTTAAGGCGACCATAAGAGCCTTAAATATTTATTTGAACAGAAAGAATTGAATATGAGACAGTGGAGATGGTTAGAATTTTTGAAAGATGTAGATTTCACATTGAAATACCATCCCGAGAAGGCTAATGTGGTAGCTGATGCCCTGAGTAGAAAATCCATACACATGGCTTGTATGATGATCTGAGAGCAAGAATTGATTGAGAGATTCAGAGACATGAGTCTCTCTTCCGAGGTGTATTCGAAAAAATTATTAATGAGTGAAACCCGAATAGAAAATGACCTAAGGAATAAAATAAGAGAGGCCCAGCAAGTAGATGACCATATAAGTAAGATTAGAGCCCAGATAGCCCAGGGTAGCATTTAGGAGTTCAATTTGTCTGAGGATGACATCGTAAGATACATGGATAGGCTGTATGTGCCTAGAAATACAAAAATCAAAGAGAAAATATTAGATGAGGCACATAAGAGCAAGTATACCATTCATCTATGCAGTAATAAAATTTACCAGGATTTAAAAAAAATGTTCTGGTGGCCTGGAATGAAAACAGACATAGCAAAATATGTCTCACAATGTCTAGTATGTTAGAGAGTGAAAATAGAATACCAAAAATCAGCTGGGTTACTTCAGCCCCTAGATATCCTAGAGTAGAAATGGGATAGTATAGCTATAGATTTTGTCATAGGTTTAGCCAGGACATCATCAGGGCATGATGCAATATGGGTAATAGTGGATAGGTTAACAAAGTCAGCACATTTTCTACGCATGAACGCTACTTATACCCTAGATAAATTAGCCCAACTACATCAGGGAGATAGTTAGACTACATTGTGTGCCTAAAAGCATAGTTTTAGATAGAGATCCTAGATTCACATTGAGTTTCTAGAGATCATTGCAGGATGCTCTAGGTACCAAACTTAGATTTAGCATGGCCTATCATCTCCAGTAGATGGATAGATAGAGAGAACCATCCAAACCCTAGAAGACATACTGAAGGTGTGTGTGCTAGAAATGAAAGGAAATTGGGATACATACTTACCTCGAGCGAAGTTCGCCTATAATAACAGTTATCATGCAAGTATACAGATGGCACCATATGAGGCATTGTATAAGAGGAAGTGTAGGTCCATGATGTGTTGGGTTGAGCTAGGAGAACGAAGCCTTGTAGGCCTAGAGTTAGTGGACCAAACTTCCAAACAAATTGAAACCATTAGAAAGAAACTCCTAACGGCCCAGAGTAAACAGAAAAGTTGTACAGATAAACGTAGACGGCTGTTAGAGTTTTAGATTGGAGACCATGTCTTCATTAGAGTGTCTCTAGTTACAGGGATAGGTCGGTCCATCAAAAGTAAAAAGCTCAGTCTAAAGTACATAGGTCTTTTCTAGATTCTTAATAAAGTAAGACTTATGATGGCTTACAAACTAGCCCTTCCCCTAAACTTAAGCCAAGTACACAACATATTCCATGTTTCCCAGCTTAAAAAGTACCAGCCCAACTCCTCACATGTCATAGAATATGAGAATGTATAGTTATAGGATGATCTATGTAACATCTGGTTCTTTAAAAATGAGAAAAAACGTGAGATACGTAACGTATGGTTTCTCTGTCAATAAATGAAACTCACCGAATACAAAAGGAAGTCCCCAAATGATGTAGTTAAGGTCCTAAAAAATTTGAAAAGCATTCTCGACTCCAAAAAATAAGAATCCTAGGCTCAGAATGAAAGAAAACGGAGCTAGAATGAAAAAATAATTTCTTATGAAAAACTTACGAAACATAATGGCATTTTTGTAATTTTGAGAAAATTTTGGAATTTACACAGGAAGGCTTTTTAAATGAAAGTTTTGAGTTTCCCAAGGTTCTTATAGGTCCTAAAAATCATGGGAAGGCCCGAGATAGTTAAAGCTCCTCCGGTGGACGTTTTCCAACGTTGGTGCACCCAAACTTTGACAAATTTGTTCGGGAAGGTTTTAGCTCCGATTTGAGTGATTCCAAAGGCATTTTACTAAATTGGGAACCTAAATTTTATAATAGAAAAGACAGTTCTAAAAAAGGAGCTAAAATGAGTTAGAAACGAAAATGCCAAAAATGAACGATAAAATTGAAATTTTTGAGAAAGTGAAAGCTTCTCGAACACACTTTAAGTTTCTTATTTCTTCTCCCCTTTATTTGCATGACCCATTCTGGACAAAAAATAGAGACAACACCAGCTCTCTTGGGCATACCAAGGAGGAGAAGAAAGAAGGAGAAAAAGCAAGGAAAAGGTAAGGAATTTCATGGATTTTCATGCTCCTTCTTCTTCCAAACTTGTTCCTCTCCTCTCAAGCTTTCTTCCTTTGATTATAATAAAGTTTAAAAATCTGTTTTAAGGGAGAAACATAGAGCAAATTTCGGATTTGAAGAGAGGAGCTTGGAGAAAGCAAGATTCAAGTGAGAAAAAGCAAGAAAACCAGGTAATTTCTCCTTCCATGGTTGCTACCTTTGGTTCCCTTCCTTCCCCCATTTTGCCTAAACTAAGAAACCCTAGGAGGACTTGGTTTTTAGGTAGAACCAAGGGTGAATCTAAACAAAAAGGGTGTGGAGATTAAGAATATGCAAAGGGAATTAATAAAAAGCCATTAGATTTCAAGGTGTAATTTCTAGGGTTTCAATTGCACCTTGTAAAATCTGATTTTGTATGATGATTCCTAGGCCTAAATAAGAGTTTAAATGAGTTCCTAAGATCCTTAGAAGTCTCCCCATGTGCTTCCTCTATCAAGAAAATAAAGCAAAGTCCATGAAGCCCTAACTCTTCCATAGCCTTAACCTAAAGGGGTTTGAGTAGCTAGGGAGAGTTTTAAATTTTTCTAAGCCCATTTTTGAGTCATATAAGATGAATGAATATGAGAGGAGACCTTGAAAAAAATTTAGGAAACATCGAAAGTAAAATGGTGCTTTATGTTCCATATTATGACCTAAAGAAACAACATGTAGCTAGGCTCTTAGTTTTGATTCTATGATGACTCCAAGAGGCCTAAAAGGAGTCAAGAATCATATTTGAAAGGAAAAAAATAGAGCCTAGAATTATTTGATGGGTGTTGCTTCATTAGGTTTAATTATGAAACCATAACAAGGTTTATAGATCAAGTTAGTATTTAAGCAAGTTGTGTGGCCTTAGAATTAATTCTATGAACCTAATTGGCATCCATAAATTGTGTTTAGGCCAAGAGAAATCATCTCCACACTTTTGTGTGTGTGTGGCCGAAAGAGAGAGCTTGGATTCAAGAGAAAAAGTGTGTAATTGTATCCAAGGTAGTTCTCTCCACCTTCTCTCATGCAAGATTGCTTGCTTTACTTATCTTTGAATGTGTGTATGTATATTTTTAAGCCATAAAAAGTTCTCTAGCATCACTTTGATTCCATGGTGCCATGATGTTACAATATGTTTTCATATGATGCTTTTGATGTGTGCTTGGGTTTGCTTGAGTGTGGTGAGACCAAGAACCTTTAGCCATAGTGAGGATGAGCCAAGAACCCTTAAGATTGGTTAAGATAAAGTAAAGAGTCTCCCAAAAGTGAGATGGACTTCCAAGTGCATGGTTGAGTTTAAGAATCTCTTAAAGAATGGGTGAGGCAAGTCCAATATCTAAAAGAAATTGAGTGAGGCTAATCCACTTGCTTGGCAAGCCTTTGTATGCTATGTATGACTTTTTCAAGTGATGAAAATGTCTCTTGAATATTTGCACATGTTAACATGACCATACATGCATTTATGAGACTTGTTTGCATCTATTATATATGATGAAATGGGAGATGAGATATTGGGATTCTTTGAATCTTATCCCTTCCTCTCCAATGTTTTAACATGCTAGGTGGACCAAGTGGACAAGGTAATGGAAGCCAACCACCTTGAAGATGAGAGTATAACATCCAAGAACATTAATCTTGTTACTTTAAGGCCATACAATTGGCAAATGATGTAATTAATAGATGTATATGTATTATGATATTATGAATATATATAATTATGATAATATGTCATGTATAAATAGGAGAATGTGTTATGTGACCATTAGATTGTGATTTGAACATGTATTGGCAAATGAGATCCTTAAATGATATTATGAAATTATGCATAAGTGTAAGTAAAATAGTCAAAATGAGATGCATAAGGTTTGGGACCCTTTAGGCAGCTCACACAAGTCCTGTTTATGCTTTCAGACTTGCCCAATAGGTGTCAAATCCCAAGAAAAATTATTTGGACATTTTAGTACCTTATATGGAGCCATACGTCACTTTTTACCCAAATGAGCTCTTCTTGATCTGAAATTTGGGATGCAATTAGATCTTGTTGAGAGAATTTTGGAAAGCTAAAGAACAGAATTTTTAGAGGTCTACAGAATATT
Source organism: Erythrophleum ivorense (assembly GCA_026724425.1). Classification (NCBI taxonomy): domain Eukaryota; kingdom Viridiplantae; phylum Streptophyta; class Magnoliopsida; order Fabales; family Fabaceae; genus Erythrophleum; species Erythrophleum ivorense. Next base: position 29,439,446 of record JAIUCV010000008.1, read on the forward strand.
TGATGAATTTTCAAAGTTGGAAAATTTTATAGTTTTGGTCAGGTTACTGTTCATAATGGTCCAAAAATAAAATCTATCACATAGGGCTCAAATGATGTCCAATTGCTATAAAATTTTAAATAAAGAAACTAGACATTCCCAAAGACTTGTATCAACTAGAAACACTTCATTTAGATTCCTAGACAGGGAGATATGAATTTTCAAAGAATTTGTCTAGTATCAAGAACTTTAGCCGACCTCAGTTACTGTTTGATTGGATTTTGAGGCCTAGGCATGCTTGAACTGGTATGAAGTTATTTTTTTCCTCTAACTAACATCCACAGATTTCCATATTAGTATCATTTGCATGATTGGAGTTTTGTAAAATTAATTGGACATTTTTGAAGTTTGCTACAAAATTCTATAATAGCACCAGTGGACAGCCTGATCTTTGGACCATTTTGAATGTCAAATGTCTCTATGTTGGATGTTATGATCTAAAAATATTTTTAGTATGAATTAGACATGTGTAGCTTTCAAGAATGGCCACGAATGGGTGATTTAGATTTTTGTAGAATTAGTTATGATTTTCCAATGTTGTGGCAGAAAGGTGGGAAAATCTGATAAAAAATATATAGGTGTATTTTGAGCTTCCCTTCAAGTTCCATGAGTTGTAGGCCACTTTTCATGATACAAATGAGTTTTATTCATGTAATTAAATATGAGAATGTAATGTATAAGCTCACATGGTCCACGTGACACTAAATGAAATTTTTATACGCGATGCAACGCAAAAATATTTATTATTTTTATGTTATTTTCTTGGTTCTTCCATGATATGCGTAATGGGAAGCATAGATATAGCATGAAATGAGCTAGAAAATTATGGAATTACAATCTATCATATATAGTATTACCAGATCGGATTGTGGATGTTAGACTTAAGCAGTTACGGAATAAGATGATATTGCAGGTGAAAGTGGTTTAGAAGGGGTTATCTCCCGAAGAAGCTACTTGGGAGCTAAAGGATGATATGAGAAAGAAATATCCAGAACTCTTTCCATGAGGTATGTTATCTAAATTTTGAGGGCAAAATTTTTTAAAAGGGGGGAGAATTGTAACGTTTGATTTTCGTTAAACGACAAAAACAGGTGCATTTTCAAAGCAAGTCCCTCGAAATGAATTAGTTAAGATCCCAAAAAATTTGAGTAATATTTTAGACTCCTAAAAATGAGAATTCTAGCCTCAAAAGGAAGGAAAAATAGAGCTAGAATGGAGAAATAAATTTTGACGAAAAACTTACGAAACTAATAGCATTTATGTAATTTTGAGCAAATTTTGGAATTCACATAGGAGGGCTTTTTAAATGAAATTTTTGAGTTTTCTGGAGTTTTCAAAGGCCCTAAAAACTATGGGAAGCCTCGGGATAGTTAAATCCCCTCTAATGGATGTTTTCCAATGTTGGTGTACTTGAACTTTGACTGATCCATTCAGGAAGGTTTTAGCTCTGATTTGAGTGATTCCAAAGGCATTTTACTAAATTAGGAACCTAAATTTTATAATGGAAAAGACGGTTCTAAAAAAGGAGCTAAAATGAATGAAAAACAAAAATGCCAAGAACTAAGGGCAAAATAAGAATTTTTGAAAAGTGTTTCTTCCTCCCACCTATAAATAGGTGGCACCACCCATCCTCACTGATTTAGACAAAATTGTTTCTACACAAATTTAGAGAAGAAAGCTAGGGTTTAGGCCCACCAAAGGGAGAGAAGAAGAAGGAGAAATCAAAGGCTTAAGGTATGGTTTCTTGGTAGTTTTTCATGCTTTCTTCCATCCAAACCTTCTCTCCTCCATTCTCCGTTGTTTCCTTTGATTAAAATGAAGTTTACAAATTTGTTTTAAAGGAGAAATTTGGATTTGAAGAGAGGAGCTTGGAAAAAGCAAGATTCAAGTGAGAAAAAGCAAGAAAACAAGGTAATATCTTCTTCCGTGGTTGATATCTCTTCCTCTATTCTCAAATGATGAAAATGCCTCTTGAATGTTTGCATATGTTAAAATGACCATACATGCATTTATGAGACTTGTTTGCATCTTTTATGTATGATTGAATGGGAGATGAGCTATTGGGATTCTTTAAATCTCATCCCCTCCTCTCCAATGATCTAACATGTCAGGTGGACCAAGTGGGCAAGATAATGGAAGCCAACTACCTTGAAGATGAGAAGATGACATGAAAGTGCTTGAATTTTTTCTACTTTAAGGCCATACAAATGGCAAAAGATGTAACCGATAGATGTATATATATTATGATGTTACAAACACATGTAATTATGATAATATGTCATGTATAAATGGGAGCATGTATTATGTGATCACTAGAATGCAACTTGAGCATGTTATGGTAATATGGCTTCTTGAATGGTTTTAGGCAATTGTGTGTAAGTGTGAGTGAGATGGCCAAAATGAGATGCGTAAGGGTAGGGACCATTTGGGCAGCTCACACAAGTCCTAATTATGCTTTTAGACTTGCCCAAGAGGTATCAAACCCCAAGGAAAGCCATTTGAACTTTTTGGTATCCCATATGGAGCCAAAATTGATCATAATGGAACTCTACATCATTTTTTATCAAAATGAGCTCTTCTTGATCTAAGATTTGGCATGCGATTAAAGATTGTTAAGAGCTTTATGGGAAGCTAAAGAACATAATTTTTGGAGGTCTGCAGAATATTTGATGAATTTTTAAAGTTGGCAAAAATTCTGGATTTGGTAATGTCACTGTTCACCTAGGTTTGAAAATGAATTCTATCACATAGGGCTCAAATGATGTCCAATTGCCATGAAATTTTATACACCAAAACTAGACATTTTCATAAACTTGTACCAACTAGAAGCACTTCATTTGGATCTCTAGAGAGGGAGATATGAATTTTCAAAAAATCTGTTCAATACTAAGCACTCCAATTGACCTCAGGTATTGTTTGATTGGATGTCGAAAGTTGGGTGTGCTTGAACTAGTTTGGAGTTATTTTTTACTTCTAGTTAACATCCACAGATTTTCATATTGGTATCATTTGCATTAATTGGATTTTTTTTGAATTAATTAAACATTTTTGAATTTTGCTACAGAATTTTGTGACAACACTAGTGGATAGCCTAACCTCTGTACCATTTCAAATGTCAAACATCTTTTGTGTTGGATGTTATGGTCTAGACATATTTTTACCATAATTTAGAAATGTGTATCTTTCCATAATGTTCAAGAATGTATAATTATTTTTCTAAAATTAGTTATGATTTTCCAAAGTTTGTTACAGAAATGAGAAAAATCTAGCCGAAAATATATAGATGTATTTTATGCTTCCCTTTAAGTTCCACGAGATGTAGGCCACTTTTGATTATGCAAATGAGTTGTATTCATGTAGTCAAATATGCAAATATGATGTATGAGCTCACATGGTTCACATGACACCGAATGGAATTTTTATATGCGACGCAATACTAAAATAATCAATATTTTTAATGCCTTTTTCTTTGAGAATATTCATGATTCTTGGAAATGAGTTATTTAAAGGCAAGAGATGAGCTAAAAATTATGGTGTTACAGTACCGGTGGATGTTGCATTTTGTGGGTGCTTTCCCTTTCACTCTTTTTTTGCTAGGTCTCCTGAACTTACTGGACAACTTCTTGTTGTTGCAACAACATTGCTTATTGTTGATCCAGGCATTAGACAATTTCCTATAGGGTTCCTATTGTAGGGTCTTTTGGTTCTTGTCATGTTAGAACCCTAACTAGTCTATCTTTTCTTGTTGTTACCATCTAAAAAATAAGAGGCTTCAACACACATTCCATAGATATCACAAATATCTAAGTCATCCAAAATTCCTTAATCAGAGCACATATATCAAGTTTCCCAAACAAGATACACATTATCATCCATCATAAAGTATCAATGCCTAAACCATTGCTCTGAAACAAAAAATGTAACACCTTAGCTATCTAATTCTTATTTAATTATTATGGTTCAATAGTAAGTCCATTTACTGATAGAAGAAAATACTGAATCCAAATTTTCCAATATATAAACACTTGCCTTTTTCATAATTTCCATGTTAATGCAAAATTTTAACCATAAAGGTAAAACATACATAGCATTCTAAGGAAAATTTGGCAAAGTTTCTCCTTATGAAACTGACTATCTAGATTAATAAAATGGTCACATTTAAACCCTAACTCATAAACATGGGAAAATATAGATAATAACATCATCATGTATCACAACTTGGGCATAAAACATCATTTAAATCTAAATAGCTCAAGTTGGAGTTACATCACTATTAACGATATTCTAGTATACATAATACAACATGGTAGAGTTAAACATAATCCATATACACTTTTTTGTACCTTACAACAAAATTAGGTATAAAGCATTCATATAATTCTTCAAATCTAGTTATCATTCTTTTTCTTTTCCTTTACTGGTGTTAGAGCTTCTACTTGGCACTAGTTAGTGAAAAATAAAGATGGGGGTGAGATTCAGGAGAATCTCAGTGCTATACTTAGATCATGCAAAATAAGCATGAGACAATTAAGCAAGAATAATGCAAGTTTGCATGGTAATATATAACTAACACAAATGCTTTACATGGTTATAGCATACTCTATCATGGCCATGAATCTCAGCTCAACTTAGGCTTATCTCTTGGGCTTGGGAGAACTATTGCGTTCATTCCCATTGCCACTCTTTTATCTTATAACCTTAACTCGTTAAACATAATATGCAAAACATGACATATAATTGATACAATGCAATATAGCATATACTGTGAAAAACAACCATTACAATACAATGCATATCAGGCTCGAACAAGTCTGCATGCAATTAGATATGGAAGAGTAAGCTACCTCGTATAGATGATAGAAACCCAATAAAACTTCTAACTTTCCTACTCTATTTCTGGCTCCATTTCCTTTTCTTTTTTGGCCTATACTTACAATGGGATGGAACTTTACTAGAATGTCCTTAAATATCACACAAACATATCATCAACCTCAAATGCTCATAACTACTTCTCTTAAATCTCTATGACTTTTATCTATACTTTAGGCCACTTAAGTCCATTTAGAACCCCTCTTATATACTATCAATACACATGCTTGTTGGATGGCAATTATGCTATTTAGAATGCTCAAATTTGACCATATTCAAGGGTTTAAATTTATGAAATTCCTTTTTGGTTTTAGCTCCCCATAATTGGTTCTTCACTTACACTTTAGGTTAGGATTTCACTAAGCTTAAATCCTAGGCCAACGTATACTTCTAAAATTCATAATTCAAGTTGCAAATTCCACATTTATTATTCATCTGGTCATGGCACTATTTATTTGGTATCTTTACTTTTCTACATAATGGAACTAATTATGTAACCTTAAGCCTCAAGGGGTAACTTCTAGGCTTCAAAATTTTATCATGTATGATCTATATAGCCACATTAGGATTTATTAGAAGCATTACAAGCTTGCTCAGACAACTTAGTACCAATTAGTTCCATATTACCCTTTCTTCAACCTTAAATTTCCAACTTCCAAAATCTAGCTTCTAAAATCAATTTAATGCTTCCATTATTGTTTCCACATCATTTTAAGACTATCCATAATCCAAGAATCAATTAAACAACTTCTTAACGGCTGAATAAAGTACCATAAAGCCCTAACTTAGAGATTTCAAGTCTTTAATCAATTCTAGACTTAGATTCTTATTCTTTACTTCATAAAACATCTAAACATACTAATTAGGAGTTGAAAATAACATGGTTACCCATTTAACTAGCCTAGGCCGAAACCATGACATAATATGGTCTGAGTTGCTTCTTTTCATGATTCAATGGAAACTAACACTAGATATGAAATCCTTGCATGCTAAAACCCTTGGTTCCATCAAGAATTAATGAAGAAAAACTCTCCTCACTTTCTCTCTCTACACTAAAACTTATATGGTCTAGGAACACAAGATTATTTAAGTGTTTCAAGTGAAATCTTACCTCAATGTGAAGTACTCTCTACATAGATTAATTTTCACCGATTTTTTTCTTGAAAAGAGTTCCTTTTTGCCTTGTACCAAATCTGAACTTCAAGATTTCAAGAAAAGAAATCCATCATTAGAAAGTTCTTATAGAGAAAAATAACTTTTTTAACTGGCACGAAATGAAATGGGGCCGTTTACTTGCTTGAATGGAAGCTTAAAGTCCTCTAATCTCCTCTCTGAAGTGTGATGCCATTAAAGGTCATATAATCTAAAAATGGAAGCTTGGAAAAGATGGTGGGTTGTGGCTTTAATAAGATAATTCATTTTATAATTTTTCAAAATAACTATTTTGCCCTTACTCACACATATGCTTTGGTAGAACTCATTTTTTAGGCTTTTTAGAATCTGATTACTCCCTACAAATTTTTGGGTGCTCTTTCATATAAAAACATTATTTTTGGAATTTAAATGGCTTAAAATGGTGAAAAATAGCTCCACTTAAAGTGCTAGTATTATCTGACACTTTCAACACATTGAAAGGGTCTTATCTGATTTTAACAGTCCCTATGGTTTTTAGGACCTCTGAAAACCCCAGTGGGCTTAATTTTGGGCTTTAAACTTATTTCTCTTGAGTATCTTAGAATTTTCTCAAAATTATAATTTTGCCACTGATATGCCTTTTTTTTCGTTTAGCCATTTTTGTTTCGTTTTCTTTCTGTGTATGATTTCCTAACCCCATTTTTTAATATGCTGACTAATATTTTACCCTTATTTGACCTTAATTCAATTTACTTTAGCATTCTCTTTTGTTAACATACCAGTCCTCATTCAATTTAAAAGCCAAATGTTACATAATTAGAGAAGAGAAATTGGCTAAAAAGTCAAATTTCAGGCCCAAAAGAGGCAACAATAACAAGTTCGATAGTACATTAGGGATAAATTAGGAAAAATAATATTTAATAAGATAATGAGGGAGTAAGTTATTTTATATCTCAATATGACTAAATGAGGTTAGCAGTGTAACTGAGGTGGATAAAATTGGTCAAAACCTTAATGACACAAAAAATGAGAAAACAAGGGGTAAAATCATAATTAAACTATTTTAAGTTATTCTGAGCCATTGTGTGACTCAAAAAATGACTATATGAGTATAGAGAATCTTAAAATATCCTATGCCTCAGAGTTATCTAAAGAGATTTAGTTTTTTTGGCTAGAATCATAGCAGAATGAATGTAGTGGCAAAATTATAAATTTAACCAAAATGGAACCAAAAACTAAGGTTTTATTTTAAATGGAAAATAAATGAAGATAAGGATAATTCTCATTAGCCTAAGGTAAAAGAGCATGAAGACTTTAACCAAAGGGTCCCAGCTCAACCAAAATCCTTAAATTATGTAAGAATAGTCAAATAGTGGCAGTACCATAATTTAAGATATTTTATACTATTTTAAGCCAGTGTGACCCATGAAATTATATTTTTAATAAAAGAGAGTCTAAAATATACTATGAAGCAGTTAGTTTAGAGATTAAACTGTAAAGATGTAATGGTTATTTTTGGAAATGTTATAAAAATCTAGATTTTTATATGTTGGCTATGCCTTCTTTTCCATTTGAGAATTGACTTTGTAGCTATAAATACTCAACCATGGTGGCATGAAAAGGGGAAGGAAAGAGAACAAAAAGTAAGTCAAAATAGGTAAGGAAACATGAAACATTTTGCTATGTAATAGTTATAAAACTTCTTCCTCTCTTTATGTTTTTTCTCTTAATGAATTTAGTTTCTTGAAAAAGTGAAAGTTGTGGTTATCACCTTGAGCAAAATACATGATTTGACGAAACCAAATATACCACAAAAATCTACATCTGAGGAGCTTCCAAACAGGGTATGTATCAAGTTAAGAAAAGTTACTATCCTTGGAAACCTAAACCTCTTGATGGTCTGACCAAGAGAAAGAAAGTAAAGGAAGCATATGTATTTATTGAAAGCATAATGAAATCAAGGATTTAGAAGGATGAGGAGTAAGAATATACAAAGAAATCTGCCTAGGAAGCCATTTCATCTAAGGTTCAAGATAAGCCATGATCTATTTTTAATGAATGTGATAATTTATGAAGTTTCTTAGAATGATTTTAAGACCATATGCATCATGGGATTGGTTAAAATTATGGTATGTTGCATTATGAAACCATAAACCATAATTGGGCATAAAATGGACTATAAGTTCCATCAATTTGCACAAAATGAGAAATGATCATATGGTTGGTCTAGTAAGTGTAATATGACCTAGGAATGATATATAAGTCATGAGATTAATGTCATAAGATGTTTATTTTAGCTATTCTCATATCATTTCATTTAAAGACAATAAAAACATAATAGCTACAAATCTTATAGTAATGGTTTTTAGCCTTTTTATATGTTATATAGAACTATAGGGGTCAAAATTAAAATTTCTTTCCCTTTTGCTTCATAACATCCACATAGAACTATAAGGGTCAAAATGAACTTTATGCTGTAAAAATCTAAAGTAAAAATGAATCTATTTGACCTTTAAAAAGTCACAAAAATCGAGACCATGATAGTATGAATAGTAACTACATAATTCCATAATTCTAAACTAGATTCAAAAATTCTTCAAATATTCTATAAAGTTTAGAAAAATATCATCTTTAACTTATTAGAAAGCTCTATAAATTCTCTCGATGTCCACCAAATTTCAACCCCAAACTAGGTCATTCAGATTGTCAAGGGTATAGATGCAATTTATGACTCATTTGGACCAAAGATTGGTTCTAAAATGATTTATTTGTCCTCTAAATTGCAATATCTTGCTTAAAGAAAATTTTAATCCATTCATACTTGATTTCCATAAAAACTATTTCATGAAATATAACTCACTACAAAAATTTACCATCTCACCTAAATATCCATATGGAGCCACTAGTCTACAAATTGGTAAATCATGTTCTATTCCCTTCTCAAGACACCAAATAGGCATATATTCATGAACACAAACTTATCTATAAAAAGGTATTTCATTCCATCATAAAATACATCATGTTGGCTACTCCTCAGTTCCATAATATGCATCAAACTATTATGTATCATTCAAGCAACAAAACATGTTATAATTACAAGCTTTGGCATCTAAGTAGCACACACACACACACACACATATAGTCTCAAGTTTATACATGGGTTATCATCATACATTATCATCATATATGCATAATAATCATTATTCATTTGTCTCACATTTTCATATTGTAATAAACATGATTTTTATATATTTTATTCTCCCTAACTTAAGCATTTTAATGACCAAATACGGCTTTAGAGGTTTAATTAGGTAGAATTTAATTTTAGTAGCCATTTTTGCACCTAAGGAAATCATTTACAAAATTTTAGAATTTTAATGCATAAATTTCTTCAAATAATTTTATGAATTTTCTTCCTATTGAATTTTTCTTACTATTTGTGCAAATTTTCAATGACAATTAGAGCTTCAAGTGTGCAAGTTTCTTAGAAAATAAAGTTTAAAATAAGAGAATAAAAAGAGGGCACCACAATCATCATCATCCATCTTAGTCATGCACATTCCATGTTGGGAGCTTTAAATTTCACTCATCATGCAAGGTTTTACCCATGTAAAGCTTTCTCACCTTCCACTCTTCCATAACCACGAGTCCGGCCACATCTTCAACACATTCCCTCACTTGAAACAACAAAGGCAGAGCAATGTGGAATGGTGTGAAGAGAAAAGGCATGAAGGAAGTTGCAAGAGAAGGCAGTGTAATGTCCAGTTTTCGTTAAACAACGGAAATGGGCGTATTTTCAAAGCAAGTCCCCCGAAACGAATTAGTTAAGGTCCCAAAAAATTTGAGTAATATTTTAGCCTCCTAAAAATGACAATTGTAGCCTCAGACAAAGGGAAAAACAAAGCTAGAATGAAGAAATAAATTTTGATGGAAACCTTAGGAAATGTAATGGCATTTTCGTAATTTCGGGTAAATTTTGGAATTCACACAAGAGGGCTTTTTAAACCAAATTTTTGAGTTCTCCAGGGTTCTCAGAGGCCCTAATGACCATGGGAAGCCCTGGGACAGTTAAATCCCCTCCGGTGGATGTTTTCCAACGTCAGTGTGCTTGAACTTTAACAGATTCGTTTAGAAAGGTTTTAGCTCCAATTTGAGTAATTTCAAAGCCATTTTTCTTAATTGGGAACCTAAATTTTATAATGAAAAAGATGGTTCTCAAAAAGGAGCTAAAATGAAGGAGAAATGAAAATGTAAAGTAGGAAGGGCAAACTTGGAATTTTTGAAAAAGTCACTTTTCCCTACCTATATATATGTGGTGCCTCACACTTGCCCTCATTTAAGTTCAGAAATTTTAGCCCCAAACCAGAAGCAAAACCTTAAGGGAGAGGCGCCCAAGAGAGGAAGAAGAAGGAGGAAGAAATCCAAGCTTAAGGTATGTTTTCATGATGTTTTTCCTTGCTTTTCTTCATCTCCACCACCTCTCCTTCATACTCCTTTCTTTCCTTGGATTAAAATGATGTTTATAAATCTGATTCAAGGGAGATATTCAAGGGAAAGTTCGGATTTGAAGAGAGGAGCTTGGAGAAATCAAGATTTAAGCCAAACTAAGTAAGGAAATAAGATAAAAATGCATCCTATGGTTGATACCTTCCATGGCCTTTCTTCTCCATTTCGCCCCACATGTGTTCTGCCCTAGGGAGTTAAATTTCAAGCCCAACCAGGTATGATTCTTAGGTATTTGATGGAGAGGAATAAGAATATGCAAAGAAAACCAAGAAATAGGCATTAGAAATCAAGATGCAAAATCTAGGGTTTTAAGTGCACCTTCCAATTTTTGAAATTGTATGATAATTCCTAGGTCTAAGTAAGAGTTTAAATGATTTCTTGAGACACCTAAGTTGCTCTCCACAAGCTTCTTCCTTCAAGAAAATCAAGAGAACTCCAAGAAGCCCAAAGGAAGCCTATGTCTTAGCCTAGGCTTGTTGGTGTAGGTGGGGGAGTTTTAAATTTTTCTAAGGCCATTCTTGAGTCATATTTGATGAATGAAGATGAAGGGAAGCCTTGGAAAAATTTTAGAACTCATGGAAAGTGATTTGGTGCCTTAGGTTCTATAATATGACCTAAAAAAGCAACATGGTACTAGGCCTTTTGTCTTAATGATGTGTTGACTCCAAGAGGCTTAAAAGGGGTCAAGAATTATATTTGATAAGAAAGAATGAGGCCTAGAAATCATTTGAGGGGTGTTGCTTCATTGGTGTAATTATGGACCATAATGAAGTCTATAGAGTAATCTAGTAGTTCATCAAGTTATGTAGCCTTAGAATGTGTTTCATGAACCTAATTGGCTCCCATAATTTGTATCTAGGCCAAGAGAAACTATCTCCACCAAATTGTGGGTGTGTGGCCGAAAGAGGAGGCTTGAAAGCTAAGGAAAAAGTGTGTGAAATTGTGCAAGGTAGCTCTCTCCATCTTCTCTCGTGGATGAATGTGTGTCTAACTTGTTTTAGAATGTGTGTATGTGTATTTTCAAGCTTTGGAAAGTATGCTAGGATGCCTTTACATGCCATGATCCTTGATGCCATATTATGTCTTAAATGAATCCATGATGTTTGTATGAGTTTGCTTGAGTGTGGAGAGGCCAAGAACTCTTCCCTTGGGTGAGGATGAGCCAAGAACCCTCGAGCTTGGTTGAGACAAAGCAAAGAGTCTCCCAAAAGCAAAGTGGGCTCCCAAAAGTATGGTTGAGTCCAAAATGCTCAAGAATGGGTGAGGCGAGTCCAAAATCCATGAGGAGAAGTGTGAGGCCAATCCAAACACTTGGTGAGCTCTTGAATGATTTGTATGAGTTGTTCACATGCCAAATTTGCTTATAAAATATCCATGACTTTTATTTTCTCCATGCATGCATTTGTAAAGCTTGCTTTGCACGTATTATGTGTGATTGAATGGGAGATGAGTTATTGGAATTCTTTGAATCTCATCCCCTCCTCTCCAATGATCCAACATGCTAGGTGAACCAATCACTTATGGTGAAGGGAGCCAACAACCATAAAGAGCAAGGATTGACAAGCTTATGTATTATTTTGCCTATTTTGGAACCATAATAATGGTTCGTAGTGTATATGATGTTGTATATGTATCATGAACCTTGAGACATGTGTAAATATATTATTATGTGATGTTTAGATGTATGAAAATGATGTATGACCTATAGCACTTATTTTGAGTATGTAAGGCCAAAGTGTGCAATATGGAACTTTGATGAAAGTATGTAAAAGTGTGGATTGAAGGGCCAAAATGAGATTCATGAGGTTTGAGACCATTTAGGCAGCTTACACAAGTCTCAAATGTGCTTTTAGACTTGCCCAAAAGGTGCCCCAACCAAGGGAAGGCCATTTGGCAAATTTGGTACCTCATATAGAGCCAAATTTGACCATAATGGAATCCTATATGACTTTTTAGCCAAATGAGTTATTCTTGATCTGAGATTTGGCATGCAATTAGGTCTCATTCAGATCTTTCTGGAAAGCTAAAGATCATAATTTTTGGAGGTCTACAGAATATTTGAGGATTTTTCAAAGTTGGCAAAATTCATGTTTCTGGTTTGCTACACTATTCATTTGGTCCGAAATTGTTTTCTGTCACCCGAAATTCAAATGATGTCCAATTGCCACGAAATTTTGTACAGAAAAACTAGATAATGACAGTGACTCATCCCATCTAGAAGCACCTCATTTGGAGGTCTAGAGAGGGAGATATAAATTTTTGAAGTTTCTATCCAGTATCAGTAACCTAGCCCGACCAGAAGTACTGTTCCACCAATTTCTGAGATCTGGGCCTAATGAACTGATCTAGAGATATTTTTCCCCTCTAGCTAACATCCACATATTTCCATATTGGTATCATTTGCATGGATTATATTTTTTTGAAATTAATTGGACATTTTTGAAGTTCATATCAGTAAATTGTCATAACACTAGGACCCAGTCCGACCTCCAGACAATTTCGTGTCTCAAACGCTCTATGTGTGGGATGTTACGAAATATTTTTATCATGAAGTAGACATCCCAAGCTTTCCAGAATGACCAAGATTTCATATTTTCTAGTTGTTTAGTTTTATTTATGATTTTCCAAAGTTTGCCCAGAATTGAGGCCGGTGCTGTCCGAGAATGAATACCCATTTCCCATGGCTCTTTTCGGTTTCTATGAGTTGTAGGCATGTTTTTGTAATACAAAGGAGTTTTAATAATGTAATTAAATATGAGGGGGTATAGTATGAGTTCACTTGGTCCATGTGACACCGAATGGATTTTTAGATATGATGACATGCAAATAAAAGTCTAAATTTTCATGCTTCCTCTATAAGAATTATGTGTACATTTCATGATAATTATACTATTCAAAGGCATGAGATGAGCTAGAATTATGGTGTTACAGGCAGCTCACATGGCTGAAATAGAGGAGGAAGCTCACAAAGCTAGGAGAAGTATGACGTAAGGCTTGCATGAAGAGGACACAACACACTTGAGATTGAAAAGAAGAACGTTTTGGTGAGAAACAAGGAGCAACAATCACATTGAACACACAAGAACAAAAGAGAAGCTAACGTGGAGCTGTATGAATCACATATGGCACATGGTAAATGAGCTAAATGAAGCAAGAGGCATGATGCATTTATACGTGTTCAAGAGGAAGAACAAGCTACGGGGCAGCTCATTGAACAGAAGAAACAAATGAAGAAGAAGCTAAGGAATGAATGAAGCTTGAAAGGAAGAAGGTGGAGCTGAGTTAAATGAAAAAGCTAGAGCTGAGAACAAAGAGAAGCAAAAGCATGAGAAGAATGTCCATGTGAGACAAGGTTTTCACATGAGAAAAGAGAAGGAGCTTCACATTATACACACAAAGCAGCTGGAGAACATGGAATGAAAGATGAAGGTAGCTGCACGAAAAAGCAACACAAGCGTTAGGTTCATCAAGAAGCTACAGGCTGAGCTCGTGACACATAAAAAGAAGCTCCACGACAATGCAACAACTACAGGGCTCTAGTTCAAGGTAGTGTTGGAGAGGAAGGAAGCAGTATGTGAAGAAGCAAAGGTTGAGAAGGTGCAGGAGTAAACACGAAACATGCAGCTCAAATAGAAGGTTAACGAAGTTAGGTAAAATGTAGTTGACGTGGGAAACTTGTGGCAAGCAGGAATGAAAACACGTAAACCAAAAGCACAGGGAGCTACGGGTTCACAAGAAATGAAGCTAGAGGAGAAGCACATGAGGTGAGGAACATGAAATTTTCTTTAATGAGGATTATAAGCTACGGGCTCCATGACACATGAACAGTAGCATGTGAATAGCAAAATGAGAAGGTGACATGGGAAGGAATAAGAAGCCATGAATTTTGGAAAGCTAAATTAGAAGAATATCATGTGAGGAGCAAGAGCAAATGGATTAATTGAATCAATAAATCTAGAACACGTGAGGGAGAGGCTAAGAATAAAAGTATGGAAGGCACTTGATTTTTAATAAGGCTCATGCAATAAGCAAGAGGCTGGATAAAAAACACACAAAAGCATCTATTCAAGCTGGAGGTAGAACCATTAATCATCCATGCCATTCCGTCATCCTTTTTAACACTCTATCCCCTTCTGCCGTAGCATCTCCATCTTCTTTTCCATTCTATTTTTCTCACTTCCATCCATCCAACCAATGAGAGCTTAATTGAAGATTGTGGCTAGCTAGGAGTAGGACCTTGAAGAAGCTTGAATCCAAGTAATTAGTAAAGGAATTTTGGGCTAAGATTTTCCTAATTTTCTACACTTTTTCTTTTTCTTGTACATGCTTAGTTGAGATGTATTTGATTGAGATTAGTATTAGTTGTAATTAGTGGCTAGTTGACACTAATTAGGATACTTTTTGACTGATTATTTGATTGAGTTTAATTTCCCATGTATGCAATCAAGATGTTCGATGAAATGCATGAGTGAGATTGTATGCTTAATTGTTTAATTTGAGGATTCCTAAGAGTTTGATTAGTTAATTAAACATCCTAGGGTGATAATTTAGAGGCTAATTAATCAATTAATCAATCAAATTGAAGTGTTCATTGATCTTAAAGGCAAGAATTAATGATTTAGTGCAGGATTGAGTTTCAATTCAACATTAGATTGTTAATCTCTTGAATCTTGAGTGGTAACCCAAGATAATTTGTATTAGACACAATTACGGACTTTTAGACTAGAATTAATCACAATTGAATTAGGATAAGGAGAGTGGATACCAAGGGACAAATCTAAAGCTAGTCACATATCTATCATTCACCCCATAATTCATGTAACTAGGTAGTAGTTAGTCATTTTGTTTCAATTTAATTCTAGTTAGTTTAATTAGATCACAAACACCCCCTTTAATTTAGGTAGTTCTAAGATCTTTTAATACTTAGAAAACCTAATTAAATATTGAATTCCATTTCCAAGGGAGATGATGCAATATTCGGTCCTTTGAAAATGAGAGAAAATGCGAGAAATGTAATGTACAATTTTTCTATAAGCATACGAAATTCACTAGATACAAAAGGAAGTCCCCCAAAATGAATTAGTTAATGTCCCAAAAAATTCAAGTAGCATTCTACACTCCTAAAAATAAGAATCACAAGCTCAGATGGAAAGAAAAATAGAGCTAGAATGAAGAAACGAATTTGAACGAAAAGTTGACGAAACGTAATGGCATTTTTGTAATTTTGAGTAAATTTTGGAATTCACACAGGAGGGCTTTTTGAATGAAATTTCTGAGATTTTCAGGGTTCTCAAAGGCCCTGAAAACCATGGGAATTCCCGGGATAATTAAAACCCCTCTGGTGGATGTTTTTCAATGTCAATTGACTAGAATTTTGACAGATTTGTTTGGGAAGATTTTAGCTCTGATTTGAGTGATTCTAAAAGCATTTTACTAAATTGGGAACTTAAATTTCATAATGGAAAAGACAGTTTTTAAAAAGGAGCTAAAACGAGTTAAAAACAAAAATGCCAAGAACGAAAGGCAAAATTGGAATTTTTGGAAAATGGAAGCTTCTTGAACACTCTTTTAAGTTTCTTGTTTCTTCTCCCCCTTTATTTGCATGACTTGTTCTGTCTAAAAACCAAAAAAATACCAGCTCTCTTAGGCACACCAAGGAGGAGAAGAAAGGAGGAGAAAAAGCAAGAAAAAGGTAAGGAATTTCATGGATTTTCATGCTCTTTCTCCTTCCCAACTTGTTCCTCTCATCTTAAGCTCCCTTTCCATGGTTTTAATGAAGTTTTGGTGCTATTTTGGGGGCAAAACAGAGAGAGAAATTTTGTATTTGAGGTGAGAAAGTCAAGAAAGGTAAGAAACAAGCAAGAAAAATCAAGGAAATAAGGTAAAATCTTACTTTTATGGTACTTCCTCCTCCCCCTCTCTTGTATGGTTCGGCCACCATGGAGCCCAATCCCTAAGGGATGAATTCTGTCCAAAACAAAGAGGAACTAAGGGTTTTAGAGTGCAAGGATTAAGAATATAAAATTGGAATCAAGTAAAAAGCATTAAAGAATAAGATGCATCACTTAGGGATTTAAGTACTCCCTTGAAAATATGATTTGATGTAATTTTTCCTAGGCCTAAATGAGTGTTTGGATGAGCTATTGAGATCCCTAGAAGGCTCCTTATATGCATCTTCTATCAAGAAAATGAAGCAAACTCACTTGGTGTTCATATAGTGCATAGTTTCGGCCTAGTCTAGATGAAACACCAAGGGGTAGTTTTAAATTATTCCAAGCTTATTTTTTAGTCATATATGATGGAAGAGGATGAGAGGAAGCCTTGGAAAAATTTTAGAAGCCATATAAAGGGAGATGGTATCATAGGTTCCATATTATGGCTTAAAGAAGCAACACCTAGCTAAGCTCTTTACTTTGAATGTGTAATGACTCCCAGAGGTTTAAATGGAGTCAAGAATCATAAATGAATAGAGAGAATAGAGCCATGATGATGTTTTCTTAAGGTTGCTTCATTAAACGCATTATGAAACCATAAAAGAGCTATATGAACCACCTGCTTTTCTGATAAATGTATGGCCTTAGAATTTCATTCAAGAGTGTCATTGGCTTCCATATTATGTGTCTAGGCCAAAGGAAACACATCCCACCTTTTTGTGAGTGTGTGGCTATGGGAGAGGAACTAAGTTCAAGGAAGAAAGTATGCAAATGTGACAAAGGTAGCTCTCTCCATTTTTCTCTCATGCATGAATGTGTGCTTGCCTTGTCTTTGAATGTGTGTATGTGTGTTTTAAGCCATGAAAAGTGTTCTAGCATGATTTTATATGCCATGGTCCCATGATGATATTTTATGCATTTAAATGATATTTTATATGCTTGCCTTGGTTTGGTTAAGTGTAGAGAAGCCAAGAATCCTTAAAGTTGATTGAGACAAAGTAAAGAGTCTCCCAAGAGTGAGGTTGACTCCTAAGAGTAAGGTTGAGTCAGAAACCTCTTAAAGAAAATGGGTGAGGCAAGTCCAAAATCTATAAGTGAATAGGTGAGGCTAATCCACTCACTTGGCAAGCCTATATATGCTATGTATGACATGTTCAAATGTTAAGAATGTTTCTTGAATGCTCATATATGTCAATATGCCTATGCATGCATTTTCAAGGCTTGTATTGCATACTTTATGTGTGATTGAAAGTGTCATACCTAAATAACCTTTATCATTCTCACAAGAAAACCATAAGTTGATAAGGCTATTATTCTGATTAGCCTACAGGTTCTTACTTCATTGTGGGGAAATGGAATTACTGAAACTTCAGCTTGCTCATAAGGCACAACCATACAACATTACATATCACGTATGATAATTAGTTTCATGCAAATGCAATTATAAAAGATTACTTGTACATGGAGTTCAATAGCCCTAATAAACATTGTTGCTAACTTACGGTAAATTCTTCATATGTAATATTTATACAAAAACCAACAAGGGGTTAGTAAACAACTCTAAGTATTCAACTGAAGCCAGACTTTTAGCATTTTAACATTATTCAAGGAAATTACAACGAACTATAGTAAATACAGTCTTCAAATTGGTTCAGTTATCCTTTGTCGGTTTGACTCCGTTTGTAGTATGGATATTACCTGAAAAATGGTTAGCTTTATAATAAGATATAATCCCAGTAGATAACAATGGATTCACGGTTTACACATACAAAGAACACTGAATAAGAATACTTCAATGCACAATTCGGTGCAGGAGCATGTAAATCCCAAGGTAGTAGGGTACATTCATTCGTTAGGCTATTATACTTCAGTCATTGGCCAATAACAGTGATCTAGTGCTCAAGAGAGTCACATTAGTGGGTATATATGCAGCCATACATAGCACACGAAATTCATAAATCATTCAATGAAATTATGTATTGTCATGTTAACTACTTGTTTCGTCACCATTGTTCTATCACGTTATTCCTTAGCTCTTGCCATCCCAATTTCCTTCCTAAATTTCAATCATGCATTGTCTAAATTAAGAATGAGTCATGGTTAATATTTATATTGCAATTAAATTACTAATCTCCACGTACGAAATTCCTAAACCCCTTTCGTTAGTTGATTATTGAAATTCTTAATTGTAAACAATCACATCTTTGTTTTCTTTTCCTTCTCATTAATTAGTTACTATCTAAGTTATTCATGTGTGGTCCAGTGCTTTGAAATTAAATCCTTAGTCCTTATTTTCAAGCTTGATTCTATAATTCACCATACAAATTCACACTACAATAGTAAGAAACGAAAGCTACCATAGTCTCAATTTAACTACATTTTCGAACCTATTTTTGTGAAATTTCTTTCCTACATTAAATGACCTCCAAAAATTATAAAAACTGGAAGAATGACCCCTTATTATGTTAATTATAAGCCACCGTTTTCAAGAATTCCCAAGGATAACCCCCAAACTCCTACTATTTTGGCTACTACCTCAGTTGAGCTTGCTGTACACTACCCTTGCTGCTTCTAGCTTTGTTATCCTACCAAATGAGCTCAAAAAATTCTAAGACTTTGTAGACCTAAAGTTATACGTCTTACTACCTCTCCACCAAATTTCATTCACTAATTCCTTCATTTACCCATTTAACAACATTTTTTATGAAATCAGCCCCAAGCTGTCCCATCTAGAAGATAAGTTGAATTAGTAGGTTGTTTCTTTGATCTACCTTGTTCCAAAAATTCTATAATTTTCCAGATTTCAAGTAGAAGGAATGGATGGCCTGTTATCAAAGTTTTAGCTCTAAAATTCTTTTCTAACTAATTCTACAAAAGGTAAAATGTTCCAATCTAGAACAAGGAAGTAACTTAGAACTTACCTTTTATGGAGTTCTTGTACCTTGGGTTCATCTATCCATCTCTCCTCTTCTATGGCTGTCCATGTAACACCATACTCTTAAGACTCAATTCATATACTTCTCATGTCTCATTTCATGCTTGTTCTATAGGAAGCAACATAATGTCATTCATTTCCATGGATAAGTTTCGTTTCTCTACGGGTAAAATTTTTCTTTAGAAAGTCTTGTGGGCCATATGGAATCTCGTAGAGTAAAGCAAAGGGGAGCATGGAATCTCATAGAGTAATTTCAGACAAAATTTTGACAAAATTTTGGCTATTTTGTCACATTTTTGAAAAATTATAACTAATTCTAGAAAAATTGAAATCATACATTATTTAACATTCTGGGAAGCTACACATGTCTAATTTATGCTAAAAATATGTCTAGACCATAACATCTAACTCAAGGGATGTTTGGGATTTGAAAAGATCCAGAAGTAAGACTGTCCACTGGTGCTGTCACAAAATTTTACAGCAAACTTCAAAAATATTCAATTAATTTCAAAAAAATACAATCTAAGCAAATGATACCAATATGGAAAGTTGTGGATGTTAGATAGAGGGAAAAAATAACTATAGACTAGTTCAGGTATACTCAGATCTTAAAACCTAATTAAACAATACCTAAGGTCAGTTAGAGTTCCTGGTACTGGATAGGATCTTTGAAAATTCATATCTCCCCCTCTAGACCTTTAAATGAGGTGCTTCTAGTTGGCACAAGTCACTAGTAATGTCTAGTTTCTTTGTGTAAAATTCTATGACAATTGGATATCATTTGAGCTCTGTGTGATAGAAATCATTTTCAGACCAAGTGAACAGTGCATCAGACCAAAACTAGAATTTTTGCCAATTTTGAAAATTCATCAAATATTCTCTAGACCTCTAAAAATTCTAGTCTTTAGCTTCCCAAAAAGCCCTTAACAAGCTCTAATTGTATGACTAATCTTAGATCAAGAAGAGCTCATTTAGACAAAAAGTGATATAGGGTTTTAAAATGGTCAATTTTTAGTCCATACAAGATACCAAAATGTCCAAATAGCTTTCCTTGGAGTTTGGCACCTCTTAGGCAAGTCTAAAAGTATAAATAGGACTTGTATGAACTGCCCAAATGATCCTAAATCTTATGCATCTCATTTTGGCCATTCCACTCCCATTTATACACATTTTTCCATAATGCAAATTTGCCATTACATAGCCAAAATGTGCATATCCATACATACAACCTTAGTTCTCATTTATACATGATACATAAACATAATTATACATATTCATAATATCATAGGACATATACAACTATACGTTACATCATTTTCCTTTCATAAGACCTTAAAGTAACAAATTCAAGGCATTTTGATGTCGCATTTCTATCTCTCATGTGGTTGGCTCCTATTTTCTTGCTCTCTTAGTCCACCTAGCATGTTAGAACATTAGAGAAGAGGGGATGAGATTCAAAGAATCTCAATAGCTCATCTCCCATTCAATCATACATAAAGCATGCAAAACAAGTCTCACAAATGCATGCATGGCATATGAACATGTGCAATCATTCAAGAAGCATTCTTAGCATTTGAAAAAGTCATACATAGCATACATAGGCTTGCCAAGTAAGTGGATTGGCCTCACCCATTTACTTGTGAAATTTGGACTTGCCTCACCTATTCTTTAAGAGGTTCTTAGACTCAACCATGCTCTTGGGAGTCAACCTCACTTCTGGGAGACTTTTTACTTTGTCTCAACCAATCTTAAGAGTTCTTGGCTCATCTTCACCATGGCTAAGGGTTCTTGTCCTCACCACACTCAAGCAAACTTAAGGAAAACATCATAAATATCATTTAGAAAACATAATGCTTCATCATGGTATCATGGAGTAAGAGCTCATATTAGAACATTTTTCATGGCTTGAAATACATATACACACATTCAAAGACAAGTAAAGTAAGCAATCATGCATGAGAGAAGGTGGAGAGAGCTACCTTGGATACAACCACATACTTTTCTCCTTGAATCAATGCTCCCTTTCTCTGCCTCACACACACAATGGCGTGGGAATGATTTCTCTTGGCCTAAACACAATTTATGGAAAGCTAGTTAGGTTCATAAAGTTAATTCTAAGGCCACACAACTTGCTTAAACTCTAGCTTGACTCATTGACCCCTTTATGTTTCCAAGAGAGCACCTAATGAAGCAACACTCATCAAATAAATTGTAGGCTCCATTCTTCCCTTTCAAATATGATTCTTGACTCCTTTTAAGCCTCTTAGAGTCATCACACAATTAAAACAAAGAGCCTAACTACATGTTGCTTCTTTAGGTCATATTATGAAACATAAAGCACCATCTTACTTTCTATGGTTTCTAAATTTTTCCTAAGACCTCCCCTTATCTTCACTCATCATATATAACTCAAAAATGAGCTTGGAACAAATTCAAACTATCCCTAGGTGCACAAACTCCCTTAGGCCGAGACTAGGAAGCTTTATGGTCTCCTTGAACTTTGCTTTGTTTTCTTGATGGAGGAAGCACATGGGGAGACTTCTAGGGATCTTAGGAACTCATTTAAACTCTCATTTACACATATGAATCAAGGTATCAATTCAGATTTTGTAAGGAACATATGAAACCCTAGACTTTGCATCTTGAATTTCCATGGTTATTTGTTAATTCTCTTTGCATATTCTTAATCTCCACACCCTTTTTTCTAAGAATCACCCTTGGTTCCACCTAAAAACCAAACCCCCTAGGACTTCTTGAGTGGGGCGAAATGGGTGGAAAAAAGAAGCAAGGGATATCAACCATAGAAAGAGAAATTTTCTTGTTTTCATGACTTGAATCTTGTCTTCTTTGAGCTCCTCTCTTCAAATACGAATTTTCCCTTAATTTATCCCTTAAAATAGATTTATAAACTTCATTATAATCATAGGAAGAAAGCTCAAGAGGAGAGGAACAACTTTGGAAGAAGAAGGAGCATGAAATTCCTTACATTTCCTTGCTTTTTCTCCTCCTTTCTTCTCCTCCATGGTGCACCTAAGAGAGCTAGTGTTTTCTCTAGTTTTTGGGCAAAATGGGTTGTGCAAATAAAGGGGAGAAGAAATAAGAAACTTAAAGTGTGTTCAAGAAGCTTCCACTTTCTCAAAAATTCCAATTTTGCCCTTCGTTTTTGGCATTTTCATTTTTAACTCATTTTAGCTCCTTTTTGAAAACTGTATTTTCCATTATGAAATTTAGGTTCCTAATTTAGTAAAATGATTTTGAAATCACTCAAATCAGAGTTGAAACATTCCTGAACAAATTAGTCAAAGTTCAGGTCAACTGATATTAAAAAACATCCACTGAAAGGGTTTTAACTTTCCCTGGGCGTTCCATAGCTTTTCAAGGCCTCTGAGAACCTCGGAGAACTCAAAACTTTCATTTAAAAAGCCCTCCTGTGTGAATTTTAAAAAATTACAAAAATGCCATTATATTTTGTAAGTTTTCCGTAAGAAATTATTCATTTTAGCTCTGTTTTGAGCCTGGGATTCTTATTTTTAGAAGCCTAGAATGCTTTCCAAATTTTTCAGGGCCTTAACTATCTCATTTTAAAGGACTTCCTTTTGTATCTAGTGAATTTTGTTTATTTACGGAGAAATCGTACGTTATGTTTCTCACATTTTCTCTAGTTATCAAAGAACCAGATGTTACAATCCAAGTTTCCTTCTCCCCTCTTGCCATTGCTTCCCTTTGCCTAAAATGGATTAAAGTGGATGGTGATCCTCGTAATAGGTAGCTAATGCTTCTCATCATTCATTCGGTACAACGATAAGGTGTCAAGGGTGAAGCTTTTAATTTCTTGCTCGGTGTAAGGCTTAGTGGCATCATGCATGTGTCTTATTCCCCCACTAAACTCTATATAAAGATGATATCTAATCCTATTGCTAGACACTCCGATTGCCATGATCGAATGATAATTAAATATGAAGGCAATGCTTTAGATGGTGCAAGCATGTGGTGGCTTCCTTTGATTTGATTTTCTTGATTTTCTTCCTTTCCATTCTATGACCGGTGCTATCTATGTGGCAGCCTCTCCTCCAACTTATTCCCACCTAATACATCTATCATATATAGCATTTAACTCCCACGACAATTGCAAACTTAAAGCACTAACTAATTTCTTTTCTTGGGACTCTTGATGCACCATTAACAACATGATGCTTTTCTTTTCTTTGATCTTTTGCCTTATTCTTCTTAAGTTCATATACACCCAAGCAAACTTGCACTAGCTCAACCTAAAATACATAATAAAGATGCAAGGCAACCCATTAGAACTCATCTTATTACCATCTAAACTCACTAAAATTCATAAGGTAATTTAAACTACTTTAAGTGCCTTAAGAGGAAATTCTCATAATTCAACCTTTAGGCCTTAAGATCTCTCTTAGTATAAGCCATATGATTCTAATGGAACTCATTAGAGTTATCATATGCAAACTAAAACATATCTAACTTCCATGTTACTTTTTTAGACTCATTTGAACCCTAAATTTTTACCTTTCAAAATAAGGCTCCTAAATTTAGCCCAATGGTTCCATTAGTGTTCATTTCTCATATAAAGACCTCTTAAAGCCATGGAATTCATGAAAATAGTCCCTAGGTGCTCCATTCCTGTCTAGGCCAAGACTATGTTTCCTTTATGGCCTGATGAAGTTTTTGTCATTTCTATGGGAAATTTGATGGATATGAAATATCTTTGGCCTTTTTCTAGTTCAAGTATGGCCTTAGATGATTCAAAACATCTTCCTAGGGTTTACATCTTCCATAATTCATTTAGGATTCTTGGTGACCATAACTTGCTTCCTATAGCTTTCTTTGCCATTTTCTTTATATATTCTTACTCTCCTCATTTCTAAACCCTTTTTCCTATCTAGTTTTCATCAAACAAAATCTTCCTCCTCACTCTCTCTCTCTCTCAGGGTTGAATTATGGAGGAATAAGAAGACTAATGAAATGGCAACATCTTGCCTATATCATACCACATTTGGAAACTTGTTGAATGGTAATTCTTGCACCATAATTATTTGCCTTAAATCTTCTCTTTTCCTTAAGGGGCCAGCCACCAAAGTCATCCTTTCATGAAGTTAAAACCACCATTAAAAATGACTTGACAAGGAGAAGAATTTGCTAATTAGCATATCATGAAATTGTGCATGTATGCTTACCTATTTAACTTCCTTTTGCTTCCCTCTTCTCGCTCTCTTTCATACCATAGCTGGTATATTCTAAAGTTGGTATACTAGTTTAGAGGAGAAGAAATAGGCTGGTGCATCATACCTTAATTTAAAAAAAAAAACATATTTTCACTTTTCCATGATTACATTTTTGCCATTACACTTTGACTTTCCCATTTGAGCTCAATTTGACTCCTTTTTAAAACTATCTATTCCATATGAAAATATAGGCTCTCTAGTTTATCAAAAACATTCACTTTGAAATTTTTGAGATCTAAAATAATCTAAAAAAGTTTAGTCATAGTTTTAGTCAACTAAAGTTCTACACTATCAAAGATTTTACCATTCTAATAATCCCTATCGTTTTCAAAATTTTGCTCAAAATTATAATTTTGCCACTTGTATGTCAATTTACTCCATTTAGCCACTTTAGCTCTATTTTTGCTCTTTCTGCTCCTTTCTTTCATCTTATATGAACTTCTAGTCCTTCATTATCATGGTTATTCATCTTTATTCTAGTGTCTAAGGGTTTAGAAAACATTGGCTATGACAATTAAAGTTAGAGCCAATGAGATGTCATATGACCATTAAGGGTGCAAAATGGTAAGATAGAAGTCTAGGCAAAATAAACAAGTGGCATGTCTATATTTAGATGTAGGTCATATTTTATGTTAGAGACCAATTAAATGAGTTAGCTGCTAGTTAACAAACTTGCTCAAAAGAAGGAAATTGCATGAATAGCTAACATAGCAAATTTAAAACCATGCATAGCCAAAATAAACCTATAATGAGTCTAAAAAAGTATCTCTGCCCAACAAGGTATGTATCAAGTAAGAAAAGTTACTATCCTTGGAACACTAAACCCTTTCATATTCGGCCAAGAGTGAAAGAGTAAGGAAAGCATATGTATTTGATGAAAGCTTAATGGAATCAAAGATTTAGAAGGATAAAGAGTTAGAATATGCAAAGAAATCTACCTAGAAAGCCATAAAACACAAAGATATCTTTACCTAAGGTTCAAGATAAGCCATGATCTATTTTTAATGAATGTGATTATTTATAAAGTTTCCTAGAATGAATTTAAGGCCATTTGCATCATGGGATTGGTTAAAAGTATAGTATGTTGCATTATGGAACCATAAACCTTAGTTAGGCATAAAATGAGCCATAGGTTCCATAAGCTTGTAGCAAATCAGAAATGGTCATATGGGTGGTCTAGCAAGTGTACTTTGACCTAAGAATGATGTTCAAGTCATGAGATTAAAGTTAGAGCTAACAAAATGCAATTGGCCACCAAGGGTGCAAAATGGTAAGATAGAAATTTAGGCATAATAAACAAGTGGCATGTTTATATTTTGAAGTAGGCCATATTTTATGTTAGAAACTAGTTAAATGAGTTAGTTGCTAGTTAAGAAACTTGTTCAAAAGGAGAAAATTTTATGAATTGCTAATATGGCAAATTTAGAACCATGAATAGCCAAAATAGGCTCGCAATGAGTATGAAAATGTATCTTTACCCATGGAGGCTTTAATGGACAAATTTAGGCATGAAACGTGGTAGACATTTATAGAACATCCTAAAGTTTCATATGAGACATAATTTGTGATTTTTTGATTGATATAAATATATTATGAATTTCCAAATTTATTTTAGAAAATCTGCCCTATATCAATTTTGTTCTCTAAATAGCCTTATGTTTCAACTCTTCTTAAAGACCAAGTGATCTAATTTAAATTTGAAAATTTTATAGTAGTTAGGGTATATCAAGATCTTTCAACAAGTCTTTGTTTTCCCAATTAAGACTCTTACCTAAAATTATGAATTTCCAAATTTGGTCCAGAAAAAGTTATCATCGATAAGATTTTTGCCCTATACTAGATTTGAATTTTGATGTATTTTAGGGACCAAATGGATTATTTTTAAGTTGAAAATTTTAAAGTAGATAGTTTATGAGAAAAGCTTTCCAACGAGCTATAATTTACTAAATTTAGAGGTTCTTAGCTCAAGTTATGATTTTCTAAAGTAAGGGACTTAAATAAGGTATTAGTAGAATTTTAAGGAAAAGTAATGAATTGAGTTAATAAGTGTCGTTGTTATTTATATTGTTTCCTATTTTGATAATTTAGGCAATTCCAGTGGCCTTAATGCATCCTTAGGCCATTGGAGTAAAGAATAAATTGAAGTAAAGCAAGAGAAGTTCAAGTTCCTTAGGTAGCATCTCCTTCCCTTATGTATGCATATTTGTTGCTTAAGTATTTAGATGTTTGGATGTATGTATATGTGTTATATACACTTTATAATGATCATATTTCATGTTTGAGTTGGCATATATGATTATGTCTTATGTGCCCTTATGGCAAGAATGTACTTTATGGCATAAGTATACTTAGAGAGAGATTGAGCATAGTAGCTCTTTTTTCAGTAGAGCACAGACCAATACAATATTTTAAAAGTCATAGCCATTGACTAAGTGTGTTTTATGCCAACTGCAATATGTTATGAGGTATGTTTTATGCATATTTGAGTCCTTATGCTTGAATGACTTATGTATGCATTGAGTATGAGGTTTGCCACTATGATTCTTCCTAGAATCTCATCCCATATTTCTATGTCTACTAACCTATGGCAAGTGAAGAGTCTAGTAGAGACAAAAGAGAAGCAACAATTATGGGAAGGTTAAAGATCTATCAAGGGAATTGTGAATGTGTTCTGAAAGTTTGATATATATATATATGTATGTATACAATCTGGAACTTATGTAAGAAATGATACAATATTCTACCTAGAGTTAATGATTAAATATCTTATCGAGTTTATGTCTTACATTGAGTTGTAAATATATGTAGAAATTTCTCAAAAATGCTAGCTATTAACTAAGCCCTAAAGTGCTATTTTATATTAGAAATAAATAATATGAGTAGGACTATAGATTGAGAGCTTTGTAAGGTCAAGACCCTTTAAATGACAAAGGAAAACTCTATCAAAAATTTTTTAAGAAATTTTTTAATTTATTCCATTACATAATATCTTAATTATGCGTAATTTATAATAATGGGATTAGAGCATATAGGAAAGTACAATATAAAGGTAGATGTTTCAAAAGTAGAGCACTATAGAATTAGAATGTTATAACAGTAAAAATGGCTCTTTCAAGAAACAAGTAGCAAGACCATATTAAGATAAACACTTCATAAATTCCTAAAACCTCTTTGAGCAATTTTTTATTACTAATTTACTATACCTAGACACAAAAATCTTCATAAAACTCATACGGCAAAATATGATCACATTAAACCTCATTTTCAAGCAAAATTTCTCATTTTGTCTACACTAAATGTAACACCTCAAAATTAATTAAGACTAATTATGATGATTAGGGAATTAATCTAAGTAATTAGTAAAGCTAATTAAGTGGAAAGAGGAAATGAAACTTATAGAAGAATAACTTGTTAATGTGGGTTTAAAGATTCAATTAGATTAGAAACTCAATTTAAACTCATAATTAATTTAAGTATATCATTGATAAATACTAATAGAGGCCCAATTATATTTTTAAGCAAATTTCTAACTTCCTATTATGAGACTTAGCCTAAGAAAGACTACTTAGCAATGACCCAATCTGGTTTAGTGAGTTAGAAGCCAAAAATCCCATTAAAAATCCTAGAAGTTTTGCACCCCAATTCATCAAACCAAGGCTCAGCAACTAAGTAGGAGCCTAATTAGACTTTAGGCTGATGGGTTGCCATTTCTCATTTAAACCCTAAGAGAAACTCCTTGCCATTCACTTGAATTTAGAAACACAAGAGACACAAGGCATTTTTAGAGGTTTAGGGTGAAGGCTAGTGTTCTTGGCATAAACCCACCATTTCCCACTTTTAGAGTTAAAATCAGCTAAGGATTTTTGGAGGTTAAGGCTAGGAAAGATATTGGAATTTGGAGTGTTGTTCTAAGGTTACTAGTATAGTCACAACAAAATTCAAATTTAGTGCCCAAGCTAAAGTAGCATTGTGGTTAGCTCTCAAAGAATTTTCTACAAGTGGGGTAACCAAGGTTAATGTTAATTCCATGTATATATCTAATTTAATTTTATATCTACTGCACATGTATAATTTTTAAATGCTATATGAATGGATATTTATCTAATATATTATGTTTGGACCTTGTGAGTCCATGGTGGAGCTGTAGTGTGGTTGCCACCCATGTATTGTGCTTTGATCGGGCACCGAGTTATGATCAGACTCTTATATGCACTGAGCCCAGGTTATACTCATTGGGGAGTTGGTGTAGTGGATGGGCCTCTCCTAGTGTTAATGGCCTTTAATATATGAAAATGTGATTGCTAGTATAGGATAGTAGTCACTAATAGCCAAATTGTTTCATTTACTGATATGACTATTATTTTTTATACTTATTTGATTAATTGCATATATATTAATTAAATTAGAATATATGAATAGAATGTGCCTTTGGTTACTGAGATTTGCATCTCACCCCATTTTATGGGCTAACTATATTAGGTGGGGGTTCTTCGAGTAAGGATTAAAGGAAGCAAGTGGATGAACATCCATAAGCTAAGACCATGTGTGGGAAATTCTGCACTTGGATGGGCCTAGTCTAGGATAGATGCTAATTTTTGTTATTCTTTTATATAGCATCATCATCATGTAATCATATTGCCGAGTGTAAGTATTTTGTGTTTTAGTAAACAATAATGTAACTAATAGGGAGTTAGACTCTTTACAACTTGGAATTTAATATATGCACTTATATATTTGATATAGAACCTTGTTGATCCTAAGATATGGTCTATTATCTGAAAATGTAATCATGTGATACCTTAATTGTTGACTTAGACTAGTAATGCATGGAGCCTATATTAGAATTTATATTTGGATAATAATGTCAGTAGTTATGAATCCTTCTTACTGTCATTGATATATAAATTGCTGATGTATTATCATAGATAAGTAGGAATCAACACCTAGGATTTGATTGAGCAATGAGAGACATGCTGAGTATATTAGGTAGATGAATTCTATTAGAGCCCTACAAATTAAGGTAGTATGGCCTTAGTATGTTGCTAGAGGGAGAGCTAAAGTGTATGGGATGAAATTTGGGAGGTATCGATGTAAAAGAAGGTCACGCCGCAACCAAGAATAGCTAAGTCTTGGTCAAGTGTCAGTCAAAAACGAAGAGCATCATGGTGCGAGATGTGTCACCATGGTGTAAGGCAAAAAATTCACCTAGGGAGAGTGACAAAGAGCAACCTCGTCACAGCACAAGTTGAGGAAGTCTAGTAGCAAGTGCTCCAAAGAGTAGATTCGCCATAGCGTGAGAATATCAAGTCACAGTGAGAATTAAGGGAGGAAAATTCTAGATTCCACTAGTTAGTTTCGCCATGGTGCAAGTATGGCTTGCTGCAACACAGATCGTGAAATTTTCTACAGGAAGTTCCATGATGCTCTCCAGCCACAGTGAGGCTCTAACTTGCCACATCACGAAGTGTGAATAGTAGTTCCTAAGAACACTTACATCACGGAGCGAGTATACCAAGTTGCAACAGGAGTCCCCAAACTTGGTTTTTAGGTTTCAACAACTAACTTAGCCACGGTAGGGAAGGTCCAAGTGATGGCAAAGTTCCCAAACTCTTATTTTTGAATTAGAAACCTTGAGATTTGCTATGATAATGTTACATAATAACTTAGGAATATTTGTAAGAGGTTTTGTGAGTTGAAATCAATAGTATGATTGTAACGCCCGATACATTGTACAATCACTGGAATGGGTCGATTTAAAAAGCAAGTCCCCTGAGATGAGTGATTCAAGGCCAAATAAAATTTGAATAAAATTTTAAATAATAGAAAATGAGGATTTGAGCCTTGAGTTGCCCAAAAACTGGTGTCGGAGCGATTTAAAAAAATTGTCGCAAGGCCAGTGGTATTTTTGTAAATAAGTGTAATTTTGAAAAAACACCTAGGAGGGCTTTTTAAATGAAAATTTTGAGTTGCCCAAGGTTCTCAGAGGCCCCAAAAATCATGGGAAGCCCCGAGACTGATAAAGCCCCTCCGGTGTACTCTTTCCAACGTCGGTAGACTCGAACTTTGACCGATTAGTTTGGGACGGTTTTAACTCCGATTTGAGTGATTCCAAAGGTATTTTCTTAAATTGGGAACCTAAATTTTATGATGGAAAAGACTGTTCTAAAAAAGGAGCTAAAACAAAGCCAAAACAAAATTACCATTACAGAAAGGCAAAATTAGAATTTATGGTTTCTTGAATGTTCTAAAGAGTTCCACACTTTTCTACCTTCTTATCCTCTTTAATGAGCATGACCCATTCTGCCCAAAATACAAAAAATCTTCAGCTCTCTTAGGCACACCAAAGGGAGGAGAAAAAGAGGAAGAAAGCTAAAGAGAAACTAGGTAATTTCATGAAATTTCTTGCTCCATCTTCCTCCAATCTTGTTCTCCTCTCTTCCTCCTTTCTTTCTATGGATTTTTTGAATGATTTGGTTCTGTTTTTGACCCAGACGTAAGGGGAGAATTTTGAATTTGCTAAGGAAAAGAGAATGAAGGAGAAAGACACTTGAAAGCTTACTTGAACCCTAGGTAATCTTTGCTTTTTGTTACATCTTCTCTTCCCCCTCCCTTTGTGTGTATTTCAGCCAAGAACAGAACCAAAGGAAGGGAGGATGTTTTGTCCAAATATAAGGAGGGAACAAGGGTTTTAGGCCATGGGGAGATGGAATATGGCAAGAAATTCTAAGAAAAACCAATAGAAAACAAGTTAGAAAAGTGTAGTGTTTTCTAGGGTTTTGCAAAATCTAATTTTGTGTGAATGTTTCCTTGGCTATTTGAATGTTTCCTTGAGCTCCTAAGACCTTTAGAAAGCCTCCCAAGTGGCTCTTCCATCAAGAAAAAATCACAAAGTCTATGAACCTCTATTATGGTGCATATTTCGGCCAAGCTAGGTTCATTAGGCTAGGGGATGTTTTAATTTGTTCTAGCCTTGTTTTGGGACTTTATATGATGTTAGAAGATGGGAGAAAGCATTGGGAAAAATTTAGGAGCTATAGATTGGGATATGGCCTAATGGTGTCCATAATGGTACTTTGTGAAGCAACTTAGTTTTCCAATTGTGCAATTGAATGTGTGATGGCTCCAAGGACCTTAAATGAGTCCAAGAAGTCTAGAAAGAACAAGGGAATGGAGCCTAGCACTTGAATAATATGAGTTACTTCAATAGGCCATTTATGGAACCAATATGTCTATTTTGGAACCAAGTGTGTAATAAGCTTTAGTTTAATGTCTTGGCTTGCTTCAAATGTGTAATTGTGTGATGTTTGTAATGTCTAGGCCAAGAGAACCCTACTCCACCTAAGTGCTCTTGTGAAACCAAGAAGGGGAAGGAAATTGCAAAGTGAGCTTGCATACATAAAAAGGTAGCTCTCCACCTCATTCTCTTTGCATTCTTGTGTGCATATGTATGTCTTAGTGTGCTTGCATGCATTCTTGATGCTTGATAATATGCCACTTGATCCTTGTTGTGCATTGGTACCAATGTGTTGTCTTGAATGACTATGGTTGCGGAAAGAGCCTATAAGGGTGAGGTGATGCCAAAAGTCCCTTGATGAAGGGGAAGAGATGCCAAAAGTCTCATGGCATGGGTGAGACAAGGCCAAAAGTCCCTTGAATGGGTGAGGCAAAGTCAAAAGTCCCTAGGCCAAGAGTGAGGCAAATCCAAAAGTCCTAGAAATGGGGTAAGGCTAAACCAAAAGTCCCTAGAGCGTGAAAGTAAACTTAACATGTGAATGTAGCATAGAATGGAATTTATTGCACACTTTATGCTTGTATGGTTATGCATTTGGTATATGTATGTCTTGAATGTGGTGTGAATGGGTGTGTGAGCTATTGAAATTCTTGGAATCTCACCCCCCTTTCTCCTTCATCCTTGAATTGTCTAGGTGGTGTTTCAAGTCAAGGAGATGCAAGCCAAGGACATTAAACATCTTTGTTTTGGTGTATTATGTACTTTAAATGGTGGTTAAATGTCAAAGTAATGATGTATGTAATATTTTTGTGATGTAAGACCATGGACAAGTGTAAAATGATGTATGAATATGATGTAGACTTTATATGACACTAAATCAATAGTATTGTGCAAATTGGCTCTTGGATGGCTTGATGTAACTATGCATAAATAGATGTTGAGAGACCAAAATGAGTTGCATGAGGTTTGGGATCACTTGGCCAGCCTCCACAAGTCATATTTGTGCTTTGAAACTTGCTCAAGGGGTGCCAAATTCAAGAAGAGGCCATTTGGTGCAAAGTGACTCTTGGTAGGAAGCAAAAATGATCATTTCATGAGGCTATGTCACTTTTTGTCCAAATGAACTCTTCTTGACCTAAAATTTGACATGCATCTAGAGCTTATTGAGAGCTTTTTGAAAACCTAAAGTTGGTAATTTTTGGAGGTCTTTGGAATATTTAGCGAATTGTTGAAATTGGAAAATTTTCTGGTTTTGGTCATTGGTACTGTAGCACTGGTCCGAAATTGAATTCTGTCACTCATGGGGCAAACGATGTCTAATTGCCACAAAATTTCATACATAGAAACTAGGCATTCACAGTGACTTGTTCCAACTAGAAACACCTCATTTGGAGTTCTAGAGAGGGAGATATGAATTTTTGAACATTCTGTCCAGTATCAGGACCCTTACCCGACCTGATGTATTGTTCTATTAAATTTCGAGACTTTGGTTACCTGAACTGGTCTGAAAGTATTTTTCTCCTCTATCTAACATTCACAAATTTCCATATTGGTATCATATGCATAGATTATATTTTTTTGGAATTAATTGGACATTTTCAAATTTTGCTGCGGAATCTGTGACAGCATCAAGAGGCAGTTTGATCCCTGGACATTTTTGGATGTCAAATGCCCTGTGATGGGTATTATGATCTGTACATATTTTTACTGTGAAGTAGACATCCGTATATTTCCAAAATGACCTAGAATGTGTGATTTTGATTTTTCTAGAATTAGTTATGATTTTTTGAAATTTTGCCAGAAAGGGGCCAAATCTGGCCGAAAATAAACCTCCATATTATAGGTTCCATTTCGGTTTCCATGAGTTGTGGGCATGATTTTATGACGCAAATGAGTTGTATACATGTAATTAAATATGAAAAAGTATAGTATGGGCTCGCTTGGCTCACACGGCATGGAACGGAATTTCCATACTCGATGCAACGCAAAAATAACTAATATTTTAATGCCATTTTCTTGCCTCTTATATGTATTGATTGATATGAGGTATAAAGGTAGCATGGAATGAGCGAAGAAATTATGGTATTACAATGATGAATCAAAAGTGTTAATTGCTAATTGTAATAACTTAGTCTCTTTACCCTTATATATTAGTACCATAAGCTATTTCATTCATAACATGAACGATGGAGCACCATTTCAAGGAAGAACATACCTTACATAAAGAAAATATTGAATATTTAAATGTATATATTTGTGTTACATAAGGTTTTATTTCCTTATCTTATGCTCCATGAGCCATGTGAGCTCATCCATATCATTTTCTAGTCATAGCACATCTATACAAGTCATAATCATCACATTTGATCTCATTCACTTCATATTTGAAGCTACATCACACAAATTCCATGGTTACTCTCGGGTTTATAATTCAGTTTTTCAATGCAAATTTTAGAAATTCATAACTAATTCTAAAAAAATCAAAATCAAGCAAATTATACCATTCTAGAAATTTGTGGATGTTTACTTTTGATAAAAATAAGTCCAGACCAATGCAGTAGCTTTAAGCTAAAAAAAATTAATGGAATAGTAACACAGGTCAAGCTTCAAGCTTGGTGGCTCCCATGTCTTTATTCACTTGGTCCACCTAGCATGTTAGGATAGTGGAGAGAAGGGGATGAGATTGAAAGAATCCCAATAGCTCATCTCTCATTCAATCATATATAATATATGCAAAGCAAGCTCTTCAAATGCATATATGGAAGAATGGGTGAGGCAAGTCCAAAATCCATAAGGACTCCCATTTTTTCATACATGCATTTGAAGAGCTTGCTTTATATATATTATGTATGATTGAATGAGAGATGAGCTATTGAGATTCTTTGAATCTCATCCCCTTCTCTCCACTATCCTAACATACTAGGTGGACCAAGTGAACAAAGACATGGGAGCCACCAAGCTTGAAGCTAGGGAAATTGGCAAAGGATTTATGAAATAGTCATTTTGTCACCCCTTTATTGTCAAGAGATGTAATCTAATGATGTACATGGTGTATGCACTTATGAATACTTGTAAATGGATGTACATATGGTATATGTATGAGAATTAGAACTATATTGAATGATATAGTAAGTTTTTGGTATGAATAGCAAGATCTTGGCATTATGTACATGGTGTCTGTTTTGGTGTGGGAGAGTGAGTTTCGCAAATCTGGGTTGTTAGATATTTGAGCCATGTTTGATAACCTATGTTGATGCTTTCCCACGTGCTCATAGAGCCTTAGGAGTAGGAGAAGCAAATTTGAACCCTTGGAGCCCTCTTTTAACAAAGACATTAACACTTTGCCCCCTTATGTCAGAGTCTGACCAAATGGCCTCTTCTTGCCTTGAAATTTGGCATGTGATTAGATCTTGCCTAGAGTTTTTTGGGAAGATAAAGATTAGGTCATTTGGAGGTCTATGAAATTTTCTATGATTTTTCAAATTTGGTATTAGAATTTCGGATTTACACTAGTACTGTTCATTTGGTCAGTGGTATAATTGTGTCATCCAAGAGGCAAACATGGTCCAATGGCTACAAAATTTTATAGGAAGAAACTATACATTCACAGCGACTTGTAATAACTAGAAGAACCTCGATTGGAGGTCTAGAGAGGAAGATATGAATTTTCAAAATTTCTACCCAGTATTAGTCATCTTGCCTGACCAGAAGTACTATTCCATCGATTTCTGAGAGTTGGGCTTGATGAACTGATCTAGAGATATTTTTCCTATCTATTTAACATCAAAATATTTCCATATTGGTATCATTTTCATATTTTGGATTTTCATGGAATTAGTTGGACATTTTTGAAGTTCATATCAGTAAACTGTGACAGCATCAGGACCTAGTCTAACCTCTAGACTAATTCACAAGTCAAACATCCTGTATGTGGGATGTTATCACTTGTAATATTTTTACCACGAAGTAGACATCCCAAGATTTCTATAATATCCAAGATTACATGTTTTTGATTTTTCTAGATTTAGTTATGATTTTTCAAAGTTTGCCAAAAAATGGGGCTAAGTCTGGCCGAAAATGAATATGCATGTCCCATATCTCTTTTGGTTTTCATGAGTTGTAGGCAAAATGATACAAATGAGTTGTAACAATGAAATTAAATATGAGGAGGCATAGTATGAGCTCACATGGTCCACGTGACACTGAAATGAATTGCTAGATACGATGCAACGCAAAAATATTCATTGTCTCCCCTTGCACTTTTATGAGAAACCTACATCCTCCATGATAGTAAGTCATGGAAGGCATGAGATGAGCTAGAATTTATGGTGTTACATTTACTAGTATCAGAGTAAAGTTCCAGGGTCTTTTGGATTGGATTTGGCTTAAGGAAATAGCATTAGGGTTATGTAGAGACTCGAATGGATAAGTAGAACCTTGTATGAGACATTATGGGTGTATGGAAGTAGTTTGTGGCTTTATTCATGATAAGTAAGTTGTAGGATAGTCTTAGAGTAGCCAATGGACACCAGGAAAGGATGGCCTCTAGAGTAGCTTGAGCAAAACTAAGTTTGAGCGGAGCTAAGGGATCCGACGGCTGGAGCTCCATGTGATATGATAGTTCGCCAGGATCAGTGACAAGCCCTAGACATAAACGATGAGAAATGATTTCGTTAATATAAAGAGGCTTGCTAGAAAGAGCATGTGAGGCCTAATCCTCCCTAGTAGTCATACTCAGGCAATTCCGAGATGTCTTGCTTAATGCAGAGACAAGTAATGATACAACGTGATATGAGATGAGACTGCGGTTGTACAAGACCAGTTAGAGGGGAAGTGAAAAAAGAGTCACCCCCTAACCACAAAACCTAAATGTCTAGATGAATTTCAAAACCCAAAAGGCTAATTCCCTCAGGCTAGTGGTCGAGTTATAAGCTACACTCCTAAAGCCCAACAGCCCAAAGATGACAATTAGTTATGTATGAGTAGAGCAAGAGGTAGAATCCTCTAGCTTGATGATGGGCTAGATATAGAGGTAGTAAGGTTCGGGTTAGTAGCTAAGGATGAAAATCCAATCCCTGAAAAACAAGCCAATCAGAGACCATTAGCTGCGGCCAATTATTCCATAGAAATAGCAAGGCAACTCAGAGAATTCCTTGTCACGGCTAATTAAGAAGTTAGTCGCAACCAATACTTAGACGAAGAACAAGAGTGAACCTGAGGTTGATTAGCTGCGATGAATGATATGTTAGCCACGGCGAATAGCACTATAAATATCCAGTTAATGTGTTCAAGTGTTTGAGAAAAGCATACATGTCCTTAGCATAGATGCCCTTTTTGCATGATAGCACTTGAAGTAAAAATAGTCAGGCAATACAGAGAGATCTTGGGATGTAGTAGAGGAAGAATCCTACTTTCCCTGAGCACTCTATGAGAATAGAGCAGATAGAGAAAAGTAAGAGAGGGATACTTTAGATTATTAGGGAACTTGAAATATACTGGCGATAATGGCTCTGAGCTCAATCATGAAGCACTGGTGTATTAGTGTTTGATGTTATGGTTTGCTTGTAATAGAGGCTACATGATATTAGGTTTGGCTAACCTAGTAGTAATGTAACTTAAGTGCATAGAAAATGACGATATCACTCACCAAAGTGTCCCGATAATCGAAGAGTATCCTAGATAACTAGATAACGAGATAAGAAAAAAAAAGGGGTAAAGGGATTCCAGTAATATCAGAATAATGAAAAAAACATGCAGAAAGGAATCCCCAGTAGAAAATGTTCAGATCCAATATGCATAGCCCGAGTCCCTTACAATATATGTAAACGAAATGAGAAGGGACCAATGCATAGCCTCTTTTTTCCTACTAGAGATGTTAATCACACTCAATGTGTGAGATGCCCTAGTGCCAAAGCACTTAAAAGTAGAATGTGGGCATAGTTAGAAACTGTAGGATATAAGAGGAGGGCTAAAACGAGTACATAAAAGTAAGCAAGTCAATAGAGTAAGAAAAGAAAGCCTAAGCAAAAAGGGCTGAAGTGGGAATTTGAGGATCCTATGAGGAGCGATGAGTAAAAATTGAAGTGCTCCCTAGTATCAGTATGCCAGGATCTTAGAGAATCAAATTACATAGAACCCACTTTGCACGAAAAGCACGATGTACCTCTGAGTTTAGCCTCAGCTATTATGGGCGATAGTTACCGGACTTGGTGAGTATGTATTTTACTATCAGATACAGGGATCTTAGGCTTTGATGTCTCCTAGAAATGGATTACAGTAGATCCTAGCATGTCATAGCGAGTTGCAGCAGACCCTAGCAGGGCTTTGAGAGGTCGTAGTAGACCCAGGGGTCACAGTAGATCCCATAGAGTTACAGAGAGTCCTAGCCACAGCATGATAGTTTTCTGGTGAGATGACAGCCTGAGATAGTTTTACAGAGCAATTAGTCTCAGAGACCAGTACAATTTCAGCTAACTTTTGTCTCAAAGACTATAAACCTCCTGAGTCTGGTAGACCGTTGCCACAGAGACATGAAGTCTTTACTCAGAAAATTAGACCACTGACTAGCTCTCTTTAAAGATGAGCATAGTGTATGGGATGAGGAAAGTAGAAAATTAGTTTTCCAAAGTTAGAGCTAGATGAACCACTACCTAGCAAATAGTAGCCCTGACCGAGGGATAGAGAGATCCTCGTATGCTAGCCTATGTATTCAGAAATGGGTCAGGTGTAGTTTACATGAGGTAAGTGATACAGTATATCTCCGGTGAGTAAAACTGTGAGAATACCTAGCATCCCACCAGAGCTCAATAGTGGTAAGTGATAATCGCTCTTCGGTGCTAGTATGAAACACACAGTAATAAACAAAGAAACTGGGATCATTAAAAGCAAAAACTCCTCAAAGGAGCTGTAATCCCAGTAAGCAATTACGATATGAGGCTTGTGATAGAAAGAGATGTAAATTGTAATCATGGGATGAGCTAGTAAGAAAGAACACAGAGATGAACAATAGACAGTATACTTCAAAACAATAGATAGATAAA
Source organism: Erythrophleum ivorense (assembly GCA_026724425.1). Lineage (NCBI taxonomy): Eukaryota > Viridiplantae > Streptophyta > Magnoliopsida > Fabales > Fabaceae > Erythrophleum > Erythrophleum ivorense. The sequence goes on from JAIUCV010000008.1 coordinate 29,478,379, forward strand.
AATCTCTTATGGCTCTAATGATCAGAAAAGATGATGAGATATTATGAGAAGCCATTTAGAGAGGATACGAGAGACGTGATATAAAATGAGTACCTCCCAAGATATATAAGTGAGTCCACTAAAAAGAATGATAACTCCTACGACGAGTTAAGACTAACCCAATGTAATTAGTAAGCTCTCCCAGGATAGGCTTTTAGAGTCATAAATTTCTTTCCCTTATGGGAGGGACTAGCACGTACTCTATAATGATAGAGCCCTTATTAAAAGCTAGCAATGAAAATTCCCTAGCTGAGAGAAAACTTAAACAAGCAAAACTAAAGAAAAACATATGGAGCCAAGAAGAAGGGAAAGAAAGGAACAATTAGCCACAATATAAAAGAGTAAGAGAAAGTGTACACTTACATTTCAAGGATGAAATTTCTTTTAAGGAGGGTGGAAATGTAACAACCAGCAAAAAAAAAGGAGAAAAAAAAGAAGAAAAGAAGAAGTTGAAATATTTTTGAAGTCCTGAAATTTTTTAAATCTGCTAGCTATAGTGAGAAATGGCCTAGCTATAGCGAATGTACCTGTTCGCTATAGCGAGAAAGGATCTAGCTATAGCGAGAGTGCCTTTTCGCTATAGCGAAAATACTTCTAGCTATAGCGAGTGCAGGCATCCCATACAAAAACCAAGGGGTTCCTCACCATAACGCGCGGTAGCGAAAATAAGTGTCTGGGACTGATATGTGCTCGCCGAAGCAAGGGTTATTCTTCGCTATAGCGAGAGTTAGTCCGGAAAAGTGTAAAAAAAGAGAATTTGACTTCTTAAAGCATCATAATTCATTCCTTCTCCTTTTAACCGACTTAGGCTTCATCCAAGGTAGAGAAAAGGGCGGAGGAGAGAGAGAGAGAGAGAGACCTAAAGAAGGAAGGAGAATAAGAAAAAGGTAAGTATAACTTGAGATTTCCCTAGCTTTTCTTCTTAGAATCTTGTTCTTCTCTCCTTGCCCTCTCTTTCTATGGTTTTGGTTGTTGAATTAGCTATGTTTTGGGCTTGGTTCATAAGAGGGAAAGTGGAAAACCACTCTTAAAGGAAGTTTGAACTCATGTAGCTTTACTTCTTTGTTTTCCTTAGGTATGTCGGTTCCACCAACTTGAGAACATATGAGAGAGAGGAAGAGTTGATGAAATTCTAGAGAGAGAAAGAACCCTTAGTTTCTTATATACTTTGTAGGGTTTGCTAGAAAGAAACCCCTAACTTTGTGAATAAGTGTTGAGTTATGAAAGAGTAATTCCATGCTCTTTGTGTGCCCAGGCTCAAGAAAAGCACTTCCATCTAGTTGTGATTATGAAATCAATAAAGGAGAAGACAAATTGAAAGGGAAGGCTTGTGTTAGCCTATAAGGTAGCTCTCTTTCCCTTCTCTCATGTATGGATATGTGTTTAGCTTGTTTTAGAATGTGTGTATATGTATTTTCAAGCTATAAAAAGTATGTTAGCATGCCTTTACATACCTGATCCTTAATGCCATGTTATGTTTTAAATGAATCTATGATATTTGCATGAGTTTGCTTGAGTGTGGAGAGGCCAAGAACTCTTCCCTTTGGTGAGAATGAGCCAAGAACCCTTGAGCTTGGTTGAGACAAAGCAAAGAGTCTCCCAAAAGCAAAGTGGGCTCCCAAGAGTATGGTTGAGTCCAAAGTGATCAAGAAATGGGTGAGGCAAGTTCGAAATCCATGAGGAGAAGTATGAGGCCAATCTAAACATTTGGTGAGCTCTTTAATGACTTGTATGAGTTACTCACATGCCAAGGTTGCTTTTAAAATGTCTATGGCTTTTATTTCCTCCATGAATGTATTTGCAAAGCTTGCTTGTACATATTATGTATGATTGAATGGGAGATGAGCTATTGAAATTCTTTGAATCTCACTCCCTCCTCTCCACTATCCTTATATGCTAGGTGGACCAAGTGAACAAAGACATGGGAGCCACCAAGCTTGAAGCTAGGGAAATTGGCAAAGGATTTGTGAAATAGTCATTTTGTTACCACTTTGTTGTTAAGAGATGTAAACTAATGATGTACATGGGGTATGCACTTATAAATACTTGTAAATGGATGTACTTATTGTATATATATGAGAATTAGAACTATAGTGCATGATGTAGCAAGTTTTTGGTATGAATAGCAAGATCTTGGCATTATGTACAGAGCTTTGCAAATCTGGGATGTTAGACATTGGAGCCATGTTTAATAGCCTATGTTGATGCTTTCCCACGTGCTCATAGAGCCTTAGGAGTAGGAGAAGCAAAGTTGAACCCTTGTAGCCCTTTTTTAACACAAAGATTTGTCACATTGCCCTATTATGTCAAAGTCTGACCAAATGACCTCTTCTTCACTTGAAATTTGGCATGTGATTAGATCTTGCCTAGATCTTTCTGAGAAACCAAATATTAGATCATTTGGAGGTCTGTGGAATTTTCTATGATTTTTCAAAGTTTGTATTAGAATTTCGGATTTGCACCAGTACTGTTCATTTGGTCAGTTGTGTAATTGTGTCATCTGAGAGTCAAACGTGGTCCAATGGCTGCAAAATTTTATAGGAAGAAACTAGACATTCACAATGACCTGTAGCAACTAGAAGCACCTCATTTGGAGTCCAGAAAGGAAGATAAGAATTTTTGAAGTTTCTGCTCAGTATCAGTTATCTTGCCTGACCAGAAGTACTGTTCCATCGATTTCTGAGAGCTAGGCTTGATGAACTGATCTGAAGATGTTTTTCCTCTCTAGTTAACATCAACATATTTCCATATTGGTATCATTTTCATATATTGGATTTTTTTGAAATTAATTAGACATTTTTGAAATTCATATCAGTAAACTATGATAGCATCAGGACCCAGTTTGACCTCCAGACCAATTTGCATGTCAAACATCCTGTTTGTGGGATGTTATCACTTGTACATATTTTTACCATGAAATAGATATCCCAATATTTCCAAAATAACCAATATTTTATGTTTTCAATATTTCTAGATTTAGTTATGATTTTTCAAAATTTGCCCAGAAATAGAGCCAAGTCTGGCCGAAAATGAATATGCATGTCCCATGCCTCTTTTTGGATTCCATGAGTTGTAAGCAAGGTTTGATGATACAAATGAGTTATAATAATGTAATTAAATATGAGAAGGCATAGTATGAGCTCACACGGCCCACATGACACCGAAATGAATTACTAGATAACACAAAAATATTCATTATCTTTCCTTAATCTTTTATGAGAAACCTATACCCTCTATGATTGTAAGTCATTGAAAGGCATGAGATGAGCTAGAATTTATGGTGTTACACTTAGCCATAGTGAGGATGAGCCAAGAACCCTTAAAGTTGGTTAAGACAAAGTAAAAAGTCTCCCAAAAGTGAGGTTGACTCCCAAGAGTAAGGTTGAGTCTAAAAACCTCTTAAAGAATGGGTGAGGCAAGTCCAAAATCTACAAGTGAATGGGTGAGGCTAATCCACTTACTTGGCAAGCCTTTGTATGCTATATACGACTTGCTCAAATATGGAAAATGTCTCTTGAATGATTGCACATCCTATGATACTCATGCATGCACTTTCAAGATTGGTTTTGCATCTTTTATGTGTGGTTGAAAGGGAGATGAGTTATTGGGATTCTTTGAATCTCATTTCCTTCTCTCCAATTCTCTAATATTCTAGGTGAATCAAGAGAACAAGGGAATGGGAGCCAATGACTTAAGAGATAAAAATGTGACATCAAAGTGCATGGATTTTGTTCTTTAAGGCCACATAGATGGCAAATGTTGTAATCTATTATTGTATATGACCTATAACCTCTTGAGCATGTGTAATTTTGTTAATATGTTATGTATGAATGAGAAAGCATGTTATGTGAATGTTAGAATGTAAATTGAGCATATAATGGCAAGCTTGGTGCCTTAATGGCTTTGTGCAATTGTCTATAAATGGAAGTGGAATAGCCAAATTGAGATACATGAGGTTTAGGACTACTTGGGCAGTTCATATAAGTCATATTCATACTTTTAAACTTGCCCAAAAGGTGCCAAACATCAAGGGAAGTCATTTGGACACTTTGGTATCTTACATGGAGCAAGAATTAACCATATTGAAAACCTATACCATTTTTTGTCCAAATGGCCTCTTCTTGATATGAGATTTGCCATGCGTTTTAGAGCTTGTTGAGAGCTTTTTGCAAAGTTAAAGTTCATAATTTCCAGAGGTCTATGGAATTTTGATGAATTTTCAAAGTTGGAAAATATTCTGAAATTGGTTCAGGGTACTGCTCACTTAGGTCCGAAAATGAATTCTGTCACTCAAGGAGCAAATGATGTCTAATTGCCACAAAATTTTAAAGGGAGAAACTAGACATTCCCAGTGACTTGTTGTAACATCCAGTTCTTTGAAAACCAGATAAAATGTGAGAAACGTAATGTAAGGTTTCTCCGTAAATGAACGAAATTCATCGGATACAAAAGGACGTCCCTCAAAATGAGATAGTTAAGGTCCCAAAAAATTTGGGAAGCATTCTAGATCCTAAAAATGAGAATCCCAGGCTCAGACAGAAAGAAAAGTGGAGCTAAAATAAAGAAACAATTTTTTACGAAAAGCTTACAAAATGTAATGGCATTTTTATAATGTTGAGCAAATTTTGGAATTCACACAGGAGGGCTTTTTAAATGAAAGTTTTGAGTTCTTCAGGTTTCTCAGAGGCCCTAAAAATCATGGAAAGCCCCGGGATAACTAAAACCCCTCCGGTGGATGTTTTCCAACATCAGTGTACCCAAACTTTGACAGATTTGTTCAGGAAGGTTTTAGCTCCGATTTGAGTGATTCCAAAGGTATTTTACTAAATTGGAAACCTAAATTTCATAATAGAAAAGACGGTTCTCAAAAAGGAGCTAAAATGAAGGAGAAACAAAAATTCCAAGAACGAAGGGTAAAATGGGAATTTTTGAAAAGTGTAACCTCCTCCTACCTATATATATGTTGCGCCCTTCTTCTCCCTTCTTAGTAGATTGAAGCTCTAAGGTCTAAGAACTTCACCATTTCCTCTCTTCTATGTTTACTCCTTGGCTACTACTTCTTTTTTCTTCTTTTCTACTATTGTGCATCCAAATTGGCTAAGTTAAGGAGAGAGACTAGGTTTAAGTGAGTTTGGTTATAGGTTATGGATATGGGTCATAGGTGTAATATTCTATGTCATGTAAACTAATATATAGTCCCTAAAGAATGGAATGGATTAATTAAAAAAGGGTCATAAGGAAAGGAAAGGCTAGTTGAGCTAAAACAAACTAATGTGAGCCTAACTAACAAAAAATTTAGGAATTTAAAATACATGAGAATTGAATTGAGAAATGGATATTCCTCATTGTAATATGATGAAATAAAGGTTAGCAGATTAACCAAATAAGGTTAGTTTGATTAAATCCTTAACGGTGTACGGCTTAGGACTTTGGTTGACCATAATTTTGACCAATCTTTTTTAGACTATTTAGAGTCTCTGTAACCGCAAGCAAATATTTTTAATGAATAAGAGACTCTAAATTATAGTGTAAAGCTATGGGTTTCTAAAAATACTAAGAAACAAGCTTAAACAATGGAATTAAAGTGTACAAGCAAAATCAATATTTTGAAAAATTATAAAACCCTAGCTATATATATGTGTGTGTGTGTGTGAGAGAGAGAGAGATGCCACTTGTGACACCTTTTTTAAATATCCTTGTTTAGTAAATTTTTTTCCAATGAATAATTTTAATTAATTTACATCTAATTACCTTTTTCCTTTTAATCATTTCTTTACAATAGAAATTCTTTATTACACGTTAACTAAACCTATATAGTGCAGTGAATTATGAAATATAGAATTAAACTATTATTAATACATATTATTTAAAAATTCAGTAGTAGGGAAGCGGGTTATCATAAGTACAAGCTAGAAAATATCAATGGGGATTTAGTGTAAACTACCCAAAAGAAATCCCCAGGTAACAAAAAGAACTATAAAATTTAGTCTTCTATTCACATAAAAAGAAAAGTGTCAGTGACTAAGACTTTATTCATGGAAACAGAGGAGGTACCCCTCCCATGAGAAAAGGAGGAGGCTGCCATGAATATAACAAGCATCGCATGAACCATCTTATCACATAATATTATTAAGATGTTATGGATGATAAACATCCATCCCCTTATCAGGAACTTTAACTTGGAACTCTAGGGTCACTGTGTAGATAGACATTTAAAAAGTATAATTCACAATAGAGTGAGAAATAATTTCCTGAATAATATAGATAAGATTAATATAAAATAATAACCATGAAGAAATATTAAGTATTAATTTAATCAATAGCGAATAGTATAAACAAAATATTCTAACAAAGAATAATTAATTTATAGAACAATGTAAATAGATAGTAATATATTATTTCGTAATATTCATGATAAATATAGAATAACAAAAATGAAGAATAATAGAGGATTTCATGTGATTACATTTATAGAAAATAACATATAAATTTTAGGATTTCTAACATATCAATAAGATCATGCTTTAAAAAAAATAGATAATAAATATGACATTAGTAAATTCAAAATTCACGTGCAACAACCATTATGCATAAGCATAATAAAGAAAATACATCAAACAATAAGTATTATTCAGCTTGGAGACTGCCAGCCTCAATACCCAGATTATGTTACACTGACATCAGTAAGCTTAATACCTAGATCATGTTGTAGTGCTATGACTTAATAGGCTCACCCCTATTTTCTTTATTAAGGCATCCTTGTAACACCCTAAGAATAACTAATAATAATTATTTGAGAATTATGAAACTAATAAGAGGTTTTAAGGGAAGTGACAAATTTGAGTATCTTAACATAATAATTATTAATTAGACCATTTTGAGGAAGTATAATAGTATTTATGGATTTAAGTGTGACTTGGACCCATGATTAAATTATGTGTCAAGAGCATTATTAGAGGCCTAATTTCATCTAAATATGACCCAACTCTACTCTTATTGAAGCCCAACCTATTTTTGCACTCAATTAACTCATATAGCTTGGCCTAACTTGTTAAGTATTAGCCCACTAGGAATATAGGGCCCATTGGGCCAGCCTCTTTGCACTAAAACCCTAAAGAGCCTATTTACTTTTCATTTAGGTCCTAAAAACACAAGGTTCTGTAGAACAAGGAGAGAAAATTCAGAGGTTCAAGGGAGGCTAGGGTTCTACCAACATTATAGCCCTATTTTTGACTTCTAGAGGATGATTTAGCCAAGGTAGGTTTTATAAAACTTAATCCTCTCCTCTTCCTTTACATTTTGGTCTAATTGGTTTGTCATTTAGGAAATCTTCATCTCTTCTTAATAGGAAATCTTGTCTTTAGATGATTATTGTAAGATTTTCAGAGTTAGAAGTTAAAAGAATGATTGGGTAAGTATTTTCCTTCCATTTTGTGTATTATTTTATTGAAAAATATCCCCTATGGTTGATTTTCATAATGGGTTCTACTATAGTGCAAAAATGCAAGGAGATGGAAGTGAAACACTATAGTTTCTAGGCTTGATGACTTAAATCCAATTTTAGGAGTCGTTAAAGGATTGGGTAAGTGTCTTCTATCATTTTGTGATGTATAAATGCTGGAATTTTGCCATTTGGATTGATTTTTGGTGCATGGCTTTTACATATACGAAAATAGAGGAATGGGAAGTGAACCATTGTAAATTCTTGGTGTTTTGATCTTGAATTGGTACAATAGACTCTTTGAGAGTTGAGTAAGTAATTCTTGATATATTTTTAATGAAATTAATTAATGGATTGGAAATTCTTTACTAATAATAGTTAAATGATGATAATTATACTTATCATAGGCTTGATGTGCATTTGAATTTTAATGGTAGCTAGAGGAAGAGTAATTAGCTTCATTGAGGTAACTGGGGTTAATTTTCTAATTTCCTATATATGCTCATTTTAATCTAATATTTGTTGTACATGTATGATTTTGAAATGTTAAATTATTGGTTGGCTACTTAAATTGTGTCGTGATTGGACCTTGTGAGTCCATGGTGGAGTTGTGGTGCGGCTGCCACCCTTGCATCATGCTTCAATTAGGCACTGGATCTTGATCAGACCCATGAATGCATTGAGCCCAGGTTATGCTTAGTAGGGAGTTGGTATCGTGGACAGGCCTCTTTCAGTGTTATTGGCCATTAACATGTTATATGTGATTGTTAGTATGGGATAGTCATCATTAGTAGTCCAACTAGTTTATTTGCTGATGATATTGATGCCTTCGGTATATTTTCTATATAATTGCATTATGTTGATTAATCTATACATATATATAGAATTTGCCTCTTGTTACTGAGATTGTATATCTCACCTTAGTTATGGGCTAACATTTTCAGGGACTGGACCTCTTAGTGGCAAGGAGAAATTAATGGAAGCATATTGTATGGTTTGGTAATAGATAGGTATAAAAAATTTGTAAGGTTGGGTTTGTGTAATGAGAATGCTAATTTTTATATATGTGCTACATTGCATCATGAATTGCCAAGTATAGCGATTGGTTATGTAATACAATTATCATGGAATCTAATGTATCCATTTGCTTACAACTTGATATGGAACCTTGTTGACCTTGAGATATGATGTATTATTTGAGAATGAAATCATGTGTTGCCTTAAATGTTGACTTAAACTAGTAATGTATAGACCCTTTGTTAGGAATTACATTTGAATGATAATAGTTGTGCCTTCTAGTATCCTTAGTGTCAAAGTCCATGATTTGCTTATATATGGTGGATGATTGGGTAGAGATTAGCTTCTGAGTTTTGAGTTGTTTAGAATTGGTATGTTAGGAAGTTTAGATAGTAGAATGCCATTAGAACCTTATAAATCGAGGTAGAGTGGCCCTAGAGTACTACTAGAGGGAGTGTTGGAGTATATGGGATGAAATTTGGGAGCCATAAGTGTAGTAGAGGATTGAGCCAAGGCCAAAATGGCTTAAGTCACAGCCAAGGGTTAGTTAGAAGGGAGGTCACAACATGTGTTGTCTCACAGTATTGCAAGGTAAAAAAATTCATCCAAGAGGGTAACAGTAAGCAATCTCATCTTGGTATGTGTCAAAAGGCAAGCTTGGAATGCTCCAAGAGGGTCTCTTGCCACGAAGCCACATAGTCTTGCTACAGTGAAGCTCCAACATGCCGTGGCGATATTGCGAAAAAAGTGAATAGTAGGTCCCGAAGAGCACTTTGCCGTAGCGTGGAAACCTAAGTCGCAACGCGAGGTGTGAAATTTCAATTTTGAGTTATAGTAGCCACTTACGCTATAGCGCGAGTGTACCAAGTCATAGCGGGAGTCGCCAAACTTGGTTTTTAGGTCAGTAACCAACTTAGTTAAAACGGGAAGTTGCAGTGAAGGTTCCTAAACTCCTATTTTTGACCTAGAAACCTTGAGATTTACTATGATAATGTTATGTAATAACTCAGGGATATTTATAAAAGGTTTTATGAGTTGAAATTAGTAGTATGATGAATTAAAGGTCTTAATTGATAATTATGATCACTTGTGGATTCAATTAGTAGTGGTTGCTTAGTTAATAATCCTAATGATACCAAGGTTCAAATTTTTCCACTTTCTCCTATATTAACTAATTGTAATGACTTTAGACTTCGATTTATGATTAGTGACTGCATAATTAATCCTAATCACAATAATTAAGAATTAGGGTTGTTACAATCCCCTAAGTGGATAGCTAAGGAAAGTTATATCAAAATATTACCATAAGATGTCATCCAAGCCATCATCTGATCAAGACATAATAGGTACATTTAGAAAAGAATTTCCTTGCAATTTTATACATAATCAAATAATCCCGATAGCATATCAGCATACTAGAGTTCAAAAAAGTTATAATTAAATATTAAAATTATCTTTTCATTTTTCTAAGTCCAAATTTGTCTTAGGGCTTGACGGTTGTATCGCGTAACCTCAAAAAAACTAGGTTGGAAAAGATTTGTAATATAAGGTGCAACCTGATAATTGCTAATTTCTATATATTGTATTCCCTCTAATTTAGGCATTTTAATGATAAATTGTGGCTTAATGGATTTAATTGGAGGATATTAGAGTTTATTGGCCATTTCTGCACTGTAGAAATTTATTTGCAAAATTATTGAATTTTAATGTATAAATTCCTTTCAATAATTTTGTGAATTCTTCCTATTGAATTTTTCCTATTATTATTTGTGTAGAATTGATATCTCTTGCTATGGTTTTGGAGTGGAGAAAAGAGAAAGTGCCATATCTATCCATGTAGCAAACTCTCTTTACACACATGCTCAGGTTGAAAATGGGAAGAAGATCACGTGGGAAGGAATAAATGAAATAAGCAGAATCTATGAGAGAATAAAGAGGCTGGCCCACTAATTAAAGAGGATTAAAGACTTTGACAAAAGAAAAGGAGAGGGAAAGCATGCTTCATCTCATTCCAACACTTATCCATTCCCTTATGTTGACACATGCACAGCTTCACTCACTAAACCATACAGCAGCTTGCATGGGTGACGGTCGTGTCGCGTAACCCCTAAAATAAAACTAGGTTAAATTAAAATTTATAGTTAGTGGCACAACCTAAGTCATCTCCCTTGAAAATGAAATTCAATGTTAAATTTGGTTTTCTAAGTGTAAGAGAACTCTAAAAATTACCTAATTAAGGGGGGTTTAATCTAATTAAATTAAGTAAAATGAAATTGAATTAAAATTCCTAATTACTACCTAATTGCATAAACTATAGAGTGAATGATAAACATGTGACTAGCTTTGGATTCATCCCTTGGTATTTACTATCATTATCTTAATTCAATTGTAATTAATTTTGGTCTAAGAGTCCTTAATTGTGTCCATGGCAAATGATCTTGAATTACCATCCAAGATTTAAGAAATTAACAAGTTAATACTGAATTGAAACCTCAACCCTACACTAAGTCATTAATTCTTGCCTTTAGAATTAATGAACATTTCAATGTGATTGATTAATTGAGTAATTAGCCTTTGAATTATCACCTTAAGATGTTTAATTAACTAATTAAACTCTGAGGAATCCTCAAATCAAACAATTAAACACACAAGCTCACTTATGCATTTCATCGAACACCTTGATTGCATACATGGGAAATTAGAGAATAATGAAAGTCCAGCATTAAAATTAATCAAATAATCATTCATATTCTCTCCTAATCAATGTCTAACTAGCCATCAATCATACACTACATAAATCTCAATCATTTACAAGCTTAACCAAGCAAATAAAATAACAAAAATTGGTGTAGAAAGAGAAAATAAAAATAGAAAGCTTAGCCAAAATCCCTTGTTACTTTCTTTGAATTCAAGCTTCAACCAAGGACCTCCTCCTAGCTAGCCACAAGATGGAGAATTAAAGCTTCATTGGAAGAAAAGAGATAGAGGAAATAAGAGATGGAATGGCTATAGAGTTGTAAATGGTGAATGGAATAATAATGATGGAATGTGATGTTTTTGTCACGTGAATGAGATGATGTCGGCTCAGATTAATGAATTGCATTTTGCCCATGTGTATTTAATGAATGATGCATTTAATCCTCCCTTCTCACGTGCTCCCTTTTTCACATGTTTGGGTGGTGGAATGAATGAAGCATGAATGGAATGATACTCTCCGTTTTTAGCTACTACCCTAGCCTCTTAAATCATGTGCTCTCTTATATTTTTCTTCTAGTGGGGGCCTTCCTCTTCATGTGTTTTGCATATGATGGATATAGGTGTGAATGTGCCTAAGTGTAGGTGATTCCATGTCCCATGCAGCTACTTCATTCTCTAGAACTCTCCTTCACTTCTTGTTTCATCCACCCAGCTCAAGAATACTATTTCTCTTCTTTCTTAGCACGTTTTGCTCCTTGCTAGAACTTCACGTAAATCACATCCTAGTTTGTTTGTGTTAGAGTTCTCCCCAGTCGGTGGTACTTACACCCCTTCAACCTCAGCTCCAAAAACCTATGCTTCTCATGCTTTTTGGACCTCTTTGTTCTTAGTTCCTTCCACGTTCTATCTAGCCCATGGATCTTTCTCCTCTCAAGCCTTCATTTCTCACATTAACTAAGCATTAAAACCTATGGCTTCTTCCTTTGTGTTGTCTCCATAGTGTAGTAAGAATCTGCATGTGTGTTAATGCGAGGTTCCTTTGGTGTGTTTGTTCTGCTCTCAGCCATGCAAACCCAGCTTCTTCATTTAACTCAGCTCCCCTTGCTTCTCTTTCCATGTGCTTCTTCTTCTTTTCCTCTCAAAGCACCAAAACCCCTAGCTACATGCTTCTTGCTTCATTCAGCTCAAGCTCCTCATGTAGCTTCTACCCATGGCTACTTGATCACGTGTTTCCTCTGTACCTCCCTCATGCTTTTTCTCTTCACACCATTCCACGTTGCTCTGCCTTTGTTGCTTCAAGTGAGGGAATGTGTTGAAGATGTGGCTGGACTTGTGGTTAAGGAAGAATGGAAGGTGAGAGAGCTTTACGTGGGTGAAACCTTGCATGATGAGTGAAGTTTAAAGCTCCCAACATGGAATGCGCATGACTAAGATGGATGATGATGATTGTGGTGCCCCCTTTTCATTCTCTTATTTTTAAACTTTATTTTCTAAGAAACTTGCACACTTGAAGCTCCAAGTGTCATTGAAAATCTGCACAAATAGTAAGAAAAATTCAATAGGAAGAAAATTCACAAAATTATTTGAAAAAATTTATGCATTAAAATTCTAAAATTTTGTAAATGATTTTCTTGAGTACATAAATGACTACTATAATCAAATTCCACCTAATTAAACCTCTAAAGCCATATTTAGTCATTAAAATGACTAAGTTAAGGAGAATAAAATATATAAAAATCATGTTTATCAATGGGCAACACACATACATGTAGGCAGCTTCTCCAGAGCTCACATTAACATACACGAGGCACATTCTAGATGAATCACACACAAAACACATGTACAGCCTTTCTCTTTCACAAGTACATGCAGCCGCAACTCACACTCAAGGCATGAAGATCTAGACACGGCACTCTCATACACGGCTACACTCCATCCACTTAAGCATAGGCTAAAGCAATCCATGGTTTGTCTATTCATCAAGTTGCACACATTAGCACATGAGAAGCCATATAGAAGCATGGGTATAGTAGGCAAAAGCATGTAGAAAGGAGCAGGAAGGTGAGAGACAAGAGTAGCGAGGTGAAAGGCTCGAGCTTGAGTTATGGAAACACATCTTGAACATGTGAAGATGTTGGATAGAGCAACTTATACACTCAAGTAAGCAAGAAACAAGCTCAGGCAGAAGGGAATGAATAAGAGAGAAAGAAGCTAAACGTGGCTAAGGCAGAACAGAGTCATAAGACTGAAGCCACTGTTTGAAAGACATTAAAGGATGAAGTCCACCTAAGAAGACGACTCAGTTTTGATGTGAATGAGCTGGAAGAGGACTCTCCGGTTCCAGGAGTGAAAGAGAAACATGTAACACCATAATTTTCTAGCTTATTTCATGTTACCTCCATGGTTCATATCATGCATTTCATGAAGGAGCAAGAAAAATGGCATTAAAATAATGAATTTTCTTGCATTGCGCAGTGTATAAATTTTGTATTCAGTATCTCGTGGACCACGTGGGCTCACGTATCACATTCTCATATTTACTTACATAGATGGTACTCAAATCCATCCCCAAAAGTGGCCTAGAACTCGTGCAAGTGCAAGAAACACATAAAATTCCATAGTGTAGCCTCAGCTAGAATTACATACTTTCTGTCAAAAACTTTGAAAAATCATAACTAATTCTAGAAAAATATAAATCATGTAAACTTAGTCAATATGAGAAGTTACAGATGTTGAATTTAAGGAAAAAATATCTCCAAACCATGGCAAGTCCATTTAGGAACTGAATTATGATGGAATAGTACTGGAGGTCAAGTGGCACTACTCGTATTGACATTAAACTTAAAAAATTCATAACTCTCTACTCAAACATTGAAATGAGATGATCTTAGTGGCCACAAAAAGCTTATGACCTCTAGTTTATTCCTGTAAAATTTCATAAGCATTGGACACCATTTGGCCATCAAATGACATAGAACACAAAACTGACCATATGAACAGTACATGCACTATAACAGTAGAAAAATCCCAACTTTGAAAATTCATAATTAATTATGTAAAGCTTCATTTTTTCTGTACTTTAGCTTCCCAAAAATCTCTCAATGAGCCCTACATGTTTGTCAAATGTCATGGAAAGATTCGTCCATTTGGTTAGTTTGTACTATAGGGTTCCGGTTTGGTCATTTTCATTGTCTCAACTAGCATCAAAGTGTCCAATTTTGCTTCCCAAGCTTGTGTGGCCACTTGATCACGTGAGATTGTACCAAAATAACATTTTAAACTTGTCTCAAAGGCACACAAACCTAAAATTTGGAAGCTCACGCTCTCACCCCATGCCATACACAAATTTCCATAATGCTAGTCTTGCTATTACATACCCAAATTGCATTGTAACATTCACACAACATAAATTCTCATTTGTACATGATACATTAGCATAATTATACATGTTCATGAGGTTATAGGATACATACAATCATGGATTACAATATTTGCCACTCATATAGCCATAAAGAAGCAAAATTCATGCACTTTGTTTTCACACTTTCATCTTCCAAGTTGTTATCTCCCATTACCTTGTCCAATTAGTCCACCTAGCATGTCAGAATATTAGAGAAGAGGGAATGAGATTCAAAGAATCCTAATAGCTCATTTCTCTTTCAATCACACATAAAGTATGCAATACAAGTCTTGAAAATGCATGCATGGGCACATAGACATATGTGAGCAATCAAGGAACATTCTTAGTATATGAACAACTCATACATAGCATACATAGGCTTGCCAAATGAGTGGATTAGCCTCACCCATCACTTATAGATTTTGGACTTGCCTCACTCATTTTTCTTCAAGAGGTTTTTTACTCAACCTTACTCTTTGGAGTCAACCTCACTCTTAGGAGACTCTTTACTTTGTCTCAACCATGTTTAAAGGTTATTGGCTTATCCTTACCATGGCTAGAGGGTTCTTGGGTTCTCCACACTCAAGAAAACTAAGGCAAACACATAAAACATCATCTTGCATGCATAAAACATCATCATGGTACCACGGAATAAAAGCTCATGCTAAAATACTTTTCATAGCTCAAAACATATATACACACATTCATGCATGAGAGAAGGTGGAAAGAGCTACCTTGCTTGCATTTACACATCCAAGGAGGTGGAGATCACTCCTCTTAGCCTAAACATATCATATGGAAGCCAATTACACTTTTGAATCACATTCTAAGGCTATATATTCACTAGAAATGCTAGGTGACTCATAAGGCTCTTTTATGGTTCCATAATGCACTTAATGAAGCAACGTTAAGAAAACATCATCTTGGATCCATTCTATTCATCTATTTATGATTCTTGAATCCATTTAAACATCTTGGAGTCATCACACAATCAAATTAAGGAGCTTATCTAAGTGTTGCTTCTTTAAGCTATAATATGGAACCTATAATACCATCTCACTATCCATGGCTTCTAAAATTTTTCCAAGGCTTCCTCTCATCCTCTTCCATCATACATGACTCAAAACTAAGCTTCGAACAAATTAAAACTACCCCTTTGTGCTTCATCTAGCCTAGGCCGAAACTATGCACTATATGAACACCAAGTGAGTTTGCTTCATTTTCTTGATGAAAGATGCATATGAGAAGCCTTCTAGGGATCTCAAGAGCTTATCTGAACATTCATTTAAGCCTAGGAACAATTACATCAAATCATATTTTCAAGAAAGCTCATGAAACTCTAGGTTTGCTATCTTGAAAATCAATGGCTTTTACTTGAATTTCCTTGTATATTCTTACTCTCCTCCCTTAAATTCATCGAA
The DNA here is from genome assembly GCA_026724425.1 of Erythrophleum ivorense. NCBI lineage: Eukaryota > Viridiplantae > Streptophyta > Magnoliopsida > Fabales > Fabaceae > Erythrophleum > Erythrophleum ivorense. The sequence continues at coordinate 29,494,394 of JAIUCV010000008.1, forward strand.
TTCACCCTTAGTTCTACCCAAAATGCAAGCCCACTTGTAGCTACATATATAAGGCAAAATAGGGAGAAGAAGGGGAGAGGAATAGCTATTATAGGATGAAGATTTTACCTTATTTCCATGGCTTTTCTTACTTGTTTCTCACTTTCCTTGGCCTTCTTTCTCCAAATCCGAATTTTCCCCTCTTGGTCTGACCTCAAATCAACACTAAAAACCTTAATAAAATCATGGAAAGGAAGCTTGAGAGGAGAGGATCAAGTTTGGAAGAAGAAGGAGCATGAAAATCTATGAAATTCCTTACCTTTTTCTTGCTTTTTCTCCTTCTTTCTTCTCCTCCATGGTGTACCTAAGAGAGTTGGTGTTTTCTCTAGTTTTTGGGCAGAATAGGTCGTGTAAATGAAGGGGGAGAAGAAACAAAAAACTAAAAGAGTGTTCAAAAAGCTTCGACTTTCTTAAAAATTCCAATTTTGCCCCTCATTCTTGGCATTTTCATTTCTTACTTGTTTTAGCTCCTTTTTGAGAATTGTCTTTTCCATTATGAAATTTAAGTCCTCAATTTAATAAAATACTTTGGAATTACTCAAATTAGAGCTAAAACCTTCCTAAACGGATCTATCAAAGTTTGGGTTCACTATCATTGGAGAACATCCACTAGGGGGCTTTCGCTGTCCCGGGGCTTCCCATGGTTTTTAGGGCCTCTGAGAACCCTAGAGAGCTCAAAAATTTTATTTAAAAAGCCCTCTAATAAGAATTTTAAATTTTTCTCAAAATGATGAAAATACCCTTACGTTTCGTTAACTTTTTGTCACAATTCATTTCCTTATTCTACTCTATTTTTCTTTCCATCTGAGCCTGGGATTCTCATTTTTAGGAGTCTATAATACTTTTCAAATTTTTTGGGATATTAACTAATTCATTTTGAGGGACTTCCTTTTGTATTCGGTGAATTTCATTCTTTTACTAAGAAACTGTACGTTATGTTTCTCACGTTTCCTCTTATTTTTAGAGAACTGGATATTACATTTCTCCCCCCTCAATAAATTTCATCCTTGAGATTTTGGATACACCTTTCTCTTACTCTTTCTTATTCTGGCTAACTATTCTTTTCTTTCCATTCTTCCTGGCTCTATACGATTTTCTTAGTAATTACACTCTTTTGAGTTTTTCTAAGGGATTTTCATTACTAGCTTTTAATGAGGGCTTTATCATTATAGAGTACTAGCTAATTCTTCTCATAAGGGAAAGAAACTCTGGCTCTGGAGGCCTATTTTAGGAGAGCTTACTAATCACATTTGATTAGTCTCAACCTGTTCGTAGGGGTTAACATTCTTTCTAGTGAACTCATTTACATATCTCAAGAGGTAATTTATTTTGTATCAAATATCTCATATCCTTTCCCAATGGCTTCTCATAAATCTCATCATCTTTTTCTAATCTTTACAGCCATTGGAGATTTTTGTCTACTTACTGATTTAAAATATACTATCTATTGTCTATCTCTGTGTTCTTTCTTATTAGCTTATCCTATTATTACAATTCACATTTCTTTTTATCATAGGCCTCACTTCTCAATTGCTTACTGGGATTACAACTTTTGAGGAGTTTTTATTTTTAATGATCCCAATTTCTTAGTTTACTACTACATTTGTCTCTTTAGGTCATGATTTTTTCTTACTCTCTTTGCTCACTTAGAATTGGGCATTTTATAGTCCCTCATCTCAACACTGATAGGCCTAACATATGTTTTTCGTACTAGCATCAAAGAGCTACTACCACTGACTACTGCTGAATTCTGGTGGGATGCTAGCTATTCTCATAGTTTCAATCACTAAAGATATACTGTACCACTTACATCATGTAAAAACTGCACCTGACCCCTTTCTGAACACATAGTCTAGCATGTAGGGATTTCTCTATCCCTTGGTCAGGGCTAATATCTGCTAGGTAGTGGTTCATTTAGCTCTAATTCTGGAAAGCTAATTTCTTGCCTTCCTTATCCCATCTTATGCTCATCTCTTAAGAGATCTAGTCAGTGGTCTAACAATCTAAGTAAAATCTTTCATATCTCTATAGCAACGGTATACTAAACTCAAGAGGTCTTTAGTCTTTAAGATAAAAGTTAACTGAAACTATACTAATCTCTGAGACTAACTACTCTGTAAAAACTATCTCAGGCTATCACCTCACTAAAGAATTTTCATGCTGTAATCGGGGGCTCTTTATAACTTTGTGGAATCTTTTGTGACCCTTAGGTCTACTGCGACCCTTTAGAGCCCTGCTAGGGTCTATTGTAACCTGTTGTACTATGCTAGGATCTACTGCGATCCATCTCTGAAAGACATCAAAGTCTAAGATTACTGTATCTGACAGTAAAACGCATACTCACTAAGTTCGGTAACCATTGCTCATCTAATTCTCTAGGATCACGTCATACTAATACTCAAGAGCATCTTAATTTTCATTCAATGCTCCTCATGGGATCCTTAGATTTTCACTTCAGCCCTTTTTACTTGGGCTTTGTAACACTATAGATTTCTAGCTTTGCCCCATGGTAATTTTAAGTCTTATGCCAAGCATTACACAGGGAAGCAAGAAAAATGGCATTAAAATATTGAGTTTTCTTGTGTTGCGCTATGCATAAATTTTTTTTTCTGAGTCCTGTGGGCCATATGGACTCATGTATTATATTCTCATATTTAATTACATAGGTACAACTTAAATCCATCACCAAAAGTGGCCTAGAACTCGTGCAAGTGCAAGAAATACATAAAATTTCATAGTGTAGTCTCGGCCAAAATTGCATGTTTTCTATTGGAAATTTTAAAAAATCACAACTAATTCTAGAAAAATCAAAATCATACATTATTTACCATTCTAAAAAGCTACCGATGCCTACTTTATGTAAAAATAATTCTAGGTCATGTAACATCAATCAGAAGATGTTTGATATTTGAAAAGTGCTCAAGGTCTCAGTTGCTTGGGCTACTATCACAACTTACTGTCATAAACTTTAAAAATTCATAACTAATTCCACAAAAATCAAAATCATGAAAATTTAGTCAATCTGAGAAGCTACAGATGTTAAATCTAAGAAAAAATATCTCCCAACCACGAAAAAACCATCTAGGAACAGAACTATGATGGAAAAGTACTAGAGGTCTAGTGGTGCTACTGGTACTGATAGTAAATTTAAAAAATTCACAACTTTCGGCTCAGACCTCCAAATGAGGTGATTTTGATGGCCACAAAAATCTTGTAATCTCTAGTTTATTCCTAAAAAATTTCACAATCATTGGACACCATTTGATCATTGAATGAAATGGAACACAAAACTAATTATATGAACAGTACATGCACCAGAATAGTAGAAAAATCCCAACTTCAAAAATTCATAATTAATTCTGTAGAACTCTGATTCTTTTGCACTTTAGCTTTCCAAAAAGATCTCTATGAGCTCTACATGTTGCCAAATTTCATAAGAAGATTTATCCATTTGGTCAATTTGTGCCATAGGGTTCCGGTTTGGTCATTTTTATGGTCTCACCTAGCATCAAAGTGTCCAAATTTGCTTCCTAAGCTTGTATAGCCACTTGAGCAAGTGGGATTGCACCAAAATGAAATTTTAAACTTGACTCAAAGATGCACAAACCCAGAATTTGGAAGCTCACACTCTCACCCCATGCGATACACAAATTTCCATAATGCTAGTCTTACCATTCTATGTCCAATTTGCATTATAACATTCATATAACATAAATTCTCATTTGTGCATGATACATTAGCATAATTACATATGTTCATGGGGTCATGGGTTATATACAATAATATATTACAACATTTGCCACTCATATGGCCATAAAATGGCAAAATCCATGCACTTTGATGTCATACTCTCATCTTCCAAGTTGTTGGCTCCTATTACCTTATTCTCTTGGTTCACCTAGCATGTTAGAACATTGGAGAGGAGGGGATAAGATTCAAAGAATCCCAATAGCTCATCTCCCTTTCAATCACATATAAAGTATGCAATACAAGTCTTGAAAATACATACATGGGTATATTGAAATGTGTGAGCATTCAAGACATATTCTTAGCATTTGAACAAGTCATACATAGCATACATAGGCTTGCCAAGTGAGTGGATTAGCCTCACCCATTCATTTATGGATTTTGGACTTGGCTCACCCATTTTCTCCAAGAGTTTTGACTCAACCTTACTCTTGGCAGTCAACCTCACTCTTGGGAGACTCTTTACTCTGTCTTAACCAAGTTTAAGGGTTCTTAGCTCATCTTCACCATGGCTAGAGGGTTCTTGGCTTCTCCACACTCAAGCAAACCAAGGCAAGCATATAAAACATCATTTGAATGCACAAAACATCATCATGATACCATGGAATAAAAGCTCATGATAAAATACTTTTCATAGCTTAAAACATATATACACACATTCAAAGACAATGTAAGCACACATTCATGCATGAGAGAAGGTGGAGAGAGCTACCTTGCTTGCATTCACACACTTTTTCCTTGAGTCTTGAGTCCTCTCCCTTGACCTTACACACCCAAAGAGGTGAAGATCATTTCTCTTGGCCTAGACACATCATATGGAAGCCAAGTATACTCTTGAATTAAATTATAAGGCCATATATTTACTAGAAAAGTTAGGCAACTCATAAGGCTCTTTTATGGTTCTATAATGCACTTAATGAAGCAACCTTAAGAGAACATCATCTTGGCTCCATTCTTTCCATCTATTTATGATTCTTAACTCCATTTAAACCCCTTGGAGTCATCACACAATTAAATTAAGGAGCCTAGCTAGGTGTTGCTTCTTTAAGCCATAATATGGAACATGCAAGGCCATCTCACTTTTTATGGTTTCTAAAATTTTTTCAAGGGTTCCTTTCATACTCTCCTATTATACATGACTTAAAAATAAGCTTAGAACAAATTAAACTACCCCTAGGTGTCATTTCTACTCTAAGCCAAAGTATATACTCTTCTTGGCATCTTTAGAGTTTCTTTGCTTCCTTTGATGGGAGAATCATGTAGGAAGCTCTCTTGGTGTCTTAGGAATTCATATGAATACTTAAAAATCATAAAATATGGCTAGGGTTCATGGTAGAGTTCAAGGTGCAATCAAAATCCTAAATTCCATAACTTACGTTCTAAAGCTCCCTTTTCAATTCTAGTTGTATATTCTTAATCCTCACACTCCATAACCTTTAGTTCCATCAAGAACACATAAAGAAAAAAATCTCCTCCTCACTTTCTCTCTCCAGACCAAAGCTTAAATGGCTTGAAAACACAAGATTTTGCAAGTGTTTCAAGTGAAGTCTTACCTTAAAATGGAGCTCTCTTGGCGTAGATTATTTTTCACTGATTGATTTCTTGAAAAGAGTTCCTTTTTAGCTTGGGTCAAACCTAAATATTCAAGTTTTCAAAAAAAGAAAACCACCATTAGAGAACTCTTAGAGAAAGGAACAACTTTCCTAACTAGCGCGGGATGAAACAAGGCTGTTTACTTACCTAAACGGAAGTTTAAACTTCTTCTCTTTCTTCTCTCTTAATGTCACACCATTGTAACACCTTAAAATTAATTAAGGTGTTAATCACGGTTTTATATTAATTAAGAATAATTAATATGGAATAATCGAGTAAGTTAAGTAAATGGAAATTTTGAAAAGATAAATTATTAATATGGCTTTGAGATTTAATTGAGAGAGAAATTTCATCTAGGCCCAAATTAATGTAGAAGAGCATGATAAGAGGCTAATGGAGGCCCAATAGGCTAGGTACAGGTCCAATCTAATTCCATGTGATAGAGGCCCAAGATCCACCTTATATAGGCTCTTATAATTAGCCCAATAACCCTTGTGCAGACCCAAAACCTTTGAGCTCTTAAAACTTGTTATGGCCCAATAGAATTTCAGTAGCCCAATGCATAAGAGTTGGCCCAACAAAGCTAAAATCTGAAGCCCAAATGGAGTTAGACCTTGGAACAACCCATGACCTACATTTGACCTAACTAAAACCCAACTTAAACCCTAAAAACTAACCTAGCCACCCCCATTTTGCAGAACACACAAAACACAAAAAGAAATTCGGAGCTTGGGAGGGAGGCTAGGGTTTGGGGCAAGAATTCCACCATTTCTTACCTCTAAGCTCAAAATTAGCCAAGGTACTTGTTATATATCTTAATCTTCTTCTCTTCCTCTTCAATTTGGCCCTATTAGTTTTTCATTTGGAGCATTTTCACCATACCCAAATTCTGAAATATGGTTGTTTGGTATTTTCTTAGAGGAAATTCGTAGGTTGAGGCTAGGGCTGACATTAGGTAAGTGTAAACTATCCATTCTAGTGTATTTTCTGCTGGTTTAAGACCCCCATAGTTGATGTATAGTATGGGTGTTAATTATGTACGAATTTGCTTAAGAATTTAGGTGATATATTGAAGTTTCTGGTAGAGGACATACTCAATCCGAATTTGGGGATTTGTGGTGGCTGGGTAAGTATTCTTTAGGTAGTTATTAGCATTTAAATTCTTTGGATACTTGTTGCTACTATAAATGATCAATTAAAGTAGTAATTCTCTGATACTATGGTTATAGGGAGATTTTTGTATCATTGGGTGGCTGTTGCAAATTGTTTACAAGTGAGGTAATCGGGTTCATATTAATTCCATGAATATATCTATTTTAATTTCATATTCGCTGTACATGAATGATTTAAAATGTTGAATGAATTGGTTGGTTATCTATTATATTATGTTAGACCTTGTGAGTCTATGGTGGAGCTGTGGTGCAACTGCCACCAGTGCATGTGCTTTGATCGGCCATCGAATTATGATCAGACCCTAGATGCACTGAGCCCTGGTTGTACTTAATAGGGAGTAAGTGTCATGGACGGGCCTCTCTCGGTGTTAATAGCCTTTAACATGTAAAAATATGATTACTAGTATGGAATAGTAATCATGATAGCCTAATTATTTCATTTACTGATATGACTGGTATGTTTTCTGATGTTTAAATGAAACCATGCATATATATTGATTAAACTAGAATATATGATGGAATTTGCCTTGGTTACTAAGATTTGCATCTCACCCCATTTTATGGGATTAATATTTCAGGTGAAGGTCTTTCGGGTAAGGGTAAGGGAGAGGAAGCAAGTGGATGAAAACCATGAACTCTAGCCATGTGTGGAGGAAGCTACACTTGGGCTAATCTGAGTAGAGTAGATGCAATTTTGTTATGAGTTTACATAGCATCATCATGTAATCATGTTGCCAAGTGTAGGCATTTATATTTTGCTTAGTTGAAATGTAACCATTAAGGAGTTAAGTCACATTATAGTTAGATATTGATGTATGAACTTATAGTATCTGATATATAGCTTTGTTGGATTTGTAATATGGTTTACCATTTGGGAATTGTAATTATGTGATGCATTAGATATTGATATAAAATATTGATGTGTGAAATCTCTAATGGAATGTATATTGAATGTTAAATGATGATAGCTTATAAATTCTGGTTGTTATTACTCTATGGATTTGCTTATATGGGGAGGTAAGAGGAATGGAAATTAATATTCAAGTTTTGAATTGGTAATGGTAGAATAGTTAGGTGAATAGGGTAGATAAATACCATTAGAGTCATATAAAATGAGAAAAAGTGGTCCTAAAGTGTTCCTAAGATGGAAATTAAAGTGTAGGGGACGAAATTTGGGAGAGGTAGTTACAAGAGGGAGTTACGCCGCAGCTAAGAAGGCTTCGCCGCGGCCAAATAAGCGACAGAAGTGAAGGGCACTGTGGCATGAATAATCTTGCCGCGGTGCAAGCGAATAAAATTTTCCTAGAGAGTAACAGTGGTGAGGAATGCCGTGGCTTAAAGAATCTTACCGCAAGATAAAGTGAAAAAAATCACCCAGGAGAATAACAAAATGGAACCTCACTGCGATGCAACTCGTACCGTCGTGGCACTAGTCGAGGGAACAAAGTAAAAAGTGTACAGTAGCGAATCTCGCTAAGGCGCAAGGATGTTCTGCCGAGGCGAGGATCTTGGGATTTGGAACAGTAGCTCCAGGAGGCATTTTTGCCATGACGCCATGTAGGCGGGGGCGGTGATGGTCCAACTCGCCACAGCAATTCCAGTACCTAACTTAACTGCGGCGTAAGACCCTAAACTCCTACCTTTAGTTTAGAAACCCCAATTTCTTCAATGATAATGCTAGAAAATGATATAGGAATACTTGTCAGAGGTTTTTGTGTGCTGAAACTGATGAATGGATGAATCATAAACCCCTCATGGTAGTATGATTTCTCTTATGCATTTTTGTTTCGTTTGTGGTTGTTTGTGATGACCCTAACATCAAGGTTCAAATTTTTCTATATTTTCATAACATAATAAACTGTAACGACTCCAGATCTTGATCATTAATTATTAATTACATATTTAACTATAATTACCATGTTAACAAGGTAGGGTTATCACCACCATGGCTACCCATTTTCTCGCAAATGGAAGCTTGGAGAAGGTGATGAGGTGTAATCTTACTTAAGAAGCCTCTTTTACAATTTTTCAAAATGAGCATTTTGCCCCTACGTGCCTGTTTGCTCCTTTTAGGCTCATTTTAACTCCTTTTTTAGAACTATCTTTTCTATCATAAAATTTAGATCCTCTAATTCATAAAATGCCTTTAGTTTCATTCAAATTGGATTTAAAACCTTCCCGAACGAACTAGTCAAAGTTTGAGTTAACTAACATTGGAAAATGTCCACCGGAGGGGCTTTAGCTATCCTAAGGCTTCCCATGGTTTCAAGGCCTCTAAGAACCTTGGAGAACTCAAAACTTTCATTTTAAAAGTCCTCCTTTGAGAATTCCAAAATTTGCTCAAAATGATGAAAATATCCTTATATTTTGTCAACCTTTCGTTACATTTTGTTTCTTCATTTTAGTTCTATTTTTCTTTATTTCTGAACTTGGGATTCTCAATTTTAGAAGTCTAGAATGCTTCCCAAATTTTTCAGGACCTTAACTAATTCATTTCAAAGGACTTCCTTTTGTATCTCGTGAATTTCGTACATTGATAGAGAAACAGTATGTTACGTTTCTCACGTTTTCTCTCATTTTCAAAGAACTGGATATTATAGGCTTTCTCTTCTTACTCTAGTTGTACTCAACTATCTTTTCCTCTCATATCCTATAATTTCTGACTATGCCCATACTCTACTTTTGAGTGCCTTGGCACTAGGGCATCTCACACACTAAGTGTAGTTAACATCTCTGGCAGGAGAAAGGCTATACATTGGTTCTTAATCATTTCATTTACATACACTATAAGGGACCCAGGCTATGCATACTGAACTCATGCTATCTAAATTTGAACATTCTCTACTAGGGATTTCTCTCTGCATACTTTTATTGCTGTTTTAGTATTCTTGGAATCCCTTTACCTCTCTTTTTTTACTCATCTCATTCTTTAACTAACTAGAATACCTTTCGATTATCGGGACACTTTGGTGATTAATGCCATCGTTCGCTATGCACTCAAGTCACATTATTACTGGGTTAGCCAGACCCAATGTCATGTAACCATTGTTGCAAACAAACCATAACATCAAAACTAATACGTAGGTGCCTCATGACTAAGCTCAAAGCCACTATCGCTTGTATATTACAAGTTTTCCAATAATCTAAAGTATTCCTCTTGTACTTTTCTTTATTTATTCTATTCACATAGGATGCTCGGGGAAAACATGACTCTTCCTCTACTTCATCCTAAGATCACTTTACATTGCCTGACTGTTTTTTACTTCGAGCATTATTATGCTAGAAGGGCATCTATGCTAAGGACAAGTGTGCTTTCTCAAGTACTCAAGCACATCAATTCGATATTTATTCTTAATTTACTATGTCATCATCTTGAACAATGTCATATCTTCTTTCTCTTTTACCTTTACTATCATTTACTTAGGTAAAAGGTTATTCTACTACTGGTTGTCTCTATTGCCAGTTTGGGATTCTTTACGCTCAAGAGCACCTATATTTTTCCTGGGTTCCTCTACTTGTTCACTTTCTGTAACATCAAGAAGGTCTACTTTCTTATGCTCTTGCTCTGCTTCTAACTAGACTGTCCCCCTGTAGGGAAATTCTATTTCATGAAATCCCAAGAATTATATTCTATGGCGCTTTCAGCTTACACTCTTTTTCTGCATAATGCAAAGACTCACCTCCTGAGGCGGTCCCTAGCTCTTTCGAGCTTCCCTGAGGGTACTAAAGCCCTAATTATTTATCCTAGCTCATTTCTACATTCATATCAGAGCTAGACTTTCTCTCTATTCAACCTCTTTAGTCTCATCCCCAGGAGCACAGTATACTGATTTTAGGGTTTCACTAACTCAATCCAGGACACGTACTCTCACTATCTGGATTCTAACTTACTGAAAGCTTATGCTCTACTGGGTGCTCTAATCACACACGTGCCTTAACCTTACATTATTCTTATATTAGGGAGCTTGTCTAACTAACTATCAGATCTCTATCTGTTTACCCTTTTATGCTTAGTTTACTCACTTAATCATTACTAAAGAGAGGGCATCTCTTTTGTAGCTAGTTTCTTAACTCTTCCTTGCTTCCTTTATCACTATGCTCTATAGTTCAGAGGGTCTATCTAGGGGAATTTACTGACCACTACTGAGCGGTCTCCCTGACTCTAGATGCCTTATCTTTCCTTTCTCAATCTAGGGAGAACTTTCACTGAACTTTTAGTTAAATTAATTTATCCTTTTATATACATCTCACCTAGACGATGCTATTGGTCACTTCCCTATAGGTTTCAGCTTATATTTAGTCTATGCTACCTATCTCATTAGACCTATAACTTACAATAACTTAGTGCTTTCTAAACTATCCTCACTACTGGTAGCCTTACTTTATGTTAATTTTGAGGCTACATTAACATTTTGTCAACAATGTCTCACAGGGTAACACCCTAGGTTGGAGTTAACACATTAAGGCAAGTCTCAATAACCTTACTATCCCTGTGTTTAACATTCTTTGACGTTAAGCTCTTTTCTAAGTTTCAATTACTAGGCCCACTGATTTCTTGTCATTTATTGACCTTCTGTGACCATTTACTACTCTTTTTCTCTACCTATACTAGGGATTTCCACTCTTTATACATCAATTGACCCCATAATAGTTCATTCCCCAAGTTGGCCTGAATATGACCAACAAGGCCATTCATACTACAATACACTCCACTATAACTAAAGGTTTTGTCTTTAGTTACGAAACTCGAGCCCTACTAACTGTCACCTCTGGGCTGTTAGGGCTCTATGGAGTATAGCTTGTAACTTAATTTCTAGCTTAAGGGAATAACTTGCTGGGCTCTTCACATCATCATCATTTTTGGGTGTCATGGCTAAGGGGAGTAACTCTTTTAACACTTACTTTGTGCAGCAGTAACTTTACCTCATACTATGCTACCTTACTATTTGCCTCTACATCAGGCAAGACATCCTTGAATGGTCTAAGTGTGGCACTCAGTGAGATTAGGCCTTTCATAACCTCTCTAGGCAAGCCTCTCTAGCAGCTACACAATCTTCTTTGGCTGCCTAATACACAGAGCTTGCCACTAATCCTAACGAGCTACTATAGATTATGAGCTCTAGCCGTTGGATCACTTAACTATATTCTAGAACTAGAGGCCAATCTCACCCACAACTTACCACCTACTCACGACTATTCTACAACTCACTAAGCATAAACATAGCCATGAACTACTTTTACACACCCAAAATGCCTTATACAAGGTTTTACATAACTATGCTACCGTTACATAGCCTTATTGCCACATCCTTAAGCCAAATCCAACCTAAGAGAGCCTGGAACTTTGCTCTAATGCTAATAAATGTAACACCATAATTTTCTAGCTTATTTCATGTTTCCTCCATGTTTCATATCATGCATTTCATGAAGAAGCAAGAAAAATGACATTAAAATAATGAATTTTCTTGCGTTGCGTAGCATATAAATTTTCATTCAGTGTCCTGTGGACCATATAGGCTCATGTATCATATTCTCATATTTAATTACATAGATACAACTCAAATCCATCACCAAAAGTGGCCTAGAACTCATGCAAGTGCAAGAAACACATAAAATTCCATAGTATAGCCTCAACCAGAATTGCATACTTTCTGTCACAAATTTTGAAAAATCATAACTAATTCTAAAAAAATCCAAATTATGCAAAATCAATCAATCTAAGAAGCTACAGATGTTAACTTTAAGAAAAAAAATATCTCTAGACCATGCCAAGTCCATTTAGGAATGGAATTATGATGGAACAGTACTAGAGGTCAAGTGGTGCTACTAGTATTGACATTAAACTTCAAAAATTCATAACTCTCTGCTCATACCTCCAAATGAGGTGATCTTAGTGGCCACAGAAAGCTTATAACCTCTAATTTATGGTTATAAAATTTCACAAGCATTGGACATCATTTGACTATTGTAAAATTTCTAAAATTTGCTTAAAATGACAAAAATGTCCTTATGTTTCATCAACTTTTCATCACAATTTGTTTCTTCATTCTAGCTCCATTTTTCTTTTTGTCTGAGCCTAGGATTCTCATTTTTAGGAGTCTAGAATGCTTCCCAAAATTTTTGAGAACTTAACTAATTCATTTCAGGGGACTTCCTTTCGTATCCGATGAATTTTGTTCATTTACAGAGAAACTATATGTTATGTTTCTCACGTTTCCTCTCATTTTCAAAGAACCAGATATTATACAAATACACCAGCTATAGAATATGAGACATGGCACAGTGAAGAGAAGAAGAAGCTCCTCATGGGTTGGGGAAATAGAACATGAAAACAGAGTAAGTAAGCGGATTTTTCACATGGAAAACACACGAATGCAAAACAGCCCATGCCACAAATGTTGCATGCATAGTTACTGGACTGGAGGCAATAATTGAAGCTGGGGAGATAACATGGAAGTGAACAGAAATGATGTAGAGAAGCCATGGGTTTAGAAAGATGCATGAATAGGAGCTTGAGGAGGAGATTCACGTGATGAATAAGGAGATACACAAGCAGTCTCTGAAATGGAAAAATACACGTGATGCACTAGCAAGAAGTAAGGGAATGATTAGATAAAAACTTCACATGCTTCTCATGGACAATAGCTAAAAAGTGATCCAAAAAGAAGCACGTGAAGGGCATGGGTTGGAGAAAAAAAAAGAAAGCTAGGGCAGAACATTAGGGATGGGAGAGCATTACGAAGAGAGCACAATAAGTTTTGACCTCCAGAGAGAAAAGTGCAAGACTTCCTTCAATCAGCTCAATGGTCTTGGCTTCTTCTTCCTTTATGTAACACCCCAAAAAAATTAATTAAGGTGTTAATTATGGATTAGATTAATTAGGCATAATTAATATAGGATAATTGAGCAAGTTAAGTGAATGGAGATTTTAGAGAAATAAATTATTAATATGTGTTTGAGATTTAATTGGGAGAGAAATTTCATCTAGGCTCAAATTAATGTAGAAGATCATGATAAGAGTCTAATGAGGGCCCAATCAGCTAGGTGTAGGCCCAATATAATTTAATCTGATAGAGGCCCAATATCCACCTTTTATAGACTCTTATAATTGGCTCAATAACCCTTGTACAGACCTAAAACCTTTGAGCTCTTAAAACTTATTCTGGCCCAATGGAATTTCAGTAGCCCAATGCATAGAAGTTGGCCCAACAAGCTAAAATCTGAAGCCCAAATGGAGATGGACCTTGGAGCAACCCATGACCCATATTTGACCTAACTTAAACCCAACTAAAACCCTAAATGCTTTAGCCACTATCCTATTTTTCTGAAACACAAAGGAGAAAATCGGAGGTCCGAAGGGGAGGCTAGGGTTCTTGGCCTAAATCCATATTTTCTCACATTTAGAGCAAGATTCAACCAAGGTAATAGTTATATAACTTAATCCTCTCATCTTTCTCTTCATTTTGGTCTAATCAATTTTTCATTTGGAGTATTTTCACCATACCCAAAATCTGAAATGTGGGTGTTTGGGGATTTTCTTGATGAAATTCGTAGGTTGAGGCTAGGGCTGTCATTAGATAGGTATGAGCTCTTCTTTTTAAGGTAATTCTACTGATTTGAGACCCTAATGACTTGATTATAACATGGGTATTAATTTTGTACGAATTTGATTAGGATTTTAGATGAAATATTGACCTTTTCTGGTAGAGGACACTTTAATCCGAATTTGGGACTTATAATGGCTGGGTGAGTGATTCTTAGGTAGTCATTAGCATTTTAAATTCTTTAGATACTGATTGTAACTGTTAATGATGAATTAGAGTAGTAAAACTATGATGCTATTGTTATAGGGAGATTTCTGCACCATTGGTGACTGTTGCAATTGTCTACAAGTGAGGTAACCGGTTTATATTAATTCCATGTATATATCTAATTTAATTTCATATGTTACTGTACATGAATGATTTGAAATGTTGAATGAATTGGTTGGCTATCTATTGAATTGTGATTGGACCTTGTGAGTCCATGGTAGAGCTGTGGTGTGGCTATCACCGTGCATGTGCTTCGATCGGGCACCGAGTTATGATCAAACCCCAGATGCACTGAGCCCTGGTTATGCTCAATGGGGAGTAGGTGCCATGGACATGCCTCTCCTAATGTTAATGGCCTTTAACATGTGAAAATATGATTGCTAGTATGGGATAGTAATCTTGATAGCCTACTTGTTTCATTTACTGATATGACTGGTATTTTGTTGTTGCTTATGTGAAATTATGCATGTATGCTAATTAAACTGGAATATATGATGGGATTTCCTTGGTTACTAAGATTTATATCTCACTCCATTTTATGGGATTAATATTTCAGGTAAAGGTTCTTTAAGTAAAGATAGGGGCAAGCAAGTGGATGAAAATCCATAAGCTTTGGCCATGTGTGGAGGAAGCTACACTTGGGCTAATCTGAGTAGGGTAGATGTAATTTTGTTATTAGTTTATATAGCATCATCATGTAATCATGTTGCCAAATGTAGGCATTCATGTTTTGCTTGGTTGAAATGTAACCATTAAGGATTTAAGTGTCATTATAGTTGGATATTGATGTATGAACTTATAGCATCATATACATAGCTTTATTGAATTTGTGATATGGTTTACCTTTTGGGAATTATAGTCATGTGATGCATTGGATGTGGACATAAACTATTGATGAATGAAATCTCTATGGAATGTGTAGGGGATGTTAATTGTTGCTAATGCATGAGTTCTTGCTGTCATTAATCTATGATTTTGTTGATATGAGATAGTTGGGCAAGTGGGACATAGTATCTAAGTTTTGAATTGGTAATGGAGAGTTAGATTGGTAAATAAGGTGCATAAACACCATTAGAGTTGCATAATTTAAGGTAAAGTGACCCTAGGGGGGTTATTGGAGGGAGAGTGGAGAGTTTGAGGCAACATCTTAAGAGTAATAGGATCAGAGGGCATTTGGCCACGGCCAAAATATTGTTAGCCGCGGCCAATAGGATCAGAGGGGAATTGGCAGCGGCGAAGTGTGGAATTGGCCACGGTGAAATTTTGTGAAAATGAGCCAGGCATTCCAGAGAGGAATTGGCCGCAGCGAAAGGAGGTATTGGCCGCGGCCAATAGCGAGAGGCGAGCGAGAGAAGTCCCAGGAAGCTTCTTCGCCGTAGCACCATGTAGGTTGGCCGCGGTGAAGGCCGCAGCAAAATTAGTAACTATATAAGGGATGAAGCCGAAGGGAATCGGCCGCGGCTAAAGGGGAATTGGCTGCGGTAAATGTCTTGAAATCCCTATATTGACTAGAAAAGCTTGGTTTTCCATATTGTAACCTCAAGGGATGACTTGTAAACGTTAATAGGAGATAAATGTGAGTTGGAAATGATAGGTAACTGAATCGAGGCTCATAAATGAATGTTCGTTTCCCCTTATGTACGTTAATGTTGGTAATTATATGGTTGATGACTCTAATAAAATTAAGGTTCAAATTTTGCCATATTTCCACAATATAATTAGTCTTAATGACATGTGACCTTAGCTTATAGTAATTAATCACTTATTTTACCTTAATTAAAATAATGGGAAGTTAGGATCATCACACTTCCATTTTCTTTCATCCATCTCCTTCATGATAGCTTAAAATTGCTTGGGTAGCTAGCTGAAGATATGACTTCTATTGATGAAGATTTGAGCTCTAAGATGCATCTCCAATTTAAATAAACTCTCTTCTTTCTATCCTTTACTTTCCACATTAATTTCTTTGTTAATTTGACTAGGTTTAGCTTGTTAATTAGAGAATTTGGTGGATGAATGTACTAGATTAATTTGCTCTATGATTTAATTGTAATCGCACATTTGAATATTAATTTTGATGCCTAAGTATTTGTAGAAATT
The DNA here is from genome assembly GCA_026724425.1 of Erythrophleum ivorense. Taxonomy (NCBI): domain Eukaryota; kingdom Viridiplantae; phylum Streptophyta; class Magnoliopsida; order Fabales; family Fabaceae; genus Erythrophleum; species Erythrophleum ivorense. The sequence goes on from JAIUCV010000008.1 coordinate 29,510,856, forward strand.
TCAGAATTAATGGTTGTCCAATTTGCTAGTTAATTCCTCTTATTTTTAGGCCAATTAGTGCAATGATTATTGGATTAAGTGGCTGAACTTTCCTATGATTATTGTACTTGAGAAAATCATTAATCTAATTGGTTGATTAACATCTTTAAGTAGATTGTTCAACTACTTTAATAAGCATTTAGGTTTTGTCTTGGTGTGTTCTTATTCCTAACTCAAATGATTAATCTTTTAAGGTTTCTTATGGTTGCAAGTTTCTTAAATCATTAGTGATTTGATTCTTGGATAGTAATTTAAAAATCTTTATGAAGAATACACTAAGAAGTAAGAGTTTAAATCCAAATTTTGGTACATTAAAAAGGAGTAAGGATAATTGAATTCTAGGAAGTCCATCTAAAGGCTAGTTATCACACTTTTCTTAATTGTTGCCAACACTTAGTGTTTAGCTTTTAGTTTTTGTTACTTTCTTTAATTCAATTAAAATTTAGTAATTTAAAACCCCCTAAATAATTTTTATTTAATATCACTTGGAGAACTTTTTCACAAATAATTAGAAGCAAAACTCCCTGGGAAATGACCTAGGTTGAACCATTAACTACAAACCTTTAATCAACCTAGTTTTATTTGCAGTTGCGTGACACAATCGTCAAATTTAGCACCGTTGCCGGGGAGTTTGGTTTCTTAAGTGTTTGAAAGAGGTTTTCTAGTGTTTTAGCTCTGTTTTAAACTTGGTCTTTAGTCTTTTTGATTGCTTAAATCAATTGCTCTACTTGCTAGAATTTTTGTTTGACATGCACAGAAAATTCTCATACTTTGTTTTCCAAGGTTTTTGGATGTGCTGAGTAAAAATTCCAACATTTAAAGCACTTTTTCTGATTTCTTAGTATGTTTTAGAATTTTCTATGATTTTTTCAATTTTTTTAGATTTAATTTCTTTATTTTTGTGAGCTTTTTGTGTGATCTCTCCTTGATTTTAAGTGTCTTCATATGTTAAGTAATTGTTAGTTTAATTTGGATTTAATTCCTTCCTTTGTTTTCCTTGAGTTTTTCATTTTTTAAGTATTTTTTTTTATTTTTTAGACATTTTCTCTATTTTTCTAGATTAATTGTTTTGATTCTTCTTTTCTAGTTTTTGTATGGATTCTTAGTTTTGCTTGCCTGCTTGGTTTATGACAAGGTCCTCTGGTGAGAAATTGATTGATTTGGATCCTAAAATTTAAAGAACTTTTAGAAGGCAAGTAAAGATTAAGAAAAATAGTGATAGTTCTTCTTTTGCTTTTGATTGTGTGCAAGGAATTGATTGTGTACTTCAATTTGCTAATAATAATATGGCTGAATAAGAGCAAGTGAATGCTAACTTGAATGCAAATGCCAATTTGAATGATAATATGCATGCAAGAACCTTTAGAGAATTGATAGCTCCTAATGTGCACTATCAAAATCTTTGTATACAAATCCAGAATTAGATGCTAATTTTGAGCTTAAGTCTAGTTTGATTCACTTACTTCCTAAATTTCATGGACTTGCAGGAGATGACCCTTACAAGCATCTGAAGAAATTTCATGTTATTTGTAATACCCCAAAATTAATTAAGGTGTTAATAATGTATTTGGACTAATTAAGAATAATTATTATTGAATAATTAGGTAAGCTATATGAACGAAAATTTACAAAGAAATAAGTTATTAATATGAGTTTAAGATTTCAATTAGATTAAAGCTTAATTTGGGTCCAAAATTAATTTGAATAGGCCATGTGTAAGGATTTATGAAGGCCCAATGATTTTAGGTGCAAGCTCGACTCCTTATCATGAGACTTGGGCCAAGAGAAATCACCTAGCAATAGCCCAATCTGATTTAGTAAAATAGAGGCCCAAGACCCAATTTACATTAGCCCTTATAGTTGGCCCAACACACATTATGTAGACCCAAGTTGGATTGACTCTTAGAACTTAGCCTAACCCAATCAAATTTTTGTAGCTCAACTTATGAAATAAGGCCCAACAAGTATACAAATCTAAACCATGAGGATTTGGGCCTTTAGGTCAACCCACAACCTATTTGGGACCCAACTCAAACACAACTAAACCCTAAATACACTTAGCCTCCTCCCTATTCTGCAGAAAAAACATAAGAGACAAAGCAAAATTCGGAGGTTGAGAGAGAAGCTAGGGTTTTTCTACATTCCTCCACCATTTCTCACTTATAGAGGAAGATTTGGCCAAGGTAATCTATATAAAACATGTCCCCCTCATTCTCCTCTTCATTTTGGTCTAATTAGTTTCTGGTTTTAAGCATGTTCATCTTCTTCTTAAATCTAAAATTGGTGGTTGGGTGTTTCCTTGTAAGATTTTTGAAGTTAGAAGCTAGAGGGATGATTAGGTAAGCATTTCCCTTTTATTTTGTGTATTATTTTGCTAGAAAATGTCCCTAAGGATTGATTTTCATAATGGGTTCTGCTATTGTGAGAAATTACAAGGAGATGAAGGTGAAAAACTGAATTTTCTGGGCTTGATGACTCAAACCCGAATTTGGGAATGTCTCATGGTGTGTTCTCAATAGTTAAGGCTCAACCCAATCCATTTAACCTCTGGGGTGTATGGGTAAGTGTTCCTTCTTCTCTTATGTGGTATATATACTGAATTTCTATCATTTGGACTAACTTTTGGTGTATGGCTCTTATATGTGCGAAAATGGATATATTATGAGTGACTCATTGTGAGTTCTTATTGTTGTGACCTTCAATTGGTGCTGTAGCCCCCTAGGAAGCTTGGGTAAGATGTTCTTAATGTACTCTTGTTAAGATTAATCTGTGGATAGGGAAATTCCTTACTAACAGTAGTTGAATAATTATGGTTATACTTATGTTAAGCCTAGTGTGCTTTGAACTGTGATGGTAGCTAGAGGATGAGTAATTGGCTTCATTGAGGTAACCAGGGTTAATTTTCCAATTCTATATATATGTTCATGTTAATATGATATTGTTTGTACATATATGATTTTGAAATGCTAAATGATTGGTTGACTACTTGAATTGTTATTATAATTGGACTTTGTGAGTCCATGGTGGAGCTGTGGTGTGGCTGCCACACGTGCATGTACTTTGATCGAGCACTGGGTTATGATCAGACCCTAGATACACTGAGCCCTAGTTGTGCTCATTATGGAGTAGGTGTCGTAAATGGATCTCTCCCGGTGTTATTGGTCATTAACATGTTATGTATGATTGCTGGTATGGGACAGTAGTCATTGGTAGTTCAACTAGTTCATTTGCAAATTGAATTGATGATTCTGGTATTGATGATATAAAATTGCACTGGATTGATAAACCTATACATGTATATAGAAATTGCCTTTTGTTACTAAGATTGTATATCTCACCCCATTGTGGGCTAACATTTTCAGGGACTGGACCTCTTAATGGCAAGGAGAAAATTACTAGAAGCACATTAAATGGTTTGGTAGTACATAGGTCTGGAGGCCTTGTCGAATTGTATTGTAACTAGATTGCTAGTTTTGTATCATTGCTACATTGTATCATGAATTGCCAAGCATAGAGACTGTAATCATTTGATACATCAAATGTCAATTTAAATGGGTGATGTATGAATTTCCTAATGCGACTTATGTTTAAATAGAAATGTAAGTAGTGTGTAAACTATTTGCTGTCATTGATCTATGAACTCACTGATTTATGGTGTCTAGGGGCTTAAGGATTTACTTTTGTGTTTTAAATGTGTAATGATAGATGTGTTAAGTAAATTAAGTAAAAGAAAGACATTAAGTCTTCACAAACTAAGTTAAAGTGGCCTAGAGGGTTACTAGAGGGGGAATTAGAGAGCATGAGATGAAATCCTGGGAGTTATAGGAACAAAAAGGAATTGGCCACGGCCAACATTTAATTAGCCTCGGTCAAATGGTAATAGAGGGGAATTGGCTGCAGCCAACATTTAATTGGCCTCGGCTAAATGTGGTGAACCTACCAGGCAAGAAAACAAAGAGCAATTGGCTACGGCTAAGTCTGAGAGGCAAATTTAGAGGTGTTCCAGAGGATATTTTGCCGTGGCAAGGGGTATTTGGCCACGGCTAAATGTGAAAATTTTGTGAAGGCATAAGGAGTTGAACCAAGAGTAATTGGCTATGGCGCAAGGGAATTTAGCCACAGCGAAAGTATTTTATCTCTCATATTCACCTAGAAACCTTAGTTTCTTTTAAGGTAATGCTAAAGAATGATCTAGAAACACTTGTAGGAGGATTTTATGAGTTAAAATTGATGGATGGGAGAATCAAAGGCTCCTCATCGATAATTAAATTCACTTGCACATTCAAATAATTGTGGTTGTCTAATTAATAACCCTAACAATATTAAGGTTTCAAATTTCCTCACATTTTCCCGATGTAATTAATCTTAATGACTTTAAACCTTGATTTATGATTATTAATCACATACTTAACCTTAATTACTATAATTAGAAGTTAGAGTCGTTACATTGTTTGCTTTACAATGAAGCCACAAGGAGTATTAAAAGAACAAATTAAGCTTAAAGTATTTCCTTTTTCTTTGGATGGTGTAGCTAAAGACTAGCTATACTATCTACCCCCTGGTGCTATTACTTCTTGGGATCAATTGAAGAGGCTTTTCTTAGAAAAATTCTCTTATTTTTCACACTGCATCAATAAGAAAAGAAATCTGTAGGATCAAACAAAATGGTAGAAAGACCCTGTATGAATATTAAGAAAGATTTAAGAGATTGTTGGCTAGTTATCCTTACTGTCAAATTTATGATCAGCTACTGATTTAGTTTTTCTATAAGGGGCTATTGAACATGGATAGAAACATGATTGATACTGCTTCTGGTAGAGCTTTAGGTGATCTAACACCTACAAGAGCTTGGGAGTTTATTGACAAAATGGCTCAGAATGCACAATAGTTTGGTGTGAGACAAACAATAAGAGGAGTCAATGAGTTGTATGCTCTACACTATGATTAAAGACTTGAAAGCAAGATTGATAAGATGTCTTATGTGCTTAAACAACTTGCTTTAGCTAAGTAACAACCACAGTCATCCTTTATTCCATCTCAGACTTTGCACCACAATCCTATGCTACTCAAATGCATTCCTACCCATAGTGCTATACACCTAGGCAGACATCTACCTCTACTACCTTAGTAGGACCCTTATGTGACATATACTGTTTGGCCACATATGCTATTGATCAGTGCCCGATGTTAGAAGACAAGGTAGAGACTTGTGCTAGGACGTTTATAGTCTGACCAATGCAACAAGGGCAGCAAAATTATGATCCCTACTCTAACACATACAATCCATGGTGGAGGATTATCCCAACTTGAGATATGGGAAAGGCTAACAGTAGAATAAGTACAATGCTGCAGGACCTAGTGTGTAACATCCAGTTCCTCTGTAAATGTGAGAAATGTAATGTTTGATTTCTCCGTAAACGTATTGGATATAACAAGAAGTCCCCTAGATAGAATGATTTGAGGTCAAATAAAATTAGAGTAATAATCTAAACCTCAAATAATGAGGATCCAATGCTAAAGGTGCCCTAAAAACTATAATGTTAGGTTTTCGTAAAAATGACGAAAATAGATACATTTTCAAAGTAAATCCTCTAAAATGAATTGGTTAAGGTCTAAAAAGATAAAAATAATGTTCTAAACATCAAATAATGAAATTAGGAGGCCAGAGATGCCTTAAAATAGAGGCTAAAATAACTAGATAAAATTTAACGAAATAGCTACGAAACATAATGGCATTTTCATAATTTTGAGTAAATTTTGGAATTCTCATAGGAGAGCTTTTTAAATGAAAAATTTGAGTTCTCCAGGGTTCTCAAAGGCCCTAAAAATCATGAGAGGCCTCGGGACAGTTAAAATCCCTCTGGTGTACATTTTCTAACGTCAATTGACCCAAACTTTAACCCTTTTGTTTGGGAAGGTTTTAACTCCAATTTGAGTGATTCTAAAGGTATTTTATAAGATTGAGGACCTAAATTTATGATAGAGAAGATGGTTCTCAAAAAGGAGGTAAAACGAACAGGAAAGGAAAATGCCAAGATTAAGGGACATAATTGAAATTTTTGGAAACAACTTCTTAAACCTACCTATATATACCCCACGCCCCACTCTTCCCTTCACTTAGATCATTTTATTTTTTTCCTAAACCAAAAAAAGAAGCAAGGGAGTGAGGTGCACAAGGGAAGAGAGAAAGGGAGAAGAAAAAGCAAGAAAAAAGTATGGTTTTCATGGATTTTCTTGGCTTCTCTTTAGCAAATTCCTTCTCCCCTATCTTCCCTTCTTTCCTATGGAATTATTGAAGGATTTGGGGCTGTTTTGAGTTTAGAGCAAGTATGGAATTTTTGAGTTTGGAGAGGAGAAGCAAACTAAAGAGAAGAACAAGCAAAAGAAAGCCAAGAAACTAAGGTATTTTGCCACTTTATGCATGATTCTTCTTGTCCCTTCTCTTGTGATTTTTGACCGATATAAGACTAGCCCTAAGGAGTTAAACTTCTAGCCAAACCAAGAGTGAATCATAGGAAAATGAGGGAGAAGAACAAGAATATGCAAAGGAAATAATCAAATAACCATTAGATTTCAAGATAGTAAGGTTAGGGTTTCTAGGGTTTCACTAAAATTCTATTTTGATATAAGAGTTCCTAGGCCAAAATGAGTGTTTAGATAAGCTCTAGAGATCCCTAACAAACTTCTCACATGCATTTCCCATCAAGAAAATAAGACAAACTCATTTGGTACTTTCTTAGTTCATAGCCTCGACCTAAAAAGGATGAAGCACGAACGGATAGTTTTAATTTGTTCCAAGCATAATTTTGAGTCATATATGATGGGAGAGGATGAGAGGAAGCCTTTAAAAATTTTTAGAAGTCATAGATAATGAGATGATATCATAGGTTCCATATTATAGCTTAAAAAAGCAACACCTAGCTAGGCTCCTTGAATTAATTGTGTGATGACTCCAAGAGACTTAAAAGGAGTCAAGAATCATATCTAGATGGAAAGAATGGAGCCAAGATCATGTTTTCCTAAGGTTACTTCATTAGGTGTATTATGGAACTATAATTGAGCCATAAGAACAATCTAGCTTTTGAAATAAATATGTAGCTTTAAAAATTATTCCAAGAGTATGTGTTTAAGACAAAAGAACTAAGTTCCACCTTCTTGTGAGTGTGTGGCCAAGGGAGAGGAATCAAGTTCAAGGAGAAAAGTGCATTTGTGACAAAGGTAGCTCTTTCTTCATTCTTTCATACATAAGTGAATGTTTATCTTGTCTTTGAATGTGTGTATGTATGTTTTGAGCCATGGAAAATATTCTGCATGTATCTATATGCCATGATACCATGATGTTATGTTATGCATTCAAATGATGCTTTGTGAACTTGCTTTGGTTTGCTTAAGTGTGGTAAAGCCAAAAGCCCTCTAGCAATGGTGAGAATGAGCCAAGAACCCCCAAGAATATGTGAGACAAAGTCAAGAGTTCCTAAAGAGTGAGGCTTAGTTAAGAACCCTTTAAGAAATGGGTGAGACAAGTCCAAAATCCATAAAGAGAATATGTGAGGCTAAACCACTTGCTTGGCAAACCTATGTATGTTTTGTATGACTTCTTGAATGCTAAAGATGTTCCATGAATGATTATGAAAGCCATGTTATCCATGCATGCATTTTTAGATATGAATTTGCATTCTTTATGTATAGTTGAAAGGAAGAGCTATTAGGATTCCTAAAATCTCATTCCTTTCTCCCTATTTGCTTAACATGTCTAGGTGGTCCAAATGAGCCAAGGAATAGAAGCCAGCAAGCCTAAAAGAAGGATATTGACAATAAAGTGTATGAAATAGTCCATTTTGTAGCCATATGAATGACATATGATGTAATCTAATATTGTATATGATGTATGAATCCATGAGCACTTGTAAACATATTAATATATTGTAAATGTATGAGATTTCGTGTCATATGAATGTTTTAGCAAGTTCTTGACATTGAATGGCAAGATATGGCTTATGTGTTCATGTGTATACCTTGGGGTGAGAGAGTGAGTTTGTAAAATCTGAGTTTGTACACCTTTGACACATGTGTAATAGACCATTTTAGTGCTTTTTCACATGCTCAAGTGGCCATAGGAGCCTTGGAACCAAATTTGACCTTCTTGAGACCCATTAAGAAGCTTAAAAAAGCATTTTTGCAACCTAATGGCAAGATCTAACCAAATGAATGAATTTACCCATGAAATTTGGTATGCATATAGATCTCATTCAAAGATTTTCGAAAAGCCAAAGACTAAATTATTTAGAGCTCTGTGGAATTAAGTATGATTTTTCAAAGTTGCCATTTTTCTGCTATTCTAGTATAAGCATTGTTCATATGGTTAGTTTATTATGCTATGTCATTTGAGGGACAAATACTGTCCAATTCTCATGAAATTCTACAAGAATAAACTAGACATGATAAGCTTTCTATGACCACTAAGATCACCCCAATTGGATGTTTGAGCAGGGAGATATGAATTTTTAAATTTCTATGACAATACTAGTAGTGACAGGCGACCTTAGTTATTGTTCCATTGATTTCCAGTGGCTAAACATCCTTGTTGTGGTCTAGACTTATTTTTAGTATAAATTCAACATTTGTAGCATTCTAGAATGATATAGTGCGCTTGATTTTGATTTTTTTAAAATTAGTTATGATTTTCCAAAGTTCATGAAGGAAAACTGGTATACTAACCCGAGGCTGCACATGCAATTTTTATGTATATGGTTCATGAGCTCGAGTTTTTGGCCACTCCTTGAGATAGTTTTAAGTTGTATTTGTTTATTTAAATATGAGAACGAGATGTATGAGTCCATATGGTCCACAGGACATGAAATATAATGTTAACCATGACATAACGCAATTTAATTGAATTTTTTTAATGGCTTTTCTTTAGGGTACTTGTGAGATTCAAGGAAATGAGTCTGGAAATGATATGAGATGAACTTAATGAATATGGTGTTACAAAAATGGACCCAAAATAACCAGATGAAAATTAACAAAGATGTAATGGTATTTTCATAATTTTGAGCACTTTTTAGAAAACTCAAAGGAGGGATTTTTAAATGGGAAAAATGAGTTTCCCAAGGTTCTCAAATACCCTAAAAGCCATAGGAACCTCTAGAATAGTTGAGACCCCTTTGGTTTATATTTTAAAGTATCGGTTGACTCAAACTTTAATTAGTTCATTTGGAAAGATTTTAAATCTAATTTGGATGAAACCAAAGGTATTTTATAAATTAGAGGACCTAAATTTTATGATGGAAAAGATAGCTCTAAACAAGGATGTGAAATAAGCCTAAATGAAGCAACCAAGTACATAGGGGCAAAATGGTCATTTTAAAAAATTGTAAAAGAGGATTCTTAAGTAAGATTACACCTCATCATCTTTGTGACGACCCTACCTTCTATTTATTGTATTTGTGGTTAAATACAAGATTATTAATTAATGATCAAGGTTTGAGGTCATTATATTTTACCACATTACGAAAGTATGGGGAAATTTGAACCTTGAAATTAGGGTCATCACTAAATCACCACAAACAAAACAAAATGAATAAAAGAAATCATACTACTATGAGGGGTTTATGATTCATCCATCCATCAGTTTCAAAACACAATAACCTCTTACAAGAATTTCTATATCATTTCTTACCATTACCATTGAAGAAACTAGGGTTTCTAGGCTAAAGGTAGGAGTTTGGGGACTTGCGCCACGGCCTATACCTTCCCCGTGCACAGCCAAGTTGTTCTCTAGAATTACTGGACAAATTTTGCAAATCTCGCCGCGGCGAGTTAGACCATCGCCACAGCCAGCCTACATGGCGCTGCGACGGAAATGCCTCCTAAAACTACTGTTATCAACCCCACGACTCTTGCCTCGGCGCAATACTTTTGTGCCGTGGTGAGTTTTGCTACTGTGCAACCCTTAATTAATTTCCTCTACTCACGCTGCGACAAGACCTACTATGCTACGGCTAGTTCCCGTTCTGTCACCCTCCTGGGCGATTTTTCCTGTTCTGTCAGCACTGTCACTCCCCAAACCAATTTTCTTCCCTTGCGCTGCGGCGAGATTCGTTGTGCCGCGGTGCCCTTCGACTTTGTCTCTCATTTGGCCATGGTGAAGCCCTCTTAGCCACGGTGTGACTCCTTCCTGTAACTATATTACCCAAATTTCGTCCCACACACTCTAGCCCTCATCCTATGAGCACTCTAAAACCACTTTCTCTCATTTTATATGACCCTAATGGTAGTTTCCTATCCTATTCACTCATCTAACTCTCCATTCCCAATTCAAAATGTAGGTACTATATCCTAATTGCCTAACTATCTCATATTAGCAAATTCATAGATTAATGACAGTAATAACACATGCATTAGCAACAATTAACATCCCATGTACATCCCAAAGAGATTTCATTCATCAATAGTTTATGTCCACATCCAATGCATCACATGACTACAATTCCCATATGGTAAACCATATCACAATTTCAACAAAACTATATATATGATGCTACAAGTTCATACATCAATATCCAACTGTAATGAAACCTACATCCTTAATGGTTACATTTCAACCAAGCAAAATATGAACACCTACACTTGGCAACATGAATACATGATGATGTTATACCATAAGGAATACAAAATTTAGCATATACACTAAATGAGTCAGCCTAAGTGTAGCCTTCTCCCCATATGCCGGAGCTCATAAATTTTCATCCACTTGCTTTCCCTTATCCTTACCCGAAGAACCTTTACTTGAAATGTTAATCCCATGAAACGGGGGTAAGACATAAATCTCAGTAACTAAGACAATTCCATCAAATATTCCATATTAATTAGCATATAGGCATAATTTCACATAAGCATCAACCAAAATACTAGTCATATCAATAAATGAAACAATTAGGCTATCACGATTACTATCCCATACTAGCAACCATATTTTCACATCTTAAAGGCCATTAACACTAGGAGAGACCCGTTCATGGCACCTACTCCCCTTTGAGCACAACCAGGGCTCAGTGCATCTGGGGTTTGATCATAACCCGGTGCCCGATCAAAGCACATGCATGGGTGGCAGCCACACCATAGCTCCACCATGGACTCACAAGGTCTAACACAATACAATAGATAGCCAATCAATTCATTCAACATTTCAAATCATTCATGTACAGCAAATATGAAATTAACACAAATATATGCATGGAATTTTTATAAACCCGGTTACCTCACTTGTAGACAATTGCAACAACCACCAATGGTACCAAAATCTCCCTATAATTATAACATCATAAAATTACTACTCTAATTCATCATTAACAGTAGCAACAAGTACCCCAAGAATTTGAATGCTAATAATTACCTAAAGGATACTTACCCAGCCTCTACAAACCCCCAAATTCGGATTGAGTATGTCCCTTACCAGAAACTTCAGTATATCACCCAAATTCCTAAGCAAATTCGTACATAATTAACACCCACACTACAATTAAGTCATTAGGGTCTCAAATCAATAGAATTATCTTAAAAAGAAGAGTTCATACCTTTCTAATGGCAGTCATAGCCTCAACATACGAATTTCATCAAGAAAATCCCCAAATTCTCACATTTCAAATTTTGGGTATGGTGAAAATACTCCAAATGAAAAACTAATTGGACCAAAATAAAGAGAAAGATGAGAGGATTAAGTTATGTAACTGTTACCTTGGCTAAATCTTACTCTAGAAGTGGAAAAATGTGGAATTATGCCAAGAACCCTAGCCTCCCCTTTGGACCTCTGAATTTTGAGATAGGTGTTTGTGTTTCAGCAAATAGATAGGTGGCTGAAGCATTAAGGTTTAAGTTAGGTTTTAGTTGGGTCAAATGTGGGTCATGGGTTGTTCCAAGGTCCAACTCTATTTGGGCTTCAGATTTTAGCTTTGGTTGGGCCAATTTTGAGGAGTTGGGTTGCTAAAATCCAATTGGGCCAGACCAAATTTTAAGAGCCCAAAGGTTTTGGGTCTGCAGGGCTAATTATAAGAGCCTATACAAGGTGGGTATTGGGCCTCTATCACATTGAATTAGATTGGGCCTGCATCTAGCCTATTGGGCCTCAATTAGCCTCTTATCATGCTCTCTTACATTAATTTAGGCCTAGATGGAATTTCTCTCCCAATTAAATCTCAAACCCATATTAATAATTTATCTCTCTAAATCTCCTTTCACTCAACCTACCCGATTATTCTAAATTAATTATCCCTAATTAATCTAATTCATGATTAACACCTTAATTAATTATAGGGGTGTTACAATCTTCTCCAAGCTTCCATCTTTAGATTTTCAAAGAGCTGTGGCTTGACATTAAGAAGGGAGAGAGAGAAGAAGTTTAAGCTTCCATTTAGGTAAGTAAACAGCCATGTTTCATCCCGCACCAGTTAGGAAAGTTGTTCCTCTCTTTAAGAGTTCTCTAATGGTGATTTTCTTTTCTTAAGAACTTGAAGATTTAGGTCTGACTCAAGCTAAAAAAGATCCCTTTTTCAAGAAACTAATCTTTGGAAAATAATCTAGGCGAAGAGAGCTTCATTTTAAGGTAAGCCTTTACTTGAAACACTTGCAAAATCTTGTGTTTCCAAGCCATTTAAGCTTTGATCTAGAGAGAGAAAGTGAGAAAGAGAGTTTTTCTTCATGTATTCTTGATGGAACCAAGGGTTATGGAGTGTAAGGATTAAGAATATACAACTAGAATTGAAAAGGAAGCTTTAGAATGCAAGTTATAAAATTTAGGGATTTGCTTACACCTTGGCAAGTATAAAGCTTCCTAATGATAATTCAAGTATTTTAAGACTATGAATAAGATACTAAGACATCTAAGAAGCTTCAAAAGTGTTAATTTCCTAAGAGAAAGCAAGCAAACTCTATGGGTGCATAATGCTCTTCATATCTCGGCCTAACCCACTTCATGCACCTAGGGAGTGTTTTAATTTGTTCTAAACCTAGAATGGGACTAAATATGATAGAAGAACATTAGTGGAAGCCTTAGAAAAAATTTAGAAGCCATGGAATGTGAGATGGAGGTGTAGGCTCCATAATGTGACATTATAAAGCAACTTATAGTTAGGCTCTTTAAAATGAAAGTGTAATGACTCCACGGAGTCTAAAGGGAGTCAAGAAACCTAGAATGAATGAGAAATGGGAGCCAAGATCATGAATTCTTCTAGTTTCTTCATAAGGCCTTGTATGGAAGCATAATAGAGCCATAAAACAAAGTAACTTCATGTAGAGTGTGTATGATACCAAGGCTTATTTTCATGAGTAATTTATGTCTCTTTTATGTGTTTAGGCCAAGAGAACCAAGGGCCACCTAATTGCAAAGCTTGGCTGAAAAAGGAAAAGAAGAATTTCAAGAGAAAGTGTTATGTTCTTACTTTAAGGTAGCTCTTTAACCTTTTACTCATGCATGGCTTGGATGTTTGCTTGTTCTTGAGTGTTTGTATGTGTGTTTGAGCCATGAGAAGTGTTTCTAGTCTATGCTTATATGTTATGATACCATTATGTTTCTTGAAATATGATTATGATTGCATAATGGCTTGCATAGGTTTAGTTGTGCCAAAAGTCCCTAGAAATGGGTGAAACAAAGCCAAAAGTCTTAAGAAGAATGAGACTTAGTCAAAAGTCCCTTGAAAGTCGGTGAGGCAATTTCAAAAGTCCCAAAAAAGATGGGTGAGGCTAGACCAATGCCCTTGAGAGCTTATGCTTGTTATGTATGAATTTGTGTGACAAGGCAAATGCCTTATACATGTTTATTAGTTGTTTGAATATCACGCATGCATTCTTTGACATGTTTTAGCATCCATTATGTATGTTTGAAAGGGTTAAGAGTTATTGAGATTCTTTGAATCTCACTCTTTTCCCCCACACATATCTAACCATGTCTAGGTGAGCCAAGCAGGCAAGGAAATGGAAGCCAACAAGCATGAAAAGCAAGATCTTAACAAGTGGATAGAGAAATGAGCTTTTTGTTTGTATTTTGATGTCAAACTATGTTACCATGATATGTATCTATGATGTAAACCCTTGAGAATGTTCTAATATATATACAAATGGTGTATATATCCATGTATGAGCTAGATAAATGAGAATGTGAGATTTTGCCACTCCTTTGCCATTATGTGACTTGATGTTCTTATGTATATATGGATGTGGGAAGGTAAGATTAAGCTCCATCATGATTTGGATCATTTGGTATGCTTTTAGACTTGCTCATATGGTGGTGGAAAGTGTAAAAGAGCATTTGGTACTTGAAATGCCAATTTTGACCAAATGGTGTGCTGAACCAAAGTATGACTAAATGAATGAGTTTTCCATGAAATTTGGCCAAAAAGTAGGTCTCATCTAGAGCTTTTCATAGAGTTAACACTCAATTTAGAGCTCTAGAGAATTTATAATGATTTTTCAAAGTTAGCTAAATTATGTAGAAATGGTATGATTACTGTTCATTTGGTCAATTTGCTTCTCTGTGTCACACGTGGAAGTTCAATACTCATGAAATTTTACAGGCATAAACTAGATATCATAAGCTATAGCCATTGAGATCACCTCAATTGGTGTTCTGTAGATGGAGATATGAACTTTTGAAATTGCATGATAAACTAGTAATACAGCCTGACCTATGTTATTGTTCCATCGATTTTCGATGGCTTAAACCTACTACATTGGTTTAGACTTATTTTTAGTCAAAATTAGACATCCACAGATTTCCAGAATGGTATGGTTTGCTTGATTTTTAGTTTTCTAGAATTAGTTATGAATTTTTAAAAGTTGTATCAGAAAACTAAATCTTGAACCTGAGAGAAAACTATAAGTTTTGTGTGATGTAGGTTCAAACCCGAAATGAATGAGATCAAATATAGTGTGTCTGACTTGTATGGATGTATTATGACTAGAAAATGATTTTTATGAGTTTATATTGTTCATGGAGCATAAAATAAGAAAATGGGATCTTACGCAACACAATTAATTCCATTAATTTAATGCCTTTTTTATGGGAAATGTTTGTTTCTCTATATGATTATGCTCCAATCCATATGAATTGTATTAAGATGAATAAGACCATGGTAAAATAGCTAAGAGGTCAAGATATTGTATAGTGTACAGCCTTCCCAACCAATGAGGCAGTCTGACCTTATATAGGAGGAACCAAAGAAAAGAAGTAATTTGGAGGACATGATGAAGCAGTTGATGGAGAGTAATGCACAACTTATGTAACATTTGCAGTAACAACAACAACAGCTACATATGAGCATGCAAAACTTGGAAAGAAGGGTTGATACTCAGTTAAGTCAGTTCACTACCTCTCTCAGTGAGGTGAAATCTCAAGGTTCAAGCTAATTTCTATCATAAACACTTGTTAGTCCAAGAAATAGCAGTATTTGTAACACCATATATTTCTAACTCATTTCATGACATTCCCGTGCTTTACATCATCAATTCCATGAAAGAGTAAGGAAAAGAGATTAAAAAAAATACATTTCTTTGTGTTGCATCGTATATAAAAATTTCATTCAGTGTCACGTGGACCATGTGAGCTCATACAACACATTCACATATTTAATTACATAAATACAACTCATTTGAATCATCAAAAGTGGCCTACATTTCAAGAAACTCAAAGGGATGCATGAAATATACATATATAATTTTGGCCAGATTTGTCCTCATTTCTGTCACAATTTGGAAAATCATAACTAATTCTAGAAAAATTGAAATCATGCATTCTTGTCCATTCTAGAAAGCTAGACATGTCTACTTCATACTACAAATATGTCTAGGCCATAAGATCTAACACAGAGGACGTTCGACATTCAAAAAAGTCCAGAGGTCAAGCTGCCCATTGGTGCTGTTACAGATTTCTATAGCAAACTTCAAAAATGTCCAATTAATTCCAAAAAAATATAAACTATACAAATTATATCAATTTAGAAAGTTGTGGATGTTAGCTAGAGGAGAAAATAACTCTAGACTGGTTCAAGTATGTCCAGACCTCGAAACTCAATCAAATAATAACTGAGATCAGGTGGAGTTCCTAATACTAGACAGATTCTTTGAAAATTCATATCTCCCTCTCTAGACATCCAAATAAGGTGCTTCTAATAGGCCCAAGTCACTGGGAATATCTAGTTTCTGTGTATAAAATTTCATGGCAATTGGATATCATTTGAGCCCTGTGTGACAGATTTCATTTTCGGACCTGAGAGAACAGTGACATGACCAAAACTAAAAAAAATTCCAACTTCGAAAATCTATCAAATATTTTGTAGACCTCCAAAAATTATGTTCTTTAGCTTCCCAAAAAGCTCTCAACAAGCTCTAATTGCATGACAAATCTCAGATCAAGAAGAGCTCATTTGGACAAAAAGTAATATTGGGCTCTAAATTGGTCAATTTTAACTCTATATAAGATACCAAAATATCCAAATGGCTCTCCTTGGGGTTTAGTTTCGGACTTGAGAGAACAGTGACATGACCAAAACTAAAAAAAATTCCAACTTTGAAAATCTATCAAATATTTTGTAGACCTCCAAAAATTATGTTCTTTAGCTTCCCAAAAAGCTCTCAACAAGCTCTAATTGCATGACAAATCTCAGATCAAGAAGAGCTCATTTGGACAAAAAGTAATATTGGGCTCTAAATTGGTCAATTTTAACTCTATATAAGATACCAAAAATATCCAAATGGCTCTCCTTGGGGTTTAGCACCTCTAGGACGAGTCTAAAAGCATAATTAGGACTTGTGTAGGCTACCCAATTGGTTCCAACCCTCATGCATCTCATTTTAGCCATCTCATCCATACATATGCGCAATTCCATAAACTCATTCAAGAAGCCATATTGTCCATACATACTCAATTTGCATTTTAGTAGTCACATAATACATTCTCCCATTTAAACATGACATATTACCATTTTAGCCATCTCATCTATGACATATTATCATAGACCATATACAACAATAATTTACATTACTAGACATCATTATGGCTTTAAAAAGTAAAAACTATGCATTTTGGTGTCAAGCTCTTCTCTTCAAGGTGGTTGGCTTCCATTACCTTGTCCACTTGGTTCACCTAGCATGTTAGAACATTGGAGAGGAGGGAATGAGATTCAAAGAATCCCAATAGCTCATCTCCCATTCAATCATACATAATGGATGCAATCAAGTCTTATAAATGCATGTATGGTCATGTTGATATGTGCAAACATTCAAAAGTCATTTTCATCATTTGAGAAAGTCATACATAGCATACAAAGGCAAGCTAAGCTAGTGGATTGGCCTCACCCAATTTCTTGTGGATGTTGGACTTGCCTCACCCATTCTTTAAGAGATTCTTAGACTCAACCATGCTCTTGGGAGTCCATCTCACTTTTAGGAGACTCTTTATTTTGTCTCAACCAATCTTAAGGGTTCTTAGCTCATCCTCACCATGGCTAAGGGTTCTTGGCCTCACCAGACTCGAGCAAACCCAATAACATATTGTGACACCTTAACCTCTAGCTCATACCCAACATGCCCTCTTACTCATATGCACATGCGGAACTCACAAGGGAGATAATTTACTCAACCTTATGCTTCTTTCTCTATGGCACTATGTGTGGGTAGAGATTCACTTAGAAGTAACATGGACCGGTTGAGCTCTCTCTATGCTTCCTCATGCTCAATTACACTATTGAGACTTATTTCAATCCCAACTATATGCTTCAAACTTATGGAAAGCAAAAAGGGATTGGAGACATGCATTTTCGCTATGGGCAGATTTTGCTTCATTTCTGGGCTAAATTTGAAAATCCATAACTAAATGCAAAAAAATCGTATCTGCATGATCTGGGTCATTCTAGAAAGCTTGAGACGTCTACTTCATGTTAAAAATACTTAGAAGTCTCAATCTCTCACTGATTCTGCGTTTGACATCGAAATAGTTCACTGGTCAGAGGGGGCTTCTTTGCTGTCACAGTTTACTGATATGGATTTTGAAAATGTCTAACTAATTCCACAAAAATCCAATGCTCATAAACTCTATCTCTATGGAAATATGTGGATGTTAGGTAGAGGAGAAAAATATATCCAGATCAGTTCACCTAGCCAATTTCCCGGAAACCGATGAAACAGTACCTCGGGTCTGGTTGGGTGTCTGATTCTGGGCAGGAACTTCGAAATTGCATAACTTCCTCTCTGGACCTTTAAATGAGGTGCTTCCAGTTCCTACAAGTCACTGTGACCATCTAGTTTCTGTGTATAAACTTTCGTAGCCATTGGACTACGTTTGCCCCTCGGATGACACGATTTCTAAACTGACCAAATGAACAGTGATTTTCTGAAATCCAAATTTCTGATGTCAACTTTGATAAATCATAAAAAATGCTATAGACCTCTAAATGACATGAACTCTAGCTTCCCAGAAAGCTCTAAACATAATCTAGCTACATGTCAAATCTCATAGCTAGAAGTGGTCATATGGCTATTCTATGACATCATGTGCAAAATGACCCTTTCTTGGCCAAAAGTGTGGCTAATGGGGTCCAATCTTAAGTTTTCTACTTCTATGACTCTTTGAGCACATGAGAAAGCATCTTTAGGAGCTATCAATCATGCCTCAAGTGTCTCATAACTTAGATTGGGGAAACCCACTACCCCATGCCCACTTATGCACCCATATATACTAGGCTATCATTGATCATTTCTCATTCAACCATGCTCTTTCATTCATCATAAATCTCATTCTCATGCATTCATCATTAATATATACATGGTTTTACAAAAACTATGAGGAACTACATCATATACATCATTTACATCTTACATCTCATGTACAATGTATTACAAAACTTTACATTCTTCTTCATCTCTATCCCTAACCTCATGCTTGGTGGTGGTTGCTCCCATCTCTAATCTCACTTGGGCCACCTGGCATGGTTGGATGGTGGAGAGGGAGGGTGAGATTCATGGAATCTCAGTAGTTCAACTCTCATTCAAACATACATATATTGCATGCAACAAGTCTCATTATGCATGTATGGCATGTTAGCATATAAAACATGATGAAAAACATGTAAAACATGTGAAATGGCCATGGATAACATTCAAGAGCTCGCTGAGTACTTGGATCGGCCTCACCCATTTCCTTGTGGCTTTTGGATTTGCCTTCCCATACTTTAGAGGTACTTAGACTCACCCTTACTCTTTGGGAGTCAACCTCACTTTTGGGAGACATGGCTCAACCAACTTAGGGCTTCGGCTCATCCTCACCTTGGCTATAGGGTTATTGGCTTTTCCATTTCCTCAAGCAGACCAAACAATCATTTAAAACATCATCTCAATCATAACACATAATCATGCTAACACACTTCTCATAGCTCATATAATTCATACACACAAGCAAGACAATGTAAACACACAATTATGCATGAGAGAAAGTGGAGAGAACTACCTTTGTTGGCTATTTACTACTTGCTCTGTCAATGGTCTCCTCCCTTGTTGGTTTCACAACAACTTCTAGATGGGAGAGTTTCTCTTGAGCCTAACCACACAAAAGCATGGAATCAATACTTCAATACTTAATTCTTAAGCTAGGGATCACTTCTAATCAGCTCTACTGAGCTTCTCACTCTAGGTTTCTTCCTCACTCTAGGGTCCATTAGCTATCCCCTCTCTTTCTCAACTCATAAGCTCTTAAAAATAGGGAAAAGCAAGAAAGAGAAGACTATCTACTTCTACTCTCTCTTAAGAATGGTTTCCCACTCTCTCTCCTCTGAACCAGACTTAAAACCTAACCATTTCTATCATCTAAACCGTAGGAAAGAGGGGAAAAGGGGAGAAGGGCAACATATGAAGAGGAAGTCATGAGAATCCTTACCTTTCTTGTGCTTTCCTCTTCTCTTCAGCTTCTCTCTCTCTCCTCCGCCCTTTGCTCTCTCCTAAGACGAGTTTGAGTCGGTTAGAAGAAGAAAGAAGAGATTTGGAAGCTTTTAAAAAGTCAAATTCTCTTTTTCTCGCTTTTCTGGACCGCTCTCGCTATAGCGAGTTAGTGCCCTCGCTACGGCGAGCTCGTGTCTATTCCAGACCTCTGCCTTCGCTATGGCTTCGCTACGGCGAGATCGTGTCTATTCTCGACCTTCGCTATGGCGTCGCTATGGCGAGATCGTGTCTGTTCCAGACCTCTGCCTTCGCTATAGCGTCACTACGGCGAGCAACTCTCTGGTCTCTATATGGAATGCCGCACTCGCTATAGCTAGGAACAATTTCGCTACGGCGAGCAACTCACTGGTTTCTGTATAGAATGCCGCACTCGCTATAGCGAGGAACATACTCGCTACGGTGAAGAGGCATTCTCGCTATGGCGATTCCATATCTCGCTATGGCGAGAAGACTTAGAAAATTCTCAGCTCTTCGAAAATTTTCCAGCTTCTTTTTTCCTTTCCTCTTCTCATTTCTTTTCTAGGTTGTTACACATATCATAAATATCATATGAAAGTATATTGTAACATCATGGCACTATGAAATCAAAGTCATGCTAGAACACTTTTCATGCCTTGAGAATACACATACACGTATTCTAAGATAAGCTAAGCAAACAATCATGCATGAGAGAAGGAGTGAGCTACCTTGGAAGTAATTACACATTTTTTCTCTTGAAATTCCCTTCCTTGCTTCGGCCACACATACACAAAAGTGTGGGGAAGATTTTTCTTGGCCTAAACACAATTTATGGAAGACAATTAGGTTCATAGAATCAATTCTAAGGCCACACAACTTGCTTGAACTCTAGCTTGATCTATAAACCTCATTATAGTTCCATAAATGCACCTAATGAAGCAACACCCCTCAAATAAATTCTAGGCTCCATTCCTTCCTTTCAAATATGATTCTTGACTCCTTTTAAGCCTCTTGCAGTCATCACACAATTAAAACTAAGAGCCTAACTACATGTTGCTTTTTTAGGTCACAATATAGAACATAAAGCACCAACTCACTTTCTATGGGTTTTAAATTTTTTCCAAGGCCTCCCCTCATTTTCATTCATCATATATGACTCTAGAATGTGCTTAGAAAAATTTAAAACTCTCCCTAGCTAGGAAAACCTCCCTTGGCCGAGACAGGGAGCATTTTTTATTTCCTTGGAGCTTTCTTTGTTTTCTCAAGGGAAGAAGCATATGGGGAGCATCCTAGAGATCTTAGGAACTCATTTAAACTCTTATTTATGCCTAAGAATCATCATACAAAATCATATTTTATAAGGTGCACTTGAAACCCTAGAAATTGCATCTTGAAATCTAATGGTTTTTGGTTAATTTCCTTTGCATATTCTTAATCTCCATACCCTTTTTCTTTAGATTCATCCTTGGTTCTGCCTAAAAATCAAGTCCTCCTAGGGTTTCTCATGTTAGGCAAAATGGAGGAGGAGAGGAACTAAAGGTACAACCATAGGAAGAGAAATTACCTAGTTTTCTTACTTTTTCTCACTTGAATCTTGCTTTCTCCAAGCTCCTCTCTTCAATCCGAAATTTCCCCTAAGTTTCTCCCTTAAATCAGATTTGTAAACTTCATTTTAATGAAAGGAAACAAAGGAGAATGAATGAAAGAAGGTGTGGATGGAAGAAAGCATGAAACACTACTAAGAAACCATACCTTAAAACTTAGATTTCTCCCTCTTCTTCTCTCTCTTTGGTGCGCCTAAACCCTAGCCTTCTTCTCTGAAATTGGGCAAAAAATTTTGAGTCTAAATGAAATAGAGAGTAGGGCACCACCTATTTATGGGGGAAGAGGAAGTATTTTTCAAAAATTTTCATTTTGCCCTTCGTTCTAAGTATTTTTGTTTCTCCTTTGTTTGAGCTTCTTTTTTAGAACTGTCTTTTCCATTATAAAATTTAGGTTCCCAATTTAGTAAAATGCCTCTGGAATCACTCAAATCGGAGCTAAAATCTTCCCAAACAAATCCATCAAGGTTCGGGCACACCGACATTGAAAAACGTCCACTGGAGGGGATTTAACTATCTTAGGTCTTCTCATAGTTTTCAAGGCCTCTGAAAACCCCAAAGAACTCAAAATGTTCATTTAAAAAGCCCTCCTATGTGAATTCTAAAATTTACTCAAAATTACAAAAATGTCATTACGTTTTGTAAGATTTCTATCAAAATTTGTTTCTTCATTCTAGCTTCATTTTTCCTTCCATCTGAGGCTAGGATTCTCATTTTTAGGAGTTTAGAATGTTACTCAAATTTTTTGGAACCTTAACTAATTCATTTCAGGGGACTTACTTTGAAAACACGCTTCTTTCCATCGTTTAACAAAAAGCAGTCGTTATAGTATTGTTAGTGCCATTACTCTTAAGAGTGGAAATAAAGTTCAAGGATCCTCAAACACCATTGCCATGGATAAGCTGGTGTCATTAAAAACACACATCGTACCAGATGAGTCTAAGAAAAATGAAGAGCCAAAGAAGATTTTGCCTTTCCCACATAGACTTACTTTGGGAAAGAGGTAAACAGAAGCAAAAATTAAGAAAAAAAATCTTAAAACTTTCAAGAATGTTGAGGTCAATATACCTTTATTGGAAGTAATCAAGACCATCCCTAAGTACGCCAAATTTCTTAAGGAAATATGTACCAACAAGAGGCGACTAAGAGGGAATGAAAAAGTTAATTTTGGCAAGAATATTTTAGCACTTATATAGCCAACAATGCTTACTAAATGTCAAGATTGGGGTACTTTTACAATTCCATGCACTATTGGAAATTTTGAGTTTTCTGATGCTTTGATTGATCTTGGTGCTACTATTAATGTTATGCCTAAATCAATGTATTTATCTTTATAAATGGAAGAATTGAAACCTACTGAAGGCTTGTGTAGCTAGCAAATAAGAGCATTACTTATCCTTTCGGAATGTTAAAGGATGTTTTGGTTAATGTAAAGGATTTAATATTTCCAACTGATTTTTATGTCCTTAACATGGAGGATGATAGATATAAGTCTCGTGGTCATGCCCCACTAGTCTTAGGTAGACCTTTCTTAAAAACTGCAAAGATAATTATAAATGTACATGAAGGTACTCTTCAAATGGAGTTTGCTGGTAATGTGATACAATTCAATATATTTGATGCCATGAAACACTCATGTGATGATAACTCTGTTTGTAATATGAGTTTGATATGCTAGTTGATGATGCAAGTACTGATTTTAGGGATAGCATGTTGAATATTCTTGTGATATTGCTGACTTGGATGATTCTCTTCATTATATATGCTCTAGATCTATTATATGTGATAAATGTACCCAGATTAGTACTTTCATTAAGAGTAAGGAGTTCCTCGCATGTACTAATCATCATGATTTTATGATTTCTTCTTTTTGTGATGATTTTATTGTTTATCAGCATGTGACTAATTTGGATGATTGTGCTGGTCTAGACCACTCCTCTGGTTCTAGACATGATGTGCACACCATTGTTTTCCCTGATTATTCTGATGCTACTAGATTTACTATTTCTTAGGATGTATTGCATGTTGATGTTTCTTCTGGATATGTTGACTATGCTAGTTCATCTATGTCCACTCTTAACTTGCCTACTATTAGTGGTACTAGATGTTGTATGACTAGTTCACCCAGTAATGATATTGATATTACTACTGTTGTTAGTTCTCTTGTTGATATTCATTCTGTTGATGTTCCCAAGGATGGAAAAGTTATTTTGTTCTATATGTGAGTTGTCTAAATAGGTATTTGGCATGGAAGAGATTGAGATTAAACCATTCATACCTTCAATTGAGCAAGCTCCTACCTTAAAGCTCAAACTGCTACCAGACACTCTCAAGTATACTTATTTGGAGAAAGATGAGAAGCTGCCAGTGATTGTAGCTAGTGACATTATCCCAGAGGAGGAAGAAAAGCTTATAGAGGTCTTGAGGAAGAGAAGACAAGCAATAGGGTAGACCTTGGCGAATATACCTGGCATTAGCCCTGATATGTGTATGCACCAAATTTTGTTAAAGGATAGGGTAAAACTAGTGAGACAACCTTAAGGGAGACTGAACCCACTTATTCTAGATGTGGTTAAAAAGAAAGTTTCTAAACTTTTATCTGCTAGTATTATATATCCTATTTTTGATAGTTAATAGGTTAGTCCTATGTAGGTAGTTCCTAAAAAGTCAGGGATTATAGTGGTCTAAAATGAAAATAATGAATTGGTACCCACCTGTATGCATAATGGCTGAAAGGTTTGCATTGATTATAGGAGGCTTAATTTAGTCACTAGAAAAGATCATTACCCCCTCCCTTTTATTGATCAGATGCTTGAGCATCTAGCTAAAAGATCTCACTATTATTTTTTGAATGGGTTTTCAAGTTATTTTTAGATATGCTTTGCCTCAGAGGATCAAGAGAAGACAATATTTACATGTCCATTTGGAACATTTACCTACAGAAGAATTCCTTTTGGTCTCTATAATGCCCTTGGAACTTTCCAGCAGTACATGGTTTTCATTTTTAGTGATTTTCTGGAAAATGGTATAGAAATTTTTATAAATGATTTACTATATATGGAAACTCTTTTGATAAATGTTTATCTAGTCTTAATAGAGTTTTAGCGAGATTTATGGAGAAAAACCTTGTGATTAATTTTAAAAAGTGTCATTTTATGGTTTGAAAAGACATTGTATTGGGTCATGTTGTTTTTGAACAGGGAATAGAGGTTGATAAGGCTAAGATAGATGTTGTCACTTCTCTACCATACCCGACATGTGTTTAGGAAGTCCAATCTTTCCTAGGACATGTAGGTTTTTATAGAAGATTTATACAGGACTTTAGTAAGATTGCTTTGTCATTATCTAAGCTATTACAAAAAGATGTTGATTTTCATTTAATGATGCATGTAAAATAGCTTTTGATAATCTTAAGAAAAAATTGACTTTCCCTTCTATTATTCAAACCCCTAATTGGAATCTTCCATTTGAGCTCTTATATGATGCTTCTAATTATGTTGTTGGTGCAATTTTAAGTCAGAGAGTGAATAAAAGGTCCCATGTGATAGCTTATGCATCCAAGACTCTAGATGGGGCTCAAGTAAATTATACAACCACTGAAAAAGAATTTCTTGCTATTATCTTTGCTTTGAATAAGTTTAGATCTTATTTACTTGATACTAAACTAATTATTTTTATTGATCATGTAGCCTTGAAATACTTGCTAAAGAAGCCTGATGTGAAACTAAGATTGATTAGATGGATGCCATTGCTTCAAGAGTTTGATATTGACATCCAAAATAAACGCATAGCAAAAAACTTGGTGGTAGACCACTTGAGCTAGATTGAGGCTCCAAAGGTAGATTCTTTACCCATTGATGATGATTTCCCTTATGAGCATTTGTATGCTATGCATAATTTCTACCCATAGATGCAGACTTAGTATCTAGCTGCTTCTGAATTGCCTATTGACTTGAATAAACATCAATTGAATAAGTTTAGGAGTGAAGCTAGATATTATATTTGGAATGATCCACACTTGTGGAGACTATGTAGTCACCAAGTGATTAGACATTGTGTGCCTAATATAGAATTTCATTCTATCTTGAAATTTTGTCACACACTTGCATGTGGAGGTCACTTCAGTCCAAAATGCATAGCTAGGAAAGTCTAGATGGTGGATTATATTGGCCTACCTTGTTTTGTGATGCCTTTGATTTTTGCAAAAGATATGTTAGGTGTCAACAAATAGGTAGTATATCTAGGATAAATGAAATGCCACAGCATCCCATTTTGTTTTATGAAATCTTTGATGTTTGGGCCATTGATTTTATGAGACCTTTTCCTACTTCTTTTAGCTTGCATACATTTTACTAGCTATTAATTATATCTCGAAGTGGGTGGAAGCAAAGCCCATTAGGACTGATGATTCTTCGTGGTCGTAGAGTTTATTCACTCTCACATTTTTTGCAAGTTTGGTATCCCTAGAGCCATTATTAATGACCAGGGCACTCATTTTTACAACTAAAGTATGCAAAGCTTGCTTAGCAACTATCGTGTTGTGCATAAAGTAGCTACTCCATATCATCCTCAAACAAATGGCCAGGTAGAGATTTCTAACTAGGAGGTGAAGCAAATTTTGGAAAAGACAGTATAGTTGAATAGGAAGGATTAGAGCAAAAAGCTAGATGATGCACTTTGGGCCTATAAGACTGCATATAAGACTTCTATTGGCATGTCACCCTATCAGCTGATATTTGGGAAAGCTTGTTACTTACTTGTAGAAGTGGAGTACAAAGCTTATTGGGATGTAAAGAAATGCAATTTGGAGTTGAATAGAGCAAGGTCTTATAAAAAATTCCAACTCCAAGAGCTTGAAGAAATCTATTTGAAAGCCTATGATAATGCAAGGATCTATAAAGAAAAGACAAAGGCTTTCTATGATAAGATGATTGCAAAAAATGAGTTTGTAGTTAGACAAAAAGTTCTACTTCATAAATCCTGCTTAAAACTCATGCTAGGTAAGCTTTATTATAAATGGGAAGGTCCTTATATTGTTTCTTATGTTTTTCATTTTAGTGCAGTAAAGCTTGTGGATGAGTAGGCTAGAGCTAAATTTAAAATCAATGGACATAGACTCGAGCACTTTCATGAAGGAGTTTTAAAAGATGACAAGGAGGAGCTCCTACTTCAAAACCTACCCTGATTACCCAATTGTACACTTTCCCTTTCACTTTTTATATTGTATTGTCTTTCTTTTGGATTAGATCTTGTGCTGGCATTAAAGACAATGCAATGTTTAAGTGTGGAGGGGAGCATTCAAATAAAATTTTTAGTTTTGCTTTGTTTTGGTTAGTTGATTTTTCTAGGCTTTTAGTCTTTTGTGTTGCTTTTGAAGTTTTATGTTGTTTTTGTGTTTTTGAAAGCTTAAAAAAAAAACTTTATTTTTGTGGAAATTGCTATTGATAAAGTGATCGTAGCTTTGATATATCTCGCTTTGATAGGAAATTGATTTTGTGTTAAGAATGCAAGTTAAGTGGTAATTAGCTTAGCTTTAATGAACAATGATGATGGTCAATTTACCTTGTGAGATTTTTGTGCCTATTAATGTTCATTTCTAGTGCACATCTTCTATCTTGCTCTTACTCTAGAACTTGGCTTGAATCTTATTTAAGGCCACATTTATTCATTTGCCATACATGAAAAGGATTAAAGCATTCATTCTTGCTTTGTTTTGTGTTAGCTAGTGTGATAATCCTAACTTTTAATCATCATAATTAAGGTTAAGTACGCAATTAATAATCATAATTCAGGGTTGAAAATCATTACAACTATTGCATTCGAAAAATGTAGGAAAATTTGAATCTTAATATTATTAAGGTCATCAACCAAATAATTACAAGCATCATGTACACAAGGGAAACAAACACTCATTTATAAGCTTTTGATTCTATTACCCATTAATTCCAACTCGCAAGAATCTTCCACTAATGTTTCTAAGTCATCCCTTGAGGTTACCATAGGAAGAACTAAGTTTTCTAGGTTAGAATGAGAGCTTGGGATCGTTAGCTGAATGTCCTTGTGTCGTAGTCAATTGCTCTCGGGTTCACTCTTTATCTTCTACATGGCGTCGCGGCGAGTTAGCCTTCTAGAACCTACCTCGCTCGCCTCTTATTATTGCCTACGGTCAATTCCCTCTTTCACCGTGACTAATTCTCTGGAATGCCTGACACAATTTCACAAAAGTTCACCACGGCCAATTCCCATTTAGCAGCAACGAATTACCCTCTGGACGACTCCTAGTTTGGCTTCTCACATTTTGCTTTGGCTAATTCCACCTTTTGAGATAACAAATTTCTCTCTGGTACTCTCCCTGGGCAACATCACCTCTATTAGCCATGGCTAATAATATTTTAGCTGTGGCAAAATGCCTTCTGATCCTACTACTCCTAAAATCTTGTCTCATACTCTCTACTCTCCCTTCAATGACACCTTAGGGCCACTCTACCTTAATTGTGGGGCTCCAATAGCTTTCATTAGCCTAATTTATCAGCTTATCCATCGTTACTAGTTCAAGACTTAAATGTTATCTCTACTCCTCCAACTTCCCTATATCAGCAAGTCCATAGAGTAATAACAGTAAAAGTTCATGAACTATCACCCATTATCATTCAATAAATAATCCATTTAGAAATTTCATATATCACTAGTTTAAATTGATATCTGATGTATCAAATGATTACAGTCCCTATGCTTGGCAATTCATTATGCAATGCAGTAATTACATAAAACTAGTAGTCTAGTCATACGAATATAATCTGACAAGGTTTCCAAACCTACCTACTACCAAACCACATAATAAACTTCTATTAATTTTTTCCATGCCACTAAAAGGTCTGGTTCCTGAAAATGTTAGCCCACAATCAGGGTGAGATATATAATCTCAGTAATAAGGATCAAATTTCATATATATGTACAGATTAATTAATACAATGCAATTTCATATGATTAATACTAGAACCATCAATTCAATTTATAAATGAACTAGTTGAGCTACTAATGACTACTGTGCCATACCAGCAATCATACAGAATATGTTAATGGCCAATAATACCAAGAGAGATCCATCTACGGCACCTACTCCATAATGAGTACAACTAGGGCTCAGTGCATTTGGGGTCTGATCACAACCCAGTGCTCGATCGAAGCACATGCATGTGTGGTAGTCGCACCACAGCTCCACTATGGACTCACAAGATCCAATCACAATAACAATTCAAATAGTCAACCAATTATTTAGCATTTCAAAATCATATATGTGCAAACAATACCATATTAACATGAACATATACATGGAATTAGAAAATTAACCCCGGTTACATCAATAAAGCCAATTACTCATCCTCTAACTACCATCATGATTCAAAGCATACCATGCCTAACATAAGCATAATCATCATTATTCAACTACCATTAGTAAGGAATTTTTCTATCATAGATTAATCTTAACAAAAGTACATTAAGAACTTCTTACCCGAGCTTTCCAAGGGTCTACTGCACCAATTCAAAGTCACAACAACAAGAACTCATAATGGGTCACTTCTAACGTATCCATTTTTGCACATGTAAAAGCCATGCACCAAAAGTTAGTCCAAATGATGGAAATTCTATATATATACCACACAAGAGAAGAAGGAACATTTACCCATTCACCCAAGAGGTCAAATGGATTAGGTTGAACCTTAACTACTAAGAACACGCTATGAGCCATCCTTAAAACTTGGATTTTCGCACATGGAATCAGCCATATACTAACGTTAGCTTATAACATGAAATCTGAGCAAGATTACACCACAAAATGAAAGCAAACTTTTACCCCATGGTTCCACTAACTTCAAACTCTGAAAATCTTGCAAGGAATCACCCAATACCAAGTTTCAGATTTGAGAAGGAGATGAAAATGTCTAAAACTAGAAATTAATCAGACCAAGATGAAGAGAAGAATGAGAGGGTCAAGTTGTATATTACTCACCTTGGCCAAATCATCCTCTAGGAGTCAAAAATGGAGCTGCAATGTTGGTAGAACCCTAGCCTCCCTTAATCCTCCGAATTTCCTCCCTTACCTCTTATGTTTTCTGCTAAATAGGGAGGGAGGCTGCTGAACCTTTAGGGTAATTAGGGGAAATGGGCCAACCCATCAGCCCAGGGTCCATTTAGGCTCATTTCTAGTCATTGGGCCTTTGTTTGGAGAGGTGGGTTGCAGAACACGTTGGATTAAAGTGAAGTGTGGTAACCTTAAGGCCCAAATTCTAGTGGGTTCAAAGGTTGGTGTTAGTTGGGCTAAGTCTCATGAGTTGGGCTTCAGAGTTATAATTGGGTCAGGCCAAATTTCAATAGTCAATCCAATTTGGGTCTGTATAATGTGTGTTGGGCCAACTATAAGGACTTATGTAAATTGGGTCATGGGTCTTTATTTCACTAAATTAAATTGGGCCATTGCTAGATGATCTCTCTTAGCCTAAGTCTCATGATAAGGAGTTGGGCTCACACCCAAAATCATTGGACCTCCATAAATCCTTATCCATGGCTTACTCAAATTAAATTTTGGGCCCAAATTAAGCTTTAATCTAATTGAAATCTTAAACTCATATTAATAACTTATTTCTCTATAAATTTTCATTCATATACTTACCCAATTATTCCATAATAATTATTCTTAATTAGTCTAAATACATTATTAACACCTTAATTAATTTTAGGGTGTTACAGCTAGAGCTAAATTGCCATCCCTTGTGTGTTTTATCCATTTGCTTAACCCCATTGAGCTATGAACATTTTCTTTCTACCCTTTTAGCCATGAAAAGCAAATAATTATTCTTCCTACCTTGATTAGAATACTTTTGATTATTAAGAGCTTTGTATCTTGTTAAGGTGGGTGGAGATGCATTTTTCACATCAACTTTAGGCCATGTGTTTATTCTTTTTGGAAATATACCAAGTTAAAAAAAAGATAAAATGAAAAATGAATGACACTTTAAGGCCTTTAAGAAAAAAGGTGAGACAAGTCCAACAACCATGAAGAGAATGGGTGAGACCAATCCACTTACTTGACAAGCCTATGTATGCTTTGTATGACTTATTCAAATGCCAAGAATGTTTCTTGAATGATCATACATTCCATTATGCTCATGCATGTATTTTTAAGACATGAATTGCATTCTTTATGTGTGATTGAAAGGGAGATGAACTATTGGGATTCTTTGAATCTCATTCCCTCCTCTCTAATATTTTAACATGCTAGGTGGACCAAATAAGCAAGGTAATGGAAGCCACCAAGTGGGGAGATGAGAGATTCACAAGAAAGTGCCTTGTTTTGCTTCTTTTATTGCCATACAAATGATATATGATGTAATCCTATGATGGAATTGTTATGTAATTATTTAAACATGTTAATTATCCAAATGTTTGATTATGTATGAGTTTTAATACCAAATGAATGGTAATATGCATTTTGGGTAGTGAATGGCAACTTAAGGCATATGGTTTCTTGTGTATGGCATGGGGTGAAAGAATGAATTTTTAATTTTTGGGTTTATGCACCTTTGAGACATGCTTAGTAGACTATTTTGGTGCTTCCCTACGTACTCAAGTGGCCATGGTAGCCTTAGAAGCTAATATGGACCATTTGAACCCTTTGTAAGACTTAAAAGTGACTATTTCACAACCTCAAGTTAAAATCTAACCAATGAATGGATTTGCTCATGAAATTTGGCATGTATATAGATCTTATCCAAAGCTTTTTGAAAAGTCAAAGACCAGATTATTTGGAGTTCTGTGGAATTAATTATGATTCTTTTAAGTTGGCAATTTTTTTGCTGAACTGATACAAACACTGTTTATTTGGTCAGTTGCTTGGGCTGTGTCATTCTAGGGCCAAATGATGTCCAATGCTTATAAACTTTTATAGCTAGAAACTAAATATGATAATATTTCTATGGCCACTGAGATTACCCCAATTGGACCTCTGAGCAGGGTGATATAAATTTTTGAAGTTAGAGGACAATACCAGTAATGATAGTTGACCTCTGGTACTATTCTATCAATTTTTTATGGCTAGCAGCCCCGGTTGTGATCTAGATACATTTTTAACATAAAGTAGACATCTGTATCTTTCTAAAATAGTAAAGTATGCTTAATTTTAATTTTCTAGAATTAGTTATGATTTTTCAAAATTCATGTAAATATGCTAGAATTTCTGGCTGAGGCTGCACCTATTGTTTTTATATATCCACTTCCTATGCTCGAGTTTTAGGCCACTTTGTGATATGTGTAAAGTCCCACATTGGATAGGAAGGTCCTGGGCTAAGGCCTTATAGTGGGGGCGAAGCTCTCCCCACCAACGACACACTTTTCTCTTGAGCGAAGCATGGGTAACCAAGCCCTCGAAGCTCGGGAGAAGACAAAAACCTTAGGAGCGCGTGCTTGCACTGCAACCAAGGAACAATACCGTTGGAGGCTCTATAAGTGTGTTGGTATCAGAGCTGCCCTAACCGCATGTGCAACCCGAGGACGGGTTGGCCTCCAAGGGGGGTGGAATGTAAAGTCCCACATCGGATAGGAAGGTCCTGGGCTAAGGCCTTATAAGTGGGGGCGAAGCTCTCCCCACCAACGACACGCTTTTCCCTTGAGTGAAAGATGGGTAACCAAGCCCTCGAAGCTCAGGAGAAGACAAAAACCTTGGGAGCGCGTGCTTGCACTGCGACCAAGGAACAATACCGTTGGAGGCTCTATAAGTGTGAGCCTCCAACAGTATTGTTCCTTGGTCGCAGTGCAAGCACGCGCTCCCAAGGTTTTTGTCTTCTCTCGAGTTTCGAGGGCTTGGTTACCCATCCTTAGCTCAAGGGAAAAGCGCGCCGTTGGTGGGGAGAGCTTTGCCCCCACTTATAAGGCCTTAGCCTAGGACCTTCCTATCCGATGTGGGACTTTATAATATGGTTTTAAGTTTTATTGGTGTAATTAAATATGAAAATGAGTTGGATGAGTTCATATGATCCACGGGACACCGAATGAAAAATTTATCCTCTACACAACGCAAATTTATTCATTATTTTTAATGTCATTCTTTTGCCTTCTTGTGAAATGCATGGGATAAGGCATGGAAATAGCATGAGATAAGCTAGAGAAACCTGGTGTTACAGATATCTCTTGCTATTGTTTTGGAGTGGAGAAAAGAGAAAGCACCATGTCTATCCACATAGCAAACTTTCTTCACACACATGCTCGAGTTTAAGTGGAAAATGGGAAGAAGCTCACGTGGGAAGGAATAAATGAAATGGGTAGAACCTGTGAGAGAATAAAGAGGCTGGCCCACTAATTAAAAAGAATTAAGAACTTGGGTAGAAGAGAGGGAAAGGAAGAGCATGCTTCATTTCATTCTAACACTCATCCATTCCCTCACATTGACACATGCATGGCTTCACTCACTAACCCGCACAGTAGCTTGCATGGGCAGCAAGCATACACGTAGGCAACTTCACCATAGCTCACATTAACACACACAAGACACATTCTGGATGAATCACACACAAAACACATGCAGTTGCAACTCACACTCAAGGCACGAAGATCTAGACATGAGACTCTCACACATAGCTACACTCCATTTACTTAAGCACAGGCTAAAGCAAGCCACAGTTTCTCCACTCACTAAGTTGCACACATTAGCGCACGAGGAGCCATACAGAAGCATAGGTACAGTAGGCAGAAGCATGTGGAGAGGAGCAAGGAGGTGAGAGACTCAAGCTTGGGTCATGGAAACACATTCAGAACATGTGAAGAGGTTGGATAAAGCAACTTATACACTCAAGTAAGCAAGAAACAAGCTTAAGTAGAAGGGAATGACTAAGAGAAAAAGAAGTTGAATGTGGCTGAGGTAGAGGAGAGTCACGAGACCGAAGCTACTATTTGAAAGGGATTAAAGGATCAAGTCCACCTAAGAAGATGACTCGGTTTTGACGTGAATGAGCTAGAAGAGGACTCTCAGGTTCCAGGAGTGAAAGAGCAACACATACCAGCTACAGGATATGAGACATGGCACGGAGAAGAGAAGAAAAAGCTTCTCATGGGTTAGGGAAATAAAACATGAAAATAGAGCAAGTAAGAGGATTTTTCACATGGAAAACACGCAAATGTAGAGCAACCCATGCCACAAATATTGCGTGCATAGCTACTGGACTGGAGGCAACAATTGAAGCTTAGGAGATAACGTGGAAGTGAATAGAAATGACGTGGAGAAGTCACAAGTTCAGAAAGATGCATGAACGAAGCTTGAGGAGGAGATTCATGTGATAAATAAGGAGATACACAAGCAATCTTTGAAGTGGAAAAATACACATGATGCATCAGCAAGAAGCAAGGGAATGATTGGATAAAAATTTCTCATGCTTCTCACAAGCAGTAGCTGAAAAGTGATCCAAAAAGAAGCACGTGAAGGGCACGAGTTGGAGAAAAAAAAGCTAGGGCAGAACGCTAGGGATGGGAGAGCATTCATGGAGAGAAAACGATGAATTTTGACCTCCAGAGAAAAAAGCGCAAGACTTCCTTTAATCAGCTCAATGGCCTTAGCTTCTTCTTTCCTCTATTTTCTTTCATCCATCTCTTCCGTGATAGCTTAAAATTGACTGGTTAACTAGCTAAAGATATAACTTTTATTGATGAAGATTTGATCTCCAAGATGCATCTCCAATTTGAAAAAACTCTTTTCTCTCCATCCTTTACTTTTAGCTTTAGTTTCTTTGTTAATTTAACTAGGTTTAGCTTGTTAATTAGAGAATTTGGTGGATGAATGTACTTGATTAATTTGCTCTATGATTTAATTGTAATCTCACATTTGAATATTAATTTTGATGCCTAAGTGTTTGTAGAAATTCCAGAATTAATGGTTATCCAATTTGCTAGTCAATTCCTCTTGTTTTTAGGTCAGTTAGTGCAATGGTTATTGGATTAAGTGGCTAAACTTTTGTATGATTATTGTACTTGAGAAATTCTCTAATCTAATTGGTTAACTAACATCTTTAAGTAGATTGTTTAGCTGCTTTAATGAGCATTTAGGTTCTGTCTTAGTGTATTCTTATTTCTAACTTAAGTAATTAATCTTTCAAGGTTCTTTATAGTTGCAAGTTTCTTGAATCATTAGTGATTTGAGTCTTAGATGGTAATTCAAAAATCTTTATAAAGAATACATTGAGAAAGTAAGAGTTTAAATCCAAATTTTGGTACATTAAAAGGGAGCAAGGATAATTGAATTCTAGGAAGTCCATCCAAAGGCTAGTTACCATACTTTTCTTAATTGTTGCCAACACTTAGTTTTTAGCTTTTAATTTGTGTTACTTTCTTTAATTCAATTAAAATTTAGTAATTCAAAACCCCCTTAAACACTTTTTATTTAATATCACTTGGAGAACTTTTTCACAAATAATTAGAAGCAAAACTCCTTAGGAAATGACCTAGGTTGAAGTATTAACTACAAACCTTTAATCAGCCTAGTTTTATTTGTGGTTGCGTGACACAATCATCATAGCCTAAATCGTTTCCCTTAAAAATGTATTTTAATATTTAAAAGAAGCCCTCTAAGTATGAGATGAACCTAAAATCTACCTAATTAAAGGGGGTTTTGAATTAATCAAACTAACTAGAATTTAAATTGAATTAAAGTTCCTAACTACTACCTAAACGCATGAATTAAGAAGCAACTAATGGAGATATGACTAGCTTTAGAATTATCTCTTGGTATCCACTATCCTTATTCTAATTCAATTATCATTAGTTCTGGTCTAAGATTTTCTATTTGTGTTCATGTAAGTTATCTTGAGTAACCACACAAGACTCAAGACATTAACAATTTGATATTGAATTAAAATCTTAACTCTACATTGAATCATTAATTCTTATCTTTAGGATCAATAAATACTTAATTTGAGTGATTAATCAATTAATTAGCCTTTAAATTTCTACCTTAAGATGTTTAATTAACTAATTAAACTCTAAAGAATCCTCAATTCAAACAATTAAGCACACAATTTTTATCATGTATTTCATCAAATACCTTGACTGCACATATGAAAAATTGAAGGAAAATGGAAAATCTAGCATTTAAATCAATCTATTAATCATTAATTACTCTCTTGATTGATATCTAACCAACCAGCTATCAATTATAAACCACACTAATCTTAATCAATTACAAGCTCAACCAAGCAAGTTTAAGAATAAGAATTGATGTAACGAGAGAGAGAAAAAATGAAATAGGAATCTTAGCCCAATCCCTTGACAATCTCCTTAGATTCAAGCTTCAATCATGGTCTTCATCCTAGCTAGCCACAATAGGGAATTAGTGGTTCGTGGAGTGGAAATTGATGGAGGAAGAATGGAGGTATGAGCCACGGCTTGAATAGGATGCATGGATGGAATAATGAGTGGTGTTCTGGATGATGGAATGGATGCTTGATTCGTGGATGATCCCCCTTTTTTCACGTGCTGTCCTGAGCTTATTTTTATCCATTCCCATATGAGCCCTCTTCTTCCTTTTATGTGTCACGTGTTTAGCTCTCTACATCAAAACCCTACCTTTTGCTTAATTTTGTGGGCCCCTCGTACATGTGAGCAACATGTTAATGTATTATAGAATATGGTTCATGCTCTTTACCTTAATCGCATTCTAAATGCCCTCCTTTACATAAGATTCTAGTGCATTATTCTTTCTCTTCTAATCCAAACTTGAGCCACCTTCTCTCCTCACGTGTTTTCATGAAGCTCCTTTCGCGTACGTCTTCCTTCTCTTTATCTCTCACATATGCTCCCTCCAGCCCATGCCTCTCTTTTCTTCTCTTCTTAATAACCTTCTACTCGAGTCTCCTCCTTTGTGTACGAGACCCTGTGAGCATTTGTGTGCGCATGATGGAGATGTTACATGGTTGAGAGATAGCTCATGTGGGTGATTCATCTAG
Source organism: Erythrophleum ivorense (assembly GCA_026724425.1). NCBI lineage: Eukaryota > Viridiplantae > Streptophyta > Magnoliopsida > Fabales > Fabaceae > Erythrophleum > Erythrophleum ivorense. Next base: position 29,547,418 of record JAIUCV010000008.1, read on the forward strand.
CTAGCCACATGGAAACCTTCTGCCTGTGTTTTGCTTCTTTCTCCTCATAAACCCGTGAATGGAGTGCATGGAGAGCTTATGTGTGTACTAAACATGTATGTAAATGGTTCTGTGCATGTTTTTATTCATCCACATGCCTCTTTTCTGGGTATTCAAGCATGAAATGCCTTCTCTCTCTGCCCGTGTGTGGGTTTATGTGTTTCCTTCTATGCAAGAGAGCTATGTTGCTAAGTGTGCTACCTTCCTCCTTCTCACATTTCATGTTTCTCCTCCTTGAAAAGCCAAAAAACCCGTAGCTTCCCAATCTAGGAACCTGAGGCTCTTATACATGTGCTTTGGAAAACATAGTGGGAATATCTTCGTGTGAATGTGTGTTTGCTACAAGTGGGTCGAGACTGTGAGAGAATGGCTGGAAGTGTGATGCTTCTGTGGCTAATCATTCTCTCTTCATGTATCCATTTCAGAGTCCATGCACGTGCTTCTTCAATCACCTTTTGCCCTCCATGTCCGTGCCTACCTATTGATGCATATGGTGAATGAACCTATGGCTTTATGTGAATGTGAGGGGGTGTGTTTCTGCCACGTGAATATGTGTCTTCGTTTCCTTCTTGAACATGAAACTCCCTCTTCTCTCTTGCATCAATTGTTGCTTATGTTTGTGCATGGCTTTTGGAGTGGGCAAAACCCATGTTTCTTATATTCTTAAGCTCGTGTGACCTCTTTTCTATTGTTCACATGAGCTATTGTGTGTGTGATGAGAGTTGTCCATGTTTTGATTCCTTACATGCAAAAGCTATGAGCTAACGTGGATGTAAGAGAGCCTTGGAGTGTGTGATATGAATATAATGCATGAGTCTTCAATTCGTGCCATTCCCTTCATATATCCACTTCAACTCCACTTTTTTTTTCCATTAAAAATTGTACATAAATCATAGAAGATATTGAGTAGGAAAATTTACAAACTTATTTTAAATGAAATTTATGCATTAAAATCTAATAATTTTGCAAACAAATTCCTAAAATGCAGAAATGGCCAATAAAATCAAATATCCTCCAATTAAATCAATCAAGCCTTAATTTATTATTAAAATGCCCAAATTAAGGAGAATAAAATATATAGAAAAGGTGTTTATCAGGGCCATCCAATGTCCAAAATAGTTCATAAATCAAGATCCAATATCAAGATACAGTATAGCCATAAAGGACTCGTTTAGGTACACGAGAGGCTTAATAAAGCCCAATAAGTCCAAATAGGTCCAAAATATCTAAATAGCCCTCACCGGTCCTAATTAATTATTTTAAATATTTTAAGTATCTTTTTTAATTAAAATTGGACATCCAACACCACAGCAGCTATCCAACATCAACGTTGGCATATACAAGGCTTATCCCCTGATTAAGGTAATTCTGCTAGGATTCATTTCAGCTAGTCCTTTACTAAATAACCCGCTACTATTCAAATATGAAATTAGGCAATATATTACCAGAGCAAATATTCACCATTTCTTCAATAATCAACATAATACTTCATAACATTATAATTTGCACAAATAAGCTCCAAAAATTCCAAAATAAATATTAGTATATTCCATATAGCATGGAGAATATACTAAACCATATTGATCATCCAAAATTCATCAAATCACATAATTCAAAATTTAAGAAGTTCATGGTCAACACTTTTTCCCAAAAAAGTTGACTTTTTATATAGTTATCCATAATTCATTAAAATTTTACTATAGGCCTTATTTTTAGACTATAGGCCTTTATTTTTGGTATAGATTAACCTAAATCAATTAGATTTTGAAAAGCTCTTCCCTAACTATGTTAAGTATGTGTTTGGCCAAACTTAGGGTGTGTGTGTGGAGGTGTTGTTTTCTTTTTTCTTCCCTTGCTAAATGGCCAATAATACATAATCAAGGGAGATAAACAAAATTCTTAAGTCAATTTCTACAAAATTATAAGATTTCTCAAGCTTGTACCAAGATGAAATTCAAGGAATAACTTGCCATAATCTTTATGAAAATCAAGATTATATTAATCAATCTCTCATTTAGGCTTTCGTCCATCAATTTCCAATTTATTTCCTCTTCAATTTCTTCCATGGCTTCTTGAAATTCAAAGGTCCACAATTTGTAGGAAAATCTCCAAAATTAGAAATTTTCTTGAAGTATATGAATCCATAAGCTACATATATGTATTCTTCATCCTTTCTTGGCATGGATTCATAAAACAACAAGAATTCCCATTTCCTTCTTGCCATGGCCAAAACTCAAGGGAGAAAGGAAGAGAAAATTCATGGAGAAAAATAGAAGAAAAATAGAGAAGAAGAGAAATACTTTATGTTACCTTGAATCTGTCATGTTGTTTTCCCCTGGTTGTCTTCTCTTTTCTTTTTTCTCCTTTCTTCTTCTTCTTCCTCGATTGTGGCTCTCCTTCTCTTTTTCTTTCTTTTTTCTGGCTGAATGGGTGTGTGTTGTGATACCATATTCATATATCATTTAATTTGCAGCACAATTGGCTAAAGGCATCCATTTTTATGAAATAATTACTTCTCGCAGTAGAAAGTATTGTTATTAAAAGCCAAATTAATTCATTTTTTATTAAATGAACCATTTGGACTTACTAACCTCATCTTCCATCCTTAACACACTTATTTAAGTAGAAACATTACTATTTGAAGCATGCATTTCAGGTTTGGGCCATACATATCAAATTCAAGATCACACTCTCAATTATGGTAAAAAATGGTGTCAAGATAGCATTAAATGGTCCAAAATGACTTACTACATGAACCATGACCATTTAAGCATGTCCAAGAGCTCAAACACAACATATAGAAGCATTATAGTAGGTCCAAATCATTATGGAACTTAAATTAAGCATCCCACTTGTTCATATACACATGGATAACATTGCTCAAGAATGTCAAAAACTCACATTCTCATACATTTGGCTTTATATCCATTACATACAATATATCCATATACTTTTACATATGATCAAAGATTTACAACTTATAAATAACTTATACATACATACTTTGATGTTAAATTACATCAAAAGCTATCATATTGTCAAAGTAATATAAATTATACTCTTTGGCCTTCATTTTTGCTTCCATGAGCATCACCGAGACAAGATTAGATGGAAAGTGGGAGAGAGTGAGATTCAAAAAATTTCAATAGCTCATTCACTCTTTCAAGCAAGCATATATGGCATATTATCATGTCAAAGAACACAAGTATGCATCAAAAGCTTCCAAGAACTAATTATAAACATATTTCAAAATCACATAAACATGTCAAGATCAAAATCAAGCTTTAAAGACTTTTGGTCTAACTTTACCCTATTATTTGGAACTTTTAGATTAGCCTTACCTACTTTTTAAGGAATTTTAACTTAGCCCTACTCATTCTTGAGATTTTTGGCTTCACCTCACCTAATCCAAGGGACTTTTGGCATAACGTCACCCATAAAAGTTAATCTCGCGTTCAAAACATAATTCAAGAAGCATAGTGGTACCAAAGCATCAAACCAATAGCTATAAGCATGTTTTACAATTCAAACACACAAACAAGCATTCAATGACAATCAACAACCAAGAAATGCATAAAAGAATGGATGAAGAACTACCTTGGTTCAAGAAACAATCTTTTCCTTGATTCCTTTAGCCGCTTGGTTCGACCTCACATGCACACTTGGAGTAGGTTTGATTTGCTTGGTCTAGACATATCAAACAAGACACAAAATACATTAATGAAACAATCTCTAGCCTCACATAAAGCTTATACAAGCTACTTTTAGCTTATGGCATGCTTATGGTTCCATACAAGGGCATAACAAAGTAACTCATATAATTCATGATCTTGGCTCCAATTTCTCACTCAATCTAAGTCACATTACTCCATTTAAAGTCATTAGAGTCATCATAAGCTCATTTTAAGGAGCTAAATATCAAATTACTTCTTTATGTCTAAAGGAATCTTACACTTCCAACTTTCAAAATGTGGTTTCTAAATTCAAATCAATGGTTCCTTTGGTGTTTATTATTCATTTCTAGATCATTTCTATCCCTGGAATCAAAGAAAATGCTCCTTAGGTGCATGAAACTCATCTTGGCTGAAACATACCCTAAGTGAAGAGCCCATGGAGTTTTCTTCAATTTTTTAGGGAAATTGCCACATGTGAAGCTTCCTAGATGTCTTAAAAACTCAAACATGCTCTTACATAATTTAAATTATTACTAAAAAGCTCCATAAATCTTTAGGTGCAACCAAAACCTTAATCTCTATAACTTATTATCTATATGTTCTTTTTGGATTCTAATTACTCCATATGATTTCTCATGCTTCAAAACTCCAATTCCTATCAAGTTTGGATCAAAATAGTCCCTTACATATGACCCTTATTCTGGCTGAACACATAGAGGGGGAGGGGAGCCAAGAAGAAGTAATTTCCCATAGCAAAGCTTACCTTGTTTTCAAGCTTTCTAAGAGAGCTTTTAAAAGCTTCTAAGAATTCTTCTAAATTCTCTCTTCCCCTTACTGAACTAGCCATAAAACATCACTAATTAAGTTACCAAAACCATGAGAAAAAAGAGGAGAAAGAGGAGAAGAAGTTTAATGAAGGACGAAGCATGAAAAGTGAGGAATTCTTATACTTTTTGCTTGGATTTTCTTCTTCTTCTTTCCCCCACTTGGTGCACCATTCAGGACTGCCCTTGAATCTATTTTGGTCTAGAGAAATGTTAGTTAAGAGGAAGGAGAGAAGTGGGATGTGATTTTAAAGGGGTGGAGGCTCACTTATAACATTTTTCAAAATTCTAAGTTAGTCTCTCATCTTAGTTCTTTTCATTTGGGCTCATTTTAATTATTTTTTAAAAACTATCTTTTTTATTATAAAATTTAGATCTTCTAATTCATAAAATGCCTTTAGTTTCACCCAAATTGAATTTAAAACCTTATCAAACTATTTGGTCAAGGTTTTGGTCAACTAACACTCTAAAATGTATATTAGAGGTGTTTTAACCATTCTAAGGGTTCTTATAATTTTTAGGGCCTCTAAGAATCTCAATTTTCTCATTTAAAGATTTTTTCTTTGAGTTTTTTAAAAGTTATCCAAAATTACAAAAATGTCATTGCCTTCTACAGCTCTCCATTTGGCCATTTTGGCTCTAATTCTAAGCTAGCCTTAGGCTCTAAACTATATTTTAAATATTCTAATTAACATCATAATCTCATTTAGAGTTAATTTGCTTTGCTTTAAAGTGTTCTAGTATCAGTTTATCAGGTTCAATTTAGTTTCTGAATTATCGATTATTACATGTGTGTAGGCCATGAAGTATGTGTGTACTTTTAATGAATAGCTAAGATTTAGCATGGTTTTATAATGTTGAATCCAAGTGTTTAGATTAAATGGATGGCTAGGATTTAATTTTGATTTTAGAGATTAGATGTGAACTTTTGGATTAGATAAATGGTTGTGATTTAATCCTTAAAGTATGAACAATTCTAAACCATTGGATTGTTTTAATGGTTAAGATCGTATCGTTCATTGTGGATGAATATCTACTATTAGATCTTTTTTTTAGTTATAATCTAACTACAAGTACTATCTTGTTTGGTTAAAGTAACTTAATTGGCTGCTTGACATTTATTATAACTAATGTAAGCAACAATGTGAATAGTAATTTTTTCATAAAATGTGTGATCACAATCTTTTATTGAGATTTGTTGACATAAGCATCATTATTGCTCCGTAAGATGTGCAATCTCTAGAAATTTCCCCTACACATGGCGCTACATCATTAATTTCCCTACATATAGCACCACGTCATCTCCTTCCCAACCAAATTTAACAAAAATGCCCTCATTTCATCGATGTATCTCTTCATAGGTTCTCTATAATATTTTACTCAGCCTATATTCTTTGAGTTGTTTGCTATATTTTAATATTATTTAGGCTTATGTGTGTAATGACCATAATTTCTAATCATTGTAATTAAGGTTAAATACGTGATTAATAACTATAAATCAGGCTTACAAGACATTACGACTAATTACATTTGAAAAATACAGAAAAATTTGAACCTTAATGTTATTAGGGTTATCAACCAAATAATTACAGGCATTCATGTACACAAGGGAAACAAACACTCATTTATAAACTTTTGATTCTATTACCCATTAATTCCAACTCATAAGAGTCTTCTATCAATATTTCTAAGTCATCCCTTGAGGTTGTCATATGAAACACCAAGATTTTTAGGTTAGAATGAGAGTTTGGAATCGTTAGTCTCAACTAAATCTCCTTGTGCCATGGCCAATTACTCTCGGGTTCACCCTTATATTTTTTATAGATTTCATCGTAACTAACCTACATGGCATTGCGGCGAGGAAACCTCCTAGAGCCTACCTCGCTCGCCTCACGCTATTGGCAGCGGCCAATTCCCCCTTTCACCATGGCTAATTTCTCTCTAGAATGCCTGACTTATTTTCATAAAAGTTTCCTAGCTTGGCCTCTCACATTTCACCATGGCTAATTCTATCTTTCGTCGTGATGAATTGCTCTCTGGTTCTCCCCTTGGGTAACTTCGCCTCTATTGGCCACGACTAACAATATTTTGGCCGTGGTGAAATGCCTTTTGATCCTACAACTTCTAAAGTCTTATCTCATACTCTTTATTTCCCCTTTTAGCAACACTCTAAGCCACTTTGACTTAGTTTGCGAAGATTTAGTGTCTTTCTTTTACCTAATCTACCTAACACATCTATCATTACCCATTGAAAACTTAAATGTGGATCCTTAACCCTCTAACCACGATAAACCAGTGAGTTCATAGATCAATGACAGCAAAGAGTTCATACACTACTCATATTTTCATTCAAATATAAGTCCCATTAGAAATTCTATACATCACTAGTTTAAGTAGACATCTGATGTATTAAATTATTACAGTCCCTATGCTTGGCAATTCATGATGCAATGTAGTAATTACATAAAATTAGTAGTCTAGTTATACAAATACAATCTGACAAGGTTTCCAAACCTACCTACTACTAAACCATATAATAAGCTTCCATTAATTTTCTCCTTGCTACTGAGAGGTCCAGTCCCTGAAAATGTTAGCCCATAATCAGGGTGAGATATACAACCTCAGTAACAAGAGCCAAATTTCATATATATATATACAGATTAATCAATACAATGTAATTTCATATCATTAATACCAGAACCATCAATTCAATTTACAAATGAACTAGTTAAGCTACCAATGACTACTATCCCATACCAACAATCATAAACAATATGTTAATGGCCAATAACACTGGAAGAGGTCTATCCACAACACCTACTCCATAATGAGCACACCAGAGCTTAGTGAATCTGGGGTCTGATCACAACCCAGTGCTCGATCGAAGCATATGCACTGGTGGCAACCGTACCACAGCTTCACCATAGACTCACAAGGTCCAATCACAATAACAATTCAAGTAGTCAACTAATTATTTGATATCTCAAAATCAAACATGTGTAGTAAATATCATATTAACATAGGCATATACATGAAATTAGGAAAGTAACCCCAGTTACCTCAATGAAGCCAATTACTCATCCTCTAGCTGCCATCATGATTCAAAGTACACCAGGTCTAACATAAACATAATCATCATTTTTCAACTACTATTAGTAAGGAATTTCCCTATCCACAGATTAATTTTAATAAGAGTACATTAAGAACTTCTTACCTAAGCTTTATAAAGATCTATTGCACCAATTTAAGGTCACAACAACAAGAACTCACAATAGGTCACTCCTAACATCTCCATTTTTGCACATGTAAAAGCCATGCACCAAAAGTCAGTCTAAATGATGAAAATTCTATTTATATATCACACAACAGAAGAGGGAACACTTACCCATACACTCAAAAGGTCAAATGGATTGGGTTGAGCTTTAACTACTAAGAACACACCATAGGCCATCCTTAAAACTTAGATTTTCGCACATGGAATCAGCCATATATCAAAGTCAGCTTATAACATGAAATCTGAGTAAGATTACACCACAAAATGAAAGCAAACTTTTACCCCATGGTTCCACTAACTCCAAACTCTGAAAATCTTGCAAGGAATCACCCAATACCAAGTTTCAGATTTGAGAAGGAGTTGAAAATGTCCAAAACCAAAAACTAATCAGACCAAGATGAGGAAGAGAATGAGAGAGCCAAGTTATATATAACTCACCTTGGCTAAATCATCCTCTAAGAGTCAAAAATAGAGCTGTAATGTTGGTAAAATCCTAGCCTCCCTTAAACCTCTGAATTTCCTCCTTTACCTCTTGTGTTTTCTGCTGAATGGGGAGGGAGGCTACTGAACCTTTAGGGTTATTAGGGGAAATGGGCCAACCCATCAGCCCAAGTCCATTTAGGCTCATTTATAGTCATTGGGCATTTGTTTGGAGAGGTGGGCTACAGAACGCTTTGAATTAAGGTGAAGTATGCTGACCTTAAGGCGAAGTATGTTAACCTTAAGGCCCAAATTCTAGTGGGTTCAAAGGTTGGTGTTAGTTAGACTAAGTCTCATGAGTTGGACTTTAGAGTTTTAGTTAGGTCAGGCCAAATTTCAAGAGTCAATCCAATTTGGGTTTGCATAATGTGTGTTGGGCCAACTATAAGGGTTCATGTAAATTGGGTCGTGGACTTCTATTTCACTAAATCAAATTGGACAATTGCTAAGTGATCTCTCTTAGCCCAAGTCTCATAATAAGGAGTTAGGCTTACACCTAAAATCATTAGGCCTCTATAAATTCTTATCCATGGCTTACTCAAATTAAATTTTAGGCTCAAATTAAGCTTTAATCTAATTAAAATATTAAACTTATATTAATAACTTATTTCTTTGTAAATTTTCATTCATATAGCTTATCCAATTATTCCATAATAATTATTCTTAATTAGTCCAAATACATTATTAACACCTTAATTAATTTTGGGGTGTTACAATGTGGGTCCCAATTAAGTTCTTTAGTAATATATTTTATTATTTACTTTTTTAATATTTCATTACTTTAAGGTCTAAATGACTATTTTTTCTTTAGTGGAAGGGCAACAAACATATACCTTTGTTCATTTTTCACTTATATCTTCGTTTTAACCTCACGTCTTCTAATTTTGTCATCACCATCTGGTAGATTTTTTTACGTTGTACCTCCTAAAGCAATTAACTCGAACTTCGAGGCTTAATTCAACTCCATATAAGCTTTTGATTATTCAAGGCCATTTTTTATCCTAACAATTTCAAAATTGTACGGAATGAATTTTATAATTTTTTGCACATTATTCCCTAACTCATGATATATATATATATATATATATATATATCATGCTAGTTCTTAATTGTTTACTCTTCTAAAAAAATTATCAAAGTTTGTCTAAATGACAAATGACGATTTTGCCTGTAAACCCGTTTAGAATCTTAAAAATTTTTATGGGTCCTATTCGTCTCATACTTCTTATATATGAAGTTATTTTGTTCAAATTCATGTTATTAAAACTTAATAAATTTATTTCATAAAATACTAAATAATTAAAAAATCCTAATTTTTTTAAGGATGTTACACCACTCGTCTCACTCACCCTATAACCGACCTTGGCAGCCCTAGAAACCCCTCTTGGTGGCATGAAAAAGGAAGAAGAAGGAAGGGAAAAGGAAGCTCCATATAGGTAAGCAAACCTCTTAAATTTGAATATGATGTTGTTATAAACTTTTTTCTACTCCTTATCTTCTTTCTTATGGTAGTTTTGGTTTCTCAAAAGGGGAATTTTCATAGCTAGAACCTTGTGTGAAGAAGTTCCTTTGAGAAAACCAATTGTACTAAAATAATTTTCATCAAGAGCACATCAAAGCAAGGTATGATTTTGCTATGAAAAAATTTGTATTCCTTTGAATTTCAAACCCTCCTAAGTTTGACCAACCTAGGAAAAGAGGGAACCATATATGAGCTTGATGAAAACTTGATGAAACCAAGGGTTTTAAAGGGTGAAAAATAAGAATATGGAAATAGAAATTGTAAAAAACCAAAAGAATGGCATATACCTTTACTTAGGATTTAGTTTTAGTCATGAGAGATTCAAAACCCTAGGAGAGTTCATTAATCCCTTTAATACAATAATTGAATTAGAAATGAATTATGGAGATCCTAAAACCATCAAATTCCACATAAAAGCAAGCAAAACTCCAAAGGTTGGTCATAGTGTGTGTGTCTTAGCCACATGGTGGAATGGATACCTAAGGAAGTTTTTAAATTGTTTTTATGGCTTAAAAGGCTTAAATGAGAATTATAAAGGCTAGATGAACCATTAACTTGAGGAAAAGAGTGTAGATTTGGTGATGTTGTAAAATTTGGTGCCAAAAAACCCTAATTGGCCTTAAAAATGGGATAGATGACGTGGCTATGTGTTTTAGACTTGTTTTATGTAACAACCTCAACACTTAATTAGGCTAATTACATATAATTATGTTTCTATCCAAGTGTAATTAAGATTTAATTGGGATAATGAGTTAGCAATAGATAAAAATATGAGAAAATTTGAACCTTTTGATTAGCAATACAGGGAAATTCTTATATATATGGTTGGTTTGTTTAAGTGTTTAGTTACTTGTGTGTATTATTTGCAATTATGTGACTTATTGATTGTTTGAATAGAATATGTAATTGCATGACAATAGCAGAAGGTTCACATTATAAGCTTTCTAAGAAGACCTAATTTGCATTAATCGGAGTTGTGTAACTCAAGTTATTAATTTTTAAAGTTTAAGCTCTATTAGGTGTTCCATAGTCAAAATAAACGTATGGCTAATCCTATGGATTTAATCTTTACCTACATGTTATCTTGCATGGAACAAATTAGTTATGCATGAAATTATGAAATAAAATGAAGAAAATCTATGTTTAAGCATTGTGGAGCCATTTGAGGCTTTAGTAATAAAAATCTTCATTGTTAAAAGTTTGGTTACTATTTTTTTACTGTGAATTACCATATATATATATATCAAGAATAAAAAATATATTATGGTGCAACAATAGGCTTCCTTAATCATAACGTGCTTTAGCTTATTTTCCATTCTAAGCCCTTCTAATTATGTTTTAATCAAATTTTTAAGGAACAATAAGCTCTAATTAAATTTTTAAGGAACAATAAGCTTTAATTAATTTAAAACCCATAAATAAATTTATTTTTCTTAAAATTTTTTAAATAATTTATTTCACCTTAAAAATCCCCAATTTATTTATTTTCTCTTAGTAATCCTTTATTAAAAATATTTTTCCTTTGTATTTCCTTAAAATCCTTATTTATTTGTATAAATAAATAAATAATCCTTAAAATCCTTTATTTATTTTCTCTTAGTAATCCTTTATTTAAATTATTTTTCCTTTATAATCCTTAATTTCATTATTTTTCCTTTGTATTTCCTTAAAATCCTTATTTATTTATATAAATTCATAAAATCCCACTTTCTATATTATTCACAATAAATACATGCTTTCTCCATTTAATTAATTTAATCCCTATTTTCTCAAATTGATTAATCAAATCCATGTTTAAATTAATTTTCTCCATAATTTTAATTAGATAATTATTGGATGTTATGTAAATCATACATTTCCAATCATAATATAATGCTTTTCACAATTAATTTCCTTGCCATGAAAACTTATACATTTTTCATTTCTTTTGCTATATGAATCATCAAGATTTTATAATCTTTTTTTTTAATCATTTTGGAAAACAAAAAAAAATTACTTTAAAACTACCATGGTCCTAGTGGCATTAATCACAAGAAGTTTCTAAACAAACCCATATGCTTAATCACATCATACAATATCTTGAGATACCTTTGTTTCATTTCATCCTATACTAGTATGAGTAATATTACCATATGATCATTAAATATTAGTGGCAACTATTTTAGGGATGTAGACATGCATCAACTTTATCTAGCATAATATCATATAACATTTCCTATCCTTTCCTTAGCCATCCACCTAAAGGTAACATAACATACTCACGAGCATAACTTTCAAAATATCATATAGCAATTCAAATCATTTTACTTCAAGAAATACAACATCATTTCATAATTTCTCAATCAAATGCATTATATGCAAACTTATCATTTTCATAAATCATCTCATCAAATATTTGAAGTGCAATTAAACATTTTCATAATCCATTTCATAAATGTGAGAAAGCACTCAGAGAATTATGTTACAGTGTTAACTACCTTGCAAAGATGCCAATAGTACAATTGCCAAAACAACTCCAATAAATTTCAAATTATCAATTTACAAATATATATATATATATCTCTCTCTCTCTCAATACAACACAATTCATTGATTAAATTATCATAATTTATCTACTTACAAATCAACAAGTCCTCTAAGATACTCTTACACCAAGGACACACCTCCTCACACACTTGCACCTTAATTAAAATGTCTTCCCAACTTGCCAAATAAACAAAAAACTCTCATCGCTCAAATTGATCATTTAAAAATATAAAATAAAATTATCAAATAAAAATTACACCATAAACTTGCCTCTTAGCCACCTATTAGCTTCTTGGGACTTTTACCTTGCCTACAATGTAAATTAACAAATATAAATTTAATATTCAAACACCCATTAAAATAATATAAACTAGTGTATAAAATAGAAATTATTTCTCTAATAGTCTAATTAGCTTCTAAGAAGTTGAAATCTCTATACTCTTCAACCTTGAAAATTCTGATATCACCCAATTCAAATTTCAATAAGTTCAAAAGAAAAGTTTAGAAAGAGTAGGTTAATTTTTTCTTCACTCATCTCAACTAATTCCAACAAGAACTAATCCAAATTGAAGCTTAAGACCTTGTATCCATGGTTTTTTTTTTCTCACTTTTTAGATCTATTTTCTCTTTTCCCTCTTCCTCTCTTATAGGCTTTGATTATGGCTAAGGTAGATGAAGGAAATCTTGACTTGGATTATGTTAATGGATGGGTATGAATTATGGATCATGGGTCAATTTCACTTAAAATGATTTATTGGTCTTTAGTAAGTCTAGATACATTATTAGGCTTCTCATTTATTTATTTTAACTAGACCATTGGACTTTTATTTATTTTCCTATCCTTCTCTTATCCAATTAAAATAGAATATAATAGCTTATCTATCTTATTTTCCATATTCATTAAATTCTTACATTCTAAATTAAAAATCAATAATTTCTTAAACAATAAAATTATAAGAATAGCCAATTAATAACGCACAATTAAATATACGCCTTTTAATGCATAGTTATTTAATCTAAAAATCTTCAATAAATTTTTAATTGATTATATTAATTAATTTAATATTACAGAATGTTATACAGCCAATTGGCACATACTACCTTGTGAGGTTTGCTTGATCCAATTGTTTTGGACCCAATGCCTAAGAATTCTCACAATTCATTTATAATTAATAAAAAAATCTCATCCTTAAAAAATATTTTTCATAGTTAATGCATATTTGTTCTTTTTTTCAAAAGATATTTTTTATGGTAAAAAACAAAAATCCTAATTTGGAAAAGCTTTCTCAGCAATATATTCTTTTTTAACTATCAATATAAATATTCTATGAGACTAAGAAAAGATGGATAAATTATATATCATAGATATTAGTTCAATTTTCAAATTTTAATAGATAATAAAAAAATAATATCATCTATGCGATCAAATTAATTATAAGTTTCAGTCCTCTAATTTTACTAGCAAGATTTTTTTGGGTTATCTTTGTTTACTATGAAAAATTTGTCACTTCGATTCAAATGGAGGTGACATAGTCACACATTCAAATAACATTTTTGTTAAATTTAAGTTAAATGGTCAGTTTTCAGAATATTTTTATACAGTATAAAAAAGCTTTATCTTTTATTTAGATGAAAAAAATTCATTAATTAAAATACGCGGAAGAATAAACGATGAAGTAATTGTAAAAAGTAAAAAGAAAAAATTTCTGAATCAGTTCATAAATCGATGTCATTCTCGTCAATCCCTCAATATTGAATGTTGACGCTCCCAAACAACGAGCCGGTACCCGTGGCAACTCCGCCTTGCTATAAACGTTACAATCGTTCACCGCCTCTTCAATTTCTGCGCACAGATTTAGATTTCGATCCAAAATCTTAGCTCCCATTGTCACTCGCCATGAGCACGCCGGCACTTTCCGGGGTATGACTCTCTCTGTGGGAGTGACAGAATTGAAAGTGCTCACTCACCTGACTCTTATCCTTGTGCTGAAATGTTTATTGGTTCTTGAACTATCTGAGATCAGATCTTGGAATTTGACTTCTTTGGTTTGATGATTGAGATTTTTTCTTGGAATTATGAGTTTACCCACTTTGACTAATTGATGGCAGGGCACGAGCCTTTTTTCTGGGTTTACTCGGCTATGCAAAGGTCTAGCGGTGGTGCTGATTGGAAGTCACATTGTGATTCAGTTTTTCCCTTCAGCAATTACGTACCTTGCCCTTATTCCCGCCAGGTATTTTTTTTGATCTCAAGGTTGCAGGTTTAATTATTTGTCTGTGAACTTCGGTACAGCGTAACTGCTGGGTTTTGAATTATGTTGGACTCAATTACTTATCTCTGCTTTCAAATTTGGATCGTCTAAGTCGGATGACAGTGTCTAAATTGTTGATCTGAGTAATGGGGGACTAGGGTTGGCAAGGGATCAGTTTGTTGAAACTTGAGAATGAGGTAGCGTACAATTTGTTTCCAGCAGAATTTAGATTTGCAAAGTGGTTTTTTTATCTGATGCTATATAATCTACGGGTACCAATTGATTGATCAAAGTCAACTCTTTGAATTATATTGTCGAAGCCCCAGGGTTTTTTTATAGAACTTTCTTTGGATTGTCAGAAGTCTCACGGAGATTAAGTTTTGGTTTGGATGATTTTCATTCGAATCCAATCATTGTGCATTCTTACATGTTCCAAATCATCAAATTCCATTTTTATCCTAAACTTCAACGTTTGAGAACAATTACTTAGCTAAATTTTATCAACCAAGTTGTCTCAGCATATTTTTATGCGTTTAGACATTTGGTTTTGTATTATTAACACAAGAAGATAAAAGGAATCTGCTTTAACAATTATCTACAGACAATTCAAGTGTTCAAAAGTTTTGATTGTTTTTTTTTTGGTTGGTTGAAAAAAGGGTGTGTCCTCCCAACTTCATTAGAGAATTGAATAAATTTTGAGATACTTTCTTTTGTCAAGGGTGGGAGAGAAAAAGAATGAGCATTTGGTTAGCTGGGAGATTTCTGTTGAACACAAAATCATGGTATGGCATTTCTGTCTGTAGACATCTACATTATGACATTAGGTTCTGAAGAGTAAGTGTCAATGGGTTGAACTAATGTGGTGATCATGAAGCTCACTCAAGTTCCTAGAAATTCATCTGTATTGAATGTTTCTCATTTACACCATTGATCTCTAGAAAGGTTAATAATGGTTTTCCAATTCAATTTTGAGAGAATGTTTGGGTTGGAGATATTCCCACAGAAGTTTTTCCTCATCTTTATTTTATTGTCTTTCTTCAATGTCATTCCCTTGTATAATTTTCCTATGAAACTCAGGAATCCAGCATTTCTTGGGACAACCATTTCATTTGGAACTTGAGTGATAAAGAAGCATCTGAATTGGTATTGCTTATGGTTTTGCTTGATTTTGTTTATTTGTCTCCTTAACTGGACAATAGGATCTGGCCTTTTGATCCTTTTAGTGTGTTTCTTTTAAGTCCTACCCCAAGTCATTCATATGGATAGCAGTAATTAGTAAGATTTATACTAATGATTTTTTGCAGCTTTGCAAACCTGACATGGCTTTGTCCCCTAATCATTGTCTTCTAGTGTGTGATTTGTTGCTTTTACTCTAAAATGGCTATCTACTTATTTTTATACGGTCCAGCTGCTATCTACATTTGGAGTAAGCTTTTTAGAATGTATGGTGAATCCTATGCATACCTCAAAGTCTGGAGAGCTTTCTTCTTTTAGAGTAGTATTAGTTTATCTTCTTTATTTATTCAGTTACAATATGCAAGTCCCACATTGTTTGTAACTTATATTATAAGGTAACCACTCGAACATATATAAATGTATCAAGACTTTTCAAAATGTTCTCTCTCTTTCTTTTATTCTTTACGTTGTATCATAAGTTCCTGACTAAGAAGAGTAGGCCTTCAATAGCGTGTAGCTTTCAGGGCCAGGGCTCTGACTACTTGACCAAGGGAGATCCAGCCCCCCTTCTCCAGCCTCTTCTGGTGCTTTTCCTGCCAGTGATTAGATGGATTTCCTGGCAGTTCTCTGGGCATTTTCTTGATGCCTTTCCAGTGGTTTCTGGCCTCTTCTGTTGAACTTTCTGATGGTCATCCAGTGTCTCTTATGGTGGTGCACCGGCCTCTTTTGCAGTGGAACTTTGAAAACTTCCATGGTGGTTCTCGCCAAGTTATTGTTTTGATGTTTGTGTTTGTATATATTGTGTTCATTTTGTAGCTTTCTTGAAGGTTGATACTTTTGGTTTCCCTCTTCATCATGTGCTGAAACCTCTAATTAATCTTTACCTTTTGCTCCAACTATTCATAATTGCAAGTTGTTGAACTAAAATTATCAGGCTGTTGACCTCTCTATGATTGGAAGTCCTTAAAGCCTTTTGAATCAATTTATATCTAGAATCTAAATAAGTGACTATTAAGTTGCATTTGTAATAAAATAGAAACCTTTCCTCAAAGTTTCTGGCCTGAAAATGAAATATTTCTCCTTATAAAAGGTACTTTGATTATTTAATAGACTTTACTATGTCATTTGTCTCTGTAGATATCATGGTTATGCAAAACCTTCTATCATTTTTTATTAGTTTAAACCCATAGTTGCAAGTTGTTGAAGAGCCAGTATGGGGGTTGTTGTCCTTTCAACAATTGGAAGGCTTCAAAACCTGAAAAACTACAAGTGCCTCTTGAAAGAAACATTTCTTGAAATTTAGAGGCTATAATTTAAACTGGAAAACTACAGGTCCATTCTTGAAGGTACTTGTGGTAGTTTATTCTCCAAAGTATGCTTCACCAAAATATGTTTTGGCAAGTTATTTGCTAAATTTTTCAGGTGCTCATTTGACTTAAATTAAATACTTTAATACCTGTAGAATAAATTTATTCTGAAGTGCTCTCATGGATAATTAAATTTGTGTAAGTGCTAAACTTGCCAATATTCTTATTCAGTTGAACTGTATCTTAAATCTCAATAACATGGTTATCATCCTTTTGTAGTAGTAGAGTAGTACTTGATTAGGTAAAATGGTGAAAGAGAATTCATATAAATAATTTTGATTTGTTTTAGTGAAGGATTCACCTTGCCAATTTCAAATTTCTGAAGTTTGTTATCTTTGTAATTGAATATGAGTGTGAATTTTGCTCCATGTATTTATTAGTTATTACCTCGTCTGACTTCACTACCTTATAGTTTCATCATGATCGCTTCATTTTCTTCCCAATCATATATTTTCTAATCAGTTTACACAAAAGCCCAGGTTCTATGTCAATGGGAGTATAGAATAAGTGTGTGCTTTAAGGTAAACAAAAGTGCAAGTTCCAGAATCTCTGACTAGTTAATTGGACTATTTGCTACATGTAGACTAATTTACCATTATAGGTGATATATCTGATTGAAAACATAGCAGAATTGTTGGATGACGATAAATTTCTTTATGCTTGGTTCTTTTTGCAGGACAATCCCATTTGCTTGGAATCTCATCACAGCCGGGTACATTGAGCAATCGATACATGGGGTATGCACCCACCATTCTATCAAACTCTGTGTACTGTTTTGATTGTATATCCTGAATTGTTTCTGTTGCTTTGTGGAATACCTCAAATTTTACATAGGTTGTAGTACATTTTATAGGTTGTGGTCAGCACAATTGGTCTCCTATTCATTGGGAAGCTGCTTGAACCTGTATGGGGTTCTAGGGAATTCTTAAAGTTCATCTTCGTAGTTAACTTTCTAACTTCTGTATGCATTTTCATCACGGCTATTGCCTTGTACTATATTACAAGGTTGGAGACTTACCTGTAAGTACATGATTTCCTTTTCCACCTGAGATAAAAAGTTCTCTCTGTTGTTGCTGATGTTGTTACTTGTCTTATTGTTCTTCCTGTTTGTTGGATTTCTTTCCCACACCTTGCACTACACTTTGGTGCCCCACTTATTCTGCAAAGTTCAATGCAGTACCATTTGAAGCCTGATTACTCATGCCCTTTTGCTTTCTCGTGTCTAGTAAACATTGATGGTTCTGAATTTTTAGGCCTAAGTATAAAATAAATGATTAGAAAATTGAGGTAGAGGATTGTGTAGGCCCTCAAACTTTCAAATTGCTTTCTTTGTGCTATCTGTTGCATCTTATAATATGGTTTTAGTCTATGTGCTATATGCTCCTACTTGAACCTTTTTTTAAATCCTTGTCCTCTTCTGCAATGTTGTAGTTATATGCCACTTTCTGGATTTCATGGAGTTATATCTGGCTTCTTAGTTGGCATCAAGCAAATTATACCAGATCAAGAGTTGCCTTTCCTCAAGATAAAAGCTAAGGTTTGATACTCTTCTTTTCTCCCACCTTTTCCCTCTAGCCATATTCTTTTTCAATTCATTATCAACAAAAAAGTTTATCTTGACACCCTGGATATGGTGCCACTTCCAAATCCTTTCAGTGGTTACCCACTATTGCTTTATTGCTTTCAATTGCTATGAGCTTCTGGATGCTAGAGGCAGCAACATATCTTCCAACTGTAATATGTGGCACATATATGAGCTGGCTTTATCTTAGATACTGGCAGAGAAAACCAGAAACAAAGCTTAAGGGTGATCCTAGTGATGATTTTGCATTCACTACATTTTTCCCAGAATTTTTAAGGTAAATAATGGTATGGTTTGGTTTTATATATGATAAATTGTTAACCTTGTAAATGCTGTGATTTCTCTATGGCTAAGTTTTTTTTTTGTTCATTTTCCTTTTTACCTTTTTTATTGTTGCATAGACCGCTAATGGACCCTATTGCATCCATATTTCATCGATTGCTCTGTGGAAGATCTGAAGCTTCGAATGGTGCCCAAGGTTACAACCTTGGAGGTGAACCTTTGCCAGGTTCTGACCCTATTGAGGCATCAAGGAGACGGTAATTTTACTTTATTTACTTTACTAGAGTTTAATCAAATATGTTGTATCTATTTTCTAGTAGAAATTCCAACCAAGCCCAATTAATAAGGAAATAATAATATAATTTAGTGATTAAGATCAAAGAATAGCAAGTCTGGATTTTACTTTGTGCATTCGTAGTTGTAATTTTTTGCTTGCTGGATAATAGATTCAACTAGAAGAAAGTAGAGAGAAAGTTGTTAGAAAATTTTACACAAGTCATTGCTTTGTCTTTTAATTTCTTTTATTGTTTCATTTTAACCAGAAAGAGTAAAGTTATTTTCAATTTTCTAGTTGCCTTAATACCCTTGTACTTCTCCATGGAAGATAAATAATAAGAGATAGTGGAAACTAAAACTCTGCTTGTACTTCTCCATGGAAGATAAATAATAAGAGATAATGGAAACTAAAACTCTGCTTTGTCTTATGGTTTTCAACTACTATAATATGGGTAGCAAAGGACAAACCTTTGGTTTTGTTCTGGACACTGGTGAGACTGAAAATGTAGTGGAATTTGAATAATGTAATTACAAGATTCATTTGCTAGTAGGCTTCATGAAGCCAAGAAGCTCTGTTATTAGCCATTCCTTGTGCTATCAAGCATAAAATTATCAAGAATAGTGGAGCAATATTATCAGCCATATAGTGGAGCGCTGTTGATTTGTTAAATTCCTTACTCTGAAGTGTTGGCATCAAATTCATAACCTGAAATTTTGTCCCTAACCTGAGCCCTGAAGGTTTGTTTGTAAAATTTCTTGACTAAATTCTTAAGTTCTATTATGAGAAATTAATAACAGAAATTAAAACGGTTTTAGTATTCCTGTGGTAATTACAGTGTGGAAAAGAACTTACCATTGTGGATATTCCTGTTCTTGCAGGGAAAGAGGTGCCCGAGCGCTAGAAGAAAGGTTGGCTGCTGAGAGGTTTGCTCCTGCACGGAGCACAGCAGAGTCGCCAAGTGATGCCAGCGAAAATGTATGATTCCTCAAGTTTTGTAAATTCAGATAAATTTGACCAATATGAGACTGTCATGACACATTTTCAGAGATGATAGTGTGAGAGAATTTGTCAGCGTCATGAGGATTTTAATGTGCATATTAACTCGGAGTATAATCCTTATGGAACAAAAGGTTTCTCTTTCTTGTGTCAGATAATTGGCTTACCTTTGTACTTATCCGAATATATAGAATCTAAAGAATTGTTGCAGTTGTTGCTCTCATAAGCGTACAACTTGATCATTCAACGGTGTGGATGGGTTTTGGCAATGGGAATGCTGTTAGTTTGTCAAGTCTTTGGACATGAAGATCTAGCTTTCCTTGGCTGTCTCCCAATTAAGTGTATTGAAGGGTTTTTTCTACCCATGTTTGTTATGCTATATTGGAAATTGAAAATTTCTTTTCTTTTCACAATTTTAGCAAGTGGATGGCATGCATTTTAGAACACACAATGAATAAAGTTAAGCAGTAAGCACATGATTTCTTGTGAGAGTAATGAGCATAGCTAAAAGTATCTTCAGCATTAACAAACTTCAATTCAAAATTTGGCGGAAGAAAATGGCTTGAGCCCTTGAGGCATTATGGGATGTTTGCGGTACAATACAATTTGTTTGCAGTTTCTAATACAACTTGTTTCTAATACAATTTCTTTGCAATTGACTAGTAATTCCATACATGATACACGTTATGGGTATTGAAAATGACTATATATTGTTGCACGGGTGGGCTACCTTAATATAAAAGTGATTGGCCAAGGCAATGTACCTATTATTTTTTTTGGCTTGCTCATCGTACTAAATAATGTATCGCTCCAATGTAATTTGTTACTATCCATATAATGTCGTACCATAATTTTTAGGTATACCTTTTATTCGTGAGATGAAGGCGAAGAATTCATATAAGGTTACCAAATTGCGTGTCAAACAGAGACAAGGCATATTGGTATACCATTTAAGAGTTTTTTTTTAATGAATAAATTTCACAAATTTTTATTAATTGTTGATGAAATTATATAATTTTTTTTATTTTTAAAATATACAAAAATCTCCCATAAAACAGAAAGTTACTTTATATTTTAATCTAATTTTAATTTTTGACCAAAATGCCTTCAATTAACTTGAATATATTTTTTAATTAAAAATTTTAAATGGATGATATTTTATCAAATTTAAAATTAGATTAAAGTGTAAGATAATTTTTTATTTTAGGAGAAATTTATATATATTAAAAATAAAAAAGGTCTATATAATTTCAATAAAATTTACAGAAATTTACTTAATTTACTCTTTTTTATTAACTATTTTATAAAGGAATATGTTGTCGTTTAATGCAACAACGTCGTTTGCTAGGAATGTCAAATGGAGTGAATTTGAGACATGAAATTTAGTAGTTTTCAACTCTGTTCATTCTTAGGCTGAAAGAAAAAGGGAAAAAAAAACTTTGTTCATTCTTATACATCATAATGGACCAGCCAAGACAGCTAAATTCTTGGCGAAAGTGCAATATTTGAAGGAAAAATTAGTACGGAGGACCCAAACATTACAAATATTATTATAAAGGACTGAAAAATTCTATATTATTCCTGAGGACCAAATGAAATTTGGTGGACAAGAATGCCCTCTGTTAATAAGCCTCCTGAAACCCGCGCAATCTACTCCATCGGGTCCCTCCTGCCATTTTTGTTCCCCATGAGGTCCAATGACCTCCTTAATTGTCCTCTTTTGTTTCTGGAGCTGTTGCCCTTTAGTTTGTCAGCCTTCTTCCTTTCATTTCTTCATTCATCCTCCCCCCATTTATTGTACCTTTCATCAGATTCTCTTGTCATCTCGCATCTTGTTATTTGTAGCTACTCACAGTCATGGTGTGAGTAAAGGAGAACAGAACGGCCTAGCCTTTTTGTATGATTGAGTAAGTAGCAATTTATGATATGCAGCATTTCTCAAATTCTCATGGTCAATGGCAACTTCTTCTTCCTGTGTTTGTTAAGGATAGTCTACACCTGGAGTTATGAGGAGTTTTAGACGTTTAACAAGTTTATGACCATTATTGATGTTCTGTTTCTCAGAAAAAATGTAATACTGATAGAAATATTATTATTTATTTTTAAGAATATTACTACCTACTTTTAGCTTTATTCCTATTGATATTGTTGTTTTGGTGTAAAAAATGACGAGCAAGTGTAAAGGTTTCTAATTTTTTTAGGTGTAGTTGTGATGAGTAGAGGATGAAAAATCAAATGTCAAGTGAGGTGTTCTGTTACTTTCATTTAGGTGGACAAATCTTAAAAGATTCAAGCGGGAAGATCTATTATGACGGGGGTCGAACAGGCGGAAGACTAATAAAGGAAGGTATATCGTTGGAAGAACTAAGGAGAGAACTAAGATTATGCATGGACTGTGATGACAATGAAATAGAAATGAAATACATTTTGAAATTTGATGCCTCTCAGCTATTGGACTTGGTGGACGATAATGGTGTGCAACAACTGATCAAATACAATGATCTATGTGCACATATATAGATAATCAATGGGGAACAAACTAGAGCATCACCATCCCACTTGGTAACAGGGTGAGAAATTAGTCTTTTATGACTTGTCCAGTAAATATCTACTATATGTTATAATTTTAATTGGTATACTTGGGTATTGCCCCTACATTAACAAAATGTGAAATGAATGAAAACGCAGAATGAATTCAAATTCAGTTCATTCCACTACTAGGTCTCCTTCCAACTGGGAGGTTGTACTTCATCCATGTGCCATACAAAGTGTCCCTTCACCAATGACTGAATTAAATTCTGCCAAGTGGACAGATTTGATTGTTGGGTGCGAGAAAATTTTTTCGAATGCTGTTGAATTGAGGCAAGCACTGTATAAGTATAGTATTGCTCATAAATTTAGATACACTTTCCTAGAGAATAGCCTCCACAAGATGATTGTCAAGTGCAATGTGGAAGGATGCAAGTAGAAGCTAATGGCGTATGTAGTGGCTAAAAGCAAATCCTTCCTAAGTGTGCAAACCTTTTGTAGTGAGCATGTGCACTTAGCACAAGATAACTTGGTAGTAACTCACAAGCAAAGGACAAACTTGGTAGCATCCATAATAGTTGAGAGTGTCAGATCAAGTAGAGATAAAACACCAAATGATATCCATGGTGAGCTATTCAGAGAATATGGATTAGCATTAAGTTACCATCAAGCATGGAAGGGGAAGGAGAAAGCTTTAGCTGATATCGATGAGTCAGTAGACCAGTTGTACTTGCTAATCCCTTGGTTTTGCGACTTTAATGGAAACAGATTCAGAAACTTTTACAATGTGGACTTCATCGATGAATAACTATTTTGAAAGGTTGTTCATTGCATATGGATGCTGTATAACTGGCTTCATGCTTGGTGCACGATCAATATTATACATTGATAGTTGCCACCTCAGTGGACCATACTTAGGGATTCTCTTAGCTGCATCTACGTATGATGCAGACAATGACTTGTTTCCATTTGCTTATGCAATTGTAGGTGTAGAAATATTTGATGATTGGGTATAGTTCCTTTGAAAGGTTAAAAACTTAATTGGTGGCATAGAAATAACTCTAGTTTCATATCACCACAATGTCCATATTTGGTGCAGTAAGAGAAGTGTTTGGTGGGGAGAGACATGCATTTTGCTATCGACATATAAAAGAGAACTTTAGTAGTGAGTTCTTAAAAGTTTGCAAAGGGCAAAGAAGACGGTATAAAAATGATGCATTGAAATTGCTAGCTGGGATTGTGTATGCTCGATTGGACACAGACTATGTGAAAGCATTGGAGAAATTGAGGTCATTCTCCCTTGAGTTAGGTAGATGGGTGGAGACCTAGGCTGATATTGATAGGTGGGCATTAGCTAGATTTCTATACCGAAGATAGGATAATATCACAATGAACCTTGCAGAATCTTTTAATGCATGGATAGTGAAAGAGAGGAAGGATAATATTTGTGTATTAATCAATGAGCACAGGGATAAGCTAGCTAAAAAACTATATGCTAGCAAGGAAGGCATGGCTAAATGGACAAACATAATGGGCCCAAGGATTGAGGCAATGCTGAAGGAGAATGTTGCAAGGGTAGAAAATATGATAGTAGAGCATTATGGTATTAATCGGCTCCTAGTTCAAATACGAAGCAATGATTTGAGGGTGAATATGGCATTAAGAGAGTGTACTTGTCAAGCTTGGCAAATGTCTGGCATCCCATGTCCTCATGCATGTGCAGCGATAATGAAGGAGCATGGGAATGTGTACTCATATGTGGAAGAATGCTACTCACTGAACTCGCAGCAAAAGATGTATATGAATATTATGATTCCTGTAGAGACTCATGATATGCCAAACCTGAACAATCTTCCGATTGAAGATTATGTTAGCAAGACCTTTCTACTACCACTTATCACCAATCGTCTAGCAGGAAGATCGCAGAAAAGGCGACGTGAATCATAATTTCAAGATAAGGCTAAATATATGTATTCTCGTTGTCAAGAGGCAGGGCATAACAGAGCTAGATGCAAGACTCCCAATCTTTTCTTATCTTGATGCTGTAAATGTAAAAGTAGCTCCTGGGTCGTTATATATTGGTGTTTTCTGAAGGATGTGGTTAGTAGTATTGTAAATGTGTGAAAGTTAGGCTTTATTTGTACATGGATAGACACAATCTATTTTTGTTTGAAGGTCCAGAAGTTGAGCTCTTTTGTACATGGGTAGATAGAACCTATTTTTTGAAGTTATAGAAGTTAGGCTTGCTTTTATACATGGGCAGATTGATTTTTTTGTACATGCATAAGGATCATGTAAAGGTTCTTTGTAGTGGTTCTTTGTAGTAGTTACAGGGAAGTGAAGTTCAAATTTATTAGGCTATTGGCAACTGTATGTAATACGAATGGAAAGTAATAAAAATGAAGTATGTGTTACAAGTGCTATGTGTATGCAATATTTGTTTATGTCGAATTTCTATGCACAAGTTATGAAAAGAATTTATAGCATATTAGTATTTGATTGAATTGATCAGTATAGCCTCCACTGGAAGGTTTAGGTGTAGACATTTTTGTGCATCTTTTCCCTCCATACTATGCCATTTTTTATTAGTTTTGTAACTTTTCCTTTCCAAATATAAGTGGGGGTTGATCATTTTTAACTTTCCTTAGGGTTTGGAGCAAACAAAGAAAAAATGTCTTTATAGCAAACCACGCATTTTCATCCACACATGAAACTCCTGCACTTGAGGTACTCAAGTCATTTTATTTCAACGGCATGGCTGAAAAGTGTCTGAATGCAGCCGTTGTTCATTATTGTATCAGAACTCTAGTTTATTTTACTGATCTGCACGTGAATCATAATTTTAGCTGCAGCCAACGTTGTTGGTTTGCACCTTCTATGCCTTATTAATGAAAAATTAGCAACTGGCTTGGCTTATGGGATTTATAACACACAGCTTCCTACAAATGATCAACCTAGATAGTATCACACACAGTAGATCCAGAGACATTGTTGAACTCTGAGGATTCATCAAGCTAGAGAAGGATGTTAGGGGATTCAGCTAGCTTGAGGATTTTCAACAACTAAGTGTTTAGATTTTGGATTCTATTTGGTATTTAGGGATTGATATTACAATTCACCATTGGTATAACACCAAACAACAATCCACCATTAGTGGGTAATCAAAAAGAAAGAAAAAAAAATACACCCAGCAGATTAATTATTCCTCTCCTGGTTTTGTTTTTGCGAATCCTGGTTGTTCATAATCTAGTGGTATAGAGTTTTAGGACTATTACCATAAGATTTAGGGGATCACTATTGGATTTAAGCACATTTTTTACCATTTTTAGGGACCTTCCAAAGTATAATTACTAGTGTTGTTTACGCCCGTTGCTACATGTTTTTGAGATATTACGAGTGGCCTTGAGGGATTTTTACTACCATATTTAGGCAATGAGTTTAGGACGTTAATGGCCAACTTAGTGATATGCTTCAGTGGACCTTAAGCAAATAGACGATAATATGTTGGAAAAAAAAGCAACTCAAGGAATTTCATAATCTTGTTATAATCATAGGCTAACAGAATATTTACAACCATCAGTTTACAAGGTTTACAAGGCAAGGCTAACAGAACGTTCTGTTTGTAACTACAATAGGACAAAGTCTTGGGGAGGAAACTATCAATGCATCATGACTTCTTGGTTTGCTTCCCTTTGATTGTTGCCCTTGCAATTGCCATTACATCACCGTGGCACTTGTTCAGTGGATAGTTCACCAAGTCCCACATGAGTTAGACACAGAACGCATTCAACTCTTCCTAAAACCACAACCATTTACCCATGAGCCATTAGGCAGTAAACTATAACAAACAATAAAAGAGATACTTAAAATGGAGTATATGTTGACAAGGGAGTCCACAGTTGCAAGTATTTTATCAAATATACTCTATAATCATCATAGAGCGACATATGAGATATCACTAAATCAGGGCTATCTATGCAGTACTACAAATATTGTGAGTTCAAAGTAATTCACTTACATGTTTGGCTGTTGGGGTAAGTCAATGTATTTCACTGTGACAACTAGGCTTGCTACCACAAATCTTTCTAGTTTCAACAATTTTAATAGCGTGGCCAATCGGTCTTTATATTATATCACCCAAAAAGTATCACACATAGCTTAATCATTATAATTAACTTTAACAACTACATTTCAGTAGAACACAGCCTAATTTTACCGTGATGTGGGCCATCTTTCTCTGGCCTGCATCAGTCCTTTGACTCAATGAGTTAAGGATGTATAGAATGCATGCATGAGGGTTCAGAGCAAAGTAGAACTAGTGGTTTATAAATAGCACAGGGGCAAATACCTGCAACCATTTCCAAATGACCAACACTTTCCAAGGGGACAGGCCAATAGAAAATAACAAATACCCTATAAGTACATTACCAAGGTGTAGTCCATGATGTTATAGCCCATTTTGTCAGGCCACAGTTTTTCCAGTAAATGATCCACATTGTATTACCTGATAGGTTTCAAGAGGGTTCTCTACACCAATAATTTCATAAAGTGTATCAAAGCAAGATTTAAAGAAAAGGATCATTAATGGTAATATGAAAGGAAAGACATATTGTCACCATGAAATCTCCATCCAGAATGTGTTGTTTGATAGTCAAGTTCTCCCGCTTTTGGTTTTCCATAAGCACTCTGCACACCATGGTCATCACCTACACTCACCCAACAAACACAAGCATAAAATAATCACTTTTAAAAATTTTACACTAGTTGAGGCATGCAAAAGTTAGACTCACCGATGTGCTAATCCACTTCAATCTACCAAGGTACTGGCACTCAACACGGGTGAGGTAAAAGTCAAACAAATCAACTACTACCCTAATAACAAAGCAGACACATTCACTCACTAATATTAGTACATCAAATACATTTCCACTTTCAACGACATCAAATGAAATAACCAACCTAACTTATACAAACATATGAATTTTTTCATACTAATACACATACTCATTGTTATTTGCCCAGGCAGTACGTGAAGTGCAATATTCATACACTGCCTTTTTCTCTTTCTCTGTTTTGGCATTGAGGGCTTCCTCCACAGATAGTGACCATTTGATGGCCTTTTAACGTTGTCGTACTGACCTGGGTGGGTGTTCTTGTCCCTCAACTTTATCCTTTAGGCTAGGAGCATTTGGTGTTTTCTTCTTCTTTAGCTCAGTCTCACTAGCCCTTTTAGATGATTCATCCAATTCATCATCCTCCCCATCTTCGCTTAACATGCGCCCAAGTGATGCAGCTGCTTCTTCTCCATCCCCTGCCTCATCACTAGTCACGTTGCCTGTAGAGGTTCCCTCCATGTCAGCCACATTAGTCACTGCATGGGTAGGGCTAGTAAGTTTTGTCTGCAGCATCAACAAATCTTCAGCAAAGCCGTGAGCAAAGGTCAGGAGTCTTTTATATATTTTCTTGATACCCTACAAGGTTCCCACAGATAATAGTTAGTTCACAGATGCCTAAGAATCCTCAACATAATTGATATTCAAGGAGAATTAAAGTTAAGGATCTAAATATAAAAAAATTCCTCAACAGGACCTGTTACCATTGGGTTTAGGATAGATTACCACTGAATTAAAGTAAAATACCTTAAACCCAGTGGTAATAAGTCCTTCAAAATAGAAATACCTCAACTCCAATTCTCCCTTGAGTTGATTCAAATATAGAAAGTGGTACCGGATGGTGAAATGTAGATTCTGAAAGGAGTGTGCGTGGGCCTTTGGTATTAAAGATTCCCTGCATTTAAAAGTAATATCAGAACAGTTTGTAAATTACCAAATAATCATATAAGCCTATCTAGTAGCATTATCATATATATCCAAATAGAGAGTAGCTTACCTGAGCATGCTCCTTCTCAAGCTTAACCCTTTCTTGGATGCATTGTTGGGTCCAAATTTGATAGCATTAGCATTGCTGGGCACAACTACATCTCCAAGAGGAAAATGCTGCAGGAAAAAATACTGACCAAAATTGAACTTGTCAGATGTGTGAAATAATAGGTCAAATAAATATACAGGTAACAAACCATACCATCAAGAGTGGCAAAATCCTCCAATGCTCTTCTTCTCTGCTCTTTTACATGGAGCTTTTTTAAAGCTTACCACTTCCTTTACAAGAGTAGACAGGATAAGTTCTGCGTAGGCATACATGGCTACATGATCGATATCCACAATTACAGGAAGTACTTTGTCATTCAAGTATAAGTTAGATGTCAGGCATAGGAAAGTCCCCAAGGCAAACAGGAAAAAAGCTAGCTTAAAGTCTTTGCCAGCCTTGCCGCTTAATATAATATCTTTCACATCTTTCAACTTTTTTCTTTTGAACTTTCTTCTGACTGTAGCCATGCCTTCTCCCTCTAAACTATCAGGTATAAGCTGGCCACCAATGGGAATGCCCATTATGCCATAGACATCTTCAGCTTTGAGCGATACTCATTTACCTCTGATTGATAGCGATCTGGTTGGATCATCAAAGGCTGCAACAAGCCCCATGCACAAGTCCCTTGACAGGGTTTGGAATGTCAAATCTAGCAATTTTTCAAATCCCATTTCCTCCACCAATTTATTGCACACAGTGTTATTTCTGATAAATTCAACAGCTTCCTTGAACTGAGAGTGACTAACCCTCGCTATAGTGAAGAATAACCCTCGCTACGCACGAGCACATATCAGTCCCAGACCCCTGTTTTCGCTGCAGCGCGCGCTACGGCGAGGAACCCCCTAGTTTTTATATAGGATGCTTGCACTCGTTATAGCTAGACCATTTCTCGCTACAGCGAACAGGTATATTCGCTATAGCTAGGCCTTTTCTCGCTATAGCTAGAAGACTTAGAAAATTTCAGGACTTTAAAATTTTTCAGCTTCCTTTTTTCTCTTCTTTTCTTTTCTTTTCTTTTTCTTTTTCCAGTTGTTACAGAGAAGACGAGCACCTTGTCCCAATTAGTATCTATGGAACATAAATAATTCAATAACATAGTATGAACTCATTAAATGAGGGGTTTCAGGGATGCATAACAATACATTTTTCCTTACACGGGAATTTTCAAGAACATGCTCCTTCTTGTGCTCCATTTGCTCTTCATAAGCTTCATCCTTATACCTCTTTTTCTTACTTGGCTCCAAGTTTTGCCACTTTGCTAAGACTGTAGCATTCCCCTGTAGAAGGATAACCAACGATGTTACTCATTTTCCCACCATATTTTGGACATCATTTGCTTTACAATAATTATGTTGCCTACCTCTTTAACATTGTGGAACTTCCTTTTGTTTTTTTTATAAAATTCAGCCCTGGAAATGAAAACACCCATCTGCTTAAGTCTTTTTTTGATTACCATAAATCATCACCATGTCATAAAATATAAAAAAAGATCACCTGAACTTCCATAATCCAAATTTGTATTTGTGTGAGGTATTATCTTTATCTTCTATTGTACTCTATCCTGACAGTTACAAATCAGTACCCTTCAACCACAACCATAAACAACCAAAGAAACCATCAATAATCTCTTCCTATACAAACAACCAAGTGTGATTGACATTGACTCCATGTATGCCAGCTACAAGTAATACAACCATTGCATTATAACTAACAAGCAAAATAGGAAATTTGTGTAGCACACATGCTTATCATATATGTTGCATTATACAATTAAATTACGAATGTTCTATACTTAACCTCCATTAATAATTCATACATTCATTTTGCCACATTATTACCAACTTTAGTGGTGTAGCCCATTACTACTAGGTTTAGGTGTGTTACTATTGCACTTCAGGAAAAATACTGCCATGTTTAAGATATTCACACATACTGCCCTACTTCATTTGAACACATTTAGAACTGTGCTTTGCTATTGACCTTTAGCCATGTGACCACTAAGTTTAGGTGTTTCCAACTCTATTTAAGGAAATTTATCAGGAACCATGGACAACCGTTACTACCATATTTATGGATGTTACTCTTGTGCTTAAGGACATTTACTACCAGGTTTTAGGAACTGTCGTCTACTATTGACATTTAGGCAATTTACTTCCAACTTTAGTTATGTTACTACTTAATTTTAGCAAATTTACTATCAGATTTAGGGATTTACCATAGCATACTTAGAGTTTTAGAACTCTTACTCCCAGGTTTAAGGACTTTGCTAATGGAATTAGGAAATTTTACACCACCGAGTTACAGACACATTACTCGCTACTGGATCATCAAATCGAAACTTATCCCCCAACTTATCCCATATCCCAAATTCCAAATCCAGGTTTCAAATAATATCTAATACACAATAACATTCATCCAACGCCAGAAGGAATTTCCCATCAATAGGTCTAAATCTAAAGCCTCACCATTCACTGCCCAAATTCCCTTTGCCAACAATACCCAGATTTGCTTTTGATGTAAAAGCATGTAAATAGTAGCATTTACAAAAGAATGAAAGTGTGAATCTTTGGACCTATCGCATGAGAAGGAGAGGTGCTGCTTACCTTACTTTTCACAGATTTTCGAGCACAGGAGAACCTGTCGAAGGCTACTACTGACGCGTCATTCAAACTGTTGAAGGATGCCTCTCCAGTGAGAAGCTATCCATGGATTTTCAGTGATCGATTGCAAGAGAAAACTTCCAACGATTTCTACTTACCAATTACAGGAGAAATGGTCGAATGCTTGGCAATGGAGGGAGGGAGAAGCGATCAGCATTGTCTGGAGGGCAAAAGGCGCGTTTGGATGCGATTTAATTTGATTTGAGTAGCTTATTCAGCAGAGAAGCTAAGGGTATTTTTGTCCGTCAAAGTTTCCTTGGTCCTGCAACTTAATATTGAATTTTTCAGTCCTTTATAATAATATTTGCAATGTTTGGGTCCTCCGTACTAATTTTCCCATATTTGAAAGGAAAGAGGTCAAGAGGCTAATCTACCATTGATTAGAACAAAAAGAGTATACTATAAACATATCTCATGAATTTTATTGAAGTTATGTAAATTTTTTTTAATATTTTCAAAAAATATATAAATTTTTTCTGACATATTTTAATTTAATTATATATTTTTATTAAAATACTCTCTATTAACCTAAATAATATTTTTTTCATTAAATTTAATGAAAAAAAATTATTCTTTTTTATTTTTACTTGTGTATATTTGAAGATAAAATTTACTATTTTTTTTAATTTTATTTGTATATATTTAAATGTAATACATATTTATATATTTAGGTTAATAAAAATATTTTAGTTAAAAAATTTAAAATTAGATCAAGTATAATTGACTAAAAAAAATTCATAAAGAAAAAGTAGTAGCAACTTAAGTATGGGCAGAGGAAGCAATTTGAGGTTCGGGACAGGTAGGAGGGGTCCCAGGGCAGGGTGGTGGGTGTATGGCTATGAACTTCTCTGGTCAAGAAAGATGATGCGGGATCTTCATTACAATTTATTGCCATGTCTTCTCAATTTATAAACTCTTGGGCATTGTTGTCAATACACTGATGGATCTCTACGAGGTATACATTCCCCAGTCTATCTTTCATGCACACTATGTTCACCATTAGTTTTGTCACTTTGCTAATTGCATTCAGTATGTCTTCTGCTGCATATGACCTTCCATCACCCCTTATATCTGAACATGAAGATGATCACCAAATTAGCTCCAAATTATTATTATTTCTTATTAAATTATTCTATTGACCCAATACATTTCTAATTTAGTATTTATAGTTTAAAAATTTATAAATAAATTGTTATTGTTTTAAAATTCTCAATTTATTTAATCCTTGCCAGTAAACCTTCCTACTCTTAAATTTTGCTAAACCACTCAATTATATATTATTTTAACATTTTGAATATGCATGATACCAATTCACTTGACCTACTTAACCTAGATGGCCATACTTGAGAGTGGATTTAATACATCATCTACTTTCATTCATTTTGTTTATACATATTTAGAGTGTTAAAATGACATGTAATTTGCTACAATAGCATAATTTAATGACACACTAACAAAAGTTTAAAAATAAGGATAAAATTAAATATTTGTAAAATTATAGAATCTAATTACAAACTTTTAAAATTTAAAGATTGACTTAATCAAAATTTGAAAGAAACTTTGAATAACAATAAAATAAATTAACATTTTTTTTCTTTCCCAACAAGTTTGGAACTTAAAAGTATAATAATATCATAACTTGTGTAAAATTTGTGTTATCCAAATTCGCAATTGTATTGAACGTTGGATTCTGTACTCAAATTCATCCAACGGTTAACAATCATAACATATCGAGTATTGAAATATGACAATTTACTTGAAAGTGACAAATATCAAATAGATTATGAGACAACCTGAGATTCAGTCGCCCTCACCAACTAATCTTCAGGCGACAAACATATCGGAAGCACAAGAGCCATGGATTATCCACTGCTTTTTCCATGGCTGCTTGCTGTCTTCATAATTATATGTTGATAGATCAGGCCAATACTTGAGCAGGTCTTATTTTTGGGATTCAATCTGCAATCATCATATATTTTTAATTACTCACAACTTTCTATAAAATAAGGTAAAAATTTTTTCAAGTATCAAACTTTATAAATTGTTTGAGTATAAGATATAAAGACGATTTAGGATTCTAATGTTATATATCATAACCACAAGAATCGAGAACTTTACATATTTTTTAATTTAGTTGAGAAATATAAATTTTCATTTATCAAAGAAAAAATTGGAAACACCCTTGAGTCATTTGTAAACATTTCTCTTAACTTTGAAAATGAAAAATACCCCCCTTAACTATTACATTTTAGGATTTAAATCTTTTTCTTCATTTTCCTCTTAACCCCATTAACGGAAATGTCCAGGCAATCTCTTACACTTGTTAGTAACACATTCCATTCATCTAGAAACAAGGGCAAGCGTGGTAGGTGTGTTATAATCATCCGAGACAATGATTACATGATTTCTAACAAAGGTTTAAATGATGAAAGGCATTAATTGAGTAGCTATTTCTCAGTTTTTAAAATTGATGTAAGTGTTTATATAAGGCTCAATTGAAGAAGAGATATATTTGCATATTTTCCTTTATCAAACATTATCCAATAACAGAAGTTGCGTTAAGATCATACTTACTATAGCATTTGTTAATTCCTCTGATGCAGAACAGTTTTCAGGTTCCTTGCCGCCGCCGGTAAACAACTCCGGCCAGAAGCCATCGATGGTCAAATATTGATGAACTAGCCTTCTGCAAGGTCTATTGGATGTTAAGCAGAAAGAGTTTGGCCATAGCAGGGGAAGTTTGAAGTAATCATGCCTGGGGTGCATCTTCCCCACTACAAAAGAGGATTTCCACTAAGAACGTCACCAGAAGGAATTTGTACTTGTTCATCTTCTTGTTGGCTAAGATGGATATGTAGTGCCGGATGGGTGTTACGCCATTTATGCTCTTTTTATAGGCGTCTTAGGGCAGTAAGGATCCTCTGCCTCTGCATTGTGTGCAGAGTTTTTTTTGCACTGTAGTTAAATTATTACATTAATCAGATTTACAATATTTTATATGTATATTTTTTAATGTAATTAAATTCTTACATTAATAAGATGTGTAAAAAATAAAATTCAAGATAAAACTACTAATAAAAATTATTGTGCACCATGCATTTTTTTATATTGAATTAATTTTTTTCTTTTTTTAACCGATTTTATACTAAATCAAATTGTATACATATAAAATATTATAAAATTTAATTAATTACACTTTAAAAAAAGTTGAAAATAGCCGTGCATAACATTACCCACTATGCACAGTAGAGGAACCTTCCTCATAAGTTAGGTTCACATCAATTTAAGATATTGTGTTTACTGTTGTCCACAGAGAATAATGCCTAAACTTGCTGTAAAAAGCAAAAAACTTTGATTTTATGCTATATATGCTTTAGTTTTTTCTGTTTTTTCCTCTTTTTCTTTTTCTGTGGGGTTTCACCTTTCATACAAACCTTTTAAATTTTAACGTGTGTTATATAACTTATTCCATCATTAAGAAGCAAAAGAAATCAAAATAATAAGTTGAGTTAGAAATTCTCGTGGAATTTTAATTCAACAAGTGTGCTCTTAGACATAGATGATCGTTTTTTTTTTCCTGAATTGAATGATATGGACTGTTTTAACTAAAATTAGTTAAAGTTATAATTTGTGACATTTCAAATTCGAACAATATGTTAAAAGTTTATCGCAATAGTTTAATTATCAAAATTAAATGAAAAATGTTGGTTAAATATATTTCTAAATAAGAAACTAAACGACTTCAAGATTCTGACCATCACTACAAAAAAAAGGCTTTTAGTGGTGATAAAGGATCGTTGCCAAGTTGTCACTAATACCACTATAGCAAAAAGGATTTAGTAGCGACAAAAAAGGTTGCCACTAAAATAACAATCAGTGGCAACCCACGTCATCACTAAAGCCTATAACAAAAATTGCACCAACCTGTCGCTGCTAAAGACTTGCTAATTAGTGGCGACATTATCATTGCTAATTAACAAAAAAATGCTAAAACATTAATTTTTCGTCACTAAATCGCCACTAATTATGTTTCTAGTGATGATGATAGGTCGCCACTGACCCCTTAGTTTTAGTGGCGGCCTATAGAATTTTTTGTAAATAACATTATTTCATCTTATAATAATAGAGAAACAAAATTTTTATATAGAAGTACACTAATAAATAAAAAATGAAGAGACCGTCCTTACTAGACTATGCTCTATCTTCGTAAACGATCGTGTGCCACATGTATGCTTGGTTACTTGCTTTCCTCTATTTAGTTTATTTCTATTGCTCATCACCTACAAGTGAACGAAAATATTTATTATTATTTAAAGATAGTTATGAGAATTTTATATAAGTAAATAAGGTCAAACTATATTATAGAACAAGAGTATATTACCTTAAAATCTTCAATAGCCCAATGCTGGAACAACCACTCCCAATCTATAGGATTCACATCAGCCGATCGAACTACACGCCTATCTTCATCTGTATCCAGAAATTTGACAAGATCATGTAACTTTGTCTTCCAACTCCTAAAAATCTCCGTAAAGTGCTAAGAGTGAAGCGCTTCATCGATGACTCAATTGACCCTCTCATTGTTCAAATTTATCCTGTAAACCACAAACATAAATAGTTATAGTTACATATGTAAAGGGTTTAAAATTAAATGCCATTTAGTTTGTATAACGCCTATACACAAACATTTTACCTTAACCTTTAACCATAGAATGTCCCCATATTTTTCTTGTTGAGCAGGCCAATCACCATCTCTAAATAAACAAGTGGTCCGAACCACCAAGCCACAATAACTGGAGAACTCTTGAGCGCCATCTCCAACGGCCCGCTCAAAATCTTCAGGGATGTCAATAATAATCTTTCTACCATGTTTTGTCTTCAAATCAATAGACATACACTTGTATTTCCCTCACCCTTTCTTAATAGTGCTACAAGAAGCTGAATAAGACATGGAAGTCATAAAAAATCATTGCACTTAGATAGACATATATGTGTGCGCGCACGTGTGTGTGTGCATGTGAGGGGGGAGAAAAAAATTAACGATAATTAAACAAAATCTAAAGATGATTATACCTGCACTACTCTAGTTCAGTGATGGCTGCATGGGTAGAGAATCTTCATGTTCTTGTTGTGTTATAGATGGTAATAGTGTGGGTGGAGTAGACTCCTTACTCTTAGAAATATTCCCTATGACAAGTCGTGGTGATATCACATCACCTGTGTGGTCACGTCTCAACCGACCACTGCCATGCCCATTCCCTTTTCCTCCCCTTCCTCCAACCCTGCCACGTCCACCACTTGACATTTTCTGCAAAATTGTAAATAAGATGTGAGATATACTACCATAAAGCATAAAGCAATTTATATGTAAGTACACTACCATAAAGCATTTAATCTACGCTATAAGTAGTATCATCTGTGTCGTTTGCATCATCCTCATCAAGTATGTCCTCCCTATCTTCTTCATTAGTAGACATATCTTCATCAAGTATGTCTTCTCCATCTTCTTCATCAGTGGATACATCCGCATCATTATCATCAATGAATTCATCCACCTCAGCAATTACATTTGACACACTTGGTCGAGGGCGTTCACTTGAGTAGTTTATTGTTTTTGGTTGAATGTCATCCCTGTGAAGGCAAACCACTAGGTCAATGCCTACATCACCACTAGTAGTCAAATCTATTTCAATTTCAATCTGCTGATAAGCCTCATCACTTGATAATTCCTCATTATCCCCATTTACACCATCATCAGTCATCTCTGGCATATTGAAGAAGTCACGAGGATTTGTTTTTACAACAACAAGCCAATTTAGGTCACAATTGTCTTCCAGGTAAAACACTTATTCTACTTGAGATGCCAAGACAAATGGTTCATTTGAGCTCAATGAGTATCGGGTGTTGAAACTTGTAATTCCATATTTGTCCACCTTGTATCCTCTTCCTAAATGACCCACATCCCACCAATGACACTTGAAGAGATACACTTTCTTATTCCCAATGTATGACAATTCATATATATTTTCCAAAATACCATAATACTCTTTTGTCTCATTTGAATCATCACCCTTCACAAGGACTCCACTATTTTGTGTTCTCCTACCAGGGCATCGGTCTTGAGTGTGAAATCTAAATCCATTCACCATAAATGTGGAATAACGATGGACCATTTTTAGCGGTCCAACTCCAAGGCTCATAAGGTCATCACTTGCATCACCCCGTGCACCTAATTCTAAAACCTATAAAGGACAACATGTATGAATATGATAATGTTTAATCTAACTAATAAAAATATGAGGTCAAAACATACCTATACATGAAACCATTCTGGGAACTCCGCAACCATTGAAGCTTCTGTTTCAGTTTCCATCTTGTGCTTCCTATAATGCATGATCTATTTAATTAAAAGGTGATAATAGACAATCTTATAGGTAAGTGATGGCTAATTCCTATAAACTTTCTCAATAAATAGCCAAATGTCTTCACAATTTTGAAACATATACATACAAGCTTGATTGAAATCTATATCTGACAGAAACATTGATTCATAACGTCCCCTCGGTTGTCCACTTGGATTGAAGATAGACATCTTATCATGTTCCATATGTCCATCATCATTCCTAGGAAGTCTATTGAACTTAGTTGGGACATTTTTCAGATATTGCAAAAAAAAAGTAAGGCATTCATCAGCCAAGTAACCTTCAGCAATTGAACCTTCTGGACGAGCCTTGTTACGAACATAAGTTTTTAGTATTCGTAATTACCTGCATTAGTATGAATAAGGTGAGACATTTTTGAAATAATGAAAAAGACATCATAGTTTAAGGTCAACCTTACCTCTCAATAGGATACATCTATCGATATTGGACAGGTCCACCAAGCTTAGCCTCTCTTACTAAGTGAATAGGCAAATGGACCATGATATCAAAAAAGGCAGGTGGAAACACTATTTCCAATTTGCACAATGTGATTGTAATTTGGATTTCCAAGACATCAAGATCTTCAATTCTCAAACACTTTGAACACAAGTTCTTAAAAAATTTTCCCAACTCTATTATCGGTTCTGACACTTCATTAGGCAACAAGTTACGTATTGCAAGTGGGAATATGTTTTGCAATAATACATGGTGGTCGTGACATTTCAACCCAGAGATTTTTTGCTCATGGACATTAACGCACCTCGAAATGTTTGAAGAGAAGGAGTCAGGCACCCTCAATTTAGCCAAGAAGTCATAAACTTTTGCCTTCTCTTGTATTGACAATGTATAGTATGCTGCAGGAAGCAGGATTTTGTTACCATCTTCTATAGGATGCAATTGTTGCCTAATGCCTAAATCAACCAAGTCATATAGACTCTTTAGTGTATCTTTAGTCTTTCTAACGATACCCATCAATGTCAACATTATGTTATCCGACACATTTCTTTCTATATGCATAACATCAAGGTTATGTTGGAGCAGCAGAGTTTTCCAATAGGGCAATTTGAAGAAAATACTCTTTTTCCTCCAATTGAAAGCATCATTGGTGGGGTGACGCTTTCACTTTTGGCTTTTCCCAAAACTCACATTGCCCAATGCTTAAAGCTGTATAAGTGCTTCATCACCAGTAAGAGGCAAGGGTGCAAGTGAATGTTTAACTTTCCCATCAAATGCCCTCCTATTATTGTGCCATGGATGATTGGGAGGAAGGAAGCGATGATGCCCCATGTAACATAACTTATTCCGTAAAGAAGTGGAATATGTGCCCTTGTGGCAACAAGGGCATGCAAACTTTCCCTTGGTAGACTGCCATGAGAGGTTCGCATACGCTGGGAAGTCACTGATTGTCCAAATGATAGCAGCACGCATCTTAAAATTGGACTGTGAGTAGGCATCATATGTGTTAACCCCATCGTTCCATAATTCTTGTAACTCCTTAATCATGGGTTGCAAGTACACATCAATGTCATTACCAGGACATTTAGGACCTAGAATAAGAAGTGTCATCATAAAGTACGGGTGCTTCATGCATAACCACGGTGGCAAGTTATGTGGAACTAGCACAACTGGCCAAATGCTATGATTAATACTCATATTTCCATAAGGCTGGAACCCATCACTAGCTTGACCCATCCAGACATTTTTGCAATCATGAGAGAAGTCAAGATACTGGTTATTGAATGATTTCCAAGCAATGGAGTCAGACGGATGTCGTAACACACCGTCATCAGTATGTTCTTCCATGTGCCATCTCATATCTTTAGTTTTTTGTTGAGCCATGTACAGCCGTTGCAACCTAGGCTTTAATGGAAAATGTTGCAACATTTTACAGGGTACTTTCTTGCCTTTGTGACCATCCAACTTCCATCTAGACATGTTGCACTTAGGGCATGATTTTGCATTTGTGTGTTCTCGCCAATATAAGATGCAATCATTTTCACATGCATCAATCTTAGTGTAATCCAATCTAAGCTCCCTAACAACCTTCCTTGCTTCATAATAATTGTTAGGTACTAGTGCCCCTTTAGGTAAGACATCTTTGAATAAACTCAACAATGTATCCATAAATTTATTACTCCAATGGTTGAGGCATTTCAGATGAAGGAGTTTGACAATGAAAGATAGCTTTGTCACATTATTACAACCCAGATAGAGTTCAGTTTAAGCATCTCCCAACAATTTAAAAAATTGGCTAGCCTGCAAGTTACGTGACTCAGTTGAATATGTTTCACCAAATGCATCATGTAACATCTCAATAATGTCATCATCCTCATCATTATCCGTAGGTGCTTTGTCATTTGCATGCTGGAGGGGACTATGGATACTAGGTCAAGATTCTCCATGTGAGTCCCACACTTTGTAACTTTCATTGAAACCCTTCTTAAACAGATCTGCCCTGACTTCACTTCTTATCTTCCATGATGTATTCTTGCACCCCTTACATGGGCATTGAATCATATCAGTCACCCCAGCTTGGCTAAATGCCCATTGGAGAAACTCATCAACACCTTATCTATATGCCATATTAGCCCTATTCCTAATGTGCATCCAAGTTTTATCCATCCCTAAATCC
The DNA here is from genome assembly GCA_026724425.1 of Erythrophleum ivorense. Taxonomy (NCBI): domain Eukaryota; kingdom Viridiplantae; phylum Streptophyta; class Magnoliopsida; order Fabales; family Fabaceae; genus Erythrophleum; species Erythrophleum ivorense. Next base: position 29,587,860 of record JAIUCV010000008.1, read on the forward strand.
AACATGAATATTTTCAATGTGAGTATTTATAACTCATTTGTTGTTATACATGTCTATATTATATAGAACACTAGGAAAGAGATATATTTCTCTTTGGAATACACTACATATACTCTTATATCATCTAGAACACCAGTATCTGGTTCATCAAATAATCAAACCAATTCAAAGGTGAAATTCTCGACAAACAACTAGTACATTTCATAACTTCCTTACGGCAAACATGTAGCTATGTAAATCTAAGGCATTGAGAAAAATAGACATGTACGATACAAGTAGGTATGTTGCAACTTACATATTTTGTATATAATCAGCCAAGAAGATTTGAATAATTTAACTACATATGATAAGGTTCACCTATATAAGGTTGAGATTACAACATTTTTAGACCCATTTCAACTTCATCTAATGTATCTTACCAACATATAAATCCTAAAAGTAATTCGTACTAGAACTTGTACACATATGGAAGGAAACCATCCCATGTAACATAACTTAAACCCACTAAAAAAGGCAATAATAGATTCCCCACAAGATAAAATTTCTCCATCAATGACAATAGACAAAGAAAACCATACAACTATTAATTTTTTATGAAACATTAGCTCCTAATATTTTATTAAATATTATTTATCTTTATCTTAATCAATTATGATTTAGAAAAAGAAAATTTAATAAGTTTTAAGACTACATTTGAATTTTTACTCTTAATCGAATAAGCACTAATCAAATTTTAAACTTAGTATTTTATTTAATTACTCATAATCCATAATATTTGTTAAATATTCTTCCTCCTCATTTTAATCTATTAGTAATTTATTAAAAGTTTCATTCATTTTTTTGAAATTAAATTTCTATTTTTACTCTTAATCCAATAAATACTAATTACATTTTGAATATTTCCCAATCTTAATTATGCTTTTCCTTTTTAAGTCTTTGCTATCCATTGCTTATCAAATTGCAAAGCTATTATTATTTTTAATCACCTTTTACTTTTAGTCTTTACCTATTAATTTGTTATGCAATCTTTTATTTAATTAATGATTGAAAATTTAATCCTAATAATTTGCTAAATATTCTTCTTCTTCATTTTAATCTACTAGTAATTTATTAAATATTTTATTCATTATTCTGAAATTAGATTAAATAATTAAGACATTTAATAAAAATAAGATTTTTCTATTATTATTTTTACTTATTCTTAACTTTCACAAATGTTGTTGATTTGGTAAGCAACGCCATGTAGCCCCGAATGAAATTGATCCATTACCATACATGTAATATTCAGTTTTTTTTTTTGGGTCCCCTACTAGATAAAGTGCATTCTCTGAGTGCTTATTAGTATTTTATTATTATTGTTCTTATGAACTTGTTTTTTGGGGTCAAATGATGAGCCTTTTTTTTAATTCCTTTAAAGCGTATTATTTTACCAAAAGAGGAAAGGAGCAGTATCATATGGAATCAATAATTCACTGAAAAGTTAAAGTAAACAAACAAACTTTATGTTTAGAAGAGCTTGTACACTAAATCCTCATTTCATTCATATCTACCATATTAGCATCTTTTTTCCTTTTTTTTTTAAATATTGACCTATTTATTTTTATATAACACGAGAATTTAGCCACATACTTAATTCGGTTAAATTCAAATAATTGAGGTTATTTTTTAAATCTTAAAATGGGTTTTGAAATTTTGACCCTTTTTTTATTATAAGATTATACCTCATCAATATATAATAATTACGTGCAAACTAATCTTCGGTTTTCATAGTCATTTGATCATATTTCTTCCAGATGACCATAGAATTTTAAGATTTAAAAAATGAAATTGCATTTCGAAAATCTTAAAAGAACAATTAAACTCACCAAAACTTATATTGGCACCAGCACCAGCACCACAGCCCACCAACAGTCCCTATTAAACATGACCAAACAATAATCATTAAAATGAAATATTTAAAAAAAACACACTATACAATTTCTACAATTATTTGATGCATGGATCATTATATATATATATATATATATATATGCAAAATCATTGGGCTTGATTGATCCATTTTGCTCAAAAATAGGTAATGGGCCCATCCCACAACGCCACTCTCTACAATTATGGAACTCATTATGCATGCCAACACTCAACTCCACTCCTCTTCGTCGGATTGGTGGAGCCCATCTTGAGATTTGGGATTTGAAAGACTTGTTTTTCTTTCAGAGATTCGGGAGCATCTAAATTTAATTCCTGCCTTTGGAGACATAAGCCATAAGCCCTTGGATTTTTTTTTTGGAAAGAAAAATTGTTAAGAATAATCCATGTATTAATATATCATACAGACCCTTTAACATAACATATTCTTCACTGATTTTCATTAAAAAAAATATCACAATATATTATTAGATTGAAAACATAGCTTAAATAAGAGAAATTTAATATTTAAAAAATGTATATCAAAATAAAAAAAAATAAATAATTGAGATTCCTTGTTATCTTTTGACCTAACACCAACAATATCTGCTGCAAAATGCAGAAGCCAGAGCTAGAAGGACACCTTCAACCTCCACTTCCACTTCAATGCCAATGCACTGCTTCTTCTTTTCCATTCCTTCTATCCTCCCTCTTACTTCCATTCTTATTCTCTTGGTCTTATCTACCCACAAGCGTATGCCTTCACAATCACAACTGACTCAACCACTCCCTTTTTTCTTTGTTCTTGAGTGAATTAATTAGTTTGTTCACTGGATTTTGTTTTTGTTTTTGTTTTTAAACATGATTTGAATGTACAAATGGTCATTATTGTACATTAAATCAACCGTTCTATTTCTTTGTTATGTTGTGATTATAAACAAATTGATGTACAAGAGTTAGCTTTTGGAGATGAACGAACCAATTCTTTTTTTTTAACCAAAGCTACACATGCAGAGCTTTAACAGTGATTTAAGGCTGTGTTCCTATATATATATATATTGAAGATGTGATGTACTTTTCAGATCTATCTTTTAGAAGAACAAGAGAACATAACAAATAAGATATTTTTTTTTTGCAAATATATAAATTTGAATGGTTGAAATAAGATTCATTGCATTCTAAATCTCATCATCCAAATTTTCTTCAATTAATAAATGTGAGCTAATATGAGCATTAATTCATGACTTAAATTTGTCAGGGTGGCATTTTCTTCTAAGGTGGCGTTGTTTTAAAAGTCACTCAATTTTGTAAAATTGGCCTAATCAATGCTATTTTGAGGTTATTTGGACAAGTTTAGATCATGAGTTAGCACTCATGTGAGCTCGTATTTATTAATTGAAAAGAATTTGTCTAATGAAAAAATTATTATTTTGATTGAGAAAAAGCTTTTAAGAAATTAAATTGAAAAATTTTATTTTTAGAAGACTAAATTGTAAAAAATAAATTTTTAAGGATTAAATTATTAAATTAATTTTAAAATATTATTAACTTTTCACGATTAGCTTTTTCAAGCACCAGATGCTGAGAATTGCACAACCCTCACCAATTGGACATTCATCCTCTGCAACCGAAAATCTTAATCAATAGACACAGGGAAGCCAACCTCCAACAAGTTCCCCCTATATATAGTATCTCTTTCATCTCTTAAACAAAATGCACAAACACAAGCTAGTTTATTCGAAAATCTAACATAACTCATTTTGTTCTTTCTTCTATATATATGATTTTAGGATACCCAACGGAGAATCCTCCCACTGGAAGAAAGTTCTTTTCTAGTTCCAAGAAGAAAGGAAAGAAAGGATTCATTGAGGGATGGGAAGCATATAGTACTCGCCAATAATGATGGTTATATTTCAAGGGAGGGGATTCCCGAGTCTTATCTCTATGTTATTCAAAAATACATTCAAATAGACACACACACACACACACACACATATATATATATATATATATATAAACCTTAGACTCATCAAAATGAGCAGCACAATCCACAGAAACTCAATAAAAACAGTAAGGAAGGAAACATCTCAAGAGCAGAATTTTTTAGAGTTTTATTGCATCAGTAATTCAAATTTAAACTAAAGCAATAGGATCCCTAGTACAAACAATTAGGATGATATAGGAATGCAATCCAAATTTATCAATCACGTACTAGGCATTTTATCAATCATGTACTAGGCATTTTTAGGGAGTATACAAAAAACAAGACTTTACTCCAACCTTGACCAAAGAAGAACATACATAATTATAGCTTTAAATGTAAGATCTGGGGCAAAAACCAGCAATCAGACTATGCATCTCAAGAACAGCCTCAATTTAATTGAAACAACAATTCAAATCCCCAAAGTTAAGCTACTGAAATAGATTCATGATTTATCAAACTTAATAGATAACAGAAAAAAAAGCCATACCCTTCAAGGTTTGCTCCTTCAGCTTGGTCACAGAAGCTATTAGCTAATTCAGAGCTACTAGGAATTGCTCTTCCTCTCCCATAAGTCAGCGATTAGAGCCTTCTTCGAAATCCATTTTTGCAAAATCAAACACTCAGCAAAATACTCCTCTTGTCCTATTTTCTTCCTCCCCTCTCAATTTCTCCCTCGACGTTCTTCTATTAGAGCTCTCCGTTCATAAGTTCCTCAAGCTCCAAATGAATCCCTCAAATCTCCCCCCGTGGAACCCTCAATTTCTCCCTTCAAATCGAAAATCTCTGAATCTCTCGCTTCCCCTCTCTAATCCGAAATTAATCCTAAAAAACAAGAGAAACTCCCCCCCAAAAATAAACCACTCTCTGTTCCCTCTCTCTGGTTCTCAGATTCCTCTCCAGCCCCCAAAGGAACCCCAAAAAACCTCCGCCCTCAATCTTGCCTTCTTTTTTGAAACGAAATCTCTCGTAGCACTCACTCAGCACTCTCAGTCTATGGTTTCTTTGTTTCCCATTGTTTTGTTTCATTCCGAGTATGTGGGCTTCTCATCCGGGTTAGAGAGGCAGAAGGTCCGGGACTTATGGGTTGAATGAAATGGGCCTCCATTTTTTGTTTTTTTTTTATCAGTTAGTTCTTCCAAAATGGGCTTCCATTTTTTTTTACTTTATTTGTCAACCTATTTTCCTTTTCAATACTTGGGCCTTTGGGTTTGGAGGAATTGGATTGGAACTCTTTTCTGTTTGCTTCATTTTTTTTTGGCGATCAAATTTTATTTTTTGGTATTAGGCTTTGTTATTTTTTTTTCATTCTCTTTTTTTCCTTGTATAAGGCCAATGGGATTTAGGAGAATTGGGCCGAAGCTAGATGTTATTAAAACATTTTTTTCTGGGCTTGATTTAGCCTTAAAAATGTTGGGCTCCTTCCTTAGGCTTTCTTTTTTTTTTTTGTTTGGGCTTAATGAATTTTGAAATTTGAAATTTGAAGAAAAAGAATTTTTCTTTTTCTTTTTCTTTTTTAATAGCTTTCTTTTCTTCTTTCTTTTTGATTTTTTTCCTTTCTCTCCTATCCCCTTTTTTTTTGTTTTGAAATTTTTGATTGATTTTTTTCTTTGTATTTCAATTATTTTTTTATATTTTTTACATTTTATTTATTTTATTATTGTTTTTTTGGGTTAAATAACCTCTTTTCTTTTGCTTTTTTAAAGTTTTCTTATATATATATATATTGCTAATTTGATTTTATTATTATTTTTAGAGTTGGTATGAACAAAATACGATGTTTACACTTACCGTCTCTTTCAGAAGGCATTTAACTGATGCATAGATTTGCTTTCTCCTTCTACCTACTGTAAGGCTTGGGTTTGCTGCTAAGGCATGGAACGCGTCCTCGCTTGCGTTTCTGAATGGAAGGGGAAATAGAGTGCGTTTTGGTCTGTGCTTTTCTTTTGGTCTGTGCATTTTGGTCTGTGCTAACAATTATAACTTACAAGCAATAAAATACTTCAATATAAATATAGTTCAATTTATAAGTAAATATTAGAAAAAAAAAATTAATGCATCAAAAGATAAAAATATAGTATGAAATTTAAATTAATATATAAATTTTAATACTTATCATAGAAATTATTAATGATTTAATTTACATTTTTTTAAATAATTAATATACTTATCATTAAAGCTATACTCTATTTATATATAGTAATTTATTTTAATTTATTCTTTATCTTATTTAACTCTGCCTATGACGAGCCTTGATGTAAATTAATTTTCATAGCCGGTCCCAAGCCCGGAAAAAAGAGGAGGGTTGTGTTAGGCAATCAACAGCCAACGTAAAACTTTGTCGAATCTTTATGACATGGACAATCGATATATTAAACGTAATGCTAGGACGTTGCCCAGAAGTAACGCGCTGTATCGCTCGAGTACAGTGACAAGTGAGCAAGAGCCGCTACATCGTCGCCTGAGTGTAGTGAAAAATAAGCAAGGGCTTCCACATTTTCGTGAACGGATGTGGGTAAAGAAGTTAGTTCATGAGAGTAGGATTCGTTTTGGGACTTGGAATATAGGTACACTTATGGGTAAGTCAATGGAAGTAGTAGATACCATGATTAGGAGGAAAATTAATTTTATGTGTTTACAAGAAACTAAATGGGTAGGAGAAAAAGCGAAAGAATTAGACACTTCAGTTTTAAACTTTGGTATACTAGGAAGGATAAATCTAGAAATAGAGTAGGTATAATTGTAGATAAGTTTTAGAAAAATACTATAGTGGATGTAAAAAGGTTAGGAGATAGAATCATTGCATTAAAGTTAGTAGTGGAAAAGGAAATTGTTAATGTCATTAGTGCCTACGCACCACAAGTAGGATTAGAAGAATATCACAAAGTAAAGTTTTGGGAGGATTTAGAATGTTTAGTTCAGGAAATACCATTAGGAGAAAAGATTTTTTTGGGAGGGGATCTAAATGGTCATGTGGGAAGTGTATCTTCAGGTTACGAGGGTGTTCATGGAGGATATGGCATAGGAGAAGCAAATGCAGAGGGTAAAACTATTCTAGCCTTTTCATTGACGTTCGATCTTATATTAGCTAACACCTGTTTTAGAAAGCGTGATGAATATTTTATCACGTATAAAAGTGGAAGGGTATGTTCTCAAATCGATTTCTTTCTTATAAGAAAATCGAATAGAAAACTTTGTTTGGATTGCAAAGTTATTCCTGGAAAGAGTTTAACTACTCAACATAGAGTTCTGGTGATGGATGTACGAGTTAGGAGGGGAGTAAAAAACAAAGGTCAAAATAGGGTGTTAAGAACTAAGTGGTGGCAACTAAAGGGAGATAAAGAAAAGAATGCGCAGAAATAGATTGTGGAGGAAGGACCTTGGGAAATACAAGGAAGTGCTAACGATATGTGGAATGGAATGGCTAAAGAGATTAGGAAAGTGGCAAAGGAAATATTAGGTGAATCAAAAGGTTTTGGACCTAGAGATAAAGAATCTTGGTGGTGGGATGCAAGCGTGCAAGATAAAGTTAAAGTTAAGAGGGAGTGTTATAAAGTGTGATCATTATGTAGGAGTAATGAAAATTGGGAGAAATATAAAGTAGCTAAGAAAGAGACTAAGAAGGCAGTGAGCGAAGCGAGAATGAGGGCATTCGATGGGTTATACCAATCTTTAGGTACTAAAGTTGGGGAAAGAAATATTTACAAGTTAGCTAAAAGTAGGGAAAGAAAGACAAGAGACGTTGACCAAGTAAAATGTATTAAAGATGAAGAAGGTAAAGTCTTGGTCACTGAACAAGATATCAGAGAACGGTGGAAGAATTATTTTCATAGGCTTTTTAATGAAGGCCATGAGATTGCATTACAATCGGATAGATTAGACACTAGAGAAGAGGATCAAAATTATACTTTTTATCGTAGGATTTGTGAGGCAGAGGTAAAAGAAGCATTAAAAAGAATGGAGAGTGGCAGAGCAGTTGGACCGGATAATATACCTATTGAGGTATGGAAGGGTTTAGGAGGGAAAGGTATAAGTTGGCTCACAAAGTTATTTAATGAAATTATGAGATCTAAGAGAATGCCAGATGAGTGGAAGAGAAGTTCTTTAATTCCTATTTATAAGAATAAGGGGGACATTCAAGATTGTGCAAATTATAGAGGAATTAAGCTCATGAGCCACACAATGAAATTATGGGAAAGAGTAATTGAGCAACGATTAAGGAAAGAGACCCAAGTTATGGAGAATCAATTTGGTTTTATGCCGAGAAGGTCAACTATGGAAGCAATATATTTGTTGTGAAGATTAATGGAGTGATATCGAGAGAATCGAAGAGATTTACACATGGTGTTTATTGATTTGGAAAAAGCATATGATAGAGTACCAAGAAAGGTTCTATGGAAGGCTTTGGAGAAAAAAGGAGTTCGTATAGCTTATATTCGAGCAATACAAGATATGTATAGTGAGGCTACAACTAGTGTAGTAACAAAAGGTGGACGTACAGAAGATTTTCCGATAACTATTGGTTTACATCAAAGGTCAACTCTGAGTCCTTATCTATTTACTTTAGTATTGGATGTGCTCACTGAACATATCTAAGAGCCGGTACCACGGTGTATGCTATTTGCAGATGATATTGTCTTAGTTGGGGAATCGAGAGTAGAAATGAATGAGAAGTTAGAGAGGTGGAGATTAGCTTTGGAAACTCATGGATTTCGTTTAAGTAGAAATAAAATCGAGTATATGGAGTGTAAGTTTAGTAAGAGATACATCACTTCTAGCGTAGAAGTGAAAGTTGGAGAACATATTATACCACAAGTCACATGATTTAAATATCTTGGATCCGTCATACAACATAATGGAAAAATAGAAGAAGACGTAAAACATAGGATTCAAGTGGGGTGGATGAAGTGGAGGAGTGCTTCAGGTGTTATTTGTGATAGAAGAATACCACTCAAACTTAAGGGTAAATTCTATCGTACAGTTATAAGACATGCAATGTTGTATGGAACTGAGTGTTGGGCAATAAAAAGTCAACAAGAGAATAAGTTCAATGTTGCAGAGATGAGAATGTTGCGTTGGATGAGTGGACACACTAGATGAGATCGGATTAGAAATGAATACATTAGAGAGAAAGTAGAAGTCGCCCCTATTGTGGAAAAGATTGTAGCATCAAGACTTAGATGGTTTGGTCATGTTGGGAGAAGACCTATAGAAGCCCCAGTTAGGAGAGTAGATGAGATGGAGAATAGTCCAATAATTAGAGGTAGAGGAAGACCAAGACAAACTATAGGAGAAATTATTAAGAGAGATTTAGATTTAAATGGTTTGTTTAAAAATATGATTTATGATAGGTGCTTATGGCATCGATTGATCCATGTAGCTGACCCCACTTAGTGGGAAAAGGCTTTGTTGTTGTTGTTGTTGTATTCTTTATCTTATTTCATTATATATTATTTTGGATTAGTCTTTCTCTTAAATTAAGTTATCTATTTTGATTATCTTAAAATATGGGTTTATTTCTCTTAAATTAATATCATCTATGTACAAGAATCACATGAGAAAAAGAAGTTTGTGAAAATTGTAGCATAAAATCACTCTATATGTTAGACGAAGAGAAGAGAAAAGAGAAAGAGAGACCAAAGCAACGGAAGAGACTAATTTAAATCAACGTATAAGTGAATAATAGATTAAAAAAAACTTTAATACTTATCTCACAAAAATTAAGATTAATTTAATTTAAAATTTTTTAAATAATTGCTATACTTATCCCTAAAGCTATATTTCTTTATCTATATATTGATAATCAGTAATTTATTTTAATTTATTCTTTATCCAATTTCATTTGGATTAGTCTTTCTCTTAAATAAAGTAATATATTTTGAAAAGAGAGACTAGACTAATTGAAGAAATAAGAACATAACAATTACAAAGAAAGAAGTTGTTGATATCGTGCCCCCAAATTGTAGAAGAGAAAAGGGAGGAATATGCTCCATCAGCATTAAGCTCATAGGCCAAAAAGAGGGAATGTGGCTTAATTAGATGATGAAGAAGAAATATGAGGGAATTGCAAAATTTTGATGGTAATTGAAAAAGAAGGATGAGGGAATTTTAGGAAAAATTTTAAAGAAATTTTGTTAACCTTCATTTTGTTAAAGAGAAATAAAAAGGAAAAAATATACTAGGTGAAAATAAAATAAAATAAATATATTTATAGATATTTAAAAATTTATATATACAATGCCAGGCATTATAACTATTATAAAATATTTTAGTAAAAATTGTTATTGTAAATTATTAAAATAGAGATTACTTCATTAAAAAAAATCTAACTTAAAGGGCTTTTTAATTTTTTTAAAAGGGATGATTTCAATGAATTTATGCTTATGGAAAAAATAAAAATTAAGAAATTAACTGAATATCTCGTTCAATAAATAGATATAATTATCTTATAACATATATTTTTTTTAAAAATAGTATTCTTCGAGTATTACATCATTTACACCCTTTTTAATGAAAAAAGTTTATGTCAAATAAAATAATTCTCACAACAAAAGAAAACATGAATTTTTTGTTGCCGCCAAAACACTAGAAGTCATCCTAACCAAAATTTTGCAATGACAAAATTGGTCATCACTCTGTTGTTGCATTAAGTACATTGAGAAAAAGGGGTTAACACACACTCTCTCTTCCTCTTTTTTATCTCTCTTTAAATTTAACTGATGCGTTCATCCTCCCAAATAAAAATAAAATTGGTCATCACTTCGTTGTTGCATTAAGTACATTGAGAAAAAGGGATTAACACTCACTCTCTCTCTTCCTCTTTTTTATCTCTCTTTAAATTTAACTGATGCATTCATCCTCCCAAATAAAAATAAAATTGGTCATCACTCCATTGTTGCATTAAGTACATTGAGAAAAAGGGATTAACACTCACTCTCTCTCTTCCTCTTTTTTATCTCTCTTTAAATTTAACTGATGCATTTATCCTCCCAAATAAAAAGGATCTAAATTAGTCAAAATCTATACCAACTATTGTTGCATTACGTGGGACGCATTACTCTAATGGGCTAAAAGTTGTTGGACATTGTGCAAATAAAATGATAACCTATGTTGTGTATAAAAATCTTTCACCTATACGTAGTTATATTACGAAATTTGTACCCATACTCATTTTCATCAAACAAATTATGGGTTAACAATTAAGATTTGATCTACACATATTGGCCTATTGTACAGATAAAATTCTAATTTTTCACTCTTAGGGATATGTGCATATGGTGAATACAATTTTTTTTCCTTTTTGTCTGTTGGTCTCATTGATCAATTAAAATTTTATTTTAGAACCTTTTTCAATTTATTCTAACAATAATTAAAAACCAAGTCATCAGGAAGCAAAGTTTGAAATTAATTGAAACAAAATGAATCTCCTTTTGATTAGGTTCTACAAAGCCTAATAATAATTTAACATCTAATGAAAACTCTTCCAAGTCTAGAGAATGTCATTCATTCTTTTCTCATTTTACCATTCCTAGAAGACGTGATTAAAGGAAAGAGTCTCAGAGCCTGTTTAATTTCCTATTTTCAGAATAGTTTTCTATTTTTAAGAATAAAAAATAAAAAAACTTGTTTGCTAATGTATTTTTAGTGAAGTGTTTTGTAAAACAAAAAAATTAAATTATATTTTCGGGACCAAAAAAATAGAACATTTTTTAAATGTTTTGAAACTTTTGTTTTATAAAAACAAGAAAAAAAATAGAAAACATCAATTTTTTAGAATAAGAATTCAAATATATTTTTTATTTTCTCAAAATTTGTTCAAAAAAAATCTATTTTGAACATATTAAAACAAAAATAGAATCAAACATGCCTTAAGTTTTTTTTGTCCTTCTTTCATTATTTCATTAATTTGAGCATTTTTTTTTGCCTAATTCAACCATGACTTTATGTTATTGTTTTACTGCTTTGTTATAATTTTTTTATTTTTTATTTTTGTTATACTTTTTTATATAAACGTATAATATTTCTTAAATGTTCAATCTCATTCTTTATGTTATACATCATAAAAATTTATTTTATTATGACTTATTCCACTATTACTTGATTTAAATTTGTTATTAATATATAACATAATTCATTCATTCAAATTTTTGATTAAAAAAATGAAAAATAACTATATTTAAAATTTAAACATACTTAACATTCAACTTCTTCAATTATTCCTAAATTATATTAAGCTTCCATTATTATTAAAAAAATAAAAAACAAACGTCTTAAAATTTAAAAATTAAAAAAAATTAAAAACTTAAGCAAGTATAAAATATATTTATTTGTATAAATAATATATCATAATTATGTTGTTTCTTATATTATATGTGTGTTATATATAATCTCTTGTTACATTATTGTTTTTACAAAGTATATATATATATATATATATGAACTATGCATCATATAATTATTGTTAAGAATTTTGCAATGACAAGCTCATGTTGCCTCAAAAAATTTTGGCATAAAATTTTTAATTGTGTAAAAAATGTTCACCAACTGTTTTTAGTGGCGACAAAGATAAGTCATCACTAAAAGCTTTGACAGAAATTTTTTTATGATTTAAACATTTAGAACCCAATCTTTTAGCGACAATGCAATTTAGTCACCACAAAAAATTTTTAGTCGTGACATATAACTTGCCACAAATAACTTTAAACACAAAATTTATCACAATTTTTGTCATCAATGTATTAGTGGCAACCTACATAGTCGCCACTAAAACTCTTAAAAGATTTCAGACTAATATTAGTAATTAAAAAAAATTATACGACAACCATTTAGTGACAACATTCTTAGTTGCCACAAAAACTTTTAAAGCTTTTAGTGGCGACCTGCGGTCGCCACTAAAAGTTCTTTTTGGTTCCACCCATGTGTAACAACCAGAAAAGGAATGAGAGAAAAATGAGAAAAGAGGAAGCTGGGAAATTTTCGGAGAGCTGAACATTTTCTAAGTCTTCTCGCCATAGCGAGAAATAGAGTCGCCATAGCGAGAATGCCTCCTCGCAATAGCGAAGATGTTCCTAGCTGTAGCGAGTGCGACATTCTATACAGAAACCAGGGAGTTGCTCGCCATAGCGGCGCTATAGCGAAGGCAGAGGTCTGGAACAGGCCGAGCTCGCCGTAGCGACGCCATAGCGAAGGCAAAAGTCTGGAACTTGCACGAGCTCGCCGTAGCGAGGATGATGATTCGTTATAGCGAGAGCGGTCCAGAAAAAGCGTGAAAAGAGAGATTTGACTTTTTAAAAGAGTCTAAACTCTTCCTTTCTCTCAGAACCGACTTGAGCTTCGACCAAGGAGAGAGAAAGAGCTGAGGAGAGAGAGAGAGAGACCTAGAGAAGCAAGGAGATCAAGCAAAGAGGTGAGTAATCTTTAGATTTCCCTAGCTTTTCTCCTTAGCTTGTTGTCTCCTCCTTTTGCTTTCTCTTTCTACGGTTTTAGAAGTTGTTTTGGGTTAGGTTTAGAAAAGGGAAGTGGGGAAAACTACTCTAGAAGGAGGGTAGAATGCATTTATCTTCATTTCTTCCTCCATGTTTTCTTCTTTGAGGGCTTGAGAGAGGAAGGAAAATGAGCAGAGTTCTAGAGAGAGAATCCCTAGATCTGTAAGGGTAGTGAGGGTTTAACTTGATGAAGAGTTTCTTTTAGCTTTGTGAGAGTTATTTAAGCTATGAGAGAATGATTTGATGCTCTTGTTATGCCTAGGCTCGAAGGAAGAAACTCCACCTTGTTGTGAGTGTGAAATCAAGGAGGGAGAGGAGAAATTGAAAGGGAAGACTTGTGTAATCTGAGAAGGTAGCTCTCTACTCTGTTCTTGTTGCATTCTTGGTTGTGTAATAGTCATTACATGTTGAGTATGTGCTTGTATGATGAGATATGCCATTGATTTTGCCTTGATGCATTAGTACCAATATGTTTATGATATGATGTGTGGAAATTGCTCGGGTGAGGTGGTGCCGAAAGTCCCTTGAGATGGGTAAGGAGGAGCCAAAAGTCCCTAAACCAAGGGTGAGGCCGATCCAAAAGTCCTAAAGCTCGAGTGAGGCTAGACCGAAAGTCCCTAGAGCCTAGTCTTGGCATTGGTTTGATAGCATGGCATGTGTGGTGTTATTGTGGCTTGTATGCATGCTTGACTAGCTATATGCCTTGGTTGCATCTTGAATGAGTATGAGCTATTGAGATTCTCCCGAATCTCACCCCCTTCCCATCCCATCCTATTATCCAGGTGGTGTTCAAGGAGAGGCGAGCACACCTCACGGAGCCTAGAAGAGCATAGTTAAAATGATGTATAGCTTTTTGGTTCTTTTGATGTATAAGGTGCCAAAATGAAGATGCACCTATCATTTTTGAGTTGTAACTATATGAGCACATGTAAATGTATGTATAGATAATGTATGAATCGTGTAAAGGACCGAAGTAATGAGAATGTATAAATTGGCCTTTTGAGGCACATATGAAACAGTGTATCCTCTTCCATAGCATAGTGGAATTGGAATGTATGATGATTTGAGTTATTTAGATAATTCACATATGTTATAGTTGTACTTTTAAATTTGCCCAATAGAGGTTAGAGCATGTGGGAGATCATTTAGACCCGTTTTGAACCCCATGTGGTGCTAAAACTACCAATTGGGTGAGCTCCGTCAAAGTATGACCGGATGAGCTCTTCTTGTTATGAAATTTGGCATGCCTCTAGAGTCTATTGAGAGCTTCTTGAGAAGATAGAGTGGGTAATATTGGGAGGTCTAGAGAATATTTGGTGAATTGTTGAAGTTGGGAAATTTCAATGGTTTGGTCATGGTACTGTACATTGGGTCCGAAAATGAAACCATGTCATCCATAGACCAAATGATGTCCAAATGTCATGAAACTTTAGGAGCATAAACTAGATATCCACAGTGACCTATACCAACTGGAAGCACCTTAATTGGAGGTCTGTAGAGAGAGAAACGATTTACTGAAGTTCTGTATCAGCATCAGGGAAGTTTCTGACCTTCGTTACTGTTTTATCGGTTATCGAGGTCTTATAACTCCTGAACTGATCTGGACTTATTTTTCTCCTATAGTTCACATGTAGCTTTCTAAATTGGTATAGTTTGCCCTGATTGGATTTTTGTGGATTTAATTACGACTTTCCGAAGTTCATGACAGTAAACTGCACCAGCATCAGGGACAGCTGGACATCTATTCCTTTTTCACTGTCAATGCGGGTCTAAACGTTGAGATTGAGGCTGGGAGTTATTTTTATGTGAAGTTAACATCCCAAGCTTTCCAGAGAGCTATGATTTGCTTGATTCCCATTTTTTCAGAATTAGTTGTGATTTTCCAAAGTTGGAGCCAGAAATGTGATTTATGGGCCCGATTGAGAAATTGTAGTTTCTGAGTTTTTGGCTTCTTACCCGTGGTTTGTGAGTTGTTTGAGACTATGTACAAGTTGTATAAATGGTGTTTGAGTAGAGAATGTGAATGATGGGTTCACGGGACCCACGGGGCAAAATACAACCGGTTAAACCCCGATTTTAAGTAATAAAATACCACGGTTTCGGTCAGTTTTCTGGGAAATCATATGGAGTCAAGCCTAGAGGGAGATGAACTAGAGTGTAGTCAGTAAGGTGTTACACCATGCACTAAATTTCAGCGAATCTTTTCAGCTTTTTAGTGATGACCAAACATCGCTACTAAACATTTTTAGTGGCGATAGTAAGTCGCCACTAAAATTTTGCGTAGAAGTTTTTATATAATGGCATTAGTTTTAGCCTTAGGTCACCACTAAAGACTGTCACTAAATATTTTTAGTGGCAATTTTTTTTATCGCCATTAAAATTTTTATCAATATGCGGCATTCTGTTTTAGTAACAATGTTTAGTGTCAATTTGTTTTTGTCACCACTAATTGTGTTCTTTTAGTGGTGACTTTTTTTGGTCACCACTAAAAGTTGTCACTAAATGTCTACTTTTTTGTAGTGCATGTTTTACATCTTAAAATGTGAATTTGTATGGTGAAATACTAACATCATGAAAAATTCTTCACGTAGAGGTTTTTTTTAATGAAAATATTACAAGGTGTTTTTGAGCTTGGTCTAAAATTATTATTATTATTTGGATAAATTATTCTCTCTCTTTTTTAGAGATATTTCCATTACATAAAACCCATTTTCTACTATAAAAATATACTCAAACTACTATTAAAACCAAAGGATAACCAAAATACCCACAATGATTATATTGCTTTCATTTGTTAAAAGTATAACTTATTAGAGAATTCACTTCATTCACTTTACTTTAATATTATTTATTTTTTGTTGAAAATTATAAATTTAATTTGTTTTAAACTTAAAAACTAACTTATTCTATATTAGTTAAATACATATTTAATGTTTGTTATATTATATAAATAATAAATATAAAAGTATTTTGGTCAATAATTATATTTCATTTTATGTTGTAAAGAAAGTCAATGTAACTTTTTTTTTAATTTTAAGGGGGGAGAATGTTATTCTTCAAAACAAGTAGAGTTTGGATATTTCTCAAAAGAAAGAAAGTAATTTATTTTTTTAAAAAAAGAATTTAAACAATTTTAAAAATACTTTAAATGTCTATTTGATTGGATGATGTAAAAGAAAAAAATATATAAAAAGGAAGTGAGTAAAATAAGAAATAATTCTTATATCTTATTTTTTGAAAAAATAATAAAAGAGTAATATCAAATAATAATTATAAAAATATAATAAATATTACACCCAAATTAAAAAAGAATTCTTTGAACCAACTATCTTTACATTGACTAGTATCATAGTAAGTAATCTTCAGAAAGTCGGCCTGATATACAATGTTTTCTAATGATGTATTGGATCTTACCACAACCACTTGGTGAACCACCCCAACTTGGATTGTCCTTAATAACAATCACTAGCCTTGCAAAATTATAAAAATGCTTTTAGGAATTCACCAAACTACTGGCCTATATATAGTTAGCCTTCAATGGAATCAGGTAATGCTTTTACATAGCTTTAATACTCCCTACACACTGTTGGGAATTATGGGAGGCACATAGCAGAAACGTTTAAGATTTTGATCCCAATTCCCACCAAGGATCCATCAAAATCGCTTAAACCGAATAGGTTCAGAGAATTACCTTTTTCTGTCGATTGAGCATGTTGTTTACTTTTGTTTGGATCACAGGAACTGACTGCAGATCAGCTCCCTCTACTGGTATCCACACGAACGGGGTTGTTCAGCAACTCAAACAGTGTGCTAGCAGCCTGTCCGAACAATTCCCGTACAGTCCGTACGATGTCCGTACAACTCAGTACGACATCTCGTACGGTGTCCCTTTCTCTAAGGATTTTGGAGGCAGCTCTAGCTAATCTTTTTTGCTATGGAAACTCCTATTTATAGACTAGAGTTTCAGATATATTTAATTAATCAAAATTAATTAAATATATCTATTAGTTTAAATTCAAATCTATTTTATAGTTTAAATTTAAACTAACAATATCTAGAGCTTAATTTAAATTATCTGATTATTTTAAATTTAAATATATTTGATAGAATTAAATTTAAATTATCTGATTAGTTTAAATTTAAATCTATCTAATAGAATCAAATTTAAATTAATACATATATATATACACATATATATATAATATCAAATATAATATACATATATATATAATATATTTCGAATTTAATTATTTATATACATATAAATAATTCTTCCATCCTAGATATTCATTGAATCTAGACACATTTCTGATTCAATGAATGTGAACATTTTAGCCCGAGTTAGTCTGTTTTTGTGTGTGACCTTGCAGGCTCATATGATGTTGACAGTGGGCCAACTGCACTATTTGACCTACAAATCACAAGCGACCTCTAGCAAGACATTGTGACTACCTAAATCATGCGGAATCAGTGATCCGATGCAACTTATCTTATAACCCTATCATATCCCTTTTGTCACATGATATCTAGATCGAGTATGAGGCATGGAAACGTCATCCTCAACTTGCTCGATCATAACTTTCTCGATCTTCGAGCAGACTAATATAAGATGGAACCCTTTTCATATGAGCATGGCCATGTATTTCTCAGTCACACTCATCGAGGGGCCCAGAGATATCTCTCTATTAATTAGAGGGACAAATTCCATCTTGACCACTCATCTTCCTCTGCATGGATTCCATTATTCCTAATCATAGTCTTTATAATAACCCAGTCAAAGGTGACATTAGACTATGCCAAAGTACAGTGTCCTTCATGTAGGAATCTATGGTGATCTCAGGTCCAAGGGATCAATGACACAGTTATATATGAGATAAACTTATGACCTAATTCATGTAGCTTATCTCATGATGGGTCTATCTAGCGTTCTATTCTCTAACACATACCTATGATTTTGATTCATATTATCATACATGATTAACACTTAATCAATCAAAATTATACTAATCTTAATTCATCGTTGTTCCCACAAGGATGATTGATTAGGGACATTTTGGATAATTCAAAAAATGATTTATCCATGGATATTATTATATATAAACATGCAAATAATATAATAATGTAATAAAAAGAAAACTCTTATTTTATAATAAAAACAATGTTCGCAATATAATGATGGGCCTAGGGCACAATCTCCAACACACACTACAATATTTCTATTGACTTGATTGTTGGAGATCACTGTGTCGAAGCTCCACTCCCTACGCCTTGTGCAGGTTCATTTTTATCATGCTTCGTGTTGTTGAGTATCTTTAATCCCTTTAAATATGGAATGGTTTAAGAATTTAATTTCTACATTTTTTTTTCGATTGTTACTGTCTTATAAAGTTCTGATTGTTTCAATAAAATGTTAAACCTAGCCCTCAGAGTTACCCCAAAAAAGAAAAAAAATAAATTAAAAGAAAACTTAACCCTTGGAAGAAACTTACTAAGAAACCAATTATAGTTACTAATTATTATGAATAAATTTGAGTTTATGCTAAATTGTCTATGTCAACTAAAGATTAACTTTTAGTCCTCCAAAAGTTTTTTATGTTAAGAAACACAATTTTGTTATTTTCTTGACATTATATTTGAAGTTTGATAAATAACGTAATGAAATGATTAAAAAAAAGGAATGGAATTTATCTTTTCTCATTTTGGAAGTTTAATAATTAAATGGATACAAATTTCCTCCCCTTTATTTGCCAGATCTAATAAAATAAATTGAATAGTAAACAATATAGATATCAAATTACAATATATCATTTTATAAATAAAATAAAACAAAATTCTAATGAGGAATGGAATGGATCATATCTAGCAAATTCATTTTTTTATGGTAATTCTCACAAGCTTGTAGCTGGCAACCTTGTGAAGCCATCTCAAATTTAAAGAATATGATGAATGGAATATTGTGTTTGAATACGATCTCAGTGGCAAGGATAACAAACGAAAAGATTCATTATCAAAGGAGAACAAACGAGTTCAAAATTTAAGAAGGGGAAGACATTCCATATGAAAATTTAGATTTGGGATGATGCAAAACAACTCAAGAGGGAAGACAACTAGGCAGTTATAAATCCTAAAATGACAAAAAAAAAACTCAAATTGATCGTTGTAAAATTTCTAATTAGCGTGATTCTAACTGGAACATGAATGATGAGTGAATAAACTATCGAAATGCCAATAACCGTTGAAATCCAATACTTGAACATATAGAGAAATGATGAAAATTTAAAAATCGATGTTAAGAGAACAAAGTTCACTATATATAGAAAGAAATGATCAATTTATGCTTAATAAAATCCACCAAAGAAATATATATATATATATATATATATAACTAGAGAAAAAAAGCTCAAAGGCTTTTCAAATTTTTTGATTAATTAAAATTCAAGTATCTAAATAATACATTTGAAAAGTTATTAAAAGATAATTTGGAACAACGTTCTAGGTTAGAAAATAACAAAATTAATAAATTATTTTTGTGCATAGCATGTTGATGCAACCTCTAAAAGCTATTCCACTGAGAATTAATTGGAAACATTGACTTTGAGCTATTAATTTAGCAATTAACAAAATAATTATATAAAATTTGAAGTAATAAAAATTTTGATTTATATGAAAATAAGTATATAGACCTTTCAAATAACTACTTATTCACCAATTTTAGGCTTGAGCTAGATGTCCAATTATTTAATTTAATAAAGGCTTGGTTCTGGTCCTTAATCAACAAAATATATTTTGAAAATTCAGGCCAATTCTTGTGCTAAAGGTTGGTTTTGGTCAAATTCTCTCACATCATACTCCCATGGTTAAGGACTTGTCCTTAAGTCTTCATTGTCTTAATTAAAAGGAATTAGGTTTGAAATATGAAGGTATTAAATATTCCACAATCAGTTCATAACTCAATTTTTTATGCATTTTCTCTAATTCATTTCAATACTTTGCATGGACAATCTACCTTAAGTTTGAGTTTAGCAAATTTTCCAGGTGGAAAACAATATGCACTAATTGACTTTGGAATTTCATAAAGTTTGATAACTTCTTTAAAATAAAAATCAATAACATAAGAAGCATCAAAAGTTTTTGTATAAGGAATAAAATGAGTCATTTTTTGAAAATGATCAATTACAACAAAAATTGAATCCTTGTTTCTCTAAGAATGAGGTAATCCAACAACAAAGTCCATACTAAGGTGCATCAAGTACTAGAATTGGATTGTAAATACCAATATTCTATGCATGACTCCTTGTGACATATAACACCTATCAACAATTTGCATAACATGATGATGCTATTGCCAAAATTTATTGTACAAGTACTTAACTCTTGTCTCTACCAAAGTGACTAGCAAGTCTTGTAGCCACTTTCCTTATTTATTATTTATTTAGTGATTTTTAGGTGTCATGGAAGTAAAAGAAAGAATTAAATAATATGATAAAGTATTAAAGAGATTACAAGTAACCCCCTAATTGCAGGGTTTTACGTATCTAAATATTGCATTAGAGTGGTGGAAGTACGGAAAAATTTTATATATATTTTATTTTATCTAGCTAGATAAATTCTAAAACAAGTCTTATATTTGATTAGCTATTGTATATCGGATAACTAATTCCATATATCTAAGCGTTCATCAAATTACTAGTATTATTAATAATGTTATAATACACAACTCATATCTAAACTATAGAATAAAATATAAGTTAGTGTGTCTTAATATTATTACAAATATTTAATAGATAGGACTCTTGCATCTTCTAATACTATCCTCTAGATATTGGAAGGTTGGTCTACTCCTAGCACTTCAATCTACTATTGACGTAGCCTTAGCAGCATGGATATCCCTATCTAAACACATCTCCAAGTATAGTGAAAATTTACATTCTTAGTAAGAACATGATCAGTTTTAAAAACTAGAAATAGTTCAACTAACACATGTGTTGAAAATATTTTTTTTTTTAAATTTCCCCTCTTGTCAATGGCATATAAGGATAACAGACAAATGACAACATATCATATATGAATAGAACAACATACATATATAGTAACACAACTCATGTTTGGAAACATACATACATATGAAACATGTATGTATTTATTTTTGATTATGTTTGAATTATATTAACCTTTAATAGAACAATTTTTGCATATGACATAATATGTTAAATAGGCCATGTAACACCCCAAAAATTAAGGTGTTAATCATAGATTCAGATTAATTAGGAATAATTAATATAGGATGATTGGGCAAGTTAAGTGAATGAAGATTTTAAAGAGATGAATTATTAATATGGGTTTGAGAATTAATTGAGATAGAAACTTCATCTAGGCCCAAATTAATAAATCATAAGAGGCTAATAGAGGCCCAATGAGTTAGATGTAGACCCAATCTAATTCCATATGATGGAGGCCCAAGATCCACCTTGCATAGGCTCCTATGAGTGGCCCAATAACCCTTGTGTAAACCCAAATCCTTGAGCTCTTCAAACTTAGCCTAAACTTAATTAAAATTCAGCAGCCTAATACATAAGAGCTAGCCTAACCTATGACCCATTTGGAGTTAGACCTTGGAGCAACCCATGACCCATCTTAGACCTAACTTAAACCTAACTAAAACCCTAACTCTTCAGCCTCTTCCTCATTTTCTTGAAACTCAAGAGAGGAAATTCGGAAGTTCAAGGGAGGGTAGGGTTCTACCAACATGGAAGCTCCATTTTTGACTCTTAGAAGATGATTTAGCTAAGGTGAGTTATATATAACTTGACCCTCTCATCTTCCTCTTCATTTTGGTCTGATTAATTTCTGGGTTTGAGCATTTTCATCTTCTTCTCAAATCTAAAATTTGGTGTTGGGTGATTTCTTGCAAGATTTTCGGACTTAGAGGTTAGAGGGAGGATTAGGTAAGCATTTCCCTTTCATTTTATGTATCACTTTGCTGGAAAATGTCCCTAAGGATGTATTATCATAATGGGTTCTGTTATTATGTGAAATTACAAGGAGATAATGGTGGAAAACCCAATTTTCTGGGCTTGATGATTGAAATGCGAATTTTGGTGAGTCCATGGTGGATTTTCGGAGGTGAGGCTATGGCTGTTGTTAAGTGAGTATCTCCTTCCCATTTTGATGCATTTTTTGTTAGTTTGAGACCCTATAGTTGACCTATGATATGGGCTTTAGTTTCATGTGAAACTACCTAGGAATTGGAGTGAACTATGGCAATTTCTGGTGTGGGAAAGTTGGAATCTGAAATTAAATCTCTTGGTAATTAGGTGAGTAACTTCTAGTTTGTCATTAGTAGTTCAACTCTTTGAATATTTGATTGTATTAGAAATGATGATAATTATGCTTGTTATAGGCTGGGTGTGCATTTGGATTATTATGGTAGCTAGGGGAAGAATAATTGGCTTCATTGAGGTAATTGGGGTTATTTTCCAATTCTATGTATATGTTCATGTTAATATGATATTGTCACTGATAAGCATAAATTTTACATGTTTTAACTCTCCTAATTTAAGCATTTTGATGTCCAAACATGGCTTTAGGAGTTTAATTAGGTAGAATTTGGTTTCATTAGCCATTTATACACTTTAGGAATTTAATTGCAAAATTATTGAATTTTAATGTTTAACTTTCTTTAAATAATTTTGTGAATTTTTCCTATTAAGAATTTCCTATTAATTGTGCAGATTTTTCAATAGGTAATTGGTTTATGACAAGGAGGTTGGAGAAGAGGAAACACAAAGAAGAGAAGCAAGTGAAAAAGTGGAATGAAGGACTTGAGGAAGGAGCCAACGTGGATAACAGAAACATGCAGAAATATAGAAGCTACGGGTTGAAGGAGCTCTCAGTTAGAGGAGTTACTGGGTAGAACGTGGAAAAATAAGAGCTGGAACGAGCAGAAGCTGCAGTACGTGAATGTGGAAGAACCATGCATGAAGAATGACGTGAGGAGCTGGGCTGGATGCATAAGCTGAGAAGAGGCCACTAAAGAAGAGAATGAGCTGCATATGAGACAAGAAACTACGGGTTAGAATAAAGGAAGCTCGAGCTAGCTGGAGAACATGCAACAGAAAGCTTGAGAGCTGAAGGTTAAGTGAAGAAGCAGAATGCATGAAGGACTGGTTCATCAAGCTGAACGTAGCTGAATAGAGGAGAAGGAAGCAGCCCAGTTTTTAAATGACAGAATATGGAAAAGAAGAAGCTTCGAGCTGATTGAAGAGAACCAGAAGCATGAGCTAGGCTGGCACTGGAACAAGGAAGAACGAGCTGAATCACGAGGAAACCACGCAAGGGCAAACGCTGGAAGAAACATGGCTGGAAAAAAACGTGAGCTGGAATGAGAAGCTTGGGAGCTGAACTCGAGCAGGAAAAAAAACGCATGAAGAAGCTGGAAATTAAAGAGAAGAAGTGACGCTGGATTGAGGACTGAACGAGGAAGCAGAGAATGATGAAGCTACATGATACGAAGAGCTACGCAGAAAACGTGAAGAAGAGCTGCATGGATGACGTGAGTAATTCAGCAAGTGGATTATTATATTCAATGGGGCCCACCTTATATACAAACATGAAGAAGCTACGGGCACTTAGCTGGGCACATGATCACTTAAATGAAAAGGGAGCCACGTGAGAAATAAAATCATGCCAATCCATACGTGATTCACGCCTCCAATCTATTCATCAGTTTCCATCCTCATCCACACGCCTCTACAAGTCATATACGTCTCTTTATTCTCGGAATTCCTCGCCTATATATAGAGCCATCCATCAATCCATTGAAGGCACCATTCATAAACCATTCATCCATTCGCTGCACAACACATAACCCACGCCTTATCCACACCATCCACTCCATTCATCCATCCATCTTCCATCTACATTCCATCATATTCTAAATTCCATCTTGAGGCTAGCTAGGAGGAGACTTTGGAGAAGCTTGAATCCGGGGAGGATAATTCAGAATTTTGGGCTAAGAATTTCTATACTTTTCCTACACTTTTTCTCTTTCATTTATTTTCTTGGTTAAAATATATTTGATAGGGAATTTGTGTAATTATAATTAGTGGCTAGTTAGACACTAATTAGGAAGTCTTTTTGTTGATTAATTGATTCGATTAATTCCAATATTATCTGAATTCCATGTATGCTTCGGAGGTATTCGATAAAATACATGAGTGAGCGTAATTGTTTAAATTGAGGATTCCTTAATGTTTAGTTGGTTAATTAAATATTTAGGATGATTCAGATGTTAATCAATTAGTTAATCAATCAATTCGGATGTTCATTGATCTTAAAAACAAGAATTAATAATTTAATTTGGATGTGAGGTTTCAATTCAACATTAGATAGTTAATTTCTTGAATCTTGCGTGGTTACTCAAGATAAATTGTTATGAACACGATTAGGAACTCTTAGACCAGAATTAATCATAATTAGATTAGGATAAGGATAGTGGATACCAAGGGACGAATCTGAAGCTAGTCACAAGTCCATTTTTCAACCATAATCCATACAATTAGATAGTAATTAGGAATTTTAATTCAATTTAGTTTTAAGTAAATCAAAACCCCTTAGTTTAGGAATTTTTAAGGTCTTTTAACATTTAGAACACTCAATTAAACATTGAACGCCAATTCTGAGGGAGATGACCTAGGTTGTGCCATTAACTGCATATTATATCAGCCTAGTATTATTTTGAGGGTTATGCGACGATCCACTCAGTCACACATGTATGATTTTAAATGTCAAATGATTGGTTGACTACTTGAATTGTTATTGTGATTGGACCTTGTAAGTCCATGGTGGAGCTGTGGTGCAGCTGCCACCTGTGCATGTGCTTCGATCGAGCACCGAGTTGTGATCAGACCCTAAATGCACTGAGCTTTTGTTGTGCTCATTATGGAGTAGGTGTCATGGACGGACCTCTCCCGATGTTATTGGCCATTAACATGTTGTGTATGATTGCTGGTATGGGACAGTAGTCATTTGTAGTTCAACTAGTTCATTTGCGAATTGAATTAATGATTCTAGTATTGATGACATAAAATTGCATTGGATTGATTAACTTGTACATATATATGGGAATTGCCTTTTTGTTATTGAGATCGTATATCTCACCCTGTTGTGGGCTAACATTTTCAGGGACCGGACCTCTTAATGGCAAGAAAAAAATTACTGGAAGCACATTAAATGATTTGGTAGTACATAGGTTTAAAGACCTTATCGAATTGTATTGTAATTAGATCGCTAGTTTTGTATCATTGCTGCATTGCATCATGAGTGGCCAAGTATAGGGATTGTATATGTAATTTGATTATCATGGAATTGAACATTATGATTGTAATTGGCTAATAATGGATAAGTGATTTGATTTTATATGAACATTAAGCATTGACCCTATGCACCTTGTGACCATAATACATTTGCTGTCATTAATCTATGAACTCACTAGTTTATGGTAGCTAGAGGGTTAAGGATCCACATTTGAATTTTGAATTGATAATGATAGATATGTTAGATAGATTAGGTAAAAGAAAGACACTAAATCTTTATAAACTAAGTTAAAGTAGCCTAGAGTGTTGCTAGAGAGGGAATTGGAGAGTATGAGGCAAGGTTTTAAGAGTAGTAGGATCATAAGGCATTTGGCCGCAGCTAAAATATGGTTAGCCGTGGCCAATAGTGGCGAAGTTGCCCAGGGAGAGCGCCATAAAGAAATTCGCCACGGTGAAATGTGAGAGGCTAAACTGGGAGTCGTCCAGAGGGGAATTTGCCGTGGTGAATTGAGGTATTGGCTGTGGCGAACTTTTTTGAAAATGAGCCAGGCATTCCATAGAGGAATTGGCCGTGGCCAATAGCGAGAGATGAGCGAGGGAAGTTCCAGGAGGCTTCTTCATCATGGCGCCATATAGATTGGCCGCGGCGAAATTAGTAACGATATGAGGGGTGAAGCCGAGGGGAATTGGCTGCGGCTAAGGGGGAATTGGCCGTGGTAAATGTCCTAAAACTCCTATATTGACCAGAAAATCTTGGTTTTCCATATTGTAATCTCAAGGGATGACTTAGAAACATTAATTGAAGATGAATGTGAGTTGGAAACGATAGGTAATAGAATCAAGGGTCATACATAAACATTTGTTTCCCCTCATGTGTATAAGTGATTGTAATTATATGGTTGATGACTCTAATCAAATTAAGGTTCAAATTTCCCCGTATTTCCAATATGTAATTAGTCTTAATGACATGTGACCTTGGTTTATGGTTACTAGTCACGTATTCAACCTTAACTACAATGATAAGAAAATTAGGGTCATCACAGGCCATATCCAACAATCATAAATTAAGGCCTAATTAATATTAATACACACTTTATGATAATATATCACATATTACACATAAATGCATTCAAATATAATAGCACAAATATGCAATATAATAGAACTTAATTTCAGCTAAATCTTCTAAAGGCATCTTTCAAGCAATATTAATTTAACATAATCATAACAGGCTGAGTTCCTCATTTTTTTTCTTTGTGTATCACATAACTTGATACATATTAGCATGCCTCATCATTTCATTTATAGAGTCTTAACAGTACTTTGGTGAGTACACTCAATGTATACCCTTGTAAGAAGACATAGATAATCTTGCCTTGAAAGTGTTAGTTATTGAGTGTCCCATGCCACTTGTATAGGTTTGGGTTTTCGCAATTATAGGTAACCCACCAAGTATTCTATACTACTTGATGTGAGACCTAGATTTCAATGCCTTTAAAGAGGAAGATTATTCTCCTTAGTCATTATAATTATTGAAATCTTCATTTTATGGACAAGAATAAATATATTAAGGCGTTCTCTAAAGTAGATTCACAAATCTCAACCTGAAACTTGAAAGCCACATGATGGCTGTAATCCTCTTCATATTTATTAATTTACTTACCCAATCATTATTATTGATTCACAATTAATTATCATAAGTGGAAGCTAATTTCATTATCTCTTCAGGTAAGGTCGAAGAAGGTTATACAACTATTTTTAAATAATTCAAAACATTCTCATTAAGTATGCCTATTAGCCTAGTTCCCTAAAAATATTTGTCATACATTAATTATTACAACAAAGTAGCATAGGTTAGTTAGTATTTAGGGTAGATAAAGATATTATAAACAAATGTCCTTGAATCAAAACACTACTATGGTAGTCAATGGAGTTATGACACAGAACAAGAGGGGCTTTAGATTATCACTTATGATCTTAGAATAATTATTTAAGTCAAGCATCACTGGTTCCTTTGGTACCCTTAGATTAGGTGGCACCATCTATATCTCCTCTATGGACACCATAGTCTTCATATTGATAATTATATTGACTTGTCCTATGCTTAGCAATGTGATGTACATCCACTCACATAAGAAAGATTAGATCCCAAATATCCTAAGGTTGCACTTTAAATTTCAATCTATCTGAGGATGGGCTAGTGAGATATAAGAATAGGTTGTATGTGCCTAAGAATGCAGAGATCAAAGAAAGAATACTAGAAGAGGCACACAAGAGCAAATATACAATTCACCTAAGGAGTAATAAGATGTATAATGATTTGGAAAGGATGTTCTAGTAGCCTGGGATGAAAGTAGGCATAGCAAAGTTCGTCTCTCAATGCCTAGTATGTCAGAAAGTTAAGATAGAACACTATAAGCCAACTGGGTTACTTCAACCCTTAGATATCCTTGAGTGGAACTGGGATAGTGAAGCCATGGATTTCGTCATGGGTTTACCCAGGACATCATCGGGGCATAATGCTATATGGGTAATAGTGGATAGATTAACGAAGTTAGTCACTTCTTACTCTTCTAATTGATATCTAACCAGCTATCAATTACAAACCACACCAATCTTAGTCAATTACAAACTTAACCAATCAAGTACAAGAATAAGAATTGATGTAGAAAGAGAGGTAAGATGAAATAGAAATCTTAGCCAAAATCCCTTGCTAATCTCCATGGATTCAAGCTTCAATCCAAGGTATTCCTCCTAGTTAGCCACCAAGTCAATTAAGCTCTCATGGAGTGAAGAATAATGGAGGGGAAATGAGGTGGATGGGTTATAGCTTCAATGAGATGAATTGATGGTGAATGGTGTTCTGGATGATGGAATGAATGATGCCTTCTCTCCATGCTGCTTGAGCCTCTTTTTCCCTTAATGAATCACATGATTTTCATTTATTCTCCTCATGTGCTTCTTCCTTTTTCCCCTTAAACTTGAACCTCCTTCTTCTTTTTGAATGATTATGTGTTTTGCCATATTCTCTTCTCCTGAATCCGTGGGCCCCATGAGTGTATATCAATGTGAGTGAATCACATGTGCAACCTTTAAAGCAAAACTTGAGCATGGAGCCTCCTTAGATATGAATGCCGTGTATGTATATGAAGCCACCTATCCATAAGTGTGTAAAGCTTTCTCAACATCCACGTGCCACGTGAATGTTTGTTTCATGCCTCCTCACCTGTGTAGCTTCCTTGTGCGAACAAGAGAGTTGGACCCATGACTTCATCTTAGCTCTCATCACATGCTTCTTTTGTATCTCCCCTACCGCATGAACCCATAGCTTCCTTTATCACATTCTCCTCGTACTTTTCATAGCTAGAAGTCATGTGTTCTGCCTTTCTTCTTATTAAAACCCCATGTCTTTAGAAGTGTATGATCCATCCAGCCTCATCTCACTTAACCTCCTGGACTCAAGACTCACCATCCAGCTACTTCTTCTTCTCATAAAAACTCATGTTTTTGGTCCAAGCTTCCTATTCTTCTTCTCCCATTCCATGTGCCTCTTTTAATCACTTGGAGTGTGTGATGCCATGATTTATTAGCTTTGTAATTTCGTATTCAAGCTTAAACTCACAAGGTTGCCTTGAAGTTTCAAAGAAAACGAATAAAAATAATACAATTTGTATGCATTACGTAGGGCCCAAAAATTTCGTTTCATGCTTCGTAGGCCATATAAACCTATCTATATCTCTCTCATTTTATTTAGCACCAATACAATTCATATTCATCATCAAGCAATTCCAAAACCATGGATTTGGAGGCAAAAACCCAACAAAATGGCTTATTCATCTCTGGTTCAAGGTGGCAGATTCCTGAGGCAACTTTAAAAAATCATAACTAAATCTAGAAAAATCAAAATTTAACAAACCATAGCTTCTAGAAAGTTATGAATGTTAACTTTATGCTAAAAGTAATTCCAAGCCACGAAAACCTCATATAGACCATGTTTGACAACAGAAAAGTGGCAAAGGTCAGACTGTCCAACGTTTCTAATACGGATTACTGATATAAATTTCAAAAATTCATAACTAATTCTAAAAAAATTTCATTTGGGTAAACTATACCAATTTGAAAAGTTAGAGATATTAATGAGAGGGAAAAATAGTTCCAAATCAATTTAGAAGCATTCAGATCTAAACAATTGATAGAACAGTACTAGAGATATGACTGTGCACCTGGAACAGACCTAAAACTTCAAAAAATGTATCTCCCTCTTTAGACCTCCAATTGAGGTACTTCCAGTCGTATAGGTCACTATGATTGCCTATTTTCTCCATGTAAAATTTCATAGCCATTGGACACCATTTTGTTTGACGGATGATGGAGATGAAATTTCTATCCATAATGCACAATGACAGTACTAAAATGGAAAATTTTGCCAACTTTGAAAATTTACCAAATATTCTCTAGAGCTCAAAATATTATGCAATTTAGCTTCCTAAAAATCCCTAGAAAAGATCTATATATATGCCAAATTTTAGACCAAAAAGAGGTCATTTGGTTAACTTTGACATAGCTCTAGAATTTAGCAATTTTAGTAGCTTGAAATGGTAATTTTGGGTCCAAATGGCTTCCTACATGTTCTAGCACCTCTTGAGCAAGTTTGAAAATACAATTATACCACATATGAACTACCCAAGTGGTCCAAACCATCATACATCTGAATTTCATCATGCCACATACAAGAATACACTACCATCTATAAACAATACAATGCCCAAGTCTCACAATTACATTAGTTTGGTGTCAAATATGGTTCATACATGCTTTTACACTTGCTCAAATAGTTACAACTAAAAAATAATATATACATAAATACTTTGACATTCTTTTGCATCAAAAGCTATACACAACACTATAGAATGTCAAGAAATGGCCAATTATGCTTTATGCCCTTCATTCCTTAGCTCTTAAGCTCCACCTAGACAATATGAGATGGGAGAGGGAAGGAGGTGAGATTTATGGAATCTCAATAACTTATACACCCATTCAAGGCATGCAACATGTCAAAAAGAGCAAGTATGCAATCTAACATAATCATAAAGAATTCAATTTAACATTTCCATGCCACAAGGTCACACCAAGGTTAAGAATAATCTCTAAGGACTTTTGGATTGGTCTCACCCCATTTCTAGGACTTTTGGATTAGTATCACCCTTGGCTTAGAGACTTTTGACTTGGCCTCACTCATCCATAAGACTTTTAGCCTTGTCTCACATATGCCTAGAGACTTTTGGCATCTCCTCACCTATATACCAATGAAACATCATAACATCAGTGGCATGTTTCAAGATACAATGCACACACAAGCACACAATGACACATGCACATCCAAGAATGTAAACAAGAATAGGGTAGAGAGTTACCTTGGTGGATATCCAAGCATTAACCTTGCTTTATTCCTTCCCTTTCTTGGCTACACAACCACAATGAGATGGAGATTGATTTCCTTGGCCTGAACACAATGAACAACACTCCATTGCACTCTTGAAACAAGCCCAAGCATTAAACTCACTCTTAAGAACACACTTTGTTCCATTGGTCTCATATTAGTTCCATTAATGGCCTAATGAAGCAACTACCATAATTCAAGTTCTTGGCTTCATTCTCTTCCTATATGTAGACCTCTTGACTTTATTTAAGGTCCTTGGAGCCATTACATACTCACTTTCAAAAGCATAGATACATGTTGCTTCATAAGGCTACATTATGGAAGCCATTTCCTCATCTCCCAATCTATGGCTTCTAAATTTTTTCCAAAAGTTTCTTCCATAATATGAAGTTCCAAACCAAGTTTAAAACAAATTAAAACACTCCTTAACCTATTGCTTCTGCCTTGGCCAAGATTATGGAATGAGGAAGAGCTTGACGGTTGTGTCATGTAACCCCAAAAATAAAACTAGATTGAATTAAAATTTATAATTAGTGGCACAACCTAAATCATCTCCTCAAGAAATGAAATTCAATGTTCAATTGAGTTTTCTATGTGTACAAGAACTTTACAAATTACCTAATTAAAAGGGGGTTTTATTTAAATTTAACTAATTAAAATTTAATTGAAATAAAATTTCTAATTACTACCTAATTGCATGAACTATAGGGTGAATGATAGTCATGTCACCAGCTTTGGATTTGTCCTTTGGTATCTACTATCCTTATCCTAATTCAATTATGATTAATTCTGATCTAAGAGTCCCTAATTGTATTCATGACAAATGATCTTGAATTATCATTCAAGATTCAAGAAATTAACAAGTTAATGTTGAATTGAAATCTCTACCTCGCACTAAATCATTAATTCTTTTCTTTAGGATCGATGAACACTTAAAATTGAGTGATTAATTAATCAATTAGCCTCTGAATTAATACCTTAGGATGTTTAATTAACCAATCGAACTCCAAGGAATCCTCAAATTAAATAATCAAGCATACAATTTCACTCATGCATTTCATCGAACACCATAATGGCATACATGGGAAATTGGAGGAGAAATGAAAATTCAACATTTAATTCAATCCAATAATCATTCAAATAAACTCTTAATTAATGTCTAACCAGCCATCAATCATAAAGTACATCAATCTCAATCATTTACAAGCTTAGCCAAGCAAATAAAATAACAAAAATTGATGTAGAAAGAGAAAATAAAATTAGGAAGCTTAGCCAAAATCCCTTGCTATGTTCTTTGAATGCAAGCTTCAACTAAGGACCTCCTCCTAGCTAGCCACAAGATAGAGATTTCATGCTTCATGGAGGTGGAAGAATGGAGGAAATGGGATGGAATGAAGCTACGGATGAAGGGGATGGAGTGGATACGAATGAATGGAATGGCATCTCTTGATCATCGAATTAACATGCTACTTGAGCTTATTTCCCTCATGAGAGGCATGTGCTCTCATTTTGTCTTTCACGTGCTTAGTTGGATCATGGATGGATGAGATGATTAGATGCATGGTATGTGTAACAACTAGGAAAAAGAAAGAAGAAGAAAAGAAAAGAAAAAAAGAAGAAGAGAAAAGCTGAAAATTTTTGAAGGGCTGAAAATTTTCTAAGTCTGCTAGCTATAGCCTAGCTATAGCCAATGTACCTGTTTGCTATAGCGAGAAATGGTCTAGCTATAGCGAGAGTGCCTTCTAGCTATAGCGAGAATGCTACTAGCTATAGCGAGTTCGGGCACCCCATACGAAAGCCAGGGCATTGCTCATCGTAGCGCACGCTGTAGCGAAGGCAGGGGTCTGGGACTGATTTGAGCTCGCCGTAGCGAGGGTTATGGCTCGTTATAGCGAGGGTTAGTCCGGAAAAGCATGAAAAAAGAGAATTTGACCTATTAAACCATCCTAACCCCTCCTTTCTTCTTTTAACCGACTTAAGCTCCCTCTAAGACAGAGAAAAGGGATGAGGAGAGAGAGAGAAGCCTAGAGAAGGAAGGAAGAGCAAGAGAAAGGTAAGATTTACATGGCTTTTTTCTTAGAATCTTGTTCCTCTCCCCTTGCCCTCTCTTCCTATGGTTTTGATTATTGAGATAGTTAAGTTTTGAGCTTGGTTCAGAAGAGGGAGAGTAGAAAACCCCTCTTGAAGAAGACCAAGACTCACATATCCTTACTTCTTCCTCTTGCTTCCTTTCTTGAGAGCTTGAGAGAGGAAGGAGAGTTAGTGGATTTCTAGAGAGAGAAAGAACCCCTAGCTTTATATGCTTAGTAGGGTTGCTAGAAAGAAATCCCTAACTTTATGAATCAAGTGTTAAGAGAATAATTCCATGCTTCTTGTGTGGTTTGGCTCAAGAGAAGCACTCCCATCTAGAGGTGATTGTGAAACCAACAAGGGAGGAGACAAATTGAAAGGAAAAGTTGTGAATAGCCAATAAGGTAGCTCTCTCCACCTTCTTTCATGCATAAGATGTGTGCTTACATTGTCTTGCTTGTGTGTATGTATGTTTTGAACCATGAAAAGTATGTTAGCATGATGATGCCTCATGCATTTCAATGATGTTTTATGTGGTTGCTTGAGTTTGCTTGAGTATGGAAAAGCCAATAACCCTCTAGCCAAATGATTTCACATGTCAAATGTCCTGTGTGTGGGATGTTATGACTTGCACATATTTTTAGCATGAAGTAGACATCTTAAGCTTTCCAGAATGACTGAGATCACATGTTTTAAATTTTTCTGGATTTATTTGTGAATTTCCAAACTTTGCCCAGAAATGAGGCCAAGTATGGCCGAAATTGAATATTCATGTCTCCTATCCCTTTTTGCTTTCCGTGGGTTTAAAGCATATTCTTGGGATTGAAATGAGTCTTAATGGTGCAATTAAATATGAGGATGCATAGAAAGAGCTCACCCAGTGCATGTGACACTAAAATGCATTTTAACTATGCCATAATGTAAAGAAAGTGTAAGCATCTAAGGAAGGGAGATCTCACTTTAGTCTTCCTAGATATATATGAGCATGTAAGGCATGATGGATATGAGCTAGAAATGATGGTGTTACATTTGTTGGTATTAGAGCAAAGGTTCAGGCTTTCAGTGTAGGTTGTGGCTTATGTTTGTGAGTTGCCAAGATGTATATGAGCTTGTTTATGGATGATTGAGTGTGTGGTAGTGGCATGTGTCCCTATTATGTACTAAAGCATGCTTATATATTTTAGAAAGATGGTAGACACGCGCCAAGGTAGAGGTAAAGGAAGAGGTAGGCCTCCTAAAGCGGCTCTGGTTGATGAAACCGGGCCTAGTGATCCAGTTGTTGGAGCCTTACAGAGTATGATGGCTCGCCTAGATCAGCAACAAGCTGTTATTATGCAGCTTCAAGAACAGCTTGCTGAGAGAGATAGCCAGGGCCCTACACCTTCTCCTCCTCAACCACCTCCACACTCAGATCATCCCGAGCACTCAGGGGCGACTCCTACAGACGCGCAGCCACACATGCAGGCTGTTGCCCCAATTCCACTAGCTTAGACGCCTCCTATTGAGCAGCATACCTCAATCAAAAAAGTGATCACGCAGTTTAGAAAATTTGGGCCTCCCACCTTTGATGGTGAGATGAACGCAGATAAAGGTGAGGCCTAGATTATGGAGCTAGAGTAGATCTTCGAGGTGATGGAGTGCACGTTTGAGCAAAAAGCCAAGATGGTTGCATTCCAGTTACAGAAAGAAGCAATTTACTAGTGGAAGGGCACTGAGCCTATTCTGAGAGCGAGGAACGCCCCGATCACTTGGGAGGCATTCCTCGAGGTATTCCACGAGAAGTATTTCCCTGATTCCATAAGAGATGAGAAGGAGTCAGAATTTATCTTATTGAGACAAATTCTGGGGATGTTTGTGGACCAAAATGTAGCAAAGTTTATTGAGCTCTCCAGATATTCCTCATACCTACAGAGACATGATGATGAGAAATGGAGGGCAGATAGGCTAGAGAAGGGCTTGCTCCCTGAGATCCGAGACAGGGTAGTGCCACAGAGAATTAGGCACTTTAATACCCTTGTCAAAGTATGTAGAGTGACAGAAACGAATCTCAAGATGATGCAGCTTACTTCCAGTGCCAAACCACTTCTTTCCCTCCCTGAGCCCAAGAGATCTAGAGATGGTTCCCAGCCCGCAGTGATGAGCCGTAGAGGCGAAAAGAGTCAGTAGAACCCAAGGGGCAAGAGAAGGAGGACTCAGTCTAGTAGAGGCAGTGCTCCACCTATCATATGTCCCCAGTGTGGCTGGAATCATGGTACCAGACCATGCTATACAGGGCAGAACATGTGCTATAGATGTGCAGGCCGGGGCATATAGCCAGAGATTGCATCCAAGCTTCTCCACAAGCCCCTCTACAGATCACACAGTCGAGGGAGATGGCTCCTCCTCCCAGACCACAGACCCATGGTAGAGTCTTTGCCCTATCACAGCAGGAGGCTAGCCAGTCCCCGAGTTTGATTCAAGGTACTATTAAGATAAATAATTTTTCTGTAACTGCCTTATTTGATTCGAGCACTAGCCACTCCTTCATATCCTATGACTATGTTAGGAGGTTGGGTCTGAGTATGCATACATTGCCATATGAGTTATCTGTATCCACCCCCATTAGAAACTGAGCCATCACCTCCTATGCTTGCTTGAATTATGTGATCCAGTTTAATTATTGCCTGACCACCCTTGATTTGATTTGTATTCCCCTCATTGAAATTGATGTGATCATTGGCATGAACTAGATGTCTGCAAATAACGCCACACTAGATTGTAGCCACAGGTGTATTACTTTACCTGAGTGTGGGACTATGCCTAGTACCAGGGCTGAGTTATCTGTCATGACCACTTCCCAGGCTGAGAGATCTTTAGGGCATGGTTGTCAGGGGTATTTAGTTTTCTTTTCAGTCTAGGCTGAGGTAGAAGAGGGTATAGATGAGATTCCTGTAGTGAGGGAGTTCCCAAATGTATTTCCCAAGGAGATTAGTGGACTGCCCCTAGAGAGAGAGGTTGAGTTTCCTATATCCATTATACCTGGGGTAGGTCCAGTGTCTAAGGCCCCGTATCAGATGGCTCCCACCGAGCTAGCAGAGCTTAAGAAATAGATAGAAGAGCTGTTAGAGAAGGGTTTCATCAGACCCAGTGTCTCACCGTGGGGAGCTCCAGTCCTATTTGTAAAGAAGAAGGATGGGAGCCTTAGGCTATGTATAGACTATCGGGAACTCAATAAAATCACCATTAAGAATAAGTACCCTCTCCCTCGCATAGATGACCTCCTAGATCAGTTAGTAGGAGCGTCAGTGTTTTCTAAGATAGACCTCAGGTTGGGATATCATCAGCTCAGGATAAAGGCGGATGATATTCCCAAGACAGCCTTTAGAACCAGATACGGACATTACGAATTCTTAGTTATGCCTTTCGGGTTGACGAATGCACCCGCAATTTTTATGGATTACATGAATAGAGTTTTCAGGCCATATTTAGACAGGTTCGTAGTAGTCTTCATAGATGACATCCTCATCTACTCAAAAAGTAGAGAGGAACATGAGCAACACCTGAGATTAGCCCTAGAGACCTTGAGAGAGAAATAGTTGTATGCTAAACTTAGTAAATGTGATTTCTGACTCACTGAGGTTCCATTTCTTGGTCATGTGATGTCCTAGGCAGGGGTCACAGTAGATCCCCATAAGGTAGAGGCAGTATTACAGTGGGAGAGACCTAGAACAGTGATAGAGATCAGGAGCTTCCTAGGTTTGGCAGGGTATTACAGGAGGTTCATTCAGGGCTTTTCTCAAATAGCGATGCCACTAACCTGGCTTACTAGAAAGAATGTGTTGTTTGTGTAGAATGAGAAATGTGAGAGTAGTTTCCAAGAGTTGAAGCACAAGTTGACCACGGCCCCAGTTCTAGTACTCCCTGACCCTAAAGAATTTTTTGTAGTATACAGTGATGCCTCTAAGAAGGGTTAGGATGTGTGCTTATGCAGAAAGGCCGAGTGGTAGCTTATGCTTCTAGACAGTTGAAATCTCATGAGGAAAACTACCCCACACATGACTTAGAGTTAGCCGCAGTGGTATTTGCTTTGAAAATATGGAGACACTACTTATATGGGGCAGCTATAGAAGTTTACAGCGACCACAAGAGTCTTAAGTATTTATTTGAGCAGAAAGAGCTAAATATGAGGCAACGAAGATGGTTAGAATTCCTGAAAGATTATGAGTTCACATTAAAATACCATCCTGGTAAGGCTAATGTGGTAGCTGATGCCCTAAGTAGAAAATCCATACATATGGCCTGTATGATGATCCGAGAGCAGGAATTGATAGAGAGATTCAGAGACATGAGTCTCTCCTGCGAGGTGTGTTCGAAAAAATTGTTAATGAGTGAGACCCGAATAGAAAATGACTTAAAGGATCAAATAAGAGAAGCCCAGCAAGCAGACGACCATGTAAGGAAGATTAGAGCCCAGATAACCCAGGGTAGTGTTCCAGAGTTCAATCTATCTGAGGATGATATAGTGAGGTACATGGATAGGCTGTATGTTCCTAGAAACATTGAGATCAAAGAGAAGATACTAGAAAAGGCACATAAGAGTAGATACACCATCCATCCGAGCAGTAATAAAATATACCAGGATTTGAAGAAAATGTTCTGGTGGCCCGAGATGAAAACAGACATAGCAAAGTATGTTTCCCGATGTTTGGTATGCCAAAGAGTAAAAATAGAACATCAGAAGCCAGCTGGGTTACTTCAGTCCCTAGATATCCTAGAGTGGAAATGGGATAGCATAGCTATGGATTTTGTTATGGGTTTACCCAGGACATCATCGAGCTATGATGCAATATGGGTAATAGTGGATAGGTTAACAAAGTCAGCACATTTTCTACCTATGAAAGCCACTTATACCCTAGATAAGTTAGCCCAGCTGTACATCAAGGAGATAGTTAGACTACATGGTGTGCCTAAAAGTATAGTATCAGATAGAGATCCCAGATTTAAATCAAATTTCTGGAGATAATTACAGGATGCTCTAGGTACCCGACTTAGATTCAGCATAGCCTACCACCCTCAGACAGATGGACAGACAGAGAGAACCATCCAAACCCTAGAGGACATGTTGAGGGCATGTGTACTAGAAATGAAAGGGAACTGGGATACATACTTGCCTCTAGCAGAGTTTGCCTACAATAACAGTTATCATGCCAGTATACAGATGGCACCGTATGAGGTATTGTACAGGAGGAAGTGTAGGTCCCCAATGTGTTGGGTTGAGCTAGGAGAGCAGAGCCTTATAGGCCCAGAATTAGTGGACCAGACCTCTAGATAGATAGAAACCATTAGAAAGAAACTTCTGACGGCCCAGAGTAGACAAAAAAGCTATGCAGATAAACGTAGGCAGCCGTTAGAATTTGAAGTTGGAGACTATGTCTTCATTAAGGTGTCCCCATTCACAGGCATAGGTTAGTCCATTAAGAGTAAAAAGCTCAGTCCAAAGTACATAGGTCCTTTCCAGATTCTTGATAAAGTAGGACTTGTGGCATATAGACTAGCTCTTCCTCTGAATATAAGCCAAGTCCATAACGTTTTCCATATTTCCCACTTGAAAAAGTACTATCCCGACCCCTTACATGTCATGGAATATGAGAATGTGTAGTTACAGGATGATCTATCATATATAGTATCACCAGATCGGATCGTGGATGTTAGACTCAAGTAGTTATGGAATAAGACGATACCGCTGGTGAAAGTGGTTTGGAAGGGATTGTCTCCCAAGGAAGCCACTTGGGAATTAGAAGATGATATGAGGAAGAAATATCCAGAACTCTTCCCATGAGGTATGTTGTTTAAATTTAGAGGACAACATTTTTATAAGGAGGGTGGAATGTAACAACCAGGAAAAAGAAAGAAGAAGAAAAGAAAAGAAAAAAAGAAGAAGAGAAAAGCTGAAAATTTTCGAAGGGCTAAAAATTTTTGAAGTCTGCTAGCTATAGCGAATGTACCTGTTTGTTATAGCGAGAAATGGTCTAGCTATAGCGAGAGTGCCTTCTAGCTATAGCGAGAATGCTGCTAGCTATAGCGAGTTTGGGCACCCCATACAAAAACCAGGGCATTGCTCGCCGTAGCAGCGCACGCTGTAGCGAAGGCAGGGGTCTGGGACTGATTCGAGCTCGCCGTAGTGAGGGTTAGTCCGGAAAAGCGTGAAAAAAGAGAATTTGACCTATTAAACCATCCCAACCCCTCCTTTCTTCTTCTAACCAACTTAAACTCCCTCTAAGACAGAGAAAAGGGCGGAGGAGTGAGAGAGAAGCCTAGAGAAGGAAGGAAGAGCAAGAGAAAGGTAAGATTTGCATGGCTTTTCTCTTAGAATCTTGTTCCCCTTGCCCTCTCTTCCTATGGTTTTGATTATTGAGATAGTTAAGTTTTGAGCTTAGTTCAGAAGAGGGAGAGTAGAAAACCCCTCTTGAAGAAGACCAAGACTCACATATCCTTACTTCTTCCTCTTGCTTCCTTTCTTGAGAGCTTGAGAGAGGAAGGAGAGTTAGTAGATTTCTAGAGAGAGAAAGAATCCCTAGCTTTATATGCTTAATAGGGTTGCTAGAAAGAAATCCCTAGCTTTATGAATCAAGTGTTAAGAGAATAATTCCATGCTTCTTGTGTGGTTTGGCTCAAGAGAAGCACTCCCATCTAGAGGTGATTGTTAAACCAACAAGGGAGGAGACAAATTGAAAGGAAAAGTTGTGAATAGCCAATAAGGTAGCTCTCTCCACCTTCTTTCATGCATAAGATGTGTGCTTACATTGTCTTGCTTGTGTGTATGTATGTTTTGAACCATGAAAAGTATGCTAGCATGATGATGCCTCATGCATTTCAATGATGTTTTATGTGGTTGCTTGAGTTTGCTTGAGTATGGAAAAGCCAATAACCCTCTAACCATGGTGAGGATGAGCCAAGAACCCCAAAGTTGGTTGAGACAAAGTAAAGAGTCTCCCAAAAGTGAGGTTGACTCCCAAGAGTAAGGGTTGAGTCCAAGAACCTCTTAAAGAATGGGTGAGGCAAGTCCAAAATCCACAAGTGAGTGGATGAGGCTAGTCCATTTTCTTGGCAAGCTTTTATATGTTATGTATGGCCTACTCACATGTTGAAAATATTTTTCTTATGATTTCACATGCTAACATGCCCATGCATACATTGTGAGATTTGTTTGCATGCTTTGTGTGTATGATTGAATGAGAGACGAGCTATTGAGATTCTTTGAATCTTACTCCCCTCTCCACCATCCCAACATGCTAGGTGGACCAAGTGAGGCAAGAGATGGGAGCCACCAAGCTTGAAGCTAGGGAACTTAATGAAGAAATTGTAAAAGAGCCCTTTTTGTCTTTATTTTGTGATTAAGTCAAGAGATGTAATCTAATGATATGATGTACATGATGTAGCACCTATGAATTGTTGTAAATGAATGTATTTAATGTATATATATATATGAGAATTGAACTCATGGTGCATGATGTAGCAAGTTTTGCAATGAATGGTAAGATCTAGCATTCTCCCATGAGTGTATGTGTTGGTGTGGGAGAGTGGGTTTTGTAAATCTGGGTTATTAGACACTTGAGCCATGTTTGATAGCCCCTATTGATGCTATCCCACGTGCTCATAGAGCCTTAGAAGTAGGAGAAGCCAATTTGAGTCCTTGGAACCCCCTTTTTGCAAAAGAAAGTGGCACTTTGCCCCCTTATGTCAAAATCTGACCAAATGACCTCTTCTTGCCTTGAAATTTGGCATGTGACTAGATCTTGTCTAGATATTTTTGGGAAGCTAAATATCAAGTATTTGGAGGTCTGTAGAATTTTCTATGATTTTTCAAAGTTGGTATCAGAAATTCGGATTTTTAGAAACATTGTTCATTTGGTCAGTGGGGAAATTGTGTCATCAGAGGGGCAAATGTGATCCAATGGCTACGAAATTTTATAGGCAGAAACTAGACAGTCATAGTGACTTGTAGTCACTAGAAGCACCTCATTTGGAGGTCTAGAGATGAAGATATGCAATTTCGAATTTCCTGCCCAGAATCAGTCATCTTGCCTGACCCTAGGTACTATTCCATCGCTTTCCCTGAGTTTGGCTTGATGAACTTATCTGGAGACATTTTTCCTCTCTATTAACATCCACATCTTTACATAGAGGTATCATTTCCATGCATTGTATTTTTGTGGAATTAGTTAGACATTTTTGAAGTTCATATCAGTAAACTGTGACAGTAGCAAAGCCTGTTCCGACCTCCAGATGATTTTGCATGTCAAACATCCTGTGTGTGGGATGTTATGACTTGAACATATTTTTAGCATGAAGTAGACATCCTAAGATTTCCAGAATGACCAAGATAACATATTTTTGATTTTTATGGATTTAGTTGTGAATTTCCAAACTTTGCCCAGAAATGAGGCCAAGTATGGCCGAAATTGAATATTCATGTCTCCTATCCCTTTGTGCTTTCTGTGGGTTTAAAGCATATTCTTGGGATTGAAATGAGTCTTAATGGTGAAATTAAATATGAGGATGTATAGAAAAAGCTCACCTAGTCCATGTGACACTAAAATGCATTTTAACCATGCCACAATGTAAAGAAAGTGTAAGAATCTGAGGAAGGGAGATCTCACTTTAGTCTTCCTAGATATATATGAGCATGTAAGGCATGATGGGCATGAGCTAGAAATGATTGTGTTACAGTATGGATGCTCCCTTTAATGATGAGATGAATCAGGCATGAGATAGATGATGTATTGATGAGATGATGCCTTTGTAACGTGTTGCCCCCCACCCTTCTCACATGCATTTCCATGTGCTTTTTAAATTCTTATTTTCATGTGTAGCTAGAGCTTCTCCTTGCACTGTTTGCGTGTTCCTTCATGTAGCTACTGTGTTAGAACCCGTTGCTCTAATTCCTTCCTTCACGTGTTCTACAGCCTTACACTCTTCACATCAGCTGCTTTTCATGTAATTCTTCCATGCTCAGCCCCAAGCTCCTTTGGTTGGTCCCATGGCTTCTTCTCACATTCTCAGCTCTCTTCTCACGTCATTTTTCATGTTCTGGAGCTCACAGTCAATGTCCTTTTTCCCGTAATATTTTGCATTATGTTTTTACGTTATTTTTCCCAATCATCACTTTTAGCCCTTGTGCATTTTATTCATGCTTTGTTCTGCTCGTTCTTTCACTCACTCTCTTATCCAACCCATAACTTCTTGATGAACCCAACACTTGTGTTGCTTCTTTGTGCAGCTCTGCATTACCTTCATTCATTCTGTTACTTCCTTTGTTTCTGCATGTATGTGTTTGGCAACCCTTCTCTCCATAACAACTTATGCTTCCTCTTCTGTTTTAGCCACGTGCTTCATTGAGTCCCCAGCCCGTAGCTTCTTCTTTTTAGCTCATTCTAGACCTTCATGATTATCTTCCATGCATTTAAGTACTGTTTAAAGGCCTCCAACTTGTGACTACATGTTCCTTCCAGCCTGGTGCATGTGTTCTGCTTAAGCTCAGCTCCTTTCTCTTTCTTCTCACAAGCTTCTTCAGCTAATTGGTGTAACTTTAGAGCTGAACCCGTGGCTTCATGTGTTCTACTGCTGCTATGTTCTTCTCTATATGGAGTTGCTTTAACATGTTTGTTTCATATGTTCTCCTTCTCCACGGCAACCCATAGCTTCTCTTCTCTCCACACTTTATCCATCCTTTAATTTTAGGTAGTTTTCTATTCAATGTCACTTCCCATATTCTTCACGTGCTTATCCTACAAGTGGAAGTTGCTGGACCATGCATGTGTGTGTGAGTGTATGAAAGAAGTGGCTGGAACATGGAATATGTAGTTGAACCTCATGCCTTGAGCATTATATGGAGTGTGTATATGAATGGCTGAACAAGTTCATGGATGAATGAGAAACCACATGAGTTTGAGCTGGAAAATGGAGAGCTTGTGGTATTATGTGATTGATAGGCTAACTTGTGAGTGATATATGAGTGAATTCCACATTTGATTGGTTAAATGACATAGGACCCATGGCTACATGCTAAATGATGATGCACGATGATGTTGGCGTGAAGGTGTAAATGAAGCAAGTGAAAGAATGCTATGGGTAAGTAAGAGGATGGATGAGTGATTAAGTGTAAGTATGTTCAAGTGAGGGGAAGGAACAACTTGAGTTCATTAAGGTGGATGCATGCTACATGGAGCCTTGTGAAAATGCCATGTGTATGATTTCATGGAAACAATACTCCTTCTCTTCATTCTTCTAACCACTTGCATTTCTCCTTAAAATCAATCTCTCCATTTAAATTTCATTTGCCCATTAAAATTTGCGCAAAACAATGGAAATATTAAATAGAAATATCCACAAAATTATTTAAAAGAAATTCATGCATTAAAACTCAATAATTTTGTAAATTGATTCATAAAGTGCATAAATGGCTAATGAAATCAAATTCCACCTAATTAAACCCTTAAAGCCATATTTGGACACTAAAATGCCTAAGTTATGAGGATTAAAATATATAAAAATAGCCTTCATTAGAGCCTATGGACTTTTTGATTTTTCCTTGATGGAAGACACACTTGGGAGGCTTCCTAAGGGTCTTAGGAACTTAAATAAACATTCACACATGCAAGGAAATTCATATATCAAATTATTTTTTACATTATGTTCAAGAGCTTC
Source organism: Erythrophleum ivorense (assembly GCA_026724425.1). NCBI lineage: Eukaryota > Viridiplantae > Streptophyta > Magnoliopsida > Fabales > Fabaceae > Erythrophleum > Erythrophleum ivorense. Next base: position 29,631,741 of record JAIUCV010000008.1, read on the forward strand.
ACACTTTCCATTCTTGAATTTCATTAGCTTTCCATCCAATTTTTTTGCATTTCTCAAGTTCGCACACTCCAAATCAATGGTTTCTTATTAGTTCTAGGTCAGAACTTTCCTCCCCTAGGTTGTTCTAGTTTTGACCGAAGCTCTAAACCAAGAAGCAAGAAGGAAGAAACAAGATAGAAGGAGTTTTTACCTTAGTTTCAATCTCTTTCCAAGAGGTTCTTCCTTTGCTTTATTCTTCTCTTTGAATTTCTAACTTTTCCCCTCTCGTTCTAGGCTAACAAAGAACTATATCACTCACCAAAACCATGGAAAGATGAAGCAAGAAGAGGATAATGAAGATTCAAGAAGAAAGGCCATGAATTCTTGAATTTTCTTACCCTTTTTCCTTTCTTTTTCCCTTCTTCTTTGGCCCTCTTGGTGTCTCCCTCTCTCCACTCTCTTTTTTATTTTGGACGATGCAATATGTCAGTTGGAAGAGCCCAGAATTTGGGCACCTAGTATAAACAAGAAAGAAGGGATTTGTTCTTTAAAAATGATGTTTACGTCCCGTGTACATGGCATTTTCGTTTTAACTCCTTTTTAGAACTATCTTTTTCATCATAAAATTTAAGTTCCCAATCTTATAAAATGCCTTTGGAATCACTCAATTTAGACCTAAAATCTTCTCGAACAAAATGGTTAAAGTTTGGGCAAATCGTCATTCAAAAATGTACATCGAAGGGGTTTTAACTATCTCAGGGCTTCCTATGATTTTCAAGGCCTCTAAAAACTCAAAAGAGCTCAAATTTTCTATTTAAAAAGCTATCCTATGAGTATTCCAAAAAGTGCCCATATTTACGAAAATGCCACTAGACTTTTGGCAAAATTTTTATACCACTCCAACCTCGGTTTCTGGGCAACTTAAGACTCAAATCCTTATTTTTCATTATTTAAAATTTTATCCAAATTTGATTTAGCCTTAAATCATTAATCTCAGGATACTTTCTTTTATATCTGGTGCATTTCATGCGTTTATGGAGAAACCGTACATTATGTTTCTCACATTTTCGAAGACCTTGATGTTACAAAGTGTGTGCATTGACTCATGTAGCAACTGCGTGTATCACTGTGTGAATGAGAGATGTAACACCATAAATTCTAGCTCATCTCATGCTTTTAAATGGCATAATATCATGAACCATATAGGTTTCCCATAGAAAAAAGTAAGGAAAATGAGATTATTTTCTCGTTGCGTCATATCTAAAAATTTGCAATTAGTGTTACGTGGACTGCATGAGCTCATACTATGCATTATCATATTTAATTACATCATGACAACTCATTTGGATCACAACATCATGCCTACAATTCATGGAAACCAAAATGAAGCATGAAATGGGCTTAGTGAATTTCAGCTAGATTTGCCCCCTATTCTTGCCCAAATTTTAGAAAATCATAACTAAATATAAAAAAATTTTATTCATTCAATCTTGGTCATTCTGGGAAGCTATGGATGTTTACTTCATACTAAAAATATGCCCAGGCCATAAAATTAATCACAAAGGGCGTTTGACATCCAAAATTGTCCAAAGGTTAGATTGAATTCTGGAACTATCACAGAATTCTATAAAAAACTTTGAAAATGTCCAATTAATTCCAAAAACATCAAAAACCAACAAAATTTACCATTATAGAAATCTCTAGATGTCTACACCATGGTAAAAATAGTTTCAATTCATGAATCAATAAGGGGAAGACGTTTGACATTCGAAATGCTACTGAGGTCGCTACTGCTTGGGTTGTTGTTTCAGATTACTGATATAAATGTCTAAAATTCATAACTAATTCTATAAAACTCAAAATCACACAAATTAAGTCATTATAGAAAGATAAATATGTTAGATTTATTTTAAAAATAATTCCAAAATGAAAAAGATACATGTAGCCATTGGAAATCTATAGAACAGTGACTGAACTCTTGGGTCGCCACTGCCACTGACAACCAACTTCAAAAATGAAAAACTATTTGCTCAGACCTCCAAATGAGGTGATCTCAGTGGCAAAGAAATCTTATAACCTATAGTTTATGTCTGTAAAATTTCACAGGCATTGGATACCATTTGCCCATCGGATGACACAGAATACAAATCTGTCAGTGTGAACAGTGCACATACCAAGATCCATAGAAAATCCCAACTTTGAAAATTTATCAAATATTCTCTAGACCTCCAAAAATTATGTTCTTTATCTTTTCAAAAATATCTCAACAAAATATAATTTCATGCCAAATTTCAGATCAAGAAGAGCTCATTTGGATAAAAAGTGACATAAGGTTCTAAGATAGCAAATTTATGCCCTATATAGGATACCAAAATGTCCAAATGGCTTCTCTCAATGTTTGGCTCCTATTAGGCAAGTCTAAAAGCATGAATATGACTTGTTTGTACTCCCCAAGGGGTCCCAAACCTCATGCATCTCAATTTGGCCATGCCACTTACACATATACACTAGTGCATTAAACTTTCAAGAAGCAAAAATGGCCATTTCATGCTCATTGTACATTCTAGTATTCACATGCCATAATCTCTCATTCATACATGATACATCAACATATTTATACATATTCATGACCTCATAGAACATATACAACCATGGATTACAAAATTTTCCATTCATATGGCTTTAAAGTAGCCAATTCCATGGACTTTAATATCTTACTCTCTTCTGCCAAGGGGTTGGCTTCCATTACCTTGCTTTCTTGGTCCACCTTGCATGTTAGAACATTGGAGAGGAGGGGATGAGATTCAAAGAACTCCAATAGCTCATTTCCCATTCAATCATACATAATATGTGCAAAGTAAGCTTTACAAATGCATGCATGGAGAAAATAGAAGTCATGGACATTTTAAAAGCAAACTTGGCATATGAACAAATCATACAAGACATTCAAGAGCTCATCAAGTGTTTAGATTGGCCTCACACTTCTCCTCATGGATTTTGGACTTGTCTCACCCATTCTTTAAGAGCTTTGGACTCAACCATACTCTTGGGAGCCCACTTTGCTTTTGGGAGACTCTTTACTTTGTCTCAACCAAGCTCAAAGGTTCTTGGCTCATCCTCACCAAAGGGAAGAGCTTTTGGCCTCTCCACACTGATAAGCATGAATTCTATACATTTTAATCCTCTTAACTTAAGCATTTTAGTGACCAAATATGATTCTAGGGGTGTATTTAGATGGAATTTTATTTTAATAGCCATTCTTTGCACTTTATGAATTAATTGGAAAAATAATTGATTTTAAATACATAAATCATTTTAAATGAATTATGTGAATTTTTCTATCTTTTTGTGCAGATTTTTTTTGGCAATTAGAGCTTGAATGGAGAAGCATCAAAGGAGATCTTAGTCTGAAGTTTAAATGAGAAACAAATGAATGAGTGAGTCATGCAAATGAAGCCACAAAGGCTGTGAAGGAGAAGGAAGCAACACAAGCTTTGAGTTCAAGAAATATGCACGGGCTGGATGAAGAGAAAACAAGCAAATAATGTGTGAAGAGAAGATTGCATGAAGATTCATGAAGCAAGCAAGCTCGAGCTAGCTGGAGAAGGAGTAAAGTAATGCGTATGAAGCATGCAGAAAACACGTTAGAGGCTACAGCAGAAAAGAACAATGCAAGACGTGAAAGTAAACAAAAGAAGAAGCATGAGTAAGCAAGCTACGTGGACTGGATGGAGCATGAAGAACAACACGAGCTGAACGAGAGGGATGAGATGCAGCTGAAGAAGCTGCTGAACTGCATGAGGAAGCTCAACGCTGTGAGAATGAAAGCAACGTGGAGCTGGAAAAACGCGAGCTGGGACGAGCTGGAGCTGACGTGATTGCTAAAATAGCTACAGCATGAAGAACAGAGCAAAGCAACGTGGAAGAACCATGCATGAAGAATGACGCTGAACTGGGTAGAGAAAACTGGAAAGAATGAATGCCATTTGAAAAGCTTTTCTCTTCGGTTTGAACAGCAGAACAGAGCACGAATAAAAGCAGCAACATCCAGCAGAAAACTCGAGCAACTAAAGGAGCTGCATGAAGCTAAGGTACAGAGCATGTTCACATAGAAAACATGCAAGAGCTGGAGTTAAGTTAATGGAAGAAAAAGCCACAAACAGAAGCTACGTGAATGAGCTGAAAACAGAGCATGAAGCAACCAACTCGAGCTACTGGCTGGAAAACGCTGAAGCTGGACGATGCATGAGCTGGAACAGCAGCTGGGAATGTGATATAAGAAGCAAAACCATGCAGAAACAGCTGGAAATGAATGAAAGAAGCTGCACATAAGCTAGAACAGAAGCTGGAAGACGCTGCATGAATAAGCAAGCATGAGGTAGTTTTAAGCTGGGCAGAACGTGGATTAATGAAGCTTGAGAGCTGAAGGAAGAATGAGCTGAACGAGCAGAATAAACGTAGCAGCCAAGAGCAGAACGAAGAGAAGCATAAACAAGAAGAAAGCTACGTGAAAAAGCAGGCAGCTCACATGAATTCGAATATTATAATTAGTTTTAAAATGGGGCCCACACTCATATACAATATAAACTCTTGAATAGCTGAGCACGTAAGGTGAATAAAAATAAATTATCTTCGAATAAAACGCAGGCAGTAGCTAAGATACGTGAAGGAGGAGGAGATTTCATTCTGCACACTTCCTTCGTTCAGCTCATGACAATCCATTATCCATTCGCAGAATCCAGCCCACTCACGCCTCTTTCATTCATTGAATCCATTCTATTCACGCAACTCCATTCCATCATCTATATATTCAATCATCCATCCAACACACCATTCATCCATTCATTCGCTGCAATCCATCCATCCACCAATCGCCCATTCATTCATTCCATCTTCCATCAACATCCCATGAAGTTCTAATCTCCATCTTGAGGCTAGCTAGGAGAAATCCTTGGAGAAACTTAAATCCATGGAGAAGACATAGAATATTTTGGCTAAGAATTTCCTTATTTTTCCTACACTTTTTCTCTTTCATTTATTTTCTTGGTTAAGATGTATTTGATAAGGAATTTGTGTCATTATAATTAGTGGCTGGTTAGACAGTAATTAAGAAGTATTTTTGTTGATTAATTAATCTGATTAATTTCAATATTATCTGAATTTCCCATGTATGCTTTGAAAGTGTTCGATAAAATACATGAGTTAGCTTAATTGTTTAAATTGAGGATTCTTTAATGTTTAGTTGGTTAATTAAATATTTAGGATGATTCAGAGGTTAATTAAATTAGTTAATCAATCAATTTGAGTGTTCATTGATCCTAAAACAAGAATTAACAATTTGATGCGAGATTGAGGTTTCAATTCAACGTTAGATCGTTAATCTCTTGAATCTTGCGTGGTAACTTAAGATAAATTGTTATGAACACCTTTAGGATCTCTTAGACCAAAATTAATCATAATTAGAATAGGATAAGGATAGTGGATACCAAGGGATGAATCCAAAGCTAGTCACAAGTCCATCTTTCAACCATAATCCATATAATTAGGTAGAATTTAGGAATTTTAATTCAATTTAGTTTTAGGATAGTTTAAGTAAATCAAAATCCCCTTGTTTAGGAAATTTTAGAGTCTTTTAATATTTAGAAAACTCAATTAAACATTGAACGCCAATTCCAAGGGAGATGACCTAGGTTGTGCCATTCGCTATATATTTTATCAGCCTAGTATTATTTTGAGGGTTGCACGACGAGCCACTCACACACTCAAGCAAACTCAAACAAACATTATGTACTCATTTAGAAACATAATATGGCATCAAGACTCATAGCATATAAAGGCATGCTAGCATACTTTTCATAGCTTGAAAATACACATACACACATTCTAAAACAAGCTAAACACACATCCATGCATGAGAGAAGGTGGAGAGAGCTACCTTGTGTACAACCACACACTTTTCCTTTAGGATTCAAGTCTCCTCTTTCGGCCACACACCCAGAAATTGGTGGAGATGGTTTCTCTTGGCCTAGATACAATTTATGGGAGCCAATTAGGTTGATGAAACATATTCTAAGGCTACATAACTTAGTGAATCACTAGATTGCTCTATAGGTTCCATTATGGTCCATAATTGCACCTAATGAAGCAATACCCCTCAAATGATTTCTAGGCCTCATTCTTTCCTTTCAAATATGATTCTTGACTCCTTTTAAGCCTCTTGGAGTCATCACACCATTAAAACAAAAGGCCTAGCACCATGTTGCTTCTTTAGGTCATAATATAGAACCTAAGGCACTAACTCACTTCCCATGAGTTCTAAATTTTTTCCAAGGCCTCCCTTCACTTTCATTCATCAAATATGACTCGAGAATGGCCTTATAAAAATTTAAGACTCTCCCTAGCACCACAGAACATGCTTGGCCGAGACATGCCTAGATTTAAGGCTCTATGGAGTTTTCTTTGTTTTCTTGAAGGGAGAAGCTTATGGGGAGCCTCTTAGGTGTCTCAAGAACTCATTTATACTTTTAATTAAACCTAGGAAGAATTACATAAATTCAAAATTTGAAAGGTGCACTAGAAACCCTAGGTTTTGCATCTTGAATCCTAATGCCTATTTCATGGTTTTCTTTACATATTCTTATTCCTCTCCATCAAATACCTAAGAATCATGCTTGGTTGGGCTTGAAAATCAGATCTTCCTAGGGTTCTTAGTGTAGGTCAAAATGGAGAAGAAAGGGGGTTCCATATAGCTACCATAAGATGCATTTTGACCTTATTTCCTTGCTTAATTTTGCTTGAATCTTGCTTTCTCCAAGCTCTTCTCTTCAAATCCGAAAATTCCCCTCTGTTCTTCCTTCAAAATAGCCCTCAAAAATTCAAAAAAATCATGGAGAAGAAGAGGGAAAAAAGGAGAAGAAATTGGTGGAGAGAAAGCATGAAAAATAAGCAAATTTCTATACCTAAAGACTTGTTTTCCTCCTTCTTCTCTTCTCTTGGTGCATCAATCTCCTAGGGCTTTGCTTTTGGTTTGGGGCTGGAAAATCTGAAGTTGAATGAGGGAGAGTGTGAGGCACCACCTATATATAGCGAGGGCAAAGTGACTTTTTCAAAAATTCCAATTTCGCCCTTCATACTTTGCATTTTCATTTCTCTTTCATTTTAGCTCCTTTTGAGAATCATCTTTTCCATTATAAAATTTAGGTTCCCAATTTAATAAAATGCCTTTGGAATCACTCAAATTGGAGCTAAAACCTTCACGAACGAATCATTCAAAGTTTGGATCAATGGACATTGAAAAACATCCATCAGAGGAGTTTTAACTGTCCCGGGGCTTTCCATGGCTTTTAGGGCCTCTGAGAACCTTGGAGAACTCAAAAATTTCATTTTAAAAGCCCTCCTGTGTGAATTCCAAAATTTGCTCAAAATTACAAAAATGCCATTATGTTTCGTAAGCTTTTCGTAAGAAATTGTTTCTTCATTCTAGCTCTATTTTTCTTTCCGTTTGAGCCTGAGATTCTCATTTTTAGGAGTCTAGAATGCTTTTCAAATTTTTTAAGACCTTAACTACATCATCTTGGGAGACTCCTTTTTGTATCCAGTGAATTTTATTCATATACGGGAAAACCGTACGTTACGTTTCTCACGTTTTCTATGATTTTCAAAGAATCAGATATTACATTTTTCCCCCTTTAAATAAATTTTGTCCTTGAAATTTAAGGTACACTTTCTCTTACTCTTTTCTTTTCTGGCTAACTACTCTTTTCTTTTCCTTCTTCCTGGCTCTATACGCTTTCTCAGCGATTTCATTCTTTTGAATTTTCTTTTAGCCAGGGGATTTTTCATTGTTAGTTCTTAATAAGGGCTCTATTGTTATAAAATACTAGCTAGTGCTTTCTCATAAGGGTAAGAAATTTCTGACTCTGGAGGCCTATCTTAGGGGAGCTTACTAATCATGTCGGGTTAATATTAACCCATTTGCAGGATTAATGTTTTTTTCAGTGGAATTATTTACACATCTAGGGAGGTAACTTATTTCATATCATGTCTCCTGTATCCTCTATGAATGGCTTTTCATCATATCTCATCATCTTTTATAATCATTAGAGCCATTGGAGGTTTTCGTCTGTCTGCTTACTTATTTACAGGTATCGTCCACTGTTCATCTCTGTGTTCTTTCTTACTAGCTCATCCCATGAGTACAATTCATATCTCTTTCTATCACAGGCCTCATATCGCAATTGCTTATTGGGATTACAGCTCCTTTGAGGAGTTTCTGCTTTTAATGATCCCAGTTTCTTTATTTATTACTATATCTGTCTTTGTAGGCCAGGACTTTTTCTCACTTTCTTTGCTCACGTACCATGGCATTTTATAGTCCCTCAATTCAATATTGATTGGCCTAACCTATGTGTCTCATATTGGCACCGAAGAGCTACTACCACTGATTACTGCTGAGTTCTGCTAGGATGCTAGCTATTCTCATAGTTTTACTCACTAGAGATATACTGTACCACTTGCCTTATATACAACTGCACCTGACCCTTTTCTGAATACATAAGCTAGCATACGAGGATCTCTCTATCCCTCGGTCAGGGCTACTATCTTGTAAGTAGTGGTTCATCTAGTTCTAACTCTAGAAAGCTAATTTCTTGCTTTCCTCATCCTATACACTATGCTCATCTCTAAAGAAAGCTAGTCAGTGGTCTAATTGTCTGAGTAAAGCCTTCATGTCTCTGTGGCAACGATCTACCAGACTTAGAAGGTCTATAGTCTTTGAGACAAAAGTTAGCTGAAACTGTACTGGTCTCTGAGACTAACTGCTCTATAAAACTATCTCAGGCTGTCATCTCACCAGAGAACTATCATGCTGTGGCTAGGGTTCTCTGTAACTCTGTGGGATCTATTGTGACCCCTGGGTCTATTGTGACCCCTAGGTCTACTGCGACCACTCAGAGCCTTGCTAGGGTCTATTACAACCTGCTGTGATATGCTAGGATCTACTGTGATCCATCTCAGAGAGACATCAAAGCCTAAGATCATTGTATCTGACAGTAAAATACATGCTCACTAAGTTCAGTAACTATCACTCATAATAGATGAGGCTAAACTCAGAAGTATATCATGCTCTTCGTGCGAAGTGGGTTTAATGTCATCTGATTCTTTAGGATCCTATCATACTGATACTAGGGAGCATTTTAATTTTCACTCATCGCTTCTCATAGGATCCTGAAATTCCCACTTCAGCCCCTTTTTGCTTGGGCTTTCTTTTCTTACTCTATTGACTTGCTCACTTTACATATACTCGTTCTAGCCCTCCTCTCATATCTTGTAGTTTCTAACTATGTCCACATTCTGCTTTTAAGTGCTTTGGCATTAGGGCATCTCACACATTGAGTGTGGTAAACATCTCTGGCAGGAGAAAGGCTATACACTGGCCCCTATTCATTTCATTTACATGTACTATAAGGGACTCAGATCATACATATTAAAGTCATGCTATCTAGATCTGAGCATTCTTCATTGGAGATTCCTTTCTGCATGCTTTTCTCATCATTCTGATATTATTAGAATCCCTCTACCTTTTTTTCCTAACTTATCTTATTATCTAGCTAGCTAGGATACCCTTCGATTATCGGGACACTTTAGTGATTGAAGTCGTCATTTGCTGTGCACTTAAGCCACATTACTACTAGGTTGGTCAGACCTAATATCATGTAGCCTCTATAACAAGCAAACCATAATATTAAACACTAATACACTGGCACTTCACAATAGAGCTTAGAGCCATTATCGTCAGCATATTCCAAGTTCCCCAATAATCTAAAGTATCCCTCTCTTACTTTTCTCTATTTGCCCTATTCTCGTAGAGTGCTCGGGGAAAGTAGGATTCTTCCTCTACTACATCTTGAGATCTCTTTACATTGCCTAATAGTTTTACTTTGGACAGTATCATGCTAGAAGGGCATCTATGCCAAGGACGAGTGTGCTTTCTTAAGCACTCAAGCACATTAACTGAATATCTATTCTCAATCTAGTATGTCCTCAGCTTAAACACTGTCATATTTTCTCTTTCTACCTTTCTTATCCTCTTCCTTAAGTAAAAGGATGTTTTACTACTGGTTGTTTCTGTTACCAGTTCAGGTTTTTCTATGCTCAAGAGCACCTACACTTTTCTTGGGTTCTTCTACTTATCTCTCTTTGTAACATCAAGGGGGTCTATTTTTTGTTCATACTCTTACTCCGCTCTTAACTAGACCGTCTCTCAGTAAAAAGGATTCTATTTCATATAATTTTAGGAATTTCATTCTATGGTGCTCTCAGCTTACATTCCTTTTCTACATAAAATGAGGCTCACCTTCTTAGGCAGTCTCTAACTCTCTCGAGCTTCCTTGAGGGTACTAAGGCACTAATTATCTATCTCACTTATTTCTACATTTGGATTAGAGCTGGGCCTTCTTTCTATTCACCTTTCTAGCCTCATCCCCAGGAGCATAGTATACTATTTTTAGGGTTTTGCTAACCCAATCCAGAACACATACTCTTAATGTCTGGATTCTACCTCACTGAAGCTGATGCTCTACTAGGTGCTCTAATCACTCACGTGCCTTAACCCTATATTATTCTCATATTAGGGAGCTCATCTGACTAACTATTAGACTTCTATCTATTTACGTTTCTGGGCTTAGCTTACTCATCTAATCATGACTAAAGCAAGGGCATCTTTTCTGTAACTAGTTTTTTAGCTCTTCCTCGCTTCCCTTTATAACTGAGAGGGGTCTATCTGAGGACATTTACTAACCACTACTGGGTGGTTTCCCTGACATCAAGATGTCTCATCTTTCTTTTCTCAATCCAAGGAGAACTTTCATTAAGCCTTTCATTTATATATCTCACCTGGAACGATGCTACTGGTCATCTCCCCTGGGCTTTAGCTTACGCTTAGCCTGGGCTAGCCATCTCATCAGACTATAGCTTACTAACTATCCTTATTCTTTTCTGAGCTTCCCTTACTAGGCTACTTATACCTACTTCTAGGTGTCACCCATGAGGTACACCCCTCTAGGCCACTCATTATGTGCCTCACTACTGGTAGTCTTATCTTACATTATTTCGAGGCTACACTAACATTCTATCATTCAATGTCTCATAGGGTAGCATCTTAGGTTGGAGTTAATGCCTTAAAAGCGAGTCTTAACCACCTCATCATCCTTGTGTCTAACTTTCTCTATGTTGAGCTCTTTCCTCAGTCTCATTTATTAGGCCCACAGATTTCTTACTAATCTTCTGTAATCATTCATTACTCTTTTTCTCTACTTATATTAGGGATTCCTACTCTTTGTGGGTTATCTAACCCCTTATCAATTCATTCCTCAAGTTGGCCTAAATATGACAAATAAGGCATTTATGGTGTCATTCGTCATGGCTAACACATCATTCACTGTGGCTAATTAGCCTTGAGTTCACTCTAATTTTCCTATTTGAGTATTGGTCGCGGCTAACTTCTTAATTGGTCATGGTGAGGAACTCTCTGGATTGCCTCGCTGTTATTTGAAATAATTGGCCGCGGCTAATGGCCTCTGATTGGCTTATTTTTCAAAGATTGGATGCTCATCTTTAGCTATCGACCCGAGCCTTATTACCTCTATATCTAGCCCATCATCAAGTTAGAGGATTCTACCTCTTGCTTCATTCATGCACGGCTGGCTATTACCTCTGGGCTGTTGGGGCTCTAGGGTGTAGCTTAAAACTCAACCTCTAGCCTGAGGGAATTAGCCTTTTAGGCTCTGGAATTCATCTGGATAATTGGGTGTTGTGGCTAGGGGGTGACTCTTTCTCATTGCCCTCTAAGCTAGTCATGTGTTGCTGCAGTCTCATTTCATACTACGCTGCATCACTATTTATCTCTGCATTAAGCAAGATATCTCAGAATGGTCTGATATGACTACCAGGGAGAATTAGGCCTCACATACTCTCTTTGGCAAGCCTCTTCATATCAACAAGATCATTTCTCATTGTTTATGTTTAGGGCTTGCCATTAATCCCGGCAAGCTATCACATCTCTTCAAGCTCTAGCCGTCGGATCCTTCAGCTCTACTCAAGCTTAACTTTGCTCAAGCTACTCTAGAGGCCACTCTTTCTTGGTGTCTACTAACTACTCTAAGACCATCATACAACCTACTCATTATGAACAAAGCCACAACTATTCTTATACACCCAATATGTCTCATATAGGACTTTTTATGGCTATATAAGCCCTTTACAAGGCCTGATTACTACATCCTCAAGCCAAATCTAATCCGAGAGAGCCTAGAACTTTGCTCTGACACCAATAAATACAGAGCCACCAAGGTATTGTCCCTTCCTTCCCAGTTCATGGGTCTTTGACCCTGCCTTCCCGGTTAGTTCGGGTTTGTCCCTTCCCGCTTAGCTCACGGGAAAAGCGCGCTTTGGTGGGGAGGGATTCTCCCCCACTTATATGGGCTAGCCACAGGCCCCTTCCAGCTGATGTGGGACTTTATAAAAGACATGAGAGTGAGCCCATGCCTTGTACTGGTGCTATGTGGAGCTGTTGTGTGTAATATGGGAATGTGCCATGTATAAACATGTGCTTGAGTGTGATGTTATATTATGTGTGAAGTGTGTACATAGGTTGGTGTGGCAACATGAATGGAAAACCCTTAAGTGTATGTAGGAGAAAACTTGAGGGTGTGCTGCTTTTTGGCAATGTGAATGAATGTGGATATTTATGTTGGAGCTCATGCAAGAAAAGTGAATGATTTTGGTGTCTGGTGCATGTGTTAAGAAGAGAGGAAAAGTGAATGCATCAATAAAAAAAATGAAGTGGGCCTATGGCATTTTTCTTCACCAATTATTTTCCATCTTTTTCTCCAACATTCAAATTTAATTTGCCCAAAGTCTACACAAAAAGAATGGAAAAGAAAATTAAGTAGGAAAATTTACAAAATTATTATCTAAAGGGATTTATGCATTAAAATTCAATAATTTTGCAAATTAATTTATAGAGTGCATAAATGGTTAACAAAATCAAATTTCACCTAATTAAATCCCTAAAGCCATATTTAATCATTAAAAACTCAAAATTAAAAGGAATAGAAGATATAAAAATAGCATTTATCAATGAGTCATTGGCAACCAAACATCAAACATAAACATATTCATAAAATCAAATGAATACATAAGAGTCAAGATCAAGCTCTAAAGACTTTTGGTCTAGCCTCACCTATTTATGCAGGACTTTTGGATTAGCCTCACCTATTTTAGGGATGTTTGACTTAACCTCACTTAATCTATGAGACTTTTTTCCTTGTCTCACTCTTAGTTAGGAACTTTTGACTTCACCTCATCCAATTCAAGGGACTTCTGGCATAACCTCACCCATTAAGAGCTAATCACATTTCAAATGCATTTTATGAAATATAATGATACCATATCATTAATCCAATAGCAATAGGTATGTTTCATAGTTTAAACACATACAAGTAATCAATGATAATTAAACAACCAACATAAGTATATAAGAATGGATGAAGAGCTACCTTGCTCAAGATTGTATAAAATTCCTTCCTTGGTTTCTGACTTCTCTTCTTAGCCTCACACATAAACTTGGAAGAGGCTTGACTTGCGTGGCCTAGACACATCAAACAAGATACAAACACATCAATGGAACCATTTCTAGCCTTACACATGTCCTTCACAAGCTAGTTCTAGTTCTAAGCATCCATATGGTTTCATATTATAGCATAATGAAGCAATTCGCAAAATTCATCATCTTGGCTATAATTTGTCACTCAATTTAAGTCACATAATTCCGTTTAAACTCATTAAAGTAATCATAAAATCAAATCAAGGAGCTTAACACCAAGTTGCTTCTTTATGCATAATGGAATCCTAAACTTTCAACTTTCAAAATATGGTTCCTAAATTCAAAACAATGGTTCCTTTTGTGTTTATAATTCATTTCTAGGCCATTTCTACCCTTAGAATCAAAGAAAACTCTCCCTAGGTACCTCATAAAAGCCTTGGCTGAGATACACTTCTAAGGAAGCACCTATGGAGTTTTGTTAATCCTTCTGAAGGAAATGGCACTTGTGAAGCTTTCTAAGTCTCTTATGAACTCAATTATACTCTTACATAAGTTAAATTATCATTAGAAAGCTTCATATTCCCTAAGGTGAAATTAAAACCCTAATATCTCATTTATGCATTCTATGGCTTCTTACTTTGTTCTAATGGCAAAATCTTAATTTTCACATTCCAAAACCTTAATTCCTAGCATGGTTCAATGAAAACCAACTCTCCCCATCTCCCCCCATGGTAGGCCAAACATATAAGATGGTGGAGAAACAAGGAGAAGCAATCTTCCATACCAAAGCATATACCAATTGAAAAGGCCTTCCATGATAGTTAATTTGGTGTGTTTAGTTCCTTGTTTAAAGCCCTTTTCTCCATGGGTTCATATTCAAAACACCTTCCTTTGAGATTTCAAAACCATGGAGAAAAAGAGAAGAAAGAATGGAAACTATACAATAAGAACATCTTAGGCAAATTTCTTGAATTTCCTTACCTTAGGTGGCTTCAATTTCCTTTGGGTTTTGGTACTATTTGGGGTATCCTTTAGGTCTAGTTCAAAGCTAAAAATTTCAAGCAAATGAAAGAGAAAAAGGTGGAAGGGGTATTTATATGAAGGAGCTAAAGTTTCACATATTTTCAATATTCTAACTTTACCCTTAAATTTTTTTTTCTTCATTTGAGCTCAATTCAAATCCTTTTTTAGAATAGTTTTTTCCATCATAAAATTTAAGTTCTTTAATTCATCCTTTGATTTCACCCAAATTAGATTTAAAACCTTACTGAACTATATGGTCAAAGTTTCAATCAATTGATAACTTAATTTTCATTGGGGGTTTTAACCATTTTTGGGGTTCTTATGGTTTTTAGGACCTCTAAGAACCCTAAGAAACTCAAATTTTTCATTTAAAATTCTCTCATTTGAGTTTTCAAAAAGTTGCTCGAAACTATGATTTTGCCACTACGTTATTCCATAAATTCTTTTAGCCATTTTGGCTTCATTTATAGGCTATCCTAAGGCTATTAACCATATTTTTAGATGTTCGAATTAACATCCTAATTTTATTTGACCTCAATTTTTTTTTTCTTTAGGGTGATCTTATCTTATTTTATTGGGTTCAGTTTAGTTTAGTTTCTAAAAAACTGACTATTACAACTAGCACAACTTTATATTTGTGAGATTGTAAGGTTGCATGATGTCCCTAATAGCATTGTGTTAGATAGAGATCTCATGTTCACATAGACATTTTGGTGGTTTTTGCAAGAAGCCTTAAGCACTAGTCTTAAATTTCACTCTACCTATCACCCTTAGACGAATGGACAAATTGAAAAGACTATTCAAACTCTTGAGGATATGCTTAGGGTTAGTGTGCTTAAGTTAAAAGAGAACTGAGATGTGTACTTTGTAATACCTAATTTTCTTAAATTGTACTAAAACTAATGAAATACTAAAGGAAGACCCCAAAATAAAATGAAATGAAGTTAAGTAAGGATTAAATAATAATTTAGCCATCTAAAAATAAGGAAACAAGGTTAAAGATGGCCTGAAACTAGAGTCAAAATAGTAATTTCAAATAACATTTTAAAAACTTAAAGGAGAGAATTTTAAATGGCAAAATTGAGTTCCCTGGGGTTCTCAGAGGCCCTGAAAACCATAGGAACTTTTAGAATGACCAAAACTCTTCTAGTGTACATTTTAAGCTATCAGTTGACCTAAACTTTGACCAATCAATTTAGGATGGTTTTGAACCTTATAAAAATGAAATTAAATGTTTTTAATAAACTAGAGGACCTAAATTTTTATATGGAAAAGATGGTTATAAAAAAGGAGCTAAAACAAGCCTAAACAAAGGAATAAAATTGGAATGGCAAAATGGGAATTATGGAAATTATGTTAAATCATCCCTCTTTATTTTTATTTAAACCACACCATCTCCCATAAGAAGAGAATGGACTTTAAAGCCCCCAAACTAGTAGCTAAATTCATCCAAAAGGGAGGAAGAAGGAGGAGGAAAAGAAGCCATTCTAGGTAAGAAAATTTGCTTTTTTTCATGGTCTTGCCTTCACCAACTTTGTTATCCTCTTTAAGCTCTTTCCCTTGGTGGTTTTAACTTCTGGAAATGAGTGTCTTTGTTGCTGATTTCTTGGAAGAAGGAGAGAATTTAAGGAAAACCAAGCATAGTACCAAATTCTCTTTTTGAAAGACTTTAAGACTAGGTATGTGTCATAGTTGGAAAATTTCCTTCTCCTTGCCTTTTCTTCTTCTCCATGTTTAGCCAAGCATATAACTATATAAAGGGAGATGAATTTCAGCCATAGTAAGATAGAATGAGGAATTAGATTATGCCATTGGAACCAATTGAAAAGTGTTAAAATTTAAGATAGTAAAATTAGGGTTTTAGTTGCACCTAAGGAGCTATATAACTCTAGGAGCCTAATTTGAGCCATATAAGAGTATAATTAGATTAAAGAAAATCCAAGGGATATAAATATGCATTAAAATCCAAGAAGGAAGCAATAAAATTACATATTGCTCTTCCATAGGTCATGGTTCAGCCAAGGTTAAGATGATGCAACTAGGAGTGATTTTTTTTGTTCTAATAAATTCAAAGGCTTAAATATGATGAATAAATAATTATAAAACCATTGAATTAAAATTAGGAGCCCTAGATTGAAAGTTGAATTTTTAGGGCTTAAATTGGGTTAAAGAAGCAAGATGACTTTAGACCCCTTAGAGTTAAGTCTTGTAGGAAGCAAGGGTTTAGGGTTTAGAAAAGAAAAACCAAGGGTTGCCTCTTAATGGGCATAAACTAGCTTAAGATACATATTAAATTTTAATGAGATTAAGTGCTAATGATGAGGCTTAGAATGAATCTTAATGGATTGATTTGCCTTATAATTACCATGTGTAGGCCCATCTAGCTCAAACTACCCTAAGTGTGGGTGTCAAGTAAAAGAAAGTCAAGGGAAAAGTTAAGACCAAGTCAATTAGTGGCATTTGAAGCTCTACAAGTTCTAAGGTAGCTTCATCTTCCTTTCTTGCATGCATTTGAATACTTGAATGAGTGGAAATGCTTGTGTGTATTGTTGTTTGATGCATTCATGAAATTTTGCTATGTTTTCCAAAATGAGTTATATGTACATAAGATGACTATGTGACAGCTCCTAACTCCCTATAGCATGGAATTGAGCATAGTAGCTCTTCTCTGGACTTGGGTTGGGATTAGTTAAGCTAGTTTATGATGATGCCATAGCTTGAAAATGAATGAGTTTTATGTTATATGAAGCATTTGAGTTATATAAAGCATATGCATAGCATCTTTGCACCTCATGCGTTGCATTTACACATGGTATTCATGCATACATTGATTGGATGAGATTAGCTATTGAGATTCTTCCTATAATCTCACCCCTATGTTCCCACTAACCATTTTAGGGTCATTGAGCAAAGACAAGGATGTTGAAGGGGTTTAAATATTAGGAATGTCATATGTACTAAACTTTGAAGCATGTATTAATATGACACTCTTTTTATCATTAATGGCCTACGATGCAAAGTGGTGTAAATGATCCATGTTTTATGATGGGACTACATGTATAAGCTAGAGTATCTTAATGTATAGCATTTTGAGTTAAAACACGAGCATTTGTGTGGCAATTTGCATATATGATGCCATTATGTATGTATGCAAACTTGGGTGTGTAAGGGTCAAATTTTGATCCAAGCCTATTTGCATATAATGAGATGGATGGAAATGATGTTTATGATGATTAAAATTTTCTTAAAGTGGTATTGGTCCATTAGAAACCCAAAAATGGTTTTTAAAAGAACCTAAAATACATCAATATCAAAAGTGACCTAAATGACCTAGTTTGTGTCTAAGATTTGGCATGTAGTTAGACTCTTACAAGAGCTTTCTAACAAGTTAAGAATGAGAATTTTTGGAGTTCTACAAAATGTTTTATGAATTTCTAAAGTTAAAAAAACTATGCAAAATGGTCCCTAATATTGTTCATACTATTCGATTTTGGTTTTTCATGCCTTTGAGGGCCCACATTAACTCATTGCTCATGCAATTTTATATACATAAATTTCACATTATAACATTTTTGTGACTATTGAGTCTGCATAAATTGGAGTTGTGTAACCAAAGTTATGCATTTTTAAAATTTAAGGTCTAGTTATGGTTGGTTTACTATGATAGTCTCTATTAGTGGTTTTAGTTTGCCAAATGGATTCATTTATATCTAAAATTTTTACAACATGTAGTTCACATACTAAGCTTTCCATAGACACCTAATTTATATGAATCGGAGTTTGGTAGCCCAAGATATGAATTTTCAAAGTTTAGTGCAATTTATGTGAAATGGGGCCATTTCGGGTTACATGCATTCCTAGGCTTTCCAATGCATAATTTTTTATCTAATGAGTTGAAATAAGTTTGTTTATGATAAATATAAATAAAAGAAAAGGAAAAATCAAAGGATCCTTATAGCTTCATATGGTATGAAAATGTGCCATTTTCGGCGTTTAAATGCATAACAATGGTTATAAATTTCATTCCTAATTCCATAAATGGTATGAATGAGCTAGGAAAGCTAGGTATGGTGTAACATCTGGCTTTTTAATTGAATTAAGACCAGTATGTTAAGAAAGAAGAACCTTAAAGCAAATTGAATTAAGGCCAAATAAGGATAAAATATTAATTAGCATATCAAGAAATGAGGTTAGAAAATTGTACACAGAAAGGAAATGAAGCTAAAATAGCAAACAGAGAAAAAGGGCATAACAGTGGCAAAATTATAATTTTGAGCAAACTTTAAGAAACTCAAGAAAAAGAGTTTTAAAGTCTAAATTAAGCTCACTAGGGTTTTCAGAGGTCTTAAAAATCATAGGGATAGTCAGAATTAGTTAAGACCCTTCCAGTGTGCTAAAAGTGTTAGAAAGTGCTGAGATTTTAGGCAGAGTGATTTTTTTACTAATTTAAGCCATATAAATCCAAAAATAATCTTTTTATGTGAAACAGCTCCTAAAAATTTGTAAAGAGCAATTAAAATTTGAAAAGCCTGAAAAATGAGTTCAAACGGAGTGTATGTGAGACTAGGGACAAAATGGTCATTTTGAAAAATTATAAATGAAGCTTTTTAGGGAAGATACACCTCACCATCTTCTTCATTCTTCCAAAATCAGATTTAGAGGTCTTCCATGGAATCACACTTGGGAAGAGAGAGGAGGACTTTAAGCTTCTATTTAAACAAGTAAACAGCTCGTTTCACCTCATGCCAATTAGGAAAATTGTTTTTCTCTTTAAAAGCTTTCTAATGGTGGTTTTCTTTCCTTGAAATCTTGAAGTTCAGATCTAGTCCAAGGCAAAAAGGAGCTCTTTCCAAGAAATCAATTAGTAGAAATTAATCTACATGGAGAGTGCTTCATTGTGAGATAAGTTTCTACCCAAAACACTTGCAAAATTGTGTTATAAGCCTTGGAAGTTTTGGCCTAGAGAGAGAAAGTCGAGAGGAGTTTTTCTTCATGAATTCTTAGTCAACTAAGGGTTTTACATGCAATGATTTCATATCGAACAATGATTTCTATTACATCATGAAAAGAAGCAATTGATATCATATTATGCAATTGGTTCAACCAAGGCTATATGAGTGGGTAATCATGTTATTTTCTACTCCTAATTAGTATGTTTAGATATTTTATAATGCAAGGATCAAGAATTTAAGTTTAGAATTGATTGAAAACGTGAAATCTCTATGTTAGGATTTTGTGGTACCCTTAAGAAAATGGGTAAGGCAAATCCAAAGTCCCCAAAGAGAATGGGTGAAGCTAAACCATTTGTTTTGGCAAGCCTATGTATGTTTTATGTGATCTTTTGGATATAAGAAATGTTCCATGAATGATTATGCAATCTATGATGTCCATGCTTGCATTTTAAGACTTGAATTTGCATTCTTTATATATGGTTGAAAGGGAGAAGAGCTATTAAGATTTCTAAAATCTCATTCCTTCCTCTCCATTGCCTAACATGTCTATGTGGACCAAGTGAACCAAGGAATCAAAGCTACCAAGCTTGAAAGAGGAATATTGATAAGAAAGTGTGTGATTTTGTCTACTTTGTAACCGTTTTGATGGCATATGATGTAATCCTATCATGAATATGTTGTATAATCATTTGAACATGTGTAATTACATAGATACTTGATGTATATATGAGATTTGATGCCATGTGAGTGATATAGCAACTTTTTGACATTGAATGGCAAGATGAAGCATGTATGTTCTTGTGTATACCTTAGGGTAGGAGAGTGAGTTTGTGAACTCTAGGTTTATGTATCTTTGAGACATGTTTGATAGACCATTTTGGTACTTTTTCACGTGATCAAGTGACCATGAAAGCTTTGGAAGGAAGTTTGGACCATTTGAGACCCTTAGAAAGCACAAAGTAAACCATTTTGGAACCCATGTCAAGATCTGACTAAATGAACAAATTTTCACATGAAATTTGGCATGCATATAGATCCAAATCTTTTCAGGAAGTTAAAGACCAAATTATTTGGAGCTCTATGGAATTAATTATGAATTTCCAAAGTTGCCAAATTTCAGCTGTTTTGGTGTGGTTACTGTTCATATGGATAGTTTCTTCTCCTATCTCATTCGAGGATCAAATGATGTCCAATGCTCATGAAATTTTACAGGCATAAACTAGATATGATAAGCTTTCTATGGCCACTAGATGTCTGAGTAAGGAGATATAAATTTTTGAATGTTTGTGTCAGTACCAGTAGTGTTAGATGAGTTTGGACATTGTTCCATCAACTTCTAGCAGCTAGACATTCCTGGTTTGATCTGGACTTATTTTTATATAAAATAGAAATCTGTAGCTTTCAAGAATAGTATAGTGTATTTAATTTTGATTTTTTTAGAATTAGTTATGAATTTTCAAAGTTCATGACAGAAATTTGGCACATGAACCCGACGTAGCCTTCCATTATTTTATGTATGTATGCTATGAGCTCTAGTTGTTGGCCACATTTTGAGATGGTTTTAAGTTGTATGTATGTATTTAGATAGGAGAATGAGATGGATGAGTTCATATGCCTCACGAGATATGAAACAAAATTTTTATTCATGACGTAACACAAAATACTCTATTATTTTAATGGCATTTTTCTTGAGAAATTGAGCTTGGCTAAAGAAATGAGCTTGGAATGAAATGAGATAGGCTAGATAAATATGGTGTTATAGAACCCATTTGCCATTTACCTTGGTACTAAAAACTTAAGGGTTCTATAGAACAAGGAGAGCATTTTTGCATCTTTGGGTGAAAGCTAAGGGTTTTCAGCTTCTTACCACCATTTTTCACTTCTAGGGGGAGATTTAGCCAAGACAAGCTATATAAGACTTGATCCCTTCATCCTCCTCTACCTTTTAGTTCGATTAGTTTCTGGTTTAGTGGATTTTCATCTTATCCCCAAATCTAAAATGGGATATTTCAATGGCTTTTTACATGATTTTCAAAGGTTGAAGCTAGAGGGATTATCTTCTCTTCATTTCGATGTATTTTCTATTGAATATTAGCCCCAATGGTTGACTTATGTAATAAGATTTTTGTGTGAAAATAACAAGAATTTGGAGTGAGATATTGAACTTTCTAGAGCAAAAAGTCCTAAGTTTGAAATTAGAGTTCATTAGAGTTTAGGTAAGTGCCTCTTAGATAGTCCCTAATGCTAGGAATGACGGGTAATTGATTTTTGTATTGGATGTTGACTAAGAGATTGGTTTTGGTGAATTAGAACCTCTAGAGAGTTGAAGATTTATTTTGGCTTCAAAATTTGATGCAACTAAGTGAGGTAACCAGAGTTAAATTTAATTCATTTTTAATATGATATTTGCTACATAGTATGTTTTTCTATGCTAAATGATTAGTTGGCTACTTGATTTGTTGTTTTGGATTGTGAGTGTTGTAACATCATATTTATAGAACTTATCTCAAATAAATTCCAAGCTTCCTTCCATGAACAACAGAAGAGGAAGAAGGAAAACCATTAAAAAGAATCAATTTAATGTGTTATGTCACAGATAAAATTGTCATTCAGTGTTTTGTGGGCCAATTGGACTCACTTAAGTTATCATCTACTTTAATTACATACATGCAACATGAAACTATCTCAAATGTTGCCAAAATCTCTAATTCATAGCATTCATACATGAAAATTCCACATGGTTGCCTTAGGTCAAATTTCTAGAATTTATGCACTAATTTTGAAAAATCATAATTAATTCCAAAAAAATTGAAATCTAGTAACCTATACCATTCTGGAAAGCTTTGAAGGTCTACCATATGATAAAAATAATTTTTGGTCATGAAACACCAAGTGGAAGACGTTTGATGTTCAAACACACAAGGTCTCAGCTGTTTAGGCTATTATCATAGGTTACTGTCATAAACTTTATAAATTCATAACTAATTCTAAAAAAATCCAAATCATGAAAATTTAGTCATACTGAGAAGCTACAAGTGTTAACTCTAAGAAAAAAATATCTCCAAATCACGCTAAGTTTATTTAGGAACTGAATTATGATGGAATATTGCAGGAGGTCAAGTGGCACTACTAGTATTAACACTAAACTTCAAAAATTCATAACTCTCTACTCAGACCTCTAAATGATGTGATCTTGATGGCCACAGAAAGATTATGACATCTAGTTCATTCTTGTAAAATTTTACAAGCATTGGATGTAACACCATAATTTCTATCTCATTTCTATCACATTTGCATGCTTGTATGATACATTCCATGAGGGGATATAAGAAAATCTATTAAAATAATGCATATCTTTGCATTGCATCTTGTATAAAAATTCCATTTGGTGTCACATGGACTGTATGAGCTCATGCCATACATTCTCATATTTAATTACATAAATACAACTCATTTGTATAATAAAATGGGGCCCACAACTCATGGAATTCAAAGGAAAGCTTAGAATATTCATACATATTTTCGGCTAGAATTTGACTCATTTTTGTCACGACTTTAAAAAATCATAACTAATTCTAAAAAAATTGAAATAATGCATTCTTGCCCATTCTGGAATGCTATAGACATATAATTCATATTAAAAATATGTCCAGACTATAAACTCTATCACAGATGATGTTTGCCATTTGAAATTGTCCAGAGGTCAAACTGCCCACTGGTGCTGTCATAGATTTCTGCAGCAAATTTCAAAAATGTATAATTAATTCCAAGAAAATCCAATCCATATAAATTATACCAATTATGAAATCTTTGAATGTTAGATAGAGGGAAAAAATAACTTCAGACCAGCTCAGGTACGCCCAGGCCCCAAAATCTAATCAAACAGTAACTGAGGTCGGGTGAAGTTCCTAATACTGGACAAAATTTTTAAAAATTCATATCTCCCTCTATAGACCTCTAAATGAGATGCTTCTAGTTGTCACAAGTCATTGGGAATGTCTAATTTCTCTATATAAAATTTTGTGGCAATTGGACATCATTTGAGCCCTGTGTGACATATTTCATTTTTGGACCAGTATGAACAGTGACATGACCAAAACCATAAAATTTGTCAACTTTGAAAATTCATCAAATATTCTGTAGGCCTCCAAAAATTATCTTCTTTAGCCCCCCAAAAATCTCTCAACAAGCCCTAATTTCATGCCAAATCTCAGATCATGAAGAGCTCATTTGGATAAAAAGTGACATAGAGGTCCCTTATGGTCAATTTTGGCTCCATACAGGGTACCAACTTGTCCAAATGACTTTCCTTGGGTTTTGGCACCTTTTGGGCAACTAAAAGCATAATTGGGACTTGTGTGAGCTGCCCAAATGGTCTCAAACTCCAATTCTCTCATTTTGGCTATGTTACATGCAATTATACACATACACATCAAGCTTTCAAGAAGTATATATTGGCATTACATACCCAAATTACATTTTAGGGTTCACATATCATATCCATTCATTTATACATCATATATTATCATTATTACACATGTCCAAGAGGTCATAGACCATATACATCAATGGATTACATCATTTGACATAAATATGATCTTAAAGTAGCAAAACTCAAGCACTTTGTTGTCAAACTCTTCTTTTCAAGGTGGTTGGTTTCCATTACCTTGTCCATTTGGTCCACTTAGCATGTAAGATTATTGGAGAGAAGGGAATGAGATGTAAAGAATCCCAATAGCTCATCTCCTATTCAATCATACATAATGGATACAAAGAAAGTCTTGAAAAATGCATGCATGGATATAATTGATGTCATAAACATTCAAGAAGCAAGCTTGGCATGTGAATAAGTTATACATGACATCCAAGAGCTTACCAAGTACATGGATTGGCCTCACCTTTTTTCTCATAGATTTTGGACTTGCCTTACCCATTCTTTAAGAGATTCTTGGACTCAACCATACTCTTGGGAGCCCACTTTACTTTTAGGAGACCCTTTGCTTTGTTTCAACTAATCTTAAGGGTTCTTGGCTCATCCTCATCATGGTTAAGAGTTCTTGGCCTTTCCACACTCAAGCAAACTCAAACAAACATCATAGCATCATTTAGAAACATAATATGTCATCATGAAATCATGTTAGCATACTTTTCATGGCTTGAAAATACACATACATACATTCTAAGATAAACTAAACACACATCCATGCATGTGAGAAGGTGGAGAGAGCTACCTCATACACAATCATATACTGTTCTTCTTAAATCTCCCTCCCTTACTTCGGCCACACACACATAAAAATGTGGGGATAGTTTCTCTTGGCCTAAACATAATTTATGGAAGCCAATTAGGTTCATGAACTCAATTCTAAGGCCATACAATTTGCTTAGACACTAGGTTGGCTTATAACCTCATTATACTTCCATAATTGAACCTAATGAAGCAACACCCCTCTAATAAATTCTAGGTTCCATTCTTTCCATTCAAATATGATTCTTGACTCATTTTAAGCCTCTTGGAGTTATCATATAATTAAAATAAAAAGCGTAACTACATGTTACTTTTTTAGGTCATAATATGGAACCTAAAGTACCAACTTACTTTCTATGAGTTCTAAATTTTTTCCAAGGCCTCTTTTCATTTTCATTCATCATAGATGACTCAAGAATGGGTTTAGAAAATTTTAAAACTCTCCCTAGCTATCCCAACCATGCTTGGTCGAGATCATAAGGCTTGTTAGTCTCCATGGGTTTTGCTTGGTTTTCTTGAAGGAGAAAGCATGTGGGGAGCATCTTGGGAGTTCATTTAAACTTTTAATTAGGCCTAAGAATCATTATACAAAATCAGATTTTACAAGGTGCACATAAAACCATAGAATTTGCATCTTCAAATCTAATAATTTTTTGTTTATTCTCTTTGCATATTCTTAATCTCCACACATTTTTTCCTTAGATTCATCCTTAGTTCTGCCTAAAAATCAACTTCTCCTATGGTTCCTTCAGTTAGGTGAAATGGAGAAGGAGGAAGGATGAAGGTAGCAACCATAGGAATAGCAATTACCTAGTTTCCTTGCTTTTCCTTGCTTGAATCTTGCTTTCTCCAAGATCCTCTCTTCAAATTCAAAAATTGTTGTGAATTTCTCCTTTAAAGCAGATTTATAAGCTTCATTTTAATCAAAGGAAACAAAGGGGAAGGAAGGAAAGGAGGTGTGGATGGAAGAAATCATGAAAAACTACTATGGAAGCATACGTTTAAACTTGAATTCTTCCTTCCTCTCTTGTGCACCCAAAACCCTAGCTCTCTCCTATGAAATTAGGCAAAAATTTTTGTTTCTAAATGAAGGAAAAAGTGGGTTGCCACCTATATATAGGGGTAAGAAGTGACTTTTTCAAAAATTTCCATTTTGTCCTTCGTTCTTTACATTTTTATTTCTCCTTTGTTTTAGCTCCTTTTTGAGAACCATCTTTTCCATTATAAAATTTAGGTTCCTAATTTAATAAAATACTTTTGGAATCACTCAAATCAGAGCTAAAACCTTTCTGAATGAATTTATCAAAGTTCAGTACATTGGAAAACATCCACCGGAGGGCATTTAACTATCTTGGGGCTTCCCATGGTTTTCAGCGCCTCTGAGAACCCCATAGAACTCAAAAATTTCATTTAAAAAGCCCTCCTGTGTGATTTCCAAAATTTGCTCAAAATTACGAAAATACCATTACATTTCGTAAGTTTTCTGTCAAAATTTATTTCTTCATTCTAGCTCCATTTTTCCTTCTATCTGAGGCTAGGATTCTCATTTTTAGGAGTCTAGAATGTCACTCAAATTCTTTGGGACCTTAAATAATTCATTTTAGGGGACTTACTTTGAAAATGCACCTATTTTCATCATTTAACAAAAATCAAACGTTACATTGGACATCATTGGACCCCCAAATGACACAGCCCAAGTTACTGACCATATGAACAGTGCTTGCATTAGTTCAGCAAAAAAATGCTAAATTTGAAAATTCATAATTAATTTCACAGAGCTTTAAATAATCTACTTTTTAGCTTTTCAAAAAGTTCTAGTTGAGATCTATTTACATGACATATTTCATGGGCAAATTCGTTCATTTGGTTAGATCTTGACATTGGATTCTATTTTTAGTCATTTTATGGCTTCTAATGGTGTCAAAGTGTCCATAATTGCTCCTAAGACTCTTGTGGCCACTCGTGTAACAACTAGAAAAAAAAAGAGAGAAAGCTAAAAATTTTAGAAAACTGAAATATTTTCTAAGTCTGCTAGCTATAGCCTAGTTATAGCAAATGTACCTATTCGCTATGGCGAGAAATAGTCTAGCTATAGTGAGAGTGCCTTCTCGCTATAGTGAAAATGCTTCTAGCTATAGCGAGTGTAAGCATCCCATACAAAAACCATGGCGTTGCTCGCCATAGCGCACGCCATAGTGAAAGCGGGGGTCTGGAACTGATACGTGCTCGCCGTAGCGAGGGTTATTCTTCGTTATAGCGAGGGTAAGTCCAAAAAAGCATGAAAAAAGAGAATTTGACTTCTTAAAAAGTCTAGATTCATCCTTTCTCTATAAATCGACCTAAGCTTCAACCAAGAAGAGAGAAAAGGGTTGTGGAGAGAGAGAGAGAGACCTAGAGAAGGAAGCGGAACAAGCAAAGAGGTAAGCAAGCTTGAGATTTCCATAGCTTTTTTTCTTAGCATGTTGTTCTTCTCTCTTTGCCCTCTCTTTCTATGGTTTTGGTAATTGATTTGGGTTTGGTTCAGAAGAGAGAAAGTGGAAAACCACTCTTGAAGAAGGCTAGAGCTCATGTAGCTTCATTTCTTCTTCTTTTCTTTCCTTTTTGAGAGTTTGAGAGAGGAAGGAGAGTGATTGAAATTCTAGAGAGAGAATCCTTAGTCTTTTTTTACATGTGTAGTGGGGGTTTGCTTCAATAAAGAGCCCCTTTAGCTTTATGAGTGTTTATTTGAGTTATGAGATAATAATCCCATGCTCTTTGTTGTGCCTAGGCTCAAAGGAAGCAACTCCATCTAGTTGTGAGTGTGAAATCAAGAAGGAAGAAGAGAAATTGAAAAGGAAGGCTTATGTTAGTCGAAAAGGTAGCTCTCCACTCTTTCTTGTTGTATTCTTGGATGTGTAAAAGTCATTGTACGATTGTGTATATGCTTGTATGATGAGACATGCCATTTAATGTTGCCTTGATGCATTGGTACCAATATGCTTATGATATAAATTGTGAAAATTGCTCCGGTGAGGTGATACCAAAAGTCCCTTGAGATGGGTGAGATAGAGCCAAAAGTCCCTAAACCAAGGGTGAGGCCAATCCAAAAGTCCCAAAGCTCAGGTGAGGCTAGACCAAAAATCCCTAGAGTTTATTCTTGGCATTGATATGATATTCATGGCATGGAAAGCATGTGTTATGTAATTATGAATGGTTGCATGCTTTGACTTGTTATATGCCTTGACTACTTCTTTAAATGAGTATGAGCTATTGAGATTCCCTGAATCTCACCCCCTTCCCTCTCCCATCTTAACATGTTAGGTGGAGCTCAAGTAGAACCAAGTACACACCAAGGAGCCTAGTTGAGCATGCTTAGGGAGTTGTGTAGTTATTTTGGTTCTTTTGTTGTAAAGAGGTGCCAAAATGAATATGCACTTATTATTTTTGAGATGTAAATATGTGAGTAAATGTAAACATATGTATAAATGATGTATGAACGGTAGAGCAAGTCAAAGCAATGAAAATGTGGAATTTGGCCCTTTTGTGTCTTACATGAAATAGTGCATTTTGTTCCGTAGCATAGTGAATTTGAAATGTATGATGACTTGGATCACTTGGGCAATTCATATATGCTATGTTTATACTTTCAAACTTGCCCAAGAGATGCTAGAACATGTGGGAGGCCAATTGGACCCACTTTGAACCATTTTGGGTGCCAAAACCTTCATATTTGTGAGTTCTGTCAAAGTATGGCCAAATGAGCTCTTCTTAATATGGAATTTGGCATGCCTCTAGAGTCTATTGAGAGCTTGTTGAGAAGCCAAAGTGAATAATATTTGGAAGTCTAAGGAATATTTGGCGAATTGTTGAAGTTTGGAAATTTAGATAGTTTTGGTCATGGTATTGTGCAACAAGTCCAAAAATGAATCCATGTCATTCATGGACCAAATGGTGTCTAATTGTCATGAAATTTTATGAGCATAAACTAGATATTTACAGTGACCTATATCAACTAGAAGCACCTCAATTGGAGGTCTGTAGAGAGAGAAACGACTTTCTGAAGTTCTATATTAGCATCAGGGAAGCTATCCGACCTTCATTACTGTCCCATCAGTTTTCGAGGTCCAAGAGCTCCTGAACTGATCTGGAATTATTTTTTTCCTCTAGTTAACATCTGTATCTTTCCAAATTGGTATAGTTTGCTCAGATTTTATTTTTGTGGAATTAAATACGAAGTTTCGAAGTTCATGACAGTAAGCTGCACCAGTACCAGGGACAGCCAGACCTCTGTCTCTTTTTTGATATCAAAGATAGTCCAAACGCTGAGATTGTGGTTGGGAGTTATTTTTATTGCGAATTTAACATCCAAAGCTTTCCATAGAGCTATGATTTTCTTGATTTCCATGTTTCTAGAATTAGTTATGATTTTCCAAACTTAGAGCCAAAAATTTGACTTTTGGGCTCATGTAAGAAATTGCATTTTCTTGGTTTTTAGCTTCATATCCGTGGTTTATGAGTTGTTTGAGGCTATATACAAGCTGTAAAAATGGTGTTTGAGTAGAGAATGTGAATGATGGATTCACGGGACCCACGGGGCAAAATATGACCGGTTAAACCCTGACTTAAAGTAGTACAATACCACAGTTTTGGTCATTTTCTTTGAAAATCATATGGAATCAAGCCTAGAGGGAGATGAGTTAGAGTTTAGTCATTATGGTGTTATAACTTGAGCACATGGGAATGCACCAAAATGGTCTATTTAACATATCTGAAAGGTGCATAAACCTAGAATTTAAAAACTCACTCTCTCACCCCAAGCCATACACAAGAACATACATGTTACCTTTTATTAGCAAGAGTCCAAAAACCACAATAACATTCATTTGACACTAAGCTCCATACATACATAAAAATTTGGGTATATACACGTGTTCAAATGGTTATACAACATTTACATCACAGAATTACAACATATGCCATATATCTAGCTATAAAGTTAACAAAACTATACACCTTATTGTCAATTCTTCATCTCCTAACTTGATGGCTTCCATTACCTTGCTCATTTAGTCCACCTAGCATGTTAAGACATTGGAGAGGAGGGAATGAGATTCAAAGAATCCCAACAGCTTATCTCCCGTTCCATCATATAGAAAGAATGCAAATCCAAGTCTAGAATGTATGCATGAACATCATAAAACATGTAATCATCTATGGAATATGCTTAGCATTCAAGAAGTCATAAAATACACATATAAGTTTACCAAGCAAGTGGTTTAGCCTCACCCATCCTCTCTAGGATTTTGGACTTGCCTCACTTACTTTCTCAAGAGGTTTTAGACTAAACCTCACACTTAGGAGACTCTTAACTTTGTCTTAACCATTCTTGAAGGTTCTTGGCTCATCCTTACCATGGCTAGAGGGTTCTTGGCTTCACCACACTTAAGCAAACCAAATTAAACATACTAAGCATCATTTGAAAACATAATGTAACATCATGGTACCATGGCAAAAAGACACATGCTGCAATACTTTTCATGGCTCAAAATACATATACACACATTCAAAGATACGATAGACATTCATTCCTGCGTGAAAGAAAGGGGAGAGAGCTACCTTGGTCATACAAGCACACTTTTTCTTTAAATTTCCCTTCCTTCTTCTCGGCCCAACCAAAAGCTTAGGGAGCATTAACTTTTCTTAGCCTAAACACACCAAAAAAAACATGAATTACTCATGGGAACAAGCCTTGGTATTATACACACTTTACATGATGCTTTTTTGGTCTATGGCTTTATTATACTTCCATAAGCCACTTAATGAAGCAACTACAATAATTCATGATCTTGGCTCCCTTCTCTCCTTCAATCTATTATTCTTGACTCCATTTAGACTCCTTGGAGTCACCACACAATTTTTTTAAGGAGCCTAACTAGGAGTTGCTTCATTATGCTACATTATAAAGCCTACACCTCCATCTCACTATCTATGGCTTCTAAAATTTTTTCAAGGCTTCCTCTCATACTCTACCATCATATATAATACAAAACTAAGTCTAAATGAAATTAAAACTATCCCTAACCTATAGTTTTGTCCTAGGCCTAAATAAGCTTCAAGAATAGGAACCAATAGACTTTCTTTGTTTTCTTGATGGGAGATGCATATGGGAAGGTGTCTAAAGGTCTTAAAAACTCAAGAAAACATTCATCTAGGCTAGGAAATTCATGGATTACAGATTTCACAATGTCTCCATGAATCCCTAACTTTTCTATCTTGCATTTTCTTGCTTCTTTCTTTGATTTCTTTTCACCTACTTACTTCTCACACTCCAAAACCTATGAATCTCCATTGCTAGGACTAGAATTCATCCCCCTTTGATTAGGCTCTATATGGGATGAAATGCTTACAAGGAGGAGCAAGGAAGAAGAAGCATGGAAGACAACAACTTACCTTGATTTCCTAGCCTTTCTCAAGTACTCTTCCAAGTGGTGGATTCCTTTCTTTCAAATTATGTTCTTCCTCCTCTGGACCAGACCCAAAACATCACCAAATCCATCAATGAAACCATAGAAATGAAGAGGAGAATGAGAGGAATAAGTTTTCTAAAGGGGAGAGCATGAAATTCCATACTTTTCTTACCTTTTTCTTGAATTTTTCCTTTTCATTTTCCTCCACTCTTGGATGCCATTAACAGCTACTCTCCCTTCTATTCTTGGGCAGAAACAAAGTTGATTCTAAGAGGGAGAGAAGAAGGGCATGTAATTAAGAGGGGTTTGTCGAAGCTTCTTTTTCAAAAATTTCAATTTTTCCCCTTGTTCTTTGCACTTTTGTTTCTAATTCATTTTAACTCCTTTTTGAGAACCATCTTTTCCATCATAAAATTTAGGTCCTCAATCTTCTAAAATGCCTTTGGAATCAATCAATTTAGAGCTAAAACCTTTTCGAATGAATCAGTTAAAGTTTAGGTTAACCAACATTAGAAAACATCCACCGGAGGGGTTTTAAATGTCCCAGGGCTTGCCATGGTTTTTAGGGCCTCTAAAAACCTTAAAATACTCAAAATTTCTATTTAAAAAGCCTTTCTATGAGTATTCTAAAAATTACCTAAAATATGAAAATGCTATTACGTTTCGTTGCATTTCTGTTAAAATTTGTTTAGTTATCTTGGCTCTGATTTTAGGGCATCTCTGGCCTTAATTTATCATTATTTGAAGTTTAAAATATTATTCTAATTTTATTGGATCTCAAATCACTCTATCTGGGGGATTTCCTTTTCTATCCAGTGAATTTTATGCATTCATGGAGAAACTATACATTACGTTTCTCGCATTTTCTCTCGTTTTCAAAGAACCAGATATTATAAGTGTGTCCTTGGTGAAGCTGTGGTTCAGCTGTCACCTGTGCTTTGTGTTATGATCAGGCACTGAGTTGTGATAAGAATCATGAATACATTGAGCCATGAGAGTGCTGGATAAGAGGTTGGCATCATGAAAGAGCTTTTCCCTCTATTATTGGCCATTAATATATTGTATGTGATTGCTAGTATGGGATATTAATTATTGGTAGTCCAACTAGTTCATTTGCTGATTGAATTGATGATTTTGATATTTATTGATATGATATGCATTTATGTTGATTAATTGGTTCATATGTACGGAATTTCCTTTTGGCTACTGAGATTCAAATCTCACCTTATTTCATAGGTTAACAATTTTAAGTGAAGGTTCCTTAATTAAAGAAAAAAGGACAGCAAGTGGATGAATATCCCTAATTTAAGGCCTTGTGTAGGATTTCTATACTTGGACCATTTTGACTTAGAGTAAATGATAATATTTTTTGTAATTTATTTTGTATAGCATCATGATGCATTCATATTACCAAGTGTAGGAATTTTGATGTTTTGTAACCAAGGATGTGACCATTAGGAAGGTAGACTTTAAATTTCATGAAATTTAATGTATGTATTTGATGTTGTTCTAATATAGGTTGTTGCTAATGGTGAACCATTACTTATCCACTTAAGAGTATAATTATGTTATGAAATGAATGACTAATATGAATATTGTTGTATGGAGTTTCTATTGGAATATGTATATATATATGCCTTATGGAAGGAATGAAGTTGTGCCATAGTCAAAATTTACAGGTAAGGTTCCATTAGAGGCTTGAAGGTAGATGCATTGGAAAACCTACTCTAAGAACCCTAACCAACATAGGTCATGCCTGAGGACTAGCTAGAAAACAAAAAGATAATCGAGGTAGAACTTTAAGGGAACCTATCCATTAAAACTTTAGCCACAAGACGCTACAAAGGTTAATCACTCCTTTGATAAGTCTAGTTTGTATTCTCTTAAGAACACAAGGATAGCAAGCACATTGGCTTTCTAAAAGAAAATTTTCATCCATCCTTTTCTTTTACAATCAAGATGTAATGGACTAACTAAAAAAACTTTGGCCCAAGGCCTTATTAACCAAACCTAACACTAAACAAAGACTAATTAGGCTCTTATTTAAATTAAACATAATTCCAACCCAAACAGAAACAATACACTGATCCAAATATTTAAGTCTTGATGCCACTTGCATTGAAGACCAATCTGGATGCCATACTTATGCCTAAGTCATCATCTGCATATGCACATAAATAGTTCACATGATGAGGTGTCTTTAAGGGTGGCATTGTGTCATCTTCCATGTAAGTAATCTCCTTAGCTTGCAAATTCATGATCAAGCCTTGAAATGCCTCTTTCATCTATTTGTCTCTTGCTCTTGTTATTAGACCTTCAATTCCTTGTAATGGATCTTGAACTTTGAACTAAGGCCTTAGAACTTCATTTTGAACATCCTTGGTCGCTTGATCATGTGCAGCAACTTGATCACCATGCCAAACTCTTTTATCTCCATCATTCTCTCCCTCCTCAAAAGGATTTGTCCTCGAATCTCCACCTGCATCATAAAGAGACAAATCAACAACATTGAAGGTAGTGCTAACATTATACACACTAGGCAAGTCAATCTTGTAAGCATTGTCATTAATCCTTTCAAGAAGTTAGAAGGGTCCATCTCTTCTTGGAGTCAATTTAGACTTCCTTTGAGTTGGAAATCTTTCTCTTCTCATATGCACAAAAACCCAATCTCCAGGCTCAAACACAACTTTTTTATGGCCTTTATTTGCATCTCTAGCATATTGTTCATTCTTTTTCTCAATGTTGGCTTTCGTTTTAGCATGCAACTCCTTAACAAAATTTGTCTTTTCTTTCCATCAAGGTTAGTATGTTCATTACAACGTAAAGGTGAAATATCCAAAGGAATCAAAGGATCGAAACCATAAAAAATCTTAAAAGGAGAGTAAGAAGTAGTAGAATGTACAGTCCTATTATAAGTAAACTCAATATATGGCAAACACTTTTCCCAATTTTTTAATTTCTTTTGAATGATTGCATGCAATAAAGTAGTGAGTGTTCTATGAACTACCTCAGTTTGACCATCCATTTAAGGATGTGCAACAGTCGAGAACAACAATTTAGTTCCTAGTTTACTCCATAAGGTTCTCCAAAAATGACTAAAGAACTTCACACCTCTATCACTAACAATTATTTTAGGCAAACCATGCAAAGGCATAATCTCTTTAAAGAACAAATCTGCAATATGTGTTGGATCATTAGACTTAGCACATGCAATGAAATATGCCATTGATGATTGTGTTACGCAATCTCAAATAAAACTAAGTAGAAAAATTAATTTGTAGGTAATGGTGCAACCTAGGTCATTTCCCAAGGAGTTTTTAGCTCTAATTGTTTGTGAAAGAGTATTTCAAGTATTACTAATTGGGAATTGTTTAGGAGATTTTGAAATACTAGAATTTAATTGAACAAAATTTGAATTGACAAGAATAAAAAACTTAAGATTAAGCGAAGTGAACAATTAAGAAAATGTGGTAGCTAGCCTTTAGATGAACTCCCTAGAATTTAATTATCCTTGTTCCCTTTTTAGTGTACCAAAATTGGATTTAAATTTTTGCTCATTAGTGTATTCTCCATAAAAACTCTTGAATGACCATCCAAGATTCAATTCACCAATTATTCAAGGATTTTGCAACCACAAGAAACCTTGAAAAATTAATCAATTGAATTAAGAACAAGAACACATCATAATCAATCCTAAATGCTCATAAAAATATACTGCACAATCCACTTAAGATACTGATTAACTAATTAGATTAATGAATTCCTCAAACAATTAATTACACAAAAATTTCAGCCACTTAATTCAATAACCATTGCATTAATTAGCCTATTATCTAGAGGAAATTATGAGTAAATTGCATAGCCAAATCAATCTGGATTTTCCACAAACATGTTGTGATCACAATTATCAATCAAATAGGAAATTACAACCAATCCACAATCTAATTTAATCCATCAAATTCCAGTAAATTCCAGCAATAAAATTCTTAAATTAATAGACTAAACCTAGTCAAATTAATAAAAGAGTTAATGCTGAAATTAAAATAGTAAGGAGGAAGAAATTATCCAAATTGGTGAAGGAATGTGGAGTTCAAACCTGCATCTGGGAGTATCCAATCTTTAGCCAACCACCAAGGAGATTTCAAGCTTCCATGGAGGAATCAAACGGAGGAAATTCAATTATGAGAGCTTCAACCATGGAGAAATTGATAAATGAACTTCTTCGTTTGCCTCTGGAACTCACAATCCCTTCCGTTGTGTTCTCACGCGCATTTTTGCATTTATCTCCAGCTAGCATTTTTTTCACTTCCTATTGTACGTGTTTCCTCCATCATTCTTCTCCAGCCCTCCCTCACATATTTCATTAATCATTTCATGTGCCTAGCCTCTCTTAATGAATGGATGAGATAGATTTCCTTCAAACTAGCATTCTGCCGTATGCAATCCACGTTAATTTTCCTTTCATATGGCTTTTCCATCTAATTCTTTCTCACGTGTTACTGAATGTCTCGCTTCTCATTCCACATCAAAACCCATGCATATGCATTTCTTTTAATTACCATGTGAATTCCTTTCTACTCGTGCTTTTTCAATTATTCCCTATGTGAAACTCTTCCATGTGGCTGCTCACGTTTTTGCATGCATGTGCAGCTCCCTCTTTCACACTCAACCCGTATCTTTTGTGCTTTTTTCCTCTTCATATGTTAAAACCATAACTTTGCCTTCTTCATGCATTTCATTCAATTCTTCCACGTCAACTCAAGTTCCTTTTATGCATCTCTAGAGCTCACCCAGCCAGTTTTTCTCTTTGCATTCTACCTCTAAAAAACAAAGGCTTCTTCTTTTTTTCAAGCTTCTTCTTCCCTTATGCATCAGCCCAGCTCTTTTTTACTCTGCATTTGAGTCTCATCGTGTTCTACTTCTGTTCAAGTCTCATGCAAGGATCCTCACTAACTTGTAGCTTCTCTTCTTTGTGTATGTGTTTCTTCCCATCTCATGGCTTTTACTTGTGTAGCTTTTTCTCTCCATCTAGCTCTCCAAAATAGAAGCTACTTCTTCTCAGCTTTTCCACGTTAAAACCAAGCTCTTTCACTTTATAACAACTCGTGCTTCCTCCTCTGTTTCAGCTCAAAAGCTCCTTTAACTTTTCTCATGTAGGTTTCTCATTCTTTCTAACTCAGTTTTCCATGTTTCTTCCGTGTGCAATTTTGCCCTTGTGTAGCTTCTTTTCATTCCTTCTCACAAGTTTAAGTGTGCTTCATGCAGCTCCCTTCATCATTTAGCTTATGCTTCATTCATTCATAGCCTCCTCCTCCCATAAACCCGAGGAAAGTTTGTGTTCTTCTCCTCCTCTTCTATATGTGGCTCAGTTATACGTGAATCCATGTATGCTTGTTAAGAGTTTCCCACGTCAACTCCTTCAACTTGAGCTCCTTTAGTCATTCTCAAACTCATGGATTCCTTTAGCTTTTTTCCTAGCTCATTCTTTACTGTTCTTTGCTTGAACCCGTGGCACTTCTTCTCTTTTCTCATTAGAAACCTGCTTCTAGCTTCATCCAGTTCTTATGTGTTGATGACTATGGTTGTTCTCCCTCGAACAGAACATAATGATTGATAGGTTGCTACTTGAAAGTTGTGCTGCATGTGTGGAGAGTCTAGCTTAAGGTGAAGCATGTGAAAGTGAATGAATGAAGTCAAGGGTGTTAGAGTTGACTTGTGGCTTCTTAAATCCTTCATCAGGTGGTTTTCTCTTCTCTCTATTTCAAAACCATAGCAAGAGATACAAATTCTGCATAAAAAGAATGGAAAAGATAAAATAGGAATATTTACAAAATTCATTTAAAAAGATTTATGCATTAAAATTCTAAAATTTTGCAAATTAACTCCCAAAGTATAGAAATTGCTACTGAATTCAATTATCCTCCAATAAAAATCCTGTAAACCGAAATTTATAATCAAAATGCCTAATTAGAAGAGGAAAAATATATGAAAATTAGCAATTATCAGCCATCTTACTAAACCGATCAATAACAACAAATATGCTATCTTTGCCATTAAGAGATCTAGGCAATCTAATCACAAAGTCCATAGAAATATCAATCGAAGAATAAGTAAGAATAGGCAAAGGAGAATATAAACTATGTGGTCTCACCCTAGATTTAGCTTGCCTACATGCAATGAACTTAGCACACACATCCTGAATACCTTTTCACATACAAGGCCAATAAAAATGCTTATGCAACATATTTAAAGTCTTTTCAATACTAAAATGGCCCATCAAACTATTAACATGAGTTTCTTTCACAAGCAATTCGCTGATAGAATAGTTAGGTGTAATGTCTGATTTTCGTTAAATGATGGAAATGGGCATGTTTTCAAAGTAATTCCCCCGAAATGAATTATTTAAGGTCCCAAAAAATTTGAGCAACATTCTAGACTCCTAAAAGTGGGAATTCTAGCCTTAGACGAAAGGAAAAACAAAGCTAGAATGAAGAAACAAATTTTGACAGATAACCTACGAAACGTAATGGCATTTTCATAAATTTGAGCAAATTTTGAAATTCACATAGGAAGGCTTTTTAAATGAAAGTTTTGAGTTCTTCGGGGTTTTCAGAGGCCCTGAAAACTATGGGAAGCCTCGAGACAGTTAAATCCCCTTCGATGGACATTTTCCATCATTGGTGTGCCCAAACTTTGACAGATTCATTTGGGAAGGTTTTAGCTTTGATTTGAGTGATTCCAAAGGCATTTTATTAAAATGGGAACCTAAATTTTATAATGGAAAAGACGGTTCTCAAAAAGGAGTTAAAACGAAGGAGAAATAAAAATGCAAAGAATGAAGGGCAAAATTAAAATTTTTGAAAAAGCCATTAACCTCCCCCTATATATAGGTGGTGCCCCACTTTCTCCCTCATTTGGAATCAGAATTTTCTGCATAATTTCAGAAGTGAGAGCTAGGATTTGGGCGCACCAAGGGAGAGAGAGAAGGAGGAGAAAATCCAAGCTTAAGGTATGGAAATTTGCTTGTTTTTCATGCTTTCTCTTAGCCAATCTCTTCTCCTCTTTTTCCCTATTCTTCTTCATGAATTCTCTGAAGTTTTGAGGGCTGTTTTGAAGGAAGAATAGAAGGGAAAGTTTGAAATTCAAGGGAGGAAGCCAAGGAAAGCAAAGAACAAGTAAGAAAATCAAGGAAATCAAGGTATCATGCAATTCTTCCACTTGATCTTCTTCCTCCTTTCTCTCATGGGTATTTCGACCTAGGTAAGGGTAGCCTTAGGAAGCTAAGTTTTCAACCAAATCAAGGGTGAATCTTAGGTATTAAAGGGAGAAGAACAAGAATATGCAAAGAAAATAACAAAATAACTATTAGTTTTCAAGAAGCATATTCTAGGGTTTTGTGTGCACCTTCCAAATTTTGATTTTATATGATGATTCTTAGGTCTAATTAAGAGTTTAAATGAGCTCCTAAGATCCCTAAGATGCTCCCCACATACTTCCTCCTTCAAGAAAATAAAAAATTCCAAGGAGGCCAAAAACCCCCAAGTCTCAGCCTAGGCAAGTTTTCATAACTAGGGAGAGTTCTAAATTTTTCTAAGGCCATTCTTGAGTCATATTTGATGAATGAAAATGAAGGGAGGCCTTGGAAAAAATTTAGAACTCATAGGAAGTGATTTGGTGCATTAGGTTCCATATTATGACCTAAAGAAGTAACATGATGTTAGGTCCTTTGTTTTAATTGTGTGATGACTTCAATAGGCTTAAAAGGAGTCAAGAATCATATTTTAAAGGAAAAAATGGAGCCTAGAAGTTGTTTGAGGGGTGTTGCTTCATTAGATGCATTTATGGACCATAATAGGTGTTATAGAGTAATCTAGTGTCTAACCAAGTTGTATGGCCTTAGAGATTGTTTCATGAACCTAATTGGCTTCCATAAATTGTATCTAGGCCAAGAGAAACTATCTCCACAAGTTTGTGGGTGTGTGGCCGAAGCAAAGGAGGGAATTTCAAGAGAAAAAATGTGTGATTGTGTGCAAGGTAGCTCTCTCCACCTTTTCTCATGCATTGATGTGTGTTTAGCTTGTCTTAGAATGTGTGTATGTGTATTTTCAAGCCATGAAAAGTATGCTAGCATGAACTTATATTCCATGATTCATGATGACATATTTTGTTTTCAAATAAATGTATGATATTTGTTTAAGTTTGCTTGAGTGTGAAGAGGCCAAGAACTCTTAACCATGGTGAGAATGAGCCAAGAACCCTTGAGATTGGTTGAGACAAAGCAAAAAGTCTCCGAAAAACAAAGTGGGCTCCCAAGAGTATGATTAAGTCCAAGAATCTCTTAAAGAATGGGTGAGGCAAGTCCAAAATCTATGAGGAAAAGTGTGAGGCCAATCTAAACACTTGGTGAGCTCTTGAATGTTTTGTATGACTTATTCACATGCCAAACTTGCTTCTTGAATGTTCATGACTTCCATGATATCCATGCATGCATTTTTAAGGCTTGCTTTGCATATTTTATGTATGATGAATATGAGATGAGCTATTGGGATTCTTTGAATCTCATTCCCTCCTTTCTAATGATCTCACATGCTAGGTGGACCAAGTGGACATGGTAATGGAAGCTAACAACATTGAAGAAAGAAGATTGACATCCATATGTCTAGTTTTACCTTTTTTTGAACCATAATTGTGTCATATGATGTATCCCTTTCATGTATATGGTCTATGACTCCTTAGACATATGTAATTATGATATTATGTGATGTATAAATATATGGACAAGATGTATGACCCTAAAATAGATATTGGATATGTAATGCCAAAGTATGCATTTCAGAAAGTTTGATGTAATGTGTATATGTGTGGATGGAAAGGCCAAAATGAGATGCATGAGATTTGGGAACATTTGGGCAGCTCACATGTCATATCTTAACCCCAAGAAACTCATATCATAGTATTCAAGCAATAAACACCAGACTTGCATACAAAGCGTAGCATATGGACCGAAATCACATAAACAAACCCACACAGTTCAATCCCATTTTGGTTTAAGCAATTTTGTCCATATAATATCCATACAACATTCATTCAAAGCAAGAATATCATTACATAAGCTCTTGAGGTCCATTTTGCACTACTTGAACCTTTCACACAATTGACTTGCACATACAACACATAACAATAGGAAGCACACTACTAAGAACCTCTAACTCAGCATTAAATCACTTCCAAGGCCCATGAATTGATCCTTAACTCCTCTTAGACTGTAACATATTAAAACATATCAGATTCATAGCCATTTAGGTCAAGCAACTCGGGTTTGGAGGTTTGGAACACATATCAGAATTTTTGCCACGGGTTTCAAATTTTCAGTTTTCTGGGGCAGACTTTGGAAAATCATAATTAATTCAAAAAAAATCAAAACGAGGCAAATGATAGCTTTCCAGAAATATCTGTATGTCTAATATAAGATAAAAATAATTACAGGTATGAAACACCCAGCTGTACTGTGTTTGACAACCGAAAAGTATGAAAGGTCCGGCTGCCCTTGAGTTCTGCTACAGCTTACTGATATGGATTTTAAAAATTCATAATTAATTCCAAAATACTCCAAATCAAGTAAACTATATCAATCTGGAAAGCTACAGATGTCTAAATTAATGGAAAAATAGCTCCAGACCCAGAGAATGACATTAAACTGGAGAAACTCGATGGAACAGTGCTGAAGGTCCTGCTGCGTCACTGACAGTGAGTTCTAACTTCAAAAATTCATTTCTCTCTCTCTAGAGCTCCAAATGAGGTGCTTCTAGTTTCTATAGCTCACTGTACATGTCTAGTTTCTCCATGTAAAATATCAGGACCATTGGACCTCATTTGCCCTATGTTTGACACAGATGCATTTTCGGACCAAAGCTACAGTACACTGACCAAAATCAGAAAAATTCCTAACTTCAAAAATTCACCAAATACTCCATAGACCTCCAAATATTCTGCACTCTAGCTTCCCAAAAATCTCTAGATGAGTTCTACATGCATGCCAAATTTCATGAGGAAATTTGTCCATTTGATCAATTTGTGACATAGGGTTGCAAAATGCCCTTTTTAAGCTTCATATGGGGTCTCAAGGGGTCCATTTTTGCCTCTTCTCATTCTATGGCCACATGAGCACGTGAGAAAGCATTAAAATACTCTATCAAACATGTCTCAAAGGGCTAATTACCCAGATTCCATAATCTCACTCATCCATATCAAGATATACACAAGAGCCATACTTGTATAACTTGGCATATCTAAGTCAAATTCATGAAATATCATTCACATGGGTCTAGTTCTCATACATATACAATATACCCATACTTTTACAAATATTCATAAGCTCATACATCATATACATTATGGAGATACATCATGTGACAACCATATGGCTATAATACAAATATGTTACAACTCCATTGCTAATCTTCTTGCTTCCTAGTGTGGTGGCTCCCATTTCCTTGCTCTCTTGATCCACCTAGGCATATTAAGTAATGGGGAGGGAGGAGTGAGATTCTAGGAATCCCAATAGCTCATCTCCCATTCAATCATGCATAAAGAATGTAATACAAGTGTTAAGGATGCATGCATGGCATATCAATATAGAAAATGGTGCAAAATACATTCTTGGCATTTACACAAAGCACACATAACATACTTAGGCTTGCCAAATGAATGGATTAGCCTCACCCACTTTCTTCAAAGTTCTTGGACTTGCCTCACCCTTTTTCTCAAAGGCCTTGAACTAAGCCTTGCTCTTGGGAGACTTTCTCTTGGTCTCAACCACTTCTAAGGGTTCTTGGCTCATCCTCACCGAAGATAGAAGGTTCTTGGCCTCTCCACATTCAAGCAAACCAATGCAACATTTATAGGCATCATTTGAATACATAGTGCAATACTATGGTTCCATGGAACATAGACATCATACTAAAATATAATTCATAGCTTAAAATACTCATACACACATTCAAAAACAATGTAGACATTCATTCATGCATGGGAGAAAAGAGAGAGAGCTACCTTGTTATCTATGCAAGCTTTACTTTGCCTTACTTCTTCCCTTTTTCGGTTCCACAAGAACACTAAGGCGGGGTCGGTTTCCTTGGCCTAAACATCATGAATAATACTCAATTATATTCTTAAAACAAGCTAAAGCATTCCATTTACTCTCAAGAACATACTTGGTTCCATAAGTCACATAATGGCTCTATAAATGGCCTATTGAAGCAACCATCATGATTCAAGTTCTTGACTCCATTCTCTTCTCATTTCTAGGCCTCTTGACCTCATTTAAGGTCCTTGGAGCCATTACATATTCATTTACAAAAGCCTAAACACAAGTTGCTTCATAAGGCCACATTATGGAAGCCATTGCCTCTTCTCCCAATCCATGGCTTCTAAATTTTTTCCAAGGGTTCCTCCCACCTTCTACCATCATAAGAAGTCCCATTCTAGGCTTAGAACAAATTAAAACACTCTTTAGGTGACCAGACCTTGTGTGGCTGAGATATACATCATGAAAAAAGTCCT
This sequence comes from Erythrophleum ivorense, assembly GCA_026724425.1. Taxonomy (NCBI): domain Eukaryota; kingdom Viridiplantae; phylum Streptophyta; class Magnoliopsida; order Fabales; family Fabaceae; genus Erythrophleum; species Erythrophleum ivorense. The sequence continues at coordinate 29,674,554 of JAIUCV010000008.1, forward strand.
TGAACTTTGCTTTGTTTTCTTGGAAGGAATGTCACATATGTAACTTCCTAGGGGTCTAAGGGACTCAAACCATGTCTTACATAAGCTAGAATACCTCTAGGAAAAATCAGATTTCATCACTTATTTCAAAACCCTAAGTTGTGCTAACTTGAATTTTAAGGCTCCCTTTTTGTTTCCACTTGTCTATTCTAAATTCCCACACTCTAAATCACTTGTTCTTCCCTTGATATGGTCAAAATTCAACTCCCTTTGGATGGGCTCTAGGTTGCACGAAATTCATATGGAGGAGAACAAGCAAGAAGTGCATGAAAAGCCATGGAAAGGAATGGGAACCTACCTTAAATTCTTGTTCTTCCAAGTGGCTTCCTCTTGCACCCAAGCCCTCCCTCCAATCCTAACTTCTCCTTGCTGGACCAGAACCAAAAAAGCATCAAAATACATTCTGAACCCATGGAAATATGGAGGAGAAGGAGGGGAGTATTTATTGTAAAGATAAAAGGAAGAAAACACACACTTTCATACCTATTCAAGGCTTCTTCTTCCTTCCTTGGCCTCCCCTTTTGTGCGCCACTCTTAGCCCTTCTTAATTCTGTTTCAACGTGTGAGAGAGTGGGTGAGGAGATCTGAGCAGAGGAGGGACGTTTTTTATACGCTAGGGATTCATTTAAGCAATTTTTAGAATTTGCAATTTAGTCCCTCTTCGTAGTTTTGTTCGTTTGGGCTCATTTCAACTCCTTTTTGAAATTCGTCTTTTCCATAATATTTCTTAGATTCTTAATCATAATAATTGCCTTTGGAATCACTCAAAAAGGATCTAAAACCATTCCAAACCGTTCGGTCAAAGTTTCGGCCAACTGATGGCCGAAATCGCTCACCGGATGGGTTTCTACTGTTCTAGGGGTTCCCATGGTATTCGAGGCCTCTGAGAACCCCGAAAAGCTCAAATTTTCCATTTAGAAAGCCCTCCTATGAGATTTCAAAATTTTCCAAAAATTACAAAAATGCCCCTACTTTCTTCGGCAAATTTTCTGAGCTCTTCTGGCTCTGGTTTTTAGGCATCTCAAACCTCAAATCCTCATTTTCTAATATTTAAAATTTTATCATAATTTTAGTTTGCCCCAATTTCTTCTATTTCAAGGATTTCCTTTTATATCTGGCCCATTTCTAACGTTTACGGAGAAACCGAACATTGCGTTTCTCACGTTTATGGAGGGACCGGATGTTACATCACACAAGTCCTAAATGTGCTTTTAGACTTGTCCAAAAGGTGCCAAAATCAAAGGAAAACCATTTGGTAATTTTGGTATCCTATATGGAGCCAAAATTGACCATAATGGAACCCTATATCACTTTTTAGCCAAATGAGCTCTTCTTGATTTGAGATTTGGCATACAATTAGAGCTTGTGGAGAGATTTTTGGGAAGCTAAAGATCATAATTTTTAGAGGTCTACAAAATATTTGAAAATTTTTCAAAGTTCACAATCTTTCTGGTTTTGGTCTGCTACACTATTCATTTGGTCTGAAAATGAAATCTATCACACAAGGCTCAAATGATGTCCAATTGCCACAAAATTTTATACAGAGAAGCTAAATATTCACAATGATTCTTGCCAACTAGAAGCACCTCATTTGGAGGTTTAGAGAGGAAGATATGAATTTTTGAACATTCTACCCAGTATTAGGAATTTTGTTCAACTTGAGTTACTGTTCTATTAAATTTTGAGGTCTGGGCATGATGAACTGGTCTAGAAATATTTTTCCTCTTTAGCTAACATTTACAGATTTCTACATTGGTATCATTTGCACAGATTGAATTTTTTTGGAATTAATTAGACATTTTCAAATTTTGCTACAAAATTTTATGACAAGTCCAGAATGCATTCTGACCTCTGAACCATTTTAAATGTCAAATATCCTTTGTAATAGATGTTATGATGGGACATATTTTTAGTATGAAGTATACATCTGTAGCTTTCCAAAATGGCCAAGAATGTAGATTTTGATTTTTTTAGAATTAGTTATGATTTTCCAAAGTTTAGTCAGAAAAGAGGCCAATTCTAGCTGAAAATACACTTGATTATTTTGAGCTCTCCTTTGATTTTCATGAGTTGTAGGAATGATTTTATGATGCAAAAAGTTTGTATTGATCTAATTAAATATGAGAATGTATAGTATAAGCTCACATGGTCCACGTGACACCAAATGAAATTTTTTATGCATGACGCAATGTAATTAAATGTACTATTTTAATAGACTTTTCTACCTCCCTCATGGAATCTTAATGATGTGAGGTACATGAGCATCATGAAATGAGTTAGAATTTATGGTGTTACACTCAACCTAGGCTAGCCATCTCATCGGACCTATAACTTACTAACTATCCTCATTCCTTTTTGAGCCTTTGTTACTGGGCCATTCATACTTACTTATAGGTATTACCTATGAGGTACACCTTTTTAGGCCACTCACTATGTGTCTCACTGCTAGTAGTCTTGTCTTATGTTATTTCGAGACTACACTAGTATTCTATTATTCAGTGTCTCACAGGGTAATACCTTAGGTTGGAGTCAATGCCTTAAAGGTGGATCTCAACAACCTTAATGTCCCTGTGTCTAACTTTCTCTGTGTGAACTCTTTCTTCAGTTTCAACTATTAGGCCCACAGACTTTTACTAACTTTCCATGACTATTTACTACTCTTTTATCAAGTTGGTGTGAATATGACCAACAAGGCATTCATGGTGCCATTCACCACAGCTAACATGTCATTTGCCGTGGCTAATCAGTCTCGAGTTCACCCTAGTTTTCCTGTCTGAGTATTGGCTATGACTAATTTCTTAATTGGCCACGGCGAGGAACTCTCTGGATTGCCTTGCTGCTTCCATGGAATAATTGGCCATGACTAAGCAACTAATTGGCCGCAGCTAACAGCCTCTGATTGGCTTTCTTTTTCTAGGGATTGGATTTTTATCTTTAGCTACTAACCCGAGCCTCATTGCCTTTATATCTAGCTCGTTATCAAGCTAGAGGATTTTACCTCTTGCTTCGTTCATGAATAATTAACTATCATGTTAGGGCCATTGGGCTCTAGGGTGTAGCTAGTAACTCAATCTTTGGCTTGAGGAAATTAGCTTTTTGGGCTCTAATACTTATCTACACATTTAGGTGTTGTGGCTAGAGGGTAACTCTCTTTTTCATTCCTTTCAAAACTAATCCTGTGCAGCTGCAGTCTCATTTCATACTGTACTGCATCATTACTTGTCTCTGCATTATGTGAGATAGTTGGGAATGGCCTGAGTATGACTACCAAGGAGAATTAGGCCTCAAGTAATCTTTCTAGCAAGCCTCTTCATATCAACAAGATCATTTCTCATTGTTTATGTCTAGGGCTTGCCACTAATTCCGATGAGCTATCACATCTCATCAAACTCTAGCTGTCGGATCACTTAACTCTGCTCACGGTTAGCTCTGCTCAATCCACTATAAAGGCCACTCTTTCCCAATGTCCACTAACTACTCCAAGACTATTCTACAACTTACTTATCATGAGTAAAGCCATAAGCTATTTTCACACACCCACAATGTGTCATACAAGGCTCTACCTACCCATTCAAGCCTTTATATAGCCTTATTACTACATCCTTAAGCCAAATCCAATCTAAAAGAGCCTGGAACTTTGCTCTGATACCAATAAATGTAACACCATATATTTCTAGCTCATTTCATATTATATCTATGCCTCACATCAAGCAATTCATACAAGAGGCAAGAAAATGACATTATTTTAATGCATTTCTTAGCATTACATCACCTATAAAAATTCCATTCAATGTCACGTGGACCGTATGAGCTCATACTATACATTCTTATATTTAATTACATGAATACAACTCATTTGCATCATAAAATGTGGCCCACAACTCAAGAAAATCGAAAGGAAGCATAAAATATATGTTTATTTTCGACCAGCTTTTGCCTCTTTTCTGTCCAAATTTTGGAAAATCATAACTAATTCTAAAAAAAGAAAAAACATGCATTCTTGGTCATTTTAGAAATCTACGAATGTCTTCTTCACAATAACAATACGCCCAGACCATAACATCTATCATAGAGGATGATTGACATTCAAAAAGGTCCAAAGGTCAAACTGCCTCTTAATGCTGTCACAGATTTCTGTAGCAAAATTTGAAAATGTCCAATTAATTCTAAAAAAGTCCAATCCATACAAATGATACCAATCTAGAAAGTTATGGATGTTAGCTAGAGGGAAAAAATATTTCTAGACTAGCTCAGGCAGCCCAGACCTTGAAATTTAATGGAACAGTAACTCAGGTTGGTTAAAATTCCTAATACTGGACAAAATGTTTAAAAATTCATATCTCGCTCTTTAGACCTCCAAATGAGGTGCTTCTAGTTGGCACAAGTGACTGTGGATGTCTAGTTTTTTTGTATAAAATTTCATGGCAATTGAATATCACTTGGGCCTTGTGTGACAGAATTTATTTTTAGACCAAATAAATAGTGCAGTAGACCAAAACCAAAAAAAAATTGCCAACTTTGAAAAATCATCAAATATTTTGTAGACCTCCAAAAATTATAGTCTTTAGCTTCCCAAAAAGTGACGTAGGGTTCCATTATGGTTAATTTTGACTCCATATGAGGTGCCAAAGTAACCAAATGGCTTTCCCTAGGGTTTGGCACCTTTTGGGCAAGTCTAAAAGCATGATTAAGACTTGTGTAAGTTGCCCAAATGGTCCCAAACCTCATGCATCTCATTTTAGCCATTCCATCTACACATATGCATATCTCCATAAAGCCATTCATGAAGCTAATGTTCCATCATATACTCAATTCATATTCTAGTGGCTACATAAGATATTCTCTCATTCATACATGTCATAATGTCATAATTACACATGTCTAAGAGGTCATAGACCATATACATCAAGGGGTTATGACATTTGACACAATTATGACCTTAAAGAACTAAAAAATTTACATTTAATTGCCAAACTCTTTCTTTCAAGGTAATTGCTTCCATCACCTTGTCCACTTGGTCCACCTAGAATGTGAGATCATTGGAGAGGAGGGAATGAGATTCATAGAATCCCAATAGCTCATCTCACATTCAATCATACATAATGGATACAAACAAGTCTCATAAATGCATGTATGGTCATGTTTACATGTGCAAACTGTCAAGAAGCATTTTCATCACTTGAGAATATCATACATAGCATACAAAGGTTTACTAAGAAAGTGGATTGGCCTTACCTAATTTCTTGTAGAAATTGGACTTGTCTCACCCATTCTTTAATATATTCTTGGACTCAACTATGCTCTTGGGAGCCCACTTTGCTTTTGGGAGACTCTTTGCTTTGTTTCAACCAATCTTAAGGGTTCTTAGCTTCACCACACTTAAGCAAACCCAAACACTCATCAAAACATCATATGAAACATAATATGTCATCATAAAACCATGGCATAGGAAATCATGCTATCATACTTTTCATAGCTTGAAGATACACATACACACATTCTAAAACAAGCTAAGGACACATCCATGTATGAGAGAAGATGGAGAGAGCTACCTTGCATATAATCACACACTTTTTCTCTTGAAATTCCCTCCTTTGCTTCGGCCACACACCCGCAAAAGTGTGGGGAAGATTTCTCTTGGCCTAAACATAATTTATGGAAGCTAATTAGGCTCATGAAACAAATTCTAAGGCCACACAACTTCTTAAACCCTAGGTTATTCTATAAACTACATTATGGTCTATAAATGCACCTAATGAAGCAATATCCCTCAAATATATTCTAGGCTCTATTCTTTCCTTTCAAATATGATTATTGACTTCTTTTAAGCCTTTGAGAGTTATCACACAATTAAAATAAAGAGCCTAACAATATGTTACTTCTTTAGGTCATAATATAAAACCTAAAGCTCCAAATCACTTCCTATGAGTTCTAAATTTATTCCAAGGCCTCCCCTCATTTTCATTCATCATATACTACTCAAGAATGGCCTTAGAAATATTTAAAACTCTCCCTAGCTATAAGAACCCTTCTTGGTCAAGATAATAGAGCATATTGGGTTCCATGGAGCTTTCTTTGTGTTCTCAAGGGAGGATGCATGTATGGAGCCTCTTAAGGATCTTAAGTGCTCATTTACACTCTTAATTAGACTTAGTAATTATCATATGAAATCAGATTTTAGAAGGTACATGCAAAACCCTAGAATTTACATCTTGAAATCTAATGGTTTTTTGATAATTCCCTTTGCATATTCTTAATCTCCACACCCTTTTTCCTTAGATTCATGCTTGGTTCTGCCTAAAAATCATCTCCTCTTAAGGTTTTCTCAAGTAGGGCAAAATGGTGGGGAAGGGAACCAAAGATGACAACTATAGGAAGAGAAATTACCTTGTTTTCTTGCTTTTTCTCACTTGAATCTTGTGTTCTTTGAGCTCCTCACTTCAAATACGAATTTTTCCTTGAATTTCTCCCTTGAATCAGATTTATAAAATCCATTTTAATCAAACAAAACAAAGGAGAAGGGAGGAGTGGAGGTGTGGGTGAAGAAAAGCATGAAAAACTACCATGCAAACATACCTTCAAGCTTGGATTTCCTCTCTTCTTCTTCCTCCTTTGGTGAACCTCTCTCCTAGGATTTTTCTTTTGATTTGGGCAGAACAATCTGAAGGTAAATAAGGGGGAGTGTGAGGCGCCACCTATTTTTAAGGGAGGAAGAAGCACTTTTCAAAAATTTCTATTTTGCCCTTTGTTCTTTGCATTTTTATTTCTCTTTCATTTTAGCTCCTTTTTGAGAACTGTCTTTTCCTTTTTAAAATTTAGGTATGCAATTTAGTAAAATACCTTTGGAATCACTCAAATCAGAGCTAAAACCTTCTCGAATGAATCAGTCAAAGTTTGGACACACCGATATTGGAAAACATCCGCCGGAGGAGATTTAACTATCCCTGGGCTTCTCATGGTTTTCAAGGCCTCTAAGAACCCTAGAGAACTCAAAACCTTCATTTAGGAAGCCCTCCTGTGTGAATTCCAAAATATGCTCAAAATTATAAAAATGTCATTACATTTCGTAAGCTTTTCTTAAGAAATTGTTTCTTTATTCTAGCTCCATTTTTCTTTATGTCTGAGCCTAGGATTCTCATTTTTAAGAGTCTAGAATGCTTCTTAAATTTTTTAGGATCTTAACTATCTCATTTCGGGGGATTTCTTCTTGTATCTGATGAATTTTGTTTATTTATGGAGAAACCGTATATTACATTTATCACAATTTCTCTTATTTTCAAAGAACCGGATATTACACTCTTCAAATATGAATTTTTCCCTCAATTTCTCCTTTAAAACAGATCCATATACTTCATTATAATCATAGGAAATAAAGGAGAATGAAGGAGAAGAGGTTTGGAAGAGAAAGAGCATGAAAAACTACTAAATTTTCATATCTTAAGCCTTTGATTTCTTGTCCTCTTTGCCTTCCTCTTGTGCGCCACTCTCCCTAGGGTTTTCCTCTAACTTTAGGTAAAACCTGGTAGTGCAACATGAAGGAAGGGAGAAGAAGGGTGCATCATACATATAGATGGGAGGAAATTACACTTTTCAAAAATTCTCATTTTGCCCTTTATTCTTGGCATTTTTGTTTCTCCTTTGTTTTAGCTCCTTTTTTAAAATTGTCTTCTTCATTATGAAATTTAGGTTCCCAATTTAGTAAGATGCCTTTAGAATCACTCATATCGAACCTAAAACCTTCCCGAACAAATTCGTCAAAGTTTGGGCACATCGATGTTGGAAAATGTCCATCGGAAGGGGCTTTAGCTATCCCGGGGCTTGCCATAGTTTTCAAGCCTCTAAGAACCCTGGAGAACTCAAAATTTTCATTTAAAAAGCCCTCCTATGTGATTTCCAAAATTTGCTCAAAATTACAAAACTGCCATTACATTTTGTATGTTTTTCGTAAGAAATTGTTTCTTTATTCTAGCTCCATTTTTCTTTTAGTCTAAGCTTGGGATTCTCATCTTTAGGAGTCTAGAATGCTTCCCAATTTTTTTGGGACCTTAACTACATCATTTCGAGGGACTTCTTTTTGTATCTGGTGAGTTTTGTTCATTTACGGAGAAACCGTACATTACGTTTCTCACGTTTTTTCTTGTTTTCAGAGAACCAGATGTTACATTTCTCCTCCATTAAATAAATTTTGTCCTCAAATTTTAGGATACACTTTCTCTTACTCTTTTCTTTTCCGACTAACTACTCTTTTCTCTCCTTTCTTCTTAGCTTTATACACTTTTCTCAGCGATTTCACTTATTTGAATTTTCTCTCAGCCAGGGAATTTTCATACTAGCTCTTAATGAGAGCTCTACTACTATAATGTACTAGCTAATTCTTTTCATAAGGGAAAGAAATTTCTAACTTTAGAGGCTTATCTTGGGAGAGCTTACTAATTATATCAGGTTAATGTTAACCCATTTATAGGGATTAATGTTTCTTTCAGTGGACTCATTTACATATCTTGGGATGTAAGTTATTTCATATCACATCTCCTGTATCCTCTCTCAATGGCTTCTTATAATGTCTCATCATCTTTTCTGATCATTACAGCCATCGAAGGTTTCTATCTGTCTATTTACTTATTTATATGTATCATTCACTGCTTATCTATGTGTTCTTCTTTACTAGCTCATCCCATGATTACAATTCACATTCTTTCTGTCACAAGCCTCACATCTCAATTAGTTGCTGGGATTATAACTCCTTTGAGGAGTTTCAATTTTCAATGATCCTCGCTTTTCTATTTACTACTACTTCTATCTTTGTAGGCTGAGACTTTTCCTTATTTTCTTTGCTCACTTATAGTGGCATTTTATAGTCCCTCATTTTAATACTGATAGGCCTAACATGTGTGTCTCATACTGGTACCGAAGAGCGATTACCACTAACTACTGTTGAGCTCTGGTGGGATGCTAGGTATTCTCACAATTTTGCTTACTGGAGATATACCGTACTACTTACCTCATGTAAAACTGTACTTGATCCCTTTTTGAATACATAAGCTAGCATATGGAGGATCTCTCTGTCCCTCGGTCAGGGTTGCTATCTGCTAGGAAGTGGTTCATTTGGCTCTAACTCTAGAAAGCTAATTTCTTACTTTCCTCATCCCATACACTATGCTCATCTCTAAAGAGAGTTAGTCAATGGTCTAACTGTCTGAGTGAAGCCTTCATATCTCTGTGGCAATGGTTTACTAGACTCAAGAGATCTATAGTCTATGAGACAAAGGCTAGCTGAAACTATACTATTATTTGAGACTAACTGCTCTGTAGAACTGTCTTAGGCTATCATCTCACCAGAGAACTATTATGTTATGGCTAGGGCTCTTTGTAATTCTATGGGATCTACTGTGACCCCTAGGTCTATTGCAACCTGTTGTGCTATGTTGGGATCTACTATGATCCATTTTTAGGGGATGTCAAGGCCTAAGATCACTATATTTGACAGTAAAATACATGCTCACTAAGTCCGGTAACCATCACTCATAATAGCTGAGGCTAAACTTAGAGGTACATCATGCTCTTTGTGTGAAGTGGGTTCTATGTTATCTAATTCTCTAGGATCCCATCATACTGATATTCAGGTGGGTTTTAATTTTCATTTATCACTCCTCATAGGATCCTCAGATTCTCACTTCAACCCTTTTTTGCTAGGGCTTTCTTTTCTTACTCTATTGACTTACTTTACGTGTACTGATTCTAATCTTCCTCTCATATCCTATAGTTATTAACTATGCCCATGTTCTACTTTTAGGTGCTTTGGCACTAGGGTATCACACACTCTAAGTGTAGTTAACATGTCTAGCAGGAGAGAGGCTATGCACTGGTCCCTATTTATTTCATTTACACATACTATAAGGGACTTAGGCTATGCATACTGAATATGAACATTCTTTTACCTGGGATCCTTTTCTACATGCTTTCCTTATTATTGTGATATTATTAGAATCTCTTTACCTTTCTTTTCTAACTCATTTCATTCTTTAACTAACTAGGATACTCTTCGATTGCTGGGACACTTTGGTGATTGATGTCATTGTTTGCTACACACTCAAGTCACATTACTACTGGGTTGACCAGGCCCAATATCATGTAACCATTGTTGCAACCAAACCATAACAACAAACACTAATATACAAGCGCTTCATGACTGAGCTCAAAGCCATTATCGCCTATATATTACAAGTTTCCCCACAATCTAAAGCATTCCTTTCTTACTTTTCTTTATCTGCCCTATTCTCATAGAGTGCTTAGAGAAAATAAGATTCTTCTTCTATTTCATCCCGAGATCTTTCTATATCACTCGGCTATTTTTACTTCGAGCGCTATCATGCTAGAAAGGCGTTGATAAACATGATTTTTATACATTTTATTTCCCTTAGCTTAAGCATTTTAATAGTTAAATAAGGCTTAATGGATTTACTTAAGTGGATAATTGATTTTAGTAGCTATTTTTGCACCTTATGAATTAATTTGAAAAATTATTGAGTTTTACTGCATGAATTTCTTTTAAATAATTTTGTGGATAATTCTATTTAATATTTTCCATTCTTTTGTGCAAAATTTTTTATGGCAAATAGCTTGAGTGGGAAATTGAATTGAAGGTGAAGATTGAGCTTCAAGTGTACTTTTTGTGGAGCTAAAAATTGGAGAATGGAAAGCTTAAATCAATGTGGGAACAAGAGAAGGAAAAAGCATAGCTAACACGTGAATGAGCTTGAGAATGTGAACCAGAGCAGAGATGAGTCATGAGTTCGATGGAATGTTATAAGCTTGTGAAGTTATTGTGGGAGAGAAAGAAACACGTGGATCAGAAGAACGTGCATGAGCAGAGAAGAAAAGCCACAGATTCAAAAGGCAAGTGGCTGCATGAAGCATGGTTGTAGGCAAAAGCAAGCAACTTAGTTGAAACAAGAAGCCACAGGCATGTGCATGTGAGCAAAATGAAGGAAGAACAAGCAAAACAGAGGAGGCAAGTGAGAAATACAAAGGAGCTTGCCACGAGTTGAAGGGATTAAGGAAGAAGGAGGCTTGAGTTGTCTCATGAAAACAGTAGCACACTCATTCGGGTTTTGAAGGAATAAAAAGGTACGAGCTAGGAAATGAACATGACGTGAGAAACTTGGAGCTAGAAGCAGAACACAATTGAAGAAGCAAACTCGAGCTCAGGTTTTACGTGGAAAAGCTACAGAATTAAAGAAGAGAAATACAAGATAAAAGCCATGTTATGAATTCGGGCAAAGCAAGAAGCTCACAAGGAAGAGTTGAAGGAGCTGAGAAGCCCAAGCTAGCCACAGGGTCTGGTGAAGAAAGAGCTGGGAATTGAACATGACGTGGAGAGGACGTGCAACACGTAAAAGAAGCAGCAACAATGAGTTAGAACAAGTGCAGAAGGTTTCAAATGGAAGTAAGAAACAAGCATGTAGAAGCTATGTCTGGACAGCAGTAGAATGAAAGGAAGCAATGTGGATCATTATATTCACAATGGGGCCTACCTTATATTCACATGAAGAAGCTACCGGCAGAATTGAAAGAAATCCACGTGAGAAGAAGCTTGAAATAAAAGCTGATGTAAAAATGAAATTAAATGAGGCAGCATGTGGAATCATTAAAAGGAATCACATGAATAATGCCATTTCATCTAGATGCATTTTCGTTCGTTGATTCATCATCATTCACCACATCCATTCATTCCATTCACACAATTCAGACCATTCAGAACCCCATCATCACATTCACGCCCCCATCGACTCCATCCTTCGTCCAGCAGCCTCTCCTCCATTCCCACTCCATTCCTTCCATTCAAATAAAGCTTCAATCTCCATCTGTGGCTAACTAGGAGGAAGATCCTTGGTGCAAGCTTGAATCCATGGAGAAGAATTCAGAATTTTGGCTAAGATTTCCTTAATTTCTTACACTTTTTCTTTTTCATCTATTGTCTTGGTTAAGTTGTATTTGATAGAGAATTTGTGTAATTGTAATTAGTGACTAGTTAGAAACTAATAAAAAAACCTTTTGTTGATTAATTGATTAGATTAGATACTGATTTTTCATTATTCTCTAATTTCTCATGTGTGCCTCGAAGGTGTTCGATAAAATGCATGAATGAAATTATATGTTTGAATGTTAAACTTGAGAATTCCTTAGTGTTTAGTTAGTTAATTAAACATTTTTGAATGATGATTCAAAGGCTAATTAATTAGTTAATTAATTGAATTGAGTGTTCATTGATCCTAAAACAAGAGTTAGTAATTTGATGCGGGATTGAGGTTTCAATTCAACGTTAGATTATTAATTTCTTGATTCTTGCGTGGTAACTCATGATAATTTGTTATGAACACAATTAGGAACTCTTAGGTCAGAATTAATCATAATTGGATTAGGATAAGGATAATGGATACCAAGGGATGATTCCAAAGCTAGTCACAAGACCATCCTCCACCCATAATTCATCAAATTAGGTAGAATTTACGAACTTTATTTCAATTTCATTTTACTTAGTTTAATTAGATCAAAACCCCCCCTTAGTTTAGAAAATTTTAGAGTCTTTTAACATTTGGAAATTAAGCATTGAACTCCAATTCCAAGGGAGATCACCTAGGTTGTGCCACTAGCTACATATTTTATTAACCTAGTTTTATTTTGAGGGTTGTGCGACAGACCTCTCAGGTGTCTATGCCAAGGACAAATGTGCTTTTTTAAGTACTTGAGCACATTAACTGAATATCTATTCTCAATCTAATATGTCCTCGGCTTGAACATTGTTATATCTTCTCTTTGTACCTTTCTTATCCTTTTACTTAGGTAAAAGGATGTTTTACTACTGGCTATTTCTATTGCCATTTTAGGTTTTTCTATGCTTAAGCACATTTGCATTTTCCTAGGGTTCCTCCACTTATTTACTCTCTGTAACATCAAGGGGATCTATTTTCTACTCATACTATTACTCTGCTCTTAGTTAGACCATCCCTTGGTAAGAAGGATTCTATTTCATATAATCTCAAGAATTTCATTCTATGGCACTCTCAGCTTACACTCTTTCTCTACATAATGCAAGACTCACCTTCTGAGGTAGTCTCTAACTTCCTTGAGCTTCCCTGAGGGTACTAAGGCACTAACTGTCTGTCTCAACTTATTTCTACGTTCGGATTAGAGCTAGGCTTTCTCTTTGTTTAATCTCTTTAGCCTCATCCCCAGGAGCACAGTATGCTGATTTAAGATTGACCCAATCCAGGACACGTACTCTATAACACTATAAATTTTAGCCTATCTCATGCCTTTAAATGACTTAATATCATAAATCATGTAAATTTCCCATGAAAAAAGCAAGGAAATAATGATTATTTTCGCGTTGCGTCATATTTAAAAATTTCATTCAATGTCACGTGGACCGTGTGAGCTCATGCTATACATTATCATATTTAATTACATCAATAAAACTCATTTACATCATAAAATCATGCCCACAACTCATAGAAACCGAAATGGAGCTCAAAATAACCAAGTGTATTTTTGGCCAGATTTGTCCCTTTTTTTACCAAACATTGGAAAATCATAACTAATTATAGAAAAATTGATATCATGCAATCTTGGTTATTTTGGAAAGCTATGGATGTCTACTTCACATTAAAAAAACACCCAAATTATAACATCCATCACAAAGGACGTTTGACATCCAAAATTGTCCAAAGGTCAGACTGCATTCTGGAACTGTCACAGAATTATGTAAAAAACTTTGAAAATATCCAATTAATTCCTAAAAAATTCAAAGCATGCAAATGATACCAATATGGAAATCTGTGGATGTCAGATAGAAAGAAAAAATATCTTCAAACCAGTTCATGAAGCCCAGACATCAGAATTTAATGGAACAGTAACTTAGGTAGGGCAAAATTTTTGATACTGGATAGAATGTTCAAAAATTCATATCTCCCTCTCTATACCTCCAAATGAGGTACTTATAGTTGCCACAAGCCTTTGTGAATGTCTAATTTCTTTGTATAAAGTTTTATGGAAATTGGACATCATTTGAGCCTCGTATGATAGAATTTATTTTTGGACAAAAAGAATAGTGTAGAAAACCAAAACCAAAAAAATGGACAACTTTGAAAAATTCTCAAATATTTTGTAAACCTTTGAAAATTATGATCTTTAACTTCCCAAAAAGCTCTTAATGAGGCCTAATTGTATGTCAAATCTCAGATCAAGAATAACTCATTTAGCTAAAAAGTGGCATAGGGTTTCATTATGGTTAATTTTAGCTCCATATAGGGTATCAAAGTTGCCAAATACATTTTCTTTGGTCTTCGCACTTTTTGGGCAAGTCTAAAAGTACATTTAAGACTTTGTAAGCTGTCCAAATGGTCCCAAACCTCATGCATCTCATTTTGGCCTTTTCATTAACACTTATACACATTTACACCAAACCTCCAAATTGCATATTTTGGCATTACATACCCAAATTCTATTATAGAGTTCATACATCATATCCATACATTTATACATCATATAATATCATAATTACACTTGTCTCAAATGTCATATGCCATTTACAACACAATATACATCATGAAGTATCATTATGGTTCCAAAAAAGCAAAAGCTAGGCATATGGTTATCAATCTTCTTTCTTCAATATTTTTGGCTCCCATTAACATATCCACTTAGTCCACCTAGCATGTGAGACCATTGGAGAGGAGGGAATGAGATTCAAAGAATCCTAATAGCTCATTTCCCATTCAATCATACATAATATATGTAAAGTAAGCCTTAAAAATGTATGCATGGACATAATACAAATCATGGACATTCAAGAAGCAAGCTTAGCATGTGCATAAATCATATAAGACATTCAAGAGCTCATCAAATGTCTGGATTGGCCTCACACTTTTCCTCATAGATTTTGGACTTGCCTCACCCATTCTTTAAGAGTTTTGGACTCAACCATACTCTTGGGAGCCCACTTTACTTTTGGAAGACTCTTTGCTTTGTCTCAACCAATCTCAAGGGTTCTTAGCTCATCTTCACCATGGTTAAGAGTTCTTGGCCTCTCCATACTCAAGCACACTCAACAAACATCATACATTCATTTGAAAACATAACATGACATCATGAAATCATGACAAATAAAATCATACTAGCATACTTTTCATGGCTTGAAAATATACATACATACATTCTAAGACAAGCTAAACACACATCTATGCATGAGAGAAGGTGGAGAGAGCTACCTTGCACACAATCATAAAAAAATTTTCTTGGAATTCCCTCCCTTGCTTTGGCCACACACCCACAAACTTGTGGAGATGGTTTCTCTTGGCCTAGATACAATTTATGGAAGCCAATTAGGTTCATAAAATAATCTCTAAGGCCATACAACTTGTTTAGACACTAGGTTGCTCTATAAACCCCATTATGGTCCATAAATGCACCTAATGAAGCAACACCCCTCAAACAATTTCTAGGCTCCATTCTTTTCATTCAAATATGATTCTTGACTCCTTTTAAGTCTCTTGGAGTTATCACATAATTAAAACAAATGGTCTATCATCATGTTGCTTCTTTAGGTCATAATATGGAATCTAAAGCACCAAATCACTTCTTATGAGTTCTAAAATTTTTTGAAGGTCTCACCTCATTTTCATTCATCAAATATGACTCAAGAATGACCTTAGAAAAAATTAAAACACTCTTTAGCTATAGGAACACCCTTTGGCCGAGACTATGGAGCTTTATGGCTTCCTTGGAATTTGCTTGGTTTTCTTGAAGGAGGAAGCATGTGGGGAGCATCTTAGGGATCTTAGGAGCTCATTTAAACTCTTAATTAGGCCTAGGAATTATCATATGAAATCATATTTTGGAAGATGCACACAAAACCCTAGAGTTTGCATCTTGAAGTCTAATGGTTTTTTAATAATTCCCTTTGCATATTCTTAATCTCCACACCCTTCTTCCATAGATTCATTCTTGGTTTTGCCTAAAAATCATCTCCTCCTAGGGTTTTCCCAAGTGGGGTTAAATGGTGGAGAAGGGAACCAAAGATGACAACTATAGAAAAAGAAATTACCTTGTTTTCTTGCTTTTCTCACTTGAATCTTGTGTTCTTTGAGCTCATCTCTTTAAACCCAAATTTTCTCCTCAATTTCTCCTTTAAAATAGATTTATAAACTTCATTTTAATCATAGGAGACAAAGGAGAATGGAGGAGAAGAGATTTGGAATGAAGAAACCATAAAAAACCATGAAGTGTTACTCTACACTTCTCCACCAATTCATCAAAATTACAAATCTGTAGAGATACAATCTTGTCCTTAATCTCCGGTTTCAGGCATCTTTCAAATTTTTCAGCCTTCCATGGCTCATCATCAAATCTTTTCAAGTAGGAGGAGAAGTGAGACAATTGAATGAATTTGGCCGCATAGTGATCTACATTCATGTCTCCTTATTCAAGGAAGTTAAACTCGGCTTCCATGTTAGCCCTCACTGATGGGGGAAAATACTTGCTCTCAAAAGCAATTTAAAAACTTTCCCAAGTCAAGGGTATCCCCATTATAATTAATAATCTGAAGGCATTCCTCCACCAATTCTTAGCCTCACACTCTAACTTGTATATAACCAACTTTGCCTTTTGTTCCATTGTGCAGGTCATAACTTCAAAGATCTTCTCTAGTTGCATTAGCCACCTCTCAGCTTTCTTAGTGTCTAACTCCCTCAAAAACAATGGAAGATAAGCTTTTTTGAATTTGGCCAACATAATAGAGAGGTCACCATCCTCCCCTTGGTGTCCCACATTAGGATTATGACCAGCCCCAACACGATTCTCCACCGGCACCTCTTGATTCTGCCTATTCATGTTTTCATGTAGCTGCTGTAGCACTTGCACAATCACTATATGGGCCTCATCTTGCTCTTGAAGCTGGCAGTTATTGCCCTAACTATAGTTTTATGGGCCTTAAATTGTTCTCTCATTTGGTTGGCCATTGTAGCCATGGCCTCTTGCATCTTTCTTAACATCTCAGTTGTTTCTCTATGTGTAGCCATCTAGCTCAGCAATGTTATAAGCACAACCATAAGCATCCCTCATTAAGCTATAGTCCAAAGCAAACAAAACACAACTCCACCCATGGCAGGTATATGTATGTATGAGAGTTATCACTAAGTCATAATGCTCATATTCCTATCATGCATGCATCATGATTGCTAAGTTTTCTAACCACAAAGTTGTAAATCAAACACATTTGCTTGAACCATTGCTCTGATACCAACTGTGATGACCCTGCAAACAAAACACAACTCCACCCATGGTAGGTATATGTATGTATGAGAGTTATCACTAAGTCATAATGCTCCTATTCCTATCATGCATGCATCATGATTGCTAAGTTTTCTAACCACAAAGTTGTAAATCAAACACATTTTCCTGAACCATTGCTTTGATACCAACTGTGATGACCCTAACTTCTAATCATTATAATTAAGGTTAAATATGTGATTAATAATCATGAATCAGGGTTATAAGACATTACGACTAATTACATTCGAAAAATACAAGGGAATTTGAACCTTAATATTATTAGAGTCATCCACTAAATAATTACAAGCATTCATGTACACAAGGGAAATAAACACTCATTTATAAGCCTTTGATCCTATTACCCATTAATTCTAACTCATAAGAATCTTCTACTAATGTTTCTAAGTCATCCCTTAAGGTTGTCATGGGAAAAACCAAGGTTTCTAGGTTGGAATGAGAGTTTGGGTCTGTTAGCCATGGCTAAATGCCCTTGTGCCACGGCCAGTTAGTTTTGGGTTCACCCTTATATCTTTACAAATTTTGCCGCGGCGAGTTAGAGCTTTGCCGCGGCCAACCTATATGGCGTCGTGGCGAGGAAGCCTCGTGGAACCTACATCGCTCGCCTCTCGCTATTGGCCATGGCTAATTCCCCTTTTCACTACGGCTAATTCCTCTCTGAAACGCCTGACAAATTCTCACAAAAGTTCACCGCAGCCAATTCCAATTTAGCTGCAGCGAATTACTCTCTAGTACTTTGCCTCTATTAGCCGACGCAAAATGTCTTCTGATCTTACAACTCCTAAAATCTGGTCTCATACTCTCCACTCTCCTATCAATGACACCCTAGGGCCATTCTACCTTAATTTGTGGGGTTCCAATAGTTTTCACTAGCCTAATTTACCCAGCTTATCTATTATTACTAGTTTAAGACTTAAATGTTAATTTCTACTCCTCCAACTATCCTATATCAGCAAGTTTATAGAGTAATAACAATAAGAGTTCATGAACTATCCACTATTATCATTCAATACATATTCAATTAGAGATTCCATACATCACTAATTCAAATCAACAATCTAATATATCCCATGATGACATATCCAATAGTAGACCATATCATGAGTTCAACAAAGCTTATACATCAGATACTATAAGTTCATACATCCAATACTAAGCTATAATGAGACTTAACTCCTTAATAGATACATTCCAACTTATAAAAATATAAATGCCTACACTTGGCAACATGATTGCATGAGGATGCTATATAAACGAATAACAAAATTGCATACATTCTACTCGGATTAACCCAAGTGTAGCCTCCTCTACACATCGTTAGGGTTCATGGATTTTCATCCACTTATTTCCCTTTATCCTTACCCGAAGGGCCTTCACCTGAAAATATGATCCCATAAAATGGGTGAGATGCAAATCTCAGTAACTAAGGCAAATTCCATTCATATATTCCAGTTTAATTAACATATATGTATGATCTCATATAAATATCAGAAAACATACTAGTCATATCAATAAATGAACAATTAGGATATGATTACTATCCCATACTAGTAATCATAATTCCACATGTTAAAGGCCAATAACATCGAGAGAGGCCTATCCACGGCACCTACACGAGTGGCAGCCGCACCACAGCTCCACCATGGACTCACAAGGTCTAATCATACATAACAGATAGCCAACCAATTCATTTAGCATCAAAATCATAATTATGCAGCAAATACGCAATTAAAACAGACATATGCATAGAATTAGCATGAACCTCAGTTACCTCTCTTTGCAGACAATTGAAAAGCCACCAGCAGTGACAAAATCTCCCTATAACCATAACATCAAGAGAATACTACCTTAAATCATCATGTACAGTAGCAACAAGTACCCAAAAATTAAAATACTAATAGCTACTCAGAGGACACTTACCCAGCCGCTACAAATCCCCACATTCGGATTGAATATGTCCTGTACCAGAAACTTCAATATATCACCCTAATTCCTAAGCAAATTCAGACATAATTAATACCCATACTACAAATCAACCATAGGGGTCTTAAACCAACAAAAAACACATTAGAATGAAGAGTTTACACTTACCCAATATCCTCCTGTAACAACCTTAACTTTTAATCATCATAATTAAGATTAAGTGTGCAATTAATAATCATAAATCAAGGTTGAAAATCATCACAACTAATTATATTCAAAAAATGTAGGGAAATTTAAACCTTGATGTTATTAGGGCCATTAATTAGACAACCACAATTATTCGAATGTGTAAGTGAATTTAATCATCAATAAGGAGCCTTTGATTCTTCCATCCATCAATTCCAACTCATAAAAACCTCCTACAAGTATTTCTAAATCATTCCTTAGTATTACCATAAGAGAAACTAAGGTTTCTAGGTGAATATAAGGAAATGAGCACCTTCACCGTGGCTAAATTCCCTCGCGCTACAGCTAATTACTCTCGGGTTCAACTCCTTACACCTAAACAAATTTTGCACATTGTGCCATGCCTAAATATCCCTTTCACTGAGGCCAAATAATTTCTGGAACACCTCTAGACCTGCCTCTCAGACTTAGCAATGGCTAATCTCACTGTTCACCGCAGCCAATTGCTCCATGTTTTCTTCCCTGGAAGCTTTGCCACATTTGGCCGAGGCCAATTAAATTTTGGCCACGGCCAATTCCATTTGTTACCTTCCTTGGGCAACTTTGTTACTTTTGGTTGAGACCAATTAAATTTTAGTTGCGGCCAATTCCCTTTTGTTCCTATAACTCCAATGATTTCATCCCATTCTTTCCATTTCCCCTCTAGCAACACTCTAGCCCACTTTAACTAAGTTTATAAAGATTTAGTGTCTTTCTTTTATCTAATCTACCTAACACATCTATCATTGCTCATTCAAAACTCAAACATGGATCCTTAATCCTCTAACCACCATAAAATAGTGAGTTCATAGATCATTGACAGTAAAGACTTCATAAACTACTCACATTTCCATTCAAACATAAGTTGCATTAGAAATTCCATACATCTTTAGTTTAAATTGACATATGATGTATCCAATGATTACAGTCCCTATGCTTGACAATTCATGATGCAATGCGGCAATTACATAAAGCTAGTAGTCTAGTTATACAAATATAATTTGACAAGGTTTTTAAACCTACCTACTATAGAACCATATAATAAGCTTATATTAATTTTTTCCTTGCCACTAAGAGGTCCAATCCCTGAAAATGTTAGCCCACAATTGGAGTGAGATATACAATCTCAGTAACAAGAGGCAAATTTCATATATATGTATAGATTAATCAATACAATGTAATTTCATATCATCAATACCAGAATCATTAATTCAATTTGCAAATGAACTAGTTGAGCTATCAATGACTACTATCCCATACCAACAATCATACACAACATGTTAATGGCCAATAACACCGTGAGAAGTCTGTCTATAGTACCTACTCCATAATGAGCACAACCAGGGCTCAGTGCATCTAAGGTCTGATCACAACTCGGTGCTCGATCGAAGCACATCATGGGTGGCAGCCGCACCACAGCTCCACCATGGACTCACAAGGTCCAATCACAATAACAATTCAAGTAGTCAACCAATCATTTGGCATCTCAAAATTAAACATGTGTAGTAAACATTAGATTATCATGGGCATATACATGGAATTAGGAAAGTAACCCTAGTTACCTCAATGAAGCCAATTACTCATTCTCTAGCTACCATCATGATTTAAAGCACACCAAGCCTAACATAAGCATAATCATCATTATTCTACTATCACTAGTAAAGAATTTCTCTATTCACAGATTAATCTTAATAGGAGCACATTAAGAACTTCTTACCCAAGCTTCCTAAGGGTCTACTGCACCAATTCAAGGTCACAACAACAAGAACTCACAGTAGGTCACTCTTAACATCTCTATTCTTCACACATGTAAAAGCCATACACCAAAAGTTAATTTGAATGATGGAAATTCTGTATATCTACCACACAAGAGAAAGGGGAAAACTTACACATACACCCAAAAAGGTTAAATAGATTAGTTTGAGTCTCAACTACTAAGAACAGACCATAGGTCATTCTAAAATTCGAATTTGAGTCATTAAGCCCAGAAATTTCATTATTTCACCTTCATCTCCTTATAATTTTGCATAATAGCAGAATCCATTATGAAAATCAATCCTTGAGGACATTTTCTAGCAAAATAATACACAAAATGAGAGGGAAATACTTACCCAATCACCCCTTTAGCTTTTATTTCAAAAATCTTCCAAGGAAACACCTAAACACCAAATTTTAGATTTGAGAAGGAGATGAAAATGCTCAAAACTAGAAATTAATTAGACCAAAATGAAGAGGAGAATGAGAGGGACATGTTTTATATAGATTACCTTAGCCAAATCTTCCTCTAGAAGTGAGAAATGGTGGAGGAATGTAGAAAAACCTTAGCCCCTCTCCTAACATGCGAATTCCTTCTCTTGCCTTTTGTGTTTTCTGCTAAATGGGGGGAAGGCTACTGACCTTTTAGGGTTATTAGGGGGAAATGGGCCAACCTATCAGCCCAAGGTCCATTTAAGTTCATTTCTAGTCATTGGGCCATTGCTTTGTGAGGTGGGTTATAGAAAATCTTAGGGTTAAAGAGGAATGTGTTGACCTAAAGGCCTAATTTCTTGTGGGTTCAGATTTTAGTTAGGTTGGGCCATGGATTTTAGAGTTATATGGGTTAAATAAGGGTTAGGCCAAGCTTTAAGGGTCCATTGTTCCAAATGGGCTAATGCTTAACATGTTGGGGCATGATATATGGGTTAGTTAGGTTCAAAATGGGTTGGGCTTCCCTAAAAATAGAGTTGGGTCATAATTAGATGAGATTGGGCCTTTAATAATGTTCTTGACATACATAATTTAATCATGGGCCCAAGTCACATTTAAATCCATAAATATTATCATACTTCTTCAAAATGGTCCAAGTAATAATTATTATGTTAAGATACTCAAATTTGTCATTTTCCTTAAACCCTCTTAATAATTTCATAACCCCTAAATAATTATTATTAATTATTCCCAGGGTGTTACACCTCCTAACCTTTACCTTTGAAAATCCTCTAAGAAAATACTAAACAACTACATTTTAGAATTTGGGTATGGTGAAAATGCTCTAAATGAAAAACTAATTAGGCTAAAATGAAGAGAAAGAGAAGGGGATTAAGTTATATAACAAGTACCTTGGTTGATTTTGACCTTAGAAGTGAGAAATGGTAGATTTCTTGCCTAGAACCCTAGCCTCCCTCTCAAGGTGCGAAAATCCTCTTATGTTTATGTTTCAGCAAAGTGTGGAGGGGCTTATGTGTTTAGTGTTTTAGTTAGGTCTAATATGGGTCATGGGTTGACCCAAAGGTTCAATACCAAGTGGGTTTCAGATTTAAGCCTTGTTGGGTCAGCTTTAATGTGTTGGGCTGCAGAAATTTAATTGGGCTAGGCCAAGTTTGAAGAATTCAATTGATTTAGATTTACATAAGGGTTATTAGGCCATTTATAAGAGCTTATGCAAGTTGGGTCTTGGGTCTCTAATTCATTAAATCAAGTTGGGCCCTCCCTAGGTGCTCTTTCTTGGGCCAAGTCTCACATTACAAGTTGGGTTTGCACCTAAAAATGATTGGGGCTCCATTAGTTCCTAACCTTGGCCTACTTAATTTAATTTGAGCCTAGATGGGATTTCTAACTCAATGAAATTCCAAACTCATATTAATAGTTTACCTCTCTAAAATTTTTATTTACTTAACTTACCCAATTATCCCATATTAATTATTCTTAATTAACCCAAATCTATGATTAACACCTTAATTAATTTTAGGGTGTTACATCTAGCACTAGTGGAACTTGATTAGAGAACATAAGAAATGAGAGTCTAGGTGCAGGATGGAGTTAAGCTATAGCTAAATCCCCTTAAGTCGTAGCCAATAGTCAGTTAGAGGCGAGGAACACTGTAGTGTGAGATGTCCCACCGTGATGCAGGTATTTCCGTTGTGGTGCAATTCGAATAAATTGGGTGAAGGGTCCCATGAGGTGTACTTGCCATCGTACCAAATAGGCTTGTTGCAGCAAGGATCCTACTCACTGTACAGTAGGCCTATAACACCATATTCATTTACCTCATCTCATGCAATTATAGCTTGTAATTCCTTAACCAAGCACACATTCTCAAGAAAATGACATTAAAATATTAGATTATTTTTGTGTTATGTCGTGGATAAAATATTTATTTCATATCCTACAGACCATATGAACTTACCCATCTCATTCTCATATTTAAATATACCAATAAAACTTAAAACCATCTCAAGATGTGGCCAAAAACTTGAGCTCATGGAACATATACATAAAAATTACATGTGTGGCCTCGGGTTAGTGTGCCAACTTTCTGTCATGAAATTTGGAAAATCATAACTAATTCTAGAAAAATTGAAATCAAGCCACTATACCATTCTAGAAAGCCACAGATGTCTACTATATGTTTAAAATAATTCTAGACCAAACAAGGTCGTCCAGCTATAGGAAATCAATGGAATAGTAACCAAGCTTACCTGGCACTACTGGTACTATCACATAATTTTAAAAATTTATATCTTCCTACTTAGACATCCAATAGGGGTGATCTCATTGGCCATAGAAACCTTATCATGTCTAGTTTATTCCTATAAACTTTCATGAGCACTGGACACCATTTGGCCTCGAATGACATAAGAAAAGAAATTGACCATATGAATAGTAACCATATCAGAACAACTAAAATTTGAAAATTTTAGAAATTCATAATTAATTCCACAGAGCTCTGAATAATCTGTTCTTTAGCTTTCCAAAAATCTTTGGATGAGATCTATTTGCATGCCAAATGTCATATGGAAATTCATTCATTTGGTCAAATTGTATCATAAGATTGTAAAATGGCACTTTTTGTGTCTTATAAGAGTCTCAAATGGTCCAAATCCACTTCTAAGACATCCATGGCCACTTGAGTACATGAGAAAGCACCAAAATGGTCTATGAAATATGTCTCAAAGGTGCACAAACCCATATTTACAAACTCATTCTCTCACCCCAAAGTATACACAAGGATACATAAGCCATATCTTGCCATCCAATGTCAAAAAGTGGCTACAACATTCACATTGCATTAAATCTCATATATACATCAAGTATTCATGTAATTACATATGTTCAAATGATTATACAACATATTCATTACAGGATTAATCATGTGCCATTCATATGGCTACAAAATGGACAAAATCACACACTTTGTTGTTAATCACTCTTTTTCAAGCTTGGTGGCTCCTATTTTTTAGTTCACTTGGCCCACTTAGACATGTTAGACAATGGGGGTGGAAGGAATGAGATTCTAGGAATCCCAATTGCTCTTCTTGTAATATTCGGTCTCTTGAAAATGCAAGAAAATGTAAGGAAACGCAAGAAACATAACATATAGTTTCTTCGTCAACATACGGAATTCACCAGATATAAAAGAAAGTCCCCCAAATAGAGTAAATTGAGGTCCAATAAAATTACAACAACATTCTAGACCGCAAATAATAATGAGTCAAGGCCATAGGTGCCCTAAATTTGAGGTAAAAATAGATTAAAAAAAAGGTCCCGAAGAGTCTCCGAGGTTAAATATGAAGGAGTTAGGGACTAAAATATAAAGAAAAGTTATGAGCAGGGTAAAATTTATAAATTTCCTGATAGTTCAGGGAACCCTAGTTTCACCCTCTATTCATGGCTTTAGGCATGAATATGAAAAAATAGGGCAAGAATCTCATAAATTCGTGACCCACGGTTAAACTTTGTTTGATGAGATGGGTCCAATGATGCCACGTTGTCCAGATAGCCAGGCGGGATTCGGTCTAGGATCTAGTTAGCTTGATCAGTAGCCATGAGCAAAATAAAAAAGGAAGTTCTAACAACTATAGAAATAGAAATAGCTAAAGGGCTAAGAAATCCTGAAGGAGTTTCAAGGACTAAATCGCAGTAAATGAAAATTTTATAGCACAATCATAATATAGAACGGTGAAAATTACACCTATAGACTTGGGTGTCTGATTGACACCAAAATTTATGAGGATTGAAGTTAAGGGCTCCTGATCCATGTTTGAAGCTCAGTATGTCCAGAAAGTAGAGGAAATAATATTTATAAATTTTAAAAAGTCTAAAGGTATGTATTGTACTGTAAAACCTTAATCGGGCCTGGACATCAAGTTTTAGACCGCTGTAAGGCCCAATAGTTGATTCTAAAGGCCCAAAGGAGAAGAGAAGATATAATTAGGGTTTTAGAGAAGATGAAACCCAAATATAAATATAAAATAAAAGGGAAAGAAGAAAAGGATTTTAGTTATTTTAAAGAATTAACTATGGTTACCTTAAAAACTAACTATGATTGAGTTAAAAGTTGACTATGGTTGAGTTAAGAAAATTAACCATGGTTATTATCCATAACTTAAGGGCTAAAAAAAGGCATTCAAGTGTGTGGCCAAGGAATTCTGGAATAAGATATTTAGTCATAAAAATTAGAAAATCAAAAAAAAAAAAGAATGGAAGGCTAAGATTTGATCTTGAAAAGGTTAATTTAATGGTCCAAATTTGGCATGACCATTTAACTTCATTTAAATTCATCTCCTTCACCTCCATTCCTCCATTTTCATGCCACACACAAGAGAGAAGGAGAGAAAATCATGAAGAGAGAGAGATAGGGAGAAAAAGTGAAATCAAGCAAAACTACCACCATTCTTCACCAAATTTCTTCATCCTCCAACCATTTTCTCCAAAGGGCAGCTGCATATTCATCTTTTCTTCAAGGTGGAATGTTGCTCTAAGTGGGAAGAGAAGGGATTTTAGTGTGAGAAAAGCAAAGGAACCAATGATTAAGCTTAAAAAGTAAGTTTTCTCCACCTTGCACTTGAAAATCACATTGTTTAAGTTAGTTTTGTTAAACCCTAGCTATGAGTCACTTTTGGACAGCATATGGATCATTAGAAATGGAGTTTATATGTTGAATATGAAGGCCTTGAAATGAAGTATATATGTTGAACATGAAGGCCATATGAACTTAGTTATTGTTGTTATGTGCTGGGACTTTGAAAAACACAGATTGTAATTTTTGGAAAAATAGAAATCATGGGGATATGCTGTCCAAATTTTTCCAAAATTTTTATAGTGTTTTCTTAATGTATTAAAGTCATGTATACCAAATTTCAAGTCCTAAAACATAAAGGAAGAGGCTATGGAATTTTTAGAACCAAAGAAATTCACTTTTAGGCCTAAAATGGAGCTAGGTTATGTTATGACCAAAACGTATTGTTGGGGCTAGAATTTGATAATTTTATCCATCCTAATAGATTTAAAAGGGTGTTTTTAGCTAGAAATATCTATGGGAAAGCCCCCAAAACTCATGGAATAAAATTTCTAAATTTTGGCCAAGAAAATGCATACAATTCGGCCATAGTGAATGGGAAGGGAAGGAGTTGGATTTTTCCAATTCTAATGGTCCCATTAAGTTTAAAAGGGTCATACTACATTAAAAGTTAAGGTTTATATGTTAATTGTAATGAATTATCATTATGATTATAGGGTTCGATATTTGTTTTGGTAACTCCAAAAGCAAGTAAACTGAGTTCCAAGGATTGAAGAGCAAAGTTTGCTAAGGTAGTAGTTTTCCTCTCTCTTTCTTTAAGCTTGTATGTTTGTATAATGATGAGTGTTATGCTATATCAAGTTGTTATTTATGCTATAAGATGAGACATGTATGTTTAGACCATGCTTGGCCTTGTATGAAATTCCTTGTATTCCTATATGGTATGTGGCACCTTGATTGGCATTATGTTATGTACTTACATACTAGCTTGTGAATGAGATTAGTTTACTACTACTGAGATTTCATAATCTCACCCCAAATATAACCCATACTAAATGTAACATCCGGTCTGTAACACCCCATAATTAATTAAGGTATTAATCATGGATTAGAATTAATTAAGAGTAATTAATATGGGCTCATTGGGCAAGTTAAGTGAATGGAGACTTTAGAGAGATAAATTATTAATTTGGGTTTGAGATTTAATTGGGATAGAAATTCTATCTAGGCCTAAATTAATAGATCATGAGAAGAGGCTAATGGAGGCCCAATGGATTATGTGCAAACCTAACATAATTTAGTGTGATGGAGGCCCAAGATTTACCTTGTATAGACTCTTCTAAGTGGCCCAATAATCCTTGTGCAGACCTAAAACTCTTGAGCTCTTCAAACTTATCCCAAACCTAGTTAAATTTCAGCAACTTAAGTGTAAAAAACTGGCCCAGTAAATTCTGCAGCCCAACACCTCTAAACTGGCCCAACAAACTTAAAAATCTGAAGCCCAAATGAAAATGGATCTTGGAGCAGCCCATGACCCATACTTGACCCAACTAAAACCCAACTTAAACCCTAATACCCCAGCCACTTTCTCACTTGCTGAAACATAAGACTTGAGAGGCAAAATCGGAGGTGGAGAAGGAGGCTAGGGTTTGGGACCAAAATTCTGCATTTTCTCACACTTAGAGCAAGATTTAGCCAAGGTAATAGTTATACAACTTAATCCCCTCATCTTTCTCTTTAATTTGGTCCAATTAGTTTTTCATTTGGAGCATTTTCATCCTACCCAAAATCTGAAATGTGAGTGTTTGGGGGTTTTCTTGATGAAATTCGTAGGTTGAGCTTAGGGCTGACTTTGGGTGAGTTTAAACCCTCCATTTGGATGCTTTATTGGTTAATTTGAGACCCCCATAGCTGATTTAGAAAATGGGTGTTAGTTTTGCACGAAATTGCTTAAGATTTTCGGTGGAATGTGGAGTTTTCTGCTAGATGACACTTAAATCCGAAATTTGAACTTGTTGTGGCTGGGTAAATGATTCTTGGGTAGTCATTAGCATTTTAAATTCCTTGGGTACTGATTATGACTATTAATGATGAATTAGAGTAGTAATTCTATGATGCTATGGTTATAGGGGGATTTCTACACCATTGGTGATTGTTGCAAGTGTCTACAAGTGAGGTAACCGGGTTACATTAATTCCATTTATATATCTGTGTTAATTTCATATTTTGCTGTACATGAATGATTTGAAATGTTGAATGAATTGGTTGGCTATCTGTTAAATTGTGATTGGACCTTGTGAGTCCATGGTGGAGCTGTGGTGCGACTGCCACCCGTGCACGTGCTTCGATCGAGCACCGAGTTATGATCAAACCCCAGATGCACTGAGCCCTGGTTGTACTCAATGAGGAGTAGGTGCCGTGGACGGGCCTCTCCGGTGTTAATGGCCTTTAACATGTGATAATATGATTGCTAGTATGGGATAATAATCATGATAGCCTAATTATTTCATTTACTGATATGAATGGTCTACTGTTGGTGTTTATGTGAAATTATGCATGTATGTGAATTAATATGGATTATATGATGGAATTGCCTTGGTTATTGAGATTCACATCTCACTCCGTCTTATGGGATTAACATTTCAAGTGAGGGTTCTTCGAGTAAGGATAAGGGTAAGCAAGTGGATGAACATCCATGAGCAGAGGCCCGGTGTGGGGAGCTACACTTGGTCTGAGTAGAATAGGGTAGATGCTAATTTTGTTCAGTCTTGTATAACATCATCATGTATCTGCATTGCCAAGTGTAGAAGTTGTATTTTGTTAACATAGAATGTAATCCCATGATGTGTTCCTTATACACTTGACTATTAATGCAAGAAATACCCAGTGAAATATGATTGAATGACCATTGTGGGAGATTTATAATTTGTTGACGTAAAATCGTATAGATGAGTAGGAAAATCCACATCTAAATGCTAAAAGGGTAATGATAGATTAGTTGGGTAATTAAGGTACATAATTACCACTAAGGTTGCATAAATTAAGGTAGAATGGCTCTAGAGTGATATTGGAGGGAAATTGGAGAGCATAAGATGAAATCTTGGGAGTTGTAGGAACAGAAGGGAATTGGCCGCGACCAATATTTAATTGGCCTAGGCCAAATCGTAACAGAGAAGAATTGGCCTCGGCCAACATTTAATTGGCCTCGGCCAAATGTGGCGAACCTACCAGGGAAGAAAACAGAGAGCAATTGGCCGCGGCGAATAGTGATGTTAGCCGCGGCTAAGCCTGAGAGGCAGATTTGGGGGTGTTCCAGAGGATATTTGGCCGCGGCGAAATGTGAAAAATTTGTGAAGGCGTAAGGAGTTGAACCGAGAGTAATTGGGCGCAGCGCAAGTGAATTTAGCCGCGGCGAAAGTTCTCTATTTCTCATATTCACTTAAAAACCTTAGTTTCTCTCAAGGTAATGCTAAGGAATGATTTAGAAACACTTGTAGGAGAATTTTATGAGTTGGAAATGATGGATGGGAGTATTAAAGGCTCCTCATTATTAATTAAATTCACTCACGCGTTCGAATAATTGTGGTTGTCTAGCTAATGACCCTAGCAACATTAAGGTTTTAAAATTTCCTCACTTGTCCCCGATGTAATTAATTTTAATGACTTCAAACCTTGATACATGATTATTAATCACGTAATTAACCTTAATTACTATAATTGGAAGTTAGGGTCGTCACACAGTCCCTCCGTAAACGTGAGAAACGCAATGTTCGGTTTCTCTGTAAATGTCAGAAATGGGCCAAATATAAAAAGAAGTCCCCGAAATAGAAGGAATTGAGGCCAAATAAAATTATGATAAAATTATAAATAATAAAAAATGAGGATTTGAGCCTTGAGTTGCCCAGAAATCAAGGCCAGAGTGATTCGATAAAATTGCTGAAAGGCCAGTGGCATTTTCGTAAATATGGGTACTTTTTGAAAAACTCATAGGAGGGCTTTTTAAATGAAAATTTTGAGTTCTCCAGGGCTCTCAGAGGCCCCAAAAACCATGGGAAGCCCCAGGACCAGTGAAGCCCCTCCGATGTACTCTTTCCGACGTCGGTTGACCCAAACTTTAACCGATTCGTTCGGGAAGGTTTTAGCTCCAATTTGAGTGATTCCAAAGGCATTTTATTAAATTGGGAATCTAAATTTTATGATGAAAAAGACAGTTCTCAAAAAGGAGCTAAAACGAAGCCAAATCGGAAATGCCATTACAAAGGGCAAAATTGGAAACCATTTTAAAAAGGAAGCTCCTTTCTTCTTCTTTATATGCCACGTTCTTTCTCTCCTCTATCCTTCCTTCTTGAAACTTGCTCCCCTCCTCTCAAGCTTTCTTTCTATGATTTTAATGGAGAGTTTGGTGCTGTTTTTGGGGCAGAACTGAGAGGGGAATTTCGAAAATTGAGGGAGCAAGCCAACCAAGTGGAAGAGCAAGTAAAGGAAAGCAAGAAAACAAGGTAAAACTTCCATTCTTTGGTAGTTTCTCCCTCCCCCTTCCTCTTGCACGAATTTGGGCACCATGAGCCCAATTCTTAGGGGCTGTTTTCTGCCCAATTTATGGAGGGATTAGAGGTTTTAGATGGCAAGGATTAAGAAGGAACCAATAGAATCAAGAAAGGAGCATTGGGAGACAAAATAGAACCATTAGGGATCTAAATGCTCCCTTGCAAATCTGATTTTATATGAATGTTCTTAGACTTAGTTGAATGTTTAAACATGCTCCTAAGACCCCTGGAGAGCTTCCCACATGCACCTCCCATCCAAGAAAGCAAAGAAATTGCAAGAAAAATCAATGAACTCTAAACTAGAAAAGTGTAGAGCTCTTGAACACTTTGCAAAAACTGATTTGATATATGAGTTTCCTTGCATGTGTAAGTATTTGATTGAGCTCCTAAGACCTCTAGAAAGCCTCCCAAGTGTGTCTCCCATCAAGGAAAAATCAAGAAGGCCATGAACTCTTCTTCCCCTCATAGTCTTGGCCTATGCAAGTTCCTATAGCTAGGGAGAGTTTTAAATTTTTCTAAGGCTATTCTTGAGTCATATGTGATGAGTGAAGATGAGTAGAGGCCTTAGAAAAAATTTAGAACTCAAAGAAAGTGAATTGCTGCCATAGGTTCCATATTAGGACCTAAAGAAGCAATATGATGCTAGGCCCTTTGTTTTAATGATGTGATGACTCCAAGAGGTTTAAAAGGAGTCAAGAATCATAATTGAAAAGAAAGAATGAGGCCTAGAAGTCATTTGATAGGTGTTGCTTCATTAGGTGCCTTTATGGACCCTAATGGAGCCTATAGAGCAATCTAGTGTTTTAGTAAGTGATGTAGCCTTAGAATATGCTTCATAGACCTAATTGGCTCCCATAAATTGTATCTAGGCCAAGAGAAACTATCTCTACCAAATTGTGGGTGTGTGGCCAAAAGAGGAGGCTTGAAAGCTAAGGAAAAAGTGTGTGAAATTATGCAAGGTAGCTCTCTCCACCTTCTCTCATGCATGGATGTGTGTTTAGCTTGTTTTAGAATGTGTGTATGTGTATTTTCAAGCTAAGAAAAGTATGCTAGCATACCTTTATATGCCATGATACTTGATGCTATGTTGTGTTTTCAAATGATTACATGATGTTTGTGTGAGTTTGCTTGAGTGTGGAAAGGCCAAGAACTCTTCCCTTTGGTGAGGATGAGCCAAGAACCCTTGAGCTTGGTTGAGACAAAGTAAGAAGTCTCCCAAAAGCAAAGTGGGCTCCCAAGAGTATGGTTGAGTCCAAAGTGCTTAAAGAATGGGTGAGGCAAGTCCAAAATCCATGAGGAGAAGTGTGAGGCCAATCTAAAAACTTGGGGAACTCTTGAATGTCTTGTATGATTGATTCACATGCCAAGGTTGCTTTGAAAATGTCCATGACTTCCATTTTTCCATACATGCATTTGAAAAGCTTGCTTTATACATATTATGTGTGTTGAATGGGAGATGAGCTATTGGGATTTTTTGAATCTCATCCCCTCCTCTCCAATGACCTAACATGCTAGGTGGACCAAGTACTTATGGTGAAGGGAGCCAACAACCATGAAGAGCAAGGATTGACAAGCCTATGTGTTATTTTAGCCATTTTGGAACTATAATGATGTTCAATGATGTATATGATTATTGTAAATGGCACATGACCCTTGAGACACATGTAAATATGATATTATGCAATGTATACATTTGTGGATATGATGTATGAACTTTGGAAATGAATTTGGGTATGTAATGTCAAGTTATGCAAATTGGAAGTTTGATGCAAATGTGTATAAGTGAGGGTTGAATGGCCAAAATGAGATGCATGAGGTTTGGGACCATTTGGGCAGCTCACACAAGTCTTAAATATGCTTTTAAACTTGCCCAAAAGGTGCCTAAGACCAAGGGAAATCCATTTGGCAAATTTGGTACCCAATATAGAGCCAAAATTGACCATAATGGAACCCTATACCATTTTTTGGCCAAATGAGTTAGTCTTGCCCTGAAACTTGGCATGCAATTAGGTATCATTAAGAGCTTTGTGGAAAGCTAAAGATCATAATTTTCGGAGACCTATAGAATATTTGATGAATTTTCAAAGTTGGAATTTTTCATGGATTCTGGTATGGGTACTGTTCATACTGGCAGTTTTGAATTCTGTGTCACCCGATGGCCAAATGGTATCCAATGCTTATGAAATTTTATATTCATAAACTAGAGGTCATAATATTTCTGTGGCCATCGAGATCACCTCATTTGGAGGTCTAGAGAGGAAGATATGCATTTTCGAAGGTTCTGCCCAGTATCAGACATCTTGCCAGACCCGAGGTACTGTTTCATCGATTTCCGGGAGTTTAGCTTGATGAACTGATCTGGAGATATTTTTCCTCTCTAGTTATCATCCACATCTTTCCATAGTGATATCATTTGCAAGTATTGGATTTTTGTGGAATTAGTTAGACATTTTTGAAGTCCATATCAGTAAACTGTGATAGTATCAGGAACCCCTCCGACCAGTAGATGATTTCGCTTATCAAACGCATTATATATGAGATTTTAAGACTTCTAAATATTTTTAACATGAAGTAGACGTCTTAAGCTTTCCAGAATGACTGAGATTACATGTTTTCTATTTTTCTGGATTTAGTTGTGAATTTCCAAACTTTGCCCAGAAATGAGGCCAAGTCTGCCGAAAATGAATCTACATGTCTCATATCCCTTTTTGGTTTCCATGGGTTTAAAGCTAGTTTTTGTGATTGAAATGAGTTCTAATCATGCAAATAAATATGAGGATGCATAGAATGAGCTCACACACTCCACGTGACACCGAATGGGTTTTTGGATATGATGACTTGCAAATAGAAGTCTAAATCTTCATGCCTCCTTTATGAGAATTATGTGTATGTTTCATGATAATTATGCTATTCAAAGGCATGAGATGTGCTAGAATTATGGTGTTACATTTATTGGTATCAGAGCAAAGTTCCATGCTCTTTTGGATTGGATTTGGCTTGAGAAAGTAGCATTATGGCTATATAAAGGCTCAAATGGATAGGTAGTGCCATGTATGAGACACACACTTACAGAGCCTCGTGGATATTGTCCCTGGTCCGGCCATGTCCGAAACTGGGTTCCATAACTAGGGTTTTGTTCCTCCTGGAAGATGGCTTCTCCCATTAGCTCCCAGGAAAACGCGTCCACGTGGGGAGAGCTTCGCTCCCACTTATAAGGCCTTAGCCCAGGACCTTCCTATCTGATGTGGGACTTTACAATCCACCCCCCTTGGGGCCAACCCATCCTCGGGTTGCACACATGGCTAGGCCGGCTCTGAAACCAACATACTTACAGAGCCTCGTGGATATTGTCCCTAGTCCAGCCATGTCCGAAACTGGGTTCCGTAGCCAGGGTTTTGTTCCTCCTGGAAGATGGCTTCTCCCATTAGCTCCTAGGAAAACGCGTCCACGTGGGGAGAGCTTCGCTCCCACTTATAAGGCCTTAGCCCAGGACCTTCCTATCCGATGTGGGACTTTACACTAAATCTGAGTTCAAGCAAAGAAAGGGTAAAGAGTGTGGAGGTATAAATTGAGGACCTTACTTTTATACATCAAATTTTGTCATGTAATTAAATATCTTTGGATTATGGTATGTATGAGTTGTGTTATAATGCTGTACGATAATAAGGCATGTAACAAAAGGCTATGTATATACCCAACTTTGAAGAAAAAAGAAAATTTAATCAATTTAGGTTTTCATTAACTCCTCTAAGTTTTATATATGGTATTTGTAGTGGAAAATGTGTTATATGGTAAGGTTCAGACGCTTCTCCCTTTCAACCATATATAAAGAATGCAAATCCAAGTCTAAAAATGCATGGATGGACATCATGGCTCTCATAATCATTCATGGAACATTTTTAGCATTCAAGAAGTCATACAAAACATACATAGATTTGCCAAGCAAGTGGTTTACCTTACCCATTCTCTTTAGGGATTTGGACTTCCCTCACCCATTTCTAAAAAGATTTTTGACTAAGTCTCACTCTTTAGAGACTTTTACTTTATTTCACCCATTCTTGGGGGTTCATGGCTCATCCTCACCATAGCTAAGGGACTTTCGACTTCACCACACACAAGCAAACCAAAACAAGTTCACAAAATATCATTTAAGTACATAACATAACATCATCATACTGTGGCATATAGATATATGTTAAAATATCTTTCATGACTCGAAATGTAACATCCAGTTCTCTGAAAACAAGAGAAAACATGAGAAACATAACATACGATTTCTTCGTAAACGAATGAAACTCACCATATACAAAAGGAAGTCCCCTAGAAATGATGTAGTTAAGGTCCCAAAAAATTTGGGAAGCATTCTAGACTATAAAAAAAAAAGAATCCCAGGCTCAGACGGAAAGAAAAATAGAGCTAAAATGAAGAAACAATTTCTTATAGAAAACTTATGAAATATAATAGTATTTTCATAATTTTGAGAAAATTTTAGAATTCACATAAGAAAACTTTTTAAATGAAAGTTTTAAGTTCTCCATGGTTCTCAGAGGCCCTAAAAATCATGGGAAGACCCAAGACAGCTAAAGCCTCTCTAGGGGACGTTTTCCACCGTTGATGTGCCCAAACTTTGATGGATTCATTCAGGAAGGTTTTACTAAATTGGGAACCTAAATTTCATAATGGAAAGGACGGTTCTAAAAAAGGAGCTAAAACGAAGAAGAAATGAAAATGCCAAGAACGAAGGACAAAATGAGATTTTTTGAAAAGTGTAACTTCCTCCCACCTATATATATGATGCGCCCTTCTTCTCCCTTCATTTTGCACGACTAAGTTCTACCCAAAACCAAAGGAAAACCCTTAGGAGAGTGGTGCACAAGAGGGAGGCAAAGAGGAGGAGAAATTAAAAGCTTAAGGTATGGAAACCTAGTAGTTTTTCATGCTCTTTCTCTTCCAAACCTCTTCTTCATTCTCCTTTATTTCCTATGAGTATAATGAAATATATGGATCTATTTTAAAGGATAAATTGGGGGGAAAATTCAGATTAGAAGAGAGGAGCTCAAAGAATACAAGATTCAAGTGAGTAAAAGCAAAAAAAAAGGTAAATCTTGCATCCCATGGTAGCTACTCCTCCCCCCTTCTTCTCCGTATTTTGCCCCATGTATATAGATGCTAGAGGGCTAGAATTTTGAGGGGAACCAAGGTTGAATTCCATGAATTTAAGGGAGGAGAGTAAGAATATAAAAAGAAATTCAAGAAAGGCTATGGAATTTCAAGGGGTAAAACCTAGGGTTTTAAGTGTACCTTGTAAAATTTGATTTTGTATGATAATTCCTAAGCTTAAATAAGAGTTTAAATAAGCTCCTAAGATCCCTAGAAGTCTCTCTATATGCTTCCTCCATCAAGAAAACAAAGCAAAGTCCATGAAGCTTTAATTCCTCTACAACCTTAGCTTAAAGAGGTTTGAGTGGCTAGGGAGAGTTTTATGTAACACCTCAAGAATAATTAATAATAATTATTTAGGGGTTATGAAATTATTAAGAGGGTTTAAGGAAAATGACAAATTTGAGTATCTTAACATAATAATTATTACTTGGACCATTTTGAAGAAGTATGATAATATTTATGGATTTAAATGAGACTTGGGCCCATGATTAAATTATGTGTGTCAAGAACATTATTAAAGGCCCAGTCTCATCTAATTATGACCCAACTCTATTTTTAGGGAAGCCCAACCCATTTTGAACCTAACTAACCCATATATCATGCCCCTACATGTTAAGCATCAGCCCATTTGGAACAATGGACCCTTAAAACTTGGCCCAACCCTTATTTAACCAATATAACTCTAGAATCCATGGCCCAACCCAACTAAAATCTTAACCCACAAGAAATTGGCCCTTTAGGTCAGCACATTCCTCCTTAACCCCAAGAGTTTCTACAACCCACCTCACAAAGCAATGGCCCAATGACTAAAAATGAGCTTAAATGGACCCTGGGCTGATAGGTTAGCCCATTTCCCCCTAATAACCCTAAAAGGTCAGTGGCCTTCCCCCCATTCAGCAGAAAACACAAAAGGTAAGAGAAGAAATTCGTATGTTAGGAGAGGGGCTAAGGTTTTTCTGCATTCCTTCACCATTTTTCACTCTTAAAGGAAGATTTGGCCAAGGTAATCTATATAAAACATGTCTCTCTCATTCTTCTCTTCATTTTGGTCAAATTAATTTCTGGTTTTGAGCATTTTCATCTTCTTCTCAAATCTAAAATTTAGTGTTTGGGTATTTCCTTGGATGATTTTCAAAGTAGAAGCTAAAGGGGTGATTGGGTAAGTATTTCCTTCTCATTTTGTGCATTATTTTGCTGGAAAATGTCCACAAGGATTGATTTTCATAATGGGTTATGCTATTGTGTGAAATTATAAGGAGATGAAGGTGAAACAATGAAATTTCTAGGCTTAATGACTCAAATTCGAATTTTAGAATGACCCATGGTGTGTTCTTGGTAGTTGAGGCTCAAACCAATCCATTTAACCTTTTTGGGTGTATGTGTAAGTGTTTCCCTTTCTCTTGTGTGGTATATATACAGAATTTCTATCATTCAGACTAACTTTTGGTGCATGGCTTTTACAAGTGCGAAAATGGAGATGTTAGGAGTGACCCATTGTGAGTTCTTGTTGTTGTGACCTTGAATTAGTGCAGTAGACTCTTAAGAAGCTTGAGTAAGAAGTTATTAATGTGCTCTTGTTAAGATTAATCTGTGGATAGGGAAATTCTTTACTAATGGTAATTGAGTAATGATGATTATGATTATGTTAGGCCAGTGTACTTTGAATCATGATACTAGCTAGAGGATGAGTAATTGGCTTCATTGAGGTAACTGGGGTTACTTTCCTAATTCCATGTATATGCCCATGATAATCTAATATTTACTACATATGTTTGATTTTGAGATGCCAAATGATTATTGACTATTTGAATTGTTATTGTGATTGGACCTTGTGAGTTTATGGTGGAGCTGTAGTATGGCTGCCATCCATGATGTATTTCGATCGGGCACCGAGTTGTGATCAGACCCTAGATGCACTGAGCCCTGGTTGTGCTCATTATGGAGTAGGTGCCGTGGACAGATCTCTCCTGGTGTTATTAACCATTAACATGTTATGTATGATTGCTGGTATGGGATAGTAGTCATTGGTAGCTCAACTAGTTCATTTGCAAATTGAATTGATGATTCTGGTATTGATGATATGAAATTGCATTGTATTGATCAATCTATACATATATATGGAATTTGCCTCTTGTTACTAAGATTGTATATCTCACTTCAATTGTGGGCTAACATTTTCAGGGATCGAACCTCTTAGTGACAAGGAGAAAATTAATGGAAGCTTATTATATGGTTTAGTAGTAGGTAGGTTTAGAAACTTGTCAAATTATATTTGTATAACTAGACTACTAGCTTTATGTAATTGCCGCATTGCATCGTGAATTGCCAAGCATAGGGACTATAATCATTTGATACATCATATGTCAATTTAAACTAGTGATGTATGGAATTTCTAATGTGACTTATGTTTGAATGGAAATGTGAGTAGTTTATGAACTCTTTGCTATCAATGATTTATAAACTCACTA
The DNA here is from genome assembly GCA_026724425.1 of Erythrophleum ivorense. NCBI lineage: Eukaryota > Viridiplantae > Streptophyta > Magnoliopsida > Fabales > Fabaceae > Erythrophleum > Erythrophleum ivorense. The sequence goes on from JAIUCV010000008.1 coordinate 29,713,046, forward strand.
GTTTATGGTGGCTAGAGGGTTAAGGATCCATGTTTGAGTTTTGAATGAGTAATGATAGATGTGTTAGGTAGATTAGGTAAAAGAAAGACACTAAATCTTTACAAACTAAGTTAAAGTGGCCTAGAGTGTTGCTAGAGGGGGAAATGGAAAGCATAGGATGAAATCTTAGGAGTCATAGGAACAGAAGGGATTTGGCCGAGACCAAAATTTAATTGGCCTCGGCCAAAAGCGACAAAGTTACCCAGGGAAGGTAATAGAGGGAATTGGCTGCTGCCAAAATTTAATTGGCCTTAGCAAAATGGTAACAGAGGGTAATTGGCCACAGCCAAAATTTAATTGGCCTCGGCCAAATGTGGTGAAACTGCCAGGGAAGACAACAAAGAGCAATTAGTTGTGGTCAACAGTGAGGTTAGCCGTGGCTAACTCTGAGAGGCAAGTCTAGGGATGTTCTAGAGGGTATTTGGCCTTAACGAAAGGGATATTTGGCTGTGGTGAAATGTGCAAAATTTGTGAAGGTGAAAGGAATTGAACCCGAGAGTAATTGACTACGTCGCGAGGGAATTTAGCCACGATGAAGGTGCTCATTTCCTTATATTCACCTAGAAACCTTAGTTTCTCTTATGTTAATACTAATGAATGATTTAGAAATACTTGTAGGAGGTTTTTGTGAGTTAGAATTGATAGATGGAAGAATCAAAGGCTCCTTATTGATGATTAAATTCACTTGCACATTTGAATAATTGTGGTTGTCTAATTAATGACCCTAATAACATCAAGGTTCAAATTTTCCTATATTTTTTGAATATAATTAGTTGTAATGATTTTCAACCTTGATTTATGATTATTAATTTCATACTTAACCTTAATTATGATGATTAAAAGTTAGGGTTGTTACATTTGAAATTTCTCTAAGCCTATTTTTAAGTCATATATGATGAATGAATATGAGAAGAAGCCTTGGAAAAAAATTAGAAAGCATAGAATGTGAGATAGTGCCTTATGTTCCATAATATGGCCTAAAGAAGCAACATGTAGTTAGGCTCTTGGTTTTGATTGTGTGATAACTCCAAGAGGCTTAAAAGGAGTTAAGAATCATGTTTGAAAGAAAAGAATGGAGCCTAGAATTTATTTGAAGGGTGTTGCTTCATTAGGTGCAATTATGGAACCATAATGAGGTTTATAGAGCAAGTTAGTGTCTAAGTGAGTAGTGTGGCCTTAGAATTAATTCCATGAACCTAATAGGCTTCCATAAATTGTGTTTAGGCTAAGAGAAAACTTCCCCACATTTTTGTGTGTGTGTGGCCGAAAAAGGGAGCTTGGATTCAGAGGAAAAAGTGTGTAATTGTGTACAAGGTAGCTCTCTCCACCTTCTCTCATGCATGGATATATGCTTAGCTTGCCTTGAATGTATATATGTGTATTTTTAAGCCATGAAAAGTGTTCTAGCATGACTTTAATTTCTTGGTGCCATGATATTACAATATACTCTTATATGATGTTTTTTTATGTGTGCTTGGCTTTGCTTGAGTGTGGTAAGGCCAAGAACCTTAGCCATAGTGAAGATGAGCCAAGAACCCATGAGATTGGTTTAGACAAAGCAAAGAGTCTCCCAAAAGCAAGATGGGCTCCCAAGAGTATGGTTGAGTCTAAGAATCTCTTAAAGAATGAGTGAGGCATTCTAACATTCACCAAAAATTGGATGAGGGCAATCTACTTGCTTGGCAAGCCTTTGTATGCTATGTATGACATTCTCAAATGATGAAAATGCTTCTTGAATGTTTGCACATGTCAACATGACCATACATGCATTTATGAGACTTGTTTGCATCCATTATATATGATTGAATGGGAGATAAGCTATTGGGATTCTTTGAATCTCATCCTCTTCTTTCCAATGTTCTAACATGCTAGGTAGGCCAAGAGAGCAAGGAGATGGAAGCCAACTACTTGAGAGATGAGAGTATGATATTGAAATGTATGAAATTTGCTTCTTTAAGGCCATCAAGGTGGCAAATGTTGTCATCTATGGTTGTATATGACCTATGACCTCTTGACCATGTGTAATTATGTTAATAAGTGATGTATGAATGAGAGTTGAAGTTGTATATATGAATATGCACATTTTGGTTATGTATTGACAAGTTTTCATTATGGAAGTATGTGTATAATTGCATGTGGCATAGCCAAAATGAGAGGCATGGAGTTTGGGACCATTTGGACAGCTCATACAAGTCTTAATTATACTTTTAGACTTGCCCAAGAGGTGCTAAACCCTAGGGAAAGCCATTTGGATATTTTGGTATCCCTTATGGAGCCAAAATTAACCAATTTAGAACCTTATGCCACTTTTTGTCCAAATGAGATCTTCTTGGTCTGAGATTTTGCATGCAATTATAGTTTATTGAGAGCTTTTGAAAAGATATGGAATAGACTTTTTGAAGGTCTAGAGAATATTTGATGAATTTTCAAAGTTGAGAAATTTTCTAGTTTTGGTCATGTCACTGTTCATACTGGTTCGAAAATAAAATCTGTCACACAGGGCACAAATGATGTCCAATTACCATAAAATTTTATACAGAGAAACTAGACATTTCTAGTGACTTGTGCTAACTAGAAGCACCTCATTTGGGTGTCTAGAGAGGGAGATATGAATTTTTAAAAATTTTGTCCAATATTAGGAACTCCAGTCGACCTCTGTTACTATTTATTAGATTTTAAGGTCTGGACGTGCCTGAGCTAGTCTGGAGTTATTTTTTTCTTCTAGCTAACATCCACAGCTTTCTAAATTGGTATCATTTGGTCGATTGGATTTTTTGGGATTAATTCAATATTTGTGAAATTTACTGCTGAATTCTATGATAACACTAATGGATAGCCTGACCTCTGGACCATTTCAAACGTCAAACATCCTTTTGTGTTAGATGTTATGGTCTGGACATATTTTTACTATGAATTAGACATCTATAGCTTTCCATGATGGCAAGAATGCATAGTTTTGATTTTTCTATAATTAGTTATGATTTTTCAAAGTTATGATAGAAAGGAGGTAAAATCTGGCCGAAATTATATGTGTCTATTTCATGCATTCCTTCAGGTTTCTTGAGATGTAGGCCACTTTTGATGATTCAAATAAGTTGTATTCATGTAATTAAATATAAGAATATGTTGTAAGAAATCACATGGTCCACTTGACACTAAATGAAATTTTTATACACGATACAACGTAAAGAAATGTATTATTTTGATGGATTTTTCTCATTTCCTTCATGGAATGTTTCGTGTGAGCATGCAAATGTGTAAGAAATGAGTTAGAAATATATGGTGTTACATTTATTGGTATCAAAGCAAAGTTTCAAGCTCTCTCAAATCGGATTTGGCTTAAAGATGTAGCAATAGGACTATATAAAAGGCTTGAATGGATAGGTAGAGCCTTATATTAAACATTTTGGGTGCGTGAAGATAGTTTGTGGCTTTGTTCATGATGAGTAAGTTGTCTGATGGTCTTAGAGTAGCTACTGGACACCAGGAAAGAGTGGCCTCTAAAGCAGCTTGAACAGAGTTAAGCTTAAGCAAAGATAAGGGATCTGACAGCAAGAGCTTGATAAGATGTGATAGCTCGCCGGGATCAATGGCAAGCTATAGATATAAATGATGAGAAATGATCTTATTGATAGGAAGAGGCTTGCTAGAGAGATTATGTGTGGCCTGATTCTTCCTAGTTGTTATAGTCAGACCATTTTGAGATATCTCGTGTAATCCAGAGACAAGTAGAATGTAGCACAATATGAGATGAGATTGCGACTACACGGGACTAATCTAGAGAGGAATGAGAAAGAGAGTTATCCCCTAGCCATAACACTCAAATGTCTAAATAAGTATTAGAGCCCAAAAAGCTAATTCCCTCAGGCCAAAAGTTAAGTTACAAGCTACACTTTAGAGCTCGACGACCCTGAGATGATAAGTAGTTATACATGAATAAAGCAAGAGGTAGAATCCTCTACCTTGATGATGGGCTAGATATAGAGGCAATAAGGTTTGGGTTAATAGCTAAAGATGAAAATCCCAATCTTTGAAAAAGCAAGCCAACCAGATGTCGTTAGCCATGGCCAATTAATTGCTTAGCCACAGCCAATTAGTCCATAAAGCAGCAAGGTAATCTAAAGAGTTCCTTACCACGGCTAATAAAGAACTTAGCTGTGGCCAATACTCAAACAAGAAAACTAAGGTGAACCCGAGACTGATTAGTCATAGTGAATGATATGTTAGCTACAACAAATGATAGAATGAATGCCTTGTTAGTCAAATCTAGGCTAACTTGAGGAATGAATTGATAAGGGATCAATCGATCCATAGAGAGTAGGAACCCTAGTATAAATAGAGAAAAAGAGTAATGAATAGTCACGAAAGGTTAGTAAGAAATTCGTGGGCCAAGTAGTTAAAACTGAGAAAAGAGCTTAACAAAGAGGAAGTTAGATATAGAGATAATGAGGTTGTTGAGACCTACCTATGAGGCATTGACTCCAACCTAGAGTGCTACCCAGTGAGACACTGAATGATAAAATATTAGTGTAGCCTCGAAATAATGTAAGATAATACTACCAGTAGTGAGGCACATAGTGAATGGCCTAGAAAAATATAGCTTATAGGTAACACCTACAGGTAAGTATGAGTAACCAGTAATAGAGACTCAAAAAAGAATGAGAACAATTAGTAAGCTACAAGTCCGATGAGATGGCTAGCCTAGGCTGAGCATAAGCTGAAGCCTGAGGAAGATGACCAGTAGTATCGTTCTAGGTGAGATATGTAAATGAAAGACTCAGTGAAAGTTCTCCCTAGATCAAGAAACAAAAGATGAGACATTCTAATTTGGGGAAACCACCCAGTAGTGGTTAGAAAATTCCCCTAGATACCCCTTGAGTCGTAAAGTATAGTAATAAAGGAAGCAAGGAAGAGCTGAGAAACTAGCTATAGAAAAGATGTCTTTGCTTTAGTTATGATTAGATGAGTAAACTGAGCCAGAGAGGTAAACAGATAGGAGTCCAATAATTAGTTAGACGCGCTTCCTAATATAAGAATAATATAGGGTTAAGGCATGTGTATGATTAGAGCACCCAGTAGAGCATAAACTTTTAGTAAGGTAAAATCCAGACAGTGAAAGTATGTATCTTGGATGGGGTTAGTAAAACTTTAGAATAGTATACTGTGCTCCTGGGGATGAGGCTAAAGAGGTTAAATAGAGAGAAAGCCTAGCTCTAATATAAAGGTAGAAATAAGCTAAGACAGACAGTTAGTGCCTTAGTACCCTCAAGGAAAATCGAGGGAACTAGAGACTGCCTAAGGAGGCGAGCCTCATTTTATGTAGAGAAAGAGTATAAGCCAAGAGTGCCATAGAATGAAATTCCTGGGATTATATGAAATAAAATCCTTCTTATCAAGGGATGGTCTAGCTTAGAGTAGAGTAAGAGTATGAGAGAAAAATAGACCCCCTTGATGTTACAGAGAATAAATAAGTAGAGGAACCCAAGAAAAGTACAGGTGCTCTTAAGCGTAGAGAAAACCTGAACTGGCAACAGAAATAGCTAGTAGTAGAACATGCTTTTACCAAAGTAAGGGAATAAGAAAGGCAGAAAGAGAAAATATGATAGTGTTCAAGCTGAGAACATAATAGATTGAGAATAGATATTCAGTTAATATGCTTGAATACTTAAGAAAGCACACTTGTCCTTGGCATAGATTCCCTAATAGCATAATACTACTCGAAGAAAAAAAAAAAATTTGTCAGGCAATGCAAAGAGATCGCAGGATGTAGTAGAGGAAGAATCCTACTTTCCCTGAGTACTCTACGAGAATAGGACAGATAAAGAAAAGTAAGAGAGGGATACTTTAGATTATTGGAAAACTTGCAATATACAAGTGATAGTGGTTTTGAGCTCAGCCATAAGGCACCCGTGTATTAGTGTTTGATGTTATGGCTTGCTTGCAACAATGGTTACACGATATTAGGCTTGATCAACCTAATAGTAATGTAACTCGAGTGCATAGTAAATGACGACATCAATCACTAAAGTGTCCTGATAATCAAAAGGCATCCTAGTTAGTTAAAGAATGAGATAACTTAGAAAAAAGAGATAAAGGGATTCTAGTAATATCATAATGGTGAGAAAAACATGTAGAAAGGAATCCCTAGTAAAGAATGTTTAGATCCAGATAGCATGAGTTTAGTATGTATGATCTGAGTCCCTTATAGTACATGTAAATGAAATGAATAAGGACCAATACATAGCCTCTCTCCTGCCATAAATGTTAACCACACTCAAAATGTGAGATGCCTCGGTGCTAAGGCACTCAATAGTAGCATATGGGCATAGTTGAAAAATGCAGGATATGAGAGGAAAAGATAGACAAGTACGGTTAGAGTAAGAAAAGAAAGCCCAAGAAAAAGGGGTTAAAGTGGGAACCTGAAGATCCCATAGGGAGCAATGAATGAATATTAAGATGCTTCTAAGTATCAGCTTGATGAAATCTTAGAGAATCAGATGACATAGAATCTACTTCGCACGAAGAGCATGATGTATTTCTGAGTTAGCCTCAATTATTATGAGTGATAGTTACTAGACTTAGTGAGTATATGTATTTTACTATCAGATACAGTGATCTTAGGGTTTGACATCTCCTAGAGATGGATCAAAGTAGATCCTAACATATCATAGCGGGTTGCAGCAGACCCTAGTAGGGCTTTGAGAGATCGCATTAGACCTGAGGTCACAGTACATCCCACAGAGTTACAGAGAGCCCTAGCCACAGCATGATAGTTCTCTGGTGAGATGATGACCTGAGATAGTTTTACAGAATAGTTAGTTTCAAAGACCAGTGCAGTTTCAGCTAGCTTTTGTCTCAGCGACCAAAAGCCTCCTGAGTTTGGTAGACTGTTGCTACAGAGATATGAAGGCTTTACTCAAATAGTTAAACCATTGACTAGATCTTTTTAGAGATGAGCATAGTGTATAGGATGAGGAAAGTAAAAAAGTAACTTTCCAGAGTTAGAGCCAAATGAACCACTACCTAGCTGACATTTTCCTTAACCTAGGGATAGAGAGATCCCCCACATGCTAGCTTATGTATTCAGAAAGGGGTCAGGTGCAATTTTACATGAGGTAAATGGTACAGTATATCTCTGGTAAGTAAAACTGTGAGAATAGCTAGTATCCCATCAAAGCCCAACAGTGGTTAGTAATAGTAGCTCTTTGGTGCCAATATAAGACATACATGTTAGGCCTATCAGTATTAAATTAAGGGACTATAAAATGCCACTGTAAGTAAGCAAAGAAAGTGAGAAAAAGTGCCATCCTATAAAGACAAATGTAGTAGTAAACAAAAAAATAGGGATAATTAAAAGCGAAAACTCCTCAAAGGAGTTGTAATCTCAGTAAATAATTGAAACGTGAGGCCTGTGACAGAAATAATGTGAATTGTAATCCTGGGATGAGCTAGTAAGAAAGAACGCAGAGATAAACAGTGGACGGTACATGTAAATAAGTAAGCAGACAGACAGAAACCTCTGATTGCTGTAATGATCAGAAAAGATGATGAGACGTTATGAGAAGCCATTGAGAGAGGATACGGGAGATGTGATATGAAATAAATTACCTCCCAAGATATGTAAATGAGTCCATTAAAAGAAACATTAATCCTTGCGAATGGGCTAACATTAACCCGATATGATTAGTAAACTCTCCTAGGATAGGCCTCAAGAGTTAGAAATTTCTTTCCTTATGAAAAAAATTAGCTAGTACATTATAGTAGTAGAGCTCTTATTAAGAGCTAGTATGAAAATTCCCTGGCTGAGAGAAAATTCAAACGAGTGAAATCACTGAGAAAAGTGTATAGGGCCATGAAGAAGGGAAAGAAAAGAGTAGTTAGCTAGAAAAGAAAAGAGTAAAAGAAAATGTATCCTAAATTTTAAGAACAAAATTTATTTAAGGGGGGAGAAATGTAAAATCCAGTTCTCTGAAAACGAGAGAAAATGTGAGAAACGTAATATACGATTTCTCCGTAAACGAACAAAACTCACTAGATACAAAAGGAAGTCACTTGAAATGATGTAGTTAAGGTCCTGAAAAATTTGGAAAGCATTCTAGACACCTAAAAATGAGAATTCCAGGTTCAGACAGAAAGAAAAATAGAGCTTGAATGAAGAAATAATTTCTTATGGAAAATTTACGAAACATAGTGGCATTTTTGTAATTTTGAGTAAATTTTGGAATTCACACAGGAGGGCTTTTTAAATGAAAGTTTTGAGTTCTCCAGGGTCCTCAGAGGCTCTGAAAATCATGGGAAGGCCTGGGACAGCTAAAGCCCCTCAGATAGATGTTTTCCAGTGTCAGTGTGCCTGAACTTTAACAAATTCATTCGGGAAGGTTTTAGCTCCGACTTAAGTGATTCCAAAGGCATTTTACTAAATTGGGAACCTAAATTTCATAATGGAAAAGATGGTTCTCAAAAGGGAGCTAAAACAAAGGAAAAACGAAAATGCCAAGGACGAATGGCAAAATGAGAATTTTTGAAAAGTGTAACTTCCTCCCACTTATATATATAATGCGCCCTTCTTTTCCCTTCATTTTGCATGACCAAGTTCTGCCCAAAACTAGAGGAAAACCCTTGGGAGAGTGGCGCACAAGAGGGAGGCAAAGAGGAGGAGAAACTAAAGGTTTAAGATATGGAAATCTAATAGTTTTTCATGCTCTTTCTCTTCCAAACCTTTTCTTCTTCTTCATTCTCCTTTATTTCCTATAATTATAATGAAGTATATGGATCTATTTTGAAGGAGAAATTGAGGAAAAATTCGGATTTGAAGAGAGGAGCTCAAAGAACATAAGATTCAAGTGAGAAAAAGCAAGAAAATAAGGTAAATCTTGCATCCCATGGTAGCTACTCTTCCCCCTTTCTTATCCATATTTCTCCCCATGTATATAGATGCTAGAGGGCTGGAATTTTGAGTGGAACCAAGGGGTGAATTCCATAAATTTAAGGGAGGAGAGTAAGAATATGCAAAGAAATTCAAGAAAAGGCCATGGAATTTCAAGGTGCAAAACCTAGGGTTTCAAGTGCACCTTGTAAAATCTGATTTTATATGATTATTCCTAGGCTTAAATAAGAGTTTAAATGAGCTCCTAAGATCCCTAAAAGTCTCCCCATGTGCTTTCTCCATCAAGAAAACAAAGCAAAGTCTATGAAGCTTTAATTCCTCCATAGCCTTGGCCTAAAGGGGTTAAAGTAGCTAGGGAGAGTTTTAAATTTCTCTAAGTCCATTTTTTAATAATATATGATAAATGAATATGTGAGGAATCCTTGGAAAAAATTTAGAAAGCATAGAATGTGAGATGGTGCCTTATGTTCCATAATATGACCTAAAGAAGCAACATATAGTTAGGCTCTTGGTTTTGATTGTGTGATGACTCCAAGAGGCTTAAAAGGAGTCAAGAATCATATTTGAAAGGAAAGACTGGAGCCTAGAATTTATTTGAAGGGTGTTACTTCATTAGGTACAATTATGGAACCATAATGAGGTTTATAGAGCAAGTTAGTGTCTAAGTGAGTAGTGTGGCCTTAGAATTAATTCCATGAACCTAATTGGCTTCCATAAATTGTATTTAGGCCAAGAGAAAACTCCTCCACACTTTTGTATGTGTGTGGCCAAAAAAGGGAGCTTGGACTCAGAGGAAAAAGTGTGTAATTGTGTACAAAGTAGCTCTCTCCACCTTCTCTCATGCATAGATGTGTGCTTAGCTTGCCTTGAATGTATATATGTGTATTTTTAAGCCATGAAAAGTGTTCTAGCATGACTTTAATTCCCTGGTGCCATGATACTACAATATGCTCTTATATGATATTTTTTATCTGTGCTTGGGTTTGCTTGAGTGTGGTGAGTCGAAGAACCTTAGCCATGGTGAGGATGAGCTAAGAACCTATGAGATTGGTTCAGACAAAGCAAAGAGTCTCCCAAAAGCAAGATGGGCTCCCAAGAGCATGGTTGAGTCCAAGAATCTCTTAAAGAATGGGTAAGGCATTCTAACATCTACCAAAAATTAGGTGAGGCCAATCCACTTGCTTGGCAAGCCTTTGTATGATATGTATAACATTCTTAAATGATGAAAATGCTTCTTGAATGTTTGCACATGTCAACATGACCATACATGCATTTATGAGACTTGTTTGCATCCATTATGTATGATTGAATGGGAGATGAGCTATTAAAATTCTTTGAATCTCATTCCCTCCTCTCTAATGTTCTAACATGCTAGGTGGACCAAGAGAGTAAGGAGATGGAAGCCAACCACTTGAGAGATGAGAGTATGATATTGAAATGTATAAAATTTGCTACTTTAAGGCCATCAAGGTGGCAAACATTGTCATCTATCGTTGTATATGACCTATGACCTTTTGAACATGTGTAATTATGTAAATAAGTGATGTATGAATGAGAGTTAAAGTTGTGTGTATGAATATGCACATTTTGGTTATGTATTGGAAAATTTGAAGTATGTATATAATTGTATGTGGCATAGCCAAAATGAGAGGTATGGAGTTTGAGACCATTTGGGCAGCTCATACAAGTCTTAATTATGCTTTTAGACTTGCCCAAGAGGTGCCAAACCCCAAGGAAAGACATTTGGACATTTTTGGTATTCCTTATAGAGCCAAAATTGACCAATTTAGAATCCCATGTCACTTTTTATCCAAATGAGCTCTTCTTGATTTGAGATTTTGCATGTAATTAGAGTTTTGTTGAGAGTTTTTTTGAAACCTAAAGAACAGAATTTTTGGAGGTCTAGAGAATATTTGATGAATTTTCAAAATTGGAAATTTTTTTGATTTTGATCATGTCATTGTTCATACTACTCCAAAAATGAAATCTATCACACTGGGTTCAAATGATCTCCAATTGCCATGAAATTTTATACAAAGAAACTACATATTTCTAGTGACTTGTACCAACTTGAAACACCTCATTTGGATGTCTAGAAAGGGAGATATGAATTTTTAAAAATTTTGTCCAGTATCAGGAACTCTAGCCGACCTCTATTACTATTTGATTAGATTTTGAGGTCTGGGTGCACCTGAGCTAGTCTGAAGTTATTTTTTCCTCTAGCTAACATCTATAGATTTCCATATTAGTATCATTTGCATCAATTGGATTTTTTTGGAATTAATTGGACATTTTTGAAATTTCCTGCAGAATTCTGTGACAGCACCAGTGGACAGCCTGACCTCTGGATCATTGCGAATGTCAAATGTCCTCTGTGTTGGATGTTATGATTTAGAAATATTTTTAGTATATAGTAGACATCTTTATTTTTCCATAATGGCTAATAATTTATGATTTTTATTTTTATATAATTAGTTATGATGTTCCAAAATTATGACAGAAAGGAGGTAAAATCTGATCGAAATTATATGTGTATATTTCATGCATTGCTTTGAGTTCCTTGAGATGTAGGCCACTTTTTATGATTCAAATGAGTTGTATTCATGTAATTAAATATGAGAATATGTTGTATGAGATCACATAGTCCACATAACACTGAATGAAATTTTTATACACGACGCAACACAAAGAAATGTATTATTTTGATGGATTTTTTTCACTTCCTTCATGGAATGTTTCATGTGAGCATACAAATGTGTATGAAATGAGTTAGAAATATATGGTGTTACATGAAACATACATACACACATTCAAAGATAGATAAACATCCATTCATGCATGAGAGACAGAAGAGAGAGTTGTGTTGGTGACAAATGCACACTTTTTCTTTCAAGAATGCTTCCTCTCCCTCAGTCACACACTCACAAGGATGTGAGACTCAGTTCCTTTGCCCTAGATACATAATATGGAAGCCAATTACACTCTTGGAACAATTTCTAAAGGTACAAATTCATTTCAAAAGCTAAATGGTTCTTGTAACACCGTGATTCTATGACTCATCTCATATCATATGTAGGCTTATTTCCACGACCTCAAGAAAAAGTCATAGAAAAATATAATTAAATTGCATTACATCATGGATAATTTTTTTTATTCAGTATTTTGTGGGCCATATGGACTCATCCATTTCATTCTCACATTTAAATACACAAATATAACTCATAACAAGCTCAGGAAGTGGCATAGAACTCGTGCAAATTAATGGTATACTCAAAAACATAGTGTGCAGCCTCGGGTAGGATTTCTAGATTCTATGCCTGAAATTTGAAAAATCATAACTAATTCTAAAAAACTCAAAATTAGGCATATTATAACATTATGGAAAGTTACAGATGTCTACTTTATGGTAAAAATAAACTCAGACTAGAACAGAGGCTGCTAGCTATGGAAAATTAATGGAACAGTACCAAAGGTCGACTATCATTACTTTACTATCCTCCAACTTCAAAAATTCATATCTCTTGGCTTAGAGGTCCAATTGGGCTGATCTTGGTTAGTTACAAAAACCTTATCATGTCTAGTTTATTCTTGTAAAATTTCATGAGCATTGGACATCATTTGCCCCATGAACAATATAGCCCAAGTTTCTGACCATATGAACAGTGTCTACATCAGTTCAATAGAAAAATTTCAGCTTTAAAAATTCATAATTAATTCCACAGAGAGCTCCAAATAACTTGGTCTTTGGCTTCCCAAAAAGGTCTGGTTATTATCTATATGTGTGCCAAATTTCATGGGCAAATTCATTCCTTTGGTTAGATCTTGACATTGTGTTGTGAAATGGTCATTTTTAAGTCTTACAAAGGGTCCAAATGGTCCATTTTAAGCTGCAAGGAAACCATGACCACTTGAGCATGTGGGAATGCACCAAAATGACATTCTAAACTTGTCTCAAAGGTGCATAAAACCTAGATTTCTCAAACTCACTCATCCACCCTAAGATATACACAAGAATGTATATGTATAGTCTTGCCATTCCATACCCAAATCATGTTATATCATGCATATGGCATTGATTCTCATTCATACATCATATATATGAGTATTTACACATGTTCAAATGATTACATAACAATTCCATCATATGCCATTGGTATGGCTACAAAAGAGATAAAACTAGACACTTTGATGTCAATCTCTTATCTCCCAGCTTGGTGGCTCCCATTACTTTGCTCATTTGGTCCACCTAGCATGTTAATGTTGGGAATTTAGGGATATGTAGTGAAAATTTAAAATCCTGAATCCATCAATGTCATTTAAATCAGATAGAACTAGAAATATTTACCTTTGTTATGCAATATTTCTTTCTCTATCAGATCTCAGGAACTGATCTTTATATCTGCTCCCTCTACTAGTATTCACACGAATGGTTACTCAACTTGAACGGCGTGCTAGTGCCTCTGACCAACGTCTATACACGTTCTTGGTAGAGAAGACACTCTCCTCTTTCTCTCTCTAGGGGACCCTGTATAGTATCCATACATTGTTTGTACACTTTCTCTCTCTAGGTTTTTTTTCTTTTTTCTTCTTTTTGTTGTTCTGGAAAACCCTAGCCTCCTCTTTTTTATTATAGAGGTATCTCATTAGGGTTTTAGATATATTTGATTAATTTAAAATATATTATTTTAAATCAAATCTTAATTAAATATATTAGTTTAAATTTAAGTCTATCTAATAGATTAAATCTAACCAATTATTTAATCTAAATCTAGAACTGAATTCAAATTTAATTTATCTCATAAATTAAATTTAAATTAACATATTAGTTTAAATTTAAATCTATCATATAGACTTGAATTTAAAATTAATTGATTTAAATTAATTAAAGGATATATATATTTTGAACATATAAATATATATATGTTTCTAATTTTATAAATTATATATATATTTATTTATAAAATTCTTTCACCCTAGATTAAACGTGACATTCATTGAATCTAGATGCAATTTCAGATTCAATAAATTTGGACATTCTTGCTCAAATTGACTCGTTCTTGTGTAGGACCCTATAAGCCCATTTGACATTGGTAGTGGACTAATATCACTATTTAACCTACAAGTCATAAGCGGCCTCTAGCAATACATTATGACTACCCAAATCATATAGGGATCGGTGATCTAATGCAACCTATCATATAACCCTATCACATCCTTTTTGTCACATGATATTTAGATCAAGTATGAGGCATAGAAATGTCATCCTCATCTTACTTGATCGTTGCTTTCTCAATCTACGTGCAGACTAACAGTACAAATGGAAACCCTTCCATTCGAGCATGCCCATGCATTTCTTAGTCTTACTATCGAGAGGCCCAAAGATATCTTTTTATTAATTAGAAGGACAAATCTTATCTTGACTACTTATCTTCTTCTACATGAATTCTATTATGCCCGATCACAGCTTTTATGATCATCCGATTAAAGATGACTTTTGACTATGCCAAAAATAATGTTCTTCATGTTGGAAACTATGGTGATCTCAAGTCTAAGGGCTCGGTGACACGGTTATATATAAGATATGCTTATAACTTAATCCATGTAGCTATCTCATGATGGGTCGATCCAACATCTTGTTCCCTAACAAGTGCCTATGATTTTGATTAGTATCTTTATACATGATTAACATATAATCATCAATCAAAATCATACTAGTCTTAGTTCATCATCATTCCCACAATGATGATCGACTAGGGATATTTAGGATAATCAATATGATTTATCCAATGATATTATTATATAGAACATGCAAAAATATAATAATGTAATAAAAGAAAACTCTTATTTCTTAATAAAGTACAATGTTTGTAATACAATGATTGATCTAAGGCACAATCTCCAATAGTTAAGACATTGAAGAGGAGGGAATGAGATTTAAAGGATCTCAATAGCTCATCCCCCTTTCAATCACACATAAAGTATGCAATACAAGCCTTGAAAATGCATGCATGAGCATAATGGCATGTATGATCATTTAAGAAGCATTCTTAGCATTTGAATAAGTCATACAAAACATACATAGGCTTGCCAAATAAGTGGCCTCACCCATTCTCTAATAGATTTTGGACTTGCCTCACCTACTTTCTCTAAGAGGTTTTGACTCAACCTTACTCTTAGGAGACTCTTTACTTTGCCTTAACTAATTTTAAGGGTTCTTGGCTTCCCCACACTCAAGCATACCAAAGCAAGCATATAAAATATCATTTGAATGCATAAAACATCATTATGGTACCATGGCATATGAAATCATACTAGAAAACTTTTCACGGCTTAAAACACACATACACACATTCAAAGACAAAGTAAGCACACATTCATGCATGAAAGAAAGAGGAGAGAGCTACTTTTGCCATATTTGCATACTTTTTTCCTTGAACTTAGTTCCTCTCCCTTAGCCACACACTCACAAGAAGGTGGGATGTGTTTCCTTTGGCCTAGACACATAATATGGAAGCCAATTATACTCTTAAACCAAATTCTAAAGCCATACATTCACTAAAAAAGCTAAGTAGTTCATATGGCTCTTTTATGGTTTCATAATGCACTTAATGAAGGACCCTTAAGAAAACATCATCTTGGCTCCATTTTCTCCATTCATTTATGATTCTTGACTCCATTTAAATCTTTTGGAGTTATCATACAATTAAATCAAGGAGCCTAGCTAAGTGTTACTTCTTTAAGTCATAATATGGAACCTATGATACCATCTCACTATCCATGGCTTCTAAAATTTTTCCAAGGCTTCTTCTCATACTCTCCTATCATACATGATGCAAAACTAGGCTTGGAAGGAATTAGAACACTCCCTAGGTGGATTAACCCTACTTGGCCAAGGCTATGCTTCCGTATGGCATCAATAGAGTTGTTTTAATTTCTTTGATGGGAGAAGCATGTGGGAGGCTCACTTGGTGTCTTAGGAACTCATATATACTCTTAGACAACTTAAATTACTACTAGGAAGCTTCATCTTAGCCTAGGTGTAACTAAATCTCTAAATTCCATAACCTACATTCTAAAACTCCCTTTTCAATTCTAGTTGTATATTCTTAATCCTTACATTCCATAACCTTTGTTTCCATCAAAACCACATAAAGAAAAACTCTCTTCCTCTTTCTCTCTCTAGATCAAAGCTTAAATGGCTTAGAAATATAAGATTTTGCAAGTATTTCAAGTAAAGTCTTACCTTAAAATAAAGCTATCTTTGCGTAGATTATTTTTCATTGATTGATTTCTTGAAAAGAGTTTCTTTTTTGCTTGGGTTAGACCTAAATTTTCAAGTCTTCAAGAAAAGAAAACCACCATTAGAGAGCTCTTAGAGAGAGGAACAACTTTCCTAACTGGCGCGGGATGAAACTGGGTTGTTTACTTACCTAAATGGAAGCTTAAACTTCTTCTCTCTCTCCCTTCTTAATGTCATGCCATGGCTGCTCAATTTTCTACAAATGGAAGCTTGGAGAAGGTAATGAGGCATAATCTTACTTAAGAAGCCTCTTTCATAATTTTTTAAAATGACCATTTTGCCCCTACACGCCTGTTTGCTCTATGTAGGCTCATTTTAACTCCTTTTTTAGAACTGTCTTTTCCATCATAAAATTTAGGTACTCTAATTCATAAAATACCTTTAGTTTCATCCAAATTGGATTTAAAACTCTCTCGAACGAATTGGTCAAATTTTGGGTCAACTGACAATGGAAAACATCCATCGAAAGGGTTTTAACTGAGGTCCTCTAATTTTATAAAATACCTTTGGTTTCATCCAAATTGGATTTAAAACCCTCCTAAATGAACTGGTCAAATTTTGGGTTAACCGATAGTGAAAAATGTTCATCAAAGGGGTTTTAACTGTTCTGGGACTTTTCATAGTTTTTAGGGCCTCTGAGAATCCTAGAGAATTCAAAACATTCTTTTAAAAAGCCCTCCTGTAAGAATTCCAAAATTTGCTTAAAATTACGAAAATGTCATTATATTTCGTCAACCTTTCATTGAAATTCATTTCTTCATTCTAACTCCATTTTTCTTTCTGTTTGAACTTAGGATTCTCATTTTTAGGAGTCTAGAATGCTACTTAAATTTTTTGGGACCTTAACTAATTTATTTCGAGAGACTTCCTTTTGTATCAGTGAATTTTGTACATTTACAGAGAAATCGTAGGTTATGTTTTTCATGTTTTCTCTCATTTTCAAAGAACTAGATATTACAATTCTTATGGCGTATTTATAGTTCCATAATGAAACTAATGAAGTAACCTTAGGAAAACATAATCTTGACTCCATTCTTGCCATCCATTTATAACTCTTGACTCCTTTTAAGCCTCTTGGAGCCATCACACAATTAATTTAAGGGGCTTAGTTAAGTGTTACTTCTTTAAGCCATAATATGGAACCTATGATACCATCTCACTATGCATGACTTCTAAAATTTTTTCAAGGCTTCCTCTCATCCTCTCCCATCATATATGACTCAAAACCAAGCTTGGAATAAATCAAAACTACCCCTTGGTACTTCTTCTAGCCTAGGAAGAACCTATGCACCAAGAGAGCACCAAGTGAGTTTGTTTTGTTTTCTTGATGGAAGATGCATGTGAGAAGCTTTCTGGGGATCTTAGGAGCTCATCCAAACATCCATTTTGGCCTAGGAACTCTTGCATCAAAACAAAATTTTTGTGAAACACTTGATACCCTAACTTTTCTATCTTAAAATCTAATGGTTGCTTTGTTGTTTTCTTTGTATATTCTTGTTCTTCTCACTCATTTTCCTAAGATTCACTCTTTGTTTGGCTAGAAATTCAACCCCTATTGGCTGGTCTTATACGGGGTGAAACATACACAAGAGAAGGAACAAGAAGAATCAAGCATAAAAGTAGCAAAAAACCTTGGGTTCTTGGCTTTCTTTCCTTGCTTTTCACTTTGCTTGGCTTCCTCTCCTTAAATTCAAATTTTCCTCTTTAGGTCTAACCTCAAGACAGACCCAAAAACTTTAATAAATCCATGGGAAAGAAGAGAAGGAGAAGGAGAAGGAGAAGAAATTTGTTAAGGATAAACTAAGAAAAACTATGAAAATTCATACCTTGCTCTTGCTTTTTCTTCTTCCTCTCTCTCCTTCCTTGTACACGTCACTCCCTTGGTCTTTCCTCTAGTTTAGGGAAAAAATGAATGAACTAAGTGAGGAGAAGAGTGGGCCGTGGGGTATATATAGGTAGGTTTACAAGAATTGTTTCCAAAAATTCTAATTATGTTCCTTAATCTTGGCCTTGGTTTAATTTTTGTTCTCGGTTTGTTTTAGCTCCTTTTTTAGAACCATCTTGTCCATCATAACATTTGGGTTCTCAACCTTATAAAATGTCATTGGAATCACTCAAATTAGAGCTAAAACCTTCTCGAACGAAAAGGTCAAAGTTTGGGTCAACCGACATTAGAAAACATACATTGGAGGGGTTTTAAGAATCTCGGGGTTTTTCATAATTTTTAGGGCCTCTAAGAATCCTGAAGAACTCAAATTTTCTATTTAAAAAGATCTCCTATAGGAATTCCAAAATTTACCCAAAATTACAAAAATGTCATTATGTTATGTAGCTATTTTGTTAATTTCTGTCTATTTATTTTAGCCTCTGTTTCAGGGTACCTCTAGCATCCTAAATTCATTATCTTATGTCTAGATCATTATTCTAAATTTGTTGAACCTTAACTAATTCATTTTAGAGGACCTACTTTGAAAAAATATATGTTTTCGTCGTTTTTACGAAAATTGAACATTACAAGGTCCCAAAGAGCATTTCGCCGTAATGCAAAAAAGGTAAGTCGCAATGTAAGGTGTAAAATTTCAGTTTCAAGTCATAGTAGCCACTTATGTCATGGCGCAAGCATACCAAGTCATGACAGAAATCTCTAAACTTGGTTTTTAGGTTATAGTAACCAATTTAGCCGTAGTGGAGAAGGTCTAAGTCATGGCGATGGTTTCTAAACTTTTATTTTTGACTTAGAAACCTTGAATTTCACTATGTTAAGGTTATGTAATGACTTGTGAGCATTATAAGAGGATTTTGTAAATTGAAAATTAGTAGTAACATGTATTAAAGGTTCCTAATTGGAAACTAAAATTTCTTATGGAGTTAAATAGTTATGATGGTTTCTCTAATAACCCTAATGATATTAAGGTTCAAATTTCTTCACTTTTTCCTAATCTGATTAATTGTAATGATTTTAGACCTTGATTTGCAATCATTAACAATATAATTAAGCCTAATCATGGTAATTAAGAAATAGGATTGTTGTATATGATATCAGAGCAATGGTTCAGGAAAGCCATGTTAATTTAAATTTTATGGTTAAAAACTTGGCAATCATGATGCATATTCAACCTAGTATTAGCTCAAAGGAGTAGCTGATTATGTGAACATGCTTTTGTTGTTCTTTACCTCTATAAAAGAAATATAAAGGGACAATGACATGAGGCTTGTAGCAACTATTAAAACTAATGTTTCTTGTAATTAATATGAAAGAAAACCCATTTTGATAAGTATGCCTCTAGGAATAATGGAATACAATAAGATCTTATTTCATGTTGCTTCAATAACACTGATTTTGAGACTTAAGGTTGTTAGTGCCAAATGGAAGTCTAGAATTTTACCCTTCTATTTTTTAAGTTTAGTTATTGGTTTTAATTTAGACAATCAACCGATTAAGGCTTGTTACTGATTGGCTATGTAGTAGATACACCAGTCACTCGCTATGAGGCATTAGTTGACTGAATGAATGAAACTAGTAATTAATGAGGATGATGAATAGAGCTACTAATAGTATTTGTGACTAGTTGACTGCCATATACTAAGCAAGTTGATTGGGTACGGCCAACCAGTTGACTGACCTATTGAAGAAGTTAATTGATCATAGCAAGAGTAGCAATTTTATACCTAGGTAAAATTCTAAGCTTTTTAAAGGCCATCTAGAGTGATGTTGAGGACTTAAAAGGCAATAGTACAAAGTAAAACACTTGACTAGCTATAAAGGCCTTATGGAAGGGTAAGATATAAGCCTTACTTATGATCGAGAAATTAACAATGAAAGTTTAGGAACTAGTGTACAATAAATTAGTATGATGGACTAAAAATATTTGAGGTGATGTACAATCCATGATAAGTTAGAATTATGTAAGCTTTGAAAGGTCCCCAAAGCTGAGGCTTTATTGGTATAGAGGTTTTAACCCACTTGATTGATTCTAGTTAATAAAGAACACAATTACTTAATCCTAGCTACCATAATTTGGGCCTAATGAATAAGGGCATTAAGAGCTCAAGAACATTTGAAATAGTTTCTTTAAACTATATTGAGGTGAGTAAGCTACCTTTTGTTGGTAATAATGAGGAAAGAGGAAAAGAAGCCTTTAAAATTATGAAATCCATTTCTGAATAAGGAATAGCGACTTCAAAGTAAGAGATTAAAAGAGATAATGCTTTGAAAGGAAACTTGGGAGTGCCAAAGTTCCTCTCTTAGTATAGGAGAGAAAAAAATTAGGATAAGGGGAAGATAACCCCCTAGTGTAATAAGGTCGAAGTGTGCAGGCACGTGGTGCTTATGCGTATTATCTCTTTTGTGTGATTTAGTTTACTTATGCTATGTGTTGACATGCAGTTGGGTGGTGGTTAGAGGCACTTTACGTGCATAATACACTCTGAGAGTGTAAGGTAAGATTTTACAGCACTTTGATGCTAGAGGCATGTGGGACATCTTCATTTTCCAACGCTTCAATGCTAGAGGCATGTAGGGCATGCCACTTATCATATGATTTGATGAGTTTTAACCACCAAATTGGCATCAAACTAGACTAAGTAGGCTTTCTACCTAAAGGGTAAATAGGAGATCTTGATGATATGGATCCACCTAAGAAGAGAATAATTAGTACCCTTATGCACACTTATGCTTGAGATACAATCATCATAGAGTGATGGGCATGTTTATGGCCATAGGCAAGAATTGCCAAGTAGTATTAAAGGCAAAGTCTAATTCCACCATCAATAACCTTCTTGTCATGTATCATGCATGGTGTGATTAAGGGGATAGGGACAATATTGGGAATCTGAGATAGACCAGTATTCACCCTAGTGGTAAAACTCCCTAACTTTGAAAGGGAACTCCCTAATCCAAAATAATAGCTTTCATAAGAAAATGAGAAATGGTAGTAATGTAACCAAGTCACACCGTGATAGTGGAACCTTAGTGAAATGATTGACAAGGAAGAATTAATCACTAAATGGAGATGATACTACAAACCTATCATTTAGAATCCCTACTTGATCTGTTGATAATTGGGGAATGTTTGATAATAAAAAGACTCACTAAGTCTCCTTATTCTATTAATTTAACTACTAACAGTCAGGCATGCATTGAGGCCTAAGAACTTTTAAATGAGTGAAAGAGTTAGTTGTGCTTGACACATATCATTGTATAAGGACGAAAACTATCATATCATCACATACTATATGCTATAACTTACTATCAAAAGACCTTGTACTTAGTGTCAGAAAACCTTATTGGCAAGGTTTGGGATTCCACATTACTAAATACAAGATCATGTTGATAAGATCCTGAACCTTGTTGACAACATATTATCTCATTACTCTTTAAGAATGATTTATGAATTTCTAAATTAGAGAATAAAAAAAAACCTAGTTGTATAAAAGAAAGCTCGAGAGAATTTGGAGCATCGCGGAAAAGGGGAAGAAGTATGCTATTTGAAGTATGATTATTGTAATACCGTAATTTCCTAACTTATCTTATGTCATTATCATGCTTCACATCATGCATTTCATGAAGGAGCAAGGAAAAAGGACATAAAATAATGAATTTCCCATCGTTGCGCTATGCATAAATTTTTTTATTCGAAGTCCCATGGGCCATATGGACTCATGTATCACATTATCATATTTAATTACATGAATACAAATCATTTGCATCATAAAATGTGGCCTACATCTCAAGAATCAAAAGGGGAAGCTTAAAATATGCATATTAAAATTCAATCAGATTTGGCCCCTTTTCTGACCAAATTTTGAAAATTTATAACTAATTCTAGAAATATCTAAATTATGCATTCTTGGTCATTCTAAAAATCTATGGATGTCTACTTCATACTAAAAATATCTCCAGACTATAACATCTACCACAGAGGATGTTTGACATCCGAAAATGTCCAACGATCAAACTGCCACTAATGCTATCATAGATTTCTACAGCAAACTTTGAGAATTTCCAATTAATTTCAAAAAAAATCCAATCCATACAAATTATACCAATATAGAAATCTATGGATGTTAGCTAGAGGAAAAAAATAACTCCAGACCAACTCAGGTACGCCCAGAGCTCAAAATTCAATAGAACAGTAACTGAGGTAAGTGAAGCTCCTGATATTAGATAAAATCTTTAAAAATTTATATCTCCCCCTCTAGACCTCTAAATGAGGTGCTTCAAGTTGGCACAAGTCCCTGGAAATATCTAGTTTCTTTATATAAAATTTTGTAGCAATTGGACATCATTTGAGCTCTATGTGACATATTTGATTTTCGGACCAAATGAATAGTGTATCAAACCAAAACCAAAAAATTTGCCAATTTTTGAAAATTAATCAAATATTTTGTAGACCTCAAAAAATTATGTTCTTTAGCTTCATAAAAAGCTCTCAATAAGATCTAATTGTATGCCAAATCTCAGATCAAAAAGAGCTCATTTGGCTAAAAAGTGACGTAGGGTTCTATTATAGTCAATTTTAACTCCATATGGGATACCAAAGTGACCAAATGGCTTTCCTTAGGGTTTGGCACCTTTTGGGCAAGTCTAAAAGTATAATTTGGACTTGTGTGAGCTGTCCAAATGGTCCCAAACCTCATGCATCTCATTTTGGCTATTTCATTCACACGTATACACATTTATATCAAACTTTCAAGAAGCATATCTTGGCATTACATACCCAAATTACATTCTAGGGTTCACACACCATATCCATTCATTTATACATCACATATTATCATAATTACACATGTCTAAGAGGTCATAGACCATATACATCAAGGGGTTACCACATTTGACATCATTATGGTTTTAAAAAGCAAAGGCTAAGCATGTTGGTGTCAAACTCTTCTCTTCAAGGTGGTTGGCTTTCATTATCTTGTCCACTTAGTCCACCTAGCATGTGAGATCATTGGAGAGGAGGGAATGAGATTCAAAGAATCCCAATAGCTCATCTCTCATTCAATCATACATAATGGATGCAAATAAGTCTCATAATACATGTATAGTCATGTTGACATGTGCAAACATTCAATAGACATTTTCATCATTTGAGAAAGTCATACATAGCATACAAAGGTTTGCTAAGCAAGTGGATTGGCCTCACCCAATTTCTTGTGGATATTGTACTTGCCTCACCCATTCTTTAAGAGATTCTTGGATTCAACCATACTCTTAGGAGCCCATCTTGCTTTTGGGAGACTCTTTGCTTTCTCTTAACAAATCTCAAGGGTTCTTGGCTTATCCTCACAATGGCTAAAGGTTCTTGGCCTTACCACACTTATGTAAACCCAAGCACACATCATATAAACATAATATGTCATAGGAAATTATGCTATCATACTTTTCATAGCTTGAAGATACACATGCACACATTCTAAGACAAGCTAAGCACACATCCATGCCTGAGAGAAGGTGGAGAGAGCTACCTTGTACACAATCACAAACTTTTCTTCTTGAATCAAGGCTTCATCTTTTGGACACACACACAGAAACTTGTGGAGATGGCTTTCTCTTAGCTTAGACACAATGTATGGAAGTCAATTATGTTCATGAACTCAATTCTAAGACCATACAATTTGCTTAGACACTAGGTTGGCCTATAACTTCATTATGGTCCATAATTGCACCTAATGAATAAACACCCCTCAAATACATTCTAGGCTCCATTCTTTCCTTTCAAATATGATTCTTGACTCCTTTTAAGCCTCTTGGAGTCATCACACAATTAAAACAAAGAGCCTAGCTACATGTTGCCTTTTTAGGTCATAATATGGAACCTAAAGCACCAACTCACTTTCTATGGGTTCTAAATTTTTCCCAAGGCCTCCCCTCATTTTCATTCATCATATATGACTCAAGAATGGGCTTATAAAAATTTAAAACTCTCCCTAGCTAGGAGAACCCATCTAGGCCGAGGCTATGAAACATATTGGGTTCCATGAAGCTTTCTTTGTTTTCTTAAGGGAAGATGCATGTGGGGAGTCTCTTAGGGATCTTGGGAGCTCATTTAAACTCTTATTTAGGCCTAGGAATCATCATACGAAATCAGATTTTACAAGGTGCAATTGAAACCCTAGAATTTGCATCTTGAAATTTAATGGTTTTTTGTTAATTCCCTTTGCATATTCTTAATCTCCACACCATTTTTCCTTAGATTCACCCTTGGTTCTGCCTAAAAATCAAGTCCTCCTAGGGTTTTCTCATGTTAGGCAAAATGGAGGAGGAGGGAACCAAAGATGACAACCATAGGAAGAGAAATTACCTTGTTTTTTTGCTTTTTCTCACTTGAATCTTGTGTTCTTTGAGCTCCTCTCTTCAAATCCGAAATTTTCCCTCAATTTCTCTTCTAAAACAGATCCATATACTTCATTATAATCATAGGAAATAAAGGAGAATGAAGGAGGAGAGGTTTGGAAGAGAAAGAGCATGAAAAACTACTAAATTTTCATACCTAAACCTTTGATTTCTCTTCCTCTTTGCCTTCCTCTTGTGTGCCACACTCCCTAGGTTTTGGGCAGAACTTAGTAGTGCAACATGAAGGGAGAAGAAGGGTGCATCATATATATAGGTGGGAGGAAGTTACACTTTTCAAAAATTTTTATTTTACCCTTTGTCCTTGGCATTTTTGTTTCTCCTTTGTTTTAGCTCTTTTTTGAGAACTGCCTTTTCCATTATGAAATTTAGATTGCCAATTTAGTAAAATGCCTTTGGAATCACTCAAATCGACGCTAAAACCTTTTTGAATGAATCCCTCAAAGCTTGGTTACATCGACATTAGAAAATATCCACCTGAGGGGCTTTAGCTGTCCCGAGACTTTCCATAGTTTTTTAGGGCCTCTAAGAACCCTGGGGAACTCAAAACTTTCATTTAAAAAGCCCTTCTATATGAATTTCAAAATTTGCTCAAAATTACAAAAATGCCATTACGTTTCGTAAGCTTTTCTAAGAAATTGTTTCTTTATTCTAACTCTATTTTTCTTTCCATTTGAGTCTGGAATTCTCATTTTTAGGAGTCTAAAATGCTTCCCAAATTTTTTGAGACCTTAACTACATCATCTTGGGGGACTTCCTTTTATATTTGGTGAATTTCATTCCTTTACAAAGAAATTGTATGTTTCGTTTCTCACATTTTCTCTCATTTTCCAAAAAATTGGATGTTACAATTATACTTGTATAAAAAATAATAATGCCTCGACTAAGTGTAGAAAATATGAATGAGTAGTCCTTTGGAGTTATATAACGACATAAGATCCAAAGAAATGTTTAATAGATTTCAAATAAGTACATATGCCATTATGTTGATTACTAATACTTGTAGTAACTGAGAATCAAGATGAAACACTTGGATCTATTGATCATGGTAGTCTTTGGAATCACATGTATGTCATTTTGGTGGTGCCTTCGCAAGTGCAAAAAAAAAAGAGATAAGAAAGAGAAAGAGGAGGACTACTAAGGGTTTACCTATGTTGGTTACACCTAAGGATGATGATAAGATTGTCTATAATGAACCATCATCATGAATTAGAGATTCTTAATGTTGTAGACAAGTTATGGGAGCTATGTTATCTAATAAAACATCCACCTAAACTATGACTTGAAAGATCTAAGGAGACTCATTCCTAAGCCTTAAAAGGTCACCTTGATACTATAGACAAAGTACTCTCACCCTCAAAATCAGGCCTTAACAAGGAATATAACTAGGACTTGAGGGATCGTGTTTATTTTCACTTAAGAGATTATGTTGACTTTGATTGTGTTAAAGGTGACCCTAGAGTGTTAAAGTGCCTTAAATGGATTAGTTGTGAGGTCAGACTTTATATTAGTATCAACCTTTAGGAATTTCGACAAATGTGAAGGAGGAATCTTCGGTACTAACTAGAAATGAAAAGAGATTTTATATGTGTAATAGGAATGATGGACCTTGTAATAAAGAACAATAATAAGGATATAAGGTGTGTAAAATTTCTATGGGATGGTTAAACTTAAGGCTTAGACACTTAGACTAGATGACCCTATAGGAGGAAAGACTTGCTTCAATTAAGAAGGTTGGGCTAAAGAAAGGTGGGGATAATCTAAGTGAAGGACGAATGGAACTTCATTATGAAATAAGGTTATTTACCTATGTTGCTACTAGTGAAATAAATACTATAAGGCTAACTACGTGGAATTTTTAGTAAGTTTTGATGTCAACTATTAAAGAGAGTCAGACTAAGCATTTAAGAGTCATTCGTTAAATGAATTGAGAGTTAAGAAGCAAAAGAAGAAAAAAGAAGAAGAAGAAGAAGAGAGAAAGAGATAAAACAAAACAAAACTAGAGCTATAAGGTGAGAGAAATTGAGGCTTATTTGAGCCAGGTGCATAGAACTCACTAAAACATGATTCATGTAGAACTTGGTCAAGATTTCTCTAGTTGTGGACAAAGAAAGAACACATAATATGTAGGTCTGCATGTCATTTGACCCAGGTTGACTAGAAGAAATAGAATTGTGGATACCAAGTGAGGTAGTAACATAATAAGAATGTCTTCTTTAGGAAAGTAGTAGAAAATGACTAATTTATGGTAAAAATATTTGAAAAACCAAGGAGGAAGCTATGAAGAAGGATTATCCAACACTATTTGAGTAAGGTATGTTTAATTTTGAGGACAAAATTCCAAAAAAGAGGGGAGAATGTAACACCCCGAAAATAATTAATGGTGATTTTTAGGATTACGAAATTATTAAGAAGGATTTAAGAAAAAATTGTAAGGAGATAAGAATCTTGAGAAAAATGGCAAATGTGAGTATCATAATATAATAATTATTAATTAGATCATTTAGGGAAAGTAAAATAATATTTATGGATTTAAATATGATTTGGACCCATGATTAATTTATGTGTGCCAAGAACATTATTAGAAGCCCATTCTTTTTCCTATCAAAGGCCTAACTTTATCTTAATATAACCCAACTCTACTCTTATGTAAGTCCAATTTATTTTCAACTCAATTGACTCATATAGCCTAACTTGTTAAGCATCTGGGTCCATTGGATCAACCCATATACACTAAAACCCTAAGGAGCCTATTTGCATTTCATTTAGGTGTTGAAAACATAAGGTTCTACAGAACAAGGGGGAAAATTCACACATATGAAAAGGGTGCTAGGGTTTTTCACCTTTTAGGCTCCGATTTATAAGTTTAAAAGGAGATTTAGCTAAGGTGAGTTATACATAAGTTGATCATCTCTTGTTCCTCTACATTTTAGTCTGAATGGTTTGTTATTTGGGGAATTTTCATCTCTTCTTAAAAGGAAATCTGGTCTTTAGATGATTATTATAAGATCTTCGTAGTTAGAAGTTAGAAGGATGATTGGGTAAGCATTTACTTTCCATTTTGTGTATTATTTTGCTAGAAAATGTCCACAAGGATTGATTTTCATAATGGGTTTTGCTATTATGCAAAATTATAAGGAGATAAATGTGAAACATCTAAGATTTTGGGCTTGATGACTCAAATTCAAATTTTGGAATGTCCCATAGTGTGTTCTTGGTAGTTAAAGCTTAACCCAGTCCATTTGACTTCTTAGGTGTATGGGTAAGTGTTTTCCCTTCTCTTGTAAGATGTATGTGTTGAATTTCCATCTTTTGGATTAACTTTTGGTGTATGCCTTGTATGTGTGCAAAAATGGAGTGGGGAGTGAACCATTGTGAGTTTTGATGTCTTAACCTTGAATTAGTGCAATAGACCCCTAGGAAGTTTGGATAAGTAATTCTCAATGAATTATTGTTAAAATTAATCAATGGATAGGGAAAATTTCTTGCTATTGATAGTTAAATGATGACAAATATGCTTATCTTAGGCTTGGTGTGCTTTAGATCATGGTAGTAGCTAGAGGTAGAGTAATTGGCTTCATTAAGATAACTAGGGTTAATTTCTTAATTCTATGTATATGTTCATTTTAATATGATATTTTGTTAGACATATATGATTTTGAAATGCTAAATGATTAGTTAGAGCTGTGGTGCGGCTGCCACCTATGTATCATGCTTTGATTGGGCATTGGGTTGTAATCTGACCTCTAAATGCACTAAACCCAAGTTGTACTCATTGGGGAGTGGGTGTCATGGACGGGCCTCTCTTGGTGTTATTGAACTTTAACATGTTTGATGTGATTGCTAGTATGGGACAATTGTCACTTGTAGCTTAACTAGTTCATTTGCTAATTGAATTGATGATTCTGGTATTTGATGATATAAAAATACATTATGTTGATTAATTTGCACATATATATGGAATTTTCTTTTTGTTACTGAGATTGTATATCTCACCCTAATTGTGAGCTAACATTTTCATGGACCGGACCTCTTAGTAGCAAGGAGAAATTAATGGAAGCCTATTATATAGCTTGGTGGCACATAAGTTTGGAAACCTTATAAGGTTGGGGTTTGTGTAATGAAAATATTGGCTTTTATGTATTTGCCATATTGCATCATGCATTGCCAATTATAGGAACTAGCTATGTAATATAATTACTATGGAATCGAACATTGTGATCGTATCTAACTAATACTCATTGAATGACTTGATATTGTGTAACTATTAAGCTTAGTCCTATGTATCTTATGGTTAAAACACTTTTGTTGTCATGGGAAGGGAATTAACTTATATGAAATTAAGTTTTAATTGATTTAATTCAATCCAAGACCTCTAGACAATGAGGATTAGTGAATCATGATACAATGGGAGTTGGGATGTCTAGAAGGCCATGTATGTTAGCCATTAAGATCCTAGAATTCATCTAGCACTAGTGGGGAACATAAGAAATGAGAGTCAAGGTGGAGGATGGAGTTGAACCACCACTAAAACCCATTAAGTCATAGCCAACAATTAGTAAGAGGTGATGAAGGTCGTGGTGTGAGATGTCCTACCATAGTGTAAGACAAAAATTCTACCTAGGGAGGGTAACAGAATCCAAATTAGTTGTGACGCCATTCGAATAAATTGGGTGAAGCATCCTAGGAGGTGTACCTTGTAACACCTTCATTTCTAGTTCATACCCAACAAACCTTACATGCTCATATACATATGGGAAGCATAAAAGGGAGATCATTCTCTTTCTGTTCATATTCTTTCTCACATGGCATCATGCATGGGTAGACATTCACTTTAGTGTCACATGGACCGGGTGAGCTCTTTCTATGCATCCTCATGTTTAATTGCACTACTAAGACTCATTTCAATCCCAAAAATATGCTTTAAACCCATGGAAAGCAAAAAGGGATGTGAGACATGCAAATTCGTTTTCGGCAGATTTGGCCTCCTTTCTGGGCAAAGTTTGGAAATTCATAACTAAATCCAGAAAAATTGAAAACATGGGATCTTAGTCATTCTGGAAATATTAGGAGGTCTACTTCATGGTAAAAATATGTACAAGTCATAACATCCCACACACAGGACGTTTGATATGCGAAATCATCTGCAGGTCGGAGGGGGCTCTGCTACTGTCACAGTTTACTGATATGAACTTCAAAAATGTCTAACTAATTCCACAAAAATACAATGCATGCAAATGATATCACTATAGAAATATTCTGATGTTAACTAGAGATTAAAAATGACTCCAGATGAGTTCATCAAACCAAACTCCCGGAAACCGATGAAACAGTACCTCGGGTCTGGTAGGATGACTGATTCTAGGCTGGAAATTCGAAATTGCATATCTTCCTCTCTAGACCTCCAAATGAGGTGCTTCCAGTTGCTACAAGTCACTGTGACTGTATAGTTTCTGACTATTAAATTTCGTAATCATTGGATCATATTTGCCCCTCGGATGACACGGTTCCATAACTGACCAAATGAACAGTATTTCTGAAAATCCGAAATTCTGATACCAACTTTGAAAAATCATAGAAAATTCTATAGACCTCCAAATGACTTGATCTTTAGCTTCCCAAAAAAGATCTAGACAAGATCTAGTCACATGCCAAATTTCAAGGCAAGAGGAGATCATTTGTTCAGACTTGGACATCATGGGCAAAAGGACCATTTTTATGTGTTAAATGAGGCTTCATGGGTTCAAACTTGCCTCTTCTACCTCTAAAGCCCTATGAGCACGTGGGAATGCATCCACATAGGCTATTAAACATGACTCAAGTGTCTAACAATCCAGATTTGCAAAACTCACTCTCCCACACCAACACATACACCTATGTGAGCAATACTAAGAACTTGCCATTCATTCCAAAACTTGCTACATCATGCACCATCAATTCAATTCTCATACATATACATTGAATACATTCATTTACAAGTATTCATAGGTGCTACATCATGTACATCATTAATTTACATCCGTTAACTTAATTACAAAGTAGTGACAAAATGGCTCTTTATACTTTCTTCATTGAATTCCCTAGCTTCAAGCTTAGTGGCTCCCATCTCTTGCCTCACTTAGTCCACCTAGCATGTTGGGATGGTGGAGAGGGGCAGTGAGATTCAAAGAATCTCAATAGCTCATCTCTCATTCAATCATACACACAAAGCATGCAAACAAGTCTCACAATGTATGCATGGGCATGTTAGCATATAGAATCATAAGAAAAGCATTTACAGCCTTTGAGTTGGCCATACATATAAAAGAAACATTTTCAACATGTGAGTAGGCCATACATAACATATAAAAACTTGCCAAGTAAATGGATTAGCCTCACCCACTCACTTGTAGATTTTGGACTTGCCTCACCCATTCTCTAAGAGGTTCTTAGACTCAACCCTTACTCTTTAGGAGTCAACCTCACTTTTGGGAGACTCTTTACTTTGTCTCAACCAACTTAAGGGTTTTTGGCTCATCCTCACCATGGCTAGGGGGTTATTGGCTTTTCCATACTCAAGTAAACTCAAGAAATCACATAAAACATCATTGAAATACATGAGGCATCATCATGCTAGCATACTTTTCATGGTTCAAAACATACATACACACGAGCAAGACAATGTAAGCACACATCTTATGCATGAAAGAAGGTGGAGAGAGCTACCTTATTAGCTAATCACAACTTTTCCTTTCAACTTGTCTCCTCTCTTGTGGTTTTCACAATCAACTCTAGATAGGAAAGCTTCTCTTGAGCCTAGCCACACAAGAAGCATAGAATTATTTTCTGAATACTTATTCATAAGCTTAGGATTTCTTTCTAGCAACCCTACTAAGCATGTAAGAGCTAGGGGTTCTCTCTCTCACTAGAAACTCATCCACTCTCCTTCCTCTCTTAAGCTCTCACAAAGAAAGCAAGGGGAAAGTAAAGATATGTGAGTCTTGGTCTTATTCAAAAGGGGTTTTCTACTCTCCCTCCTTTGAAGCAAGCTCAAAACATGGCTACTTTAACTACCAAAACCATAGGAAGAGAGGATAAGGAGAGAAGAACAACATGCTAAGAAGAAAGCCATGGAAATCCTTACCTTTTCTTGTTCTTCCCTCCTCCTCTAGGCTTCTCTCTCTCTCTTCCGCCCTTTTCTCTATCTTAGAGTGAGCTCAAGTCGGTTACAGAGTGAAAGAAGGAGTTGGGATGCTTTAATAACTCAAATCCTCTTTTTTCACGCTTTTCCGGACTAACCCTCTCTATAGCGAGCCATAACTCTCGCTACGGCGAGCTCGTATCAGTCCCAGACCTCTACCTTCGCTACAGTGAGCGCTACGGCGAGCAACGCCCTGGTTTATGTATGGGGTGCCCGAACTCGCTATAGTTAGAAGCATTTTCGCTATAGCGAGAAGGCATTCTCGCTATAGCTAGGTCATTTCTCGCTATAGCGAATAGGTACATTCGCTATAGCCGGGCTGTAGCTAGTAGACTTAAAAAATTTTCAATCCTTTGAAAATTTTCAGCTTTTCTTTTCTTTTTCTTTTTCCTTTCTTTCTTCTCTCTTTTTCTTGGTTGTTACATACCTATTGCGATGCCATATAGGCTTGCCATGGCAAGGGTCTAACTTGTCACACAGTAGATCCCTAAGAGCACTTCATAGTAGCGTGGAAAGCCTAAGTCACAACATAAGGTACAAAATTTTAGTTTTGATTCATAGTAGACACTTATGTCGTAGTGTAAGCATACCAAGTCATGGCAAAAGTCTCCAAACTTGGTTTTTAAATTCTAGTAACCAACTTAGCCTTGACAAGGAAGGTCTAAGTCATGGTCGAGGTTTCCAAACTCTTATTTTTGACTTAGAAACCTTGAATATCACTTTGTTAAGGTTATGTGATGACTTGGGAGCATTATAAGAGGATTTTGTGAATTGGAAATCAATAGTAACATGTATCAAATGTTCTTAATTGAAAACTAAAATTTCTTGTGGACTCAAATAGTTATGATGGTTTAGCTAAGAATCCTAATGATATTAAAGTTCAAATTTCCTCACCTTTTCCCAATCTAATTAATTGTGATGATTTTATACCTTAATTTACAATCATTAACCATATAATTAAGCCCAATCATGATAATTAAGAAGTAGGGTTGTTACAAAACCAAGGAAGATTTATATGCACTCTAGAGAAAGGTAGCTCTTCATCCATTCTTGTATACTTATCTTGGTTATTTGATTGTCATTAATTGCATGTATATGTGTTTGAACCATGAACCATGTATAATGCTAATGGTTTAATGATATGATATCAATATATTTCATAAAATGCATTTGGAGTGTGATTAGCTCTTGATGGGTAAGGATGTGCCAAAAGTCCCTAAATAAGAGTGAGATAAGGCTAAAAGTCTCATGTAATGAGTAAGACTAAGTCAATAGTTTCTAAAATGAGTGAGGCTAATCCAAAAGTCCCAAATAATTAGGTGAGGCTAGACCAAAAGTCTCTAGAGCTTGATTTTGACTTCCATGGATCCATTTGATTTCATAAATATATTTATGATAGATGCTTGATTATAATAATGCATGCTTGCTTTTTTTGACATGACAACATTCCATATAAGTGTACTTGAAGGATGATTGAGCTAATGGGATTTTTTGAATCTGTAACACCATATTTACTTAACCTATCTCATTTCATTCCAAGCTCATTACCTTGCCCAAGCACAATTTCTCAAGAAAAATACCATTAAAATAATAGATTATTTTGCGTTATGCTATGAATACAAATTTTATTTTGTGTCCCATGGATCATTTGAACTCATCCATCTCATTCTCCTACTTAAATACATGCATATAACTTAAAATCATCTCAAGATATGGCCAAAAACTTAAGCTCATGAGCCATATACATAAAAGTCACATGTTCAACCTCGAATTGGTGTGTTAGATTTCTGTCATAAACTTTTGGAAAATAATAACTAATTTTAGAAAAATTGAAATTAAGCACACTATACTATTTTGGAAATCTACAGATGTCTACTTTTTGTAAAAATAAGTCTAGACCAAAACAAGAATGTCTAGCTATTGGAAATTGATGAAACAACATACAAACTCAGCTGGCACTACTAGTATTGACACAGAACTTCAAAAATGCATATCTCCCTGCACAGACATCCAGTTTGTGTGATCTCAGTGGCCATAGAAAGCTTATCATTCTTAGTGTATGTTTATAAAATATCATGATCATTGGACACCATTTGTGTAACACCCCATAATTAATTAAGGTGTTAATCATGGATTAGGTTAATTAAGAATAATTAATATGGGATAATTGGGCAAGTTAAGTGAATGGAGATTTTAGAGAGATAAATTATTAATATGAGTTTTGGATTTAATTGGGAGAAAGAGTTCATCTAGGCCTAAATTAATGTAGGAAGTCATGATAAAAGGCTAACGAAGGCCAAATAAGCTAGGTGCAGGCCCAATATAATTTAATCTGATAGAGGCCCAAGATCCACCTTATGTAGGCTCTTATAATTGGCACAATAACCCTTGTGCAGATCCAAAACAATAGAGATCCTAATAGAATTTCAGCAGCCCAATGTATAAGAGTTAGCCCAACAAGCTAAAATCTAAAGCCCAAATGGAGATGGACCTTGGAGCAACCCATGACCTATATTTGACCCAACTTAAACCTAACTAAAACCCTAAATGCATTAGCCACTATCCCATTTTTCTGAAACACAAAGGAGAAATTCGGAGGTCCAAAGGGGAGGCTAGGGTTCTTGGCCTAAATCCATCATTTCTCACCTCTAAGCTCAAAATCAGCCAAGGTAATAGTTATATAACTTAATCCTCTCATCTTTCTCTTCATTTTGGTCTAATTAGTTTTTCATTTGGAGTATTTTCACCATACCTAAAATCTGAAATATGGGTGTTTGGGGATTTTCTTGATGAAATTCGTAGGTTGAGACTAGGGTTGCCATTAGATTAGTATAAACCCTATATTTTGATACTTTCTTTGCTAGTTTGAGACCCCCATAGTTGATTTATAATCTGGGTATTAATTTTGTACGAATTTACTTAGGATTTTGGATTAAATATTGAAGTTTCTAGTAGGGGACATACTTAATCCGAATTTGAGACTTGTAGTGGTTGGGTAACTGATTCTTAGGTAGTCATTAGCATTTTAAATTTTTTGGGTACTGATTACAACAGTTAATGATGAATGAGAGTAGTAATTCTATGATGCTATGGTTATAGGAGGATTTCTGCACCATTGGTGACTGTTGCAAGTGTCTACAAGTGAGGTAACCAGGTTTATATTAATTCCATGTATATATCTGATTTAATTTCATATGTTTCTGTACATGAATGATTTGAAATGTTGAATAAATTGGTTGGCTATCTATTGAATTATGATTGGACCTTGTGAGTCCATGGTGGAGCTGTGGTGCGGCTGTCACCCGTGCATGTGCTTC
The DNA here is from genome assembly GCA_026724425.1 of Erythrophleum ivorense. Lineage (NCBI taxonomy): Eukaryota > Viridiplantae > Streptophyta > Magnoliopsida > Fabales > Fabaceae > Erythrophleum > Erythrophleum ivorense. Next base: position 29,748,122 of record JAIUCV010000008.1, read on the forward strand.
GATCGGGCACCAGGTTATAATCAAACCCCAGATGCACTGAGCTCTGGTTGTGCTCAATGAGGGGTAGGTGCCGTGGACGAGCCTCTCCGGTGTTAATGGCCTTTAACATGTAAAAATATGATTGCTAGTATGGGATGGTAATCATGATAGCCTACTTGTTTCATTTATTAATATGACTGGTATTTTGCTGTTGCTTATGTGAAATTATGCATGTATGCTAATTAAACTAGAATATATGATGGAATTGCCTTAGTTACTGAAATTTATATCTCACCCCATTTTATGGGATTAATATTTCAAGTGAAGATTCTTCGGGTGAGGATAAGGGTAAGCAAGTGGATGAACATCCATGAGCTGAGACCGAGTGTAGGGAGCTACACTTAGTCCGAGTAGAATAGAGTAGATGCTAATTCTGTTAACTTTTGTATAGCATCATCATGTATCTGCATTGCCAAGTGTAGGAGATTGTATTTTGTTAACATGGAATGTAACTAATGAGTAATAGGCTTTACATTAGCTGTTGATGAATGTATGAATCTTGACACTCATTTTGGCTAGTGAACCTATGATATATTGACTATTTGAGTAATGTAATTTTATGATATATTGATGCATGAAATACTCAATGAAAGTATGATTGAATGACCATTGTGAGAAATTGTAAATCTATTGATATAAGACTAATGAATAAGTAGGAGAATCCATCTTTAATTGTGGGATGGGTAATGATCTAATGGCTAGGGAATTCAGTAGATAAGTGCTAATAAAATCTTACAATAAGTGGGAGAGTGGCCCTAGAGAGTCCCTAGATAGAGAGTGGAGAGTATGACATAAAGTTTTAAGAGTAGTAGGATCAGAAGGCATTTGGCCGCAGCCAAAATATGGTTAGCTGCGGCCAATAGTGGCGAAGTTGCCTAGGGAGAGCACTAGAGAGCAATTCGCCGCGGTGAATAAGGAATTGGCTGCGGTGAAATGTGAGAGGCTAAACTGGGAGTTGTCCGGAGGGTAATTCACCGTAGCGAATTGAGGAATTGGCCGCAGCGAACTTTTGTGAAAATGAGCTAGGCATTCCAGAGAGGACTTGGCCGCGACCAATAGCGAGAGGCGAGCGAGGGAAGTTCCAAGAGGCTTCTTTGTTGCGGTGCCATGTAGGTTGGCCATGACGAAGGTCCAACTCGTTATGGCTATCGCCACAATGAAATTAGTAGCGATGTGAGGGGTGAAGCCAAGGGGAATTGGCCGCGGCTAAAGTCCTAAAATCCCTATATTGACTAGAAAATCTTCGTTTTCCATATTGTAACCCTAAGGGATGACTTGTAAACATTGATAGAAGATAAATGTGAGTTGAAAATGATAGGTAATAGGATCAAGGCTCATAAATGAATGTTTGTTTCCCTTGAGGTACGTAAGTGTTCGTAATTATATGGTTGTTGACTCTAATGAAATTAAGGTTCAAATTTCTCCATATTTTCACAATGTAATTAGTCTTAATGACATGTAACCATGGATTAGGGTTGTTAATCACGTATTTAACCTTAATTACAATGATTAGCAGTTAGGGTCGTCACAATTTGGCCCTTGAATGACATAGGAGAGGAAATTGACCATATGAACAGTTACTACACCAGAATAGCTAAAATTTGGCAACTTTGGAAATTCATAATTAATTTCACAGAGCTCTAAATAATATAGTCTTTATCTTTCCAAAAATCTCTAGATAAGATCTCTATGCATGCCAAATTTCATGAGGAAATTCATTCATTTGGTCAGATTATGCCATAGGATTGCAAATTGGTCTATTTATGCTTCTTAAAGGGTCATAATAGGTCCAAATTTGCTTCCAAGGCTTTCATGGGCACTTGAGCATGTGGGAAAGCACTAAAATGGTCTATTACACATGTCTTATGTAATATCCAATTCTTTGAAAATGAGAAAAAATGTGAGAAATATAACGTACAATTTCTCCATAAACGCACGAAATTTACTAGATACAAAAGGAAGTTCTCTAGATAGGGTGATTTAAGGTGCCAAAAAATTTAAGTAGCATTCTAGACTCCTAAAAATGAGAATCCCAGGCTTAAACAAAAAAAAAATGGAGCTAGAATGAAGAAACAAAATTGAACGAAAGGTTGATGGAACATAATGGCATTTTCATAATTTTGAGCAAATTTTAGAATTCTCATAGGAGGGCTTTTTAAATAAAACTTTTGAGTTCTTCAAGGTTCTCAGAGGCACCAAAAACCAAGGGGAGCCTTGGGATAGTTAAAACTCCTCCAGTAGATATTTTTGAATGTTGGTTGACCTAAACTTTGACCGAGAAGGTTTTAGCTCCAACTTAAGTGATTCCAAAGGTATTTTATTAAATTGGGAACCTAAATTCCATACTATAAAAGATGGTTCTAAAAAAAGAAGTAAAACAAAATGGAAACAAAAATGCCAAGATGAAGGGACAAATTTGAAATTTTTGAAAAATATTTTTTAAGCCCACCTATATATATAAGGTGTAACATTTGGTTTTTTGAAAACCAGAGAAAACGGGAGAAACATAATGTACGGTTTCTCTGTAAATGAATGAAACTCACCATATACAAAAGGAAGTCCCCTGAAATGACATAGTTAAGGTCCCAAAAAATTTAGAAAACATTCTAGACTCCTAAAAATGAGAATCTCAAGCTTAGAAGGAAAGAAAAATAAAGTTAGAATGAAGAAACGAAATTTGATAGAAAACTTACAAAATGTAATGACATTTTCATAATTTTGAGCAAAATTTGGAATTCACACAAGAGGCCTTTTTAAATGAAAGTTTTGAGTTCTTCGGGGTTCTCAGAGGCCCTGAAAACTATGGAAAGCCCTATGATAGTTAAAACCCCTCTGGTGGACGTTTTCTAACGTCGGTTGACCCAAATATTGACTAATTCATTTAGGAAGATTTTAGCTCTGATTTGAGTGATTCCAAAGGCATTTTACTAAATTGGGAACCTAAATTTCATAATGGAAAAGATAGTTCTCAAAAAGGAGCCAAGATGAGTGAGAAACAAAAATACCAAAAAAGGATGAGCAAAATTGGAATTTTTGAGAAAGTGGAAGCTTTTTGAACACATTTTAAGTTTCTTATTTCTTTTCCCCTTCATTTGCACGACCCATTTTGCCCAAAAACTAGAGAAAACACTAGCTCTCTTAGGTGCACCATGGAGGAGAAGAAAGGAGGAGAAAAAACAAGGAAAAAGTAAGGAATTTCATGGATTTTCATGCTCCTTCTTCTTCCAAACTTGTTCCTCTCCTCTTGAGCTTTCTTCCTTTGATTATAATGAAGTTTATAAATCTGTTTTAAGGGAGAAATTATGGGGAAAATTCGGATTTGAAGAGAGGAGCTCAAAGAAGACAAGATTCAAGTGAGAAAAAGCAAGAAAACAAGGTAATTTCTTCTTCAATGGTTGCTATCCCTTCCTCCCCTTCCTCCACCATTTTGCCCCACTTAAGAAACCCTAAGAGGACTTAGTTTTTAGGTAGAACCAAGGGTGATTCTTAGGAAAGAGGGTGTGGAGATTAAGAATATGCAAAGAGAATTAACAAATAACCATGGAAATTCAATATGCAAAATCTAGGGTTTCATATGTTCCTTGCAAAATCTGATTTGATACCTTGATTCCTATGTCTAAATGAGAGTTTAAATGAGCTCCTAAGATCTCTAGAAGTCTTCTCATGTGCTTCCTCCATCAAGAAAACAAAGCAAAGTCCATGAAGCCTAAAACCTTTCATAGGTTTGGCCAAGAGGGGATAGCATAGCTAGGGATAGTTTTAAATTTTTCTAAACCCATTTTTGAGTCATATATGATGAATGAATATAAGGGGAAGCCTTGGGAAAAATTTAGAAACCATAGAAAGTGAGATGGTGCTTTATGTTCCATAATATGACCTAAAGAAGCAACATGTAGTTAGGCTCTTTGTTTTAATTGTGTGATGACTCCAAGAAGCTTAAAAAGAGTCAAGAATCATATTTGAAAGAAAAGAATGGAGCCTATAATTTATTTCATGGATGTTGCTTCATTAGATGCATTCTTGGAAACATCAAGAGGCTAATGAACCAAGCTAGTGTCTAAGCAAGTTATGTGGCCTTAAACTTTATTTCAAGAGTATAATTAGCTTCCATATGATGTGTCTAGGCCAAGAGGAATGATCTCCACCTTCTTGGGTGTGTGAGGTCAAGGGAAAGGATTCAAGGCTTAAGAAACAATGTACAAATGCTAGCAAGGTAGCTCTCTCCACCTCCTCTCATGCATGATTACTTATTTTACTTGTCTTTGAATGTATGTATGTGTATTTCAAGTCATGAAAAATGTTCTAGCATAAGCTCTTGCTCCATGGTACCATGATGATGCAATATGTTTTACAAATGATGTTTGCTTTGGTTTGCTTAATTGTGATGAGGCCAAAGACCCTTAGCCATGGTGAAGATGAGCCAAGGACCCTTAAGATTAGTTGAGACAAAGTAAAAAGTCTCCCAAAAGTGAGGTTAACTCCTAAGAGCATGGTTGAGTCTAAGAACCTCTTAAAGAATGGGTGAGGCAAGTCCAAAATCCACAAGTAAATGGGTGAGGTCAATCCACTTGCTTGGCAAGCCTTTGTATGCCATGTACGACTTTCTCAAATGATAAAAATTCCTCTTGAATGCTTACACATGTCAACATGACCATACATGCATTTATGAGACTTGTTTGCATACTTAATGTATGATTGAAGGGGAGATGGGCTATTGGGATTCTTTAAATCTCATTCCCTCCTCTCCAATGTTCAAACATGCTAGGTAGACCAAGAGATCAAGGGAATGGAAGCCAACCATATGAAAAATGAGAGCTTAATATCAAAATGCATAGTTTTTGTTCTTTAAGGCTATATTGATGTCAAATGATGTAATCTATTGTTGTATATGGTCTATGACCTCTTGAGCATGTATAATTATATTAAAATATGATGTATAAATGAAAGGATATATTATGTGAATGCTAAAATGCAAAATGAGTATGTTGTGGAAGATTAGCTTCTTGAATGGCCTTATGTAAGTGTGTACAAATGGAAGTGCAATGGCCAAAATGAGATGCATGAGGTTTGGGACCATTTGGACAGCTCACATAAGTCCTACCCCAAGGAAAGACATTTGGACATTTTGGTATCCTATATGGAGACAAAATTGGCCATAATGAAACCCTATGTCACTTTTTGTCCAAATGAGCTCTTCTTGATATGAGATTTTGCATGCAATTAGATTTTTTTGAGAGATTTTTGGAAATATAAAGAACAAAATTTTTAGAGGTTTAGAGAATATTTGATGAATTTTCGAAATTGGAAAATTTTCTGGTTTTGGTCATGTCACTATTCATACTAGTCTGAAAATGAAATCTGTCACAAAGGGCCCAAATGATGTCCAATTATCACAAAAATTTATACAAAGAAAATAGACATTCATAGCGACTTGTATCAACTAGAAGCACCTCATTTTGATGTCTAGAGAGGAAGATATGAATTTTGAAAAATTTTGTCCAATATTAAAAACTCTAACTAACCTCAGGTACTATTTGATTAATTTTTGATGCCTGGACATACTTGAGTTAGTTTGGAGTTATTGTTTCCCTCTAGCTAACATCCATAGCTTTCTAGATTGGTATGATTTACATGGATTAGATTTTTGTGGAATTAATCGGACATTTTTAAAGTTGGCTGCAGAATTTTATGACAGCACTAATGAACAGCCTGACCTCTAGACCTTTTCAGATGTCAAACACCTTTTGTAATGGATGTTATGGTCTGGACATGTTTTTAACATGAAGTAGACATGTAGCTTTCTATCATAGCCAAGAATTCATGATTTTGATTTTTCTAAAATTAGTTATAATTTTCCAAAGTTTGTGACAAAAATGTGGAAAATTTGGCCGAAAATATATGTATGTATTTTATGCTTTCCTTTGACTTTCACGAGATGTAGGCCACTTTTGATGATACAAATGAGTTGTATCATATAATTAAATATGAGGATGTGATATATGAACTCACAATGTCATGTGATATTGAATGAAATTTTTTATACGCGACGCAACGTTAAGAAATGCATTATTTAATGTTATTTTCTTTGCTCTTCCATGAGTTACATGATGTGAAGCATGAGAATAGCATGAGATAAGCTCAGAAATTATGGTGTTACATGAGGTGCCCCATCTCCTCCTTCATTTGGGCACATTTATTTCTGCCCTAAATCAGAGAAAGAACCCTGAGGGTGCGGCGTATAAGAAGGAGGAGAAAGGAAGGAGAAAAACAAGAAAGAGGTATGGATTTTCTTAGTTTTTTTCAAGTTTTTTCTTTAGCAAACTTCTTCTCCTCCATTTCACTTTCTTTCCTATGATTTTATTAAAGTTCTTGGATCTGTTTTGAGGGTCGAACAGAGAGGAAAATTTGGATTTCAAGAGAGGAGACTAAGGAAAGTGAGAAACAAGCAAGAAAAGCCAAGGAAACAAGGTAAATCTCCATTCCATGGTAGCCACCTCTTGTCCCCTTCTTCTCCTTGGTTCGTCCCATATATGTAGCTTCAAGAATGCATGGAATTTGTGTAGAACCAAGGGTGAACCTTAAGGAAGGGAGTGCGGAGAATAAGAATATGAAAAGAGAATTAACAAATAACCATGGAAAATCAAGATAACAAAGTTAGGGTTTTAAGTGTCCCTTGTAAAATTTGATTTGATACCATAATTCCTAGGCCTAAATGAGTGTTTGGATGAGCTTCTAAGATCCTTAGAAGGCTCCGCATATGCATCTTCCACCAAGAAAACAAAGCAAGCTCCATGGGTGCTAAAAACAGGCATAGCTTTGGCCTAACGTAGTTGAAACACCTAGGGATAGTTTTAAAATTTTTCAAGCCCACTTTTGAGTCATATATGATGAGTGAAAATGAAGGGAAACCTTGGAAAAAATTTAGGAGGCCTAGAGAATGAATTGGTGTCATAGGTTCCATAATATGACCTAAGGAAGCAACATATAATTAGGATCTTTGTTTTAACTATGTGATGACTCCAAGAGGTTTAAAAAAAGTCAAGAATCATAAATAAAAAGAAAGAATGAAGCCTAGAACTCAAATAATAGATGTTGCTTCATTAGGTGCATTTTGGAACCATAAAAGAGCTAGTAGACCAAGTTAGTATTCAAGGAAGATGTATAGCTTTAGAAATAATTTCAAGAACCTAATTGGCTTCCACATATTATGTTTAGGCCAAGAGAAACAAATCCCACACCCCTATGTGTGTGAGGCCAAGGAAGGGAGTAAAAGTCCAAGAGAAAAAGTGTGCTTGTGCGGCAAAGATAGCTCTCTTTACTTTCTTTCATGCATGAATGTATGCTTATTTTGTCTTTGAATGTGTGTATGTTTGTTGTAAGCCATGAAAAGTGTTTTAGCATATGCTTATGTTTCATAGTACCATGATGTTGTAATATGTTTTCGAATGATGCCAAGTATGTATGTTTGGGTTTGCTTGAGTGTGGTAAGGATGAGCCAAGAACCTTTAAAATTGGTTAAGACAAAGTAAAGAGCCTCCCAAGAGTGAGGTTGAGTCAAAATCTCTTAGAGAAAATGGGTGAGGCAAGTCCAAAATCCATAAGAGAATAGGTGAGGCTAATCCACTTACTTGGCAAGCCTGTGTATGCTTTGTATGATTTGTTCAAGTGCCAAGAATGCTCCTTGAATGATCATGCACTTCATGATACCATGCATGCATTTTTAAGACTTGTATTGCATTCTTTATGTGTGATTGAAAGGGAGATAAGCTATTGGGATTCTTTGATTTTCATTCTCTCCTCTCCAATGTCTTAACATGCTAGGTGGAGCAGCTATACAAATGGCATATGATGTAATCCAATGATGGAACTATTATGTAATCATTTGAACATGTGTAATACTCATATATATGATGTATGAATGAGAATTAATGTCATATGCATGATATAGCATGATTTGGGTATGAAATGGCAAGACTAGACATATGCCTTGTTGTGTATCTCACGGGTGAATGTCATCTCTTAACCCCAAGAAACTCATATCATAGGATTCAAGCAATAAATACCAGACTTGCACACAAAGCGTAGCATATGGACCGAAATCACATAAACAAACCCACACGGATCAATCCCACTTTGGTTTAAGCAATTTTGTCCATATAATATCCATACAACATTCATTCAAAACAAGATTATCATTACATAAGCTCTTGAGGTCCATTTTGCACTACTTGAACTTTTTACACAATTTACTTGCACATATAACACATAACAATGGGAAGCACACTACTAAGAACCTCTAGCTCAGTATTAAATCACTACCAAGCCCATGAATTGATCCTCAACTCCTCTTAGACCATAACATATTAAAACATATCGGATTCATAGCCATTTAGGTCAAGAAACTCGGGTTTGGAGGTTTGGAACACATATCAGAATTTTTGCCACGAGTTCCAATTTTCAATTTTCTGGGGCAGAATTTGGAAAATCATAATTAATTCTAAAAAAATCAAAATGAGGCAAATGATATCTTTCTAGAAATCTCTGTATGTCTAATATAAGGTAAAAATAATTACAGGTATGAAACACCCAGATGTATTGTGTTTGACAACCGAAAAGTATGAAAGGTCTGGCTGCCCTTGAGTTCTGCTACAGCTTACTGATATGGATTTCAAAAATTCATAACTAATTCCACAAAACTCTAAATCAAGTAAACTATATCAATCTAGAAAGATAAAGATGTATACATTAAGGGAAAAATATCTCCAGACCTAGAGAATGACATTAAACTGGAGAAACTCGATGGAACAGTACTGAGGGTCCTGCTGCATCACTGACAGTGAGTTCTAACTTCAAAAATTCATTTCTCTCTCTCTCTAGACCTCCAAATGAGGTGCTTCTAGTTGTTATAGCTCACTGTGCATGTCTAGTTTCTCTACGTAAATTTTTAGGACTGTTGGACTTCATTTGCCTTATGTTTGACACAGATGAATTTTCAGACCAAAGCTACAGTACATTGACCAAAATCAGAAAAATTCCTAAATTCAAAAATTCACCAAATATTCCATAGACCTCAAAAAATTCTGCACTCTAACTTCCCAAAATTCTCTAGATGAGCTCTACATGCATGCCAAATTTCATGAGGAAATTTATCCATTTGATCAGTTTGTGATATAGGATTGCAAAATGCCCTTTTTAAGCTTTATAAGGGGTCTCAAGGGGTCCATTTTTGCCTCTTCTCATTCTATGGCTACATGAGCACGTGAGAAAGCATTAAGATACTCTATCAAACATGTCTCAAAGGGCTAATAACCCAGATTCCGTAATCTCACTCATCCACACCAAGATATACACAAGAGCCATACTTGTATAACTTGGCATATCTAAGTCAAATTCATGAAATATCATTCACATGGGTCTAGTTCTCATACATATACAATATACCCATACTTTTACAAATATTCATAAGCTCATACATCATATACATTATGGAGATACATCATGTGACAACCATATGGCTATAATACAAATATGTTACAACTTCATTGCTAATCTTCTTGCTTCCAAGTGTGGTGGCTCCCATTTCCTTGCTCTCTTGATCCACCTAAGCATATTAGGTAATGGGGAGGGAAGAGTGAGATTCTAGGAATCCCAATAGCTCATCTCCCATTCAATCATGCATAAAGAATGTAATACAAGTGTTAAGGATGCATGCATGGCATATCAATATAGAAAATGGTGCAAAATACATTCTTGGCATTTGCACAAAGCATACATAACATACTTAGGCTTGCCAAATGAATGGATTAGCCTCACCCACTTTCTTCAAAGTTCTTGGACTTGCCTCACCCTTTTTCTCAAAGGCCTTGAACTAAGCCTTACTCTTGGGAGACTTTCTTTTGGTCTCAACCACTTCTAAGGGTTCTTGGCTCATCCTCACCGAAGATAGAAGGTTCTTGGCCTCTCCACATTCAAGCAAACCAATGCAACATTTATAGGCATCATTTGAATACATAGTGCAATACTATGGTTCCATGGAACATAGGCATCATACTAAAATACAATTCATAGCTTAAAATACTTATACACACATTCAAAAACAATGTAGACATTCATTCATGCATGGGAGAAAAGAGAGAGAGTTACCTTGTTATCTATGCAAGCTTTACTTTGCCTTACTCCTTCCCTTTTTTGGTTCCACAAGAACACTAAGGTGGGGTCGGTTTCCTTGGCCTAAACATCATGAATAATACTCAATTATATTCTTGAAACAAGCTAAAGCATTCAATTTACTCTCAAGAACATACTTGGTTCTATAAGTCACATAATGGCTCCATAAATGGCCTATTGAAGCAACCATCATGATTCAAGTTCTTGACTCCATTCTCTTCTCATTTCTAGGCCTCTTGACCTCATTTAAGGTCCTTGGAGCCATTACATATTCATTTACAAAAGCCTAAACACAAGTTGCTTCATAAGGTCACATTATGGAAGCCATTGCCTCATCTCCCAATCCATGGCTTCTAAATTTTTTCCAAGGGTTCCTCCCACCTTCTACCATCATAAGAAGTCTCATTCTAGGCTTAGAACAAATTAAAACACTCTCTAGGTGACCAGACCTTGTGTGGCCGAGATATACATCATGAAAAGAGTCCTTGAACTTTGCTTTGTTTTCTTGAAAGGAATGTCACATATGTAACTTCCTAGGGCTCTAAGGGACTCAAACCATGTCTTACATAAGCCAGAATACCTCTAGGAAAAATCAGATTTCATCACTTATTTCAAAATCCCAAGTTGTGCCAACTTGAATTTTAAGGCTCCCTTTTTGTTTCCACTTATCTATTCTAAATTCCCATACTCTAAATCACTTGTTCTTCCCTTGATATGGTCAAAATTCAACTCCCTTTGGATGGGCTTTAGGTTGCACGAAATTCATATGGAGGAGAACAAGCAAGAAGTGCAAGAAAAGCCATGGAAAAGAATGGGAACCTACCTTAAATTCTTGCTCTTCCAAGTGGCTTCCTCTTGCACCCAAGCCTTCCCTCCAATCCTAACTTCTCCTTGCTGGACCAGAACCAAAATAGCATCAAAATACATTCTGAACCCATGGAAATATGGAGGAGAAGGAGGGGAATATTTATTATAAAGACAAAAGGAAGAAAACGCACCCTTTCATACCTATTCAAGGCTTCTTCTTCCTTCCTTGGCCTCCCTTTTTGTGCGCCACTCTTAGCCCTTCTTAATTCTGTTTTAACATGTGAGAGAGTGGGTGAGGAGATCTGAGCAGAGAAGGGACGTTTTTTATAAGCTAGGGATTCATTTAAGCAACTTTCAGAATTTACAATTTAGTCCCTCTTCGTAGTTTTGTTCGTTTGGGCTCATTTCAACTCCTTTTTTAAATCTTTCTTTTCCATCATATTTCTTAGGCTCTTAATCATAAGAATTGCCTTTGGAATCACTCAAAAAGGATCTAAAACCATTCCGAACCGTTCAGTCAAAGTTTCGGTCAACTAATAGCCGAAATCGCTCATCGGAGGGGTTTCAACTGTTCTAGGGGTTCCCATGGTATTCAGGGCCTTTGACAATCCCGGAAAGCTCAAATTTTCCATTTAAAAAGCCCTCCTATGAGATTTCAAAGTTTTCTAAAAATTACAAAAATGCCCCTACTTTCTTCGAAAAATTTTCTAAGCTCTTCTAACTCTGGTTTTTGGGCATCTTAAACTTCAAATCCTCATTTTCTAATATTTAAAATTTTATCATAATTTTAGTTGGCCCTAATTCCTTTTATTTCAAGGACTTCATTTTATATTTGGTCTATTTTTTATGTTTATTGAGAAACCGAACATCGTGTTTCTCATGTTTACAGAAGGACCTGATGTTACATTGAATGAGTGCATTTGAAAAATATGGGCTTCTGCACCTTTGAGATAAATTTAGAATGTCATTTTGGTGCATTTTCATGTACTTAAGTGGTCATGGTTGCCTTGGAGCTCAAAATGGATCATTTGGACCCTTTGTAAGACTTAAAAATGATCATTTCACAACCAATATCAAAATCTGACCAAATGAATGAATTTGCCCATAAAATTTGGCACATATATAGAACTTATCTAGATCTTTTTGGAAAGATAAAGAATAGATTATTTGGAGCTCTATGAAATTAATTATGAATTTCCAAAGTTGACATTTTTTTGCTGAACTGATGCAGACACTATTCATATGGTCAAAACTTGGGCTATGTCACTCATAGGCCAAATGATGTCCAATGCTCATAAAATTTTACATAAATAAACTATATATGACAATGTTTCCATGGCCACCAAGATCACCCCAATTAGACCTCTGAGTAGGAAGATATGAATTTTTGAAGATGGAGGATAGTACTACTAATGATAGTTGATCTCTGGTACTGTTCCATCAATTTTCGGTAGGTAGTAGCCTCTGTTGTGGCATGAATTTATTTTTAGCATAAATTATACATCTTTGTGTTTCCAAAATGATATAGTGTTCTTGATTTTGATATTTTCAGAATTAGTTATGATTTTTCAAATTTTATATCAGAATTATAGAATTCTACCTGAGGCTGCACACCTTATTTTTGTGTCAATACTTCCCTTGCTTGATTTCTAGGCCACTCTTTGAGCTTGTTATGAGTTGAATTTGTGTATTTAAATATGATAATGAGATAGATGAGTCCATATGACCCACAAGACACTGAATGGAAAATTTATCTGTGACATAATGTAATTAAATTGTATTTTTCTATGACTTTTTCTTGAGAAATTCATGTGCTTCATGGAAATAAGCCTACATATGATATGAGATGAGTCATAGAATCATGGTGTTACATAAAAAAGGTACACAAACCCAGATTTCACAAACTCACTCTCTCACCCCAAGGTGTACACAAGAACATACAAGTTTCATCTTGCCATTCAATGTCAAAAAGTTGCTATATGATTCACATGGCATCAATTCTCATATATACATCATGTATCTAAGTAATTACACATGCTCGAATGGTTATACAACATAGTCATCATAGGATTACATCATATGCTATCAAATTGATTACAAAGTGAACAAAATAGCACACTTTCTTGTCAATCTCTTGCTTTCAAGCTTAGTAGCTTCCATGCATTGGTTCACTTAGTCCACCTAGACATGTTAGGCAATGGGGAGAAAGGAATGAGATTCTAGGAATCCCAATTATAACGACCCTAACTTCTAATAATTGTAATTAAGGTTAAATACGTGATTAATAACTATAAAGCAGGGTTACATGGCATTAAGACTAATTACATTATGAAAATATGGGGAAACTTGAACCTTAATGTGGTTAGAGTCATCAATCATACGATTATAAATACTTATGTTCGTAAGGGAAACAAATACTCATTTACCAATCTTTGATTCTATTACTCATCAATTATAACTCACCCTAATATCTCTACATCATCCATTGAGATTAACATATGAAAAACCAAGGTTTTCTAGTGAATATAAGTGTTTCAGCGTATTCACCGCGGCCATTTCCTTTCTATTTTACCCCTTTCTTCATCACTAGTTTTGCCTCTCGATATTGGCCATGGCCAATACCTCTTTTCTTCATGGCCAATTCCTCTCTGGAATGCCTGGCTCATTTTTACAAAAGTTCGTCACGGCCAATTCCCCACTTCACCGCAACAAATTTCTCTCTGGATGCCTCCCAGTTTGACCTCTCACATTTTGTTGTAGCGAATTCCTCTTTGGCACTCTCCCTGGGCAACCTCGCCTCTATTGGCCATGGCCAACTTCATTTTAGCCATGGCGAAGTGCGTTTTGGTCCTACACTCCGAAAATCTTGTCCTATACTCTCCACTCTCTTTTTAGGGACACTCTAGGACCACTCTCCCTCTATTTGTGAACCTTTAATGGTGTTTATATACTTGATTTACCCAGTTAATCTATCCATATCCATCCCAAGACTTAAGGTATTGGTTTCCACTCCCCAAGCCATCACATATTAGCAAAAACCATAATTTAATGACAGCAAATATATATTCTGGCCACAAGGTGCATGGGGCCAATGCTTAATGTTCATACAAGGTCAAATCACTTATCTATTGTTAGCCAATTACAACCATAATGTTCAATCCCATGATAATTAAATTACATATACAGTCCCTATACTTGGTAATTCATGATGCAATGCAGCAATGATACAAAACTAGCAATCTAGTTACAATACAATTCGACAAGGCCTCCAAACCTATGTGCTACCAAACCATTTAATGTGCTTCCATTAATTTTCTCTTTGCCACTAAGAGGTCCGGTCCCTAAAAATGTTAGCCCACAACGGGGTGAGATATATAATCTCAGTAACAAAAGGTAATTCCCATATATATGTACAAGTTAATCAATCCGATGCAATTTCATATCATCAATACTAGAATCATCAATTCAATTCGCAAATGAACTAGTTGAATTACCAATAACTACTGTCCCATACCAATAGTCATACACAACATGTTAATGGCCAATAACACCTGGAGAGGTCCATCCATGGCACCTAATCTATAATGAGCACAATCAGGGCTCAGTGCATCTGGGTTCTGATCACAACCCGGTGCTCGATCGAAGCACATGTACGAGTGGCAGCCGCACCACAGCTCCACCATAGACTCACAAGGTCTAATCATAATAACAATTCAAGTAGTCAACCAATCATTTAGCATTTCAAAATCATATATGTGCAAACATTATCAGATTAACATGAACATATACATGGAATTGGAAAATTAACCCCAGTTACCTCAATGAAGCTAATTACTCTTCCCCTAGCTACCATAATAATCCAAATGCACACCCAGCCTGTAACAAGCATAATTATCATCATTTCTAATCACAATCAAATATCCAAAGGGTTGAACTACTAATGACAAACTAGAGGTTACTCACCTAATTACCAAGGGATTTAATTTCGGATTCCAACTTTCCCATACCAGAAATTGCCATAGTTCACTCTAATTTCTGGGTAATTTCACATGAAACTAAAGCCCATATCATAGGTCAACTATAGGGGTCTCAAACTAATAGAAACTGCATCAAAATGGGAAGAAGATACTCACTTAACAACAGCCATAGCCTCACCTTCGAAAATCCACCATGGACTCACCAAAATTCTCATTTCAATCATCAAGCCCAGAAAATTGGGTTTTCCACCATTATCTCCTTGTAATTTCACACAATAACAGAACCCATTATGATAATACATCCTTAGGGGCATTTTCCAGCAAAGTGATACACAAAATGGGAGGGAAAAGCTTACCTAATCTTCCCTCTAACCTCCAAGTCCGAAAATCTTGCAAAGAATCACCTAACACCAAATTTCAAATTTGAGAAGAAGATGAAAATGCTCAAACCCAGAAATTAATCAGACCAAAATGAAGAGGAGGATGAGAGGGTCAAGTTATATATAACTCACCTTAGCTAAATCATCCTCTAGAAGTGAGAAATGGTGGAGGAATGTAAAAAACCCTAGCCTCCTCTTTTCCTATGCGAAAATGGAGTTCTCCTTTGCCTAAGATTGAGTTGGTCTGCAGAATAGAGGGTAAGGGGCTAAGTAAGTTAGGGTTTTAGATGGGTTTAGGTCAACCCTAAAGCCCAAAATCCACTTAGGTTCAGATGTGTGCTTATTGGGCCTTTGTTTAGTGAGGTGGGTTACAGAACATTTTAAGTTTAAGTGAAGTATGCTGACCCAATGGCCCAATTCCTTGTAGGTTTATATTTTTATGCTTATTGGGCCTTATCTCATAAGTTGGGCTAAATCTCATGAGTTGGGCTTCAGAGTTGTAGTTGGGTTAGACCAAATTTCAAGAGCCAATCTAATTTAGGTCTGCATAATGTGTGTTAGGCCAACTCACATAAATTGGGTCCTAAGCCCCTATTTTACTAAATCAAATTAGGCCATTGCTAGGCAATTTCTCTTGGCCCAAGCCTCATGATAAGGAGTTGGGCTTACACCCAAAAATTATTGGGCCTCTATAAATCTTTATCCATGACTTATTCAAATTAAATTCTGGGCCCCAATTGGGCTTTAACCTAAATAAAATCTTAAACCTATATTACGAACTTATTCCTCTACAAATTTTCATTCATAAAGCTTGCCTAATTATTTCATGATAATTATTCTTAATTAGTCCAAATACATTATTAACACCTTAATTAATTCTTGGGGTGTTACACCAATAGCTCTTCTCCCTTTTAACCATAGATAAAGGATACAAATTCAAGTCTAAAAATGCATGCATGGATATCATGGAGTGCATAATCATACATGAAACATTTCTTACACTCAAGAAGTCATACAAAGCATATATAGGTTTGCCAAGCAAATGGTGTAGCCTCACCCATTTTCTTTAGGGATTTTGGACTTCCCTTACCCATTTTCTTAAGGGGCTTTTGACTAAACCTTACTCTTTAGAGACTTTTGGCTTTGTCTTACCCATTCTTGGGGGCTTTTGGCTCATCCTCACCCTAACTAAAGGATTTTTGGCTTCACCATACTCAAACAAACCAAAGCAAGTTTGTAAAACGTCATTCAAGTGCATAACATAGCATCATGGTACCATGGCATATAGAAACATGCTAAAACATCTTTTATGGCTTAAAACATGCACACATACATTCAAAGACAAGATAAACACTCACTCATGTATGAGAGAAAGAAGAGAGAGCTACCTTGGTTACAAATACACACTTTTTCCTTTTGAAATGCTTCCTCTCCCTTGGCCACACACTCATAAGGATGTGAAACTTGATTCCTTTGGCCTAGACATATCATATGAAAGCCAATTACACTTTTGGAACAATTTCTAAGGCCACACATTCATTTATAAACTAGGTTGTGCCTATGGCTCATTTATGTTTCCATAATGCACCTAATGAGGCAATACTCATAATCCATGATTTGGCTCAATTATTTCCATCCATTTATGATTTTTGACTCCATTTAAGCATCTTGGAGCCATCACACAATTAATGTAAGGAGCCTAACTACATGTTGCTTCTTTAAGTCACAATATGGAACCTATGATACCATCTCACTTCCTAGGCTTCCTAAAATTTTTCCAAGACTTCTTCTCATCCTCTCCTACCATATATGAGACAAAACCAAGCTTAGAAGAAATTAAAACACTCTTTTGGTGCTCCTTCCATGTTAGGTTTAGGCTATGACATCATATGGCACCAATAGAGTTGTTTTGATTTCTTTGATGGGAAAAGCATGTAGGAGGCTCTCTTAGTGTCTTAAAAACTCATCTGAACTCTTAAACACTTTAATTTATGGTTAGAACTCATCTTACAAACCAAGGTGCAACTAAAACCCTAGCTTTTCTATCTTGCAATTTCATGGTTCTGTGTTTGTTTCCTTTGCATATTTTTATTCTCTTCACTCATTTTCCTAAGATTCATCCTTGGTTTGATTAAAATTTCAACTCCTCTTAGTTATCCATACATAGGGCAAAATGTACAAGAAGAACAACATGGAAGAAGAAGCATGAAAACAACCAAACTACCTTGTTTTCCTAGCCTTTCTTGGATGCTCTTCCTTTTGCTTGGATTCTCCTCTTGAAATTCAAAATTTACCCCTTTGGTCTGACCTCAAAATAGACCCAAATACATCACTAAATCCATAGAAGGAAAGGGAAGAAGGAGGACAGCAAGATTAGTAAACGAAGAAGCATGAAAAACCATGGATTTTCTTACCTTTTTGCTTGGTTTTCTCTTTCATTCTTCCTCCCTTTTGGTGTGCCACTTGAAGAAGCTTAGGGTTCTATTTTGGTGCAGAGGAAAGTCTGCCAAGGTGATAAGAAGAAGTGGGGTGTGCTATATATAGGCTAGGAACCCATTTAAGACATTTCAAATTTTTAATTTTACCTTTCATTCTTGGCTTTTTCGTTTTGGGCTCATTTCAACTCCTTTTCAAGAACCATCTTATCCATCATAAAATTTGGGTTCTCTAACTAATAAAATACCTTTGGAATCACTCAAATTTGATCTAAAACCTTCCCAAATGAAAGGGCCAAAGTTCGGGTCATTGATATTCTAAATCATAAACCGGAGGGGTTTTAACTGTTCTAAGGGTTCTTATAGTTTTAAGGGCCTCTGAGGACCTTAAGAAACTCATTTTTCCCATTTAAAAATTCCTCTTTTGAGATTTCTAGAAAGTGTCCAAAATTATGAAAATGCCATTAGGTATCATTGCATTTTCATTAAATTCTGTCTAGTTATTCTGACATCCATTTTAGGGCACCTCTGGCCTTGGATCATCATTATCTAAAGTTTAGAATATTATTCTAATTTTATTGAACCTTAAATCCTTCTCTTTAGGGGACTTCCTTTTGTATTCGGTGAATTTCGTACGTTTATGGAGAAACTAAACTTTACATTTCTTGCGTTTTCTCATGTTTTTGGAGAACCGAATATTACAAAATCTCACTCTCACCTATTTTATTTCTAACCATGTCCAAGGAACTCTTAAGAAGCCACGAGTGGAGGCCAACAAGCCTGATTGATGTTACTTTGACATTGATTTAGAATTATATGTAATTTAATGCCAAAGTATGGATGTATATGTTATTTATATAATGTAAACCTTTCACATATGTAAATATATGAGATTATAACTGTGTTAAATGTCTAGGTCTTAAAATTAGCCTGTTACCATTTAAATTATCTATGTCTACCCTTCCTGTGCCTTAATTGTGTTATGCAACTAGATAGTCGTTGTATCACCTTTGACTTGATTTGTATCCTTTTGCATTACTTTGACATGATCATTGATATGGATTGGTTATCAGCTAATAATGTAATACTTGATTGCAACCATAAAATTGTTTCCTTACTTGCTAATATACCTAAATCATGCCCTCTGACTAAGCTTACTTATGTGCCGCTGCCCAAGCGAAGAGGTGCTTTAGGTGTGGTTGCCAAGGGTTTATTGTGTTCTTTGATATTTCAACATTATTATATTATTATATTCCTCATATTTAATCTTAATAATAATTCATAGTGGCTAAATTGATGACTTTGGATTTATTTTATATTAAGTGGGCTAAATTTAGATTAATGGATTTTTAATTGCATTTTTATTATATTTTTTCAATGGAGGCCCTATTAGTCTTATTTGTGTTTTGTAGGTTGTATAAGCTATTAAAGGGATTTGGATATTTTTGTATTAGGCCAAAGATGTGGGCTTTGTTACTTCACAATGAGTATTGGATTTCTTTTAATATGACAAATTCTAGACTATTGGATGGGCACAAGCCATCTTAACCCTTGGATCTTTCTTGAGGAAAAAGGTAATATCATCCATATAAGGAGGAGAAGACATCACTAGAGAACACACACCCATCTTTTCTGATTTTGTTTTCTTCTTACTCTTATTTTTGTTTTCCCCCATGGCTTTCTAATCTTCTTGGTGATTTATCTGGAGTCTAAACTTGATAGCGAACTTGAGTCCATAATTGTATAAAACTATGGTTCAATATAAATTTTAGAAGTATTTTGTTTTTATTCTCTTCATTTTCATGTAATTATTATCATTCTGGTTAGATGATTTTTGTTGCATGAATTCTAATTCATTTAATCTATTTGACAACGTAATTTGATTATATTGTTGATTAATCAAAAAAATTCATTCTGAACCATGTTAGGATTCTACATACACCTCTGTTTAAGAATGAAATAGTTTGGCTTTGTGTTGTTGACAAAAGTGCAGTTGCGTTATGACTAACAATATGAACCAATTAAATTTTTAAACATTAGTTTAGGAATACTAATAAAAAATTACCAAATGATTAAAATCAAATCAAACATATTTTTAGGTGACAATGATAGGAAAATATCAGGAGAAGAATTTTGGATTGGTTATGCATCATTCTGATTGAGTTTCATTTTCGTTAATTGATTTGCTATTCGATTTAATTAGTACAATTTTATACTTGAACCCCTAATCATCACAATTTCAATTATGTTAGTCCTAAACTAATTAATTTGATTAATGGCCCTGTGGGAGACGACCTAGTGGGCATTATATTGCGAACCAACAAAAATTCACTAACCTTGACCAGTGGGACAACTGCAAGTGAATAGTATTTTCTTTACCATTCTTTCCTAGCATGTTGAGATATGGGATAGGTTGGAGAATATACCTATGATTCAGGAATTTTCAGAGGTCTTACCTAAAGAGATTAGTAGTCCACCCCCAAAGAAAGAGTTAGAATTTCCCATTGACTTGATTTTAGGTATAGGTTTAATCTCTAAGGCTCCATATAGAATGGTGCTTGCTAAACTAATTGAGCTAAAGAGTCAAATAGAAGGATTGCTTGAAAAAGGATTCATTAGGCTAAGTATGTCTCCATGGGAAGTACTAGTATGGTTTGTGTAACATTCAATTTTCTAAAAATCCAAGAAAACATAAGGAAATGCGAGAAACGTAACATATGGTTTCTCTGTCAACGTACAAAATTTATCAGAAACAAAAGGAAGTCCCTCAAATAGAGTAAATTAAGGTCGAATAAAATTAGAATAATATTATAGACCATAAATAATGATGAGTCAAGGCCAAAGGTGCCTTAAAATTGGGGTTAAAATAGATGAAAAAAAAAGGAATCAGAAAAAGGTCCTAAAGAGCCTCCGAAGTCAAGTATGAAAGAGCCAGGGACCAAAATGCAAAGAAAAGTTATATGCTGGGCAAAATGTATAAATTGCCCTAAAGTTCAGGGAACCCTAGTTTCACCCTCTATTCGTGGCTTTAAGCATGAATATCAAAAAATCGAGCAAGAATCTTATAAATCTGTGACCCACGGTTAAACTCAGTTTGATAAGACGGGTCCAATGATGCCAAGTTGTCCGGATAGCCGGGCGGGATCCGGTCTGGGATCTAGTTAGCTCGATCAGTAGCCATGAGCAAAATAGAAAAAAGGAATTTGTAACAACTATAGAAATAAAAATAGCTAAAGGGTTAAGAAACCCTGAAGGAGTTTCAGGGACATAATTGCAGTAAAGGAAAAGTTTATAGCACAATTGTAATACAGAACGGTGAAAATTACACCTATAGACCCGGGTGTTCGATTGACACCAAAATTTGTGAGGATTGAGGTTAAGGGGCCCTGAACCATGTTTGAAGCTCAGTATGGCCAGAAAGTAGAGAAAATAATATTTATAAATTTTAGAAAGTCTAAAGGTATGTATTGTACCGTAAAACCTTAATTGGGCCCAGACACCGATATTAGACTGCGATAAGACCAATAGCTGATTCTAAAGGCCCAAAAAGAGAAGAGAAGATATAATTAAGGTTTTAGAAAGATGAAACCCAAATATAAATATAAAATGAAAGGGAGAGAAGAAAATAATTTTAGTTATATTAAAGAATTCACCATGGTTAAGTTAGAAACTAACTATGGTTGAGTTAAAAGTAGACCATGGATGAGTCAAAGAAATTAACCATGGTTACCATCCATAACTTAAGGGCTAAGAAAAGGCATCCAAGTGTGTGGCCAAGGATTTTTGAAAGAAGATATTTAGTTATGAAATTAGAAAATCAAAAGAAAATGGAATGGAAGGCTAGGATTTGATCTTGAAGAGGTTGATCCAAGGGTCCAAATTTAGTATGACCCTTTAACTTCATCATAATTCACCTCCTTCACCTCCATTCCACCATTGTCATGCCACACACAAGGGAGGAGGAGAGAAAAACGTGAAGAGAGAGAGGGAGGGAGAAAAAGTGGAAGATGAAGTGAAACCAAGCAAAACTACCACCATTCTTCACCAAATTTCTTCATCTTCTCCATCCTCCAACCATTTCCTCCAAAGGACAGCTGCATATTCATCTTTTCTTCAAGGTGAAATGTTGCTCTAAGTGGGAAGAGAAGGGATTTTAGTGTGAGAAAAGCAAAGGAAGCAAGGCTTAAGTTTAAAGAGTAAGTTTTCTCCATCTTATACTTGTAAATCACATGCTTTAAGCTAGTTTTGTTAAACCCTAGCTATGAGTTATTTTTAGACAGCATATGAATCATTAGAAATGGAGTTTGTATGTTGAACATGAAGGCAATTTGAGCTTAGTTATTGTTGTTATATGCTGAGACTTTGGAAAACACAAAGATTGTAATTTTTGGGAAAATAGAAAGCATGGGGAGATGCTGTCCAAATTTTCCCAAAATTTTCATAGTGTTTTCTTGATGTCTTAAAGTCATGTATACCAAATTTCAAGTCCTAAAACATAAAGGAAAAGGTTATGGAATTTTTAGAACCAAAGAAACTCACTTTGAGCCTAAAATGGAGCTAGATTATGTGATGACCAAAACGTGATGTTGGGGCTGGAATTTGATGATTTTATAATTCCAATGGATTCAAAAGGATGTTTTTAGCTAGGAATACCTATGGAAAAGCCCCCAAAGCTCATGGGATAAAATTCCTAAATTTTGGCTAAGAAATGTATGCTATTCGGCCATAGTGAATGGGAAGGGAAGGAGTTAGATTTTTCCAATTCCAATAGTCCCATTAAATTTAAAAGGGGTCATCCTATTTTACAAGTTAAGGTTTATGTGTTGATTGTAATGAATTATCATTATGATTATACGGTTTGATGTTATTTTGGGAACTCCAAAAGCAAGTAAACCGAGTCCCAAGGATTGAGGAGCAAAGTTTGCTAAGGTAGTAGTTTTCCTCTCTCTTTCCTTAAGCTTTTATGTTTGTATAATGATGAGTGTAATGCTATATCAAGTTGTCATTTATGTTATAAGATGAGATATGTATGCTTAGATTGTGCTTGGTCTTGTATGAAATTCTTTGTATTGTTATGCGATATGTGGCATCTTGATTGGCACTATGTTATGTACTTACATGCTTGCTTGTGAATGAGATTGGTTTACTACTATTGAGATTTCATAATCTCACCCCAAATATAACCTATGCGAGGTCCGAGTTCAAGCAAATAAAGGAGTAAAGAATGTGGAGACATAAATCGAGGACCTTACTTTTATGCACCACATTTTGTTATGCAATTAAACGTTTTAGATTACTACATGTATGAGTTATGTTATGATATTGTAAGGTACTCAGTTATGGAGTGGAAAGTCATGAATATAATCAACCCTTGAGTAAATAGAATATGACTAATGAGCCTAAAATGCAAAAAATGCATCTGCTTATATAAAGGCAAAATAATAATAATATGTCAAGTGAGGGGTAAAACTGTCTAATTTGTTGTAGGGACAACTTTATATGAATTCATATGTGCTCTGCTAAGTAAGCATTTTCCCCGTGTAAAGGGCTTAAAGAGCTTGAAGTAGAGCCCTGAATTAATCTGATATGATTTTTCTATAATTAAGTATGTATTTTCAAAGTTAGATAAGAATTTGGAAATGATCAAATGAATAGTGAAATTGTATGAGGAAGTTTTAAAATGAAAAAGTTTTATCAGTTCAGGTTTCCGTTGACTTCTCTCAGTAATATATGAGGTAATTATAGTAGGAAAAGTGTTATAAAATAAGGTATGACAGTTTGTCAAGAAAAAGGATGGTAGCCTTAGACTTTCCATTGATTATAGGCAATTGAACCTGTAATACCTCCCTATATAACGCCTCTCCTACTATTAATGCCTCATATAGGACTTAGAAGAGCCATTGGAAATCTAAACTGATAAAAATTTTCTTCCCCAACATTTTTTTTGAACTTGCTAATACAATTTTACTACTCATTTGTTCATTCCCATAATATTGTCTAACTTTGAAAACAATCAATTAATTATGGAAAAATCATATGAGGTTGGTTCAAGGCTCTAATTCAAGCTCTCTAAGTCCTTTACAAGGAAAAAATATTTACTTAACAAAATACATATGAATTCATATAAAAATATCCTTACGAACATTAGATGATTTTTATCCTTCCTTTAACATATTATTATATTTATATTGTTTGTCCTTACGTGAGTGCATGTATCTTTGCATTCTAGGCACGCTAATCATATTCTCTTGACTTAAGAGTCGAGTATATACATGACTCTTTATTACATACTTGAGTACCTTACAACACCATAGCATAACTTATACATACAAGAATTCAAGATACTTAATTATATGACCAAAATGTGATACATAAAAGTAAAGTCCTTAGTTTATGCCTTCACACCTTTTGCCCTTTCTTTGCCTAAGCTCGGACCTAATATAAGTTATGTTTGGGGTGAGATTATGAAATCTCAATAGTAGTAAACCAATCTCATTCACAAGCTAGCATGTAAGTACATAACATAATGCCAATCAAGGTATCACATACTACATAGTGATGCAAGGAATTTCATACAAGGCCAAGCAATATCCTAGCATACATGTCTCATCTTATAGCATAAATGACACTCAACATAACATAACACTCATCATTATACCAACACATAGGCTTAAAGAAAGAGAAAGGAAAACTACTATCTTAGAAATCTTGCTCCTTAAGCTTTAGGACTCGGTCCACTTACTCTTGGAGTTTCCAAACAATTATCAAACCCTATAATCATAATAATAATTCATTACAATCAACATATAAACCCAAAATCCTAAAGTAATATAGCCTTTTTAAAACTTAATGGGACCATTGGAATTGGAAAATCTAACTTCTTCCCGTCCAATTGACTATGGCCGAATAGTATGCATTTTTTGCCCAAAATTTAGTAGCTTTATTCCATGAGTTTTAGGGGCTTTCTTATAGGTATTTCTAAAAACACCCTTTTGAATCCATTGGAAAGGATAAAATTATCAAATTCCAGCCCCAACAACACGTTTTGTCATAACATAAGCTAGCTCCATTTTAGGTCCGACAGTGAGTTTATTTGGTTCTAAAATTTCCATAGCCTTTTCCTTTATGTTTTAGGGCTTGAAATTTGGTATACATGACTTTAAGACATTAAGAAAACACCATAAAAATTTTGGAAAAATTCAAACAGCATCTCCCTAACATTTTCATTTTCCCAAAAAATTTACAATCTTTGTGTTTTTCAAGGTTCCAACAAATAACAAAATGGATGAGCTCATGTGCCCTCCATAGCTAGTATATAAACTCCATTCTTAGGCCTTCATATTCAACATATAAACTCAATTTCTAATGATCCATATGCTGTCCAAAAGTGACTCATAACTAGGGTTTAACAAAACTAACTTAAAACATGTGATTTTCAAGTGCAAGGTGGAGAAAACTTACTCTTTAAGCTTAATCCTTGCTTCCTTTGCTGTTCTCACTCTAAAATCCTTTCTCTTCCCACTTAGAGCAACATTCCACCTTGAAAAAAAGATGAATATGCAGCTGCCCTTTGGAGAAAATGGTTGGAGGATGGAGAAGATAAAGAAATTCCGTGAAGAATGGTTGTAATTTTGCTTGGTTTCACTTCTTCTTCCACTTTTTCTCCCTCTCTCTCTCTCTTCATGGTTTTCTTTCTTTCTCCCTTGTATGCAGCATGAAAATGGTGGAATAGAGGTGAAGGAGATGAATCTAATGAAGTTCAATGGTCATACTAAATTTGGACCCTTGGATCAACCTTTTCAAGATCAAATCTTAACCTTCCATTCCTTTTTTCTTTTGATTTTCTAATTTCATTACTAAATATCTTCTTCCAACAATTCTTGGCCACATACTTGGAAGTCTTTTCTTAGCCCTTAAGTTATAGATAGTAACTATAGTTAATTTTCTTAACTCAACCATGGTCAACTTTTAACTTAACCATAGTTAGTTTTCAACTTAACCATGATTAATTCTTCAAAATAACTAAAATCCTTTTCTTCTTTCTTTATTTTATTTTATATTTATATTTGGGTTTCATCTTCTCTAAAACCCTAATTATATCTTCTCTTCTCTTTTGGGCCTTTAGAATAGGCTATTGGGCCTTACAGTTGTCTAAAAATCAGTATCCGGGCCCGATTAAGGTTTTACAATACAATACCTACCTTTAGACTTTCTACAATTTATAAACATGATTTTCTCTACTTTCTGCCATACTGAGCTTTAAACATAGAGTAGGCCTTTAACCTCAATCCTCATAAATTTTGGTGTCAATTGGACTCCCGAGTCATATAGGTGTAATTTTCACCATTCTGTATTATGATTGTGCTATAAAATTTTTATTTACTATAATTTAGTCTCTGAAACTCCTTTAGGGTTTCTTTGCCCTTTAGCTATTTCTATTTTTGTAGTTGTTATAACTTCTTTTTTTCTATTTTGCTCGTAGCTATTGATCGAGCTAACCAGATCTTGGATTGGATTCTGCCCGGCCATCTGGACAACTTAGCATCATTGGACCCGTCTCATCAAATGGGGTTTAACCATGAGTCATGGATTTCGAGATTCTTGTTCGATTTTTTGATATTCATGCCTGAAGCCACAAATATAGGGTAAAACTAGAGTTCCTTGAACTTTCGAGCAATTTATACATCTTGCCCTGCTCATAATTTTTTCTTTGCATTTTGGTCTTTGGCTCCTTTATACTTGACTTCGGAGGCTCTTCGGGACCTTTTTTTTATCCTTTTTCTTTCATATATTTTAGCCCCAATTTTAAGGCACCTTTGGCCTTGATTCATCATTATTTGTGGTCTAAAAGATTATTCTAATTTTATTAGACCTTAATTTACTCTATTTGGAGGACTTCCTTTTGTGTCCGGTGAATTTTGTACATTGACAGAGAAACCATATGTTATGTTTCTTGTGTTTTCTTACGTTTTCTTGGATTTTTAGAAAATTGGATGTTACAAAACCAAGTGACCATCAATAATAAATACCTTTTGCCTAGAATTGATGACCTACTTGATCAGTTAGCTAAAGCATTAGTCTTTTCAAAGATTAATCTTAGGTCTGGGTATTATCAGCTAAGGGTGAAAGCGAAGGACATACCTAAAACTGCTCTTAGAACTTGGTATGGCCATTATGAGTTTATAGTCATGTCATTGGGGTTAACAAATGCCCCTGCCATATTTATGGACTACATGAATAGAATTTTAGGCTATACCTTGACCAGTTTGTGGTAGTGGTCATTGACATCCTTATCTATTCAAAGAGTATTGAGAAACATAAGGAGCATTTTAGGATAGTTCTTCAAACCTTGAGAGAGCACTAATTATATGCCAAACTTAGCAAGTTTGAATTTTGGTTGTGAAAGGTGAAGTTCCTAGGTAATGTGATATCAAAACAAAGGGTAGCAGTAAATCCTAGTAAGGTGAAGACAATGCTTATAATAATTGGTTTTGTAGGAACTAAACTAAACCCGATAAAATGAAATAGGAATACCTTAAAGCAAAGCAAATTAGGCTAATTGATATTAAAATACTGATCAGAACATCTAAAAATGTGGGTAAGAGCCCAAAATAGCCTGAAATTGAAGCCAAAATAGTTGAATAAATTAAGAAATAATATAGTAGTAAAATCATAATTTTGAGTAACTTTTTGAAAACTCAAAGGAGGGAGTTTTAAATGGGAAAATTGAGTTTCTCAGGGTTCTCAGAGGCTTTAAAAAGCATAGGAATCCTTGGAATGGTTAAAACCCCTCTAGTGTATGTTTTAGGTTATTGGTTGACCAACACTTTGACCAAATCGTTTGGGGTTATTTTAAATCTAATTAATTTGAAACCAAAGACATTTTATGAATTAGACAACTTAAAAAGGATTTTAAACAAGTTCAAATAGAGAAAATAAAGTTTTAAGGGACAAATATGGAATTTCTAAATTATTATAATAGGCCTCCCTCTTTTCTTATATCACATCCCACCTCCTCCCTTCATCTAAACTGACCTAAGTCTGCTTCAAAATAGAACTAAGAGCAACTTCAAGTGGCACACAAGAAGAGGAAGAAACTAAATCTAAAAAGTGTAAAATTTTGCTTCTTTTTCGTGGTCTTCCATTCACTAAAGTTCTTCTCCTCTTCCTCCTCTCTCTTCCCATGGTTTTAAAGTTTTGAATGGTAGTGATTTATGACTGGTTCAATAGAGGGAAGAAAGAGTTTGGAGAAAATTTTGAAAGCTTGAGAAACACCATTTAACAAGGAAGCAAACAAGGTAAGCTTCATCTTGAATAACTTGCTTTCTTGGTTCTTCCATGGAGTTCTCCATTTCAGCTAAAACTAGGGTACCTTGTAGGTAGTTTGATTTTGGTCCAAACTTGATAGAAAATGGGGTTTTGAAGCATAGAGAATTATATGGAACAAATAGAACTCAAAAAGAAGCATTTGGTAGCAAGTCATGGAAATTAGGGTCTTGATTGCACCTAAGGATTTATAAAGCTTACTAATGATAATTTAGCTTATGTAAGAGTATAATTAAGTTTATAAGAGACATAGGAAGCTTCATGAGTGCCATTTCTTGAAGAAAAATTAACAAAATTCCACAGGTAGCAATGTCGGTGCATGTCTCAACAAATGAGTGTATGTGATACCTAGAAAGAGTTTTTTTTTATTCTAAGGATAGAAATAGTCTAGATATGAATTATAAACATCAAAGGAACCATTGGTTTGAATTTAGGAATCATATTTTGAAAGTTGAAAATTTAAGGTTCTATTATACATAAAAATGTAACTTGGTATTAGGCTTCTTGATTTGAGTTTGTAATAACTCTAATGAATTTGAATGGAGTCATGTGACTTAGATTGAGTGAGAAATTGGAGTCAAGATAATGAATTATGAGTTTCTTTATTATGCTACTAAATGGAGCCATATGGATACCACAAGCTAGAATGGGCTTATGTAGGGTTTATATGAGGTTAAAGATGGTTCCATTGATACCCTTATGTGTTGTTTGATGTGTTTAGTGTAACACCCCAAAATTTAATTAAAGTATTAATAATGTATTTAGACTAATTAAGAATAATTATTATGGAATAATTAGGTAAGCTATATGAATGAAAATTTACAGAGAAATAAGTTATTGATATGGGTTTAAGATTTCAATTAGATTAAAGCTTAATTTGGGCCTAAAATTAATTTGAATAAGCCATGGGTAAGGATTTATAGAGGCCCAATGATTTTAGGTGCAAGCCTAACTCTTTATCATGAGATTTGGGCTAAGAGAGATCACCTAGTAATAGCCCAATTTGATTTAGTGGAAGGGAGGCCCAAGACCCAATTAACATGAGCCCCTATAGTTAGCCCAACACACATTATGCAGACCCAAGTTAGATTAACTCTTGGAACTTGGCCTAACCCATCAAATTTCTGCAGCCTAACTTATGAAATAAGGCCCAACAAGAATGAAAATCTGAACCCACAACGAATTGGGCCATTGGGTCAGCACATCCCACTTATAGAATTAAGTTTTTTGCAGCCCATTTCATCTAGTGCCAGCCCACATGAAATAATAAGCCCAATTGGACCTTGGGCTGGTGGGTCAACCCATTTTTCATTAAAAACCCTAAGGGTTTAGCAGCCTCTCTCCCCATTGAGCAGAAAACACAAAAGGCAAGGGAGAAAATTCAGAGGTTTAAGGGAGGCTAGGGTTCTACCAACATGGGAGCTCCATTTGACTCCTAGAGGATGATTTAGCCAAAGTGAGTTATATATAACTTGACCCTCTCATCCTCCTCTTCATTTTGGTCTGATTAATTTCTGAGTTTGGGTATTTTCATCTTTTTCTCAAATTTGAAATTTGGTCTTGGGTGATTCCTTGCAAGATTTTCGGACTTGGAGGTTAGAGGGAGGATTAGGTAAGCTTTTCCTTTCCATTTTGTGCATCATATTGCTAGAAAATGCTCCTAAGGATGCATTATCATAATGGGTTCTGTTATTGTGTGAAATTACAAGGAGATAATGGTGGAAAACCCAATTTTCTCGGCTTGATGATTGAAATGCGAATTTTGGTGAGTCCATGGTGGATTTTCGGAGGTGAGGCTATGACTGTTGTTAAGTGAGTATATCCTTCCCATTTTGATGCATCTTCTGTTAGTTTGAGACCCTTATAGTTGACTTGTGATATGGGCTTTAGTTTCATGTGAAATTATCCAGAAATTAGAGTGAACTATGGCAATTTCTGGTGTGGGAAAGTTGGAATCCAAAATTAAATTCCTTGGTAATTAGGTGAGTAACCTCTAGTCTGTCATTAGTAGTTCAACTCTTTGGATATTTGATTGTGATTAGAAATGATGATAATTATCCTTGTTATAGGCTTGGTGTGCATTTGGATGATTATGGTACCTAAGGGAAGAGTAATTGGTTTCATTGAGGTAACTAGGGTTATTCTTCACTTCCATGTATATGTTCATGTTGATTTGATATTGTTTGCACATATATGGTTTTGAAATGTTAAATGATTGGTTGACTACTTGAATTGTTATTGTGATTGGACCTTGTGAGTCCATGGTGGAGCTATGGTGCGGCTGCCACCAGTGCATGTGCTTTGATCAAGCACTGGGTTGTGATCAGACCCCAGATGTACTGAGCCCCGGTTGTGCTCATTATGGAGTAAGTGCCTTGGACGAACCTCTCCCGGTGTTATTGGCCATTAACATGTTGTGTATGACTGCTGGTATGGGACAGTAGTTATTTGTAGTTCAACTAGTTCATTTGCAAATTGAATTGATGATTCTGGTATTGATGACATGCAATTGTATTGGATTGATTAACTTGTACATATATATGGAATCTGCCCTTTTGTTACTGAGATTGTATATCTCACTCCATTATGGGCTAACATTTTCACGGACTAGACCTCTTAGTGGCAAGAAGAAAATTAATGGGAGTTTGCTAAATGGTTTGGTAGCATATCAGTTTAGGAGCTTTGACAAAATGTATTGTAACTAAATTGCTAGTTTTGTATCATTGCTGCATTGCATCATGAGTTGCCAAGTATAGGGATTGTATATGTAATTTGATTATCATGGGATTGAACATTTTGATTGTAATTGACTAATAATGGATAAGTGATTCGATTTTATATGAACATTAAGTATTGACCCCATGCACCTTGTGACCATAATACATTTGCTGTCATTTATTCTTGAATTTGCTTATATAAGCTAGTTGGGCAAGTAGAAAATAGTATCTAAGTTTTGCAATGGTAATGGAGGGATTGATGGGGTAAATAGGATAGATAAATACCATTTGAGTCACATAAAATGAGAGAAAGCGGTCCTAGAGTGCTCCTAGGGTGAGGATTAGAGTGTGTGGGACGAAACTTGGGTAATGTAGTCATAGGAGGGAGTCTCACCGCGGCCAAATGAGTGACAGTGGCGAAGAGCGCCGCGGCCTGATAAATTGCGCCGCAGCGCAAAGGGGGAAAAATTGTCTAAAAGCTGACAAAATGAAAACGCGCTGAGGCGCAAATATATTGCGTCGAGGAGGTGGAGCTGACATAATGGAAACTCGCCAAGGCGCAAATATATTACGCCGAGGTAAGAATCGTGGGGTTGAGAAAAGTAGTTCCAGGAGGCATTTCTGCCGCGGCGCCATGAAGGTTGGCCGCGGCGCAAATCTCCAAACTCCTACTTTAAGCCTAGAAACCCTAATTTCTTTAATGGTAGTGGTAAGAAATAATATAAGAATACTTGTAGAGGTTATTAGGTATTGAAACTGATAGACAGATGAATCATATACCCCTTATGGAAGTAGGATTTCTTTTATGCAAATTTTGTTTTGTTTGTGGTGGTATGGTGATGACCCTAACATCAAGGTTCAAATTTCTCCATATTTTCACAATGTGATAAATTGTAACAACTCCAAACCTTATTAATTAATGATTAATCGTATATTTAACCATAGTTACAATGATAGGAAGGTAGGGTTGTCGCATTTAGGGCAAGCAAATTGTAACGAACGTAATTTTTGTAAAACAATGAAATGAGCCATGTAAAAGCATGTCTATTGGAATGAGCTAGAAAATGTCCAAGAAAATTTGGGTAGAGTCCTAAGATCCTAAAAATGATAATTCCAGGCTCAGAGGAAAGAAAAATGGAGCTAGGATGGAGAAACAAAATTGTTATGAAATGTAATGCCATTTTTGTAAATAAGTGTAATTTTTGAAAAAACACATAAGAGGGCTTTTTAAATAGAAAATTTGAGTTGTCCAGAGTTCTCAGAGGCCCCGAAAACTATTGGAAACCGTAGGACTGGTAAAGCCCCTCCGGTGTATGTTTTCTAACGACGGTGAACCCAAATTTTGACAGATTCATTTAAGAAAGTTTTAGCTCTGATTTAAGTGATTCCAAAGACATTTTATTAAATTGGCAACTAAATTTTATAATGAAAAACATGGATCTAAAAAAGGAGCTAAAACAAAGCTAAAATAAAATTTCCATTACGGAAGGATGAAATTAGAATTTTTGAAAAAGTGAGCTTCTTGAACTTTCTACATAAGTCATGCACCTTCTTTTATTTTCTTTAGACTGACTTTGCATCTACCAAAAATAGAAGGGAGAAGCAAAATTTTGGGTGTACAAGTGGAAGGGAATTTGGGAGGAAGAAAAGTCAAGAAAGGTAGGAAAAACCTAAGAAATTCATGCTTCTTCCTCTTTCAACTTTGTTCCCCTCCTTTCCTCCTCTCTTTTTATGGTTTTCTTGAATGGAATGGTTTTATTTTTGGTCCAAAACATAGGGGAAGAGTTTAAAATTCTTGAGGAGAAACCAACCAAGAAGAAGAAGCTTTGCAAGCACACTTGAAGCCAAGGTATTTTCTTGTTCTTGTTGCTTCATCTCCTTGTTCCTTGGATGGGTGTGTGTTCGGCCAAACCAGAACCAAGAAAGGGGGAAGTTCTATCCAAAAACAAAGGAGGAACTAGTATTTTAGACCATGGAGAAATAGAATATGACAAGAAATTCTGAGAAAAACTAATAGAAATCAAGTTAGGTTCTTGAAGGGATTATGAAATCTGATTTTGTGTATGAATTTTCTTGGCCATCTAAGTGTTCCATTGAGCTCTTAAGCCTCCTAGAAACCTCCCTAAGTGGCTCTCCCATCAAGAAAAAATTTGAAACTCCAAGAACCCCATTTATGGAGGGTGTTTCGGCCAAGGCTCCTTAGAAGGGTTAGAGAGTGTTTTAAATTGTTCTAGCCTTGTTTTAGAACTCCTTATGATGTTAAAAGATGGGAGAAATCATTGGAAAAAATTTAGGAGCCATAGATTGGAAGATGGGAAAATGGCATCCATAATGGTGTCTTATGAAGCAACTTAGTTTTTCAATTGTGCAAATGAATGTGTGAGGGCTCCAAAGACCTTGAATGAGGTCAAGAAGCTTAGAAATGAAAAGAGAATAGAGTCTAAAGCTTGAATGATGAGAGTTGCTTTAATAGGCCATTTATGGAACCATTATGCCACTTATAGAACCAAGTGTGTGTTTAAGAGTAAGTTTAGTGTCTTGGCTTACTTTAAGTATATGATTGTGTGTTGTTTCGATGCTTAGGCCAAGAGGATCCCAACTCATCACATTGTGTGTGTAGAACCGAGAAAGGGAAGGAAGTAGACAAAGTAAAGCTTGCATAGATTCAAGGTAGCTCTCCACCTCATTCTCCTTGCATTCTTGTGTATGTGTATGTCCTTGTGTGCATGTGTGTGCCTGAGTGGTTCTGTCATGCAATCCTCAAAATAAAACTAGGTTGATAAAATATGTAGCTAGTGGCACAACCTAGGTCATCTCCCTTGGAATTGGAGTTTAATGCTTAATTGAGTTTTCCAAATGTTAAAAGACTCTAAACATTTCTAAACTAAGGGGGTTTTTGATTGAATTAAACTAACCTAAAAATAAATTCAATGAAAATTCCTAATTGCTACCTAATTATATGAATTATGGGTGAAAGATGGGCTTATGACTAGCTTTGGAATCTTCCCTTAGTGTCCACTATCCTTATCCTAATCTAAATGTGATTAATTCTGGCCTAAGAATTCCTAATTGTGTTCACGACAATTGTATCTTAAGTTAACACTCAAGAATTAAGAAATTAACAATCTAATATTGAATTGAGAACTCAATCTCGCATCAAATTGCTAACTCTTGTTTTAGGATTAATAAACACCCAATTTGATTGATTAACTGATTAACTAGCCTCTGAACTATCATCCAAAGATGTTTAATTAAACAACTAAACACCAAGGAGTCCTCAAATTAAACAATTAAAGACTCAATCTCTCACATGCATTTCATCAAACACCTTGATTGCATACATGGGTAATTGTGAGAAATTGAAAAATTCAGTATTTAATCCAACCAATTAATTAACAAAAAGGCTTCCTAATTAGTGTCTAAATAGCCACTAATTATAATTACACAAATTCTCTATCAAATACAACTTAAACAAGACCATATATGAACGAGAAAAAGTGTAAGAACAATAGAAATCCTTAGCCAAAAATTTTGTGTTTATCCATGGATTCAAGCTTGCACCAAGGGTCTTCCTCCTAGCTAGCCTCAAGGTGGATTAGAGTTTCATTGTGGTGGTGAGATGGAGATGGATAATGGAATGGGCGAAGGATGGAGGGGTGTGGACATTGGACGAAAGGGGCGTGCAAATGGAGTGTGACAATGTGAAATGGGTGAATGGAATGATATATGAAGGGTGTGAATGAATGATATATCATGTGCTCATCCCTTGCCTCTTCTCATGTGACTTCTTTTATTTTTCATGTGCTCCCTTCATTTGCCAATTGTCTGAAGCTATCCACGCCAATCTCTTCTTTTATTTACATGAGTGTGGGCCCCATCATGATGCTGATAAATTATGAAACGTAGTGTAACACCCCATAATTAATTAAGATGTTGATCATGGATTAGATTAATTAGGAATAATTAATATGGGATAATTGGGCAAGTTGAGTGAATGGAGATTTTAGAGAAATAAATTATTAATATGGGTTTGAAGTTTAATTGGGATAGAAATTCTATCTAGGCTTAAACTAATAAATCATGAGAAGAGCCTAATGGAGGCCCAATGGGTTAAGTGTAGACCCAACCCAATTTAGTGTGATAGGGGCCCAAAATCCACCTTGTATAGACTCTTCTAAGTGGCCCAATAACCCATGTGCAGACCCACATTCTTGAGCTCTTCAAACTTGACCCAAACTTAATTAAACTTCAGCAACCCAATGAATAAGAACTTGCCCAACAAAATTCTGCAGCCCAACACTTTAAAATTGGCCCAATAAGCTAAAATCTGAAGCTCAAATGAAATTAGACCTTGGAGCAACCCATGACCCATCTTTGACCCAACTTAAACCCACCTAAAACCCTAATACATTAGCCTCTTCCTCACACTTGCTGAAACATAAAACTCAAGAAGCAAAATTCGGAGGTTGAGAAGGAGGCTAGGGTTAGGGGCAAGAATTTTGCATTTTCTCACATTTAGAGCAAGATTTAGCCAAGGTAATAGTTATACAACTTAATCCTCTCATCTTTCTCTTTAATTTGGCCTAATTAGTTTTTTATTTGGAGCATTTTCATCCTACCCAAAATCTAAAATGTGGGTGTTTGGGGATTTTCTTGGTGAAATTCGTAGGTTGATGTTAGGGCTGACATTAGGTGAGTTTAAACCCTCCATTTTGATGCTTTATTTGTTAATTTGAGACCCCCATAATTGATTTATAAAATGGGTATTAATTCTATACGAATTTGCTTAGGATTTTGGGTAGACTATTAAGTTTTCTGGTGAAGGACACTCTAATCCGAATTTGGGATTTGTGGTGGCTATTGCAATTTGTCTACAAGTGAGGTAACCGGGTTTATATCAATTCCATGTATATATTTGATTTAATTTCATATGTTGCTGTATATGAATGATTTGAAATGTTGAATGAATTGGTTGGCTATATGTTGAATTGTGATTGGACCTTGTGAGTCTATGGTGAAGTTGTGGTGCGGCTGCCACTGGTGCATGTGCTTTGATCGAGCATGGGGTTATGATCAAACCCAGATGCACTGAGCCCCAGTTGTGCTCAATAGGGAGTAGGTGCCGTGGACAGGCCTCTCCCAGTGTTAATGGCCTTTAACATGTGATAATATGATTGCTAGTATGGGATAGTAATCATGATAGCTTAATTGATTCATTTGCTGATATGATGGATATGATTCTGATGTTGATTTTGATTCATGCTTATATGCTAATTAAACTGGATATATGATGGAATTGTCTTGATTACTGAGATTTATATCTCACCCCGTTTTATGGGATTAATATTTCAGGTGAAGGTTCCTCGGGTAAGGATAAGGGTAAGCAAGTGGATGAACATCCATGAGCCGAGGCCGGGTGTGGGGAGCTACACTTGGTCTGAGTAGAATAGGGTAGATACAATTTTGTTATTAGTTTACATAGCATCATCATGTATTCATGTTGCCAAGTGTAGGCGTTCATATTTTGTTCGATTGAAATGTAACCGTTAAGGATTTAAGTCTCATTATAGTTGAATACTAATGTATGAACTTATAGCATTATATATGTAGTTTTGTTGAAATTGTGATATGGATTACCACATGGGAATTGTAGTCATATGATGTCTTGGATGTGGACATAAGCTATTGTTGTATGGAATCTCTATGGAATGTGCATGGGATGTTAATTGCTGTTAATGCATGTGTTTTGCTGTCATATAATTATGAATTTGTTGATATGAGCTAGTTAGCCAAGTAGGAAGTAGCATTTAAGTTTTGCAATGTTAATGGACGGATTGATGGATAAATAGGGTAGATAAACACCATTAGGATCACGTAAAATGAGGGAAGGTGGACCTGGAGTGTTTCTAAGATGAGACTTGGAGTGTAGGGGGCGAAATTTGGGTAATGTGGTCACAGGAGGGAGTCTCGCCACAGCTAAGAGGGCTTTGCCGCTGCCAAATGAGAGACAGAGCCAAAAGGCACCGTGGTGTAACCAATACCGCCATGGCTCAAGGGAGGAAAATTTGCCCAGGGAGTGACAGTGGCGAGGAGTACTGTGGCTTGATAAATCTCGCCGTGGCGCAGAGCGAAAGAAATCGCCCAGGAGGGTAATAGAACCAAAACTCACCACGGCGCATTATGTCCTGTCGCGACACGAGTCGAGGAAATAAAATAAGGGTTGGACAGAAGCAAAACTCGCCATGGCGTAAATATATTGTGCCGAGGCGAGAATCGTGAGGGCGGAGAATGGGAGATCTAGGAAGCATTTCTACCGCGGTGCCATGTTGGTTGGCCGCGGTGAAGGTCCAACTCGCCGCGGTGAAATTGGTCCAGTGATTCCAGTGAGCCACTTGGCCGCGGTGGGGAAGGTATAGGCCGCAACACAAATCTCCAAACCCCTACCTTTAGCTTAGAAAGCCTCAATTTCTTTAACAGTAATGGTAGGAAATGTCGTGGGAGGTTATTGTGTATTAAAACTGATGAACGGTTGAATCATAAACCCCTTATGGTAGTAGGATTTCTTTTATGCAAAGTTTGTTTTATTGTGGTGGTATGGTAATGACCCTAACATCAAGGTTCAAATTTTCTCATATTTTCGTAATGTGGTAAAATATAATGACCTCAAATCTTGATCATTAATCATTAATCGTACATTTAACCATAATTACAATGATTAGAAGGTAGGGTTGTCACATGTGGTCTGCATTTTGAATCTGCTCCTTTCTTCTCTTTCTTTAAACACATCCTGTAGCTTTTCTTATATAAGATAGACTGCCTTGAGTCTAACATCCATGATTCGATCTGGTGATACTATATAAGATAGACTGCCTTGTAATTATATATTCTTATATTCTATGACATGCGAGGGATCAGGTTGGCACTTTTTAAGTTGGGATACGTGGAATACATCGTGTACTTGGCTCAGGTTCGGGGAAGAGCAAGTCTGTAGGCTGCAGGTGTAATTTTATCAAGAATTTGGAATAAAGCTATATACTTTAGACTAAGCTTTCTATTTTTAATGGACCTACCTATCCTTGTGACTAGGGACACTCACAAAGACATGGTTTCTAACCTCGAGCTCTAACGGCCTTATTCTTTTATCAGTGTAACTCTTTTATCTACTCTGTGCCATTAAGAGTTTCTTTTTGATAGTTTCTATTTGTTTAGAGGTTTGGTCAACTAACTCTAGCCCTATAAGGCTCCTCTCTCTAAGCACAACCCAACACCCTAGAAACCTACACTTCCTCCCATACAATCCTTATATGGTGCCATCTGGATACTAGTGTAATATCTGGTTCTTCAAAAATAAGAGAAAATGTGAGAAACGTAACGTATGGTTTCTCCATTAATGTATGAAATTCACCATATACAAAAGGAAATCTCCTAGAGAGGATGATTTGAGGTTAAATAAGATTAGGATAAAATTTTAAATAATGAAAAATGAAGATCCAAGGTCTGAAATACACAAAAACCATTGCCAAAATAGTTCAAAAAATTTGCTGAAAGTTTAGTGACATTTTCATAAATATGGGCATTTTTTGGAAAACTCACAGGAGGGTTTTTCAAATAAAAAATTTGAGTTCTTTGGAGTTCTCAAAGGGCTTGAAAACCATAGGAAGTCCCTAGACATTTAAAACCCCTCCAGTGTATGGTTTTGAATGTCAATTGACCTAAACTTTGACTAGTTCGTTCGAGAAGGTTTTAAATCCATATTGAGTGCTTCCAAAGTTATTTTATAAAATTGAGGACCTAAATTTTAAGATAGAAATATCAAAAAGGCTCTACAATGAACAGCTTGGTCAAAGTGCAATGGCAAAAACATAAATAAAGTGAAATGCTATAAAGATCTTTTTTTTCCTCTTTAAGTGGCACGTTCTCTTCTTCTCCAATTTAGACCAACTTCCAGTAGCTCCAATAAGTCTAGTATGTCATCCAAAGAAGGAGGAGAGAGAAGTGGAAAGAAGGCAAAAAAGGTATGGAAATTCATCAAACTTCATGGTTTTGTTTTTACCAATCTTCTTCCTCTCCTTAAGCCCTTTCCATTAATGGTTTTAGCTTCTTAAAAGGAGTAAATTTAGGGCTGGTCTCTTGGAGGAGTGGAGGAATTTGAGGAAGCTTTTGATAACATAATTTTTTCCATGAAACAAGGACTTAAACAAGGTAAAATACTACTTGAAATACATGCTCTTCCCTTGCCTCTTCTTTACCTATTGGGTCGGCCATCCTAGGAAGTCACTAAATAAGATGTAATTGTGACTAAAGCATGCTTGAATTAGAGGTTTAGTTAGGAGAAGAGCAAGAATATGTAAGTGGAATCAACTAAAATGCATTAACATGCAAGATAGAAAAGTGAGGGGTTGGTAAACATAACCTAAAATCTGATTTGATCCAAGAGTTCCCAACCTATGTAAATGTTTGTATGAGTTCCTAAGATCCCTAGAGAGCTTCCCACATGCATCCCCTATCCAAGAAAGCAAAGAAACTCCATGGACTCCTTAATAAAGCTTTGTCTCAGTGTAGGGTAGAAGTAATACTTAAAGAGTATTTTAGTTGCTTCCAAGCTTAGTTTTGTATCATATATGATGGGAGAGTATGAGAGGAAGCCTTAGACAAATTTTAGAAGTCATGGATAATGAGATGGAGCTATAGGTTCCATATTGTAACATAATGAAGCAACACCTAGTTAGGCTCCTTAAAATAAATGTGTGATGACTCCAAGGAATCTAAATGGAGTCAAGAGTCATAGATAAAGGGAGAGAATGGAGCCAAAATCATGAATTCCCAAGGTTGCTTCATTAGGTGCCTTATGGAACCATATGAGTTCATAAGTCATTTTAGTGTGTGTGTGGCTTTAGTAAATGTTCCAAGAGTGTAATTAGATCTTGTTCCATGCGTTTAGTGTAACACCATAACTTCTAGCTCATCATATCATATATATATATGCATCACATCAATATATTCATGAAGATATAAGGCAAAAGGAAAAAAATAGTGACTTTCTTTGCGTTGCATCATACTTAAAAATTCCATTCAGTGTCACGTGGACCGTGTGAGCTCATGCTATACATTCTTATATTTAAAATACATCAATACAACTCATTTCCATCTTAAAATCATGCCCACAACTCATAAAAATCGAAATAGAGCTCAAAATAATCAAGTATATTTTCGGCCAGATTTGGCCTCTTTTCTGGTCAAATTTTGAAAAATCATAACTAATTCTAAAAAAATTGAAATCATGCAATCTTGGTCATTCTGGGAACCTATGGATGTCTAATTCACACTACAAATATGCCCAGACCATAACATTCATCACATAGGGTGTTTGACATCCAAAATGGTCCAAAGGTCCGACTGAATTCTGAAACTGTCACAAAATTCTGCAGAAAACTTTGAAAATGTCTAATTAATTCCAAAAAAATATAATTCATGTAAATGATACCAATCTAGAAAGCTATGGATGTTAACTAGAGAGAAAAAATATCTCTAAATCAGTTCATCAAGCCCAGGGCTCGAAATTAAATGGAACAATACTTCTAGTTGGGCAAAATTACTAATACTGGATAGAAATTTCAAAAATTCATATCTCCCTCTCTAGACCTCCAAATGGGGTGCTTCTAGTTGACACGAGTCACTGTGATTGTCTAGTTTTTTTGTATAAAATTTTATGGCAATTGGACATCATTTAGGCCTCGTGTGACAGAATGCAATTTCGAACCAAATGAATAGTGCAGCAAACCAGAAACTATGAAAATTGCCAACTTTAAAAAAATCATCAAATACTCTGTAGACCTCTAAAAATTATGATCTTTAGCTTCATAAAAATCTCTCAATGAGACCTACTTTCATGCCAAATCTTAGATTAAGACTAGCTCATTTGGCTAAAAAGTGATATAGGGTTCCATTATGGTCAAATTTGACTCCATAAGGGGTACCAAACTTGCCAAATGGCCTTCCCTTGGTTGTGGCACCTTTTGGACAAGTCTAAAAGTACATTTGAGACTTGTGTGAGTTTCCCAAATGGTCCTAAACCTCATGCATCTCATTTTGGCCATTCAACCCATATTTATGCACATATCCATCATACTTTCACATTGCAAAATTTGGCATCTCGTACTCAAAGTAAATGTTAGAGGTCATACATCATATTCATACATCTAAACATCACATAATAGCATATTCATACATGTCTCAAGGTTCATAATACATTTACAACATCATATACATCATGAACCATTATTATGGTTCCGAAATGGACAAAACAAGGCATAAGCTTGTCAATCTTTCCTCTTCATTGTTGTTGGCTCCCTTCACCATAGTTACTTGGTCCACCTAGCATGTTAGATCATTGGAGAGGAGGGAATGAGATTCAAAGAATCCCAATAGCTCATCTCCCATTCAATCATACATAATATGTGCAAAGTAAGCTTTACAAATGCATGCATGGAGAAAATGGAAATCATAGACATGTTTAACACAAGCTTGCCATGTGAATCCCTCATACAAGACATTCAAGAGCTCACCAAGTGTTTAGATTGGCCTTATAGTTCTCCTCATGGATTTTAGATTTTCCCTCACCCATTCTTTAAGAGCTTTGGACGCAACCATACTCTTGGGAGTCCACTTTGCTTTTAGAAGACTCTTTACTTTGTCTCAACCAAGCTCAAGGGTTATTGGCTCATCCTCACCAAAGGGAAGAGTTCTTGGCCTCTCCACACTCAAGCAAACTCAAACAAATATCATGTACTCATTTAGAAACATAACATGGCATCAAGAATCATGGCATATAAAGGCATGCTAACATACTTTTCATAGCTTGAAAACACACATACACACATTCTAAAACAAGCTAAACACACATCCATGCATGAGAGAAGGTGGAGAGAGCTACCTTGTGTACACTCATACACTTTTTCCTTAGCTTTCAAGCCTCCTCTTTCGGCCACACACCTACAAATTGGTGGAGATGGTTTCTCTTGGCCTAGATACAATTTATGTGAGCCAATTAGGTTCATGAAACACATTCTAAGGCTACACAACTTGATGAAACACTAGATTACTCTATAGGCTCCATTATGGTCCATATTGGTATCTAATGAAGCAACACCTCTTAAACAATTTCTAGGCCTTATTCTTTCCTCTCAAATATGATTCTTGACTCTTTTTAAGCTTCTTGGAGTCATCACATCATTAAAACAAAAGGCCTAGCACCATGTTGCTTCTTTAGGTCATAATATGAAACCTAAGACACCAAATCACTTTCTATGAGTTGTAAATTTTTTTCAAGGCCTCCTTTCATTCATTCATCATATATGACACAAAAATGGGCTTAAAAAAATTTAAAACTCTCATTAGCTACTCTATCCATGCTTGGCCGAGACATAGCCCTTTTTTGGCCTCCTTGGAATTCTCTTTGTTTCCTTGAAGGAGGAAGCATGTGGGGAGCATCTTAGAGATCTTAGAAGCTCATTTAAACTCTTAATTAGGCCTAGGAATTATCATATGAAATCAGATTTTGGAAGGTGCATACAAAACCTTAGAATTTGCATCTTGAAATCTAATGGTTTTTTGATAATTTCCTTTGCATATTCTTAATCTCCACACCCTTTTTCCTTAAATTCATGCTTGGTTCTATCTAAAAATCATCTCCTCTTAGGGTTTTCTTAAGTGGGACAAAATGGTGGAGGAGGGAACCAAAGATGACAACTATAGGAAGAGAAATTACCTTGTTTTCTTACTTTTTCTCACTTGACTCTTATATTATTTGAGTTCCTCTCTTCAAATCCAAATTTCCCCTTAATATATCCCTTGAATCAGATTTATAAACCTCATTTTAATCCAAGGAAAGAAAGGAGAATGAAGGAGAGGTGGTGGAGATGGAGAAAAGCATGGAAAACAACCATAACAGCATACCTTAAGCTTGGAATTTCTTCTTGTTCTCCTTCTCTCTTGGTGCACCCAAAACCCTAGCTCTCCCTTCTGAAATTATACAAAATTTTCTGATTCCAAATGGGGAGGAAAGTGGGGTGCCACCTATATATAGGTAGGGAAAAGTGACTTTTTCAAAAATTCTAATTTTGCCCTTCATACTTTGTATTTTTGTTTCTCCTTCGTTTTAGCTCCTTTTTTAGAACCGTTTTTTTCATTATAAAATTTATGTTCCCAATTAAGAAAAATTCTTTTGGAATCACTCAAATTGGAGCTAAAACCTTTTTGAATGGATCCGTTAAAGTTTAGGCACACTGAAGTTGGAAAACATCCACCGGAGGGGATTTATCTATCCCAGGGCTTCCCACGGTTTTCAGGGCCTCTAAGAACCCCATAGAACTCAAAACTTTGGTTTAAAAAGCTCTCCTATGTGAATTCCAAAAATTACCCAAAAATTTGAAAATGCCATTATGTTTCGCAGGATTTCTGTTAAAATTTGTTTTTTCACTCTAGCTCTATTTTTCCTTCTATCTGAGGCTACAATTCTTATTTTTAGAAGTCTAGAATGCTTCCCAAATTTTTTGGGACCTGAACTACATCATCTTGGGAGACTTCCTTTTGTATCTGGTAAGTTTCGTTTGTTGACAGAGAAACTACACGTTACATTTCTCACATTTTCTCTGGTTTTTAGAGAACTAAATATTACATTTAGGCCAAGGGAATCAAACTCCACCTCTTTATAGATGTTTGGCCGAGGGAGGGGAAGAATTTTCAAAGGTTAAAGTGTGCTCTTGTATACAAGGTAGCTCTCTCTTCTTTCTCTCATACATGCTTGGATGTTTTCTTGTCTTTGAATGTGTTTGCATATATTTAAGCCATGTAATGTGTTTTTAGCAAGTATTTAAATGCCATGGTACCATGTTACTATGTTTCAGTGTTTGTAAGATGCTTTTATGTATGTTCTTGACTTGTTTGAGTATAGTAAGGCCAAAAGGCCCTCAGCAAGGGTGAAGATGAGCCAAAAGTCCTTAAAATTAGATGAGATAAACTCAAAAGTCTCTAGAAATAGTGAGGCTTAGTAAAAAATCTCTTAAAAATGGGTGAGGTTTAACAAACATAATTTTTGTAAAACGGAGAAATAAGCCATATAAAAGCAAGTCTATTGAAATGAGCTAGAAAGTGTCCAGGAAAATTTGAGTAGAGGCTTATGCTCCTAAAATTGATAATTTCAGGCTCAGATGGAAAGAAAAACAGAGTTAGGATGAAGAAACAAAATTGTTATAAAATTTGACAAAACGTAATGGTATTTTCATAAATAAGTACAACTTTTAGAAAAAAAAATACATAAGAGGACTTTTTAAATAGAAAATTTGAGTTGTCTAGGGTTCTCAGAGGCCTTAAAAACTATAGGAAGCCTTGGGATTGGTAAAGCTCCTCCGGTGTACTTTTTCCCATGACAGTAATCCTGAACTTTGACTGATTCATTCAAGAAGGCTTTACCTCCAATTTGAGTGATTCCAGAGGCATTTTATTTAATTGGGAACCTAAATTTTATAATGGAAAAGGTGGTTCTCAAAAAGGAGCTAAATGAAATTGCCATTATAGAAGGATGAAATTAAAATTTTTGAAAAAGTGAGTTTCTTAAA
The DNA here is from genome assembly GCA_026724425.1 of Erythrophleum ivorense. Classification (NCBI taxonomy): domain Eukaryota; kingdom Viridiplantae; phylum Streptophyta; class Magnoliopsida; order Fabales; family Fabaceae; genus Erythrophleum; species Erythrophleum ivorense. The sequence continues at coordinate 29,792,586 of JAIUCV010000008.1, forward strand.
TGTTCCATAAGTTTTTTGACTCTTCCTCCTCTCATTTAGCTTGACCTTCTTCTGCCCAAAATACAAAAAAATAAGCTCTCTCTTAGGCACACAAGAGGAGAAGAGAAAGGGAGGAAGAAACCAAGGAAAATATGAGAAATTTCATAGAATTTCATGCTTCTCCTTCTTCTAATTTTGTTCCTCTTCTTCTTAGCTCTCTTTCTATGGTTTTCTTGAAATGATTGGTTTTGTTTTTGGACTAAAACCAAGGGGAAAATTTTGAAAATTGAGAAGACGACTCAAACCAAGGAAGAAGCATTAAAAGGGAGCTAGAAATCTAAGGTATTTTCTTATTCTTGTTGCTCCTTCCCCTTGCTTCTTAGTTGCGTGTGCTTCAGCCTCATACAAAACCATAAGAGGGGAGGGAGTTCTACCCAAAAACAAGAGAGGAACTAGGGTTTTAGACCACGTAGAAGAGGTATATGGCAAGAAATTGCAAGAAAAACTAAAGGAAACTAAGATAGGAAAGTGTGGTGTTCTTTAGGGTTTTATGAAATCTGATCTTGTGTGTGTGTTTCCTTGGTTATTTAAGTGTTCCCTTGAGCTCTTAATACTCTTAGAAACCTCCCCAAGTGGCTCTCTCATCAAGGAAAAATCAAGAACTCCATAAACCTCCATTATGGTACATGATTTGGCCAAGACAAGAGCATTAGGTTAGGAAGTATTTTAATTTGTTCTAGCCTTGGTTTGAGACTTTATATGATGTTAGAAGATGGGAGAAACCATGGGGAAAAATTTAGGAGCCATAGATTGGAAGATGGGACAATGGTGTCCATAATGGTGCCTTGTGAAGCAACTTGGTTTTTAGCTTGTATAAATGAAGGTGTGATGGCTCCTAGGACCTTAAATGAGGTCAAGAAACCTAGAAATGGGAAGAGAATGGAACCTAAAACTTGAATTGTGAAGGCTGCTTCAAGGGGCCAATTATGGAACCATTATGTCACTTGTAGGATTAAGTATGTGTTTAAGAATAAGATTAATGTCTTAGCTTACTTTAAGTATATGATTGTGTGTTGTTTATGGTGCTTAGGCCAAGAGGATCCCAACTCATCACGTTGTGTATGTAGAATCGAAAAAAGGAGGGAAGAAGACAAAAGGAATTTTGCATAAAATTCAAGATAGCTCTCTACCTCATTCTCCTTGCATTCTTGTGTGCATATGTGTGTCATTGTGTGCTTGTGTGTGCTCTTGTGACTTGAGAACATGCCACTTGATGTCTTGAGATTGTATTAGTACCTATGTGTTTTCTTGAATGATTTTGATTATGGAAATGGCTCATAAAGGTGATGCCAAAAGTCCCTTCAAGAAGGTGAGGTGATGCCAAAAGTCCCTTAGAGAAAGTGAAAAGATACCAAAAGTTTCAAGGTGTGGGTGAGACTAGGCCAAAAGTCTCTTGAATGAGTGAGGCCAAGTCAAAAGTCCCTAGGCCAAGGGTGAGGCAAATCTAAAAGTCTTAAAATTAGGGTGAGCCAAAACTAAAAGTCCCTAGAGCATGTTCTTAAATTGAAAATGAATTAGTGGCTTGGAAGTATGTGTTCTTGCATGTTTATGTTGAGACATGTTCCAAAAATGTGCCTTTGATGTATGTATACCTTGAATGTGTGTGTGAATGTGTGTGTGAGCTATTGGGATTCTAGGAATCTCACTCCCCTTCCCCTTTTCCTCTTGAAATGTTTAAATGGTACCCAAGGTCAAGGAAATGCAAGCCAAGAGCCTTGAAAAGCCATACTTTGTTCATTATGTAGTTCTAAAATAATTGAATGTCAAAGTAAGCTTGGACATCTTATTTTTGTTATGTAAGACCATGAATAAATGTAAAATGATGCATGGATGTTATGTAGACTATATGTGACCTTAAATCAATGTAAATGTGGATTTTGAGCATTTTAATGATTACTTTGATACATGTATTCTCGGATATGGGATAGCCAATTTAAGATGCATAAGGTTTAGAACTACTTGGGCAGTTCATACAAGTCACAAGTATGCTTTTAAACTTGCCCAAGGGATGCCAAACACTAAAAGGAGCTAGTTGGACCAAAGAGTTGCATTATGAAAAGTAAAAATTACCATATTGGTGGGCTGTGTCACTTTTTATCCAAATGAGTTCTCCTTGATCTGAAATTTGCCATGCATCTAGAGCTTGTTAGGAGCTTTTTGGGAAGCTAAAGTGTAGACTATTTGGAGGTTTATGAAATTTTTGGCGAATTTTTGAAGTTAGAAAATTTTCTAGTTTTTGGTCAATGTATTGTACAATTGGTTTGAAAATGAATCTATGTCATTCATAGGGCAAACGGTATCCAATTGCTATAAAATTTTACAAGAGAAACTAGACCTTCCTAGTGACCTGTTCCAATTGGAAGCACCTTAATTGGATATCTAGAAAGGGAGATATGAATTTTGGAAGTTTCTATTATGTTCTACGCGCACCTCCAGACCTGTGTTACTATTTGATTTATTTTTGGGGTATGAATGCTCTTGGATTGGTCTGGACTATTTTTTCCCTTTAGTTAACATCTGTAGCTTTCCAAATTGGTACATATTGCATGGATTGAATTCTTTTGGAATTAATTATGATGTCAAGCATCGTCCATATGAGATTTTCATAGTTAGGAATTATTTTTAGTGTAAAGTTAACACTTAGAGCTTTCGAGGAAGTTATGCTATGGCAGATTTCAATTTTTGTACATTTATTATGATTTTCAAAGTTTTCCCTAAAATCTGCCATATGCTATTCAAGGAAATGAGTGAAAAGTTCAAGGCTTTCCCCATGAAATCTATGGATTATGTGTTATTTTGGATTACTTGTGAATTGTAAAAGTGGTAAATGACTATGGAATGATGCTGGAAAATCTACGGGACCATGTAACACAAATTGAAATTTTGAACCTTGATGTAACGTGAAAAAGTGTATTAAATAATGGATTTTCTTGTGCATTTCCTAATAATTTGTACAATTCCCCATGAATGAGAATCTATGATAATGGAAGGCACATAGTATGACATGAGGCAAGTCCAAAAGTCCTATAGAGAATGGGTGAGGCGAAACCATTGTCTCAGTGTAATGTCTAGTTTTCATAAAAATAACAGAAATAGATATGTTTTAAAAGTAAGTCTTCTGAAATGAATTGGTTAAGGTTCAAAAAAATTAGAATAATGATCTAAACATCAAGTAATAAAAATAAAGAGGGCAGAGGTGCCCTGAAATAGAGGCTAAAATAGCCAAACAAAATTTAATGAAATAGCTATGTAATGTAATGGTACTTAAAGATACTCAACAACACGGAGCATGATAAAAATGAACCTGTGCAAGGCATGGGGAGTGGAGCTTCGACACAGTGATCTCCAACAATCAAGTCAATAGAAATATTGTAGTGTGTGTTAGAGATTATGTCCTAGGCCAATCATTATATTATGAACATTGTTTTTATTATGAAATAAGAGTTTTCTTTTTATTACATTATTATATTATTTGCATGTTTATATATAATAATATCCATAGATAAATCATTTTTTGAATTATCTAAAATGTCCCTAATCAATAATCCTTGTGGGAACAATGATGAATTAAGATTAGTATAATTTTGATTGATTAAGTGTTAATCATGTATGATGATATGAATCAAAATCATAGGCGTGAGTTAGAGAACATGATGCTGGATAGACCCATCATAAGATAAGCTATATAGATTAGGTCATAAGTTTATCTCATATATAATCGTGTTATTGATCCCTTGGACTTGAGATCACCATAGATTCCTACATGAAGGACACTGTACTTTGGCATAGTCTAATATCACCTTTGACCGGGTGATTATAAAGACTATGATCAGGAATAATGGAATCCATGCAGAGGAAGATGAGTGGTCAAGATGGAATTTATCCCTCTAATTAATAGAGAGATATCTCTGGGCCCCTTGATAAGTGTGACTGAGAAATGCATGGCCATGCTCAGATGAAAAGGGTTCCATCTTACATCAGTCTACTTGAAGATCGAGAAAGTTATGATCGAGCAAGTTGAGGATGACATTTCCATACCTTATACTCGATCTAGATATCGTGTGACAAAAGGGATATGATAGGGTTATAAGATAGGTTGTATCAGATCACCGATTCCGTATGATTTGGGTAGTCACAATGTCTTGCTAGAGGTCGCTTGTGATTTGTAGGTCAAACAGTGCAGTTGGCCCACTGCCAACATCATATGGGCCTGCAGGGTCGCACACAAGAACGGATTAACTTGGGCTAAAATGTCCACATTCATTGAATCAGAAATGTGTCTAGATTCAATGAATATCTAGGATGGAGAAATTATTTATATATATATATATAAATAATTAAATACAAAATATATTATATATGTATGTATATTATATTTGATATTATATATATATGAATTAATTTAAATTTGATTCTATTAGATAAATTTAAATTTAAACTAATCAAATAATTTAAATTTGATTCTATCAGATAGATTTAAAGTTAAACTAATCAAATAATTTAAATTTGATTCTATTAGATAGATTTAAATTTAAACTAATCAAATAATTTAAATTTAATTCTATCAGATAGATTTAAATTTAAACTAATTAGATAATTTAAATTAAGCTCTAGATATTGTTAGTTTAAATTTAAACTATAAGATAGATTTGAATTTAAACTAATAGATATATTTAATTAATTTTGATTAATTTTGATTAATTAAATATATTTGAAACTCTAGTCTATAAATAGGGGTTTCCATATCAGAAAAGATTAGCTAGAGCTGCCTCCAAAATCCCTAGAGAAAGGGACACCGTACGGATGTTATACGGAATTGTACGGATAGACTGCTAGCACACCATTTGAGTTGCTGAACCCCATTCGTGTGGATACTAGTAGAGGGAGCTGATCTGCGATCAGTTCCTGTGATCCAAACAAAAGTAAACAACAAAACCAAATCGACAGAAAAAGGTAATTCTCTGAACCTATTCGGTTTAAGCGATTTTGACGGATCCTTGGTGGGAATTGGGATTAAAATTTTAAATGTTTCCACTGTGTGCCTCCCATAATTCCCAATAGATATTTAGTAATGAAATTAGAAAATTAAAAGAAAAAGGAATGGAAGGTTAAGATTTGATCTTGAAAAGGTTGATCCAAGGGTCTAAATTTAGTATAACCATTTAACTTCATCTAAATTCATCTCCTTCACCTCCATCCCACCATTTTCACGCCACACACATGGGAGAAAGAAAAAAAACGTGAAGAGAGAGAGAGAGGGAGAAAAAGTGGAAGAAGAAGTGAAACCAAGCAAAATTACCACCATTCTTCACCAAATTTCTTCATCTTCTCCATCCTCCAACCATTTCTTCCAAAGGGCAGCTGCATATTCATCTTTTCTTCAAGGTGGAATGTTGCTCTATGTGGAAAGAGAAGGGATTTTAGTGTGAGAAAAGCAAAGGAAGCAAGGATTAAGCTTAAAGAGTAAGTCTTCTCCATCTTGTACTTGAAAATCACATGTTTTAAGTTAGTTTTGTTAAACCCTAGCTATGAGTCATTTTTGGACAGCATATGGATGATTAAAAATAAAGTTTATATGTTGAATATGAAGGCCTTGAAATTAAGTTTATATGTTGAACATGAAGGCCATATGTGCTTAGTTATTGTTGCTATGTGCTGAGACTTTGAAAAACACAAAGATTGTGATTTTTGGGAAAATAGAAATCATGGGGAGATGCTGTCCAAATTTTCCCAAAATTTTTATAGTGTTTTCTTAATATATTAAAGTCATGTATGCCTAATTTCAAGTCCTAAAACATAAAGGAAGAGGCTATGGAATTTTTACAACCAAAGAAACTCACTTTTGGGCCCAAAATGAAGCTAGATTATGTTATCACCAAAACATGATGTTGGGGCTGGAATTTCATACTTTTATCCATTCCAATGGATTCAAAAGGGTGTTTTTAGCTAGGAATACCTATGGGAAAGCCCCCAAAACTCATGGGATAAAATTCCTAAATTTTGGCCAAGAAATACATACTATTCGGCTATAGTGAATGGGAAGGGAAGGAGTTGGATTTTTCCAATTCCAATGGTTTCATTAAGTTTAAAAGGGTCATACTACTTTAGAAGTTAAGGTTTATGTGTTGACTGTAATTAATTATCATTATGATTATAGGAATGGATATTTGTTTGGGAACTCCAAAAGAAAGTAAATCGAGTTCCAAGGTTTTTAGGAGCAAAGCTTGCTAAGGTAGTAGTTTTCCTTTCTCTTTCTTTAAGCTTAGATGTTTGTATAATGATAAGTGGTATGCTATATCAAGTTGTCATTTATGTTATAAAATGAGATATGTATGCTTAAACTGTGCTTGGCCTTGTATGAAATCCCTTGTATTACTATGTGGTATATGGCACGTTGATTGGCATTATGTTATGTACTTATATGCTTGCTTGTGAATGAGACTGGTTTACTACTATTGAGATTTCATAATCTCACCCCAAATATAACCCATGCTAGGTCTGAGTTCAAGCAAAGAAAGAGCAAAGAATATGGAGACATAAATCGAGGACCTTACTTTTATGTACTACATTTTGTCATGTAATTAAATATTTTAGATTACTGCGTGTATGAGTTATATTATGACACTGTAAGGTACTTAGGTATGAAATGGAAAACCATGTATATACCTAACCTTAAAGTAAAAAGGAGTATGACTTGTATGCTTAAGATGCAAGAATACCTGTGCTTATATAAAGGCAAAATAATAATAATATGACCAATGAAAGGTAAAACTGTCCAATTTGTTGTAGGAGAAACTTTATATAAATTTATATGTGCTTCGCTAAGTAAGTATTTTCTCCTTGTAAAAGGCTTAGAGAGCTTGAAGTAGTGCCCTGAACCAACCTCATACGATTTTTCTATGATTAATTATACATTTTCAAAGTTAGATAAGAAATTGGAAATGACCAAATAAATAGTGAAATTGTATGAGGAAGTTTTTAAAAGGAAAAAATTTAATTAGTTTAGGTTTCCATTGACTCTTTTAAGTTTTATAGAGGTAATTGTAGTAGGAAAAGTGTTATAAAATAAGGTATGACATTAGTCTTGATTTGAGATTTGGCATGCAATTAGGTCTCATTGAAAGCTTTTTGGGAAGTTAAAGATCATAATTTTTAAAAGTCTACATAATATTTGATGATTTTTCAAAGTTAGCCATTTTTCTGGTTTTGATCTACTGCACTATTCATTTGGTCCAAAATTGCATTCTGTCACACGAGCCTCAAATGATGTCCAATTGCCATGAAATTTTATATAGAGAAACTAGACATTCACAGTGACCCACATCAACTAGAAGCACCTCATTTAGAGGTCTAGAGAGGGAGATATGAATTTTTGAACATTCTGTCCAGTATCAAGAAATTTGCCCAACGAGAGGTACTATTCCATTGAATTTCGAGGTCTGGGCTTGATGAACTAGTCTGGAGATATTTGTCCTCTCTAGCTAACATCCACAACTTTCTAGATTGGTATCATTTGCATGAATTTGATTTTTGTGTAATTAATTGGACATTTTCAAATTTTTCTACAGAATTCTATATTAGTTCCAGAATGTAGTCTAACCTCTGGATCATTATAGATGTCAAACATCCTTTGTGATGAAGGTTATGGTTTAGGCATATTTTTATTGTGAAGTACACATCCGTAGCTTTCTAGAATGACCAAGATTGTATCATTTAGATGTTTCTAGAATTAGTTATGATTTTTTAAAGTTTGGCCAAAAAAGAGGCCAAATCTGGCCAAGAATAATCCTCAATATTCTATGTTCCATTTCGATTTCTATGAGTTGTGAGCATGATTTTATAATGCAAATGAGTTGTATTGATATAATTAAATATGAGAATGTATAGTATGAGCTCACACGATTCACGTGATACCAATTGTAATTTTTAAGTACGACACAACGCAAAGAAAGTCATTATTTTATTCCCCTTTTTCCTTATACTTTCATGAATATAATGATGTAAGGCATGCGTATATGACAAGATGAGCTAGAAGTTATGTTGTTACATCTTAGCGATCTCAAGAACTCGTTTAAACTCTTAATTAAACCTAGGAATCATCATACAAAATTAGAATTTGGAAAGTGCACATAAAACCCTAGAATTTGCATCTTGAACTCTAATGGTTATTTTGTTATTTTCTTTGCATATTCTTGTTCTTCTCCATCAAATACCTAAAATTCATGCTTGGTTGGGCTTGAAAATCAGATCCTCCAATGGCTCCTAGGGTTAGGTGAAATGGAGAAGAAAGGTGATGGAAGATATCTACCATAGGATGCAATTTTACCTACTTTCCTTGCTTAGTTTGGCTTGAATCTTGATTTCTCCAAGCTTCTCTCTACAAATGTGAAATTTCCCTTAAATTTCTCCCTTGAATCAAATTTATAAACTTCATTTTAATCAAAGGAAATCAATGAGGATGAAGGAGAGGTGGTGTGGATGGAGAAGAGCATGAAAAACAACCATAAAAACATACATTTATTTCTTCCTTCTTCTTCTTTCTCTCTTGGGAACCTCTCTCTTAGGGTTTTGCTTCTGGTTTGGGGCTGAGGAATCTGATGCTAAATGAGGGCACCACCTATATATAGGTAAGGAAAAATGACTTTTTCAAAAATTCTAATTTTGCCCTTCATACTTTTCAATTTCGTTTCTCCTTCGTTTTAGCTCCTTCTTGAGAACCATCTTTTCCATTATAAAATTTAGGTTCTCAATTAAGAAAAATACCTTTGGAATCACTCAAATTAGAGCTAAAACCTTCCCGAATGAATCCGTCAAAGTTTGGGCATACTGACATTGGAAAACGTCCACCGGAGGGGATTTAACTGTATGAGGTTTTCCATAGTTTTCAAGGCCTTTAAGAACCTCGAAGAACTCAAAACTTTCATTTAAATTATGAAAATGCTATTATGTTTTGTAAGATTTTTTTCAAAATTTGTTTCTTCATTCTAACTCTATTTTTCCTTCTGTATGAGGCTCGGATTCTCATTTTTAGGAGTTTAGAATGTTACTTAAATTTTTTAGGACCTTAACTAATTTATTTTGGGGGACTTGCTTTGAAAGCATGCTCGTTTCCATCGCTGAATGAAAATGGGACATTATAGTTTTGAGGAGAAAAGTGTGTGGTTGCACCAAAGGTAGCTTACTCCTCCTTCTCTCATGCATGAATATATGCTTGGCTTGTCTTTGAATATGTGTATGTGTATTTTAAGTTATGAAAAGTGTTTTAGTATGACCTCTTATTCTATGGTACTATGATGATGCATTATGTTTTCAAATGATGTTATTATATTTGCTTGGGTTTGCTTGAGTATGAAGAAGCCAAGAACTATTAGCCATTGTGAGGATGAGACAAGAACCTTTAGCGATGTTTATGATAAAGCAAAGTGTTTCCCATGAGTGAAGTTAAGCCAAAACCTCCTTGAGAAAATGCGTGAGGCAAGTCCAAAATCTATAAGTGAATGGGTGAGGCTAATCCACTTACTTGGCAAGCCTATGGATGCCTTGTATGACTTACTCACATGCCAAGATTACTTCTTGAATATTCATGTTATCCATTATGCTCACATATGTATTTTCAAGACTTGTTTTGCATTCTTTATATATGATTAGAAGGGAGATGAGCTATTGGGATTCTTTGAATCTCATTCGCTCCTCTCTAATGTTCTAATATGCTTGGTGGACTAAGTGGATAAAGTAATGGGAGCTAACAACTTGGAAGATAAGAGATTGACAACAATTTGCATAGATTTTGCTTCTTTATGACCATATGAATGGCAAATGTTGTAATCTATTGTTGATTATGTCCTATGACCTTAAGATCAAGTATAATTTTATTAATGTATTATGTACAAATGAGATCTAATGGTATACGCATGATGTGGTGCAATTTGGGTATGGAATTACAAGACTAGCATTATGTAAATTTGTGTATGGAATGGGGTGAGAGTGTGAGTTTCTAAATTCTGGGTTTGTGCACCTTTGAGACAAGTTTAAAATGTCATTTTGGTGTAATCCAACATGCTCAAGTGGCCACACAAGCTTGGGAAGCAAAATTGGACACTTTGATACTAGTAAATACCATAAAAATGACCAAACCGGAACCTTATAGTACAAGCTAACCATATGGATGAATCTTCCCATGAAATTTGGTAGACATGTATAACTCATCGAGAGCTTTTTGGAAAGCTAAAATTCAGAAAAATTGGAGCTCTGTAGAATTAATTATGAATTTTTAAAGTTGGGGTTTTTTTGTTGTTCTAATGTATGTACTATTTATATGGTTAGTTTTGTGTTCTGTGTCATCTGAGGACCAATGGTATCCAATGCTTGTAAAATTTTATAGACATAAATTAGATATTATAAGCTTTTTGTGGCCACCAAGATCACCTCATTTGGAGGTCTGAGCAAAGAGTTATGAATTTTTGAAGTTTAATGTCAGTACTAATAGTGCCACTTGACCTCCTATATTGTTCCATCATAATTTATTTCCTAAATGAACTTGACATGGTCTAAAGATATTTTTCCCTTAGAGTTAACATCTATAGCTTCTCAAAATGACCAAATTTACATTATTTCAATTTGTTTGGAATTAGTTATGATTTTTCAATTTTTGGGATAGAAAGTTGGAAAATTTGGCCGAGGCTACACTGTGGTATTTTGTGTTTCTTTCACTTGCACGAACCCTAGGCCACTTTTGGTGATGGGTTTGAGTTGTGTCTATGTAATTAAATATGAGAATGTGATACAAGAGTTCATATGGTCCATAGGACACTGAATGCAAATTTTATATGCTACGCAACGCAAAAATACTCATTATTTTAAGGTCACTTTCCTTGCTTCTTCATGAAATACATGATGTGACACATGGAGATAGCATGAAATAAGCTAGAAAGTTATGGTGTTACAGTGAAGCTAAGAACCCTCTAGCCATGTTGAGGATGAGCCAAGAACCTTCAAAAATGGTTAAGACAAAGTTTAGACTCTCTCAAGAGTAAGGCCTAGTTCAAAGCCTTTAAGAAAAAAGGGTGAAGCAAGTCCAAAATCCTTGAAGAGAATGGGTGAGGCTAAACCACTTGCTTGGTAAACTGATGGATCTATTGTATGACTTCTTGAATGCTAAAGATGATTCTTGAATGATTACATGTTCCATAATGTTCATGCATGCATTTTTAGATTTGGATTTACATTCTTTATGAGTGATTAAAAGGGAGAAGAGTTATTGGGATTCCCAAAATCTCACTCCTTCCTCCCCCATGCCTAACATATCTAGATGGACCAAGTGGATTTACACAAGTATATCTTGGCTGTTGTATGCTCATGTAGTAGCTCTTCTTTCCATTCATTACCATGAACCTAATGTATGTGGATGGTTGTGGCTTCATGCATGCAAACAAGCGAATTGGGCATGTGGTTTTAGTGGGACCTTATGCATGTGTTAAGAAAAGAAGAGCCCATTTGAATCAACGTGAGATTGAGCTGTGTGTCCATTTAAGCTTCTTGTGTATGGCGTTGTGTTATGTATGAAGTGTGGTGGATATGGCTATATGTATGAGCAGCAGTCCTTCTCCTAGATCAAAAAATTTAGCCTTGCCTTTTATTAAACCATGTGCCCATGCTTCCTTCAACCCACATCATCTTCCATTGCTTCATCCACCCAAGTTTGAGCTTGCTTCTTCTCAAGTTTCTTTTTCATTTAAACTTCACTCTTTCATGTCAAAATCGTAAATGCTTAAAGCTTCTTCTCTTATTCATTTAGCTCGTTTACCACGTGCTTTGTATGATTCATACAGTCCCCTTTTTCATGCTTTGTTTTGCTCTTTCTCTTTTGTTTACAACTAAGCTTCATGCAGCTATTCTCTTCCAACCCAAGTGCTGCCTCAACATGATTGCATGTTCATTTTGCTCTCCAAAACAAAGACTTCTTTTCTTTACAAGCACGATGATTTGATGGGTTGCTACGTGGAATGTGTGTTTTTGTGTTACTATAAAAGGGAGCATGGTTCAACGTGGGAATTATGTAGCATGATTCATTCATTCCTTCATCAACATGAGAGATGATTTGCTCCTTATTACATTAGACTCATGCCTCCCAAAGAGCCTTCCATATGCCATCAATTCATCTTCATTTTAAATTTGATTTGCCTAAAAATTTGCATAAAAACAAATGAGAAAATTAAGTAGGAATATTCCCAAAATTCATTCAAAATGATTTATGCATTAAAATCCATACTAGCAACCATATTATCATATGTTAAAGGCCATTAACACTGGGAGAAGTCCGTCCACGGCACCTACTCCCTATTGAGCACAATCAGGGCTCTGTGCATCTGGGGTTTGATCATAACCCGGTGCTCGATCGAAGCACATGCACGGGTGGCAGCCACACCACAGCTCCACCATGGACTCACAAGGTCCAATCACAATATAACAGATAGCCAATCAATTCATTCAATATTTCAAATCATTTATATACATCAACATATGAAATTACATGGAATTAATATAAATCCCAGTTACCTCACTTGTAGACAAATTGCAACAGCCACCACAAATCCTAAATTCGGATTAGAGTGTCCTTCACCAGAAAACTCAATATTCCACCTAAAATCCTAAGCAAATTCAGACAGAATTAATACCCATGTTATAAATCAACTATGGGGGTCTCAAATTAACAAATGAAGCATCAAAATGGAGGGTTTAAACTCACCCAAGGTCAGCCCTAACCTCAACCTACGAATTACACCAAGAAAACCCCCAAACACCCACATTTCAGATTTTGGGTAGGGTGAAAATACTCCAAATGAAAAACTAATCAGACCAAATTAAAGAGAAAGATGAGGGGATTAAGTTGTATAACTATTACCTTAGTTGAATCTTGCTTTAAATGTGAGAAAATGCAGAATTCTTGCCCCTAACTCTAGCCTCCTCTCCAAGCTCCGAATTTCTCTTTGTGTTTTGTGTTTCAGCAAGTGTGAGGAAGAGGCTGATATATTAGGGTTTTAGTTGGGTTTAAGTTAGGTCAAAAATGGGTCATGGGCTGCTCCAAGGTTCATCTCCATTTGGGCTTCGGATTTTAAGTTGTTGGGCTAGTTTTTAAAGTGTTGGGCTGCAAAATTTTACTGGGCTAGTTTTATGCATTGGGTTGCTAAAGTTTAATAAAGTTTGGGCCAAGTTTGAAGAGCTCAAAAATTTGGGTCTGCACAAGGGTTATTGGGCTACTTAGAAGAGTCTATACAAGGTGGATTTTGGACCTCCATCACACTAAATTGGGATGGGTATGCACCTAACCCATTGGGCCTCCATTAGCCTCTTCTCATGATTTATTAGTTTAAGCCTAGATAGAATTTCTATCCCGATTAAATCTCAAACCCATATTAATAATTTATTTCTTTAAAATCTCCATTCACTCAACTTGCCCAATTATCCCATATTAATCATTCTTAATTAACCTAATCCATGATTAACACCTTAATTAATTATGGAGTGTTACATTACACATCCTCACCATGGCTAAGGGTTCTTGGCCTCACCACACTCAAGCAAATCCAAGCACACATTATAAGCATCATATGAAAGCATATTGTAACATCATGGTACCATGGAATCAAAGTCATGCTAGAACACTTTTCATGGCTTAAAAATACACGTACACACATTTAAGGACAAGTAAAGCAAGCAATCATGCATGAAAGAAGGAGGAGTGAGCTACCTTAGACACAATTACACACTTTTCCTCTTGAATCCAAGCTCCCTGTTTTGGCCACACACACACAAAAGTGTGGAGATGATTTCTCTTGGGCTAAACACAATTTATAGAAGCCAATTAAGTTCATGGAATTAATTCTAAGGCTACACAACTTGCTTAAACTCTACCTTGACTTATAAACCTCATTATAGTTCCATAATTGCACCTAATGAAGCAACACCCTTCAAATAAATTCTAGACTCCCTTTTTTCCTTTCAAATATGATTCTTGACCCCCTTTAAGCCTCTTGGAGTTATCATACAATCAAAACCAAGAGCCCAACTATATGTTGCTTCTTTAGGTTATAATATGGAACATAAAGTACTAACTCATTCTCTAAGCTTCCTAAGTTTTTCCTAAGGCTTCCTATCATATTTATTCATCATATATGACTCAAAAATGGGTTTAAAAAAAATTTAAAACTCTCCTTAGCTACTCAAACCCCTTTAGGCCGAGGCTATGGAAGAATTAAGGCTTCATGGACTTTGCTTTGTTTTCTTGATGGAGGAAGCACATGGGAGACTTCTAGGGATCTTAGGAACTCATTTAAACTCTTATTTAGGCTTGGGAATGATTGTACAAAATTAGATTTTACAAGGTGCAATTGAAACCCTAGAAATTGCATCTTAATCTAATGGCTTTTTGTTAATTTCTTTTGCATATTCTTAATCTCCACACCCTTTTTCCTTAGAATCACCCTTGGTTCTGCCTAAAAGTTAAACCCTCCTAGGGTTTCTTAGATGAGGCAAAATGGAGGAAGAAGGGGAACCAAAGATGTCAACCATGGAAAAAGAAATTACCTTGTTTTCTTGCTTTTTCTCAATTGAATCTTGTTTTCTCCAAGATCCTTTCTTCAAATCCAAATTTTTCCCTAAGTTTCTCCCTTAAAACAAATTTGTAAACTTCATTCTAATTAAAGGAAACAAAGGCAAATAGAGGAGAGGAGGTTTGGATGGAAGAAAGCATGAAAAAACTTCCAAGAAACCATACCATTTTACCTTGATTTCTCTTCTCCTTCTTTTTCCCTTGGTGCACCTAAACCCTAGCCTTCTTCTCTGAATTTGGGCAGAAACAATTGTGTCTAAATAAGTGAGGAAGGGCTGCACCACCTATTCATAGGTGGAGGAAAATGACTTTTTCAAAAATTTCTATTTTGCCCTTTGCTCTTGGTATTTTTGTTTCTCCTTCGTTTTAGCTCCTTTTTGAGAACCATCTTTTCCATTATAAAATTTAAGTTCCCAATTTAGTAAAATGCCATTGAAATCACTCAAATCAGAGCTAAAACCTTCCTGAATAGATTTGTCAAAGTTTAAGTACACCGACGTTGAAAAACATCCACCGGAGGGGATTTAACTATCCCGAAGCTTCCCATGATTTTCAAAGCCTTTAAAAAGCTCGAAGAATTCAAAACTTTCATTTAAAAAGCTCTCCTATGTGAATTCTAAAAATTGGTCAAAATTATGAAAATGCTATTACGTTTCGTAAGATTTCCGTCAAAAATTGATTCTTCATTCTAACTCCATTTTTCCTCTCATCTGAGGCTAAAATTCTCATTTTTAGGAGTTTATAATGTTACTCAAATTTTTTAGGACCTTAACTTATTCATTTTGGGGAACTTGCTTTGAAAATGCTCATGTTTTCGTCGTTTAACGAAAATCAGACATTACACAAAGGCTGGTTGTACTATCTACCCCTTGGTGCCATCACTTCTTGGGATCAACTGAAGAGGCTTTTCTTGGAAAAATTCTTTCCTACTTCTCACACTACATCAATAAGGAAGGAAATCTATGGGATTAGACAAAATGGTGGAGACTGTAATATCCGATTCTTTGAAAATGAGAGAAAACATAAGAAACGTAACGTACCGTTTCTCTGTAAACAAATGAAATTCACCAAATACAAAAGCAAGTCCCCTGAAATGACTTAGTTAAGGTCCTAAAAAATTTGGAAATCATTCTAGACTTCTAAAAATGAGAATCCCAGGCTCAGACAAAAAGAAAAACGGAGCCAGGACGGTGAAACAATTTGCAACAAAAAACTGACAAAACATAATTGCATTTTCATAAATAAGTGTAACTTTTGGAAAAACACATAGGAGCACTTTTTTAATAGGAAATTTGAGTTGCCCAAGGTTCTCAGAGGCCTCAAAAACCATGGGAAGCCTTAAGACTGGTAAAACTCCTCCTGTGGATGTTTTCCAACATTAGTGTGCTTGAATTTTGACGAATTCGTTCAGTAAGGTTTTAACTCCAAATTAAGTGATTCCAAAGGCATTTTACTAAATTGGAAACCTAAATTTAATAATGGAAAAGACGATTCTAAAAAAGGAGCTCAAACAAAGCTGAAAAAAAATTGCCATTATGAAAGGACGAAATTGAAATTTTTAAAAAAGTGTGTTTCTAGAAGCTCCCACATACTTCTCCCTTTTTCTCTCACCTTTTTAAGCACGACTTCCTCTACCCAAATTACAAAAAAATAGTAGCTCTTTGAGGCTCACCAACAGAGGAATAAGAGCAGGAAGAAAAAGGCAAGAAAGGTATGGAATTTCTTGATTTTTTTATGCTTTCTCTTTAGCAAACCTCTTCTCCTCCATTTCTCTTTCTTTCCTATGGTTTTATTGAAGTATATGGATCTGTTTTGAGAGAAGAACAAAGGGGAAGATTTGTATTTGAAGAGAAGAGCCCAAGGAAGTGAGAAACAAGCAAGAAAAGCCATGGAAACAAGGTAAAATCTACATACATGTGGCAAAAATATGGAGAAAAAGGGGGGGAGGACTAGCTACCATGGGATGCAAGATTTACCTTGCTTTCTTGCTTTTTCTCACTTGAATCTTGTGTTCTTTGAGCTCCTCTCTTCAAATCCAAATTTTACCCTCAATTTCTCCTTTAAAACAGATCCATATATTTCATTATAATCATAGGAAATAAAGGAGAATGAAAGAGAAGAGGTTTGGAAGAGAAAGAGCACGAAAAACTACTAAATTTCCATACCTTAAGCCTTTGATTTCTCCTCATCTTTGCCTTCCTCTTATGTACCACTCTCCCTAGGATTTTCCTCTAGTTTTGGGTAGAACTTGGTCGTGCATAATGAAGGGAGAAGAAGGGCGCATCATATATATAGGTGGGAGGAAGTTACACTTTTCAAAAATTCTCATTTTGCCCTTCATTCTTGGCATTTTTGTTTCTCCTTCATTTTATCTACTTTTTTAGAACCATCTTTTCCATTATGAAATTGAAGTTCCCAAGTTAGTAAAATGCCTTTGGAATCACTCAAATTAGAGTTAAAACTTTCCTAAACAAATCTGTCAAAGTTCAGGCACACCAACGTTGAAAAATGTCTACCGAAGGGGTTTTAGCTGTCCCGGGTCTTCCCATGGTTTTCAAGGCCTCTGAGAACCCTGAGGAGCTTAAAACTTTCATTTAAAAAGCCTTCCTGTGTGAATTCTAAAATTTACTTAAAATTACAAAAATGCCATTACTTTTCGTAAGTTTTCCATAAGAAATTATTTCTTCATTCTAGCTCCATTTTTCTTTCTGTCTGAGCATATGATTCTCATTTTTAGAAGTCTAGAATGCTTTCTAAATTTTTTTAGGACCTTAACTACATCATTTTGGGGGACTTCTTTTTGTATCCCGTGAGTTTCATTCATTTACGGAGAAATCGTACGTTACGTTTCTCACATTTTCTCTTGTTTTCAGAGAACCAGACGTTACACTTGGCAAGCCTTTGTATATTATCTATGACTTTCTCAAGTGATGAAAATGTCTCTTGAATGTTTGCACATGTTAATATGATCATACATGCATTTATGAAACTCCTTTGCATCCATTATGTATGATTGAATGGGAGATCAGCTATTGGGATTCTTTGAATCTCATTCCTTCCTCTCTAATGATCTCACATACTAGGTAGACCAAGTGGACAAGGTAATGGAAGCCAACCACCTTGAAGGAAAGAGTTAGATAACAAAGTGTTTGAGTTTTATTACTTTAAGACCATATTTATGTCAAATGATATAATCCCTTGATGTATATGGTCTATGACCTCTTGGACATATGTAATGTATAAATGAATGGATATGAAATATGAACCCTAGAATGTAATTTGGGTATGTAATGCCAAGATGTGCTTCTTGAGAGTTTGATATGTGTGTGTATGATTGCATGTGGCATAGCCAAAATGAGAGGTATGGAGTTTGGGACCATTTGGACAACCTACACAAGTCCTAATTATGCTTTTAGACTTGCCCAAGAGGTTTCAAACACCAAGAAAAGCTATTTGGACATTTTGGTATCCTATATGGAGCCAAAATTGATTATAATAGAACTCTATATCACTTTTTACCCAAATGATCTCTTCTTAATATGAGATTTTCATTGCAATTAGAGCTTGTTGAGATATTTTTGAAAATCTAAAGAACATAATTTTCGGAGGTCTACAGAATATTTTATGAATTTTCAAAGTAGGCAATTTTTGTGGTTTTGGTCATGTCACTGTTCATGATGGTCCAAAAATGTAATCAATCACACAGGGCGCAAATGATGTCCAATTATCATGAAATTTTATACATAGAAACTAGACAATCCCATTGACTTGTGGCAACTAGAAAAACCTCATTTGGAGGTCTAGAGAGGGAGATATGAATTTTTAAAAAATCTATCTAGTATCAAGAACTTCACCCGACCCCAGTTACTATGTGATTAGATTTCTATCTCTAGGTATGCCTGAGCTAGTATGGAGTTATTTTTTCCCTCTATCTAACATTCACATATTTCCATATTCATATTATTTGCATGGATTGGATTTTTTTGGAATTAATTGTACATTTTTAAAGTTTGCTATAGAAATCTATGACAGCACTAGTGGGTAGTTTGACTTTTAGACCAATTTGAATGTCAAAAGTCTTTTGTGATAGATGTTATGGTCTATAAATATTTTTAGTATGAAGTGGACATTGTTAACTTTCCAGAATGGCCAAGAATGCATGATTTCAATTTTTCTAGAATTAGTTGTAAATTTCCAAAGTTGTGACAGAAATGGGCCAATTTCTGGCCAAAAATATGTATGAATATTCTAAGCTTTTCTTTGAGTTTCATTACTTGTGGGCCATATTTTATGGTGTAAATGATTTGTACTCATGTAATTAAATATGATAATATATTGTATGAGCTCGCACGGTCTATGTGACACAGAATGAAATTTTTATAGATGACGCAACGTAATGAAATGTATTATTTTAATGGATTTTCTTATTTCCCCACATGGAATGTATCATATGAGCATGCAAATGTGATAGAGATGAGTTAGAAATTATGGTGTCAAAAGGCTAATCCATTTACTTGGCAAGCCTTTGTATGCTATATATGACTTGCTCAAATGTTGAAAATGTCTCTTGAATGATTGTACATCCTATGCTACTCATGCATGCACTTTCAAGATTAGTTTTGCATCTTTTATCTGTGATTGAAAGGGGGATGAGTTATTAGGATTCTTTGAATCTCATTTCCTCCTCTCCAATGTTCTAACATGCTAGGTGGACCAAGAGAACAAGGAAATGGGAGCCAACTACTTGAGAGATGAAAGTTTGACATTAAAGTGCATGAATTTGGTTACTTTAAGGTTTTATGAATGGAAAATGATGTAATCTATTACTGTATATGACCTATGACCTCTTGAGCATGTGTAATTATGTTAATATGTTATGTATAAATGAGAAATTATGTTATGTGACCATTAGAATGTAAATTGAGTATCTCATATAAAGCAAAAATTTACCATAATGGAAACCTATACTACTTTTTGTCCAAATATTTTTTTCTTGATATGAAACTTGGCATGCATTTAGAGCTTGTTGAGAGTTTTTTTTAAAGCTAAAGTGCAGAAGTTTTGGAGGTCCATAGAATATTTGATGAATTTCCAAAATTGAGAAATTTTCTGATTTTGGTCAAGGGTACACTGTTCATACTGATCTGAAAATAAATATTATCACTAAGGGGGCAAATGATGTCCTATTGTCACGACATTTTATAAGGAGAAACTAGACACTCCCTGTGACTTTTGTCAATTAGAAGCACCCCATTTAGATGTATAAAGAGGGAGATATGAATTTTTAAAATTTCTACCCAGTTTAGGCGTTCAAACTGACCTCAGATACTGTTTGATTGATTTTTAAGGTCTGGGTGTACCTAGACTAGTTTAAAGTTATTTTTCTCCTCTAGAGAACATCTTTATCTTTCCAGATTAGTATCATTTGTATGGGTTGGATTTTTATGGAATTAATTAGATATTTTTGAAGTTTGTAGCAAAAACCTGTGATAGTACCAGTAGCTAGTCGAACCTTTACACATGTTTGAATATCAAACGTCTTTTGTGTTGTGTTTCATAGCCTAGACATATTTGTAACATAAATTAGACATGAACAGCTTTCCAAAATGGTAAAGAATGCATGATTTCAATTTATGTAGAATTAGTTATGATTTTCTAAAATTTGTAATAGAAAAGGCAAAATTTTGGTCAAAAGAGCTACCATGGATTTTATGTATTCCTTTGCCACACCCGAGCTCTAGGCCAATTTTGGTGATAAAAATCAGTTGTACCCATGTAATTAAATATGATAATGTGATACATGAGCTCACATGGTCCATGAGACACTGAATGAAAATTTTATACGTGACGCAACACTAAAATATTCATTATTTTATTCACTTTTTCTTGCTCCCACATTGAGATGCATGATATGAAGCATGAGAATAGCATGAGATAAGCTGAGAAATTATGGTGTTACAAGTTTCATTTTTATAATTTTGGGTACTTTCTAGAAAACTTAAAGGAAGGATCTTTAAATGAAAAAATTGAGTTTCATGGGATTATCAAAGGTCGTAAAAACCATAAGAACCCTTAGAATGATTAAAACCCCTCCGGTTTATATTTTAGAGTATCAGTTGACCTAAACTTTGATTGATTCATTTGGAAAGGTTTTTAATCTAATTTGGGTAAAACCAATGGTATTTTATGAATTAGAGGGTCTAAATTCTACGATGGAAAAGATGATTCTCAAAAAAGAGTTGAAATAAACCCAAATAGAAAGAGCCAAGAAAAGGGGACAAAATGAAAAAAAATCTCAAGAAGCTTCACTCTTATAAAACACATCCCACTCCTCCCATCTACCTAACCAACTTTAGTTTTGCTTCAAACCAGAGGAGAGACTAGCCAACAGAGAAGCACAAGAAAGGAGCAAAGGAGGAAGGAAAAAGTTAGTAAAAAGGTAAATTTTTAAAGCTTTTTCCATACTTCTTCCTTTAGCAAACTTGTTCTCATCCTTTTCCTCTCTTCTCCCATGGTTTTGGATGATTGAATTGGGACTATTCTATGGTTGGTTTAGCAAGAAGAAGGGAGAGTTTGCAAGAGCTCTTGGAAGCATTGGAAAGCACCTTGGAAATACTAGAGAACAAGATAAATTTCTATAGATTTTGTTGCTTCTTCTTGTCTCCTCTCCTTGAGTAGCTTTGGCCAAACCTAGGCTAGGTAGAAGGAGATAAATTCTGAACAAAACCAAGGTAGAAGTAAGGGTTCTAGAGTGTAGGAATTAAGAATATGCAATTAGAATTAAATAAGAAGCATTAGAAATTAACTTATGGTAATTAGGGATTTTGTTACACCTTGGAAAATATGAGACTTTCTAATTGTAATTTAGGTTGTCTAAGAGTATGTATGAGTTCTCAAGACATCTAGGATGTAATGTCTCTTCTAATACCCTTCTTTAGCTATATATTTTTTAGGAATTCCTTATTTGAGTCTAATTACTTTTTCTATTTTAATTACTCTTTCATAATAAAATCTAATTAATGGTGTAGCGGACTATGAAAATAATGGAAATACACTATAATTCATACAAACTAATTTAAGAGTTCCCTCATAGGGGAACGAGGTCATACAAGTCACATCACATCAAAAGGGGATCTATCCTATAACCATTCAAAAAGGAAATCCCTAAATAACAAAAAGAGCAAAAAGGTTAGTTCCCTATATTCACAAAAGGGTTAGTGTCAACAACTGGGCCTCTGTTCATGCAAACAGAGGAGTAGGAGGGTCAACTCCAACCACTGGGAATGTGCGGGACTCTAGCTCCCCCGGGGACAGTATATTTGTATAGCAGGATCAACATCTTCATATGATATGATGCATATATTATGGATGACAAAGACCCATCCCCGGAGTGGGAACTAGATCCACTCTGCCTGGAGTTCTAGGGTCACTCAATAAATCAGCATATAAGAAAAGTATAAACCACAATAGAGTGAGAAATAATTTTCTCAGTAACTTAGACAAAATCAATACCACATAATATCCATGAAAAAGAGTCAAGCAATTTTAAAAAATAGCAAGTAATTTGATGGTAAGACAGTTAACTTACTAACCAAAATAAACAGAGAGATATACCTATTAGTAATATCTAACATGAATGTGAAATAGCAAACTGAATAGGCATATTACATCTAAAGATAGAACATGAATGAACACAAAAATTATCTCAACGTAATTAATATTCAGCATTTGTAAGATATTCATGAACTTTCTACATGCATAGAATACAGAGCATATAGCAAACAATATTTATTCCTTCTTGACCATTAGGCCTTGAAGACTGCTATGCTCAATACCCAGATCATGTTGCACTAGCTTCGGTAGGCTTAATACCCAAATCATGTTGCACTACCATGACATAACAGGCTCACCCTTGCTTCCTTTATTGAGGCGTCCCCCAGTGGGTACCCAAGGAAAGTCATAAAATATCACAATAATATGTCATCTAAGCCATCATTTAATCAAAGCATATAGGTATATTTGGGAAAGAATTGCCTTGCATAACTCTGTGTATCAATAAATAATCCCGATAGTGTAACAACGTATTGGAGTCTAAAAATTAATGGTTTAGGTATTTTTAAGTATCTTTAAGATTGGACATCCAATACAATAATAGTTACCTAATGGCCAACTCTGGCATACACATAGGGCTCACCCCTTGTCCACCTTATATATATTGGTCAGTCCTTTACCAAATAATCCACACTCATATAATCAGGCAGTACACAACATATTATCTATGTCAAGAAATCAGACGGTATACTAGCATAGCAAACAATGCAATTCCAGAACACATGTTATCACAAATTCCATTCTTGACATCACGTTGCGTAATTTTCCAACTATTGTAAATGGGCTCCAAAATTTACAAAATAAATATCAGCATAATCTAGACTGTACGTAGAACATATTAGGCCACAACAATCATCCAAAACATATCAAATAATATCAGGGAAAATTCAAGAACTTCTTGGTCAACACTTTTTCTAAAAAATTTGACCTTTTTATATAATGATCCATATATCACCAAAATTTCACCATAGACCTTATTTTTTATGTAGATTATCCTTATTTAGTTAGATTTAAGGAAACTCTTCCCTAGGTATATGTACCTATTGGCCGAACTTATGCATCATGGAAGACATATGATTTTGCTTCATTTTTATGTCACCAAATAGCTGCATATACATATTCAAGGAAGCTAAATAAAAGCCCTCAATCAATTGCTAGAGATTCTTATGTATCCTACAATTTTCTTAAGGTAAAATTCTAGGGTTTCTTGCCAATTTCTTCATGAAAATCAAAGTTGTATTAATCTTCTTCTTCCTTAGGCTTTCTTCCATCACTTTCCCATTTATTTTCTCTTGAATTTCTCCCATGGCATCTTAGAATACAAAGCTTCTTGATTTGTAGAAAAATTGCCAAGATTAGGAATTTTCTTGCATCACATGAATCCATAAGCCATATATATGATTTCTCCATCTATTTTTGGCTAGAATTCATGGAAACAACAAAATTTCCCATCTCCTCTTGCCATGGACGAAAATTAAAGATAAAGAGAAGAGAAAATTCTTCGAGAAAAATAAAAGAAAAACTAAGAAGAAGAAAGTTTATCTATCTTACCTTAGCTCCGCGGTGTTTGATTTTCCCCAATGGCTTTTCTTTCTTTCTTCCCTTTTGTTCTTCCTTAGGCCGAGCTTCTTCTCCTTCTTCTTCTTCTCCTCTTGGCTGAATTGGTGTGTGTGTTTTGTGTGTGAGAATGGCATGAAAGTGTGTGTGTGATTCATATATATATATATATATATATTATTTATGAATGGTTAAGATTTAATTAACTTTAAGGTGGAAGATCTTAACCTTTGGATTACATGGATGGTCAAGATTTAACCTTAAAGTAAGAGATAAAATGTAGGCCTTAGGATTAGATCAAAGGTTATGGTTTGATATTAAAAAGGTGAAGAAATCTAAGCCATTAGATTGCTTAACGGTTTAGATTGCATCACATTTTACAGGCGAATATTAGCCATTGGATTACCATGGTTACTTTTTTGTAATGTGTGAAGATAAGATTACATTTAATGCTGCTTAAGTCATCATCTATGTCATGCTGAAGTCAGCGGTAGCTTTTTTGTAATGTATGAGATTTCTAAGATTTGTTGATGTAAGCCTACGCAATCGCTCTGTAGTTCATGTAGTTTCTAAAATTCTCTTCCAACTTCCAGCTTCTTCTTCACATATAGTGCCACATCATCTCTCTCCCTTCTATATGGTGCCACATTAGCACCTTCCCAGCTCCCTAGTGCCACATCAGCTCTTCCTCAGTTAGACTTACTAAATTGCTCTCGTTTCCTAAGTTCTCCATAATATCTTATTTAATCTGAATTTTCTAAGTTCTCTGCCATATTTTAATATTATTTGGCCCTATATGGGTCTCGTTTAATGTTTCCAGCCATATATTTAAATATTATTTATTTTTCTAATATTTTATTATTTTAGGGTTCAAATGACCATTTTGTCCCTAGTAGTGATGTGACAGACAAGCACCTCTGTTCGTTTTTCACTTATATCTTCTTTGTAACTCTATATTTTTGGATTTTGTCACCACTAACTAGTAGATTTTTCTACATAGAATTTCCTGAGACTACTAACATGGGTTTAGGATTTTAGTTCATCTCTGTATAAGCTTATAATCATTTCAGGCCATTTTCTAGCTCTAATAAATCCATAATTTCTTGCAACTAATTTTATAATTTTCTATGCATTATTCTCTAACTATTGTTATATATATTGGACTAGTTCTGATTTCCCATTCCTTCTAGAAAAATTATCAAAGTTGGTTCGGATGACAAATGACAATTTTGCCCTTGGGCCCCCTAGACCCCCTAAAATCTCAAAAATTCTTATGGGTCCTATTCAACTTATACTTCTCATATACAAAGCTATTTCATTCAAATTCTTCTTATCAAAGCTTAATAAATTTATTACATAAAGTACTAAATAATTAAAAAATTCTAATTTTAGAAATGTTACATAGGAAGCCTCACAAGTGCCAATTCCTTAAAGAAAATAAATGAAACTCCATAAGCTCTTCCTTGGTGGTGTGTCTCAGGCAAGACATGTTCAAGCACCTAGGGAGAGTTTTAATCACTTCTAAGGATAGGAAAGGCCTAGGTATGATTAATAAACATCGAAGGAAACATTAGTTTAAATTTAGAAATCATGGTTTGTGAGATGAAGGTTTAGGTTCTTTTGTAAGGCATAAAGAAGAAACTTAAGTCTAGGCTCCTCAAATTGAATTTGTGATGACTCTAAAGAGTTTAAATGGAGTCAAGAGGCATGGATTGAATGAGAAATTGGAGTAAAGGTTGTGAATCCCAAAGGTTGCTTCATTATGCCTTGTATGGAACCATAATGGTGTCATAAGAGGAAGTGGGCATGCATAGAGTTTGTATAAGGCTAAAACTTGCTCCAATGATGTAATTATGTCCCATTTGATATGTCTAGGCCAAGTGAATCAAGCCCTATCTAATTGCATGTGTATGGCTAAAAAGGGGAAGGAGTAATTAAAGGGAAAAGTTATGTTCTTGCTTCAAGGTAACTCTCTAACCTTTCTTGCATGTATTTCTTGGATGTGTGCTTGTCATTGGATGCCTGTGCATATGTTTGAACTATGAGATATATTTATAGCTATTGATTACATGTATGGTACCATTATACTTCTTGAAATGCAATTTTAAGTGCAAAGTGGCTTGAATGGATGTGGTTATGCCAAAAGCCCCTTAGAATGGATGAGGATGAGCCAAAAGTCCCTAAGAATGGGTTAGACAAAGCAAAAAGTCTTAAGAAGGAGTAAGGCTAAGTCAAAAGTGCTATGGAAATTGGGTAAGGCTAAACTAACATCCCCTAGAGCCTATGTTTGATATGTATAAGTTTATATGATAAGGAAATT
Organism: Erythrophleum ivorense; assembly: GCA_026724425.1. NCBI lineage: Eukaryota > Viridiplantae > Streptophyta > Magnoliopsida > Fabales > Fabaceae > Erythrophleum > Erythrophleum ivorense. The sequence continues at coordinate 29,818,721 of JAIUCV010000008.1, forward strand.
GATCTATGTATGTTCATGAGAATTTTTTATGGCATGTATGCATTTTTTGACATGTAAATGCATCATATATGTATGTTTGAAAGGGTAAAGGGCTATTGAGATTCTTTGAATCTCATTCTTCCTCCACCTATATCTAACTATGTCTAGGTGAGCCAAGTGGAGTAAGAAATGGAGGCCATGCACCTTGAAGAGTGGAACTTTGACACTAGAATAAGAATTTTATGCATTTTGATGCTAAAGTTTGTAAACATATGATATAATTGCGATGTAAATACTTAAACATGGTTAGATTTATGTAACTATAATGTATGTACCAATTTTGAAACTAAATGAATGAATACATGAGTTTTGGACACCATAGACCTATGATATATATGTGTATATTAGCAACTAGGATGGTGGTGTTGAGCTTATGATGATTTAGACCATTTGAGATGCTCTCATAAGCTATGTTTATGCTTTTGGACCAACTCCAATGGTTGTGGAATGATTAGAAAACCATTTGGTGCATCTTGACCCCTTTATGGACTTCAAATTGACCATATTCTTGAGCTAAACCAAAGTTAGACCAAATGGATAATTTTTTGCATGAAATTTGGCAAGCAAATAGATCTTATTAAGAGCTTTTAATAAAGCTAAAGAGCATATAATTTAGAGCTCTAAAGAATTTATTATAAATTTTCAAAATTGGCTAACTTATGTAGAAATTATTGAGAATACTATTCATATGTTCAGTTTGCATTCCTATGTTACTTATAGGCCAAATGAAGTCTAATGCTTATAAAATTTTGCAGACATAAGTTAGACATCATAATATTTTCATAGCCACCAAGAACACTCAATTTGGATCAGTATAGAGAGAGTTATGAATTTTTGAATATCAAGGTCTGCATTAGTCTGAGAGCACAACCTAAGGTACCATTCTATTAATTTTCATGGGACAACTACATTTGTATTGATCTAGAATTATTTTTATTTTATATGACATCCAGAGCTTTCCAAAAATCTATCATATGTATGATTTTAATTTTTCTAGAATTAGTTATGAATTTTCACAGTTCATATAAAAAAACAGGCCTTGCAACCCGAGAGCAAAATTTTGATATTGTGAAGCATGGTCCAACATCCAAGATTTGTGAAATAAATCATGATGTTTCTAATATGAATCAGTATCTTATGGATGGAAAATAAATTAAGGAAGCTTAAATGATTTATTGAACCAAACATCAAGTGTTTCAGCTTTTAATGCCGTTAAAACCCGCTACTAAAGGTGTGATTTCCATGTAAATGTGTAAGAAAGAGCCTTTGTGATATAATTTGAAGGCTAGGGAACTATGGCATTACATGGGATGTGGTTGGCCTAATTTAAGAAGGAAAGAAGATATTTTAAACATTTTCCTAAATTCCCATTACGCCTCTCCTTTGAGTTTTCAAAAAGTTGCCCGTTAGATCATTGGAGAGGAGGGAATGAGATTCAAAAAATCCCAATAGCTCATCTCCCATTCAATCACACATAATATGTACAAAGCAAGATTTTCAAATGAATGTAAGGAAAAATGGAAGTCATGGACATTTTCAAAGCAACCTTGGCATGTGAATCAATCATACAAGACATTCAAAAGTTCCCCAAGTGTTTAGATTGGCCTCACAATTCTCCTCATGGATTTTGGACTTGCCTTACCCATTCTTTAAGAGCTTTGGACTCAACCATACTCTTGGGAGCCCACTTTGCTTTTAGGAGACTCTTTACTATGTCTCAACCAAGCTCAAGGGTTCTTGGCTCATCCTCACCAAAGGGAAGAGTTCTTGGCCTCACCTCACTTAAGTAAACTCACACAAACATTATAGATTCATTTAAAACATAACATGGCTTCAAGGATCATGGAATATAAAGGCATGCTAGCATACTTTTCTTAGCTTGAAAATACACATACACACATTCTAAAACAAGCTAAACACACCTTCATGCATGAGAGAAGGTGGAGAGAGCTACCTTGCATAATTTCACACACTTTTTCCTTAGCTTTCAAGCCTCCTCTTTTAGCCACACACCCACAAGTTGGTGGAAATAGTGTCTCTTGGCCTAGACACAAATTATGGGAGCCAATTAAGTTCATGAAACAATGTCTAGGGCCATGCAGCTTGCTTAAACCCTAGATTACTCTATAACCTCCATTATGGTCCATATTGGCACCTAATGAAGCAACACCCCTCAAATGATTTCTAGGCCTCATTCTTTATTCTCAAATATGATTCTTGACTCCTTTTAAACCTCTTGGAGTCATCATATCATTAAAACAAAGGGCCTAACATCATGTTACTTCCTTAGGTCACAATATGGAACCTAAAGCACCAACTCATTCTCTAAGCTTCCTAAATTTTTCCCAAGGTTTCCCCTCACATTCATTCATCATATATGACTCAAAAATGGGCTTGAAACAATTTAAAACTCTCTCTAACTATGACATCCCTACTTGGCCGAAACTTAGAGCATAAATGGGATTTCATGGCTTCTTGATTTTTCCTTGATGGGAGAACCATTTAGGGAGGTTGTTAAGAGTTGTAAGAGGTCAAGGAAACACTTAAATAGCCAAGAGAACTCAGATTAAATCAGTTTTTACAATCCCCTTATATGCTCTACACTTTTCTAACTTTCCGTGGGGTTTTGTTCATTTTCATAGAGGAAGAGGCATATGGGGGACCTCTTAGGGATCTTAGGAACTCAAGCAAACACTATCTAAGCTAGAGAATTCATGGATCAAAACATATTTCACAATGTCTCCATGAATCCCTCACTTTTCTATCTTGTGTTTTCATGCTTCTTTCTTTGATTTCTTTGCAACTACTTGCTTCTCACACTCCAAAATCTATGAATCTCCCTTGCTAGGACCAGAATTCATCTCCCTTTGATTGGGCTCTATATGGGACGAAATTATCATAAGGAGGAGAAGGGAAGAAGAAGCATGGAAGACAACAAGCTACCTTGATTTCCTAGCTTTTCTCAAGAGCTCTCTTCCTTGCTTCAACTCTCTCCTTGAATTTCAAAATTTACCCTACTGTTCTAGGCTCAAAACAGAACCAAACACCTCACTAAATCCATAGGAAGAGAGGAGGAAAGGAGGGGAGAAGTTTTCTAAAGGGAAGAGCAAAAGTTTCCATGAATTCATACCTTTCTCTTCGCTTTTCTTCTTCCCTTGAGCTTGCTCTTGTGTGCCACTCTCTCTCTCTATATTTTCTGGGCAGAAACAAAGCATTTTACTCAAAGGAGCTGCTGGAACGTGGATAAGAAGAAGCCAAAAGTCACTTTATGCAACTTTTTACTTTTGCATTTTAGTCCCTTTTCTTAGCTTTTTCATTTTAGGCTTATATCAACTCCTTTTTAAAATCTGTCTTTTCCATCATATTCCTTAGGCTCTTAATCATAAGAATTGCCTTTGGAATCATTTAAAAAGGATCTGAAACTATTCCGAACCATTCGGTCAAAGTTTTGGTCAACCTTTGCCGAAATAGCTCACCGGAGGGGTTTTAACTGTCTCGGGCTTCCCATGGATTTTAGGGCCTCTGCGAACCCCAGAAAGCTAAAATTTTCCATTTAAAAAGCTCTCTTGTGAGTTTTCAAAATTTTCCAAAAATTACAAAAATACCCCTACTTTTTTCGGCAAATTTTCTGAGCTCTTCTGGTTTTGGTTTTTGGGCATCTCAAACCTCAAATTCTCATTTTCTAATATTTAAAATTTTATCATAATTTTAGTTGGCCCCAATTCCTTCTATTTCGAGGACTTCCTTTTATATTTGGCCCATTTCTAACGTTTACAGAGAAACCGAATATTGCATTTCTCACGTTTACGGAGGGACCGGATGTTACATTTTTCCTCCCCTTAAATAAATTTTGTCTTCGAAATTTAGGGGTACACTTTCTCTTACTCTTTTATATTTTGTCTAACTGTTCCTTTCTTTCTCTTCTTCTTGGCTCTATATGGCTTTCTCTCTGGTTTTACTTGTTTAAGTTTTCTCTCAGCCAGGGAATTTTCATTGTTAGCCTATAATTAAGGCTCTATGATTATAGAGTACTAGCTAATTTTTCTAATAAGGAAAAGAAATTTCTAACTCTAGAGGCTTATCCTAGGAGAGTTTACTAATCATATAGGGTCAATGTTAACTCGTTCGCAGGATTAACATTTTTTTTCAGTGGACTCATTTACACATCTTGGGAGGTAAATTATTTCATATCACATCTCCCGTATCCTCTCTGAATGGCTTCTCATACTATCTCATCATATCTTTTCTGATCATTAGAGCCATCAGAGGTTTTTATTTGTCTATTGTTTTGAAGTATATTATCCACTGTTTATCTTTGCATTCTTTCTTACTAGCTCATCCCATGATTACAATTCACATTTCTTTTTGTCATAGGCCTCATATCTTAGTTACTTACTGGGATTACAACTCCTTTGAGGAGTTTCTACTTTTAATGATCTCAATTTCTCTGCTTACTATTACATCTGTCTCTATAGGCTGGGACTTTTCTCACTTTCTTTGCTTACTTATAGTGGCATTATATAGTCCCTCATTTGATACTGATTGGCCTAACCTGTATGTTTTATATTGGCACTGAAGAGCTACTACCACTGACTACTGCTAAGCTCTGATGGGATGCTAGCTATTCTCACAGTTTTGCTCACTGGAGATGGATTGTACCACTTACCTCATGTACAAACTATACTTGACCCCTTTCTGAATACTTAAACTAGCATGCGGGGATCTCTCTATCCCTTGGTCAAGGCTACTATCTGCTAGGTAGTGGTTTATCTGGCTTTAACTCTGGAAAGCTAATTTCTTACTTTCCTCATCCCATACTCTATGCTCATCTCTAGAGAGAGCTAGTCAGTGGTCTAACTGTATGAGTAAAGCCTTCATTCTCTGTGGCAACGGTCTACCAAACTTAGGAGGTCTGTAGCCTCTGAGATAAAAGTTAGTTGAAACTGTATTGGTCTCTGAGACTAATTGCTCTATAAAACTATCTCAGGCTATCATCTCTACCAGAGATCTATCATGATGTGGCTAGGGCTCTCTATAACTCTGTGGGATCTACTGTGACCCCTAGATCTTCTGTGACCTCTCAAAGCCCTGCTAGGGTGTACTGCAGCCCGCTGTGACATACTAAAATCTACTGCAATCCATCTCTGAGAGATGTCAAAGCCTAAGATCACTGTATCTAATAGTAAAATATATGCTCACTTAGTCCAATAACCATCACTCATAATAGCTTAGGCTAAACTCAGAGGTACATCATGCTCTTCGTGCAAAGTGGGTTTTGTATCATCTAATTTCTTAGGATCCCGTTATACTGATACTAGGGAGCATTTTAATTTTCATTCATCGCTCCTAATAGGATCCTCAGATTCCCACTTCAGCCCCTTTTTACTTGGGCTTTCTTTTCTTACTCTATTGACTTACTTATACTCGTTTTAGCCCTCCTCTCATATCCTGCAGTTCTCACTATGCCCATGTTTTACTTTTAAGTGCCTTGGCACTAGGGCATCTCACACACTGAATGCGGTGAACATCTCTAGAAGGAGAGAGATTATACACTAGTCCCTATTCATTTCATTTATATATACTATAAGGGACTTGGGCTATGCATACTGAATTTGAACATTTTCTACTGGGGATTCCCTTTTTCATGTTTTTCTTATTATTCTGATATCACTGGAATCCCTTTAACTTTCTTTTCTGACTCATCTCATTATCTAGCTAACTAGGATACTCTTCAATTACTGGGACACTTTGGTGAGTAATGTCATCGTTTGCTACGCACTCAAGCTACATTACTATTAGGTTGATCAGGCCTAATATCATGTAACCATCGTTGCAAGCAAACTATAACATCAAACACTAATACATAAGTGCCTCATGACTGAGCTCGAGGCCACTAGCGCCTGTATAGTACAAGTTTCCCAATAATCGAAAGTACCTCTCTCTTACCTTTTCTATCAGCCCTATTCTCGTAGAGTGCTTCGAAAAAGTAAGATTCTTCATCTACTACATCCCGAGACCTCTCTGCATTGCCTGGCTATTTTTACTTTGGGCAGTATCATGCTAGAAGGGCATCTATGCCAAGGACAAGTGTGCTTTCTTGAGCACTCAAGCACATTAACTGCATCTCTAATATGTCCTCGGCTTGAACATTGTTATGTCTTCTCTTTCTACCTTTCTTATCCTCTTACTTAGGTAAACGGATGTTTTACTATGGGTTATTTCTGTTGCCAGTGCAAATTTCTTTATGCCTGAGAGCACCTGTATTTTCTTGGGTTCCTCTACTAATTTACTCTCTGTAACATCAAGGGGGTCAAATTTTTGTTCATACTCTTACTCTGCCCTTAACTAGACCATCCCTTGGTAAGAAGGATTTTATTTCATATAATCCTAGGAATTTCATTTTATGGCACTCTCAGCTTACACTCTTTCTCTATATAATGCAAGACTTACCTTCTGAGGCGGTCCCTAGCTCCCTTGAGCTTTTCTGAGAGTACAAAGGCATTAGCTGTTGCTCAACTCATTTCTACATTCAGATCAGAGCTGGGCTTTCTCTCTGTTTAGCCTCTTTAGTCTCATCCCTAGGAGCACAATATATTATTTTTAGGGTTTTACTAACCCAATCCAGAACATGTACTCATTCATTACACTTTTCTCTATTTATACTAGGGGTTCCCGCTCTCTGTAGGTTGTCTAACCCCTTATCAACTCCTTTCTCAAGTTGATCTGAATATGACCAACAAGGCATTCATGGTGCCATTCGCTGTGGCTAGCACATCATTTGTTATGGCTAATTAGCCTCAGGTTCATTCTAATTTTCCTATTTGAGTATTGGCCACATCCAACTTCTCTGGATTGCCTTGCTGCTATCTAGAATAATTGGTTGTGGCTAATGGCCTCTAATTGGCTTATTTTTCTAGGGATTGGATTTTCATCTTTAGCTACTAACCTGAGCCTCATTGCCTCTATATCTAGTGCATCATCAAGCTAGAGGATTCTATCTCTTACTTCACTCATACATAGCTAACTATCATCTCCTCTAGGGTGTAGCTTATAACTCAACCTCTAGCTTGAGGGAATTAGCCTTTTGGGCTTTAGAATTCATCTAGACAATTGAGTATTGTGGCTAGGGGGTGACTCTATTTTTCACTTCCCCTCTAAACTGATCCTGTGCAGCTGCAGTCTCATTTCATACCGCATTGCATCAGTACTGCAGTAAACAGGCTATCTCGGAATGGTCTGAGTATGACTATTAAGGAAGATTAGGCTTCACATACTCTTTGTAGCAAGCCTCTTCCTATCAACGAGATCATTTCTCATCATTTATATCTAGGGCTTGCCACTGATCCTGGCGAGCTATCGCATCTCATCAAGCTCTAGCCGTTGGATCCCTCAGTTCTGCTCAAACTTAGCTCTGTTCAAGCTACCCTAGAGGCCACTCTTTCCCAGTGTTCACTAACCATTGCAAGACCATCCTACAACTTACTCATCATAATTAAAGCCACAAACTACTCTCACACACCCACAATGTCTCATACAAGGCTCTACCTATCTATTCAAGCCCTTTATAAAGCCCTAATGCTACTTTCTCAAGCCAAATCTAATCCAAAAGAGCCTGGAACTTTGCTCTGATACCAATAAATGTAACACCATACTTTTAGGACTCAATTCATACAATTCCCATGCCTCATCTTATGTTTATTCTATGGAAACAATATAGTGGCATAAGGAGTTATGAATAAAAATACATTTCTCTACAGGTAAAATTTTTCTTTTAGAGTTTCATAGGCCATATGAGAGCATCTATCACGTTCTCATACTTAAACACATGAATATCACTCATTTCCATCATCAAATTTGGCCTACAACTCATGGAAAGCAAAGGAGCACATAAAATCCATGTTTGTATTTTCGGCCAGAATTTCCTTTTTTCTGTCACAAATTTGGAAAATCATAACTAAACCTATAAAAATAAAAAACATAAAATCTTGGTCATTCTGAAAACCTTAGGATGTCTACATCACACTAAAAATATGCCCAGGTCATAAAATTCATCACACAGGACGTTTGACATCCAAGAAGCTATAGAGTCGTTAGCTGCCTGGGCTGTTATTCAGTTTACTGATACAAACTTCTGAAATTCATAACTAATTCTATGAAAATTGAAATCACACAGGTCATTCTGAAAAGCTACAAATGTTAACTTGATAGTAAAAATAATTCCAGAATGAAAAAGATATGTTTAGTCAGCTGGACCCTATGGAACAGTAACCAGACTCATGGGGCACTACTGATACTGATAGTTAACTTCAAACATGCATAACTCACTGGTCAGACCTCCAAATGAGGTGATCTTGGTGGTCACAGAAAGATAATGACCTCTAGTCTATTCATGTAAAATTTCATAAGCATTGGATACCATTTGGCCATCAGGTGACACAGAATTCAAAACTGCCAGTATGAACAGTACCCATACCAGAATCCATGAAAAATCCCAACTTTGAAAATTCCTCAAATATTCTCTAGGTCTTAGAAAATTATGATCTTTAGCTTCTCAAAAATCTCTTAATGAGGCCTAATTTCATGCCAAGTTTTAGGGCAAGACTAACTCATTTGGTCAAAAAATGGTATAGGGTTCCATTATAGTCAATTTTGACTCCATATTGGGTACCAAAATTGCCAAATGGATTTTCCTTGGTCTTGGCACCTTTTGGGTAAGTCTCAAAGTATATTTAAGACTTGTGTGAGCTGTCCAAATGGTCCCAAACCTCATGCATCTCATTTTGGCCATTCAACCCACATTTATGCACCCTTCCATCATACTTTCATATTGCATAATTTGGCATCTCATACTCAAAATGTAAGCTAGAAGTCATACATCATATTCATACATTTAAACAACATATAATATTATATTTACATGTGTCTCAAGAGTCATGGTACATTTACAACAACATATACATCAAGAAACACAATTATGGTTCTAAAATGGCTAAAGCTAGACATAGACTTATCATTCTTCCTTCTTCATTGATGTTGGCTCCCTTCACCATAGTTACTTGGTCCACCTAGCATGTTAGATCATTGGAAAGGAGGAAATGAGATTCAAAGAATCCCAATAGCTCATCTTCCATTCAATCACACATAATATGTACAAAGCAAGTTTTTCAAATGCATGTAAGGAAAAATGGAAGTCATGGACATTTTCAAAGCAACCTTGGCATGTGAATCAATCATACAAGACATTCAAGAGTTCCCCAAGTGTTTGGATTGGCCTCACACTTCCCCTTATGGATTTTGGACTTGCGTCACCCATTCTTTAAGAGCTTTGGACTCAACCATACTCTTGGGAGCCCACTTTGCTTTTGGGAGACTCTTTGCTATGTCTCAACCAAGCTCAAGGGTTCTTGGCTCATCCTCACCAAAGGGAAGAGTTCTTGGCCTTTTCTCACTCAAGTAAACTCATACAAATATTATAGATTCATTTAAAACATAACATGGCTTCAAGGATCATGGAATATAAAAGCATGCTAGCATACTTTTCTTAGCTTGAAAATACACATACTCATATTCTAAAACAAGCTAAACACACATTCATGCATGAGAGAAGGTGGAGAGAGCTACCTTGCATAATTTCACACACTTTTTCCTTAGCTTTCAAGCCTCCTCTTTTAGCCACACACCCACAAGTTGGTGGAAATAGTGTCTCTTGGCTTAGATACAAATTATGGGAGCCAATTAAGTTCATGAAACAATGTCTAGGGCCATGCAACTTGCTTAAACCCTAGATTACTCTATAACCTCCATTATGGTCCATATTGGCACCTAATGAAACAACATCCCTCAAATGATTTCTTGGCCTCATTCTTTATTCTCAAATATGATTCTTGACTCCTTTTAAACCTCTTGAAGTCATCATATCATTAAAACAAAGGGCCTAACATCATGTTACTTCCTTAGGCCACAAAATGGAACCTAAAGCACTAACTCATTCTTTAAGCTTCCTAAATTTTTCCCAAGGTTTCCCCTCACATTCATTCATCATATATGACTCAAAAATGGGCTTGAAACAATTTAAAACTCTCCCTAACTATGCCATCCCTACTTGGCCGAAACTTAGAGCATAAATGGGATTTCATGGCTTCTTGATTTTTCCTTGATGGAGAACCATTTAGGGAGGTTGTTAAGAGTTGTAGGAGATCAAGGAAACACTTAAATAGCTAAGAGAACTCATAGATTAAATCAATTTTTACAATCCCCTTATATGCTCTACACTTTTCTAACTTTTAGGTTCATGATTTTCCATGGGGTTTTGTTCATTTTCATGGAAGAAGAGGCATATGGGGGACCTCTTAGGGATCTTAGAAACTCAAGCAAACACTCATCTAAGCTAGGGAATTCATGGATCAAAACAGATTTCACAATGTCTCCATGAATCCCTCACTTTTCTATCTTATGTTTTCATGCTTCTTTCTTTGATTTCTTTGCAACTACTTGCTTCTCACACTCCAAAATCTATGAATCTCCCTTGCTAGGACCAGAATTCATCTCCCTTTGATTGGGCTCTATATGGGACGAAATTATCATAAGGAGGAGAAGCGAAGAAGAAGCATGGAAGACAACAAGCTACCTTGATTTCCTAGCTTTTCTCAAGAGCTCTCTTCCTTGCTTCAACTCTCTCCTTGAATTTTGAAACTTACCCCTTTATTCTGGGCTCAAAACAGAACCAAACACCTCACTAAATCCATAGGAAGAGAGGAGGAAAGGAGGGGAGAAGTTTTCTAAAGGGAAGAGCAAAAGTTTCCATGAATTCATACCTTTCTCTTGGCTTTTCTTCTTCCCTTGAGCTTGCTCTTATGCGCCACTCTCTCTCTCTCTATTTTTTGGGCAGAAATAAAGCATTTTACTCAAAGGAGCTGCTGGAACGTGGATAAGAAGAAGCCAAAAGTCACTTTATGTAACTTTTTACTTTTGTATTTTAGTCCCTTTTCTTGGCTTTTTCATTTTAGGCTCATATCAACTCCTTTTTAAAATCTGTCTCTTCCATCATATTTCTTAGGCTCTTAATCATAAGAATTGCCTTTGGAATCATTTAAAAAGGATCTAAAACTATTCCGAACCATTCGGTCAAAGTTTTGGTCAACCTTTGCCGATATCGCTCACCGGAGGGGTTTTAACTATCCCGGGGCTTCCCATGGTTTTTAGGGCCTCTGAGAATTCTGGAAAGCTCAAATTTTTCATTCAAAAAGCTCTCTTGTGAGTTTTCAAATTTTTCCAAAAATTACAAAAATACCCCTACTTTCTTCGGTAAATTTTCTGAGCTCTTCTGGCTCTGGTTTTTGGGCATCTCAAACCTTAAATTCTCATTTTCTAATATTTGAAATTTTATCATAATTTTAGTTATCCCCAATTCCTTCTATTTCAAGGACTTCCTTTTATATTTGGCCCATTTCTGACGTTTACGGAGAAATCGAATATTGCGTTTCTCACGTTTACGGAGAGACCGGATGTTACATCATTAGCCTTATATTTTTATTTCTACATGTTTAGATAATTATTCTAATAATCTTGTTTAGCCTTTGATCATTTTATTTTGAGGTCCTCTTTTGTAATCTCATCGGTTTCAATCCAGTTTTAGAGAGACCAAATATTACAAATTTCTTCTATGGCTTCTTAAAATTCAAAGTTACACAATTCATAGAAAAACTCTCCAAAATTATAAATTTTCTTGAAGTATATGAATCCACAAACTACATATATGTATTCCCCATCCTTTCTTGGTGTGGATTCATAAAAAACAAGAATTCCTGTTTCCTTTTTGCCATGGTTGAAACTCAAAAGAGGAGGAAAGAGAAAATTCATGGAGAAAAATATCAGAAAAACCAAAAAGAAGAAAAATGCTCTATGTTACCTTGAATCCATGGTGTTTTCTTTCCTCAGTAGCCTTTTCTTTCTCTTTTCTCCTTCCTTAATCATGGTTCTCCATATATGTGTTCATGTGTGTGTGTGGTGTGAGAGTGTGTGTGTTTTTATATATGTGATATTTGATTTTATTAGCCATTTGTTCACTTTAGGAATTAATTTGCAAAATTTTAGATTTTAATGCATAAATTTTTTTAAAATAAATTTTTGTGAATTCCTTCCTACTTAATATTTTGTTTGATTCCTTATGCAGATCTTCCTCAATTCATTTTTAGGCAATGAAAATTGAAAAATTGGAGGATGAGATATGGATATCTCACATGGGCCACTCTTGGAATCATTCTCACGCTACCATTAATTCACACACATATTGGGATGTCCAGAATCACAAAAAGCCACAGATGAATCACGTGGAAAGGAGATGCATGGGCTTACATGAAAAAGAAGTATGAGGCTAGATCATATACACACAAAGGAAAAGCATCCACGAGGCTTTACTCACTTGAAAAAAAAACACCCATGTAAATGCGCTAACACGCTACACACGTTGATCAACTCACACCATCACATATAGGTCACAAACGCATGCACCATTTTTGCACATATAAATAAAAGCATGAGATTAAAAAAAAGGCATGGGTTGCACATCCAACAATTACATGAGCCACATATATTCATTTATTCTCACTGGATCCATCCACAGTACACACATTCACCCACTAACTCACACATTCCACTGCTCTCTTACATCCATGTTGACACATGCAAACATGTAGCTTCACTTGCCTGAATCACATATGACCTCACATGGGTTACATAGAATCACTCAAACACAACCTCACTAAACATGAACACTCTACGTATACACTCATACAAACACACAGAGGTCACAAGGGGGCAGCATATGGTCCAGTAATGAAGTATGGGTCTCTCTCTCTCTCACTGATAGATATAATCTCATTATACACTCCATGTCATTCACTTGCCTCAACACTCTCCAGGATACATGTACACACACAATCATGTTTTAGAGGGAGGATGAGAGATTCATGTGGATTAGGAGGTAGCTCAGGTTTGGATGTCTAAGAGAGAGGCATGCAACACATGATAGGGAAATAGAGACTCTCAGATATAGAGGTAAGTAGAGCCTTGGGTTTTGAGGGGAAAGGGTTCTTTCAAAAAGGGAGGCCAAACATGATAAGGATGAAGGAATTGAAACATGAGGGGAGATTCAGGTTTGTCAGTTCTAGGAGTCACACATAACAGGGATTATTAATTCTTCATCAATTATCTCATTCTAGGAAGCTCATGGCTATGGTTCTTTCCACTCAATTTCTTATTCAATCTTCTCCAATAGAAGCTTGATTTTGCCATGTAGCTAGTTTGAAATGAGGCCTTTAGAGTGAAGATTTGAGTCCAAGACATATACTCTAAGAATTGGCTAATTTTTTCCCCTTTCTTCTCCATTTAATGTTGCAATTTTCTAGATTTATAAGCTAGGCTTAGCTTGTAATTTCTTGAGAATTGTAGCTAAAATTTTGGATTGAATGATTGGAATTATTGATTGACATTTTGGAGAATGAATTAGAGATTAATTGTTCTATTTAGTGGCAGCACATTTTGTTCCATTTTCCTTTAATTTTTTAGCTGGGTTAATACAATAATGATTGTGTAATCTTGTTAGAATTTGGTGCTTTATTATTGAATTGAGGAATTTTAATGTTTGATTGGTTAATTAGACATTTAAGATGAACGTGTAGAACCTATTAAAAGCAATTGATCTCTGTTTTGGTGTGTTCAAGGATGCTTAATTCAAGGATTAACGAGTTGATGTAAGCTTGAGGTTTCAAGAGACATTAAATTGCTAATTTCTTACATCTTAAGCAGTCAATTGAGGAAATTAATTAGGAAAACACCAAAGAATATTGGGTCTAATTATTAATGAAATCTAGTTTGGATAATGATAGTAAAACTTCAAAGGATTCGCTCAAGCTATTTACATCTTGAATTGCATTTCATTTTAGTCATTAAACCCATAATTAATTTATAGAATTTTTAGTTTTTAAGTTGCAATTGACATTTGGGAAACTCATTCTAGTAATTGGAATCCATTTCCATGGGAGACGATCTTGGTTGCACAACTATTCACAAAATTATTTTACAACCAAATTATTTGTAACTATTCGACAATAGTTATCAAATTTGGTGTCATTGCCAGGGAAATTGGATTCTTAATTATTTGAAAATTTTTTTCTAGGTGTCTTAGCTCTAGTTTATCTCTAGTTTGGTATAATTTTTGTTCTATTTTGAACTTGATTTTTAGTCTTTTCAGTGTTACGATTCAATTGTTCTGCTTGCTAGAATTTTTGTTTGAGTTGCCTAAAAAATTCTCAAACTTCATAGTTCAAGGTTTTTGAGTGTGTTGAGCAAGAAAAATAGCATAGCTATTAGATGCAGTATTTTTAGGTCAAATTTCAACGTTTAAGGCACTTTTTCTAATTTTTTAGTATTTTCTCAAAATTTTTAAGATTTTTCTATTTTTTCTTGATTTAATTTATTTATTTTTGCTTGTTTTTCTTTTGTTTTATAGTGTCTTTATATGTTAGGTAGTTGTTAGTTTAATTTGGATTTAGTTTTCTTGTTTGTTATTGTGAGGAATTGTGTTAATTCGATTACCAATTTAATTATTCAATGTGCTTTGATTTTTCTCAGATCATCTACCTAGAAAAATTTTGAAACTTGATATGTTTATATTTAGGGTGGTACTAAGTAAAATTCATAGCTTTAACTACGAGGTAGCCTCTGGATTGGCGAAATTCCATCATTTTTGTTGAGTTTTCTATTTTTCAAGTATTTTTCCTATTTTTAGGACACTTTTCCATTTTTCTAGATTTATTTCTTTGATTTTTCTTGGCTAGTTCTTGTGTTATTTCTTAATTCTTGCTTGCCTAATTAGTTTATGACACAATCCTTTGGTGAAAAATTAATTGACTTAGACCCTGAGATTGAAAGAACCTTCAAAAGGCAAGTAAGGATTAAGAAAAATAATGTTAGTGTAAGGACTAGTGTGGTACTTTTGTAGCCTTTGATTGTGTGCAAGGACTTAGTTGTGTATTGTAATATCTGACTTTTGTTAAACGATGAAAATAGGTATGTTTTCAAAGCAAGTCCCCCGAAATGATTTATTTAAAATCCTAAAAAATTTAAGTAGTATTCTAAACTCCTAAAAATGATAATCCCAGGATCAGATGGAAAGAAAAATAGGGCTGGAATAAAGAAACAAAATTGAACGAAAAACTAACGAAACATAATGGTATTTTTGTAATTTTGAGTAAATTTTGTAATTCATATAGGAGGACTTTTTAAATGAAAGTTTTGTGTTCTCTGAGAATCTCAGAGGCCCTGTAAACGATGGGAAGTCCCGAGACAGTTAAAACCCCTCCGGTGGACTTTTTCCAATGTCAGTGTATCTGAATTTTGATAGATTCATTAAGAAAGGTTTTAGCTTTGATTTGAGTGATTCCAAAAGCATTTTATTAAATCAGGAACCTAATATTTATAATGGAAAAGATAGTTCTAAAAAAGGAGCTAAAACGAATTAGAAACAAAAACACCAAGAACAAAGAGTAAAATGAAAATTTTTGAAACGTCTTTCTTCCTCCCATTTATATATATAGGGCGCCCCACCTTTCCACTCACTTAGCCACATATATTTCTGCCCTAAACAAGAGAAACACCCTAAGGAGAGAGGTGCATAAGAGGGAGAGGAAGAGAAGGAGAAAATGTCATACCTTATTTTATAACTTTTTTCCTACTACAATTACCTCATATATTACTGAGAGAAATCAACGGAAACCTGAACTGATAAAAATTTTTTATTTTAAAACTTCCTCATACAATTTTACTATTCAGTTGGTCATTCCCAAATTCTTATCTAACTTTGAAAATACATACTTAATTATAGAAAAATCGTATGAGGTTAATTTAAGGCTCTATTTCAAACTCTCTAAGCCTTTTATACGGGGAAAATACTTACTTAGCAGAGTGCATATAAATTCATATAAAGTTGCCCCTACAACAAACTGGGCAGTTTTACCCCTCATTGGTCATATTATTATTATTATTATTATTTTGCCTTCATATAAATACAGGCATTCTTGCATCTTATGCACGTTAGTCATAGGCATTCTTGCATCTTATGCACGTTAGTCATACTCTTTTTACTTCAGGGTTAGTTATATACATGGCTTTCCATTTCATACCTGAGTACCTTACAGTATCATAACGTAACTCATGCACGCAGTAATCTAAAATATTTAATTACATAACAAAATGTGGTGCATAAGAGTAAGATCCTCGATTTATGTCTCCATATTCTTTGCTCTTTCTTTGCTTGAACTTGGACCTAGCATAGGTTATATTTGGGGTGAGATTATGAAATCTCAGTAGTAGTAAACCAATCTCATTCACAAGCAAGCATGTAAGTACATAACATAATGCCAATCAACTACCATATACCACATATTAATACAAGGGATTTCACCCAAGCCTAAGCACAATTTTAGCATATATATCATCTTATAACATAAATGACAACTTGATATAGCATACCACTTATCATTATACAAACATACAAGCTTAAAGAAAGAGAGAGGAAAACTACTACCTTAGCAAACTTTGCTCCTCGATCCTTGGGACTCAGTTTACTTGCTTTTGGAGTTCCCAAAATAACATCAAACCCTATAATCATAATGATAATTCATTACAATCAACACATAAACCTTAACTTCTAAAGTAGGATGACCCCTTTTAAACTTAATGGGATCATTGGAATTGGAAAAATCCAACTCCTTCCATTCCCATTCACTATGGCTGAATAGTATGCATTTCTTGGCCAAAATTTAGGAATTTTATCCCATGTGTTTTGGGGGCTTTCCCATGGGCATTCCTAGCTAAAAACACCATTTTGAATCCATTGGAATGGATAAAATCATCAAATTCCAGCCTCAACATCATCACATAATCTAGCTCCGTTTTAGGCTCAAAGTGTGTTTCTTTGGTTCTAAAAATTCCATAACCTTTTCCTTTATGTTTTAGGACTTGAAATTTGGTATACATGACTTTACGACATTAAGGAAACACCATAAAAATTTTGGTAAAATTCGGACAGCATCTCCCCATGCTTTCTATTTTTCCAAAAATTACAATCTTTATGTTTTCCAAAGTCTCAGCATATAACAACAATAACTAAGCTCAAATGGTCTTCATGTTCAACATATAAACTTCATTTCAAGGCCTTCATATTCAACATACAAACTCCATTTCTAATGATTCATATGCTGTCCAAAAATAACTCATAGCTAGGGTTTAACAAAACTAGCTTAAAGCATATAATTTACAAGTATAAGATGGAGAAAACTTACTCTTTAAGCTTAAGCCTTGCTTCTTTTGGTTTTCTCACACCAAAATCCTTTCTTTTCCCACTTAGAGCAACATTTCACCTTGAAGAAAAGATGAATATGCAGCTGCCCTTTGGAAGAAATGGTTGGAGGATGGAGAAGATGGAGAAATTTGGTGAAGAATGGTGGTAGTTTTGCTTGGTTTCACTTCATCTTCCACTTTTTCTCCCTCTCTTTCTCTCTTCACGATTTTATTTCTTTCTTCCTTGTGTGTGGCATGAAAATGGTGGAATGGAGGTAATGAAGATGAATCTAATGAAGTTAAATGGTCATACTAAATTTTGACCCTTGGATCAACCTTTTTAAGATCAAATCTTAACATTCCATTCCTTTTTTTCTTTTGATTTTCTAATTTCATAACTAAATATCTTCTTCCAAAAATTCTTGGCCACACACTTGGAAGCCTTGCCTTAGCCCTTGAGTTATGGAAAGTAACCATGGTTAATTTCTTAACTCAACCATGGTCAACTTTTAACTCAACCATGTTAGTTTTTAACTTAACCATGGTTAATTCTTTAAAATAACTAAAATCTTTTTCTTCTTTTCTTTTCATTCTATATTTATATTTGGGTTTCATCTTCTCTAAAACCCTAATCATATCTTCTCTTCTCTTATCGGGCCTTTAGCATTGCTATTGGGCCTTATCACAGTCTCACATCGGTGTCTGAGCCCAATTAAGGTTTTACGGTACAATACATACCATTAGACTTTCTAAAATTTATAAGTATTATTTCCTCTACTTTCTGGCCATACTGAGCTTCAAACATGGTTCAAGGGCCCATAACCTCAATCCTCACAAATTTCAGTGTCAATCAGACACCCGGGTCTATAGATGTAATTTTCACCATTATGTATTATGATTGTGCTATAAACTTTTCCTTTACTGCAATTCTGTCCCTGAAACTCCTTCATGGTTTCTTAGCCCTTTAGCTATTTTTATTTCTATAGTTCTTACAACTTCTTTTTTCCATTTTACTCATGACTATTGATCGGGATAACCAGATCCTGGATCGGATCTTGCCCGGCCATCCGGACAACTTGGTATCATTGGACCCGTCTCATCAAACTAAGTTTAATGGTGGGCCACAAATTTCTAAGATTCTTACCCAATTTTTTGATATTCGTGCTTAAAGTTACGAATAGAGGGTGAAACTAGGGTTCCCTGAACTTTAGGGTAATTTATACATTTTGCCCGACATATAACTTTTCTTTGCATTTTAGTCCCTGGCTCATTCATACTTGACTTTGGAGGCTCTTCGGGACCTTTTTCTTATTCTTTTTTTTCATCTATTTTAGCCCCAATTTTAGGGCACCTCTAGTTTTGACTCATCATTATTTGCGGTCTAGAATATTATCCTAATTTTATTAGACCTTAATTTACTCTATTTGGGGGACTTCCTTTCATATCTGATGAATTTTGTACGTTGACGAAAAAACCATATGCTACGTTTCTTGCGTTTCCTTACATTTTCTTGGATTTTTAGAAAATCGGATGTTACAGAAAACAAAGGCAAAATGTATGGATTTTTTGTTGTTTTTCATGCTCTTTCTCTAGCAAACCTCTTATCTTCTATTTCCCTTTCTTTTCTATGGTAATATTGAAGTATATGGGTCTGTTTTAAGGGAAGAACAAAGGGAAAAATTTCGGATTTGAAGAGAAGAGGCCAAAGAAAGGAAGATTCAACCAAGAAAACAAGGAAAAACAACGTAATTCTTCCTTCCATGATAGCTACTCCTTGCTCCTCTTCTCTCCTTGGTTTACCCCACTCAAGAAGCTACAAGGAGGCTTGGATTTTAGGTAGAACCAAAGGTGAATCTTGGGAAAAGGAGTGTGGAAAATAAGAATATGCAAAGTGTGACGATGTTAACTTCTAATCATTGTAGTTAAGGTTAAATACGTGATTAACAACCATAATCCATGGTTGTTGACAATAAGACTAATTACATTGTGGAAATATGGGAAAATTTGAACCATAATTTTTTTAGAGTCATCAACCATATATTTACCAACACTTACGTACTTCAAGGGAAACGAACATTCATTTATGAGCCTTGATTCCTTTACCTATCATTTTCAACTCATATTTATCTTCTATTAAAGTTTACAAGTCATCCCTTGAGGTTACAATATGGAAAAACTAAGATTTTCTAGTCAAAATAGGGATTTCAGGAGATTCACCGTGGCCAATTTCCCTTTAGCCGTGGCCAATTCCCCTCGGCTTCACCCCTTGCATCACTACAAATTTCGTCGTGGCCAACCTACATGGCGCCGAGGCGAAGAAGCCTCCTGGAACTCCCCTCGCTCGCCTCTCGCTATTGGCCACAGCCAATACCTCCTTTCGCCACGGCCAATCTCCTTCTAGAATGCCTGGCTCATTTTCACAAAAGTTTGCCATAGCCAATTCCCCACTTTGCCGCGGCGAATTTCCCTCTGGACGACTCCCAGTTTTACCTCCCAAATTCCCTCGCGGCCAATTCCATATTCACCGTGGCGAATTGCTCTTTAGTACTCTCCCTGGGCAACTTCGCCACTATTGGCCGCGGCCAAATGCCGTCTGATCCTACTACACTTAAAACCTTGTCTCATACTCTCCACTCTCCCTTCAATAACCCCCTAGGGTCACTCTACCTTACATTATGCAACTTAAATGGTGTTTATGCACCTTATTTGCTTAAATGGTGTTTATACAACTTAAATATATCAGTTTTGTGATGTAAGCTCATGTATGAATGTAAAACGATGTATGACTCTGATATAGACTATATGTGGTATAAAATCAATAAAAATAGAAAATTTGGCTTCTTGATGGCTTGGTGTATTAATGTATTAATGGAAGTGGAATGACCAAGTTAAGATGTATAAGGTTTATAACCATTTGGGCAGTTCATGTAAGTTATATTCATACTTTTAAACTTGCCCAAGAGGTGCCAAACATTAAAGGAGGCCATTTGGACACATTTGGTATCTTATATGGAGCAAAATTGACCATATTGGTGAGCTATACCTCTTTTATCCAAATGAGCTCTTCTTGATCTAGAATTTGGCATGCATCTAGACCTTGTTGAGAGCTTTTTGGGAAGCTAAAGTATAGAATTGTTAGAGGTCTATGGAATCAAAGTTGAATTTTTTTTTGTTTTGGTTTATTGTACTGTTCATTCTGGTCGGAAATGAAACTCTGGCACTCATAGGGCAAATGATGTCTAAATGCCACAAAATTTTATAGAGATAAACTAGACCTTCCAAGTGACTTGTGTCAAATAAAACACCTCATTTGGATGTCTAGAGAGAGAGATGTAAATTATTGAAATTTTTGTCCTATATCAGGCATTCAGTCAGACCTATGTTATAGTTTAATTGATTTCCAAGACTTGGATGTGCCTGAACTGGTCTGAAATTATTTGTTCCCTCTAGAAAACATCTGTAGCTTTCTAGATTGTTATCATTGGCATGGATTGGATTTGTGTGGAATTAATTGGACATTTTTGAATTTATTAGTAGAAATATGTATTAGTACCAATAGCTAGTCAGACCTTTCTACTTTTTTTGATGTCAAACATGGTCCAGTTGCAATGTTCATGACTTGAAATTATTTTTACTGTAAAATTAACACTTAGAGTTTTCCAAGAAGCTATAGCATGGCAGATTTTGATTTTTCTATAATTAGTTATAATTTTTTAAAGTTTGTGACCAAAATTATGGAATTCTGGCCAAAGTTACACTATGATATTTTGTGTTTCTTGCACTTGCATGGGTTCTAGGCCATTTTTGGTGATGGAATTGAGTTGTATCTATGTAATTAAATATGAGAATGTGATATATTAGCTCACATGGTTCATGGACATCAGATGAAAATTTTGTACGCAACGCAACGTAAAAATATTCATTATTTTTAATGCTTTTTCCTTGAGAATTTGTATGATTCTTGGAAATGAGCCTAGACGAGGGATGAGATGTGCTATATAATTATGGTGTTACATTTATTGGTATCAGAGTAAAGGTTCAAGCTCTTAATGTGGGTTGTGGCTTGCGTTGATGAGTTACCTAGATGCATATGAGCTTCTTGTGGATGAATTCAGTGTGTGATGGTTGTGAAAGTGTTCCCTTTTCATGCTAAAGTTTGTTATGATATTTTAGGGTCATGGTGAACACTAGGAGAGGTCAGCCCTCTCGAGAGGCTTGTGTAGATGATAAAGTTGAGCCCAATGATTCAATAGTTGGAGCCTTACAGTCTATTATGGTTCGCCTGGATTAGCAGCAGGTCGTAATTATGCAGTTACAGGAATGACTTGCTGAGAGAGGTAGCCAGGGCCCTACACCTTCTCCTCCATAGCCTCTTTACCACTTAGATCATCCTAAGCACCAAGGACGACTCACCTAGACTCGCAGCCACATGTACTAATGATTGCCCTTATTCCACCAGCTCAAATGCCTCCAACTTAGGAGTAGCCTTCTATTAGCCAGGTTATTACTCAGTTTAAGAAATTTGGGCCTCCCACCTTTGATGGTGAGATGAACACAGAAAAAATTGAGGCTTGGATTATGCAATTAGAGAAAATCTTCTAGGTGATGGAATGCATATCTGAGCAGAAAACCACTATGGCTATTTTCCAACTAGAGAAAGAAGCAGATTACTGTTGAAGGGGTACTAAGCCTATCT
Organism: Erythrophleum ivorense; assembly: GCA_026724425.1. Lineage (NCBI taxonomy): Eukaryota > Viridiplantae > Streptophyta > Magnoliopsida > Fabales > Fabaceae > Erythrophleum > Erythrophleum ivorense. The sequence goes on from JAIUCV010000008.1 coordinate 29,840,796, forward strand.
TGAGGGCGAGGAACCTTCTAATTACATGGGAGGCATTCCTCTAGGCATTTTAAGAAAGGTACTTTCCAGTTCAATCAAAGATGAAAAGGAATCAGAATTTATACTACCTTCTTGAAATAGATAGAAGGGATGTTTGTGGACCAGTACATGGCCAAATTTGTAGAGCTCTCCAAATACTCCTCTTATTTACAGAGGCATGATGATGAACAGTGGAAAATAGACAGGCTAGAGAAAGGTTTGCTTCCAAATATCAGAGACAGGGTAGTTCCCACAGAGAATTAGGCCCCTTAACACCTTGGTTGAGATATGTGGAGTGATAGAGGTGAACCTCAGAATGATGTAGCCTACCTCCAGTGCCAGACCACCCTTCCTTAAACCCAAAAGACCTAGAGAGGGATTACAGGCTGCAGTTACTAGCAGGAGAGGTGGTAGAAGCCAATGGAACTAAAGGGGTAAGAGATGGAGAACTCAGTCTAGTAATGGTAGCTCTGTGCTTATGATATGTCCCCAGTGTGGCAAGAACCATGGAACCAAACCATGCTACACGGGATAGAATGTATGTTTTCATTATGGTAGGCCAAGACATAAGGTCAGGGACTGCACACAGGCTCCTTTACAGTTCACACAGCAAAGGGAGATGGCTCCTGCCCTTAGACCTTAGACCCAGGATAGAGTCTTTGCCTTGTAACATTAGGAGGCTAGCCGGTCCCTAAGTTTGATTCAAGGTACTATTAAAACAAGTAATTTTTTTGTAACTGCATTATTTGATTTGGGTGCTAGCCATTCTTTCATATCGTGTGACTATGCTAGGAGGTTGGGTCTAAGTATGCATACACTACCATATGACTTGCATAAATCTACCTTTACAGGAAATCGAGTTGTTACCTCCTATGCTTGTTTGAATTATGTAGTCTAGTTTAATCATTATCTTACCACCCTTGATTTGATATGTATGCCCCTTGTTGATATTGATTTGATTATTGGCATAAACTGGATGTCTACAAATAATGTCATACTAGACTATAGCTACAGATGTATTACTTTACTTAAGTGTGGGACTGTCCCTAGTATGAGGATTGAGTTGTCTATTATGACAACCTCCCAGCTGAAAGGTCTTTAAGGCATGGTTGCCAGGGATATCTAGTTTTCTTTTCAGTTTAAGCTGAAGTAGAAGAAGGTATAGAAGAGATTCTCTAGTGAGAGAGTTCTTAGAGGTATTCCCTAGAAAGATTAGTAATTACCCCTGAAGAGAGAGGTCGAGTTTCCTATAAACATTGTACCTGGGGTAAGTCTAGTGTCTAAGGCCTCATATAGGACAGCTCCTACTGAGCTAGCTGACCTTAAAAAGCAAATAAAAGAGCTATTAGAAAAGGGTTTTATCAGACTCAATGTCTCACCATAGGGAGCTCCAGTCTTATTCGTAAAGAAGAAACATGGGAGCCTTAGGCTATATATAGACTACAGGGAACTCAATAAGATACTATTAAGAATAAGTACCCTCTCATTCGCATAAATGACCTTCTAGACTAGTTAGTAGGAGTGTCTGTATTCTCTAAGGTAGACCTCAGATCGAGATATCATCAACTCAGAATAAAGGCTGAGGATATTCCCAAAATAGCATTTAGAATTAGATACAGGCATTATGAGTTTTTAGTTATGCCCTTTAGGTTAACGAATGCACTCGCAGTGTTCATGGACTATATGAACAAAGTCATCAGGTCATATTTAGACAAATTTATAGTTGTCTTCATAGATAACATTCTCATATACTTAAAGAGTAAAGAAAAACATGGTAGCATCTGAGATTAGCTTTGGCAACCTTGAGAGAAAGAAAATTATACACTAAACTTAGTAAATGTGAGTTTGTCTTGCTCACTGAAGTTCAATTCCTAGGCCATGTGATCTCCTAGGTAAGAGTCACAGTAGATCCACATAAAGTAGAGGTAGTGTTACAATGGGAGAGACCTAAAATAGTGATAGAGATCAGGAGCTTCCTAGGTTTAGTAGGCTATTACAGGAGGTTTATTCAGGGCTTTTCTCATATAGCGATGCCACTGACCCAACTCATTGGAAAGAATGTGCCATTTATGTGGAATTAAAAATGTAAGGGCAGTTTTCAAGAGTTGAAGCACAAGTTAACCACGGCACCAATTTTAGTACTCTTTGACCCTAGAGAGACTTTTGTAGTCTATAGTGATGCTTCTAAGAAAGGGTTAGGATGTGTGCTTATGTAGAAAGGCCTAATGGTAGCTTATGCTTCTAGATAGCTAAAAGCCCATGAGGAAAATTACCCCATACATGACTTAGAGTTAGTTGCAGTAGTGTTTGCTTTGAAAATATAAAGACACTACTTATATGGGGTAGCTATAGAAATTTACAGTGACCACAGGAGCCTTAAATATTTATTTGAACAAAAAGAGCTGAATATGAGACAGCGAAGATGGTTAGAATTTTTAAAAGATTATGATTTCACATTGAAATACCATCCTGGTAAGGCTAATGTGGTAACTGATGCCTTAAGTAGGAAATCCATACACATGGCCTGTATGATGATCCGAGAGTAGCAATTGATTGAGAGATTCAAAGATATGAGTCTCTCGTATGAGGTGCATTCGGGGAAATTATTAATGAGTGAAACCCAAATAAAGAATGACCTGAGGGATCAGATAAGAGAGGCTCAATAGACAGATGACCATGTAAATAAGATTAGAGCCTAGATAACCTAGGGTAGCATTCAGAAGTTCAATCTGTCTGAGGATCATATCGTGAGATACAGGGATAGGTTGTATGTGCCTAGAAATATAAAAATTAGAGAGAAAATATTATATGAGGTACATAAGAGCAAATACACCATTCATCCAGGCAGTAATAAAATGTATCAGGATTTAAAGAAAATGTTCTGGTGGCCTGGAATGAAAATAGATATAGAAAAGTATGTCTCCTGATGTCTAGTATGTCAACGAGTTAAAATAGAGCATCAGAAACAAGATGGGTTATTATAACCCCTAGATATCCTAGAGTGGAAATGGGATAGCATAGTTATGGATTTTGTCATGGGTTTACCCAGGACATCATCAGGGCATGATGTAATATGGATAATAGTAGATAGATTAACAAAGTCAGCATATTTTTAGCCATGAAAGCCACTTATACCCTAGACAAACTAGCCTAGCTGTACATACTGGAGATACTTAGATTACATGGTGTGCCTCAGAGTATAGTTTTAGATAGAGATTCCAGATTCACTTCGAATTTCTAGAAATCATTACAGGATGTTTTAGGTACTAGGCTTAGATTTAGCACAGCCTATCACTCTCAGATAGATAGATAGACAGAGAAAACCATCCAAACCCTAGAAGACATGTTGAGGGTGTGTGTCTTAGAAATGAAAGGAAACTAGGATACATACTTGCCTCTAGCGAAGTTTGCCTATAATAATAGTTATCATGGAAGTATACAAATGGCACCGTATGAGTATTATATGGGAAGAAGTGTAGGTCCCCGATGTGTTAGGTTGAGCTAGGAGAATAGAGCCTAATAGGCCTAAAGTTAGTGGACCAAATTCTAGACAAATTGAGACTATTAGAAAGAAACTCTTGACGACCCAGAGTAGACAGAAAAGTTACGCAAATAAATGTAGATGGTTGTTAGTAAATGTAAATGGTTGTTAGAGTTTGAGATTGGAGACCATATCTTCATTAGAGTGTCTTCAGTCATAAGGATAGGCCAGTTCATTAAAAGTAAAAAACTTAGTCCAAAGTATATAGGCTTGTTCCAGATTCTTGATAAAATAGGACCTGTGGCTTATAGACTAACCCTTCTTCCAAATTTGAGCCAAGTACACAATGTATTTCATGTTTCACAGCTCAAAAAGTACCAACCTGACCCCTCATATGTCATAGAATATAAGAATGTGTAGTTACAGGATGATCTATCATACATAGTATCACTAGATCATATCATGGACATTAGACTCTAGTAGTTATAGAATAAGATGATACCGTTGGTGAAAGTGGTTTGGAAGGGGTTATCTCCAGAAGAAGCTACCTAGGAGCTAGAGGATGATATGAGAACAAAACATCCAGAGCTCTTCCCATGAGGTATGTTATATAAATTTCGAGGACGAAATTTTGAAAGTGGGGAGAATTGTAATATCCAATTTTTGTTAAATAATGAAAACAGGTATGTTTTCAAAGCAAGTCCTCATAAATGAATTGGTTAAGGTCCTAAAAAATTTAAGTAGCATTATAGACTCCTAAAAATGAGAATCCTAGGCTCAGACGAAAAGAAAAATGGAGCTAGAATGAAGAAACAAAATTGAACGAAAAACTTACAAAACATAATGACATTTTTGTAATTTTAAGAAAATTTTGGAATTCATATAAGAGGGTTTGTTCAATGAAATTTTTGAGTTTTATGGGGTTCTTAGAGACCCTAAAAACCATGGGAAGCCCTGGGACAATTAAAACCCCTCCGGTGGATATTTTTTCAATGTCAGTATACCCAAACTTTGATGGATTCATTAGAGAAGGTTTTATCTCCAATTTGAGTGATTCCAAAAGTATTTTACTAAATTCAGAATCTAAATTTTATAATGGAAAATATAGTTCTAAAAAAGGAGCTAAAATGAATTAGAAATGAAAATGCCAAGAATGAAGGGCAAAATGAAAAATTTTAAAAAGTTTTTCTTCCTCCCATCTATATATATAGGGCACCCCAATTCTCCACTCACTTAGCCACATATGTTTCTGCCTTAAATGAGAGAAAACCCCTAAAGAGAGAGGTGCACAATAGGGAAAGGAAAAGAAGGAGAAATCAAAGGTAAAAGGTATGAATTTTTGGTTATTTTTCATGTTCTTTCATTAGCAAACCTCTTCTCTTCCATTTCTTTTTCTTTTCTATGGTTATATTGAAGTATATGGATCTATTTTAAGGCAAGAACAAAGGGGGAAATTCGGATTTGAAGAGAGGAGGCCAAAGAAGTGTGGAGAAGGGTGAATCTTGGGAAAAGGAGTGTGGAGAATAAGAATATGCAAAGGGAATTAACAAATAACCATGGAATTTCAAGATAGCAAATCTAGGGTTTCATATGTTCCTTGTAAAATCTGACTTGATACCTTAATTCCTATGCCTAAATGAAAGTTTAAATGAGCTCCTAAGATCCCTAGAAGTCTCCCCATGTGCTTCCTCCATCAGGAAAACAAAGCAAAGTCCATAGGTGCCAAAACTAAGCATAGTCTTAGCCTACATGAGTTAGGGTACCTAGAGAGATTTTTAACTCTTTCCAAGCCTATTTTTGAGTCATATATGATGAGTGAAGATGAAGATAAGTCTTAGCAAAAATTTAGAAACCATAGAAAGTGAATTGGCCTTATATGTTCCATAATATGACCTAAGGAAGCAACATGTAGTTAAGCTTTTTGTTTTAATTATGTGATGACTCCAAGAGGTTTAAAAGGAGTCAAGAATCATATATGAGAGAAAAGAATGGAGCCTAAAACTCATTTGATGGGTGTTGTTTCATTAGGTGCATTCTTGGAACCATAAAGGAGTTAATAGACCAAGTTAGTGTTTAAGGAGGATGTGTGGCCTTAGAATTAATTCCATGAACCTAATCAGCTTCCATAAATTGTGTTTAGGCCAAGAGAAACTAATCCTACACCTTTATATGTGTGAGGCCATGAAAGAAAGAGCAAATTGAAAGTGAAAAGTGTTTGATTGTAACCAAAGTAGCTCACTTCTCCTTCCCTCATGCATGAATGTATGCTTGACTTGTCTTTTAATGTGTATATATGTGTTTTAAGCTATGAAAAGTACTTTAGCATGAGCTTTTACTCTATGGTGCCATGATGTTATACTATGCTTTCATATGATGTTTATTATATGTGCTTGGGTTTGCTTGAGTGTGGAAAATCCAAGAACCCTTAGCCATGGTGAGGATAAGCCAAGAACCTTTAAAGTTGGTTGAGACAAAGCCAAGAGTCTCCCAAGAGTAAGGTTGACTCCCAACAGTATGTTTGAGTCAAAAACCTCTTAAAGAAATAGGTGTGGCAAGTCCAAAATTTATAAGTGAATGGGTGAGGCTAATCTACTTACTTAGCAAGCCTATGTATGCTATGTATAGATTATTCAAATGCTAAGAATGTTTCTTGAATGCTCACAAATTTTAATATGTCTATACATACATTTTCAAGACTTGTTTTGCATATTTTATGTGTGATTGAAAGGGAGATAAGCTATTGGGATTCTTTGAATCTCATTCCCTCCTCTCCAATGTTCTAACAATGCTAAGTGGACCAAGTAGACAAGATAATGGGAGCCAAGAACTTGGAAGATGAGAATATGACAACAAAGTGCATGAATTTTGCTTGTTTATGGCCATATAAAAGGAAAAATGGCTTTGTGTATATCATTTTTGAGATGTAAGCTCATGTATGAATTTAAAATGATGTATGACTCTTGCATAGGCTATATGTGGTATGAAATCAATAGAAATAGAAAATTTGGCTTCTCGATGGCATGGTGTATTAGTGTATTAATACAAGTGGAATGACCAAATTAAGATGCATGAGGTTTGAAACCACTTGGGCAATTCTTACAAGTCATATTCATGCTTTTAAACTTACCCAAGAGGTACCAAACATTAAAGGAAGCCATTTGGACACATTTGGTATCTCATATGGAGCAAAATTGACTATATTGGCGAGCGATACCTCTTTTTATCCAAATGAGCTCTTCTTGATTTAGAATTTGGCATACATCTAGACCTTGTTGAGAGCTTTTTGAGAAGCTAAAGTGCAAAATTGTTGGAAATCTATGGAATATTTGATGAATTTTCAAAGTTGAGAATTTTTCTAGTTTTGTTTCAGTGTAGTGTTCATTCTGGTCTAAAATGAAACTCTATCACTCATAGGGCAAATGATGTCCATTTGCCTCGAAATTTTACAAGAAAAAGCTAGACCTTCCCAGTGATGTGTGTCAATTGGAAGCACCTCATTTGGATGCATAGAGAGGGAGATGTAAATTTTTGAAGTTTCTATCCAGTATCAGGTATTAAGTCATACCTATGTTACTGTTTGATTAATTTCGAAGATCTGGACGTGTCTGGACTTGTTTAAAGTCATTTTTTCCCTCTAGTTAACATCTGTAGCTTTCTAGATTGATTTAATTTACATGGATTGGAATTTTATGGAATTAAGCAGACATTTTTTAAGTTATTAGCAGAAATCTATATCAATACCAATAGCCAGTCACACCTTTGTCCTTTCTTGATGTCAAATGTGATCCAGATGCTATGTTCATAACTTGAAATTATTTTTAGTGTATATTTAACACTTAGAGATTTCCAAGAAGCTATAGCATGGTAGATTTTGATTTTTTTGGAATTAGTTATGCTTTTTCAAATTTTGTGACAGAAATCATAAAATTCTGGCCGAAGTTACACTATGATATTTTATGTGTTTCTTGGACTTGCATGAGTTCTAGGCCACTTTGGTGATGGAATTGAGTTGTATCTATATAATTAAATATGAAAATGTGATACATGAGCTCACATAGTCCATGGAACATCAGATGAAAATTTATACGCTACGAAACGCAAAAATATTCATTATTTTTAATGCTTTTTCTTTGAGAATTTGTATGATTCTTGGAAATGAGCCTAGACGAGGGATGATATGTGCTATATAATTATGATGTTACATGTACCTCATTTTTCTGATTGTAACATGGTTGAACAAGAGCAAGAGAATGCTAACATAAACATGCATGCACAAGCTAATTTGGATGTTAATAGGAATTTGAATGGTAACATGCTAGAACTACTAAAGAATTTGTAACTCCTAATGTGCATTATCAAAATCTTTGTATTCGGTATCCTAAGTTAGATGCAAATTTTTAGCTTAAGTCAAGATTGATTCATTTACTTCCTAAATTTCATAGACTTGCAGGAGATGATCCTCATAAACACCTAAAGGAATTTCATGTTGTTTGCTTCACCATGAGACCACAAGGAGTTTCGGAAGAATAAATTAACCTCAAGGCATTCCTTTTTTCTTTAGATAGCATAGCTATTAATTCCTTTAGGAGCGATTAATCTTGGGAACAGTTGAAATGCCTCTTCTTGAAAAGATTCTTTCCTGCATCTTGTACAACTTTTATCAGAAAAGAAATCTGTGGGATCCATTAGATGTCTGAGGAAACTTTCTATGAATACTAGGAGAGATTCAAGAAACTTTGTGCTAGTTGTCCCTACCACTAGATTATTGATTAGTTATTGATACAATACTTCTATGAAGGGCTTCTATTGATGCATAGAAATATGATTGATGTCACATCAGGTAGTGCTTTAGTTAATTTGACTCTAGAGGTATCCCTGATCTTATTTCTAAAATGGCCTAAAATGGTCAGCAATTTGGTGCTAGGATGGTACAGCAAGTGAGGGGTATTAATGAGATCTATGCTCCTTAGTATGATCAGATTCAGGAGAAAATACAAAACACTTTGGATGAGCTTTCTTCCATGATTAGGTAGCTGGCTTTGGTTTAAAGGCAAAGTTTTCCCTATCCCCCATAGCAAGTGTAACATCCGGTCCCTCCGTAAACGTGAGAAACATAATGTTTAGTTTCTCCATAAACATCATAAATAGGCCAGATACAAAAGGAAGTCTCTAAAATAGAAGGAATTGGGGGCAAATAAAATTATGATAAAATTATAAATAATGAAAAATGAGGATTTGAGCCTTGAGTTGCCCAGAAATCAAGGCCAGAGTGATTCGATAAAATTGCCGAAAGGCCAGTGGCATTTTCGTAAATAAGTGTAATTTTGGAGAAGCACCTAGGAGGGCTTTTTAAATGAAAATTTTGAGTTCTCCAGGGTTCTCAGAGGCCCCAAAAATCATGGGAAGCCCCGGGACCGGTAAAGCCCCTCCGGTGTACTCTTTCCAATGTCGGTTGACTCAAACTTTGACCGATTCGTTCGGAAAGGTTTTAGCTCCGATTTGAGTGATTCCAAAGGCATTTTATTAAATTGGGAACCTATTTATTATGATGGAAAAGACGGTTCTAAAAAAGGAGCTAAAACGAAGGAGAAACGAAAATGCAAAGTATGAAAGGGCAAAAATGGAATTTAAGTGTTAAAGGAAGCTTCCAAACTCCTTTTATAAGTCACGTTCTTCCTCTCCTTCATTAAATCGACTTGCTTCTGCCCATCTTCAGAGAAGAACTCCAGCTTCTTAGGCGCACAAGAGAAGGAGGATTTTGGAGGAAGAAAGTCAAGAAAAAGGTAAGAAACTTTAAGAAATTCCATATCCTTCCTTCTTGAAACTTGCTCCCCTCCTCTCAAGCTTTCTTTCTATGGTTTTAATGGAGAGTTTGGTGCTGTTTTGGGGGCATAACAGAGAGGGAAATTTCGAAAATTGAGGGAGCAAGCCAACCAAGTGGAAGAGCAAGCAAAGGAAAGCAAGAAAGCAAGGTAAAACTTCCATTCTTTGGTATTTCCTTCCTCCCCCTTCCTCTTGCACAAAATTGGGCACCATGAGCCCAATTTTTAGGGGCTGTTTTCTGCCCAATTTATGGAAGGATTAGAGGTTTTAGATGGCAAGGATTAAGAAGGAACCAATAGAATCAAGAAAGGAGCATTAAGAGACAAGATAGAATCATTAGGGATCCAAATGCTCCCTTGCAAATCTGATTTTATATGAATGTTCTTAGACTTAGTTGAATGTTTAAACATGCTCCTAAGACCCCTAGAGAGCTTCCCACATGCACCTCCCTTCCAAGAAAGTAAAGGAAGTGCAAGAAAAATTAATGAACTCTAAGCTAGAAAAGTGTAGAGCTCTTGAACACTTTGCAAAAACTGATTTGATATATGAGTTTCCTTGCATGTGTGAGTATTTGGTTAAGCTCCTAAGACCTCTAGGAAGTCTCCCAAGTGTGTCTCCCATCAAGGAAAAATCAAGAAGCCATGAAATCCCATTTATGCTCTAAGTTTCGGCCAAGTAGGGATGGCATAGTTAGGGAGAGTTTTAAATTGTTTCAAGCCCATTTTTGAGGCATATATGATGAATGAATGTGAGGGGAAACCTTGGGAAAAATTTAGGAAGCTTAGTGAATGAGTTGGTGCTTTAGGTTCCATATTGTGACCTAAGGAAGTAACATGATGTTAGGCCCTTTGTTTTAATGATATGATGACTCCAAGAGGTTTAAAAGGAGTCAAGAATCATATTTGAGAATAAAGAATGAGGCCTAGAAATGATTTGAGGGGTGTTGCTTCATTAGGTGCCAATATGGACCATAATGGAGGTTACAGAGTAATCTAGGGTTTAAGCAAGTTGCATGGCCCTAGACATTATTTCATGAACTTAATTGGCTCCCATAATTTGTGTCTAGGCCAAGAGACACTATTTCCACCAACTTGTGGGTGTGTGGCTAAAAGAGGAGGCTTGAAAGCTAAGGAAAAAGTGTGTGAAATTATGCAAGGTAGCTCTCTTCACCTTCTCTCATGCATGGATGTGTGTTTAGCTTGTTTTAGAATGTGTGTATGTGTATTTTCAAGCTAAGAAAAGTATGCTAGCATGCCTTTATATTCCATGATCCTTGATGCCATGTTATGTTTTAAATGAATCTATGATGTTTGTATGAGTTTTCTTGAGTGAGGAGAGGCTAAGAACTCTTCCCTTTGGTGAGGATGAGCCAAGAACCCTTGAGCTTGGTTGAGACAAAGTAAAGAGTCTCCCAAAAGCAAAGTGGGCTCCCAAGAGTATGGTTGAGTCCAAAGTGCTTAAAGAATGGGCGAGGCAAGTCCAAAATCCATGAGGAGAAGTGTGAGGCCAATCCAAACACTTAGTGAGCTCTTGAATATCTTTCATGATTGATTCACATGCCAAAGTTGCTTTAAAATGCCTATGATTTCTACTTTCTCCATGCATGCATATATGAAACTTGCTTGCACATATTATGTGTGATTGAATGGGTGATGAGCTATTGGGATTCTTTGAATCTCATCCCCTCCTCTCCAATGATCTAACATGCTAGGTGAACCAAGTGGATATGCTAATGGGAGCCAACAACATTGAAGAAGAGAGATTAACATTCATATGTCTAGCTTTTACGCTTTTTGAGCCATAATGATGTATATGATTATTGTAAATAGCACATGACCCTTAAGACACATGTAAATATGATATTATGTGATGTATACATGTATGGATATGATGTATGAACTTTAGAAATGAATTTGGGTATGTAATGCCAAGTTATGCAAATTGGAAGTTTGATGCAAATGTGTATAAATGTGGGTTGAATGGCCAAAATGAGATGCATGAGGTTTGGGACCCTTTGGGCAGCTCACACAAGTCTAAAATATGCTTTTAAACTTGCCCAAAAGGTGCCAAGACCAAGGGGAATCCATTTGGCAATTTTGGTACCCAATATGGAGCCAAAATTGATCATAATGGAACTCTATGCCATTTTTGAGCCAAATGAGTTAGTCTTGCCCTGAAACTTGGCATGAAATTATGTCTCATTAAGAGCTTTTTGGAAAGCTAAAGATCATAATTTTTGGAGACCTAGAGAATATTTGAGGAATTTTCAAAGTTGGGATTTTTCATGGATTCTGGTATGGGTACTGTTCATACTAGCAGTTTTGAATTCTGTGTCACCCGATAGTCAAATGGTATCCAATGCTTATGAAATTTTATATGTATAAACTAGAGGTCATAAGATTTCTGTGTCCACCGAGATCACCTCATTTGGAGGTCTAGAGAGGAAGATATGCATTTTCGAAGGTTCTGCCCAGTATCAGACATCTTGCCAGACCCGAGGTACTGTTCCATCGATTTCCGGGATTTTGGCTTGATGAACTGATCTGGAGATATTTTTCCTCTCTAGTTAACATCCACATCTTTCCATAGTGATATCATTTGAAGCATTGGATTTTTTTGGAATTAGTTAGAAATTTTTGAAGTCCATATCAGTAAACTGTGATAGTATCAGGAACCCCTCCGACTAGTAGATGATTTCGTGTGTCAAACGCATTATATATGAGATTTTAAGACTTCTACATATTTTTACCATGAATTAGACGTCTTAAGCGTTCCAGAATGACTGAGATTACATGTTTTCTATTTTTTTGGATTTAGTTGTGAATTTCCAAACTTTGCCCAGAAATGAGCCCAAGTCTGCCGAAAATGAATCTACATGTCTCATATCCCTTTTTGGTTTCCATGGGTTTAAAGCTAGTTTTTGTGATTGAAATGAGTTCTAATCATGCAAATAAATATGAGGATGCATAGAATGAGCTCACACAGTCCACGTGACACCGAATGGGATTTTGGATATGATGACTTGCAAATAAAAATCTAAATCTTCATGCCTCCTTTATGAGAATTATGTGTATGTTTCATGATAATTATGCTATTCAAAGGCATGAGATGAGCTAGAATTATGGTGTTACAGCAAGTCCCTACATCTACATCTTTTATTGATCTTGTGTGAGGTATATGCTCTTTAGCCATATATTGCACTGATCAATGCTTACAACTTGATAATAGGATAGAGATGTGTGCTAGGATCTTTCTAAGAAACCTAATGCAGCAAGGACAAATTAGATATGATCCATACTCCCATACTTATAATCTAGGATGGAGGAATCACCTAAACTTGAGATATGAGAGAGGACAACAACAAAAGTATAATGCTATAGAGGCATCTACATAGCCTCCATAACCTATGAGACAGTCTGTTCCTATACAAGAAGAATCTAGTAAGGGAAACAACTTAGAGGATATTATGAAGCAACTCATGGAAAGGCTTTAACAGAATGAAATTAAGCATAGATAGGAATTGCAGAGTATTCAAACACAGATTAGTCAGTTGCCAAGTTTAATGAATGATGTGAAGAGTCAAGGATCAGGGAAATTACCTTCATAGATAGTGATTAACCCTAGAGCAGCAATGTCAATGCCATCACCCTTAGGAGTAGGAAGGAAGTTCATGGGTCCTCAGATATTAGTATTACGGATAAGTCAACAGCAAAAACACACGTCATAATGAATGAGCTTGAAAAGGAAGAGGAGCCAAAGAAATTTTTGCCTTTCCCATATAGACCTACCTAGGAAAAGAGACAAGTTGAAGTAGAACTTGAGAAAGAGATTCTTGAGACTTTCAAGAAAGTTAAAGTCAATATACCTTTGTTAGAAGCTATTAAGACCATTCCCAAGTATGCCAAATTTTTTAAAGAGATATGTACAAATAAGAGGCAACTAAGAGGGAATGAGAAAATCAATTTTGGAAAAAATGTTTCAGCACTTATACAGCCTGTAATGCTTACCAAGTGTCAAGATCTGGGAACTTTCACAATATCTTGCACTATTGGAAATCTTGATTTTTTTAATGCTTTAACTAATCTTGGTGTTGTTATTAATATAATGCTTAAGTCAGTTATTCATCTTTGCAGGTAGAAGTCGAAACCAACTTTTTTTTATGCTTTAACTAATCTTGGTGTTGCTATTAATATAATGCTTAAGTCAGTTATTCATCTTTGTAGGTAGAAGTTGAAACCAATTGGAGTGGTTGTGCAGCTTGTAAACTAGAGTATGGCTTATGCTTTAAGAGTGATGGAAGATGTCTTGGTTAAGGTAAAAATTTAATATTTCTAGCTGATTTTTATGTTCTTAATATGGAAGACAATAGATATAGGTCTCATAGTCACACACCACTCATTGTAGGTAGACCTTTCTTAAAACTAGCCAAGATAATCATAAATGTGCATGAAGGAACTCTTTCTATGGAATTTGCTGGTAATGTAATACATTTTAATATTTTTGATACCATGAAGCACCCATGTGATGATCATTCTATTCTTGGTGTGAGTTTGATTGATATGCTAGTTGATGATGCTAGTACTGAGTTTAAGGATAGCATGTTGCTTGTGATATTGCTGAGTTTGATGATTCTTTGAGATGTACATGTGATGGTTCTCGTGTATTTGTTGGATGTAGAGAGATTGATGATTTTTTGAGCTATGATGATAGCATTTATTCTAGAGAAGCTGGTGCATGTACTAGTCATGTTGATTCTATTGCATTTAGAGTCTCTTTTGATTGTACTGGCTTTGTTGATTTTTCTAGTTTTGATGAGATTATGCATGCTGATAATGCTTGCTTTGATAGTCATGGTGCTAGCTCTTCTATTTTTCATTGTATAACTAGTGCTGATATTCATTTAAGTGCTGATTCTTTTGATTCTTCCCATGCTACTGATGTTTCCCATGTTAGGAAAGATTCTTCTATTTCTTGTGAGTTGTCGGAGTAGGTGTATGGTATGGAGGAGATAGTGCTTAACAAGCTCATACCCTTTGTTGCACAAGCACCTATCCTAGAGCTTAAGCCACTCCTAGATACATTGGAATATGCTTACCTTGAAGCAAAAGAAAAGCTCCTTGTCATTATGGCTAGTGATATTACTCAGCATGAGGAGGAGAAGCTTTTAGAGGTTTTGAAGAAACGGAGACAAGCTATAGGACAGACCTTAATAGATATACCAAACATTAGTCCTGAGATTTGTATGCATCAAATCTTGTTAGAAGATAAAGCTAAACTAGTGAGTCAAAGGTGACTAAACCCACTCATTCTTGATGTGGTTAAAAAAGAAGTATCTAAACTCTTATTTGCTAGTTTTATATATTTGATTTTTGATAGTCAGTGGGTTAGTCCTATGCAGGTTATTCCTAAAAAGATTGGGATTGCAGTGATTCAGAATGAACATAATGAGTTGGTGCCAACTTGTGTGCAAAATAGCTGAAGGGTTTACATTGATTATAGATGTCTTAATTTTATCACTAGAAAAGACCATTACCCCCTTCCCTTTATTGATCAAATGCTTGAGCGCTTAGTTGGGAAGTCCTATTATTGTTTTCTTGATGGATTTTCAAGTTATTTCCATATATGTATAGCCCTGAAGGACCAAGAGAAGACAATATTCACTTGCCTATTTGGAACATTTGCATATAGAAAGATGCTTGTTGGTCTTTGTAATGCCCCTAGAACTTTCTATTTTTAATGAATTTCTTGAAAATTTTTATGGATGATCTCACTATATATGGGAACTTTTTTTATGATTGTTTGTCTAGTTTAGATAGAGTTTTAGAGAGATGTATAGAGAAGAACCTTTTACTTAATTTTGAAAAATGTCATTTTATGGTTCGAAAAGGCATTTGTTTTTGGTCATGTTGTATCTAAACAAGGCATAGAGGTTGATAAGGCTAAGATAGATGTTGTCACTTCTTTACCATACTTGATGTGTGTTTGGGAGGTCTAATCTTTCCTAGGTCATATAGGTTTTTATAGAAGATTCATATAAGATTTTAGTAAGATTGCTTTGCCATTGTCTAAGCTATTACATAAAGATGTTGATTTTTATTTTGATAATGCATGTAAAGCTACTTTTAATGAGCTTAAAAAGAGATTCACTTCCCCACCCATTATTCAACCCTCTAATTAGAGTCTCCCATTTGATCTTTTATGTGATGCTTGTAATTATGCTTTAGGTGCAGTCTTAAGCTAGAGAGTGGATAAAAAGTCCCATGTGATAACTTATGCATCCAAGACTTTAGATAGGGCTCAAGAAAATTATACAACCACAGAAAAGAATTTCTTGCCATTATTTTTGCTTTGGATAAATTTATATCTTATTTGCTTGATACTAAAGTAATTGTTTTCACTAATCATGCAGCATTAAAGTACTTGTTAAAGAAGCCTAAGGCAAAGTTGAGGTTCATTAGATGGATGATTTTGCTTCAAGAGTTTGACATTGATATCCAGGATAAAAGTGGAGTAGAGAATTTGGTGGCTAACCATTTGAGTCGGATTGAGGCTCCGAAGGTAGATTCTTTACTTATTGATGATGATTTCCTGGATGAACATTTACATGTTATGCATAGCTTTTATCTATGGTATGCGAACTTAGTGAATTATCTAGTTGCATTTAAATTGCTTGTTGATTTGAATAAACATCAGTTGGATAAGTTTAAGAGTCAAGCTAGATACTATATATGGGATGATCCATACTTGTGAAAACTATGTAGTGACTAAGTGATTAGATATTGTATGCCTAATATAGAGTTTGATTCTGTCTTGACATTTTGTCACACACTTGCATGTGGAGGTCACTTTAGTCCAAAATGCACAGCTAGGAAGGCTCTAGATAATGGATTGTATTGGCCTACCTTGTTTCGTGATGCCTGTGAATTTTGCAAAAACTATGTTCAGTGTCAACAAACATGCAATATTTGGTCCTCTAAAAACAAAAGAAAATGTGAGAAACATAATGTATGGTTTCTCTGTCAACATATGAAATTCACCATACAAAAAGAAGTCTGCCAAAATGAGTTAGTTAAGGTCCTGAAAAAATTGGGAAGCATTCTAAATTCCTAAAAATGAGAATCCTAAGCTCAAATGGAAAGAAAAATAGAGCTAGAATAAAGAAATGAATTCGAATAAAAGATTGACAAAACATAAGGGCATTATTGTCATTTTAAGCAAAATTTGGAATTTTCATAGGAGGGCTTTTTAAATGAAAATTTTTAGTTCTCCAGGGTTCTTAGAGGCCCTAAAAACCATAAGAAGCCCCGAGACAATTAAAACCCCTACGATGGACATTTTCCTACGTCGGTTGACCCAAACTTTGACCACTTCATTCGGGAGGGTTTTAAATCCAATTTAGATGAAACCAAAGACATTTTATAAATTAGAGGACCTAAATTTTATGATGAAAAAGACTGATAAGCATGAATTCTATACATTTTAATCCTCCTAACTTAAGCATTTTAGTGACCAAATATGATTCTAGGGGTGTATTTAGATGAAATTTTATTTTAATAGCCATTCTTTGCACTTTATGAATTAATTGGAAAAATAATTGATTTTAAATACATAAATCATTTTAAATGAATTATGTGAACTTTTTTATTTCATATCTTCCACTCTTTTGTGCAGAATTTTTATGGACAATTGGTAATTGAATAGGAGATTATTTTGGAGAAGAAATGGAGGTCTGCCAAGTCCAAGGAAGCCATGCATTCCATCCTCTCATCCTCACATCTCTCACCCACTTGGTTTATACATATATATCAAGTATGAGTCTCTCTCTATGGAAGCATTAGTTGTTTGTGTGAAACAAGAAGCTGCATGGGTACTTTAAAAAAGAAGAGCTTCGAGCTTGGCTGAAGAAAAGCCACAAGCAACAACACGTGAGAAGCTTAAGGAAGAGGCTGTGAAGGAGAAGAACACCTATACATACATGCAGAAACACTTGAGCATATCACGTGGAAAAGCTGCAGAATGAGTTAAAGAGGAAGCTACGAGCTGAAGGTCAAGTCACGTTCTGAATTCGAGCAACTGAAGAAGCTGCTGAGATGAAGAAGCTTAAGCTCGAGCTACTGGTTAAAAAGCGCTGAAAATAAGCTTAAAGCTCTTCAAGAAGCTTAGCAATACGGGGCTGGAGTTCAAGCGAAAAACACTAACTGAATGGTGCAGAAAAGCCACGTCTTCATGATGCTCTGTTTTGGTTTCACGTGGGGATGATTCAAAGAAGCAACGTGAAAGGGCTGAGCTGAACAAGCAGTTAACGTGAAGAACACGAGGAAGCATCAGTTGAGCAGAACGCATGTAGAAGCTTACGTGGATAAAGTGAAAAAAAGCTGCGTCTGGATTTGAAAAAGTAGCAACGGTTTAGTGTGGAGAAGAGACAGAATATGGAATACGTAAAAGAGCAGAACTGCATGAGAAAAAGACGTGGAAAAACGTGAGCTGGAATGAGAAGCATGAGGAGGCTCAACGCTGAGCTGGGAAGGAAGAACTGAAGTTGAAGCCATGCTGGACAATTTAATTACAAGCTAAATGAACGAGAAGCTTGGGAGCTGAACTCGAGCAGGAAAAACGCATGAAGAAGCTGGAGATTAAAGAGAAGAAGTGATGCTGGATCGAAGACTGAACGAGGAAGCAGAGAATGATGAAGCTGCATGATACGAAGAGCTACGTAGAAAATGTGAAGAAGAGCTGCATGGATGATGTGAGTAATTCAGCAAGTGGATTATTATATTCAATGGGGCCCACCTTATATACAAACATGAAGAAGCTACGGGAAATTAAGCTCGGCAAGAAGCTTTTCATGTAAAACTGAATTAAGAGGTAGCACGTGATTTTTTTTAATGAGGAAGAGAGTCATTAATCTGCACGCCTCTTTCATCCAAGTCCACCACGCCTCCATATATTTAGATTTCCTAGTTCATTCATGGAACTCCATTCCCTCATGCCTATATATATCAAGCCATCCATCCCATTCACCCAATCATCCATCATTCCAATCATCAACCATTCATTCACTCCACGCCTCATCCATCCCATTCACTCCATCCATTCGGCCATCAATCCATTCCATTCATCCATCTTCCATCACCATCCCATGAAGTTCTAATCCACCTTGAGGCTAGCTAGGAGGAAGTCTTTGGAAGAAGCTTGAATCCATGGGGAGAAACTCAGAATTTTTGGCTAAGAATTTCCTTATTTTTCCTACACTTTTTCTCTTTCATTTATTTTCTTGGTTAAGATGTATTTGATAAGGAATTTGCGTAAATATAATTAGTGGCTGGTTAGACACTAATTAGGAAGTAATTTTTGTTGATTAATTGATTGCATTAAACATCAATATTATCTGAATTCCATGTATGTTTCGGAGGTATTCGATAAAATACATGAGTGAGCGTAATTGTTTAATTTGAGGATTCCTTAATGTTTAGTTAGTTAATTAAATATTTAGGATGATTCAGATGTTAATCAATTAGTTAATCAATTAAATTAAGTGTTCATTGATCTTTGAAACAAGAATTAACAATTTAATTTGGATGTGAGGTTTCAATTCAACATTAGATAGTTAATTTCTTGAATCTTGCATGGTTACTCAAGATAAATTGTTATGAACACGATTAGGAACTCTTAGGCCAGAATCAATTACAATTAGAATAGGATAAGGATAGTGGATACCAAGGGACGAATCCGAAGCTAGTCACAAGACCATCTTTCATTCATAATCCATACAATTAGATAGCAATTAGGAAGTTTAATTCAATTTAGTTTTTGCATAGTTTAATTAAATCAAAACCCCTTAGTTTAGGAATTTTTAGAGTCTTTTAATATTTGGAAAACTCAATTAAACATTGAACGCCAATTCCGAGGGAGATGACCTAGGTTGTGCCATTAACTATATATTCTATCAGCCTAGTATTATTTTGAGGGTTATGCGACGATCCACTCAAAGATGATTTTCAAAAAGGAGTTAAAATGTGCCTAAACAGACAAACAGGCACGTAGGGGCAAAATGGTCATTTTGAAAAATTATAAAAGAGACTTCTTAAGTAAGATTACACCTCTTCACCTTGTCCAAGCTTCCATTTACAGAAAGATGGGCAGCCATGGCTTGACATTAAGAGGGGAGAGAGAGAAGAAGTTTAGGCTTCTGTTTAGGTAAGTAAACGGCCTCGTTTCCTCCCGTGCCAGTTAGGAAAGTTGTTCCTATCTCTAAGAG
Source organism: Erythrophleum ivorense (assembly GCA_026724425.1). Lineage (NCBI taxonomy): Eukaryota > Viridiplantae > Streptophyta > Magnoliopsida > Fabales > Fabaceae > Erythrophleum > Erythrophleum ivorense. The sequence continues at coordinate 29,860,376 of JAIUCV010000008.1, forward strand.
CTCTCCAATGGTGGTTTTCTTTTCTTGAAAACTTGAGATTTAGGTCTAACCCAAGCCAAAAAGGAACTCTTTTCAAGAAATCAATTGATGGAAAATAATCTATGAGAAGATAGCTTTATTTTAAGGTAAGATTTACTTGAAATACTTGTAAAATCTTGTGTTTCCAAGCTATTTAAGCTTCAATCTAGAGAGAGAAAATGAGGACGAGAGTTTTTCTTTATGTATTCTTGATGGAAAGAAAGGTTATAGAGTGTGAGGATTAAGAATATACAACTAGAATTGAAAAGGGAGCTTTAAAATATAAGTTAGGGAATTTAGGGATTTGGTTGCACCTAGACTAAGATGAAGCTTTCTACTAGTAATTTAACTTGTCTAAGAGTATATATGAGTTCCTAAGACACCAAGAGAGCCTCCCACCTACTTTTCCCATTAAAGAAATTAAAACAACTCCATTGGTGCCATATGGAAGCATAGCTTCGGCCAAGGAGAGTTCGTGCACCTAGGGAGTGTTTTAATTCCTTCCAAGCTTAGTTTTGCATCATGTATGATGGGAGAGTATGAGAGGAAGCCTTAGAAAAATTTTAGAAGCCATGGATAGTGAGATAGTATCATAGGTTCCATAATATGGCTTAAAGAAGCAACACTTAGCAAGGCTCCTTGATTTGATTGTGTGATGACTCTAAGAGGTTTAAATGGAGTCAAGAATCATAAATAGATGGAGAGAATGGAGCCAAGATGATGTTTTTTAAAGGTTACTTCATTGAGTGCATTATGGAACCATAAAAGAGATATATGAACCACCTAGCTTTTTTAGTGAATGTATGGCCTTAAAATTTGATTCAAGAGTATAATTAGCTTCCTTGTGATGTGTCTAGGGCAAGAGAAATGATTTCCACCTCCTTGAGTGTGTGAGGTCAAGGGAGAGGACTCAAGGCTCAAGGAAAAAGTGTATAAATGCAAGCAAGGTAGCTCTCTCCACTTTTCTCTCATGCATGATTATGTTCTTACATTGTTTTTGAATATGTGTATATATGTTTTAAGCTAAGAAAAGTATTTTAGTATAAGCTTTTATTCTATGGTACCATGATAATGTTTTATGCATGCAAATGATGTTTTATATGCTTGCATTGGTTTGCTTAAGTGTACAAAAGCCAAGAACCATCTAGCCATGGTGAGGATGAGCCAAGAACCTTTGAAATTAGTTAAGACAAAGTAAAGAGTCTCCTAAAAGTGAGGTTGACTCCCAAGAGTAAGGTTGAGTCAAAAACCTCTTAAAGAAAATGGGTGAGGCAAGTCCAAAATCCACAAGTGAATGGGTGAGGCCAATCCACTCACTTGGCAAGCCTATGTATGCTATGTATGACTTGATCAAATGCCAAGAATGTTTCATGAATGCTCACATATGTTAATATGCCTATGCATGCATTTTTAAGGCTTGTATTGCGTACTTTATGTGTGATTGAATGGGAGATGAGCTATGGCAATTCTTTGAATCTCATCTCCTCCTCTCCAATGTCTTAACATGCTAGGTGAAGCAATTGAGTAAGGTAATGGAAGATGCCAAGTCTAGAAGAAGGAGATTGACATCAAAATGAATGAAATGGCCTAGTTTTATCCCTCTTGTAGCTATACACATGGCATATGATGTAATCTCATGATGAAATAGTTATGTAATTATATGATTATGTGTAAATACCTAAATGTATAATGTATGAATAAAATTGGATGCTAAATGTATGAGATAGCATGATTTGGGTATTGGATGGCCAAAGCTAGTATGTGTAATCTTGTGTATATCATGGGGTGGATGAGTGAGTTTGAGAAATATGGGTTTATACACCTTTGAAACAAGTTTAGAATATCATTTTGGTGTATTCCCACTTGCTCAAGTAGTCATGGTTGCTTTAGAGCTCAATTTGGACCATTTAGACCCTTTGTAAAGCTTGAAGATGACCATTTTACAACCCAATATCAAGATCTAACCAAATGAACGAATTTGCTTGAAGCCAAATACTAGATCATTTTGAGCTATGTGAAATTAATTATGATTTTACAAAGTCACCATTTTTCTGCTAAACTAATATAGGTACTGTTTATATGGTCAAAAAATTAGGCTATCTTATTCGTAGGCTAAATAATGTCCAATGTTCATGAAATTTTACAGTATAAACTAAACATAATAATATTTCCATAGCCACTAAAATCACCTTAATTGGACCTATGAGCAGGGAGATATAAATTTTTAAAGTTAGAGATCAGTATCAAGGAAGATAGCTGACCTCTAGTACTATTCCATCCATTTCTGTGCCTAGCAGCCTCTGTTGTGGTCCAAATTTATTTTTAGAATAAATTAGACATATTTATCTTTCTAGAATGGTAGAGTATGCCTAATTTTGATTGTTCTAGAATTAGATATGATTTGTCAAATTTTAGGCACATAATTTGGAAAACTGATATGAGGCTGCACTAGTGTATTTTGTGTATTTACTCCCTTTTCTCGAAGTATGGACCATTTCTTAAGCTTGTTATGAGTTATAATTGTCCATTTAATTATGAGAATGAGATGGATGAGTATATATGACCCACAGGACACCAAAAGAGAAAATTTATTCGTGGCAAAATGTAACTTATCCATGAGAATTAATGCCATTACGTTGCCTTCTATAGAACAAGCATATGATAAGGCATGGGAATTTTATGAATTGAGTCTTAGAAGTATGGTGTTACAAAATAAGGAGCATATCTAGGAGAAATGAAATGCCACAGCATCCTATCTTGTTTTGTGAGATCTTTGATGTTTAGGGCATTGACTTTATGGGACATTTTCCTATTTCTTTGAGCTTTGCATATATTTTATTGGCTGTTGATTATATTTCAAAGTGGGTGGAAGCAAAGCCCACTAGGATTGATGATTCTTTCATAGTTGTAGAGTTAGTTCACTTTTATATTTTTTATAGGTTTGGATTCTTAGGGCTATTATTAGTGACTAGGGCACTCACTTTTGTAACCGAAGCAAGCAAGGCTTGTTTAGCAAGTATGGTATTATGCATAAAGTGGCTACTTTGTATCATCCTCAAACCAATGGCCAAGCAGAAATTTCCAACCCAAAGGTGAAGCAAATTTTGGAGAAGACAGTATAGCCAAATAGGAAGGATTGGAAAAGAGGCTAGATGATGCACTTTGGACTTATTCATGTCACCCTATGTAACACCATATCTATCTAACTTATCTCATCTTATTTCAAGTTTTTTTTTTTGCCAAGCAAAATTTCATAAAAATATTCCATTAAAATCATGCTTTATTTTGCATTATGTAGGGGAAAAAAATTTCATTTCATGTCCCGTAGACTATACAAACTCATCCATTTCATTCTCCCATTTAATTACATACATACAACTTAAAACCATCTTAAAATGTTGCCAAAAACTCGAGCTTATAGCATACACACATAAAACAACATAATTAGCCTCGAGTTCAGTTGCCAGATTTCTAGTACCAAATTTGAAAAATCATAACTAAATCTAAAAAAATCAAAATCAAGAACACTATACTATTTTGGAAAGTTACAGATGTTAAATTTATGTTAAAAGTAAGTCTAGATCAAAACAAGAACGTTTAGCTACTGGAAATCAATAGAACAGTACCAAAAGTATTGTTATATTACTAGTACTAACTCTAAACTTCAAAAATTTATATCTCTTACTCAGACATCCAATTAAGATAATCTTAGTAGCCATAGAAATCTTATTATGTCTAGTTTATGACTATAAAATTTCATAAGCATTGAATACCATTTGTCCCTCGAATGACATAGGAAAAGAAATTGACCATATGAACAGTAGCCATATTTGTTTAGTAACTTTTTGGCAACTTTGAAAATTTATAATTAATTTTATAGAGCTCCAAATAATTTGATATTTAGCTTCCCAAAAAGCTCTAGATGAGATCTATATGCATGCTAAATTTTATGGGAAATTCATCTATTTGGTTAGTTTGTACTATAGGGTTGCAATTTGGTCATTTTGTGATTCTTAGAGGGTCACAAAGGATCCAATTTAGCTTCCAAGACTTCCAAAGCCACTTGAGCACGTGGAAAAGTGTAAGAATAGCCTACTAAACATGTTCCCAAGGTCCAAATACCTAGACCTTACAAATTCACTCCCCCACTCTAAGGCATACATAAAAGCATACATGAGCGATTCTTGCCATTCATTGTCAAAAACTTGTTGTACCATTCAAATGGTGCCAATTCTCATATATACAATAAGTATCCATATAATTATACATGTTCAAAAGGTTTTACATCACATTCATCATAAGATTACATCATATGCCATTAAAATGGTTACAAAGTGAACATATAACACATTTCCATGTCAATCCTCTTCCTTTTAAACTTGGTGGCTTCCATTCCTTTGTTCACTTGGTCCACCTAGACATGTTAGGCAATGGAGAGGGAAGAGTGAGATTCTAGGAATCCTAATAGTCCTTCTCCCTTTCAAACATAGATAAAGGATGCCATTTCAAATCTAAAAATGCATGTATGGCTGTCTTGAAATTTATAAACATACATAGAACATTTCCTTTATTCAAGAAGTTGCATATGACATATATAGGCTTGCTAAGATAATGGTTTAGCCTCACCCATTCTCTTTGGGCTTTTGGACTTGCCTCACCAATTTTTTTAAGGGACTTTTGACTAAGCCTCACTCTTCTAGAAACTTTTAGCTCATCCTCACCTTAGCTAAGGGACTTTTGGCTTCACCACACTCAAACAAGTCATTCATGTTCATAAAAACATCATTTAAGTACATAGGCAAAGCATTATGGTACCATGACATATAAATACATGCTAGAAACATCTTTCATAGCTTAAACATACACACACACATTCAAAGACAAGAAAACATCCAAAGATGCATGAGAGAAAAGAGAGAGAGCTACCTTGTATGCAAGAACACACTTTCTTTCTTGAAAATTATTCCTCTCCCTTGGCCAAAAACTCACAAGAATGTGGGACTTGATTCCTTTAGCATAAACACATTAAATGGGATCTAGTTATGCTCTTGGAACCAATTCTAATGTCACATATACACTTAAAAATCAAGATGGCTCATATGGTTCAATTATGGTTCCATAAGGCACTTAATGAAGCAACCTTAGGGAAACATGATCTTAGCTCCATTTTCTCCCTTAATCTATGACTCTTGACTCCATTTAAACTACTTGGAGCCATCACACATTCATTTCAAGGAACTTAACTAGGTGCTGCTTCATTATGCTACAATATGGAATCTACACCTCTATTACACTTTCTAGGTTTTCTAAAATTTTTCCAAGGCTTCCTCTCATACTCTTCTATCATATATGATACAAAACTAGACTTGTAAGAAATTAAAATACTCCTTAGGTATTAATTCTGCCTTAAGCTGAGACCATGCTTCTTTAAAGGGCCAAGGAGTTTTCTTTGTTTTCAATGATGGGAGATGCATGTGGGAAGCTCTTTAGGGGTCTTAGGAGTTCATACAAACACTTACATAGGCTAGAAAATTCTTTGATTAATATAGATTTTAGGTTATGTTCACAAATCCCTAGCTTTTCTATCTTGCAAATTCATGGTTGTTTATTTGTTTTCTTTACATCTCCTTGCTTCCCATACTCTAATTCTTAAGATTCATCCTTAGTTTGGTTCAAAACTTAATCCCTCTTAGCTGTCCCTATCTTGGCCAAAACACACAAGAATAAGAACAAGGAAGAGCAAGCTTGAAAACAACCAAACTACTTTGATTTCCTAGCTTCCTTTGGATGCTTCTTCTTTTACTTGGACTCTCTTCCTTAAATTCAAAATTCTTCCTTCTAATTTGAGCTCAAAATAGAACCAAATACTTTAATATAACTATGGAAAGAAGGAGGAGAAGGAGGAGAGCAAGTTTACTTAATAGAAGACTAAGAAAATTCATGAATTTCCATACATTTCACTTAGTTTCTCTCCTCCTTTTTCCTCTTCTCTTATGTGCATTTCTCTCTAGGTCTCCCTCTCTATTTTTGGCTGAAGTAAAGTCAGTTTAGGGAGGGGAAGAGTGAGGCATCCAAATGAAGAAGAAGGATTAAATACTTGTTCATTAAAAATTCCCATGATGTCTCATTTCTTAGCATTCTTGTTTTAGGTTTGTTTTAGCTCCTTTTTAAGAACTGTCTTTTCTATCATAAAATTTAGGTTCTAGATCTTATAAAATACCTTTGGAATCACTCAATTTAGAGCTAGAACCTTCCCAAAAAAGGGTCAAAGTTTAGGTCAACTACTGTTAGAAAACGTACACCAGAAAGGGTTTTAATTTTTTGGGGCTTTTGATGGTTTTCAAGGCCTTTAAGAATCTTAGAAAGCTCAAATTTTTCATTTAAAAAGCTCTCTTTTGAGTATTCTAAAAATTACTTGAAATTACAAAAATGCCATTACATTACATAACTCTTTCGTTAAATTCTATCTGGTTATTTTGGTTCTAATTTTCGGGCACTTCTAGCCTCCTATTTTCATTACTTATTGTCTAGGTCATTATTCTAATTTTTTTGAACCTTAACTAATTCATTTTAGAGGACTTACTCTTAAAACAAATTTGTTTTCATCGTTTTTACAAAAATCAGATGTTACACCCTATAGGCTAGTATTTGGAAAAGCTTGTCACCTACCAGTGGAAGTGAAACATAGATCATATTGGGCCATGAAGAAGTGCAATATAGACTTATATAGAGCAGGTTCTCAAAGGAGATTTCAAAAACAAGAGCTTGAAGAGATCCGTCTAGAAGCCTATGAGAATGCACAGATTTACAAAGAAAAGACCAAAGCTTTCCATGATAAAAAAATTGCAAAGAAGGAGTTTATGATGGGAGACAAAGTTTTACTCTACAAGTCCCGCTTAAAGCTTATGCTTAGTAAGTTTTGTTCTAAATGGGAAGGTCTTTATACTATGTTTAAATTTTTTTCCTTTTGGTGCAATAGAGCTTTCAAATGAAGCTATCGAAGGGAGGTTTAAAGTGAATGGCCATAGACTAAAGCATTTTTATAAAAGAGTTCCAATGAATGAGAAGGAGGAGCTCTAGCTTCACAATGCAACCTAGTTTTCCTGGTTGCACACTTTCCTTGTCACTTTCTATATTGTGTTGTCTACCTTTTAGTTGGATCTTGTGCTGGCATTGAGGACAATGCAAGATTTAAGTGCTGGGGGGGGGAGGAAGCATTCAAATAAAATTCATGGTTTTACTTTATTTTGATTAGTTGATCTTTAGTATTTATGTTACTTTTTTTATGTTGTTTGTGTGTTTTAATTTAGGGAAAAAAACACTTTAGTTTTTTGTGGAAGTTGCTAGTTTTGAGGTATGTTCATAACTTTGATATATCTTGACTTGATAGGAAATTGATCTTGTGCTGAGAATGCAAGTAGAAATTAGCATAGCTTTAATGAATTTTGATGATGTTAATTCTGCCTTGTGAGATTTTGTGCCTAGATATTCGTGTCTAGTCTGTATCTCCTATCTTGCTGTACTCTAGAACTTGGCTTAAATCTTATTTAAGACCACATTTGTTCATTTGCCATACATAAAAATGATTAAGGCATTCATTCTTATTTTGTTTTATTTTAGCTAGGGACAAATAGCCATCCCACATATGTGTTTTATCATTTGTTTTACCCTTTTAAACTTTATATGTTTTCTTTTTAACCTTTTAGCCATGACAACCCAATATTCTTCCTACCTTGATTAGGATGCTTTTAATTATTAAGAGCATTGTATCTTGATCGCTGGAGGAATGTGCATTTTCACATCAATTTTAAGACATTGGTTTGTTCTTTTTGGAAATATACCAAGTAAAAAAAATAATGCTTTTGTTGAAGAATATACATGGTGGAAGAAAAAAAAGAAGGGAGAAAAAGTTTGAAGAAAGAAAATAGAAATTATATAGAAAAAGAAATAAAATGTAGAAAAGCAAAGAAAGTAATAAAAAGAAAAAAAATGAAAGTGTTTTGAGAAGAAAAGGAAAAGAAAAGAAAGAAAGAAAAAAAGTCATTTTTTGTTTTCTGTGTGTATATACTTATAAGGCCTTGAAATGCACATTTATGCCACTCTATATTCTTTTTCTTTATACTTTTGATGATTTTAAGTATCTACTTTGCTTCTTGAATTATCCTTAATTCTTTTTGTTTACCATTTGTTTCATACCTTGGCCTACATTACAACCAAAATAAAGACGTTATGATTCATAATTGGCATTTGATTTTGAGTGGTGGACATGTAGATAATTGCCAAGCATATGGTAGTAAAGTTGGATAGGTTGGAATTTGAGTGAACACTTAACCCTAAACACTAGTGAGTAGAGTGACGAGCACTAATCCATGTGAGGGACTATCTTTGCATTTCATTTTTGTTAAGTATATTGCCATGGTACTTGTTAAATTGGTGCAAGTGACATGATTTGGAGAGTTAGGATATCAATTTGCTATGATTTTCCTTGTGCCTGGTGGCCTACACATTTTCTTTTTGATTTTTGTTCATTATCCTTTTCTTGGAGTCTTAATTCATTTTACCCAGGAATGCAAAGGTTTAAGTGTAGGGGAATTGATAAATGCCAATTTATATATATTTTTTTCCTCCTAATTTGGATTTTTTATGATAATTATGGCTTAATGGATTTAATTAGGTGATAATTGATTTTATTAGCCATTTGTGCATTTTAGGAATTAATTTGTAAAATTTTGGATTTTCAATGCATAAATTATTTTTAAATAAATTTTTGTGAATTCCTTCCTACTTAATATTTTGTTTGATTCCTTGTGTAGGTATTTATCAATTCATTTTTAGGAAATGAAAATTGAAAAATTGGAGGATGAGGCATGGATATTGATAAGTATGATTTTTATATATTTTAATCCTTTTAACTTAAACATTTTAGTACTCAAAATTGGCTTTAAGGGTCTAATTAGATGAAATTTGATTTTAGTAGCCATTTTCTATATTTAAGGAATTAAGTTACAAATTATTGGATTTTAATGCATAAATTTATCTTAAATAATTTTGTGAAAATTCCTATTTGATTTTCCCACTCTTTTGTGTAGAATTTTTATGGACAATTGGTATTTGAATAGGAGATTATTTTGGAGAAGAAATAGAGGATTGCCAAGTCCAAGGAAGCCATGCATTCCATCCTCTCATCCTCACATCTCTCACCCACTTGGTTTGCACATACATATCACGTATGGGTCTCTCTCTATGGAACATGAACATGTTGCAGCTACCGAAACAAGAAGCATGGAGAGCATGCAGAAGCTATGAATAAATGAAGCTAGAAACGAGAAGAAAGCTACAGGTTTCACGTTGAGGCAGCACTTGGTTTGACGTGGGCAGCTTGAGTTTATGTGCATGCAAGAGAAAGCTGAATTGACACGAGCTGAAGCTGGGAGCATGTGGAATAAAAATGCAAAGACGTTGAGCTGCAAAGAAGGAGTGAAAGAGCTTGGTTTTAACGTTGAAGTAGCTGAAGCAAGAGCTGGAGATTATTGAGCTTAAGTTTACATGGTGAAGGAAAGCTACGGGTTGACCTGGATTAATGAGCAAATAAGAAGAACACGTGATCATTACTCAGGCAAGAATCAACATCGAATGAATGAAGCTTGAGAGGAAAAAGCTAGAGCACACAACAAATAAAGAACGTGTGGGGTTCTACGTAGAAAAGAAGCTGTAGTTCAACGTGAAAAACCACGTGGAAGAAGCTTGAACTCGAGCTGAACTTGCATGAGCTGGGAAGACAAGCTGAACCAGCTGAAAGAGGAAGCTACGAGCTGAGATGAAGTTAAGAGAACCAAACGAAGCATGAGGAAGCTCAACGCTGAGCTAAGAAGGAAGAGCTGGAGTTGAAGCGAGAAACACGAGCAAGGGCTGCTGCTTCTTTCATCTTCTGGACTGCATCGAGAGATAGATGCTGAACTGAACGAGAGGGATGAACTTGCTGAAGCTGAGAGGGAGCTCTGGCTGAACGAAGAAAACAAGACGTGGAAGAAGCAGAGAGTAAAATGCGACGAAGAAGAGCTGCATGGATAACGTGAAGAAGCAAGTGGATTATTATATTCAATGGGGCCCACACTATCTGTAATGCAAGCTTGTGATATATATATATTCAAAGAAGAATGAGCTGAGCACGTGGGTTTAAAGGAAGCAAGAGTTCAGATCCAAGCATAATACGCACGAAAGAGACTGCATGTGAGCACGTGAAATCATTATTCAATACGCCTCTGATTCATTCACATCTCTCCAGCACATTCACGCCTCCTTCATTCAATTCATTGGACCCTTATCCATTCGCACAATACAAGTCATTCACGCCTCAAAATTCTTAGCAAATCCTTGCCTATATATAAAACCAATCCACCACGTCATATTGGTCTCCTTCGTCCAGCACATCCACCACACCTTCACTCATTCTATTCTCCATTTCATCCATCCATCCATCTCCACATTCCATGATTTTCTAATCCACCTTGAGGCTAGCTAGGAGGAAGCTCTTGGAAAAGCTTGAATCCATGGAAGAATAATTCAAAATTTTGGCTAAGAATTTCCTTATTTTTCCTACACTTTTTCTCTTTCATTTATTGTCTTGGTTAAGTTATATTTGATAGGAAATTTGTGTAATTATAATTAGTGGCTGGTTAGACACTAATTAGGGAACCTTTTTGTTGATTAATTGATCTGGTTAATTTCAATATCATCTAATTTCCCATGTGTGCTTCGAAGGTGTTCGATAAAATACATGAGTGAGTTTAATTGTTTAATTTGAAGATTCCTTAATGTTTAGTTAGTTAATTAAATATTTAGGATGATTCAGAGGCTAATCAGATTAGTTAATCAATCAATTTGAGTTTTCATTTATTCTAAAACAAGAATTAACAATTTAATCCAGAGTTGAGGTTTCAATTCAACGTTGGATTATTAATTTTTTGAATCTTGAGTGGTTACCCAAGATAATTTGTTATGAACACGATTAGGGACTCTTAGGCCAGAATTAATCACAATTAGATTAGGATAAGGATAGTGGATACCAATAGCGAATCCAAAGCTAGTCACAAGACCATCTTTCACCCATAATCCATACAATTAGGTAGAATTTAGGCATTTTAATTCAATTTAGTTTTAGGTTAGTTTAATTCAATTAAAACCCCTTTAGTTTAGGAATTTTTAGAGTCTTTTAATATTTGGAAAACTCAATTAAAAATTGAACGCCAATTCCAAGGGAGATGACCTAGGTTGTGCCATTCGCTACATATTTTATCAACCTAGTATTATTTTGAGGGTTGTGCGACGAACCACTCAGATATCTCATGTGGGCCACTCTTGGAATCATTCTCATGCGGCCACTAATTCACACATGTAACACCCCAAAAATTAATTACGGTGTTAATCATGGATTTAGATTAATTAAGAATAATTAATATAGGATGATTGGGCAAGTTAAGTGAATGAGGATTTTAGAGAAATAAATTATTAATATGGGTTTAAGATTTCAATTAGATTAAAACCTAATTTGGGCCCAAAAATTAATTTGAATAAGCCATGGGTAAGGATTTATAGGGGCCCAATGATTTTAGGTTAAGCCCAACTCCTTATCATGAGATTTGGGCCAAGAGAGATCACCTAGTAATAGCCCAATTTGATTTAGTGAAAAGAGAGGCCCAAGACCCAATTTACATGAGGCCTTATAGTTAGCCCAACCACATTATGTAGACCCAAGTTGGATTGACTCTTGGAACTTGGCCTAGCCTAATCAAATTTCTACAACCCAAGTCAAGAAATAAGGCCCAACAAGTATGCAAAATCTGAACCCACAAAGAATTGGGCCATTGGGTCAGCACATCCCACTTTTAGCTTTAAATTTTCTGCAGCCCATCTCATCTAGCACCAGCCCACTTGAAATAATGAGCCCAATTGGACCTTGGGTTGATGGGTCAACCCACAACCCACTTGGGACCCAACACAAACACAACTACACCCTAACTCTTTAGCCTCTCCCTCATTTTGCTGAAACTCAAGAGAGGAAATTCGAAGGTTCAAGGGAGGCTAGGGTTCTACCAACATGGAGGCTCTATTTTTTACTCCTAGAGGATGATTTAGCCAAGGTGAGTTATATATAACTTGACCCTCTCATCCTCCTCTTCATTTTGGTCTGATTAATTTCTGGGTTTGAGTATTTTCATCTCCTTCTCAAATCTGAAATTTGGTGTTGGGTGATTCCTTGCAAGATTTTCGGACTTGGAGTTTAGAGGGAGGATTAGGTAAGCTTTTCCCTTCCATTTTGTGTATCACATTGCTGGAAAATGCCCCTAAGGATGTATTATCATAATGGGTTCTATTATTGTGTGAAATTACAAGGAGATAATGGTGGAAAACCTAATTTTCTGGGCTTGATGATTGAAATACGAATTTTGGTGAGTCCATGGTGGATTTTCGGAGGTGAGGCTATGGCTGTTGTTAAGTGAGTATATCCTTCCCATTTTGATGCATTTTATATTAGTTTGAGACCCTTATGATATGGGCTTTAGTTTCATGTGAAATTACCCAGAAATTGGAGTGAACTATGGCAATTTTTGGTGTGGGTAAGTTGGAGAAATTAAATTCCTTGGTAATTAGGTGAGTAACCTCTAGTCTGTCATTAGTAGTTCAACTCTTTGGATATTTGATTGTGATTAGAAATAATGATAATTATGCTTGTTATAGGCTTGGTGTGCATTTGGATTATTATGGTAGCTAGGGGAAGAGTAATTGGCTTCATTGAGGTAACTGGGGTTATTCTTCACTTCCATGTATATGTTCATGTTGATATGATATTTTTTGCACATATATAGTTTTGAAATGTTAAATGATTGGTTGACTACTTAATTGTTATTGTGATTGAATCTTGTGAGTCCATGGTGGAGCTGTGGTGCGGCTGCCACCCGTGTATGTGCTTTGATCGAACACTAGGTTGTGATCAGACCCCAGATGCACTGAGCCCTGGTTGTGCTCATTATGGAGTAGGTGCCATGGACGGACCTCTCTTGGTGTTATTGGCCATTAACATGTTGTGTATGACTGCTGTATGGGACAGTAGTTATTTGTAGTTCAACTAGTTCATTTGCAAATTGAATTGATGATTCTGGTATTGATGACATGAAATTGCATTGGATTGATTAACTTGTACATATATATGGAATCTGCCCTTTTGTTACTGAGATTATATATCTCACCCCGTTGTGGGTTAACATTTTCAGGGACCGGACCTCTTAGTGGCAAGGATAAAATTAACAGGATTTTGCTAAATGGTTTGGTAGCACATAGGTTTGGGAGCCTTGACAATGTATTGTAATTAAATTGCTAGATTTGTATCATTGCTGCATTGCATCATGAGTTGCCAAGTATAGGGATTGTATATATAATTTGATTATCATGGAATTGAACATTTTGATTGTAATTGGCTAATAATGGATAAGTGATTCGATTTTATATGAGCATTAAGCATGGGCCCCATACACCTTGTGACCAGAATACATTCGCTATCATTAAATTATGGTTTTGTTGATGTGTGGTAGCTTGGTAAGTAGAAAATAATACTTTAAATCTTGAGATGGATAAGGATAGATTAACTAGGTAAATCAAGTAGATAACCACCATTAGAGGTTCACAAATGGAGGGATAGTGGTCTTAGAGTGTCCTTAAGATGAGAATTGGAGTATAGGGAACGAAATTTAGGTAATGTAGTTACAGGAGGGAGTCGCGCCGCGGCTAAGAGGTCTTCGCCGCGGCCAAATGAGAGACAGAATCGAAAGGCGCCGTGGTGTAACGAATCCTGCCATGGCACAAGAGAAGAAAATTGGCCTGGGAAGTGACAGTGGTGAGAAGTGCCGCGGCCTGATAAATCGCGCCGCGGCGCAAAGTGGAAAAAAATCGCCTAAGAGTTGACAGAATGGAAACACACCAAGGCGCAAATATATTGCGCCGAGGAGGAACTGACAGAATGGAAACGCGCCAAGGCACAAATATATTGCGCCGAGGCGGAGCTGACAGAATGGAAACTCGCCGAGGCACAAATATGTTGCGCCGAGGCGAGAATTGTGAGGGTTGAGAAAAGTAGTTCCAGGAAGCATTTCCGCCAAGCGCCATAAAGACTGGCCGTGGCGCAAGTCCCCAAACTCCTACTTTAAGCCTAGAAACCCCAATTTCGTCAATGGTAATGGTAAGAAATGATATAGGATCACTTGTAAGAGGTTATTGGGTATTGAAACTGATAGACGGATGAATCATAAACCCCTTATGGTAGTAGGATTTCTTTTATGTAAATTTTGTTTTGTTTATGGTGGTATGGTGGTGACCCTAACATCAAGGTTCAAATTTCTCCATATTTTCACAATGTAATGAATTATAACAACTCCAAACCTTGATAATTAATGATTAATCGTATATTTAACCATAGTTACAATGATAGGAAGGTAGGGTTGTCACAACACACATATTGGGACATCCAGAATCACAAAAAGCCATGGATGAATCACGTGGAAAGGAGATGCACAGGCTTACATGAAAAAGAAGCACGAGGCTAGATCACACCTTTCACACTTGTCAGCTATACGCACAATGGAAAAACATCCATAAGGCTCTACTTGAAGAAAAAACATCCACGCAAATGCATCAACACACCACACACATTGATTAACTCATACCATCACATCTAGGTCACAAACGCATACACCATTTCCTTACATATAAATAGAAGCATGTGATTAAAAACACATGCACCAAAAATTACGTGAGCCTCACAAATTAATTTATTCTCTTAGGCTCCTACCACAGATACAACATTCACCCATTAACTCATACAATCCATGGCTCTCTTACATCCATGTTGACATATCCAAACACATAGCTTTACTCACCTGAATCACACACATCCTTACATGGGTTACATAGCATTACATAAACATAGCTTACTCAACATGCACACTTCACGTATACACTCATACAAACACATAGAGGTCACAAGGGGGTAGCATGTGGTCTAGGAATGAAGTATTGGTCTTTCTCTCTCATGCTAACAGATATAATCTCATTACATACTCCATTTCATTCACTTGCCTCGACACTCTCCAGGATACACATGCACACACAATCACGTTTTGGAGGGAGGACAAGGAAGTGGCTCGAGGTGTAACAACCCTAATTCCTAATTATAGTGATTAGGCTTAATTGCATGATTAATGATAGTAAATCAATGTCTAAAGTCATTAAAATTAATTAAATTAGGAAAAATGAGAAAATTTGAACCTTGATATTATTAACGTTTAATAACCAATTGATCACAACTATTTAAATTCATAAGTAATCTTAGTTATCAATTAAGAACCTTTTATTCATGTAACTACTGATTTAAACTCACAAAATCCTCTTACCAATGCCCCCAAGTTGTTACATAACATCATCATAGTGAATCTCAAGGTTTCTAAGTCAAAAATAAGAGTTTAGGAACTTTACCCACGACTTGGACTCTCTCCACCATGGCTAGGTTGGTTATTGGAACCTCAAAACCAAGTTTGGAAACTTACGCCATGACTTAGTATGCTCACACCATGACATAAATGGCTATAAGAGCTTAAAATAAAAAAAATACAAACCTTGCATTGAAATTCAGGCCTTCTGTGTAGCGATGCAAGTGCCCTTGGGAACCTACTATTCAAACTTTCGTGATTCTCATTGTGGCAAGAGAGCCTCCTAAAACTCTCCAAGCTTTCCTCTCGATGTTTGCCACGATGAGTTTGCTCTCTGTTACTTTCCTTAGGTGAATTTCTTGCATTGTGCCTCAACGAGGCATCACACGCCACAACACTCTTAGCTTTTGGATCTCCTTCAGTCACGACTTAGGTAGTTTTGGCCATGACTTAACCCCCTACTGCATCTAAACTCTTTAAATTTCATCCTACACATACCAAACCTCCCTGTAGCAACATCCTAATGTCATTTTACCTTAATTTGTAGGGTTTTAATGGTATCCTACTATCTAAATTACTCAGCATACAAATTTTAATCAATTCAAAACTTAGGTTTTGATCTCTACCCATCCATCTACCATATATCAACAAATCATGGACTTTGACACAAGGAATACTAAAAGCCATTACTATTATCATTCAAATGTAAATTCCAACAAAGGTTCTGTACAATACTAGTCTAAGTCAACATTTAAGGCAACACATGATTACATTGTTAAATGATAAATCATATCTCAAAGTCATAAATGTTCCATATCAAATGTAAATGAGTGCATGCATTAGATTCCAAATTTGTATAAGACCTAACTCCTTATTAGATACATCATAGAGTACTAAAACACAAAACTCCTACACTTGGAAATATTATTACATGATGATGCTATACAAAAGAATAACAAAAATTAGCATTTATCCTAAGTTAGATCAACCCAAGTGTAGTATTCCCCACACAAGGTCACAGCTTATAGATGTTCATCCACTTACTTCCTTTTATCCTTACTCGAAGAGCCTTCATCTAAAATAATTGGCCTATGAAATGAGGTGAGATACAAATCTCAGTAACCAAAGATAAATTCTATTCATATGCTTTAAATTAATCAACATATATGCATTAAATCAGATAAGTATCAGAAACAACATAATAACAACAAAATGCAATAGTTGAGCTACCAGTGACTATTATCTCATACTAGCAATCACACACATGTTAAAGGCTAATAACACTAGGAGATGCCCATCTACAGTACCAACTCCCCAATGAGCATAACCTGGGCTTAGTGTATACAAGAGTTCGATTAGAACTTAGTGCCCGATCGAAGTACGATGTATAGGTGGCAGTCACACCATAGCTCCACCATAGACTCACAAGGTCCAATCACAATATATTAGATAGCTAACCATTCATTTAACATTTTAAATCATACATGTGCAATAGATGTAAGATTAAATTGAACATATACAAAGAATAAAAATTAACCCTGATTGCCTCAATTTGTGAACAATCCTTGAAGGCTAACAACAGTGCCAAGATCACCCTATGATCATAAAATCAAATAATCACTATCCTTAATCATCATTTATAGTAGCAAATCAGATACCCATAGAATTAAACTACTGTAATACCTTAACCCCCTACCTCTTAAACAATGGTCACACAGGCTATCCTAACACATATGTGGTATATTGGTGCATATTTGCAAGAAAGCATATACTTTTATACATGTATAATTGCAAAATTGAGAAGCCATATGCATGATTCATGGCTTTAGTGACTGTAATATCCATTTTTCGTTAAACAATAGAAACAAGTGCATTTTCAAAGTAAGTCCCCCAAAATGAATTATTTAAGGTCCCAAAAAATTTGAGTAACATTTTAGACTTCTAAAAATGAGAATCCCAGGCTTAGACAGAAAGAAAAATATAGCTAGAATGAAGAAATAAAATTTGACGAAAGACTTATGAAATGTAATGACATTTTCATAATTTTAAGCAAATTTTGAAATTTACACAGGAGGGCTTTTAAATGAAATTTTTGAATCCTTTGAGGTTCTTAGAAGCCCAGAAAACCCTAAGAAGCCCTGGGACGTTTTCCAACATCAGTATACTCAAACTTTGATGAATTTATTTAAGAAGGTTTTAGCTATGATTTGAGTGATTACAAAGGAATTTTACTAAATTGGGAACCTAAATTTTTTAATAGAAAATATATTTCTAAAAAAAAAGATAAATCGAACAGGAAACAAAAATTTCAAAATGAAAGGGGAAATTTGGAATTTTTGAAAAGTCCTTCTTCCTCCCACCTATAAATAGATGGTGCCCCACCTCCTCACTCATTTAGACACAATTGTTTTTGCCCTAAACCAGAGGAAAGAACTAGGGTTTGAGGTGCACCAAAGGGAGAAGAAGAGAAGGAGAAATCAAGGTAAAAAGGTATGGAATTTCTTTTTTTTTATTGCTTTCTCTTTAGCAAACATCTTCTCCTCTATTTTCCTTTATTTCCTATGATTATGTTGAAGTATATGGATCTTTCTTAAGGGAAGAACAAAGGGAAAAATTCGGATTTGAAGAGAAGAATCCATAGAAGGGAAGATTCAAGCAAGAAAATAAAGAAAAACAAGGTAATTTCTCCTTCCATGATAGCTACCCCTTGCTTCTCTTCTCTCCTTGGTTTGTCCCACTCAAGAAGCTATAGGAAGGCTTGGATTTTGGGTAGAACCAAGGGTGAATCTTAGGAAAAGGAGTGTGAAGAATAAGAATATGCAAAGGGAATTAACAAATAACCATGGAAATTCAAGATAGCAAATCTAGGGTTTCATATGTTCTTTGTAAAATATGACTTGATACCTTAATTTCTATGCCTAAATGAAATTTTAAATGAGCTCCTAAGATCCTTAGAAGTCTCCCCATGTGCTTCGTCCATCAAGAAAACAAAGCAAAGTCCATGGATGCCTAAATGCTACCTAGTCTCAGCCTAAGAGGGTTAGGATACCTAGGGAGAGTTTTAAATTTTTTCAAACCTATTTTTGAGTCATATATGATGAATGAAAATGAGGGGAAGTCTTGATAAAAATTTAGGAGGCCTAAAGAATGAATTGGTGCCTTAGGTTCCATAATATGGCCTAAAGAAGCAGCACGTAGTTAGGTTCTTTGTTTTAATTGTGTGATAACTCCAAGAGACTTAAAAGGAGTCAAAAATCATATATGAAAGGCAAAATGGAGCCTAGAATTTATTTGATGGGTGTTGCTTCATTAGGTGCATTCTTGGAACCATAAAAGGGTTTATAAACCAAGTTAAGGTTTAAGGAAGATGTACGACCTTAGAATTAATTCCATGAACCTAATTAGCTCATATAAATTGTGTTTAGGCTAAGATAAATCAATCCCACACCTTTGTGTATGTGAGGTCGAGGAAAGGAGAGCAAATTCAAGGAGAAAAGTGTGTGGTTGCATCTGAGGTAGCTCACTCTTCCTTCTCTCATGCATGAATGTATGCTTGACTTATCTTTGAATATGTGTATGTGTGTGTTTAAGCTATGAAAAATGTTCTAGCATGAGCTCTTATTCCATGGTACCATAATGATGCATTATATTTTCAATTGATGTTTGTGATGTGTGTTTGGGTTTGCTTGAGTGTGGAGAAGCCAAGAACTCTTAGCCATGGTAAGGATGAGCCAAGAACCTTTAAAGTTCGTTAAGACAAAGTAAAGAGTCTCCTAAAAGTGAGGTTGACTCCTAAAAGTATGGTTGATTCAAAAACCTCTTAAAGAAATAGGTGAGGCTAATCCACTTACTTAGCAAGCCTATGGATACCTTGTATGACCTACTCACATGCCAAGATTGCTTCTTGAATGTTCATGTTATTCAATATGCCCATGCATGCATTTGTAAGACTTGGTTTGCATACTTTATGTATGATTTAAATAGGAGATGAGCTATTGGGATTCTTTGAATCTCATTCCCTTCTCTCCAATGTTCTAACATGCTAGGTGAATCAAGAGAATAAGATAATGGGAACCAACACCTTGGAAGATAAGAGATTGACAACAAGTTTTATGGGTTGTTTCTTTATGGCCATATGAATGAAAAATGTTGTAATCTATTGTTGTAAATGTCCTATGATGTTATGATCATATATAATTATGCTAATGTATCATGTACAAATGAGATTTAAGGTTATATGTATGGAAATATGCATTTTGGACATGTAATGGAAAGACTAGCTTCATGGGAATGTGTGTGTGGCATGGGGTGAGAGTGTGAGTTTCTAAATTTTGGGTTTGTGCACCTTTGAGACAAGTTTAAAATGGTGTTTTGATGTAATCCCACATGCTCAAGTGGGCACACAAGCTTGGGAAGCAAATTTGGACACTTGAGGCTAATTAAGACCATGAAAATGACCAAACTGGTATAGTACAAACTAACCAAATGGATGAATCTTCCCATGAAATTTTGAAGTCATGTAGGACTCATTGAGAGCTTTTTGGGAAGCTAAAGTGCAAAAAAATTAGAGCTCTACAGAATTAATTATGAATTTTCAAAATTGGAAATTTTTTTTGTTTTGGTTTAGTGCATTGTTCATATGGTTAGTTTTGTGTTCTATATTATTTGATAGCCAAATGATGTCCAATTCTTGTGAAATTTTATAAGAATAAACTAGAGATCAGAATCTTTCTGTTTCCATAAAGATCACCTCATTTAGAGGTTGGAGCAGGGAGATATAAATTTTTGAAATTTCATGTCAATACTAACAATGCCACTGGACCTCCAGTACTATTTTATCATAATTCAGTTTCTAAATGGACTTGGCATCATCTAGAGATATTTTTCCCCCAAATTTAACATCTGTAACTTCTCATATTGACTAAGGTTGCATGGTTTTGAATTTTTTTAGAATTATTTATGAATTTCCAAAATTTATGATAGTAAGTTGTGATAATAGCCCAGGCAATTGCGACCTTGAGTGCTTTTCGAATGTCAAACGTATTCTCCTTGGTGTTTCATGACCTGAATATATTTTAAAATAAAGTAAACATTTGCAGCTTTCCAGAATGGTAAAGAATATATGATTTTTGAATTTTCTAAAATTTGTTATGATTTTTCAAAATTTGTGACAAAAAATGGGAAATTCTGACCAAGGTTGCAACTATGAATTTTGTGTATTTCTTGCACTTGCATGAGTTCTAAGCCACTTTTGGTGATGGAATTGAGTTGTATCTATGCAATTAAATATGAGAATATGATACATGAGCTCACATGGTCCACAGGACACTAAATGAAAAATATATATGTAACGCAACGCTAAAATATTCATTATTTCACACCATTTTTTTGCTCCTTCATGAAACACATGATATATAGGATGAGAATAGCATGAGATAAGTTAGGAAATTATAGTGTTACAATGACCATGTGAACTCATCAATATCAATTTTCATCCATATCATATCCATACAAGTCAGAAATGTAACACCATAAATTTTAGCTCATCTTGTGCCTTTAAATCACTCAAGTTCATGAATCGTGTGAGTTACCAATGAAAAAGGCAATAAAAATAATGAATATTTTTACGTTACGTCGTGTATCAAAATTCCATTTAGTGTCACGTGGACCATGTGAGCTCATACAACCCATTCTCATATTTAATTACATGTATACAACTTATTTGGATCATAAAATGTGGGCCACAACTCATGGAACTCAAAGGAAAGCTCAAAATACTCATGTATATTTTCGGCCAGAATTTGTCTCTTTTTCCACCAAATTTTGAAAATTCATAACTAATTCTAGAAATATCAAAATCATACATTCTTGGCCATTCTAAAAATCTAGGGATGTATACTTCATACTAAAAATATGTTCAGACCATAACATCCATCACAATGGATGTTTGACATCAGAAAAGGTTCAGAGGTCAAACTGCCCACTAGTGCTATCACAGATTTCTGCAACAAAATTAAAAAATGTCCAATTAATTTCAAAAAAATTCAATCTATATAAATGATACCAATCTAAAAATTTGTGGATGTTAGCAAGAGAGGAAAAATAACTCCAAACTAGTTCAAGTAGCCCAGACCTCAGATTCAATAGAACAGTAACAGAGGTCAGGTAAAACTCCTGATACTGGATAGATTCTTTAAAAATTCATATCTTCCTCTCTAGACCTCCAAATGAGGTGCTTCTATTGATACAAGTCACTGGGAATGTCTAGTTTCTCTGTATAAAATTTTGTAGCAATTGGACATTATTTGAGCCTTGTGTGACAGATTTCATTTTCGAACCAAATGAATAGTGCATCAGACCAAAACCAAAAAATTTGCCAATTTTGGAAATTCACCAAATATTCTGTAGACCTCTGAAAATTATGTTCTTCAGCTTTCCAAAAAACTCTCAACCAGCTCTAATTGCATGCCAAATCTCAAATGAAGAAGAACTCATTTAACTAAAAAGTAACATAAGGTTCCATTATGGTCATTATTGGCTCCATATAGAATACCGAAATGTCCAAATGGCTTTTCTTTGGTTTTAGCATCTTTTGGGCAAGTCTAAAAGCATAATTAGGACTTGGGTAAGTTGCCCAAATGGTTCCAAACCTCATGCATCTCATTTTGGCCATTTCATCCACACATATGCATATTTCCATAAAGCCATTTCATGAAGTTGCATTACCATAATATACTTAATTTGCATTCCATCATTCACATATCATATCCTTTCATTTATACATCACATATTATCATAATTACACATGTCTAAGAAGTCATAGACCATATACATCAATGGGTTACATCATTTGACATATCTATGGTCTTAAAGAACCAAAAACTTTGCATTTTGTTATCAACCTCTTTCCCTCAAGGTGGTTGGCTTCCATTATATTGTTCACTTAGTCCACCTAGCATATTAAATCATTGGAAAGGAGGGAATGAGATTCAAAGAATCTCAATAGCTCATTTTCCATTCAATCATACATAACATATGCAAAGCAAGTCTTGAAAATGTATGTATGGATATAATGGAAGTCATGAACATTCAAGAAGTAAGCTTGGCATGTGAATAAGTCATACAAGACATTCAAGAGCTTACTAAGTGGATGGATTGGCCTCATCCTTTTCCTCATGGATTTTGGACTTGCCTCACCCATTCTTTAAGAGATTCTTGGACTTAACCATGCTCTTGGGAGCCCACTTTGCTTTTGGGAGACTTTTTGCTTTATCTCAACTAATCTCAAGGGTTCTTGGCTCATCCTCACCATGGGTAAGAGTTCTTAGCCTCTCCACACTCAAGCAAACTCCAACAAGCATCATATCATCATTTAGAAACATAATATAACATCATGAAATCATGGCATATAAAATCATGCTAGTATACTTTTCATAGCTTGAAAATACACATACACACATTCTAAGACAAGCTAAACACACATCCATGCATGAAAGAAGGTGGAGAGAGCTACCTTGCACACAATCACACACTTTTCCTTTTGAAATTCCCTCTCTTGCTTTGACCACACACACAAACTTGTGGAGATGCTTTCTCTTGGCCTAGACACAATTTATGAAAGCCAATTAGGTTCATGAAATAATTTCTAAGGGCACAATACTTGCTTTAGACACTAGGTTGTTTTATACACCCCATTATGGTCCATAAATGCACCTAATAAAGCAACACTCCTCAAATAATTTCTAGGCTCCATTCTTTCCTTTCAACTATGATTCTTGACTCCTTTTAAGCGTCTTGGATTCATCACACAATTAAAACAAAGAGCCTAACAAGATGTTACTTCTTTAAGTCATAATATGGAACCTAAATCACAAATTCACTTTCTATGAGTTCTAAATTTTTTCCAAGACCTACCCTCAAATTCATTCATCATATATGACTTAAGAATGGCCTTAGAAAAATTTAAAAGTCTCCCTAACTACCCTTTCCTTGCTTGGCCGAGACATAGGGCTTATTTGGCCTTCTTGGAGTTTTCTTTGTTTTCTTGAAGGAGGAAGCATGTGGGGAGCATCTTAGGGATCTTAGGAGCTCATTTAAACTCTTAATTAGACCTAGGAATTATCATACAAAATCAAATTTTGGAAGAAACACTTGAAACCCTAGAAATTGCATCTTAAAATATAATGGTTTTTTTTTGTTAATTCCCTTTGCATATTCTTAATCTTGACACCCTTTTTCCTTAGATTCATCCTTGGTTCTACCTAAAAATCAACTCCTCTTATGGTTCCTAGGGTTAGGCAAAATGTAAAAGGAGGGGGATCAATATATCAACCATAGGAAGAGAAATTACCTAGTTTCCTTACTTATTCTTGCTTGAATCTTGCTTTTTCTAAGCTCCTCTCTCTAAATCCGAAAATTCCCTTGAGTTTCTCCCTTGAATCAAATTTATAAACTTCATTTTAATCAAACAAAACAAAAGAGGAGGAAGGAGAGGAGGTGTGGATGAAGAAAAGCATGAAAAACTACCATGGAAACATACCTTTAAGCTTGAATTCTTCCTTCTTCTTCTTCCTCTCTTGAGCGCCCAAAACCCTAGCTCCCTTCTCTGAAATTAGGTAGAAAATTTTGATTCCAAATGAGGGAGGAAGTGGGGCACCACCTATATATAGGGGTAGGAAAATGGCTTTTTCAAAAATTCCCATTTGCCCTTCTTTCTTTGCATTTTCGTTTCTCCTTCGTTTTAGCTCCTTTTTGAGAAATGTCTTTTCCATTATAAAATTTAGGTTTCCAATTTAATAAAATGCCTTTGGAATCACTCAAATCGGTGCTAAAACCTTCTCAAACGAATCTGTCAAAGTTCAGCTACACCGATGTTGAAAAACATCCATCGGAAAGGATTTAACTGTCTCAAGGCTTCCCATGGTTTTCAAGGCCTCTAAGAGCCCTGGAGAACTCAAAACTTTCATTTAAAAAGCCCTCATGTGTAAATTCTAAAATTTTCTCAAAATTACAAAAATGCCATTAGATTTTGTAAGATTTTCTATCAAACTTTGTTTCTTCATTTTAGCTCTGTTTTTCCTTTCATCTGAGGCTAGGATTCTCATTTTTAGGAGTTTATAATATTATTCAAATTTTTTGGGGCTTTAACATTTATTTCAGGGGACTTGCTTTGAAAATGCACTCGTTTCCGTCGTTTAACAAAAATCAGATATTACAAGAAGCATCACATTTCATCTTGTAATACCATATTTATCTAGCCTATCTCATGCCATTCTAATCATATTTTCTTGAATCACACAAGTTTCCTATAACGTCATATTTTTGTTAAACGACAGAAATGGGCGCGTTTTCAAAGCAAGTCCCCTAAAATGAATTAGTTAAGGTCCCAAAAAATTTGAGTAACATTCTAGACTCCTAAAAATGAGAATCCTAACCTCAGACGAAAAGAAAAATGGAGCTAGAATGAAGAAACAAATTTTGACGAAAATCTTACAAAACATAATGGCATTTCCATAATTTTGAGCAATTTTTTGGAATTCACATAGGAGAGCTTTTTAAATGAAAGTTTTGAGTTCTTTGGGGTTCTTAAAGGTCTAGAAAACCATAGGAAGCCTCGAGACAATTAAATCTCCTCCAGTGGATGTTTTCCAACGTCGATGTACACGAACTTTGATGGATTCATTCGAAAAGGTTTTAGCTTTGATTTGAGTGATTCCAAAGGCATTTTATTAAATTGGGAACCTAGATTTTATAAAAGAAAAGATAGTTCTAAAAAAGAAGCTAAAACGAAGGAGAAATGAAATTACTAAGAACGAAGGGCAAAATGAGAATTTTTGAAGTATTTCTTCCTCCCACTTGTAAATAGGTGGCACCACACCTCCTCACTCATTTAGATACAATTGTTTCTGCCCAAATTTAGAGAAGAAAGCTAGGGTTTAGGCGCACCAAAGGGAGAGAGAAAGAAGGAGAAATCGAAGGCTTAATGTATGGTTTCTTGGTAATTTTTCATGCTTTCTTCCATCCAAACCTCCTCTCCTCCATTTTCCCTTGTTTCCTTTGATTAAAATGAAGTTTACAAATCTGTTTTAAGGGAGGAATTAAGGGAAAATTTCGGATTTGAAGAGAGGAGCTCGAAGAAAGCAAGATTTAAGTGAGAAAAAGCAAGAAAACAAGGTAATTTTTTCTTCTGTGGTAGATATCTCTTCCTCCCCTTCCTCCACCATTTCAATCCACTCAAGAAACCTTAGGAGTGTTTGATTTTTAGGCAAAAGCAAGGGTGATTCTAAGGAAAAAGGGTGTGGAGATTAAGAATATGTAAAGGAAATTAACAAAATACCATGGAATTTCAAGATGCAATTTCTAGGGTTTCAAGTGTACCTTGTAAAATCTGATTTTGTACAATGATTCCTAGGCCTAAATAAGAGTTTAATTGAGCTCCTAAGATTCTTAGAAGTCTACCCATGTGCTTCTCCCCTTGAGAAAACAAAGCAAAGTCCATGGGTGCCAAAACCTAGCATAGCTTTAGCCAAGAGAGGTTCATGTAGCTAGGGAGAGTTTTAAATTTTTCTAAACCCATTTTTGAGTCTTATATAATGAATGAATATGAGAGCAAGCCTTGGGAAAAATTTAGAAACTATAGAAAGTGAGATGGTGCATTATATTCCATAATATGACCTAAAGAAGTAACATATAATTAGGCTCTTGGTTTTAATTGTGTGATGACTCTAAGAGGTTTAAAAAGAGTCAAGAATCATATTTGAAAGGAAAGAATGGAGCCTAGAATTTATTTGAGAGGTGTTGCTTCATTAGGTGCATTTATAGAACCATAATGAGGGTTATAGATCAAGCTAGAGTCTAAGCAAGCTGTGTGGCCTTAGAATTAATTCCATGAACCTAATTGGCTTTCATAAATTGTGTTTAGGCCAAGAAAAATCATCCTCACACTTTTGTGTTCATGTGGCAGAAGGAGGGAGCCTTGATTCAAGAGAAAAAGTATGTAATTGCTTCCAAGATAGCTCACTCCTCTTTCTCTCATGCATGATGTTTTGCTTTACTTGTCTTTGAATGTGTGTATGTGTATTTTTAAGCTATGAAAAGTGTTCTAGCATGACTTTGATTCTATGGTAACATGATGTTACAATATGCTTTCATATGATGTTTATGATCTGTGTTTGGATTTGCTTGAGTGTGGTGAGGCCAAGAACCCTTAGCCATGGTGAGGATGAGCCAAGAACGCCTAAGATGGTTAAGACAAAGCAAAGAGTCTCCCAAAAGTGAGGTTGACTCCCAAGAGCATGGTTGAGTCCAAGAACCTCTTTAAAGAATTAGTGAAACAAGTCTAAAAACCACAAGTAAACTAAATGGGTTTGTATGCTATGTATGACTTTCTCAAATGATAAAAAATTTCTCTTGAATGCTTGCACATGTCTACATGACCATACGTACATTTATGAGACTTATTTGCATCTTTTATGTATGATTGAATAGGAGATGAGCTATTGGGATTCTTTGAATCTCATCCCCTTCTCTCCAATGTCCTAACATGCTAAGTGGACCAAGAGAGCAAGGTAATGGAAGCCAATCACCTTGAAGAAGAGAGTTTGACATCACAATGCATAGTTTTTGCTACTTTAAGGCCATACAAATGGCAAAAGATTAACCAATGGATATATATGTATTATGATATTATGAACACATGTAATTATGCATGTATAAATGGAAGAATGGTTTTAGGTAATTGTGTATAATGCAAGTGGGATAGCCAAAATGAGATGCATGAGGGTTGGACCATTTGGTAGCTCACACAAGTCCTAATTATACTTTAGACTTGCCCAAGAGGTGCTAAACTCCAAGGAAAGTCATTTGGACATTTTGGTATCCTATATGGAGCTAAGATTGACCATAATGAAACCCTATATCACTTTTTGTCCAAATTAGATCTTCTTGATCTGTGATTTTGCATGCAATTAGAGCTTATTGAAAGCTTTTTTGAAAAGCTAAAGAATATAATTTTTGGAAGTCTATGGAATATTTGATGAATTTTCAAAGTTGGCAAAAATTTTAGTTTTAGCCATGTCACTATTTACTCAGGTCCGAAAATGAAATCTGTCACACAGGGATCAAATGATGTCCAATTGCTATGAAATTTTATACAAAAAAAACTAAATATTCCCAGTGACTTGTGCCAACTAGAAGCACCTCATTTGAATGTCTAAAGGGGGAGATATAAATTTCAAAGATCTATCCAGTACTAGGCGCTCCACCTGACCTCAGGTACTATTTGATTAGGTTTCGAGATCTGGGCATGCCTGAGCTGGTCTGGAGTTATTTTTTTCCTTCTAGCTAACATCCACAGATTTCTAGATTGGTATCATTTTCATGAATTGGATTTTTGTGGAATTATGGGATGTTTTTTAAGTTTGCTACAGAATTCTGTGACAGCTCCAGTGGATAGCTTGACCTTTGGACCATTTTAAATGTCAAATGTCTTCTATGTTGAATGTTATAGTCTGGACATATTTTGAACATAAAATAGACATGTGTTACTTTCCAGAATGGCCAAGAATGCATGATTTTAATTTTTTTAGAATTAGTTATAATTTTTCAAAATATGTGACAGAAAAGAGGAAAATCTGGCCAAAAATATATGTAGGTATTTTATGCTTCCCTTTAGTTTCTATGAGATATAGATCACTTTTGATGATTCAAATGAATTTTATTCATGTAATTAAATATGAGAATATGATATATGAGTTCACATGGTTTACATGACACTGAATGAAATTTTTTATACACAACACAATGCTAAAATAATCATTATTTTTAATGCCTTTTTCTTGAGAATTTTTATGATTCTTAGAAATAAGATATTTAAAGGTATGAAATGAGTTAGAAATTATGGTGTTATATTTCCAAAGGAAATACCGTTAAGAATATTCAATTAATTTGCATTATGTCATTGATAAAATTTTTATTTCGTATCTCATGGATCATATGAACTCATCAATCTCATTCTTCTATTTAAATACATAAATAAAACTCAAGATCATCTCAAGATGTGGCCAAAAAACTCAAGCTCATGAAGCATATACGTAAAAATACAAGTTTAGCCTCAGATTGGTGTGCCAACTTTCTATCATGAACTTTGGAAAATCATAACTGATTCTAAAAAAATCAAAATCAAGAACACCATGTCATTCTGAAAAGCTACAGATGTCTACTTTATGTAAAAATAATTTTAGACTAAAACATAAATGTTTAGCCACTAAAAATTGATGAAATAGTAACCCAGACTCATCTGGTGCTACTAGTATTGTCACAGATATTCAAAAATTCATATCTCCTTGTTCAAACATCCAATTTAAGTGATCTTAGTGGCCATTGAAAGCTCATCATGTCTAGTTTATGTCTCTAAAATTTTATTAGTATTGGACATCATTTGGCCCTCAAATGATATAGGAGAAGAAACTGACCATATAAAAAGTAATCATACCAGAACAACTAAAATTTGGCAACTTTGAAAATTCATAATTAATTCCATAGAGCTCAAAATAATCTAATCTTTAGCTTCCCAAAAAGCACTAGATGAAATCTATATGCACGTCAAATTTTGTGAGGAAATTC
This sequence comes from Erythrophleum ivorense, assembly GCA_026724425.1. NCBI lineage: Eukaryota > Viridiplantae > Streptophyta > Magnoliopsida > Fabales > Fabaceae > Erythrophleum > Erythrophleum ivorense. Next base: position 29,889,496 of record JAIUCV010000008.1, read on the forward strand.
ATTTATTTGATCAGATTGTGTCATAGGGTTGCAAAATGGCTCTTTTATACTTCTTAAAGGGTCTTAAAAGGGTCATTTTTGCTTCCAAGGCTTTCATGGCCACTTGAGTATGTGGGAAGGCATCAAAATGGTCTATTAAACATGTCTCAAAGGTGCACAAACCCATATTTCACAAACTCACACTCTCACTCCAAGGTATACACAAGAATACATAAGCTTATCCTTGGCATCCAATGTCAAATCATGTGATATCATTCATATAGCTCTAGTTCTCATACATATACAAATATCCATGCATTTACAAGTATTCATAAGTTCATACATCATATACAATATTAAATTACATCATATGCCATACATAAGGCTACAAAATGGACAATTTACCCAATTTTATGTCAATCTCCTTTCTTCAAGCTTGGTGGCTCCGATTCCTTGATTCACTTGTTCCACCTAGACATATTAGGCAAATGGGGAGGAAGGAATGAGATTCTAGGAATCTCAATAGCTCTTCCTCCTTTCAACCATATATAAAGAATGCAAATCTAAGTCTAAAAATGCATGCATGGATATCATGGAGTGCATAATCAATCATGGAACATTTCTTGCATTTCAAAAGTCATATAAAGCTTACATAGGTATTGCTAAGAAGATGGCTTACCCTGACCCCACTCTCTTAGGGGATTTTAGACTTGCCTCACCCATTTTTTTAAGCGATTTTTGACTAAGCCTCACTCTTTAGAGACTTTTGGCTTTGTCTCATCTTCACCCTAGCTAAGGGACTTTTGGTTTCACCATACTCAAGCAAATCAAAACATGTTCATAAAGCATCATTAAAGTGCATAAGATAATATCATGGTACCATGGCATATAGATACATGCTAAAACATTTTTCATGGCTCAAAATATATATACACACATTCAAAAACAAGATAAACATCCTTCATGCATGAGAGAAAGAAGAGAGAGCTACCTTTGTTACAATAACACACTTTTCTCTTGAATTTGGTTCCTCTCCCTTGGCCACACACTCACAAGAAGGTGAAACTTGATTCATTTGGCCTAAACATATAATATGGAGCCAATTACACTTTTGGAAACAACTTCTAAAGCTACACATACACTAGAAAAGCTAGCTTGCTTCTAAGGTCCAATTATGGTTCCATAAGGCATCAAATGAAGCAATACTAACAATTCATGATCTTGGCTCCATTCTTTCGATCCATTTATGATTCTTGACTCCAATTAAGCCTCTTAAAGCCATCACACAATTAATTTAAGGAGTGTAACTACATGTTACTTCTTTAAGCCATAATATGGAACCTATAGCTACGTCTCACTATCCATGATATCTAAATTTTTTTCAAGGCTTTGTCTCATTCTCTCCCATCATATATGATGCAAAACCATGCTTGGAAGAATTTAAAACTATCCCTTGGTGCTCATCCATTCTGTAACACCATAATTTTCTAGCTCATTTCATGCTATATCTATACTTCCCATTACGCATCTCATGGAAGAACCAAGAAATAGCATAAAAAATAATGAATATTTTTATGTTGCATCGCGTATGAAAATTCCATTCGGTGTCATGTGTAATGTCTGATTTTTGTTGAATGACGAAAATGGGCGCGTCCCCTGAAATAAATTAGTTAAGGTCCCAAAAAATTTGAGTAATATTATAGACTCCTAAAAATGAGAATCCTAGCCTTAGACGAAAGGAAAAACAGAGCTAGAATGAAGAAACAAATTTTGACAAAAATCTTACGAAACGTAATGGCATTTTCATAATTTTGAGCAAATTTTGTAATTCACATGGGAGGGTTTTTTAAATGAAAGTTTTGAGTTCTCTAGAGTTCTTAGAGGCCGGAAATACCATGGGAAGACCCGGGACAATTAAATCTCCTCCGGTGGACGTTTTCCAATGTTGGTACACCCAACCTTTGACAGATTCGTTTAGGAAGGTTTTAGCTCTGATTTGAGTGATTCCAAAGGTATTTTACTAAATTGGAAACTAAATTTCATAATGGAAATGATGGTTCTCAAAAAGGAGCTAAAACAAAGGAGCAATGAAAATGCAAAGGATAAAGGGGCAAAATGGAAAATTTTTAAAAATGCTTCCTTCTCCCCCTATATATAGGTGGCGCCCCACTTTCTCTATCATTTAGACTCAAAACTTTCTGCCCAATTTCAGAGAAGGGAGCTAGGGTTTTAGGCGCACAAGAGAGGAAGAGAAGAGAGGAGAAATCTAAGCTTTAAAGTATGCTTTCTTGGTAGTTTTTCATGCTTTCTTCCATCCAAACCTCTTCTCCTTCATTCTCCTTTGTTTCCTTTGATTAAAATGAAGTTTACAAATCTAGTTTAAGGGAGAAAACTTAGGGGGAAATTTCGGATTTGAAGAAAGGAGCTTGGAGGGAAAGCAAGATTCTAGAAGGAAAAAAGCAAGAAAACTAGGTAATTTCTCTTCTTATGGTTGATACCTTTGGTTCCTCTTCTCCTTTATTTTTCCTAGCATGAGAAACCCTAGGAGGACTTGAATTTTAGGCAGAACCAAGGATGAATCTAAGGAAAAAGGGTGTGGAGATTAAGAATATACAAAGGAAATTAACAAAAAAAACCATTATATTTCAAGATGCAATTTCTAAGGTTTCAATTGCACCTTGTAAAATCAGACTTTGTATGAAGATTCCTAGGCATAAATAAGAGTTTAAATGAGTTCTTAAGATCCGTAAGAGGCTCCCCACATGCATCCTCCCTTGAGAAAACAAAGCAAACTCCAAGGAGCACTATTTCTTCCATAGCTTCGCCCAAGCAAGGATACATAGCTAGTGAGAGTTTTAAATTTTTCTAAGCCTATTCTTGAGTCATATATGATGAATGAAAATGAAGGGAGGCCTTAGAAAAATTTTAGAACCCATAGAAAGTGAATTGGTGCATTAGGTTATATATTATGACCTAAAGAAGCAACATGTAGTTAGGTTCTTGGTTTTAATTGTGTGATAACTCTAACAGGCTTCAAAGGAGTCAAGAATCATATTTGAAAGGAAAGAATAGAGCCTAGAATTATTTTGAGGGGTGATTGCTTCATTAGGTGCAATTATGGAACCATAATGAGGTTATAAGCCAACCTAGTATTTAAGCAAATTGTATAACCTTATAATTGAGTTCAAGAACCTAATTGCTTTCATAAATTATGTCTAGGCTAAGAGAAAGCATCCCCACACTTTTGTGTGTGTGTGGCCAAAAAAGGGAGCATTCTTTCAAAGGAAAAAGTTTGTGATTGTGCGTAAGGTAGCTCTCTCCACCTTCTTTCATGCATAGATGTGTATTTATCTTGTCTTAGAATGTGTGTATGTGTATTTTCTAGTTATAAAAAGTATGCTTGTATGATTTTATATGCCATGTTTTCATGATGACATATTATGTCTTTAAATGATGTTATGATGTTTGTTTGAGTTTGCTTGAGTATGGAGAGGCCAAGAGCTCTTAACCATGGTGAGGATGAGCCAAGAACCTTTAAGATTGGTTGAGACAAAGCAAAGAGTTAACACTTAAGCAAAATGGGCTCCCAAGAGCATAGTTGAGTCCAAGAATCTCTTAGAGAATGGGTGAAGCAAGTCCAAAATCCATGAGAAAAAAGGTGAGGCCAATCCATCCACTTGGCAAACCTTTGGATGTCTTGTATGACTTATTCACATGTCAAACTTGCTTCTTGAATGTTTATGACATCTATTATATCCATGCATGCATTTTCAAGCTTGCTTTGCATATGTTATGTGTGATTAAAAGGGAAATGAGCTATTTGGATTCTTTGAATCTCATTCCCTCCTCTCCAATGATCTAATATATGCTAGGTGGACCAAGTGGACAAGGAAATGGAAGCCAACCACCTTGAGGATGAGAGAATGACAACAAATGCAAAGTTTTTAGTTCTTTAAGACCATATTTATGTCAAATGATGTAAATCATTGATGTATATGGTCTATGAAATCTTGGACATGTGTAATTATGATAATATGTGATTTATAAATGAAAGAATGTGATATGTGAATGCTAGTATGTAAATTGAATATGTAATGCCAAGTTATGTTTCTTGAAAGGTTGATATAAGTGTGCATATGTGTGGATGGAATGGTCAAAATAAGATGCATGAGTTTTGGGACCATTTGGGCAGCTCACACAAGTCCCAATTATCCTTTTAGACTTGCCTAAAAGGTGCCCAAACCCAAGAAAAGTTATTTGGACAATTGGTACCCTATATGGAGCTAAAATTGACCATAACAAAACCATATATCACTTTTTATCCAAAATGAGCTCTTTTTAATATAAGATTTAGTATGCAATTAGAGGTTGTTGAGAGATTTTTAGGAAGCTAAAGAACATAATTTTTAAAGGTCTACAGAATATTTGATAAATTTTTAAAATTGGCAATTTTCCTAGTTTTGGTCATATCACTGTTCACTCAGGTCTAAAAATAAAATTTATCACATAGGGCTCAAATGATATCCAAGTGCTATGAAATTTTATACAAAGAAACTAGACATTTCAGCAACTTGAGGCAACTAGAAGTACCTTATTTGGAAGTCTAGAGAGGGAGATATGAATTTTCAAAGATTTTGTCCAGTATCAGTAAACTTTACCCAACCTCAATTATTGTTTGATTGGATTTCAAGGTCTGGGCGTGCCTGAGGTAGTCTATAGTTATTTTTTCCACTATATAACATCCACATATTTTCATATTGGTACCATTTGCATGGATTGAATTTTTTTGGAATTAATTAGACATTCTTAAAATTTACTGCAGAAATCTGTGACGAGCACCAGTGGGTAGATTAACCTCTGGACCATTTCAAATGTCAAACGTCCTCTGTGATAGATGTTATGGTCTGGACATATTTTTAGTATAAAGTAGACATCTATAGCTTTCTATAATGGCTAAGAATTCATTATTTTTATTTTTTTAAAATTAGTTATGATTTTTCCAAAGTTGTGGCAAAATTGAGCAAAATCTGGCTGAAAATGGATATGAATATTTCATGCTTCCCTTCATAATTCTTAAGGTGTAGGGCCACTTTTGATAATGCAAATGAGTTGTATTCATGTAATTAAATATAATAATGTATTGTATGAGCTCAGAGGTCTACGTGGATACGAATAAAAATTTTTATACGCAATGTAACGCAAAAAAATGTATTATTTTAATAGATTTTTTTCATTTCCTCTAATGGAATATATCGTATGAGCATGCAAATGTGATAGAGATGAGATAGAAATTATGGTGTTATATCATGTGGACCATGTGAGCTCATACATCACATTCTCATATTTCATTAAATGAATACAACTTATTTGCATCATAAAAAGTAGCCTACAACTCATGGAACTCAAAGGGAAGCTCAAAATACACATATTTTCGGCAGATTTTCCCAACCTTTCTGGTCACAACTTTGGAAATTATAACTAATTCTAAAAAAATTGAAATCATACATTATTGGCCATTCTGAAAAGTGACACATGTCTACTTCATGCTAAAATATGTCCAGACCATAACATCTAACACAGAGGACGTTTGACATTCGAAATAGTCTAGAGGTTAGACTGTCCACTGGTACTATTATAGAATTCTATAGCAAACTTCAAAAATATCCAATTAATTCCACAAAAATCCAATCCATGAAAATGATACCAATTTAGAAAGCTATGGATATTGTCTAGAGGGAAAAAAATAACTTCAAACCATTTCAGACACACCCAGACCTCGAAATCTAATTAAATAATAACTAAGGTCGACTGATGTTCCTGATACTTGATAGATTCTTTGAAAAATCATATCTCCTTCTCTAGACATGCTTATAGTTAGCACAAGTCATTAGGATGTCTAGTTTCTTTGTATAAAATTTATGGGGATTAGACATCATTTGAGCCCTATGTGATAGATTTCATTTTTGGACCAGTATGAACAGTGACCTGACCAAAACTAGAAAAATTTCCTAATTTTAAAAATTTATCAAATATTCTCTAGACCTCCAAAAATTCTATTCTTTAGTTTCATAAAAAACTCTCAACAAGTCTAATTGCATGCCAAATCTCAAATCAAGAAGAGTTCATTTGGGCAAAAAGTGACATAGGGATCCATTATAGTCAATTTTAGCTCTATATAGGATACAAAAATATCCAAATGGTTTTTCTTGGGGTTTGGCACCTATTGGGCAAGTCTAAAGGCATAAATAGGACTTGTGTGAGCTGCCCAAATGGTCTCAAGTCTCATGCATCTTATTTTGACTATTTCACTCACACTTATGCACAATTCCATAATGTCATCCAAGGAGCTCATTTGCTAAAACATATTCAAATCATAATCTAATGGTCACATAACACATTCTCCTAATTTATACATGACGTATCATAACTACATATATTCATAATATCATAATACATATACATCCATTAATTACATCATTTGCCAATTGTATAGCCTTAGGGCCCGTTTGGTACACTGCATTGGACAAGGCCTAATAGGATAAAGTCTGATAGGATAAGGCCTGATAGGATTTTAATACTATACAGTGTTTGGTGTAATACTATATAAGACTGGATAGGATAATTTTAATACTATCTTATGTTTGGTGATACACTGTATAACATTGGATAGGATAAAGAATAACTATTTTGACAACAATACCCTTTACTTATAAATATATTATATTTTTTAAAATTTGTGATGCTATTTTAATTTTTTTAAAAATAAAATTTGTCATATATTAGAAATAAAAAAATGTATGCTTCATATATACATGAAATAAAAAAATGTATGCTTCATATATACATTCAATATTTTTTTTTTAAATTGCTTTTCATAATGTTCAACGTGACAACAAAATTTCAGAAGAATTTATATGGCTACCTAATTTTTAAATGCGTCACATAATATAACAAATATCTTAATTTTATTTATTAAAGAAAAAAGAAACACTAATAAATTTATTAAGTATGCAAAAAAGGTCACCATCGCCAAGGTTCTACAAACACCACAAAAGTGTAAATACTACCAAGTTTTAACATCAAGTACTATAAATTTTAGTTATCTTCAATCAAATCCTTTACAAATTGAACTCTATGTTCACCTTGAAAGCCCCAAAATAAATGCACTAAGGAGAGGTTTTGCATAAGTAAACGCCCAGCTTTATTGCATTCTCTAGGTGTAAGGTCCTCTAATTTCATCAGTTCATCAGCAATAGCTCGTGAATCATCATAAAAATCTTTCACAACCTTCACACCTTCAGCCATACACTTGACACTTTCAGCCATGGCACCCATCCTCTCTACAGATTTTCCAACAACATCCACAAGCTTATTGGCAAAATTGTCCATACTATTTGCTAACATATCTTCTCCTCTTAACTTCTTTCTCACCCGCTTACCTTCAGAATGACTTATTTTTGCCTTATTTTTAGTTTCACCCATAGACATTGATTGATTAACATGTTCAATGTCATCATCACTCAACCTAATGACTTCTTCTGAAAGTTTAATAGTGTCATTTTTTCCATTGCTGTGTTCTTCGTTATCCAAATCCTCAACTACATCAGCAGGAACTTCAGCACTTTTTCCAGTAGCACGATCCTTTCCAAAGATGACCAACAAGCGCTCATAGTAAGGAAAAACTTTGGTCCTATAATTCTTCAAGTTTACATCTCTCTGCATACATATAATACAAACATACAGTCATATTATTGTTAAAGAAAAGAAAAGTAAAGGAACATATAACACAACTATTTTAAAATTTTAAAAACCTTATTCGCTTGGATGTAGGCATTCCAAACATCATCACTATCAACTAAAATCTTCTTATGCACATCATCCCATCCAAAGCCACTTGTGTTCAACATGTCATATAAATTACTATACTCTGTTTTAAGCCTCCTCATAATTGGCTCAATATGTGGCTTCACCTTTATACCAGATTCAGGAAATTTTGCCTCCAACTTTTGTTCCAACCATTTGAAAGTACCTGGTTTAAATTGGCCAGCATCAGCTCTTTTGTTTAAGGCAACTGCCTCCTCTAAGAAGCATAATAATGCCTCAAACTCCTCATCACTCCAACCCCTATGTTCTCCTTTAACTTTGCTAGCTTGTTGAGTACTTTCAGATGCCATACCTATCAAATATATTATAACTTCAACAAAAAATACAAGTAGACCATAAACGTAATAAAATTTAATAACTAAAACTCAACAAAAAATTTAATAAAATTTAACAAAAGTACATTACAACCTCAATCGTGATAATGGTTATAAAAGTAGACCATAAACTTAATCAACTAAAACATAAAAGTGCAAAACATCTGAAGGATACAATAACTAAAACTCAAAAGATACAATAACAAGTCTAAGAATAGCCTCGACGAATAATCCATTCATTATACATCCCATTTGCCAATGCATCTCTCCATGCACTCCATGCTTCACTTGGTTCAATGGTTTCTATGGTATCATGTGGTTCTGCTTCGATCTCTTCATCAATGGGCATGTTATCCAGCTCTATTTCTAATGGATCTATACACATCTCCCTCCTAATCAAATTGGGTAATAGGCAACAAGCAATAATAATTCGATTGTGAGTTTTAATAGGATAATAACTTGGACTCCTAAGAATTGCCCAACGCATCTTCAATAGCCCGAATGTTCTTTCTATCACATTCCTAGCTTGAGCATGTCGCTTATTAAAAATTTCTTGAGGAGTTGCTGGCACATGTCCACGTCTCCACTCACTGAGATGGTAACGGGTTCCCCTATAAGGGGCAAGGAACCCTTCTCCATTAGTATATCCAGCATCTACCAAATAGTAGTATCCTATTTCATGAACCAAATATAAAATTAATATTTTTATTATAATAAGGTTATTAATTTAAAAATAGTTTTAACATTCTTACCATTTGGAACCTTAAGGCCATTTCTCCTATTAATTGCATCGCGTAATGTAACAACCCAGAAAAAGAAAATAGAAAAGAAAATGAGAAAAGGAAAGGGAAAGAGAAGCTGGAAAATTTTCGAAGAGCTGAGAATTTTCTAAGTCTTCTCGCCATAGCGAGAAATGGAATCGCCATAGCGAGAATGTCTCCTCGCCGTAGCGAATATGTTCCTAGCTATAGCGAGTATGGCATTCCATATAGAGACCAGGGAGTTGCTCGCTGTAGCGACGCCATAGCGAAGGCAGAGGTCTGGAACAGACATGATCTCGCCATAGCGACCCCATAGCGAAGGTCGAGAATAGACACGATCTCGCCGTAGCGCAGCCATAGCGAAGGCAGAGGTCTGGAACAGACACGAGCTCGCCGTAGCGAGGTCACTAACTCGCTATAGCGAGAGCGGTCCAGAAAAGCGAGAAAAAGAGAATTTGACTTTTAAAAGCTTCCAAATCTCTTCTTTCTTCTTCTAACCGACTCTAACTCGTCTTAGGAGAGAGAAAAGGGCGGAGGAGAGAGAGAGAAGCTGAAGAGAAGAGGAAAGCACAAGAAAGGTATGAATTTTCATGGCTTCCTCTTAGTTAGTTGCCCTTCTCCCCTTTTCCCCTCTTTCCTACGGTTCAGATGATAGAAATGGTTAGGTTTGAGTCTGGTTCAGAGGAGAGAGAGTGGGAAACCATTCTTGAGAGAGATTAGAAGTAGATAGTCTTTTCTTTCTTGCTTTTTCCCCTTTCTTAAGAGTTGAGAAAAGAGAGGGATAGCTCATGGACCCTAGTGAGAGGAAAAGAACTAGAGTGAGAAGCTCAGTAGAGCTGATTAGAAGTGATCCCTAGCTTAAGAAGTGAGTAGTAAGGTGTTAATTCCATGCTTTTATGTGGTTAGGCTCAAGAGGAACTCTCCTATCTAGGAGTTGTTGTGAAATCCAACAAGGGAGGAGACAATTGACAGAGCAAGTTGAGAATAGCCAACAAAGGTAGTTCTCTCCACTTTCTCTCATGCATAATTGTGTGTTTTCATTGTCTTGCTTGTGTGTATGAATAAGATGAGCTATGAGAAGTGTGTTAGCATGATTATATGTTATGATTGAGATGATGTTTTAAATGCTTGATTGGTTTGCTTGAGGAAATGGAAAAGCCAATAACCCTATAGCCAAGGTGAGGATGAGCCGAAGCCCTAAGTTGGTTGAGCCATGTCTCCCAAAAGTGAGGTTGACTCCTAAAGAGTAAGGGTGAGTCTAAGTACCTCTAAAGTATGGGAAGGCAAATCCAAAAGCCATAAGGGAAGGGGTGAGGCCGATCCAAGTACTCAGCGAGCTCATGAGTGTTATCCATGGCCATTTCACATGTTTTAAATGTTTTCATCATGTTTTATATGCTAACATGCCATACATGCATAATGAGACTTGTTGCATGCAATATATGTATGTTTGAATGAGAGTTGAACTACTGAGATTCCATGAATCTCACCCTCCCTCTCCACCATCCAACCATGCCAGGTGGACCGAGTGAGATTAGAGATGGGGGCAACCACCACCAAGCATGAGGCTAGGGATAGAGATGAAGAAGAATGTAAAGAATTCTTGTATATGGATCTTGTACATGAGATGTAAATGATGTATATGATGTAGTTCCTCATAGTTTTGTAAAACCATGTATATATTAATGATGAATGTATGAGAATGAGATTTATGATGAATGAAAGAGCATGGTTGAATGAGAAAGAACCAATGATAGCCTAGAATATATGGGTGCATAAGTGGGCATGGGATAGTGAGTTTCCCCAATCTAAGTTATTAGACACTTGAGGCATGATTGATAGCTCCTAAAGATGCTTTCTCATGTGCTCAAGGAGTCATAGAAGTAGAAAACTTAAGATTGGATCCCCTTAGCCACACTTTTGGCCAAGAAAGGGCCATTTTGCACATGATGTCATAGAATAGCCATATGACCTCTTTTAGCTATGAGATTTGACATGTAGCTAGATTATGTTTAGAGCTTTCTGGAAAGCTAGAGTTCATGTCATTTAGAGGTCTATAGCATTTTCTATGAGCATCCAAAGTTGACATCAGAAAATCACTGTTCATTTGGTCAGTTTGAGAAACGTGTCATCCGAGGGGCAAACGTAGTCCAATGGCTACGAAATGTTATACACAGAAACTAGATGGTCACAGTGACTTGTAGGAACTAGAAGCACCTCATTTCGAGGTCTGGAGAGGAAGTTATACAATTTCGAAGTTCCTGCCCAGAATCAGACACCCAACCAGACCCGAAGTACTGTTTTATCGGTTTCCGGGAAATTGGCTAGGTGAACTGATCTGGAGATATTTTTCTCCTCTAGCTAACATCCACATCTTTCCATAGAGATAGAGTTTATGAGCATTGGATTTTTTTGGAATTAGTTAGACATTTTCAAAGTCCATATTAGTAAACTGTGATAGCAAAGAAGTCCCCTCTGACCAGTGAACTATTTCGATGTCAAACGCAGAATGAGTGAGAGATCGAGACTTCTAATATTTTTAGCATGAAATAGACGTCTCAAGCTCTCTAGAATGACCCAGATCATGCAGATACGATTTTTCTGCATTTAGTTATGAATTTCCAAAGTTAGCCCAGAAAAGAAGCAAAATCTGCCCATAGCGAAAATGCATGTCTCCAATCCCTTTTTGCTTTCCATGAGTCCTAAGCATAGAGTGGGGATTGAAATAAGTCTCAAATGAGTAATTGAGCATGAGGAATCAGAGAGAGAGCTCAACCGGTCCATGTTACTTCTAAGTGGAGCTCTACCCACACATAGTGCCATAGAGAAAGAAAGCATAAGGTAGAGAAAGTGTCTCCCTTATGAGTTCCGCATTGCCATATGGGTTAGAGGGCACGTTGGGTATGAGCTAGAGGTTAAGGTGTCACACGTAATACCCTAGCATCTGAAGTTGAACCCTCCCAACCAGGTAATACATATATAAATTTCATATCTCGTGAGCATACTCCTAACACATTTGTAGCAATTTCGCCTTTTCGACTTCTATATCTTGGTTTATCTACCTCAGGAACATTAATACTAATGTAGGTTCCATCTAAAGCTCCAAGACAACCCTAAAAAAAGATAAGAAAAAGACCTATTACAATATTAAATCAAAATAAAAAAATTAAAAAAAATACGATTCCTTAACATAATTCATACCTTGAACATTTCCACCTATCATCAATGCAATCCTCAGGAACTGGCTCTGGTGCCCTAAGTAAATTTCCTTGCAACCTCAACACAGAATTCAACACTAAATTGAAGTATCTACTAATAGTTTCCCCTGAACGTTGGAATTTAAACTTGATTACACGATTTTTAGTGTGGTGAGCTAATATGTGTAAGAACATAGCAACTTGTTCTTCTATTGATACTAACCCATCTTCCTTTAGCCTACTCTCAACACGTAAAAGAGAACACAACACACGAAATGTATAAGTATCCATTCGGAGTTGTTCCACGCATGCAATATCATCATTTATTAACCTCCTTAAGAATTCTACCCTTGATTTTTCCTTTACCTTTGGTATCACTCGTCGCCTTAAGGATAATTTCTCACGTCGTCTTTGAGCCACATGAATGACATGAAGGTATGATATAATACATGTAATTACCATCTCCAAAAAGGTTTGTTCCAACATCAAATACACTGACATGACGTTAAGTAGCTCACTTATATCATTAAGCCATCCATTTGGGTCATTTTGCCATCCATTTGGGTCAAGCTTTTTATTAGGATCCATGAGACCTAAAAATTTAAAACTACTCATTAATGAAAATAAACATTATTTTGCAAAACTTGTAATATGAGAAACAAAATTCTAAAATGGTAACTTTCTCATGAATACAATATAAGATATAAAAGAAAGACTAAAGAAATGTCACAAGTAGAGAATAATTAATATACAAAACAAAATATAAATGTGGGCATATGAATTATTAATATACAACACAAACTATAACTAATTTCTTGACTAATTTGGTAAAAAGCATTGTGATTGTAACATCTAAAGCCACAACTTGGTCTTGGCCCCACCAAGAAAAGAAACCACAACTTCTGTGAGTATATTGTGGGTTCTGCACAGCTTCTCCATTGGTGTAGCTTGTATCTGTTTCAATCAATTGTTGTAGTTATGGTACTTAGTAATAATGGAAAATTCATAACATATAATGACCATAAGCAAACATTTACAACAAATTTTGTACCATGCATTTTTCATTTTTCTGTTATAAGTTTTGTTTTCACTCTAATCTTCCGAGAAATATTGCAAGCCAGGGTTCCAACAAGGCGAGGGGTAGTTAAGGAGAGGCTGAATATTGGTTTGTTTGGTAATGATACCATAAAATTTTTGTTCTCAAAATTATAATTTTTATTTTTGTAATTATTTATAAATCTAAAAAATAAAAATAAAAGACAAAAACTGTCTAAATGTACTCTTACTGCACAGAATCCTATGCACGATAAACTTTGGTAGAGTTTGTATACAGCAAATTTTAACTCCTCAAAAAATAAATATAGTCATTATCACTACCCAACCGCCTCCGCTATCATCCTTTATTGTCACTTCCCCCATTACTACTACTCCAATAATGGCCATCATCATCACCTATCTTCATTCACCATCCTCCCCATATATGCTCCCTCATTACTGCCAATTGGTCCACTGAGAGAAGATCAATCAAATATGGATGGGGTAAGGGAGTTGGGCTTGGGGAAGGGGAAATTAGCTCCAATGTAGTCTTATATTAATGCATGATCAAAGCCGATGATCATAAGTTATGTCCTCCATCACGATGTCGAATGAAACTATCCATGGAATCCTTAATCTAATTCACCATTTTGAACTTTATACAGAAGGTTTTTCCGTACTAGCTTCTTCCACCTACCTATACCGCAGTTAAAGCACTTATAAAAAGTTCCCCTAGTGCTACTAAGAACCTAACAGAACTTTTGTCACGATCAGAGCCCTAGCGGGTTACCTTAGCTTGTTTGGGGAACTCGGGCTAGACTTTCTACAAGGACATCCAAGCCTTGCTCTATTATCATGACATGGACTCAGGGACATTTTATTCAACGCCAAGGTGATGTATTTCTGGGGAAAAAGAGTGATAGCTAGAAAGGAAAGGCAGCGAGACTGAGCCGCTGGTAGGATGGCACTATGCAGCTGGGCAATGGAATAGGAAGAAATGGAAGGTTGAGATCTAGGAAATGAAGTTAGACTTGACTTACAGTCCTTTAGAAAAGGTACGTAGTCACTCGAGCGAAGCGAGAGACCTGCCTCTAGATCCATACGTGAAAGGGTCTATTATAGCCCTCTTGCGTAGGTAGCTTCGTCCTAAGGATATGAAATATGCCCCCTTCAGAGGTCCATCCGGGTTCAGTCATAGCTTCTAAGGTTGGTGGTATGCCACCATCCTATCCCTTCCCTCAAAAAGGCTGACAATTAATCTATTTACTGGTCCCGTGCGTCTTCATACTTGGAAGGGAGTGCTATAGACTTGGAAGGCTGGCCCCGTAAATGAAGTTCAGGGGCTTGTTGTGTAGGTTATCCCTAAGATAAATAAGGCCTGGACCAGAAGATCTGAATGTAGAGCGGCCTTACAAGGAAGAGTGCTATAGAGTCTAGATGCTTAAAGCCTAGGTTACAAGTAAATTACCCGTTATATAGATTCTATTTTTTATTCCTTAGACCTCAAGTTAGACCAACTGCTCTTACCTTCAGTCATAGGTCTTCTATTCTTGTTCTTGATATACTGACTTACCTCTCTTTCTAAATCTACTGAGAGCTTACTTGAATAAAGAACTCTAGGAATGCTAAATAGACTTAAGATTAATAATTAGGAAAGATCTCAAATGCTTCATTCAACAGAGATGAATATATTTATATATAACCACAGAAACGTAAAGCTCATTGGTGGGGCCCTCGCTCATCAGTCTAACATGAGCTACTACTCTATGTATGAATTGAAAGCTCTCACGATAAACCAAATCTCCCAAAATCTGTCAATAAATGACGCACCCCATTATCCTATAATTGGCCTATGGATTCAGTTACATTGACTCCCACTTCGGGTTCAGATTTAACTCCAACTGCACTGCAAGGTGATTTGCCGACAAAGGATGAAACCAGCGAATACAAATTCAATTTAACCAAGTCGAGGCACTGGTTGAAAAACCACTTCAATAGTAAGCAGAAGATAAGAGGAAGAACTATGAAGGTTTGGTATTATTTGCAAGTGGATTCTATTAACCAGAACACGAGTGACCTCCCCTGGCCTACACTTCAAATTCATACATTGATGTCAAAATCGAACAATTACACAGAGACATAATCACAGTGGCTTTGCCCAAATCAAAATTTCCAAGAAATAGAATAGAAGTAGAAATCAAAACCCCAACAAATAGATTTGCTTAGTATAAGCCAATAATCATTTTTTCAAACGAGAAACAGAGAGAACCTGAGAGAAGAGGACGATCGAAGCAAGGAAGAGGACGGTTAAGAGATCTCGAAGCAAGGAAGAGTGTCACGAATGAGAACCACAGAAAGCCGAAGAGAAAAGGATGGCTGGAGGTCTGCGATGATCAAGGAAGAAGGAGCTTCAACGCTTACGAACCAGAAACATGAGAGAAAATGACAACAGAGTAAGGCGAGAAAGATGATAGAGCGTAGGGCTGCAGGGGAATAAAAATAAAAGGCTTATACATCATAATTTTATCAGGGCTTATCCCGCCCCCTCAGGCCTGATTAAATTATCCAGTGTTTTGATGTATAAAAAAAATTGATGGATAAAGTAATACAATACATTGAGAGTCCAAACACCTGATAATCTTTTAATGTATTGTATTATCTTATACTATCAGGTCTTATACATTGCACCAAACAAGCCCTTAAAGTAGCAAGATTCATGTTCTTGGATGTTATACTCTCATCTTCAAGGTGGTTAGCTTCTATTACATTGTCCACTTGGTCCACCTAGCATGTTAGAACATTAAAAATGAGGGGATGAGATTCAAAGAATCCCAAGAGCTTACCTTCCATCTAATCATACATAAAAGATACAAACAAGTCTCATAAATACATGTATGGTCATGTTAACATGTGCAAACATTCAAGAGACATTTTCATCATTTGAGAAAGTTATGCATAGCATACAAAGGCTTGTTAAGCAAGTGGATTGACCTCACCCATTTACTTGTAGATTTTGGACTTGTCTCACCCATTCTTGAAGAGGTTCTTGGACTCAACCATGCTCTTGGGAGTCAACCTCACTTTTGGTAGACTCTTTACTTTGTCTCAACTAATCTTAAAGGTTCTTAGCTCATCTTCACCATGGCTAAGGGTTCTTGGCCTCACCACACCTAAGCAAATCCAAGCACACATCATAAACATCATATGAAAGCATATTGCAACATCATGGCACCATGAAATCAAAGTCATGCTAGAACACTTTTGATGACTTAAAAATACAGATACACACATTCAAAGACAAGTAAAGCAAGCAATCATGCATGAAAGAAGATGGAGAGAGCTACCTTGCTAGCATTTGTACAGTTTTTCCTTAAGCCTTGAATCCTCTCCCTTGACTTCAAACACCTAAGAAGATAGAGATCATTCCTCTTGGCCTAGACACATCATATGGGAGCTAATTATACTCTTGAAGCAAAGTCTAAGACCACACAATCACTAGAAAGGCTAGGTGACTCATAAGGCTCTTTTATGGTTCCATCATGCACTTAATGAAGCAACCTTAATAAAACATCATCTTTGCTCCATTTTATCTATTCACTCATGATTCTTGACTCCATTTAAACCTTTTGGAGTCATCACATAATCAATTCTAGGAGCCTAGCTTGGTGTTGCTTCTTTAAGCCATATTATGGAACATATAGGGCCATCTTGCTTCCTATGACTTCTAAACTTTTTCCAAGGCTTCCTCTCATACTCTCTCATCATACATGATATAAAACTAAGCTTGGAAAGAATTGAAAACACTCTATAGGTGCATGGACTCTTCTTGGCTGAAACTATATTTCCATAATGCACTAATGGAGTTTTCTTGCTTCCTTTGATGGGAGAACCATGTAGGAAGCTCTCTTAGTGTCTTAGGAACTCATATGAATACTTAAACATCATAAACATCCACTCATGTATGAGAGAAAGAAGAGAGAGTTACCTTGGTGCACAACAACATACTTTTCTCCTTGAATTTGGTTCTTCTCCCTCAGCCACACACTCACAAGAAGGTGGAACTTGATTCCTTTGGCCTAGACATATCATATGAAAGCCAATTACACTCTTGGAACAATTTCTAAAGTTACACATTCATTTCAAAAGCCAGGTTGTTCCTATGGCTCATTTATGGTTTCATAATGCACCTAATGAAGTAACTTTGGGAAAACATGATCTTGGCTCCATTCTCTCTATTAATTTATGAATCTTGACTCCATTTAAATTCCTTAGAGCCATCACATATTCATTTCAAGAAGCCTACCTAGGTGTTGCTTCTTTAAGTCATAATATGGAACCTATAGCTACATCTCACTATCCATGTCTTTTAAAAATTTTTCAAGGCTTCCTCTCATCCTCTCTCATCATATATAATACAAAACCAAGCTTGGAAAAATTTAAAACTACCTCTTGGTGCTTCATCTACTCTAGACCAAGGCTATGCTTCATAAGAATATCGAGGGAGTTTGTTTTGTTTTCTTGATAGAAGATATATGTGAGAAGCTTTCTAGGGATCTTAAGAGCTCATCCAAACATCCAATTTAGCCTAAGAACTCTTGCATCAAAATAGAATTTTGATTAGACACTTGAAACCATAACTTTGCTATCTTAAAATTTAATTGTTGTTTTGTTGTTTCCTTTGCATATTCTTATTCTTCTCCCTCTGAGATTCATCCTTGATTTGGTTAGAAATTTAACTTCTCTTGGCTGTCCATATATGGGGCAAAATGCTTAAGAGAAGGAACAAGAAGAAGAAAGCATAAAAGTAGCAAAATACTATAGTTTCTTCGCTTCCTTTGAATACTTTTCTCTTTGCTTGGCTTCTTCTCCAAAAACTCAAAAATTTCTCTCATTGGTCTGACCTTAAAACAGTCCCAAAAGCTTCAATAAATCTAGAGAAAAGAAGAAAAGATGGAGGAGAAGGAATTTGCTAAAAAGAAATTGAGAAAATCCATACCTTTCACTTGCTTTTTCTTCTCCCTTTCTCTCCTTCCTTATGTGCCTCACTGTTTTGGTCTTTTCTTTGGTTTAGGGTAGAAATGAAATTAACCAAATAAGGATAAGAGTAGGACATGGGGTATATATAAGTAGGGTTTAAGAATTGTTTCCATAAATTTCTATTTATGTCCCTTAAACTTGGCATTTTTATTTCTAATTTGTTTTATCTACTTTTTGAGAACCATCTTTTCCATCATAAAATTTAGATCTTCAATCTTATAAAATGCCCTCAGAATCACTCAAATTGGAGCTGAAACTTTCCCAAATGAAAGGGTTAAAGTTCAGGTCAACCGATGTTAGAAAACATACACCGGAGAGGTTTTGTCATACCATATATATTCCATTATCATACTCTTCCATTCATAGGGATTTACACATGTTCTTAGAGAATAGGTCAAGAAAATCACCATTTAAGAGCACTTTTATTGGGTACATCGAGGTCAAATTTTCAATTCGCGTCATATAGGCCCTGTGGATGTTCCAACATCATTATCTACTCATTTATCACTTGTACAAGTTACAAAAAATATAAAACACCAAGCAATCCATGAATTTCAAGCTTAGAACCACATATTTTTCTTCATTCACCTTGAACAGTATATGGCAGATTTCAAAGGTAATTTTGAAAATTCATAATTAAATGTAGAAAAATTGAAATCTACTATGCTATAGCTTCCTAGAAATATCTAATTGTTAAATTTTCACTAAAAATAATATCAAGTGATGAACATAGCATCTGGACCATGTTTGACATAAAAAAAGGTACAAAGGTCCGACGAGCTACTAATACTAATGCAAATTTCTAATATAAATTTCAAAATGTCCAATTAATTCCAATAAAAAGTAAATCAATACAAATGATACCAATCTAGAAAGCTACAGATGTTAGATAGAGGAAAAAATCATTCCAGACCATTCTAAGTTTGTTTAGACCTCAAAAACCAATCAAATAGTAATACGGGTCTGACTAGATGCCTGGTACTAGATAGCAACTTTAAAAATTCTTATCTCCCTCTTTAGATATCCAAGTGGGGTGATTCTAGTTGGTACAAGTCACTGGGTAGGTCTAGTGTCTGCCTACAAAATTTCATAGCAATTAGACATCATTTGCCCCATGATTAACACAGAACAAATTTTGGAGCAAAGCTACAATGACAATGACCAAACTAGAAAATTTTCTCAACTTCAAAAATTCATCAAATATTCTATAGACCTCCAAATAATACCCAATTTAGCTTCCCAAAAAGCTCTCAACAAGCTCTAATGCATGCCAAATTTCAGCCCAAGAAAAGCTCATTTGAACAAAAAGTGGTGTAGCTCACCAAAATGGCCATTATTGCTCCCTATGATGTACCAACTTGTCCAAATGGCCTCCATTAATGTTTGGCACCTCTTGGGCAAGTTTAAAAGCACAAATATGACTCTTAGGAACTGCCTAAGTGGTTTTGAACACTATACATCTCATTTTGACAATTCCGCATCTAAGATTACACAAATATCTTAAGCCATCAAGAAGTCAAAATCCATATTTACATTGATCTAGTGTCACATAAGATTTACATGGCATCCATACATCATATTACATTTGCTAAAGGTCTTACATCACAAAAAATAATATGTGTAAAGCTACTTAGACATTCAACTACAATTTAGACTGCATAATAGGCAAAGTAAGGCTTTTCAATGTTCTTGACTTGCATTTCCTTATCTTTGAGCACCACCTAAACATTTCAAGAGTGAGAGGGAAAGGGGAGTGAGATTCCAAGAATCTCAATAGCTCACACACCCATTCACACATAAATTCAAAGCATACATATATCAAAATCACAAGTGTGTTATGCCACATTTCCATGCCACATTTACACATTAAACCATTCTCATGCTTTAGGGACTTTTGGTTTTACCTCACCCCATTCTTAGGACTTTTGGATTTACCTCATCCTTGGCTTTGGGGCTTTTGACTTAGCCTCACCCATCCAAGGGACTTTTGGCCTAGTCTCACCCATGCCTAGAGACTATTGGCACATCATCACCCATATTAAGGGACTTTTGGCATTACCTCACCCTTATAAGCCAATCTCACAACCAAACCATTCAAGAATACACATTGGTACCAATGCAACATCAAGACATCAAGTGACATGTTATCAAATCACAAGAGTACATGCAAACACACAATGACATACATATGCATACAAGAATGTATGAAGAATAAGGTGGAGAGCTACCTTTCAATTGATGCAAGCTTTCTTTGCTTTACTCCGTCCCTTTCTCGACTTCACAAGGACACTTCTGCAATGGGATGTTCTTTTGGCCTAAACATTAACACACAATCACATACTTGAAGTAAGCCAAGACACTAAACTCACTCTTGAACACACATTGGGTTTCATAAATGGCATAATGGTCCCATAAATGGCCTATTGAACCAACCTCCACAATTCAAGCTCTAGGCTTCCATCTCTTTTTATTTTTAGGCTTTTTGGACTCATTTAAGGTCCTTGGAGCCTTCACACATCCACTTGCACAATTGGAAAAGCAAGTTGCTACATAAGGCACCATTATGGATACCATTGTTCCACCTTCCAATCTATAGCTCCTAAATTTTTTCCAAGGGTTTCTCCCATCTTCTAGCATCATAGGAAGTCTCAAACTAAGGCTAAAACAATTTAAAACACTCCCTAGCCTATAGAACTAGCCTAGGCCGAGACAAGCACTATAAATAGGGTTCTTGTACTTCTTGATTTTTCCTTAATGAGAGAGCCACTTAGGGAGGTTTCCAAGGGTCTTAGGAGTTCAATGGAACATTTAAATGGCCAAGAAAATTCATAGATTAAATCAGCTTTTACAATTACTTCAAAAGCACTAAACTTTTCAAACTTGGTTTCTACTAGCTTTTCATGCAATTTCTTGGTGTTTTCCTAATTCCCACTTTCTAATTTTATAGTTTCTCATTAGTTTTAGGTCAGAACCTTCCTCCCCTTATTGGTTCTACATTGAAGCGTCACACCCACAAGAAGAAGCAAGAGGAAAAAAGCAACAAAGATAGGAAATCACCTTGGATTTAAGCTTCCTTTCAATGATCTTTCTCCTTGGTTTGCTTTCCTTCAAAAATTTTGAACTCCCCCTCCTCTATTCTGGACCAAAACAGAATCAAATAACTTAAATAAATCATGGAAAGAAAGCATGGGAGGAGAGGAGCAAGGTTGGAAGAAGAAAGAGCATGAAATTCTCCAAGTTTCCTTACCTTTCTTGGCCTTTCTTCCTCCTTCTTCTCCCTCTCTTTGTATGCCTAAAGAAGCTCTTTGTTTTCTATATTTTGGGTAGAATAGAATCATGTGGGAAAGGGGAGAAGAATTGTAAGTTTTAAAGAGGGTTCAAGAAGCTTTTTTTCTTGAATAAAATTTCCATTTTGCCCTTTTGTAATGACATTTTCGGTTTGATTTTATTTTAGCTCTTTTTTAAGAACGATCTTCTCCATAAAAAAACTTAGGTTCCCAATTTAATAAAATGCTTTTGGAATCACTCAAATCGAAGCTAAAACTTTCTTAAACGAATCCATCAAAGTTTAGCTCACCATTGTTGGAAAAAAGTACACCGGAGGGGCTTTACCAGTCTTGGGGCTTCCCATGATTTTTAGGACCTCTGAAAACTTTGTGCAACTCAAAATTCTCGTTTAAAAAGCCCTCCTGGGTGTTTTTTCAAAATTACTCTTATTTACAAAAATGCAACTGGCCTTTTGGCACATTTTTTGAATTACTCCACTCCGGTTTCTAAGTAACTCAAGGCTCAAATCTTCATTTTTCATTATTTAAAATTTTATTTAATTTTTATTTAGCCTTGAATCACTCATCTTAGAGGATTTGCTTTTCAAACTGACTCATTACGGTGTTTTTACCATGTATCGAATGTTACAGATTTTAATTGTCCTAGGGCTTCCTATGGATTTTAAGGCCTCTAAGAACCCTGAAGAATTCAAAATTTTCATTTAAAAAGCCTTCCTATGAGTATTCTAAATTTTTTTCAAAATTACAAAAATATCATTACGTTACGTAGATGTTTTGTTAATTTTCATCTAGTTATTTTAGCCTCTGTTTCAGAGCACCTTTAGCCTCCTATTTCCATTACTTAATGTCTAAATCATTATTATAATTTTTTTAATCCTTAACTAATTCATTTCAATGGACATACTTAATGTCTAAATCATTATTATGAAAACCAAACATTACATTTCTCCCTCCTTAAATAAATTTCATCCTCAAAATTTAGATAATATACCTTATAGGAAGAGCTTTGGAAATTCTTCCTCATCCCTTATTCCATCTCCCAAGTAGCTTCCTCGAGAGATAACCCCTTCCAAACCACTTTCACCAGTGGTATCGTCTTATTTCATAGCTGCTTGAGTCTAACATCCACGATCTGATCTAGTGATACTATGTATGATTGATCATCCTGTAATTGCACATTTTCATACTCTATGACATGTGAAGGGTTAGGTTGGTACTTTTTAAGCTGGGATACATGGAATACATCATGAAATTGGCTCAGGTTTGGGGGAAGGGCAAGCTTATAGGCTACAGGTTCTACTTTATCAAGAATATGGAATAGACATATATATTTTGGACTGAGCTTTTTACTCTTAATGGATCAACCTATCCCTGTGATTGGAGATACTCTAACAAAGGCATGGTCTCTAACCTCAAACTCTAACGGCCTTTTTCATCTATCTGTATAACTTTTCTTTCTACTTTGCATTGTTAGGAGTTTCTTTCTTATGGTCTCAATTTGTCTAGAGGTTTAGTCCATTAACTCTGGGCCTATTAGGCTTCTTTTTCCTAGCTCAACCCAACACATTGGAGACCTATACTTCCTCTCATACAATGGCTTGTATGGTGCTATCTGAATACTCGCATGATAGCTATTATTATAGGCAAACTTTACTAGAGGAAAGTATGTATCCCAGTTTCTTTTCATTTCTAATACACATGCTCTCAACATGTTCTCTAAGGTTTAAATGATTCTCTCTGTCTGTCTGTCTGTCTGAGGGTGATAGGCTGTGCTAAATCTTAATCTAGTACCTAGAGCTTCCTATAATAATCTCTAGAAGTTCAAAGTGAACCTAGAATCTCTGTCTGATACTATGCTCCTAGACATACCATGTAATCTCACTGTCTCCTAAATGTACAGTTGGGCTAATTTATCTAGGGTAAATGTGGCTTTCATCGCTAAAAAGTGTGCTGACTTTGTTAATCTATCCACTATTACCCATATGGCATTATGTCCTAATGATGTCCTGGGTAAACCTATGACAAAATCTATAGCTACACCATCCCATTTCTACTCTGGGATATCTAGGGGCTAAAGTAACCTAATTAGCTTCTGATGTTCTATTTTGACTTTCTGACATACTAGATATCAGGAGACATATTTTGCTATGTCTGTTTTCATCCCAAACCACCAAAATATCATTTTCAAATCATGATACATTTTATTACTGTCTAGATGAATGGTGCATTTACTTTTGTTTGCCTCATCTAATATTCTCTCTGTAATGTCATCATTTCTAGGCACATACAGCCTCTCCCTCTCCCTATATCTCACTATGTCATTCTTAGACAAATTAAACTCTTGAGTATTGCCCTAGGCTATCTGAGATCTAATCTTTCTTATCTACTCATATGTTTGCTAGGCCTCTCTTATTTGGTCCCTCAGGTCATTCTCTATCTGGGTTTCACTCATTAACAACTTCTCTAAATGCACCTCACATGAGAGATTCATATCCCTAAACCTCTCAATCAACTTCCGCTCTTTAATTATCATCCAGGCCATATGTATGGATTTTCTACTGAGGGCATCAGCTACCATAGTAGCCTTACCAAGATGATATTTCAGTATGAAATTATAATCTTTTAAAAAATTTTAACCATCTCTTCTGTCTCATGTTTAATTCTTTCTATTCAAATAAATATTTAAAGCTCTTATGCTCACTGTAAATTTCTATGGTTGCCACATACAAGCAGTGTCTCCATATTTTCAGAGCAAAAACCACTGCAGCTAGCTCTAAATTGTGTGTGGGGTAATTCTCTTCATGAGGCTTTGACTTTATAGTGGCATAAGCTACCATTTGGCTTTTTTGCATAAGCACACATCCTAATCTTTTCTTAAAGGCATCATTATAGACTACGAAAGTCTCTCTTAGGTTAGGAAATAATAAAACTGAGGCCTTGGTTAACTTATGTTTCAATTCTTGGAAACACTTCTTACATTTCTCATCCTACACAAACGACGTATTTTTTCTAGTAAGCCTAGTCAGTGGCATTACTATCTGAAAAAAACCCTGAATAAACTTCCTATAATAACTTGCTAAACCTAGAAAGCTCCTAATCTCTATCACTATCTTAGGTCTCTCCCACTATAATACTGCCTCTACCTTATGAGGATCTATTGTGACCCTTGCCATAACACATTTTTTCTAATAAGCCTAATCAATGGCATTGCTATCTGAGAAAAACCTTGAATGAACCTCCTGTAATAACCTGTTAAACCTAAGAAGCTCCTAATCTCTGTCACTATCTTAGGTCTCTCCCACTGTAGTATTGCCTTTACCTTATGAGGATCTACTACAACCCTTGCCATGACACATTTTTTCTAGTAAGCCTAGTCAGTGGCATTGCTATTTGAGAAAAATCTTGAATGAACCTCCTGTAATAACCTGCTAAACTTAAGAAGCTCCTGATCTCTATCACTATCCTAGGTATCTCCCACTATAATACTACCTCTACCTTATGAGGATCTACTATGACCCCTGCCAGGGAGATCACATGGCCTAGGAATTGAACTTCAGTGAGCCAAAACTCACATTTACTAAGTTTAGCATACAATTGTCTCTCTCCTAGGGTCTCTAGGGCTAATCGAAGGTGTTATTCATGTTCTTCCTTACTCTTGGAATAAATGAGAATGTCATCTATGAAGACAACTACAAACCTATCTAGGTATGGTCTAAACACTCTATTCATGTAATCTATGAACACTACAAGTGCATTTGTTAACCCGAAGAGCATAACTAAAAACTCATAATGTCCGTATCTAGTCTTAGATACTGTCTTAGAAATATCTTCAACCTTAATCCTAAGCTGATGATATCCTAACTTGAGGTCTATCTTAGAAAACGTCGACGCTCCTACTTACTAGTCTAAGAGGTTATCTATGCGAGAAATATGGTATTTATTCTTAATAGTTAACTTATTGAGCTCCTTGTAATCTATACACAATTTAAGACTCTTGTCTTTCTTCTTTATGAATAAGACTGAAGCTCCCCACGGTAAGACACTAGCCTAATGAAACCTTTTTTAAAAGCTCTTTTATCTATTTCTTAAGTTCAGCTAGCTCGGTGGGAGCCATTCTATACTGGGCCTTAAACACTAGACCCACCCCAGGTACAATGTTTATAGGAACTTCAACCTCCTTCTCTAGGGGTAGTCCGCTAATCTCTTTAGGGAACACTTCTAGGAACTTTCTTACTATTGGAGTTTCCTTTATACCCTCTTCTATCTCAGTCTGAACTGAAAAGAAAACTAGGTATCCTTGACAACCATGCTATAGAGACCTCATAGCTTAGGAGGTAGTCATAACAGATAGCTTAGTCCTCGTACTAGGCACAATCCCACATTCAGGTAAAGTAATACATTTATAGGACCAATCAAGTGTGGCATTATTTACAAACATCTAATTCATACTGATAATCAAATCAATGTCAATAAGGGGTCAAATCAAGGGTAGTATAGTAATGATTAAACTAAACCACACAATTCAAACAAGCATGAGAGGTAATGGCTCTAATTCCTATGAGGGTAGATATATGAAAGTCATATGGTAGTGTATGCATACCTAGACCCAACCTTCTAGCACAGTCATATGATATGAAAGAGTGGCTTATACCCAAATCAAATAAAGCAATCACAAAAAAATCATTAATCTTTATAGTACCTTGGATCAGACTTAGGGATCGGCTAGCCTCCTACTGTGTGAGGGTGATAAGCATGATTTTTATACACTTTAATCCTCTTAACTTAGGCATTTTGATGATGGAATATGGTCTTAAGGGTTTAATTAGATACAATTTGATTTCATCAGCCACTTATGCACTTTCTGAATTAATTGGCAAAATTATTGAGTTTTGATGCATGAAATTCTTTTAAATAATTTTGTGGATAATTCTATTGAATATTTTTCATTCCTTTGTGCAGAATTTTTGATGGGCAAATAGCTTGAATGAGAATTTGGGTTAAAGAAGAGAAAGGAATGATTAAAGAACCATACTTGAGTAGCCTTTCACTCAACATCAACACACATGCATGGAGGAAGAAGCCACGTCACATGAGCTGTTGATGCAAGAGGAGTCTCGAGTTTCACGTGAGCAGAGTAAGATAAAAGATGCATGGAGAGAAGGCTCAAGCTGAAGGGACTCACATATATAAAAGCAAATGATGTGGAAGAGCTTGGGTTGAAGATAAAGCCATGAGCTTGAGTTAAAGGAAGAAACATGTAGCACTTTGCAGTAAATGCATGAAAGGAAAACAGAGTACAAGCCACGAGTTTTACAAGAATGAAGAGAAGAGCATGAGTTCAGTTAGCTACTTAAAGAGAGGATGGAATAGAGATTTACGTGTGAAACAATGGGCTAAAGCTAAGAGAGCTGGATAAAGTATGGAATGAGCTGGGAGAACTAGCTACGAGTTAAAAGAAGGAGCTAGAAGAGAAGTTGAGTTGGAGAATATAATTAAAGCTAAGCAAGTTTTGGAAGCTGAGAACAAAAGCATTATGAAGCAACACGTAAGAAGCACATGAATTTTAAATAAAGCAACTACATAGGACGTGAAAAACAAGCTGGGAAGAACTCACATATTTGCTACGTTCTGGATTGAAGAAGAAGCAGCCTCTGTTTGAGGAACACGAAAGAGCTGCAGTTTCAATGTGAAGAGATGAGAAACGAAAAGCCATAAGTTAATGAGTAGAAAAACACACACAGATGCAAAAATCATTTACTCGTGCAGCAGCCATAGTTTAGTAGTAGAGACAGAGAGCTAAATCACCTGGGAAGCAACAAATGTTCAGCTCACATGGCACAGGCAGAACGCATGCAGAAGCAACTCACAAACTCAAGCAGAAATGAAGGAAATAGGGGATGTGGGTTCTGGTTTGAATGGAAAGTGAGGCCACAAGCTGAGAAACTGGAGTTTCTTGGTTCTAACGTGGAGAAGGAACAAAACAGAACCATCCACGTAGCATGCAGCGAGTTGGAGTTCCACGAGATCCTCACTCGAGCTTGGGAAGAGAAGAAGTGTAGAACAAAGCATGAAGCAACGAGCTGAGCACGTGAGATGTTAATGAATCATGAGCTGGAACTTGGCTACAGAATTACGTGGATTAATGAAGCAAGCTGGGGAATTAGTGAGCTGGGAGAGTAAAACGTGACTAACGTATGGAAAAGGAGGAGCTGAGGGGGACGTGATTAATAACTATATAAAAAGGGACACTGAAGCATGAAAGAGAAAAAGCTGTGGTTTCCGAATTGAGGGAGGAGACGTAAAAACAAAATAGGGTTCAAGCAAGAGGCGGCTGGACGTGCAGAACGCGAAATCTCCATGGCAACTCAATTCATCAATTCTCCTCCGATTAGAATCTCCATGGCAGCTTGAATCATCCATGGTGGTTAGCTGAAGTTTGGAAACTCCCATATGCAGATTTGAGCCCTATATTTTCTCACCAAATTGGATAAACACTCTTTGCTATATCTTTTAATTCCAGCATTAAATCTTTTATTAATTTGACTAGGTCTAGTTGATTGATTTAGGAACTTAATTGCTGAAAATTATTGGATTGATTTGTTTTATGAATTGAATATAATTTGATTTTGGAATTTTAATTGTGATCGTCGCATGTTTGTAAAAATTCCAAAAGTAGTGCTATGCAAATCACTTTTAAATTCCTCTTGATTTTTGGCTAATTGATACAATGGTTATTGGATCAAGTGGCTGGAACTTTTGTGCGATTAAGTATTTGAGGAATTAATTGATCTAATTGGCTAATTAGTATCTTAAGTGGATTGTGCAGTAGATTCTATTAATCAATTAAGATTGATTAAAGTGTGTTCTTGTTCTTAATTCAATTAATTAGTTATTCAAGATTTCTTGTGGTTACAAATTCCTTGAATAATTAATGAATTGAACCTTAGATGGTTATTCAAGAATCTTTATAGGAAATACACTAAAGAGCAAGGAATTAATTCCAAATTTGGTAAACTAAACCAAGGGCAAGGATAATTGAATTCTAGGGAGTCCAATGCAAGGCTAGCTACCATATTTTCTTAACTGTTCACCTCATTTAGTTTTTAAGTTTTTAATTTTTTGTCAATTAAATTTAGTCTAATTAAATTCTAGTACTTCAAACCCCCAAAACAAGTTTCAATTAGCAATACTTAGAATACCCCTTTCATAAATAAATTGAGGTATAAACTCCAAGGGAGATGACCTAGGTTGCATCATTAACTACAAAATTTATTTTGCTTCCTAGTTTTATTTGAGATTGCGCGACACAATCGTCAAATTTGGCACTGTTGCCGGGGAGTTTAGTTTCTTATTTGTTTGGAAGGCTTTCTTAGTTTTTTTTTTGCCCTGTTTTTGCTTTGCTTTTGTCCTATTTTCTCTTGTTTTGAATTTGGATTTGGATCATTCAATTGCTTAATTTGATTTTGCTGCTTGCTGGAATTTTTGTTTGAAGTATCCAGAAAATTCTCAAACTTTGTTTTCCAAAGTTTTTTGGGTATTTTAAGCAAAAATAATAGCATAGCTATTAGGTACATCATTTGTTGGCCAAATTCCAACGTTTTAAGCACTTTTTCTAATTTTTTAGGATTTTTCTAATTTTTCTAGATTTATTGTTTTAATTTTTCTTTGTTGATTTCTTATGTTTCTTTTTAGTTTTTGCTTGTCTAATTGGTTTATGACAAAGAGCTCTGGTGAAAAATCAATTGATTTGGATCTGGAAATCGAAAAGACCTTTAGAAGACAAGTAAGGATTAAGAAGAATAAAGAAAGTGTAGGAATTAGTAGTTCTGTTTCTTTTGCTTTTGATTATGTGCAAGGAGTTGATTGTGTACTTCAATTTGCTGGTGATAATATGGCTGAACAAGATCATATGAATGCTAACATGAATATGCATGTTCAGGCTAACTTGAATGCAAATGCCAATGTAAATGATAACATGCATGCCAGAACCATTAGAGAATTGACAGCTCCTAATGTGCATTATGAAAATCTTTGTATACAATATCCAGAATTAGATGCAAATTTTGAGCTTAAATCTGGTTTGATTCACTTACTTCCTAAATTTCATGGACTTGCAAGAAACGACCCTCACAAACATCTAAAGGAATTTCACGTTGTTTGCTCTATAATGAAGCCACAGGGAGTTTCAGGGGAACAAATTAAGCTCAGAGCGTTTCCTTTTTCCTTGGATGGTTTAGCTAAAGACTGGTTGTACTATTTACCTCCTGGTGCCATTACTTCTTGGGACCAACTGAAGAGGCTATTTTTGGATAAATTCTTTCCTGCGTCTCGCACTGCATCAATAAGGAAGGAAATATGTGGGATCAAACAGAATAGTGGAGAAACTTTATATGAGTATTGGGAAAGATTTAAGAGGTTGTTGGCTAGTTGTCCTCACCATTAAATCTCTGATCAGTTACTTATTCAGTACTTCTATGAGGGGCTATTGAACATGGATAGACATATGATTGATGCTACCTCTGGCGGAGCCTTAGGTGATTTGACACCTACAAGGGCTTGGCAGTTGATTGATAAGATGGCTCAGAATGCTTAGCAGTTTAGATCCAGATCAATGCAAATAGTAAGAGGAGTCAATGAATTGTATGCTCCAGACTATGGTCAGAGACTTGAGAGCAAGATTGATGTAATGTCTTCTGTGCTCCAGCGACTTGCTTTAGATCGACAACAGTCGCAGTCATCCTCTACACCCTCTCAGACTTGTGCACCACAGTCCTACTCCACTCAGACACATTCTTATCCACAGTGCTATGCACCTGGGTAGACATCTACCTCTACTACCTTGGTGGGACCCCTATGTGATATATGCTGTTTGGCCACATATGCTACTGATCAGTGCCCTATGTTAGATGATAGAGTATAGACTTGTGCTAGGATGTTTCCAGTTAGGCCAATGCAACAAGGGCAGTAAAAATATGATCCCTATTCTAATACGTACAATCCAGGATGGAGGGATCACCCCAACCTGAGATATGGGGGAGGGCAACAGCAAAATAGATATAATATTGCAGGACCCAGTGCATAGTCTTCCCAACCTATTAGGTAATCAGTTCCTATATAAGAGGAACCAAAGAAAGGGGATAATATGGGGGACTTGATGAAGCATCTTATGGAGAGTAATGCAAAACTCACACAAGTGGTGCAAAATTTAGAAAGGAGGGTTGATACTCAGTTAGGCCAATTTGCCACTTCTCTCAATGAGATAAAAAGCCAAGGGTCAGGCCAGTTACCTTGTCAGACAATTGTCAATCCAAGGAATAGTAGCAATGTTAGTGCTATCACTCTTAGGAGTGGGAGAGAGGTTCAGGGATCCTTAGATATCATTACCATGGATAAGCTGGCGTCATCAAAAACACACGTCACACCAAATGAACCTAACAAAGAAGAGGAGCCAAAGAAGATCTTACCTTTCCCACATAGACCTACCTTGGGAAAGAGGCAAACTGAAGCAAATATGGAAAAAGAAATTCTTGAGACTTTCAAGAAGGTTGAGGTTAACATACCATTGTTGGAGGCAATCAAGACTATTCCTAAATATGCCAAGTTTCTCAAGGAAATATGTACCAACAAGAGGCGTATAAGAGGGAATGAAAAAGTAAATTTTGGCAAGAATGTTTCAGCACTCATACAACCAACAATGCCCACTAAGTGTCAAGATCCAGGCACTTTTACAATCCCATGCACTATTGGGAATTTTGAGTTTTCTGATGCTTTGATTGATCTTGGTGCTACTATAAATGTTATGCCTAAATTTGTTTATTTATCTTTGCAAATAGGAGAGCTGAAACCTATCGGAGTGGTTGTGCAACTGGCAAATAGGAGCATTGCCTATCCTTCAAGAGTGTTGGAGGATGTTCTGGTTAAGGTAAAGGACTTGATTTTTCCAGCTGATTTTTATGTCCTTAATATGGAGGATGATAGATATAGACCTAGTGGACATGCCCCACTCATCTTAGGTAGACCTTTCTTAAAAACTGCAAAGACAATTATAAATGTGCATGAGGGTACTCTTCAAATGGAGTTTGCTGGCAATGTGATACAATTTAATATATTTGATGCCATGAAACATCCCTGTGATGATAACTCTATTTTCAATGTCAGCCTGATTGATATGCTAGTTGATAATGCTAGTGCTGATTTTAGGGATAGTTTATTGACTGACTCCTGTGATATTGCTGATCTTGATGATTCTCTAAGACATAATTGTGATGACTCTCAGTCTTGTACTATATGTAGAGAAATCGATGAATTTTTGAGCTTATATGATGATATTAACTCTAAGGAATCTATTGCTTATCAGATTGATTCTATTTCATCTAGAACCTCTGTTGATTTCACTGGTCTTGTTGATCTTTTTGGTACTGATGATTCTTTGCATGTTGATATGGATAGTTTAGGGAATCATGATGTTAATATTCACTTAACTGTTGATTTTTTTTATTCTTCCCATACTACTGATATTCCCAAAGCTGGGAAAGTTGTTTCTTCTGTCTGTGAGTTGTCTGAACAGGTATTTGGCATGAAAGAGATTGAAATCAAACAACTCATATTGTCAGTTGAGCAAGCTCCCACCTTAGAGCTCAAACCGCTGTCAGACAATCTCAAGTATACCTATTTGGAGAAAGATGAGAAGCTTCTAGTGATTGTAGCTAGTGACATCACTCCAGAAGAGGAAGAGAAGCTTCTAGCGGTCTTAAAGAGGAGAAGACAAGCAATAGGGTAGACCTTGACTGACATACCTGGCATTAGCCCTAATACATGCATGCATAGAATTCTGTTGGAAGATGGGGCAAAGCCAGTACGGCAACCTCAAAGGTGACTAAACCCACTTATTTTGGATGTGGTTAAAAAGGAAGTTTCTAAACTTTTATCTACTAGTATTATATATCCTATTTCTGATAGTCAGTGGGTTAGTCCTGTGCAGGTGGTTCCAAAGAAATCAGGGATCACAGTTGCCCAGAATGAGAATAATGAATTGGTTCCCACCCGTGTACAAAACAGTTGGAGGGTCTGCATTGACTATAGAAGGCTTAATTTAGTCACTAGAAAAGATCATTACTGTAACGATCCTAACTTTCAATTATAGTAATTAAGGTTAAGTATATGATTAATAATCATATATCAAGGTTTGAAGTCATTAAAATTAATTACATCGGGAACAAGTGAGGAAATTTGAAACCTTAATGTTGCTAGGGTCATTAGCTAGACAACCACAATTAATCGAACGCATGAGTGAATTTAATTATTAATTAGGAGCCTTTGATTCTCCCATCCATCATTTCCAACTCATAAAATCCTCTTACAAGTGTTTCTAAATCATTCCTTAGCATTACTTTAAGAGAAACTAAGTTTTCTAGGTGAATATGAGAATTAGAGCACTTTCGCCGCGGCTAAATTCACTTGCGCCGCGGCCAATTACTCTCGGTTCAACTCCTTACGCCTTCACAAGTTTTTCACATTTAGCCGCAGCCAAATACCCCTTTCGCCGCGGCCAAATACCCTCTAGAACACCCCCAAATCTGCCTCTCAGACTTAGCCATGGCTAACATCACTATTTGCCGCGGCCAATTGCTCTCTGTTTTCTTCCCTGGCAGATTCGCCACATTTGGCCGAGGCCAATTAAATGTTGGCCGCGGCCAATTCTTCTCTGTTACCATTTGGCCTAGGCCAATTAAATGTTGGTCGCGGCCAATTCCCTTCTGTTCCTACAACTCCCAAGATTTCATCTTATGCTCTCCACTTTCCCTCCAATATCACTTTAGGGCCATTCTACCTTAATTTATGCAACTTTAGTGGTAATTATGTACCTTAATTATCCAACTAATCTATCATTACCCTTTTAGCATTTAGATGTGGATTTTCCTACTCATCTATAGGATTTTACATCAACAAATTATAAATCTCCCACAATGGTCATTCAATCATATTTCATTGGGTATTTCTTGCGTTAATAGTCAAGTGTATAAGGAACATATCATGGGATTACATTCGATGTTAACAAAATACAACTTCTACACTTGGCAATTCATGATGCAATGCAACAATGGTACAAAACTTGTAAACTAGTTACATTACATTTTGTCAAAGCTCCTAAACCTATGTGCTACCAAACCATTTAATGATCTTCCATTAATTTTCTCCTTGCCACTAAGAGGTCCGGTCCCTGAAAATGTTAGCCCATAACGGGGTGAGATATACAATCTCAGTAACAAAAGGGCGGATTCCATATACATGTACAAGTCAATCAATCCAATGCAATTTCATGTCATCAATATCAGAATCATCAATTTAATTCACAAATGAACTAGTTGAACTACCAATGACTACTGTCCCATACCAGCAATCATACACATGTTAATGGCCAATAACACCGGGAGAGGTCCGTCCACGGCACCTACTCCATAATGAGCACAACCAGGGCTCAGTGCATCGGGGTCTGATCACAACCCAGTGCCCGATCAAAGCACATGCACGGGTGGTAGCCGCACCACAGCTCCACCATGGACTCACAAGGTCCAATTACAATAACAATCAAGTAGTCAACCAGACATTTAGCATTTCAAAATCAAGCATGTATAACAAATAGCAGATTAACATGAGCATGTACATGGAATTAGAAAAATAACCCCAGTTACCTCAATGAAGCCAATTACTCATCCTCTAGCTACCATCAAATCCAAATGCACATCAAGCCTAACATAAGCATAATCATCAATATTTAACTACCATTAGTAAAGAATTTCCCTATCCACAGATTAATCTTAACAAGAGTACGTTAAGAACTTCTTACCCAAGCTTCCTAAGGGTCAATTGCACCAATTCAAGGTCAAGCCATCAAAGCTTACAATAGTTCACCCCCCATATTTTCCATTTTCGCACATACATAAGCCATGCACCAAAAGTCAGTCCAAATGATGGGAATTCAATATATATGCCATATAAGAGAAGTGGGATCACTTACCCATATACCTAAGGGGTCAAATGGACTGAGGTGAGCCTCAACTACCAAGAACACACCATGGGAAATTCCAAAATTCGGATTTCAGTCATCAAGCCCAGAAAATTCAGTTTTTCACCTCCCTCTCCTTGTAATTTCGCACAATAGCAGAACCCATTATGAAAATCAATCCTTGGGGATATTTTCCAGCAAAATAATACACAAAATGAGAGGGAAATACTTACCCAATCACCCCTCTAGCTTTTAACTCCGAAAATCTTCCAAGGGAACCCCAAAACACCAAGTTCAGATTTGAAAGGAGATGAAAATGCCCAAAACTAAAAATTAATCGAACCAAAATGAAGAGGAGGATGAGAGGGACATGTTTTGTATAGATTACCTTGGCCAAATCTTCCTATAGAAGTGAGGAATGGTGGAGGAATGCTGAAAAACCCTAGCCCCTCTTCTCAAGTGCGAAAATGGCCTTCTAAGTCTGCAGAACATGAATTCCTTGGCAGCCAAATGGGTGGAGAGAAGGCTTCTTAGGGTTTTAGTGAGGATGGGCTGGTCCAATGGGCCCATTATTTCAAGTAGGCTGGTGTTAAATGAGATGGGCTGCAGAAAATTTAAGGCTAGATGTGGGATGTGCTGACCCAATGGCCTAATTCATTGTGGGTTCAGATTTTCCATTCTTGTTGGGCCTTATTTCATGAGTTGAGTTGCAGAAATTTGATTGGGCTAGGCCAAATTCCAAGAGCCAATCCAACTTGGGTCTGCATAATATGCATTGGGCCAACTATAAGGCCTTATGTAAATTGGGTCTTGGGCCTCCATCTCATTAAATCAGATTGGGCTAGTACTAAATGATCTCCCTTGGCCCAAATCTCATGATAAGGAGTTGGGCTTACACCCAAAATCATTGGGCCTCCATAAATCCTTACCCATGGCTTATTTAAATTGATTCTGGGCCCAAATTAAGTTTTAACCCAAATGAAATCTTGAACCTAATTATCTCTCTATAAATTCTCGTTCATATTGCTTACCCAATTATTCCATAATAATTATCCTTAATTAGTCCAAATACATTATTAACACCTTAATTAATTTTAGGGTGTTACAATTACCCCCTCTCTTTTATTGATCAGATGCTTGAGTATTTAACTGAAAAATCTCACTACTGTTTTCTGGATGGATTTTCAGGGTATTTCCAGATATGCATAGCTCGAAGGATCAAGAGAAGACGACATTCACATGCCCATTTAGAACATATGCCTACAAATGCATGCCTTTTGGTCTTTGCAATGCCCCTGGAACTTTCCAACGGTGCATGGTTTCTATTTTTAATGATTTCCTAGAACACTGTATAGAAATTTTTATGGATGACTTCACTGTATATGGGAACTCCTTTGATGATTGCTTGTGTAGCCTGGATAGAGTCCTAGCTAGATGCATAGAGAAGAACCTTCTACTTAATTTTGAAAAATGTCATTTTATGGTTCGAAAAGGCATTGTATCGGGTCATATTATATCTGAACAGGGCATACAGGTTGATAAAGCTAAGATAGATGTTATTACTTCTCTACCATACCAGACATGTGTTCGGGAGGTCCAATCTTTTCTAGGTCATGCAGGT
Source organism: Erythrophleum ivorense (assembly GCA_026724425.1). Classification (NCBI taxonomy): domain Eukaryota; kingdom Viridiplantae; phylum Streptophyta; class Magnoliopsida; order Fabales; family Fabaceae; genus Erythrophleum; species Erythrophleum ivorense. The sequence goes on from JAIUCV010000008.1 coordinate 29,925,617, forward strand.
TTCTATAGAAGATTCATTCAAAATTTTAGTAAAATTGCTTTGCCATTGTCTAAGCTGTTACAAAAGGACATTGATTTCCATTTTGATGATGCATGTAAAACAGCTTTTGATGATCTTAAGAAATGCTTGACTTTCCCACCCATTATTCAACCCCCTGATTGGAACCTTCCATTCGAACTTTTATGTGACGCATCTAATTTTGCTGTAGGTGCAGTTTTGAGCCAGAGAGTGAATAAAAGGTCTTATGTGATTGATTATGCATCCAAGACTCTGGATGGGGCCCAAGCAAATTATACAACCACAGAAAAGGAGTTTCTTGCTATTGTTTTTGCTTTGGATAAATTTAGATCTTATTTGCTTGATACTAAAGTCATTGTTTTTACTGATTATGCAGCCTTGAAGTACTTGCTGAAGAAGCCTGATGCAAAGCCAAGATTGATCAGATGGATGCTTCTACTTCAAGAATTTGATATTGACATCCGCGATAAAAGTAGAGCTAAAAACTTGGTGGCAGATCACTTGAGCAGAATTGAGGCTCAAAAGGTAAATTGCTTACCCATTGATGATGATTTCCTTGATAAGCATTTGTGTGTTGTGCATAGTTCCTACCCATGGTATGCAGATTTAGTAAATTATCTAGCTGTTTTTGAACTGCCTGTTGATTTGAATAAACATCAGTTGAATAAGTTTAGGAGTGAAGCTAGGTATTATATTTGGGATGATCCATACTTATGGAGACTATGTAGTGACCAAGTGATTAGACATTGTATACCTACTATAGAATTTGATTCTATTTTGAATTTCTGTCACACACTTGCATGCAGAGGTCATTTTAGTCCAAAACGCACAGCTAGGAAGGTTCTAAATAGTGAATTGTATTGGCCTACTTTGTTTCGTGATGCCTTGGCTTTTTGTAAAAGATGTGCCAGGTGTCAACAAACAGGTAGCATATCTAGGAGAAATGAAATGCCACAACATCCCATTTTGTTTTGTGAAGTTTTTGATGTGTGGGGCATTGACTTTATGGGACCTTTTCCAACTTCTTTTGGATTTTCATACATCTTATTGGTTGTTGATTATGTTTTGAAGTGGGTGGAAGCAAAACCCACTATGACTGATGATTCTTCTGTGGTTGTAGAGTTTGTTCGCTTTCACATTTTCTGCAGGTTTGGTATCCCCAGAGCTATAATCAGTGACCAGGGCACTCATTTTTGTAACCGGAGTATGCATAGCTTGCTTAGCAAGTATAGTGTTGTGCATAAAGTAGCTACTCCATACCATCCTCAAACAAATGGCCAGGCAGAAATTTCTAACCGAGAGGTGAAGCAAATTTTGGGAAAAATAGTGCAGCCAAATAGGACAGATTGGAGCAAGAGGCTCGATGATGCACTTTAGGCCTCTAGACTCCTATTGGCATGTCATCCTATCGGCTGGTATTTAGAAAAGCGTGTCACTTACCAGTAGAAGTGGAGCACAAAGCTTACTAGGCTGTAAAGAAATGTAATTTGGATTTGAATGGAGTGGGATCTCACAGGAAATTCCAACTCCAACAGCTTGAAGAAATCAGATTGGAAGCCTATGACAATGCAAGAATCTACAAAGAAAAGACAAAGGCATTCCATGACAAGATGATTGCAAGGAAATAGTTTGCCGTCGGCCAAAAAGTTCTACTTTATAAATCTCGCTTAAAGCTTATGCCAGGTAAACTTTGTTCTAAATGGAAAGGTCCTTACATAGTTTCTGATGTATTCCCTTTTGGTGCAGTTGAGCTTCAGGATGAGCAGACGGGAGCTAAATTTAAAGTTAATGGACATCGGCTTAAGCACTTTCACGAAGGAGCTCTAAGCGATGACAAGGAGGAGCTCCAGCTTCATAATCCACCATAATACCCGCTTGTACTCTTTCCCTTTCCCCTTTTCTATTATGTTATCTCTATCTGTTTACTAGATTGTGTGTTGGCATTGAGGACAATGCAATGTTTAAGTGTGGGGGGGATACAAATAAATTTTTTGTTTTGTTTTGTTTTGGTTAATTGATTTTTCTAGTTCTAGGCTTTTAGTCTCGCTTTTAGAGTGTTGAAGTTTTGTGTTATTTTTCAGTTTTTAAAAAAAAACTATGCTTTTGTGGAAGTTGCTAGTATTAAGGGGATCATAGCTTTGATATATCTTGATTTGATAGGGAATTGACCTTGTGTTGAGAATGCAAGTTAAGTGGCAATTAGCTTGTTTAATGGAATTTGATGATGGTCAATTTACCCTGTGAGATGTTTGAACCTATCGTTTATTCATTTCTAGTGTGTATCCCCTATCTTGCTTTTACTCTAGAACTTAGCTTGAATCTTATTCAAGGCCATATTTATTCATTTGCCATGCATGAAAATGATTAAGGCATTCATTGCTGTTTTGTTTTAGCTAGAGCCAAAAAGCTATCCTACATGTGTTCAATCCATTTGTTCTTCCCCTTTTGAGCCATATATATGTTTCCCTTTTACCCTTTTAGCCATAAAAACCAAACAAATGGATATTCTTCCTACCTTGATCTGGATGCTTTCAATTATTAAGAGCATTATATCTTGTTAAGGTGGATGAAGGTGCATTTTCCATATCATTTATAGGCCAGTTGTTTGTTGTTTTTTATGAAAATATTCCAAAAAAAAAAGAAAAGCATTTGAAAAAAAAATGAAAAAAAAAAGAAAGAAAGAAGGAAAAAAAAGAGAAAAGAAGAAAAAGGAAAGAAAAGTTATTCTTTTAGTGCATATCTTTTGGTTTGTCGTAATTAAGGCCTTCAGATACACTTGCATTCCATCCTTATTCTTATTTTAAATGCTCTTGATCATTTTTGGCATCCAAATTTGCTTCTTGAATTTCCTTCATTTTTTTTTTGTTTTCCACTTGTTTCATGCCTTAGCCACATTACAACCATAATAAAGACCTTCTGATTCATTCATTGGCATTTGATTTTGGTGGTGGAAATGCAGATGATTGCCAAGCTTATGGTAGTAAGGTTGGGTAGAATGGAATTTGAGAGTAAACACTTCACCCTAAACACTAAAAAGTAGAGTGATAAACACTAATCCAAGTGAGGGACTTTCATTGCATTTCATTTTTTGATTAAGTGTATTGCCATGGTACTTGTTGCATTGATGCAAGTGATATAACTTGGAGAATTAAGTTATTGATTTGCTTTGAGCTTCCTTGTGCTAAGTGACCTACACAACTCCATCTTCCTTAATTTCCTTTCCATGATTTCTTTCTTGAAGCTTTAGTCTTCTTTTGCCCAGGAGTGCAAAGGTTTAAGGGTGGGGGAATTTGATAAGCATGATTTTTATACACTTTAATCCTCTTAACTTAGGCATTTTGATGATGGAATATGGTCTTAAGGGTTTAATTAGATACAATTTGATTTCATCAGCCACTTATGCACTTTTTGAATTAATTGGCAAAATTATTGAGTTTTGATGCATGAAATTCTTTTAAATAATTTTGTGGATAATTCTATTGAATATTTTCCACTCTTTTGTGCAGAATTTTTGATGGGCAAATAGCTTGAATGAGAATTTGGGTTAAAGAAGAGAAAGGAATGATTAAAGAACCATACTTGAGTAGCCTTTCACTCAACATCAACACACATGCATGGAGGAAGAAGCCACTTCACATGAGCTGTTGATGCAAAAGGAGTCTCAAGTTTCACGTGAGCAAAGCAAGACAAAAGATGCATGGAGAGAAGGCTCAAGCTGAAGGGACTCACATATATAAAAGCAAATGATGTGGAAGAGCTTGGGTTGAAGATAAAGCCATGAGCTTGAGTTAAAGGAAGAAACATGTAGCACTTTGCAGTAAATGCATGAAAGGAAAACAGAGTACAAGCCACGAGTTTTACAAGAATGAAGAGAAGAGCACGAGTTCAGCTAGCTACTTGAAGAGAGGATGGAATGGAGATTTACGTGAGAAACAATGGGCTGAAGCTAAGAGAGCTAGATAGAGTATGGAATGAGCTAGGAGAACTAGCTACGAGTTAAAAGAAAGAGCTAGAAGAAAAGTTGAGCTGGAGAATATAATTAAAGCTAAGCAAGTTTTGGAAGCTGAGAACAAAAGCATTATGAAGCAATACGTAAGAAGCACGTGAATTTTAAACAAAGCAGCTGCATAGGACGTGAAAAACAAGCTAGGAAGAACTCACGTGTTTGCTACGTTCTGGATTGAAGAAGAAGCAGCCTCTGTTTGAGGAACATGAAAGAGCTACAGTTTCAACGTGAAGAGCTGAGAAACGAAGAGACACAAGTTAATGAGCAGAAAAACACACACAGATGCAAAAATCATTTACTCGTGCAGCAACCACAGTTTAGTAGTAGAAATAGATAGCTAAATCGCATGGGAAGCAACAAATGTTTAGCTCACATGGCACAGGCAAAATGCATGCAGAAGCAGCTCACAAACTCGAGCATAAATGAAGGAAACAGGGGATGTGGGTTCTGGTTTGAATGGAAAGTGAGGCCACAAGCTGAGAAGCCGGAGTTTCTTGGTTCTAACATGGAGAAGGAGCAGAACAGAACCATCCACATAGCATGCAGCGAGTCGGAGTTCCACGAGATCTTCACTCGAGCTTGGGAAGAGAAGAAGCACAGAACAGAGCATGAAGTAACGAGCTGAGCACATGAGATGTTAATGAATCATAAGCTGGAACTTGGCTATGAAATTACATGGATTAATGAAGCAAGCTGGAGAATTAGTGAGCTGGGAGAGTAAAACATGACTAATGCATGGAAAAGGAGGAGCTAAGGGGCACGTGATTAATAACTATATAAAAAGGGGCGCTGAAGCATGCGAGAGAAAAAGCTATGGTTTCCAAATTGAGGGAGGAGACGTAAAAACAAAATAAGGTTCAAGCAAGAGGCGGCTGGACGTGCAGAACGTGAAATCTCCATGGCAGCTCAATTCATCAATTCTCCTCCGATTAAAATCTCCATGGCAGCTTGAATCATCCATGGTGGTTAGCTGAAGTTTGGAAACTCCCAGATACAGATTTGAACCCCATATTTTCTCACCAAATTGGATAAACACTCTTTGCTATATCTTTTAATTCCAGCATGAAATCTTTTATTAATTTGACTAGGTCTAGTTGATTGATTTAGGAATTTAATTGTGATCGTCGCATGTTTGTAAAAATTCCAAAAGTAGTGCTATGTAAATCACTTTTAAATTCCTCTTGATTTTTGGCTAATTGATACAATGGTTATTGGATCAAGTGGTTGGAACTTTTGTGCGATTATGTATTTGAGGAATTAATTGATCTAATTGGCTAATTGGTATCTTAAGTGGATTGTGCAGTAGATTCTATTAATCAATTAAGATTGGTTAAAGTGTGTTCTTGTTCTTAATTCAATTAATTAGTTATTCAAAGTTTCTTGTGGTTGCAAATTCCTTGAATAATTAATGAATTGAACCTTGGATGGTTATTCAAGAATATTTATAGGGAATACACTAAAGGGCAAGGAATTAATTCCAAATTTGGTAAACTAAACCAAGGGCAAGGATAATTGAATTCTAGGGAGTCCAATGGAAGGCTAGCTACCATATTTTCTTAACTGTTCACCTCATTTAGTTTTTAAGTTTTTGATTTTTTGTCAGTTAAATTTAGTCCAATTAAATTCTAGTACTTCAAACCCCCAAAATAAGTTTGAATTAGCAATACTTAGAATACCCCTTTCATAAATAAATTGAGGCATAAACTCCAAGGGAGATGACCTAGGTTGCGTCATTAACTACAAAATTTATTTTGCTTCCTAGTTTTATTTGAGATTGCATGACATAATCGTCAGAGGGCAAAGACTCTACCTTGGGTCTGAGGTCTGGGTACAGGAGCCATCTCCCTCTATTAGATAATCTGCTAGGGAGCCTGAGTGCAGTCTCTTGCAATGTGCCTTAGCATACCACATCTATAACATACATTCTGCCCTGTGTAACATGATTTATTCCCGTGATTTTTGCCACACTGGGGGCATACTATGGGTGTGGAACTACCTCTGCTTGACTGAGTCCTTCTTCTCTTGTCTCTTCTGTTCCATTAGTTTCTACTACCTTTCTTGCTGCTCACTGCGGTCTGTGACTCTTCTCTAGGTCTCTTAGGCTCAAGGAGGGGAGGTCTGGCACTAAAGGTAGGCTACATAGTTTAGATTTCACTTCTATGACTTTATAAATCTCAACTAGGGTATTAAAGTTCCTAATTCTTTATGGAACCACCTTGTCTCTAATCTCTGGCAACAACACTTTCTCTAATTTATCTGCTTTTCAGCACTCATCATCATGTCTCTATAAGTATCAGGAATATCTAGAGAGCTTAACAAATTTGGCCACATACTGGTCCATGGACATTCCCTTAGCTTGCCTCAAGAGTATGAATTCTGACTCTTTCTGATCTCTGATTAAGCTGGGGAAGTATCTCTCATAGAAGGCCTGGAGGAATGTCTCCTAAGTAATTGGAAGGTTCCTGAATCTCATAATAAGCTTAGTTCTCCTCCACCGATAATTTATTTATTTTTCTAATTGGAAAATAGCCATCAGGGCCTTCTACTCAGAGGTACACTCCATCACCTGGAATATCTTCTCAAGCTATATAATCCAGGCCTCAGCTTTCTCTGTATTTAATTCACCATCAAAGGTGGGAGGCCTAAATTTCCTAAACTATGTGATGGTCTGTTTAATGGAAGGCTACTGTGAGCCTAGAAGTGTCTGAGCAGGTGGAGTGTAACGCCTAGTACATTGTATAATCATTGGAACGAGCAGGTTTGAAAAGCAAGTCCCCTGAGACGAGTGATTCAAGGCCAAATAAAATTTGAATAAAATTTTAAAAGGATTTGAGCCTTAAGTTGCTTAGAAATCGGGGTCGGAGTAATTCAAAAAATTTGCCAAAAGGCCAGTGGCATTTTTGTAAATAAGTGTAAGTTTAGAAAAACACCTAGGAGGGCTTTTTAAATAGAAATTTTGAGTTGCCCAGGGTTCTCAGAGGCCCCAAAAACTATGGGAAGCCCTGGGACCGGTAAAACCCCTCCAGTGTACTCATTCTGACGTCAGTTGACCTATACTTTAACTGATTTGTTCGGGAAGGTTTTAACTCCGATTTGAGTGATTCCAAAGGCATTTTATTAAATTAGGAATCTAAATTTTATGATGAAAAAGACGGTTCTAAAAAAGGAGCTAAAATGAAGCCAAACCGAAAATGCCATTATAGAAGGGCAAAAATGGAAAGAAAGTGCACAAAAGAAGCTTCCAAACTCCCTTTTTAAGTCACGTTCAACTCCCCCCTCTCTAAACTGAATTTCTTCTGCCCAAATCTCAGAAATGGAGCTACTGTCTCAGGCGCACAAAGGGAGGAAATTTTGGAGGAAGAAAAGCCTAAGAAAGTGTAAGGTTTTCATGGTCCTTCCTCTTGAAACTTCATCCTCCCTTTCTTGCTTCATCTTTCCATGGTTTTAATGTAATTTTTTGTGCTAATTTGGGCCCAGATTAGAGGAGGGAAATTCGAAATTTAAGGAGGAGAAAGAGGGAAGAGGAAAGGCTCTTGAAGGAAGCTTGATTGCAAGGTAGTTTCTCTCCCTTTATTGCTTCTTTTTCTCCTTCTCCTCTTCCATGGTAGGATGTCTCAAATAGAACCATGAAGAGGGAAGAGTTTCTATTTTATAATCCAAAAGAATCCATCAAACTAAGCCATGGGAAGATGGATTATACCAAAGAAATGCATGAAAAACTAGTAAAACTCAAGTTAGAAAAATGTAGGGTGCTTGAACATAAGTTAAAATCTGGGTTGATTCAAGACTTCCCCATCATATGTGAGTGTTTGTTTGAGTTTTTAAGACTCCTAGGGAGCCTCCCAAGTGCCCCATCCATTAAGGAAAAATCCCAAACTCCATGGGTCTTTAATGGAAGCATAACTAGGTCAAAACCCATAGAGATAGCTAGGGGGTATTTTAAATGGTTCCAAACTTGATTTGGGACTTTATATGATAAAAGAAGATAGGAGAAACCCTTGGGAAAAATTTAGAAGCCTTAGGTTGGGAGATGAGGCAATGGCTTCCATAATGTAACCTTATGAAGCAACATGGATCTAGGTTTGTGAAAGTGAGTGTGTGATAGCTTCAAGGACCTTAAATAAGGTCAAGGGGTCTAAATATGGCAAGAAAATGGAACCAAGAATGTTAATTATGGTAGTTGCTTCATTAGGTCCTTAATGGAACCATATTGTGACAAATAGACCAAAGTGTAGTCTTAAGAGTGAGTTGGATGTCATAATTTGTTCCAAGAGTATAATTTAGTGTTGTTTATTATGAATAGGCCAAAGAAATCCAACCCCACCTCCTTGTGTTTGTGGAATCGAAAAGGAGAAGAAACAAGCAAAGTATAGCTTGAATTTGCACCAAGGTAGCTCTCCACCTTTTCTTATTGCATATAGTGTCATTGTGTGCTTGTGTGTATGTTTATATGTTTGAGACATGCCACTTGATGCTATGTTTCTATTTTGGTACCAATATGCTTTCTTGAATGTTTTTGAATGGTGGAAATGGCTCATAAGGGTGAGCTAGTGCCAAAAGTCTCTTAATGTGGGTGAGGAGATGCCAAAAGTCTCATGGCATGGGTGAGACAAGGCCAAAAGTCCCTAGAGCTCATTCTTATGCTTGACATGAGTTTGTGACACAAAAATGTGAAAGATGAATGCTTCATGGATTGATTGATTGCATACTTGTACCTTTGACATGTTATATGCCTTGAAAATGCGCTTGAATAGGTGTATGAGCTATTGAGATTCAATGAATCTCACCCTCTCCTTTCTCTCATCTCATATGATCTAGGTAGAGTTCAAGATCCAAAGGATGGAAGCCAAGGAGCATAAATCCCCATCTCTTGGCAAATCCTTTCATTTTTGATGTACTATGATGTCTAGAATGTCAAAGTAGATATGTAAATATTATTTTTGAGCCATGACACTTTGAACAAGTGTAAAACTATGTAAAGTTAGTGTATGTATCAAGAATAGAGTTTAATGCATAGAATTGTGTATTTTGACCACTTGGGAACCCACTTGTGTATGTATGTTTATGGAAGTGGCATGGTGAATTTGAGTTGCATGAGGGTTCAGACCTTATGAGGGACTTTTTTATGCTCTATTTATGCTTTCTAAGTTGCTCAAATGTGTGTGGAACCATGGATGACTCATTTGAACCAAAGTTGCCTCTTGTTGGGACCAAAATTGCCATATTCTTAAAGCTATGGCAAAGTCTGACCAAATGACCTCTTCTTGACTTAAAATTTTGCATGCAAGTAGATCTTGCCTAGAGATTTTTGGAAAGCTAAAGATCATGTCATTTGGAGGTCTACGAAATTTTCTATGATTTTTCAAAGTTGGTATCAGAATTTCGGATTTGCATAGGTACTGTTCATTTGGTCAGTTGTGAAATTGTGTCATCCGAGGGGCAAACGTGGTCCAATGGCTACGAAATTGTATAGTTAGAAACTAAGCATTAACAGAGACTTGTAGCAACTAGAAGCACCTCATTTGGAGGTCTGAACTGAGAGATATGAATTTTTGAATTTCTGGGATAGTAGCAGTAGCTCAGCACGACCTGAGTTACTGTTCCATTGAATTTGGGTAGTTAACGTACTTTCTATTATCTGAGTCTATTTTTACCATAAATTTAACTTTCATATATTTCCAAATTGGTATTATTTACATGAATTGGATTTTTGTGGAATTAATTGGACATTTTCGAAGTTCATAGTAGACACTTGCATCAGTACCAGTAGCTGTCCGAACCTTTACCCCTTTTCCCATGTCAAACGCTTTCTATGTTATGTTTCATGGCCTGGAAATATTTTTGGCATAACTTAGACATGTTTATATTTTCATAATGGTCAAGAATGAATAATTTCAATTTTTCTAGAATTAGTTATGAATTTTGAAACTTCCTATTAGAAAACTGAACCAGTGGCCCAGACAGCAGCAACCCCAGTGGCTTTTTGAATGTCAAATGTTTTCCATTTAATGATTCATGAGTTGAAATTATTTTTATCATGGGGTATACATCCAAATCTTTCTGGAATGGTAAATTTTGTTAGATTTTGAATTTTGTGGATTTAGTTATGAATTTCCAAAGTTGTGACAGAAAAATTGAAATTCTGGCCGAAAATAATAGTGTGAGTTTGATAGTCCCCTTTGAATTCCACGAGTTGTGGACCAACTTTGGTGATGCAAATGAGTTGTATGTATGTAATTAAATATGAGAACATGTTGTATGAGCTCATATGATCCGTGTGACACTGAATGAAATTTTTATATGCAACGTAACGCGAAATAAGGCATTATTTTAATGTCATTTTCCGTTCCCTTTTGTTCAATTGATCATGTGAGACTTGGAAATGATCGGAAGCATGCTAGAAATATATGGTGTTACATGGAGTCTGAATAGTCTGCTATATTTGTATATGTGGCTGTGGATCAGAATGAGTCACCCTAGAATGCTCAGGATGATCTGAGTGTTGTGGTGGCTATGGAGGAAGAGGTGCAAGGCTCTCACTATCTCTTTGTGCAAGCTATTCTTGAAGCTGCATAATCATGGCTTGTTGTTGATCCAAGCGAGCCATTATAGCTTACAGGGCTCCAACCATCAAATCACTAGGCTTGGCTCTATCCTCAGCACGAATCTCTCTGGAAGGCCTACCTCACCATTGTTCTAAAATATCATTAGTAAACTTTAGTATCAAATAGGAACACACTCACCACCATCATACTCAATTCATCCACAATAAGCTTATACATGAGGGCAATCTCATATTCACAAGCCATAACCCACCTCAAAGTGCCTGAACCTTTGCTCTAATACCAATAAAGTGTAACACCATATTTATCTAGTCTATCCATGCCATTCTAATCACATTTCCTTGAATCACACAAAAGTTCCAAAGAAAATACTATTAAAATATTTAATAATTTTGCATTACATTATAGATAAAAATTTTATTTCGTGTCCCGTAAACTATATGAAGTCACCCATCTCATTCTCATATTTAAATATACACATACAACTCAAAACCATATCAAAATGTGGCAAAAAACTTGAGCTCATGAAACATATACATAAAAATCACATGTTCAGCTTGGATTGTGTGCCAGCTTTCTATCATAAATTTTGGAAAGTCATAACAAATTCTAGAAAAGTTGAAATCAAGCACGCTATACCATTGTCAAAAGCTATAGATGTCTACTTTAAGCTAAAAATAAGTCTAGACCAAAATAGGGACATCTATTTTCCTGTAAGTTCATCTCATTTTTTATTTTTTATTTTTTGCAAAATCAATTTGTTTTAATTAATGTATTTTTTCTTTAAACAAATTAAGTGGTGGTTGTTTTTTTCCCATTTTGGGTTCCCATCCTCCATTCTCCATTTTTGCATTTGTGCTTTTTTTTTACAGTGTCCAAAATAACTAAACAACATAGACTGTGGGTACTACGTGATGATATTCATAAAGGATATTGTCATACACAGACAGTTAATGATCTCAAACATAGTATGTAATTCAGTTCTTTTAAGTGATTTGATGGTTTTCCTTGTGTAATAAAATTTAACTATATGATGGTATCAGTAGTTGGTAATTAATATGCTGTTACAAATTGTATTTGGTGATATTAGTGTGTAATTTATTGTAAAAAGAAGGCTTGTGACTCAAGGAATCTCTATTTTTCAGCCATTATGTTGTTGGATTTTTTTAATATAGGACTTGCTTTAAAAACATACTTCTAAAAGTTGACTAAATTTTAGTCATCTAACTTCAAATTATTGTTATTTCATTTTGCAGTACTTCCTAGATGCATATTGCAAAGAATACTCTAATGCTCTAATAGATGAATCCATGGAAGAGTGGTTTCAATACGTGTTCTAACAATGTTGTTTATTTAGTTGAAATTTACTTGTGTTAATTTCCACTAGTTTTATATTGTTTAGTGATAATTGATTTATTGATTGTAATTGTTATTTAATTGATTTATAATAGTTTTTCTTACTAATTTTTTGAGTTAGGGAATAATTGATAGCTAGCAAGCTTATGACTCGGGGATAATTGATTCTATTTAGAACCACCAACAAAGGTTACCCAAAGGATACCTTTTATTGGCAGTTATTATTAACTACCAACAAATGGTAACCTTTGTTGGCAATTTTTATTTAACAGCCAATAAAGGATAACTTCTATTGACAATTTTTGTTTAATTGCCAATGGACTTTTTTTTGTGATTATTTTTTAACCACCAACAAAGGGTACCCTTTTGTTGGCTGTTTATAACTACCAACAAATGTTACCCCCTTTTGTTGGTACTTGCAATGTTAGCGATTAATTACCACTAATAAAAGTGAAAAAATAACCACCAAGAAATCCTTTTTCTGGCATAGTGCACAGGTTTTGGAATAGGAAAACAGAGCACGTGATCATTAAAAGAAAATGGAGGAGCATGTGATTAAGGGGGAATGGGGATTAACACACTCAAGCAGCATCCAGAGACGTGAATCCATTCCATCCATACACTATCTCATTCCATTCATTCACTCTATTCTCCTTTGCAAGATCGTAGCTCTCCATCCCATTTTCACTCCACCATTTTCCATTTCATGAAGCTCTAATTCCCTTTTGTCGCTAGCTTGGATGCTATCTTAAATTGAAGCTTGAATCTAGAGAGATTATCAAGGAGATTTTGGCTAAGTTTTCTATTTTATTTATTTATTTATTTTTATTTTTTTTCTCTTTCTACATTAATTTTTGTTCTTGTACTTGCTTGGTTGAGCTTGTAATTGACTAAGATTAGTGTGATTTGTAATTAGTGGCTAGTTAAATATTAATTAAGAGAGCATTTGATGATTAATGGATTGAATTAAGTACTAGATTTTCATTTTCCTATAATTATCCATGTATACAATCAAGGTATTTGATGAAATACATGTGAAAAATTGAGTGTTTGAATTTCTAATTTGAGGATTCCTTGGAGTTTATTTAGTTAATTGAATATCCTAGGGTGATAATTCAGAGGCTAATTGATTGGTTAATCAATCAAGTTTAGTGTTCATTGATTCTAATGATAAGAATTAATGATTTGATGTGGGGTTAAGGTTTCAATTCAACATTAAATTATTAATCTCTTGGTAATTGAATTAGGATAAGGCTAGTGGATACCAAGGGATAATTCCAAAGCTAGTTACAAGTCCATTAGTTGCCTTTTAACTCATGCAAATTAGTTAGTAGTTAGAATTTTAATTCAATTTAAATTTAGGCTAATTAGTTTAATTCAATCAAAACTCCTTTTAGTTAGGTAGCTTTTAGAATTCCTTTTGCACTTAGAAAACTCAATTAAACATTAAAATCCATTTCCAAGGGATATAATCTAGGTTGTGCACCCTTTTTTAGCTAGTTTCCCTCTAGTTTGGATAGAAAATAAGTCAGCTAAGTGTGAGGGAGAAGTGGGATGCCTCATATATATAGTTAGGAAACAAATTAAGACATTTAAAAATGCCAATTTTTCCTTTCATCTTTGGCTTCTTCTCTCAAGGCTCATTTCAATTCCTTTTTGAAATCTATCTCTTCCATCATAAAAATTAGGTTCTCTAACCTATAAATTGCCTTTGGAATCACTCAAATCGGATCTAAAACCTTTAGAAATGAAAGGATCAAAGTTCAGGTCCACTGATGTTTTAAAATATAAACTGGAGGGGTTTTAATTGTTCTAGGGGTTCCTATAGTTTTTAAGGTCTCTAAGAACATCAGGAAACTCAATTTTTCCATTTAGAGATCCCTCCTTTGAGTTTTCTAAAAAGTGTCTAAAATTACGAAAATGCCACAACATTTCATTAGATTTTCTTTAGCCACTCTAGCTCCTAGTTTAGGCATCCTATGTAACGAACGGTAATTTCTATAAAATGACAAAATGAGCCATATAAAAGCAAGTCTATTAGAATGAGCTAGAAAATGTCCAAAAAATTTTGGGTAGAGTCCTAGGCTCCTAAAAACAATAATTCCAAGCTCAGACGGAAAAAAAAAAAAGGAGCTAGGATAGAGAAACGAAATTGTGATAAAAATTGACAAAACATAATGGCATTTTCATAAATATGTGCAATTTTGGAAAAACTCATAGGAGGGCTTTTTAAATAGAAAATTTGAGTTGCCCAGGGTTCTAAGAGGCCCCAAAAACCATAAGAAGCCCCGAGATCAGTAAAGCCCCTCCAGTGTACATTTTTTATTGTCGATGAACCCGAACTTTGACGGATTAATTTAGGAAGGTTTTAGCTTAGATTTGAGTGATTCCAAAAGAATTTTATTAAATTGGAATTCTAAATTTTGTAATGGAAAAGATGTTTCTAAAAAAGGAGCTAAAATGAAATTGCCATTATAGAAAGATGAAATTAGAATTTTTAAAAAAGCTAGTTTCTTAAATGTTCCATAAGCTTCATTACTCTTTCTCCCTTCATATAGGTTAACCTCTTTGCCCAAAAATACAGAAAAAAGAAGCTCTCTCTTAGGTACACAAGAGGAGGAGAGAAAGGTAAGAAGAAACCAAGGAAAATGTGAGGAATTTTATGGAATTTCATGCTTTTCCTTCTTCCAATCTTGTTCCTCTCCCTTCCTCCTCTCTTTCTATGGTTTTGTTATGATGAATAGTTCTATTTTTGGTCCAGAACATAAGGGAAGAGTTCAAATTTCTTGAGAGGAAGCAAACCAAGGAGAAAAAGTCTTGAAATCAAGCTTGAATCCAAGGTACATCTTGTTTCTAGTTACTTTCTTCCCTTTCTTTTCCTTTGGTGTGAGTTTGGCCAAACTAGAACCAAGAGAGGTGAGGGAGTTCTGTCCAAAAACAAGAGAGGAACTAGGGTTTTAAACCGTGGAGAAGTAGAATATACTAAGAAATTGCAAGAAAAATTAATGAAAATCAAGCTAGGAAAGTGTAGGACTCTTTAGGGTTTTGTGAAATCTGATTTGGTGTGTGAATTTCCTAGGTCATTTAAGTGTTCCATTGAGCTCCTAAGACCTCTACAAAACCTTCCAAGTGGCTCTCCCTTCAAGGAAAAATTTGAAACTCCAAGAACCCCATTCTTTTTTATAAATGCTATTTTTATATCTTTTATTCCTTTTAACTTAGAGTTTTTAATGATTAAATATGGCATTTAGATTTTACTTAGGTGAGATTTTATTTTAATAGCTACTTTTGCACTTTAGGAATTTATTTGCAAAATTATTGAATTTTAATGTTTAAATTTCTTTAAATAATTTTGTGAATTTTTCCTATTAAATATTTCCTATTAATTGTGCAGATTTTTTTTGTTGGGCAATAGGAAGCTAAACTACATGAAGGAAGCCACACTTTGCAACTAGAAAGAGGGATTTTTTGGATGGAAGAGGATGCATCATTCATGGATTCTGTTTCATGCACATTCCACATAGCATGTTCATCTCATTCATACACTTCAACCCTTGCACAAATTCATTTCCATGTGGTTACATGTAACACCATAAATTCTAGCTCATTTCATGCTATCTTTATGCTTCCCATTAGACATCTCATGGAAGAACTAAGGAAATAGCATAAAAATAATGAATATTTTCGGGTTGCGTCGTGTATAAAAATTTTATTTAGTGTCACGTGGACCGTGTGAGCTCATACAACATATTCTCATATTTAATTATATGAATAAAACTCATTTGGATTATAAAATATGGTCCACAACTCATGGAACTCAAAGGAAAACTTAAAATTGGCATATTAAATTTCAGCCAGAACTTGTTCCTTTTCTGCCCCAACTTTGAAAAATCATAACTAATTTTAGAAAAATTAAAATCATGTATTCTTAGTCATTCTAGAATACTATGGATGTCTAATTCATAGTAAAAATATGTTTAGATCATAACATCCATCACAAAGGACGTTTACCATCCAAAAAGGTCCAGAGGTCAAACTATCACTTATGCTATCATATATTTCTGTAGAAAACTTTGAAAATATCCAATTAATTCCAAAAAAAATCAATCTATGCAAATGATACTAATATGGAAAGCTGTGAATGTTAGCTAGAGGGAAAAGATATCTCTAGACTAGCTCAGGCAACCCAGACCTCAGAATTCAATGGAACAGTAACTGTGGTTGGGTAAGGGTTTTAATACTGGACAGAATCTTCAAAAATTCATATCTACCTCTCTAGACCTCCAAATGAGGTGGTTCTAGTTGGAATGAGTCATTATGAATGTCTAGTTTCTCTATATAAAATTTTGTGTTAACTGGACATTATTTGGACCCTGTGTGATAGATTTTATTTTCAAACCAAATGAATAGTATAGCAGACTTAAATCAAAAAATTTGTCAACTTTGAAAATTCAAAAAATATTCTATAGATCTTCAAAAATTATGCTCTTTAGCTTGCCAAAAAGTTCTCAACAATACCTAATTGCATGCCAAATCTCAAATCAAGAAGAGCTCATTTGGCCAAAAAGTGGCATAGGAAAAGATTATGGTCAATTTTGGCTCCATATGAGGTACCAAAGTAACCAAATGGCTTTCCCTAGGGTTTGGCACCTTTTGGATAAGTTTAAAAGCATGATTAAGACTTGTGTAAGCTACCCAAATGTTCTAAAACTCCATGCATCTCATTGTGGCCATTTTATCCACACATATGCATATTTCCATAAAGCCATTCATGAAGCTAATGTGCCATCATATACTCAATTCATATTCTAGTGGCTACATAACATATTCTCTCATTCATACATGGCATAATGTAACAACCAAAAAAAAGAAAAGAAAAGAAAAGAGAAAAGAAAAGTGAAAGAAAAGAAAAGCTAAAATTTTTCGAAGGCTGAAAATTTTCTAAGTCTGCTAGCTATAGCCTAGCTATAATGAATGTACCTGTTCGCTATAGCCTAGCTATAGCGATAGTGCCTTCTCGCTATAGCGAAAATACTTCTAGCTATAACGAGTGCGGGCATCCCATACAAAATTCAGGGAGTAGCTCACCGTAGCGAGAGCTATAGCGAAGGCAAAGGTCTGAGACTGACACGAGCTCGCTGTAGCGAGGGTTATGGCTCGCTATAGCGAGAGTGAGTCTGAAAAAGTGTGAAAAGAGAGATTTTGACTTTTAAAAGCTTCCAAACTTTCCTTTCTCTTAGAACCGACCTAAGCTTCGACCAAGGAGAGAGAAAAGAGCTGTGGAGAGAGAGAGAGACCTAGAGAAGCAAGGAGACCAAGCAAAGAGGTGAGTAATCTTTAGATTTCCATAGCTTTTCTCCTTAGCATGTTGTTCTCCTCCTTTTGCCTTCTCTTTCTATGGTTTTGGAAGTTGATTTGGGTTTGGTTCAGAAGAGGGAAGTGGAAAACTACTCTAAAAGAAGGGTAGACCTCATATATCTTGATTTCTTCTTCCTTGCTTTCTTCTTTGAGAACTTGAGAGAGGAAGGAGAGTAAGTAGAGTTCTAGAGAGAGAATCCCTAGATCTTAAAAGGGTAGTAGGGGTTTTGTTTCGGTGAAGAGCCCCTTTAGCTTTGTGAGTACTTATTTGAGTTATGAGAGAATGATTGGTGCTCTTTGTTGTGCTTAGGCTCAAAGGAAGCAACTCCATCTAGTTGTGAGTGTGAAATCAAGAAGGGAGAAGATAAATTGAAAGGGAAGGCTTGTGTTATCCGATAAGGTAGCTCTCTACTCTTTCTCGTTGCATTCTTGGATGTAATAGTCATTGTATGTTGTGTATGTGCTTGTATGATGAGATATGCCATTGATGTTGCCTTGATGCATTGGTACCAATATGCTTATGATATGAATTGTGGAAATTGCTCGAGTGAGGTGGTGCCGAAAGTCCTTTGAGACGGGTGAGGTGGAGCCAAAAGTCCCTGAACTAAGGGTGAGGCAATCCAAAAGTCCCAAAACTTGGGTGAGGCTAGACCGAAAGTCCTAGAGCCTATTCTTGGCATTGATTTGTTATCATGGCATGAAAGACATCTATTGTGTTATTGTGACTTGTGTGCATGCTTGACTAGTTTATATGCCTTGATTGCATCTTGAATGAGTATGAGCTATTGAGATTCCCCGAATCTCACCCCCTTCCCTCTCCCATCTTAACATCCAGGTGGAGCTCAAGGAGAATCAAGTACACCTCATGGAGCCTAGTGAGCATACTTAGAGAAATGTATAGTTCTTTTGGTTCTTTTGTTGTAAAAAGGTGCCAAAATGGATATGCACCTATTATTTTGAGTTGTAAATATGTGACCACATATAACCATATGTATAGATGATGTATGAATTGTGTAAAGAGCTAAAGTAATGAGAATGTAGAAATTGGCCCTTTTGTGGCTTATATGAAATGATATGTTTTGTTTCGTAGCATAGTGAATTTGAAATGTATGATGACTTGGATCATTTGGACTATTCATATATGCTATGTTTGTACTTTCAAACTTGCCCAAAAGAGGCTAGAGCATGTGGGAGGCCATTAGGACCCCAATAAACCATTTTGGGTGCCAAAACTGCCAATTTTGTGAGCTCCGTCAAAGTATGACCGAATGAGCTCTTCTTGATATGGAATTTGGCATGCTTCTAGAGTCTATTAAGAGCTTCTTGAGAAGCTAAAGTGGGTAATATTTAGAGGTCTAGAGAATATTTGGTGAATTGTTGAAATTTAGAAATTTTAATGGTTTGGTCATGATACTGTGCATCAAGTCCAAAAATGAAACCATGCCATTCATAGACCAAATGGTGTCCAATTGTCATGAAATTTTATGAGCATAAACTAGATATCCACATTGACCTATACCAACTGGAAGCACCAACTGGAAGCACCTCAATTAGTGGTCTGCAGAGAGAGAAAAGACTTTCTGAATTTCTGTATCAGCATCAGGGAAGTTTCTGACCTTTGTTACTATTCCATCAGTTTTCGAGGTCCATGAGCTCCTGAACTGATCTGTACTTATTTTTCTCCTCTATTTAACGTCTGTAGGTTTTCAAATTGGTATAGTTTGCCCAGATTGTATTTTTTTGGAATTAATTACGAATTTTCAAAGTTCATGACAGTAAACTGCACCAGTATCAGGGACAGCCGGACATCTGTATCTTTTTCAATGTCAAGGATGGTCCAAAAGCTGAGATTGTGGTTGGGAATTATTTTTAGTATGAATTTAACATTCAAATCTTTCCAGAGAGATATAATTTTCTTGATTCCCATTTTTCTAGAATTAGTTATGATTTTCCAAAGTTGGAGCCAAAAATCTAACTTATGGGCTCATTTGAGAAATTGCATTTTTCTTGGTTTTTGGCTTCATACCCGTGGTTTATGAGTTGTTTGAGGCTATGTACAAGTTTTATAAATGGTAATTGAGTAGTGAATATGAATGATGGGTTCACAGGACCCACGGGGCAAAATATGACCAGTTAAACCCTAACTTAAAGTAGTGCAATAC
Organism: Erythrophleum ivorense; assembly: GCA_026724425.1. NCBI lineage: Eukaryota > Viridiplantae > Streptophyta > Magnoliopsida > Fabales > Fabaceae > Erythrophleum > Erythrophleum ivorense. The sequence continues at coordinate 29,945,080 of JAIUCV010000008.1, forward strand.
CTTTTGGTCATTTTCCTAGAAAATCATATGGAATCAAGCCAAGAGGGGGATGAATTGGAGTTAAGATATTATGGTGTTACACATAACATCATAATTATACATGTCTAAGAGGTCATAGATCATATACATCAAGGGGGTTACAACATTTGACACAATTATGGCCTTAAAGAACTAAAAAATTTGTATTTAATTGCCAAACTCTTTCCTTCAAGGTAATTGGCTTCCATCACCTTGTCCACTTGGTCCACCTAGCATGTGAGATCATTGGAGAGGAGGGAATGAGATTCAAAGAATCCCAATAGCTCATCTCCCATTCAATCATACATAATAGATGCATGTATGGTCATGTTGACATGTGCAAATACTCAAGAGACATTTTCATCATTTGAGAAAGTCATACATAGCATACAAAAGCTTGCCAAGCAAGTGAATTGGCCTTACCCAATTTCTTATGGATATTAGACTTGCCTCACCCATTCTTTAATGCATTTATGGACTCAACTATGCTCTTGGGAGCCCACTTTGTTTTTGGGAGACTCTTTACTTTGTCTCGACCAATCTTAAGGGTTCTTGGCCTCACTACACTCAAGCAACCCAAGCACACATCAAAACATCCTATAAAACATAATATGTCATCCTAAAACCATGGCATATGAAATCATGCTATCATACTTTTCATGACTTAAAAATACATATACACATATTCTAAGACAAGCTAAGCATACATCCATGCATGAGAGAAGGTGGAGAGAGCTACCTTGCACATAATCACACATTTTTTTCTCTTGAAACTCCCTCCCTTTCTTCGCCCACACTCCCACAAAAGTGTGGGGAAAGTTTCTCTTGGCCTAGACACAATTTATGGAAGCCAATTAGGTTCTTGAAATAATTTTTAAGGTTACACAACTTGCTTAGACACTAGGTCATTTTATAAACCCTATTATGGTCCATAAATGAACCTAATTAAGTAACACCCCTCAAATAAATTATAGGCTTTATTCTTTCCTTTCAAATATGATTCTTAACTCATTTTAAGTCTCTTGGAGTCATCACACAATTAAAACAAAGAGCCTAACTATATGTTGCTTCTTTAGGTCATAATATGGAACCCAAAGCACCATCTCACTTTCTATGAGTTCTAATTTTTTTTCAAGGTCTCCCCTCATTTTCATTCATCATATATGACTCAAGAATGGGCTTACAAAAATTTAAAACTCTCCCTAGCTACCCCAACCTTTCTTGGCCAAACTATGCCCCTTTTTGGCCTCCTTGGAATTCTCTTTGTTTTCTTGAAGGAGGAAGCATGTGAGGAGCATCTTAGGGATCTTAGGAGCTTATATAAACTCTTAATTAGGCCTAAGAATTATTATATGAAATCTGATTTTGGAAGGTGCACACAAAAACCTAGACTTTGCATCTTGAAATCTAATGATTTTTTGATAATTTTCTTTACATATTCTTAATCTTCACACCCTTTTTCCTTAAATTCATGCTTGGTTCTGCGTAAAAATCATCTCCAACATCTTGAGAAAACCCTAGGTGAAATGGTGGGGCAAAATGGTGGAGAAGGGAACCAAAGATGACAACCATAGGAAGAGAAATTACCTTGTTTTCTTGCTTTTTCTCACTTAAATCTTATGTTTTTTGAGCTCCTCTTTTCAAATCCAAATTTTTCTCTCAATTTCTCCTTTAAAACAGATCCATATACTTCATTATAATCATAGGAAATAAAGGAGAATGAAGGAGAAGAGGTTTGGAAGAGAAAGAGTATGAAAAACCATGAAAATCCATACTTTTCTACCTTGAATTTCTTCTCCTTTTCTTCCTCCTCTTGTGCACCTCATCCCCTAGGGTTTTCCTCTAGTTTTGGGCAAAACATGGTCATGCATAATGAAGGGAGAAGAAGGGTGCATCATATATATAGGTAGAAGGAAGTTACACTTTTCAAAAATTCTAATTTTGCCCTTCGTTTTTGACATTTTTGTTTATCCTTCATTTTAGCTCTTTTTTTAAAACAGTCTTTTCTATTATAAAATTTAGGTTCCCAATTTAGTAAAATGCCTTTGGAACCACTTAAATCAGAGCTAAAACATTGCAAAACAAATTAGTCAAAGTTTAGATCAACTGATGTTAGAAAATGTCCATCGAAGGGGTTTTAACTGTCCCGGGGGTTTCCATGGTTTTTAGGGCCTCTGAGAACCTTGGAGAACTCAAAACTTTAATTTAAAAATCCATCCTATGCGAATTCTAAAATTTGCTCAAAATTACGAAAATGCCATTATGTTTCGTAAGCTTTTCGTAAGAAATTGTTTCTTCATTCTAACTCCATTTTTCTTTCCATCTGAGCTCGAAATTCTCATTTTTAAGAGTCTAGAATGCTTCTCAAAATTTTTGGGACCTTGACTAAGTCATCTCAGGGGACTTCCTTTTGTATCTGGTGAGTTTCATTCTTTGACGGAGAAACTATAAATTACGTTTCTCACATTTTTTGTGGTTTTTAGAGAACTGGATATTACATTACACCTACATTCACCCATGTAGCTTGCATGGATATTCACTTTCATCCTTTCCCACACTCACCTATAGCATTCTTTCACTTGCTTCATTCACACCTTCACACTAACATCATCATGCATCATCATTTAGCACGTAGCCATGGGTCCTATGTCATTTAACCAAGTTAAACACTCATAGGAAGCATGCATGGGCTCTTTCACGTGGCACACAATCACATCTCTCACTCTTTAGCTCCACATAGCTTCACACATTACACTCAGCAACGAGGCCCACATGCATCAGTACACACTCCCCATCACTCACTCTTCACGTTGATTCATTTCAACCTCACAGCATCCTCACATGCTTCACGAAGTAGTTGCACGAGGCATAGCTCAAATTCACATCGAAACACACGTCCATTCATGTTGCTATATATACCTTGACACGTGTACATAGCAAACACCAACACGTGGAAGCATGGGTTCAGGAAGATTAATGAACAGAAGCTATAGGTTGAGAGGTTCAAAGAAGCTACATACAACCACGTCTTCATAAGCTCTAGCATTTAGCACTCTTAACTCCATTCACTCACATCAAACATTCATCACGTCATTACAACGACATGTAGCAGTACAGGTCTAAAAAGAAGTGATAAGCTATGGCTTTGTGAAGGAAAATGAGGTCAAGAGTTAAGAGGCTCGAATGCAAAATAGAAAGAGATGGTTTCGAGTTCAAAAGGCAAAACGTGCCATGGTTTGAGACGGAAGAAATTTAGTTGCACGCACCTTGGCAACTATAAAGCTTTCCAATAATAGTTTAGGTTATTTAAGTGTATGTATGAGCTCCTGAGACATGTAAGAAGCTTTATGGATAGCAATTTCCCTAGGAAAATGAAGAAAACTCCATGAGCTTCTAAACTAGGCATGCATCTCGACCAAGAGGGAGATCATATACCTAGGGTGTAACATCCCAGAATTAATTAAGCTATTAATCATGGATTTGGACTAATTAAGAGTAATTATTATAGAATCATTGGGTAAGCTATATGAATTGAAATTTATAGAGAAATAAGTTATTAATATGGGTTTAAGATTTCAATTAGATTAAAGCTTAATTTGCCTAAAAAAATTTAATTGAGTAAGCCATAGACAAGGATTTATGGAGGCCCAATGATTATAGGTGTAAGCCTAAGCCCAACTCCTTATCATGAGACTTGGGCCAAGAGAGATCACCTAACAATGACCCAATTTGATTTAGTGAGATAGAGGCCCATGACCTAATTTATATAAGCCCTTATAGTTAGCCTAACACATATTATGCAAACCTAAATTGCGATTAACTCTTGAAATTTAGCCTGACCCAACTACAACTTTGAAGCCCAATTTATGAGACTTGGCCCAACTAACACCAACCTTTGAAACCATTAGAATTTGGGCCTTAAGGTTAGCATACTTCACCTTAATTCAAAGTATTCTGCAGCCTACCTCACCAAACAAGGCCCAATGACTAGAAATGAGCCTAAATGGACCTCAGGCTGATGGGTTGACCCATTTCCCCCTCATAACCCTAAAGGCTCAGCAGCCTCCCTCCCCATTCAGCAGAAAACACAAGAGGCAAGGGAGAAAATTCGTAGATTTAAGGGAGGCTAAGGTTCTACCAAAATTACAACTCTATTTTTGACTCCTAGAGGATGATTTAGCCAGGGTGAGTAATATATAACTTGACCCTCTCATTCACCTTTTCATCTTAGTCCAATTAATTTATAGTTTTGGACATTTTTATCTCCTTCTCAAATTTGAAACTTGGTGTTGGGTGATTCCTTGCAAGATTTTCGAAGTTTGGAGTTAGTGGAACTATGGGGTAAGTGTTTACTTTCATTTTGTGGTATAATCTTGCCCAGATTTTATGTTATAAGCTAACTTTAGTATATGGCTAATTCCATGTGTGAAAATCCAAGTTTTAAGGATAGCCCATGGTGTGTTATTGGTAGTTAAGACTCAACTCAGTTTATTTGACCTCTTGGTGTATGGGTAAGTGTTCCCTCTTCTCTTGTAGGGTGTATGTGCTGAATTCCAACATTTTGGATTGACTTTTGCTACATGGTTTGTACATGTGCAAAAATGGAGTTGTAGGGAGTGAATCATGGTGAGCTTTGATGTATAGACCCTACATTAGTGCAATAGATCATCAAGAAGCTTAGGTAAGAAGTTCTCAATGATTTCTTGTTAAGATTAATCTATGGATAGCGAGAATTTCTTTACTAATGATAGTTAAATGATGATAATCATGCTTATATTAGGCTTGGTATGAATTGGATCATGGTGGTTACTAGAGGAAAAGTAATTGGCTTCATTGAGGTAAACAAGGTTATTTTCCTAATTCTATGTATATGCTCATGTTAATCTGATCTTTGTTACACATGCTTGATTTTGAAATGCTAAATAATTGGTTGACTACTTGAATTGTTATTGTAATTGGACCTTTCAAGTCCATGGTAGAGCTGTGGTGTGGTTGCCACTCGTGCATATGCTTCGATCGAGTACCGGGTCGTGATCAGACCCCAGATACACTGAGCTCTGGTTATACTCATTATGGAGTAGGTGTCGTGGATGGACCTCTCCTGGTGTTATTGTCCATTAACATGTTGTGTATGATTGCTGGTATGAGATAGTAGTCATTGGTAGCTCAACTAATTCATTTGTAAATTGAATTAATAGTTTTGGTATTGATGATATGAAATTACATTGTATTGATTAATTTGTACATATATATAGAATTTTCCTCTTGTTATTGAGATTGTATATCTCACCCCAATTATGGGCTAATATTTTCAAGGACCGGACCTCTTAGTGGCAAGGAGAAATTTAATAGAAGCTTATTATATGGTTTAGCAGTAGGTAGGTTTGGAAACCTTGTTAGATTGTATTTGTATAACTAGACCACTAGCTTTATGTAATTGCCACATTGCATCATGAATTTGCCAAGCATAAGGACTGTAATCATTTGATACATCAAATGTCAACTTAAACTAGTGATGTATGAAATTTCTAATAGGACTTATGTTTGAATGAAAATGTGAGTAGTGTATGAATTCTTTGCTGTCATTGATCTATGAACTCACTGGTTTATGGTGGCTAGAGGGTTAAGGATCCACATTTGAATTTTGAATGGGTAATGATAGATGTGTTAAGTAGATTAGGTAAAAGAGAGACACTAAATCTTCACAAACTAAGTTAAAGTGGCCTAGAGTGTTGCTAGAGGGGGAATTAGAGAGCATGAATGAAATCTTGGGAATTATAGGAGCATAAGGGAATTAGTCGTAGTCAAAATTTAATTGGCCTCAGCCAAATGATAATAGAGGGTAATTGGCCATGACCAACATTTAATTAGCCTTGGCTAAATGTGGCGAAGCTGCCAGGGAAGAAAATCGAGAGCAATTGGTCGCGGCGAACAATGAGGTTAGCCGCAGCTACGTCTGAGAGGCAAGTCTAAGGGTGTTCCAAAAGGTATTTGGCTATGGCGAAAAGGATATTTGGCCGCAGTGAAATATGCAAAATTTGTGAAGGTGTCAGGAGTTAAACTCGAAAGTAATTGGCCGTGGCACGAGGGAATTTAGCCACGACGAAGGTGCTCAATTTCTCATATTCACCTAAAAACCTTAGTTTCTTTTATGGTAATATTAAGGAATGATTTAGAAACATTTATAGGAGGTTTTTATGAGTTGGAATTAATAGATGGAAGAATCAAAGGCTCTTTATTGATGATTAAATTCACTTGCACATTTGAATAATTGTGGTTGTCTAATTAATGACCCTAATAAAATTAAGGTTCAAATTTCTCTACATTTTTCGAATATAATTAGTTGTAATGACTTTTAACATTGATTTATGATTATTAATTGCATACTTAACCTTAATTATGATAATTAAAAGTTAGGGTCGTCACATTTGGTATCAGAGCAATGGTTCAAGAAAATCGTTCTAATTTAAATTTTATGGTTTGAAGTTTGGCGATCATGATGCATATTTGACATAGTATTAGCTCATAAGAATAGATAATTATGTGAACATATAGTTGTTGTGCTTTATGTTCTGGAAGGAAATATAGAGGAATAATGATATAAGGCTTGTAATGCTTGATTAAAATGGTTGTTTCTTGAATTTTATTTAGAACATCACCTATCACAATTAGTATAACCCAAAGAATAATAAAGTGTAGTTAGATTCTACCTCATAACACTTTAGTAATACTAATTTTGAGATTTAAGGTTGTTAATTCCAATGAAAAGACTAGAATTTTGCCCTTCTTTTCTTTGGAGATTAGGTTACTAGTCTCAGTATAGATAAACAACTAGTGGAGGCTTGTTGCCAACTGGCTCTGCGATAGATGCACCAGTCACTCATTGTGAGGCACTAGTTGACTGAATGAATGAGACCAAGTAACTAATGAGGATGATGAACAAAGCTACTAATAGCATTTATGACTAATTGACCGCCATATATTAAGCAAGTCAATTGGGTACAGCTAACTAGTTGACTGGCCTATCAAAGTAGTCAACTGATCTTAACAAGAGTAGCACTTCTTTACTTAAGCAAAATTCTAAACTTTTCAAGGGCCATCTAGAGTGATGCTGAGAACTTCGAAGGTAACAAAACTAAGTAAAACACTTGACTAGCTATAAAAACCTTATAGAAGGGTAAGAAGTAAACCTTACTTACGAATAGGAAATTAACAATGGAAGTTTGGGGGCCAGTGTGTAATAAATAAGTATGATTGATTAAATATATGAAGTGATGCACAATCCATAATGAGTTAAAATTATGTAGACTTCGAAAGGTCCCCAAGGTTGAGACTTTATAGTTACAGAGGTCTTAACCCACTTGCTTGATCCCGGTTAATAAAGAATGCAATTACTCGATCCTAACTACCATAATTTAAGTCTAATGAATAAGGGTGATAAGAGCTAAAGAATATTTCAAATAGTTTCATTCAAAACTATTGGAGTGAGTAAGCTATCTTTAGTTAATGATGATAAGGAAGGAGGGCAAGAAACCCTTAGGATTGTCAAATCTATTTCTAAATAGGGGATAGTGACTTTAAAGTAAAAGATTAAGGGAGCTAATGTTTTGGAAGGAATCTTAAGAGAGCTTTGAGGCTCCTCCCTTAGTGTACCCAAACAAGAGAGGAATTTGTGATAAGGGAGAGAAGCCTGAGTATGATAAGAGGGAGGTGTATAGGCACGTGGTGCTTAAGCATGTTGTCTCTTTTGTATAATTTAGTTTACTTATGCTATGTGTTGGTGTGCATTTGGGTGGTGGTTAGAGGCACTTTACATGCATGATTCACCCAGGGAGTGTCAGGTAAGATTCTATAGCACTTTGGTGCTAGAGGCACGTGGGACGTGCTCATTTATTCGCACTTCAGTGCTAGAAGCACATGGGACGTGCTTACTTACCAACACTTCGATGCTAGGGGCATGCGGGGCGTGCCACTTACCATATGATTTGGTGAATTTTGACCACTAAATTGGCGTCAAACTAGGCTAAGTAGACTTTCTACCTAGAAGGTAAAGAGGAGATCTTTATGGTAAGGATCCACCTAAAATAATAATAAAATGGTACATGTGTGACTACAAGTGGTTAAGATACAGTCATCATAGGGTGATGAGCATATGTATGACCATAGAAAAGCATTGCCTGCTAATGTTGAAGGCAAAGTTTGATTCTGACGTCAATAATCTTATTGTTATGTATCACATGTGGCATGATTAAGGGAGTAGAGACTACATTAGAAATTCGAGATGGACTAATAATTGTTGTAGTAGTAAAACTCCTTAATTTTGAAAGAGGACTCCCTAATCTAGAATAATAACTCAGAGGAAATAAATGAGAGGTGGCAGCAATACAATTAACTTATGTTATTACAATAAAACCTTAGTACTATGATTGACGAGGAAGGGTGAAACACTAGTGGTAAATGATACTTGAGTTCTCTCACTGGGAACCCCTACTGGATCCATTAATAATTAGGGAATGATTGATAAAGAAAAGACCCACTAAGTCTCCTTATTATGTTAATTTAACTCCCAATAGTCAGGTGTGAATTGAGGCCTAAAAACTTCTAAGAGAGTGAAAGAGTTAGCTGTGGTTGGCATAGGTCATTAAGTAAGGACAAAAACTATCATACCATATGATATAATATGATATAACTTATGGTCAGAAGACCTTGTACTTGCTATCAGAGAATCTTGTTGACAAGGTCTCGGATTTTATATTAATGAATACAAGATCTTATTGACAAGATCTTAAACATTGTTGACAAGATATTATCTCATTACCTTTTAGGAATTATTATGAATTTTCAAACTAGAGAATACTAAAAAAAAAATTAGTTGTATGTGAGGAGGTTTGAGAAAATTTAGAGTATCGTGAGAAAAATAAAAAAAAGGGTAAGAAGTATGTTAATTGAAGAATAACTATACTTGTATGAAAATATCTTAGATGGGGGTAGAAGATATGAAAGTGCAGCCCTTTGGGACTATATAATGGCATAAAAACTAAGGAGATGTTTAGTTGATTTCAAACAAGTGTAGATGCCATTAAGTTGACTATTAAAGCTTATAGTAACTGAGTATTAAAATGAGACATTGGGATCTATTGATCATGGAAGTCTTTAAAGTCACATGTATGTAATTGTGGTAATGCCTTTGCAAGTGCAAAAAGGGGGAAAAAGTGAGAAAAAGAGAGAGAGGGAAGAGGTCTATTAAGGATTTTCTTATGTTAGTTACCCCTGAGGGGGGTGATCAGGTTGTCTATAATGAACCATCATCAGGAGCCAAAAAATTCTTAATGTTTTAGGCAAGCAATGGAAATTATATGTTATCTAATAAACCATCTACTAAAACTATGACTTGTAAGATTTAAAGAAACTCATTCCTAAGTCCTAAGGAATTACGTCGATGCTCTGGACAAGGTACTCTCACCCTTGAGATTAGGTCTTATTATAAAATATAATCTAGACCTGAAATATTGAGTTTATTTTCACTTGAGAGATTATGTTTGATTTCTATTATGGGGAAGGTGAACCTAAAGTATTTGGGTGCCTTCAAGAGATTAGTTATGAGATCAGACTTCATATTAGTTTTAACCCTTAAGAATCTCAACAAATGAGGAGGAAAAATCTAGGCGCTAATTGAAAATGAAAGGGGAATTCCATACGTCCAATGGAAATAATGAACCTTCTACTAATGGACAGTAAATAAGGGTAATGTATGCAATAATTTATGAGATAGTTGAATGTAAGACTTGAAACTTAGACTAGATAAACCTGTAAGAGGTAAAATCCATTTCGATTAAAAAGGTTGGACTAAAGAAATGTGGGGACAATCTAAGTAAAGGACGAATGAAACTTCATTATGCAATAAGGTTACTTGCCTATGTTGCTATTAGTGGAATAAACACTAAAAAGGCTAACTAAGTGGAATTCCTTGTAGTTCTTGGTATCAACTATTAGGGAGAGTTAAGCTAAAGTATCTAGCAGTTATCTCTTAAATGGATTGAGAGTTAAGAAAGAAAGGAAGTTAACATGAACATTCAATGATCGACCGTTAGAACAATAAAAAAAAAAGAGAGAAGGGAGAAAGAAGAAGAAGAAGAAAAAAAAAAGACATAAATATAAAATTGAACAAAACAAAAGCTATGAAGGGAGAGAAAATTGGGATTTGTTTGAGCTAGGTGTCTAGAGCTTACTATAAGATAATCAAGTGTAGCTTGGTCCAGATCTCTTTAGCTGCGAATAAAGAAGGAATGTGACATGCTTAGATTGGAATGTTATTTGACGTAGGTTGACTATAAGGAATAGAATTGTGGTTACCAAGTGAAGTAGTAACATGATAAGAACACCCTCTCCAGGAAAGTAGTAAGAAGGGACTAGTCTTTGGTAAGACTATCAGAGTTATCAAGGAGGAGGTTATGAGGAAGAATTGAATTGAGTAAGGTATGACTAATTTTAAGGACAAACTTTCTAAAAGGAGGGAAGAATTCAACACCCTAGAATTAATTAAGGTGTTAATCATGAATTTAGACTAATTAAGAGTAATTATTATGGAATAATTGGGTAAGCTATATGAATGAAAATTTATAGAGAAATAAGTTATTAATATGGGTTTAAGATTTCAATTAGATAAAAGCTTAATTTGGGCCAAAAAAAATTAATTTGAGTAAGCCATGTATAAGGATTTATGGAGGCCTAATGATTTTAGGTGTAAGTCCAACTCCTTATCATGAGACTTGGGCCAAGAGAGAATTAATTAAGGTGTTAATCATGGATTTAGACTAATTAAGAGTAATTATTATGGAATAATTGGGTAAGCTATATGAATGAAAATTTATAGAGAAATAAGTTATTAATATGGGTTTAAGATTTCAATTAGATAAAAGCTTAATTTGGGCAAAAAAAAAAATAATTTGAGTAAGCCATGAATAAGGATTTATGGAAGCCTAATGATTTTAGGTGTAAGCCCAACTCCTTATCATGAGACCTGGGCCAAGAGAGATCACCTAGCAATAACCCAATTTGATTTAGTAAAATAGAGGCCCACGACCTAATTTACATAAGCCCATATAGTTGGCCCAACACATATTATGCATACCCAAATTGCAATTGACTCTTGAAATTTGGCCTGACCTAACTACAACTCTGAAGCCCAACTCATGAGACTTGGCCCAACTAACACCAACCTTTAAAACCACTAGAATTTGGGCCTTAAGGTCAGCATACTTCACCTTAATTCAAAGTGTTCTGTAGCCCACCTCACCAAACAAGGCTTAATGACTAGAAATGAGCCTAAATAGACCTTGAGCTGATGGGTTGGCCCATTTCCCCCTAATAACCCTAAAGGTTCAGCAACCTCCCTCCCCATTCAGTAAAAAATACAATAGGCAAGGGAGGAAATTTGGAGGTTTAAGGGAGGCTAGGGTTCTGCCAACATTGTAGCTTCATTTTTAACACCAAGTGGATGATTTGGCCAAGGTGAGTTATATATAACTTGACCCTCTTATTCTCCTCTTCATCTTGGTCCAATTAATTATTGGTTTTGGACATTTTTATCTCCTTCTCAAATCTAAAACTTGGTGTTGGGTGATTCCTTGCAAGATTTTTGAAGTTTAAAGTTAGTGCAACCATAAAGTAAGTGTTTGCTTTCATTTTGTGGTATAATCTTGCCCAGATTTCATGTTATAAGCTAACTTTAGTATTTGGCTAATTCCATGTGTGAAAATCCAAGTTTTAAGGATAGCCTATGGTGTGTTCTTGGTAATTAAGACTTAACTCAATTCATTTGACCTCTTGGGTGTATGGGTAAGTGTTCTCTCTTCTCTTTTAGGGTGTATATGTTGAATTCCAACATTTTGGATTGACTTTTGCTACATGGTTTGTACATGTGCGAAAATGGAGTTGTGGGGAGTGAATCATGGTGAGCTTTGATATGTGGACCCTGAATTAGTGTAATAGATCATCAAGAAGCTTAGGTAAGAAGTTCTCAATGATTTCTTGTTAAGATTAATCTGTGGATAACGAGAATTTCTTCACTAATGATAGTTAAATGATGATAATCATGCTTATATTAGGCTTAGTATGAATTGGATCATGGTGGTAACTAAAGGAAAAGTAATTGGCTTCATTGAGGTAACCGAGGTTATTTTCCTAATTCTATGTATATGCTCATGTTAATCTGATCTTTGTTACATATGCTTGATTTTGAAATGCTAAATAATTGGTTAACTACTTGAATTGTTATTGTAATTGGACCTTACAAGTCCATGGTGGAGCTGCCACTTGTGCATGTACTTCGATCGAGCATTGGGTTGTGATCAGACCTCAGATACACTAAGCTCAGGTTGTGCTCATTATGGAGTAGATGCCGTGGATGGACTTTTCCCGATGTTATTTGTTATTAACATGTTATGCATGATTGCTAGTATGGGACAATAGTCATTGGTAGCTTAACTAATTCATTTGTAAATTGAATTGATGGTTTTGGCATTGATGATATGAAATTACATTGTATTGATTAATCTGTACATATATATGAAATTTTCCTCTTGTTATTGAGGTTGTATATCTCACCCCAATTATGGGCTAACATTTTCAGGGACCAGACCTTTTAGTGGCAAGGAGAAATTTAATGGAAGCTTATTATATGGTTTAGCAGTAGGTAGGTTTGGAAACCTTGTTAGATTGTATTTGTATAACTAGACCACTAGCTTTATGTAATTGCCACATTACATCATGAATTTGCCAAGCATAAGGACTGTAATCATTTGATACATCAGATGTCAACTTAAACTAGTGATGTATGGAATTTCTAATGGGACTTATGTTTGAATGAAATTGTGAGTAGTGTATGAACTCTTTGTTGTCATTAGTCTATGAACTTACTGGTTTATGGTGGCTAGAGGGTTAAGGATCCACATTTGAAATTTGAATGGGTAATGATAGATGTGTTAAGTAGATTACGTAAAAGAAAGACACTAAATCTTCATAAACTAAGTTAAAGTGGCCTAGAGTGTTGCTAGAGAGGGAAATAAAGAGCATGAGATGAAATCTTGGGAGTTATAGGAACAGAAGGGAATTAGTCGCAGCCAAAATTTAATTGGCCTCTGCCAAAAACGACGAAGTTGCCCAAGGAAGGTAACAAAAGGAATTGGTTGCAGCCAAAATTTAATTGGCCTCAGCCAAATGGTAATAGAGGGTAATTGGCCGTGATCAACATTTAATTTGCCTCGGCCAAATGTGGCAAAGCTGCTAGGGAAGAAAACAGAGAGCAATTGGCCATGGCGAACAATGAGGTTAGCCGCGGCTAAGTCTGAGATGCAAGTTTGGGGTTGTTGCAGAAGGTATTTGGCTACAGCGAAAGGGATATTTGGCTATAGTGAAATGTGCAAAATTTGTAAAGGTGTAAAGAGTTGAACCCGAGAGTAATTGGCCGTAGCGTGAGGGAATTTAGCCGTGGCGAAAGTGCTCAATTTCTCATATTCACCTAAAAAGCTTAGTTTCTTTTATGGTAATACTAAGGAATGATTTAGAAACACTTAAAGGAGGTTTTTATGAATTGGAATTGATGGATGGAAGAATCAAAGGCTTTTTATTGATGATTAAATTCACTTGCACATTTGAATAATTGTGGTTGTCCAATTAATGACCCTAATAACATCAAGGTTTAAATTTCTCTATATTTTTTTAATATAATTAGTTGTAATGACTTTCAACCTAGATTTATGATTATTAATTACATACTTAACCTTAATTATGAAGATTAAAAGTTAGGGTCGTCACATAGGGAGATTTTTCTTTTATTTCAAGGATAGAAATGACTTAGATATGAATAATAAACACTAAAGGAACCATTAGTTTGAATTTAGAAACCATATTTTGAAAGTTAGAAGTTAGGTTCCCTTTTTAAGATATAAAGAAGCAACTTGAGTTTGGCTCCTTGAAGTGAGTTTTTGATGACTCTAATAAGTTCGAATAGAGTCATATGACTTAGATTTAGTGAGAAATAGGAGCCAAGATCTTAAATTTTATAGGTTGCTTCATTATGCCCTTATATGGAACTACAATGGTGTCATAAGCTAGATGTAGCTTGTGTAATACTTATGTGAGGTTAGAGTTGGCTCTAACAATTGAATTGTGTTTTGTTTGATGTGTTTAGGCTAAGCAAACCACATTCCTCCTAGGTGTGGGTGTGAGGCTGAGCCAAGAAGATAAGAAAGTAAAAAGAACTTGGTGGTTCTTGAACCAAAGTAGCTCTCCACTTTTTCTTGTTAGCATATTTTGGTTGTATGATTGTCATTGAATGCTTGTATATGTGTTTGATATATCACCATATATTTCTAGCTCATTTCATACTATCTCCATGCCTCATAGCAAACAACTCACAAAGAGGCTAATTAATGCATTTCTTAGCATTACATTGCGTATAAAAATTTCATTCGATGTCACGTGGACCATGTGGGCTCATACATCACATTCTTATATTTAATTACATGAATACAACACATTTGCATCATTAAACATGGCCTACCTCTCGTGAAACTCAAAAGGAAGCATGAAATACATATATATATTTTTGGCCAGATTTTCTACATTTATATCACAAACTTTGGAAAATCATAACTAATTCTAAAAAAATCAAAATCATGTATTCTTGGCCATTCCAGAAAGCTACACATGTCTACTTTATGTTAAAAATTTTCAAAACATAACATCAAAGACAGAGGACGTTTGACATTCAAAAAGATCTAGAGGTCAAGCTGTCTATTGGTGCTATCATAGAATTCTGCAGCAAAACTCACAAATGTCCAATTAATTTCACAAAAATCCAATCCATGTGACAATTGTGTCGCGCAATCTCAAATAAAACTAGGAAGCAAAATAAATTTTTGTAGTTAATGGTGCAACCTAGGTCATTTCCTAAGGAGTTTGTGCCTCAATTTGTTTATGAAAGAGTATTCTAAGTATTGCTAATTGGAACTTGTTTTGGGGGTTTGAAATGCTAGAATTTAATTGAACTAGATTTAATTGACAAGAATCAAAAACTTAAAACTAAATGAAGTGAGCAGTTGAGAGAATGTGGTAACTAGCCTTGCATTGGACTCCCTAGAATTCAATTATCCTTGCCATTTTTAGTTTACCAAATTTGGATTTAATTTTTTGCTATTTAGTGTATTCCCTATAGAGATTCTTGAATAACCATTCAAGATTCAATTCATTAATTATTCAAGGAATTTGCAACCACAAGAAACCTTGAAAAATTAATTAATTGAATTAAAAACAAGAACACACTAAAATTAATCCTAAATGATCAATAAAATCTACTACACAATCCACTTAAGATGCTAATTAACCAATTAGATTAATTAATTCCTCAAACAATTAATTGCACAAAAATTCTAGCCAATTAATCCAACAACCATTGCATTAATTAACCAAAGATCAAGAGGAATTTAAAAGTGATTTGCACAGCACTAATTCTAGAATTTTTACAAACAAGTGATGATCACTATTAAAATTCCAAAATCAAATTATATTCAATTCATAAAACAGACCAATCCAATAATTTCCAGCAATTCAGTTCCTAAATCAATCAACTAGACCTAGTCAAATTAATAAAAGATTTAATGTTAGAATTAAAAGATAGAGCAAAGAGTGTTTATCCAATTTGGTGAGAAAATATGGGGCTCAAATCTGCATTTGGGAGTTCCCAAGCTTCAGCTGGCCACCATAGATAATTCAAGCTGCCATGGAGATTTTAATTGGAGAAAAATTGATGAATTGAGTTGCAGCCATAGATGATTCAACGAGAGAATGCTCCCTGGAGTTCTCGCGTTTTTCATATCCCGTCTGCCTCTCCTAGAGTTCTCGCATTTTTCACGTCTAGTACGCCTCCTCCTCGAACCCTATTTCTTTTTTACATTTTTCTCTCCTTCCATTGCGAACTCACAGCTCGTGCTTCCTCTTTTTCATGCTTCAGCACCTTTTTTTTTCATTCCTTAATCACGTGCCCCTTAGCTCACTTCATTAATCCACGTCATTCCGTAGCTAAGTTCCATCTTATGAGTCATTAAATTCTCACGTGCTCAGCTGGTGTGTGTCACACTCAGCCCACTCTAAACATAAGCTCCCAACTTCAGCTTAAGAGCCTCCTCTTAGCTTGTGTTCTCTCATGTGGCTTTGCTTCCATAATCAGCACGTTCAGCCCGCCTTATTTAGGTTGCTGCTGCAGCCTGTGGTCACTTCTTATCTTTGATTCATCGCTTCTGTTCTTCTCCATCATTCAGCTCGTAGCTTGCATGCTTTTTGTCTTCTTAATCACGTGTCTCCTTTAAAATCTGCACATGCTTCTCCTTCCCATTCCACATTAAAACTTTGCTTCTGAGCCTCTGTTCCAACAACCCGTAACTACCCTTCTCTTGCATACACATAAACTTAAGCTACCCATGTGCTTTTTCTCCACGTAAGTTTCTTCACATCAAAATCATTCCTTCTTCTCACGTATGAACGTGTAAGCCATGTGTAATATGGAGCTGTGAGCCTTGTTTTGTTGCTACAATGCGTTGCTTATTCCATGCTCTGTTTTCAGCTCATCTTCATTAATCCACGTGAGCTACGTTTTTCCCGTCTTCCTCAGCCACTTAATGCACCAGAACATGGCTTCTTCTTGGTGCTTCATTTCCACATAAAAACTATAGCAAACACGTCAGCTCCACATTTTTCTATGTCAACCCAAGCTCCTTCTTTAGCTGCTGAACGAGTAAATGATTCTGCATCTCATTCCACATTCTATCCAGCTCTCCTAGCTTTAGCCCATTGCTCAGCTTATTGTGGAACTTCCATGTAAAACGTATGGCTTGTTCATCTTTCTTCTCCTCCACACAACTCGCATTTGACGTTGGCTATTGCTCGCCTTGGAGCTGTTTCTACTCTGCTTCAGCGTTGTCGTGCTCTTCCTTTCTCATCTCCAGCTACTGTTCACATGAGTTGTTGTGTTCATGCTTCTTTGTCTAGCCCATAGCATTTCTTTCTCCTCTCTTGTGAACCAGTAGCTTTGTGTTGCTGAAGGAGAACATGGCTTACACTTTCCTAGCTTCATGCATGGTTCTGTTCAACGTTTAACTTTGCTTCTTCCTCTATTTTATTCACATGCAAGTAGAACTCGAGCTTCCAAATCCGAGCTACTTCCTCGTGGCTTCCAAGCTCCATTTTAAATCTTTTTTTTTCCATTAAAATCTGCACAACCAAAAGAAAATAAAATAAAATGAAGCAAAATAAAACAAAAAAAAAATATTAAGAATGAAGAATTCACAAAGCAAATATTTCAATGAAATTTATGCATTAAAATTCAAAATTTTGCAAATAAAATTCCTTGATTGTAGAAATGGCTATTAAAATAAAATCTCATCTAATTAAACCCCTAAAGCCATATTTGGAACTAAAATATCTAAATTTAGGAGAATAAAATAGATAAAAATATGTGTTTATCAAACTCCCCCACACTTAAACCTTTGCACTCCTGGGAAAAGAAGACTAAAGCTCCAAGGAAGAGATAATGGAAAGGAAATCAAGAAAACTTGTATTATGCAAATCACTTAGTACAAGGAAGCTCAAAGCAAATTAGTAGGTTAATTCTTCAAGTCATATCACTTGCATTAATGCAGCAAATACCATGGCAATACACTTAATCAAAAATGAAATGCAATGAAAGTCCCTCACTTGGATTAGTGTTTATCACTCTACTCTTTAGTGTTTAGGGTGAAATGCTTACTCTCAAATTTCATCCTACCCAACCTTACTACCATAAGCTTGGCAATCATCTACATCTCCACCACCAAAATCAAATGCCAATGAATGAATCAAAAGGTCTTTATTACGGTTGTAATGTGGGCTAAGGTATGAAACAAGTGGAACAAAAAAAAAATGAAGGAAATTCAAGAAGAAATTTTGGATGCCAAAAATCATCAAGAGCATTTAAAATAAGAATAAGGATGGAATGCAAGTGCATCTGAAGGCCCTAATTATGACAAACCACAAGATATGCACTAAAAGAACAACTTTTCTTTCCTTTTTCTTCTTTTTTTTTTTCTTTTTTTTCATTTTTTTTAGTATTTCAAATGCTTTTCTTTTTTTTTTTTTTGGGTCATTTTTTTGTCTTTTTTTGTCTTTTTTTTTTGGAATATTTTCGAAAAACAACAAACAACCGGCCTATAAATGATGTGGAAAATGCACCTCCACCCACCTTAACAAGATATAATGCTCTTAATAATTGAAAGCATCCAAATCAAGGTAGGAAGAATATCCATTTGTTTGGTTTTTATAGCTAAAAGGGTAAAAGGGAAACATATATATGGCTCAAAAGGGGAAAAACAAATGGATTGAACACATGTAGGATAGCTTTTTGGCTCTAGCTAAAACAAAACAACAATGAATGCCTTAATCATTTTCATGCATGGCAAATGCATAAATGTGGACTTGAATAAGATTCCAACCAAGTTCTAGAGTAAAAGCAAGATAGGGGATACACACTAGAAATGAATAAACAATAGGTTTAAACATCTCACAAGGTAAATTGACCATCATCAAATTTCATTAAAACAAGCTAATTGCCACTTAACTTGCATTCTCAACACAAAGTCAATTCCCTATCAAATCAAGATATATCAAAGCTATGATCCCCTTAATACTAGCAACTTCCACAAAAGCATAGTTTTTTCTTCAAAAACTAAAAAAATAACACAAAACTTCAACACTCTAAAAGCGAGACTAAAAGCCTAGAAACTAGAAAAATCAACTAACCAAAACAAAACAAAAAATTTATTTGTATCCCCCCCTACACTTAAACATTGCATTGTCCTCAATGCCAGCACACAATCCAGTAAACAAATAGAGATAACACAATAGAAAAGGGGAAAGGGAAAGAGTACAACCAGGGATCAGGGTGGGTTATGAAGTTGGAGCTCCTCCATGTCATTGCTTGGAACTCCTTCATGAAAGTGCTTGAGCCGATATCCATTAACTTTAAATTTAGCTCCTGTCTGCTCATCCTAAAGCTCAACTGCACCAAAAAGGAATACATCAGAAACTATATAAGGACCTTCCCATTTAGAACGAAGTTTACCTGGCACAAGCTTTAAGCGAGATTTATAAAGTAGAAATTTTTGGCCGACAGTAAACTCTTTCCTTGCAATCATCTTGTCATGGAATGCCTTTGTCTTTTCTTTGAAGATTCTTGCATTATCATAGGCTTCCAATCTGATTTCTTCAAGCTCTTGGAGTTGGAATTTCCTGTGAGATACCACTCCATTCAAATCCAAATTACATTTCTTTATAGCCTAATAAGCTTTGTGCTCCACTTCTACTGGTAAGTGACACGCTTTTCCAAATACCAGCTGATAGGGTGACATGCCAATAGGAGTCTTGTAGGCAGTCCTATAGGCCTAAAGTGCATCATCGAGCCTCTTGCTCCAATCTTTCCTATTTGGCTGCACTGTTTTCTCCAAAATTTGCGTCACCTCTCGGTTAGAAATTTCTGCCTGGCCATTTGTTTGAGGGTGGTACGGAGTAGCTACTTTATGCACAACACTATACTTGCTAAGCAAGCTATGCATATTCTGGTTGCAAAAATGAGTGCCCTGGTCACTGATTATAGCTCTGGGGATACCAAACCTACAGAAAATGTGAGAGCAAACAAACTCTACAACCACAGAAGAATTATCAGTCCTAGTGGGTTTTGCTTCCACCCACTTCGAAACATAATCAACAGCCAATAAGATGTATGAAAATCCAAAAGAAGTTGGAAAAGGTCCCATAAAGTTAATGCCCCACACATCAAAGACCTCACAAAACAAAATGGAATGTTGTGACATTTCATTTCTCCTAGATATGCTACTTGTTTGTTGACACCTGACACATCTTTTACAAAAAGCAAAGGCATCACGAAACAAAGTAGGCCAATACAATCCACTATTTAGAACCTTCCTAGCTATGCGTTTTAGACTAAAATGACCTCCACATGCAAGTGTGTGACAAAAATTCAAAACAGAATTAAATTCTATATCAGGCACATAACGTCTAATCACTTGGTCACTGCATAGTCTCCATAAGTATGGATCATCCCAAATATAATACCTAGCTTCACTCCTAAACTTATTCAACTGATGTTTATTCAAATCAACAGGCAGTTCAGAAGAAGCTTGATAATTTGCTAAATCTACATACCATGGGTAGGAACTATGCACAACACACAAATGCTCATCAGGGAAATCATCATCAATGGGCAAGGAATTTACCTTTGGAGCCTCAATTCTACTCAAGTGATCTGCCACCAAGTTTTCAACTCCACTTTTATCCTGGATGTCAATATCAAATTCTTGAAGTAAAAGCATCCATCTGATCAATCTTGGCTTTGCATCAGGCTTCTTCAGCAAGTACTTCAAGGCTGCATAATCAGTAAAAACAATGACTTTAGTATCAAGCAAATAAGATCTAAAGTTATTCAAAGCAAAAAAAATAGCAAGAAACTCTTTTTCTGTGGTTGTATAATTTGCTTGGGCCCCATCCAAAGTCTTGGATGCATAAGCAATCACATGTGACCTTTTATTCACTCTCTGGCTCAAAACTGCACCTAAGCAAAATTAGATGCGTCACATAAAAGTTCAAATGAAAGGTTCCAATCCAGGGGTTGAATAATGGGTGGGGAAGTCAAGCATTTCTTAAGATCATCAAAAGCTGTTTTACATGCATCATCAAAATGGAAATTAACATCCTTTTGTAACAACTTAGACAATGGCAAAGCAATTTTACTAAAATTTTGAATGAATCTTCTATAGAAACCTGCATGACCTAGAAAAGATCGGACCTCCCGAACACATGTCGGGTATGGTAGAGAAGTAATAACATCTATCTTAGCTTTATCAACCTTTATGCCCTGTTCAGATATAATATGACCTAATACAATGCCTTTTCGAACCATAAAATGACACTTTTCAAAATTAAGTACAAGGTTCTTCTCTATGCATCTAGCTAGGACTCTGTCCAGACTACACAAGCAATCATCAAAGGAGTTCCCATATACAGTGAAGTCATCCATAAAAATTTCTATACAGTGTTCCAGAAAATCACTAAAAATAGAAACCATGCACCGCTAGAAAGTTCCAGGGGTATTGCAAAGACCAAAAGGCATGCGTCTGTAGGCATATGTTCCAAATGGGCATGTGAATGTCGTCTTCTCTTGATCCTCCGGGGCTATGCATATCTGGAAATACCCTGAAAATCCATCCAGAAAATAGTAGTAAGATTTTCCAACTAAACGCTTACGCATCTGATCAATAAAAAGGAGGGGGTAATGATCTTTTCTAGTGACTAAATTAAGCCTTCTATAGTCAATGCAAACCCTCAAACTGTTTTGTACACGGGTGGGCACCAATTCATTATTCTCATTCCGGACAACTGTGATCCCTGATTTCTTTGGAACCACCTGCACAGGACTAACCCACTGACTATCAGAAATAAGATATATAATACCAGCAAATAAAAGTTTAGAAACTTCCTTTTCAACCATATCCAAAATAAGTGGGTTTAGTCGCCTTTGAGGTTGCCGTATTGGCTTTGCCCTATCTTCCAACAGAATTCTGTGCATGCATGTATCAGGGCTAATGCCAAGTATGTTAGCCAAGGTCCACCCTATTGCTTGTCTTCTCCTCTTTAAGACCGCTAGAAACTTCTCTTCCTCCTCTGGAGTAATGTCACTAGCTACAATCACCAGAAGCTTCTTATCTTTCTCCAAATAGGTATACTTGAGATTGTCTGGTAGCGATTTGAGCTCTAAGGTGGGAGCTTGCTTAACTGACAGTATGATTTGTTTGATTTCAATCTCTTCGATGCCAAATACCTATTCAAACAACTCACAGACAGAAGAAACAACTTTCCCAACTTCGGGAATATCAGTAGTATGGGAAGAATCAAAAGAATCAACAGTCAAGTGAATATCAGTATCATGATTCCCTAAACTATCCATATCAACAAGCAAAGAATCATCTGTACCAGAAAGATCAACAAGACCAGTGAAATCAACAGAGGTTCTAGATGAAATAGAATCAATCTGATAAATAATAGATTCCTTAGAGTTAATATCATCATATAAGCTCAAAAATTTATCGATTTCTTTACATATAGTACAAGAATGAGAGTCATCACAATTATGTCTTAAAGAATCATCAAGATCAGCAATATCACAGGAGTCAGTCAACAAACTATCCTTAAAATCAGCACTAGCATTATCAACTAGCATATCAATAGGCTGACACTAAAAACAGAGTTATCATC
Organism: Erythrophleum ivorense; assembly: GCA_026724425.1. Lineage (NCBI taxonomy): Eukaryota > Viridiplantae > Streptophyta > Magnoliopsida > Fabales > Fabaceae > Erythrophleum > Erythrophleum ivorense. The sequence goes on from JAIUCV010000008.1 coordinate 29,967,457, forward strand.
ACAGGGATGTTTCATGGCATCAAATATATTAAATTGTATCACATTGCCAGCAAACTCCATTTGAAGAGTACCCTTATGCACTTTTATAATTGACTTTGCAGTTTTTAAGAAGGGTCTACCTAAGATGAGTGGGGCATGTCCACTAGGTCTATATTTATCATCCTCCATATTAAGGACATAAAAATCAGCTGGAAAAACCAAGTCCTTTACCTTAACCAGAACATCCTCCAACACTTCTGAAGGATAGGCAATGCTCCTATTTGCCAGTTGCATAACCACTCCGGTAGGTTTCAGCTCTCCCATCTACAAAGATGAATAAATAGATTTAGGCATAACATTTATAGCAGCACCAAGATCAATCAAAGCATCAGAAAACTCAAAATTCCCAATAGTGCATGGGATTGTAAAAGTGCCGGGATCTTGATACTTAGTGGGCATTGTTGGCTGTATGAGTGTTGAAACATTCTTGCCAAAATTTGCTTTTTCATTCCCTCTTAGATGCCTCTTGTTGGTATATATTTCCTTGAGAAACTTGGCATATTTAAGAATAGTTTTGATTGCCTCCAACAATGGTATGTTAACCTCAACCTTCTTGAAAGTCTCAAGAATTTCTTTTTCCATATCTGCTTCAGTTTGCCTCTTTCCCAAGGTAGGTCTATGTGGGAAAGGTAAGATCTTCTTTGGCTCTTCTTATTTGTTAGGCTCATTTGGTGCGACGTGTGTTTTTTATTACGCTGGCTTATCCATGGTAATGATATTTGAGGATCCCTGAACCTCTCTCCCACTCCTAAGAGTGATAGCACTAACATTGCTACTATTCCTTGGATTGACAATTGTCTGAGAAGGTAACTGGCCTGACCCTTGGCTTTTTATCTCATTGAGAGAAGTGGCAAATTGGCCTAACTGAGGATCAACCCTCCTTTCTAAAATTTGCACCACTTGTGTGAGTTTTGCATTACTCTCAATAAGATGCTTCATCAAGTCTACCATATTATCCCCTTTCTTTGGTTCCTCCTGTATAGGAACTGATTGCTTAATAGGTTGGAGAGATTGTGCACTAGGTCCTGCAATATTATATCTATTTTGCTGTTACCCTCCCCCATATCTCAAGTTGGGGTGATCCCTCCATCCTGGATTGTGCGTATTAGAATAGGGATCATATTTTTATTGCCCTTGTTGCATTGGCCTAACTGGAAACATCCCAGCACAAGCCTCTACTCTGTCCTCTAACATAGGGCACTGATCAGTGGCATGTGTGGCCAAACAGCATATATCACATAGGGATCCCACCAAGGTAGTAGAGGTAGATGTCTACCCAGGTGCATAACACTATGGATAAGAATATGTCTGAGTAGGGCAGGATTGTGGTGCACAAATTTGAGATGGTGTAAAGGACGACTGTGGCTGTTGCCGATCTAAAGCAAGCCGTTGGAGCACAGAAGACATTACATCAATCTTGCTCTCAAGTCTTTGACCATAGTCTGGAGCATTCAATTCACTGACTCCTCTTACTATTTGCATTGATCAGGACCCAAACTGTTGAGCATTCTGAGCCATCTTATTAATCAATTGCCAGGTCCTTGTAGGTGTCAGATCACTTAAGGCTCCGCCAGAGGCAGCATCAATCATATTCCTGTCCATGTTCAACAGCCCCTCATAGAAGTACTGAATAAGTAACTAATTAGAAATTTGATGGTGAGGACAACTAGCCAGCAACCTCTTAAATCTTTCCCAATACTCATATAAAGTTTCTCCACTATTCTGTCTGATCCCACATATTTCCTTCCTTATTGATGCGGTGCGAGACGCAGAAAAGAATTTCTCTAAAAATAGCCTCTTCAATTGGTCCCAAGAAGTAATGGCACCAGGAGGTAGATAGTACAACCAGTCTTTAGCTAAACCATCTAGGGAAAAAGGAAACATTCTGAGCTTAATTTGTTCCTCTGAGACTCCCTGTGGCTTCATTGTAGAGCAAACAACGTGAAATTCCTTTAGATGTTTATGAGGGTCGTCTCCTGCAAGTTCATGAAATTTAGGAAGTAAGTGAATCAAACTAGATTTAAGCTCAAAATTTGCATCTAATTCTGGATATTATATACAAAGATTTTGATAATGCACATTAAGAGCTGTCAATTCTCTAATGGTTATGGCATGCATGTTATCATTTAAATTGGCATTTGCATTCAAGTTAGCCTGAACATGGATATTCATGTTAGCATTCATATGATCTTGTTCAGCCATATTATTACCAGCAAATTGAAATGCATAATCAATTCCTTGCACACAATCAAAAGCAGAAGAAACAGAACTACTGATTCCTACACTTTCTTTATTCTTCTTAATTCTTACTTGTCTTCTAAAGGTCTTTTCGATTTCTGGATCCAAATCAATTAGATTTTCACCAGAGCTCCTTGTGATAAACCAATTAGACAAACAAAAACTAAGAAGGAACACAAGAAATCAACAAAGAAAAATTAAAACAATAAATCTAGAAAAATTAGAAAAATTCTAGAAAATTTGAGAAAATACTAAAAAATTAGAAAAAGTACTTAAAACGTTGAAATTTGGCCAAAAAATGGTGTACCCAATAGCCATGCTATTACTTTTGCTTAAAACACCCAAAAACCTTAGAAAACAAAGTTTGAGAATTTTCTAGACACTTCAAACAAAAACCTCACCCATCTCAAGGGCCTAGCTATAGCAAGTACGGGCATCCCATACAAAAACACTCAGGTGAGGTGGTGCCAAAAGTCCCTTGAGATGGGTGAGGTGGTTCCAAAAGTCTCTAAACCAAGGGTGAGACCAATCCAAAAGTTCCAAAAACTTGGATGAGGCGAGACCAAAAGTCCCTAGAGCTTATTCTTGGCATTGATATGATATCATGGCATTAAAATAATGTGTATAATTATGAATGGTTTGCATGCTTTGACTTATTTATATGCCTTGATTGCTTCCTTGAATGAGTGCATGAGCTATTGAGATTCCATAAATCTCACCCCCTTTCCTCTCTCATCTTAACATGTTATGTGGAGCTCAAGGAAATAAAAGTGCACATCAAAGAGCCTAGTTGAGCATGCTTAGGGAGTTGTATAGCTATTTTAGTTCTTTTGATGTAAAGAGGTGCCAAAATAAATATGTACCCATGATTTTTGAGATATAAATATTTGAGCAAGTATAGAAATATGTATAAATGATGAATGAACTATGTAGAGAGCCAAAGCAATGAAAATGTGGGATTTGACCATTTTGTGGATTGTATGCAATAGTGCATTTTGGCCCATGGCATAGTGAGTTTGAGATGTATGATAATATGCACCACTTGAGCATTTTATATATGCTATGTTTATGCTTTAAAACTTGCCCAAGAGGTGCTAGAACATGTAGGAGGCTATTTGAACCCACTTTGCACCATTTATGGTGTCAAAATTGCCAAATTTGTGAGCTTTATCAAAGTATAACCAAATAAGCTCTTCTTGATATGAAATTTGGCATGCCTCTAGAGCTTGTAGAGAGCTTCTTGGGAAGCTAAAGTGGATAATATTTGGAGGTCTAGGGAATATTTGGCAAATTGTTAAAGTTGAAGAATTTTCTAGTTTTCGTTATTATACTGTGCAACTAGGTCCAAAAATGAATCTGTGTCATTCATGGACCAAACGATGTTTGATTATCATGAGATTTTATGGGCATAAACTAGATATCCACAGTGACCTATACCAACTATAAGCACCTCAATCGGAGGTCTATAGTGGGAGAAAGAACTTCCTAAAGTTCTGTGTCAGCACCAGGGAAGCCATCCAACCTTCGTTACTGTTCCATCAATTTTTAAGGTCCAAAGGCTACTAAAATGATTTGAACTAATTTTTTCCTTTAGTTAACATCTTAACTTTCCAAATTGATATATTTTTCCAGATTGGATTTTTTTAGAATTAGTTATGAATTTTTGAATTTCATGATAGCAAACTGCATCAATAATAAGGATAACCGGACCTCTGTCTCTTTTTCGATGTCAAACATAGTCCAAATGCTGAGATTGTGGTTTGGAATTATTTTTAGTGTCAATTTAACCTTTAGATCTTTCTAGAAAGCTATGGTTTACTTGATTTTCATTTTTCTAGAATTAGATATAATTTTTCAAAGTTAGAGCAAAAAATTTGACTTTTGGGCCCATTTGTGAAATTGCATTTTCTTAGTTTTTGGCTTCATATCCGTGGTTCATGGGTTGTTTGAGGTTATATATGAGTTGTATAAATGGAGTTTGAGTAAAGAATATGAATGATGGGTTCACAGGACCCACAAGGCAAAATATGAGCATTTAAACCCCGACTTAAAGTATTAAAATGCCACAGTTTTAGTCCTTTTCATTGGAAATTATATGGAATCAAGTCTAGAGGGAGATTAGTTAGAGTTAAGTCATTATGGTGTTATATTTTTGGTATTAGAGCCTAGTTTAGGAAATTTTGCTTGATGTTGGGCTCTTGAATGGTGTGATTTGCTTGTGTTTAGTGTGAATTGCCATGGAAGTGGTAGCATACATATGCGTATGTGCTTGTGATATATTGGTGAACTGAGGATTGCTACTTCTTTTTAGACATGGTTGAGACTAGATGGGGCAGGGGTAGAGGCAACCTACCCCGGGGCTCAAAGAGCATAGCCAAAGGTTCCAGTTGGGCCTAAAGATCCTCTGTGGACCATCACAGATAGGCTTGACCTGTATGAGGCCATAATGGGCCAGCACCAGAAGATGCTAGAACAGCAGAGGTACATTGCCCAGCAATAGCATGATATGATCATGCATTTGCAAGATACCCTAGCTAGACAAGAAGAAGCCAAGAGAGAAGCCCCTGTACCTCAGCCATCCACATCTGGCGATCTGGCGTTCTACCTGCACCTCCCCAAGAGCCTATTACTACTCAGACCCAAACGCCTATCCAGAAACTATTAAGCAATTTAGGCAGAATAGTCCACCCTCGTTTGATGGGGAGTTAGATGCGGATAAGGCAGAGGCTTAGGTTATGGAGCTAGAGAAAATATTCTTGGTGATGGATTGTACCATCGAGCAAAAAGCTCAGCTAGCCCCTTTCATGCTACAAAAAGAAGCTGATAGATGGTGGTACCCAGTTTTCAAAAATTCTCATTTTGCCTTTCATTCTTGGCATTTTTGTTTTTAATTCATTTTAGCTCCTTTTTGAGAACCATCTTTTCCATTTAGGTACCCAGTTTAGTAAAATTCCTTTGGAATCACTCAAATCGGAGCTAAAACTTTCCTGAACGAATCTATTAAAGTTTAGGTATACTGACGTTAGAAAACATCTACCAAAGAGGATTTGACTGTCCCAGAGCTTTCCATAGCTTTCAGGGCCTCTAAGAACCCCGGAGAACTCAAAACTTTCATTTAAAAAGTCCTCCTGTGTGAATTCCAAAATTGACTCAAAATTATGAAAAATGCCATTATGTTTCGTAAGTTTTTTGTAAGAAATTGTTTCTTCATTCTAGATCATTTTTCTTTTTGTCTGAGCCTGGGATTCTTATTTTTAGGAGTTTAAAATGCTTCCCAAATTTTTTGGGACCTTAACTAAGTCATTTCGGCGGACTTTCTTTTTGTATTCGGTAAATTTCGTTCGTTGACAAAGAAACTGTACGTTATGTTTCTCACATTTTCTGAGAACTGGATATTACATTTGAATCATGAGATATGTCATTTGTTATTAATTTATGATTATGGTACCATTATATTCTTGAATTACTTTGAAATTGTGAAATTGCTCTTTATAGGTAAGATTATGCCAAAAGTCTTTTAGAATGAGTGAGATAAAGCCAAAAGTCTTTGAGGATGGATGAGACAAGGCCGTCTCAAGAATGAGTTATGTTAACTCAAAATTCCCTAAAAAGTAGGTGAGGCTAATCCAAAAGTCTCAAATAATAGGATGAGGCTAGAACAAAAGTTCCTAAAGCTTGTTCTTGGCTTTAACACATTTTTCTGATATGGAAATTATGATTTGAATGATTCTTGGAAGTGTTTATGGTATGCTTGTATTTTTTGACATGAATATATACCTTGTATGCTTACTTGAAAATGTGTATGAGCTATTGGAATTTTTCGAATCTCACTCTCCCCCATTTTTTGTCTAACCATGTCTAAGTGAAGTCTAAGGAAGCAAAAATGAGAGCTAAAGAGTACGATTTGCAACACTTTGATAATAGAATAGCTCTTGATGTAATTAAATGTAGAAGTTTGTATGTATGCTTATTTTTTGAGATGTAAACCTTTGAGCAATTGCAAAAGCATATATGTATGATGTATGAACCAAATTTAGAGCCATATGTATGAAAATATGTGATTTTGCCACCTTAGAGCTATAATGCAAATGTGTACATATGCAACTAGGATGGTGGTTTTGAAATATATAATAATTTGGATCATTTGGAATGCTTCTATAAGCTATGTTTATGCTATGTAATGTGCTCAAATGGTCATGGATGGCATGGGAGACCATTTGGTGCAAATTGACCCTATTATGGTATCAAAAAGTGATATAATCTTGAGTTGAACCCCAAACTAACCAAATGGATGAATTTGTGCATGAAATTAGGCAAGAATATAGGCCTTATCTAGGGATTTTCACAAAACCAAAGAATACTCCAGTTGAAGCTCTAAAGAATTTATTATGAATTTTTAAAATTGGTCAAATTATGTAGAATTTGTCACTGTCATTGTCACTATTCATATGGTTAGTTTGGTTCTCTATGCTACTCGTAAGTCAAATAAAGTCCAATGCTTATGAAATTTTACAAGCATAAAATAGACATAATAAGCTTACTATAGCCATTAAGAGCACCCCATTTGGATATGTATTGAGGGAAATATGAATTTTTGAAATTTGATGTTAGTTGTAGAATGCCCCCAAGCCAATGTTACTATTCTATCAGTTTTTGTAAGGCAAACCTAGTTGTTTTGATCTAAAGTTACTTTTAGTCATTAGTTGACATCCAGAGCTTTCCAAAATGGTATAATTTGGATTATTTGGATTTTTCTAAAATTAGTTATGAAGTTTTGAATTTCATATCAAAATATGGAACCAAAAAAATCTGCACTTGAACTTAAATTTGTGTTGCTCACTCCAAACTCAAAATGGGAGCTATGAATTGTGGTATTCTAGTCCATTAAGTATATTATGGATGGGAGAAAATGTTAGTAAGGCCAAATGGTCCATATGATTAAAATTGAATTATTTTGGCTTACGATAATGGTTAATTCCACTGCTAAAAGTGGTAATTCAATAAAAATGGAACTTTTATGCCACTTATGATATAGTTTTGATGATATCTTGATATGGTGTGACACTAAGAAAGAGTAATTTCGACTATAGTTTCTTACGTTGTTTCAAAGCTCACAAGATGCACTTTCTTATGCTTCCAAGAGTTTCTCCAAATCCTCTCTTCCCTCTACTAAACCAGCCATAAAATAGCACCAATTAAGTCACCAAAACCATAAGAAAAGAGAAGAGAAAGAGGAGAAGAAGTTTAGTGAAGGAAAAAGTATGAAAAAGTAGCAAATTTTTCCACTTTTCAAGCTTGGTTTCCTTCCCCTTTGCTTCCTCTTTGGTGAGCCACTTCTAGCAAGTCTTGGTTCTGTTTTCGGCCAAAGGAAAGTTGGTTAGAGTGATGGGGAAAAGTGGGGCATGATATAAGAAGCAAGGAAGCCCAATTATGATATTTTTCAAAATTTTAATTTAGTCCCTTATCTTGATTCCTTCCATTTAGACTCATTTTAACTCCTTTTTGAACATTGTCTTTTTCATCATAAAATTTAGGTCATCTAATCCATAAAATGTCTTTGGTTTGATTCAAGTTGGATTTAAAACCTTACCGAACCATTTGATTAAAGTTTTGGTTAACTGATAACCAAAAATACATACTAGAGGGGTTTTGGCTATTCTAGAGGTTCCTATGGTATTTAAGACCTCTAAAAATTATGAAAAACTTAATTTTCTCATTTAAAGATATCTCCTTTGAGTTTTCTAAAAGTTACTCGAAATTACAATTTGTCACTACATTTTCAGTTGCTCTATTTTTGACGTTTTGGCTCTGATATCAAGCTCTCCTAAGACTATTAACCATATTTTTAGATGTTTTAATTAACATTTAAATCTCAATTAGCCTCAATTCACTTTACTTCGGGGTCCTCATTCATTAACCAAAAGATTTTGATTCTGATTTTTCATAATTCATATTGGCTTTCATTAAGCCCGTAACCCTTCGAAAGTAATTCATTCCATTCTTTAAGAATTATTATGAATTTCTAAATTATGGAATATTACATTAAACCCCTAGTTACATCACTTAGTTGTCAATTTCCTTAAGAACTATCAACAATGCCAAAACACTCAATGGGTCTTAAATGAATCAAAATATAACTCTTAGTTGTTGTTCACTACAAGAATTAGACACCCATTCAATCCAATCATTAAAAACTACTTAGAAAATACTTACATAATGCTCCAATGAGTTCAATGTTTGGATTTGAGCTTTCCAAACTTAGAAACTATAATGGTTTACTCTAATGTCTTGTAAATTCGCACACTGATAGAACTTTACACAAAAATCAATCATAGGGGCCAATTTTCAACATGATAACATATCAAAATAGGAGAAAATACTTACTCAATAGTTTCTCTAGCCTTAAGCTCTAAAAATCATGTAAGAAAACATTATGAACACATACATTTCAGACCTAGGGTTTGGGTGAATCTTTACCAAATGAAAAACCAAATAGACCAAAATGAAGAGGAAGATGAAATGATCAATTTTTGTATAACTTACTTTAACTAAATCTCCAAGTGTGCTAATTGGAGCTAAAATGGTAAGAAACCCTAGCCTCCTTCTATGTGCAAAACGACTTTCTCTCTTGGGAGACCAAATGTTTCAACTGAAAATAATAAAGGGTTTAGCTCACATTTTTAGGGTTTTGATGGAATATGGGCTGACTAAAGGGCCTTTATCCAAGTGGGCTTATTTTCTAAGAGTTGAGCCATAGTTAGATAAGTCCAATTATGTTGGGTCTTCATCAAAATTCAAATTAGGCTGTTGCAAATTATTCTTAGTATAATTAAATTGATTATAGAGCTCTATGTTAAATTTTACCCAATAAAAATCTAAATCTTCTATTAAGTTTATTCTTTGCCAAAACTTGGTAAATTATTATTATTTGCCTAGAAATGTCCAAAAATAATCATTTTTTAAGTCTAATTTTCCAAAATTTTTGAATTACCATAATAATTCCTTATTTTTCAAACTAAATCTTTAATTCTCCACAATTTTTCTTAATTAATTTTTAGATATTACATTAGTGGCAACATAACGGTCAAATCAATCAAATTTTCTCAATTTATGTTCAACTACAGCTAGATTCTACTGATGTCATTTGACATCATTACTTTGAAATGTGTGCAACTTCTAGAAGTATCTTTCACATGGTGCCACATCCAGTCTAGTTGCCCAAAAATTAAGAAAATGTCATTATTTAAAAGAATTTATGATTATGTACTTCCGTTAGTCCTCTATCATATTTTATCTAGTTAGGTTATTACATCCTCTGCTATATTTTATTAATATTAATTGTTCCTATATAGGCCCCACTTGTATTTTATAAATTATTTAGTTTATTATTACTCTATTATTTAAGGTTTAAATGAGTATTTTCCTTTAGTTGAAGGGTAACAGATAAGCACATGTATTTGTTTTTTACTTATATCTCAATTTTAACCTTATTTTTTAGGTTTTGTCACCACCATTTAGTAATTTTTTCTGCGCTGAACCTTTTGAAGCAATTAATTTGAACTTTAGAGTCTAGTTTCATTCTGCACAAGCTTTTAACCATTCGATATTTTTTTTTATATTAATGATCTCCAAAAATTATAGAATGAATTTCATAATTTTTTACACATTATTTCTTAACTAATGATATATATATATATTGTAATAGTTCTTAATACTTTATCCCTTTGAAAAAAAAAATTATTAAAGCCTGTCTAAGTGAAAATTAACAATGTTGCCCCTAAACCTTATTTGACATAAAAAATTCCTGTAGATTCTATTAGACTTATATTTATTATGTATAAAGTTATTTCACCCTAATTCAATAATTTAAGGCTAAAATAAATGAATTTCATAAAATATTAAATAATTGCAAAATTCTAATTTTTAGAGATGTTACATAGCATCTTTCCTAGGGTTTAATGAGTGTTTGGCTGACCTAAAAGCATTTTTGTCCAATTGGGTTCTTATTTAGTTATTGGGCCACGATCAATTAGATCCAAAAAGATTGGGTCTTGTAATGTATAGTTTTCGTTGAATGACATAAACGGACACGTTTTCAAAGCAAGTCCCCTAAAATGAATTAGTTAAGGTCTCAAAAAATTTGAGTAACATTCTAGACTTCTAAAAATGAGAATTTTAAGCTCAGACGAAAAGAAAAACAGAGCTAGAATGAAGAAACAAATTTTGACAAAAAACTTACAAAACATAATGGCATTTTTGTAATTTTGAGTAATTTTTGAAATTTATACAAGAGGGCTTTTTAAATGAAAGTTTTAAGTTCTCCAGGGTTCTCAAAGGCCCTAAAAACCATAGGAAGCCTTGGGACAGTTAAGTCCCCTCTAGTAAACGTTTTCTAATGTAGGTATACTCGAACTTTGATGGATTTGTTCGGGAAGGTTTTATCTCCGATTTGAGTGATTCCAAAGGCATTCTACTAAATTGGGAACCTAAATTTTATAATAGAAGAGATGGTTCTCAAAAAGGAGTTAAAATGAATGAGAAACGAAAATGCCAAGAACAAAGGACAAAATAGAAATTTTTGAAAAGTGTTTCTTTCTCTGACCTATAAATAGGTGGTGCCCCACTCTCACACTCACATAGCTTCATATTTTTCTGCCCAAATTCAGAGGAGAGAGCTAGGGTTTAGGTGCACCAAAAGGAGAGAAGAAGAAGGAGAAATCAAGGCAAAAATGTATGGTTTCTTGGTAGTTTTTCATGCTTTCTTCCATCCAAATCTCCTTTCCTCCATTCTCCTTTATTTTCTTTGATTAAAATGAAGTTTACAAATCTGTTTTAAGGGACATATTAAGGGAAAAATTCGGATTTGAAGAGAGGAGCTCAAAGAACACAAGATTCAAATGAGAAAAAGTAAGAAAATAAGGTAATTTCTTCTCCCATGGTTGCTACTTTATGTTCCTCTCCTTTCTTCATTTCGCCTCTACTAAGAAACCCTTGGAGGACTTGGTTTTTAGGCAGAACCAAGGGTGATTCTTAGAAAAAATAGTCTGAAGATTAAGAATATGCAAAGAGAATTAACAAAAAATCATGGAATTTTAAGATACAATTTCTAGGGTTTAAAGTATTCTTTCCAAAATTTGATTTTATTTTTTAATTCCTATGCCTAAATAAGTGTTTGAATGAACTCCTAAGATCTCTAGAAGTCTCCCCATGTGCTTCCTCCATTAAGAAAACAAAATAAAGTCTATGGAGAGCAAAACCTTACATAGCCTCAGCCTAAAGGGGTTTATATAGCTAGGGAGAGTTTTAAAATTTTTTAAACCCATTTTTGAGTCATATATGATGAATGAATATGAGGGGAAGCCTTGGAAAAAATTTAGAAACCATAGAAAGTGAGTTGGTGTTTTATGTTCTATATTATAACCTAAAGAAGCAACATATAGTTAGGCTCTTGATTTTAATTGTGTGATGACTTCAAGAGGGTTAAAAAGAGTCAAGAATCATATTTGAAAGGAAAGAATGAACCCTAGAATTTATTTGGAAGGTGTTGCTTCATTAGGTGCATTTATGGAACTATAATGAGGTTTATAGATCAGGCTAGAGTTTGAGCAAGTTGTGTAACCTTAGAATTAATTCTATGAACCTCATTGGCTTCCATAAATTGTGTTTAGGCCAAGAGAAATCATCCCCACACTTGTGTGTGGCCGAAGGAGGGAGCATTAATTCAAGAGAAAATGTAACGACCCTAACTTTCATTTATAGTAATTAAGGTTAAGTACATGATTAATAATCATATATCAAGGTTTGAAGTCATTAAAATTAATTACATCGGGAACAAGTGAGGAAATTTGAAACCTTAATGTTGCTAGGGTCATTAGCTAGACAACCACAATTATTCGAACGCATGAGTGAATTGTATTATTAATGAGGAGCCTTTGATTCTCCCATCCATCATTTCCAACTCATAAAATCCTCTTACAAGTGTTTCTAAATCATTCCTTAGCATTACCTTAAGAGAAACTAAGTTTTCTAGGTGAATATGAGAATTAGAGCACTTTCGCCGCGGCTAAATTCACTTGCGCCGCGACCAATTACTCTCGGTTCAACTCCTTACGCCTCCACGAGTTTTTCACATTTAGCCGCGGCCAAATACCCCTTTCGTCGCGGCCAAATACCCTCTGGAACACCCCCAAATCTGCCTCTCAGACTTAGCCGCGGCTAACGTTACTATTCGCCGCGGCCAATTGCTCTCTGTTTTCTTCCCTGGCAGGTTCCACAATTAAATGTTGGCCGCGGCCAATTCTTCTCTGTTACGATTTGGCCTAGGCCAATTAAATATTGGCCGCGGCCAATTCCCTTCTGTTCCTACAACTCCCAAGATTTCATCTTTTACTCTCCAATTTCCCTCCAATATCACTCTAGGGCCATTCTACCTTAATTTATGCAACTTTAGTGGTAATTATGTACCTTAATTACCCAACTAATCTATCATTACCCTCGTGAAACTCAAATGTCACTTCCTACTTGTTCCACTAACTCATACCAACAAATTCATAAATAAATGGCAGCAAGAACACATGCATTAGCAACAATTTGCATCCCATGCACATTCCATAGATATTCCATTCAACAATAGCTTACCTCTAAGACATCATATGTCTACAATTCCCATAAGGTGATCCATATCACAATTTCAGCAGAACTACATACATATATATAATGCTATAAGTTCATACATTGATATTCCATTATGATGTGCTCTAAATCCTTAACGGTTACATTTCAATCAAGCAAAATATAAACGCCTACACTTGGCAATATGATTACATGATGATGCTAGGTAAGCTAATAACAAAAATTGCATCTATCCTATTATACCCAGACCAAGTGTAGCTCCCCACACCCAGCCTCAGCTCATGGATGTTCATCCACTTGCTTACCCTTATCCTTACCCGAGGAACTTTCACCTGAAATATTAATCCCATAAAACGGGGTGAGATATGAATCTCAGTAACCAAGGCAATTCCATTACATATTCAGTTTAATTACCATATATGCATAAATCAAAATCAACATCAGATTCACATCCATCATATCAGCAAATGAAACAATTAGGCTATCATGATTACTATCCCATACTAGCAATCATATTATCACATGTTAAAGGCCATTAACATCGGGAGAGGTCCGTCCACGGCACCTACTCCCTATTGAGCACAACCGGGGCTCAGTGCATCTGGGTTTGATCATAACCCGGTGCTTGATCATAGCACATGCACGGGTGGCAGCTGTACCACAGCTCCACCATGGACTCACAAGGTCCAATACAATATAACAAATAGCCAATCAATTCATTCAACATTTTCAATCAATCATATACAGCATCATATGAAACTAAATCAAATATATACATGGAATTGATATAAACCCGGTTACCTCACTTGTAGACACTTGTAACAACCACCAATGGTGCAGAATTCCTCCTATAACCACAACATCACATAATTACTACTCTAATTCATCATTAATAATTCATAATCAGTACCCAAGGAATTTAAAATGCTAATGACTACCCAAGAATCATTTACCCAGCCACAACAAGTCCCAATTTCGGATTTAAGTTTCCTCCACCAGAAAATTCAATATTCCACCCAAAATCCTAAGCAAATTCGTACATAATTAATACCCATTTTATAAATTAGCTATGGGGGTCTCAAATTAACCATTAAAGAATCAAAATGGAGGGTCTAAACTCACCCAAAGTCAGCCTTAATCCCAACCTACGAATTTCATCAAGAAAATCCACAAACACTCACATTTCAGATTTTGGGTAGGATGAAAATGCTCCAAATGAAAAACTAATCGGACCAAATTAAGGAGAAAGATGAGGGGATTAAGTTGTATAACTGTTACCTTGGCTGAATCTTGCTCTAAGTATGAGAAAATGCAGAATTTTGGTCCCAAACCCTAGCCTCCTTCTCCACCTCCGATTTTGCCTCTTGAATCTTATGTTTCAACAAGTGAGTAAGTGGGTGGGGTATTAGGGTTTAAGTTGGGTCAAGTATGGGTCATGGGCTGCTCCAAGATCCATCTCCACTTGGGCTTCAGATTTTAGCTTATTGGGCTAGTTTTTTTTTGGAGTGTTGGGCTGCAGAATTTTGTTGGGCCAGTTTTATGCATTTAGGTTGCTGAAGTTTAATTGAGTTTGGGCCAAGTTTGAGAAGCTTAAGAATTTTAGGTCTGCACAAGGATTATTGGGCCACTTAAAAGAGTCTATACAAGATAAATCTTGGGCCTCCATCCCTCTAGATTATATTAGGTCTGCACATAATCCATTGGGCCTCCATTAGCCTTTTCTCATGCTCTATTAATTTAGGCCTAGATAGAATTTCTATCCCAATTAAATCTCAAACCCATATTAATAATTTATCTCTCTAAAGTCTCCATTCACTTAACTTGCCTAATGAGCCCATATTAATTACTCTTAATTAATTCTAATCCATGATTAATACCTTAATTAATTATGGGGTGTTACAGAAAAAGTGTGTAATTGCTTCTAAGGTAGCTCACTCCTCCTTCTCTCATGCATGATTATTTGCTTTACTTGTTTTTGAATGTGTGTATATGTATTTTTAAGTAACGAAAAGTGTTCTAGCATGAATTTGATTCCATGGTACCACGATGTTACAATATGATTTCATATGATGTTTATGATGTGTGCTTGGGTTTACTTAAGTGTGGTGAGGCCAAGAACCCTTAGATATGGTGAAGATGATCCAAGAACCCTTAAGATTGGTTGAGACAAAGTAAAGAGTCTTCCAAAAGTGAGGTTGACTCCCAAGAGTATGGTTGAGTCCAAGAATCTCCTCAAGAATGGGTGAGGCAAGTCCAAAATACATAAGTAAATGGGTGAAGTCAATTCACTTGCTTGACAAGTCTTTGTATGCTATGTATAACTTTCTCAAATGATGAAAATGCCTTTTGAATGTTTGGACATATCAACATGACCATACATGTATTTATGAGACTTGTTTGCATCTTTTATGTATGATTGAATGGAAGGTAAGCTATTGAGATTCTTTGAATCTCATTCCCTCCTCTCCAATGTTCTAACATGCTAGGTAGACCAAGTAGGTAAGGTAATAGAAGTCAACCACCTTGAAAATGAGAGTATGACATTTAAGAGCATGATTTTTGCTACTTTAAGGCCATACAAATGGCAAATGATATAACCAATTGTTGTATATATATTATGATGTCATGAACATATGTAATTATGATAATATGTCATATATAAATGGGAGAATATGATAAGTGACCATTAGAATGTGATTTGAGTATGATATGGCAAATTAACTTCTTGAATGATATTATGAAATTGTGTACAAGTGTAAGTGAGATGGCCAAAATGAGATACATGAGGGTTATGGCCATTTGGGTAGCTCACACAAGTCCTAATTATACTTTTAGACTTGTCCAAGAGGTGTCAAACCCTAAGGAAAGTCATTTGGGCATTTTGGTATCCTATATGGAGCCAAAATTGATCATAATGGAACCCTATATCACTTTTTAGTCCAAATGAACTCTTCTTGATCTGAGATTTAGCATGCAATTAGAGCTTGTTGAGAGTTTTTTGGAAAGCTAAAGAACAAAATTTTTGAAAGTTTAGAGAATATTTGATGAATTTTTAAAGTTGGCAAAAATTCTAGGTTTGGTCATGTCACTATTCACTCAGGTCCGAAAATAAAATCTGTCACACAGGGCACAAATGAAGTCCAATTGCCATGAGATTTTATACAGAGATACTAGACATTCCCAGTGACTTGTGCCAACTAGAAGCACCTTATGTGAATGTCTAGAGAGGGAGATATGAATTTCTGAAAGTTTTATCCAGTACTAGGTGCTCTAACTAACCTCAGGTATTATTTGATTAGGTTCAAGGTTTAAGTGTACTTGAATTAGTCTGGAGTTATTTTTTCCCTTTAGCTAACATCCATAGTTTTCTGGATTGATATCATTTGTATAGATTAGATTTTTTTTTGGAATTAATTGGACATTTTTGAAGTTTGTTACAAAATTTTGTGGCAGCACCAGTGGATAGTCTGACCTCTAGACCATTTTGAATGTCAAACATCTTTTGTGTTAGATGTTATGGTCTGGACATATTTTTAGCATAACGTAGACATGTGTAGCTTTCCAGAATGGATAAGAATGCATAATTTTGATTTTTCTAGAATTAGTTATGATTTTTCAAAGTTTTTTATAGAAAAGAGGAAAATCTGTCTGAAAATATATATGTATTTTATACTTTCCATTGGTTTCCACGAGATGTAGGCTACTTTTGATAATGCAAATGAGTTGTATTTATGTAATTAAATATGAGAATGTAATCAATGAACTCATATGATCCACATGACACCGAATGAAATTTTTATACGCGACGCAACACTAGAAAATACATTTTTTAATCCCCTTTTTCTTGCTCTTTCATGTAATGTGTGATGTAAAGCATGGTAATGTAATGAAATGAGTTAGAAATATAAAGTGTTACGAGTTTCCATTTATAACTCTGTTTGGACTCTTGAAAATTGCTTTTAGTAGAGTCAAACTAATCATTAAATTCTAAATTAATTTTCTAAAGCTCCACTAATAAATTTCTTTTGATTAAATTTAAATTTTACAATTAAATTTATTTTTCAGCAAAAAATTGCTAAATAATTAGTATTTGCTAAAAAATGCCTAAATAACTTTTTCTTGAGAATCTCTATTTTTCATATATTTTTTAATTCTCATAATAATTTTTTATTTTCCCAAATTAAATCTTTAATGTCTATAATTTCACTTAATTGATTTTAGAATGTTACAACAAAAGTGTTAGGACAAAAAATCATAGGGTTATGATTAAGAACTAGTGGTTAGGGATTGTCAAGTATGATTTAGTTGAGGACCTCAAAGAAGTCGCCAATGCAAAGCACTAGTCAAAGGCCAAGTGCTAGCTAAACCCTCAAACTAGTCAAATCTTCTTTATCAACTGAAATCCCACATTGTATGAAACAAAATGAGCAACAAAAAGAAAAGGTGTGGATTTGGCATAATAGCTACGCCTAAGAGTACTTGAATGACACAATTCCCACTTTTAAGCCAACAAACAAGCACGCTAACTGGGGTTGAGAGTATGGCTTAGTGGAGATCATATCAACAAAGAGGATGCTATAATTTAGGAGTAAGGACTGCCATGCAACACACACAACAAACCTTTTAAGAAATTTACTTTATAACTTCCTTTAAATTTCACTCATTTATTAGCTTTATTTATCCCTTTCTTTACTACTTTATTTATCCCTTTCAAACCAATTTCTATTAAAGTTGCATTTTGTTTCTTTCAAAACCTTCTGTTGTCAATTCCACAACATGTACATTCCATTTAATGCAATATAGTACTCCTTTCAATTTGCAAGCTCCTTTGGCCTTCTTTCTCATATACACTAAAGAATTCAGTCCAAGGCTTAGCTGTATTTAGGATCTTGGAAGACCTTTTTTTTAAAGGAAAATTGTCTTGTGTTCTTTATCTTTGAAAATAAGAATTGCGAGTTAGTTTTTTCAAGCTCAACTACATAGTTAGGTTACATCAACTTTTTAGCTGATCTCTAAATGAAAAAAAAAAAATACACCAACAATAATATAATCATTATATCAAAAAATAAAAATTATTTTTCAAAATAGTTATTTTAGTATAAATCTAGTATTAATTAAAAAATAAATATGTCAAAATTTTCACTTCATTAAAAGTTTAGTTTTAAATTTATTAATTGACAGGTTATTAATTAATTAGTTAAAAAATAATCCCGACTCTTCAGAATATGATAATATTTTTAAATGTGATAATTTTATTATTAAATATTATTATCTTAAAGACACTTTTAATTAGAAAATTTAATTAAAGCAACATCTTCCTTGCCCTCGCTCGTCGGAAGTGTTGAGAGATTTTGCTGTGGGGCAAAATGATTTTTCATTCCCCACTGCTTTTTCTTTTCCCCCAAAATTATATATAAAACATTATAGTTTTAATATTCGGAAACAGAGTAGGATCTATTCCAATGATGAAGTTTAACAGAACGACAACAGAAATTGATTCATTGCAAATACGTTTTTTTTTTTGGTGTCCTTACACGTGTTTTCTAAGCTTTGACCCGACCAGTGATTGTAACAATGATTTATAAATTTAATCACATGCATGTTATTTGTTTTCCACTTAATGATATTTTCTAACACAAAGCCTAATAAAAGTAAACAAGTTGGTCAATGAAGGAACCTATTAATTAATCAGCCGTATAGTTACAAGGAACCATTCCTTTGATAAATTTTTGGATCTCCCTCTATATATTAGTCAAAAATAAGGAGCGGCTATGCTGTACAAAATTCAAATAAAAGGCAGGTTCCATCTTAGGCAAAATTCTTATCCGAAAACTTTTTAAGTAATTTTAGCCTATAAAAATATATATGTTAATCAATGTCATGTAAAAATATATAAATTATAAAATCTACTTAAAATCAAAAGGGGAGCTGACATATTTATATGATTATTTTGGCCTAATCTATTAATTTTTAGTAGATCAAATTTACTTAACAACTTTGCTTCTTACATAAATTTTTTGCATCAACTCGGTGTACAAAACAATTATTAGATACTCATTACAATTAAGTTAACCCAATAATTTGAAACATCCACTGTAATAAATTTTCATTGCAGGTGATGCATCATATATAACTGGGTCGCTATTTGTGCTGTGCATAGATAGCAGAATAAGAAGATAGAAATACTTAAATTAAAAGTCTCACGTTAGATAAATATATGTAAATGCGCGCGTCTGTGTCAGAATATTTAAATAGAATATGTGTTATTTATCTAATATCTACATTAGTGTTTTATTGCCTAATGTTTGGTTAGAAAAAAGGATAGAATTAAAAAAAGAAAGTGAAAAAAAAAACAATGCATGCAATTTTCGCCCTCCCAAGCACGCGCACAGCAGAAATTGTCTATTGTCTATTTTTATTTTTCTTTTAATAAATAAAAAGTAGAATTCCGTACACAAGTGGAGATTATAGATAGAAGAAATTATCCATTTTCTATTTTTATTGTCCTTTTAATAAATAGAAGTTGGATTTCGTACAGAGGGCACAGCAGAGCAGACAGCCAGTTCCATACTCTTGACTTTTCTTCATCCCTTGGTCATTGTTTGATAAATCAATGGTTTGAAAATGACGCACAGGTAAAAGATAAACAGAAGAAATTGTCTATTTTCAATTTTTATTGCCCTTTTAATAAATAAAAAGTTTAATAACGACTCTTGACTCTTCTTCACCCCGTGGTCAGTGTTTGACTAATCATTGTTTTCAAAATGTCAAAGTCTTGGTTCTGTGAATAAGACACACTAACACGCTCTTTTGTCTTACCTTCTCCTAATATTTAAGCCAACGGAAACAACCCCACAAATAACGGCACCTATTCCCAACGTCATACGTTGTCGCTCACTGCATAATACTCCCTCCATATTTCACCTGTTGTCTTGCAGAGATCAGCAGAGAGAAAACTTGCAAGATGGCTCAAGTTGAGGAACGAACTTTGGAGGCAACACCAACGTGGGCCGTTGCTGTTGTGTGCTTCGTGTTGCTTGCTATCTCCATCGCCATTGAACACATTATTCATATTGTTGGACATGTAAACCTATGATGTTTGTTTGTTGCACTAACAACTCTGATACCTGTTTAACACTTGGTGTTGAGAGCAATTTATGTTACTTTTACAAACTTATCTTTTAACATGAAATTATGTATTATGATTAGAATATGTGTTGAGTTCTGATTGCTTCCTGCAACTTGGAATTGCAGTGGTTCAAGAAGAAACACAAAAGGGCGCTGTATGAAGCGCTTGAAAAAGTAAAAGGAGGTACTTATCTTGTGACCAATTTTGTTTTGCTAGCGCTTTTCTCATCAGTCTAACAAGTTGCTTCTCTTTGTATGTGGTATAGAGCTGATGCTGCTGGGATTCATATCGCTGCTCCTAACCGTGTTTCAAAATCTCATTTCCAATATCTGCATATCAGAAAAGGTTGCTGCCTCTTGGCATCCTTGTGCTGTTCCAAAGACGAAGGCTAAATCCGAATCTGATTCCGACGAAACCAATTCTCGCAAACTTCTCCAGTTTCTCGATCCCCCAACGCGACGTGTTCTCGCCACAAAAGGATTCGACAAATGCGCAGACAAGGCAGGTCCATCACCCTCATGTCTTTAGGTTACATTTTTTGTTCTCAAGGATGTAAAATCAAAAGAAAGTAGAGTAATGAAGAAATTTTCATTGATATTTCATGTCTTTTGGATATTTAGTCATGCTGAATCAAGAGCAAGCTTTGAAGGGCGTCTTTTGTATTTGCAGGGTAAAGTTGCCTTTGTCTCTGCATACGGCATTCACCAGCTCCATATATTCATCTTTGTGCTGGCAATTTTTCATGTCCTTCAATGCATTATCACACTTGCTCTGGGCAGAACTAAGGTACTCCTTTTCTGTTTTCCTCCTTATATTGAACAACTAATTTACGGAAATCAGATTCAGTTATTACTTTTCCCTCTTTCTCATTGTCTCAATCTCTTCACTTGCTTCACTGGATGCAGATGAAAAAATGGAGGACCTGGGAAGACGAAACAAAGACTAATGAATATCAATTCTATAATGGTAAGAGATGAGAATTTTGTTTAGTCAATGGAATAAAACAACTATTAATGCAGCTACTTGCCCATGATTCCCTACTCCATGCGTTTACCATAAGAGCTACTAGATCAGCCCATATAACAAATTAAAGTGTGGGGTTTGATGGCGCAGAGGTTGACTTTCTAAGTTTTTATGTTATGTGCATGCTCAGTATCGGTGCTGGAGTTTCCAATACAGAGACCAGGGCAAACAATACAAAGGCGAGGGCCAATCTTACAAAGGTTCTAAAATGTTGCTTCTGTAACATTGGCCCTCACTCACTGATTCCTATTCGCCAGTACCTATACGAGGCGGGGATCATAAAATTTTCCGAAGTCTGTATACAAATCTGTGACATTTTGTTAAGAGACATATAAAATAAAAGATGAATTTTGTTGTCACATTTTTGGAAGTTTACTATATGGACCATGTTTGATAGTGCATTTTGCATAATATGTATTACAGATCCTGAGAGGTTCAGGTTCACAAGGGAAACAACATTTGGAAGAAGGCATATGAACATGTGGTCTCGGTCACCCATTTCCCTATGGATCGTAAGTACAAAAATTTGATACATCGATGATAATGTTATCCTTGGATTATAATGAGCTCTAAATTAGCTTACACTGCATTCTGAGGCATTCTTATTCTTTTTAAACCAGGTTAGCTTCTTCAGGCAATTCTTTGGATCAGTTACTAAGGTTGACTACATAGCACTAAGACATGGATTTATCATGGTGAGTTTATGCTCCCAAATGTGTCTAAATTAAAAGCTTTTTAGCTCAAAGGACAACCCAAAACTTGAGACCAAACTAAACTATGTAAGTTTAGGCGCATTTGGCACCTGGAAGTGAATCAAGATTTGATTTCCAGAAGTATATCAACAGATCACTTGAAGAGGATTTCAAAATTGTGGTGGGAATAAGGTAACAAACATCGTGAACTGCTTAATTTGCTTTCCTTGAATCAGTTAATCTTGCAATCTAATCTTCAACTTGTTGGCACTTGCAGTCCAATCATATGGTTCTTTGCGGTGCTGTTCCTGCTGACAAACACCAATGGTAAGCCAAATTCAAAAGTTTTAAAAAGTAATTTGCATATGACATGATAATATGCATTATATGTGTTGCTATGATGATCTAAGTTGAATTATGTCAAAGACAAGCTAAGGCAGACATGAGAATATGTTGTATCTGCATATTTAAGAAAATTTTCTTAAAATCGTCAAAGATAAACTTTAGCTGTCAGCATTGTTTTACACTTAGTTTAGCTTGAATTTTACCCGGTTCCCTCCCGTTAGGATGTTAGTTTTACTTAAGGTTTGTAAACCCTGCTCTACCACAGCATCAAGTTGCTTAGTGGTTAGAGTAGAATTTATAAACAAAAAAAATCTCCTTAATACTGAAGCTCATATTAGAGGCCAACTTTCCTAGGAAGATCCCCTAGCACCCAGTTTGGGTGGCCTTTTACTCATCTCTTGGTAGATTCTGCTCTTTCGCTAATCTATATTACAAATTGCCCAAAAATAGGTGGCGTAGTTTAGTGTGGCAGATGAAGCTGTGCAGCTAATTGTGTATGCCATTAGTGTCTGGAATGGTAATAATAGAGTAACCTATTCTCATTATCATTTTAATAGTTGAAGCAAAGAAATTTATAAATGTTTACATTCTAATTTAATCCATCAATTGTAACTTAAAAACTTATGTTCTGTGTGGACAGGATGGCGTCCGTATCTGTGGCTTCCATTTATCCCACTAATTGTAAGTAAAAAGATAACTTCAGGAAACATTTTGTTTTTTAAGCTTGTATTTATCGTGCTATGTTTGAGTGAGGGACTAATGCTAATAATATGGTTCAATTTGGATGTTGCAGATAATCTTATTGGTCGGTGCTAAGCTTCAAATGATCATTACAAAGATGGCATTGAGGATTCAGGAAAGAGGGCATGTGGTGAAGGGTGCACCTGTGGTTGAACCAGGAGATGACTTGTTCTGGTTCAATCGCCCTCGTCTACTCCTCTTTTTGATTCATCTTGTTCTCTTTCAGGTGTTTTTTCAATTCGTACATCGTTTTACTTTTAATGCCAATGCTGCTATCCGTCAGCATAAAGTGTTACTCCAAATTTTGTGTATTCTGATGTAGTTATGATTGTTTTGCTTGCCACTTTGTTGCAGAATGCATTTCAACTCGCGTTTTTTGCTTGGAGTACGGTCAGTGTCTCATCTCATCTTGGTGAACTTATTTTGATTTTGTGCTTGAATGGTTCATTTTGTTTGTTTCTTCTAGATCATTGCAAAGGGTTTTTATCAAATGCAGTTCATGAAAATAAAAATCTTTAAATCAGCATCTCTAATAATGAGAAGTCCAAAAAAGCTATAGCACATGTTGACCAAAAGCAAAAGTACCTAATAGAGAGATATTTGCAAATATTTTTGAGTTATATGTTCTCTGATCCTGCTAAAGATAAAGTAAGAAGTCTGTATGTACAATTTAATCCTTGAAAATAGGTGACGTAGGTTTAAAAAAAATAAAAATGAAGCATTCTTATATGAGAGGGTTATACATATTTTGCTGCGTTTAGCTAGAATAAAAAACATAGCGCCAGCATTTCTCTAACCTTGCCTTTGCCATTTGTGTTTTGTGCTTCAGTATGAATTCTCAATAAACTCTTGCTTCCACGGAGAAACTGCGGATATTGTGATTAGACTTACAGTGGGGTAAGTTCATTTCACTTGCAAAATGTGAACATTCTTACATATTGAACAGGCACAACCATTAATTTATGAGTTCGTGTTTTGGGAATTATATGACTGCTATGGTATCAATAGCTTTGAAGAATTTATATTGGTCTAAACTAATGTACAAGTTACAAATCTTCTAGGGTTATCATACAAGTTCTATGCAGCTATGTGACCTTGCCTCTTTATGCTCTAGTCACACAGGTAAGAAATATGAGTATTCAAATAAATCCCCCTTTTTTTCCTTTCTTTTAACAAAACTTACATGCAATCATTTAGTTGTTTATCATAATTTTTTTGGGTTAATTTGGTTCTCACTAGAAAGATGACTCTAGTACCATTGAGCGAAAGTTCAATAGTTGATATTAGATTCTTTAATAAAAAGCAGCACTTCACCAACTCCTTTTTAAAACAAGTTCTTTCACTTGTCATGATTCAATTAAAGAATCTAATTGCAAACCCTTATCTATGTTTTGTCCTTACGTGACGTTTCTTATATGTTTACTATTAGTTTTCTAAATAATAACTAATGTGGTCTTTTTTCCCAATTTAGTAGTAGATGGTAAAAGCTATTCCTTATGTAATAATTCATGATAGTCACTAAGATTTGTGTTGGTTCTTGGATGGAAAATGATAGATGGGTTCAAACATGAAGCATACCATTTTCAATGATAGAGTAGCAGCTGCACTGAAGAACTGGCACCACACTGCCAAGAAGCATGTCAAAGAAAGCAAGCACTTTTTGTCAGAATCTAACACACCATTCTCAAGTAGGCCTGCCACCCCCACCCATGGTATGTCTCCTATCGACCTTCTCCATAAGCACCCTGGGAGAAGCTCTGACAGTGCTCATACTTCTCCAAGGGCTTCTAGCTATCATGAAAACGACCATTGGGACGTTGAAGGGTCACCCTCCCCTAGCCACCACCACCAGGATAACCTCATCTTGGGGTCCAGTGTATCAGATTTGCCCCCAGCTCCTCGCTCCATTCGGGCTCAGCATGAGATCAACATTAGCTTATCTGACTTTTCATTTGATAAGCGACACATGGGTAGAGATTAGCTATAACTTGTTGTAATGTACATCATCAAACGCACATGCCTATAATTTGAAGATGAAAATTCTTTTGAATGTTTCTGGTGTATTAATTAAGTTCATTTTTATACATATGAAGGTTGTATTTTCTTGTATAAGGAGTAAGGTGATGTTCGAGGTAGCTTATATTCTATTATCTACAATAATCAAGACACCTTTTAAGGAGTATATTTAGGCTTTTATATGAGTTGATGACTGTATTAAGCCATGTAAGTCACTTGGTTGCTAACATCTTATCTTATAACTTCGGATTCCTAGTTCCACACTTGCCTAGCCTTTGAGACTCTACTTGTGAGCTTGTACTTAAGTTATATACACCGATTAGAGTGTGTCTAAATGTATTCCTTGTAAACCCTATGCCTTTTGGGGTACCTCAACTTTTCACACATCTTGTTGTAAACACAGCTTTCTAATTGATAGAAAGCATAGATTGTTGGTTGGTTGTTTGCTGTGAGCAAGTTGAAAACCACTCTTCTGTTAGCCTAGAAAAACCTCTATGCTCTTGATGAGAGGCACTTGCAACCATTGCTTGTGAGTGGCTTGTAAAACAAGTTTTTGCATGGTAAAAAGGTTCTTGGGAGTCAAGGAACTGGAAGTAAGCCATTTGTTAAAACATGTATAAACTTTATTTTATATGCTGCTTTTTTGCATAGAAGTTTGAAAATTTGTATCACCGAATTCATTATCATCTTGGGTGTATTATCTCTCATATTCTATCACTACGCCAACCTTTTTGGATTATAGATTGCTTTCTTTGAATCGAAACTTTATTGGGCAACTAAAATAAATGGCACCTTATTACCCAAAGATTTCTATAAATAAAGGCTACTTATAACCTTAATCTCTATAAATTAACCCAACAAAATAATAGTAATTTAATAAGCTTCCTCCCAAGGAATGTATGAAGTGCAAGCTCCTTCCTATCAAGATGATCCTTAGATTACAAGACCTAAAATGTCATGACCTATTTGGGGACTTGATCAACATGAGGATGGATTGATATTTTGATCCCGTAAGCCTAAAACTAATGGACACAGAACATCAACACAACATAAAGCAATTTCTAAATTGTTTTTATAAACATTTTAAAAGAAAAAATTTGACAAAGTTTCCTTATAAATTAGACATACCTTAAATTTTTAAATACAATGGGTTAATAGTATGGAAGGCTCTACTCTCAAAATGCAAACATTAGAGAGCTATGCATTTTCAACAAAGAGATGTGACTAAAAAAGAATCCTAATTGACTATGTCATACCTCAAGTTTTCTAAACCCTTAGACATTACAATAAAGGTTAATACCTATGATAATGAGGGATTAGAAATTTAAATAAGATAAAAGGAAAGAGTAGACAGAACAAAATGGAACAAAATGTCATACCTTATGTTTTCTAGTGGCAAAACTGTAATTTTGAGTAAAATTTTAAAAATTCAATGAAAAGAGTTTTAAATGTTCAAATTAAATTCACCAGGGTTTTCAAAGGTCCTAAAAACCATAAAGACTATCGAAATAGTTAAATCCTTTGATGATGAATGGTTTAGTTCTCTAGTTGACTGTAACTTTGACTAGACTATTTCATGTTGTTTTAAATCTTAAAAATTTTAAAATAAATGTTTTTAATAAAGTAGAAAGTCTAAATTTTCATATGAAAAAGCCAGTTTCTGAAAAAGATGCGAAGTGAGCTCAAACAAAGGAGTTAAAGTAGAAGAGATATAAATGAAAATTTGAAAATTATTTAAAATACCTCCCTTTTCTTTTTAAAGAGTCAAGCCACCTTCTCTACCATTATAATTGACATAATACCTTTAAATTTAGACCAGCCATGGTGTGAGAAGGAAGGAAGGAGAGGGAAAAGGAACCAACACAAATAGGGAAGAAAATATGTAAAATTTTACTATATGTTTGTTAAGAAACCTATTCCTTTCTTTATGCTCTTTCTAATGGTAGTTTTAGTTTCTTGAAATGGTGAAATTTGAACTAACCTCATGGGAAAAAGAGGAGATATGAGGAAGTTGATTTTACCATAAGAAAACTACAAAGAGAGAGCTTTCAAATAAGCTATGTATTAAGCTAGAAAACTTGCTTTTCTTTGAGTTCCAAGACCCTTCATGCTTCGGCCTATAAGGAAAGCATAGGTGAAGCTTGTATTTGATGAAAAATTGAGAGAAAAAGGGTTTTAAAAGGAGTAGAATAAGATATAGAACTCTAAGAAGACATTTTAAGCCATCTAAGACCAAGCCTAAACTAGAAAAGAGCCAAGGATGCTCCATATGCATCATATTCCCTAAGAAAGGTGACAAAACTCTATTAGGCTATCAAGGGTACCTAGTCTCAACCAAGCCATGGATGAAGCACCTAGGGAAATGTTTCATGAGTTCTAAGGTTTTAAGAGGTCTAGATATGAGCAATGGACACTAATGGAATCATTAAAATAAATTTAAGAGCCCTATTTTGAAAGGTAAAAATTTAGGGTTCAAATGGTCTTGAAGAAGCAACTTGATATTTGGTTTGGGTTGACTTACGTGTCATAGCCCTAATAAGTTATATTAGAGTCATATGACTCATACAAAGTGAATTATGAGTTGCCACTTAAAGTACCTAAAGTAGCTTGATTTTGCAAGTTAAGTTCCAATAGAATTATGTAGCAATGAAATGGGTTAAGGTGAATCCTAATGAGTTATTTTGTATTTAAATGGATGTATTTAATGTTATTCCACAATGGTGCAAATGCCAACTCAAGAAGAGCTAAGAGAAAAGTAAAAAGGAATATAAAGAAGCAAGTGGGTTAGTGGTGCCTCAAGATAGCTATCTCTTCCTATCTTGCATGCATTTGGATATATGTATGAATTGAGATGCTTGTATGTTTAATTGTTGATGATTTTATGAGTTTTGCCTTGAAATGGTTTTCATTATGAGTTTTATGCATGTATGATACTATGTTCAGCTCCTAGCTCTTTATAGCAAGGAATTGAGCGTAGTAGCTTTTCCTTAACCTAAAGTTGAGTTTAGTTGAGTCTAGTTAGTATGTTTCTGTAATATCCAGCTTCTCGAAAATATAGAAAACATGAGAAATGTTACGTACAGTTTCTCCGTAAATGTACAAAATTCACTAGATACAAAAGGAAGTCCCCAAGATAGAGTGATTTGTGGTTCAATAAAATTAGAATAATATTCTAGACTTCAAATAATGGTGATTCAAGGCCAGAAGTGCCTTGAAACAGGAGCTAAAATAGCCAAACGAAACATAATGGCATCTTTGTAATTTCAAGCAATTTTTAAAATACTCATAGGAGGGCTTTTTAAATGAAAATTTTGAGTTCTTTGGAGTTCTCAAAGGTTCTAAAAATCATAGAAAGCCCCGAGACAGTTAAAACCCCTTCGGTGAGCAACTTTGACTGTCGGTTGATCGAAACTTTGATTGAATAGTTCATAATTGTTTTAAATCTAATTTGAGTGAAACCAAAGCCATTTTATAAAATAAAGACCTAACTTTTATGATGAAAAGAAAGTTCTAAAAAAGGAGCCCAAATGGGCAATTTAATATCTGGTTCTCCAAAAACCAGAGAAAACGTGAGAAACGTAACGTACCATTTCTCCATAAACGAACGAAATTCACAGGATACAAAAGGAAGTCCCCCAAGATGATGTAGTTAAGGTCCCGAAAAATTTGGAAAGCATTCTAAACTCCTAAAAACGAGAATCCTAGGCTCAGACGGAAAGAAAAATAGAGCTAGAATGAAGAAATAATTTCTTACGAAAAGCCTATGAAACATAATGGCATTTTCGTAATTTTAGATAATTTTTAGAATTTACATAAGAGGGCTTTTTAAATCAAAGTTTTAAGTTCTTCGGGGTTCTCAAAAGCCCTGAAAACTATGGGAAGTCCTAGGACAGTTAAATCCCCTTCGATGGACGTTTTTCAACGTGGTGTGCCTGAACTTTGACGGATCTATTCGAAAAAGTTTTAGCTTCAATTTGAGTGATTCCAAAGGAATTTTATTTAATTGGGAACCTAAATTTTATAATGAAAAAAATAGTTCTAAAAAAGGAGGTAAAACGAACAAGAAACGAAAATGCAAAGTATGAAGGGCAAAATTGAAATTTTTGAAAAAGTCACTTTCCTACACCTATATAAGGAAGAGGCACCTAAGAGAGGAAGAAGAAGGAGGAAGAAAGCCAAGCTTAAGGTATATTTTCATGGTGATTTTCCTTGCTTTTCTTCATCTACACCTCCTCTCCTCCCTTCTCCTTTATTTCCTTGGATTAAAATAAGGTTTATAAATCTGATTCAAGGGAGATATTCAAGGGAAATTTTGGATTTGAAGAGAGGAGCTTGGAGAAAGCAAGATTCAAGCCAAACTAAGTAAGGAAACAAGGTAAAAATGTATCCTATGGTAGCTATGTTGATGTTCCTTCTTCTCCATTTTGACCTACACTAAGAACCCTAGGAAGATATGATTTTCAAGCCCAACCAAGCATGAATCTTAGGTATTTGATGGAGAATAACAAGAATATACAAAGGAAACAACAAACTAGCCATTAGAATTCAAGATACAAAACTTAGGGTTTCTAGTGCACCTTCCAAAATGTAAGTTTATATGATACTTCCTAAGTTTAATTAAGAGTTTATATGAGTTCTTGAGACACCTAAGATGCTCCCCACAAGCTTCCTCCTTCAAGAAAACTAAGAGAACTCCAAGAAGGCCAAGGAAGCCCATAGTCTCGACCAAGAGGAGTTCTTGTAGTGAGGGAGAGTTTTAAATTTTTTTAAGGCCATTCTTGAGTCATATTTGATGAATAAAAATGAAGGGAGGCCTTGGAAAAAATTAGAACTCATGGAGAGTGATTTGGTGTCTTAGATTCCATATTATGACCTAAAGAAGCAACATAATATTAGGCCCTTTGTTTTAATGGTGTGATAACTCCAAGAGGCTTAAAAGGAGTCAAGAATCATATTTGAAAGGAAAGAATGAGGCCTAGAAATTATTTGAGGGGTATTGCTTTATTAGGTGTATTTATGGACCATAATGAGGGTTATAGAGCAATCTAGGGTTTAACCAAGTTGTATGGCCTTAGAATATGTTTCATGAACCTAATTGGCTCGCATAAATTGTATCTAGGCCAAGAGAAACCATCTCCACCAATTCGTGGGTGTGTGGCCGAAAGAAAAGGCTTGAATGCAAAGGAAAAAGTATGTGATTGTGTGCAAGGTAGCTCTCTCCACATTCTCTCATGCATGGATGTGTGTTTAGCTTGTTTTAGAATGTGTGTATGTGTATTTTCAAGTTTTGAAAAGTATGCTAGCATGCCTTTATATGCTATGATTTTTGATGCCATGTTATGTTTCTAAATGATTACATGATGTTTGTTTGAGTTTGCTTGAGTGTGGAGAGGCCAAGAACTCTTCACCATGGTTAGGATGAGCCAAGAACCCTTGAGCTTGGTTGAGACAAAGTAAAGAGTCTTCTAAAAGCAAAGTGGGCTTCCAAGAGTATAGTTAAGTCCAAAGTTCTCAAAGAAAGGGTGAGGCAAGTCCAAAATCCATAAGGAGAAGTGTGAAGCTAATCCAAACACTTGGTGAGCTCTTGAATGTCTTGTATGATTTGTTCATATGCCAAGCTTGCTTTTTAAATGTCCATGACTTTCATTTTCTCCATACATGTATTTGTAAAACTTGCTTTGCATATATTATATATGAATGAATAGGAGATGAGTTATTGGGATTCTTTGAATCTCATCCCCTCATCTCCAATACTCTAACATGCTAGGTGAACCAAGTAGTTATGACAATGGGAGCCAACAACAATGAGGAAGGAAGATTGATAACCATATGCCTAATTTTTCTCCTCTTGGAGCCATAATGTTGCTTCATGATGTATATGATGTTGTAAATGGTCCATGAACCTTGAGACATGTGTAAATATGATATTATGTGATGTTTAAATGTATGAATATGATGTATGACCTCTAGCATATAATTTGACTATGAGATGCCAAAGTATGCAGTGTGAAAGTATGATAGAAATATGCATAAGTGTGGGTTGAATGGCCAAAATGAAATGCATGAGATTTGGGACTATTTGGGTAGCTTACACAAGTCTTAAATATGCTTTTAAACTTGTCCAAAAGGTTCCAACACCAAAGGAAAGCCATTTGGTAAGTTTAGTATCCCATATGGAGTCGAATTTGACCATAATGGAACCCTATATCACTTTTTTGCCAAATGAGTTAGTCTTGATCTAAGATTTGGCATGCAATTAAGTCTCATTGAGAGCTTTTTGGGAAGCTAAAGATCATAATTTTTGGAGGCCTACAGAATATTTGATGATTTTTCAAAGTTAGCAATTTTTATGATTTCTGGTTTGCTACACTATTCATTTGGTCCGAAATTATATTCTGTCACATGAGACTCAAATGATGTCCAATTGCCATGAAATTTTATACAGAGAAACTAGATAATCACAGTGACTCGTGCCACCTCATTTGGAGGTCTAGAGAGGGAGATATGAACTTTTGAAATTTCTATCCAGTATCAATAATTTTGCCTTACTAGAAGTACTGTTCTATTGAATTATGAGGTTTGGGCTTAATGAACTGGTATAGAGATATTTTTCCTCTCTAGTTAACATCTACAAATTTCTAGATTGATATCATTTGCATAGATTGGATTTTTTTGAAATTAATTAGACATTTTCAAAGTTTTCTGTAAAATTCTATGCGATTCCAGAATTCAATCTAACCTTTAGACCAATTTGGATGTCAAACATCTTCTATGATACATGTTATGGTCTAGGCATATTTTTACTATGAAGTAGACATCCTAAGCTTTCCAGAATGACTAAGATTATATGATTTCAATTTTGCTAGATTTAGTTATAATTTTTCAAAGTTTGGTTAGAAAATAAAGCAAATCTGGTCGAGAATGAACCTTCATATTCCATGCTCCATTTCGGTTTCTATGAGTTGTGGGCATGATTTTGTGATGCAAAGGAGTTGTATTAATATAATTAAATATGGGAGAGTATAGTATGTGCCCATATGGCCACGAAACTTCGAAAGAAAAATTTATACATAGCGCAATGCAAGAAAATGCCTTATTTTAATGCCATCTTCTCTTATTCTTGTGTTATTCATGGCATGAGACTTAGAAGTAGTATGAGACAAAGCTAGAAATTTATGGTGTTACAGATAAAACTAAGAAAAGGGACTAAATTGTCAATTTTAATAAACCCCTAGGCTTATAAAAATGTCCCCACTTTTGCCTCACTCCTTATGACTGACTTTTCTGAGCTAAAACAGAACCAAGGGTAGATGAGAATGGCGCACAAGATGGAGGGAAGAAGGAGGAGAGAAACCTAGCAAAAAGTGTAAGAATTTCATGGTTTTTTATGCTTTCTCTTTCACCAATCTTTTTCCTCTTTCTTCTCTTTCTTTCTATGGATTTGTTCAAGTCTTTAGGTTTGTTTTGAGCTCAGACTAGAGGGAGAAAATTCAAAAGTTAGGAGGAGAGCCAAAGGAAAGGGAAGAGCATTCAAGAAAAGCTTGAATTCAAAGTAAAAATCCTTAGTTCCATGCCTCTTTTTCCTTGTTTCTCTTCTTGTGTATTTCGTCCTACATATGGCCAGCCAAGGGGAGTGTTTTTGGATAGAACTAAGAATGAATCTTAGGAATTAAGGTGTGGGAATTAAGAATATGCAAAGAGAACAAAGTAAAACCCATAAAATTACAAGATAGAAAAGTAGGGCTTTATGTGTTCCCTTAAAGTACAAAAATTCCTAGGCTTAAATGAATATTTATATGAGCTCTAGAGATCTCTAAAAAGCTTCCCACATGCATCTCCCATCAAGAAAACAAAGAAAGTTCTTTGTTCCCCTTTAGTGTTCATCACCTCAGCTTAGAATAGAACAAGAGCATAGGGGTAGTTTTAATTTGTTCCAAGCTTGTTTTTGAGTTATATATGATGGAAAAGGATGAGAGGAAGCCTTGGAAAAATTTTAGAAACCATAGATAGTGTGATGGTATCATAGGTTCCATATTATGCCTTAAACAAGCAACACCTAGCTAGGCTCCATGAAATGAATGTGTGATGGCTCCAAGAGACTTCAATGGAGTCAAAAACCTTAAATGGATGGAAAGAATAGAGCAAAGATGATGTTTTCCTAAGGTTGCTTTATTAGGTGCAATATGGAACCATAAATGAACCTTAAGCAAGCTAGCTTGCCTAATGAGTGTATGGCTTTATAAATTGTTCCAAGAGTGCAATTGGCTTCCATATGATGTGTCTAGGCTAAAGGAACCAAGTTCCACTTCTTGTGAGTGTGTGGCCATGGGAGAGGATCCAAGTGCAAGGAAGAAAGTGTGTTGTTGTAATAAAGGTAGCTCTCTCTTATTTCTTTCATGCATGAGTGGATGTTTGCCTTGTCTTGGATGTGTGCATGTATGATTTGAGCCATCAAAACTGTCTTAGCATATATCTAGATGCCATGGTATCATGATATTATATTATGTTTTGAAATGATATCTTGTGACTTTGCTTGGGTTTGCTTGAGAGTGGTGAAGCCAAGAACCCTCTAGCCATGGTGAGAATGAGCCAAGAACCCTTAAGAATGGTTGAGACAAAGCTAAGAGTCTCCCAAGAGTAAGGACTAGTTCAAAGCCTTAAAGAAAAGGGGTGAGGCAAGTCCAAGATCCTTGAAGAGAATAGGTGAGGCCAAACCACTTGCTTGGCAAGCCTATGTATGTCTTGTGTGACTCTTTGAATATTAATAATGCTTCTTGAATAATCACATACTCCATGATAGTCATGCATGCATTTCTCAACTTGGTTTTGCATTCTTTATGTGTGATTGAAAGGGAAAAAGCTATTGGAATTCCTAGAATCTCATTCCTTCCTCCCAACATGTCTAGGTGGACCAAGTGAACTAAGGAATGTAAGCCACCAAGTCTAGAGAATGAATATTGACAACAAAGTATGAAAAATGGCTATTATGTAGCCATATGAGTGGCAAGTGTTGTAATACATCATTGTATATGTTGTATGACTTCATGAATACATGTAAATATGTAAATGTATCATGTATGTATAAGATTTAATGCCATATGTATGATATGGCACATTTTGGGTATGAAATGATAATACTTGACATATGCATTCTTGTGTATAACTTGGGATGGATGAGTGAATTTGAGAAACCTAGGTTTGTACACCTTTGAGACAAGTTTGGTAGACCATTTTGGTGCTTTCTCACATACTCAAGTGGTTATAGTTATCATAGAAGAAATTATGGACCAATTGAACCTCATATGAGACACAAACTGAGCCATTTTGCAACCCAATGTCAAGATGTAACCAAATGAACGAATTTGCTCATGAAATTTGGCATACATATAGGTATCATCCAGAAAATTTTGGGAAGCTAAAGACCAGATTATTTAGAGCTTTGTGGAATTAATTATGATTTTTCAAAGTTGGCATTTTTTCTACTGAATTGATGTAAACACTGTTCATATGGTTAGTTCCTTGGCCTATGTCATTTGAGGGCCAAATGATGTCCAATACTCATAAAATTTTACAACATAAACTAGACATGATAAGATTTCAATATCCACCAAGATCACCCCAATTGGACATCAGAGTAGAGAGATATGAATTTTTGAAGTTGAGAGATAGTACTAGTAGTGACAAATGACCTTTGGTATTGTTCCATTGATTTCCAGTGGCTAGACGTCCCTGTTGTAGTCTGGAATTATTTTTAGCATAAAGTGTCTATCTGTAGATTTCTTAAATGGTATAGTGTGTATGATTTCAATTTTTTTAAAATTAGTTATAATTTTTCAAAGTTCAGGTCAGAAGTCTGGAACTTCAGTCCTAGGTTGCACACTTTGTTTTTATGTATCCATTTCCTTTACTTGAGTTTTAGGCCACTTCTTGAGATAGTTTTGAGTTGTATTTATGTAATTAAATATGAAAACAAGATGGATGAGTTCATATAGTCCACAGGATGTGAAATGAAAAATTGATATGCGATGTAATGCAATTTAAATGAATATTTTTAAGAGCTTTTCTTGAGAACTTTGTGTAATCCATGGAAAGGAACCTAGAATTGATACAAGATGAGCTATATAATTATGGTGTTACAGTTTCCATGCCATGGCTAGATAAGTTACAAAGTTTCATGTAAATGTTCAAGTTTAAGTTATTTAAGGCATATAGCCTTCATGCATGCATTTCCTCGTTTGCATTCATTGTGTGGATTGAGATTTGCTGCTGAGATTCTCCTAAGAATCTCACTTTGTTTATTTCCCACTAATTATGATAGGTATTATAATGTCCAATTTTTGTAAAAATGACAGGATGGATACGTTTTCAAAATAAGTCCTCTGAAATGAATTGGTTAAGGTCCAAAAAAATTGGAATAATGATCTAGACATTAAGTAATGAGAATAGGAGACCAGAGGTACCTTGAAATAAAGGCTAAAATAACCAAACAGAATTTAACGAAATAGTTACATAACGTAATGACATTTTCATAATTTTGGGCAAATTTTGGAATACTCATAGGAGGACTTTTTCAATAGAAAATTTGAGTTCTTTGGGGTTCTCAAAAGCCTTGAAAACCATGAGAAGCTCTAAAACAGTTGAAACCCCTTCCGTGTATGTTTTCTAACATCAGTTGACCCAAATTTTGACCCTTTCATTTGGGAAGGTTTTAGCTCCAATTTGAGTGATTCCAAAGACATTTTATAAGATTGAGGATCTGAATTTTATGATGGAAAATATGGTTTTAAAAGAGGAGCTGAAATGAACTGGAAAAGAAAACACCAAGTTTAAAGGACATAAATAGAAATTTTTAGAAACAATTCCTAAACCCTACCTATATATACCCCATGCCCTACTCTTCTCCTCATTTGGTTCATTTCCTTTATGCCCTAAACCAAAGAAAAGGCCAACAAAGTGAAGTGCACAAGGGAGGAAGAAAAGGGAGAAGAAAAAGCAAAGGAAAGGTATGGATTTTCTTAGTTTCTCTTTAGCGAATTCCTTGTCCTTCTTCTTCTCTTCTTTCCTATAGATTTCTTGATGTATTTGGGGTTGCTTTAAGGTTAGACCAAGAGAGGAATTTTTAAGTTTGGAAAGGCGAAGCCAAGCAAAGAGAAGAGGATTCAAAGGAAGCCAAGAAACCAAAGTATTTTGTTACTTTTATGCTTGCTTCTTCTTGTTCCTTCTCTTGAGCATTTTGTCCCATCTATGGACAGCCAAGAAAAGTTGGATTTCTAACTAAACCAAGAGTGAATCTTAGGAAAAGGAGTGAGGAGAATAAGAATATGCAAAGGAAACAATAAAACAACCATTTGATTTTAAGATAGTAAAGTTAGGTTTTCAAGAGCTTAGCCAAAATTTTATTTTGAAACAAGAGTTCCTAGGCCAAAATATATGCTTGGATGAGCTCCTAAGACCCCTAGAAAACTTCTCACATGCATCTCCCATTAAAAAAAAAAAAACAAACTCCTTTAGTGCTCTCTTGATGCATAGCTTCAGCCTAGGGTGAAAGTGGCACCATGGGGTAGTTTCAATTTATTACAAGCTTGGTATTGTATCATATATGATGGGAGAAGATAAGAATAAGCCTTGGAAAAATTTTAGAAGTTATGGATAGTGAGATGTAACTATAGGTTTCATATTATGACTTAAAGAAGTAACACCTAGCTAAGCTTCTTAAATTAATTGTGTGATGGCTCCAAGAGACTTAAATAGTGTCAAGAATCATAAATGGATGGAAAGAATAGAGCCAAGATCATGAATTATTGGTGTTGCTTCATTAGGTTCCTTATGGAACCATAATTGGACCTTAGAAGCAAGCTAGTTTTTCTAGTGTATGTGTGGCTTTAGAAATTATTCCAAGAGTGTAATTAGCTTCCATATTATGTGTTTAGGCCAAAGGAACCAAGTCTTACATCCTTGTGAGAGTGTGGCTAAGGGAGAGGAGCCAAATTTAAAGAGAAAAGTGTGTTGTTGTGCACCAAGGTAGCTCTCTCTCCTTTCTCTCATGCATGAGTGGATGTTCATCTTGTCTTTGAATGTGTATGTATGTTTTGAGCCATGAAAAATGTTTTAGCATGTACCTATATGCCATGGTATTGTGATGTTATATTATGCACTTGGTTGATGGTTTATAAATATGTTTTGGTTTGCTTGGGTGTGGTGAAACCAAAAATCTCTTAGCTAGGGTAAGGATGAGCCAAGAGTTCCCAAGGATGGATGAGACCAAGCCAAAAGTCTCTAAAGCGTGAGGCTTAGTTAAAAACCCCTTAAGAAAATGGGTGAGGTAAGTCCAAAATCCCCCAAGAGAAGTGGGTGAGACTAAACCATCTTCTTGGCAAACTTATGTACGCTTTATATGATTTCATGAATACAAGAAAAGTTTCATGAATGATCGTGCACTCCATGATATCTATGCATGCATTTTTAGACTTGGATTTGTGTTCATTATGTATAGTTGAAAGGGAGAAGAGCTATTGGGATTCCTAGAATCTCATTCCTTCTTCCCCATTTGTCTAACATGTCTAGGTGGTCCAAGTGAGCCAAGGAATGGGAGCCACCAAGCATAAAAGAAGGAGATTGGCATAGAATTGTGTCAATTGTGCATTTTGTAGCCATATGAATGGCATATGATATAATCCAATGTTGTAAATGATGTATGAACTTATGAATACTTGTAAATGCATGGATATATTGTGTGATGACCTAAACTTCTAGTCATCTCAATTAAGGTTAAACACGTGGTTAATAACCATAAAGCAGGGTACGTGGCATTAAAACTAATTACATTGTGGAAATATGGAGAAATTTGAACCTTAATATTATTAGAGTTATCAACCATATAATTACCATACTACATACCTCAGGGGGAAAACAAACATTCATTTATGAGCCTTGATTCTATTACTTATCGATTCCAATTCATATTTAACTTCTATTAATGTTTACAAGTCATTCCTTGAGGTTACAATATGGAAAACCAAGATTTTCTAGTCAATATAGAGGTTTCAGGACATTTGTCGTGACCAATTTATCCTTAGCCGTGGCCAATTCCCCTCGGCTTCACCCTTGCATCGTTACTAATTTCGTTGTGGCCAACCTACATGGCGCCACGGCGAAGAAGCCTTTTGGAACCTCCCTCACTTGACTCTTATTATTGGCTGCGGCCAATACCTTTTTGGAATGCCTGGCACATTTTCATAAAGGTTCACTGCGGCCAATTGCCTACTGGAAGACTCCCAGTTTAGCCTCTCATATTTTGTCGTGGCCAATTCCACATTTGCCACGGCAAATTGCTCTCTGGTGCTCTCCCTGGGCAACTTCGCCACTATTAGCCGTGTCTAACAATATTTTAGTCGCGGCCAAATGCCTTTTGATCTTACTACTCTTAAGACCTTGCCTCATACTCTCCATTCTCCCTCCAATAACCCTCTAAGGTTACTCTACCTTAAATTATGCAACTTTAATGGTGTTTATACACCTTAATTACCCAGCTATCCTACCATCACTAGTTCAAAGGTTAAGTATGAATTTATACTCATCCAACTACCATATGTCAGTAATTTCATAGATTGATATTAGCAGAAATTATATAAGCTTCCAACAATTAACATTCAAGTATACCTTTTGTTAAGGTTCCATACATCACTGATTCAAATCAACAATCTAATATGTCATAGGATTTTATTACTCAAATAGTCAACATATCATAGGTTCACTAGCCAAAATGAGCGTCAAGGTTCATACATCCATCAACAGCTAATGTAAAGCTTATTTCTCATTAGTTACATTCCATGTTATCAAAATACAATCTCCTACAATTGGCAATGCAGATACATGATGATGCTATACAAAGGTTAACAAAAATTAGCATATACTCTATTCTACTCAGACCAAGTGTAGCTCCCCACCCGGCCTCAGCTCATGGATGTTCATCCACTTGCTTGCCCTTATCCTTACCCGAAGAACCTTCACCTGAAATGTTTAATCCCATAACATGGGGTGAGATATGAATCTCAATAACCAAGGCAATTCCATCATATATTCTAGTTTAATTAGCATACATGCATAATTTTACATAAGCATAAGCAGAATACCAGTCATATCAATAAATGAAACAATTAGGCTATCATGATTACTGTCCCATACTAGCAATCACATTTTCACATGCAAATGGCCATTAACACCAGGAGAGGCCCGTCCACGACACCTACTCCCCATTGAGCACAACTAGGGCTCAGTGCATCTGGGGTTTGATCATAACCTGGTGCCCGATCTAACTACATGCACGAGTGGCAGTCGCACCACAGCTCCACCATAGACTCACAAGGTCAATCATAATATAATGATAGCTAACAAATTCATTCAATATTTCAAATCATTCATGTACAGCAACATGTGAAATTAAATCAGATATATACATGGAATTAATATAAACCCGGTTACCTCACTTGTAGATAATTGCAACAGCCACCAATGGTATAAAATCTCCCTATAATCATAGCATCAGATAATTACTACTCTAATTCATCATTAACAGTTGCAACAAGTACCCAAATAATTTAAAATGTTAAGGACCACTTAGGGGAACACTTACCCAGCTACTATAAGTCCCAAATTCAGATTGAGTGTGTCCCCCACCAGAAACTTCAGTATATTACCCAAATTCCTAACCAAATTCATACATAATTAACACTTACACTATAATCAAGTCATTAGGGTCTCAAATCAGTATATTTACCACAAAAAGAAGAGTTCATACCTATCTAATGATAGCCCTAGCCTCAACCTACAAATTTCATCAAGAAAATCCCCAAACACCCATATTTCAAATTTTGGGTATAGTGAAAATACTCCAAATGAAAAACTAATCTGACAAAAATGAATAGAAAGATGAAAGGATTAAGTTATATAACTATTACCTTGGCTGAATCTTGCTCTAAATGTGAGAAAATATGGATTTATGCTAAGAACCATAGCTTCCCCTTTGGACCTCCAATTGTCTCCTTTGTGTTTCAGAAAAATGGGGTAGTGGCTGAAGCATTTAGGGTTTTAGTTAGATTTTAGTTTGGGTCAAATGTGGGTCATGGGTTGCTCCAAGGTCCAACTCCTAATGGGCTCAGATTTTTGCTTTGTTGGGCCAGTTTTAAGGTGTTGGGTTGTTGAAATTCAATTAGGCCAGACCAAGTTTTAAGAGCTTAAAGGTTTTGGGTCTGCACAAGGGTTATTGGGCCTTCCTAAGAGCCTATACAAGGTGGATCTTGGGCCTCTATCACGTTGGATCAAGTTAGGTCAGCACGTAACTTATTGGGCCCCCATTAGCCTCTTATCATGATTTCCTACATTGATTTAGGCCCAGATGAAATTTCTCTCCCAATTAAATCTTAAACCCATATTAATAATTTATCTTTCCAAAATTTTCATTTACTTAACTTGCCCAATTATCCCATATTAATTATTCCTAATTAATCTATTCCATGATTAACACCTTAATTAATTATGGGGTGTTACATATTGCATATACATGAGAACTAAAGCTATATGAATGATATTACATGATTTTAACATTGGATGTCAAGGATAAGCTCATGTAATCTTGTGTATACCTTGGGATGAGAGAGTGAGTTAGTGAAACATGGGTTTGTGCACCTTTGAGATATTTTAAATAGATTATTTTAGTGCTTTCTCACATGCTCAAGTGGCTATAAAAGCCTTGGAAAAAATTTGACCCTTTGGTGACCCTTTAAGAAGCATAAAAGAGCCATTTTACAACCCTATGGCACAATCTAACCAAATGAATGAATTTTATTATGAAATTTGGCACGAATATATATTCCATCTAGAGATATTTGGAAAGCTAAAGACCAAATTATTTGGAGCTTTGTAGAATTAATTATTAATTTTCAAAGTTGCCAAATTTTAGCTGCTCTGGTATAGTTATTGTTCATTTGGTCAATTTCTTATCCTGTGTCATTTTAGGGCCAAATGGTGTCCAATGTTCATGAAATTTTACAAACATAAACCATACATGATAAGATGTCTATAGCCACCTAGATCACCCCAATTGGATATCTGAGCAAGGAGATATGAATTTTTGAAATTCTATGATAATACTAGTAGAGCTAGCTGAGTCAGGGTATTGTTCTATCAATTTCTAGTGGCTAGATGTTCCTATTTTGGTCTAAACATATTTTTACCATAAATTAGACATTTGTAGCTTTCTAAAATAGTATAGTGTGTTTTATTTTGATTTTTCTAAAATTAGTTATGATTTTACAAAATTTATGATACAAAGCTAGCCCACCAATCTAAGGCTGAACTTATGATTTTCATGTATATGGCTTAGGAACTCGAGTTTTTGGCCACATCTTGAGATGGTTTTAAGTTCTATTTTTGTATTTAAATAGGAAAATGAGATGGATGAGCTCATTTGGTCCACAAGACATGAAATGAAAATTTTATCTATGACATAACGTAAAATAATTGAATATTCTTAATGGTATTTCCTTTGGAAACTTGTGTGATTCAAGGAAATGTGATTAGAATGGCATGAGATAGGCTAGATAAATATGGTGTTATAGGTACCTTGTGGCGACCCTAACTTCTAATCATCATAATTAAGGTTAAATGCGTGATTAATAATTATAATTTGGGATTACAAGACATTACGAGTAATTTCATTCAGAAAATACAAGGAAATTTGAACCTTAATGTTATTAGAATTATCAATCATATAATTACAAGCACTCATGTACATCAGGGAAATAAATATTCATTTATAAGTCTTTGATTCTATTACCTATTAGTTCTAACTCACAAGAATCTTCTACTAATGTTTCTAAGACATCCCTTGAGGTTACCATATGAAAAACTCAGATTTCTAGGTTAATATAAGGGTTTCAGGATATTCACCGCGGCTAAATTCCTCTTAGCGGCGGCCAATTGCTCTAGGGTTCACTCCTTACTTTGTCACTGGTCACGGCAAGTTGGAGCTTCACCGCGGCTAACCTACACGGCGCTGCAGCAATGAAGCCTCCTGGAACCAACCTCGCTCGCCTCTCGCTATTGGTCTCAGCCAATTGTTCCTTTAGCACTGGCTAATTCATTTCTAGAATGCTTGACACAATTTCATAAAAGTTTATCGCGGCCAATTTCTATTTAGGCGACGAATTACCCTCTGGACGACTCCCAATTTTGCCTCTCATATTTTGCTGTGGCTAATTCCACATTTCGCCGCGGTGAATTACTCTCTGGACCTCCCTCTGGGCAACTTCGCCTCTATTGGCCACGGTGAAATGTCTTCTAAACCTACAACTCTTAAAATCTTGTCTTATACTCCCCACTCTCTATCTAGGGGCTCTCTAGGGCCACTCTTTCACTTATTATGAGATTCCAATAATATCTATCTAGTTAATTTGCCCTAGCCATTATATCATTACCCATCCTATATTTAAAGGTGGATTCTCCCACTCATTCATTGGTCTTATATTAGCAAGTTTATAAATTTCTCACAATGGTCATTCAATCATGTTTTCATCAGATAATTCATGCATGCCAAGCTCAAATCCACAATCCATATATCACATGATTTCATTATTCAAATAGTCAGTTAAAACACAGGTTTTTAAGCCATAATAACTATCATAAACTCATACATCTATTAACAACTAATATGAAGCCTATTTCTCATTGGTTACATTCTATGTTATCAAAATACAAACTTCCTACACTTGGCAATATAGATATATGATGATACTATACAAAGGTTAACAAAATTAGCATCTACTCTATTTCACTCAGACCAAGTGTAGCTCCTCACACCAGGCTTCAGCTCATGGATGGTCATCCACTTGCTTTCCCTTATCCTTACCCAAAGAACCTTCACCTAAAATATTTAGCTCATGAAACAGGGCGAGATGCAAATCTCAGTAACCAAGGCAAATTCCATTCATATATTCCAATTTAATTAATATATATGCATGATTTCACATAAGCATCGAAAAACATACCAGTCATAGCAATAAATGAAACAATTAGGTTATCATGATTACTGTCTCATACTAGCAATCATATTTTCACACGTTAAAGGCCAGTAACATCGGGAGAGGCCCGTCCATAACACCTACTCCCTATTGAGCACAAATAGGGCTTAGTGCATCTAGGGTTTAATCATAACCCAGTGCCCGATCGAAGCACATGTATGGGTGGCAACCACCCCACAGCTCCACCATGGACTCACAGGTCCAATCACAATACAATAGATAGCCAACCAATTCATTTAGCATTTCAAATCATTCATGTATAGAAAATATAAAATTAAAACAAATATATGCATGGAATTAATATAGTCCCGATTACCTCACTTGTAGACAAGTTGGGAAGCTACAACAATACCAAAATCCTCCTAAAATCACAATATCAGAAAATGATCATTTTTATCAGTCCATTACTATCTCATTCATCATTTGTGGTAATAACCCAATGCTCAAAGAATTAAGTCACTAATAGTTACCTAAGGGATACCCACCCAATCACTAAGAGCCTCTAATTTCGGATTTTGCCTTCCCTAAACTAGAAACATCAATATATCACTCCAAATCACATGAAAATTCACACAAAATTAAGGCCCATAATATAAGTCTACTATGGGGGTCTCAAACCAATAGGAAATGCATCAAAATAGAGAGTTTATACTTACCTAATAACACCCTCAGCCCCCAACCTACGAAATTTCACAAAGAAAACCCCAAACAATCACATTTTCAGATTTTGGGTATGGTGAAAATACTCTAAATGAAAAACTAATCAGGCTAAAATGAAGAGAAAGAGAAGGGGATTAAGTTATATAACAAGTACCTTAGCTAATTTTGAGCTTAGAAGTAAGAAATAGTGGATTTCTTGCCCCAAACCCTAGCCTCCCTTCAAACCTCTGAAAATGCGTTGTGTTTTTGTGTTTCAGTAAAATGGGGAAGGGGTTGAAGTGTTTAGGGTTTTAGTTAGGTTGAAATTGGGTCTAATGTGGATCATGGGCTGACCTAAGGGTCCAATAGCAAGTGGGTTCTGATTTAAACCTTGTTGGGCCAGCTTTAATGTGTTAGGCTACAGAAATTCAATTGGGCCAGACCAAGTTTGAAGGACTCAATTGATTTAGGTCTACTCAAAGGTCATTGGGCCAATTATAAAGGCTTATGCAAGTTGGGTCTTGGGTTTCTAATTCATTAAATTGAATTGGGCCATCACTAGGTGCTATTTCTTGGGCCAAGCTTTATAATAAGGGTTGGGTTTGCACTTAAAATCCTTGGCCCCCAATAGTCTCTAATCATGGCCTATTTGATTTAGTTTGGGTCTAGATGGTGTGACAACCCTCCCTTCTAATCATTATAATTATGGTTAAATATATGAATAATAATTAATTATCAAGGTTTGAGTGGTTACAATTTATCACATTGTGAAAATATAGGGAAAATTTGAACCTTGATGTTAGGGTCATCACCATAACACCTAAACAAAACAAAATTTGCATAAAAGAAATCCTACTACCATAAGGGGTTTATGATTCAACTGTCCACCAGTTTCAATACGCAATAACCTCCCACAAGTGTTCTTATATCATCTCTTACCATTACCATTAAAGGAATTGGGGTTTCTAGGCTAAAAGGAGTAGGTTGGGGACTTGCACCACGACCTATACCTTTCCCGCCACGACCAAGTTGCTCTCTGGAATCATTGGACAAATTTCACA
Organism: Erythrophleum ivorense; assembly: GCA_026724425.1. Classification (NCBI taxonomy): domain Eukaryota; kingdom Viridiplantae; phylum Streptophyta; class Magnoliopsida; order Fabales; family Fabaceae; genus Erythrophleum; species Erythrophleum ivorense. The sequence goes on from JAIUCV010000008.1 coordinate 30,012,089, forward strand.
AATCTTGCCACCGCGATAGCTGCGGCAAGTTGGACCTTCGCCGCGGCCAGCCTACATGGCGCCGCGGTGGAAATGCGTCCTGGATCTATTGTTCTCCACCCTCATGATTCTCACCTCGACGCAATATATTTACACTGCGGTGAGTTTTGCTTTTGACTAGCCCTTATTTTATTTCCTTGACTTACGCCGCGGTAGGACATAATGCACCGCAACAAGTTTTGGTTCTATTACCCTCTTGGGAAATTTTTTTTGCTCTGCACCGCGGTGAGATTTCTCAAGTCGCGGCGCTCCTCGCCACTGTCACTCCTTGGGCTAATTTTCTTCCCTTGCGCCGCGGTGGGATTGGTTATGCCACTGCGCCTTTTGGCTCTGTCTCTCATTTGGCTACAGCGAAGCCTTCTTAGCCATGATGAGACTCCCTCCTGTGACTACATTACCCAAATTTCGCCCCTTACACTCCAATTCTCATCTTTGAAACACTCCAAGTCCAGCTACCCTTATTTTATGTGAATCTAATGGTGTTTATCCACCCTATTTACCCATCAATCCGTCCATTACCATTGCAAAACTTAAATACTACTTCCTACTTGCCCAACTTGCTCATATCAGCAAATTCATGAATATATGACAGCAAGAACACATGCATTAGTAGCAATTTACATCCCATGTACATTCCGTAGAGATTCCATTCAACAATAGCTTATGTCCACATCCAAAGCATCATATGACTACAATTCCCATATAGTAATCCATATCACAATTTCAACCAAACTATATATATGATACTATAAGTTCATACATTAATATTCAACTATAATGAGACTTAAATCCTTAGCGGTTACATTTCAATCAAACAAAATATGAATGCCTACACTTGGCAACATGAATACATGATGGTGCTATGTAAACTAATAACAAAATTACATCTCTACTAAATAAGCCAGCCTAAGTGTAGCCTTCTTCCATATGTTGTAGCTCATAGATTTTTATCCACTTGCTTCCCTTTATCCTTACCCGAAGAACCTTCACATGAAATGTTAATCCCATGAAACGGGGTGAGATATAAATCTCAGTAACTAAGGCAATTCCATCATATATCCAATTTAATTAGCATATATGCATGAATCAAAATCAACATCAGAATCATATCCATCATATCAGCAAACGAAACAATTAGGCTATCATGATTACTATCCCATACTAGCAATCATATTATCACATGTTAAAAGCCATTAACATCGAGAGAGGCCCGTCCACGGCACCTACTCCCTATTGAGCACAACTGGGGCTCAGTGCATCTGGGTTTGATCATAACCCGGTGCTCGATCGAAGCATATGTACGGGTGGCAGCCGCACCACAGCTCCACCATGGACTCACAAGATCCAATCACAATTCAACAGATAGCCAACTGATTCATTCAATATTTCAAATCATTCAAATACAGCAATATATGAAATTAAATCAAATATATACATGGAATTGATATAAACCCGGTTACCTCACTTGTAGACAACTTTGCAACAGCCACCACAAATCCCAAATTCAGATTAGAGTGTCCTTCACCAGAAAACTCAATATTCCACCCAAAATCCTAAGCAAATTCGTACAGAATTAATACCCATTTTATAAATTAGCTATGGGGGTCTCAAATTAACAAATGAAGCATCAAAATGGAGGGTTTAAACTCACCCAAGGTCAGCCCTAACCTCAACCTACGAATTTCACCAAGAAAATCCCCAAATTCCCATATTTCAGATTTTGGGTAGGGTGAAAATACTCCAAATGGAAAAACTAATTGGACCAAATTAAAGAGAAAGACGAGGGGATTAAGTTGTATAATTATTACCTTGGCTGAATCTTGCTTTAAATGTGAGAAAATGCAGAATTCTTGCCCCCAACCCTAGCCTCATTCTCAACCTCCGAATTTTGCTTCTTGAGTTTCAGCAAATTAGAGAGTGGCTGAAGCATTAAGGTTTAAGTTGGGTTTTAGTTAGGTCAAATATGGGTTATGGGTTGCTCCAAGGTCCAACCTCATTTGAGCTTCAGATTTTAAGTTGTTGGGCCAGTTTCAAGGTATTGGGTTGCTGAAATTCAATTGGGCCAGACTAAGTTTTAAGAGTTCAAGAATGTAGGTCTGCACAAGGGTTATTGGGCCACTTAGAAGAGTCTATACAAGGTGAATTTTAGGCCTCTATCACACTAAATTGGGTTGGGTCTGCACCTAACCCGTTGGGCCTCCATTAGCCTCTTCTCATGATCTATTAATTTAAGCCTAGATAGAATTTCTATCCTAATTAAATCTCAAACCCATATTAATAATTTATTTCTCTAAAATCACCATTCACTCAACTTACTTAATTATCCCATATTAATTATACCTAATTAATCTAATCCATGATTAATACCTTAATTAATTTTTGGGGTATTACAGATGGGGTTTCTCACTCAATTAAATCTCAAACTCATATCAATAATCTATCTCTCTAAAATTTCCATTCACCTAACTTGCCCAATTATTCCATATTAATTATTCTTAATTAACCCAAATCTATGATTAACACCTTAATTAATTTTGGGATATTACATACCTTAAGTAAAGATATGGAACCCAAGAAGAGTTAAATGCTAGAAATGATGTAATAAGGGTCCTTGATGTAATTATGTACTCAATGCATATATGAGATAATCTAATATTGAATTATATGTATATAATGATGTTATGTAATGGAAATCTTTGAGCAAGCTTGAGAATATATGTGTATGTGATTTTGATGCCTATGTTTGTAGCTAGAACATATTCTTCTTGTTTGAAGGGCATGTGGTAGTTTAATGTCTAGTATGGAATCAAGGAGTAGCCAATTTGATATATTTTATGATGGAATAAATTAACACTTGATTAACAAGAATGTGAGGATGAATATGTACCCATTTGGTGTCTTTACATGGGAATAGAACATAGTTTTATGTATGAGAGGCTATGGATTTTCTATGCATGATAAGGTGTGAAGTAGTGATTTTTAATAGCTAGCTAAATTTCTTAAATTGGTCCTTATGGAAAAAAAGTATCAATGGATTGATTTTTGCCCAAGGCAAGGGATTGCATTTTGGAGCTCAAATAGACCACTTTGGGAGCAAATGTTGGTCCTAATGAGCCTTTAAATGTAACCTTACCCTTAACAACCCAAAAGACCTAGTTTGGCATTGAAATTTAGTGGACACTTTGAGGATTTATAGAGGTTTCTAACAAGCTAAAAATGTTATTTTTTGAAGCTTTATATAATATTTGAGGAATTTTTGAATCTAATATAAAAGTGTGGAATTATCTAGTTATTATTCATGTTATCATGGCCTCAATTTTCATGTACTTTTAGGGACCAATTGGATTCATTTTCACTTCAAATGTTTACAACACAAAGTTTAGATTATAAGTTTTTTGTAGACACTTAATTTGCATAAAGCAAAGTTGTATAATCAAAGTTATGAATTTTTAAAGTTTGGACCTTAATATGACCAAAGAGGTCAAAATGAGCTATATGACTCTTTTATGCAATTGGGTGCATCTTATGATTAAGTAGACTTAAACAAATATGTATATGAAGTTCATGGATTGAAGTGGAAAGAAATTTGAAATTTGATCCCAATAGGCTCATTTACCATACATAAGAGCTAAAAGAACTATTACCAAAAGTTTTGTAACGGTTGTATTTTTATCGCCTTATGAGGGAATTAATATGAGTTAGCTATATAAAGCATGTTGTGACACTTTTTGGTATTAGAGCAGAGGTTCAGGCATATTAGTTGTGATTAGGGGTTGAGGATAAGGAATGTGTGTTAGGCATTAGCTTTTCTATAGAATTCTGGGTGTGTACATGGGTGGCATATGGGTAAGTCATGTATTGAAATTTCTAGTTTGCCCAAACAAAATGATGAGTACTATAAGTGAAAGGCTAGCTAGAGCAAAGCTTATAGGCCCTAAGTTAGTAGCTCTATAGGGTATAGTGTTCTACCTAAGGCAATAATAAGCAATGATGTAGTTGTAGGAAGTAAGAATATAGCTGCAAGAGAGATTAGTTCAGAGGGGAAATTGAGAGTTATTCCTCTTACCATAACACCCAGATAATCTAGAGAGTCTAGAAGCTAATCCCTCAAGCGAGAACCCACAGGCATCAATCTAGATAAATGTAACACCTTTCTTAATTCCTTGTATTTTATTGTTTTATTTGTATTTATTTATCTATTTTATCCTTAAGACAATTTACCTGAATTCAATTTAGCTACCATCTTATCATTCATTTTTTTTAGCAGAAATTATTTACTATATGTCAACTAACCTATACAGTGTAGCGGATTACTAAATATGATGAACATAAAACTACCATATATATATCATGACAAAGTCCAAAAATAGGGGAGCAGGGTCATGTTAGTACAAACCATATCATATTACTGGGGAATTATCCTAGAACTACTTAAAAGAAAAAATCCCCAAAAACGAAAAGAACCTAAAAGGTTAGTCCTCTATTTGCCCAAAAAGTCATATCAAGATTAGTTCGAAGCCTCTATTCATGGAAACAAATGAGGCATCCCTCATGTAGGGAATAAGCGATTCTCCTCATTTGTTGCCACAAATATAATAGGTACTGCATGAACTAATTCATCATATGTGATAATTCTAATGTTATGAATGACAAGCATCCACCCCTATAGTAGGAACTAGATCCACTCTGCTTGGATTTCTAGGGTCACTTGATAAATTAACATCAAAGAAAAATATAAACTACAATAGAGTGAGAAATAATTTTCTCAATGACATAGATAGGATTAATACAAAATAATATCCATAAACAAAAGTCACGTAATAATTTAACAAACAACAAGTATAAACAGAAGGCTTATGAAAAATAATTAATTTATTAGATAATATAAATAGAGATATACTCTTTTCATAATATGTAACATGAATACGAAATAATGAAGCAAATATACATATTGTATATGTAAATAGAACCTGAATTAGATACAAGTAATATATTAATAGAATTAAAATTTATCTATTGCAAGATTTCCATATCTAGAATACAAACAATATTTATTCAACTTGACCATTAAGCCTTGGAGATTGTCAGGCTCAATACCCAGATCATGTTGCACTACTATGACATAGTAGGCTCACCCCTACTTCCTTTACTGAGGCACCCCCCCAGTTGGTACCCAAGGAAAGTCATATAAAAATATCATAATAATATGTCATCCAAGCCATCATTTGATCAAGACATAATATGTATATTTGGGAAAGAACTGCCTTGTATAACTTTTGTGTATAAATAAATAATCTTGATAGTGTAACAGTGTACTAGAGTCTGAAAAAGTATATTTAAATACTTAAAATTATCTTTCACTTTTCAAAGTCTAGATTTGTCTTGGGGCCCATTCGATGTCCAAAATAATTCATAAATTAAGGTCCAATGTCAAGATACAGAATAAAGTCTAATATAACCATAAAAAGCTCGTTCAGGTACATTGGATGCTTAATAAAGCTCAGTAAGTCCAAAATAGGTCCAAAATATCCAAATGGCCTTCACTGGTCCTAATTAAGTATCTAAGATATTTTAAGTATATTTCTTAATTAAAATTGGACATCCAGTATAATAACAGCTATCTAGTGGCCAACTTTGGCACATACAGGGCTCATTCCTTGAATAAGGCTACTTTGCCATAATATATATATATACAAGCTAGTCCTTTACCAAATAATCCTTATTCATAAAATTAGCCAGTAAATAGTATATTAATAGGGAAAATAGCACAATCCAGAGTATAATTTTATTGTACATTCCATTCTTGACATAATGCTTTGTAAATTTCTAACTATCACAAATGGACTCCAGAATTTATAAAATAAATATCAGTATATGTAACATCATATTTATAGGACTCATCTCATATACATTCTAGGCTTTCTTCTATAAACAACACAAGAGGAAGAAGGAAAATCATTAAAAATAATCCATTAAATTGTGTTATGTCATAGATAAATTTTTCATTCGGTGTTCCATGTAATGTTCAATTTTTGTTAAACGATGAAAATGGGTGTGTTTTCAAAGCAAATCTCCCGAAATGAATTAGTTAAGGCCGTAAAAAATTTGAATAATATTCCAGACTCTAAAAAATGAGAATCCCAGGCTCAGACAAAAAGAAAAATGGAGCTAGAATGAAGAAATGAAATTTAACAAAAAACTTATGAAATGTAATTGCATTATGGTAATTTTGAAAAAAATTTAGAATTTCCACATGAGGGCTTTTTAAATGAAAGTTTTGAGCTCTCCGAGGTTCTTAGAAGCCCTGAAAGCCATGGGAAGCCTTGGGACAGTTAAAATTCCTCTGATGAACATTTTTTAATATCGGTATACCTAAACTTTGATAGATTGGTTCAGGAAGATTTTAGCTCTGATTTGAGTGATTCAAAAGATATTTTACAAAATTAGGAATCTAAATTTTATAATGGAAAAGATAGTTCTCAAAAGGAAGCTAAAACAAATTAGAAATGAAAATACCAAGAACAAAGGGCAAAAAGGAATTTTTGAAAAGTCTTCCTTCCTCCCACCTATATATATAGGGTGCCCACTCTCCCACTCATTTATAGGAGTTTTATAGGGTGACATGCCAATAGGAGTTTTATAGGTAGTCCTATAGGCCCAAAGTGTATCATCTAGCCTCTTGCTCCAATCTTTCTTATTTGGCTGTATTGTTTTTTTTTCAAAATTTGCTTCACCTCTCAGTTAGAAATCTCTGCCTGGCCATTTGTTTAAGGGTAATACAAAGTAGCTACTTTATGTATAACACCATACTTGCTAAGCAAGCTTTGTATACTTCAGTTGTAAAAATGAGTGCCCTGGTCACTAATAATGGCTTTGGGGATACCAAACCTACAGAAAATATGAGAGCAAACAAATTTTACTACTACAAAAGAATCATCAGTCCCAGTGGGCTTTGCTTCCACCCATTTCCAAATATAATCAATAGCCAATAAAATGTATGCAAAGCCAAAAGAAATAGGAAAAGGTCCCATAAAATCAATGCCCCACACGTCAAAGATTTCATAAAACAAAATGGGATGCTGTGGCATTTCATTTCTCCTAGATATGCTTCCTGTTTATTGGCACCTAACACATCTTTTGTAAAAATCATAGGTATCATAAAACAAGGTAGGCCAATATAATCCACTATTTAGAACCTTTCTAGCTATGCATTTTAGACTAAAGAGACCTCCACATGCAAGTGTGTGATAGATTCTCAAGATAGAATCAAACTCTATATCAGGCACACAACATCTAATCACTTGGTCACTATATAGTTTCCATAAGCATGGACCATCCTAAATATAATATGTAACTTCACTCCTAAACTTATTCAACTGATATTTATTCAAGTTAATAGGCAATTTAGATGCAGCTAGATAATTCACTAAGTCTACATACCAAGGATAGAAACTATGCACAACATACAAATGCTCATCCAGGATATCATTATCAATAGGTAAAGAATCTACCTTTGGAACCTCAATCCGACTCAAGTGGTCTACCACTATGTTCTTTGCTTCACTTTTATCCTGGATATCAATATCAAATTCTTGAAGTAAAAGCATCCATTAAATCAATCTTGGCTTTGCATAAGGCTTTTTCAATAAGTACTTCAAGGTTGCATGATCAGTAAAAACAATTACCTTAGTGTCAAGCAAATATGATATAAACTTATTTAAAGCAAAGATAATAGAAAGAAATTCTTTTTCTGTGATTGTATAATTTGCTTGGGCCCTATCCAAAGTCTTGGATGCGTAAGCTATCACATGAGACCTTTTATTCACTCTTTGGCTCAAAACTGCACTTACAGCATAATTAGAAGCATCACATAAGAGCTTAAATGGGAGGTTCTAATCAAGGGATTAAATAATGGGTGAGGAAGCCAATCTTTTCTTAAGATTATCAAAAGCTATTTTACATGCATCATCAAAATGAAAATTAACATCTTTTTGTAATAGCTTAGATAATGGTAGAGCAATTTTACTAAAATCCTGTATGAATCTTCGATAAGAACTTGCATGACTTGGGAAAGACCATACCTCTCGAACACATGTCGGTATTGTAAAGAAGTGACAACATCTATCTTAGCCTTATCAACCTTTATGCCTTATTCAGATACAACATGACCTAATACAATGCCCTTTTGAACCATAAAATGACACTTTTCAAAATTAAGTACAAGGTTTTTTTCTATACATCTTGCTAACACTTTATCAAGACTAGACAAGCATTCATCAAAAGAGTTCCTATATACAATGAAATCATCCATAAAAATTTCTATTCAATTTTCCAAAAAATCACTAAAAATGGAAACCATGCATCGTAGGAAAGTCCAGGGGCATTACAAAGACCAAAAGGTGTTCTTTTATAGGCAAATGTTCCAAATGGGCATGTAAATGTTGTCTTCTCTTGATCCTCTGGGGCTTTGTATATATGGAAATAACTTGAAAATCCATCCAGAAAATAATAGTGAGACTTCCTAGCTAGATAGTCAAACACCTGATCAATAAAAGAAAGGGTGTAATGATCTTTTCTAATGACTAAATTAAGCCTCTTATAATCAATGCAAATCCTTCAGCTATTTTGCACACGAGTGGGCACCAACTTATTCTTTTCATTCTGGATCACTATAATCCCTGACTTTTTAAGAATCACCTACACAGGACTAACCCACTGACTATCAAAAATAGGATATATAATACCAGTAGACAAAAATTTAGATACTTTCTTTTTAACCACATCCAGATTAAGTAAGCTTAGTCTCCTTTAAGGTTGCCTCACTGGCCTTGCTCCATCCTCCAACAAAATTTGGTGCATACATGTATCAGGGCTAACGGTAGGTATATTTGCCAAAGTCCACCCTATTTCTTATTTTCTCTTCCTCAAAACCTCTAGAAGTCTCATCTCCTCATCTTGAGGAATATCACTCGCTACTATAACAAGAAGCTTGTCTCCTTCTTCAAAGTAAGCATATTTCAATGTATTAGGGAGTGATTTAAGCTCTAGAGTGGGAGCTTGGTTGAATGAAGGTATGAGTGGCATAATCTCAATCTCTTCTATACCAAGTACCTACTCAAACAACTCATAAGAAGAAGAAATAACTTTCCCAACATGGGATGCATCAGTAGCATGGGAAGAATCAAAAGAATCACCATTCAAGTGAATATCAACATCATGCTTACCTAAACTATCCATATCAGCATGCAAAGTCTCATTAGAACCAGAAAGATCAACAAAACTAGTAAAATCAACAGAAGTTCTAGACAGAACATAATCAACCTGATCAGTAATAAATTCTTTAGAGTCAATACTATCATACAAGCTCAAAAATTCATTAATTTCTCTACATATAGTGCAAGGATGAGAACCATCACAAGTGTGCCTTGTAAAACCATACTTTTAAGAATCAATTCATACAATTCTCATGCCTCATTTCATGCTTGTTCTATAGGAGGCAACATAATATCATTCATTTTCATGGATAAATTATGTTTCTCTACAGGTAAATTTTTTTTTAAAGTCTCGTGGGCCATATGGACTCATGTATTATATTCTCATATTTAAATACATAGATACAAGCTATTTTCATCATAAAAATTCACCTAAAGGTCATGCAAAGTAAAGGGAAGCATGAAATCTCATGGAGTAATTTCAGAAAAAATTTTGGCTTTTTTGTCATAAATTTTGAAAAATCATAACTAATTCTAGAAAAATTGAAATCATACATTCTTGCCCATTCTAGAAAGCTACTCATGTCCACTTTATGCTAAAAATATGTCCAGACCACAACATCCAACACAGAAGACGTTTGACATAGGGTTCCATTATAGTTAATTTTGGCTCCATATAGGATACCAAAATGTCCAAATGACTTTTCTTGGGGTTTAGTACCTCTTAAACAAGTCTAAAAGCATAATTAGAACTTGTGTGAACTGGCCAAATGATCCCAAACCTCATGCATCTCATTTTGGCTATTCCACATCCAATCATATATAAAATTCCATAATGCAAAATTGCCATTACATGACCAAAATGAATATTTCCATACATATAACCCTAGCTCTCATTTATACACAATACATTAACATAATTATACATGCTTATAACATCATAGGTCATATACAACTAGGGATTTCATTAATTTGCTATCCAAAAGGCCTTAAAGTAGTAATTTCTAGACACTTTGATGTCATACTCTCATCATCAAGGTAGTTGGCTTCTATTACCTTGCTCTCTTAGTCCATCTAGCATGTTAGAACATTGGAGAGGAGGGGATGACATTCAAAGAATCCCAATAGCTTATCTCCTGTTCAATCATACATAAAGCATGCAAAATAAATTTCACAAATGCATGCATGACATATGGACATGTGCAATCATTTAAGAAGCATTCTTAGCATTTGAAAAAGTCATACATAGCATAGATAGGCTTACCAAGTAAGTGAATTGGCCTCACCCATTTTTTTAAGACATTTTTGGACTCAACCATACTCTTGGGAGTCAACCTCACTTTTGGGAGACTCTTTACTTTGTCTTAACCAATCTTAAGGGTTCTTGGCTCATCTTCACCATGGCTAAGGGTTCTTGGCCTCACCGCACTCAAGCAAACCAAAGCAAACATTATGAACATCATTTAGAAAACATAATACATCATCATGGTACCATGGAGTAAGAGCTCATGCTAGAACATTTCTCATGGCTTGAAATATGTAACACCATGCATTTCTAGCCTTGCCTCATGTCACCTCTAAGTCTCATACCATGAATTACATTAGAAAGTGGGAAAGTAGCATTAAAATATTATATTTCTTTGCGTTGCACTATACAAAAATTTTTCTCTCGGAGTTTCGTGGGCCATATGGACTCATACATTACATTCTCATATTTAATCACATGAATACAACTCATTTACACCATCAAAAGTGGCCTACATCTCAAGAAACTCGAAGGGAAACTCAAAATATACATACATATTTTTGGCAAGATTTTTTCACTTTTCTATCACAACTTTGAAAAATCATAACTAGTTCTAAAAAAATTAAAATCATGCATTCTTGGCCATTTATAAATCTACAGATGCTATTTCATACTAAAAATATGTCCAAACCATAATATCCAACACATAGGACATTTGACATTCAAAATGGTATAGAGGTCAGGCTATCCACTGGTGCTGTCATAGAATTCTATAAAAAACTTCAAAAAATGTCCAATTAATTCCACAAAAATTCAATTGATCTAAATAATACCAATATAGAAAGATGTAGATGTTAGCTAGAGGGAAAAAATAACTCTAGACTAGCTCAAGTACGCCTAGACCTCGAAATCTAATCAAACAGTAACAGAGTTTGGCTTGAGTTCCTGATACTGGACAGAATCTTTAAAAATTCATATCACCCTCTCTAGACATCCAAATGAGGTGCTTCCATTTGGCACAGGTCACTGTGAATGTTTAGTTTCCTTGTATAAAATTTTGTGGTAATTGGATATCATTTGGGCCCTGTGTGATAGATTTCATTTTTGGACCAGTATGAACAGTGACATGACCAAAGCCAGAAAATTTTTCAACTTTGAAAATTCATCAAATATTTTATAGACCTCTAAAAATTCTGTTCTTTAACTTCCCAAAAAGCTCTCAACAAGTTATAATTTCATGCCAAATCTTAGATCAAGAAGAGCTCATTTAGACAAAAAGTGACGTAGGGTTCTAAATTGGTCAATTTTGGCTCCATAAAGGATACCAAAATGTCCAAATGGCTTTCCTTGGGATTTGGCACCTCTTGGGCAAGTCTAAAAGCATAATTAGGACTTGTGTAAACTACTCAAATGGTCCCAACCTTCATGCATCTCTTTTTGGCCATTTCATCCACACTTATACATAATTGCATAATACCCTTAATGAAGCTAATTTGCCATCATATACCTAAATCACATTCTAATGGCTACATAACATATTCTTTCATTCATACATGACATATTATCATAATTACATATGTTTATAACATCATAATACATATACATTCATTAATCACATCATTTGCCAATTGTATGGCCTTAAAGTAGCAAAATTGATGTTCTTGGATGTCATACTCTCATCTTCAAGGTGATTGGCTTTTATTACCTTACTCTCTTAGTCCACCTAGCATGTTAGGACATTAGAGAGGAGGGAATGAGATTCAAAGAATCTCAATAGTTCATCTCCCATTTAATCATACATAATGGATGCAAACAAGTCTCATAAATGCATGCTCATTTCATGATATTCATGAGCTTCACATCATCAATTCTATGAGAATGTAAAGAAAAAGGGGGTAAAATAACAAATATTTTTACATTGCTTCGTGTTTAAAAATTAATTTCGGTGTCACATGGATCGTGTGAGATCATACTATACTTTCCCATATTTAATTACACGTATACAACTTATTTGCATCATAAAATGTGGCTCACAACTCAAGAAAATTGAAATAAAGCATAAAACATGGAGGTTTATATTCAGACAGATTTTGCCTCTTTTCTGTCGAAACTTGGGAAAATCATAACTAATTCTAGAAAGCTACAAATGTCTACTTCTCACTAAAAATATGTCCAGTCCATAACATCTATCACAGAGGATGCTTGATATTCGAAAAGTTCCAAAGGTTAAACTGCATTATGGAACTATCACAAAATTTTGTAAACAACTTTGAAAATATCTAATTAATTCCACAAAAATTCAATCCATATAAATGATACCAATGTAGAAAACTGTGGATGTTAGCTAGAGAGGAAAAATATCTCCATACCAGGTCATCACACCTAAACTTTGGAATTCAATAGAACAGTAACTCAGGTCGAGCAAAACTCCTGATACTGGACAGAATGTTCAAAAATTCATATCTCCCTTTCTAGACTCCAATTGAGGTGCTTCTAATTGGCAGGAGTCACTGTGAATACCTAGCTTCTCTGTATAAAATTTCATGGCAATTGGACATCATTTAGGCCATATGTGATAGCATTCATTTTCGGACCAAATGAAAAGTGTAGCAGACCAAATTCAAAAAAATTGTCAATTTTGAAAATTTATCAAATATTCTATAGACCTCCAAAAATTATAGTCTTTATCTTCCTAAAAAGATCATAATGAGACCTATTTGCATGTCAAATCTCAAATCAAGAAGAACTCATTTGACTAAAAAGTGATATAGGGTTCCATTATGGTCATTTTTGGCTTCATATGGGGTACCAAAGTGACTAAATGATTTTCCCTTGGTGTTGGCATCTTTTGGGCAAGTCTAAAAGTACATTTAGGACTTGTGTGAGCTGCCCAAATGGTCCCAAACCTCATGCATATTATTTTGGCCTTTTCATCCACACATATACACATTACATCAAACTTTCCAAAATGCATACCTTGGTGTTACATATCCAAATTCTATTCTAGGATTCATACATTATATCTATATATTTATACATCACATAATATCATAATTATACATGACTAAGAAGTCATAGACCATATACATCATTGGATTACCATATTGGACACCAATATGGCCTTAAAATGACAAAACTCTAATACTTTATTGTCAAACTTTTTCCTTCAATGTGGTTGGCTCCCATTACCATGTCCACTTGGTCCACCTAGCATGTGAGATCATTGGAGAGGAGGGAATGAGATTTAAAGAATTCCAAAACCTCATCCCCCATTCAATCATACATAATATATGTAACAACCAGAAAAAAAAAGTTGAAAAATTTTCGAAGGGCTAAAAATTTTCTAAGTCTGCTAACTATAGTGAGAAATGGCCTAGCTATAGCGAATGTACCTGTTCGCTATAGTGAGAAATGGTCTAGCTATAGCGAGACTGCCTTCTAGCTATAGCGAGTGCGGGCATCCCATACAAAAACTAAGGAGCTGCTCACCGTAGCGTGCGCCGTAGCGAAGGTAGGGGTCTAGGACTGATACGTGCTCTTCGTAGTGAGGGTTATTCTTCGCTATAGCAAGGGTTAGTCCGGAAAAGCATGAAAAAAGAGAATTTGACTTCTTAAAGAGTCTAGATTCATTCATCTTCTTTTAACTGACCTAAGCTTCGACCAAAGGAGAGAAAAAAGCTTTGGATAGAGAGAGAAACCTAGAGGAGGAAGGAAGAACAAGAAAAAGGTAAGATTTGTATGGTTTTTCTTCTTAGCATGTTGTTCTTCTCTCTTTGCCCTTTCTTCCTATGGTTTTGGTTATTGAAGTAGTTGGGCTTTGAGCTTGGTTCAGAAGAGGGAGAGTGGAAAACCCCTCTTAAAGAAGACCAAAACTCATATATCTTTACTTCTTCTTCTTTGCTTTCCTTTCTTGAGGCTTGAGAGAGAAAGGAGAGTTAGTGGAATTCTAGAGAGAGAAACCCTAGTTTCTTTTCATGAATAAAGTGTTGAGAGGGTAATTTCATGCTCTTTGTGTGCCTAGGCTCAAGAAAAGCACTCCTATTTAATGGTGATTATGAAATCAAGAAGGGAGAAGACAAATTGAAAGGGAAGGCTTGTGTTAGCCTATAAGGTAGCTCTGTCCACCTTCTCTCATGCATAGATGTGTGCTTACATTGTCTTGCATGTGTGTGTGTATATTTTTAAACCATGAAAAGTATGCTAGCATGATGATGCCTTATGTATTTCAATGATGTATTATGTGATTGCTTTGATTTGCTTGAGTAAGGAAAAGCCAACAACCCTCTAGCCATGGTGAGGATGAGCCAAGAACCTTAAAGTTAGTTGAGATAAAGTAAAGAGTCTCCCAAAAGTGAGGTTGACTCCCAAGAGTAAGGTTGAGTCTAAGAACCTCTTAAAGAATGGGTGAGGCAAGTCCAAAATCCACAAGTGAATGGGCGAAGCTAATCTACTTGCTTGGCAAGCCTTTGTATGTTATGAATGGCCTACTCAAATGTTGAAAATACTTTTCTTATGATTTCACATGCTAATATGCCCATGCAAACATGTGTGAGACTAGTAATGCATGCTTTATATATGATTGAATGAGAGATGAGCTATTAAGATTCTTTGAATCTCACTCCCCCTCTCCACCATCCTAACATGCTAGGTGGACCAAGTGAGATAAGAGATGGGAGCCACCAAGCTTGAAGCTAGAAAATTGGCAAAGGAGTTGTGAAATAGTTATATGTCACTATTTTGTAGTTAAATTAAAAGATGTACTCTAATGATGTACATGATGTAGCACGTATAAATACTTGTAAATGAATGTATTTATCATATATGTATGAGAATTAGAACCATCTTGAATGATGTAGCAAGTTTTATTATGAATAGCAAGATCTTGGCATTATGTACATGGTGTACATTTTGGTGTGGGAGAGTGAGTTTTGCAAATCTGGGTTGTTAGACATTTGAGCCATGTTTGATAGCCTATGTTGATGCTTTCCCATGTGCTCATAGAGCCTTAGAGGTAGGAGAAGCAAAGTTGAACTCTAATAGCCCTCTTGTAACATAAAAGCTGGTCACTTTGCCCTATGATGTCCAAGTCTAACCAAATGACCTCTTCTTGCCTTGAAATTTGTCATGTGACTAGATCTTGTCTAGAGATTTTTGGGAAGCTAAAGATCAGGTCATTTGGAGGTCTATGTAATTTTCTATGATTTTTCAAAGTTGGTATCGGAATTTCGGATTTGCATCAGCACTGTTCATTTGGTCAGTTTTGAAATTGTGTCATCTGAGGGGCAAACGTGGTCCAATGGCTATGAAATTTATAGGCAAACACTGGACAGTCACAGTGACTTTAGCAACTAGAAGCACCTCATTTGGAGGTTTAGAAAGGAAGATATGAATTTTTGAAGTTTCTGCCCAGTATTAGTCATCTTGCCTGACCAGAAGTACTGTTCCATCGATTTTTGAGCTCTTGGCTTGATGAATTGATCTGGAAATATTTTTCCTCTCTAGTTAACATCTACATCTTTCCATATTAGTATCATTTTCATGCATTGGACTTTTGTGGGATTAGTTAGACATTTTTGAATTTCATATCAGTAAATTGTGACAGCATCAGGACCCACTCCGACCTCCAAATGATTTCGCATGTCAAATGCTTTGTGTGTGGGATGTTAAGACTTCTAAATATTTTTAGTATGAATTATACATCCTAATATTTCTAGAATGACCAAGAGTGCATGTTTTCAATTTTTTTAGATTTAGTTATGAAATTCTCAAATTTGCCCAGAAATGGGGCCAAGTCTGGCCGAGAAGAAATATGCAGGTCCCATGTCTCCCTTCTGTTTCCATGAGTTATGAGCTAGTTTTTATGATACAAACAAGTTGTAACAATGAAATTAAATATGAGGAGGCATATTATGAACTCACACTAGACACATGACACCGAAATGAATTTTTAACCATGACGCCATGTAAGAAAGTGTATGAATCCAATGGAAGTTCTCACCTTATTCTTACTCTATCTCACATGAGCATGTTCATGGATGATAGGCATGAGTAGAAATGATAGTGTTACAATATATGCAAAGCAAGCCTTAAAAATGCATGCATGGATATCATAGAAGTCATGAACATTCAAGAAGCAAGTTTGGCATGTGAATAAGGCATACAAGACATTCAAGAGTTCACCAAGTGTTTGGATTGGCCTCACACTTTTCTTCATGGATTTTGGACTTGCCTCACCCCATTCTTTAAGAGATTCTTGGACTCAACCATACTCTTGGGAGCCACTTTGCTTTTGGGAGACTCTTTGCTTTATCTTAACAAATCTCAAGGGTTCTTGGCTCATCCTCACCATGGGCAAAAGTTCTTGGCCTCTCTACACTCAAGCAAACTCAATAAACATCATATATTCATTTAAAAATATAATATGTCATTATAAAATCATGCCAGCATACTTTTCATGGCTTGAAAATACACATACACACATTCTAAGATAAGCTAAACACACATCCATGCATGAGAGAAGGTGGAGAGAGCTACCTTGCACACAATCACACACTTTTTCTATTGAAATGCCCTCCCTTGCTTCGGCCACACACCTACAAAAGTGTGGGGAAGGCTTCTCTTAGCCTAAATGCTATTTATGGAAGCCAATTAGGTTCTTGAAACAATTTCTAAGGTCACGAAACTTGCTTAGACACTAGGTTGTTCAATAAACCCCGTTATGGTCTATAAATGCACCTAATGAAGTAACACCCCTCAAATAAATTCTAAACTCCATTCTTTCCTTTCAACTATAATTCTTGACTCCTTTTAAGCCTTTTGGAGTCATCACATAGTTAAAACCAAGAGCCTAATGACATGTTGCTTCTTTAGGTCATAATATGGAATCTAAAGCACCAACTCACTTTCTATGAGTTCTAAATTTTTTCCAAGGCCTCCCCTCATTTTCATTCATCATATATGACACAAAAATGGGCTTAGAAAAATCTAAAACTCTCCCTAGCTACCCTAACCTACTTAGGCTGAGCCTATGGAGCTTATTGGTCTATATGGATTTTGCTTGGTCTTCTTGATGGAGGAAGCATATAGAGAGACTTCTAGGGATCTTAAGAGCTCATTTAAACTCTTATTTAGACATAGGAATTAAGGTATCAAATAAGATTTTGCAAGGAACATATGAAACCCTAGACTTTGCATCTTGAATTTCCATGGTTATTTGTTAATTCTCCTTGCATATTCTTAATCTCCACACCCTTTTTCCTTAGAATTATCCTTGGTTCTACCTAAAAATCAACTCCTCTTAAGTCTTCTCAAGTGAGACGAAATGGTAGAGAAGAGGAGCAAAGGGTAGCAACCATGGAAGAAGAAAATACCTTGTTTTCATCGCTTTTCTCACTTGAATCTTGTGTTCTTTGAGCTCCTCTCTTCAAATCCGAATTTTTCCCTCAATTTATCCCTTGAAAAAGATTTTTAAACTTCATTTTAATCAAGGGAAACAAAGGAGAATGAAGGAGAGGAGGTTTGGAAGAGAAAGAGCATGGAAAACTACTAAATTTCCATACCTTAAGCCTTTGATTTCTCCTCCTCTTTGCCTTCCTCTTGTATGCCACTCTCCCTAGGGTTTTCCTCTAGCTTTGGGCAGAACTTTGTGGTGCATAATGAAGGGAGAAGAAGGGTGCATCATCTATATAGTTGAGAGGAAGTTACACTTTTAAAAAATTCTTATTTTGCCCTTCGTTCTTGGCATTTTTGTTTCTCCTTCATTTTAGCTCCTTTTTTAGAACCGTCTTTTCCATTATGAAATTTAGGTCCCAATTTAGTAAAATTCCTTTTGAATCACTCAAATTGGAGCTAAAAACTTCCCGAACGAATCAGTCAAAGTTTGGGTCAACCGACATTAGAAAACATCCACCAGAGGGGTTTTACCTGTCCCAGGGGTTTCCATAGTTTTTAGGGCCTTTGAGAACCCCAAAGAACTCAAAATTTTCATTTAAAAAGCTCTCCTGTGTAAATTTTAAAATTTGCTCAAAATTACGAAAATGCCATTACGTTTTGTAGGTTTTCCGTCAAAATTTGTTTCTTCATTATAGCTCCATTTTTTCCTTTCATTTGAGGCTATGATTCTCATTTTTAGGAGTCTAGAATGTTACTCAAATTTTTCAAGACCTTACCAAATTCATTTCAGGGGACATTACAAACATGCCCATTTTCGTTGTTTAGCGAAAATCAGACATTACAATTCTCTCCCCTTTAAAAAAATTTTGTCCTCGAAATTTAGATAACATACCTTATGGAAAGAGATCTAGATATTTCTTTCTCATATCATCCTCTAGTTCTCAGGTAGCTTCTTCGGGAGATAACCCCTTTCCCCAAACCTAAGCCAAGTACATAACATATTCCATGTCTCCCAACTTAAAAAGTACTAGCCCGACCCCTCACATGTCATAGAATGAGAATGTGTAGTTACAGGATGATCTATCATACATAGTATCACTAGATCGGATCATGGATGTTAGACTCAAGTAGTTAAGGAATAAGACGATACCACTAGTGGAAGTGGTTCACCTCCTGATAGTGATAAGGCAGGATGGAAGAAATGGATAATGGATGAGAGGAGGTGTGGATGAAGAAAAGCATAAAAAATAACCATGAAAACATACCTTAAGCTTGGATTTTCTTATCCTTCTTCTTCCTCTCTTGTGCGCCTCTCTCCTAGGGTTTTTCTTCTGGTTTGGGGCTGAATAATTTGAAGCTAAATGAGGGAGAGTGTGAGGCACCACCTATATATAGGTGTAGGAAAGTGACTTTTTCAAAAATTCTAATTTTGCCCTTCGTTCTTTGCATTTTTGTTTACCCTTCATTTTAGCTCCTTTTTGAGAACCGTCTTTGCCATTATAAAATTTAGGTTCCTAATTTAATAAAATGCCTTTGGAATCACTCAAATCAGAGCTAAAACCTTCCTGAATGACTTCGTCAAAGTTCAGGCACACTGATATTGGAAAACGTGAACCGGAGGGGATTTAACTATCTTGGGACTTCCCATAGTTTTTAGGGCTTTTGAGAACCCCGGAGAACTCAAAACTTTCATTTAAAAAGCCCTCCTATGTGAATTCCAAAAATTGCTCAAAATTATGAAAATGCCATTATGTTTCATAAGATTTTCGTCAAAATTTGTTTTTTCATTCTAGCTCTATTTTTCCTTCCGTCTGAGGCTAGGATACTCATTTTTAGAAGTCTAGAATGTTACTCAAAATTTTCAAGACCTTAACTAATTCATTTCAAGGGACTTACTTTGAAAACGTGCCTGTTTCTGTCGTTTAACAAAAACTGGACATTACACATGGCATGTGGACATGTGCAATCATTCAAGGAACATTCTTAGCATTTGAAAAAGTTACACATAGCATACAAAGGCTTACCAAGCAAGTGGATTGGCCTCACCCAATTTCTTATAGATATTGGACTGGCCTCACCCATTCTTTAAGAGATTCTTGGACTCAACTATGCTCTTGGGAGCCCACTTTGCTTTTAGGAGACTCTTCACTTTATCTTAACAAATCTTAAGGGTTCTTGGCTCACCCTTATCATAGCTAAGGGTTTTTGGCCTCACCACACTCATACAAACCTAAGCACACATTATAACATCATTTAGAAACCTAATATGTCATCATGAAACCATGGCATACAAAATCATGCTAGCATACTTTTCATGGCTTGAAAATACACATACACACAATCTAAGACAAGCTAAGCACACATCCATGTATAAGAGAAGGTGGAAAGAGCTACCTTTGATACAATTACATACTTTTTCCTTAAAGGAAAGCTCCCTTTTTCGACCACACATACACAAAAGTATGGAGATGATTTCTCTTGACCTAAACACAATTTAGGAAAGCCAATTAGGTTCATGGAATTAATTTTAAGGCCACACACTTGCTTGAACTCTAGCTTGATCTATAAACCTCATTATGGTTCTATAATTGCACTTAATGAAGCAAAACCCCTCAAATAAATTATAGGCTCCATTCTTTCCTTTCAAATATGATTCTTGACTCCTTTTAAGCCTCTTGGAGTCATCACACAATTAAAACTAAGAGCCTAACTACATGTTACTTCTTTAGGTCATAATATGGAACATAAAGCATGAACTCACTTTCTATGGGTTCTAAATTTTTCCCAAGGCCTCCCCTCATTTTCATTCATCATATATGACTCAAAAATGGGCTTAGAAAAATTTAAAACTCTCCTTAGGTGTCTCATCCCTTTTAGGGCAAGCTTATGTCTCCTTTTGGCCTCCATGGAGTTTGCTTTGTTTTCTACATAGAAGATGCATAAGGGGAGACTCCTAGGGATCTTAGAAACTCATTTAAACATTCATTTAGGCCTAGAAATAATTATATCAAATCAATTTTTCAAGGGAACCCATGAAACCCTAAGTTTGCTACCTTGAAAATCCATGGCTTTTTCTTGAATTTCTTTGCATATTCTTACTCTCCTCCCTTAAATTCATGGAATTCACCCTTGGTTCCCCTCAAAATTCCAGCCCTCTAGCATCTACATACATGGGGCAAGAAATAGAGAAGAAGGGGGGAGGAGTAGCTACCATGGAATGCAAGATTTACCTTGTGTTCTTGCTTTTTCTCACTTGAATATTGTGTTCTTTGAGCTCCTCTCTTCAAATCCGAATTTTCCCCTCAATTTCTCCTTTAAAACAGATCCATATACTTCATTATAATCATAAGAAGTAAAGGAGAATGAAGAAGAGGAGGTTTAGAAGAGAAAAGCATGAAAAACTACTAAATTTCCATACCTTAAGCCTTTGATTTCTCCTCCTCTTTGCCTTCCTCTTGTGCACCACTCTCACTAGGGTTTTCCTCT
Source organism: Erythrophleum ivorense (assembly GCA_026724425.1). Classification (NCBI taxonomy): domain Eukaryota; kingdom Viridiplantae; phylum Streptophyta; class Magnoliopsida; order Fabales; family Fabaceae; genus Erythrophleum; species Erythrophleum ivorense. The sequence goes on from JAIUCV010000008.1 coordinate 30,033,464, forward strand.
GGTTTTGGGCAAAACTTGGTCGTGCAACATGAAGAGAGAAGAAGGGCACATATATATATAGGTGGGAGGAAGTTACACGTTTCAAAAATTTTCATTTTGCCTTTTGTTCTTAGCATTTTTTGTTTTTCTTTGTTTTAGCTCCTTTTTGAGAATCATCTTTTCCATTATGAAATCTAGGTACCCAATTTAGCAAAATGCCTTTGGAATCACTCAAATCAGAGTTAAAATCTTCCCAAACGAATTTGACAAAGTTCAGGCATACTGAAATTAGAAAACGTCCATCGAAAGGGCTTTAGCTGTCTCGGACCTTCCCATGGTTTTTGGGGCCTCTGAGAACTCTGGGAAACTTAAAAATTTCATTTAAAAAGCAATCCTGTGTGAATTCTAAAATTTGCTCAAAATTACAAAAATGCCATTACATTTCGTAAGTTTTCCATAAGAAATTATTTCTTCATTCCAGCTTTATTTTTCTTTTCGTCTGAGCCTGGGATTCTTATTTTTAGAAGTCTAGAACACTTCCCAAATTTTTAGGGACCTTAACTACATCACTTCAGGGGACTTCCTTTTGTATCCGATGACTTTCGTTCATTTACAAAGAAATCATATGTTACGTTTCTCACGTTTTCTCTTGTTTTCAGAGAACTGGATGTTACAAAATACACATACATACATTCAAATACAAGTAAAGCAAGCAATCATGCATGAGAGAAGGTGGAGAGAGTTACCTTGGAAGCAAACACACACTTTTCTTCTTGAATCAAGGCTCTTTTTCTCAGCCTCACACACACAATGGTGTGGGAATGATTTCGCTTGCCCTAATCACCATTTATGGAAGCTAATTAGGTTCATGGAATTAATTCTAAGGCTACACAACTTGCTTAGACTCTAACTTAGTCTATAAGCCCCTTTATATTTTCAAGAATGTACCTAATGAAGTAACACCCATCAAATAAATTCTAAGCCCTATTCTTTTCCTTCAAATATAATTTTTGACTTCTTTTAAGTCTCTTGAAGTCATCACACAATTAAAACAAAGAGCCTAACTATGTTTCTTCTTTAGGTCATATTATAGAACATAAAGCACCAACTCATTCTCTAGGCTTTCTAAATTTTTCCTAACGCTTCCTCTCATATTCATTCATCACATATGACTAAAAAAAAGGCTTAGACAAATTTAGAACTCTCCCTAGGCATGCTAACCTCTCTTGGCCAAACCTAAGAAGCATGTTACTCTCCATGGACTTTGCTTTGTTTTCTTGATGGAGGAAGCATATGGGGAGACTTCTAGGGATCTTAGGAGCTCATTTAAACTCTCATTTAGACATAAGAATCAAAGTATCAAATTAAATTTTGCAAGGAACATATGAAACCCTAGACTTTGCATCTTGAATTTCTATGGTTATTGGTTAATTCTCTTTGCATATTCTTAATCTCCACACCCTTTTCCCTAAGAATCACCCTTGGTTCTACCTAAAAACCAAGCCCTCCTAGGACTTCTTGAGTGGGGCAAAATGGTGGAGAAAAGGGAGGAAGAGATAGCAATCATGGAAGAAGAAATTACCTTGTTTTCTTGCTTTTTCTCACTTGAATCTTGCCTTTTTTGAGCTCCTCTCTTCAAACCCGAATTTTCCCTTAATTTCTCCCTCAAAAAAGATATATAAACTTTATTATAATCATAGGAAGAAAGCTTAAGAGGAGAGGAACAAGTTTGGAAGAAGAAGGAGCATGAAAATCTATGAAATTTCTTACCTTTTCCTTGTCTTTTCTCTTCTTTTCTTCTCCTCCATGGTGTACCTAAGAAAGCTGGTGTTTCCTCTATTTTTTGTGCAGAATGGGTCATGCAAATGAAGGGGAGAAGAAATAAGAAACTTAAAGTGTGTTCAAGAAGCACACTTTCTCAAAAATTCCAATTTTGCCCTTTATTTTTGGCATTTTCGTTTCTAACTCATTTTACTCCTTTTTTAGAACTATCTTTTTTATTATGAAATTTAGGTTTCCAATTTAGTAAAATACCTTTGGAATTACTCAAATCAAGGCTAAAACCTTTCCGAATGAATCAATTAAAGTTCGAGTCAACCGATGTTAGAAAATGTCCACCGGAAGGGCTTCAGCCGTCCTAGGCCTTTCCATGGTATTTCAGGGCCTCTGAGAACCTTGGAGAACTTGAAATTTTTATTTAAAAAGCCCTCCTATGTGAATTCCAAAATCTGCTCAAAATTACAAAAATGCCATTACATTTTGTAAGTTTTCTGTCAAATTTTATTTCTTTATTTTAGCTCCATTTTTCTTTTCTTTTGAGCAAGGGATTCTCATTTTTAGGAGTCTAGAATGCTTCTTAAATTTTTTAGGACCTTAACTATGTCTTTTTGGGGGACTTCCTTTTGTATCTGGTAAATTTCATTCATTTATGGAAAAACCTACGTTACATTTCTCACGTTTCCTCTCATTTTCAAAAAATTAGATGTTACATTTCTCCATGCTTAAATAAATTTTGTCCTCAAAATTTGGGGTATACCTTTCTCTTACTCTTTTCTATTGTGACTAACAGCTCTTTTCTTTCCTTTCTTCCTAACTCTATATGCTTTTCCTAGTAATTTCACTTGTTTGAATTTTCTCTCAGCTAGGGAGCTTTCATTACTAGCTCTTACTAAAGGCTCTATTGCCATAGTGTACTAGCTAGTTCTTTCTCATAAGGGAAAGAAATTTCAAACTTTAGAGGCCTATCCTAGGAGAGCTTACTAATCATATTTGATTAGTTTCAACCTGACGATTGTGTCGCGCAATCTTAAATAAAACTAGATAGCTAAATAAATTTTGTACATAATCGTGCAACCTAGGTCATTTTCCCAAGGAGTTTGTGCTTCAATTTGTTTATGGAAGAGTATTCTAAGTATTACTAATTGGAACTTGTTTTGGGGGTTTTGAAATGCTAGAATTTAATTGAACTAAATTTAATTGACAAGAATCAAAAACTTAAAACTGATTGAAATGAACAGTTAAGAAAATGTGGTAGCTAGTCTTGTATTGGACTCCCTAGAATTCAATTATCCTTGCCCTTCTTAGTTTACAAAATTTGGATTTAATTTCTTACTATTTAGTGTATTCCCTATAAAGATTCTTGAATAACCATCCAAGATTCAATTCATTAACTATTCAAGGAATTTGAAACCACAAGAAACCTTGAAAAAAATAATTAATTGAATTAAGAGCAAGAACACACTAAAACTAATCCTAATTGATCAATAAAATCTACTGCACAATCCACTTAAGATGCTAATTAACCAATTAGATTAATTAATTCCTCAAACAATTAATTGCACAAAAACTCCAGCCAATTAATCCAACAACCATTGCATCAATTAGCCTAAAATCAAGAGGAATTTAAAAGTGATTTGCACAACACTAATTCTGGAATTTTTACAAACATGTGATGATCACAATTAAAATTCCAAAGTCAAATTGTATTCAATTCATAAAATAGACCAATCCAATAATTTCAAGCAATTAAGTTCCTAAATTAATAAACTAGACCTAGTCAAATTAATAAAAGAATTAATGCTGGAATTAAAAGAGTAAGCAAGGAATTTTTATCCCATTTAGTGAGAAAATGTGGAGCTCAAATCTGCATCTGGGAGTTTCCAAGCTTCAGCTAGCCACCATGGATGATTCAAGCTGCCATGGAGAGTTTAATCGGAAGGGAATTGATGATCAAAGCCTCAGCCATGGAGAAATGGATTAATTAACCTCTCCCTGAAGCTCTCACATTTTTCACGTCCAGTACACCTCCTAGAGCTCTCTTCATTTTACGTTCCTTCTCCCGTCTATTCTTTACACTCCCTCATTGTCACGCGCAAGTCATGTTTTTCTTCCCTCAACTCTAGTTTTTTTTCTTAATGAATCACGTGCCTCTTAGCTCGCGTTCATGTGCTGCCTCACGCTGAATACCTCACGTTTTATTTTCTTCTCCCAGCTCACTAAATCTCCAGCTCATGCTTCATTAATCCACGTGTTCTGCTCTCACATCATTTAACTTAGCTCCAACTCATTCAAGCTTTAAAACGCTAGCTGCCCGTAGCTTAATTCCAGCTCATACAAGCTTCACTAATACATGTCAGCCTCAACTCCAGCCTTCTCTTGCTGATGTTCTTCACGCATGGTTCTTCACTTCTTCTCTACCCAAGCTCAACTGAGGATCTCGTGCCCCTGCTTCCTTCATTCAGTTCGTGTAGCTTGCATGAGAGCTGCCTAAGCTTTGTACTCGTGGAACTTGAACTCGCTGCATGCTACGTGGATGGTTCTGTTCTGCTCTTTCTTCCCCACACGTTTGCTTCCTTTACTTGTGTTTTCTCCATGCAAACTCTTTTCTACGTAGAACCCCTTCTTGAGCTTCTCTTCTTTGTTCTGCAACTTTTCCACATTAACTTCTTCATGGATAGGCCAGATGTGAGGCAACGTGGAGCTTGACTTCACCTTCATTCATTTCTCTTCTCCAGCTTATGTTTCTTCTTCTCATTAATGCCCTTTGCTCCTTCATCTATTCTATCTTCATTTAAACTTCAGCCTAAGATCTCTTTTGATGCTTCTTACGTGTTCAAGATGGCTGCCTCTTGTGTTCTTTGGTTCTGACCCATGGATAGTTCCTTCCTTAGCTCACAAGCGTCTTCTTGAATCAACAAATCCTCCAGACCCGTGGCTTCTTCCTTCATGCATGTGTGTTGATGTTGAGTGAAGGGCTACTCAAGTATGCTTCTTTAATCATTCCTTTCTCTTCTTTAATCCAAATTCTCATTCAAGCTATTTGCCCATCAAAAATTCTACACAAAAGAATGGAAAATATTCAATAGAATTATCCATAAAATTATTTAAAAGAATTTCATGCATTAAAAACTCAATAATTTTGCCAATTAATTCACAAAGTGCATAAGTGGCTGATGAAATCAAATTGTATCTAATTACACCCTTAAGACCATATTCCATCATCAAAATGCCTAAGTTAAGAGGATTAAAGTGTATAAAAATCATGCTTATCACAACCCGACTATAGGGATTAACATTCTTTTTAGTGGACTCATTTACATATCTCGGGAGGTAACTCATTTCATATTTCATCTCTTGTATTCTCTCTTAATGGCTCCTCATAGAGTCTCATTTTCTTTTTCTAATCATTATAGTTGTCGGAGGTTTTTGTTTGTCTACTTACTTATTTACATATACCATCCACTGTCTATCTCTACGTTCTTTCTTATTAGCTCATCCCATGATTACAATTCATATTTCTTTCTATCATAAGCCTTATATTTCAATTACTTACTGGGCTTACAGCTCCCTTGAGGAGTTTCCACTTTTAATGATCCCAGCTTCTCTATTTATTACTATATCTGTCTCTGTAGGCCAGGACTTTTTCTCATTGTCTTTGCTTACTTATAGTGGCATTTTATTGTCCCTTATTTTAGCATTGATAGGCCTAACATATATGTCTCATACTGGCATCGAAGAGCTACTACCACTGGCTACTGTTGAGCTTTGGTGGGATGCTAGCTATTCTCACAGTTTTGCCCACTAGAGATAAACTATACCATTTACCTCATGTAAAACTGCACCTGACCCCTTTCTGAATACATAAGCTAGTATGCAGGGATCTTTCTATCCCTCGATTAGGGCTAATATCTATTGGGTAGTGGTTCATCTAGTTCTAACTTTGGAAAGCTAATTTTTTACTTTTCTAATCCCATACACCATGCTCATCTCTCAAGAGAGCTAGTCAGTGGTCTAACTATTTGAATAAAGCCTTCATATCTCTGTGGCAATGGTCTACCAGACTCAGTTGGTCTTTAGTCTTTGAGACAAAAGCTAATTGAAACTATATTGGTCTTTGAGACTAACTATTCTATAAAAACCATCTCAAGCCATCATCTCACCAGAGAACTATCATGTTGTGGCTAGAGCTTTCTGTAATTCTATAGGATCTACTGTGACCTTTTAGAGCCTTGCTAAGGTCTACCGCAACTAGCTGTGCTATGCTGGGATCTACTACAATCCATCTCTAGGAGATGTCAAAGCCTAAGATCACTGTATTTGACAATAAAATACATGCTCACTAAGTTTAATAACCATCACTTATAATAGTTAAGGCTAAACTTAGAGATACATAGTGCTCTTCATGCGAAGTGAGTTTTGTGTAATCTGATTCTCTAGGATCCCGTCATACTGATACTTAGGAGCATCTTAATTTTCATTCATCGCTCTTCATGGGATCTTTAAATTCCCACTTTAGCCCTATTTTTACTTAAGCTTTCCTTTCTTACTCTAACTGTATTTGGTTATCTTTTCCTCTCATATTCTACAATTTCCAACTATGCCGATATTCTACTTTTGGGTGCCTTGGCACTAGGGCATCTCACATTCTGAGTGTGGTTAACATTATGGTAGGAGAGAGGCTATACACTGGTCCCTACTCATTTTGTTTACATGTACTATAAGTGACTCAAATCATATATACTAAACTCATGCTATCTAGATTTGAACATTCTTTACTGGGGATTCCTTTCTACATGCTTTTCTCATCATTCTGATATTACTAGAATCCTTTTACCTTTCTTTTCTGACTAATCTCGTTATCTAGCTAACTAGGATAACCTTTGATTATTGGGACACTTTGGTGATTGAAGTTGTCATTTGCTATGCACTTAAGCCACATTACTACTAGGTTGACTAGACCTAATATCATGTAGCCTCTATTACAAACAAACCATAACATCAAACACTAATACACCGATGCTTCATGACTGAGCTCAGAGCCACTATTGCTAATATATTACAAATTTTCCAACAATCTAAAGTATTCCTTTCTTACTATCCTCTATCTGCCTTATTCTTGTAGAATGCTTGGAGAAAATAGGATTCTTCCTCTATTTCATCTCGAGATCTCTCGGTATTGCCTGGCTATTTTTACACTGGACACTATCATGCTAGAAGGGCATCTATACCAAGGACAAGTGTGCTTTCTTAAGTATTTAATCACATTAACTGAATATCTATTCTTAATCTAGTATGTCCTTGGCGTGAACACTGTCATATTTTCTCTTTCTACCTTTCTTATGCTTTTACTTAGGTAAAAGGATGTTCTACTATTGGTTGTTCTTGTTGCCAGTTCAGGTTTCTTTAGGCTCAAGAGCACCTACTTTTTTTCGGGTTCCTTTACTTATTCACTCTCTGTAACATTAAAGGGGTCTACTTTTCGCTCATACTCTTACTATGCTCTTAGCTAGACCATCCCTTGATAAGAAGGATTCTATTTCATATAATTCGAGGAATTTCATTCTATGGCACTCTCGACTTATACTTTTTCTCTACATAACATGAGGCTCACCTTCTTAGGCGGTCTCTAGCTTCCCTGAAGGTACTAAGGCACTAATTATCTGTCACAACTTATTTTTACATTAGGATCAGAGCTGGGCTTTCTTTCTGTTCAGCCTCTTTAGCCTCATCCCTAGGAGCACAATATACTATTTTTAGGGTTTTGATAACCTAATCCAGGACACATGCTCTCAATGTCTGGACTCTATCTTATTGAAAACTTATGCTCTACTAAGTGCTCTAATCATTCACGTGTCTTAACCCCATATCGTTCTCATATTAAGGAGCTCGTCTGACTAATTATTGGACCCCTATCTATTTATCTTTATGGGCTTATTCTACTCGTTTATTTATTGCTAAAGTAAGGGTATCTTTTCTGTAGCTAGTTTCTTAGCTCTTCCTCGCTTCCCTTATCACTATGCTTTATGACTCAAGGGGGTTTATCTAGGGGAATTTACTAACCACTACTGGGTGGTTTCCCCGACATCAGGGTGTCTCATCCTTCCTTTCTTGATCGAGGGAGAATTTTACTAAGCCTTTCATTCACATATCTCACTTGGAATGATGTTATTGGTCATTTCCCTAAGCTTTAGCTTATGCTTAGCCTAGGCTAGCCATCTTATCGGACCTGTAGCTTACTAACTATCCTCATTCTTTTCTGAGCCTTTGTTACTGGGGTACTCATACTTACCTCTAGGTGTTACCTATGAGGTACACCTTTCCAGGCCATTCGCTATGTGTCTCACTGTTGGTAGTCTTATCTTACGTTATTTCGAGGCTGCACTAACATTCTATCATTCAATGTCTTACAGGGTAGCACCCTAGGTTGGAGTTAACGCCTTAAAGGTGAGTCTTAACAACCTTGTCATCCATGTGTCTAACTTTCTCTATGCTGAGTTCTTTTCTTAGTCTCATTTGCTAGGCCTATGAATTTCTTATTAATCTTCTATAACTATTTACTACCCTTTTTCTTTACTAATACTAGGGGTTCTCGCTCTCTGTGGGTTGACTGATTCTTTATCAATTCATTCCTTAAGTTGCCCTAAATGTGACCAATAAGGCATTTAAACTATCATTCATCGTGGCTAACATATCATTCGTCAGGGCTAATTAGCCTTGGGTTCACCCTAGTTTTGCTGTCTAAGTATTGGCCATGGCGAGAAACTCTCTAAATTGCCTCACTGCTTCATGGAATAATTGGCTGTGGCTAACGGCCTCTGATTTGCTTACTTTTTTATGGCTTGGAATTTCATCTTTTGCTATCAACTCAAGCCTCATTGCCTTTATATCTAGCCTATCATTAAGCTAGAGGATTCTACCTCTTGCTTCATTCATACATAACTACTTGTTATCTCAGGGTTGTCGAGCTCTAGGGTGTAGCTTATAACTCAACTTCTGGCCTGAGGGAATTAGCCTTTTGGGCTCTAATACTTATCTAGACATTTGGGTGTTGTAGCTAGGGGGTAACTCTCTTTCTCATTCCCCTCTAAATTGGTCCTGTGCAGCCGCAGTCTCATCTCATACTGCGCTGCATTACTACTTGCCTCTGCATTAAGCAGGACATCTCGAAATGGTCCGAGTATGACTACCAGGGAGAATTGGACTTCACACACTCTCTTTAACAAGCTTCTTCCTATCAACAGGATCATTTTTCATTGTTTATATCTAGGGCTTGCCACTGATCCTCGCGAGCTATCATATCTCATCAAGCTTTAGCTGTCAAATCCCTCAATTTTACTTAAGCTTAGCTCTGCTCAAGTTACTCTAGAGGCTACTCTTTCTCGGTGTCCACTAGCTACTCTAAGACCATCATACAACTTACTCATTATGAATAAAGCCACAAACTATACTCATACACCATGCCTCATATAAGACTTTGCCTATTCATTCAAGCCTTTACATAGCCCTATTGCTATATCCTTAAGCCAAATCCAATCTAAAAGAGCTTGGAACTTTTCTCTGATACCAATAAATGTAACACCATACTTTTAAGACTTAATTCATATAATTCTCATGCCTCATTTCATGCTTGCTCTATAGGAGGCAACATAATATCATTGATTTTCATGGATAAGTTACGCTTCTTTACAGGTAAAATTTTTTTTTTTGAACTCTTGTGGGCCATTTGGACGCATGTATCATATTCCCATATTTAAATACAAAGATACAAGCCATTTCCATTATAAAAATTTGCCTAGAGGTCATTCAAAGCAAAGGGAAGCATGAAATCTCATGGAGTAATTTTGGACAGAATTTTGACTTTTCTGTCATAAACTTTGAAAATCATAACTAATTCTAGAAAAATTAAAATCATGAATTCTTAGCCATTTTGGAAAGCTACACATGTCTACTTTATGCTAAAAATATGTCCAAATCACAATATCTAACATAGAAGATGTTTGACATATGGTTCCATTATGGTCTATTTTGGCTCCGTATAGGATACCAAAATGTCCAAATAGCTTTACTTGGGGTTTGGCACCTCTTGGACAAGTCTAAAAGCATAATTAGGACTTGTGTGAACTGTCCAAATGATCCCAAATCTCATGCATCTCATTTTGGCTATTCCACTTCCATTCATACATGAAATTCCATAATGCAAAATTGCCATTACATAACCAAAATGAGTATTTCCATACATATAACCCTAGCTCTCATTTATACACAATACATTAACATAATTATATATGCTCATAACATCATAGGTCATATAAAACTAGGGATTTCATTAATTGCTATCCATAAGGCCTTAAAGTAGCAATTTCAAGACACTTTGATGTCATGCTCTCATCTTCAAGGTAGTTAGCTTCCATTACCTTGCTCTTTTGGTCCACCTAACATGTTAGAACATTGGAGAGGAGGGGATGAGATTGAAAGAATCCTAATAGCTTATCCCCTGTTCAATCATACAAAGAGCATGCAAAACAAGTCTCATAATTGCATGCATGACATATGGACATGTGCAATCATTCAAGAAGCATTCTTAGCATTTGAAAATGTCATACATAGCATACATAGACTTGCCAAGCAAGTGGATTGCCCTCACCCATTTACTTGTGGATTTTGGACTTGCCTTACCCATTCTTTAAAAGGTTCTTGGACTCAACCATGCTCTTGGGAGTCAATCTCACTTTTGGAAGACTCTTTACTTTGTCTCAACCAATCTTAAGGTTTTTGGCTTATCCTCACCATGGCTAAGGGTTTTTGGCCTCACCACACTGAAGCAAACCAAAGCAAACATCATGAACATCATTTAGAAAATATAATGCATCATTATGGTACCATATAGTAAGAGCTCATGCTAGAACATTTCTTATGGCTTGAAATACATATACACACATTCAAATACAAGTCAAGAAAGCAATCATGCATGAAAGAAGGTGGAGAGAGTAACTTTGGAAGCAAACACATACTTTTCTTCTTGAATCAAGGCTCCTTTTCTTGACCTCACACATACAATGGTGTGAGAATGATTTCTCTTGGCCTAAACACAATTTATGGAAGCTAATTAAGTTCATGGAATTAATTCTAAGGCCACACAACTTGTTTAGACTTATGTTTCCAAGAATGCACCTAATGAAGCAACACCCATCAAATAAATTCTAGGCTCTATTCTTTTCTTTCAAATATGATTCTTGACTCCTTTTAAGCCTCTTGGAGTCATCACACAATTAAAATAAAAAGCCTAAGAAAGTGTGTGTGTAGTTCATATATATACTAGTTATGAATGGTTAGAATTTGATTAACTTTAAGGTGGGAGATCTTGGCCTTTAGATCTCTTGAATGGTTAAGATTTAAACTTGAAATAAGAGATAAAATGTAGGCCTTTAGATTTAAATCAAAGGTGGTGGTTTGATCTAAAAAAGGTGAAGAAATCTAAGTTATTAAATTGCATCAATGGTTTAGATCGTATCACATTTTATGGATAAATATTAACCATTAGATTACCCTGGTTACTTTTCATAATATGTGAAGATAAGATGGCATTTAATGTTGCTTAAGTCAGCGTCTATGTCATGCTAAAATCAATGGTAACTTTTTTGTAATGTGTGAGATTTCTAAGATTTACTAACACAAGCCTATGTAATCGCTCTGTAGCTCGTGCAGTTTCCAAAATTCTCTTTCAACTTCCAGCTTCTTCTTCACATATGGCGCCACATCATCTCTATAGGGTGTTACATAAGCACCTTCCCAGCTTCTTGGTACCACGTCAACTCTTCCCCAGTTAGACTTACAAAATTGCCACTATTTTTCTAGGTTTTCCATAATATCTTATTCAATTTATATTTTCTAAGTTCTCTGCTATATTTTAATATTATTGGTCCCTATGTGGGTCACGTTTAATGTTTCCAAAAGGTCCTGAAGAGCCTCCGAACTCAAGTATGAAGGAGCTAGGGATTAAAATGCAAAGAAAAGTTATATGCAAGGCAAATGTATAAATTGCCCAAAAGTTTAGGGAACTCTAGTTTCATCCTCCATTCGTGGCTATAGGCACAAATATCAAGAAATCAGGCAAGAATCTCAGAAATTCATGACCCACGATTAAACTAGGTTTGATGAGACAGGTCCAATGATGCCACGTTGTCTGGATGGCCGAGCGGGATCCGGTTTGAGATCTAGTTGGCCTGATCAATAGCCATGAGCTAAATAAATAAAAGAAGTTGTAACAACTATAGAAATAGAAATAGCTAAAGGGCTAAAATACCATCAAGGAGTTTCAGGGGTCGTTTATCCCCCTAATATTCCCATTCCTTTTAGAAAAATTTATCAAAGTTTGTCTGGGTGGCAAATGACAATTTTGCCCTTGGACCCCCTGGACCCCCTAAAATCTCAAAAATTCCTATGGGTCCTATTCAGCTTATACTTCTCATATACAAAGCTATTTCATTCAAATTCTTTTTATTAAAACTTAATAAATTCATTACATAAAATACTAAATAATTAGAAAATCCTAATTTTACTGTTGCTACAAGTTCTTTCTTATAAGGGAAAGAAATTTCTGACTCTAGAGACCTATCCTAGGAGAGCTTACTAATCATGTCGGGTTAATGTTAACCTATTTGCAGGATTAGATTTCTTTTAGTGGGCTCATTTACACATCTCAAGAGGTTACTTATTTCATATCATGTCTCTTATCCTCTCTCAATGGCTTCTCATAATGTCTCATCATCTTTTCTAATCATTAGAGTAATTAGGGGTTTCTGTCTATCTGCTTACTTATTTACAAGTATCGTCCACTGTTCATCTATACGTTCTTTCTCACTAGCTCATCCCATGATTATAATTCACATTTCTTTCTGTCACAAGCCTCATATCACTACTGCTTACTGGGATTATAGCTCCCTTAAGGAGTTTCTACTTTTAATGATCCCAGTTTCTTTGTCTAATATTACATCTGTTTCAGTAGGCCAAGACTTTTTCTCACTTTCTTTGCTCACTTATAATAGCATTTTATAGTCCCTCATTTCAATACTGATTAGCCTAACATATATCTTATACTAGCACCGAAGAGCTACTACCACTGACTATTACTGAGTTCTAGTGGGATGCTAGCTATTTTCATAGTTTTACTCACTGGAGACATACTGTACCACTTACCTCATATAAAAACTACACCTGACCCCTTTTTGAATACATAAGCTAGCATGCGGGGATTTCTCTATCCCTTGGTCAGGGCTACTATTTGCTAGGTAGTGGTTCATTTGGCTTTAACTTTGGAAAGCTAATTTCTTACTTTCCTCATCCCATATACTATGCTCAACTCTAAAGAGATCTAGTTAGTGGTCTAACTATCTGAGTAAAGCCTTCATATTACTGTAGCAATGGTCTACTAAACTCAGGAGATCTGTAGTCTTTGAGATAAAGGCTAGCTGAAACTATACTAGTCTTTGAGACTAACTACTTTGTAAAAGTATCTCAGGCTGTTATCTCACTAGAGAACTATCATGTTGTGGCTAGGACTCTCTGTAACTCTATGGGATCTACTATGACCCTTGGGTCTATTGCGACCTCTTAGAGCCCTGCTAGGGTCTACTGCAACCCGCTGTGCTATGCTGGGATCTACTACGATCCATTTCTGGGAGACGTCAAAGCCTAAGATCACTATATCTGACAGTAAAATTCATGCTCACTAAGTCCGACAACCATCGATCATAATAGCTAAGGCTAAACTCAGAGGTACATCATACTTTTCATGCGAAGTGGGTTCTATGTAATCTGATTCTCTAGGAACCCGTCATACTGATACTATGGAGCATTTCAAATTTCACTCATCACTCTTCATAGGATCCTCAGATTCCTACTTCATCCCCTTTTTCACTTGGGCTTCCTTTTCTTACTCTATTAACTTACTTACTTTGTATGTACTTGTTCTAGCCTTCCTCTCATATCTTGTAGTTTTTAACTATGCCCACATTCTACTTTTGAGTGCCTTGGCACTAGGGCATTTCACACACTGAGTGTGGCTAACATCTATGGCAAGAAAGAAGCTATGCTTTGGTCCTTTTATATTTTATTTACATATACTATAAGGGACTCTGGCTATGCATATTGAATTTGAACATTCTCTACCAGGGATCCCTTTTTGCATGCTTTCCTTACTCTTCAGATATCATTGGAATCCCTTTACCTTTCTTTTCTGACTCATCTCATTCTTTAACTAACAATGATACTTTTCAATTATCGAGACACTTTGGTGATTGATGTCGTCGTTTGCTACGTACTCAAGTTACATTACTAATAGGTTGATCAAGCCTAATATCATGTAACCATTGTTGCAAGCAAACCACAACATCAAACACTAATATACGGGCGCCTCATGACTGAGCTCAAGGCCATTATCGCTTGTATATTGCAAGTTTTCCAATAATTTAAAGTATCCCTCTCTTACTTTTCTCTATCAGCCTTATTGTAATATTCGATTTTCTGAAAATGAGAAAAATGTGAGAAACGTAATGTACGGTTTCTCTGTAAATGAACAAAACTCACCGGATACAAAAAGGAAGTCCCCAGAAATGATGTTGCTAAGGTCCCAAAAAATTTGGGAAGCATTCTAGACTCCTAAAAATGAGAATTTCAAGCTCAAATAGAAAGAAAAATGGAGCTAGAATGAAGAAACAATTTCTTACGAAAAGCTTACGAAACGTAATGGTATTTTTGTAATTTTGAGCAAATTTTGGAATTCACACAGAAGGGCTTTTTAAATTAATTTTTTGAGTTCCCCAAGGTTCTCAGAGGCCCTGAAAACCATGAAAAGCCTCGATACAGTTAAATCTCCTTCAGTGGATGTTTTCCAATGTCGGTTGACGTGAACTTTGAACTATTCATTTGGTAAGGTTTTAGCTCCAAATTAAGTGATTCCAAAGGCATCTTATTAAATTGGGAACCTGAATTTTATAATGGAAAAGACGATTCCAAAAAAGGAGCTGAAACGAAACCAAAACGAAATTGCCATTACAGAAGGATAAAATTGGAATTTTTGAAAAAGTGTGTTTCTAAAAGCTCCCACACACTTCCCCTTTCTTCTCCCATCTTCTTAAGCATGAAATTTCTGCCCAAAATACAGAATATGATCTGCTCTCTTAGGCTCACAAGAAGGGGAAGAAAAGGATGAGAAAAATCAAGAAAAAGGTATGGATTCTTGGTAGTTTTCTATGCTTTCTTCCATCCAAACCTCCTTTACTCCATTCTTCTTTGTTTCCTATGATTAAAATGAAGGTTACAAATCTGTTTTAAGGGAGAAATTGAGGGAAAAATTCGGATTTGAAGAGAGGAGCTCAAAGAACACAAGATTCAAGTGAGAAAAAGCAAGAAAACAAGGTAATTTCTCTTCCTATAGTTGCCATCTTTGGTTTCCTTCTCCACCATTTCGCCCCACTTGAGAAAACCCTAGGAGGAGATGATTTTTAGGCCAAACCAAGCATGAATCTAAGGAAAAAAAGTGTGGAGATTAAGAATATGCAAAGGGAATTATCAAAAAACCATTAGATTTCAATATGCAAATTCTAGGGTTTTGTGTGCACCTTGTAAAATCTGACCTTATGTGATGATTCTTAGGTTTAATTAAGAGTTTAAATGAGTTCCTAAGATCCCTAAGATGCTTCCCACATGCTTCATCCTTCAAGAAAACAAAGAAATCTCCAAGGAAGCCAAATTGCCCTATGTCTCGGCCTAGGCATGTTCTTGTAGCTAGGGAGAGTTTGAAATTTTTCTAAGGCCATTCTTGAGTCATAATTGATGAATGAAAATGAGGGAAGGCCTTGGAAAAAAATTTAGAACTCATAGAGAGTGATTTGGTGCCTTAGGTTCCATATTATGACCTAAAGAAGCAACATGATATTAGGCTATTTATTTTAATGGTGTGATGACTCCAAGAGGCTTAAAAGGAGTTAAGAATCATATTTGAAAGGAAAAAATGGGGCCTAGAAATTATTTGAGGGGTTTTATTTCATTAGGTGCAATTATGAATTATAATGGAACTTATAGAGCAATCTAGGGTTTAAACAAGTTGTATGGCCTTAGAGATTATTTCATGAACCTAATTTGCTTCCATAAATTGTATCTAGGACAAAAGAAACCATCTCCACAAGCTTGTGTGTGTGTGGCCGAAAGAGGAGGCTTGAAATCTAAGGAAAAAGTGTGTGATTGTGTGCAAGGTAGCTCTCTCCACCTTTTTTCATGCATGGATGTATGTTTTGTTTGTCTTAGAATGTGTGTATGTGTAATTTCAAGCCATGAAAAGTATGCTAGCATGATATTATGTGCCATGATTTCATGATGTCATGTTATGTTTTCAAATGAATGTATGATATTTGTTGAGTTTGCTTAAGTGTAAAGAGGTCAAGAACTCTTGACAATGGTGAGGATGAGCCAAGAACCCTTGAGGTTGGTTGAGACAAAGTAAAGAGTTTCCCAAAAGCAAAGTGGGCTTCCAAGAGTATGGTTGAGTCCAAAGCTTTTAAAGAATGGGTGAGGCAAGTCCAAAATCTATGAGGAGAAGTGTGAGGCCAATCCAAACACTTAGTGAGCTCTTGAATGTCTTGTATGACTTGTTCACATGCTAAGCTTACTTCTTGAATGTTCATGATTTGTATTATGTCCATGCATGCATTTTTAAGGCTTGCTTTACATATATTATGTATGATTGAAAGGGAGATGAGCCGTTGGGATTCTTTGAATCTCATCCCCTCCTCTCCAATGCTCTAACATGCTAGGTGGACTAAGTAGCTATGGCAATGGGAGCCAACAACAATGAAGAAGGAAGATTGACAACCATATGCCTAGTTTTATTCTTTTTTAATCCATAATGATGCTTCACAATATATATGATGTTGTAAATAGTCCATGACCCTTGAGACATGTGTAAATATGATATTATGTGATGTTTAAATGTATGGATATGATGTATGACCTCTAGCATATATTTTAAGTGTGTAATGCCAAAGTATGCAACTTGAAAGTTTGATGGAAATGTGCATAAGTGTGGGTTGAATGGCCAAAATGAGATGCATGAGGTTTAGGATCATTTGGGCAGCTTAGATAAGTCTTAAATGTAGTTTTAGACTTGCCCAAAGGGTGCCAAGACTAAGGGAAATCCATTTGGCAACTCTGGTACCCTATATGGAGCCAAAATTGACCATAATGGAACCCTACATCACTTTTTAGCCAAATGAGTTAGCCTTGATTTGAGATTTGGCATGCAAATAGGTCTCATTGAGAAATTTTTGGGAAGCTAAAGATCATAATTTTTGGAGGTCTACAAAATATTTGATAATTTTTCAAAGTTGTCAATTTTTATGGTTTTGGTATGCTGCACTATTCATTTGGTCCGAATTTGAATTCTATCACCTGAGGCTCAAATGATGTCCAATTGCCACAAAATTTTATATAGAGAAACTAGACAATCACAGTGACTCGTGCCAATAAGAAGCACCTCAATTGGAGGTCTAGAGAGGGAGATATGAATTTTTGAAGGTTTTGTCCAGTATCAGTAATTTTGCTTGACCTGAAGTACTGTTCTATTAAATTTTGAGGTTTGGGCTTAATGAACTGGTCTAAGATATTTTTCCTCTCTAGTTAACATTCATAGCTTTCTAGATTAGCATCATTTACATGAATTGGATTTTTGTAGAATTAATTGGACATTTTCAAAGTTTTTTGTAGAATTTTGAATTAGTTCCAAAATGCATTATGACCTTTGGACCATTTTAGATGTCAAACGTTCTCTGTGATGAATGTTATCGTCTAGGCATATTCTTATGTGAAGTATACATCCATAGCTTCTCAGAATGACTAAGATTGCATGATTTCAATTTTTTTAGATTTAGTTATGATTTTCCAAAGTTTGGTTAGAACAAGGAGCAAATCTAGCCAAAATTAAACAAGCCCATTTCATCCTTCATTTCGGTTTCCATGAGTTGTAGGCATGATTTTGTAATGAAAATGAGTTGTAATGATATATTTAAATATGAGGATTCATAGCATGAGCCCACATGGTCCACGTGACACTGATTGCAATTTTTAAGTATGATTCGACGTAAATAAACCCATTATTTTCGGTCCCTTTTTCATGTGCTCTCATGGAAATGATAATGTGAAGCTTATGAATGTTATTAAATGAGCTAGAATTTATGGTGTTACACCTATTCTCTTAGAGTACTCAAGAAAAATAAGATTCTTCCTCTACTACATCTCAAGCTCTCTTTGCATTGCCCGATCGTTTTTACTTCTGGCAATATCATGCTAGAAGGGCATTTATGCCAAGGACAAGTGTGCTGTCTTAAGTACTCAAGCACATTAACTGAATATCTATTCTCAATTTAATATGTCATCAACTTGAACACTATCATATCTTCTCTTTCTACCTTTCTTATCCTTTTACTTAAGTAAAAAGATGTTTTACTATTGGTTGTTTTTGTTGCCAGTTTATGTTTTTTATGCTCAAAAGCACCTTTATTTTCCTGGGGTTCCTCCACTTATTCACTTTCTGTAACATCAAGGGGGTTTACCTTTTCTTTATACTCTTATTCTGCTCTTAGCTAGACCATCCCTTGGTAAGAAGGATTCTATTTCATATAATCCCAGGAATTTCATTCTATGGTGCTCTCGGCTTACACTCTTTCTCTATATAATACAAGGCTTGCCTTCTTAGGCGGTCTCTAACTCCCTTGAGCTTCCCTGAGGGTACTAAGGCACTAACTGTCTGTTTAAGCTTATTTCTACATTCAGATTAGAGCTGGGTTTTTTCTCTGTTTAATCTCTTTAGCCTCATCCCTAGGAGCACAATATACTGATCTCAGGGTTCTACTAACCCAATCCAGGACACGTGCTCTCAATGTCCAGACTCTATCTTACTAAAAACTTATGCTTTACTGGGTGGTCTAATCACTCACGTGCCTTACCCTATATCATTCTTATATTAGGGAGCTCGTCTAATTAACTATTGGACCCTTATCAGTTTACCTCTTTGGCTCAGTTTACTTATCTAATCATGACTAAAGCGAGGGCATCTTTTTTGTAGCTAATTTCTTAGCTCTTCCTCACTTCCATGATCACTATGCTCTACAGTCAGGGGGTCTATCTAGGGGAATTTGCTAACCATTACTAGGTGATTTCCCCAGCTTAGAATGTCTCATCTTTTCTTTCTCGATCCAGGGAGAACCTTCGCTGAGGCTTTCATTCACATATCTCACCTGGAACGATGCTACTGGTCATTTTTCTCAGGCTGTAGCTTATGCTCAACTTAGACTAGTCATCTCATTGGACCCGTAGCTCACTAGCTATTCTCATTTTTTTTTAGCCTCTGTTACTAGATTACTCATACTTACCTCTAGGTGTTACCTATGAGGTACACCTTTCTAGGCCACTCGCTATGTGCCTTACTGTTGGTAGTCTTATCTTACGTTATTTTAGTGCTATACTAACATTTTATCATTTAGTGTCTCACAGGGTGGCATCCTAGGTTAGAGTCAACACCTTGAAGGCAGGTCTTAACAACCTTATCATCCTTGTGTTTAACTTTCTCTATACTGAGCTCTTTTTTCAGTCTCAACTACTAGGCCTACGGATTTCTTACTAACCTTCTATGACTAGTCACTATTCTTTTCTCTACTTATATTAGGGGTTCCCGCTCGCTGTGGGTTGTTTGACCCCTTATCAACTCCTTTCTCAAGTTAGCTTGAATATGACCAACAAGGCATTCATGATGCCATTTGTCACGGCTAACATATCATTGGCCGTGGCTAACTAGCCTCAGGTTCGCCCTAGTTTTCCTATCTAAGTATTGGTCGTGGCTAACTTCTTAATTGGCCACGGCGAGGAACTCTCTGGATTGCCTCGCTGCTATCTAGAATAATTAGCCGCGGCTAATGGCCTTTGATTGGCTTACTTTTTTAGGGATTGGATTTTCATCTTTAACTACTAACCCAAGCCTTATTACCTCTATATCTAGCCCGTTATCGAGCTAGAAGGTTTTAGCTCTTGCTTTATTCATACATAATCTCTTGTCATCTCAGAGTTGTCAGGCTCTAGGGTGTAGCTTGTAACTCAACCTTGGCCTGAAGGAATTAGCCTTTCAGGCTCTAATACTTATCTAGACATTTAGGTGTTGTGGCTAGGGGATAACTCTCCTTCTCACTTCCCTTTTAGACTAGTCCTGTGCAGCCACAGTCTCATCTCATACTACGCTGTATCACTACTTGTCTCTGCACTATGCGAGACAGCTGGGAATGGCTTGAGTATGACTACCAGGGAGAATTAGGCCTCACATACTCTCTCTCTCTAGCAAGCCTCTTTATATCAACGAGATCATTTCTCATCATTTATATCTAAAGCTTGCCACTGATCCCATCGAGCTATCACATCTCATGAAGCTCTAGCCGTCGGATCCCTCAACTGTGCTTAAGGTTAGCTCTGCTCAAGCTACTTTAGAGAACACTCTTTCTCGGTGTCCACTAGCTACTCTAAGACCATCATACAACTTACTCATAATGAATAAAGTCACAAACTATACTCATACACTCAACATGTCTCATGTAAGGCTCTACCTATCCATTCAAGCCTTTTTACATAACCCTATTGCTACATCCTCAAGCCAAATCCAAATCGAGAGAGCCTGGAACTTTACTCTGATACCAATAAATGTAACACCATAATTTCTAGCTCATCTCATGCCTTTAAATGACTTAATATCATGAATCATGTAAGCCTCCAATGAAAAAGGCAATAAAATAAGGAATATTTTTGCACTACGTCGTGTATAAAAATTTCATTCAGTGTCACGTGTACTGTGCGAGCTCATACCATACATTATCATATTTAATTTCATGAATGAAACTTATTTGGATCATAAAATGTGGCCCACAACTCATGGAACTCAAAGGAAAACTTAAAATAGGCATATTAAATTTCGGCCAGAATTTGCTCTTTTTCTGCCCAAATTTTGGAAAATCATAACTAATTTTAGAAAATTAAAATCATGCCATTTTGGTTATTCCAGAAAGCTATGGATGTCTACTTCATACTAAAAATATGTCTAGACCATAACATCCACCATAGAGGACGTTTTACATCCGAAAATGTCCAGAGGTCAAACTATCACAAATTTTTGCAGCAAACTTTGAAAATGTCCAATTAATTCCAAAAAAATACAATCTATGCAAATGATACCAATATGAAAATATATGGATGTTATCTAGAGGGAAAAAATAGCTTTAGACTAGCTCAAGGAACCCAGAACTCGAAATCCAATGGAACAGTAACTGTGGTCGGGTAAGGGTCCTGATACTGGATAGAATCTTCAAAAATTCATATCTCCCTCTCTAGACCTCCAAATGAGGTGCTTCTAGTTGGAATGAGTCACTGTGAATGTCTAGTTTTTCTGTATAAAATTTTGTGGTAATTATAAATCATTTGGGCCCTGTGTGATAGATTTCACTTTCAGACCAAATGAATAGTGTAGCAGACCAAAATCAGAAAAATTTTCAACTTTAAAAATTCATTAAATGTTCTGTAAATCTCCTAAAATTATGATCTTTAGCTTCCCAAAAATCTCTCAAAAATCTCTATTTGCATGCCAAATCTCAGATCAAAAAGAGTTCATTTGGCAGAAAAGTAATCTAGGGGTTCCATTATGGTCATTTTTGGCTCCATATGGGGTACCAAAGTGACCAAATGGTTTTTCCTTGGTCTTGGCATCTTTTGGGTAAGTCTAAAAGCATATTTAGGACTTGTGTGAGCTGTCCGAATGGTCCCAAACCTCATACATCTTATTTTGGCCTTTTCATCCACATATATGCACATTACATCAGACTTTCCAAAATGCATACCTTGGCATTACATACCCAAATTCTATTCTAGGGTTCATACATCATATCCACACATTTGTACATCACATAATATCATAATTACACATGCCTAAGAAGTCACAGACCATATATATCATTAGATTACAATATTGGACACAAATATGGCGTTAAAGTGACAAAACTCTAATACTTTGTTGTCAAACTCTTTCCTTCAAGGTGGTTGGCTTCCATTACCATGTCCACTTGGTCCACCTAGCATGTGAGATCATTGGAGAGGAGGGGATGAGATTCAAAGAATCCCAATAGCTCATCTCCCATTCAATCAAACATAATTGATGCAAACAAGTCTCATAAATACATGATGGTCATATTGACATGTGCAAACATTCAAGAAACATTTTCATCATTTGAGAATGTCATACATAGCCTACAAAGGCTTGCCAAGCAAGTAGATTGGCCTCACCTAATTTCTTATGGATATTGGACTTGCCTCACCCATTTTTTAAGAGATTCTTGGATTCAACCATACTCTTGGGAGCCCATCTTGCTTTTGGGAGACTCTTTGCTTTGTCTTAACCAATCTCAAGGGTTCTTGGCTCATCCTCACCATGGCTAAGGGTTCTTAGCCTCACCACACTCATGCAAAGCCAAGCATACATCATAACATCATTTAAAAACATAATATATCATCATGAAATCATGGCATATAAAATCATGCTAGCATACTTTTCATGGCTTGAAAATACATATACACACATTCTAAGACAAGCTAAGCACACATCCATGCATGAGAGAAGGTGGAGTGAGTTACCTTACACATAATCACACACTTTTTCTCTTGAAACTCCCTCCCTTGCTTCAACCACACACCCACAAAAGTGTGGGGAAAGTTTCTCTTGGCCTAAACACAATTTATGGAAGCCAATTAGGTTCATGAAATAATTTCTAAGGCCACACAATTAGCTTAGACACTAGGTTGGTCTATAAACCCCATTATAGTCCATAAATACACCTAATGAAGTAATATCCCTCAAATAATTTCTAGGCTCCATTCTTTCCTTTCAAATATGATTCTTGACTCTTTTTAAGCCTCTTGGAGTCATCACACCATTAAAACAAAGAGCCTAACAACATGTTACTTTTTTATGTCATAATATGGAACCTAAGCACCAAATCATCTTTTATGAGTTTTAAATTTTTTCCAAAGCCTCCCCTCATTTTCATTCATCCTAGATGATTCAAGAATGGCCTTAGAAAAATTTAAAACTCTCCCTAGCTATAAGAACCCCTTTTAGCCAAGACATAGGGCTTTGTTAGCCTTCATGGAGATTTCTTTGTTTTCTTGGAGGAGGAAGCATGTGGGAAGTATCTTAGGGATCTTAGGAGCTCATTTAAACTCTAAATTAGGCCTAGGAATTATCATATGAAATAAGATTTTGAAAGGTTCACATAAAACCCTAGAATTTGTATCTTGAAATCTAATGGTTTTTTGATAATTCGCTTTGCATATTCTTAATCATCACACTCTTTTTCCTTAGATTCATGCTTGGTTCTAGTTAAAAATCATCTCCTCCTAGGGTTTTCTCAAATGGGGTGAAATGGTGGAGAAGGGAACTAAAGATGACAACCATAGGAAGAGAAATTACCTTGTTTTCTTACTTTTTTTCACTTGAATCTTGTGTTCTTTGAGCTCCTCTCTTCAAATCCGAATTTTTTCCTCAATTTCTCCTTTAAAACAGATCCATATACTTCATTATAATCGTAGGAAATAAAGAAGAATGAAGGAGAAGAGGTTTGGAAGAGAAAGAGCATGAAAAACCATGAAAATCCATACCTTTTTACCTTAAATTTCTCCTCTTTTCTTCCTCCTCCTATGCACCTCATCCCTTAGGGTTTTCCTCTGGTTTTGGGTAAAACATGTTGTGCATAATGAAGGGAGAAGAAGGGTGCATCATATATATGTGGAAGGAAGTTACACATTTCAAAAATTCTCATTTTGCCTTCGTTCTTGGCATTTTCCTTTCTCCTTCGTTTTAGCTTATTTTTTAGAACCATCTTTTCCATTATGAAATTTAGGTTCCTAATTGAGTAAAATGCCTTTTTAATCACTCAAATCGAAGCTAAAACTTTTCCGAACAAATCCGTCAAAGTTGAGGTATACCGAAGTTGGAAAACATCCATCGAAGGGGTTTTAGCTGTCTCGGGGCTTTCCATGGTTTTCAGAGTCTCTGAGAACCCCGGAGAACTCAAAACTTTCATTTAAAAAGCCCTCCTATGTGAATTCTAAAATTTGCTCAAAATTACAAAAATGTCATTACGTTTTGTAAGTTTTTCGTAAGAAATTGTTTCTTCATTCTAGCTCCATTTTTCTTTCCATTTGAGCTTGGGATTCTCATTTTTAGGACTCTAGAATGCTTGCCAAATTTTTTGGGACCTTAACCTTAACTACATCATCTTGGGGGATTTCCTTTTGTATCTAGGAAATTTCATTTGTTTTTTGGAGAAAATGTACATTACATTTCTCACATTTTCTCTCTTTTTAGAAAATCAGATGTTACAATCTCACCATGGCTAAGGGTTCTTGGCTTCTCCACACTCAAATAAACATAACAAACATCAATTGAAAACATAATGTATCATCATGGTGCCATGGGATAAGAGCTCATACTAAAACATTTTTCATAACTTAAAATACACATACACACATTCAAAGACAAGTCAAACATATATTCATACATGAGAGAAGGAAAAGTAAGCTACCTTGGATGCAACCACACTTTTATCCTTGAATTTGCTCTCCCTTCCTCGACCTCACACACACAAAGGTGTGGGATTGGTTTCTCTTGACCTAAACACAATTTATCGAAGCCAATTAGGTTCATGGAATTAATTCTAAGGCCACACATCTTCCTTAAACACTAACTTAGTCTTAACCCCTTTATGGTTCTAAGAATACACCTAATGAAGTAACACCCATCATATAAGTTCTAGGCTCCATTCTTTCCTTTCATTTATGATTCTTGACTCCTTTTAAGCCTCTTGGAGTCATCACACAATTAAAACAAAGAGCCAAACCACATGTTCTTTCTTTAGGTCATATTATGAAACATATAAGGCCAACTCACTTTTTATAGTTTCTAATTTTTTTCCAAGACATCCCTTCATCTTCACTCATTATATATGACTCAAAAATAGGCTTGGAACAAATTAAAACTCTCCTTAGGTACCCTAACTCATCTAAGCCGAGACTATGCTTGTTTTTACTACCCTTAGTGTTGTCTTTGTTTTCTTGGTGGAAGAAGCATATGGGAAAACTTCTAGGGATCTTAGGAGTTCATTTAAACATTATTTAGGCATAAAAATTAAGGTATCAAGTCAAATTTTACAAGGAACACATAAAACCCTAGATTTGCTATCTTGAAATTTCATGATTATTTGTTAATTTCCTTTGTATATTCTTATACTCCACACTCCTTTTCCTAAGATTCACCCTTAGTTCTGCCCAAAATCCAAGCCCTCCTATAGCTTCTTAAGTGGGGCGAACCAAGGAGAGAAGAGGAGCAAAGGGTGGTGTAACATCCGATTTTCTGAAAATCCAAGAAAACGTAAGGAAACGTGAGAAACGTAACATATGGTTTCTCCGTCAATGTACGAAATTCATTGGATATGAAAGAACGTCCCCCAAATAGAATAAATCGAGGTCTAATAAAATTAGAATAATATTCTAAATCACAAATAATGATGAGTCAAGGCTAGAGGTGCCCTAAAATTGGGACTAAAATAGATAAAAAAAAAAGATCAAAAAAAGGTCCCGAAGAGCCTCCAAAGTCAGGTATGAAGGAGTCAGGGACTAAAATGCAAAGAAAAGTTATATGTCGGCCAAAATGTATAAATTGCCCTAAAGTTCAGGGAACCCTAGTTTCACCCTCTATTCGTGGTTTTAAGCATGAATATCAAAAAATCGAGCAAGAATCTTAGAAATCCATGACCCATGGTTAAACTCAGTTTGATGAGACGGGTCCAATGATGCCAAGTTGTCTGGATGGCCGGGCGGGATCCGGTCTGGGATCTGGTTATCCCGATCAGTAGCCATGAGCAAAATAGAAAAAGGAAGTTGTAACAACTATAGAAATAAAAATAGCTAAAGGGTTAAGAAACCCTGAAGGAGTTTCAGGGACAGAATTTCAGGAAAGGAAAAGTTTATAGCATAATCATAATACAGAACGGTAAAAATTACACCTATAGACTCGGGTGTCCGATTGACATCGAAATTTGTGAGGATTGAGGTTACGGGCCCCTGAACCATGTTTGAAGCTTAGTATGGCTAGAAAGCAGAGGAAATAATACTTAAAAATTTTAGAAAGTCTAATGGTATGTATTATATTGTAAAACCTTAATTGGGCTCAGACACCGATGTTAGACTGCGATAAGGATCAATAGCGATGCTAAAGGCCTAATAAGAGAAGAGAAGATATGATTAGGGTTTTAGAGAAGATGAAACCTAAATATAAATATAGAATGAAAGGAAAAGAAGAAAAAGATTTTAGTTATTTTAAAGAATTAACCATGGTTAAGTTAGAAACTAACTATGGTTGAATTAAAAGTTGACCATGGTTGAGTTAAGAAATTAACCATGGTTACTCCCCATAACTTAAGGGTTAAGGCAAGGCTTCCAAGTGTGTGGCCAAGAATTTTTAGAAGAAGATATTTAGTTATGAAATTAGAAAATCAAAAAAAAAAAGAATGGAAGGTTAAGATTTGATCTTAAAAAGGTTGATCCAATGGTCCAAATTTAGTATGACCATTTAACTTCATTAGATTTATCTTCTTCACCTCCATTCCACCATTTTCATGCCACACACAAGGAAGAAAGAAAGAAAAAGGTGAAAAAAGAGAGAGAGGGAGAAAAAGTGGAAGATGAAGTGAAACCAAGCAAAACTACCACCATTCTTCACCAAATTTCTTCATCTTCTCCATCCTCTAACCATTTCCTCCAAAGGGCAGCTGCATATTCATCTTTTCTTCAAGGTGAAATGTTGCTCTAAGTGGGAAGAGAAGGGATTTTAGTGTGAGAAAAGCAAAGGAAGCAAGGCTTAAGCTTAAAGAGTAAGTTTTCTCCATCTTATACTTGTAAATCATATGTTTTAAGCTAGTTTTGTTAAACTCTAGCTATGAGTTATTTTTGGACAGCATATGAATCATTAGAAATAGAGTTTATATGCTGAATATGAAGGCCTTGAAATGAAGTTTATATGTTGAACATGAAGGCCATATGAGCTTAGTTATTGTTGTTATGTGCTGAAACTTTGGAAAACACAAAGATTGTAATTTTTGGGAAAATAGAAAGCATGGGGAGATGCTGTCCGAATTTTTCCAAAATTTTTATGGTGTTTTCTTGATGTCTTAAATTCATGTCCTAAAACATAAAGGAAAAGGTTATGGAATTTTTAAAACCAAAGAAATGCACTTTGAGCCTAAATGGAGCTAGATTATGTGATGACCAAAACGTGATGTTGGGGCTGGAATTTGATGATTTTATCCATTCCAATGGATTCAAAAGGGTTTTTTTAGTTAGGAATACCTATTGGAAAGCCCCCAAAATTTATGAGATAAAATTCCTCAATGTTGACCAAGAAATGCATACTATTCGGCCATAGTGAATGGGAATGGAAGGAGTTAGATTTTTCCAATTCCAATGGTCCCATTAAGTTTAAAAGGGGTCATCCTATTTTAGAAGTTAAGGTTTATATGTTGATTGTAATGAATTATCATTATGATTATAGGGTTTGATGTTGTTTTGGGAACTCCAAAAGCAAGTAAACTGAGTCCCAAGGATTGAGGAGCAAAGTTTGCTAAGGTAGTAGTTTTCCTCTCTCTTTCCTTAAGCTTGTATGTTTGTATAATGATAAGTGGTATGCTATATCAAGTTGTCATTTATGTTATAAGATAAGATATGTATGCTTAGATTGTGCTTGGCCTTATATGAAATCCCTTGTATTACTATGTGGTATATGTCACGTTGATTGGCATTATGTTATGTACTTACATGCTTGCTTGTGAATGAGACTAGTTTACTGCTACTAAGATTTCATAATCTCACCCTAAATATAACCCATGCTAGGTCCGAGTTCAAGTAAATAAAGGGGCAAAGGATGTGGAAGCATAAATTGAGGACCTTACTTTTATGTATCACATTTTGTCATGTAATTAAATATTTTAGATTACTGCGTGTATGAGTTATATTATGATATTGTAAGGTACTCAGGTATGGAATGGAAAGTCATGAATATAATTAGCCCTTGAGTAAATAAAATATGATTGGTGAGCCTAAAATGAAAAAAATACATCTGCTTATATAAAGGCAAAATAATAATAACAATATGTCAAGTGAAGGGTAAAATTGTCCAATTTATTGTAGGAGGAACTTTATATGAATTCATATGTGCTCTGCAAAGTATGCATTTTTCCCATGTAAAGGGCTTAAAGAGCTTGAAGTAGAGCCCTGAATTAACCTCATACGATTTTTCTATAATTAAGTATGTATTTTCAAAGTTAGATAAGAAATTGGAAATGACCAAATGAATAGTGAAATTGTATGAGGAAGCTTTTAAAAGAAAAAAATTAATTAGTTCAGGTTTCCATTGACTCCTCTAAGTTTTATATGAGGCAATTATAGTAGGAAAAGTGTTATAAAATAAGGTATTATAGTGGCTATCATAGAAGGAGAAATTACCTTGTTTTTCTTTGTTTTCTTACTTAAATCCTCCCTTCTTTGGCCTCCTCTCTTCAAATCTAAATTTTTCCCTTTGTTCCTCCCTTAAAACAGATCCATATACTTCAATAAAACCATAGGAAAGAAAGGGAAATGGAGGAGAAGAGGCTTGCTAAAAAAAAGCATGAAAAATAACCAAAAATTCATACCTTTTGCCTTTGATTTCTCCCTCTCTTCCTCTTCCTCTTGTGGGCCTCTCTCTTTAGGGTTTTTCTCTAGTTTATGGCAGAAATATAAGTGGCTAAGTGAGTGGAGAAGTGGAGCACTCTATATATATAGGTAGGAGGAAGAAAGACTATTCAAAAATTCTTATTTTGCCCTTCATTTTTGGCATTTTTGTTTCTAATTCATTTTAACTCCTTTTTTAGAACTATCTTTTCTATTATAAAGTTTAAGTTCCCAATTTAGTAAAATGCCTTTAGAATCACTCAAATCGAAGCTAAAACCTTCTTGAACAAATCCATCAAAGTTCAGGTATACTGACATTAGAAAATGTCTACCGAAGAGGTTTTAACTACCCTATGCTTTTCTATGATTTTCAAGGCCTCTAAGAATCTTGAAGAACTTAAAACTTTCATTTAAAAATTCCTCCTGTGTGAATTTCAAATTTTGCTCAAAATTATGAAAATACCATTACGTTTCATAAGTCTTTCATTAAATTTTGTTTATTTATTATAACTCTATTTTTCTTTCCGTCTGAGCCTAGAATTCTCTTTTTTAAGAGTCTAGAATGCTACTTAAATTTTTTGAGACTTTAACTAATTTATTTTAAGGGACTTGCTTTGAAATGTACCATTTTCGTTGTTTAACAAAAATCGAATATTTCAAAGGGTGGTATAGCAGCTATCCAATTGTACAACACAATTCATACACGTCAGATGTAATCACAAAATATCTGGTAGGAGTAAACATAGATAATTCAAATGACAACAGGCTAATTTTAAGACCCAAACACTTAACATAGTCATATGAGACGAATGAATGGGTTGCATCCGAATCAAACAATGCATCTACAATATGGTTATAGATAAGAAGAGTGTAATGTCTAGGTTCATAAAAACGACAAAAACGAATGTGTTAAAATCAAGTTCTATGAAACAAAAGAGTTAATGTCTAGAAAAATTAGGATAATAATCTACACATCAAATAATGAAAATAAGAGGCTAGATGTACCTTAAAATCAGAGCCAAAATAACCAAATAGAATTTAATGAAATCGTTGCGAAACGGAATGGCATTTTCATAATTTTGGGTAATTTTTAAAATACTCATAGGAGGGCTTTTGAAATAAAAATTTTGAGCTCTCTGAGGTTCTTAGAGACCCTAAAAACCATGGGAAGCCATGAGACAGTTAAAACCCCTCCAATGTATGTTTTTTAATGATGGTTGACCCAAACTTTGGCCTTCTCATTCGGAAAGATTTTAGCTCCAAATTGAGTGATTCCAAAGGCATTTTATAAGATTGAGAACCTAAATTTTATGATAAAAAAGACAGTTCTAAAAAAGGAGCTAAAATGAAATAAAAACAAAAATGCCAAGAAAATGGGATGTTACAAGAATTTTTAAGAAACAATTTTTAATCCCTTCTTACTTAAGTGATGCGTCCCACTTCTCCTTCATGTTAGCCAACCTTCTTGCTGCCCAAAATAGGGAGTGAGACCAAGGGAGAGAGGCACACAAAAGAAAAGAAGAAGAAAAAGAAAACCAAGGCAAAAAGGGTATGAAAATGATGGAATTTCTTGGTCTTTCCTTTAGTAAGCTTGTTCTCCTCCTTCTCCTTTTTCTTTCTATGGCTTTATTGAAGTATTTGGTTCTGTTTTGAGCTCTAATCAGAGGGAAGAAGTTTAAATTTCAAGGGGAGGACTAAAGCAAAGGAAAAAGCTCTTAAAAAATTGTTAGAAAACCAAGGTAAATTTCTTGTTTCCATGCTTGCTTCTTCTTGTCTCCAGGATGTGTGGTTCAGCCACTCCTAAGACAGCCAAGGGGAGATGAGTTTTGAACCAAACCAAGAGTGAAACATAAGAATTAGAGTGTGGGAAACAAGAATATGCAAAGAGAATAAAGAAAGAACCATGAATTTGCAAGATGCATAACCTAGGGTTTTAGTCACACCTTAGTTTGTAGGAAAGTTTCTAGCCATAATTTAAGGTGTTTAAAAGTTTGTATAAGTCTCTAAGACATCAAGGAAGCCTCCTGTAATATCCGATTCTTTGAAAATGAGAGATTATGTTATGCAACCATTAGAATGTATGTTGAGCATAAAGTATGGCAACGAAACAAGTTAATTTATGGGCTGAAATAAGATTTTATCACCGGGGTCAAAGATCTTGTCGACAAAATCCTGTAGTCTGTAGTGCAATTTCCAAGACCTTGTCGACAAGGTTTTCGCCAACAAGTACAAGGTTTTGTGTTAAAACTTGTGTGGTCTAGAATTGAGTATGGAGGGCTTTTTAAACCAAAGTTTTGAGTTCTCCAGGGTTCTCAGAGGCCCTGAAAACCATGGAAAGCCCCGGGACAGTTAAATTCCCTTCAGTGGATGTTTTCCAAAGTCAGTGTGCCTAAACTTTGACGGGCCATTCGAAAAGATTTTAGCTCTGATTTGAGTGATTCCAAAGCCATTTTTCTTAATTGGGAACCTAAATTTTATAATGAAAAAGACGGTTCTTATAAAGGAGCTAAAACGAGGGAGAAACACAAATGCAAAGTATGTAGGGCGAAATTGGAATATTTGAAAAGTCACTTTTCCCTACCTATATATATGTGGTGCCTCACATTTGCCCTCATTTAACTTTAGAAAATTTAGCCCCAAACCAGAAGCAAAACCCTAAAGGAGAGGCGCCCAAGAGAGGAAGAAGGTGGAGGAAGAAATCCAAGCTTAAGGTATGCTTTCATGATGTTTTTCTTGCTTTTCTTCATCTCCACTACCTCTCCTACATACTCCTTTCTTTCCTTGGATTAAAATGATGTCTATAAATCTGATCCAAGGGAGATATTCAAGGGAAAGTTTGGATTTGAAGAGAGGAGCTTGGAGAAATCAAGATTCAAGCCAAACTAAGCAAGAAAATAAGGTAAAAATGCATCCTATGGTTGATACCTTCCATGGCCTTTCTTCTCCATTTTTCCCTATATGTGTTCTGCCCTAGGGAGTTAAATTTCAAGCCCATCCAAGCATGATTCTTAGGTATTTGATGGAGAGGAATAAGAATATGCAAAGAAAACCAAGAAATAGGCATTAGAAATCAAGATGCAAAATCTAGGGTTTTAAGTGCACCTTCTAATTTCTGAAATTGTATGATGATTCCTAGGCCTAAGTAAGAGTTTAAATGAGTTCTTGAGACATCTAAGATGCTCCCCATAAGCTTCTTCCTTTAAGAAAACCAAGAGAACTCCAAGAAGCCCAAAGGAAGCCTATGTCTCGGCCTAGGCTTGTTTGTGTAGGTAGGGGGAGTTTTAAATTTTTCTAAGGCCATTCTTGAGTCATATTTGATGAATAAAGATGAAGGGAAGCCTTGGAAAAATTTTAGAACTCATGGAAAGTGATTTGGCGCCTTAGGTTCCATAATATGACCTAAAGAAGCAACATGGTGCTAGGCCTTTTGTCTTAAGGATGTGATGACTCCAAGAGGTTTAAAAGGGGTCAAGAATCATAGTTGATAAGAAAGAATGAGGCCTAGAAATCATTTGAGGGGTGTTGCTTCATTAAGTGTAATTATGGACTATAATGAAGTATATAGAGTAATCTAGTGGTTCATCAATTTATGTAGCCTTAGAATATGTTTCATGAACCTAATTGGCTCCCATAATTTGTATCTAGGCCAAGAGAAACCATCTCCACCAACTTGTGGGTGTGTGGCCGAAATAGGAGGCTTGAAAGCTAAAGAAAAAGTGTGTGAAATTGTGCAAGGTAGCTCTCTTTCCCTTCTCTCATGCATGGATGTGTGTTTTAGCATGTTTAGATTGTGTGTATGTGTATTTCAAGCTATAGAAAGTATGCTAGCCTGCCTTTACATATCATGATCCTTGATGCCATGTTATGTTTTAAATGAATCCATGATGTTTGTATGAGTTTGCTTAAGTGTGGAGAGGCCAAGAACTCTTCCCTTGGGTGATGAGTCAAGAACCCTCGAGCTTGGTTGAGACAAAGCAAAGAGTCTCCCAAAAGCAAAGTGGCTCCAAGAGTATGGTTGAGTCCAAATGCTCAAGAATGGGTGAGACAAGTCCATAATCCATGAGGAGAAGTGTGAGGTCAATCCAAACACTTGGTGAGCTCTTGAATGATTTGTATGAGTTGTTCACATGCCAAGTTTGCTCATAAATGTCCAGGCTTTTATTTTCTCCATACATGCATTTGTAAAGCTTGCTTTGCACATATTATGTGTGATTGAATGGGAGATGAGCTATTGGGATTCTTTGAATCTCATCCTCTCCTCTCCAATGATCTAACATGCTAGGTGGACTAAGCACTTATGGTGAAGGGAGCCAACAACCATAAAGAGCAAGGAGTGACAAGCCTATGTAGTATTTTGCCTATTTTGGGACCATAATGATAGTTCATAGTGTATATGATGTTGTATATGTACCATGAACCTTGAGACATGTGTAAATATACTATTATGTGATGTTTAGATGTATGAAAATGATATATGACCTATAGCACTTATTTTGAGTATGTAAGGCCAAAGTGTGTAATATGGAATTTGATGAATGTATGCATAAGTGTGGGTTGAATGGCCAAAATGAGATGCATGAGATTTGGGACCATTTGGGTAGCTTACACAAGTCTCAAATGTGCTTTTAGACTTGCCCAAAAGGTGCCACCACCAAGGAAAGGCCATTTGGCAAATTGGTACCTCATATGGAGATAAATTTGACCATAATGGAACCCTATGTCACTTTTTGGCCAAATGAGTTAGTCTTGATCTGAGATTTGGCATGCAGTTAGGTCTCATTGAGAGCTTTCTGGAAGCTAAAGATCATAATTTTTGTAGGTCTACAGAATATTTGAGGATTTTTTGAAGTTGGCAAAATTCATGTTTCTGGTTTACTGCACTATTCACTTGGTCCGAAATTGTTTTCTGTCACCGAGATTCAAATGTTGTCCAATTGCTATGAAATTTTGTACCAAGAAACTAGATGATCACAGTGACTTATGCCAACTGTAAGCACCTCATTTGGAGTCTAGAAAGGGAGATATGAATTTTTGAAGTTTCTGTCTAGTATCAGTAACGCAGCCCGACCAGAAGTACTGTTCCATCAATTTCTGTGATCTGGGCTTGGTGAACTGATCTGGAGAAATTTTTTCCCTCTAGTTAACATCCACAGCTTTCCAGATTGGTATCATTTGTAGAGATTGGATTTTTTAGAACTAATTGGACATTTTTAAGTCCATATCAATAAACTGTGACTACTTAAAAGCTAATAATTACATAAATTTGTTAGGGATTTAATGACTAAAATTAAAGGCAATTCAAGAAGTAAAAAGAAACTACCATCTAGAATCAAAGAAAGTAACAATAACAAGTAATTAAGTGCAGCTAATCATGAGTAAATTCCTTGAAATTCAATTATCATCACACAAATTATATTTCACTAAGGGTCTGGACCTAATCCTTTCTAGTGTATTCATAATAAATTTTCTCAAGTTACCACTTAATAATGCAAGAAACTAGTAAGATAATAATTCTTGAAACCTCAAGACTATACTAGTTTACTAATTATTGAATTAAGCTCATTGAACACACTAAAATATAGATTAATTGACCTTTAAAGCCTTTGCACTTTTATCATAAATGCCTAATTAACCAATTAAACATCAAGATTCCTTAAATAAAAATTAAGCATAAAACAATAACTATTGCATCAAACTGAAACTTTAAAAGAGATGGGGATGAAATGAATAGCTATAAAAATAGTGAAATATTTGAACAATTAACCTTTTAATTTATCTCCAGAATGTCTATTTAATAGCTCAACAATCTTGATAATTAAATCTAAAAATACAGCCACATTCATCAAGTTAATATAAGCTAAACCTAGTCTTATATAAGTAGAAAATTGCAACTAAAAAAGAGAAGTAAAGGAGAAATAAAAAGGCCAAATTTGGAGCAATTTTCTTGGATTCAAATCTACACTTCAAGGTATTCATCCCAAGCTAGCTACATAGTGAAATTAAGCTTGCATTGACCAAAATTGATGGAGAAAATTATGGTGTGAATATTTAGCCATTGGAGCTCAGAGAGGAGGAAGAGAATAATGTTGTTTTGTATTTTTGTGTGTGTGCCCTTAATGTCCTAGTCCAATTCGTGCCTATATGTGTGAATTAGGAAGTAGTAGAGTGTGTCCACATGAGAGTCTCATGAGTGAGCTAATGGATTGCACTTTTGTTTGAAGATCCTGCATGATTTCATCTCTGTGAACATAAGGCCTGGTGCCTTCAATTCGTATAGCTACATGTGTGTTTTCCATGCGTGAAAGAGTGTAACGAGCGGTAAATACCATAAAATGAAGAAATGAGCTGTATAAAGACAAGTCCCCAAAATGACTTAGATAATGTTCCAAAATATTTGGGAGTATCCTAGGCTCCTAAAAATGATATTTCCAGGCTCAGACAGAAAGAAAATAGAGTTAGGATAGTGAAATAAATTATGACGAAAGCTGAAGAAATGTAATGGCATTTTTGTAAATAAGTGCAACTTTTGAAAAAAAACACAGGAGGGCTTTTTAAATGGAAAATTTGAGTTGCCCAGTGTGATAACCCTAACTTTTAGTCATTGTAATTAAGGTTAAATACCGATTAACAATCACAAATCTAGATTAAAAGCCATTACGATTAATTACATTCAGAAAATGTAGGAAAATTTGAACCTTAATGTTATTAGAGTCATCAACCATATAATTACAAGCACTTATGTACATAAGGGAAACAAACATTCATTTACAAGCCTTTGATTCTATTACCTATCAATTCTAACTCACAATAATCTTCTACTAATATTTCTAAGTCATCCCTTGAGGTTACCATATGAAAAACCAAGATTTCCTGGCTAATATAAGGATTTTAAGACATTCGCTGCACTAAATTACACTTAGCCACAGCCAATTCCTCTCGGCTTCACCCTTGCATCATCACTAATTTTGTCGCAGCTAGTTGGACCTTTATCGCGGCTAACCTACATGGCACCGCAGCAAGGAAACTTCCTAAAACCTACCTCGCTCGCCTCTCACTATTGGCTGTGGCCATTCCTTTATTAGCCGCGGCTAATTCCTTTCTGAAATACCTAGGACATTTTCACAAAAGTTTACTATGGCCAATTCCCCTTTTCACCGTGGTGAATTCCCTCTGGATGACTCCTAGTTAGCCTCTCACATTTTGCTGTAGCTAATTCCACATTTCACCACGGCAAATTGCTCTCTAGTACTTTCCCTGGGCAATTTTGCCTTTATTTACTATAGCTAACATATTTTGGCCGTGGCAAAATACCTTTTGATCTTACAACTTCTAAAATCTTGCCTCATACTCTCCACTCTCCCTCAATAACACCAAGGGCCACTCTACCTTAATTTATGCAACTATAATAGTATTTACGTACCTTATTTACTCAGCTATTCTACATTACCAATTCAAAACTTAAGTATAAATTCCTACTCATCCAACTATCATATGTCAGCAAATTCATAGATTAATAATAGCAGAATTTCATAAGCTTCCAGCAATTATCATTCAAATATGCATTCCCTTAGAGATTTCATGCATCATTGATTCAAATCAATAATCTCATATCACCCATGATGACATTCCCAATAGTAAACCATATCATGAATTCAACAAAGTTCATACATTAGATACTATAAGTTTATACATCCAAAACTAAGCTACATTGAGACTTAACTCCTTAATAAATACATTACAACTAATCAAAATATAAGTGCCTACACTTGGCAATATGATTACATAATGATGCTATGTATAAGATTAACAAAATTGCATCTACTCTATTCCACTCAGACCAAGTGTAGCTCCCCACACCAGGCCTCAACTCATGGATGTTCATCCACTTGCTTGCCCTTATCCTTACCCGAAGAACTTTCATCTGAAAGTATAATCCTATGAAACGAGGTGAGATGCAAATCTTAGTAACCAAGACCATTCCATCATATATTCCAGTTTAATTAACATATATGCATGATTTCATATAAGTATCAAAAAACATACTAGTCATATCAGTAAATGAAACAATTAGGCTATCATGATTACTATCCCATACTAGCAATTATATTTCTATATGTTAAAGGCCAATAAAACCGGGAAAGGCCCATCCACGGCACCTACTCCCCATTGAGCACAACCAGGGCTCAATACATCTGAGGTTTGATCATAACCCGATGCCTGATCGAAGCACATACACGGGTGACAGCCGCACCACAGCTCTACCATGGACTCACAAGGTCCAATCACAATACAATAGATAGCCAATCAATTCATTCAACATTCCAAATCATTCATGTACAACAAATATGAAATTAAAATAAATATATGCATAGAATTAATATAGTCTTGGTTACCTCACTTGTAGTCAATCCTCTTAAGAGGCAATTGAATGTTACTTCAGCCTATGGATACAAAACCAAGCCATTACTATCCTTAATCATAATTTGTATAAGCAAACCCATCACTTAAAAAGTTGAGCTATATAAGACTACTCAGAAACACTTACCAAATCACTACTAAACCAAATTTGGATTCGGTTGCTCCTACCCTAGAAACCTCAAAATAACACCTTTAATTATAAGTAAATTCTCACAAAAATAATACTCATATTATAAATCAGCTATAGGGGTCTCAAACTAGCAAAGAAAGCATCAAAATGGAGAGTTTATACTTACCTAATAACACCCTTAGTCTCAACCTACGAATTTTCACCATGGAGACATCAAATAGCAAGTTTTAGATTTTGGGTGTGGGTGAAAATACTCTAAATGAAAAACTAATCAGGCCAAAACGAAGAGAAAGAGAAGGGGATTAAATTATATAACTACTACCTTGGCTGATTTTGAGCTTAGAACTTAGAAATGGTGGATTTCTTGCCCTAAAACCTAGCCTCCCTTCAAACCTCCGAATTTCTCTTTTGTATTTCAGCAAAATGAGGAAGGGGCTGAAGTGTTTAGGGTTTTAGTTAGGTTAAGTTGGGTCAAATATGGGTCATGGGTTGCTCAAAGTATCCAACTCCCAATAGGCTTTAGATTTTAGCTTTGTTGGACTAGCTTTAAGGTGTTAGGCTGCAGAATTTCATTAGGCTAGACTTAGTTTTAAGAATTCCATTGTTTTGGGTCTGCATAAGGTTTATTGGGCCATTTATAAGAGCCTATACAAGGTGGATCTTGGGCCTCTATCATATTGAATCAAATTGGGTCTGCACCTAACTTATTGGGCCTCTATTAGCCTCTTATCATGATCTCTTACATAAATTTGGGCCTAGATGAAGTTTCTATCCTAATTAATTCTCTACTCATATTATTAATTCATCTCTCAAAATTTTCATTCACTTAACTTACCCAATTATCCCATATTAATTATTCTTAATTAACCCAAATCTATGATTAGCACCTTAATTAAATTTAGGGTGTTACACCTAGGGTTCTCAGAGGTCTCAAAAAGCATAGGAAGCCTCGGGTCAGTTAAAGCCCCTTCGATGTATGTTTTATAATGATAGTGAGTTTGAACTTTAACGGATTCGTTCAAGAAGGTTTTAACTCCAAATTGAATTATTCCAAAGATACTTTATTAAATTGGGAGCATAAATTTTATAATGGAAAAGATGGTTCTCAAAAAGGAGCTAAAACAAAGTTAAAAACGAAATTGTCATTACAAAGGGATGAAATTAGAATTATTAAAAAAGTGAGTTTCTTAAATGTTCCATAAGCTTCTTGACTCTTCCTCCTCTTATATAACTCGACCTTCTTCTACCCAAAATACAGAAAAGGACCAGCTTTCTTAGGTGCACAGGAGAAGGAGTGTAATATCTGGTTCTCTGAAAACGAGAGAAAATATGAAAAACATAACATATGGTTTCTCCGTAAATAAACAAAATTTACAAGATACAAAAGGAAGTCCCCTGAAATGAATTAGCTAATATCCCAAATTTTGAGGAAAAAATTTATTTAAGGGGGGAGAAATGTAACATCTAGTTCTCTTAAAATGAGAGAAAATATGAGAAATGTAATATACGATTTCTCCGTAAATGAATGAAATTCACTGGATATAAAAGGAAGTCCCCTGAAATGAATTAGTTAAGATCTCAAAATTTAGGAAGCATTCTAGACTCCTAAAAATGAGAATCCTAGGCCTAGATGGAAAGAAAAATAGAGCTAGAATGAAGAAACAAATTTGAACGAAAGGTTGACAAAACGTTAGGGCATTTTTGTCATTTTGAGCAAATTTTGCAATTCATATAGGAAGGCTTTTTAAATGAAAGTTTTGAGTTCTCAAGGGTTCTTAGGGCACTGAAAATCATGGGAAGCTCCAGGATAGTTAAAACCCTTTTGGTGGACATTTTTCAATGTCAGTTAACCTGAATTTTGACTAATTCATTTGGGAAGGTTTTAGCTTTGATTTGAGTGATTCCAAAGGAATTTTACTAAATTGAGGACCTAAATTTCATAATGAAAAAGGCAGTTCTCAAAAAAGAGCTAAAACGAATTAGAAACCAAAATGCCAAGAATGAAAGGCAAAATGAAAATTTTTGAGAAGTCCTTCTTAAACTTCCCTATATATATGAGGTACCCCATCTTCCCCTTCATTTAGCCATACTTGTTTCTGCCCAAAAACCATAGAAAACACCAACTCTCTTAGGCGCACCATGGAGGAGAAGAAAGGAGGAGAAAAAGTAAGGAAAAGGTAAGGAATTTCATGGATTTTCATGCTCCTTCTTCTCCCAAACTTATTCCTCTCCTCTTAAGCTTTTCTTCCTATGGTTTTATTGAAGTTTTTGGATCTGTCTTGAGGGAAGAATAGAGCAAAAAATTCGGATTTGAAGAGAGGAGGCCAAGGAAAGTGAGAAACAAGCAAGAAAAGCCATAGAAACAAGGTAAAATCTTCATCCTATGGTAGCTATTCCTCCCATCTTCTTCTCCTTATTTTGCCCCATATATGTAGCTACAAGAGGGCTTGAATTTTGGGCAGAACCAAGGGTGGTTTCTATGAATTTAAGGGAGGAGAGCAAGAATATGCAAAGAAATTCAAGAAAAGGCCATGGATTTTTAAGGTGTCAAATCTAGGGTTTCATGGGTTCCCTTAAAAATCTGATTTGATGTAATTATTCCTAGGCCTAAATGAATATTTAAATGAGTTTCCAAGATCCCTAGGAGTCTCCCCATATGCATCTTCCATGTAGAAAACAAAGCAAACTTCCATGGAGGCTAAATGGTGCATAATCTCAGCCAAAGGGGGTTGAAACACCTAGGGAGAGTTTTAAATTCTTTCAAGCCCATTTTTAAGTCATATATGATGAATGAAAATGAGAGGAAACCTTGGGAAAAATTTAAAAGGCCTAAAAAATGAATTAGTGTCTTAGGTTCCATAATATGACCTAAAGAAATGACATATAGGAAGGCTCTTTGTTTTAATTGTGTGATGACTCCAAGTGGCTTAAAAGGAGTCAAGAATCATATTTGAAAGGAAAGAATGGAGCCTATAACTCATTTGATGGATGTTGCTTCATTAGGTGCATTCTTAGAACCACAAAGGAGTTAATAGACCAAGTTAGTGCTTAAGGAAGATGTATGACCTTAGAATTAATGTCATGAACCTAATTGGCTCCCATATAATGTGTCTAAACCAAAAGAAGTGATCTCCACCTTTGTGTGTATGAGGCCGAGGAAGGGAGAGGAAATTTAGAAGAAAAAGTATGTGCTTGCATCTAAGGCAGCTCATTCCTCCTTCTCTCATGCCTGAATGTATGCTTGGCTTGTCTTTGAATGTGTGTATGTGTGTTTTAAGCCATGAAAAGTATTTTAGCATGATTTCATATGCCATGAT
Source organism: Erythrophleum ivorense (assembly GCA_026724425.1). Classification (NCBI taxonomy): domain Eukaryota; kingdom Viridiplantae; phylum Streptophyta; class Magnoliopsida; order Fabales; family Fabaceae; genus Erythrophleum; species Erythrophleum ivorense. The sequence continues at coordinate 30,073,928 of JAIUCV010000008.1, forward strand.
ATCATGATGATGCATTATGTTTCTAAATAATATTTATTATGCTTGCTTTGGTTTGCTTGAGTGTGATAAGGCCAAGAACCCTTAGCCATGGTGAGGATGAGCCAAGAACCCTTATAATTGGTTGAGACAAAGTAAAGAGCCTCTCAAAAGTGAGGTTGACTCCCAAGAGTAAGGTTGAGTCTAAGAACCTCTTAAAGAATGGGTGAGGCTAATCCACTTACTTGGCAAGCCTTTGTATGTGATATATGACTTGCTCAAATGTTGAAAATGTCTCTTGAATGATTGCACATCCTATGCTACTCATGCATGCATTTTCAAGATTGGTTTTGCATCTTTTATGTGTGATTTAAAGGGAGACGAGTGATTGAGATTCTTTGAATCTCATTCTCTCCTCTCTAATGTTCTAACATGCTAGGTGGATAAAGAGAACAAAGAAATTGAAGCCAACCTCTTGAAAAATGAGAATATGCCATCAAAGTGCATGGAATTTGCTTCTTTAAGGCCATTTAAGTGGTAATTGTTGTAATCTATTATTGTATGTAACCTATGACCTCTTGAGCATGTATAATTATGTTTGTGTATCATGTACAAATGAAATTTAAGGTTGTATGTATGGAAATGTGCATTTTGGTCTTGTAATGGTAAGTTTACATTATAGAAGTGTATGTATAAATAGAAGTGGAGTGGCCAAATTGAGATGCATGAGATTTGAGACTGTTTGGATAGTTTATACAAGTCATATTCATACTTTAAACTTGTCCAAGAGGTGCCAAACATCAAAGAAAGTCATTTGGACACTTTGATATCTCATATAAAGTAAAAATTTACCATAATGGAAACCTATACCACTTTTTATCCAAATGGACTCTTATTGATCTGAAACTTGGCATGCATTTAAAGCTTGTTAAGAGCTTTTTGTAAAGCTAAAGTACATAATTTTTGAAGGTCCATAGAATATTTGATGAATTTTCAAAGTTGAAAAAGTTTCTAATTTTGGCCAAGAGTACTGTTCATACTAATCTGAAAATGAATTCTATTACTCAAGGGATAAATGACATCCAATTGCCATGAAACTTTGTAGGGAGAAACTAAATACTCCCAGTGACTTATGCCTACTAGAAGCACCCCGATTTGGATGTCTAGAGAGAGAGATATAAATTTTTAAAGTCTACCCAGTATCAGGCATTTAGGCTAACCTTAGGTACTGTTTGTTTGATTTTCGAGGTCTAGATGTGCCTTGACTAGTCTAAGTTATTTTTTCCCTTTAGATAACATCCATAGATTTTTAGATTGGTATCATTTGCATCATTAAATTTGTTTAGAATTAATTGGATATTTTTAAAATTTATAGCAGAAACCTGTATCAATACTAGCAGCCATTCATACCTCTGCACCTTTTCAAATGTCAAATGTCTTCTATGTTATGTTCCATGGCCTAGAAATATTTGTACCATAAAGTAGACATGTGTAGCTTTCCAGAATAGCAAAGAATGATTGATTTTAATTTTTCTAGAATTAGTTATGATTTTTTTAAGTTTGTGATAGATGTGAGAAAACTCTGGCCAAAATTGTATTCATGAATTTTATGTATCCCCTTGCCATACATGAGCTTTAGGCCAATTTTAAGGCTGAAAATGAATTGTATCTATGTAATTAAATATAAGAATGTGATATATGAGCTCACATGGTCCACGAGACACCTAATGAAATTTTTATACGCAATGCAGTGCTAAAATAATCAATATTTTATATGTCATTTCTTGTGATTCTTATGAAATGCATGGCATGAGGCATAGAAATTGCATGAGAAAGGACAAGAAATAATGGTGTTACATAAGAATCACAAGAAATGGCATATAAAATATTGATTATTTTAGCATTGCGTCGTGTATAAAATTTTCATTTGGTGTCTCGTGGACCATGTGAGCTCGTGTATCACCTTTTCATATTTAATTACATAGATACAACTCATTTTCATCCCCAAAATTGGCTTAGAGCCCGTGTATGGCAAGGGAATACATAAAATTCATGAATACAATTTTGACCAAAATTTTCTCACTTCTATCACAAACTTGGGAAAATCATGATTAATTCTAGAAAAATCAAAAGTAATCATTCTTTGCCATTCTGGAAATCTACACATGTCCACTTTATGGTAAAAATATGTCTAAGCCATGGAACATAAGACAAAACATTTTTGACATTCTAAAAGGTGCAGAGATCTGAATAGCTACTCGTACTGATATAGGTTTCTGCTATAAACTTTAAAAATATCCAATTAATTTTATAAAAATCCAATCAATACAAATGATGTGAATATTGAAAGCTACTGATGTTAGCAAGATGAGAAAAATAACTTCAAACTAGTTCAGGCACATCCAGGTCTCAAAAATCAATCAAACAGTACCTGAGGTCAATCTGAATGCCTGATAGTGGGCAGAAACATTAAAAATTCATATCTTCCTCTCTAGACAACCAAATAAGGTTCTTCTAGTTGGCACAAGTCTCTGGGAGTATCTAATTTCTCCTTATAAATTTTCGTGATAATTGAACATCATTTGCCCCTTGAATGATAAAATTCATTTTTAGATCAGTATAAATAGTACCTTTGACCAAAATTAGAAATTTTTTCAACTTTGAAAATTGATCAAATATTCTATGGACTTCTAAAAATTTTACACTTTAGCTTTCCAAAAATTTCTCAACAAGCTCTAATTGCATGCCAAGTTTTAGATCAAGAAGAGTTCATTTGGAGAAAATGTGGCATAGGTTTCCATTATGGTAAATTTTTGCTCCATATGAGATATCAAAGTGTCCAAATGACTTTTCTTGATGTTTGGCACCTTTTGGACAAGTTTAAAATAACTTTATCTAGATGGAAAAAATAATTTTAGACTAGTCAAGGCACATCTAGACGTCAAAAATCAATCAAATAGTACCTGAGGTCAGTCTGAATGCCTGATACTGCATAGACTTTAAAAATTTATATCTCCCTCTCTAGACATCCAAATAGGGGTCCTTCTAGTTGGCATAAGTCACTGGGAGTATTTAGTTTCTCCCTACAAAGTTTCATGGTAATTGGATGTCATTTACCCCTTGAGTAACAAAATTCATTTTCAGATCAGTATGAACAGTACCCTTGGCCAAAATTAGAAAATTTTTCAACTTTGAAAATTCATCAAATATTCTATGGACCTTTAAAAATTATGTACTTTAACTTTACAAAAAGCTCTTAACAAGCTTTAAATGCATGCCAAGTTTCAGATCAATAAGAGTCCATTTGGACAAAAAGTGGTATAGGTTTCCATTATGGTAAATTTTTACTTTATATGAGATATCAAAGTGTCCAAATGACTTTCTTTGATGTTTGGCACCTCTTGGACAAGTTTAAAGTACGAATATGACTTGTATAAACTATCCAAACAGTCTCAAATCTCATGCATCTCAATTTGGCCACTCCACTTCTATTTATACATACACTTCTATAATGTAAACTTACCATTACAAGACCAAAATGCACATTTCCATACATACAACCTTAAATTTCATTTGTAAATGATACACAAACATAATTATACATGCTCAAGAGGTCATAGGTTACATACAATAATAGATTACAACAATTACCACTTAAATGGCCTTAAAGAAGCAAATTCCATGCACTTTGATGGCATATTCTCATTTTTCAAGAGGTTGGCTTCAATTTCTTTGTTCTCTTTATCCACCTAGCATGTTAGAACATTAGAGAGGAGAGAATGAGATTCAAAGAATCTCAATCACTCGTCTCCCTTTAAATCACACATAAAAGATGCAAAACCAATCTTGAAAATGCATGCATGAGTAGCATAGGATGTGCAATCATTCAAGAGACATTTTCAACATTTGAGCAAGTCATATATCACATACAAAGGCTTGCCAAGTAAGTGGATTAGCCTCACCCATTCTTTAAGAGGTTCTTAGACTCAACCTTACTCTTGGGAGTCAACCTCACTTTTGAGAGGCTCTTTACTTTGTCTCAACCAATTATAAGGGTTCTTGGCTCATCCTCACCATGGCTAAGGGTTCTTGGCCTTATCACACTCAAGCAAACCAAAGCAAGCATAATAAATATTATTTAGAAACATAATGCATCATCATGATATCATGGCATATGAAATCATGCTAAAATACTTTTCATGTCTTGAAACACACATACACACATTCAAAGACAAGCCAAGCATACATTCAGGCATGAGAGAAGGAGGAATGAGCTGCCTTAGATGCAAGCACATACTTTTTCTTCTAAATTTCCTCTCCCTTCCTCGGCCTCATACACACAAAGGTGGAGATCACTTCTTTTGGTTTAGACACATTATATGGGAGCCAATTAGGTTCATGACATTAATTCTAAGGTCATACATCTTCCTTAAGCACTAACTTGGTCTATTAACTCCTTTGTGGTTCTAAGAATGCACCTAATGAAGCAACATCCATCAAATGAGTTATAGGCTCCATTCTTTCCTTTCAAATATGATTCTTGACTCCTTTTAAGCCACTTGGAGTCATCACACAATTAAAACAAAGAGCCTTCCTATATGTCATTTCTTTAGGTCATATTATGGAACCTATGACACTAATTCATTCTCTAGGCCTCCTAATTTTTTCCCAAGGTTTCCCCTCATTTTCATTCATCATATATGACTTAAAAAATGGACTTGAAAGAATTTCAAACTCTCCCTAGGCGTCTCAACCCCCTTTAGCCGAGATTATGCACCATTTAGCTTCCATAGAAGTTTGCTTTGTTTTCTACATGGAAGATGCATATGGGAAGACTTCTAGGGATCTTAGGAACTCATTTAAACATTTATTTAGGACTAGGAATAATTACATCAAATCAGATTTTCAAGGGAACCCATGAAACCCTAGGTTTAACACCTTAAAAATCCATGGCCCTTTCTTGAATTTCTTTGCATATTCTTACTCTCCTCCCTTAAATTCATAGAAATCATCCTTGGTTATGCCCAAAATTCAAGCCCTCTTGTAGCTACATATATGGGGAAAAATAGGAAGAAGAAGAGGGGAGGAATAGCTACCATAGGATGAAGATTTTACCTTGTTTCCATGGCTTTTCTTATTTGTTTCTCACTTTCCTTGGCCGCCTCTCTTGAAATACGACTTTTTTTTCTCTATTATTTCCTCAAAGTAGATCCAAAAACTTTAATAAAACTATAGGAAGAAAAGCTTAAGAGGAGAGGAACAAGTTTGGAAGAAAAGGAGCATGAAAATCTATGAAATTCCTTACTTTTTCCTTGTTTTTCCTCCTCCTTTCTTCTCCTCCATGGTGCCCCTACGAGAGCTAATGTTTTCTCTCATTTTTGGGCAAAAAAAAAATGTGGCTAAATGAAGGGGAAGATGGGGCGCCTCATATATATAGGGAGGTTTAAGAAGGACTTCTCAAAAATTTTTATTTTGCGCTTCATTCTTGGCATTTTTGTTTCTAATTTGTTTTAACTCCTTTTTGAGAAATGTTTTTTCCATTATGAAATTTAGTCCTCAATTTAGTAAAATGCTTTTAGAATAACTGAAATCAAACCTAAAACCTTTCCAAACGAATTAGTCAAAGTTTTGGGTCAACTGACATTGAAAAACGTCTACTGGAGGGGTTTTAATTGTCCCGGGCTTCCCATGATTTTTCAGTGGGCCTGAGAACCTTGGAGAAATCAAAACTTTCATTTAAAAAGTCCTCTATGTGAATTCTAAAATTTGCTCAAAATGATAAAAATGCCCTTACGTTTTGTCAACGTTTCATCAACATTTCGTTCAAATTTGTTTCTTCATTCTAACTCTGTTTTTCTTTTCGTCTAGGCTTGGGATTCTCATTTTTAGGAGTTTAGAATGCTTTCTAAATTTTTTGAGGCCTTAACTAATTCATTTTAGGGGATTTCCTTTTGTATTCAATGAATTTCATTCATTTACGGAGAAACTGTACATTATGTTTCTCACGTTTTCTCTCATTTTCAAAGAACTGGATGTTACATTTCTCCCCCCTTAAATAAATTTTATCCTCAAAATTTGGGGTAACCTTTCTCTTACTCTTTCCTATTCTAGCTAACTACTCTTTTCTTTCCCTTTTTCTTAGCTCTATACGCTTCTCTTAGCGATTTCACTCGTTTGAATTTTTTCTCTTACCCAGGGAATTTTTTTATTACTAGCCCTTAATAAAGGCTTTATTATTATAAAGTACTAGCTAGTTCTTTTCATAAGGAAAGAAATTTTAACTCTGGAGGCTTATCTTAGGAGAGCTTACTAATCATATCGGGTTAGTCTTAACCCATTCGCAAGGGTTAACATTTCTTTCAGTAGACTCATTTACACATCTTGGGAGGTAATTTATTTTGTATCCAATCTCCCATATCCTCTACCAATGGCTTCTCATAAAGTATCTTTTTCTTTTCTGATCATTACAGTCATCGAAGGTTTCTGTCGATTTATTTACTTATTTACATGTACCATCTACTGTTTAGCTCTATGTTCTTTCTTACTAGCTCATCCCATGATTACCATTCACATTTCTTTCTATCACAGGCCTTACATCTCAGTTACTTACTAGGATTACAACTCCTTTGAGGGGTTTCTACTTTTAATGATCTTAGTTTTTTTGTTTACTATTACATCTGTCTCTGTAGGCCGGGACTTTTCCTCACTTTCTTTGCTCACCTACAGTGGTATTTTATAGTCCTTCATTTCAATGCTGATAGGCCTAACATATGTGTCTCATATTGGCATTTAAGAGCTACTACCACTAACTACTGCAAAGCTCTAGTGGGATGCTAGTTATACTCATAGTTTCGATCACTGGAGGCATACTGTACCACCTACCTCATGTAAAAACTACACCTAACCCCTTTCTGAATACATAGATTAGCATGTGGGGATCTCTCTTTCCCTCGATCAGGGTTAATATCTACTAGGTAGTGGTTTATCTGGCTTTAACTCTAGAAAGCTACTTTCTTACTTTTCTCATCCTATCCTATACTTAACTCTTAAGATATCTAGTCAGTGGTCTAACTATCTGAGTAAAGTCTTCATATCTCTGTGATAATGGTCTACTAGACTCAGGAGGTCTCAGGTCTCTGAGATAAAAGCTAACTAAAACTATATTGGTCTCTGAGATTAATTGCTCCGTAAAAACTATCTCGAGTCGTCATCTTACCAGAGGGCTATCATGCTATGACTGGGGCTCTCTGTAACTCTGTGGAATCTACTATGACCCCTTGGTCTACTGTGACCTCTCAGAGCCTTGCTAGGGCCTACTGCCACCCGTTGTACTATAATCTACTGCAATTCATCTCTGGGAGATGTCAAAACCTAAAATTATTGTATCTGATAGTAAAACACATACTCACTAAGTTCAATGACCATTGCTTATACTAATTGAGGCTAAACTTAGAGATATATCGTGCTCTTCATGTGAAGTGGGTTTTATGTCATCTAATTTTCTAGGATCCCATCATGCTGATACTCAAGAGCATCTTAATTTTTCATTCATCACTCTCATAGGGATTCTTAGATTCCCACTTCAGCCCTTTTTTATTTCGACTTTCTTTTCTTACTCTAGTTATACTCAACTATATTTTCCTCTCATATCTTGTAATTTCTGACTATGCCCATACTCTGCTTTTGAGTGCCTTGGCACCAGGGCATCTTACACACTGAGTTTAGTTAACATCTCTGGTAGAAGAGAGGCTATACACTGGTCCCTGTTCATTTCATTTACATATATTATAAGGGACTCAGGCTATGCATACTAAAATAGTGCTATCTGAATCTGAACATTCTTTACTATTAGCACGTTCTTTTATATATTGCTATTCTTTACTGGGGATTCCTTTCTGCATATTTTAATCCCTTTACCTCTCTTTTCTGACTTCTCTCGTTATCCAGCTAACTAGGATGCCTTCCGATTATTGAGATACTTTAGTAATTGATGTCATCATTTGCTATGCACTTAAGCCACTTTATTACTAGGTTGGCCAGACCTAATATCATGTAGGCTCTGTTGTAAGCAAACCATAACATCCAATACTAATATACTGACACTTCATGACTAAATTCAAGGCCACTTTTGTCAGTATATTACAAGTTTTCCAATAATTTAAAGTATTCCTTTCTTACTTTTTCTTTATCTGCCCTATTCTTGTAGAGTGCTTGGGGAAAATAAGATTCTTCCTTTACTTCATCCTGAGATCTCTCTGCATTTCCTAACTATTTTTACTTCGGGCACTATCATGAAAAAAGGGCATCTATGCCAAGGATAAGTGTGCTTCCTCAAGTATTCAAGCACATCAACTAAATATTTGTTCTTAACCTATTATGTCCTCAGCTTAAACACTATCATAATTTCTTCTCTTTTACCTTTACTATCCTTTTACTTAGATAAAAGGATGTGTTACTACTTGCTATTTCTGTTGCAAGTTTAGGTTTCTTTTTGCTTAAGAGCACCTGCATTTTCCTAGGGTTCCTCTACTTATTCACTTTATGTAACATCAAGGGGGTCTACTTTTTCTCATACTCTTGCTTTGCTTCTAACTCGACCATCTCTCAGTAAGCAGAATTCTATTTCATATAGTCCTAAGAATTTCATTTTTATGGCACTCTTGACTTATACATTTTCGCTGCATAATACAAGACTCACCTTCTGAGGCGATCTTTAGTTCCCTCAAGCTTCCCTGAGGGTACTACGGCACTAACTATTTGTCTCAGCTCATTTCTATGTTTGGATTAGAGTTAGGTTTTTTTCTCTTGTTATCCTCTTTAGCCTCATCCCCAGGAGCATAGTATACTTATTTTAGGGTTCTACTAACCCAATCCATGGCACGTACTTTCAATATCTAGACTCTACCTTATTGAAAACTTATGCTCTACTGGGTGCTCTAATCACTCATGTGCCTTAACCCCATATCATTCTCATCTTAGGGAGCTCATTTGACTAACTATCGAACCCCTATCTATTTGCTTTTCTAGGCTTAGTCTACTTATTTAGTCAATGCTAAAGCGAGGACATCTCTTCTATAGCTAGTTTCTCAGTTTTTCCTTCACTTCCTTTATCACTATATTTTACAACTCAAGGAGATCTATCTAGGGGGATTTGCTAATCACTGCTGAGTGGTCTCCCCGATTCAGGATGCCTCATCTTCCCTTTCTCGATCCAAGGAGAACTTTCACTAAACTTCCTATCAAATAAATTTTTGTTTTTACTCATCTCACTTCGACGATGCTACTGGTCATTTCTTATAGGCTTCGGCTCATACTTAGTCTGAGCTGCTTATCTCATTAGACCTGTAACTTGCAATAACTTCATGCTTTCTAAACTATCCTCATTCTCTTCTGACCTTTTATTACTGGGCTACTCATACTCATCTCTAGGTGTTACCTATGAGGTACACCTTTCTAGGCTACTGACTATATGCCTTACTATTGGTAGCCTTATCTTACGTAAATTTTAAGGTTACATTAACATTTTGCTGTTCAGTGTCTCACAAGGTAGCACCTTAAGTTGGAGTCAATGCCTTATAGGTGAGTCTCAACAACCTTATCATCCTGTATCTAACTTCCTCTATGCTAAGCTCTTTCTTAGTCTCAACTGCTAGGCCCACTAATTTCTTACTAACTTTCCATAACCGTTTACTACTCTTTTCCTTTCTTATACTAGGGATTCCTACTTTCTGTGAATCCACTGATCCTTTATCAGTTCATTTCTCAAGTTGGCTTGAATATGACTAACAAGATATTCATACTGCCATTTGTCATGGCTAGCACATCATTCACTATGGCTAATTAGCCTCGGGTTTACCCTAGTTTGTCTATCTAAGTATTGGTCGTGACTAACTTCTTAATTAGCTACGGCGAGGAATTCTCTGGATTACCTCGCTGCTTCCTAGAATAATTAGTCGCGGCTAAGTAATTAATTGGCCATGGCTAATGGCCTCTGATGGGCTTGCTTCTTCAAGAATTGGAATTTCATCTTTAGCTATCAACCAGAGCCTCATTGCCTCTATATCTAGCCCATTACCAAGCTAGAGTGTTCTACCTCTTGCTTTATTCATGCATAGCTAACTATCACCTTTGGGTTGTCAGGGCTCTATAGAGTGCAGCTTATAACTCAAACCTCTAGCCTGAGAGAATTAGCCTTTTAAGTTCTGAAACTCATTTAGACATTGGGTGTTGTGGCTTAGGGGTAACTTTCTTTCTCATTTCCCCTCTTAAACTAATCTTGTGCAGCCATAGTCTCATCTCATATCATGCTGCATCACTACTTGTCTCTACATTACATAGGACATCTCGGAATGGTCTGAGTATGACTACCAGGGAGAATTAGGCCTCATGTACTCTCTTTAGCAAGCCTCTTCATATCAACAAGATTATTGTTCATTAAGCCTCATGTACTTTCTTTAGCAAGCCTCTTTATATCAACAAGTGTATTGTTCATATCTAAGGCTTGCTATTGATCCTGCGCGAGCTATCATATCTCATGGAGTTCCAACAGTCGGATCACTTACCTCTGCTTAAGCCATTCTAGAGGCCAATCATTCTTGATGTTCACTATCTACTCCAAGACCATTCTACAACTTACTCATCATAAACATAGCCATAAACTATCTTCACACACCTACAAAATGTCTCATACAAGGTTTTACTTATCTATACAAGCCTTTGCATAGTCCTATTGCTACATCCTCAAGCCAAATCCAATCTAAGAGAGCCTAGAGCTTTGCTTTGATACCAATCAATGTAACACCATATTTATCTAACTTGCCTCATGCCATTTCTAGGTCTTATTCTATGCATTTCATGATGAAGCAGGAAAGGCAGCATGAGAACAATGAATGTACATGCATTTTGCCATGAATAAAATTTTTTCTTTAGAGTCCATATGGCCCATGAGACTCCCAAGAAAAAATTTTATCCGTGGCAAAATGCATGTACATTCACTGTTCTCATGCTACCTTTCTTGCTTCATCATGAAATGCATAGAATAAGACCTAGAAATGGAATGAGGCAAGCTAGATAAATATGGTGTTACAAGGAGAGAAAAGGAGGAAGAAACCAAGGAAAATGTGAGGAATTTCATGCTTCTCCTTCTTTTAATCTTGTTCCTCTCCTTCCATGCTTTCTTTCTATAGTTTTTTTAAGATGGTTGGTTTTGTTTTTGGACCAGAACCAAGGGAAAGTTTCAAAAATTGAAAAGATGTCTTAAGCCAAGGAAGAAGCATCAAAAGAGAACTAGAAATCCAAGGCATTTTCTTGTTCTTATTGCTTCTTCCCCTTGGTCCTTGGTTATATGTGTTTCAGCCTCATACAGAACCATAAGAGAGGAGGGAGTTATGCCCAAAAACAAGAGAGGAACTAGGGTTTTAGACCATGAAGAAGAGGAATGTGACAAGAAATTGCAAGAAAAACCATAGGAAACAAAGATAGGAAAGTGTAGGCTTCTTTAGGGTTTTGTGAAATCTGATTTTGTGTGAGTGTTTCCTTGGCCATGTAAGTGTTCCCTTGAGCTCCTAAGACCTCTAGAAACCTTCCCAAGTGGCTCTTCCATCAAAGAAAAATCAAGAACCCTATGAACCCCATTCTTGTCCATAGGTTTGGCTAAGCTAGGTTCATTGGGTCAAGGAGTGTTTTAATTTATTCTAACCTTAGTTTAGGACTTTATATGATGTTAGAAGATGGGAGAAACCATTGGGAAACATTTAGGAGCTATGGATTAAGAGATAGGATAATGGTGTCCATAATGGTGCTTTGTGAAGCAACTTGATTCTAAGCTTGTGTAAATGATTATATGAGGGCTCCAAGGACTTTGAATGAGGCCAAGAGGCTTAAAAATGGAAAGAAATGGGAGCCTAGAGCTTGAATTGTGAAGGTTAGTTCAATAGGCCATTTATGGAACCATTACGCCACTTATGGAACTAACTGTATGTTTAAGAGTGAGCTAGTGTCTTGGCTTACTTCAAGTATGTGATTGTGTGCTACTTATGATGTTTAGGTCAAGAGAATCCAATCCCACCTAATTGCACTTGTGAGACCAAAAAGGGGAAGGAACAAACAAAGTAAAGCTTGTCTAAAATTCAAGTTAGCTCTCTATCTCATTCTCCTTACATTCTTGTATGCATAGGTATGTCCTTGTGTGCTTGTGTGTGTGCTCTTGTGATTTGAGAATATGCCACTTGATGTCTTGAGATTGCGTTGATATCAATGTGTTGTCTTGAATATCATGGATGATGGAAATGGCTCATAAAGAGTGAGGTAATGCCAAAAGTCCCTTAATAAAGGTGAGAATATGATAAAAGTCTCATAACATGGGTGAGACTTTGGTTCATTTCTATCACAAACTTTGGAAAATCATAACTAATTTTAGAAAAATCAAAATCATTCATTCTTTACCATTTTGGAAAGCTACAATGTCTAATTCATGCAAAAAATATGTCCAAATGATGAAACACAACACAAAGGACATTTGACGTTCGAGAAGGTCTGGAGGTTTCGCTGTCCTCTAGTGCTGTCATAAAATTTTGTAGCAAATTCAAAAATATCTAATTAATTTTACAAGAATCAAATCCATGAAAATGATACTAATATGGAAATCTGTGGATGTTAGCTAGAGGGAAAAAATATTTCTAGACCAACTGAGGTAGCCCAGGCCTTGGAATTCAATAAAATAGTAACTCAGGTCAGGTAAAACTCTTGATACTAGATAGAATGTTTAAAAATTCATATCTCCCTCTCTAGATCTCCAAATGAGGTGCCTCTAGTTGGAACGAGTCATTGTAAATGTCTAGTTTCTTTGTTTAAAATATCATGGTAATTGGACATCATTTGCCCTATGAGTGACAGAATGTAATTTTGGACCAGCGTTACAGTACCAAGGACCAAAACTAGAAAATTTTCCAATTTTAACAATTTGCCAAATATTCCACAGGCCTCTAAAAATTACCAAATTTAGCTTCCCAAAAAGCTCTTAATAAGTTCTAGATGGATGCTAAATTTCATATCAAGAAGAGCTCATTTGGAGAAAAAGTGATATAGCTTCATGAAATGGTCATTTTTGCTCCCTACTAAGAGTCACTTTGGTCCAAATAGCCTCCTCTTAAGTTTGGCATCTCTTGGGCAAGTTTAAAAGCATAATTATAACTTATAGGAGCTACCCAAATAGTCCCAAACCCCATCCATCTAAATTTGGTCATTACACATCCAAGAATGCATAGTTGTATCAAGCAATCCAAGAGCCAATTTGCATAATTCCATGGATTTAGTGTCACAAAAGGTCTACATCATTCTACATTTGCTCATGGTCTTACATTACAATATATATATATACAAGCTCACTTTGACATTCAAATACAAATAAGGTTACATAATATACAAAATGCAAACTCTCAAGGTCTTTGGCTTGCACTCCTTGTTTCTTGAATATCATCTAGGCATTTCAAGATAATGAGGGAAGGGGAGTGAGATTCCTAGAATCTCAATAGCTCACACACCCATTCACACATACATTCAAAACACACATGCATCAAAATCTCAAATGAGTAAACATAAAGTGTATAATACTACATTTACATGCCACATTTCCACATCAAGTCATTTTCATGCTCTAGGGACTTTTAGTTTTGCCTCACCTCATTTTTAGGACTTTTAGATTTACCTCACTCTTGGTCTTGAGACTTTTGACCTAGCCTCACCCATCCAAGGGACTTTTGGTCTAGTCTCACCTGTGCCTTGAGACTTTTGGCACATCTTTACCCACTTTAAAGGACTTCTAGCATCACCTCACCCTTGAGAGTCATTCTCACAATCAATGGCATTCAAGACAACACATTGGTACCAATGCAACCTCAAGACAACAAGTGGCATGTTCTCAAATCACAAGAGCATACCCAAGCACACAAAAACATACATATACACACAAGAATGCAAGAGAATGAGGTGGAGAGTTGCCTTTCAATTAATGCAAGCTTTACTTTGCTAATTCCTTCCCCTCCTTGATTTTACAAGAGCACTTAGGTGGTTGATTGTTCTCTTAGCCTAGACATCACAACGAGTACACAATCACATAATTGAAGCAAGCTAAGATATTAAACTAAAGCTTGAACACACACTTGGTTTCATACTTGACATTATGGTTCCATAATTGGCCTAATGAAGCAACTCTTGCATTTCAAGTTCTATGCTCCATTCTCTTGTTATTTCTAGACTTCTTGGACTTATTTAAGGTCCTTGGAGCCATCATACATTCAATTGCACAATTGGAAAATAAAGTTGCTTCACAAAGCACCATTATGGACACCATTGTTCTATCTCCCAATCTATCGCTCCTAAATTTTTTTCAATGGTTTCTCCCATCTTCTAACATCATATAAAGTCCTGAACCAAGGATAGAACAAATTAAAACATCCCCTAGCCTAATGAACCTAGCTTGGCTGAAATATGCACCATAATGAAGGCTCATGGACTTTGTGACTTTTCCTTGATGGGAGAGCCAGTTGGGAGGCTTTCTAGAGGTCTTAGGAGCTCAAGGGAACATTCAAATAGCCAAGGAAACATTCACATAAAATCATATTTTGCAAAACCATAGAAAACACTACACTTTTCTAACTTGTTTTCTATTGGTTTTTCTTAGAATTTCTTGCCATATTTCATCTCCCCATGCTCTAAAACCCTTGTTCCTTCCTTGTATTTGGGCAGAACATCCTCCCCTCCTTTGGTTCTGTTCTTGGCCGAAATATACACAAAGGGAGGGAGAAGAGAAGATGCAACAAAAAGCAAAGACTACCTAGGATTCAAGTGAGCTTTCAAGTGCCTTTCTCCTTGATAAATTTGAAATTCTCCCCCTTGGTTTTGAACCTAAAATAGAACCAAAAAGCTCAACTAAACCATAGAAAGAGAGGAGGAAAGGAGAGGAACAAGATTAGAGGAAGATGGAGCATGAAAATCTACAAGTTTCCTTACTTTTTCCTTGATTTTTCTCCTCCTTTTCTTCCCCTTTTTCATGCACCTAAGAGAGTAGATCAACTTCTATATTTTGGGCAGAAAATTTCGTGCTTAAGAAGGTGGATGAAGAAAGGAGAAGTGTGTGGGAGTTTCTAGAAGCATACTTTTCCAAAATTTCTAATTTTGTTCTTCTGTAATGGCAATTTCGTTTTAACTTTGTTTTTGCTCCTTTTTGAGAACCATCTTTTCCATTATAAAATTTAGGTTCCCAATTTAATAAAATGCATTTGGAATCACTCAATTTGGAGCTAAAACTTTACCAAACAAACCTGTCAAAGTTTAGGTCAACGACGTTGAAAAACATACATTGGAGGGGCTTTACTAGTCTCGAGGCTTCCCATAGTTTTTGGGGCCTCTAAGAACCTTGGGCAACTCAAAAATTTCATTTAAAAAGCCCTCCTATATGGTTTTCCAAAAGTTACATTTATTTACAGAAATACCATTACATTTCGTCAGTTTCTGTAGCAAATTATTTCTCCATTCTAACTCCATTTTTCTTTACGTTTGAGCCTAGAATTATCATTTTTAGGAGTCTAGGACTCAACCCAAATTTTTTTGGACATTATCTAGGTCATTTAAGAGGACTTACTTTTATATAGCTCATTTCGTCATTTTATAAAAATTACGTTTGTTATATTTCACATGGAAATGCAAGATGATGCATGTATATTCCTTGTATATATCATCAAGTGGGAGAGTGGATTTATGAGATCTGGGATTTTAGACCTTTGGGACATATTTAGTAGGCTATTTTTATGCTTTTAGTAACTCCTAGTTTTCGTAAAAATGACAAAAATGGGCAAAATAAAGAAGAGAGTCCTCTAAAATGAATCAGTTAAGGCAAAAAAAATTGGCATAAAATTATAAATATTAGAAAATAGGGAATCAAGGCTTAAGATGTCTAGAAACCGGGGCCAGAATGGCTAAAGAAATTTTTGACGAAATGTAGTAACATTTTCATAATTTTGAGAAACTTTTAGAAAACTCAAAGGAAAGATTATTAAATGAAAAAATTGAATTTCCTAGGATTCTCAAAGGCTCTAAAAACTATAGGAGCCCCTATAATAATTAAAACCCCTCTAGTTTACATTTTAGAATGTCGGTGACCCCAAACTCTAAGCCCTTTTGTTCGGGAAGGTTTTACACCTAATTTGAGTGATTCCAAAGGCTATTTATAGGTTAAAGAACCTAAATTTTGTAATGGAAAAGCTGGTTTTAAAAAGCTAAAAATGAAGTTGAAATGAGCCTTAAATGAAAAAGCTAAAAATGAAAGACAAAAGTGACATTTTATAAAGTTCCTTAAAAATCCCTATTTATATATAGGTGGCGCCCCACTTCTCCCTCACATTTGGCTAACCTAAATTTTGTCCAAGACCAGAGAGAAGTTTTGCAAAAAGTGGCACACAAGAGGGAGCTTCAAGGGAGGAGAAAAATGTAATATCCAATTTTTGTTAAATGATGGAAACGAATGCATTTTCAAAGTAAGTAAAAATAAGAATCCTAAGCTCAGACAAAAAGAAAAATGGAGCTAGAATGAAGAAACAAAATTGAACGAAAGGTTGACGAAACATAATGGCATTTTCGTAATTTTGAAAAAAATTTGGAATTCACATGGGATGGATTTTTAAATGAAAATTTTGAGTTCTCTAAGGTTCTCAGAGGCCCTAAAAATCATGGGAAGCCCTGGGATAGTTAAAACCCCTCTGATGGACGTTTTCTAATGACGGTGGACCTAAACTTTGATAAATTCATTTGGGAAGGCTTTACCTTCCATTTGAGTGATTCCAAAGGTATTTTACTAAATTGGGAACCTAACTTTTATAATGGAAAAGACAGCTCTCAAAAGGGAGTTAAAAGAAACTGAAAATGAAAATGCTAAGACAAAATAGCAAAAATTGGAATTTTTGAAAAGTCTTCCTTAAACCTCCTTATATATATGAGGCACCCTATCTCCTTACTTATTTAGACACAATTTTTTCTGCCCTAAACTAGAGGAGAGAGCTAGGGTTTGAGGCACACCAAGAGGAAGAGAAGGGAAGGAGAAATACAAGGTAGAAAGGTATGGATTTCTTAGTTTTTTTTTTCAAATTTTCTTTTTAGCAAACTTCTCTTTCTCCATTTCCCCTTCTTTCCTATAGTTTTATTGAATTTTATGGATCTATTTTGAGGGAAGAACAAAGGGGAAAATTCGGATTTGAAGAGAGGAGGCCAAAGAAAAGAAGAATCAAGCAAGAAAACAAGGAAAAACAAGATAAAAGTTCCATCCCATGGTAGCTACTTCTTCTCCCCTTTCTTCCTTGGTGCGACCTACACATGGCCAGCCCTAGGGAGTTGAATTTCTAGCTAAACCAAGGATTAATCTTAGAAATTTAATGGAGGAGAATAAGAATATACAAAGAAAACAACAAAAGAACCATGAAAAATCAAGATAGCAAAGATAGGGTTTCTAGTGTTCCTTGTAAAATCTGATTTAATACCATGATTCCTAGGCCTAAATGAATATTTAAATGAGCTCTTAAGATCCTTAGAAGGCTCCCTACATGCATCTTCTAATAAAAAAACAAAGCAAACTCCATGGAGGCCAAAAGGAAGCATAGGCTAAGGCTAGTATGGTTGAGACACCTGGGGATAGTTTTAAATTTCTTTCAAGCCCATTTTTGAGTCATATATGATGAGTGAAGATGTGGGGAAGTCTTAAAAGAATTTAGAAACCATAGAAAGTGAGATGGCCTTATATGTTCCATAATATGAACTAAGGAAGCAACATGTAGTTAGGCTTTTTGTTTAATTATGTGATGACTCCAAAAGGCTTAAAAGGAGTCAAGAATCATATATGAAAGGAAAGAATGGAGTCTAGAACTCATTTGACGAGTGTTGCTTCATTAGGTGTATTTTTGGGACCATAAAGGGGTTATTAGACCAAGTTAGTACTTAAGGAAGATGTATAGCCTTAGAATTGATTCCATGAACCTAATTGGCTTCCATATATTGTGTTTAGGCTAAGAGAAACTAATTCCACACTCTAGTGTGTGTGAGGCCAAGGAAGGGAGCATTGTTTCAAGAAGAAAAGTGTGTGGTTGCACCAAAGGTAGCTCACTCCTCCTTATCTCATGCATTAATGTATGCTTGACTTGTCTTTGAATGTGTGTATGTATGTTTTAAGCTATGAAAAGTATTCTAACATGAGCTTTTATTATATGTTACCATGATGTTACATTATGCTTTCAATTGATGTTTAACATGTTTGCTTAGGTTTGCTTGAGTGTGGAGAAGCTAAGAACTCTTAGCCATGGTGAAGATGAACTAAAAATCCTTTAAAATGGTTGAGACCAAGCAAAGTGTCTCCCAAGAGTGAGGTTGAGCTAAAACCTCCTAGAGAAAATGGGTGAGGCAAGTCCAAAATCCATAAGTGAATGGGTGAGGCTAATCAATTTGCTTGGCAAGTCTATGTATGCTATGTGTGACTTGTTCAAATGCCAAAGATGTTTCTTAAATGCTCACACTTTTCAATATAGCCATGCATGCATTTTTAAAACTTGTTTTGTATACTTTGTATATAGTTGAAATGAGAGATGAGCTATTGGGATTCTTTGAATCTCATTCCCTCCTCTCCAATGTTCTAACATGCTAGGTGGACCAAGTGAGTAAGGTAATGGAAGCCCTCAACTTAGAAGATGATAATATGATAACAAAGTGACTTGATTTTGCTTCTTTATGGCCATATGAGTGGCAAATGTTGTAATCTATTATTGTATATATCCTATGACCTTATGAACATGTGTAATTATATAAATGTATCATGTACAAATGAGATTTAATGTTATATGAATGGTATGGTGCATTTTGGGTATGGAATGGCAAGACTAACCTTGTATGTTCTTGTGTATGGCATGGGGGTGAGAGAGTGAGTTTTCAAATTCTGGGTTTGTGCACCTTGGAGACAAGTTTAAAAGATCATTTTGGTTCATTCCCACTTGCTCACATGGTCATGGTTGCCTTAGAGCTCAAAATGGACCATTTAGACCCTTTGTAAGACACAAAATGAGCCATTTTGCAAACCAATGCCAATATCTGACCAAATGAACGAATTTCCCATAAAATTTGGCACACATATGGATCTTATTTAGAACTTTTTGGCAAACTAAAGATTATATTATTTGGAGCTCTGTGGAATTAATTATGAATTTCCAAAGTTGGCATTTTTCTGGTAAACTCATACAGGTACTGTTCATATGGTCAGAAACTTGGGCTGAATCATTCGAGGGCCAAAGGATGTCCAATGCCCATGAAAATTTACCAGTTTAAATTATATTGATAAACTTTCCATGACCACTGAGATCACCCCAATTGGACCTCTGAGCAGGGAGATATGAATTTTTGAAGATGAGGGACAGTACTAGTAACACTAATCGACCTTTAGTGCTATTCCATCAATGTACGATGCCTAGCATCCACTGTTGAGATCTGAATATAACTTTAACATAAATTAGACACTATAGCTTTTCAGAATAGTAAAGAATGCATGATTTTGATTTTTCTAGAATTAGTTATGATTTTTCAAATTTCATGACAGTAAACTAAAATTTCTAGCCGAGGCTGCACTCTTGAATTTCATGTAATCCCTTCACTTGCACAAGTTCTAAGCCACTTCCTTGGATATTTTGAGTTGTATTTGTGTAATTAAATATGATAATGAGTTGAGTAAGTTCATATGGTCCACGGGACACCAAATGGAAATATAATCCCTTATGTAATACAAGTTTATTCAATATTTTTAATGCCATTTTCTTGCTTCCTTATGAGAGACATGGCATGAGTCAATGAAATAGCATAAGAAAAGCTAGATATTTATGGTGTTACAAAAACATAAGAAAAAGAAAGGAAAATAAAGGAATTTCTTGCTCTTTTTTTCATTGAACTTGCTCTCCTTCTCCTCCTCTTTCTTTCCATGGTTTTGACATATGATTTGGATCTATTTTTTGAATCCTATTTAGAGGGGAGAAGTTTGAATTTTCAAGAAGGAGTGAAGACAAGGGAGAAAGCTCTTGAAAAAGCTAAGGAATCAAGGTATGTCCATGGCTTTCCTTGCTTCTTCCTACTTGTTTCTTCATAGCTGATTTTTGGCCTTATATAGAACAAGTAAGAGGGAGAAAAATCTAATCCAAACCAAGAATGAAACCTAGGTTTTTAAGAGTGAGGAACAAGTAGATGCAAAGAAATTTCAAAAAGAACCATTAGTTTTCAAGCTTCCAAAACCTAGGGTTTCCTTTGCATGTAACACCCTAAAATTTATTAATGGTGATTATGGCTAATTAAGGAATTAATACAAGGATTTGAAAAAAAAGGAAAATAAGGTTTCTAAAGAAATAGATTTATTTTGGACATTTTGAGCTAATAATCATGTTTAGTCATTGGTAGTGGAGATATATTAATTATGGTTATGGGTTTAATTAAGGAATTAACTAAGGGGAGTTAGACATTTAATTTAGGCCTTATGATCAATGTATTTATGCCATAAGCCAAATAAGAAAGCCCACTTATAGTTTGTAAAAAGGTCCAATCTCATTTCTTAAGAGCCAACTCTCATTTCATTAATTAAACCCTTCAACTTATGGCCCAATAAGTACATATCTGAACCTAAGTGATTTTGGGCTTTAGGGTTAGCCTAAACCCATCTAAAACCCTAACTTACTCAGCCCCTTATCCTTTATTCTACAGACCAACTCAATCTTAGCTAAGGGAGAACTCAATTTTCGCATAGAAAGCGAAGAGGCTATGGTTTTTTGCATTCCTCCACCATTTCTCACTTCTAGAGGAAGATTTGGCCAAGGTAATCTATATAAAGCATGTCCCTCTAATTCTCCTCTTCATTTTAGTCTGATTAGTTTCTGGTTTTGGGCATTTTCATCTCCTTCTCAAATCTGAAATTTGTTGTTTGGATGTTTCCTTATAAGATTTTTGGAGTTAGTAGTTAGATGAGTGATTGGGTAAGCATTTCCCTCTCATTTTGTGTATTATTTTATTGAAAAATATCCTCAAGGATTGATTTTCATAATGGGTTCTGCTATTGTGTAAAATTACATGGAGATGAAGGTGAAACAATGAAATTTCTGGGCTTGATGACTCAAATTCAAATTTTAGAATGACCCATGGTTTGTTCTTGGTAGTTGATGCTCAACCCAATCCATTTGACCTCTTGGGTTTATGTGTAAGTATTCCCCTTTCTCTTGGGGTATATATATAGAATTCCCATCATTTGGACTGACTTTTAGTGCTTGGCTTTTACATGTGTGAAAATGGAGATGTTAGAAGTGACCCATTGTGAGTTCTTGTTGTTGTAATCTTGAATTGGTATAATAGACCCTTAGGAAGTTTAGGTAAGAAGCTCTCAATGAACTCTTGTTAAGATTAATTTATGGATAGGAAAATTCCTAACTAATGATCATTAAATGATGATGATTATACTTATGTTAGGCTTGGTATACTTTGGATTATAATGGTAGCTAGAGAAAGAGTAATTGGCTTTATTAAGGTAACCGGGGTTAATTTTCTAATTTCTTGTATATGTTCATGTTAATATGATATTATTTGCACATATATGATTTTGAAATGCTAAATGATTGGTTGACTACTTAAATTGTTATTGTGATTGGACCTTATGAGTCCATGGTAGAGCGGTGGTGCGACTGCCACCTGTGCATGTGCATCAATCGGGCACCAGACTGTGATTAGACCCTGAATGTACTTAGCCCAGGTTGTACTCATTAGGAAGTTAGTGCCATAGACGGACCATTCCTAGTATTATTGGCCATTAACATGTTGTGTGTGATTGCTAGTATTGGACAATAGTCGTTGGTAGCTCAACTAGTTCATTTGCAAATTAAGTTGGTGATTCTGGTATTGATGATATGAAATTGAATTTTATTGATTAATTTGTACATATATATGGAATTTGCTTCTTGTTAATAAGATTGTATATCTCACCCCGATTGTGGGCTAATATTTTCAGGGACCGAACCTTTTAATGGCAAGGAGAAACTAATTGAAGCTTATTATATGATTTGGTAAGACATAGGTTTGGAAACCTTGTCAGATTGTATTGTGTAATTAGATTACTAATTTTATGTAATTGCTGCATTGTATCATGCATTACCAAACATAGAACTATAATCATTTGATATATTAGATGTCAACTTAAATTAGTGATGTATGGAACTTCTACAGGGATTTATGTTTGAAAAGAAATGGGAGTAGTTTATGAACTTTTTACTATCATTGATCTTTGAACTCACTACTTTATGGTGGCTAGAGGATTAAAGATCCACATTTGAGTTTTGAATGGGTAATGATAGATGTGTTTGGTAGATTAGGTAAAGGAATGACACTAGATCTTCATAAATTAAGTTAAAGTAGCCTAAAGTGTTATTAGAGGAAGAATTAGAGAGCATAAGATGAAACCTTGGAAGTTATAGGAACAGAAGGTAATTGGGCATGACCAAAATTTAATTAGCCAAGGGAAAAATCGATGAAATTGCCCAAGGAAAGTAATAGAAGGTAATTGGCCACAGCCAAAAGTGACGAAGTTGCCTAAGGAGAGTAACAAAGAGTAATTAGGCACGACGAAAGGAATAGTTGGTTGCGACCAATATTGAGGAGCAAGTTAGGAAGCTCTAGGAGGTCCTTTAGCTATAGCATGAGAGTATTTAGCCATGACGAAGGTACTCAATTCCTTATAATGACCTAGAAACCTTAGTTTTCTCTATGGAAATGTTAAAGAATAAATTAGAAACTCTTATAAAAGATTCTTATGAGTTAGAATTAATGGATGAAAGGATTAAGGGCTTATAATTACAGGTTTGATTCCTTCATGTGCATAAATGGTCATGAGTAATCAATTAATGACTCTACAACATAAAGGTTTAAATTTCTCCACTTTTGCCTAATGTAAGTAATCATAATGACTTTAAACCTTGATTTAGAACTACTAATCATGTCTTTAACTTTAATTATCATGATTAGAATTTAAAGTTGTTACATTGCACCTTGGTATATATGAAGCTTTCTAATGATATTTCTAATTGTCTATGAGTGTATATGGGTTCTTGAGATGCCAAGAAAGCCTCACATGTGTCATTTCCTTTAAGAAAACAAAGCTAGCTCCATGGATTTAAAACCTAGCATATATCTCGGCCAAGCTTGGTTTCGTGCCTAGGGAGAGTTTTAAATTTTTTCTAAGGGTAGAAAGGGACTAAACATAATAAGAGAACATCAAAGAAAGGCTTGGAAAAATTTTAGAAACCCTAGTTTGTGTGATAGAAGTGTATGCTCCATAATAAAACTTAAAGAAGCAACTTAGGTCTAGGCCGTTAGGAATGAAATAGTGATGACTCCAAGAGTCTTAAATGAGGTCAAAAGACTTAGATGAAAGGAGAAAGTGGAGCCAAGACCTTAAATTCTAGCACTTGCCTTATTAGGTCTTATATGACACCATTATGCAACCATAGAATAAAGTGAGCTTCCATAGTAAGTGGGTGATGATAGAACTTACTTCCATGATGTAATTGCATCCTATTTAATGTGTTTAGGTCAAGAGAACCAAGCACCATCTCATTGCAAGTGTGTGGCCGAAAAGGGGGAGGAATATCTAAGGAAAAAGTGTTGAACTCTTGTTTCAAGGTAGCTCTCTCTTCTTTCTCTCATACATGAGTGGATGTTTATCTTGTCTTTGAATGTGTGTGTGAATGTTTTAAGCTATGAAAGAGCTCTTAGAGTGTATCTATATGCCATGGTACCATAAAATTTTGTTATGTACTTGAATGATGTTTTATGAACATGTTTTGATTTGCTTGAGTGTGGTTAAGCCAAAAGTCCCCTAACAATAGTGAGGATCAGCCAAAAAGCCTATGAATGGGTGATACAAAGCCAAAAGTCTCCAAAGAGTGAGGCTTAGTCAAAAGTCCCTTAAGAAAATAGGTGAGGCTAAACCACTTGTGTGGCAAGCCTATGTATGCTTTATGTGACCTTTTCAGTGCAAGAAATGTTTCATGAATGATTATGCATTTCATGTTATCCATACATGCATTTTTAGACTTGGATTTGCATTCTTTATGTATGGTTGAAAAGGAGAAGAGCTATTGGGATTCCTAAAATCTCATTCCTTCCTCCCCATTGTCTAATATATCTAGGTGGACTAAGTGAGCCAAAGAATATGAGCCATCAAGCGTGAAGGAAAGAAATTAACAAAAAGTGTGCTATTTTGCTTACTTTGTTTCCATATGAATGGCATAAGATGTAATTTAATGTTGTATATGATGTATGAGCTTATGAACACTTGTAAATGTATGGATATATTATGTATGTATGAGAATTAGAGTTATATGAATGATATCACATGATTTTGACATTGAATGGTAAGATGAGGCTTGTATGTTCTTTTATATATCTTGGGGTGGAAGAGTGAGTTTGTAAAATCTGGGTTTTTGCACCTTTGAGAAAAGTTTAATAGACCCCTTTAGTACCTTCCCATGTGCTCAAGTGGCCATGAAAGCCTTGGGAGTGAAATTGGACCATTTAAGACCATTAGGAAGTAAGAAATTGGCCATTTTGGAATCCAACATCAAGATTTGACCAAATGAATGAATTTTCCCATAAAATTTGGCATGAATATAGATTTCAACTAGAGTTTTTTGGAAAGCTAAAGACCATATTATTTGGTGCTCTATGGAATTAATTATGAATTTTCAAAGTTGCCAAATTTTAGCTATTCTGGTATAGTTACTATTCATATAGTCAGTTTCTTCTCCTATTTCATTCGAGGGACAAATGTTGTCCAATACTCATTAATTGTTACAAGATAAATTAAACATGATAAGCTTTCTATGGCCACCAAGATCACCCCAATTAGATATCTGAGTAGGGAGATATGAATTTTTGAAGTTTTGTGACAGTACCAATAGTGCTAAACGAGTTTGGTTACTATTCCATTTATGTCTAATGGCTAGACATATATGTTGTGATTTGGACTTATTTTTACCATAAATTAGACATCTGTGGCTTTCTAAAATCGTATAGTGTGCTTGATTTTGATTTTTCTAAAGTTAGTTATGATTTTTCAAAGTTAATAACAGAAAGCTGGCCTATGAAACCGAGGCTACACATGAAATTTTTATGTATATGGTTCATGAGCTCGAGTAATTAGCCACTTTTTGAGATGGTTTTGAGTTGTATATGTATATTTAAGTAGGAAAATGAGATGAATGAGTTCATATGATCCACAGGACATGGAATGAAAATTTTATCCACGACGTAACGTGAAAATAACCTAATATTTTAATAGAGTTTTTTTGGAAAACTTGTTATATCCATGGGAGAAAGCTAGACTATGAATGAGGTGAAGTAATTTGAACATGGTGTTACACTTTCCCACATGCTCAAGTGGCCCTAGAAAAGCTAGAAGCTAAATTGGACCATTTTGGACCCTTAAGGTGGCATAAAAGTGCCATTTTGTCATTTCATATCACAAACTTATCAAATGGACGAATTTCGCCATGAAATTTGGCATGTATATAGACCTCATATAGATATTTTTGGAAAGCCAAAGACCAAATTATTTGTAGCTTTAAAGAATTAATTATGGATTTTCAAAGTTTCCAAAAAGCTACTAAACTGATATATTATATTTATATAATTAGTTTCTTCTCCTATGTCATTCAAGGGCCAAATGGTATCCAATGCTCATGAAATTTTATAAGTATAAATTATACATAATAATATTTCTACAGCCACCAAGATCACCTCATTTGGAGGTTAGATCAGAGAGATATGGAATTTTTCACATTTGGACTCAACTCTAGTAATGCAGCAATACCTTTGGTACTGTTCCATCAATTTTTAGTAGCTAAACATTTCATTTTTGGTCCAAACTTATTTTTACCCTAAATTTAACATCTATAGCTTTCCAAAATGGTATAGTGTACATGATTTAGATTTTTTTTAGATTTAATTATGATTTTCCAAAATTGGCACCAAAAATCTAGTAGCAGAATCCAAGGCTAATTGTGTGATTTTGTGTATGTATGCTCTAATCTCAGGATGCTTGTGACATTTTGAGATGGTTTTGAGTTGTATGAATGTATTTTAATCATAAGATGATATGAGTGAGTTTATATGGTTAATAAAATGCAAAACAAAAAATTTAAATACTACAAAATGTAAAATATTTCATTATTTTAATTGAGTTTTCCTTTGAGAAGTTGCTATTTTAAGGGAAGAACTAGAAATGAGATGGGGAAAGGCTAGATAAATATGGTGTTACAAATTGAACCCACAGTAAAGTTGGATGCATCACATATTAGTTCAAATGGAAATTCCCAATTAGGAGGTTAGATGATAGGTGGGGCAGTTAGCCTTTTCTTCAACTCATCAAATGCTAATTTGCATGACTTATCAAAATAAAAATCTGCATCCTTTTAAAGAAGTCGAGACAGTGGTAGAGAAATCTTACTAAAGTCCTTGATGAATGACTTGTAAAAACCTGTATGGACAAGAAAAGAATGCACTTCCTGCACACAGGTGGGGTAAGGTAAAGAAGCAATCACATATACTTTAGCTCTATTAACTTCAATGCCATTTTTAGAAACCACATGACCTAAAGCAATTCCTTGCTTTACCATAAAATGACATTTTCCAAAATTTAAAACTAAAATTTTCTCAATGCATCTTTCTAAAACCATTCCTAAACTCATCAAATAGTCATCAAAGAAGGTGCTATAAATAGTAAAGTTATCCATAAAAACTTCCATGCAATGTTCAAGGAAATCAGAAAAGATGCTTACCATACATTGCTGGAATGTACCTGGAGCATTACAAAGTATGAATGACATCCTCCTATATGCAAAGATACCAAATGGGTAGGTAAATGTTGTAATACCATAGTTTCTTAGCTTATCTCATGCCTTCAAATAACTCATTTATAAGAATCATGTAAATATTCAAAGAACAAGGCATTAAAATAATACATTATTTAGCGTTGCGTCGCATATAAAAATTTCGTTCGGTGTCATATGGACCATGTGAGCTTATGCATCATATTCTTATATTTAATTGCATGGATACTACTCATTTCCATCACTAAAATTGACCTAGAGCTCGTGTATGAAAAGAGGAAGCATAAAATTCATATATGCATTTTCGGATAGAATTTCCTCACTTTTGTCACAAATTTTGGAAAATCATAACTAATTCTAAAAAACTTAAAATCATGCATTCTTGGCCATTCTAGAAAGCTACACATGTCTACTTTATGATAAAAATATGCTCAGGCTATGGAACACAACACAAAAGACATTTGACATTTGAAATGGTCTAGAAGTCAGGCTATCCACTGGTGTTGTTACAGAATTCTATAGCAAATTTTTAAAATATCTAATTAATTTCAAAAAAATATAATCCATGAAAATTATACCAATCTGGAAAGATGTGGATGTTAGCTAGAGGGAAAAATAACTCTAGACCGGTTCAGGCATGTCTAGCTCTCCAAATTCAATCAAACAGTACTTGAGGTTAGCTTGAGTATTTGATACTCGGCAGAATCTTTAAAATTTCTTATCTCCCTCTCTAGACATCCAAATGAGGTGCTTCTAGTTGACATAAGTCACTGGAAATGTCTAGTTTCTCCATATAAAATTTTATGGCAATTGGACATTATTTTCCCCATGAATGGTAAAATTTAATTTCGGACCAGTGCTACAGTACCAATGACCAAAACCAGAAAAATTTCTAATTTCAACAATTTGCCAAATATTCCAAGGTTTCTAGGCCAAAAATAAGAGATTGGGGATTTAGGCCTTGACTTAGACCTTCCTCACCATGGCTAAGTTAGTTATTGAAACTTAAAACTAAAAATACACATCTCACACTATGACTCAGGCATTCTGCATCACAATAAAGTTGGCCCCTGGGCCCTACTGTTCATTTTTTTATAATCCTTGTCATGGCAAGCTTCACTTGCATTATGATGAAACAAGTTACGAGAACTCTCCTTGATTCTTGCCATGGTGAGTCCCACTCAAATCGTAGCAAAGTTACTTTCTAGAACCCTCATCAAGTATTTTACTCAACTTGTGTCAAAGCCAAGAATACTATAATGTAGCGAAACTCGATTCTATACCATTCTTGGGGAATTTTTTTTTTTTTGCCTTGCACCATGGTACCCCTAGCCTTTGGAAGAGCTTTGGCTATGACTTAAGTAGTTTTAGCCATGACTCTACTCTATTTTGCACCTAAACTCTTTAAACTTCATCTCGAACACCCCCAACTCACCCTTTAGTAGCATTCTAAAGTCATTCTACCTTAATTTGTAAGGTTTTAATGACATCTAACTATCTAAATTACTCAACATATCTATCATAACCAATTGGGAGACATAAGTGTTAATTCTCACCCATTTAACTACCATACATGTAACATCCAGTCCCTCCATAAACATGAGAAATACAATATTCGATTTCTCTGTAAACATAGAAATGGGCCAGATACAAAAGGAAGTCCCCGAAATAGAAGGGATTGGGACCAACTAAAATTAGGATAAAATTCTAAATAATGAAAAATGAGGATCTGAGCCTTGAGTTGCCCAGGAACTAGGGTCGAAGTGATTTGAAAAATTTGCCGAAAAGCTAGTGGCATTTTTGTAAATATAAGAACTTTTTGAAAAACTCATAAGAGGGTTTTTTAAATGAAATTTTTTAGTTTTTTAGGGTTCTTAGAGGCCCTAAAAACCATGGAAAGCCTCGGGATAGTTAAATCCCCTCTGGTGGACATTTTCCAACGTCAGTATACCCGAACTTTGACTGATTCGTTCGGGAAGGTTTTAGCTCTTATTTGAGTGATTCTAAAAGCATTTTACTAAATTGGGAACCTAAATTTCATAATGGAGAAGACAGTTCTAAAAAAGGAGTTAAAATGAATTAGAAACTAATATACCAAAAATAAGGGACAAAATGGGAATTTTTGAAATTCTTTTGCTTTTAATACTCTCTCTTTCTCATGCCCTCCCTTGCCCTCATTTTCCACCATCTTTCTTCTGCCCATAATAGAGAGGAGAATCAGTTCTCTTAGGTGCACAAGAAGGAGCACTCTTGGAGGGAGAAAAAAGCCAAGAAAAGATAGAAAATTCCATGGAAAATCTAGCTTTCTCCTTAGCAAGTCACTTCTCCTCCTTCTCCTCCTTATTTCTATGGCTTTAATGATGTTTTTAAATCTATTTTGAGGGCAGAATAGAGGTGGAATTTTTGGATTTGGTGAGGGGAGGCTAGCCAAGTGAAGAACAAACCAAGATAACCATAAATCCAAGATATTTTGCTACTTCCTAAGCTTAGGTCTCCTTGGTCCTCTTCTCTTCAATTTCCCCCATTGTAAGACCAGTTATGAGGGATTAAATTTCTGGCCAAACTAAGAATGAATCACATGAATTAGAGTGTGGGAATTTAGAATATGCAAAGGAAACCAAGTAAAAGGCATTGAATTTCAAGTTAGCAAAGTGTAGGATTCTTGAAAAGTTTGTAAAATTTGTTTTGATTCATGAATTTCCTATGCTATGTAAGTGTTTAATTGAGCTTCTAAGACCTCTACGAAGCCTCCTAAGTGTGTCTCTCATCAAGGAAAAATCAAGAAGCCATTAAACCCCATTTATGCTCTAGGTTTTAGCTAAGCAAAGATGACATAGCTAGGGAGAGTTTTAAATTTTTCCAATCCCATTTTTGAGTCATATATGATGAATGAAAGTAAGGGGAAGCCTTGAGAAAAATTTAGGAAGTTTAGAGAATGAGTTGGTGCTTTAGGTTCCATAATGTGACCTAAGGAAGCAACATGTACTTAGGCCCTTAGTTTTAATTGGGTGATAACTCCAAGAGGCTTAAAGAGAGTCAAGAGTCATATATAAAAGGAAAGAATGGGGCATAGACTTCAAAGAGTGGATGTTGCTTCATTAGTGCCATTATGAACGATAATTGAATCATAAAACAAGGTTAGATTCTCGAATAGATAGGTAGCTTTGAGAATGGTTCCAAGAGTCTAATTGGTTCTTATTTTGTGTGATTAGGCCAAGGAAAACAAGCTCCACCTAGTTGTGAGTGTGTAGCCATGGGAGGAGATCCAATTTCAAGAGAAAAAGTGTGCTTGTGAGATAAACGTAGCTCTCTCTCTTTTCTCCCATGCATGAATGAATGTCTGCATTATCTTTGAATGTGTGTATGTGTGTTTTAAGCTATGAATTATGTTTTGGTAAGATGCCTATGTTCTATGGAACCATAGTGTTGCATTATGTATTCAAATGATACTTAGAATGTTTGCATTGGTTTGCTTGAATGTGGAGAGGCCAAAAACCTTCTAGCTTCGGTGAGGATGAGCCAAGAACCCTTAAAAGTAGTTGAGACCAAGAAAAAGTCTCCTAAGAGCAAGGCCTAGTTCAAGGCCTTTGAGAAAAAGGGTGAGGCAAGTCCAAGAACCTTGAAGAAAGTGGGTGAGGCCAATCCATTCATTTGGCAAGCCTAAGTATGTTATGTGTGCTTTGTGTAAATGCCAAGAATGTATTTCGCACCATTTTCTATATTAATATGTCATACATGCATCCTTAAGACTTGTATTGCATTCTTTATGCATGATTGAATGGGAGATAAGCTATTGGGATTCTTTGAATCACACAAAAATCAGAAAAATTAGAAAATTTCTAAAAAATTCAAGAAAATACTAAAAAATTTAAAAAAAATGCCTTAAACATTGGATTTTGGCATAAAAACATTGTACCATATAGCTAAAACTATAACTTTTGCATATCTCACCCAAAATACTTAAGGATATAGAGTTTTGGAATTTTTTAAGTGAGTTGAACAAAAATTCCAACAAACAGAATAGTTAATACACATAATTGTAAAAGCTAAAAATCGAACACATAACATAGGAAAAACATCCCAAAAAGATAATAGTAACACCTAGTCAACTTTTCCAAATAATTAGGAACTCAAATTCCCCAGCAACGACACCAAATTTGATAACTATTGCCAAATAATTCCAAATAACTTGGTCATGAAAATAAGTTTGTAGATAGTGATAACAAAAATCGTCTCCCATAAAATTAATTCTAATTACTAAAGAAAGTTTTCTAAATGTCAAAAACAACCTAAAAGCTAATAATTCCACAAATTTGTTGGGAGTTTAATGACTAAAATTAAAAGTAATTCAATAAGTAAAATACAACTACTACCTAGAATCAAAGAAAGTGATAACAATCAAGCATTTAAGTGTAGCTAGTCATGAGTGAATTTCTTAAAGTTCAATTATCGTCATCCACATTATACTTTACTCAAAATTTGAATCTAATCCTCTTCAGTGTATTCATAATAAATTTTCTTAAGTTACCACTTGAGAATGTAAGAGACTAGCAAGTTAATGATTTTTGAAACCTCAAGACTACACTAGTTTACTAATTCTTGAATTAAGCTCATTCAACATACTAACAACAGAGATTAATTAATCTTTAAAGCCTTTGTACTTTCATCCTGATGCCTAATTAACAAATTAAACATCAAGATTCCTCAAATAAAAAATTAAGTACAAAAATCTAGCAATTTCATACAATAACCATTACATTAATCAAGTTGAAAATTAAGAGAAGAAAGGGATGAGATGGGAAGCTATAAAAATAGAGAAATATTTGAAGAATTAATCCTCTAATTTAATCTCCAAATCTATTCACTAGCTTGATAATCACAAGAATCCAATTCAAAATTATAGCCATATTCATCAAGTTAATACAAACTGAACCTAGTCTCATATAACTAGAAAACTGCAACTAAAAGGGAGAAGAAAAGAAGAAGAGAATTTGCCGAATCTTGGAGCAATCTTCTTGGATTCAAATTTACACTTCAAGGCCTTCATCCCAAGCTAGCTACATGAAAAATTCAACTACCATTGCAAGAAATTGATAAAGGAATTTTTTGTTCAAAACTTCGGCCATAGGAGCTTCAAAATAGAGGAGAATTGACATTGTGTGTGCATGTAAGAGAGAGCTTTGTGCATCTAAAGGGAACCATGGAGAGCGATATGAATCTACACTATCTAGCATCATTCCTTCATCGTGTTTTTCCATCTATTCCTTCAATTAATGCATGTTTCATTAGTCTACGTGAGAGTGGAGAGTCATGAATTGGATCTACTCCTCATTGCATGAATTGTCCATCATATAAGTTCCCATTTTTCCATTTTTTATTTTCTAAAATTTCATTAAAATTTTGAAAATTATCCATTATTTTAAGCTGCACACATGTAACTTTTATTTTTAGATCTTAGCCCTTGATTTAATCTTGTAGCCTTCAATTCTCCTCTAAATTAATCTCCACCATTTAAATTCCATTTGCCCCTTAAAAATCTACACAAATAATAGAAAATATTAAGTGAAAAAATTTACAAAATTATTTAAAAAGAATTTATGCATTAACAAAGAATTGTGCAAATTAATTTCTAAAGTGCAAAAGTGCCCAATAATGTGTGTTTTTCCATCTATTCCTTCAATTAATACGTGTTTCATCAATCTACGTGAGAGTGGAAAGCCATGAATTGAATCTACTCCTCATTGCGTGAATTGTCCATCATATAAGTTCCTATTTTCCATTTTTTTATTTTCTAAAAATTCATTAAAATTAAATCTCATTTAATAAAATCTAATAAGGCATAATCCATCATTAAAAAATCCAAATTAAGAGGCATAAAAGTTATACAAAATGACATTTATCAATTGGTAAGTGACAAAAGAGTAATGGCTTTATATATGAGTTTAAGAAAGAGATTGAGATGCTTTATGACAAAACCCAAGGGTACTTAAGATTAAGTAGTAATTTAGAGTGAAGATGTTAGTGCATATGAGTAGTAAGGATTATAGAGACCGCCCTTAAGGCATTGACTCCAATCTAAATTGCTAATCTATGTGATAATAATGGATGGGCCAAGAGTATAGGCCCAAGATATATATATATAGAGGATGAGATAAGTATACATAGGGGTACCCAAAAATGACGTACCCTAGAAAGAATGTGATTTTGTTCAGTGTCAAATATTTAAGGATCTATAGTCAACAATTACCTAAAAAGTTTTAGCAAACCTTTAGTAAAAGAAAGTATGTTAGGTTAGGGTATGAGTAAAGACTTAAATATAAGATAAGATGGGTATGAGATAAATGAGTAGAAGAAGGAACCTTAGCATAAAAGAGGAAGTGGCTTAGAGAGTTAATAAGAGGAAGGTTCTCTTTAGTTTGATAAGAAGAATGCAAGATATAATGAGCAAGAAGACCCTAAGATCAGTGAAGTAGACTTTTAAAGATGAAAGTTTAAAACCAAAGCAAGAAGAGACTCCATTCTTTGATAAGGTAGTGGAAAGGATTTAAGGCAAATGAACAGTGTCTCAATACTTTTAGGAAAGCTATAGAAAGTTGAGAACTAACTTAGTAAATTCCTAAATACAGAGAAGTAAGCATGTAAGATCTCAAGGACTTAAAAGAGGATTAAGCCATAGGGTCAATCATAATAGAGAATTAGAGGAAATGATTAAGGTATGTTAGATCCCCTCATCCTTTATGAAGTATAAGCAGGCTATGTTAAACCCATACGAAGTAAGAAAATACTTTTAAGTAAAGACAAGTAAAAGATAGAAAGAAAATCAAACAAATAAGAGATATGGTCACCTAACATAAGTAAAATGAAAGTATAAACAAAAGAGAAAGAATATAACAATTTTAGAGTCAATGACTTAGTATAGAAAAGAATAAAAGAATATAGAAAAGAATTAAAGAACATGTTATAATTATTGGTATGGATGTCTATGAAATATGAACTTATGCCCAGGCAAATATAGTTGGGCAGATGAGAACAGCCATGGGGTATTTCTCTTTCCCAATTGTTACCCGATATAAAGAAAACTTATAGAGGAGTAAGAGAAGAGTATTTTAGATTGTTAGGAGGCTTGTAATATACAGGCAATAGTGACTTGAGCTCGGTCATGATGTGCCTTTGTATTAGTGATCGATCTTGTGATTTGCTTGCTATGGTGGTTACATGATATTGTATCTAGCCAACTTAATAGTAATGTAACTTGAGTGCATAACAAATGATGTTATCAACCATAAAATGTGTCTTGATAACTGAAAAGTATCTAAATTAGTTAAGTTAAAAACTAAGTTAAAGAAGAAGAAGTTAGGGGATTCCTGAATTGCTTAGTACTTTGAGAAAAGGCTACTAGAAAGGAATCCTAGATATAAAATTATGTAAATTGAATTTACTTATGGCACTAAAGAGCTCAGATTAAAATAACAAGAATTAGTATGTTTATAAGCATAAGTCCCTTATGAAAGTTAAGTAACCAGGATAGAATGTTTAAGGAACTAATATATGATGTTTATTCAATAAGGTTAGCTAGACACATTATGATATGTGAGGCACTAAATGGTGAAAAAGGATGTATGTAACACCCGTACGTCCTAAAAGCCTGAACTAAGAGAAATTATAAAAGAAAGCCTCCTAAATTTAAGGATTAGAGGCCAAATGAAATTAGAAGAATAATCTAGACACCTAGAAATAAGAATATAAGCTAAGGATAGCTTGGAATTGGAGCCAAAATGTCCAAATGGAAAGGCACGAAGGGCAGTGACATTTTCGTAATTTTGTGTAACTTTTAGAAAACTCAAAGGAAAGATCTTCAGATGAAAATTTTAAGTTTTTTAGAGTTCTCAAAGGCCCTTAAAGTCATAGGAACCCTTAAAATAGCTTAAATCCCTCCAATGGGCTATTTCAACAAAGAGTGACCAAAACTTTGATCGAACAGTTCGAAATGAGTTCAAATCTAATTTGGATGAAATCAAAAGCATGTTATAAGTTAGAGGACCTAAATTTTATGATAGAAAAGATAGTTCTCAAAAAGGTGTTGAAATGAGGCTAAACAGAGAAACCATGATTTAAGGACTAAAATGAAAAGTGAAAAAAGTTGTAAAAGTAGACTTTTAACCTTCTCAAGCACTCCTCTTTTCTATCCAGCCTCATAATCGACTTCTACCAGATTCAAACAGAACCTAAGGTAGCTGAAGAAGGTGCACAAGAAGGGGGAGTGAAGGGAAGGAGAAATTGAGTGAAAATGGTAAGAATTTCAAGGATTTTCATGCTTTCTCATTCACCAATCTTCTTATGCTCTTTCTCCTCTCTTCTCCCATGGTTTTATTGATTTAATTGAGGTTATTCTATGGCTGGTACAACAAGTGGGAAGGAGAATTGGAAGGAGAGATTAGAAGCAATTGAAAGCCACTTGAACATGCTTGAAAACAAGGTAAGAAAACCCTTACTTTTGATGCTTCTTCTTGCTTGTTCCTTCATGGTGATGTCTGTCCAGCACTAGGCCTACTCAATAGGAAATGAATTCAAGTTAAGACAAGGTAGGAACAAGGGTTTTAGAGTGGGAAGATTAAGAATATGCAATAGGTTTCAAGGAGAAACTTTAGAAACCACGTTATGCCACCTAGGGATTTTAAAATGCATGCAAAATTCTAAAATTTTCCAAGGGCTGTATAACTTATGTAAGGGTAGGAATGAGCTTTTAAGACCTTTAGGAAGTTGCACAAGTGGCTAATTCCCTAAGAAAACAAACAAAACTCCATGGTTGCCTAACTTGCTCTATATTTCGGCCAAGAGAAAAAAGTAAAACCTAGGGAGAGGTTTAATTAATTCTAAGGCTAGGAAGGGACTAGATATGAGTAATAAATATCAAAGGAAGCATTGGTATGAATTTAGGAATCATGGTTTGTGAGATGGAGGTGTAAACTCTATTTTAAGATATAAAGACGCAACTTAAGTCTATGCTCCTTAAATTGAATTTGTGATGACTCTAAAGAGTTTAAATAGAGTTAAAAGGCTTAGATTAAATGAGAAATTGGAGCTAAGATCATAAATCCTAAGGGTTGCTTCATTGTTTCTTGTATGGAACCATAATGGTGTCTTAGAATAAAGTAGGCATGCATAAAGTTTGTATAAGGCTAGAGCTTGTTCCAATGATTGAATTATGTCTCATTTGATGTGTCTAAGCTAAGAGAATCAAGCTTCACCTAGTTGTATGTGTTTGGCTGAAAAGGAAAAGGAGTAACTAAAAGAAAAGGTTTGTTTTCTTTCTTCAAAGTAGTTTTCTAATCTTTCTCATATGCATTGCTTAGATGTTTGCTTGCCATTGAATGCTTTTGTGTATGTTTCAAGTATGAGACATGTTTTTATCCATTGAATACATGTTATGGTACCATTATGCTTATTGAAATGTGTTTATGAATGCAAAGTGGCTTGAATGGGTATGGTTATGCTAAAAGTCCCTTAGTATAGGTAAGGATGAACCAAAAGTCCTTAGGAATGGATGAGACAAGGCCAAAAGTCTCAAGATGAGTGAGACTAAGTCAAAAGTCCCTTCAAAGTGGGTGAGGAAAATCCAAAAGTCCTAAAGAAATTGGGTGAGGCTAGACCAATGCTCTTGAGAGCCTATATTTGACATGTATGAGTTCAAATGATAAGGAAAATTATTTATGTACGTTCATTAGTAGCTTATAAGGCATGCATGCATTCTTTGATATATAAATGCATCCCTTTTGTATGTTTGAAAGGGTAAAGAGCTATTAGAATTCTTTGAATCTCACTCTTTCCCCATATATGTCAACCATATCTAGGTGAGGCAAATGGACCAAGAAGTAAAGGCTATGCATCTTGAAGAGCAATACTTTCATAAAGAAATAAAAATTAGGAATTTTGATGTCAAATTTTGTTACCACATGATGTATATGAGATGTAACCATTTGAACATGTTTTAATATATGTAATATGGTGTATGTATCAATTTTGAAGTTAAATGAATGAATGTAGGAGTTTTGGACACCATAGAGCCTTGATGTCCACATATGTAAAAGCAACTAGGATGGTGGTTTTGAGATGCATGATAATTTGGACTATTTGAGATGCTTACATAGGCTGTATTTATGCTTTTGGATGTGCTTAAATGGTTGTAGAATGAGTAGGAGACTATTTGGTACCAATTTGACCCTTTTATAGTTTTAAAAATGATTTTGTGTATGAAATTTGGTATGAATATAGATCTCATCTAGAAATTTTCACAAAGCCAAAGAGTACCAAATTTGGAGCTCTATAGAATTTATTATGAATTTTCAAAGTTGGCCAAATTATACAAAATTGTCAAGGTTACTATTCATATGGTTAGTTTTCCTTCTTATGTTACTCGTGGGCCAAATGAGGTCCAATGCCTATAAAATTTTATAGTTATAAACTAGACATCTTAATCTTTCTATAACCACTAAGAGCACCTCATTTGGATTTGTATAGAGGGAGATATGATTTTCTAAAGTTAGAGTTCAGTTGTAGGATGTTGTACTGACCTGATGCACTATTCAATCAATTTTTTTGTAAGGCAAACCTTGTCGTTTTGACCTAGAGTTATTTTTAGTCATTAGTTCACATCCATAGCTTTCTAGAATATTATAGTTTATATGATTTCAATTTTTGTTGAATTAATTATGTTTTTTTAAATTTCATATCAAAATATGGAAAATCTTGAAAATTGCCATGTAAGATGCTATTTTGGTTTGTACAACTTGGACCTAAATTTGGTGCTTCAAATTGTGTTAGTTCTAGTTGATTAAGTGTATTATGGATGGAAGAAATTGTTGACAAGGCCAAAGGGTCCATATGAGTAATATTAAATTAGTTTGGTCTATGATATTGGTTAATTCTGCCTCTAAAATTGAAATTTTGATAAATATGAAACTTTTATGCCTTTTGCCTTATAGTATGGATGATGTCTTGAAATGGTGTGATAGTACAATGCTAGATACACTCTAGTGTAAGAAGTAATTAAGGCTAGAAATTTCTATATAAGAGTTATATCACAATGAATACTCATAAAGTGCCAGTATAGTTAAAATAAGTAAAGTGAAGTAAAGTAAGTTAGTAAGAGTAAAGAAAGAAAGTTATGATAAGGCTGGAAGTGGGAAATTAATGATCCCATAGGTAGTAATGAGTAAGTATTAAAATACTCCAGAGTATCATTATTGTGGGATGTTCAGAGACATGAGAATGCTTTATAGGACCCACATCTCACGGGCAGTGCCTAGAAGAGCACTAAAGGCGTAAGAGTTAGCCTTAAAGATTTTAAGTAATAATTTCAAAACTTAGTGAATATGAGTTTTATTTTATAGAGATAGTATCCTTAGGCCCTGAAATCTCCCAAAGATGGATCACAGTAGATCCTAACACAGTACAATAGGTGATAATGGACCCTAATAATGCTCAATAGGGATTACAGTAGACCTTAGGGTCACAATAGATCCCATGGTTGTAGTAGATCCCATAGAGCTATAACTTGGTGCTTCAAATTGTGTTAGTTCTAGTTGATTAAGTGTATTATGGATGGAAGAAATTGTTGACAAGGCCAAAGGGTCCATATGAGTAATATTAAATTAGTTTGGTCTATGATATTGGTTAATTCTGCCTCTAAAATTGAAATTTTGATAAATATGAAACTTTTATGCCTTTTGCCTTATAGTATGGATGATGTCTTGAAATGGTGTGATAGTACAATGCTAGATACACTCTAGTGTAAGAAGTAATTAAGGCTAGAAATTTCTATATAAGAGTTATATCACAATGAATACTCATAAAGTGCCAGTATAGTTAAAATAAGTAAAGTGAAGTAAAGTAAGTTAGTAAGAGTAAAGAAAGAAAGTTATGATAAGGCTGGAAGTGGGAAATTAATGATCCCATAGGTAGTAATGAGTAAGTATTAAAATACTCCAGAGTATCATTATTGTGGGATGTTCAGAGACATGAGAATGCTTTATAGGACCCACATCTCACGGGCAGTGCCTAGAAGAGCACTAAAGGCGTAAGAGTTAGCCTTAAAGATTTTAAGTAATAATTTCAAAACTTAGTGAATATGAGTTTTATTTTATAGAGATAGTATCCTTAGGCCCTGAAATCTCCCAAAGATGGATCACAGTAGATCCTAACACAGTACAATAGGTGATAATGGACCCTAATAATGCTCAATAGGGATTGCAGTAGACCTTAGGGTCACAATAGATCCCATGGTTGTAGTAGATCCCATAGAGCTATAAAGAGCCTAGAGTTACAAATGTAATAGTTCTTTTAGGAGATAATTGCATTTAGTTTCAAAGATATAAGATCTACCATGTCATACCTTATTTTATAACACTTTTCCTACTACAATTACTTCATATAAAACATAGAAGAGTCAACGGAAACCTGAACTGATAAAAATTTTTTATTTTAAACTTCCTCATATAATTTCACTATTCATTTAGTCATTCCACGAATTTTGTCCAATCTTGAAAATACATAATTAATTATAAAAAAATCGCATCTGGTTGGTTCAGGGCTCTACTTCAAGCTCTCTAAGCCCTTTACATGGGGAAGATACTTACTTAGGGGAGCACATATAAATTCATATAAAGTTGCCCCTACAACAAATTGGACAGTTTTACCCCTTATTGGTCATATTATTATTATTATTATTATTATTTTACCTTTATATAAGTACAAGCATTTTTTGCATCTTAGGCACGCTAGTCATACTCCTTTTACTTTAGGGTTAGGTATATACATGGCTTTCCATTTCATACCTGAGTACCTTACAGTGTCATAATATAACTCATACACGCAGTAATCTAAAATATTTAATTACATGACAAAATGTGGTGCATAAAAGTAAGGTCCTCGATTTATGTCTCCACATTCTTTGATCTTTCTTTGCTTGAACTCGGAACTAGCATGGGTTATATTTGGGGTGAGATTATGAAATCTCAGTAGTAGTAAACCAATCTCATTCATAAGCAAGCATGTAAGTATATAACATAATGCTAGTCAAGATGCCATATATAACATAGCAATACAAGGAATTTTATATAAGGCCAAGCACAATCTAAGCATACATGTCTTATCTTATAGCATAAATGACAACTTGATATAGCATAATACTCATCATTATACAAATATACAAGCTTAAGGAAAGAGAGAGGAAAACTACTACCTTAGCAAACTTTGCTCCTTAATCCTTAGGACTCGGTTTACTTGC
The DNA here is from genome assembly GCA_026724425.1 of Erythrophleum ivorense. NCBI lineage: Eukaryota > Viridiplantae > Streptophyta > Magnoliopsida > Fabales > Fabaceae > Erythrophleum > Erythrophleum ivorense. The sequence continues at coordinate 30,114,125 of JAIUCV010000008.1, forward strand.
TTTTAGAGCTCCCAAAATAACATCAAACCCTATAATCATAATGATAATTCATTATAATCAACACATAAACATTCACTTCTAAAGTAGAATGACCATTGGAATTGGAAAAATCTAACTCCTTCCCTTCCCATTCACTATGCCCGAATAGTATGCATTTCTTGGCCAAAATTAAGGAATTTTATCCCATGAGTTTTGGGGGCTTTCCCATAGGTATTCCTAGCTAAAAACACCCTATTGAATCTATTGGAATGGATAATATCATCAAATTCTATCCCCAACATCACGTTTTAGTCATCACATAATCTAGCTCCGTTTTAGGATCAAAAGTGCATTTCTTTGGTTCTAAAAATTCCATAGCCTTTTCCTTTATGTTTTAAGACTTGAAATTTGGTATACTGAATTTAAGACATCAAGAAAACACATAAAAATTTTGGGAAAATTCGGACAGCATCTCCCCATGATTTCTATTTTCCCAAAAATTATAATCTTTGTGTTTTTCAAAGCCCCAGCATATAACAACAATAACTAAGCTCATATGGCCTTCATGTTCAACATATAAACTTCATTTCAAGGCCTTCATATTCAACATATAAACTCCATTTCTAATGATTCATATGCTATCCAAAAATGACTCATAGCTAGGGTTTAACAAAACTAGCTTAAAGCATGTGATTTACAAGTATAAGATAGAGAAAACTTACTCTTTAAGCTTAATTCTTGCTTCCTTGGCTTTTTTCACACTAAAATCCTTTCTCTTCCCACTTAGAGAAACATTTCCCCTTGAATAAAAGATGAATATGTAGCTGCCCTTTGGAGGAAATGGTTAGAGGATGGAGAAGATAAAGAAATTTGGTGAAGAATGGTGGTAGTTTTGCTTGGTTTCACTTCTTCTTCCACTTTTTCTCCCTCTCTCTCTCTCTTCACGTTTTTCTCTCCTCCTCCCTTGTGTGTGGCATGAAAATGGTGGAATGGAGGTGAAGGAGATGAATTTGGATGAAGTTAAATGGTCATACTAAATTTGGACCCTTGGATCAACCTTTTCAAGATCAAATCATAACTTTCCATTCCTTTTTCTTTTGATTTTCTAATTTCATAACTAAATATCTTCTTCCAAAAATTTATGGCCACACACTTGGATACATTTTCTTAGCTCTTAAGTTATGAATAGTAACCATGGTTAATTTCTTAACTAACTATGGTCAACTTTTAACTCAACCATAGTTAGTTTCTAACTTAACCATGGTTAATTCTTTAAAATGACTAAAATCCTTTTCTTTTTCCCTTTTTATTTTATATTTATCTTTGGGTTTCATCTTCTCTAAAAACTTAATTATATCTTTTCTTCTCTTTTTGGGCCTTTAGAATTGGCTATTGGGCCTTACAATAGTCTAAAAATCGATGTCCGGGCCTGATTAAGGTTTTACGGTACAATACATACCTTTAGACTTTTTACAATTTATAATATTATTTCCTCTACTTTCCAGCTATACTGAGCTTCAAACATGGATCAAGGATCCTTAACCTCAATCATCATAAATTTCGGTGTCAATTGGATACCCAACTCTATAAATGTAATTTTCACCTTTCTGTATTATGATTGTGCTATAAAATTTTCATTTACTGCAATTCTGTCCCTGAAACTCCTTCAGGGTTTCTTAGCCCTTTAGCTATTTTTATTTCTATAGTTGTTACAACTTACTTTTTCTATTTTGCTCATGGCTACTTATCGGGATAACTAGATCCCATACTATATCTCGCTCGGCCATCCAGACAACTTGGCATTATTGGACCTGTCTCATCAAACTGAGTTTAACCGTGGGTCACGGATTTCTGAGATTGTGCTTAAAGCCATGAATAGAGGGTGAAACTAGGGTTCCTTGAACTTTTGAGCAATTTATACATTTTGCTCGGCATATAACTTTTCTTTGCATTTTGGTCCTTGGCTCCTTTATACTTGACTTCGGAGGCTCTTTGAGACCTTTTTCTTATCCTTTTTTTTTCATATATTTTAGTCCCAATTTTAAAGCACCTCTGGCCTTTACTCATCATTGTTTGCAATCTAGAATATTATTCTAATTTTATTAGACCTCAATTTACTCTATTTGGGGGACTTCCTTTTATATCCGGTGAATTTCATATGTTGACAGAGAAACCATATGTTACGTTTCTCCCGTTTCCTTACGTTTTCGTAGATTTTTAAAAAATTGGATGTTACATCCTAGGTTTAGCAAACTATTACATTATTAAGGTTTTTCTCAAGTAGTCAAGCCACTGACTATTCTCCTCTAATTGATGAGTGTTGTATGGATAAGGAAAGCAAGATAGTAACATTCCAAAGTTATAATTAGAACAACCACTGCCCAATATTAATTAGACTCGGCCAAGAGAAAGAAGACTCTTATACATTATAGTACTCTATTAGAAAAGGCAAGGTGTGTTTATATGTATCATGATAAGTGATAGCTTGTGCATCTAGCAATGGAGGCTATGAGAGACTAGCATCCCACATATGATTTAAAGTTAGGTCAGTGGCAGTTGCTCTTCAATGTTAGCTTCAGCAATGAGGCAGTACTTTCCACACCTAGAAGACATGATGAGGATGTGCATCTTAGAGAATAAAAGGACTAAGGTATGTATTGTTCTTGAGAGATTATGAGACATATAAAAGAAGTTAATATCCCAATATATGGTTATTAGTTAAGGCCTACTATGGGAGAAGGTATAAATATCTTAGAATAGGACGAGCTGGTGATTGTGAGTTAAAAGTGGACTCAATATCTAGATAAGATGGGAGAGACAGATGAGGCTTTTGACAGCTTAGAGTAAATAAGATAGAGATAAGCTTATTATAATAAAAAGTTGTCAAAGTTGAGATTGGAAACTAAAGATTTAGTATAGTATCTCTAATCATAGAGATTAGTCAATCCATAATGAGAAAAAGCTCGATCTTGAGTAAATTGAGTTTAAATTAGTATGATATAAAATGTTCCTATCTCCCTATTTTAGCCTATAATTGTGATGACTTTATGTTCTTAGTGTACGAGATAATAGTTATATAGATCTTTCACATATTAGATAACCTAAAAATGTACAATAATAAGATAGATTATATTGGATAGTAACACCAAAGAAAGGTCATAGCTAATAGGACCTAAAAGCAAGAGATAATAGAGATTCTTTAGTAAATATGGTCTAAGAAGGAATTATTCTCAAGAAAAACAACTAGAGAAATGAAATGAAAAGAGAAAAAACATATAGAGAGCCACCCTTATGATATGTCCCAAGAAATTATTAAAGTTACCCAAATTTTGAGGATGAAATTTTTATTTAAAGGGAGTGAAATATAATATGTAGTACTTTTATATTGGGTTAGACTCTAAAATAAGGTTATGAGAAGTGATGAGATGATATAAAAGCCCAGTTAGATAAGAAAAAAGACTCAAAAAAGGTTGAAAACAAATTTAAGGCAACCAAAAAGAATCATTGTAGTGTAACATGTAACAACCTTAACTCCTAATCACGTTAATTAAACATAATTATACTATTATTTAATAGTACTTAAGATCTAAGGCCAATAATAGTTTATTGGTGGGTGAAGATATGGGGGAAGTTTGAACCTTTTCTTTAACTATTAATATTCACCTTTCAAATAAACAAGAAGAATTACATTTATGGGAACTTTTAATTTCTCATTCAAGACTTTCATCTCATTCATAAATGATCCAATAGGGCATAAAACTCTTCTATATTTATTTACAAGTCATTTATTTAATAGCCAAAATGGGGGTTTAGGGACCTAGGCTATGACTTGGAAAGGCTTAGTTGTAGCCAAGTTGGCCTTTGGAACCTCTAAAGGCATTAGAATACACTCACGCCATAACTTAAAAGATCCATGCCGTAGCTTAGCATACTACTAGAACCAAAATGTACAAAATTTCCAATCCTCACTACGGCCCAAATTGCCCACACCACAGCGAGGTGCCCTTGGAACTCCCTATTCACAGACACCTAAGTCTCGTTGCCATGGCAAGATTGCATATTGGAACCTCGCCAAGCCATTTACCTAACTCTCATGCAATGAGACCCTCTTGCACGATAACGAGATTGCTCCTTGAGCAATCTCTGCCTAGTTTTCATGATTCACATCGTAGCTAGGGAACTTACACTGTAACACTCTTCACTTTTATTATCCCCTAAACTTAGTTTGATTATGACTCAAGGATGTTTTGGCTACAACTTGGAGTACCTGTAATCCTAAACTCTTTGATGCTCATCCCAATTATTCAACACTCCTCTAATTGTCTTCTAGGGTCTTTCTATGCTTAAAATGCATGATTTTAATAGCATAAAATCTCCTACATGCCTCAACTTACTAACTCTCATCATTCTAGGACTTAAGGATTGACTAAACCAATCAATCTTATTATATATAAGCAATTCATCAATTGTGATAGTAGAGGGGTATCTAGAGCCACTAGTAATAATATCAAAATATGCAATTCCCTACTAACTGACCTCAGACCACTTTGGATAAGTTTCAATAGACTAAATAAACTACTTCCTAACCTCAAATTACTAAAGTATCCTCAAGTATAAAATATCGCTATGACATACCACAAATTTACACACAAGGCATGAATAATGACAAGAACCTTCATACATTAGAATTTTAGGTTAAACATTCATATAATAGCATAATCCTCAATAATAGATTAAGCATTCAAACTTTATATGTTCACAACAATCCATGTTAGATCTGCATTAGATAAATACATCAGATTCTATGTAATTTAACGTCTAACTTCCAAATTGTTACATTCCTAGTTACAAAACATCAAAATGCCTACACTTGGCAAAAATGAATGCATCATGATGCTATACAAATTTGATTACAAAAAGAATAGCATCTACACTAAGTTAAAATTATCCAAGTGCAAAAACCTTATACAAGGCCTAAATTTAGAAGGTCATCCACTTGCTTCCCCTTTTCTTTAGGTAAAGAACCTTCACCTAAAATTGTTAACCCATAAAATGAGGTGAGATGCAAATCTCAGTAACCAAAGGGAAATTCCATACATACATGTAAAATAATCAACATAAATGTCATTTATATAGAAAATTACTAAAAGAATCAATATAATCAACAAATGAACTTATTGGACTACCAGTGACTACTATCACATACTAGCAATTGCATATAACATGTTGATGGCTAAAAGTAGAGGGAAAGGCCCATTTATGGTGCCAACTCCCTATTGAGCATACTCACGACTTAATACATTCAATTGAGTCTAATCCTAACTCAGTACACGATTACTATAATAATCGATTTTTTAACTGAACTGGGACCAGTATGTAAAAAAGACAATTACATTTAAGAAATCATATCATATAAAATTTATGTTGAAGGACCTTAAAAATTGAAATTACCATTAAGGACCATCATTATTATTAGGTTTTAGGGGATTAACTACCAGTTTAAGGGGATTCACTATTGGGTATAAGAAAGTACTGAACTTTTTTACACCCAGTAGTAAGTCTCATAAAAATAATAGTAAATTCCCTAAAATCTGATGGTAACAATGGTTCTTGAAAATAATTTTGATTTTTAAGGTCGTTTATTATAAATTTTATATGATATGGGTCCTTGATGTAATTTTTCCTAAATAAAAGAGGACCCTAAAGTAAATGAAATTAAGGCCAAATAAGGGTAAAATATTAATCAACATATCAAGAAACGGGGTTAAGAAAGCATACACAAAAAGAAAATAAAGCTAAAATAGTGAAATGAGAAAATTTTAAGAAACCCAAGGAAAAGTGTTATTAAGCCTAAAATTAAGCTTACCTAGGTTTAAGAGGTCTTGAAAACCATAGAGATAGTTAGAATCAGTTCAGACCCTTCTAATGTGTCAGAAGTGTAAAACAATACCGAGACTTTAGGCAGACCTATTTTTCACCATTTTAAGCCATCTAAATTCCAAAAATAATGTTTTTATGTGAAAGAGCACCCAAAAATTTGTAGGGAGCAATTAGATTAAAAAAAAAAGCTTGAAAAACAAGTTTAAATGGAGTGTATGTGAGAGTAAGGGCAAAATTGTCATTTAGAAAAATTATAAAATGAACCTTCTTCAGTAAGATACACCTCACCATCTTCTCTAACCTTACAATTTTAGATTTTGAGCTCTTCCATGGCATCACACATAAGGAAGGAGAGAGAGAAAGAATAAGCCTCCGTTTAGGTAAGTAAATGACTCCGTTTCACCTCGTGCTAATTGGGAAAGTTGTTTCTCTATCTAAGATCTTTCTAATGGTTGTTTTCTTCTCTTGAAAACTTGAAGATTCAAATTTGACCCAATCCAAAAAGAATCTCTTTGAACCAATCGATAGAAATTAAACTACGTGGAGAGTACCTCACATTGAGGTAAGATTTCACCTAAAATAATTGCAAATCCTTGTTTTTCTAGACCATGATAGCTTCGGCCAAGAGAGAGAAAGTGAGGAGGAGAGTTTTTCTTCATGAATTATTGATGGAACCAAGGGTTTTAGCATGCAAGGATTCCATATCTAAAATTAGTTTTCCTTGAATCCTAAAAGGACACATTTTAGACCATGTTATGTAATGGTATGGCCTAGGCTACTTCAATGGCTAACCATGTCATCTTTCATTCCTAATTAGTATATTTAGATGTTTTATGATGCAAGGAACAAGAATTTAAGCTTAGAATTGATTGAAAATTTGAAATTCTCAAGTTAAGGTTTTATAGAACCTAATTTGGCCACAGATGAGTTCAAGGGGTTAGGAAGTTGTTCAATGGATTCTTGGGCTATGGATAGTCTTAAAATGATATAAGAATAACAATGGAAGTATTAGATTGAATTTAAAAGCTAGATTTTGAAAGTTGAAAATTTAGAAGTCAAGTAAGAACAAAATGGAGCTAATTGATGTTAAGTGTATGTAAACAAGCTTGTGATGCTTCTAATCAATCCTAATGTAGTTATATATAATATACATAGCAAGATTTTGAATTCTAGAAGTTAAATTTTTGAAGTTACCCATTGAGGCTTAAGGTTCCATAATGAGTTCCATTACATAGAATAGTGAAAATTCTAAATAAATAGTGCCAATGACCAAATAAATAGTAATTGTGGAATTTGTAGCTTAAATTATGAATTCTAGAAGTATAAGTCAGCTTAGGAATTAAGCTTAGTGAAATTCCTAACCTAAAGCCTAATTGATGAACCAATTATGGGAAGCTAAAATCGAAAAGGGATTTCATACATTTAGGCCCTTGAATATGGCAAAATTTAAGCACTTTAGATGGTTAAATTGCCATCCAATAAACATGCATTTTTTTTAAAGTGTGTAAACAAGGAATTTTAAGTGCACTTAAGTGGCCTAAAGTATAGATAAAAAATCATAGAGACTTAAGAGAAGTAGGTTTGAGTTCTAAATTTGAATGATATCTTTATGTGATATTTTAGGACAAGCTAGTAAGGTTCCATATCATTATAAGTGTAGAACCGAGAAAGGAAAGGAAACGGAGTTAGAGACAAAAAAGGAAATTTAGAGATTTATTTGGGTTCTATCACCTATATAAGGTAGCTTACTCTTCCTTATCTAGTTGTATGTGACTTGTTTAAGTTTGATATGCATTGTATTGTATTGGTTGTTTTATGACATTATATGCTAAATTGCTTTGCATTAGTGATATGTCATATTTTGTATGTTATGTTTAATGAGTTAAGGTTATGAGATAAAAAGGGGCAATGGAAATGAACGTAGTAGTTCTCTCAAGCCCAAGAGAAAATTCTAAGATAAGTTGAAATTCATGGCTATAATAGAGTATGTAGTAAACATGTAAAGCAATTATATTAGTTTTCCACGACCATGCATAATTGCATTATTCTTGCTTAACTGTCTTATGCTTATTTTGGGTGATTAAAGTATAGCTACTAAGATTGTCCTAAATCTCACCCCCATCTCTATTTTCCTACTAACTAGTGCCAAGTGGAAGTTGTCATACCTTATATTTCTGTTATTATACTCTTCCATTTAGGACAATTGGCGCACATTCATAAGACAAAGGTAAGAAAAAATATGAAAATAATACACTTTTATTGAATTACGTTAGGATAAAATTTTTCAATTCGCGTTATGTGGGCCCCATGGATTATCCAACAACATTCTCTAGTCATTTATCACTTATACAACTCATACATAACTCAAAATGTCACACAATCCATGGACTTTAAGGTAAAAACCCCGGATTTTCACTCCATCTCGCGGTCAACATAAGGCAGATTTCAGAGGCAACTTTATCATACAAACCATAGCTTTGGGGAAAGCTTTGGGTGTCAACATTACAATAAAAAGAAGTCCCAGCCATGAAAATCCCATTTGGACCATGTTTGACAACAGAAAAAATAGGAAGGTCTGGCTACCTTCTAATACTGATACAGATTATTGATATAAATTTGGAAATTCATAATTATTTTAAAAAAAATCCAATCCATACATGTACCAATTTGGAAAGCTACAAATGTTAACTAAAGAGAAAAAATAATTCCAGACCAATCCAAATGCATTCAGACCCAGAAATTCAATCAAATAGTACCACGGGTTTAGCTGTGCACCTGGTACTGGACAACAATTTCAAAAATTAATATCTCCCTCCTAGACATCCAAATGAGGTTCTTCTAAGTGAAAAATTCACTAGGAAGGTCTAGTTTCTCCTTGTAAAATTTTGTGACAATTGGACATTATTTGCCCCATGAATGATGGAAAACAAATTTTAGACTATATGAACAGTACACTGACCAAAACCATAATTTTTGCAAACTTTAAAAATTTTCCAAATATTCTATAGACCTCCAAATAATACCTACTTTAGCTTCCCAAAAATATCTCAACAAGTTCTAGATGCATGCCAAATTTTAGACTAAGAAGAGCTTGGATAGAAAGTGATATAACTCATTCAATTGGTCAATTTTGCTTCATGTAAGGGGTCAACTTTGTCCGAATGGCCTCTCCAATAGTTTGGCTCCTCTTGAGTAAGTTCAAAAGCACAATTATAACTTGTGTGGCCTACCCAAGTGGTTTCAAATCTCATGCATCTTAATTTTGCCATCCCACATCTATTAATGCACTACACACATAAACCATTTAAGAAGCCAAATTCCACATTTGCATTGATTTAATGTCACACATGGGCTACATAACATTTATACATCATATTACACTTGTTCATTGTCTTACATAACAAAAATAACATGTACAAGTTCATTTTGATATTTATACATAAAAAGAACAACAAAATATTCTAATTGTAACTCTTCAAGGCTCTTGGCTTGCTTTCTTTGTATCTTGGGAGCCACCTAGACATATCAAGATGGAAGGGGGAATAGGAGTGAGATTCCTTGAATTTCAATAGCTCACACACCCATTCACACATACATTCAAGGCATATACACATCAAAACATATGTATGGAAGGTTTGGCAACCATAAAATATGCAAAGTCACAATTTCTATGCCACTTATTCACATTCAAGCCAAGAACATGTTCTAAGGACTTTTTGTTTTGCCTCACCCCATTTCTAGGAATTTTGGATTTTCCTCACTCTTGGCTAGGGAATTTTGACTTGGCCTTACCTTTCCAAGAGACTTTTAGCCTTATCTCACTTATACCATGAGACTTTTGGCACTTCCTCACCCACATTAAGAGACTTTTGGCATCACCTCACCCTTATGAACCATTTCCACAATCAAGACCATTCAAGGGAACACATTGGTACTAATGTAATGTGAAGGCATCAAGTGGCATGTCATCAAGTCATAAGAACACACACAATCATACAATAACATACATATGCACACAAGAATGTAAAGAGAATGTGGAGAGCTACCTTGGATTTATGCAAGCTTTTCTTGATCCTTTTCCTTCCCTTTTTTGGTCCCACAAGCACACCTAGATGGATGTATATTCTCTTGTCCTAGATATTGTAACAACCGGTCCTCTGTAAATGAAAGAAAACGTGAGAAACGTAATGTATGATTTCTTCGTCCATGAACAAAATTCACTAGATACAAAAGGAAGTCCCTCGAAATGATGTAGTTAAGGTCTAAAAAAATTTAGAAAGTATTCTAAACTCCTAAAAATGAGAATCCCAAGCTTAGACGAAAAGAAAAACAGAGTTAGAATGAAGAAACAATTTCTTACAAAAGGCTTACAAAACGTAATGGCATTTTAATAATTTTGAGCAAATTTTGGAATTCACATAGGAGGACTTTTTAAATGAAAGTTTTAAGTTCTCTTGGGTTCTCAGAGGCCCTAAAAACCATGGGAATCTCCGGGACAATTAAATCTCCTCCGGTGGACGTTTTCGAATGTCAGTATACCCAAACTTTAACAGATTCATTCGGGAAGGTTTTAGCTCCGATTTGAGTGATTCCAAAGGCATTTTACTAAATTAGGAACCCATATTTTATAATAAAAAAGATGGTTCTAAAAAAGGAGCTAAAATGAAGGAGAAACAAAAATGCCAAGAACGAAGGCCAAAATAGGAGTTTTTGAAAAAATGATTCTTCCTCCCTTATAAATAGGTGGTGCCTCACACTCTCCCTCATTTAGCTTCAGATTATTTTGCCCCAAATCAAAAGAAGAACCCTAGGAGAGTGGCACACCAAGGGAAGAAGAAAAGGGAGAGAAAATCCAAGCTTAAGGTATGTTTCCATGGTAGTTTTTCATGCTTTTCTTCATCCACACCCCTCTCCTCCCTTCTCCTTTGTTTCCTTTGATTAAAATGGAGTTTATAAATCTGATTCAAGGTAGAAATTCAAGGGAAAATTCGGATTTAAAGAGAGGAGCTCAAAGAACACAAGATTCAAGTGAGAAAAAGCAAGAAAATAAGGTAATTTATCTTCTTATAGTTGTCATCTTTGGTTCCCTTCTCTACCATTTCGCCCCACTTGAGAAAACCCTAGGAGGAGATGATTTTTAGGTAGAACCAAGCATGAATCTAAGGAAAAAGGGTGTGGAGATTAAGAATATGCAAAGGGAATTATCAAAAAACTATTAAATTTCAAGATCCAAATTATAGGGTTTTGTGTGCACCTTCTAAAATCTGATTTCATATGGTAATTCCTAGGCCTAATTAAGGGTTGAAATGAGCTCCTAAGATCCCTAAGATGCTCCCCACATGCTTCCTCCTTCAAGAAAATAAAGAAATCTCCATGAAGGCTAACAAAGCCCTATGTCTCGATCAAAGGGGGTTCTTATAGCTAGGGAAAGTTTTAAATCTCTCTAAGGCCATTCTTAAGTCATATATGATGAATGAAAATGAGGGGAGGCCTTGAAAAAAATTTAAAACTCATAGAAAGTGATTTGGTGCTTTAGGTTCCATATTATGACCTAAAAAAGCAACATGTTGTTAAGCTCTTTGTTTTAATTGTGTGATGACTCCAAGAGGCTTAAAAGGAGTCATGTAACACCCCAAAATTAATTAAGGTGTTAATCATGGTTTTAAATTAATTAAGAATAATTAATATGGATTTGGAAAGATAAATTATTAATATGGGTTTGAGATTTAATTAGGAGAAAAATTTCATTTATGCCCAAATTAATGTAGGAGAGCATGATAAGAGGCTAATGGAGGCCCAGTAGCCTAAGTGCAAGCCCAATTTAATTCTATGTGATAGAGGCCCAAGATCCATCTTGTATAGGCTCTTATAATTGACCCAATAACCCTTGTACAGACCCAAAACCTTTAAGCTCTTAAAACTTGTTCTGGCCCAATGGAATTGCAGCAGCCCAATGCATAAGAGCTGGCCCAATAAAGCTAAAATCTGAAGCCTAAATGGAGTTGGACCTTAGAGCAACCCATGACCCACATTTAACCGAACTAAAACCTAACTTAAACCCTAAAAACTAACCTAGCCACCCCCATTTTCCATAACACACAAAACATAAAAAGAAATTCGGAGCTTGGAAGGGAGGCTAGGGTTTTGGGCAAGAATTCCACCATTTCTCCTCTCTAAGCTTAAAATCAGCTAAGGTACTTATTATATATCTTAATTCTCTTCTCTTCCTCTTCAATTTGGCCTGATTAGTTTTTCATTTGGAGCATTTTTACCATACCCAAATTCTAAAATATGGTTGTTTGGTATTTTCTTAGTGGAAATTCGTAGGTTGAGGCTAGGGCTGACATTAGGTAAGTGTAAACTATCCATTCTAGTGTATTTTTTTGCTGGTTTAAGACCCCCATAGTTGATGTATTGTATGGGTATTAATTATGTATGAATTTACTTAGGAATTTGGGTGATATATTGAAGTTTCTGATAAAGGACATACTCAATCCGAATTTGGGGATTTATGGTGGCTGGGTAAGTATTCTTTAGGTAGTTATTAGCATTTAAATTCTTTGGGTACTTGTTGCTACTGTAAATGATAAATTAAAGTAGTAATTCTTTGATGCTATGGTTATAGGGAGATATTTGTTCCATTGATGGCTGTTGCAAATTGTCTACAAGTGAGGTAACCAGGTTCATATTAATTCCATGCATATGTCTATTTTAACTTCATATTTGCTGTACATGAATGATTTGAAATGTTAAATGAATTGGTTGGCTATCTATTGTATTGTGTTGGACCTTGTGAGTCCATGGTGGAGCTGTGGTGCGGCTGCCACCTGTACATATGCTTCAATTGGGCACCGGGTTATAATCAAACCTAGATGCACTGAGCCTTGGTTGTGCTCAATAGGGAGTAGGTGCCGTGGATGGGCCTTTCCCAGTGTTAATGGCCTTTAACATGTGAAAATATGATTGCTAGTATGGTATAGTAATCATGATAGCCTAATTATTTCATTTATTAATATGACTGGTATGTTTTCTGATGTTTAAATGAAACCATGCATATATGTTGATTAAATTAGAATATATGATGGAATTTGCCTTGGTTACTGAGATTTTCATCTCACCTTATTTTATGGGATTAATATTTCAGGTGAAGGTCCTTTGGGTATGGATAAGGGAAAGCAAGTGGATGAAAATCCATGAGCTCTAGCCATGTGTGGAGGAAGCTACACTTAGGCTAATCTAAGTAGAGTAGATGCAATATTGTTATTAGTTTACAAAGCATCATCATGTAATCATATTGCCAAGTGTAGGTATTTATATTTTGCTTGGTTGAAATGTAACCATTAAGGAGTTAAGTCACATTATAGTTGGATATTGGTGTATGAACTTATAGTATCTGATATATAGCCTTATTGAATTTGTGATATGGTTTACAATTTGGGAATTGTAATTATGTGATGCATTAGATGTTGATATAAACTATTGATGTGTGAAATCTCTAACAAAATGTATATAGAATGTTAAATGATGATAGCTCATAAATTCTGGCTATTATTACTCTATAGATTTGCTGATATGGGGAGGTAGGAGGAATGGAAATTAACATTCAAGTTTTGAATTGGTAATGGCAGGATAGTTGGGCAAATAGGGTAGATAAATACCATTAGAGTCATATAAAATGAGAGAAAGTGGTCCTAGAGTGTTCCTAAGATGGGAATTGGAGTGTAGGGGATGAAATTTGGGAGAGTTAGTTACAGAAGGGAGTTATGCCGCGACTAAGAAGGCTTTGCCATGGCCAAATAAGCGACAGAAGCAAGGGGCACTGCTGCATGAGTAATCTCACCGCAGCACAAGTGAATAAAATTTTCTTGGAGAGTAATAGTGGTGAGGAACGCCACGACTTAAGGAATCTTGCCGTGGCACAGAGTGAAAAAATTGCGCAAGAGGGTAACAGAATGAAACCTCGTTGCAACGCAACATGTACTACCACGACGCTAGTTGAGGGAACAAAGTAAGAAGTGTACAGTAGCAAATCTCACTATAGCGCAAGGGTGTTCCATCGAGGCGAGGATCGTAGGATTTAGAATAATAGCTCCATAGGGCATTTCTGCCGTGGCCCCATGTAGGCTGGCCGCAATGATGGTCTAACTCACCGCAGTAAAATTCGTGAAAATTGCCTAACGATTCCAATACCTAACTTAGCTGCAGCGCGAATGGTCTAGGTCGCTACGTAAGACCCCAAACTCCTACCTTTAGCCTAGAAAACCTAGTTTCTTCAATGGTAATGCTAGGAAATGATATAAGAATACTTGTGAGAGGTTTTTGTGTGTTGAAACTGATGAATGGATGAATCATAAACCCCTTATGGTAGTATGATTTCTCTTATGCATTTTTGTTTTCTTTGTGGTTGTTTAGTGATGACCCTAATATCAAGGTTCAAATTTCCCTATATTTTCATAATGTAATAAACTGTAACAACTCCAAACCTTGATCATTAATTATTAGTTGCATATTTAACTATAATTGCCATGTTTAGAAGGTAGGGTTGTCACAGTTGGTATCAGAGCAATGGTTCAGGCAAATGTGTTTGATTTATAACTTTGTGGTTAGAAAACTTGGCAATCATGATGCATACATGATAGGACTATGAGCATTGTAACTTGGTGATAACCCTTATACATATAATACCTACCATAAGTGGAGTTGTGTTTGTTTGCCTTGGGATGTAGCTTAATAAGGGATGCTTGTGGTTGTGCTTGTAGCATTGTAGGGCTAGATGGCTACACATAGAGAAACAATTGAGATGCTAAGAGAGATGCAAGAGGCCATGGCTACAATGGCCAACCGAATGAGAGAACAAGCTGAGGCCCATGAAACTATAGCTAGGGCAATGACTGACCGGCTTCAAGAGCAAGTTGAGACTCATGCAGCGATTATGCAAATGCTGAAATAGCTACATGAAAACATGAATAAGTAGAATCAGGAAGTGCCGATGGAAAATTGTGTAGGGGCTGGTCATAACCTTGGTATGGGACACCAAGGGGAGGATAGTGACCTCTCTATTACATTGGCCAAATTTAGAAAAGCTAATCCTCCATCGTTCTTGGGGGAGTTAGACACTAGAAAGCTAAGAGATGGTTGATGCAACTGGAGAAAATCTTTGAGGTTATGACCTGTACCATAGAACAAAAGGCAAAGTTGGCCATCTATAAGTTGGAGGGTGAGGTTGAGCATTGGTGGAGGAATGCCTCCAGATTGTTGATTGCAAGGGAGAAGATACCCTTGACTTGGGAAAGTTTTCAAATGGCTTTTGAGAGCAAATGTAACACCCCATAATTAATTAAGGTGTTAATCACAGATTAGATTAATTAGGAATAATTAATATAGGATAATTAGGCAAGTTAAATATATGGAGATTTTAGAAAGGTAAATTTATTAATATAGGTTTGAGATTTAATTGGGAGAAAAATTTCATCTAGGCCCAAATTAATGTAGGAGGCCATGATAAAAGGCAAATGGAGGCCCAATAAGCTAGGTGCAGACCCAACTTGATCCAATGTGATAGAGGCCTAATACCCACCATGTATAGGCTCTTATAATTAGCCCAATAACCTTTGTGCAAACCCAAAACCTTTGGGCTCTTAAAACTTAGTCTGGCCCAATTGAATTTCAAAAACCCAACACCTTGAAACTAGCCCAACAACTTAAAATATGAACCCTAAATGGAGATGGACCTTGGAGCAACCCATGACCCATTTTTGACCCAACTTAAACCCAATTAAAACCCTAATACATCAGCCTCTTCCTCACACTTGTTGAAACACAAAACACATCTCAAAATTCAGAGATTGAGAAGGAAGCAAAGGTTGGGTGCAAGAATTCTGCATTTTCTCACATTTAGAGCAAGATTTAGCTAAGGTAATAGTTATACAACTTAATCCCCTCATCTTTCTCTTTAATTTGGTCTAATTATTTTTCATTTGGAGTATTTTCACCCTACCCAAAATCTGAAATATGGGAATTTGGGGATTTTCTTGGTGAAATTCGTAGGTTGAGGTTAGGGCTGACCTTGGGTGAGTTTAACCCCTCCATTTTGATGCTTCATTTGTAAATTTGAGACCCCCATAGCTGATTTATAAAATGGGTATTAATTTGTACGAATTTACTTAGGATTTTGGGTGGAATATTAAGTTTTTTGGTGAAGAACACTCTAATCCAAATTTGGGATTTGTGATGGCTATTGCAAATTTGTCTACAAGTGAGGTAACTGGGGTTTATATTAATTCCATGTATATATCTGATTTAATTTCATATGTGGCTGTATATGGATGATTTGAAATGTTGAATGAATTGGTTGGCTATCTATTGAATTATGATTTGTGATTGGACCTTGTGAGTCCATGGTAGAGTTGTGGTGCGGCTGCCACCCATGCATGTGCTTTGATTGAGCATCGGATTATGATCAAGCCCCAGATGCATAGAGCCCTGGTTGTGCTCAATAAGGAGTAGGTGCTGTGGACGGGCCTCTCTTGGTGTTAATGGCCTTTAACATGTGATAATATGATTGCTAGTATGGGATAGTAATCATGATAGCCTAATTGTTTCATTTGCTAATATGATGGATATGATTTTGATGTTGATTTTGATTTATGCATATATGCTAATTAAACTGGATATATGATGGAATTGCTTTGGTTACTGAGATTTATATCTCACCCCATTTCATGGGATTAACATTTCAGGTGAAGGTTCTTCGGGTAAAGATAAAAGGAAGCAAGTGGATGAAAATCCATGAGCTCCAACATATGGGAGAAGGCTACACTTAGGCTGGCCTATTTAATAGAGATGCAATTTTGTTGTTAGTTTACATAGAATCATCATGTATTCATGTTGCCAAGTGTAGGCGTTCATATTTTGTTTCATGGAAATGTAACCGTTAAGGATTTAAGTCTCATTATAGTTGAATATTAATGTATGAACTTATAGTATCATATATGTAGTTTTGTTGAAATTGTGATATGGATTACTATATGGGAATTGTAGTCATACGATGCCTTGGATGTGGACATAAGCTATTGTTGAATGGAATCTTTATGGAATGTGCATGGGTTGTTAATTGCTACTAATGCATGTGTTCTTACTGTCATATATTCATGAATTTGCTGATATGAGCTAGTTGGGCAAGTAGGAAGTAGTTAAGTTTTACAATGGTAATGGACGAATTGATTGGTAAATAGGGTAGATAAACACCATTAGAATCACATAAAATAAGGGAAGGTGGACCTGGAGTGTTTCTAAGATGAGATTTGGAGTGTAGGGGGCAAAATTTAGGTAATATAGTGACAGGAGGGAGTCTCGCCGCGGCTAAAAAGGCTTCATCGTGGCCAAATAAGAGACAGAGTCGAAGGGCACCGCGGCATAACTAATCTCGCCGTGGCACAAAGATGGAAAACTGACCTGGGGAGTGATAGTGGCGAGGAGCGCCAAGGCTTGATACATCTCGCCACAGCGCAAAGTGAAAAAAAATCGCCCAGAAGGGTGACAGAATAGGAACTCAGCGTGGCATAATAGGTCCTGCCATGGCGCGAGTCGAGGAAATAAAAAAGGGTTGGACAGAAGCAAAACTCGCCGCGGTGCAAATATATTACCCTGAGGCGAGAATCATGGGAGTTGAGAACAGTAGTTCTAGGAGGCATTTCTATTGCGGCGCCACATAGGTTGGCCATGGCTATTGCCGCGGCGAGATTTGTGAAATTTGTCTAGTGATTCTAGAGAGCAACTTGGCCACGGCGGGGAAGGTATAGGCCGTAGCGCAAGTCCCCAACCTACTTCTTTTAACCTAGAAACCCCAATTTCTTCAACGGTAATGGTAAGAGATGATATAGGAACACTTGTGGAAGGTTATTGGGTATTGAAACTAATGGACGGTTAAATTATAAACCCCTTATGGTAGTAGGACTTCTTTTATGCAAATTTTGTTTGTTGAGGTGGTATGGTGATAACCCTAACATCAAGGTTCAAAATTTTCTCATATTTTTACAATGTGATAAATTGTAACCACTCAAACCTTGATGATTAATTATTAATCGTATATTTAATCATAATTACAATGATTAGAAGGGAGGGTTGTCACAGTTGGTATCAGAGCCATAGTTCAGGCAAATATGTTTAATTTACTGCTTTGTGGTTAGAAAACTTGGCAATCATGATGCATGCATGATAGGAATAGGAACATTATGACCTAATGATAATCCTCATACTTATATATACCTGCCATAGGTGGAGTTGTGTTTTATTGCCTTGGACTATGGTTAATGGGAAATGCTTATGGTTGTGCTTGTGGCATTGCAGAACTAGATGACTACTCGTAGAGAAACAACTGAGATGTTAAGAGAGATGCAAGAGGCCATGGCTACAATGGCCAACTGAATAAGAGAACAAGCTTAGGCCCATGAGACCACGGTTAGGGCAATGACTGATCAGCTTCAAGAGCAAGCCGAGGCTCATGCAGTAACTGTGCAAGTGCTGCAACAGCTACATGAAAGTATGAATAAGCGGAATGAGGAGGTGCCAATGGAGAACCGTATGGGAGCTGGTCATAACCCTGGTGTGGGACACCAAGGGGAGGATAGTGACCTCTCTATTGCATTAGCCAAATTCAGAAAAGCTGATCCTCCATCATTCTTGGGGGAGTTAGATACTGAGAAAGCCGAGAGATGGTTGATGTAACTGGAGAAAATTTTTGAGGTTATGACCTGCACTATAGAACAAAAGACAACGTTGGCCATCTACAAGTTAGAGGGTGAGGTTGAAATTAGTGGAGGAATGCCTCTAGATTGTTGGTTGCAAGAGAGATACCCTTGACCTAGGAAAGTTTTCAAATGGCTTTTGAGAGCAAATATTGCCTACCATCAGTAAGGGCAGACAAGGAAGTCGAGTTTAACTTCCTTGAGTAAGAAGACATGAATGTAGACCAATATACAGCTAAATTCATCCAATTGTCTCTCTTCTCCTCTTACTTAAAGCGCTTTAATGATCATGAAAGGCTGAAAAGTTTGAAAGAGGCTTAAGGTCGGAGATTAAGGATAAGATTGTACCTCTACAGATCCGCAATTTTGATGAATTGGTGGAGAAGTATAGAGTGATGGAAAGGGCTATGATGGAGAGTGAGGCCAAGCAGAAGAAGACCTTAGAAGGTAAACATGATCGAAGCATGGAGCCCTTTAGGGGCGGAAGCAAGAAAGGAGCCAATAGTGGAAGTGGCTCTTAGGGAAGGAGACCACCCCCAAGGAATATCCCTCAAAGAAGAAGTATGGGACCACCAAGGAGTGCAATGAGTGCCCCACTTGCTTGTGCCAAGTGTGGGAAGAACCATGGGAATGGGCCATGCCCAGTGTGCTATAATTGTGGGAAGCCTGGACACTATGTGCGAACTTGCACGGTGTCACGGAGTCGACCTCATCAGTTAAGCCACCTATCCAAGGAAGGGTGTTTGCACTTACGCAGCAAGAGGCTAGTAGATCCCTTAGTCTGATCCGAGGTACTTTACTTGTCCATAATCATGTCGTAGATGCATTGTTTGATTCGGGTGCAACCCACTCCATCATCTCATATGACTGTGTTAAGCATCTAGGCTTTAAAATTAGCCTGTTGCCATTTGAATTATCTGTGTCCACCCCTACTGGATATTCTATGATTACATTTGGTGTATGCTTAAATTGTACTATACAATTGGATAGCCGTTGTACTACCCTTGACTTGATTTGCATCTCTTTGTGTGACTTTGATGTAATCATTGGTATGGACTGGTTGTCGGCTAATAATGTGATACTTGATTGTAACCGTAAGACTATTTCTTTACCTGCAATTATACCTGAAACTGGTCCTATGACTGAGCTTACTTGTGTGTCTGCCACCCAAGTCCAGAGGTGCCTTAGGCGTGGTTGCCAAGGGTTCCTAGTATTCTTTTCATTACATGTTGAGGTTAATGATGGGTTGGAGGATATACCTGTGATTAGGGAGTTCCCTGATGTTTTTCCTAAGGAGTTTAATGGACTACCTCCAGAGAGAGAGCTAGAATTTTCTGTTGATTTAGTACCCAATACGGGTCCGATCTCTAAGGCTCTATATAGAATGGCGCCTGCTGAGTTGGTTGAGTTGAAGAGTCAACTAGAAGAGTTACTTGAAAAAGGGTTTATTAGGCCAAGTGTGTCTCTATGGGGAGCACCAGTATTGTTTGTCAAGAAGAAAGATGGTAGTCTTAGGCTTTGCATTGACTATAGGCAATTGAGCTAAGCAACTATCAAGAATAAATACCCTTTGCCTAGAATAGATGACTTACTTGACCAATTAGTTGGAGCATCGGTCTTTTCAAAGATTGACCTTAGATCGGGATATCACCAACTTAGAGTCAAGGCTGAGGATGTACCTAAAATTGCCTTTAGGACTCGATATGGCCATTATGAATTTCTAGTTATGCCTTTTGGGTTAACCAATGCTCCTGCCATTTTCATGGATTACATGAATAGGATTTTTAGGCCTTATCTTGACCGGTTTGTGGTAGTATTCATTGATGACATTCTTGTCTACTCTAAAAGTAGTGAGGAGCATGAAGAGCATTTTAGGATAGTTTTTCAAACCTTGAGAGAGCATCAGTTATATGCTAAGTTGAGCAAGTGTGAGTTTTGGTTGCGGGAGGTCAAATTCCTAAGTCATGTGATATCATAACAAGGGGTAGCAGTAGATCCTAGCAAGGTAGAGGCGGTACTGAATTGGGAGAGACCCAAAACAGTGACCGAAATCCATAGCTTCTTAGGTCTAGTCGGCTACTACAGAAGATTTATTAAGGGATTTTCTCAGTTAGCCATGCCTTTCACAAAGTTGACTAGGAAGGACCAACCATTTATGTGGGATGCTAAGTGTGAGAATGCCTTTCGGGAGCTGAAGGATAGGCTTACCACCGCACCTGTATTAGTGATACCTGACCCTAAAGAGACATTCACAGTCTATAGTGACGCTTCTAAGAAAGGATTAGGGTGTGTCTTAATGCAATAAGGTAGGATGATAGCCTATGCCTTTAGACAACTTAGACCCCATGAGGAGAATTACCCCACCCATGACTTAGAGCTAGCGGCTATGGTTTTTGCCCTTAAGATTTGGAAGCACTATCTCTATGTGCCCAATTTGAAATGTATAGTGATCATAAAAGTTTGAAGTACTTGTTTGACCAAAAGGAGTTGAACATGAGGCAAAGGAGGTGAATGAAATTCCTTAAGGACTATGATTTCTCCTTAAAGTATCATCCAGGGAAGGCGAATGTGATCGCTGATGCCTTGAGTAGGGAATCTATTCACATGGCAATGATCATGCTTAGGGGGAAAAGGTTGATTGAAGAGATGAGGGATTTGAATTTATCAATTTCAATGAACACTAGTAGCATTCTTTTGGGAGAATTAAGGATAGAAAATGATTTTAGGAAGAGAATTAAAGAGGCCCAAAAGCTAGATGCCTACTGGGGAGGAATTAGAGAGCAACTGGGGAATGGTGAGGTCAAAGACTTTGACTTATCAGAAGATGGTTTGGTGAGGTACCAAGGAAGAGTGTGTATACCCAAGGATGAAAAGTTGAGGAACTTAGTGTAACACCATACTTCTAGGACTAAATTCATACAATTCCCATGCCTCATCTTATGTTTGTTCTATAGAAACAATATAGTGGCATAGGGAGTTATGAATAAAAATACATTTCTCTACAGGTAAAATTTTTCTTTCAGAGTCCCGTGGGCCACATGAAAGCATATATCACTTTATCATACTTAAACACATGAATATAACTCATTTCCATCGTCAAATTTGGCCTACAACTCGTGGAAAGCAAAGGAGCATATGAAATCCGTGTTTGCATTTTCGGCCAGGATTTCCTCTTTTCTGTCACAAACTTTGGAAAATCATAACTAAATCTAGAAAAATCAACAACATGCAATCTTGGTTATTATGGAAATCTTGGGACGTCTACTTCATGAAAAAAATATGTACAAGTCATAACATCCCACACACAGAGCGTTTGACATGCAAAAATGTCTGGAGGTCGGACTGGGTCCTGATGCTGTCATAGTTTACTGATATGAACTTAAAAAATGTCCAATTAATTCCAAAAAAATCTAATCCATGAAAATTATACCAATCTGGAAATCTGTGGATGTTAACTAGAGGGGAAAAATATCTCCATATCAGTTCATCAAGCCTAGATCTCAGAAATTGATGGAACAGTACTTCTGGTTGGGCTAGGTTACTGATACTGGATAGAAACTTCAAAAATTCATATCTCCCTCTCTAGACCTCCAAATGAGCTGCTTCCAGCTGTCATGAGTCACTGTGATTATCTAGTTTCTCTATACAAAATTTCGTGGCAATTGGACATCATTTGAATTTTGAGTGACAGAAAACAATTTCGGACCAAATGAATAGTGCAGCAAACCAGAAACATAAATTTTGCCAACTTTGAAAAATCATCAAATATTCTGTAGACCTCCAAAAATTATGATCTTTAACTTCCCAAAAAGCTATCAATGAGACCTAAATGCATGACAAATCTCAGATCAATAGTAACTCATTTGGCTAAAAAGTGACATAGGGTTCCATATTGGCCAATTTTAGCTTCATATGAGGTACCAAAATTGCCAAATGGCCTTCCCTTGGTTGTGGCACCTTTTGGGCAAGTCCAAAAGTATATTTGAGACTTAAGTGAGCTGCCCAAATGGTTCCAAATCACATGCATCTCATTTTGGCCATTCAACCAACACTTATGCATACATTCATCAAGATTCCATATTGCACACTTTGGCCTTACATACTCAAAATAAATGCTATAGGTCATATATCATTTTCATACATCTAAACATCACATAATAGAATATTTATACATGTCTCAAGGTTCATGGTACACATACAACATCATATACACTATAAACCATCATTATGGTCCCAAAATAGGCAAAACAATACATAAGCTTGTCAATCCTTGCTCTTTATGGTTGTTGGCTCCCTTCACTATAAGTACTTGGTCCACCTAGCATGTTAGATCATTGGAGAGGAGGGGATGAGATTCAAAGAATCCCAATAGCTCATCTCCCATTCAATCACACATAATATGTGCAAAGCAAGCTTTACAAATACATGCATGGAGGAAATAAAAGCCATGGATATTTTAAAGCAAACTTGGCATGTGAACAACTCATACAAATCATTCAAGAGCTCACCAAGTGTTTGGAATGGCCTCACACCTCTCCTTATATATTTTGGACTTGCCTTACCCATTCATGAGCATTTTGGACTCAACCATACTTTTGGGAGCCCACTTTGCTTTTGGGAGACTCTTTGCTTTGTCTCAACCAAGCTCGAGGGTTCTTGGCTCATCCTCACCCAAGGGAAGAGTTCTTGGCCTCTCCACACTCAAGTAAACTCATACAAACATCATGGATTCATTTAAAACATAACATGGCATCAAGGATCATGGAATATAAAGGCATGCTAGCATACTTTTCTTAGCTTGAAAATACACATACACACATTCTAAAATAAGCTAAACACACATCCATGCATGAGAGAAGGTGGAGAGAGCTACCTTGTATACAAGCACACACTTTTTCCTTAGCTTTCAAGCCTCCTCTTTCGACCACACACCCACAATTTGGTAGAGATGGTTTCTCTTGGCCTAGATATAATTTATGGGAGCCAATTACGTTTGTGAAACAAACTCTAAGGTCATACAACTTGCTTAGATACTAGATTGCTCTATAGGCCCCATTATGGTCCATAAATGCACCTAATGAAGCAACACTCCTCAAACAATTTCTAGGCTCCATTCTTTCCTCTCAAATATGATTCTTGACTCTTTTTAAGCCTCTTGGAGTCATCACACAATTAAAACAAAGAGCCTAACATCATGTTGCTTCCTTAGGTCATAATATGGAACCTAAGGCACCAAATCACTTTCTATGAGTTCTAAATTTTTTCCAAGGCCTCTCCTCATTTTCATTCATCAAATATGACTCAAGAATGGCCTTAGAAAAATTTAAAACTCTCCCTAGCTAGGAGAACCCATCTAGGCTGAGGTTATGAAGCATATTGGATTCCATTGAGCTTTCTTTGTTTTCTCAAAGGAAGAAGCATATGGGGAGCCTCTTAGGAATCTTGGGAGCTCATTTAAACTCTTACTTAGGCCTAGGAATTATCATACAAAATCAGATTTTACAAGGTGCAATTGAAACCCTAGAACTTGCATCTTGAAATCTAATGGTTATTTTGTTGTTTTCTTTGCATATTCTTATTCCTCTCCATTAAATACCTAAGAATCATGCTTGGTTGGGCTTGGAAATCAGATCCTTCTAGGGTTCTTAGTCTAGGTCGAAATGGAGAAGAAGTGGGGTGAAAAGTATCAACCATAGGATGCATTTTTACCTTGTTTCCTTGCTTAGTTTGGCTTGAATCTTGATTTCTCCAAGCTCCTCTCTTCAAATCCGAACTTTTGCTTGAATATCTCCTTTGAATCAGATTTACAAACCTCATTTTAATTCAATGAAAGAAAGGAGAATGAAGAAGAGGTGGTGGAGGTGGAGAAAAGCAAGAAAATTGCCATGAAAACATACCTTAAGCTTGGCTTTCTTCCTCCTCCTTCTTCCTCTCTTGGGTGCCTCTCCCTTAGGGTTCTTCTTTTGATTTGGGGCTGAACTTGGTCGTGCATAATAAGGGGAGAAGAAGGGCTCATCATATATATAGGTGGGAGGAAGTTACACTTTTCAAATTTCCCATTTTGACCTTTGTTCTTGGCATTTTCGTTTTTCCTTTGTTCTAGCTCCTTTTTGAGAACCGTCTTTTCCATTATAAAATTTAGGTCCTCAATTAAGTAAAATGCCTTTGGGATCACTCAAATTGGAGCTAAAACCTTCCCGAATGGATTCGTCAAAGTTTGGGCACACCGACGTTGAAAAACATCCACCGGAGGGGATTTAACTGTCCCAGGCCTTCCCATGGTTTTTAGGGCCTCTAAGAATCTCAGAGAACTCAAAACTTTCATTTAAAAAGCCCTCCTGTGTGAATTCCAAAAATTTCTCACAATTACGAAAATGCCATTAGGTTTCGTAGGCTTTTTGTGAGATATTGTTTCTTCATTCTAGCTCTGTTTTTATTTCCGTCTGAGCCTGGGATTCTCATATTTAGGAGTCTAGAATGCTTCCCAAATTTTTTTGGGACCTTAACTCCATCATCTTGGGGGACTTCCTTTTGTATCCGGTAAGTTTTGTTCGTTAACGGAGAAACTGTATGTTATGTTTCTCACGTTTCCTCTGGTTTTCAGGAACTGGATGTTACACATAGTGTTGTCGGAAGCTCATAAGAGTAGGTACACCATCTATCCGGGCACTACTAAGATGTACAGGGATCTAAAGAAGAGCTTTTAGTGGCCTGGGATGAAGTCGGATATAGCGGAGTTTGTTGCAAGATGTCTAATCTGTCAATGGGTTAAGATTGAGCACCAAAGACCTGCAGGTTTGTTATACCCTTTAGAAATTCTGAAATGGAAATAGGATAGTATATCTATGGATTTTGTGATGGGTTTGCCTAGAACATCCTCGAGTTATGATGCTATTTGGGTGATCTTGGATAGATTGACGAAGTCTACCCACTTTCTACCTATTAGAGCCACTTATTCCTTAGATAGACTAGCTCAACTGTATGTTCATGAAATTATAAGATTGCATAGTGTTCCTAATAGCATTGTGTCAAATAGAGACCCAAGATTCACATCAAAATTTTGGTGATCTCTACAAGAATCTTTGGGTACTAGTCTTAACTTTAGCACTGCTTATCACCCTTAGTCTAATGGATAGACTGAGAGGACCAGTCAAACCCTGGAGGACATGCTTAGAGCGAGTGTACTGGAGTTAAAAGGGAGTTGGGATGTGTACTTGCCTTTAGCTGAATTTACTTATAATAATAGTTACCATTCTAGTATCCAGATGGCACCATTTGAGGCACTTTATGGGAGGAAATGTCGGTCGCCCTTGTGTAGGGTAGAACTTGGTGAAAAAGTCTCTTAGGTCCAGACATAGTGGACTAAACTACCCATCAAATAGAACTCATCAGAAAAAAGTTGTCGGCTGCCCAGAGTAGGCAAAAGAGTTACGCAGATAAGAGAAAGAGACCCTTAGAATTTGAGATAGGAGACCATGTGTTCCTTAAGGCTACTCCAGTGATGGGTGTAGGACGGTCTATCAGGACAAGAAAGCTCAGTCCTCATGATCTTGGTCCTTTCCAAATCCTTAAAAGGATAGGACCCGTGGCCTATAGAGTTGCTTTACCTCCAAACCTGGCCAGATTGCATGATGTGTTCCATGTGTCCCAATTGAAAAAGTACCACCCGGACCCTTTGTATGTCATTGAGCATGAGAATGTGCATCTACAAGATGATTTATCTTATGTGGTTAAGCTGGAAAGGATTGTGGACTCAAAAGTCAAACAGCTACGTAATAAGGACATCTCCCTGGTAAAGGTAGTGTGGAGGGGACTTACTCTAGATGAAGCAACCTGGGAAACAGAAGAAGCAATGAGAAAGGATTATCCTACATTATTTATGTACGGTATGTCTAATTTTGAGGATAAAATTTCTAAAAGGAGGGGAAAATGTAACACCTCATAATTAATTAAGGTGTTAATCAGAGATTAGATTAATTAGGAATAATTAATATGGGATAATTAGGCAAGTTAAATAATTGGAGATTTTAGAAAGGTAAATTTATTAATATGGGTTTGAGATTTAATTGGGAGAGAAATTTCATCTAGGCCCAAATTAATGTAGGAGGCCATGATAAGAGGCAAATGGAGGCCAATAAGCTAGGTGCAAACCCAACTTAATCCAATATGATGGAGGCCCAATACCTACCTTATATAGGCTCTTATAATTAGCCTAATAACCCTTGTGCAGACCCAAAACCTTTGGGCTCTTAAAACTTGGTCTAGCCCAATTGAATTTTAATAACCTAACACCTTGAAACTGGCCCAATAACTTAAAATTTGAAGCCCAAATGGAGATGGACCTTGGAGCAACCCATACCCCATTTTTGACCTAACTTAAACCCTAATACATCAGCCTCTTCCTCACACTTGCTGAAACACAAAACACATCTCAAAATTCGGAGGTTGAGAAGGAGGCTAGGGTTGGCACAAGAATTCTGCATTTTCTCACATTTAGAGCAAGATTCAGCTAAGGTAATAGTTATACAACTTAATCCCCTCATCTTTCTCTTTAATTTGGTCCAATTAGTATTTCATTTGGAGTACTTTCACCTTACCCAAAATATGAAATATGGGAATTTAGGGATTTTCTTGGTGAAATTCGTAGGTTGAGGTTAGGGCTGACCTTGGGTGAGTTTAACCCCTCCATTTTGATGCTTCATTTGTTAATTTGAGAACCCCATAGCTGATTTATAAAATGGGTATTAATTTGTACGAATTTGCTTAGGATTTTGGGTAGAATATTGAGTTTTCTGGTGAAGGACACTCTAATCCAAATTTGGGATTTGTGATGGCTGTTGCAAATTTGTCTACCAGTGAGGTAATTGGGGTTTATATTAATTCCATGTATATATCTGATTTAATTTCATATGTGGCTGTATATGGATGATTTGAAATGTTAAATGAATTGGTTGGCTATCTGTTGAATTGTGATTGGACCTTGTGAGTCCATGGTGGAGCTGTGGTGTGGTTGCCACTTGTGCATGTGCTTCGATCGAGCACCGGGTTATGATCAAACCCCAGATGCATAGAGCCCCGGTTGTGCTCAATAGGGAGTAGGTGCCATGGACGGGCCTCTCCCGGTGTTAATGGCCTTTAACATGTGATAATATGATTGCTAGTATGGGATAGTAATCATGATAGCCTAATTGTTTCATTTGCTGATATGATGGATATGATTCTGATGTTGATTTTGATTCATGCATATATGCTAATTAAACTGGATATATGATGGAATTTCCTTGGTTATTGAGATTTATATCTCACCCCGTTTCATGGGATTAACATTTCAGGTGAAGGTTCTTTGGGTAAAGATAAAGGAAAGCAAGTGGATGAAAATCCATGAGCTCCAACATATGGGAAAAGGCTACACTTAGGCTGGCCTATTTAATAGAGATGTAATTTTGTTATTAGTTTATATAGCATCATCATGTATTCATGTTGCCATGTGTAGGCGTTCGTATTTTGTTTGATGAAAATGTAACCGTTAAGGATTTAAGTCTCATTATAGTTGAATATTAATGTATGAACTTATAGTATCATATATGTAGTTTGGTTGAAATTGTGATATGGATTACCATATGGGAATTGTAGTCATATGATACCTTGGATGTGGACATAAGCTATTGTTGAATGGAATCTCTATGGAATGTGCATGGGTTGTTAATTGCTACTAATGCATGTGTTCTTGCTGTCATATATTCATGAATTTGCTGATATAAGCTAGTTGGGCAAGTAGGAAGTAGTATTTAAGTTTTGCAATGGTAATGGATGGATTGATGGGTAAATAGGGTAGATAAATACCATTAGAATCACATAAAATAAGGGAAGGTGGACCTGGAGTGTTTTTAAGATGAGATTTAGAGTGTACGGGGCAAAATTTGGGTAATGTAATCACAAAAGGGAGTCTCGCCGCAGCTAAGAAGGCTTCACCACGGCCAAATGAGAGACAGAGTCGAAGGGTGTCGCGGCATAACTATTCTTACCGTAGCACAAAGGTGGAAAACTGACCTGGGGAGTGACAATGGCGAGGAGCGCCGCGCCTTGATAGATCTCGCCGCAGCACAAAGTGGAAAAAAATCGCCCAAGAGGGTGACAGAATGGGAACTCGCTACGGCATAATAGGTCCTGCCGCGACACGAGTCGAGGAAATAAAATAAGGGTTTGATAAAAGCAAAACTCGCCGCGGCACAAATATATTGCGTTGAGGCGAGAATCGTGGGAGTTAAGAATAGTAGTTCTAGAAGGCGTTTCTACTGCAACGCCACATAGGTTGGCTGGGGCAGTCGCGACTAGATTTGTGAAATTTGTCCAGTGATTCTAAAGAGTAACTTGGCCGCGGCGGGGAAGGTATAGGCCATAGTGCAAGTCCCCAACCTACTCTTTTTGGCCTAGAAACCCTAATTTCTTGAACGGTAATGGTAAGAGATGTATAGAAACACTTGTGAGAGGTTATTGGGTATTAAAACTGATGGACGGTTGAATCATAAACCCCTTATGGTAGTAGGATTTCTTTTATGCAAATTTTATTTGTTGAGGTGGTATAGTGATGATCCTAACATCAAGGTTCAAATTTTCCCCATATTTTCACAATGTGATAAATTGTAACCACTCAAACTTGATAATTAATTGTTTATCGTATATTTAACCATAATTACAATGATTAGAAGGGAGGGTTGTCACAGTAAATATTTCCCATCATCAGTGAGAGCTGACAAGAAAGTCGAGTTTAACTTTCTTGAGCAAGGAGACATGAATATAGATTAATACGCAGCCAAATTCATTCAATTGTCTTACTTCTCCTCCTACATAACGTAATTTGATGATAAGCCATGGAAGGCTAAAAAGTTTGAAAGAAGCCTAAGGCCAGAGATTAAAGATAAAATTATATCTCTACAGATCTGCAATTTTGATGAATTGGTAGAGAAGTGTAGAGTGATAGAAAAGGCTATGATGGAAAGTGAGGCTAAGAGGAAGAAGACCCTGAGGGTAAGCGTGACTAGGGCATGGAGCCCTTTAAGGGCAGAAGTAAGAAAAAAGCCAATAGTGGGAGTGGCTCTTGAGGTAGGAGACCACCCCCAAGGAATGTCCTTCAAAGAAGAAGCATGGGACCACCAATAAGTGCAATGAATGCCCCACCCATTTGTGCCAAGTATGGGAAAAACCATGGGAATAGGTCATGCTCGGTGTGTTATAATTGTAGGAAGCCTGAACACTATACACAGACTTGCACGGTGTCATGAGAGTCAGCCTCATCTGTTAAACCACCTATCCAAGGAAGGGTGTTTGTACTTATGTAGCAAGAGACTAGTAGATCCCCTAATCTGATCTGAGGTACTTTACTTGTCCATAATCATGTCGTAGATGCATTGTTTGACTCGAGTGCGACCCATTCATTCATCTTATATGACTGTGTTAAGCGTCTGGGTCCTAAAATTAGCCTATTGCCATTTGAATTATCTGTGTCCACCCCTACTGGATATTCTATGATTACATCTTATGTATGCTTAAATTGTACTATACAATTGGATGGCCATTGTACTACCCTTAACTTGATTTGCATCCCATTGTGTGATTTTGATGTAATCATTGGTATGGACTGGCTGTCGGCTAGTAATGTGATACTTGACTATAACTATAAGATAGTTTCCTTACCTGCAAATATACCTAAAACTTATCCTGTGACTGAGCTTATTTGTGTGTCTGCCACCCAAGTAGGGAAGTGCTTTAGGCTTGGTTGCTAAGGGTTTCTAGTATTCTTTTCATTGCATGTTGAGGTTGATGATGGGTTAGAAGATATACCAGTGATTAGGGAGTTCCCTGAGGTTTTCCCTAAGGAGTTTAGTGGACTACCTCTAGAGAGAGCTAGAATTTTCTGTTGATTTAGTACCCGATATAGGTCCGATCTCTAAGGCCCTGTATAGAATAGTGCCTACTAAGTTGGTTGAGTTGAGGAGTCAATTAGAAGAGTTACTTGGGAAAGGGTTTATTAGGCTAAGTGTGTCTTCGTGGGGAGCACCAATGTTATTTGTCAAGAAGAAAGATGGTAATCTTAGGCTTTACATTAACTATAGGCAATTGAACTAAGCGACTGTCAAGAATAAATACCCTTTGCCTAGAATTGATGACTTACTTGACCAATTAGCTGGAGCATCGATCTTTTCAAAGATTGACCTTAAATTAGCATATCACCAACTTAGAGTCAGGGTTGAAGATGTACCTAAAACTGCCTTTAAGACTCGATATGGCCATTATGAATTCCTAGTTATGCCTTTTGGGTTAACCAATACCCTTGCCATTTTCATGGATTATATGAATAGGATTTTTAGACCTTATCTTGACCGGTTTGTGGTAGCGTTCATTGATGACATTCTTATCTACTCTAAAAGTAGTGAAGAGCATAAAGAGCATCTTAGGATAGTTCTTTAAACCTTAAGAGAGCATCAGTTATATGCTAAGTGGAGCAAGTGTGAGTTTTGGTTATAGGAGGTCAAATTCCTAAGTCATGAGATATCAGAACAAGGGGTAGTGGTAGATCCTAACAAGGTAGAGGCGGTATTGAATTGGGATAGACCCAAAACAATGATCGAAACCAGTAGCTTCTTAGGTTTGGCTGGCTATTATAGAAGATTCATTAAATGATTTTCTCAGTTAGCCATGCCATTGACAAAATTGACTAGGAAGGACCAACCATTTGTGTGGGATGCTAAGTGTGAGAATGCCTTCCAGGAGCTTAAGGATAGGCTTACCACCACGCCTATGTTAGTAATACCTGACCCTAAAGAGACATTTATAGTCTATAGTGACGCTTCTAAGAAAGGATTAGGGTGTGTCTTAATGCAACAAGGTAGGGTGATGGCTTATGCTTCTAGACAATTTAAACCCCATGAGGAGAATTACCCCACCCATGACCTAGAGCTAGCGGCTATAGTTTTTGCCCTTAAGATTTGGAGGCGCTATCTCTATGGTGCCCAATTTAAGGTGTATAGTGACCACAAAAGTTTAAAGTACTTGTTTGACTAAAAGGAGTTGAACATGAGGCAAAGGAGGTGGATGGCATTTCTTAAGGACTATGATTTCTCCTTAAAGTATCATCCAAGGAAGGTGAATGTGGTCGCGGATGCCTTAATTAGGAAATCTATTCACATGGCAATGATGATGCTTAGAGAGCAAAGGTTGATTGAGAAGATGAGGGATTTGAATTTATCAATTTCAATGAACCCTAGTAGCCTTCTTTTAGGAGAATTAAGGATAGAAAATGACCTTAGGAAGAGAATTAAAGAGGCCCAAGAGCTAGATGCCTACTGGGGAGGAATTAGAGAGTAATTGGGGAGTGGTGAGGTCAAAGATTTTGACCTATCAAAAGATGGTTTGGTGAGATACCAGGGTAGAGTGTGCATACCCAAGGAGGAAGAGTTAAGGAATATAGTGTTGTCAGAAGCTCATAAGAGTAGGTATACTATTCATCCGGGCACCACTAAGATGTATAGGGATCTAAAGAAGAGTTTTTAGTGGCCTGGGATGAAGTTGGACATAGCGGAATTTGTTGCTAGATGTCTAATTTGTTAGAGGGTTAAGATTGAGCACCAAAGGCCTGCAGGGTTGTTACACCCTTTAGAAATTTCAGAATAGAAATGGGATAGTATATCCATGGATTTTGTGATGGGTTTGCCAAGAACATCCTCAGGTTATGATGCTATTTAGGTGATTATGGATAAATTGACTAAGTCTGCCCGCTTTTTACTTATTAGAGCCACTTATCCTCTAGATAGACTAGCTCAACTATATGTTCATGAAATTGTAAGATTACATGGTGTCCCTAATAGCATTGTGTCAGATGGAGACCCAAGATTCACCTCAAAATTTTGGCGGTCTCTACAAGAAGCTTTAAGTACTAGTCTTAACTTTAGCACTACTTATCATCCTCAGTCTGATAGATAGACTGAGAGGACCATTCAAACCCTTGAGGATATGCTTAGAGCTAGTGTGCTAGAGTTAAAAGGGAGTTAGGATGTGTACTTGCCTTTAGCTGAGTTTGCTTATAATCATAATTATCATTCCAGTATCCAAATGGCACCATTTGAGGCACTTTATGGAAGGAAGTGTCGGTCACCCTTGTGTTGGATAGAACTTAGTGAGAAGAGTCTCTTAGGTCCAGACATAGTGGACCAAACTACCCATCAAATCGAACTGATCAAAAAGAAGTTGTTGGCTGCCCAGAGTAGGCAAAAGAGTTATGTGGATAAGGAAGGGGACCTTTAGAATTTGAGGTAGGAGATTATGTGTTCCTTAAGGCTACTCGGTGATGGGGGTAGGATGGTCTATCAGGACAAGAAAGCTCAGTCCTCGTTATCTTGGTCCTTTCCAAATCCTTGAAAGGATAAGACCCATGGCCTATAGATTTGCTTTACCTCTAAACCTGGCTAGATTGCATGATGTGTTCCACTTGTCCTAACTAAAAAAGTACCACCTAGACCCTTTGCATGTCATTGAACATGAGAATGTGCATCTAAAAGATGATTTGTCTTATGTGGTTAAGTCATAAAGGATTGTGGACTCAAAAGTCAAACAGCTGCGTAATAAGGACATCCTCTTGGTAAAGGTAGTATAAAAGGGACTTATCCTGAAACGAAGCAACTTAGGAGATAGAGGAAGCAATGAGGAAGGATTATCATGCAATATTTGAGTAAGGTATGTTTAATTTTGAGAACAAAATTTCTAAAAGGAGGGGATAATGTAACACCCCAAAATTAATTAAGGTGTTAATAATAGTTTTAGATTAATTAAGAATAATTAATATGGAATAATCGAGTAAGTTAAGTAAATGGAAATTTTGGAAAGATAAATTATTAACATGGGTTTGAGATTTAATTAGGAGAAAAATTTCATCTAGGCCCAAATTAATGTAAGAGAGCATGATAAGAGGCTAATGGAGGCCCAACAGCCTAGGTGCAGGCCCAATCTAATTCCATGTGATAGAGGCCCAAGATCCACCTTGTATAGGCTCTTATAATTGGCCCAATAACCCTTATGCAGACCCAAAACCTTTGAGCTCTTAAAATTTGTTCTGGCCCAATGGAATTATAGCAGCCCATTGCATACGAGCTAGCTCAACAAAGCTAAAATCTGAAACCCAAATAGACTTGGACCTTGGAGCAACCCATGACCCACATTTGACCCAACTAAAACCCAACTTAAACCTTAAAAACTAACCTAGCCACCCCTATACTGCAGAACACACAAAACACAAAAAGAAATTCAGAGCTTGGAAGGGAGGCTAGGATTTGGGGCAAGAATTCTATTATTTCTCACCTTTAAGCTCAAAATCAGCCAAGGTACTTGTTATATATCTTAATCCTCTTCTCTTCCTCTTCAATTTGGCCTGATTAGTTTTTTATTTGGAGCATTTTCACCATACCCAAATTCTAAAATATGGTTGTTTGGTATTTTCTTAGAGGAAATTCGTAGGTTGAGGCTAGGGCTAACATTAGATAAGTGTAAATTATCCATTCTAGTGTATTTTCTGCTGGTTTAAGACCCCCAAAGTTGATGTATAGTATGGGTGTTAATTATGTACGAATTTGCTTAGGAATTTAGGTGATATATTGAAGTTTCTGGTAAAGGACATACTCAATCCGAATTTGGAGATTTGTGGTGGCTGGGTAAGTATTATTTAGGTAGTTATTAGCATTTAAATTCTTTAGGTACTTGTTGCTACTGTAAATGATGAATTAAAGTAGTAATTCTCTGATGCTATGGTTATAGGGAGATTTTTGTACTATTGGTAGCTGTTGCAAATTGTCTACAAGTGAAGTAACTGGGTTCCTATTAATTCCATGCATATATCTATTTTAATTTTATATTTACTGTACATGAATGATTTGAAATGTTAAATGAATTGGTTGGCTATCTATTGTATTGTGTTGGCCTTATGAGTCCATGGTGGAGCTGTGGTGCGGCTGCCACCTGTGCATATGCTTCAATCGGGCACCGGGTTATAATCAAACCTAGATGCACTGAGCCTTGGTTGTGCTCAATAGGGAGTAGGTGCCGTGGATGGGCCTCTCCCGGTGTTAATGGCCTTTAACATGTGAAAATATGATTGCTAGTATGAGATAGTAATCATGATAGCCTAATTGTTTCATTTATCGATATGACTGGTATATTTTCTGATGTTTAAATGAAACCATGCATATATGTTAATTAAACTAGAATATATGATGGAATTTCCCTTGGTTACTGAGATTCGCTTCTCACCCTATTTTATGGGATTAATATTTCAGGTGAAGGTCCTTCGGGTAAGGATAAGGGGAAGCAAGTGGATGAAAATCCATGAGCTCTAACCATGTGTGAAGGAAGCTACACTTAGGCTAATCTGAGTAGAGTATATGCAATTTTGTTCTTAGTTTACATAGCATCATCATGTAATCATGTTGCCAAATGTAGGCGTTTATATTTTACTTGGTTGAAATGTAACCATTAAGGAATTAAGTCACATTATAGTTGGATATTGATGTATGAACTTATAGTATCTAATATATAGCTTTGTTGAATTTTTGATATAGTTTACCATTTGGAAATTGTAATCATGTGATGCATTAAATGTTGATATAAACTATTGATGTGTGAAATCTCTAACGGAATGTATGTCGAATATTAAATGATGATAGCTCATAAATTCTGGTTGTTATTACTCTTTGGATTTGCTGAAATGGGGAGGTAGGAGGAATGGAAATTAACATTCAAGTTTTGAATTGGTAATGGTAGAATAGTTAGGCTAATAGGGTAGATAAATACCATTAGAGTCATATAAAATGAGAGAAAGTGGTCGTAGAGTGTTCCTAAGATGGGAATTGGAGTGTAAAGGACGAAATTTGGGAGAGGTAGTTATAGGAAGGAGTTACACCGTAGCTAAGAAGGCTTCGCCGTAGCCAAATGAGGGACAGAAGCGAGGGACGCCGTGGCATGAGTAATCTCGTTGTGGCGCAAGCGAATAAAATTTTCTTGGAGAGTAATAGTGGCGAGGAACGCCGAGCTTGAGGAATCTCACCGCGATACAGAGTGAAAAAAATCACCCAGGAGGGTAACAGAATAAAATCTCACCTCATCACAATATGTACCACTGCGGCGCTAGTCGAGGGAACAAAGTAAGAAGTGTACAGTAGTGAATCTCGCCGCAGCGCAAGGGTGTTCCGCCGAGGCGAGGATTGTGGGGTTTGAAACAGTAGCTCCAGAGGGCATTTTCGCCTTAGCGCCATGTAGGCCAGCCACAACGATGGTCCAACTCACCCAGGCAAAATTCGTGAAAATTGCCCAATGATTCCAGTACTTAACTTAGCAGTGGCACGAATGGTCTAGGCCGTGGCGTAAGGCTCCAAACTCCTACCTTTAGCCTAGAAACTCTAGTTTCTTCAATGGTAATGCTAGGAAATGATATAGGAATACTTGTGGGAGATTTTTGTGTATTGAAACTGATGAATGGATGAATCATAAATCCTTCATGGTAGAATGATTTCCCTTATGCATTTTTGTTTTCTTTGTGGTTGTTTAGTGATGACCCTAACATCAAGGTTCAAATTTTCCTATATTTTCATAACGTAATAAACTGTAACGACTCCAAACCTTGATCATTAATTATTAATTGCATATTTAACTATAATTACCATGTTCAGAAAGTAGGGTTGTCACAAGCCAAGAATCATATTTGAAAGGAAAGAATGTAGCCTAGAAATTATTTGAGGGGTGTTGCTTCATTAGGTGCATTTATGGACCATAATGGGGTTTATAGAACAACCTAGTCTCTAAGCAAGTTGTATGGCCTTAGAATTTGTTTTATGAGCCTAATTGGCTTTCATAAATTGTATCTAGGCCAAAAGAAACCATCTTCACAAGTTGTAGGTGTGTGGCCAAAAGAGGAGGCTTGAATTTCAAGGAAAAAGTGTGTGATTGTATACAAGGTAGCTCTCTCCACCTTCTTTCATTCATGGATGTGTGCTTCGCTTGTCTTAAAGTGTGTGTGTGTATTTTCAAGCCATGAGAAGTATGCTACCATGATTTTATATGCCATGATTTCATGATGATATATTATGTTTTCAAATGAATGTATAATGTTTGTTTGAGTTTGCTTGAGTGTGGAGAGGCCAAGAATTCTTAATCATGGTGAGGATAAGCCAAGAACCCTTGAGATTGGTTGAGATAAAACAAACAGTCTCCCGAAAGCAAAGTGGTCTCCCATGAGTATGGTTGAGTCTAAGAATCTCTTAAAGAATGGGTGAGGCAAGTCCAAAATCCATGAAAAAAGGTGTGAGGCCAATCCATCCACTTGGTGAGCTCTTGAATGTTTTGTATGACTTATTCACATGCCAAGCTTGCTTCTTGAATGTTCATAACTTTCATGATATCCATACATGTATTTTCAAGACTTGTTTTGCATATATTATGTATGATTGAATAAGAGATGAGCTATTGGGATTCTTTGAATCTCATTCCCTCCTCTCTAATGATCTCACATGGTAGGTGGACCAAGTGGACATGGTAATGGAAGCCAACCACCTTGAAGGAAAGAGTTTGACAACAAACTATTGGCGTTTTGTCACTTTAAGACCATATTTGTGTCCAATATTGTAATCCAATGATGTATATGGTCTAGGACTTCTTAGACATGTGTAATTATGATATTATGTGATGTATAAATGTATGGATATGATGTATGAACCCTATAATAGAATTTGGGTATGTAATGCCAAGGTATGCATTTGGGAAAGTTTGATGTAATGTGCATATGTGTGGATGAAAAGGCCAAAATGAGATGCATGAGGTTTGGGACCATTTGGGCAGCTCACACAAGTCCTAAATGTGCTTTTAGACTTGCCCAAAAGGTGCCAAGACCAAGGGAAAACTATTTGGTCACTTTGGTACCCCATATGGAGCAAAAAATGGCCATAATGGAACTTTATTTTACTTTTTGGCCAAATGAGCTCTTCTTGATCTGAGATTTAGAATGCAATTAGGTCTCATTAAGAGATTTTTGGAAAGATAAAGACCATAATTTTTTAAGATCTACAGAATATTTAATGAATTTTCAAAGTTGACAATTTTTTTGAATTTGGTTTGCTGCACTATTCATTTGGTTCAAAAATAAATTCTATCACATAAGGCTCAAATGATATCCAATTAAAAACTTTATACAAATAAACTAGGCATTCACTGTGACTCGTACCAACTGGAAGCACCTCAATTGGAGTCTAGAGAAGGAGATATAAATTTTTGAACATTCTGTCTAGTATCAGGAGTTTTGCCTAACCTGAGTCACTATTCTATTAAATTCTGGGGTCTGGCCTGCCTGAGTTGGTCTGGAAATATTTTTTGCCCCT
This sequence comes from Erythrophleum ivorense, assembly GCA_026724425.1. Taxonomy (NCBI): domain Eukaryota; kingdom Viridiplantae; phylum Streptophyta; class Magnoliopsida; order Fabales; family Fabaceae; genus Erythrophleum; species Erythrophleum ivorense. Next base: position 30,152,142 of record JAIUCV010000008.1, read on the forward strand.
AGCTAACATCCACATATTTCTATATTGGTATCATTTACAAGGATTGGATTTTTTTAAAATTAATTGGACATTTTCAAAGTTTGCTGCAGAATTCTATGACAGCATCAGGAGGCAATCTGACCTCTGGATTATTTTGGATGTCAAACGTCCTCTATGATAGATGTTATGGTCTGAACATATTTTTAGTGTAAAGTATACATCTGTAGATTTCTATAATGACCAAGAATGCATGATTTCAATTTTTTGAGAATTAATTATGATTTTTCAAAGTTTGGTCAGAAAAGGGGCCAATTCTGGCCGAAAATTGATAGGCCTATTTTGAGCTTCCCTTCATGATTCTTGAGATGTAGGCCACATTTTATGATCCAAATGAGTTTTATTCATGTAATTAAATATAAGAATGTATAGTAGGAGCTCACAAGGTCCATGTGACACCGAATGAAATTCTTACTCACGACGCAACGCAAGAAAATTATATTATTTTAACTCCTTTCTTGCTCCTTCATGGAAAGTATGAATGTGAGACATGTAAATTCTATGACATGAGCTAGAAATATATGGTGTTACAGATACCATAAACTACACACAATTACATAGTTGAAGCAAGCCAAAACATTAAACACACACTTGGTTCCATAAGTGGCATAATGGTTCCATAAATGGCCTATTGAAGCAACCTTCACAATTTAAGCTCTAGGCTCCCATTTCTTTCCATTTCTAAGCCTTTTGGCCTCATTCAAAGTCCTTGGAGCCCTCACACAATTATTTGCACAGGCTTAGAATCAAGTTACTTCACAAGGCACCATTATGGACACCATTGTCCCATCTTCCAATCCATGGCTCCTAAATTTTTTCCATTGGTTTCTTCCATCTTTTAACATCATATGAAGTCTCAAACTAAGGCTAGACCAAATTAAAACATCCCCTAGGCTTTTTTCCCTAGCTTGGCTAAACCTAGCACTATAATGGAGGTTTATGGAGTTCTTGATTTTTCCTTGATGAGAGAGCCACTTGGGAGGGTTTCTAGAGATCTTAGGAGCTCAAGCAAACATTCAAATAGCCAAGGGAACACTTACACAAATTTAGATTTTCCAAAACCCTCAAGAAGCCTACACTTTTCTATCTTGTTTTCCATGGATTTTTCTTGCAATTTCTTGCCATATTCCTCATCCTCATGGTCTAAAATCCTAGTCCCTCTCTTGTTTTTGGACAGAACATCTCCCTCTCATATGGTTCTAGTTTGACTGAAATCATACACAAGGAAGAAGCAAAGAGGAGAAACAACAAAACCATGAAATACCTTAGATTCAAGCTTGGTTTCAAGACTTTTTCTTCTTGGTTTTCTTCTTCTCAAGCAATTCAAACTGCTCCTCCTTGTTTTAGACTCAAAATAGAACCAATTCACTCAAATGAACCATGGAAAGAGAGAAGGATAAGAGAGGCATAGAATTGGAAGAAGATAGAGTATGAAATTCCTTAGATTTCCTTATCTTTTTTGCCTTTTTCTTCCTCTGTTTCTCCTTCTCATAGTGTGCTTTGTAATATTCGATTTTCGTTAAACGACGAAAATAAATGCTTTTTCAAAGCAAGTCCCTTGAAATGAATTAGTTAAGATCCCAAAAAATTTGATTAGCATTCTAGACTCCTAAAAATAAGAATCACAGGCTCAGACGGAAAGAAAAATAGAACTAGACTGAAGAAACAAAATTGGACAAAAGACTTATAAAACGTAATGGTATTTTCATAATTTTGAGTAAATTTTGGAATTCATACAAGAGGGCTTTTTAAATGAAAGTTTTGAATTCTTTGGGATTCTTAGAGGCCCTGAAAACCATGGGAAGCTCCGAGATAGTTAAAACCCCTCCGGTGGATGTTTTCTAATGACGGTGAACCTAAACTTTGACAAATTCGTTCGAGAATGTTTTAGCTCTGATTTGAGTGATTCCAAAGGTATTTTACTAAATTAGGAACCTAAATTTCATAATGAAAAAGATGATTCACAAAAAGGAGTTAAAACAAATAGGAAGCGAAAATGCCAAAATGAAAGGGCAAAAGTAGGATTTTTGAAAAGTCTTTCTTTCTCCCACCTATATATATAGGGCGCCCCACCTCCCCACTCACTTAGCCAGATATGTTTCCGCCCTAAAATAGAGAAAAACCCTAAGGAGAAAGGCACATAAGAGGGAAAGGAAGAGAAGAAGAAATCCAAGGTAAAAGGTATGGATTTTTGGTTATTTTTCATGCTCTTTCTTTAGCAAACCTCTTCTTCTCCATTTCTCTTTCTTTCCTATAGTTATATTAAAGTTTATGGCTCTATTTTAATGGAATAATAGAGGGGAAATTTTGGATTCGAAGAGAGGAGGCCAAAGAAAGGAAGATTCAAGCAAGAAAAGAAGAAAAAATAAGGTAAAAGTTCCATCCCATAGTAGCCACTCCTCCTCCCTCTTCTTCCTTGGTTCATCCAACATGAGAAGCTACAAGAGGGCTTGGATTTTTGGTAGAACCAAGGTTGAACCTTAGGAAAAGGAGTGTGGAGCATAAGAATATGCAAAGGGAATTAACAAATAACCATGAAAATTCAAGATAGCAAATCTAGGGTTTCAAGTATTCCTTGTAAAATTTGATTTTATACAATGATTCCTAGGCCTCAATGAATGTTTAAATGAGCTCTTAAGATCCCTAAGAAGCTCCCCATATGCATCTTCCACTTAGAAAACAAAGCAAACTCCATGGAAGCCAAAAGGAGACATAGGCTCGGCCTAACATGGTTGGGATACCTAGGGAGAGTTTTAAATTTTTCTAAACTCATTTTTGAGTCATATATGATGAATGAAAATAAGGGAAAACCTTAGGAAAAATTTAGAAGGCCTAGAAAATGAATTGGTGTCTTAGGTTTTATAATATGACCTAAGGAAGCAACATGTAGTTACGCTCTTTGTTTTAATTGTGTGATGACTCTAAGAGTCATAAAAAGGAGTCAAGAATTATAAATGAAAGGAGAGAATGGAGCCTAGAACTCATTTGATGGGTGTTGCTTCAGTAGGTGCATTCTTGGAACCATAAAGGGGTTAATAGATCAAGTTAGTGTTTAAAGAAGATGTGTGCCTTAGAATTAATTCCATGAACCTAACTGGCTTCCATAAATTGTGTTTAGGCCAAGAGAAATCAATCCCACACCTTTGTGTGTGTGAGACTGAGGAATGAAAAGCAAATTCAAAAAGAAAAGTGTGTGATTGCACCAAAGGTAGGTCACTCCTCCTTCTCTCATACATGAATGTATGCTTGGCTTATCTTTGAATGTGTGTATTTGTATTTTAAACTATGAAAAGTGTTCTAGCATGATTTCTTATTCCATTATACCATGATGATGTATTATGTCTTCAAATGATATCTATCATGTTTGTTTGGATTTGCTTAAGTATGGAGAGGCCAATAACTCTTAGCCATAGTGAGGATGAGCCAAGAACCCTTAGAAATGGTTAAGACAAAGCAAAATATCTCTCATGAGTGAGGTTGAGCCAAAACCTCATTGAGAAAATGGGTGAGGCAAGTCCAAAATCCATAAGTGAATGGGTGAGGCTAATCCACTTACTTAGCAAGCCTATGGATGCCTTGTATGACTTACTCACATGCTAAGAGTGCTTCTTGAATGTTCATGTCATTAATTATGCCCATGCATGCATTTTCAAGACTTGTTTTTCATATTTTATATGTGATTGAAAGGGAGATGAGTTATTGGAATTCTTTGAATCTTATTCCTTCCTCTCTAATGTTCTAACATACTAGGTGGACTAAGTGGACAAGGTAATGGGAGCCAATAACTTGGAAGATGAAAGTGTGACAACAAAGTGCATGAATTTTGCTTCTTTATAGCCATATGAGTGGAAAATTTGTAATTCATTATTGTATATATCCTATCACCTCATGAACATGTGTAATTATGCTAATGTATCATGTGCAAATGAGAATTTGGGTTATGTGAATGTTACAATGTAATTTGGGTATATAATGGCAAGACTAGCATTATGGAAATTTATGTATGGCATGGGGTGATAGTGAGTTTCCAAATTCTGGGTTTGTGTACCTTTAAGAAAAGTTTAAAATGTCATTTTGGTGCAATCCCACGTGCTCAATTGGCCACACAAGCTTAGGAAGCAAAATTGGACACTTTGAAGCTAGTTGAGACCATGAAAATGACTAAACCAAAGCCCTATAGCACAAACTAACCAAATGGATGAGTCTTCCCATGAAATTTGGCAAACATGTAGGACTTATTGAGATCCTTTTGGGAAGCTAAAGCGCAGAAAAAATAAAGCTCTACAAAATTAATTATCAATTTTCAAAGTTGAGATTTTTCTACTATTCTAGTGCATGTGCTATTCATATGATCAATTTTGTATTCTATGTATTCCAATAGCCAAATAGTGTCCAGTGTTTGTGAAATTTTATAGCCTCATAGTAGAGGTTATAAGCTTTTTGTGGCCACCAAGATCACCTCATTTGGAGGTCTGAACAGAGAGTTATGAATTTTTTAAATTTAATGTCAATACTAGTAGTGCCACTTGACCTCCAATACTATTCCATCATAATTCAGTTCCTCAATGGACTTTGCATGATTTGGAGATATTTCTCCTTTAATGATAACATATATATCTTCTCATATTGACCAAATTTTCATGATTTGGATTTTTGTAGCATTAGTTATGAATTTCCAAAGTTTATGATAATAACCTGTGATAGTAGCCCATGCAGCTGAGACCTTCAGTGTTTTTTGAATGTCAAATGTCTTCTACTTTATGTTTCATGACTTGGACATATTTTTAAAATATAGTAGACATCTGTAGATTTCTAAAATGGTAAAGAATGCATGATTTCAATTTTTCTAGAATTAGTTATGATATTTTGAATTTTGTGATAGAAAGCATGCAATTCTGGCTAAGGCTACACTAGGATATTTTATTTGTTTCTTTCACTTACACGAGTTCTAGGCCACTTTTGGTGATGGAATTAAGTTTTACCTATATAATTAAATATGAGAATGTAATTCATGAGCTTACATGACCCATGGGACACTAAATGAAAAATTCATACGCTACGCAACGCAAGTTTATTCACTTTTTTAATGCTATTTTCTTGCCTCCTTTGTGAAATACATGGCATAAGGCATAGGAATAGTGTAAGATAAGCTAGAAATTTATGGTGTTACATGCTTAAAGGAGCTAAATTTTTTTTGTATTTTGGGCAGAAAGGGTCATGCTTAAGAGGGTAGGAGAAGAGACAAGAAGTTTATGGAACATTCAAGAAGCTAGCTTTTTCAAAAATTTCAATTTCATCCCTTTGTAATGACAATTTTGTTTCTGCTTTGTTTTAGCTCCTTTTTGAGAACCATTTTTTCCATTATAAAATTTGAGTTCCCAATTTAATAAAATGCCTTTGGAATCACTCAAATTGGGGCTAAAACTTTCACAAATGAATTCATCAAAGTTTAGGTTCACCACAATTGGAAAATGTACACCGAAGAGGCTTTGCTAGTCCCAGGGCTTCCCATGGTTTTTAGGGCCTCTAAGAACCTTGGGCTACTCAAATTGCTCATTTAAAAAGCCCTCCTATGTGTTTTTCCAAAAGTTTCACTTATTTACAAAAATGCTATTACGTTTCGTTAGTTTTCATCACAAATTGTTTCACCATCCTAACTCTATTTTTCTTTTCATCTGAGCCTGGAATTATCATTTTTAGGAATCTAGGACTCTACCCAATTTTTTTGAGACATTATCTAGCTCATTTCAGAGGACTTGCTTTTATACAAATCATTTTGTCATTTTACAGAAATTATGTTCGTTATAGAAGTCCTAGTGCCATCAAAGGAAAAAAGCAAGAATGATGTTTGGATTTGTAGAACTATATGCATGTTTTGTATTGAAATTTAGTTGTAATGTATAAGGAATGTATATGGATTATGTTCAACTCCATCATGATATATTATGCATATTAGTACACCATAAATAGTGATGTATGACTCTTGCTTGAGTTATTTAGTTTCAATTGATGTTTTATGCCCAACTTGTGGTATATGGGGTATATGACACTGTTATTATCTATAGTTTTCTATGTCTATGAGTTTGGGCTATAATGTAACCAATTTATTGGTCTGGATAGTTAATTTTTTAAGGGGAAACTCTATGGGATTTTTCTTAGAATAATATGTATGTTTACTTTTTATTGTTAAATTGTTTAGCCTTGGAAATTATAAAAATGGCAAGTACATGAATTTTAGAAAATTTTGGATTCCATATTTTTCATTCATCAGTAAATGGACATGCTATTGAATCATAGAAGTTAAATAAGAGCTAGATAGCTAAGGTGTTACATTTTTTGTATGAAAGCAATGGTTTAGGCATTAATATTCTATGATGGATGAAAATGCATATCTTGTTTGCAAAACTCGATATATGTGCTTTGATTGAGGGATATTGTGATGACTTAGATATTTATGATATTTGTGGAATATGTGTTAAAATCTTTGATTGCTTAGATGGTAACAATAAGGAAAGGTAGACCAACTAGGGTTTTAGCAAGACAAGAATCAAAAGAACCTATAGCAATAACTCTATAGGCGATTGTTCAATGCTTAGATCAATAACAAGCAATGTTGTTGCAACAACAAGAAGTAACCCAGTAAGTTTAGGAGACCCTAACAAAGAGAGAAAGTGAAAGAGAAAGCACCCCTTACATGTAGCATCCACTGGTACCCACTGGGGAGGTTCCTTCAAGACAGGTGCCACGTCTGAACCTAAACCTCAACCCTTAGGGTCGCAAATAGAACTCCCACCTTATTCTATCCAACCTTAGCTTACTACCTAGCAAGCCATATAGCAATTCAAAAAGTATAATCCCCTTATGTTTAATGGTGAATTTGATACCCAGAAGGCTGAGGTATGGGTTATGCAATTAAAAAAGATCTTTAAGGTGATAGAGTGTACGTTAAAGAAAAAAGCAATGATGGTTGCATTCAAGCTTGAAGACAAGCAAATGTTTGGTGGAGGAGTACAGAAATGATCATCTTCCTTGAATTAGTTCCATGAGAAATATTTTCCTAGTTTAATTAGAGATGAGAAAGAGTTTGAATTTATTTTGTTGAAACAGACAAAGGATATGTCCATTGATTAGTATATGGCAAGATTTGTAGAATTATCCAGATATTCCTCCTACCTATAGAGATTTGATGATGAGAGGTGGAGAGATAAAAGGCTTGAAAGGGAATTATTCCTAGAAATTAGAGATAGAGTTATGCCACAGAGGATCAGAGATTTTAATGACTTAATTGAGGTGTGTAGAGTAACATAAAGTAATCTTAAAAGCATACAAAGCAGGAAGGAGACCTTAGAGGTTCAGAGACTCCGAGAAGAAGAATTTATTAGTAATCATAGCAAGAAAGGTGTCAAGAAGCCTTGGGGTAAGAAGAAGAACAAGAGGTTAAGTTATCCTAGTCAGGGAAGTTTCTAGGGCATAGTATGTTAATAGTATGGCAAGAACTATGGAAACAAACTATGCCTAGTTGGACAAAATGTTTACTTCAAGTGTGGGAAGTAAGGACACATGGCCAGAGAATGCCAGTAGAGAAAGGAAGTAGTGTAATGTCCAGTTTTCGTTAAACGATGAAAATGGGCGTGTTTTCAAAGCAAGTCCCCCGAAACGAATTAGTTAAGGTCCCAAAAAATTTGAGTAATATTCTAGCCCCCTAAAAATGAGAATTGTAGCCTCAAACGGAAGGAAAAATGGAGCTAGAATGAAGAAATAAATTTTGATGGAAACCTTAAGAAAAGCAATGGCATTTTCGTAATTTTAGGCAAATTTTGGAATTATTTTGCCTATTTTGAAACTATAATGATGGTTCATAGTGTATATGATGTTGTATATATACCATGAACCTTGAGACATGTGTAAATATACTATTATGTAATGTTTAGATGTATGAAAATGATATATGACCTATAGTACTTATTTTGAGTATGTAAGGCCAAAGTGTGCAATATGGAACTTTGATGAATGTATGCATAAGTGTGGGTTGAATGGCCAACATGAGATGCATGAGGTTTGGGACCATTTGGGCAGCTTACACAAGTCTCAAATGTGCTTTTAGACTTGCCCAAAAAGTGCCACTACCAAGGGAAGGCCATTTGGCAAATTTGGTACCTCATATGGAGCTAAATTTGACCATAATAGAACCCCATATCACTTTTTAGCCAAATGAGTTATTCTTGATCTGAGATTTTGCATGCAATTAGGTCTCATTAAGAGCTTTTTGGGAAGCTAAAGATCATAATTTTTGGAGGTCTACAAAATATTTGAGGATTTTTCAAAGTTGGAAAAATTCATGTTTTTGGTTTGCTACACTATTCATTTGGTCCAAAATTATTTGATGTCACCAAAAATTCAAATGATGTCCAATTGCCACAAAAATTTGTACAGAGAAACTAGATAATCACAGTGACTCATGCCAACTAGAAGCACCTCATATGGAGGTCTAGAGAGGGAGATATGAATTTTTGAAGTTTCTATCCAGTATCAGTAACCTAGCCCGACCAGAAGTACTATTCCATCAATTTTTGAGATATAAGCTTGATGAACTGATCTAGAGATATTTTTCTCCTCTAGTTAACATCAACAGCTTTCTATATTGGTATCATTTGCATGGATTGAATTTTTTTGGAATTAATTAAACATTTTTGAAGTTCATATCAGTAAACTATAACAGCACTAGGACCCAGCCGACCTCCAGATAATTTTGCATGTCAAACGCTCTATGTGTGGGATGTTACGACTTGTACATATTTTTACATGAAGTAGACATCCCAAGCTTTCTAAAATGACTAAGATTGTATGATTTTAATTTTTCTAGATTTATTTATGATTTTCCAAAGTTTGCCCAGAATTGAGGCCAGTGCTGGTCGAGAATGAATACCCATTTCCCATGTCTCTTTCTGGTTTCTATGAGTTGTAGGCATGTTTTTGTGATACAAAGGAGTTTTAAGAATGTAATTAAATATGAGGGGCATAGTATGAGTTCACTCGGTCCACGTGACACCGAATGGATTTTTAGATATGATGACATGCAAATAAAAGTCCAAATCTTCATGCTTCCTCTATGAGAATTATGTGTATGTTTCATGATAATTATACTATTCAAAGGCATGAGATGAGCTAGAATTATGGTGTTACAAGGAGCACTTACTTCCAAACCATAGACACAAGGAATAGTTTTTGCATTCACTCAGAGAGAGGCCAATCAATCACCCAACTTAATCCAAGGTACGATTAAAGTATATGATTGTACTGTAGATATTATGTTTGACTCAGGTGCTAATTATTCATTCATATCTTATAACTGTGCTAGGAGGCTGGGTCTAGTGCTGAGTACTTTACCATATGATTTGTCTATGTCTAGCCCTATAGGAAATAATGTAATAACCTTCTATGTTTGCTTGAATTGTGTCATTTAGTTTGATCAATGCTTTACCGCACTTGATTTGATACGTATGCTTTTGTTGAGATTGATGTTATTATTAGTATGAATTAGATATCTACAAATAATGTTGAGCTTGATTGTATGCAAAAGACCATATTTGTGCCATCTTGTGGCACAATACTTTGTACTAGGATTGAGTTAGCATTTATGACTACCAACCAAGTTGAGAGATATTTGATGAAAGGGTGCCAAGGATTCTTAGTATTCTTTTTTGTTCAAGTTGAGATAGAAAATGGTTTAAAGGAGATAAAAATAATTAAGGAATTTCCTGAGGTATTTCCCATAGAAATTAGGGGGTTACCACTTGAAAGGGAAGTATAATTCTTTATTGATTTAGCTTTTAGAGCAAAACTAATATCTAAAGCACCTTATAGAATGGCTCTGCCAAAATTAGTAGAGTTAAAGAACCAAATAAAAGAACGTTTAGGAAAGGGTTTTATTAGACTTAGTGTTTCACCTTGGGGAGCACTAGTCCTATTTGTAAAGAAAAAGGATAGGAGTATAAGGCTTTGTATAGATTTAAGAGAATTAAATAAAGTCACAATCAAGAATAAATACCTTCTATCTAGAATTGATAACCTTTTAGACCAATTAGCAGGAGTATCAGTATTTCCTAAGATAGACTTGAGTCCAGGATATCATCAGTTATAGGTAAAGGCCAAGGATATCCCTAAGACTGCATTTAGGACTGGGTATGGGCATTATGAATTTTTAGTTATGCCTTTTGGTCTCACTAATGCACCTATAATTTTTATGGATTACATGAACAGAATCTTTAGGCCATATCTAGATTAGTTTATTGTGGTTTTTATAGATGACATAGTTGTCTACTCTAAAACTCTAAAAAGTATAAAAGGCATTTGAGGATAGTCTTAGGAACCTTAAGAGAAAAATAGCTTTATGCCAAACTTAATGAATGTGAGTTCTGGCTTACAGAGTTGCATTTCATAAGTCATGCTATTTCTCAGTCAGGGGTTACAGTAGATCCCTACAAGGTAGAAGCAGTTTTACAATGGGCAAAACTTAGGACAATCATAAAGATTAGAAGTTTTCTAGGTTTGACAGATTACTATAGGAGGTTCATGAAAGGCTTTTCCCAAATAACCTTACCATTAACCACAGTTGCTAGAACCATTTGAGCATAATGATAAGTGTTAGCAAAGTCTTCAAAAGTTGAAACATAAGTTAACTACAGTCCCTATATTAATCATACCTGACCCAAAGGAAACATTGTGGTGTATAGTGATGCATCTAAAAAAGGGTTAGAATGTGTTTTAATGCAGAAAGGTAGAGTGGTAGCCTATGCCTCTAGACAGTTGAAGTCACAAGAAGAAAACTATTTCACCCATGATCTAGAGTTACTAGCAGTGGTCTTTACTTTTAAAATCTAGAGGCATCACTTATATGGTGCTAATGTAGAAATTTATATAGACCACAAAAGCCTAAAGTACTTGTTTGACCAAAAAGAGTTAAATATGAGATAGAGAAAGTGGATAAAATTCCTAAAGGACTATGAACCTACCATGAGATACCATCCAAGCAAGACTAATGTAGTGGTTGATGCCTTAAGTAGAAAATTAACCTATGTAGCCATGTTAATGTTAAAAGAACAAGAGTAAATAGAAAGTTTTAGAGACATGAGTCTCACGTGTCAAGTGTAACTAGGTAGTTTGTTTATAAGTGAGACCAGAATAGAGAGTGAATTTAGGACTTAAATAAAGGAGGCTCAGGAAATAGATGTGTATGTGAAGGAAATTATGAGTTAACTTTCTCAAGGTACGAGCCTAGAGTTATGTTATAGATGATGATATTTTGAGATACTGTGATAGATTGTATATTCCCCCTAAGCTAGAACTGAGAGAAAAGATCCTAGAAAAAACCTATAAGAGAAAATGCACATTTATCCATGTAGTACATGTAACACTTTAGCTCTCTAGTATTTTATTCCAACATAATTTGCTTGGCTTCATGCAATCCCATGAAAACGCATATAAATAATAGTAATAAATCGTGTTACGTAAGGCCCAAAAATTTCTTTGCATGCTTTTATGGGCCATATGCTCCCATCAATATCATCTTTTATTTATAGCACATCCATACAAGTCATAAACATCATAAAACATCACATGTTTCATCGGTTTAGCATCACACATCAGAAAAATAATGGTTTGCTCTCTAGTTCACTGTTTTAGCTTATTAATATGAATTTTGGATATTCATAATTAAATCTAGAAAAATCAAAATAAACAAATGATAGTTTTAGGAAATCCCTAAATGTCAAATAAATACTAAAAATCATTCTAGACCATGACAACATCAACTAGACCATGACAAACTACAGAAAAGTACCAAGGTCTAACTATTAGGTCTGCTGTCACAAGTTTTTTATATAAATTTTAAAAATTCGTAAGTAATTCCAAAAATTTTAAAATCAAGCAAACCATAACATTCAAAAAAGCTCTAGATGTCTACTCATGGCTAAAAACATATATAGATCAATTAGACATCAATTGGACCGAGAAAAACAATGGTATAGTAACAAAGTTTTGTCTGCACTACTAATACTATCCTCCAACTTTAAAAATTTGGTTCTCTCTCTACAGAGCTCTAAATAAGGTGATCTTAGTGGCTCTAGAAAGCTTATGGTGTCTAGTTTATACTGTAAATATCATAGGCATTGGACTTCATTTGACCCATGCATAACATAAAAACAAAATCTGACCATATGAATAGTACACATTACCATTCTACATAATTTGGCCACCTTTGAAAAATCATAATAAATTCTATAGAGCTCCAAATTAGGTGCTATTTGTCTCTGTGAAAAGCTCTTGATGAGCCCTAGTGTTTGGCCAAATTTCATGCAAAAAATATCCATTTGGTCAGACTTTGGTTCAGCTCATGATTTGGTCACTTTTGATTCTTAAAGTGGGTTCATAAGGCACCATTTGACCTTCTGCTTATTCTATAGCCACTTGAGAACGTCCCATAGCATAAATATAGCCTAAGGAAGTATGCCAAATGATCCAAATGATCATAGAGCTCAAACTCACCATGCCACTTGCATTCATACACAAGCACATACTAGCACAAGGGTGGTAAATTCTCACATTTCCATATATTTGGCTTCAAGACTCATACATAATAGACATAAACTTCTAAGGGCATTGGTTTAGCCTCACCATTTTCTTTGGGACTTTTGGATTTGCTTCACCCATTTTCAAGGGACTTTCGACTAAGCCTCACTGTTCTTGAGACTTTTGGCTCATCCTCACCCTTACTAAGGGACCTTTGGCATTACCATACCCATTTAAGCCAAAACACATTCATAAAACATATTTGAAGATCATCATGGTACATGGCATGTAAGTGATAACTAGAAATATTTCTCATGGCATAAACATACATACACACATCCAAGGATAAGAAAATATCCAAAAATGCATGAGAAAAGTTAGAGATCTACCTTGGAGCAAATGCACACACTTTTCTTTTAGAATTCTTCTCCCTCTTCTCGGCCAAGCCTTGTAACTTGGTGCCCTTGGTTCTCTTGGCCTAGGTACATCAAAAGAGATATGAATCACTTATGAGAACAAGCTTTGGCATCACACACACTCTATGTTAAGCTACTTTGTTCTATGGCTCCATTAAGGTTTTATACAAGACCTTATAAAGTAACTACAAGAATTCATGATCTTGGCTCCTATTTTTCATTCATTCTAGGTCTCTTGACTCCCTTTAGGTCATCACACATTCATTTTAAAGAGCCTAGGTATAAGTTGCTTCCTAATGTCTCATTATAGGGCTTACACCTCTATCTCACATTCCAAGGCTTCAAAATTTTTTTCAAGGCTTTCTTTGATGTTCTTGCATCATATCTAGTCCCATTCTAAGCTTGGAACAAATTAAAACTCTCCCTAGGTGGTCAGACTTGCTTAGACCAAGACAAGCACATGTTTTATGGCCCATGGAGTTGTCTTCATTTTCTTGAGGGGAATGGCTTATTTAAAGCTTTCTAGAGGTCTAGGAGACCCATACCATATCTTACATAAGCTAGAATATCTCTAGGAAAAATTATATTTTATCATTTGTTTCAAAACACCAAGTTGTGCCAACTTGAATTTCTTGCCTCTCTTTTTGATTCCACTTACTTATTCTAAATTTCCATACTCTAAATCACTTATTCTTCCCTTGATATGGTCAAAATTCAACTCCCTTTGGATGGGCTCTAAGTTGAACAAAATTCACATGGAGGAAAGGCAAGAAAAGAAGCATGAATGGCTAAGGGATTTACTTTGTTTCAATGTTTTTTCAAGAGTTCTCTCCATTACTTCACACCTCTCCTTGAGATTTTGAGCTCTCTCCTCTAGACCAGCCATAAACCAATCCCAATTGAGCCATTAAAACTATGGGAATGATAACAACTTTACCAAAGGAAGAGCATGGAAAAAGCCTTAATTCCTTACCTTTCTACAAGTCTTTCCCTCCTCTTTTGCTCTCTTCTTGGATGCCTCTTGGAGCTGGTCGTTCCTTTGATTTTAGGCAAAAATAAAGTGGGTTAGGGTGGAAAGAAAAGTGGAACATGACTTATAAGAAGCCAAAGGGTCACTTTTGTAACTTTTCCACTTTTCATTTTGGTCCCTAAACTATAGTTTCTCCATTTGACCTCATTTTAACTCCTTTTCAAAATCTGTCATAAAATTTAGGCTCTCTAACTTACAAAATGTCTTTGGTTTCACCTAAATTAGATTTAAAACTAATCCGAATCATTCAATTAAAATTTCAATCAACTAACAGCCGAAATCACTCACTAGAGGGGTTTCAACTATTCTGAAGGTTCCTATAATTTTTAGAGCCTTTAAGAATCTCAGAAAGCTCAAATTTTTATTTAACAAGATGTCTTATGAGTTTTCCAAAATTGCCAGAAGTTACAAAAATGTCTTAACTTTCTTTCACAAACTTTTTCTAACTCATCTGGCTCTATTTTTAGGGCACATTTAGCTTTGGATCCTTATTATTTAAAGTCTAGATTATTACTCTAACTTTATTGGACTTCAAATCATTCTATTTAGGGAACTTCCTTTTATATCTTGTGAGTTCCATGCATTTACGGAGAAACCAGATGTTACAGTACAAAGATGTATCATGATTTAAAAGAAATATTTTGGTGGTTTGGGATGAAGAAAGACATAGCTGAATATGTGTCCAAATATTTAGTGCACCAGAAAGTTAAGATTGAACATCAAAAACCAGCATGGCTACTTTGTAACAACCAGAAAAAAAAAGCTGGAAAATTTTTGAAGGGTTAAAAATTTTCTAAGTCTGCTAGCTATAGCGAGAAATGGCCTAGCTATAGCGAATGTACCTGTTCGCTATAGCGAGAAATGGTCTAGCTATAGCAAGTGCGGGCATCTTATACAAAAACCACGGAGCTGCTTGCCGTAGCATGCGCCGTAGCAAAGGCAGAGGTCTGGGACTGATACGTGCTCACCGTAACGAGGGTTATTCTTTGCTATAGTGAGGGTTAGTCCAGAAAAGCATGAAAAAAGAGAATTTGACTTCTTAAAGAGTCTAGATTCATTCCTTTTCTTTTAACTGACCTAAGCTTCGACCAAAGGAGAGAAAAGAGCTGTGGATAGAGAGAGAAACCTAGAAGAGGAAGGAAGAACAAGAAAAAGATAAGATTTGCATGGTTTTTCTTCTTAGCATGTTGTTCTTCTCTCTTTGCCCTCTCTTCCTATGGTTTTGGTTATTGAAGTAGTTGGGCTTTGAGCTTGGTTCAGAAGAAGGAGAGTGGAAAACCCCTTTTGAAGAAGACCAAAACTCATATATCTTTACTTCTTCTTCTTTGCTTTCCTTTCTTGAGAGCTTGAAAGAGGAATGAGAGTTAGTGGAATTCTAGAGGGAGAAGACCTAGTTTCTCTTCATGAATAAAGTGTTAAGAGGGTAATTTCATGCTCTTTGTATGCCTAGGCTCAAGAGAAGCACTCCCATTTAGTGGTGATTATGAAATCAAGAAGGGAGAAGACAAATTGAAAGGGAAGGCTTGTGTTAGCCTATAAGGTAGCTTTCTCCACCTTCTCTTATGCATAAATGTGTGCTTACATTGTCTTGCATGTGCATGTATGTTTTAAACCATGAAAAGTATGCTAGCATGATGATGCCTTATGTATTTCAATGATGTATTATGTGATTGCTTTGGTTTGCTTGAGTATGAAAAAGCCAACAACCCTCTAGCCATGGTGAGGATGAGCCAAAAACCCTAAAGTTGGTTGAGATAAAGTAAAAAGTCTCCCAAAAGTGAGGTTGACTCCTAAGAGTAAGGTTGAATCTAAGAACCTCTTAAAGAATAGGTGAGGCAAGTCCAAAATCTACAAGTGAATGGGTGAGGCTAATCCACTTGCTTGGCAAGCCTTTGTATGTTATGTATGGCCTACTCAAATGTTGAAAATACTTTTCTTATGATTTCACATGCTAATATGCTTCACATGCTAATATGCCCCTGCATACATGTGTGAGACTTTATGTATGATTGAATGAGAGATGAGCTATTGAGATTCTTTGAATCTCACTCCCCCTCTCCATCATCCTAAGATGCTAGGTGGACCAAGTGAGACAAGAGATGGGAGCCACCAAGCGTGAAGCTAGAAAATTAGCAAAGGAGTTGTGAAATAGTTATGTTGTCACTATTTTGTAGTTAAATTAAAAGATGTACTCTAATGATGTACATGATGTAGCACATATGAATACTTGTAAATGAATGTATTTATCATATATGTATGAGAATTAGAACCATCTTGAATGATGTAGCAAGTTTTGTTATGAATAGCAAGATCTTGGCATTATGTACATGGTGCATGTTTTGGTATGGGAGAGTGAGTTTTGCAAATCTGGGTTGTTAGACATTTGAGCCATGTTTGATAGCCTATGTTGATGCTTTCCCATGTGCTCATAGAGCCTTAGAGGTAGGAGAAGCAAAGTTGAACCCTAATAGCCCTCTTGTAACATAAAAACTGGTCACTTTGCCCCATGATGTCCAAGTTTGACCAAATGACCTCTTCTTGCCTTGAAATTTGGCATGTGACTAGATACTGCCTAGAAATTTTTTGGAAGCCAAAGATAAGGTCATTTGGAGGTGTGTGTAATTTTCTATGATTTTTCAAAGTTGGTATCAGAATTTGGATTTACATAAGCACTATTCATTTGGTCAGTTGTGTACTTGTGTCATCCGAGGGGTAAACATGGTCCAATGGCTACGAAATTTTATAGACAGGAACTAGACGATCACAGTGACTTGTAGCAACTAAAAGCACCTCAATTGGAGGTCTAGAGAGGAAGATATGAATTTTTGAAGTTTCTGCCTAGTATCAGTCATCTTGCCTGACCAGAAGTACGGTTCTATTGATTTCTGAGCGCTTGGCTTGATGAACTGATCTAGAGATATTTTTTCTCTCTATTTAACATCCACATATTTCCATATTGGTATCATTTGCATGCATTGGATTTTTGTGGAATTAGTTAAACATTTTTGAAGTTCATATCAGTAAACTATGACAGCATCAGGACCCACTCTGATCTCCAGATGATTTCGCATGTCAAACGCTTTATGTGTGGGATTTTAAGACTTCTTCATATTTTTAGTATGAATTATACATCATAAGATTTCCAAAATGACTAAGAGTGCATGTTTTAAATTTTTCTAGATTTAGTTATGAATTTCTCAAGTTTGCCCAGAAATGGGGCCAAGTCTGGCCGAGAAGAAATATGCAGGTCTCATGTCTCCCTTCTGTTTCCATGAGTTGTGAGCTAGTTTTTATGAGACAAACGAGTTGTAACAATGAGATTAAATATGAGGAGGCATAGTATGAACTCACACGAGACACATGACACTGAAATGAATTTTTAACCATAACGCCACGTAAGAAAGTGTATGAATCCAATAGAAGTTCTCACCTTATTCTTACTCTATCTCACATGAGCATGTTCATGGATGATGGGCATGAGTAGAAATGATGGTGTTACATACTTAAACCCTTAGATATTCTTAAATAGAAATGGGATAGCATTTCCATGGATTTTATTATGGGTTTACCTAGGACATCTTCAGGGAATGATGATATTTAGGTGATAGTGGACAAACTAACAAAGTCTATATATTTCTTGCCTATTAAAGCCACATATACCCTTGATAGGCTAGCACAATTATACATAAAAGAAATGATAAAATTATATGAAGTGGCCAATAGTATAGTGTAACGACACTAATTCTTAATTACCATAATTAGGCTTAATAGCATGATTAGTAATTGCAAATCAAAGTCTAAGGTCATTATGATTAATTAAAATAGGAGAAAGTAGGAAAAATTTGAACATTGATATCATTAGGGTCATTAGCTAAACAACAACAACTAATCAAGTCCACAAGTGACCGTAATTATCATTTAAGACTTTAGATTCACCTGTTGCTGATTTTAACTCACAAAACCTTATGTAAAGACTCCCAAGTCATTGTACAACATTAACATAGTGAAATTTAAGGTTTCTAAGCCAAAAATAAGAGTTTGGGAATCTTTTCCATGGCTTAGACCTTCCCTACTAAGGCTAAGTGGTTACTAGAACCTAAAAATCAAGTTTCGCATCTTGAGCCATGGCCGAAGATTTTCACACTATGGTGAAGTTGCTCTCAGGTTTAACTTCTCATAACTTCACAAGCCGTGGTGGATTAGACCCTTGCCATAATGGGCTTATATGGGTCTGTGGTGGAAAGACACCCTAGGACTTACTGTAGCAAATTTCTCGATTCGCATCGTGGCAGCTATACCTATGTTGCAGCGAAACTAGCTACTAGAACTTTCATTCCCTGATTCCTGCAACTTGTACCGCAACTAAAAAGTTTGCATCATGGCAAGGTTGCTCTTTGTTACCCTCCTTGGGTAACTTTTCATTTTATACTGTGACGAGACCCCTTACGCTGCGGTGCTCCTTGCCTCTGCCTAACACCTAGTCATGGCGTGACCTTTTTTTGCACTATTTCTTTCTAAGTTTCATCCCATACACTCCAACTCTCCCTTTAGTAACACTTCAAGGAAACTCTACCTTAATTTGTGAGGCTCTAAAAGCATTAGTCTATTTACCTAACTTACCTATCGTTACCAATTCAAGACTTAGGTGTTAATTCTTACTCATCTAACTACCATATATCAGCAAGTTCAAAGATTTATGACAGTAAAGGATTTATAAACTACCAACATTATTACTTAAACATAATTCCATTAAAGGTTCCATACGTCACTCGTTTAAGTCAACATCTAATGTGTCATATGATTATATTTCCAAAAAGTAAGCCATATTAGGGGATCAACAAAGTTTCATATTAGTCAACCCCTACTCCATGACAGCAAGAATGGTTCAATTACACATATCTACAAGGCTAATGCTAAATGGCTATAAGGCATCAAGTCATTCATCAATTATTAGTCGATTATAGTCATAATGTTTGATTCCATGGTAATTAGATTACATAATTAGTCCTTATACTTGGCAATTCATGATGCAATGCGACAAATACATAAAAACTAATATTCTTGTTACACAACCCAATTTGACAAGGTTTTTAAACCTATATGCTACCAAACCATACATTATGCTTCCATTAATTTCTCCTTGCCATGAAGAGGTCTAGTCTTTGAAAATGTTAGCTCACAATCGAGGTGAGATATACAATCTCAGTAACAAGAGTCAAATTCCATATGCATGTACAGATTAATTAACATGATGCAATTATATAGAAAACATACCAAAGGCATCAATATCATCAGTAAATGAACTAGTTGGACTACTAGTGACTACTATCCCATACCAACAATCACATCCCATATGTTAATGGCTATTAACACTGGGAAAGGCTCATCCATGGCACTAACTCTCTAATGAGCATAATCTGGCTCAATGCATTCGGGGGTCTGATCATAACTTAGTGCTTGATCGAAGTAAGATGCATGGGTGGCAGCCACACCATAGCTCTACTATAAACTCATAAAGTCCAATCACAACACAATTTAAGTAGCCAACTAATCATTTAGCATTACAAAATCATACATGTACAACAAATATCATGTTAACAAGAACATATACATGGAATTAGGAAATTAACGCCAGTTACCTCAATGAAGCCAATTACTCTTTCTTTAGCTACCATTATGATCTAAATACACACCAAGCCTAAGATAAGCATAGTTATCATTATTTCTAGCAACAAATCATATACCCAAAGAGTTGAACAATCAATAATTACCTAAATGTTACTTACCTAATCACCAATGAATTTAAATTTCGGGTTCTAGCTTCCCCACACCAGAAACCACCATAGTTCACTCTAATTTTTGGGTAATTTCACATGAAACCAAAGCCCATATCATAAGTCAACTACATGTGTCTCAAACTAGCAGAAAATGCATTAAAATGGAAAAAGGATACTTACCCAACAACACCCATAGCCTCTACCTCTGAAAATCCACCATGGAGGCACTAAGCAACAAGTTTTAGCTTTGGGTAAAGGATGAAAATGCTCCAAATGAGAACCCAATTAGTTTAAATAGAAGAGGAAGAATAGAGGATTAATTTATATAAAAGTTACCTTGACTAAATCTTACTCTAGGAGTGAGAAATGATAGAATTTTGCTGCTAACCTTAGCCTCCCCCTTGGACCTCCAAAATTTCCTTTTGCCTTTTATGTTTCTTGCAAAATGAAAGGGGAAGGCTGAAGAAAATTAGGGTTTAGATGGGTTATGGGTTGACCTAACAGCCCAAAATCCAAGTGGGTTTAGTCATATGCTTGTTAGGTCATAGATTATAAGGTTACATGGGTTATATATGAGAGTTGGGGCCTAGTTAAAAAGGTTCTTTAACATTTGGGTCTGCACAATTAAATATTGGGCCTTTAAGAGATAGAATTATGTAATACATGGTTTTTGTAAAAATAATAGAAACGAGCTAGATATAAGAGAGACTCCTCTAAAATAAGTCAGTTAATGCCAAATAAAACTAGGATAAAATTCTAAATATTAGAAAATGAGGAATCAATACTTAGGGTGCACAGCAACCAAAGCCAAAATAGCTAAAGAAAATCCTGACGAAAGGTAGTGGCATTTTTGTAATTTTGGATAACTTTTAGAAAACTCAAAAGAGGAATCTTTAAATGGAAAAATTGAGTTTCTTGGGGTTCTTAGAGGCCCTAAAAACTATAGGAACCATTAGAACAGTTAAAACCCCTCCGATTTATGTTTTAGAACGTTGGTAAACGCGAACATTGACCCTTTCGTTCGGGAAGGTTTTAGACCTGATTTGAGTGATTCTAAAAGCTATTTAAAAGTTATAGAATCTAAATTTTATGATGGAAAAGATAATTTTTGAAAAGGAGTTGAAATGAACCTAAAATGAAAAAGCCAAGAATGACGGACAAAATTAGCATTTTAAAAAGCTTCTTAAGAATCCCTAGCGATATATAGGTGCAGCCCCCCTTTTCCCTCACATTTGGCCAACCTAAATTCTATCCAAGACTAGGAAGAAATTCTACAAAAAGTGGCACACAAGAAGGAGTTTCAAGGGAGGAGAAAAACCTAGGAAAAGGTATGGAAAATCAAGGAATTTCTTGCTCTTTCCTTCATTGAACTTGTCCTCCTTTGTCTCCTCTTTCTTTCCATGGTTTTGATGCATTATTTGGATCTGTTTTGAGACATGCTCAAAGGGGAGAAGTTCCAAATTTCAAGAAGGAGTGAAAGCAAGGGAGAAAGCTCTTGAAAAGGTTAAGGAATCAAGGTAATTCCATAGCTTTCCTTGCTTCTTCTTTCTTGCTCTTCCATAGCTAGTTTTGGCCTTATATAGAACAAGCAAGAGGGAGGAAAATATAACATAAATGAAGCATGAAACCTAGGTTTTTAAGGGTGAGGAACAAGTAGATGCAAAGAAATTCCAAAAAGAACCATTAGTTTTCAAGTTCCCAAAACCTAAGGTTTTCTTTGCACCTTAGTATGCATGAAGCTTTCTAGTGATATTTCTAATTATCTTTTAAGTATATATGGGCTCTTGAGATGCTTAGACAGCCTCACATATGCTACTTCCTTGAAGGAAATGAAGCTAACTCCATGGGTCCTGAAATGAGCCTATGTCTTAGCCTAGACAAGAAGAGGTACCTAGGGAGAGTTTTAAATTTTTCTAAAGGTAAAAAGGGACTAAATATCATAAAAGACATCAAAGGAAGGCTTGGAAAAAAATTAAAAGCCTTGGTTTGGGTAATGGAAGTGTGATAAATACTAATTTCTATATGTTTTTACCCACAATTGAACGACACAATCGTCAAAGTGTAAGCTTCATAATAAGACCTAAAGAAACAACTTGTTCCTAGGCTCTTAGAAGTGAGTTTATGATAACTCCAAGAGGCTTAAATGGAGTCAAGAGATCTAAATGGAAGGAGAGAATGGAGTAAAGACCTTGAATTCTAGCACTTGCTTTATTTAGTCTGATATGGAACTATTATGTAACCATAGAACAAAGTGAGCTTCCATAGAGTGTGTGTGATGCTACAGCTTACTTCTATGATGTAATTATGTCCTATTTGATGTATTTAGGCCAAGGAAATCAAGCTTCACATAGTTACAAGTGTGTGGCTAAAAAAAGGAATGAATAGCTAAAGAAAAAGTGTGTGAATCTTACTTTAAAGTAGCTCTCTAACATTTCCTGCATACATAGCTTGTTATTTTCTTATCATTGAATGCTTGTGTGTATGGTTGAGCCATGAAAAATGTTTCTAGCCTATGCTTACATGTTATGGTACCTATGTTTCCTAAAATGTGTTTATGAATACTTTATGGCTTACATGGGTTTGGTTGTGCAAAAAGTCTCTTAGCATGGGTGAGAATGAGCCAAAAGTCCCTAAAAATGGTTAAGACAAAGCCAAGAGTCTCAAGAAGAGTGAGGCTTAGTCAAAAGTTCCTTGAAAGTGGGTAAGGCAATTCCGAAAGTCCTAAGAAAGATGAGTGAGGCTAGACTAATGCCCTTATGAGCTTATGCTTGTTATGTATGAGTTATCTAACAAGGAAAATGTCTTGAGCATGTTCACTAGTTGCTTGAATATCATGCATGCATTCTTTGACTTGTTTATGCATCCATTATGTATGTTTGAAAGGGTTAAGAGCTATTGGGATTCTTTGAATCTCACTCTTTTGTCACACATGTCTAGCCATGTCTAAGTGAGCCAAGTAAACAAGGAAATGGAAGCCAACAAGCATGAGAAGCGAGATTATGACAATAAGATAGAGAAATGGCTTGTTTAATTGTATTTTGATGTCAAACTATGTACCTATGAGATATATCTATGTTGTAAACCCTTGAGCATGTTTTAATATATGTACAAACAGTGTATGTATTAATATGGAAGCTAGATGAATGAGGATGTGAGATTTTGCCACTCCTTTGCCATTATGTAATTTAATGTTCTTGTATATAT
Source organism: Erythrophleum ivorense (assembly GCA_026724425.1). Lineage (NCBI taxonomy): Eukaryota > Viridiplantae > Streptophyta > Magnoliopsida > Fabales > Fabaceae > Erythrophleum > Erythrophleum ivorense. Next base: position 30,175,172 of record JAIUCV010000008.1, read on the forward strand.
ATAGATGTGGTGTGACAACCCTACCTTCTAATCATTGTAATTATGGTTAAATGTAGGATTAATAATTAATTATCAAGGTTTGAGTGGTTACAATCTATCACATGGTGAAAATATAGGAAAAATTTAAACCTTGATGTTAGGGTCATCATCATACCACCACACAAATCAAATTTTGCATAAAAGGAATCCTACTACCCTAAGGGGTTTATGATACAACCATTCATCAGTTTCAATACCCAATGACCTTCCACAAGTACTCCTATATCATCTCATACCATTACCGATGGAGAAATTGGGGTTTCTAAGTTCAAAAGAGTAGGTTGGGGACTTACGCCATGACCTAAACCTTCCCCGCCACGGCCAAGTTACTCTCTAGAATCACTAGACAAATTTAACAAATCTCGCCACGACGAGTTGGACCTTCGCCGCGGCCAACCTATGTGGCGCCGCGGCAGAACGCCTCCTGGAACTATTGCTCTCAACTCTCAGGATTTTCGCCGTGGCACGAATATAACGCCTCCTGGAACTACTGCTCTCAACTCTCAGGATTCTCGCCTCGGCGCAATATATTCGCGCCGCGGCGAGTTTTGCTTCTGTCCAACCCTTATTTAATTTTCTTGACTCGCACCGCGGCAGGACATAATGTGCCGCAGCGAGTTTTGGTTCTGTTACCCTCCTGGGTGATTTTTTTCACTTTGCGCCGTGGCGAGATTGGTTATGCCGCGGTGCCTTTCGGCTCTGTCTCTCCTTTGGCCGCGGCAAAGCCTTCTTAGCTGCGGCGGAACTCCTTTCTGTGACCATATTACCCAAATTTCGCCCTCTACACTCCACATATCATCTTAGAAACACTCTAGGTCCACCTACCCTTGTTTTATGTGGTCCTAATGGTGTTTATCTACCCTATTTACCCATCAATCCATCCATTACCATTGCGAAACTTAAACACTACTTCCTACTTGTTCCACTAGCTCATATCAGCAAATGAAACAATATATGACAGCAAGATCACATGCATTAGCAGCAATTTACATCCCATGCAAATTCCATAGAGATTCCATTCAACAATAGCTTACATCCAAGGAATCATATGACTATGATTCCCATATAGTGATCCATATCACAATTTCAGCAAAACTATAAATATATAATACTATAAGTTCATACATTAATATTCAACTATAATGAGACTTGAATCCTTAACGGTTACATTTCAATCAAACAAAATATAAACGCCTACACTTGGCAACATGATTACATGATGATGCCATGTAAACTAATAACAAAGTGCATCTACCCTATTCTACTCAGACCAAGTGTAGCTCCCCACACCCGGCCTCAGCTTATGGATGTTCATCCACTTACTTACCCTTATCCTTACCCGAGGAACTTTCACCTGAAATATTAATCCCATAAAATAGGGTGAGATATAAATCTCAGTAACTAAGGCAATTCCATCATATATCCAATTTAATTAACATATAAGCATGAATCAAAATCAACATCAGAATCACATCCATCATATCAACAAATGAAACAATTAGGCTATCATGATTACTATCCATACTAGCAATCATATTATCACATGTTAAAGGCCATTAACACTGGGAGAGGCCCGTCCACGGCACCTACTCCTTATTGAGCACAACTGGGGCTCAGTGCATCTAGGTTTGATCATAACCCGGTGCTCGATCGAAGCACATGCATGGGTGGCAGCTACATCACAGCTCCACCATGGACTCACAAGGTCCAATCACAATTCAACAAATAGCCAATCAATTCATTCAACATTTCAAATCATTCATATACAGCAACATATGAAATTAAATCAAATATATACATGGAATTGATATAACTCGATTACCTCACTTGTAGACACTTGCAACAGTCACCAATGGTGCAGAAATCCTCCTATAACCATAGCATCATAGAATTATTACTGTAATTCATCATTAACAGTTACAATCAATACCCAAAGAATTTAAGATGCTAATGACTACCTAAGAATCACTTACTCAGTTACTATAAGTCCCAAATTCAGATTAAATTGTCCTCCACCAGAAAACTCAATATTCCACCCAAAATCCTAAGCAAATTCGTACATAATTAATACCCATTTTATAAATCAGCTACAGGGGTCTCAAATTAACAATTGAAGCATCATAATGGAGGGTTTAAACTCACCCAAGGTCAGCCATAACCTCACCCTATGAATTTTACTAAGAAAATTCCCAAATTCTCACATTTTAGATTTTGGATAGAGTGAAAATGCTCCAAATGAAAAACTAATCAGACCAAATTAAAGAGGAAGATGAGGGGATTAAGTTGTATAACTATTACCTTGGCTGAATCTTGCTCTAAATGTGAGAAAATATAGAATTAGTGCCCCCAACCCTAGCCTCCTCTCCAAGCTCCGAATTTTCTCTTTGTGTTTTGTGTTTCAGCAAGTGTGAGGGAGAGGCTGGTGTACTAGGGTTTTAGTTGGGTTTAAGTTGGGTCAAATGTGGGTCATGGGTTGCTCCAAGATCCATCTCTTAATGGGCTTTAGATTTTTGCTTGTTGGGCCAGTTTTTAGAGTGTTGGGCTGCAGAATTTTGTTGGGCCAGCTTTTATACATTGGGTTACTGAAGTTTAATCAAATTTGAGCCAAGTTTGAAGAACTTAAGAATGTGGGTCTGCACAAGGGTTATTGGGCCCACTCAGAAGAGTCTATACAAGGTGGATTTTGGGCCTCCATCACACTAAATTGGGTTGGGTTTGCACCTAACCCATTGGGCCTCTATTAGCCTCTTATCATTATCTATTAATTTAAGCCTAGATAAGATTTCTATCTCAATTAAATTCAACCCATATTAATTATTCCTAATTAATCTAATTCGTGATTAACACCTTAATTAATTATGGGGTGTTACATGTGGCAAGGTGATATTGAACTCTATGGTGATTTAGATCATTTTTCATGCTTTTAAGTATAGTTTTTATGCTTTTTAACTTGCCCAAGTGGTTGTGGAAAGCAAGAAGGGCCATTTGGTGTCTTGAGATGCCATTTTAAACTTCAATTTTAACTAAATGATGTGTTGCACCAAAATATGACCAAATGAATGACTTTTTCCATGAAATCTGTCTAGAGAATAGGTATCATCTGGGTATTTTCATAAAGCCAAAGATCACTCAATTTGAATTTCTAAAGAATTTATTATGATTTTTCAAAGTTGGCTAAATTATGCAGAAATGGTGTAGTTACTATTTATTTGGTCAGTTTTTTTCTCTATGTCACACATAGGTAAATGAAGTTCAATGCCCATGAAATTTTATAGGCATCAACTAGACATCATAAAATTTCCAAAGCCACTGAGATCACCTCAATTGGAGTTCTATAGAGGGAGATATAAATTTTTGAAGTTGCATAATAGTACCAATAATGCTGCTTGACCTATGTTACTGTTCTATCGATTTCTAGTGGCTTAAGGCTTTGGCATTGGTTTGGACTTATTTTTAGTCAAAGATAGATATCCACAACTTTCCAGAATAGTATGGTTTGCTTGATTTTGATTTTTCTAGAATTAGTTATAAATTTCTAAATTTTGTATCAGAAAATTGAATTTTGAACTTAAGAGCAAACCATGGAATTTGTGTGGTGTTGCTTCAAACCTAAAGTGAATGAGATTAAATGTGATGAGTATCACTTGTATGGATGTGCTATGACTATAAAATGAAATGGATGAGTTCACATAGTCCATGGAGCATAAGATGAGGAAATGAAACTTTACATAACACAAATATATACATTAAATATTCAATATGTTTTTATGTAAGATATGTTCTTCCTTGAAATGGTGTTCTAGCATGCATGTTATGAATAAGATAGCTTATCGTACTAATATGTAAGGGTAAAGAGACTAAGGTGTTACATTTATTAGTATCAGAGCAAAGGTTCAAGCACTTTGATGTGATTTATGGCTTGAGAACAAGAGATTTCCATTATGTATAAGCTATTTGTGAATGAAATGAGTGTGTAAAGGTGGCTTATGTTCATGAATTATGTTGAGATAAGTTTGATTTATTTCAGAAAGATGGCGAACACCTAGATAGGTGGGCCCTCTAGAGAGGCTCGAGTAGAGGTAGAGCCTAGTGATTCGATGGCTAGAGCCTTTCAGGCTATTATGGCTTGGCTAGATCAGCAACAAGCCATGATTATGCAGGTTCAATAATGGCTTGCATAGCATGACAATAAGTAACATCTAGTCTTCTGAAAACGAGAGAAAACATGAAAAACATAACGTACGATTTCTCTGTAAATGAACAAAATTTACCAGATACAAAAGGAAGTCCCCCAAGATAATGTAGTTAGGGTCCCAAAAAAATTGGGAAGCATTCTAGGTTCCTAAAAATGAGAATTCTAGGCTCAAACGAAAAGAAAAATGAAGTTAGAATGAAAAAATAATTTCTTATGAAAAGCTTACGAAACATAATAGAATTTTTGTAATTTTGAGCAAATTTTAGAATTTACATAGGAAATCTTTTTAAATGAAATTTTTGAGTTTCCTAGGGTTCTTAGAGGCCCTAAAAACCATAAAAAGACTAGGGATAGCTAAAGCCCCTCTGGTGGACGTTTTCTAATGTTGGTGTACCCAAACTTTGATGAATTCATTTGGGAAGGTTTTTAACTATAATTTGAGTGATTTCAAAGGCATTTTACTAAATTGGGAACCTAAATTTCATAATGGAAAAGATGGTTTTCAAAAAGGAGCTAAAACAAAGAAGAAATGAAAATGCCAAAAACAAAGGACAAAATGAGAATTTTTGAAAAGTGTAACTTCCTCCCACCTATATATATAATGCACCCTTCTTCTCCCTTCATTATGCACGACCATGTTCTGCCTAAAACTAGAGGAAAACCCTAGGGGATGAGGTGCATAAGAGGAGGAAGAAAACGAGGAGAAATTCAAGGTAGAAAGATATGGATTTTCATGGTTTTTCATGCTCTTTCTCTTCCAAACCTCTTCTCCTTCATTCTCCTTTATTTCCTATGATTATAATGAAGTATATGGATTTGTTTTAAAGGATAAATTGAGGGGAAAATTCGGATTTGAAGAAAGGAGCTCAAAGAACACAAGATTCAAGTGAGAAAAAGCAAGAAAATAAGGTAATTTCTCTTCCTATGGTTATCATCTTTGGTTCCCTCCTCCCCCATTTTGCCTAACATGAGAACAACCTGGGAGGAGATAATTTTTAGGCAGAACCAAGTATGAATCTAAGGAAAAAGGGTGTGAAGATTAAAAATATGCAAAGGGAATTATAAAAAAGCTATTAGATTGTGTGCACCTTCCAAAATCTAATTTCATATGATAATTCCTAGGCCTAATTAAGAGTTTAAATGGGCTCCTAAGATCCTAAAAATGCTCCCCACATGCTTCCTCCTTCAAGAAAACCAAGCAAAATCCATGGAGGCCAATAAGCTTCATAGTCTCGACCTAGATGGGTTCTCCTAGCTAGGGAGAGTTTTAAATTTTTCTAAACCCATTCTTGAGTCATATATGATGAATGAAAATGAGGGAAGGCCTTGGGAAAAATTTAAAACCCATAAAAAGTTAGTTGGTGCTTTAGGTTCCATATTATGACCTAAAGAAGCAACATGATATTAGGCCCTTTGTTTTAATTATGTGATGACTCCAAGAGGCTTAAAAGGAGTCAAAAATCATATTTCAAAGGAAAGAATGAAGTCTATAATTTATTTGAGGGGTGTTGCTTTATTAGGTGCAATTATGGACTATAATAAAGTTGTAGGCCAACCTAGTGTCTAAACAAATTATATAGTCTTAGAATTGAGTTCATGAACCTAATTGGCTTTCATAAATTGTGTCTAGGCCAAGAGCAACCATCTCTACAAGTTTGTGTGTGTGTGGCCGAAAGAAGAAGCCTTGATTCAAGAAGGAAAGTGTGTGATTATATATAAGGTAGCTCTCTCTACCTTCTCTCGTGCATGGATGTATGCTTAACTTGTCTTAGAATGTGTGTATGTGTATTTTTAAGCCATGAAAAGTATGATAGCATGATTTTATATGCCATGATTTATTGATGACATATTATGTTTCATATGATGTTTTGATATGTGCTTGGGTTTATTTGAGTGTGGTGAGGCCAAGAACCCTTAGCTGTGGTGAGGATGAGCTAAGAACTCTTAAGATTGGTTAAGACAAAACAAAGAGTTTTTCAAAAGCAAAGTGGGCTTCCAAGAGTATGGTTAAGTCTAATAATGCATTAAAGAATGGGTGAGGTAAGTCTAACATCCACAAGAAATTGGATGAGGCCAATCTATTTGCTTGGTAAGCCTTTGTATGCTATGTATGACTTTCTTAAATGATGAAAATGCTTCTTGAATGTTTGCACATGTCCATATGACCATACATGCATTTATGAGACTTGTTTGCATCCATTATGTATGATTGAATGGGAGATGGGTTATTGGGATTCTTTGAATCTCATTCCCTCCTCTCCAATGATCTCACATGCTAGGTGGACTAAATGGACAAGGTAATGGAAGCCAACCACCTTAAAGAGAAGAGTTTGACACCAACATACTTAGCCTTTGCTTTTTAAAATCATAATGATGTCAAATGTTGAAACCCCTTGATGTATAGAGTCTATGACCCCTTAGACATGTGTAATTATGATAATATGTGATGTATAAATGAATGAATATGGTGTGTGACCACTAGAATGAAATTTGGACATGTTGTGGCATTATAGCTTCCTTAATACTAATATGGAATTATACATAAGTGTGGATGAGAAGCTCAAAATGAGAGGCATGGAGTTTGGGACCATTTGGGAAGCTTACACAAGTCTTAACTATGCTTTTAGACTTGCCCAAAAGGTGCCAAACTCAAAGGAAAGCCATTTGGTTACTTTGGTACCTCATATGGAGCCAAAATTGACCATAATGGAACCTTATGTCACTTTTTAGCCAAATGTGCTCTTCTTGATATGAGATTTGGCATGCAATTAGAGATTTTTGGGAAGCTAAAGAACATAATTTTTGGAGGTCTACAAAATATTTGATGAATTTTCAAAGTTGGCAATTTTTCTGATTTTGGTCTGCTGCACTATTCATTTGGTCCGAAAATGAAACCTATCACACAGGGCTCAAATGATGTCCAATTGCCATGAAAATTTATACAAAGAAACTAAACATTCACAGTGACTTATTCTAACTGGAAGCACCTCATTTAGAGGTCTAGAGAGGAAGATATGAATTCTTAAAGATTCTATCTAGTATCAGGACCCTTACCTGACCACAGTTACTGTTCCATCAAATTCTGAGGTCTGGGTTGCTTTAACTAGTCTAGAGCTACTTTTTTCCCTCTAGTTAACATCCATAGATTTCTAGATTGGCATTATTTGCATATATTGGATTTTTTTGGAATTAATTGGACATTTTCAATGTTTGCTACAGAAATTTGTGACAGCATCAGTGATAGTTTGACCTCTGGATCTTTTCGGATGTCAAATGTCCTCTGTGATGGATTTTATGGTCTGTTCATATTTTTTGTATAAATTAGACATCCATAGCTTTGTATAATGATTAAGAATTCATGGTTTCAATATTTCTAGAATTAGTTATGAATTTTCAAAGTTTGGTCAGAAAAGGGGCCAATTCTTGCTGAAATTTAATATGCATATTTTAAGCTTTCCTTCATGATTCTTGAGATGTAGACCATATTTTATCATGAAAATGAGTTATATTCATGTAATTAAATATGAGAATGCATGGTATGTGCTCACACGGTCCATGTGACACTGAACGGAATTTTTATATATGACGTAATGAGAAAATAATCATTATTTTATATGCCATTCCTTGTGATTTTCATGAAGTGCATGGCATGAGGCATTCTAATTACATAAGAGAGGCTAAGATATTATAGTGTTACACAATGAGGGCCCTACACCTTCTCCGCCATAGCCATCATAGCACTCAGATCATCTCGGCCATTCAAGAGCGACTCACTCAAGTCCACAACAATAGATATAATAGATGCCACAGACTCCACCAGCTCAAATGCCTCTAGTCCTTGAGCAGCCTTCCATGAGGCGAGTCATAGCATAGTTTAAGAAGTTTAGGCCTCCTACCTTTGATGTTGAGCTGAGTATAGAGAAAGTTAAGGCTTAGATTATGCAACTGGAGAAAATATTCAGGGTCATGGAATGCACGTCTGAGCAGAAGGCTGTAATGGTCATTTTTTAGTAAGAGAAAGAGGCAGATTATTGGTGGTGGAGCACTGAATCGATTATCAAGTCAAGGAACCTCTTAATTAATTGAAAGACATTCTTACAAGTATTTTATGAGCAATATTTCCTAGTTCTATTTGAGATGTGGAAGAGTCCGAATTTGTACTTCTGAGACAGACTAAGGGGATATTTGTGGACCAATATGTGGCTAATTTTGTGGAGCTCTCCAAATATTCCTCTTATTTGTAGAAACATGATGACGAGAGGTGGAGAGTAGAAAAATTAGAAAAGGGGCTCCTACTAAAGTCAGAGATAGATGGTGCCCCAGAGAATCAAGAATTTTAATGCCCTTATTGAGGTATGTAGAGTTACTATGGCAAATTTAAGAATGATGCATCTCGCCTCGAGTGTTAGACCTCCCCTCCCAGAGAGTAAGAGGCCATGTGAGGAGACACTGGCTATTAGTAGCAACAAGAGAGGTGGCAGAGGCCAGTGGAATAGGAAAGGTAAAAATAAAAGAATACTAGTAGAGTCAGTTCCACTATAATAGCTTGTGCTTAGTATGGCAGGAATCATGGGAACATACCATACTACATGGGTCAGAATGTATGTTTCAGGTGTGGTAGGCCAAGGCACATATCCAGGGACTGCACTTGGCCTGTGCCACAGAGAGAGGTAGCTCCTACACCTAGACCGCAGACCTAGGATAGAGTTTTTGCCTTGACATAGCAAGAGGCTAGCAGGTCCTCGAGTCTGATCCAAGGTACTATTAAGATTAATGATTATTCTATACTTGCATTGTTTGATTCGGGTGCTAGCCAGTCTTTCATATCTTATGACTATGCTAAGAGGTTGGGTCTGAGCATGTGTACCTTACCATATAATTTACATGTATCCACTCCCACAAAAAATAGAGCCATTACCTCCTATGCTTGTTTGAATTATGTAGTCCAGTTTAACCATTGTTTTACCACACTTGATTTGATATGTATGCCCCTTACTGATATTGAATTGATCATTGGAATGAACTAGATGTCTGCTAATAATGCTATATTTAACTGTTACCACAAATGTTTTTCTTTGCCTAAATGTAGAACTATACCTAGTATTCAGATTGAGCTAGCTTTTATGACCACCTCTCAGGCTGAAGGTTTTCTAGAGCATGGTTATCAGGGATTTTTAGTATTCTTTTCCCTATAAACTGAGATAGAAGAGAGCATAGAAGAGATACCTATAGAGAGAGAATTTTTAGAGGCATTTCCTAGAGAAATTAGTGGATTACCCCTTGATCAAGAAGTAGAATTCCCCATAGATATTGTATCTGGGGTAGGTCCAGTATCTAAGACCCCATATAGGATGGCTCCTACTGAGCTAGCAGAACTTAGAAATAGATAGAAGAGCTTTTAAAGAAGGTTTTATTAGACCCAGTGTTTCACCATGGGGAGCTCCAATCCTATTCGTAAAGAAGAAAGGCGAGAGTCTTAAATTATACATAGATTACAAAGAGCTCAATAAGATCACAGTTAAGAATAAATACACCCTACACATGATAGATAACCTCTTAGACTAGTTAATAGGAGCATCAATTTTCTCTAAGATAGACCTTAAGTCAGGATATCATCAGCTCAGGATTAAAGTGAGGATATTCCTAAGATAGCATTCAGGACTAGATACGGGCATTATGAGTTTTTAGTTATGCCCTTTAGGTTGACGAATGCACCTAGAGTATTTATAGATTACATGAATAGGGTGTTTAGGCCATATCTAGATAGGTTTGTAGTTGTATTCATAGATGACATTCTTATCTAGCCTTAGAGACCTTGAGAGAAAAATAGTTGTATGCTAAACTTAGTAAATGTGAGTTTTAGCTCACTGAGATTCAATTCTTAGGCCATGTGATTTCCCAGGCAGGGGTCGTAGTAGATCCCCACAAGGTAGAGGCAGTATTACAGTGGGAGAGACCTAGGATAGTGACAAATATTAAGAGTTTCCTAGGTTTAGCAAGTTATGACAAGAGGTTTATCCAAGGCTTTTCTCAGATAGTGATGCCATTGACTAGGCTCGCTAGAAAGAATGTACCTTTTGTATGGGATGAGAAGTGTGAGCAGAGTTTTCAAGAGTTCAAGCATAGACTAACCACAGCCCCAGTTTTAGTACTTCCTGACTCGAGAGAGAGTTTTGTAATTTATAGTAATACCTTAAAGAAAGGGGTTAAGATGTGTGCTTATATAGGGAGGTGGAGTGGTAGCTTATACTTCTAGACAGTTAAAACCACATGAAAAAATTATCCCACTTATGACTTAGAGCTAGCAGTAGTAGTGTTTACTCTTAAGAAAAGGAGACACTATTTGTATAGGAAAGCCATAGAAATTTATAGTGACCATAAAATCCTTAAATACCTATTTGAACAGAAAGAATTAAATATGAGATAGCGGAGATGGTTAGAATTCCTAAAGGATTATGATTTCACCTTGAAATACCATCTTGGTAAGGCTAACATGGTAGCTAATGCCCTAAGTAGGAAATTCACACATATGGCCTACATGATGTTAAAAGAGCAGGAATTGATTGAGAGGTTCAAGGATATGAATCTCTCTTGTTAGGTGCATTCAAGGAAAATGTTAATGAGTGAAATCCAAAAAAAAAAGTGACTTGATTAGCCAAGTTAGCAATGCTTAGCAAAAAGATGATTATATGAGAAAAAAGAGAGCCCAAATATCCCAGGGTGGTGTGTTAAACTTTAATTTGTCTGAGGATGAAATAATAAGATATGGGAATAGGCTATATGTGCCTAAAGAGTCTAAATTAAGAGAAAAGATATTAAAAGAGGCACACAAAAGTAGATACACCATTCATCTAGGTAGTAACAAGATGTACCATGATTTAAAGAAAATGTTTTAGTAGTCTAGGATGAAAACAAATATAGCAGCGTATGTCTCTTAGTGTTTAGTATGCCAGAAAGTTAAAATCGAACACCAAAGACCAGTTGGGTTACTTCATCCCCTAGATATCTTTTGAGAGGAAATGAGATAGTGTAGTAATAGATTTTGTCATGGGTTTACCCAAGACATCATCGGGGTACGATACCACAAGGGTGATAATGGATAGATTAACTTAATCAATGCACTTTTTAGCAATGAAAGCCACTTACACCCTAGACAAATTAGCCCATCTATACATCAAGGACATAGTGAGTTTACACGATGTACTTAGGAGCATAGTATTAGATAGAGATCCCATATTCACCTTGTAACATTCGGTTCTTTGAAAACCAGAGAAAATGTGAGAAATGTAACGTATGGTTTCTCCGTAAACGAACGAAATTCACTGGATATAAAAGAAAGTCCTCCGAAATGAGATAGTTAAGGTCCCAAAAAATTTAGGAAGCATTATAGACTTCTAAAAATGAGAATCTCAAGCTCAGACAAAAAGAAAAAAGGAGTTAGAATGAAGAAACGAAATTGTGGCGAAAACTAACGAAACGTAATGACATTTTTGTAAATAAGTGTAACTTTTGGAAAAACATATAGGAAGGATTTTTAAATGAAATTTTTTAGTTGCCCAGGATTCTTAAAGGCCTTGAAAACTATGGAAAGCCCTGGGACAGTTAAATCCCCTCTGATGGATGTTTTTCAACGTCAATTAACCCAAACTTTGATCGATTCATTTGGTAAGGTTTTAACTCCAAATTGAGTTATTCCAAAGGTATTTTATTAAATTAGGAATCTAAATTTTATAATGGAAAACATAATTCTAAAAAAGGAGCTAAAACAAAACTGAAACAAAATTGCCATTACAGAAGGACAAAATTGGAATTTTTGTAAAAGTGTGTTTCTAGAAGCTCCCACACACTTCTCCTTTCTTCTCCCATCTTCTTAAGCACGAAATTTATGCCCAAAATATAGAATATGATCTGCTTTCTTAGGCTCACAAGAAGGGGAAGAAAAGGAAGAGAAAATTTAAGAAAAAAGTATGGATTCTTGGTAGTTTTCTATGTTTTCTTCCATCCAAACCTCCTCTTCTCCATTCTCCTTTGTTTCTTTTGATTCAAATGAAGCTTTCAAATCTTTTTTAAGGCAGATATTAAGGGAAAATTTTGAATTTGAAGAGAGGAGCTTGGAGAAAGCAAGATTCAAGTGAAAAAAAGCAAGAAAACTAGGTAATTTCTCTTCCTATGGTTGCTACCTTTGGTTCCTCTCCTCCTCCATTTTGCCTAACATGAGAAACCCTAGGAGGACTTGATTTTTAGGTAGAACTAAGGATGAATCTAAGAAAAAAGAGTGTGGAGATTAAGAATATGCAAAGGGAATTAACAAAAACCCATTAGATTTCAAGATGCAATTTCTAAGGCTTCAATTACACCTTATAAAATCTGATTTTGTATGATGATTTTTAGGCATAAATAAGAGTTTAAATGTGCTCCCAAGATCCCTAAGAGGATCCCCACACGCATCCTCCCTTGAAAAAACAAAGCAAACTCCAAGAAACCTCATTTCCTCTATAGCCTCAGCCTAAAGGGGTTTGTGTAGTTAGGGAGAGTTTTAAATTTTTCTAAGCCCATTCTTGAGTCATATATGATGAATGAAAATGAGGGGAGTCCTTGGGAAAAATTCAAAACCTATAAAAAGTGAGTTAGTACTTTATGCTCCATAATATGACTTAAAGAAGTAACATGTAGCTAGACTCTTAGTTTTAATTGTGTGATGACTCCAAGAGGATTAAAAGGAGTCAAGAATCATATTTGAAAGGAAATAATAGAGCCTAAAATTTATTTGAGAGGTGTTGCTTTATTAGGTGTATTTATGGAACCATAATAAGGTTTATAGATCAAGCTAGTGCCTAAGCAAGTTGTATGGTTTTAGAATTAATTTCATGAACCTAATTGGCTCCATAAATTGTGTTTAGGCCAAGAGAAAACATCCCCACACTTTTATGTGTGTGGCCGAAGGAGGGAGCTTTGATTCAAGAGAAAAAGTGTGTAATTGTATCCAAGATAGCTCTCTTCACCTTCTGTCATACATGGATGTGTGCTTAGCTTGTCTTAGAATGTATGTATGTTTATTTTCAAGTGATGAAAAGTATGCTAGCATAATTTTATATGCCATGGTTTCATGATGACATTGAGTTCAAGAATCTCTTAAAGAATGGGTGAGGCAAGTCCAATATTCACAAGAAATTGGGTGGGACCAATCCACTTGCTTGGCAAGCCTTTGTATGCTATGTGTGACTTTTTCAAATGCTAAGAATGCTCCTTGAATGGTTACACATGTCCACATGCCATGCATGCATTTATGAGACTTGTTTGCATCCATTATGTATGATTGAATGGGAGATGAGCTATTGGGATTCTTTGAATCTCATCCCTTCCTCTCCAATGACCTAACATGCTAGGGGGACCAAGAGAGCAAGGTAATGGAAGCCAATTACCTTGAAAATGAGAGTATGACATCCAAGAACATGAATTTTGCTACTTTAAGGCCATACAATTGGCAAATGATGTGATTAATGAATGTATATGTAATATAATGTTATAAACATTTGTAATTATGATAATATGTCATGTATGAATGATATAATATGTTATATAGCCATTAGAATGTGATTTAGGTATAGGATGGCAAACTAGCTTCATTAAGGGTATTATGCAATTGTGTATAAATATAGATGAGATGGCCAAAAGGAGATGCATGAGGGTTGGGACCATTTGGGTAGCTCACACAAGTCCTAATTATACTTTTAGACTTGGCCAAGACATGTCAAACCCCAAGGAAAACCATTTGAACATTTTGGTATCTCATATAGAGCCAAAATTGACTATAATGGAACCCTATGTCACTTTTTGTCCAAATGAACTCTTCTTGATCTAAGATTTGGCATGCAATTAGAGCTTGTTGAGATATTTTTGGGAAGATAAAGAACATAATTTTTGGAGGTCTATAGAATATTCGATGAATTTTCAAAGTAAAAAAATTTTCTGATTTTGGTCATGTCACTGTTCCTACTGGTTCGAAAATGAAATCTGTCATATAGGACTCAAATGACGTCCAATTGCTACAAAATTTTGCACATAGAAACTAGACATTCATATAGTTATGTCAACTAGAAGTACCTCATTTTGATGTCTAAAAAGGGGGATATGAATTTTTAAAGATTTTATCTAGTATTAAGAACTCTAGCCAACCTCTGTTAATGTTTGACTAGATTTCGAGATCAGGGCATGCCTAAACTAGTCTAGAGTTATTTTTTCCCTCTAAATAACATCCACATATTTCTAGATTGTTATCATTTTCATGGATTGGAGTTTTGTGGAATTAAGTAGATATTTTTGAATTTTGCTACAGAAATTTATGATAGCACCAGTTGGCAGTTTGATCTCTGGACCATTTCAAATGTCAAATATCCTCTATGATGGATGTTATGGTTTAGAAATATTTTTAGTATGAATTAAACATCTGTAGCTTCCTAGAATGGCCAAGAATGCATGATTTAAATTTTTCTAGAATTAGTTATGATTTTCCAAAGTTATGACAGAAAAGTGGAAAAATCTGGCCAAAAATATGTATGTATATTTCATGCTTCCCTTTGAGTTTCTTGAGATGTAGGCCACATTTGATGATGCAAATAAGTCATATTCATGTAATTAAATATGAGAATATAATGTATGAGCTCACATAGTCCATGTGACACCAAATGGAATTTTCATATGTGACGCAACGCAAAGAAATGTATTATTTTAATGGATTTTTCTCACTTCCTTCATGGGATGTATCATATGAGCATGCAAATGTGGATGAAATGAGTTAGAAATATAAGGTATTACACACCTCAACTTTCTAGAGATCATTACAGAATACCTTAGGAACCAAGTTAAGATTCAATACAGCCTATCACCCTGAAACAGATGGTCAAACAGAGATAACCATTCAAATCTTAGAAGACATGTTGAGGCCTTATGTTCTAGAGTTGAAAGGGAACTGGGATACCTATTTGCCTCTAACAAAGTTTGTCTACAATAACAGTTACATGCTAGTACGCAGATAGCACTGTATGAGGCACTATATGAGAGAAAGTATAGGTCTCCAGTATGTTAGGTTGAGCTTCAAGAGAGGAACCTTATAGGCCCAGAGTTAGTGGACCAAACCTTTAGACAAATAAAAACTATTAGAAAGAAACTCTTAACAACACAAAGTAGACAAAAGAGTTACACAGATAAGAGGAGAAGACCGTTAGAGTTGGAGATAGGAGACCATGTCTTTGTGAGAGTGTCTCTAGTCACAAGAATAGATAAATCCATTAAAAGTAGAAAGCTTAATCCAAAATACATAGGTCCATTCTAGATTCTTAATAAAGTTAGACCTATGGCCTACAGACTTGCTCTTCCCTTAAACCTAAGCTAGATGCACAATGTATTCCATGTACTGAGCTAGATACACGATGTATTCCATGTATTCCAACTTAAAAAGAACCAGCCCAACCCCTCACATGTTATAGAATATAAGAATGTGCAATTACAGGACAACCTATCTTATATAGTATCACCAGATCAAATCGTGGACATTAGACTCAAGTAGTTACGGAATCAAACGATATTGCTAGTGAAAGTGGTTTGGAAAGGGCTATCTCCTGAGGAAGCGACCTAGGAGCTGGAAGAAAAGATGAGGAAGAGGTATCCAGAGCTATTCCCATGAGGTATACATCTAAATTTTGAGGATGAAATTTTATTTAAGGGGATAGAAATGTAACACTCGATTTTTGTAAAAATGACAAAAACAGGCCAGTTATAAAAGAGAATCCTCTAAAATGAGTCAATTAATATCAAATAAAATTAGAATAAAATTTTAAATATTAGAAAATGAGGAATCAAGGCTCAGGGTGCCCAGAAACCAAAGCCAGAATAGCTAAAGAAAATCCTAATGAAATGAAATGGCATTTTCTCAATTTTGGGTAACTTTTAGAAAACTCAAAGGAGGGATCTTTAAATGAAAAAATAGAGTTTCCTGGGGTTCCCAAAGGCTCTAAAAACTATAGGAACCCTTAGAACAATTTAAACCCTTCCGATTTACGTTTTAGAATGTTGGTGAATCCAAACTTTGACCCTTTTGTTTGGGAAGGTTTTAGACCCGATTTGAGTGATTCCAAAGGCTATTTAGAGGTTAGAAAACCTAAATTTTATGATGGAAAAGATAATTTTCAAAAAAAATTTGAAATGAGCCTAAAACAAAAAAGCCAAGTATGATGGACAAAATTGACATTTTAAAAAGCTTCTTAACAATCCCTAGCAATATATAGGTGGCACCCCCCTTCTCCCTCACATTTGGCCAACCTAAATTATATCCAAGACCAAGGAGAAGTTCTACAAAAAGTGGCACACAAGAGGGAGCATCAAGGGAGGAGAAAAACCTAAGAAAAGGTATGGAAAATCAAGGAATTTCTTGCTCCTTCCTTCATTGAACTTGTCCTCCTTCTTCTCCTCTTTCTTTCCATGGTTTTAATGCATGATTTGGATCTGTTTTGAGCTATGTTCAGAGGATAAAAGTTCAAATTTTCAAGAAGGAGTGAAAGCAAGGGAGAAAGCTCTTGAAAAGGCTAAGGAATCAAGGTAATTCTATGGCTTTCCTTGCTTCTTCTTTCTTCCTCTTCCATAGCTAGTTTTGGCCTCATATAGAACAAGCAAGAGGGAGGAAAATCTGACCTAAACGAAGCATGAAACCTAGGTTTTTAAAGTGTGAGGAACAAGTAGATGCAAAGAAATTCCAAAAAGAACCAATAGTTTTCAAGTTCCCAAAACCTAGGGTTTCCTTTGCACCTTAGTATGCATGAAGCTTTCTAGTGATATTTCTAATCGTCTATGAGTATATATGGGTTCTTGAGATGCCTAGAAAGCCTCACATATGCCACTTCCTTCAAGGAAATGAAGCTAACTCCATGGGTCCCTAAATGAGCCTATGTCTTAACTTAGACAAGAAAAGGTGCTTAGGGAGAGTTTTAAATTTTTCTAAAGGTTGAAAGGGACTAAATATCATAAAAGAATATCAAATGAAGGTTGGGAAAAAATTTAGAAGCCTTAGTTTGGGTGATGGAAGTGTAAGCTCCATAATAAGACTATTAGAAACAACTTATGTCTAGGCTCTTGGGAGTGAGTTTGTGATGACTCCAAGAGGCTTAAATGGAGTCAAGAGACCTAGATGGAAGGAAAGAATGGAGCCAAGACCATGAATTCTAGCACTTACTTCATTAGGTCTCATATGGAACTATTATGTAGCCATAGAATAAAGTGAGCTTACATAGAGTGTGTGTGATGGTACAACTTGCTTCCATGATGTAATTGTGTCCTATTTGATGTGTTTAGGCTAAGGAAATCAAGCTTCATCTAGTTGCAAGTGTATGGCCAAAAAGGGGAAGGAATAGCTAGAGAAAAAGTGTGTGAATCTTGCTTCGAGGTAGCTCTCTAACCTTTCTCACATGCATACTTGGTTGTTTTCTTGTCATTGAGTGCTTGTATGTATGTTTGAGCCATGAGAAATATTTTTAGCCTATGCTTACATGTTATGATACCATTATGTTTCTTGAAATGTGTTTATGAATACTTTATGGCTTGCATAGGTTTGGTTGTGCTAAAAGTCCCTTAGCATAGGTGAGAATGAGCCAAAAGTCCCTAGAAATGGGTGAGATAAAGCCAAAAGTCTCAAGAAAAGTGAGGCTTAGCCAAAAGTCCTTTGAAAGTGGGTAAGGCAATTTCAAAAGTCCTAAGAAAGATGGGTGAGGCTAGACCAATGCCCTTGTGAGGTTATACTTGTTATATATAAGTTATTTGACAAGGAAAATGTCTTGAGCATGTTCACTAGTTGCTTGAATATCGTGCATGCATTCTTTGACTTGTTTATGCATCCATTATGTATGTTTGAAAGGGTTAAGAGCTATTAGGATTCTTTAAATCTCACTCTTCCAACATACATGTTTAGCCATGTCTAAGTAAGCTAAGTAAACAAGGAAATGGTGGGCAACAAGCATGAGAAGCAAGATTATAAGAACAAGATAAAGATATGGCTTGTTTAATTATATTTTGATGTCAAACTATGTAACTATGAGATGTATCTATGATGTAAACCCTTGAGCATGTTTTAATATATGTACAAATAGTGTATATATCAATATGGAAGCTAGATGAATGAGAATGTAAGATTTTACCACTCCTTTGCCATTATGTAACTTGATGTTCTTGTATATATATGGATGTGGCAAGGTGAGATTGAGCTCCATGATGATTTGGATCATTTGGCATGCTTTTTTGTATGGTGTTTATGCTTTTAAACTTGACCAAGTGGTTATGGAAAGCAAGCAGGGTGATTTGGTGTCATGAGATGCCATTTTAAACTTCAATTTTGACCAAATGGTGTGCTGAACCAAAATATAATCAAATAAATGACTTTTTTCATGAAATTTGGCTAGCAAGTAGGTGTCATCTAGATCTTTTCATAGATCCAAAGATCACTTAATTTGGAGCTCTATAGAATTTATTATGATTTTTTAAATTTTGCCAAAATATGCAGAAATGGTACGGTTACTATTCATTTGTCAATTTCCTTCTCTGTGTCACATGTGGTCAAATGAAATCCAATATTCATGATATTTTAAGAATTAACTAGATATTATTAGTTTTCCATAGCCACTAAGATCACCTCAATTGGAGTTCTATAAAGGGAGATATGAATTTTTGAAGTTGTATAACAATACCAGTAATGTGACTTAACCTATGTTACTGTTCCATCCATTTCTAGTTACTTAAGGCTACTACATTGGTCTAAACTTTTTTTTATCAAAAGTAGACATCCACAGCTTTCCAAAATGGTATGGTTTGCTTGATTTTAATTTTTCTAGAATTAGTTATAAATTTCTAAATTTGTGTCAAAAAACTGAATTCTGAACCCGAGAGCAAACCATGGAATTTGTGTGATGCAGCTTCAAACTTGAAGTGAAGCTTGTATGGATGTGCTATGACTACAAAATGATGTGGATGAGTTCACATGGTCCATGGAGTACAAGATGAGGAAATGAAACCTTACGTAACACAAATATATAAATTAAATATTTAATATTTTTTTATGTAAGGTATGTTCTTCCTTGAAATGATGCTCCATTTTGCATGTTATGAATGAGATAGCTTATGGTACTAATATATAAGGGTAAAGAGACTAAGGTATTACAATTTAGATCTCCCTAAAGCTAAGATTAGACTTCTACACTTAATCCAAAGTAGTAATTAAATTAATTATAAAGTCCAATCTTATGTCCCTCCTTTCTCTTAATTAATTTTCCTAATTATACCCAAATTAACAATTTAGTCCTCTTTAAGTTCCACCTCACCTTTCCATGTACTTAGTTTTATTAATTACCTAGATTAATTTTCTAATCGTCATAATTATCCTTTATAAATTTCGAGGTGTTACATATAGTGTCAGATCGAGATCCTAGATTTACTTATAATTCTCAAAAGTCATTGAAAGAGGCTTTAGGGACTAAATTAAGGTTTATCCTAACATACTAGCCCCAAGCAAATGGTCAGACAAAGAGGACCATTCAAACTTTATAAGATATGTTAAGGGTTTGTGTGCCAAAGATAAAAGGAAATTGTGTAACATTCCAAAAATTAGGATTTTTTAATTATTTAGTATTTTATGTAATAAATTTATTAAACTTTAATAAGATGAATTTGAATGAAGTAACTTTATATATGAAAAGTGTAAGATGAATAAGACCCATAGAAATTTTTGAGATTTTAGGGGGATCCAGAAGGCCCAGAGGCAAAATCATTATTTGTCACTTAGACAAACCTTAAAAGAATGAAGAATTAAGAACTAGCCCAATATATATATATATATCAATAGTTAGGAAATAATACACAGAAAATTATAAAATTATGAAATCATTAAGACCAAAAAATGACCTTAAACAATTAAAAATTTATATGGAGACTAATTAAACCCCTAAGGTAAAGTTAACTGTTTTAGGAGATTCTGTGCAAAAAGATCTATTGGATAGTGGTAACAAAATCCATAAATGTGGAGTTAAGACAAAGATATAAGTTAAAACGAACAAAGGTGCTTGTCTATTATGTTACTATTGGGGGGCAAAACGGTCATTTAAATCCTAAAATAATAAAATATTAGAAAAATAAATAATAAAATATATGGTTAAAGACATTAAATGGGACCTATGTAAGCCCAAACAATATTAAAATATAGTTGAGAATTCAAAGAATGTAGACTAAATAAAATATTATGAAGAACCTATAATAGGAGATATCAGCGAAATAGTGGCATTTTTTGCAAGCTGATGTGGCACCATGGGCAAGGAGCAGGACATGTGGCACTATATATGTGAAGAAGATTATGGAGACTACATGAACTACGAAGTGTAGTATTTGGTCTCTCTAGAATTGGACTGAAACTGATGATATTACAAAAGAGGACCCCAAAATGAAATGATTAGATGTTAAACAAAATTAGATTAATAACCTAGACATTTAGTAATGAGAATACAAAGCTAATGATGGCCTAAAATCAAAGCAAAAGCTAAACAAGGAAGCTAAAAATGTAGTGGTATTTTCATAATTTCTCAACTTTTTGAAAACTCAAAGAAGAAAGTTTTAAATGATAAAATTAAGTTTCTCAAGGTTTTCAAAGGTCCTAAAAATCATAGGAACCCTTAGAATAGTTAAAATCCCTCCGATGTATGATTTAGGATGTCGGTTGACCTGAACTTTGATTGAATAGTTTGATAAAGTTTTAAACCTAATTTAGGTGAAACCAAAAGCATTTTATGAATTAAAATTTTCATATGGAAAAGACAGTTCTAAAAAAGGAGCTAAGATGAGTGAAAACGAGAAAAATGAAATTGAAGGGCAATACAGTAACTATAAAAAATGTAATAACTTAACCCCTTTGACGGTTGTGTTGAGCAACATCAAAATAAACTAGGTTGAAAAATATATAGTTAGTGGTGCAATCGAGATCATCTCCCTAGGAAATAGAATTCATTGTTTAATTAGATTTTTCAAATGTAAAAGAACTCTATAAATTACCTAATTAAAAGGGGGGTTTTACCTAAATTTAACTAACTAAAATTTAATTGAAATAAAATTCCTAATCACTACCTAATTACATGAACTATGGGGTGAATGATAGGCATGTGACTAGCTTTGGATTTGTCCCTTGGTATGCACTATCCTTATCCTAATTCAATTGTGATTAATTCTAGTCTAAGAGTCCTTAATTGTGTTCATGGCAAATGATCTTGAATTATCATTCAAGATTTAAGAAATTAACAAGATAATATTGAATTGAAACCTCAATCCCATACTACATTATTAATTCTTGCCTTTAGGAACAATGAACACTTGAATTTGATTGATTAATTAATCAATTAGCCTCTGAATTATCACCCTAAGATGTTTAATTAAACAATTAAACTCAAAGGAATCCTCAAATAAAATAATCAAGCACACAATTTCACTCATGCATTTCATTAAACACCTTGATTACATACATGGGAAATTGGAGGAAAAATGAAAAATTTAGTATTTAATCCAATTAATTAATCAACAAAAAGGTTTTTCCAATTAGTGTCAACCAGCCACTAATTACAACTACACCAATCTCAATCAAATACATCTTAACTAAGCTTGTACAAGAAAAAGACAAAGTGTAGAAAGAAAGGAATTCTTAGCCAAAATCTCCCTTGATAATCTCTTGATTCAAGCTTCTACTAAGGACCTCCTCCTAGCTAGCCACAAGATGGATTAATGTTTCATTGGAATAGAGATGGATAGGAAAATGGGTGAAAGAAAATGGCTACAGCGTATGGAGTCTCTGGATGTTAAATGCTGATGGAATTCAATGAGTGAATGATGTCTATTCTGCCTCCGGCCTCTTCTCTTTATCACGTGCTTCCTTAATCCTTTTTCACATGTTTACAAGTTAGCCTACATCTCACTTTTTATGCCTCATGTGGCTTTGCTCTTCTTTTTTTAATGATTCACGTGTTCAGCCCCCTCATTCAATGAATTGATGTGTAAAAGAAATGATCCAACCTTCACGTGCTTGTTATATTTCTCTTTCACATACTGCATCCTTTATTTCTTTTTTTTTTAATTCTTTCACATGTTTGGTGCATGCTCTATTCAGCCTGTGGCTTTTTCATATAATTCTTCCACATGTTTTCCTTCTCTACACACTTCTTCATTTGTGTTTTCTCAAAGCACCTGTAATACCATATATCATATTATATTCT
The DNA here is from genome assembly GCA_026724425.1 of Erythrophleum ivorense. Lineage (NCBI taxonomy): Eukaryota > Viridiplantae > Streptophyta > Magnoliopsida > Fabales > Fabaceae > Erythrophleum > Erythrophleum ivorense. The sequence goes on from JAIUCV010000008.1 coordinate 30,197,690, forward strand.
AACATTGAACCTTATCTCACAAGTAAGATTATACAATTTATTTAAGAAGTCTCAAGAAATACATTAAAATAATGAATTTAATGGCGTTGTATAGTGGATAAATTTTTTTAGTTCATGTCTCCAGGACCCCATGAACTCATCAACAACATTTTCTAATTATTTTCCATACATAAAATTCATAACATTCCTAAAAATTGGCACCAATCACAGATCAAAGGTCAAAAATTCAAAAATTTGTTTATTTCTTGTGACAATACAATGGCAATTTTCAAGGGCAAATTTGAAAAATCATAACCAAATGTAAAAATTTGAAATCACACAAACCATAGCTTTCTAAAAAGCTCTGGATGTTAAGTTCACACTAAAAATAATTCAAGGACATGAACATAGCCTTTGGACCACGTTTGATAATGAAATAGCCACAAAGGTCTGGCTATCCCTAGTACTGACATAGTTTACTATCATAAAACTAACAAATTTCCAATTAATTTCAAAAAAATCCAATCCATGCAAATGATACAAATATGGAAAGTTACAGATGTTAGCTAGAGGGAAAAAATAACTCCAGATCAATTCAGGCACATCCTAGCCATGAAAACCAATCAAACAGTGACATAGGTCTAACTGGATGCCTAGTACTGGATAGCAACTTCATAAATTAATATCTCACTCTCTAGACATCCAAATGAGGTTGCTTATAATTGGAACAAGTCACTGGGGAGGTCTAGTTTCTCCCTGTAAAATTTTGTCACAATTGGACATCATTTGCACTATGAGTGATAGAATTTCATTTCGAATCATAGCTATAGTAATAGTGACCAAAGCAGAAAAATTTTTCAATTTTGAAAATTCACCAAATATTCTATAGACTTCCCAAAAGTTTTTCACTTTATCTTTCCAAATCTCAGACCAAGAAGAGCTCTAGATGCATGTCAAATCTCATACCAAGAAGAGCTCATTTGGATAAAAAGTGATCTAGCACAACAATTTGGTAAATTTTGCCTCTCATATGGTATCACTTTGGTCCAAATTGCCTTCCTTTGAGTTTGGCACCTTTTGGGCAAGTTTAAAAGCATAAATATGACTTGTAGAAACTATCCAAGTGGTCCCAAACACCATGTATCTCATTTTGACAATCTCACATCCAAGAATGCATACATTCAAGTGTACACCTAAGTGCTCAATTTCCATATTTCTATTGTCTTGGCACCATACAAAATTTATACATCATTCATATATAATATTACATTTGTTTAATAGTTTACAACTTAAAAATATCATGTACATATCCACTTTGACATTCCATTACAAGTTAGGTTACATGATAACAAAATACAACTCCTCTTGGTGCTTGACTTGCTTTCTGTAACACCATAATTTCTTAACTCATTTCATACTATCTCTATATTTAACATCAAGCATATCATGGAAGAAGCAAGAAAATAGTATAAAAATAATGAATATTTTAGATTTGCGTCACGTATGAAAATTTCATTCGGTGTCACGTGGACCATATGAGCTCATGTATCACAACCAGAATTTCCCTTTCTTTGTCACAAATTTTGGAAAATCATAACTAATTCTAAAAAAATCAAAATCATACATTCTTAGCGATTATAGAAATATAAACATGTATAATTTATGGTAAAAATATTTCCAAATCTTAATATCCAACACAAAAGACGTTTGACATTCGAAAAAGTCTAAAAGTTTGGTTGTCCACTGGTACTGTCACAAGTTTCTATAGCAAACTTCAAAAATGTCCAATTAATTCCAAAAAACTCCAATCCATGCAAATAATACCAATATAAAAATCTACAGATGTTAGCTAGAGGAAAAAAATAACTCCAAATTAGTTCAGACACGTCTAGACATCAAAACCTAATCAAACAATACCTAAGGTCAGTTGGGGTGCTTAATACTGGACAAAATTTTTAAAATTTCACATTTCCCTTTCTAGACCTCCAAATGAGGTACTTCTAGTTGGAACTAGTCAGTGGAAATATCTTGTTTCTTCATACAAAATTTTGTGGCAATTGGACATCATTTGAGCCTTGTGTGATAGAAATCATTTTCGGACCAAGTGAACAGTGCATCAGACCAAAACCAGAATATTTGCCAACTTTAAAAATTCATAAAATGTTCTTCAGACCTCTAGAAATTCTGTTCTTTAGCTTTCCAAAAATCTCTCAAAAAGCTTTAATTACATGCCAAATCTTAGATCAATAAGAGCTCATTTGGACAAAAAGTGGTATACAGTTCTAATTTGGTCAATTCTTGATCCATGCAAGATACCAAAATATCCAAATGGCTTTCCTTAGTATTTGGCACCTCTTGGACAAGTATAAAAGCATGATTATGACTTGTATGAGTTGCCCAAATGGTTCCAAACCTCATGCATCTCATTTTGGTTACTCCACTTCCATTTATACATGTATTTCCATTATGCTAGTTTACCTTTACATGTCAAAATTGTACATTCTCATGGATATGACCTTAGCTCTCATTTATACATAACATATCAACATAATTACACATGCGCATATGGTTACATCATAATTTCATCAAGGGATTACATCATATGTCATATGTATGGCTATAAAGGAAGTAAAACTAGGCATATCATATACTTTGATGTTAATCTTCTTCTTCTTCTAGGCTTGGTGGCCTCCATTACCTTGCTCAATTGTTTCACCTAGCATGTTAAGACATTGGAGAGGAGGAGATGAGATTCAAAGAATCCCAATAACTCATCTCCCATTCAATCATATATAAAAGATGCGAAACAAGCCTTACTAATGCATGCATGGACATATTGTCATGTGTAAACATTCAAGAAGCATTTTCAACATTTGAACAAGTCATATATAGCATACAAAGGCTTGCCAAGCAAGTGGATTAGCCTCACCCTTTTACTTGTGGATTTTGGACTTGCCTCACCCATTCTTTAAGAGGTTCTTGGACTCAACCTCGCTCTTGAGAGTCAACCTCACTTTTGGGAGATGCTTTACTTTGTCTCAACCAATCTTAAGGGTTCTTGACTCATCCTCACCATGGCTAGAGGGTTCTTGGCTTCACCACACTTAAGCAAACTAAAGCAAGCAAAATTGACATCATTTAAAAATATAATGCATCATCATGGTACCATGGCATATAAAATTATCCTAGAATACATTTCATAGCTCAAAACAAACATACACACATTCAAGATAATATAGGCACACTTTTATGCATGAGAGAAGGTGGAGAGAGCTACCTTACTAACATTTGTATACTTTTTCCTCAAGCCTTGAATCCTCTCCCTTGACCTCACACACCTAAGAAGGTGGAGATCATTCCTCTTAGCCTAGACACATCATATGGAAGCTAATTATATTCTTGAAGCAAAGTCTAAGGCCACACAACTTGCTTAGACACTAGCTTAGCTCATTAGCCCCTTTATGTTTGTAAAAATGCACCTAATGAAGCAACACCCATCAAATAGATTCTTGGCTTCATTCTTTCCTTTCAAATTAAGCCTCTTGGAGTCATCACACAATTAAAATAAAGAGCCTAGCTACATGTTGCTTCTTTAGGTCATATTATGGAACATAAAGCACCAACTCACTTTCTATGGTTTCTAAATTTTTCTCAAGGCCTCCCCTTATCTTCACTCATCATATATGAGTAAAAAATAGGTTTAGAAAATTTTAAAACTCTCTCTAAGTATGCAAACCCTCTTAGGCCGAGACAATGAAGGAAATGGGCTTCCATGGACTTTGGTTTGTATCCTTGATGGAGGAAGCACATGAGGAGACTTCTAGGGATCTTAGGAACTCATTTAAACTCTCATTTAGGAATAGGAATTAAGAGATCAAATCAGATTTTGTAAGGAACACTTGAAGCCCTAGACTTTACATCTTGAATTTCCATGGTTATTTGTTAATTCTCTTTGCATATTCTAAATCTCCACACCCTTCTTCCTAAGAATCACCCTTGGTTCTCCTTAAGAACCAAGCCCTCCTAAGTCTTCTTAAGTGGGATAAAATGGGTGGAGAAGAGGAGCAAGGGGTAACTACCATGTAAGAAGAAATTACCTTATTTTCTTGTTTTTTCTTACCTGAATCTTGTCTTCTTTGAGCTCCTCTCTTCAAATCCGAATTTTCCTTTAATTTCTCCTTAAAAACAGACTTACAAACTTCATTATAATCAAAAAAATAAAGGAGAATTAAGGAGAAGAGGTTTGGATGGAAGAAAGCATGAAAAACTATAAAAATCCATACCTTTCCACCTTGTTTTCTTCCTTCCTTCATCCTCCTCTTGGTGCACCTCATCCTAGGGCTTCTTCCTCTGGTTAAGGGCAGAAACATATGAAGCTACATGAGGGTGAGAGTGGGGCGCGACTTATATATATAAAGGAGGAAGAAGAACTTTTTAAAAATTTCTATTTTGCCCTTGGTATTTTGGTTTTTAACTCGTTTTAGCTCTTTTTTAAAAATCATTTTTTCCATTATGAAATTTAGGTTCCCAATTTAGTAAATTGCCTTTGGAATCATTCAATTCAGAGTTAAAACATTCCCAAACAAATCAATTAAAGTTCGAGTCAACTGATGTTGAAAAATGTCCACAGGGAGGGCTTTAACTGTCCCGAGACTTTTCATGGTTTTCAAGGCCTCTAAGAACCTTAGAAAACTCAAAAATTTTATTTAAAAAGCCCTCTTGTATGAATTCTAAAATTTACTTAAAATGACAAAAATGCCCTTATGTTTTGTTAACCTTTTATCATAATTCGTTTCTTTATTCTAGCTCTATTTTTCCTTCCATCTGAGGCTAGGATTCTCATTTTTAGGAGTCTATAATGCTTATCAAATTTTTCAGGACCTTAACTACATCATTTCAGGGGACTTTGTTTTGTCTCCGGTGAATTTTATTCGTTGATGGAGAAACCATATGTTATGTTTCTTACGTTTTTTCTCATTTTCAGAGAACCAGATGTTACACTTTTCTTGCCTCTTGAATATCACCTAGGCATTTCAAGATAGTGGAGGGAAGGGGAGTGAGATTTCTAGAATCTCAATAGCTCACACACCCATTCACACACACATTCAAGACATATATACACATCAAAGCATATGTATGAAAGGTTTGGTAACCATAAACTATGCAAAGTCACAATTTCCATGCCATTCATTCATATTCAAGCCAAGACCATGCTCTAGGGACTTTTGGTTTTACCTCACCCCATTTCTAGGACTTTTGGATTTGCCTCACTCTTGGCCTAGGGACTTTTGACTTGGCCTCACTCTTCTAAGAGACTTTTGGCCTTGTCTCACCCATGCCATGAGACTTTTGGCTTCTCCTCACCTTCATTAAGGGACTTTTGACATCACCTCACCCTTATGAGCCATTTCCACAACTATAGTCATTCAAGAAGACACATTGGTACCAATGTAATGTCAAGGCATCAAGTGGCAAATCATCAAGTCATAAGAACACACAAGCATACAATAACATACATATGCATATAAGAATGTAAGGAAAATAAGGTGGAGAGCTACCTTGGACTTATGTGAGATTTTCTTGATCCTTTTCCTTCCCTTTTTCAGTCCCACACATGCACCTAAGTGGAATAGGGTTCTTTTGGCCTAGCAACTATAAATAACACGCAAGTACACACTTGAAGCAAGCCAAGACACTAAACTAAAGCTTGAATACATACTTAGTCTCATAAGTGGCATAATAGTTCCATAATTGGCCCATATTTCAAGTTTTTGGCTCTATTCTCTTGTTATTTCTAGAATCTTGGACTCATTTAAGGTCCTTGGAGCCCTCACAGATTCACTTGCACAATTGGAAAATCAAGTTGCTTCTTAAGACACCATTATGGACATCATTGCTCCATCTTCCAATCCACAGCTTCTAAATTTTTTCCAATGGTTTTCTCCCATCTTCTAACATCATATAAAGTCCTAAACCAAAGCTAGAACAAATTAAAATACTCCCTAGCTCTATGAACTAGCCTAGGTCGAGACATGCACCAAGGAAGGAGTTCACAAGTTTCTTGATTTTTCCTTGATGGGAGAGCCACTTGGGAGGATTTCTAGAGGTCTTAAAAGCTCAAGGAAACATTCAAATAGCCAAGGAATTACTTACACAAAATCAGATTTCACAAAACCCTAAAAGACCTACACTTTTCTATCTTGTTTTTTAATGGTTTTCCTTGGAATTTCTTGTCATATTCTAACTTCCCATGGCCTAAAACCCTTGTTTCTCTCTTGCTTTTTGGCAAAAAAACCTCTCCCTATATTGTTTTGTTCTTAGTTGAAACCATACACATCTATGGAGTAAGGAGAAGAAGCAACTATAACAAGCAATTACCTTATATTCAAGTGTGCTTTCAAGGTTTCTTCTTCTTGGTTTATCTCTCCTTAAAATTTTTGAACTACCCCTCTAAGTCTTGAACCAAAAATAGAACCAAACATCTCAAGAAAACCATAGAAAGAAAGCAAAGAAGGAAGGGAGCAAGGTTGGAGGAAGAAAGAATATGAAATTCCATGGATTTACCTACCTTTTCCTTAATTTTTCTCCTCCTTTTCTTCCCCTTCTTGTGAGCGTAACAGAGCAGATCATATTCTATATTTTGAGCAGAAAATTTCGTGCTTAAGAAGATGGAGAAGAAAGGAGAAGTGTGTGGGAGCTTCTAGAAACACACTTTTTAAAAAATTTCAATTTCATCCTTCTGTAATGGCAATTTTGTTTCGGCTTTGTTTTATCTCCTTTTTTGAGAACCGTCTTTTCCATTATAAAATTTAGGTTCTCAATTTAATAAAATGCCTTTAGAATCACTCAATTTGGAGCTTAAACCTTACCAAAAGAATCCATCAAAGTTTGGGTTAACTGACGTTGGAAAACGTACATTGGAAAGGTTTTACTAGTCCTAGAGCTTCCCATGGTTTTTAAAGCCTCTGAGAACCTTAGACAACTCAATTTCCCATTTAAAAAGTCTTCCTATGTGTTTTTCCAAGAGTTGCACTTATTTACAAAAATGCCATTACATTTTATTAATTTTCGTCACAAATTGTTTCTCCATCCTAACTCTATTTTTTCTTTCTGTCTAGGCCTAGAATTATCATTTTTAGGAGCTTAGAACTCTACCCAAAATTTTTGGGACATTATCTAGCTCATTTTAGAGGACTTGCTTTTATATAGCTCATTTTGTCATTTTACAAAAATTATGTTCGTTTCATTTTCCACCCCTTAAAATAAATTTTGTCCCTTGAAATTTTAATACGTACCTTAAGGAAATAGCTCTAGATATTTTTGTCTTATTTCATCTTCCAACCCCCAGGTCGCCTTCTTAGATGTCAGACCCTTCCAGACCACTTTCACCAGAGGGATGTTCTTGTTTCTCAACTATTTTAGTTTAATGTCTACAATCCTCTTTGGCTTCACTACATAAGAAAGATTTTCCTGCAATTGAACTTGCTCATATTCTATGACATGTGAGAGGTCTGGTAAGTACTTTTTCAGTTGGGAGACATAAAAAACATTATAGATTTAGGGTAAGTTAGAAGGTAGAGCTATCTGATAAGCCACAGGTCTAATTTTCTCAAAGATTTCAAATGGACTAATATACCTAGGACTGAGCTTTGTTACCCTCATAGATCGACCTACCCCAATCACTGGAGACACCCAGATGAATACATGGTCTCTAATCTCAAACTCTAATGGCCTCCTTCTTCTATCGGTATAACTTTTCTACCTACTTTGAGTCGTAAGAAGTTTCTTTCTAATCAATTCTATCTGCTAAGTGGTCTGGTCAACTAATTTAGGTCCTAGTAAACTCCTCTCACCTAGCTTAACCCAACATAACAGAGATCTACACTTTCTCCCATATAGAGCCTCAAAGGGGCCATCTGGATATTAGAATGGTAGTTGTTATTGTAAGCAAACTCTGCTAATAGTAGATACGCATCCCAGCTACCCCTCGTCTCTACACACATTCCCTCAACATGTCCTTTAGGGTCTAGATGGTCCTCTAAGTCTAACCATCTATCTAAGGGTGGTAAGCAGTGCTAAATCGCAACTTAGTCCCTAAGGCATGCTGTAATGACCTCCAGAAGTTTGATGTGAACCTGGGGTCTCTATCAGATACTATGCTATTGGGTACTCTGTGAAGTCGCACTATCTCATATATATACAACTGGGCTAATCTATCTAATGAATAAATAGCCTTAATCACTAAAAAGTGTGCAGACTTCGTCAATCTATCTATAACTACCCAAATAGCAATGTGTCCAGAGGATGTGCTGGGTAACCCCATAACGAAATCTATAGCTATACTATCCCATTTTCACTTAGGGATATCTAAAGGTTGCAACAACCTAGCTAGTCTCTGGTGCTCTATCTTAACCCTCTGGCACACTAAACATCTCGCTACATAATTTGTGACGTCATTCTTCATTCTTGGCCACCAAAAAATTCTTTTCAGATCTTGATACATCTTGGTGGCCCCTAGGTGGATAGTATATTTACTCTTGTGTGCCTCTTCTAAAATTTTTTCTCTCAAATCATTATTACTAGGCATACAGATTCTATCCTAATATACTATCACACCATCCTCAGACATCCTGAAATCTAAGATCCTACCATGGGAAATCTCGCTCCTAATCTGTCTCAAAAACTTATCCTCTCTCTAGGCATCTAAGATCTAGACTCTTAACTCATTCTCAATCCAGGTCTTACTCAAATATAATCTACCTTGTACTAGCTGACAGGAAAGGTTTAAATTTCTAAATTTCTCTATGAGCTCCTGCTCCCTAATCATCATATGGGCAACGTAGATGGATTTCCTACTCAAGGCATCGGCCACTACATTGGCCATACCTGAATGATATTTCAACATATAGTCATAATCTTTTAAGAACTTCATCCATCTCCTCTATCTCATATTGAGTTCCTTTTGATTGAACAGGTATTTCAAACTCTTGTGCTCACTATAAATCTCTATACTCGCACTATACAGATAGTGCCTCTAAATCTTAAGAGCAAATACTATTGCAACTAACTCTAGGTCATGTGTGGGATAATTTTTCTCATGAGGCCTTAATTGCCTAGAGGCATATGCCACTACCTTACCCTACTACATTAACACACATCCTAACCCTCTCCTTGAGGCATCACTATATGCCACAAATGTTACACTAGGGTCAGGAATAACCAATATAGGGGCAATAATCAATTAGAGTTTCAACTCCTGAAAACTCCTTTCACATCTATCATCTTACATCAAAAGTGTATCTTTTCGAGTTAGCCGCGTAAGTGGCAAGGCCATATGAGAAAAACCCTGAATAAATTGTCTGTAATATCCTGCCAAATCAAGGAAATTCTTAATCTCAGTGATAGTCCTAGGTCTATCCCACTGTAATACAGCCTCAACTTTATGGGGATCTACCGTGACCCCATCTTGTGAGATCACATGACCTAAGAATTTCACTTTGGTTAGCTAAAACTCACATTTACTCAGTTTGGCATACAATCTCTTATTTCTCAGTCTCTAAAACTAATCTCACATGCCTCTCATGCTCCTTAAAATATCTGGAGTATACTAAGATGTCATCAATAAAAACCATAAAAAATTTATTTAGATACAGTTTGAATATCCTGTTCATATAATCCATAAACATAGTAGGCACATTCATCAGCCCGAATGGCATCACAAGGAACTCATAATGCCCATATCTAGTTCTGAAGGCCATCTTTAGAACGTCTCCAACTCTCACCCTCAACTAGTAGTACCTAGATTTAAGATCTATCTTAGAGAATACAGATGCCCCAACTAACTAATCTAACAAATCATCTATTCTAGGGAGAGGATATTTATTCTTGATGGTAACTTTATTCACTTCTCTATAGTCTATACACAGTCTCAAGTTACCATCTTTCTTTTTCACAAATAGCACTGGAGCTCTCCAGGGTGATACACTAGGGCATATAAACCCTTTATCTAATAACTTCTCTATTTATTTCTTCAACTCAGCAAGCTTGGTGAGAGCCATTCTATAGGAAGCCTTGAACATCGGTCTAGCCCCAGGCATTATATCTATGGGGAACTATATCTCTCTCTCAGGGGGTCAGCATTAAAGTCAAAATCTTTAGGGAAAACCTCTGGGAATTCCCTAATTATTGAGATCTCATCTATCCCTTCTTCTACCTTGACTTGAATAGAGAAAAAGATAGAAATCCCTGACACCTATGCTCTAAGTGTTTCTCAGCCTGGGTAGTAGTCATAAAGGATAACTCGGCCCTTATCCTAGGAATGGTCCCATAAGAAGGTACAGATGTGGTGTGATGCTCACAATCAAGAATGGCATTATTAGCAGTCATTTAGTTCATGCCAACAATCAAATCAATATCATGAAAAGGCATACAAATCAAATCAATGGTAGTGTAACAATGGTTAAACTATACAGTGACATTCAGGAAAGCATAGGAAGTAATCACATGGCTTCTAGTGGGTGCAGTGGCTAACAAATCAAATGGTAAATTACTAACGGCTAGACCCAAACATCTCACACAGTCATAAGATATAACAAGTGACTAGCACCTGAATCAAACATAGCAATCATAGGAACATCATTCACTATGAGCGTAACTCGGATAAGACTGGGAGGTGCACTAGCCTCCTACTGAGAAAGAATAAACACCCTGCCCTGGTTCTGTGGCCTGGGAGGAGGCAGTCTAAATGGGGGCGCTGAATCCGTTTGGAGATAATTTCTAGTAATATGCCCTAATTTTCCACACTTATAACAAGTCACTGTAGACTACTGTATGGATGACTGAGTCCTCTAGGGCTATATCTTCTTGCCTTTTGGTGGCCTCCCACTCTACTGCACCTTGCTCTTCCTTTTGATAGTAGGTGCAAAGCTGGCTCCCTCTTCTAGTCTCAGTCTCTTTGATTCTGAAGCTCCTCTTTAACCAGAGACTGTAACAGCAAGCATAATTTCTCTCAGATTAGTTTCTATCACCCTGTTGATTTCCACAATAGCATTGAATTTGTGGACCCTGTGTAGAGTCACTCTATCTCTGATATGGGGCTTCAACCTGAGCTCAAATTGCTCACACCTCCAGCATTCATCATCATATCTTTGAAGGTTGGAAGAATATTGAGACAACTCTATGAATTTGGCCACATATTGATCTATCGTCATATTATCAGCCTGTTTTAGCCCCATAAATTGCATCTCTTTTTGTTTTCTTATAGAAAGGGGGAATACTTTTCATAAAATTGTACTAGGAAGTTCTCTTAGGTAATCTACAAATTTCTAGTCTCCATTAGGGACTTTGCATTGCACCACCACTTGTCAGCTTCTTTTCGTAGCATGAAGGTGGCAAGCTGAGCTTTCTACTTAGAGGTACAATCCATTACGGTGAAAATCTTCTCAGTTTCCATCACCTAGGCCTCTGCCTTGTCCGCATCTAATTCCCCATCAAACACTGGTGGGTTGTTCTTTTTGGATTGATTTAATTGTTTCTGGATGGATGGCAAAGACTAAGTTGGCTCCTAGGGAGGTGGGGGTGGAGCACCTGAGGTGGAAGGCTGTGGGGTACCAAACATTAAAGGTTAAGGCTGAGGTGGAGGGACTTCTCTCCTGGCTTCTTCTTGTCTAGGCAGGGATTCCTACAGCCACACGATCATCTCATGTTGCTGTTGGATAATGTACTGTTGTTAGGCCATCACGTTCTCAAATCTACCAATTTGATCCATAATAGCCCACAAGGGGTCCATAGACTCAACCTCTACTTCTCTAGGTGGTCTACCTCTGCCTCTACCTCCTCTTGTCTCAACCATTTTCATTAAAAAGGAATCACAACCTCAGCCCACAAATACAATTCAAGCACATATATACAGATATTTCACTCGAAAACAGGCCAATTACACCACTCAAGAGCCAAATACCGAGCAAAAGTGTTAGAACCTTTGCTCTGATAATAATAAATGTAATACCACATTATATTCTAATATTGAACCTTGTCTCACAAGTGAGATTATACAATTCATTCAAGAAGTCTCAAGAAATACATTAAAATAATGAATTTAATTGTATTACATAGTGGATAATTTTTTTCAGTTCGCATCTCTGGGACCCCATGAACTCATCAACAACATTCTCTAATTATTTTCCATACATAAAAATCATAAAATTCTTAAAAATTGGCACCAACCATAGATCAACGGTTAAAAATCCAAAAATTTGTTCATTTCCTACAATTATACAATGGTAGTTTTCAGGTGCAACTTTGAAAAATCAAAACTAAATGTAAACAAATTGAAATCAAACAAACTATAGCTTTTTGGAAAGCTCTAGATGTCAGCCTCACACTACAAATAATTTTAAGACATGAACATGGCCTTTGGACTACTTTTGATGATGAAATAGCCACAAAGGTCTGGCTATCTTTGGTACTAATACAATTTACCGTCATAAATTTCAAAAAATTAATTCCAAAAAAATCTAATCCATGCAAATGATACCAATATGGAAAGCTACAAATGTTAGCTAAAGGAGAAAAATAACTCCAGAATAGTCTAGGCACATCTAAGTCATGAAAACTAATCAAATAGTGACATAGGTATGACTACATGCCTGATACTAGATAGTAATTTCAAAAATTAATATATCCCTCTCTAGACATCCAAATGAGGTACTTCTAATTGGCACAAGTCATTAGGAATGTATAATTTCTTCTTATAAAATTTTGCGGCAATTGGACATCATTTGCACCATGAGTGATCGAGTTTCATTTTGGACCATAGCTACGGTAACAGTGACCAAATCAGAAAAATTTTTCAATTTCAAAAATTCACCAAATATTTCATAGACCTTTAAAAATTATACACTTTAGCTTCCCAAAAAGCTCTCAACAACCTCTAGATACATGCCAAATCTTAGACCAAGAACAGCTCATTTGGACAAAAAGTGACATAGCTCACCAATTTAGTAAATTTTGCCTCTTATAGGGTATCACTTTGATCCAAATGGCCTTCCTTTATGTTTGGCACCTCTTGGGCAAGTTCAAAAGTATAAATATGACTTGTAGAAACTGTCCAAGTGATCCCAAATACCATGCATCTCATTTTGACCATCACACATCTAAAAATGCATACATTCAAGTGTACACCCAAGTGCTCAATTTCCATATTTCTATTGTCTTGGCACCATACAAGATTTATACATCATTCATATATAATATTACATTTTTTCAATGGTTTACAACTCAAAAATATCATGTACATATCCAATTTGACATTCCATTACTGTAACACCATACTTTTAGGACTCAATTCATACAATTCCCATGCCTCATCTTATGTTTATTCTATGGAAACAATATAGTGGCATAGGAAGTTATGAATAAAAGTACATTTCTCTACTGGTAAATTTTTTCTTTCGGAGTCCCGTAGGCCATATGAAAGCATCTATCACTTTATCATACTTAAACACATGAATATAACTCATTTCCATCATCAAATTTGGCCTACAACTCCTAGAAAGCAAAGGAGCATATGAAATTCATGTTTGTATTTTCGGCCAGAATTTTCTCTTTTCTGTCACAAACTTTGGAAATTCATAACTAAATCTATAAAAATTGAAAACATGTAATCTCAGTCATTATGGAAAGCTTAAGACGTATAATTCATGTTAAAATTATGTAAAAGTCTTAAAATCTCCTATATAATGCGTTTGACACGCGAAATCATCTACTGGTCGGAGGGTTCCTGATACTGTCACAGTTTACTGATATGGACTTCAAAAATGTATAACTAATTCTACAAAAATCCAATGCTTGCAAATGATATCACTATGGAAATATGTAGATGTTAAATAGAGAGTAAAAATATTTCCAGATCAGTACATCAAGCCAAACTCCCGGAAATCTGTGGAAAAGTACCTCGGGTCTGGCAAGATGTCTGATACTGGGCAGAACCTTCGAAAATTCATATCTTCCTCTCTAGACCTCCAAATGAAGTGATCTCGGTGGCCACAGAAATCTTATTACCTCTAGTTTATGCATATAAAATTTCATAAGCATTGGATACCATTTGGCCATCGGGTGACACAGAATTCAAAACTGCCAGTATGAACAGTACCCATACCAGAATCTATGAAAAATCCCAACTTTGAAAATTCCTCAAATATTCTCTAGGTCTCCGAAAATTATGATCTTTAGCTTCCCAAAAAGCTCTTAATGAGACCTCATGTCATGCCAAGTTTTAGGGTAAGACTAACTCATTTGGCCAAAAAATGGTGTAGGGTTCCATTATGGTCAATTTTGGCTCCATATTGGGTACCAAATTTGCCAAATGGATTTTCCTTGGTCTTGGCACCTTTTGGGCAAGTTTAAAAGCATATTTAAGACTTGTGTGAGCTGCCCAAATGGTCCCAAACCTTATGCATCTCATTTTGGCCATTCAACCCTCACTTATACACATTTGCATCAAACTTCCAATTTGCATAACTTGACATTACATACCCAAATTCATTTCTAAAGTTCATACATCATATCCATACATGTATACATCACATAATATCATATTTACATGTATCTCAAGGGTCATGTGCCATTTACAATAATCATATACATCATTGAACATCATTATGGTTCAAAAAGAATACAAACTAGGCCTACGCTTGTCAATCTCCTTCTTTCATGGTTGTTGGCTCCCTTCACCATAGCTACTTGGTCCACCTAGCATCTTAGAGCATTGGAGAGGAGGGGATGAGATTCAAAGAATCTCAATAGCTCACACACCCATTTACATCACATTCAACGCATACTTATACCAAATGCATAACTATATAAGCATAAAGTGTGCAATAAATGCTATTCCATGCCACATTCACATGTCAAGATTACTTTCATGCTCTAGGGACTTTTGGTTTAGCCTCACCCCATTTCTAGGACTTTTGGATTTGCCTCACTCTTGGTCTAGGAACTTTTGACTTTGCCTCACCCATTCAAGGGACTTTTGGCCTTGTCTCACCCATGCCATGAGACTTTTGGCATCTCCTCACCTTCATCAAGGGACTTTTGGCATCACATCACCCTTATGAGCTCTTTCCACAACCATAGTCATTCAAGACAACATATTGGTACCAATGCACAACAAGGATCAAGTGGCATATTATCAAGCATCAAGAATGCATGCAAGCACACTAAGACATACATATGCACACAAGAATGCAAAGAGAATGAGGTGGAGAGCTACCTTTTTATGTATGCAAGCTCACTTTGCAATTTCCTTCCCCTCCTTGGTTTCACAAGAGCACTTAGGTGGAGTAGGGTTCTCTTGGCCTAGACATTACAAACATCATACAATTACACATTTGAAGCAAGCCAAGACATTAAACTAAAGCTTATTACACACTTGGCTCCAAAATAGACATATTGGTTCCATAAATGGCCTATTGAAGCAACTCATATTATTCAAGTGCTAGGCTCCATTCTCTTGTTCTTTCTAAACTTCTTGGACTCATTTAAGGTCCTTGGAGCCATCACACATTCAATTGCACAATTGGAAAACTAAGTTGCTTCACAAAGCACCATTATGGACACCATTAGGCCATCTCCCAATCTATGGCTCCTAAAATTTTTCCAAGGCTTCCTCTTATCCTCTTCCATCCTACATGGCTCAAAAATAAGCTTGAAACAAATTAAAACTTTCCCTTGGTACTCTTTCTAGCCTAGGTCAACATTATGGAAGTATTTAGGGTTCAAGGGGTTTCCAATTTTTCCTTGATGGGAGAGTCACTTGTGAGGCTTCCTAGAGGTCTTAGAAGCTCAATCAAATACTCACACATGCAAGGAAACTCATATATCAAATCAGTTTTTGCAAAGTGTTCAAGAGCTCTACACTTTTCTAGCTTAGAGTTCATTAGTTTTTCTTGCAATTTCTTTGCTTTCTTGGATGGGAGGTGCATGTGGGAAGCTCTCTAGGGGTCTTAGGAGCATGTTTAAATATTCAATTAAGTCTAAGAACATTCATATAAAATCAGATTTGCAAGGGAGCATTTGGATCCCTAATGGTTCTATCTTGTCTCTTAATGCTCCTTTCTTGATTCTATTGGTTCCTTCTTAATCCTTACTATCTAAAACCTCTAATCCCTCCATAAATTGGGCAGAAAATAGCCCCTAAGAATTGGGCTCATGGTGCCCAAATTCGTGCAAGAGGAAGGGGGAGGGAGAAACTACCAAAGAATGGAAGTTTTACCTTGTTTTCTTGCTTTTCTTTGCTTGCTCTTCCACTTGGTTGGCTTGCTCCCTCAATTTTCGAAATTTCCCTCTCTGTTCTGCCCCCAAAACAGCACCAAACAATCCATTAAAACCATTGAAATAAAGCTTGAGAGGAGGGGAGCAAGTTTGAAGAAGGAAGGATATGGAATTTCTTAAAGTTTCTTACCTTTTTCTTGAATTTCTTCCTCCAAAATCCTCCTTGTCTTGTGCGCCTAAGAAGCTGGAGTTCTTCTCTGAAAATGGGCAGAAGCAAGTCGGTTTAATGAAGGAGAGGAAGAACATGACTTATAAAAAGAGTTTGGAAGCTTCCTTTAACACTTAAATTCCATTTTTGCCCTTTCATACTTTGCATTTTCGTTTCTACTTCGTTTTAGCTCTTTTTTGAGAACTATCTTTTCCATCATAACAAATAGGTTCCCAATTTAATAAAATGCCTTTGGAATCACTCAAATCAGAGCTAAAACCTTTCCAAACGAATCGGTCAAAGTTCGGATCAACCGACGTCGGAAAGAGTACACCGGAAGGGCTTTACCGGTCCCGGGACTTCCCATGATTTTTGGGGCCTCTGAGAACCCTGGGCAACTCAAAATTTCCATTTAAAAAGCCCTCCTATGAGTATTTCAAAAAGTACCCATATTTACGAAAATGCCACTGGCCTTTCGGCAAATTTATCGAATCACTCTGGCCTTGATTTCTGGGCAACTCAAGACTCAAATCCTCATTTTCTATTATTTAAAATTTTATCATAATTTTAGTTGGCCCCAATTCCTTCTATTTCAAGGACTTCCTTTTATATTTGGCCCATTTTTTACGTTTACGGAGAAACCGAACATTGCGTTTCTCACTTTTACGGAGGGACCGGATGTTACAATTACGAGTTAGGTTACATGATAACAAAATACAACTCCTCATGGTGCTTGACTTGCTTTCCTTGCCTCTTGAATATCACCTAGGCATTTCAAGATAATGGAGGGAAGGGGAATGAGATTCCTAAAATCTAAATAGCTCACACACCTATTCACACACACATTTAAGGCATATATACACACTAAAGCATATGTATGAAAGGTTAGTAACCATAAAGTATGCAAAGTCACAATTTCCATGCCACTCATTCACATTCAAGCCAAGACCAAGCTTTTGAGACTTTTGGTTTTGCCTTATCCCATTTTTAGGACTTTTGGATTTGCCTCACTCTTGACCTATGGACTTTTAACTTGGCCTCACAATTCCAAGAGACTTTTGGCCTCGTCTCACCCATTCCATGAAACTTTTGGCTTCTCCTCACCTTTATTAAGGGACTTTTAGTATCACCTCACCCTTATGAGCCATTTCCACAACCATAGTCATTCAAGAAGACAAATTGGTATTAATGTAATGTCAAGGCATCAAGTGGCATATCATTAAGTCACAAGAACATACACAAGCATACAATAACATACATATGCACAAAAGAATACAAGGAGAATAAAGTGGAAAGCTACTTTGGATTTATGCAAGCTTTTCTTGATCCTTTTCCTTCCCTTTTTCGGTCCCACACGTGCACTTAGGTGGAGTAGGGTTCTCTTGTCCTAGCCACCATAAACATCACACAATTACACATTTGGAGCAAGCCAAGACACTAAACTAAAGCTTGAATACATACTTAGTCTCATAAGCAGCATAATGGTTCCATAATTGGCCCAATGAAGCAACTCTCATATTTCAAGTTCTAGGTTCCATTCTTTTATTATTTCTTGACTTCTTGGACTCATTTAAGGTCCTTGGAGCCCTCACACATTCACTTGCATAATTGGAAAATCAAGTTGCTTCTTAAGACACCTTTATGGACACTATTGCTCTATCTTCCAATCCATGGCTCCTAAATTTTTCTCAATGGTTTCTCCCATCTTCTAACATCATATAAAGTCCCAAACCAAGGCTAGAACAAATTAAAATACTCCCTAGCTCTATGAACTAGCCTAGGTCGAGACATGCACCAAGGAAGGAGTTCACAAGCTTCTTGATTTTTTCTTGATGGGAGAGCCACTTGGGAGGATTTCTAGAGGTCTTAGGAGCTCAAGGAAATATTCAAATAGCCAATGAATTACTTACACAAAATCAGATTTCACAAAACCCTAAAAGACCTACACTTTTCTATCTTGTTTTTTATTGGTTTTCCTTGGAATTTCTTGCCATATTCCAACTCCCCATGGCCTAAAACCCTTGTTTCTCTCTTGCTTTTGGGCAGAAAAACCTCCCCCTATATGGTTCTATTATTGGCCGAAACCATACACATCCATGGAGCAAGGAGAAGAAGCAACTACAACAAGCAATTACCTTAGATTCAAGTGTGCTTTCAAGGTTTCTTCTTCTTGGTTTGTCTTTCCTTAAAATTTTTGAACTACCCTTCTAAGTTCTTGACCAAAAATAGAACCAAAAATCTCAAGAAAACCATAGAAAGAAAGCAAAGAAGGAAGGGAGCAAGGTTAGAGGAAGAAAGAGAATGAAATTCCATGGATTTACCTACCTTTTCCTTGATTTTTCTCCTCTTTTTCTTCCCCTTCTTGTGAGCCTAAGAGAGAATATCATATTCTGTAGTTTGGGCAGAAAATTTTGTGCTTAAAAAGATTAGAGAAGAAAGGAGAAGTGTATGGGAGCTTCTAGAAACACATTTTTTCAAAAATTCTAATTTCATTCTTCTATAATGGCAATTTTGTTTTGACTTTTTTTTAACTCCTTTCTAAGAACCGTCTTTTTTATTATAAAATTTAGGTTCCTAATTTAATAAAATGCCTTTATAATCACTTAATTTGGAGCTAAAATCTTATCGAATGAATCCGTCAAAGGTTGGGCTCATCGACATTGGAAAACGTACATTGGAGGGGTTTTACAAGTCCCAAGACTTCCCATGGTATTTTGGGCCTCTGAGTGTAACACCCCAAAATTAATTAAGGGGTTAATCATGATTTTAGATTAATTAAGAATAATTAATATGGAATAATTGAGTAAGTTAAGTAAATGAAAATTTTGGAAAGATAAATTATTAATATGAGTTTGAGATTTAATTAGGAGAGAAATTTCATCTAGGCCTAAATTAATGTAGGAGAGCATGATAAGAGGCTAATGGAGGCTCAATAGACTAGGTGCAAGCCCAATCTAATTTCATGTGATAGAAGCCCAAGATCCACCTTGTATAAGCTCTTATAATTGGGCCAATAACCCTTGTGCAGACCCAAAACCTTTGAGCTCTTAAAACTTGTTCTAGCCCAATGGAATTGCAACAGCCCAATGCATAAGAGCTGGCCAACAAAGCTAAAATTTGAAGCCCAAATGGAGTTAGACCTTGGAGCAACCCATGACCCATATTTGACCTAACTTAAACCCTAAAAACTAACCTAGCCACCCCCATTCTACAAAACACACAAAACATAAAAAGAAATTCGGAGCTTGGAAAGGAGGCTAGTGTTTAGGGCAAGAATTCCACCATTTCTCACCTCTAAGCTCAAAATAAACTAAGGTACTTGTTATATATCTTAATCCTTTTCTCTTCCTCTTCAATTTGGCCCAATTAGTTTTTTATTTAGAGCATTTTCACTATACCCAAATTCTAAAATATAGTTGTTTGGTATTTTCTTAGAAGAAATTCATAGGTTAAGGCTAAGGCTGACATTAGGTAAGTGTAAACTACCCATTCTAGTGTATTTTCTATTGGTTTAAGACCCCCATAGTTGATTTATAGTATGGGTGTTAATTATGTACGAATTTGCTTAGGAATTTGGGTGATATATTGAAGTTTCTAGTAGAGGACATACTCAATCCAAATTTGGGAATTGGTGGTGGCTGGAGAGATTTTTGTACCATTGGTGGCTGTTACAAATTGTTTACAAGTGAGGTAACCGAGTTCATATTAGTTCCACACATATATCTATTTTAATTTTATATTTGTTGTACATGAATGATTTGAAATGTTGAATGAATTGGTTGGCTATCTATTGTATTGTGTTGGACCTTATGAGTCCATGGTGGAGCTGTGGTGCAGCTGCCACCCATGCATGTACTTTGATTGGACACCGGGTTATGATCAAACCCCAGATGCACTGAGCCCTAGTTGTACTCAATGGGGAGTCGATGCCGTGGATGGGCCTCTTCCGGTGTCATTGGCCTTTAACATGTGAAAATATGATTGCTAGTATGGGATAGTAATCATGATAGCCTAATTGTTTCATTTACTGATATGACTAGTATGTTTTTTGATATTTAAATGAAATTATGCATATATGTTAATTAAACTAGAATATATGATGGAATTGCCTTGGTTGCTGAGATTTGTATCCTACCCCATTTTATGGGATTAATATTTCAAGTGAAGGTTCTTCGGATAAGGATAAGGGGAAGCAAGTGGATGAAAATCCATGAGCTCCGACCATGTGGGGAGAAGGCTACACTTAGGCTGATTTATTTAGTATAGATGCTAAATTTTGTATTCCTTTTGTATAACATCATCATGTATTCATATTTCCAAGTGTAGGCTCTTATATTTTAATTATCTAGGATATATTCATTGAGGAGTTAGACCTCATCTTAGCGTGATATTAGATGCATAGACCCATAACACCTAATGTATGAATTTTACTAAATTTATGGTATGGTATACTATTAGAAATATAATTATGTGATGTATTAGATATTGATATGAACCATTGATGTATGAAATCTCTAACTAAATGCATATTGAATGTTATTTCCAATAGTGCATGAATTCTTGTTGTTATTACTCTA
Source organism: Erythrophleum ivorense (assembly GCA_026724425.1). Lineage (NCBI taxonomy): Eukaryota > Viridiplantae > Streptophyta > Magnoliopsida > Fabales > Fabaceae > Erythrophleum > Erythrophleum ivorense. The sequence continues at coordinate 30,218,726 of JAIUCV010000008.1, forward strand.
TGGACTTGCTGGTACAGGATTGTTAGAGGAGTGGAAATTTACATTTAAATTTTGAATTGTTAATGGTAGAATAGTTGGGTGAATAGGGTAGATAAATACCATAAGAGTCATATAAAATGAGTGAAAGTGGTCCTAAGGTATTCCTAAGATGAGAATTAGAGTGTAAGGGATGAAATTTAGGAGATGTAACTATAGGAGGGAGTCACGTCGCGGCTAAGAAGGCTTCACCATGGCCAAATGAGTGACAGAAGCGAAGGGGGCCACGGCATGAGTAATCTCACCGCAGTGTAAGTGAATAAAATTTTCCTGGAGAGTAACAGTAACGAAGAATGCCGTGGCTTGAGGACTCTCGCCACGGTGCAGAGTGAAAAAAATCACCTAGGAGGGTAACAAAATTAAACCTCGCCACGGCGCTAGTTGAGGGAACAAAGTAAGAAGTGTACAATAGCGAATCTCGCTGCGGTGCAAGGGTGTTCCACTGAGGCGAGGATTGTGGGATTTGGAACAGTAGCTCTATGAGGCATTTTTGCCATGGCGCCATGCAGGCTGGCGGCGGCTATGGTCTAACTCGCCACGATGAAATTTGTGAAAATTGCCCAATGATTCTAGTATCTAACTTAGCCACACGCGTGAATGGTTTGGGCCACGGCGTAAGGCCCTAAACTCCTACCTTTAGCCTAGAAACCTTAGTTTCTTCAATGGTAATGCTAGGAAATGATATAGGAATACTTGTGGGAGGTTTTTGTGTGTTGAAACTGATGAATGGATTAATCATAAACCCCTCATGGTAGTATGATTTCTCTTATGTATTTTTGTTTTCTTTATGGTTGTTTAGTGATGACCCTAACATCAAGGTTCAAATTTCTCTAGATTTTCATAATGTAATAAACTGTAACGACTCTAAACCTTGATCATTAATTATTAATTGCATATTTAACTATAATTACCATGTTTAAAAGGTAGAGTTGTCACACTGAGAACCTTGGGCAACTCAAATTTCCTATTTAAAAGCCCTCCTATGTATTTTTCCTAGAGTTGCACTTATTTATGAAAATACCATTACGTTTCATCAGTTTTCGTCACAAATTATTTCTCCATCCTAACTCCATTTATCTTTCTATCTAAGCCTAGAATTATCATTTTTAGGAGCTTAGGACTTTATCTAAAATTTTTGGGACATTATCTAGCTCATTTTAGAGGACTTGCTTTTATACAGCTCATTTCGTCATTTTACAGAAATTACGTCTGTTACAGCACCAGAACTAATAGCTGCATGCTTCTTGCTTCATTTAGCTCAAGCTCCTCATGTAGCTTCTCTTCGTTCCTTCTCTACAAGCTCAGGTGTGCTTCATGCAGCTCTTTTCCTATTGCTTCTCCTCTGCTCCAGCCACATGAGCTCTCTTTCCTTTATACATCTTTTACATATTCTGTAGCCTCTGTGTGTGTTAACATGAAGCTTTTTCTCTTTTCTTATATGGAAACCTTCTCTCACATGCATATTCCTTCTCATGTTTCTACTTCTCTTCATTCTCAGCTCCTTCCATAGTCTATCTAGCCTATGGATGCTTTTCCTCTTAAGCCTTCTTCTTCTTGCTTCTTCTAACCCTCTAAACTGATAAATTATTCTCCCTTGTTTAGCTCACATTAAACCTGTAGCTTATCTCTTCCTTTCAAACCCATATTGCTATATGCTGGTGGTGTGAAGTGAGTTGTGTTGTGTTTAACGTGCGAGCTATGAGAGGATGGGCTGGAGGTATGTGGAATGAATGCTACATGTGTATGTGTTGTGCTAGAGGTTCTCCTTATTTCCCTTAAACGGAACCTAATTGTATGGAAGAGTGAATGCATGTGTGTGTTTAAAGCATGCTACATGTGCTTTTCTCCTTCTGCAACTACCATTGATGAATTCCACATCATCTTCTTTGCTGCCCATGTGCTTTTATGACGTGTTTGAATCAATGTAGGCTAACCATTGGTGCTATTCATGTGTGTGTGTGTGTTCTAGTGGTAGTTTCCATGTCAATGATGTGCTGGAACTAATGTAACATGAAAGTGAATGTTAGTGTGAGTGTGTAACCTATGCATGAGCTAAGGGAGAGGGAAGTGTGTGATGTTCAGAGGTATGCCTTCTTGTGTTTGCTTAGCCTTAATCTTCCACAGGAGTTGATGCCATTATGAAGCTCTTTCTATCGTGAATGCCAGCTATGCATGTGTGTTAGTGTAATAGTTAGAACGTGGAGTGTGGGTGATGTAGAGAAGCTGTCTACAGGAAGAAGTGGACTTGTGTGTGAATGAAGTGAGTGTGGTGTAAATAAAGAGAAGAATGGGCATGGATATGACTGCCTTATATGGAATGAAGCTGAAGTTTAAAGCTCCCAACCTGTAAATGTGGAGAAATCAAAGGAAAAAGAGAGTATGAGTGTGATGTTGAGTGAGTTGACCCTACATGTGTGCATGGAAGCTTGTGTGAGCTTTTGTGTATGTCTTTTATGTGAGAACAAGGGAGTTGGAGCTTGCTTCTTCTCAAAAGCCATTGCTCCTATTCAAATGCTATTTTATTCCTCCATTCCAATTTTATTGCCTAACAAAAAGTGCAATTGAAGCTCAACTCTTCTCCTTTTCTTCTTTAAATCAAATTTTCATTCAAGCTTCATTTGCCCATTGAAATCTATGCAAAAGAATGAGAAAAATTCAAAAGGAAAAAATTTACAAAATTATTTAAAGAAATTTATGCATTAAAATTCTAAAAATTTGTAAATAATTTCTTTAAGTGTAGAAATGACTACTAAAATCAAATTTCAACTAATTAAACCTCTAAAGCCATATTCCATCATCAAAATGCTTAAGTTTAGGAGGACTAATATATCTAAAATTGGCATTTATCAAATTCCCCCACACTTAAACCTTTGCACTCCTGGGCAAAGCAAAAGATCAAAGAAAAAGCTAATGGGTTGGCAAGCAAAAATTGAAAATGAAAAAGGAAAGAAAAAATCACAAGCTAAGGAATCATTAAAACTTTTCAACACTTCAACAATAAAAGCTGACTTTACTTGCATCAAGAAAGCAAATTCCATGGCCATTTCATTTGAAAAGAATGAATCAAAATGCATAGCCTCTCACATAGATTAGAGTTTACTTTCACTCTCAAGTGTTTAGGCAATGTGTGTCACTCAAACTCCACCTATCTAAACCTTACTACCATAGGCTTGTCTACTTTCTAAGTCTCTACCACCTATGTCAAATGCAATGCACCAATTAAAGGACTTTATTTAGGGTTATAATGGGGCCAGGGAAAGAAATGAATGGATACATAAGAAAAGATAAACAAATGGATACCTTAAAACCTCAAGAGCAATCAATGAAGACTTAGGATAGGGAAGAATGTGCATTCAAGGCTTTATTCCTAACAAGCAACAATAAATGTGAACAAAATTCAAGCACTACTTTCTTTTGATTTTCAATTACTTTTTTTTCATTGCTTTACTTTTGCTTTTCTATCTCTTCTTTTCTTTCCTTTGGAACATCTTCCTCAACTTTTAATATCAAAGGCCTAAATTGATATAAGACACATATTCATCTATCCTACTTAGATGTAATGCTCTTTGAAATCCATAAAGTATCTTAAAATAAGGTGGGAAAACATTTTTAATGGCTATGGGGTCGACAAAGAAAATAAAATAAGGTCTAAAGTGGCTAAACAATGGATAAAATGCATGTGGGGTTAGCTTTTTGGCTATCTAGCTATAAAAGAAATGAATGCCTTATTATTTTCATGCATGCAATTGCAAATATGGTCTCAACAAAGAATCAAGACAAGTTCTAGAGTGAAAGCAAAGATAGGTGAATACAAACTAGAAATAAATAGATACAACTCAATTTCTCACCAGCTAATAACTATCAAATAATTCATTGAAATCAAATTCATTGCCACTTCACTTGAATCAAAACACAAGATTCATCACTTATCATGTCAAAGTGAATCCAAGCTATAATCATCTTAACTTGTAACTTCTACTAAAAATTTTTTTAAAAAAATCACACTATTTCTCAAAATTTTCTTAAAAATTTTCAATTTTTTTAATAAGACGAAGCAAAGAGAAGATGAAATAGAATGGAATGACTCCCCCCCCCCCACACACATTTAAATGTTGCATTGTCCTCAATGCCAGCATAGGATCCAGTTAACAAATAAACAACATAATATAAAGAGAGTGGAAGGAAAATATACAATTGGATGAAGTTAAAAATAGAGATTCCAAAAGTGGCTTAGATTTCCATGTAACTAGTTAGCTACCGTTTATTACCTACAAAACATAAACAAAGCAAATAGTAATGCGAAAAAGAAAAAGAAAACTAAATCATAAACTACAAAGAGCTCTATTAGAAGACTAACTAATCATAAGTATCAAAAACTAGAATAAAAACAACTTTATTCCTTTTCAATTCAATAAATATAAGTCGAACCACTTTAAAGCATTTTGATTGATCATGTAGTGTTGATTCATGGACTTCCTCAACCATCAATAGTTTAAGAAAGTCATATTTAGCATATTCAAAAGCAAGAAAAGAAGGAAAATCAAATTTAGGACATTTAAAGCTAAAGAAAGAAAATTTGAAATCAAATCTCTCTAGATATCTATCTAAACCAATGAAATCTACTGGACTTCCAACAATAAGAGTTGCTATATCAATAGAAAAATTTAATTGCAACTTCTCACAATCTTTCAAGTTCAAGGCATCTGGAAGTTGCTTAATCTCAATTGGGAGAGTTTGTGGCTTGTTGGGAACTACTTCACTAACTTCAAGAATCTGTTCAGGACTCTCAGTAAAAGAAACAATATCTTCCCTGACCAAAGAGGCATTAGTAGGCTCACAAGACTCTAAACAATGATCAATAGCAAAATTTAGTCTCTTACTAGTGTCAATAACAACACAAGCATCAATAGGATTTTCAATATCAGCACTATCTCTATGCATGCTCTCATCAATACTAGTATGATCAGTAGAATTAGTCTTATCAATAGTTTCAGTGCAAACAAAGGACTCTATGGATTCAACAAACTTATCAAACCTCAACAACTCATCAATCTCAACACACACAAGACATGTATGCATGTCATCACATAAGCATTTCAAAGTAGAGTCTGATTCATCAACAACAAGTTGTTTAACAATTTCACTATCTATATTCTCGTCACATGCTGATGAGAAATCATGATGATTAGAATATGTGAGAAACTCACTAGTCTAAATGAAAGCATTAATCTGGGAGCATCTATCACATATAGTGGATTCAGCATACACATAATCAAGAGAATCATTCAAATCAACTATGTCATAGGGTCCAAATAGTATACTATTCTAAACTCAGAAGATGCATCATCAATGAGGTTATTAACTAATCCTACACTAGGAACAGAATGATCATCGCATTTTAGGTCACTGTTATACTTATCTATTACCCTATACTCAATAGAATCATCATTAACAGGTTCATAAATGAATTCATCACATGGTTATAGCTAGTAGTAGAAAAACCAAGTGCATAGTACATAAGGATTCATGAACATCAACAATTGCATTATTATTGCTCAATGAATTACCATAATTAAAAAAATCATGAGATTCAACAATAATTTCCTCATGTACATCATCATCATTAAGCAATTCAGAATCAACAATAGCATGTGCATTAGTAGTCACAGTGCTATCATGCAAACTAGAGTCAGTCCTAACAAATTCCAAAGTATTAGAAGATGGAAGGATATTACCTAGTGAATAGGACTCTTCCTCCTCTATACATTCTCTTATGATTTGCTCTTTCAATTCAGTGGCACTTGAGGTAAATTGACTCATTTGAACTCCTAAATCCTTTATAAGGTTATCCATCATCTATTAGTTTTGAAGTTGTAACTGTTCAATTTTTCATTGGAGTTGAAGGTTATAAGCTTCTAATTGTTGCATCATCCTCTCTTCCCAACTTGGTTCCCAGTTAGGCTCTTGTTAAATATACTGCTCATGGTAGTTGTAAGGATGATATTTTGGCTCTTGCATATTATAATTGTGGTATGGCTCATAATGATGATGGTAATTAGGGTGAATCATATAAGAGTGGTGATAAGTTTGGTAGCATGGTTGTTGGTCTTATTGATATTGCTGTGCTTTTTTTGATCGCTCAAGAATGCTATGAAGCATTGATATAATTTCATCCATCTTTCGTACAATCCTATCATTTGTACAAGGATCATAGACACCTTGATTAGACATGTAATAAGGATCTATTTAAAGCAAAAAAAAAAAAATAGAAGTTTAATCAATTTAAGCACAAGAAAAATCACTGACAAATTATAACTAAAATTAACTGTAAATCAAGAAAATTAAATTCAAATGAAGTTAACAACTATCTAATAATAAAAAGAACTCTAAAATAGAGGACAAACACACAAAATGAACTTACAAAAATTAAAGAAATTAAATCTAGAAAAATTAAAAAATTCCTAAAAAATTTGAAAAAATACTAAAAAATTAAAAAAAGTGTCGTAAATGTTGGAATTTGGCCAAAAAATGGTGCACCTAATAGCCTTTCAATTACTTTTTCTTAAAACACCTAAAAATCTTGGAACACAAAGTTTGAAAATTTTCTAGGTACATCAAACAAAAATTCTAGCAAGTAGACTTTTGTTACACAACACCGAAAAATCCAAAATCCACACTTAAAACAGAACAAAAACCAGACAAAAATAGAGCTAAAAAAAGGTTAAACACCTAGAAAACTTCTTCAAACAATTAAGAATCCAATTTGCCCCGCAATGGCGCTAAATTTTGACGGTTGTGTCACGCACCTTCAAAATAAAATAGGTTGAAAAATATATAGCTAGTGGTGCAACCTAGATCATCTCCTGAGGAAATGGAATTCAATGTTTAATTGGGTTTTCCAAGTGTAAAAAAACTCTACAAATTACCTAATCAAAAGGGGGGTTTACCTAAATTTAACTAACTAAAATTTAATTGAAATAAAATTCCTAATCACTACCTAATTGCATGAACTATGGGGTGAATGATAGACATTTGATTAACTTTGGATTCATCCCTTGGTATTCACTATCCTTATCTTAATTCAATTGTGATTAATTCTGGTCTAAGAGTCCCTAATTGTGTTCATGGCAAATGATTTTGAATTACCATTCAAGATTCAAGGAACTAACAAGATAATATTGAATTGAAACCTCAATCTTACACTACATCATTAATTTTTGCCTTTAGGAATAATGAACACTTGAATTTGATTGATTAATTGATAAATTAGCATTTGAATTATCACCCTAAGATGTTTAATTAACCAATTAAACTCTAAAAATTTCTCAAATTAAACAATCACGCACACAATTCTACTCATGCATTTCATCAAACACTTTGATTGCATACATGAGAAATTGGAGAAGAAATGAAAAATTCAGTATTTAATCTAACCAATTAATCAACAAAAAGGTTTCCTAATTAGTGTCTAACCAGCCACTAATTACAACTACACCAATCTCGATCAAATACATCTTAACCAAGCATGTATAAGAAAAAGACAAAGTGTAGAAAGAAAGGAATTCTTAGCCAAAATCTCCCTTGATAATCTCTTGATTCAAGCTTTAACTAAGGACCTCCTCCTAGCTAGCCACAAGATGGATTAATGTTTCATTGGAATGGAGATGGATAGGAAAATGGGTGAAAGAAAATGGCTATGGCATATGGAGTCTCTAAATATGGAATGATGATGGAATTAAATGAGTGAATGATGTCTATTATGCCTCCAGCCTATTCTCCATATCACGTGCTTCCTTAATTCTTTATCACATGTTTACAAGTTAGCCCATAGCTCACTTTTATGCCTTACATGGCTTTAATCTTCTTTTTTTAATGATTCACGTGTTTAGCCCCTTCCATTCGATAAATTGATGTGTAAAAGAAATTATCCAACCTTCACGTGCTACTTATTTTTCTTTTTCACATGTTGTGTCCTTTATTTCTTTTTTTTTTTTTAATTCTTTCACGTGTTCTGTGCATGCTCTATTCAGCTCGTGGCTTCTTCATATAATTCTTCCACATGTTTTCCTTCTCCACATGCTTCTTCATTTTTGTTTTCTCAAAGCACCAGTACTAATAGCTGCATGCTTCTTGCTTCATTCAGCTCAAGCTCCTCATGTAACTTCTCTTCGTTCCTTCTCTACAAGCTCAGGTATACTTCATACAGCTCCCTTTTTGTGTTGCTTCTCCTTTGTTCTAACCATGTGAGCTCTCTTTCCTTCATACATCTTTTACGTATTCTGTAGCCTGTGTGTGTGTTAACATGAAGCTCTTTCTCTTTTCTCATATGGAAACCTTCTCCCAAATACACGTTCCTTCTCATGCTTCTGCTTCTCTTCGTTCTCAGCTCCTTCCACATTCTATCTAGCCTATGGATGCTTCTCCTCTCAAGCCTTCTTCTTCTTGCTTCTTCTAACCCTCTAAACCTGTAGATTCTTCTCCCTCATTCTGCTCGCGTTAAACTCGTAACTTATCTCTTCTTTCTAAACCCGTACTGCTACGTGTTAGTGGTATAAAGTGAGATGTGTTGTGTTTAACATGAGAGCTATGAGAGGATAGGCTGAAGGTATGTGGAATGAATGCTACGTATGTATGTGTTATGCTAAACGTACTCCTCATTTCCCTCTAACAGAACCCAATTGTTTGGAAGAATGCATGCATATGTGTGTTTAAAGCATGCTACATGTGCTTTTCTCCTTGTGCAACTACCATTAACAAATTCCACATCATCTTCTTTGCTACCCATGTGCTTTTGTGACATGTTTGAATCAATGTGGGGTGACTATTGGTGCTATTCACGTGTGTGTGTGTTCTAGTGGTAGTTTTCATGTGAATGATGTGTTGGACCTAATATAACGTGAGAATGAGTGTGAGTGTGTAACCTGCGCATGAGCTAAGGGAGAAGGAAGTGTGTGATGTTTAGAGGTATACCTTCTTGTGTTTGCTCAGCCTTAAGCTTCCATGTGAGTTGATGCCATTGTGAAGCTCTTTCTATCGTGAATGCCAGCCAAACATGTGTGTTAGTGTAATGGTTGGAACATAGAGTATGGGTGATGTGGAGAAGCTATCTACAGGAAGAAGTGGACTCATATGTGAATGAAGTGAGTTTGGTGTAAATAAAGAGAAGACTGGACATGGATGTGATTTCTTCTATGGAATGAAGCTGAAGTTTAAAGCCCCCAACCCATAAATATCGAGAAATGAAAGGAGAAAGAGAGTATGAATGTGATGTTGAGTGAGCTGACCCTACATGTGTGCATGGAAGCTTATGTGAGCTTTTGTGTGTGTCTTCTATGTAAGAACAAGGGAGCTGGAGCTTGCTTCTTCTCAAAACCCATTACTCTTATTTAAATGCTATTTTATTCCTTCATTCCAATTTTATTGCCCAACAAAAAGTACAATTGAAGTCTAACTCTTCTTCTCTTCTTTAAATCAAATTTTCATTCAAGCTTCATTTGCCCATTAAAATCTATACACAAGAATGAGAAAAATTCAATAGGAAAAAATTTGCAAAATTATTTATAGAAATTTATGCATTAAAATTCTAAAATTTTGTAAATAATTTCCTTGAGTGTAGAAATGGCTACTAAAATCAAATTCCAACTAATTAAACCTCTAAAGCCATATTGTATCATTAAAATGCCTAAGTTTGGGATGATTAATATATCTAAAATTGGCATTTATCATCATTCCTTCTAAAACCTATCCAGCACAATCCAAACCTCTCAAAATAGAACCTAAACCATCTGAACTAAAGGAGAGAGGCGCACCATATGAAGGAGAAAGAAGAAGGAAAACTAACCAAGAAAAGGTAAGGATTTTGGCACTTTTTCATACTTCTTGTTTCACTAAGATGATTCTCCTCTTCAAACTCTTTCTCCTCATGGTTTTAGTTTCTTAGAAGAAGGCTTTTCATGGCTAGACTTATAGAAGAAGGAAAGGATTGAGGAAACCAAGCTTTGCACCAAATTATTCTCTTGAAAAGCTTTAAGATGATGTATGGAACAAGGTGCAAAGTTGGCTTCTCTTTAGCTTCTCTCTCCCTCTCAAATTCGTCCACCCTAGGGCCCAAGAAGTGTGAGGATGTTTTGCATGGTAACAAGCTAGAATCAAGGTTTTAGAGTGTGAGGAATCGAATTATACCATTAGAATCAAGAAAGGAGATTAGAAGCAAAGTAGAAAAGTTAGGGTTTCATTTGCACATTGAGAGTTTTGGAACTTTAAGAAGATAACCCAAGCCATATTTAATCATGTCTAGGCTCTAGAGAAACTAAGGAGTAAGAATTTGTATTAAATTCACAAGAGAAAGTAGTAAAACTCCAAGTTGTCTTACCTTGAGTACCAATTCAACCAAGGAGTGGATGAACTACCTAGGGAGTGTTTCTTTGAATTCTAATGAATTTAGGGACTTAGATACGATGAATAAGAAATTATGGAAGCATTAGATTGAATTTAAGAGCCTTAGAATGAAAGTTAAAATTTTAAAGGCCTAAAGGATATTAATGAAGCAAGTTGGTTCTAGAGCTTTCTAACCAAGCATGTAATGATTCAAATAAGTCTCTTGAGAGTTATAAGACTTGTAGGAACCAAGAGTTTGGGGTTTAGAAAGCAAGCACCAAGGGTTGCTTCATAAGGGAAGGCTTGTGTTGGCTTGTAAGGTAGCTCTCCACTCTTTCTTGTTGCATTCTTGGATCTATATAGTCATTGTATATTTGTGTATGTGCTTATATTGTGAGACATGCCATATGTTATTACCTTGATGCATTGGTACCAATATGCTTATGTTTTGGGTTGTGAAAATTGCTCGGGTGAGGTAGTGCCAAAAGTCCTTCGAGATGGGTGAAGTGGAGCCAAAAGTCTCTGGAAATGAGTGAGACAAGGCCAAAAGTCTCATAACTAAGTGAGGCCAAGTCAAAAGTCCCTGACCCAAGGATGAGGCCAATCTAAAAGTCCCAAAAATTGGATGAGATTAGACCAAAAGTCCCTAGAGCTTATTCTTGGCATTTATATGATATTCATGGCATGTAAATCATGTGTTGTATGATTGTGAATGGTTATATGCCTACTTGCATGCTTTGACTTGTTTATATGCCTTGATTACTTTCTTGAATGAGTGTATGAGCTATTGAGATTTCATGAATCTCACCCCCTTCCCTCTCCCATTTTAACATGTTAGGTGGAGCTCAAGGAGATCAAAGTACAAATCAAGGAGCCTAGTTGAGCATGTTTAGGCAATTGCATAGTTTGTTTTAGTTCTTTTGATGTAAAGAGGTGCCAAAATAAATATGTACCTATTATTTTTAAGATGTAAATATTTGAACAAGTGTAAATGTATGTATAAATGATGTGTAAACCATGTATAGAGCCAAAGCAATAGAAAAATGAGATTTGGCCTTTTGGTGGCTTGTATGTGGTAGTGTATTTTTACCCATAGCATGGTGAGTTTGAGATGTGTGCTTGCTTAGATCACTTAGGCAATTCATATATGTTGTGTTTATACTTTAAAATTTTCCCAAGAGGTGCTAGAGCATGTAGGGGACCATTTACTCCCATTTTGAACCATTTATGATATCAAAACTGCCAAATTTGTGAGCTCTATCAAAGTATGACCAAATGAACTCTTCTTGATATGAAATTTGACATGCATCTAGAGCTTGTTGAAAGCTTCTTAGAAGGCTAAAGTGAGTAATATTTGGAGGTCTAGGGAATATTTGCTGAATTGTTGAAGTTGGAGAATTTTCTGGTTTTGGTTATTATACTGTGCAAATAGGTCCGAAAATGAATCTGTTTCATTCATGGACCAAATGATGTCCAATAGTGATGAAATTTTATGGGGATAAACTAGACATCCACAATAACCTATACCAATTAGAAGCACCTCAATTGGAGGTCTTTAGAGGGAAAAATAACTTTCTAAAGTTCTGTGTCAGTATTAGGGAAACCATCTGACCTTCATTACTGTTCCATCAGTTTTCAAGGTCCCAAGGCTACTGAAATGATCTAAACTTATTTTTCTCCTCTAGTTAACATTTGTAAATTTCCAAATTGGTATAGTTTTCTTAGATTGGATTTTTTTTGGAATTAGTAATGAATTTTTGAAGTTCATGACAACAAGTTGCATCAGTACTAGGAATAGCCAGACTGCTGTCTCATTTTTTATGTCAAAAATGGTCCAAATATTGAGATTATGGTTAGGAATTATTTTTAGTATAAATTTAATACTTAGAGCTTTCCAAAAAGTTATGGTGGTTTTTTTAATTTCTATTTTTTTAGAATTAGTTATAATTTTCCAAAATTAGAGCCAAAAATTTAACTTTTAGACCCATTTTGAGAAATTATTTTTTCTTGGTTTTTGGCTTCATATCCATGGTTTATGGGTTGTTTTATGCTATGTATGAGTTGTATAAATGGAGTTTGAGTAGAGTATGTGATTGATGGATTTATGGGACCCACAGGGCAAATTATGAGTGTTTAAACCCCGATACATAGTAGGAAAATGCCACGATTTGTTCTTTTACTTTGAAAATCATATGGAATCAAGCATAAGCGGAGACTAATTGAGGCTAATATATTATGGTGTTACACTAATGATATTAAGTAAGCATCTTGGAACATAGAATGAGTTCTATAGGATTAATATGCTTTGTAATTCTCAAATGTAGGTCAAGGTAACTCCAGCTCACTCATTTATAGGTGTCAAGGTAAGGAAAGTAAGGAAAAAGAAAGCCAACAAGTGGGTTAGTGGTACATCCAAGTCTCTAGAATCACAAAGTAGCTTTATCTCCCTCTCTTGCATACATTTGAATTTTTAAATAAGTTGTAATGCTTGTATGTGTTGTTAGTTGATGCATTCATGATGTATGTTTTAGCATAGTTTCCATATTCAGCTATATGAATGGGAATGATATATTTTTCAGCTCCTAGCTCCCCTAAGGCCTAGAATTAAGCATAGTAGCACTTCCTTGGCTCTCGGGTTGAGAAAAGTTAAGCCTAACAAGTTTATGATGAAGCCATGGCTATGAAAGGAATGAGTCGTTATATTTTATGATGCATTTGATTCATATGAAGCATGAGCATTACATTCTTGCATCATATGCATAGTGTAATGTCCAATTTTCATTAAACAACAAAAACAGGCGTGTTTTCAAAGTCCCTTAAAATGAAGTATTTAAGGTCCCGAAAATTTTAAGTAACATTCTAGACTCCTAAAAATGAGAATCCTAGGCTCAAATAGAAGGAAAAATAGAGCTAGAATGAAAAAACAAATTTTGAAGGAAAACCTACAAAACGTAATGGCATTTTTGTAATTTTGAGAAAATTTTGGAATTCACACAAGAGGGCTTTTTAAATGAAAGTTTTGAGTTCTTCAGGATTCTCAAAGGCCTTGAAAACCATAGGAAGCCCTGGGATAGTCAAATCCCTTCCAGTTGACGTTTTCCAACGTCGGTGTACCTGAACTTTGATAAATTCATTCAAGAAGGTTTTTGCTCCAATTTGAGTGATTCCAAAGGCATTTTATTAAATTAGGAATCTAAACTTTATAATGGAAAAGACAGTTATAAAAAGGAGCTAAACGAAGGAGAAATGAAAATGCAAAGAATGAAAAGCAAAATTGAAATTTTTGAAAAAATCATTTTCCTAACCCTATATATAGGTGGCGTCCCACTTTCTTCCTCACTTAGACTCAGAATTTTCTGATTAATTTTAGATGATAGAGCTAGGGTTTTAGGCGCACAAGAGAGGAAGAAGAAGAAAGAGAAATCCAAGCTTAAAGGTATGCTTCCATGGTAGTTTTTCATGCTTTCTTCCATCCATACCTCCTCTCTTTCATTCTCTTTTATTTCCTTTGATTAAAATGAAGTTTATAAATCTGATTTGAAGGAGAAATTTAAGGAAATTTTCGGATTTGAAGAGAGGAGCTTGGAGAAAGCAAGATTTAAGCAAAAACAAGCAAGAAAACTAGGTAATTTCTCTTCCTATGATTGCTATATTGATCTTCCTTCCTTTTCCATTTTGCATAACCCTAGGAACCATTGGAGGATCTTATTTTTAGGCAGAACCAAGCATGAAACTAAGGAAAAAGGGTATGGAGATTAAGAATATGCAAAGGAAATTAACAAAAAAATATTAAATTTCAAGATGCAAATTCTAGGGTTTTGTGTGCACCTTGTAAAATTTGATTTTGTATGATGATTTCTAGGGCTACATAAGAGTTTAAATGAGCTCCCAAGATCCCAAAGAGGCTCTCCATATGCTTCTTCCCTTGAGAAAACAAAGAAAGCTCCATGAAGGTTAATAAGCTCCATAATCTCGACCAAGCAAGGAAAGGGTAGTTAGAGAGAGTTTTAAAATTTTCTAAGCCCATTCTTGAGTCATATATGATGAATGAAAATGAGGGGAGGCCTTGGGAAAAATTTAGAACCCATTGAAAGTGAGTTGGTGCTTTAGGTTCCATATTATAACCTAAAGAAGCAACATGTAGTTAAGCTCTTTGTTTTAATTATGTGATGACTCCAAGAGGCTTAAAAGGAGTCAAAAAATATATTTGAAAGGAAATAATATAGCCTAAAATTTATTTGAGGGGTGTTGCTTCATTAGGTGCAATTATGGACCATAATGAGGTCATAAGCCAACCTAGTATCTAAACAAATTGTATGGTCTTAGAATTGAGTTCATGAACCTAATTGGCTTCCATAAATTGTTTCTAGGCCAAGAGAAACCATCTCCACAAGTTTGTGTGCATGTGACCGAAAGAGGAAGCCTTGATTCAAGAAGGAAGTGTGTGATTGTGTATAAGGTAGCTCTCTCCACTTTCTCTCATGCATGGATGTATGCTTAGCTTGTCTTAGAATGTGTGTATGTGTATTTTTAAGCTATGAAAAGTATGATAGCATGATTTCATATGCCATGATTTTATGACAACATATTATGTTTCATATAATGTTTTGATGTGTGCTTGGGTTTGCTTTAGTGTAGTGAGGCCAAGAACGCTTAGCTATGTTGAGGATGAGCTAAGAACCCTTAAAATTGGTTAAGACAAAGCAAAGAGTCTTCCAAAAGCAAAGTGGGCTCCCAAGAGCATGGTTGAGTCTAAGAATGCATTAAAGAATGGGTGAGGCAAGTCCAACATCCACAAGAAATTGGGTGAGGCCAATCCACTTGCTTGGCAAGCCTTTGTATACTATGTATGACTTTCTTAAATGATGAAAATGCTTCTTGAATGTTTTCACATGTCTATATGACCATACATGCATTTATGAGGCTTGTTCGCATTCATTATGTATGATTGAATGTGAGATGAGCTATTGGGATTCTTTGAATCTCATTCCCTCCTCTCCACTGATCTCACATGCTAGGTGGACCAAGTGAATAAGGTCATGGAAGCCAACCACCTTGAAGAGAAGAATTTGATAACAAAGTGCTTGAGTTTTGCTACTTTAAGACCATATTTATGTCAAATGATGTAATCCATTGATATATATGGTCTATGACCTTTTAAACATGTGTAATTATAATAATATGTGATGTATAAATGAATGGATATGATATGTGAACCCTAGAATGTAATTTGGGCATGTAATGCCAAGATATGCTTCTTGAAAGGTTGATGTGCGTATGTACGATTGCATATCGCATAGCCAAAATGAGAGGTATGGAGTTTGGGACCATTTGGCCAGCCTGCACAAGTCCTAATTATGCTTTTAGACTTGCCCAAGAGGTGCCAAACCCCAAAGAAAGCCATTTAGACAATTTGGTATTCTATATGGAGCCAAATTTGACCATAATGTAATCCTATGTCACTTTTTGTCCAAATGAGAGTTTTTTGGGAAGCTAAAGAACATAATTTTTAGAGGTCTACAGAATATTTGATGAATTTTTAAAATTGGAAAATTTTTTGGTTTTAGTCATGTCACTGTTCATACTAGTCTAAAAATGAAATCTGTCACATAAGGCTCAAATGATGTCCAATTGCCACGAAATTTTATACAGAGAAACTAGACATTCCTAGTGACTTTTGAAAACTAAAAGCACCTCATTTGGAGGTCTAGAGAGGGAGAGATGAATTTTTAAAGATTTTGTCCAATATTATAAGCATTCTGGGGCCACCCAGTTTGCATAAAAAGGAGTTGTATAGAGGGTGTTATGAATTTTTGAAGTTAGGGGTTTGATTATGTCTAAGTACTATAGCAACCATTGATATGCAATGTCTTTTGTAAGTCAAATGAGCTTAGATGCTCTTGAAATGTTTATGGCAATTAGGTCTCATGTGGCCACTGAGAGCACCAAATTTGGAGTTGTATAACTCAAGATATAAAATTTTAAATTTAGGTTTACTACAGGCCTCCAATTCTAACCTATGTTACTATTCCATTACATTTGACTATACAAATGAACTTAATTTCTCCTAAAATTTTTACAATATTAGTTCACATCCTAAGCTTTTCATAGACACTTAATTTACGTAATTTGGGGTTGTATAGTCTAAGTTATGAATTTCTAAAGTTAAGGCAGATTTTGGCACTTATGCTATTATTTCTGGTTTTCAAGGATTTAAGGGGTTCATGAGTTATGTACTATAATTTGAGTATGAACAAACTCCTTTATCATAAAAATGAGTTAAGGAAAGGAAAGAATTAAGTTTGGACTCTTATAGCTCAAAATGACCTGTAAATGACCCGATTTTGATATTAAAAGGCTTATGATTGAATGTGGCACTTGCTTGTGACTTTGTGTTTGCTATGAATGAGATAGTAAAAGCTAGGTATGACATGAAGCAATAACATAGGCTTATATAAGTAAATCTTAGTAAATCTCATGTTTTATGAAAAAGTTACCACTGACATCAAAATGACATAGATGCTGACTCAAACAGTAATAAATGCAACTTTATCTTCATAAGTTATGAGAACGTAACCATGATTAAAATTTAACTACATGTAAAATCCAACGGCTAATATTCATCCATAAAACATGATGCAATCTTAACCATAGATGCAATCCAATAAATTAGATTTCTTTACTTTATAAGATCAAATCACAATCCTCAATCTAATCCAAAGGCCCATATTAAATCTTTAAAATCAAGATTAAATCATAACCATCCAATGAATTTAAAGGCATAGATTTAACATCATAAAAATAAAACAAATCCCAACCATCCATTTGTAAATAAAATTTGCAAGAACACACAGACACTTTCATGCCACACTCACACACAAAACACCTACACATAATTCAGCCAAGACAAAAAGAAAAAGAAGGAAAGAGAGCTCGGCTAAGGGAGAAGGAGAAGGAAGGAGGAAGAAAGGGAGAAAAGCCACTAGAGAAAAACAAACACTATGGAATCAAGGTAACATAGATAAACTCTCTTCTTTTTATTTTTCTTTTATTTTCTTCCATGAATCTTCTATTCTTTTCTTCTTCATGTTTCAACCATGGCAACAACAAAAGAGGAATTTTGTTCTTTTCATGAATTCAAGCTAAGAAAAGATGGAAAAATCATATGTATAGCTTATGGATTCATGTGATTCAAGAAAATTCCTATTCTTAGCAATTTTTCTACAAACCATGAAAATTTGTATTTCAAGAAGCCATGGGAGAAATTGAAAAGGAAATAAATAGGAGAATAAGGGGAGAAAGTCTAAGGAAGAGATAGATTAATATGACTTTGATTTTCACGAAAAATTTGGTAGAAAAACCCTTGAATTTCATTTTAGTAGAAGTATAAAAGACATATGAAATTTTTAGAAATTGATTAAGGGCTTTTGCTCTTCTCCTTTAATTATGTATGTTTGGCCATTTGGTGACATGAAAATGAAGCAAAATCATATATTCACCTTAGTACATAGGTTCAACTAAGACCATTAGAGATACCTAGGGAAGAGTTTTCTAAAATCCAACTAAATTAGGTTAATTTACACTAAAAATAAGGCTTATGGTCAAATTTTGATGAATTATGGATTACTATATAAAAAGTCAAATTTTTGAGAAAAAATTTTGACCAAGAACTTTTTTAATTTTTACTTATGTTATTTGATGTGTTTTGAATGATTTATGCAGTCTAATATGTTTTATAAGCTAGATGAATTATGCTGATATTTATTTTATAAATTTTGGAGCCCATTTGTGATAATTAGAAATTTATGAAGCATTATGTCAAGAATGGAATATATGATAAACATATGTTCTGAATTGTGTGGTTTGCTATACTGATATATTAGTTACTATCTGTAATACCATATTAAGATAGCACAAGTTCTACATCACAATATGCTTATAACATCATTTTTCATATACTCAACATTTTTAACAACAGATAATACTATCATTGAATGTTAAATTATTTCATTTTTTGTTAAATGAACCATTTCAACTTACTAAACTCATCTTTCATCCTTAATACACTTGTTAATATAGAAAAATCTCAAAAAGAAGCTTGGAATTTGGGTTAAAGCCATGCATTACACAATAACTCAAATTACATACATTTTCATGTTTCCATAATTTTTGTTACAACTTCAAAAATTCATAACTTGAACTAGAAAACTCCCAATTAAGTAAATGACCACTTTCTGGAAAGCTTAGAACATAATCTACATGTTAGAAAATTTTCAAATCAAAACAAATTCATTTATGCCACAAAAATCTAATGGACCAGTACCACTATTAGATTTTCATCCCTACCCAAACCTAAAACTTTAACCCTGCATATCTTGAGCTACACAGATTCTAATTGAGTGGTCTTATTGGCTATGGAAAGCTTACAATGAAAAATATATTCTTGTAAAATTTCATGACCATTGGAGTTCGTTTGACCCCTTAAAGACATAAAAAATCAGAACTAACCAAATGAATAGTGATATGGCATTTTTTGCATAAACCAACCAACTTTAAAATATCATAAGAAATTCTACAGAGCTTCAAAAATTTTGTTTTTTGGCTCTATGAAAAGCTCTAAATGAGATCTATATGCTGTCAAATTTCATTCATTTGGTCTAATTTTGGTTCAAGAGAAAATTATGGCTCATTTTGGTATTGATATGGCATCAAATGGTCCAAAATGACTTCTCCTTGTGCCAGTGACCATTTGAGCATGTCTAACAAAACATTTACAATATATATAGGAACCATAGTAGGGCGAAATCCTTATGGAATTCAAAACCATTCTCTCACTTGGCCTTATACACATACTTTCCATATGACATACATACCAAAAACTCACATTCTTACTTATATGCTTTCAAATAGGGTACATACATTACATTCTCATACTTTTACATGTGTGAGAAGGTTTACATCCCATATATTATTTATACAATCATACTTTGACTTCAAATTACACAAAATCTTATTTTATTATCAAAGTATAACAATTCAAGCTTCCTAGCCTCCATTCTTTGTTCCATGAAAATTTCCTAGATAAGGTTAGACATAAAATGGGGGAGAGTGAGATTCAAAGAATCGCAATAGCTCATTCACCCTTTTAAACATACATATATGGCATGTTATCATGTCAAGAAAGTAAGCATGCATCCAATGCTTCCAAATAACAAGCATAATCACATTTTCAAAGTTATATGGATTCATCAAGGTCAAGAATAGGCTCTAGAGTCTTTTAGTCTAGCCTCACCCAATTATATGAAACTTTCAAAAATACATATATGACCTTGTCTCAACCTTAATTAGAGACTTTTGGCTTCACCTTACCCAATTCAAGGGACTTTTAGCACAACCTCACCTATTAAGAGCCATAACACATTCAAAAAGCAATTCAAGAAGCATAATGGTACCAAAGTATCAAACCAATAGCTATAGACATATTTCATGATTCAAATATACATACAAGTAATCAATGACAATCAAACACCCAAGATATACATACAAGAATGGATAAAGAGCTATCTTGAATTAAGAAGCACAATTCCCTTCCTTGGTTTCTAGCTCCCTGGTTCGGCCTCACACACACACTAGGGAGAGGCTTGCTTTACTTGGCCTAAACACATGAAATAAGACATATATGCATCAATGGAACCATCTCTAATATCACATAATTTCTACACAAGCTAATTCTGACTTATAGCATCCATATGGCTCCATACAAAAGTATAATAAAGCAACTCATATAATTCATCTTTTTGACTCCATTTTCTCACTCAATCTAAGTTACATGACTCCATTTAAACTTATTAGAGTCATCACAGACTCAATTGAAGGAGCTAAACACCAAGTTGCTTCTTTATACCTAATGGAGCCTTTAACTTCTAACTTTCAAAATATGGTTACTAAATTTAAACCAATGATTCCTTTGGTATTTAGTATTTATATTGTAGACCATTCATAACCTTAAAATCAAAGAAAACTGTCCTTAAGTATCTTGAATAATCCATGGCTATGACATACCCAAGCATAAGCACCCTTAGAGTTTTATTTGTTTTTCTTAAGGAAATGGGATTTGTGAAGCTTCTTAGATCTCTTAAGAACCCAAACATCATCTTATATAAGTTAAATCATCATTACAAAGCTTCATAAATCATTAGGTGCAATCAACACCCTAATTTCCATAACTTGTTATTTATAGCCTTTTTTTTAGTTCTATTACTTCCAAATGATTCCGTATGCTTCAAAATGCCAATTTCTATCAAGTTTGGATCAAAGTAAAACTTCCTACAATGCACCCTAGTTCTGGCCGAAATGGAGGACTCCATAGAAGAATCAAGAAAGCAATTTTTCCATAGTAAAACTTACCTTTTCTTAAAGCTTATCAAGTGGACTTTCTCAAGCTTCCAAGATTTCCTCCAAATCCTTTCTTCCTTCTACTAGACCAGCCACGAAAAATCACCATTTAAAACACCAAAACCATGAGAAGAGAGAGGAGAAAGAGGAGAAGAATTTTAGTGAAGGGAAGAGTAAGAAAAAATGACCAATCTTACCCTTTTGAAGCTTGTTTTCATCTCCCTTGCTCCCTCTTCTTGTGTAGCACTCAAGACTACCCTTGGTTCTATTATTGGCTAGAAGAATGTTAGTTAAAAGGAGGAAGAAGTGGAACGCGCTATATAAGAAGGGAGAGGGCTATTTTATAACATTTTCAAAATTCCAACTACGTCCTTAAACTTTGCTTTCTCTTTTTGAGCTCATTTCATATCCTTTTTTAGAACAATCTTTTCCATCATAGAATTTAGGTCCCCTAATTCATAAAATGCCTTTGATTTAACCCAAATTGGATTTAAAACCTTCCTAAACCATTTGGTTAAAGTTTTAGTCAATTGATGACCTAAAATGTACACCAGAAGGGTTTTAACCATTTTAAGGGTTCCTATAGTTTTTAGAACCTCTGAGAATCTTGAGAAACTCAATTTTTCTATTTGAATCTCCCTCCTTTAATTTTTCAAAAAGTTACCCAAAATTACAATTTTACCACTACATTTTCTTTATATTCATTTAGCCATTTTAACTCTTATTTTGCGCTATCTTAAGGCTTTTACCTATATTTTTAAATATTCTAATTAATATCTTAAATCTTATTTGGCCTTAATTTGCTCTGCTTTAGGGTGTTCCAGTATCAACTTATCAGTTTTAGTTTAGTTTCTAAAAAGAATATTATTACACTGTCTGATTTCTTGACATGGACAATATGTTGTTTACTGTCTAATTTTATGATTATTGGTTATTTGGTAAAGGATTGGACATTGTGTGTGTGTATATATATAATACACAGAGTAGCCTTTATTCAAGAGATGAGATTTATGTGTGTCAAAGTTGGCCATTGGATAGCTGCCACTGTGCTAAATATCTAATTTTAATTAAAAAAGATACCTAAAATATTTGAAATACTTAATTAGGACTGATGAGGGCTATTCGGATATTTTGGACTTATTGGAGTTTATTGAGCCTCTTGTATACTTGAATTAGCCTTTTATGGCTATACTAGACTTTATTTTGTACCTTGACATTACACCCTAATTTGTAAACTATTTTAGACATCAAATGGCTCCCAAGACAAATCTGGACTTGAAAAAGTGAAAAGATAATTTTAAGTATTTAAATATAATTTTTTTAGACTCTAGTACACTATTATGCTATCGAGATTATTTTATTACATATACAATTGTGCAAGGCAATTCTTTCCTAAATATAACTATTATATCTTGATCAAATGATAGCTTGGATAACATATTATTATGATATTTTTATATGACTTTCCCTGGGTGTCCACTGAGGGACGCCTCAGTAAAAGAAGTAAGGGTGAGCCTGCTAAGTCATGGCAGTACAACATAATCTGGGTATTGAGCTTGGCAATCTCCAAGGCCTAATGGTTAAGCTGGATAGTTGTTGATTGTTATATTTTCTATTTTTTTGTATTTTGTGCATATTGATATCTTGTAAATAATGTACTCTAAATATACAGATATCTTACTGTGTTTAAATCATATTTCATTTACATGTGCAAAACCTTGAGATTCACATGATATACTTCATTATGTGTTTGTATAATAACCTATGTTACTATTCATTTTGTTATATTGTATTCCTATTAAATATTATAGAATTTAGCATATTTTTATGTTTATGTTATTTTGTGAATTAATTATTTTCTGTAAAGTTCTTTATTTTATATTACCCACTATTTATTAAATATGTACTTCACATTTCTTTATGAATATTATGTCATATTAATTATATTTATGTTACTGAGAAAATTATTTTTCACTATGTTATGATTTATATTTTTCTTAGATGGCTGTCTATAGAATAACCCTAGAATTCCAGGTAGAGTGGATCCAGTTCCTAGTATAAGGGTGGACGTTTGTCATGCACAACATTAGAATTATCATGTGTGATGAATTAGTTCATGCGGTACCTATTATATTGGTGGCAATAGATGAAGAGAGTCCCTTATTCTCTACGAGAAGGTTGCCTCCTTTGTTTCCATGAATGGAGGCTTTAAACTAATTGTGATATGGCTTTTTAGGCAAATAAGGGACTGACCTTTTTGGTTCTTTTTATTTTTAGGGATTTTTCTTTTGAGTAGTTCTAGGATAAATCCCCAGTGATATGGTATGGTTTGTATTGATATGACCTTATTCTGCTATTTCTGGACTCTATAACGATATATATATAGTCATTTTATGTTCATCATACTTAGTAATCTATTATGCTATTGACACACCATAAAGAACTTTCTATCTTAAAATTTAAAAAAATGATGATTAGATGGTAGCTAAATTGTCTTAAAGATAAAATAAATAAATAAATAAAAATAAAGTAATGAAATGTGGGGAATAAAGGAAGGTGTTACAAATTAGGATGTGTATTTACCATTAGCAATATTTGCTTATAATAATAGCAAGCATTCTAGTATAGAAATGGCCCTTATAAAGCATTCTATAGAAGGAAGTGTGGG
This sequence comes from Erythrophleum ivorense, assembly GCA_026724425.1. Lineage (NCBI taxonomy): Eukaryota > Viridiplantae > Streptophyta > Magnoliopsida > Fabales > Fabaceae > Erythrophleum > Erythrophleum ivorense. The sequence continues at coordinate 30,242,202 of JAIUCV010000008.1, forward strand.
TCCCCATGATGTTGGGTTGAGTTAAGAGAAAGGAACCTTATAAGCCCTAACATAGTGGACAATACCGCCAAGCAAATAGAGTTGATTAGACATAAGCTTCTAGTAACTTAGAGTAGATAGAAAAGCTATACAGATACTAGAAGAAAGTCGTGAAGGTTTGAGGTTGGAGATCACATTTTCATCAAAGTATCTCCAGTAGCTAGTGTAGATAGGTCCATAAAGGCAAAAAAACTCAAACCAAAGTATTTAAGTTTGTTCCGAATTCTTTCCAAAGTTGGACTAGTTGTAACACCCCAAAAACTATTAATAATAATTATAGTGAATTAAGGAATTAATACAGGAATTTAAGGAAAATAAGGTTTCTAAATAAATGGGTTTATTTTAGACATTTCAAGCTAATCATTATGTTCAGTAATTGTTGGGCGAAGATATATTAATTATGGTTATGAGTTTACTTAGGGAATTAAATAAAGGGAGATGGACATTTAATTTGAGCCTTATGATTAGTTTATTTATGCCATAAGCCAAATAAGAAAGCCCACTTCTAGTTTGTGAGAAGGTCTAATCTCATTTCTTAATAGCCCAACTCTCATTTCATCAACTAAACCCTTTAACTAATAGCCCAATAAACACATATCTAAACCCAAATGGATTTTGGGCTTTAGGGTTGGCCTAAACCCATTTAAAACCCCTAACTTACTCAGCCCCTCATCCTCTATTCTGCAAGTCAACTCAATCTTAGATAAGAGGGAACTCCATTTTTGCATAGGAAGAGAAGAGGCTAGGGTTTTCTACATTTTTCCACCATTTCTTACTTCTAGCAGAAGATTTGGCCAAGGTAATATAAAATAAACATGTCACACTCATTCTTCTCTTCATTTTAGTCTAATTAGTTTCTAGTTTAGTGGATTTTCATCTCCTTCTCAAATCTAAAATTTGGTGTTTGGGTGATTCCTTGCAAGATTTTCAAAGTTAGAAGTTAGAGGGACAATTGGCTAAGTCTTTCCCTTCTATTTTGTGTATTATTTTACTAGAAAATGTCCCCAGGGATTGATTTTCATAATGGGTTCTACTATTGTGCAAAATTACAAGGAGATGAATGTGAAACATTGAAGTTTTTGGGCTATATGACTCAAATCTGAATTTTGGAATGTCTTATGGTGTGTTATTGGTAGTTAAGACTCAACCCAGTCCATTTGACCTCTTAAATGTGTTAAGAATTTTTGGGCTTTATGACTCAACCCAGTAATGGATTTGTTGATATAAATAATGATTTAGGATAGTACTAGTTTGGTTTTATGTCCTTAAGCTGAAATAGCATTTTGTTAGCTCTTAAAGAATTGTCTACAAGTGAGGTAATTAGGGTTATTGTTAATTCCATGCATATATCTACTTTAATTTTATATTTACTAAAAATATATGATTTTGAATTGATAAATAAATGGTTAGCTATCTGATATATTATGGTTGGACTTTTTGAGTCCATAGTGAAGCTGTGGTGCGACTGCCACCTATGCATCGTGTTTTGATTGAGCACCGGGTTATGATTAGACCCTTATATGCATTGAACCCAGGTTGTGCTCATTAGGGAGTTGGTGCCATGGACGGACCTCTCCTGATATTAATGGCTTTTAACATATGAAAATATGATTGCTAGAATGGAATAGTAATCATAGATAACCTAATTATTTCATTTACTAATATGACTGATATTTCTTATGCTTAATAACTAAATGCACATATGTTAATTAAATTGGAATATATGAATAAAATTAACCTTTAGCTACTGAGATTTGTATCTCACCTTATTTCATGGGCTAACTATTTCAGGTAAAGGATCTTTTGGAAAGGATAAGGGTAAACAAGTGGATGAGCATTCATGAGGTGAAACCATGTGTGGGGAAGCTGCACTTAGATTGACCTAACTTAGGATAGATGCTAATTTTTATTATTCTTTTGTATAACATCATCACGTAATCATATTGCCAAGTGTAGGAGTTTTATGTTTTGGTGAACCATGATATATCTAAGGGAGATAGGCTTTATGAAACTTGGAATTTAATGTATGCACTTATTTACATTTGACATGAAATCTTGCTGACTTTGAGATATGATTCATCATTTGAGAATGTAATCATGTAATACCTTAATTGTTGGCTTAGACTAATGCAAGGAACCTATATAAGAGTTTATAATTGGATGATAATGTTAGTAGTTATGAATCCTTCTTGCTATCATTGATATATAAATTGCTAATGCATGATAGTTTGATGAGTAGGAATCAATCCCTAACTCTTAAAGTAGTAATGATAAGTAGGTTAGGTAAATCAGGTAGATTAATGTCATTAAAGCCCCATACATTAATATAGAGTGACCTTAGAGTACTACTAGAGGGAATGTTAGAGTGTTTGGGTGAAATTTGGGAACTATAGGTGTAGTAAGGGGATAAGCCATGGCCAAATATCACAAGTTGTGGCTAAGGGTTAGTTAGAAGTGAATATGTCGCGACAAGAGGAAATTTTGCTGCAATACGAGGCGAAATCTTACCCAGGGAGGCTGATAGAACTAAATTCGCTGCGGTTCAAAAGGCATTTCACTGTGGCAAAATTCAAAGCATTTTAGGGTGAGCACCAAAAGGTATCTCACCACAGCGCTACATAAGTTAGTCACGGCAAGACTCGAGTCATTCACTGTGGTGAAGGTCCACTCGCTGGACTTTCGCCGCGGCTAACCTACATGGCGCCACGGCAAAGAAGCCTTCTGGAACTTCCCTTGCTCGCCTCTCGCTATTGGCTGCGGCTAATACCTCCTTTCGCCGGGCCAATTCCCCACTTAGCCGCGGCCAATTCCCCTCTGGACGACTCTCAATTTTACCTCTCACATTTCGTCGCGGCTAATTCCACATTAGCACGGCGAATTGCTCTCTGGAGCTCTCCCTGGGTAACTTCGCCACTATTGGCCGCAGCCAAATGCCTTCTGATCTTACTACTCTTAAGACCTTGCCTCAAACTCTCCACTCTCTTTTTAGGGACACTCTAGGACCACTCTCCTCTATTTATGAACCTTTAATGGTATTTATTCACTTGATTTACCTAATTAATCTATCCTTATCCATCTCAAGATTTAAAGTATTGGTTTCAACTTACCAAGCTACCACACATCAACAAAACCATAATTTAATGACAACAAATGTATTCTGGTCACAAGATACATAGGGCTTATGCTTAATGTTCATACAAGATCAAGTCATTTATCCATTGTTAGCTAATTACAACCATAATGTTCAATCCCATGATAATTAAATTACATATACAGTCCCTATACTTGGCAATTCATGATGCAATGCAACAATGATACAAGACTAGCAATCTAGTTACAATACAATTTGACAAGGCCTTTAAACCTATGTGCTACCAAACCATTTAGTGTGCTTCCATTAATTTTTCTCCTTACCACTAAGAGGTCCGGTCCCTGAAAATGTTAGCCTACAACGAGGTGAAATATACAATCTTAGTAACAAAAGGCAATTCCTATATATATGTACAAGTTAGTCAATCAAATGCAATTTCATATCATTAATTCCAGAATCATCAATTCAATTTGCAAATGAACTAGTTGAACTACTAATAACTACTGTCCCATACCAGCAGTCATACACAACATGTTAATGGCCAATAACACCAGGAGAGGTCTGTCCACAACATTTACTCTATAATGAGCACAACCAGGGCTCAATGCATCTGGGGTCTAATCACAACCCGGTGCTCGATCGAAGCACATGCACGGGTGACAGCCACACTACAGCTCCACCATAGACTCACAAGGTCCAATCACAATAACAATTCAAGTAGTCAACCAATCATTTATTATTTCAAAATCGTATATATGCAAATAATATCAAATTATCATGAACATATACATGGAATTGGAAAATTAACCCCAGTTATCTCAATGAAGCCAATTATTCTTCTTCTAGCTACCATAACAATCCAACTGCACATCAAGCCTATAACAAGCATAATTATCATTATTCAACCACCATTAGTAAGGAATTTCCCTATCCAAAGGTTAATCTTAACAAGAGTATATTAAGAACTTCTTACCTAAGCTTCCTAAGGATCTACAGCACCAATTCAAGGTCACAACAACAAAAACTCATAATGAGTCACTTTTAATGTCTCCATTTTCGCACATGTAAGAGCCATGTACTAAAAGTCAGTCCAAATGATAGAAATTCAGTATATATACCACATAAGAGAAGAGGGAACACTTACCCATATACTTAAGAGGTCAAATGGACTAAGTTGAGCCTCAACCATCAAGAATGCACCATAGGAAATTTCAAAATTCGGATTTCAGTTATCAAGCCCAGAAAATTCAATTTTTCACCTTCATCTCCTTGTAATTTCGCATAATAGCATAACCCATTATGAAAATCAACCCTTAGGGACATTTTCCAGCAAAATAATACACAAAATAGAAGGGAAATGCTTACCCAATCATCCCTTTAGCTTTTACTCTGAAAATCTTTTAAGGAAACACCCAAACACCAAACTTCAGATTTGAGAAAGAGATGAAAATGCTCAAAACCAGAAAGTAATCAGACCAAAATGAAGAGGAGAATGAGAGGGTCAAGTTATATATAACTCACCTTGGCCAAATCATCCTTTACGAGTCAAAAATGGAGCTCCAATATTGGTAGAACCCTAGCCTCCCTTAAACCTCCGAATTTTCTCCCTTGTCTCTTGTGTTTTCTGGTCAATAGGGAGGGAGGCTACTAAACTGTTAGGGTTTTTAATGAAAAATAGGTTAACCCATTAGCCCAAGGTCCAATTGGCCTTATTATTTCAAGTGGGCTACAGAAAACTTAAATCTAGAAGTGGGATGTGCTGACCTAATGGCCCAATTCCTTGTGGGTTCAGATTTTCATTCTTGTTGGGCCTTATTTCATAAATTGGGCTGTAGCAATTTGATAGGGTCAGGTCAAGAGTTAATCTAATTTGGGTCTGCATAATGTGTGTTGGGCCAACTATAAGGGCTTATGTAAATTAGGTCTTGGGCCTCCATTTCATTAAATCAGATTGAGCTATTACTAAGTGATCTCTCTTAGCCCAAATCTCATGATAAGGAGTTAGGCTTGCACCTAAAATCATTGGGCCTCCATAAATCCTTACCTATGACTTATTCAAATTAATTTTGGGCCAAAATTAAGCTTTAATCTAATCAAAATCTTAAACCCATATTAATAATTTATTTCTCTGTAAATTTTTGTTCATATAGCTTACCCAATTATTCCATAATAATTATTCTTAATTGGTCTAAATATAGTATTAACACCTTAATTAATTTTTGGGGTGTTACACAAACATTCAAGAAGCATTTTCATCATTTGAGAAAGCCATACATAGCATACAAAGGCTTGCCAAGCAAGTGGATTGGCCTCACCCAATTTCTTGTGGATGTTGGACTTGCCTTACCCATTCTTTAATGCATTCTTAGACTCAACCATGTTTTTATGAGCCCACTTTACTTTTAGGAGACTCTTTGCTTTGTCTCAACCAATTTTAAGGGTTTTTGGCTCATCCTCACCATAACTAAGGGTTCTTGGCCTCACCACACTCAAGCAAACCCAAGCACACATCAAAATATCATATGAAACATAATATGTCATCATAAAACCATAGCATATGAAATCATGCTATTATACTTTTTATGGCTTAAAAATACACATACACACATTTTAAGATAAGCTAAGCATACATCCATGCATGAGAGAAGGTGGAGAGAGCTACCTTACACACAATCACACACTTTTCCTTTTGAAATTCCCTCCCTTGCTTCAATTACACACACAAATTTTTGGAGATGTTTTCTCTTGGCCTAGACACAATTTATGGAAGCCAATTAGGTTCATGAAACAAATTCTAAGGCCACACAACTTGCTTGGACACTAGGTTGTTCTATAAACCCCATTATGGTCCATAAATGCACCTAATGAAGCAACACCCCTCTAATAATTTCTAGGTTCTATTCTTCCCTTTAAAATATGATTCTTGACTCTTTTTAAGCCTCTTGGAGTCATCACACAATTAAAACAAAGAGTCTAACTACATGTTACTTCTTTAGGTCATAATATGGAACCTAAAGCACCAACTCACTTTCTATAAGTTCTAAATTTTTTCCAAGGCCTCCCCTCATATTCATTCATCATATATGATTCAACAATAGCCTTTAAAAAATTTAAAACTCTCCCTAGCTAGAAGAACCCATCTAGGCCGAGGTTATGAAGCATATTGGGTTCCATGGAGCTTTCTTTGTTATCCAAAGGGAAGATGCATGTGGGGAGTCTCTTAGGGATCTTGGGAGCTCATTTAAACTCTTATTTAGGCCTAGGAATTATCATACAAAATCAGATTTTACAAGGTACAATTGAAACCCTAGAACTTGCATCTTGAAATCTAATGGTCTTTTGTTAATTCCCTTTGCATATTCTTAATCTCCACACCCTTTTTCCTTAGATTCACCCTTGGTTCTGCCTAAAAATCAAGTCCTCCTAGGGTTTTCTCATGTTAGGTGAAATGGAGGAGGAGGGAACCAAAGATGACAACCATAAGAAGAGAAATTACCTTGTTTTCTTGCTTTTTCTCACTTGAATCTTGTGTTCTTTGAGCTCCTCTCTTCAAATCCGAATTTTTCCCTCAATTTATCCTTTAAAATAGATCCATATACTTCATTATAATCATAGGAAATAAAGGAGAATGAAGGAAAAGAGGTGTGGAAGAGAAAGAGCATGAAAAACCATGAAAATTCATACCTTTCTACCTTGAATTTCTTCTCCTTTTCTTCCTCCTCTTGTGTGCCTCATCCCCTAGGGTTTTGCTCTAGCTTTGGGCAGAACATGGTCGAGCATAATGAAGGGAGAAGAAGGGTGCATCATATATATAGGTGGGAGGAAGTTACACTTTTCAAAAATTTCTATTTTTCCTTTCATTCTTGGCATTTTTGTTTCTCTTTCGTTTTAGCTCCTTTTTGAGAATTGCCTCTTCCATTATGAAATTTAGGTTCCCAATTTAGTAAAATGTCTTTGGAATCACTCAAATCAGAGCTAAAACCTTCCTGAACGAATTTGTCAAAGTTCAGGTACACCAAAGTTGGAAAACGTCCACCGAAGGGGTTTTAGCTGTCCCGAGGCTTTCTATGATTTTCAGGGCCTCTGAGAACCCTGGGGAACTCAAAATTTTCATTTAAAAATTCCTTCTATGTGAATTCCAAAATTTGCTCAAAATTACGAAAATGTCATTACATTTTGTAAGCTTTTCGTAAGAAATTGTTTCTTTATTCTAACTCCATTTTTCTTTCCGTTTGAGCCTGGGATTCTCATTTTTAGGAGTTTAGAATACTTTCTAAATTTTTTAGGACCTTAGCTACATCATTTTAGTGGACTTCCTTTTATATCTAGTGAGTTTCATTTGTTGACGGAGAAATCGTATGTTACGTTTCTCACGTTTTCTCTCGTTTGCAGAGAACTAAATGTTACACATTGTGCTTCTTGAATTGTCCTCATTCTTTTGTTTACCACTTGCTTCTTACTTTAGCCTATATTACAACCATGATAAAGACCTTATGATTCATATATTAGCATTTGATTTTGAGTGATAGAGATATAGATAATAGCCAAGCATATGGTAGTAAAGTAAGATAGGTTGGAATATGAGTGATACATATTGCCTTAACTACTTGAGAGTTGAGAGTAAACACTTCATCCTAAATACTAAAAGTAGAGTGGCAAATACTAATGCATGTAAGGAACCATCATTGCATTTCATTTTTGTTAAGTATATTGCCATGGTACTTGTTGCATTGATGCAAGTGATATGACTTGGAGAGTTGGGATATTAATGTGTTATGATTTTTCTTATGCTAAGTAGCCTACACATTTTCTTTTTGGTTCCTTTACATTAGCCTTTTCTTGGAGTTTTGATTTCTTTTACCCAGGAGTGCAAGAGTTTTAGTGTAGGGGAAGGAGGTAAGCATCTAAAGTTTAAGGACAATTTTTTATTTAAAAGGGTGAAATGTCATAACCACTAATTTTGTTAAGTCTCTCAATATTAAAAGAAAGATGATAAAGAGGAATTAAAAGCCTAATTAAATGAAAGAAAAAGGCTAAAAGTGAAAGAAACGGTAAAATACGAGGAAAAAAGAGCAAGTTTAACTGTAAAGTGGAAAAAAGCAAGGATGTGTAAAACTTAAAATATAGAAAAAGAAACCAATTTTTTCATTAAAATATGAAAGCAGAGGATGAGTACTTCAAGTAGAGAGATTACTAAGGTATAAAATACTGATGGCACGAAAAATAAGAAAAATGAGACAGATAAATTTTTAATTATATTGAGTTATTTTAAGCCCCTAAAAATTATGAAACTTTACTTTTTATGTAAAAGGGTATTTAAGATTTTATATGTAGCAGTAAAATTTCAAAAGAACACTAATGGTCGTGTTGCGCAATCTCAAAATAAAACTAGGTTGGAAAATATATAGCTAGTGGTGTAACCTAGATCGTCTCCTTAGGAAATAGAATTCAATGTTTAATTAGGTTTTCCAAGTGTAAAATAACTCTACAAATTACCTAATTAAAAGGGGGTTTTGGTTTAATTAAACAAACTAGAATTTAAATCAATTCAAAATTCCTAACTACTCCTACCTAAATGCATAAACTAATGAATGAATGATGGACTTGTGACTAACCTAGGATTCGTCCCTTGGTATCTACTATCCTTATCCTAATCCAATTGTCATTGATTCTAGTCTAAAAGTCCCTAATTGTGTTCATTGGCAAGGGATCTTGAATTACCACTCAAGATTCAAGAAATTAGTAATTTGATGTTAATTGAGACCTCAACTCCTATTAAATTACTAATTCTTATGATTAAGATCTTTAAACACTTAGATGAGTAATTGATCAATCAATTAGCCTCTGAATTTTCACCTTAAGATGTTTAATTAACCAATTAAACTCCAAGGAATCCTTAAATTAGACATTCAAGCACTTAACCTCTCACATATATTTCATCAAACACCTTGACTGCATACATGGATAATTGTAGGAAATTGAAAATCTAACACTTAATTCATACAATTAATCATTCAATAGTCTCCTAATCAATGTCTAACCAGCTATCAATCATAAACTACATTAATTTCAATCAATTACAAGCTTAACCAAGCAAATAAAATAACAAAAATTATTGTAGAGAGAGAAGAAAATAAAATGAAACTCTTAGCTAAAAATCCCTTGATTAACTCCATATATTCAAGCTTCTCCAAGAGCTTCCTCCTAGCTAGCCACAAGATGGATTATTAAAACTTCATTGGAATTGAGATGGAAGGATAATGGAGTGGAAAAATGGCTATGGCATATGGAGTATGACGATGTGTTCTGCGATGGAATGGTGTGAAGCTTATTCTACATAAATGAATTAATTCATTTCTAAATGATCCAGCCTTCATGTGCTTCATTAGTTTGTCATGTGTTCTCCATAAATCAGCCCATGACTTTTTCTCACATGGAAACTTTCACTCGATGAATGGATGATTTAATCCCTTCTAGATGCTTCCCTCGTTTTATCATGTGCTACTCCTTTTATTATTCTTCATGTGCTTTTTCTCCACGTGTGCTGCTCTTCTCCAGCCCAACTCGAGTCTTTATTAAACCATATTAAAGATCACGTGATTTGCATGCTTTCCTCCTATAACCCACATCAGTTCCTTGCTTGTGTGATTCTCCTTGTGCAACTTCTTCTCGTAGACTCTTTCATTTTTAGCTCCACATATTTCTTTCATTTAATCCCTCAACTTCTTCTCTTCCACGTATTTGTGGCTGATGTGTAACAACCAAAATTTATGCTAAAATTTTCTAAGTCCTGAAAATTTTTTAAATCTGCTAGCTATAATGAGAAATGGCCTAGCTATAGCGAATGTACCTGTTTGCTATAGCGACAAATGGTCTGGCTATAGCGAATGTACCAGTTCACTATAGTGAAAATACTTCTAACTATAGTGAGTTCGGGCATCTCATACAAAAACTAGGGGGTTCCTCGCAATAGCGCTCTGTAGCAAGAACAGGAGTCTAGGACTGATACGTGTTTGCCGTGACGAGGGTTATTTTTTGCTATAGCAAGGGTTAGTCTGAAAAAGCGTGAAAAGAAGAATTTTTCTTCTTAAAGCATATAAATCCTTTCCTTTCCTTTCCTTCTAACCAACCTAAGCTTCGTCCAAAATAGAGAAAAAGGCTGAAGAGAGAGAGAGAAACCAAAAGAAGCTGAGAGAGAAGAAGGAAACCAAGGAAGAAAGGTAAGAACCTTTAAAGATCTTTATACTTCTTCTTGATTTTATTCTTCTCCTTCTAAGTTTCCTTTCCATGGGTGATTGCGTGAGATAGCTCTGTTCTGACTTAGAATGAGCAAGAAACCCTTGAATTAAAGTGTGATAAGTTAAGAAACGCAAAGGAAGTAGAAGAGTTAGTAAAATTAAAGAGGGAGAAAACTAGGGGTTCTATATACTTTGTAGGGTTTGCTTTAATGAAGAACCCTCTAACCTTGTGATTGTTTATTTAAGTTATAAAAGAGTAATTCTATGCTCTTTGTTGTGTCTAGGCTCAAGAAAATTGGCTTCACTTAGTTGTAGTGTTGAAACTGAGAAAGATAAAGAGAAATCAAAAGGGAAGGTTTGTGTTGGCTTGTAAGGTAGCTCTCCGCTCTTTCTTGTTGCATTCTTAGATGTGTAATATTCATTGTATGCTTGTGTATGTACTTATATTGTGAGACATGCCATTTGATGTTGCCTTGATGTATTAGTACCAATATGCTTATGTTTTAGATTGTGAAAATTGCTCGGGTGAGGTAGTACTAAAAGTCCCCTGTGATAGGAGAGGTAGAGCCAAAAGTCCTTAAGGATGGGTGAGACAAAGCCAAAAGTCTCATAATTGAGTGAGGCCAAGTCAAAAGTCCCTAAACCAAGGGTAAGGCCAATCTGAAAGTCCTAAAAATCAGGTATGGCTAGACCAAAAGTTCCTAGAGCTTATTCTTGGCATTGATATGATATTCATGGCATGTAAATCATGTGACGTATGATTGTGAATGGTTAAATGCCTACTTGCATGCTTTGACTTATTTATATGCCTTGATTGCTTCTTGAATGAGTGTATAATGTGACAACCCTACCTTTCTATCATTGTAACTATGGTTAAATATACGATCAATCATTAATTATCAAGGTTTGGAGTTGTTACAATTCATCATATTGTGAAAATATGGAGAAAATTTGAACCTTGATGTTAGGGTCATCACCATACCACCACAAACAAAACAAAATTTGCATAAAAGAAATCCTACTTCCATAAGGGGTTTATGATTCATCTGTCCATCAGTTTTAATACTCAATAACCTTTCACAAGTGTTCCTATATCATTTCTTACCATTTACCATTGAAGAAATTGGGGTTTCTAGGCTCAAAGTAGGAGTTTGGGGACTTACGCCACGGCTAACCTTCATGGTGCCGTGGCGGAAATGCCTCCTGGAACTACTTTTCTCAACCCCATGATTCTCGCTTCGGCGCAATATATTTGCGCCTCGGCGCGTTTTTATTCTGTCAGCTCTGCCTCGGTGCAATATATTTGTGCCTCGGCGCATTTCCATTCTGTCAGCTCCGCCTCGGCGCAATATATTTCCGCCTCGGTGCGTTTTCATTCTATCAACTTTTAGGTAATTTTTCCCCTTTGCGTCGCGATGCAATTTATCAGGCTGCGGTGCTCCTCGCCACTGTCACTCATTTGGCCGCGGCGAAGCCCTCTTGGCCGCGGCGAGACTCCCTCCTGTGACTACATTATCCAAGTTTCATCCCACACACTCTAATCCTCACCCTAGGAGTACTCTAGGACCACTTTCTCTCATTTTATATGACTCAAATGGTATTTATCTATCCTATTTACCCATCAATCCCTCCATGACCATTGCAAAACTTAGATACTATTTCCTACTTGCCCAACTAGCTTATATCAGCAAATTCAAGAATAAATGACAGTAAATGTATTATGGTCACAAAGTGCATGGGGTCAATGCTTAATGTTCATATAAAATCGAATCACTTATCCATTATTAGCCAATTACAATCGAAATGTTCAATCCCATAATAATCAAATTACATATACAATCCCTATACTTGGCAACTCATGATGCAATGCAACAATGATACAAAACTAGCAATTTAGTTACAATACATTTTGTCAAAAGCTCCTAAACTGATGTGCTACCAAACCATTTAGCAAACTCCCATTAATTTTCTTTTTGCCACTAAGAGGTCCGGTCCCTGAAAATATTAGCCCATAATGGGGTGAGATATACAATCTCAGTAACAAAAGGGCAGATTCCATATATATGTACAAGTTAATCAATCCAACGCAATTTCATGTCATCAATACCAGAATCATCGATTCAATTTGCAAATGAACTAGTTGAACTACAAAGAACTACTGTCCCATACCAGCAGTCATACACAACATGTTAATGGCCAATAACACCGGGAGAGGTCCGTCCACTGCACCTACTCCATAATGAGCACAACCAGGGCTCAGTGCATCTAGGGTCTGATCACAACCCAGTGCCCGATCAAAGCACATGCACGGGTGGCAGCCACACCACAGCTCCACCATGGACTCACAAGGTCCAATCACAATAACAATTCAAGTAGTCAACTAATCATTTAACATTTCAAAATCATATATGTGCAAACAATATCATATCAACATGAACATATACATGGAAGTGAAGAATAACCCCAATTACCTCAATGAAGCCAATTACTCTTCCCCTAGCTACCATAATAATCCAAATGCACTCCAAGCCTATAACAAGCATAATTATCATCATTTCTAATCACAATCAAATATCCAAAGAGTTAAACCACTAATGATAGACTAGAGGTTACTCACCTAATTACCAAGGAATTTAATTTCGGATTCCAACTTTCCCACACCAAAAATTGCCATAATTCACTCCAATTTCTGGGTAATTTCACATGAAACTAAAGCCCATATCATAGGTCAACTATAGGGATTTCAAACTAATAGAAAATGCATCAAAATGGGAAGGATATACTCACTTAACAACAGCCATGGCCTCACCTCCGAAAATCCACCATGGACTCACCAAAATTCGCATTTCAATCATCAAGCCAAGAAAATTGGGTTTTCCACTATTATCCCCTTGTAATTTCGCCCAATAACAGAACCCATTAGAATAATGCATCCTTAGGAGCATTTTCTAGCAACGTGATACACAAAATGGAAGGGAAAAGCTTACCTAATCCTCCCTCTAACCTCCAAGTCCGAAAATCTTGCAAGGAATCACCCAACACCAAATTTCAAATTTGAGAAGGAGATGAAAATACTCAAACCCAAAAATTAATCGGACCAAAATGAAGAGGGGGATGAGAGGGTGAAGTTATATATAACTCACCTTGGCTAAATCATCTTCTAGAAGTCAAAAATGGAGCACCCATGTTGGTAAAACCCTAGCCTCCCTTAAGCCTCCGAATTTTCTCCCTTGCCTTTTGTGTTTTCTGCTCAATGGGGAGAGAGGCTGCTGAACCCTTAGGGTTTTTAATGAAAAATGGGTTGACCCATCAGCCCAAGGTCCAATTGGGCCTATTATTTCATGTGGGCTGGCACTAGATAAAATGGGCTACAGAAAACTTAATTCTATAAGTGGGATGTGCTGACCCAATGGCCCAATTCATTGTGGGTTCAGATTTTCATACTTATTGGGCCTTATTTCATAAGTTGGGTTGCAGAAATTTGACTGGGTTAGGCCAAGTTCCAAGAGTCAATTCAATTTGGGTCTGCATAATATGTGTTGGGCCAATTATAAGGGCTTATATAAATTGGGTTGTGGGCCTAAATTTCACTAAATCAAATTGGGCTATTGTTAGGTGATCTCTCTTAGCCCAAGTCTCATGATAAGGAGTTGGGCTTACACTTAAAATCATTGGGCCTCCATAAATCCTTACCCATGGCTTATTCAAGTTAATTTTAGGCCCAAATTAAGCTTTAATCTAATTGAAATCTTAAACCCCTATTAATAACTTATTTCTCTATAAATTTTCATTCGTATAGTTTACTTAAGCATTCCAAAATAATTATTCTCAATTAGTCCAAATATATTATTAACACCTTAATTAATTTTTGGGGTGTTACATATGACCTATTAAGATTCCATGAATCTCACCCCCTTCCCTCTCTTATCTCATATGGTCCAGGTGGAGCTCAAGAGCCTAAGAGTGGAGGCCATAAGGCATAGATAGCCCTTTTTTTACACTTTTGCATACTTTTGCATAGTTTGATGTATAGGAAAGCCAAAGTTCTCATATATACATATTCTTTTTTAGATGTAAATGCTTAAACAAGTGTAAAAGTATGTATCAATGATATATGATCCATGTATGGGATCAAAGTAATGAAATTATGAGATTTTGCTCCTTTGCGGCTTGTATGTAGTAGTGTATTTTTACTCGTAGCATGGTGAGTTTGAGATGTGTGTTAGTTTGGATCACTTGGGAAATTCATATATGTTGTGTTTATATTTTAAAACTTACCCAAGAGGTGCTAGAATATGTAAGAGACCATTTACCCTAATTTTGAACCATTTATGATGTCAAAACTGCCAAATTTGTGAGCTCCGTCAAAGTATGACCAAATGAGCTCTTCTTGATATGAAATTCGGCATACCTATTGAGAGCTTCTTGGAAAGATACAGTGGGTAATATTTGGAGGTCTAAGGAATATTTGGCGAATTGTTGAAGTTGGAGAATTTTTCTGGTTTTGGTTATTGTACTATACAACTAGTCTGAAAATAAATTTATGTCATTCATGTACCAAACGGTATCCAATTGTCATGAAATTTACTGGAGATAAACTAGACATCCATAGTAACCTATAGCACCTCAATTAGAGGTCTGTAGAGGGAGAAATAACTTTGTGAGTTTTGTGTCAACATCAGGGATGCCATCTGACCTTCATTATTGTTCCATTAGTTTTTAAGGTCCAAAGGCTACTGAAATGATCTAAACTTATTTGTTTCCTCTAGTTAACATTTGTAGCTTTCCAAATTGGTATATTTTTTCTAGAATAGATTTTTGTGGAATTAGTTATGAATTTTTGAACTTTATAACAGCAAGTTGCATTAGTACCAGGGACAGCCAGACCTCTGTCTCTTTTTTGATGTCAAACATGGCGCAAATGCTACGATTGTGGTTAGGAATTATTTTTAGTGTAAATTTAACACCTAGAGCTTTCCAAAAATCTATGGTTTTCTTGATTCCCATTTTTCTAGAATTAGTTATGATTTTCCAAATTTAGAGCCAAAAATCTGACTTTTGGGCCCATTTGAGAAATTGCATTTTCTTGGTTTTTGGCTTCATATCTATGGTTCATGGGTTGTGTTTATGCTATGTATGAGTTTTATAAATAGATTTTGAGTAGAGAATGTGAATGATGGGTTCATAGGACCTACGGGCAAAATATGAGCATTTAAACCCCGATTTATAACATGAAAATGCCACGGCTTTTGCCATTTTCTTTGGAAATCATATGGAATCAAGCCTAAGTAGAGACTAGTTAGGGTTAATATATTATGGTGTTACATGATGCATCCCTTCCATGTAAATCTCCTCCCTATTCAACAGCTTCTTCATTTTTTCTATATTTTACACATCTATTTGCCCAGCCCGTGTTCTTCATCTAATCCCATCAAACTCATGGCTTGTTATGTGCTCTTCTCTTCCCTCTAAACCAAAGTACATTTGTGCCTAATCTTCTTCTCTATTTCAACCACATTAGCTTCTCTTTTATTCTTGCTCTATAGATGATTATGTGTTCTATGGTGCATTGCAGCATGTTGTGAATGTGTGCTGCCCTATTCCTCAAATAGAACCCATGAGTGTCATTTGTATCTCCTTCATGTGAGTTGGTGAGAGAGCTTGTGAGTGTGTTGTGTTTAATGTGAGCTAGACCCATGACTTTGTGTGAGTGTTTTATGTGGGTGAATGAAGTTAAGAGTGTTGAACATTGGAGCTCTTGAAGATGTGGTTGCATGTGTGTGTTAATATGAAAATAAAGCTTGGTGTCTTCATGTGTATTATGTGTAGCAGTTGCATGTAGCTACGTGTAAGTGTGTGCATGTGTTTATGTGGGGAAATGTGGATGAGTGAACATGTAACGGGTGAGTTAGTGCTTCTGGTGGTAGCCCTTGTACATATGTGATTGAAGAATGTGAAGTAACATGGAAGGTGTGTGAGCTAGACGAGGATATCTTCGTGAATGAAGGAGTGTGCTGAATGGGTGAGTGACGTGGTTGTTGTGTTGTATTTCTTTGCATATGTGTGCTCCTCCCTACAAAAGAGAATGAAATGCATCACATTTTGGATGGGAATGAAAACCAAGCCTCTTATTCTCTATTATTATTATTATTATTATTATCTAAAATTTTTATTAAAAATTCTAAACAAATATTCTCCCTTTGAGTTCTATTTGGCCAAAGAAAATCTACAAAAATAATGGAAAACATTATTAAAGAAAATTCACAAAATTATTCAAAGAAATTTAAGCATTAAAATTCAATAATTTTGTAAATAAATTTTTTGAGTGCAGAAATGGCTACTAAAATCAAATTCTACCTAATTAAACCCTTAAAGCCATATTCCATCATCAAAATGTCTAAGTTAGGAGGATTGAAATATATAAAAATAGCCTTCATCACACACTAAAAAATGAGCTAGAATGGAGGAAAAGTACACCAGGGGCAAAATGGTCATTATAATAAAATTATATGATTTAAGGCTAAACTTTGTCATCTTCTCCTACTTTCTTCCACCAACTTTCAACTACAAATTTGATCTCCTAAGCATGTTCATGGAGGCTTAGAGAGAGAGAAAACAAAGTTTATGTAGGTAAGTTTTTCTACACTTTTTCGCTCTATCTAATTATGAAACTTCTTCTACTTTATGAAAGCTTTCTTTTGATCCAAATATCATCTTGAAAGGTTGAAGTCGGTAACTATCAAAGAGAGAAAGTTGCTTTTTTTAAAGATTGGATTTCACCAAAAAAAAAATCATCACAAAGAGCTCTTTCAAATAAGGTTTGATTCAAGCCAGGGAAATGTGTGGATTTGAAACCCTAAGGCATGTTGATTTCATCTAGAGAGAAAAAAATAGTTTGATATTTTTTCTTAATGAAATTTGGCGTTTATGTTAATGAGAATATTGAATATGATATGTATTTTGTAACATTCCTAAAATTAGGATTTTCTAGTCATTTAGTATTTTTAGTAAATGAATTTATTAAGTTTTAATAAGATGAATTTGAATGGAGTAGCTTCATATATGACAAATACAAGATGAATAGGACCTATAGAAATTTTTTAGATTTTAAGGGGTACAGGGGGCCCAAGGACAAAGTCATCATTTGTCACCTAGATAAACTTTGATAATTTTTTCTGAAAGAATAAGGAGTCAAGAACTAGCCCAATATATATATATATATATATATATATCAACAGTTAGGAGATAATATGTAAAAAATTATAAAATTCATTTTCGTAAAATTCTGAAATCGATAGAACTAAAAAATGGCCTTAGACAATTAAGAGCTTATATGAAGACCAACTAAACCGCAAAACTTGAGTTAACTATCTCAAGTGATTCTACGCAAAAAGATCTATTAGATGATGGTGATGAAATCCAGAGATGTGGAGGTAAAATGGAGATATAAGCGAAAAACGAACAAAGGTTGTTTGCTACCTTTCCACCAAAGGCAAAATGATTATTTAGACCCTAAAATAATAAAATATTAAAAAAAAATAATAATTAAATGTATAATTAAAGACATTAAATGAGATCCAAAATGCCAAGATAATATTAAAATATTGTGAAGAACCCAAAGAACACAGGTTGAATAAAATATTATGGAGAACCTACAAAATAATACATCGGTAAAATTATGGCATTTTTATAAATTTTGACAGGGAAAGTGCTGACATGGAACCATAAGCAAGGAAAGTGCTGATGTGGCACCATGAGTTAGGAAAAATGGTGATGTGGAACCATGTGTAGGAAATTTTTGGAGACTGCATAAGCTACAGAGTGATGACATAGGCTTACATTAGCAAATCTTGGTAAATCTCACATTTTACAAAAAACTTACTAATGATGTCACTATTGACATAGGATGACACAACCGCTGACTCAAGTAGTAATAAATGCAAACTTATCTTCACAAATTATGAGAAAAGTAACCATAGTTAAAATTTAACTATAGTTAAAATCCAATGGCTAATATTCATCCATAAAATGAGATGTGATCTCAACCATTGATGTAATCTTATGGCCTAGATTCTTTTACTTTTTAAGATCAAATCACAACCCTTGATCTAATCCAAATGATCACATTTAATCTCCCATTTCAAGGCTTAATCTTTACCATCCATTTAATCTAAAAACAAAGATCTTTCATCTTAAAAGTTATTCAATCTTAACCATCCATTTGGAAATAAAATTTACAAGAACACACACACACACACACACACACACACAAAGCACAAACACCCATTTGGCCATAACAAGGAGAAAAGGAAGAAGAAGACTCACAGCTAAGGGAGAAGGAGAAGAAAGGAGGAAGAAGGAAAGAAAAGCTACCAGGGGAAAGAAATACTACGGATTTAAAGGTAACACAGATAAACTCTCTTATTAGTTTTTCTTCTTTTTTTCTCCAAGAATTTTTCTCTTCTCTTCCTCTTTGAGTCTCAGCCATGGCAAGATGAGATTGGGAATTTTGTTGTTTTCATGAATCCAAGCCCAGAAAAGATCGAGGATATACATATATAACTAATGGATTCATGGAATTCAAGAAAATTCCTCTTCTTAGAAATTTTTTATAAATTATGGAACTTTGAATTTCAAGAAGCCATGGGAGAAACCAAAGAGAAAATAAATAGAAGAATAATGGGAGAAAACTTAAAGAATAGATAGATTAATATAATCTTAATTTTCATGAAAATTATGGCAAGAAATCCTTGAATTTTATTTTAGGAGAAGTATAGTAAAAACATGAAATTTCTAGAAATTGTTTTAGAGCTTTTGTTCATCTCCCTTGAATATGTATGTATGACTATTTGGTGTATGAAAATGAAGTAAAATCACACTCCATAGCACATAGCTTCGGCTAAGCCTATTAAAAACACTTAGGGAAGAGTTTTCCAATATCCAACTAAATTAGGTTAATATACACTAAAAATAAGGCCTATAGTGAAATTTTGGTGAATTATGGATCATTATATAAAAGTCAACTTTTTAAGAAAAAGTGTTGACCAAGAGTTTCTTGAATTTTTACTTATATTATTTAATGTGTTTTGGATGATTTATGTCATCTAACATGTTCTATATGTTGTCTAGATTATATTGATATCTATTTTGTAAATTTTGGAGCCCATTTGTGATAGTTAGAAATTCATAAAGCATTATGTCAAAAATGGAATATACGGTAAATATATATTTTGGATTGTGCTGATTGCTGTACTGATATATTATTTACTATCTGATTTTATGAATATGGGTTGTTTGGTAAAGGACTAGCCTAATATATATATATATATATATATATATATATATTATGGCAGAGTTGCCTCGTTCAAAGGATGAGGCTTGTGTGTGCCAAAGTTAGCCACTAGTAGTTGCTGTTGTGCTAGATATCCAATTCTTATTAAAAAAGATACTTAAAATATCTAAAATAACTAATTAGGACCAGTGAGGGTCATTCAAATATTTTGGATATGTTTGGACTTATTGGGCTTTATTGAGTTTTTCGTATTCCTAAACAAGCCTTTTTTAGCTATATTGGATTTTATTTTGTGCCTTCACATTAGACCCTGATTTATGAACTATTTTGGACACTGGATGGGCTCTAAGGCAAATTTGAACTTAGAAAAGGGAAAAGATATTTTTTAGTATTTAAATATAATTTTTGCAAACTTCAGTACACTGTTATGCTATTGAGATTATTTATTTATGCACAGAGTTGTGTAATACAATTCTTTTCCAAATATACCTATTATGTCCTAATCAAATGATGGTTTGGATGATATATTATTGTGATATTTTTATATGACTTTCTTTGGGTACCCATTGGGGGGCATCTCAATAAAGGAAGTAAGGGTGAGTCTGCTAAATCATGACAGTGAAATATAATTTAAGTATTGAGCCTAGCAGTTTCCAAGGCCTAACAATCAAGTTGAATAATATTATTTATTGTACTTTCATTATTCTTTGTATGTGTAATTACTTATAGTACATGAGCACTAAAAACTGCTAATAACCTGCTTATTATCTATATTTAATTCATGCTTTATTATTATATGGGAAATCCTGAAATTTGTATGATGTTCTTTGTTTATGTGTTCATACAGAGATCTTTATTATCTTTCATTTTCATTATTCTGTATCTATAATAAGTGCTTTGTAAATAATATATTATTCTCTGTTTATGTTATTATATGAAATTCAATATTTTTTGTTGAATATTCCATTTATCTTATCCACTATTTTTTAAATTATTGCTTGACTTCATGGATATTATTTTGTATTAATCCTATCTATATTATTGAGAAAATTATTTCTTACTCTATTGTGGTTTATATTTTTCTTAAATACCGATTTACTGAGTGACCTTAAAACTTCAAGTGCAATGGATCCAGTTCCACTTCAAGGATAGGTCTTTGTCATCCACAACATATGAATGATATCGTGTGACGACGCTGTTCATGCCATACCAATGTATTTTATGGTCCCAGGAGAGCTTGAATCTCACTCATTCCCAATGGGTGGATTTGAACCTCCTGCCCTTCTATGTCTATGATTAGTGGCCTGATCACTCACTCTGATCTTTTTATGAATGGGGGATAAATCTTATAGTTTCTTTTTACTACCTGGGGATTCTTTTTAGGTAGTGTAGACTAAATCTCCAATGTTATATTTAGGTTTGTACTTATATAGATCCCATTCCCCTATGTTGGAACCTTTTAACAATTTGTAGTAATTGTAGTTTATTTCCATCATTTTCATATTCTGCTACATTGTATAAGTTTGTTAACGCAAAATAAACAATCTCAATTGTAAAGGACCAATCAAAAAGGAAGAATTAAATTAAATTAAATTAAATTAAATTAAATTAAATTAAATTTTTCATAAATGTAAAAAAAATTACTAAAAATCGATAATTAGTTGAGGGGTTACATATTTGGCTTGAAATCTTGGAAAAAATAAGTTTGAAGCATATATGGCCATCTTTTTGGCAAATAAGGGATTATATAGCTATGATGATTGTTGTCATTTTAATGACAAAATAGGTTTAATTATAAATTATAGAGAAGATTTGAATAAAGTTTGGTGTCAAAAATTCATAATTTTGATATGTTGAAAAATTAAGCTTAAGAATGGCCTAAATGACCATATTAATGGAAACTATGTTTTAATATGATTATGGCTATCCAAGTAAGCCCGTTATTGTCTAAATGAGTCATCTATGTCATGAAAATGAAGCTAAGATGTTAAGAAAAGAATGACACTTGTTGGAGATTAGAGGGTGTCATGATACCTAAGTATGTCAATTAAGGAAAATGATCAAATGAATAGTAAATGACTAAATGAATAGTAAAAGCATTGTTTATGGTCAAATTTAAGAATTTAAAAAGTTTAATTTAGTTAAGAAACTATGCTTAAAAAAACCTAATTTGGGGTCGTAGATGAAAGGAAATGGAAAAAGGATGAAGACCTTACTTTTAATTAAAAATTAAATCACCAAGAATGAGTTGAATGAATACCTTCAATGATGGAATTCTTATTATGGCATAAATTGACATATAGAGATTTAGATATGCAAGTAGGGTATGTCTTGGATAAGGAAGTAGAATAGTTATTTTGAAAAATATGACTAATTTTATGTAATGAACCAGGTAAGCAAGTTAGTTGCTTGAAATGAAATTTGGTCATAATGAAAAATTCAATAGAATTGCTACTTTGGGCATTTAAAATGGCAAAATAAAACTATAAAAGGCTCCAAAATGTATGTATGTATGTCCTTGAAGGCCTTAAAGGTTGAGTTTGAGGCTAAAATTTGGCATGCACTTAGAAGACATATAGAGGTTTTGTAACAACCTTAACTTTTGAACACATTAATTAAGCTTAATTAGTCTTTTAAACACTAGTGCTTAAGGTTAAACGTTATTAATAGTTCGTTAATAGATGAGAACCTAGGGAATTTTGAACCTTTCCAATTATACTAATTGAGTAAGCAAGAGGATTCATGACTAAAGGATACTAAAATTCTCTTATAAGATCTCCATTCTATTTACATTTAGTTATGCGAGGCATAAAACTCATTTACATTAGTTTATAAGCCAGCACATGTCATTACTATAGAGAAAATCAAGGTTTCTAAGAAAAAATGGGAGTTTAGAGACTCAAGTCATTACTTAAAGCAACTTCATTGTGGCCAAATTGGTTTTTGAAATCTTGGAACACAATTTTTAATCTATGCCACAGCCTAAAGAACCCACTCTGTGACTTAACTAGCTACTAAAACTTAGAAGTGAAAAATTCTCGTCTTTCATCGCGACTCAAGCTTCTTGCGCCACGATGAGGTTACCATCTAGACCTTACTATTCAAAATTTCTAGATTCTTACTACAGCAAGCTTCCCTCGCATTGCAGCAAGATAAGCTACTGGACCAGCTCTCCTAATATTTCCTATATTACACCGCGGCCTAAAAACCTACATTATAGTAAATTTAGTTTTGTTACCCTTCTTGGGAAAAATTTTTGATTTGCACCGCGATGAAATGCATTGCGCCGCAATGCTTCTTGACTTTATAAGAGTCCTAGCTACAACTTAAGTAGTTCTGGCCGCAGCTTAATCCCTTTCTGGATCTTAACTCCTTATGATTCATTTCTACTCACTTGTATCTCTCTCTAATTGATACCAAGGGTCTTCCTAAGATTAAAAAAATACAAGGTTTTAATGCAATAAATTCCCCTAGTATTTAGCAATTTATCAATTTCAATGACTTATAAACCTAGGTTTGGATTAGGGCAACTATGGATTGATGTAAATCAGTAAAATTTCCCTCTATGATGCAAAAAGGAATGTGGAACCTCAAGTGACTATCTAACATTGTGTTTCTACCTACCAACTATCCTCAAAATCACTTTGCACAACTTTTAATGAACTAACCTAATATTTTCCTACTCTTAAGTCTGCCAAGTAATCTCAATTACCAAATTAGGTTATGGCACTCCCATATCACCTATAACAATCCCAAATGAAAATTTAAAATTTCATATGTAGAACCCAAATCAAACATTCAAAAGTCATTATACCAATATCCATTAGCTTAACATAACACCTCCATACATGCATATAAGTTTCAGGAATACTTGATTGAATGCCATTACATCAAAATCTGTAAAAATCAGAGTCTAATATCCTAAGAGAATAAATCCACAATTATAATTATCCAAAAACACCTACACTTGGCAATATGAATGCAACATGATGCTATACAAATTTGGTCATAAAAAGAATAGCATCTAATTAAATGTAAATACATCCAAGTGTAGAGAGCCCATACAAGGTCTCAATTAAGGATGCTCATCCACTTGGTTCCCTTTTTCCTTCCCTGAAAAACCTTCACCTAAAATTATTAGCCTATAAAATGGGGTGAGATATAGATCTTAGTAACCGAAGGAAAATTCCATATATATATAAAATTTAATCAGCATAAATGCATATTAAACAAAGTTAGTGACTACTAGTGACTACTATCCTATACTAGCAATCACATACATCATGTTAATAGCTAATAATGCAGGGAAAGGCCCACCCATGGCGCCAACTCCCTACTAAGTACAACTTGGGCTTAGTGCATTCATGAGTCTAATCATAACTTGGTGTCCGATTAAAGCACAATGCATAGGTGGCAACTGCATCACAGCTCCACTAAGGACTCGTTCACAGTCTAAACACAACAATTAAGTAGCCAACTAATCATTTAGCACAACAAAACATATTATGCAACAAATATCATATTAACAATGCATATATGTAAGGAATTAAAATTCAATCCTAATTATCTCACTTAATTACATAAAGTTCTAAAGCCAAGATGGATTCTTAACTCTCAAGTGTCTTAATGTATCAAAACCAATTTCATAGTTAACATCAAACATAGAGATCAGTTGCCTATCATTCCTAGTATCTTGGACATTCGAAAAACACTTACCTAAACTTTAATGAAACTTTCGGATGTGAGCCTTCCTACACCAAAAACTTCAATATTCCATTCCAAATTCAAGGTATTTTCACACAAAATTAAAGGCCATTGGTAAGTTAGCTATTAAGGACAATATTTAATAGAGAATGTGTCAAAATAATGAGAAGATACTTTCCCAACAATCCTCTTAGCTTCAAACTCCAAAAATCCATAAGAAACTAGCAAAAGAGCAAGTTTCAAATTTAGGTGATGAAGAAAAATTCACTAAACTAGAAACTATTTAAACTAAAATGTAGAGGAGAATGAGAGGAACAAATTTCATATAGATTACCTTGGCCAAATCTTCCTTTAGAAGTGAGAAATGGTGGAAGAATGCAGAAAAACCTTAGCCTCCCGTCTTCCTATGACAGAAAGAGATGTGAATTGTAAAGTGAAGTCTGGTAGACCATTACCACAGAGACATGAAGGCTTTACTCAGACAGTTAGACCACTGACTAACTCTTTTTAGAGATGAGCATAAGGTATGGGATGAGGAAAGCAAGAAATTAACTTTTCAGAGTTAGAGCCAGATGAACCACTACCCAGTAGACATTTACCCTGACCAAGGGATAGAGAGATCCCCACATGCTAGCTTATGTATTTAGAAAGGGGTCAAGTTAGTTTTTATATGAGTTAAGTGATACAGTATATCTCCAATGAGCAAAACTGTGAGACTAGCTAGCATTCCATCAGAGCTCAGCAGTAGTCATTGGCAGTAGCTCTTCAGTACTAGTATGAGATATATGCTAGGCCAATTAATATTGGAAGAAGGGACTATAAAATGCCACTGTAAGTGGGCAAAGAAAGTGAGAAAAAGTCTCAGCCTACAGAGATAGATGTAGTAGTAAATAGAGAAATTGAGATCATTAAAAGTAGAAACTCCTTAAGGGAGCTATAATCCTAGTAAGCAGTTACGATATGAGGCCTATGATAGAAAAAGATGTAAAATTTGACATGGAATTAGGTCTCAGTAAGAGCTTTCTGGAAAGCTAAAAATCATAATTTTTGGAGGTCTACAGAATATTTGATGATTTTCGAAATTGGAAAATTTTATGGATTTGGTCTGCTGCACTATTCAATTGGTCTAAAATTGTTTTCTGTCATTTGAGATTCAAATAATGTCCAATTGCTATGGAATTTTATACAGAGAAACTAGGCAATCACAGTGACTTGTGCCAACTAGAAGCACCTCATTTAGAGGTCTAGAGAGGAAAATATGAATTTTTGAAGTTTCTATCTAGTATCAGTAGCCTTGCCCGACCAGAAGTACTGTTCCATCAAATTATGGGATATGGGCTTGATGAACTGATCTAGAGATATTTTTTCTCTCTAGTTGACATCTATATATTTCTAGATTGGTATCATTTGCATGGATTTGATTTTTTTGGAATTAATTGGACATTTTTGAATTTCATATTAGCAAACTGTGACAGCATCAGGACCCAGTCCGACCTTCGGACCATTTCGTGTGTCAAACGCTCTGTGTGTGGGATGTTATGACTTGTACATATTTTTTTCATGAATTATACATCCCAAGCTTTCCATAATGACAAAGATTTTATGTTTTCTATTTTTTTAGATTTAATTATGATTTTTCAAAATTTGCTTAGAAAGGAGGCCAATTTTGGCCGAGAATGAAACTTCACTTTCCACCTCCCAATTCGGTTTCCATGAGTTGTAGGCAAGTTTTTATGATGCAAATGAGTTTTAATAATGTAATTAAATATGAGGAGGCATAGTATAAACTCACACAGTTCATATGACATCGAAATGAATTTCTAGATACGATGCAAAGCAAAAATATTCATTATTTTCCCTTGCTTTTCTATGAGCAACCTACATCCTCCATGATATTAAGTCATTGAAAGGCATGAGATGAGCTAGAATTTATAGTGTTACATTTATTGGTATCAGAGCAAAGTTTCAAGCTCTCTTGGATTAGATTTTGGCTTGAGGATGTAGCAATGGGGCTATGTAAAGGCGTGAATGAATAGGTAGCACCATGTATGAGACATTTTGGGTGTGTGAAAGTAGTTTGTGGCTTTATTTATAATAAGCAAGTTGTATGATGGTCTTAGAGTAGTTAGTTGACACCAGGGAAAGGTTAGCCTCTAGAGTAGCTTGAGCAGAGTTAAGTTTGAGTAGAGCTAAAGGATCCAACGGCTAGAGCTTAATGAGATGTGACAGCTCACCGAGATCAGTGACAAGGCCTAGATATGAAGAATGAGAAAAGATCTCGTTGATATGAAGAGGCTTGTCAGAGAGAGAGTATATGAGGCCCAATTCTCCTTGGTAGTCATACTCAGACCATTCTGAGATGTCTCGCTTAATGCAAAGACAAGTAGAATGCAGCGCAGTATGTGATGAGACTGCAGCTATAAAGGATCAATTTAGAGGGGAATGAGGAAGAGAATTATCCCCTAGCCACAACACCCAAATGTCTAGATAAGTTTCAGAGTCCAAAAGGTTAATTCCCTCAGGCCAAAGGTTTAAGTAAGCTACACCCTAAAGCCCGACGACCCTGAGATGATAAGCAGTTATGTATGAATGAAGCAAGAGGTAGAAGCCTCTAGCTTGATGACGGGCTGGGTATAGAGGCAATGAAGCTTGAGTTGGTAGCTAAAGATGAAGATCTAATCCTTGAAAAATAAGCCAATTAGAGGCCGTTAGCCATGACCAATTATTCCATAAAAGCAGCAAGGTAATCTAGAGAGTTTCTCGTTGCGACCAATACTCAGATAGGAAAACTGGGTGAACCTGAGGTTGATTAGCTATGACGAATGACACCATGAATGCTTGTTGGTCATATTCAGGCCAACTTAAGAAAAGAGTTGATAATGGGTCAAACAACCCATAGATAAGGAAAGGAAAAGAGTAATGAATGATTACAGAAGATTAGTAAGAAATCTGTGGGCCTAACAAATGAGACCAAGAAAAGAGCTTAACACAGAGAAAGTTAGACACAGAGATGATGAGGTTGTTGAGACCCGCTTTTAAGGTATTGACTCTAACCTAGGATGCTACCCTGTGAGACATTGAATAATAGAATGTTAATGTAGCCTCGAAATAAAGTAAGATAAGACTACCAGTAGTAAGGCACATAATGAGTGACCTAGAGGAGTGTACCTCATAGGTGACACCTAGAAGTAAGTATAAGTAGCCCAGTAATGGAAGCTCAGAAAAGAATGAGGATAGTAAATAAGCTACAGGTCCGATGAGATGACTAGCCCAGGCTGAGCATAAGTTAAAACCTAGGGGAGATGACTAGTAGCATCATTCCAAGTGAGATATGTAAATGAAAGGCTCAATGAAAGTTCTCCTTGGATCGAGAAAGAAAAGATGAGACACCTTGAATCGAGGAAACCACCCAGTGGTGGTTAGTAAATTTTCCTAGATTGACCCCCTGAGTCATAAAGGGAAGTGAGGAAGAGTTAAGAAACTAGGTATAGAAAAGATGCCATCACTTTAGTCATGATTAGATGAGTAAACTAAGCCTAGAAAGGTAAACAGATAGGAGTCCAATAGTTAGTCAGACGAGCTCCCTAATATGAGAATGATATGGGGTTAAGGCACATGAGTGATTAGAGCACCCAGTAGAGCATAAATTCTCAGTAAGATAGAATCTAGACATTGAAAGTACATTTTTCTGGATTGGGTTAGTAGAACCCTAAAAATATATATTGTGCTCCTGAGGATGAGGCTAAAGAGAGAGAAAGTCCACCTCTAATCCGAACATAGAAATGAGCTGAGACAAATAGCTAATGCCTTCAGACCCTCAGAAAAGCTCAAGGGAGCTAAAGACCACTTCCAAAGGCGAGCCTCATGTTATATAGAGAGTGTAAGCCGAGAGCGCCACAAAATGTAATTCTTAGGATTTCACAAAATAGAATTTTTTTACCGAGGGACGGTCTAGCTAAGAGCAAAGTACGAGTATGAGCGAAAAATAAACTCCTTTGATGTTATAGAGAGTGAATAAATGGAGGAGCCCCGAAAAAATACAGGTGCTCTTGAGTATAAAGAGACCTGAACTGGCAATAAAAATAGCCAGTAGTAAAATATCTTTTTTACCTGAGTAAGAGGATAAGAAAGGTAAAAAAAGAAATGTGATAGTGTACAAGCCAAGGACATATTAGATAAAGAATAAATATCTAGTTAATGTGATTGAGCATTCGAGAAAGCACACTTATCTTTGGCATAGATGCCCTTTTCGCATGATAGTGCTCGAAGTAAAAATAGTCGGGCAATGTAAAGTGATCTTGGGATGAAGTAGAGAAAGAATCTTATTTTCCCCAAGTATCCTACAAGAATAGGGCAGATAAAGAAAAGTACGAGAGGAATACTTTAGATTGTTGGAAAACTTGTAATATACTGGCGATAGTGGCCCTGAATTCAGTCATGAGGTGCTCGTGTATTAGTGCTTGATGTTATGGTTTGCTTACAACAATGGTTACATGATATTAGGCCTGATCAACCTAATAATAATGTGACTAGAGTGCATAGCAAACGACAACATCAACCACCAAAGTGTCCTGATAATCAAAAGGTATCTTAGTTAAAGAACGAGATGAGTTTGAAAAGAAAAGTAAAGGAATTCTAAGAATATTGAAATAGTAAGAAAAGCATGTAGAGAGGAATCCCCAGTAGAGAATGTTTAAATTCAATATGCATAGTCTAAGTCCCTTATAATATATGTAAATAAAATGAATAGGGATCAATGCATAGCCTCTCTCTTGCCAGAGATGTTAACCATATTCATTGTGTGAGATGCCCTAGTGCCAAAGCACTATAAAGCAAAACGTGGGCATAGTTACAAACTGCAGGATATGAGAGGAAGACTAAAATGAGTACACGTAAAGTAAGTAAGTCAATGGAGTAATAAAAGCAAGCCTAAGCAAAAAGAGGCTAAAGTAGGAACCTGAGGATCCTATGAGGAGCGATGAATAAAAATTTAAAACGCTCCCTAGTATCAGTATGATGAAATCTTAGAGAATCAGATGACACAAAACCTACTTCACACGAAGAGCATGATATACTTCTGAGGTTAGCCTCAGCTATTATGAGCGATGGTTACCGAACTTAGTGAGCATGTATTTCACCATCAGATACAGTGATCTTAGGCTTTGACGTCTCCCAGAGATAGATCACAGTAGATCCCAGTATAGCACAACGGGTTGTAGTAGACCCTAGCAGGGCTTTGAGAGGTCACAATAGACCTAGGGGTCACAGTAGATCCCACAGAGTTACAGAGAGCCCTAGTCATAGCATGATAGATCTCTGGTAGAGATGACAGCCTGAGATAGTTTTACAAAGCCATTAGTCTCAGAGACTAGTACAGTTTTAGCTAACTTTTGTCTTAGAGACTACAGATCTCTTGAGTCTGGTAGACCATTGCCACAAAGACATGAAGGTTTTACTCAGACAGTTAGACCACTAACTAGCTCTCTTTAGAGATGAGCATAAGGTATGGGATAAGGAAAGTAAGAAATTAACTTTCCAGAGTTAGAGCCAGATGAACCACTACCCAGTAGACATTTACCCTGACCAAGACATAGAGAGATCCCCACATGCTATCTTATGTATTTAGAAAGGGTTCAAGTGTAGTTTTTATATGAGAAAAGTGGTACAGTATATCTTCAGTGAGCAAAAACTATGAGACTAGCTAGCATTCCATCAGAGCTCAACAGTAGTCAGTGGCAGTAGCTCTTTAGTGCTAGTATGAGATATATGCTAGGCCAATTAATATTGGAAGAAGGGACTATAAAATGCCACTATAAGTGAGCAAAGAAAGTGAGAAAAAGTCCTAGCCTACAAAGATAGATGTAGTAGTAAATAAAGAAATTGAGATCATTAAAAGTAGAAACTCCTCAAGGGAACTGTAATCTTAGTAAGCAGTTATGATATGAGGCCTATGATAGAAAGAGATGTGAATTGTAATCATGGGATGAGCTAATAAGAAAGAACGCAGAGATGAATAGTGAACAGTATACTTTAAAACAGTAGATAGATAAAAACCTCTGATGGCTCTAATGATCAGAAAAGATGATGAGATGTTATGAGAAGCCATTTAGAGAGGATACGGGATACATGATATAAAATGAGTACCTCCCAAGATATGTAAGCGAGTCCACTGAAAAGAACGATAACTCCTACGACGTGTTAAGATTAACCCGATGTGTTTAGTAAGCTCTCCCAAGATAGGCCTCTAGAGTCAGAAATTTCTTTTCCTTATGAGAGGGACTAGCATGTACTCTATAATGATAGAGCCCTCATTAAAAGCTAGCGATGAAAATTCCCTAGCTGAGAGAAAATTTAAACAAGCAAAATTGCTGAGAAAAGCATATAGAGCCAGGAAGAAGGGAAAGAAAGGAATAGTTAGCCCGAATATAAAAGAGTAAAAGAAAGTGTACCCCTAAATTTTGAGGACAAAATTTATTTAAGGGGGGGAGAAATGTAAGATCTGGTCTCTCTGTAAACGTGAGAAACGCGATGTTCGGTTTCTCTGTAAACGTCAGAAATAGGCCAGATACAAAAGGAAGTCCCCTAAATAGAAGGAATTAAGGCCAAATAAAATTATGATAAAATTTTAAATATTAGAAAATGAGGATTTGATATTTAAAATGCCAAACACCAAAGCCAAAAGAGCTCAGAAAATTTACCAAAGGAAGTAAGGGCATTTTTGTAATTTTTGAAAAATTTTGAAAACTCATAGAAAGGCTTTTTAAATGAAAAATTTGAGCTTTTTGGGGTTCTTAGAGGCCCTGAATACCATGGGAACCCCTAGAATAGTTGAAACCCCTCCGGTGAGCGATTTCAGCTGTCAATTGACCAAAACTTTGACCGAATGGTTCGGAATGGTTTCAGATCCTTTTTGAGTTCTTCCAAAAGCAATTATTATGATTAAGAACCTAAGAAATATGATGGAAAAGACGGATTTTGAAAAGGAGTTGAAATGAGACCAAACGGACAAACCATGGATTAGGGACTAAAATGAAATTTAAAAAAGTATGTTGACTTTACCCTTTTCTTTTAAAATCACGTCCAACCCTTCTCCTTCCTCTCCACCGACATTTTTCTAGTTTGAAACAGATTTGAAAGTGGTGCACCAAGGGAAGAGAAGAAAGAGAAAAAATTCAAGTCTTTAGGTATGAAAATTTGCTTGTTTTTCATGCTTTCTCTCTACCAATCTCTTTTCTTTTTCCCTCTTCTTCTCCATGATTTTTCTGAAGTTTTGAGGGCTGTTTTGAAGGGAGAACAGAGGGAAAATTTTGAAAATCAAGTAAGGAGGCCAAAGAAGGCAAAGAGCAAGCAAAGAAAAGCAAGAAAACAAGGTAAAACTTTCATTCTTTGGTAGTTTCTCCCTCCCCCTTCCTCTTACACGAATTTGGGTACCATGAGCCCAATTTTTAAGGGCTGTTTTCTGCTAATTCATGGAGGGATTAGAGGTTTTAGGTGGCAAAGATTAAGAATAAACCAATAGAATCAAGAAAGGAGCATTAGGAAATAAGATGGAATCATTAGGGATCCAAATGCTCCTTTGCAAATCTGATTTTATATAAATGTTTTTAGGCTTAATTGAATGTTAAAACATACTCCTAAGATCCCTAAGAGACTCCCCACATGCTTCCTCCTTCAAGAGAACAAAGAGAACTCCATGGAAGGCCAATGCACCCATAGTCTTCACCTAAGAAAGTTCACCTAGCTAGGGAGAGTTTCAAATTTTTCTAAGGCCATTTTTGAGTCATATATGGTGAATGAATATAAGAGGAGGCCTTGGAAAAAATTTAGTACTCAAGGAAAGTGAATTAGGGTCATAGGTTCCATATTATGACCTAAAGAAGCAACATGGTACTAGGCCCTTTGTTTTAACGGTGTGGTGGATCCAAGAGGCTTAAAAGGAGTCAAGAATCATAATTGAGAGGAAAGAATGAGGCCTAGAAGTTATTTAGGAGTGTTGCTTCATTAGGCACCATTATGGACCATAATGAAGCCTATAGAATAATTTAAGGCTTAAGCAAATTGTATAGCTTTAGAATATATTTCATGAACCTAATTAACTCCCTTAAATCATGTCCAAGCCAAGAGAAACTATCTCCACTAAATTGTGGGTGTATAGCTGAGGCAAAGGAGGGAAATCCAAGGAGAAAAGTGTGTAGATTTGCACAAGGTAGCTCTCTCCACCTTCTCTCATGCATGGATGTGTGTTTAGCTTATTTTAAAATGTGTGTATGTGTATTTTCAAGCTAAGAAAAGTATGCTAGCATGCCTTTATATTCCATGATCCTTGATGCCATGTTATGTTTTAAATGAATCTATGATGTTTGTATGAGTTTGCTTGAGTAAGGAGAGGCCAAGAACTATTCCCTTTGGTGAGGATGAGCCAAGAACCCTTGAACTTGGTTAAGACATAGCAAAGAGTCTCCCAAAAGTTAAGTGGGCTCCTAAGAGTATGGTTGAGTCCAAAGCTCTTAAAGAATAGGTGAGGCAAGTCCAAAATCCATGAGGAGAAGTGTGAGGCCAATCCAAACACTTAGGGAACTCTTGAATGTCTTGTATGATTAATTCACATGCCAAGGTTGCTTTGAAAATGTCCATGACTTCCTTTTTTCCATATATGCATTTGAAAAGCTTGCTTTGTACATATTATGTGTGATTGAATGGGAGATGAGCTATTGAGATTCTTTGAATCTCATTCCCTCCTCTCCAATGATCTAACATGCTAGGTGGGCCAAGCAATTATGGTGAAGGGAGCCAACAACGATGAGGAAGAGAGATTGACAACCTTGTGTCTTGTTTGGTTTATTTTGAAACCATAATAATGGTTCATCATGTATATGAGGTTATATATGTACTATGAATGTTGAGACATGTGTAAATATCCTATTATGTGATGTTTAGATGTATGATTAGGATATATGATCACTAGCCCATGTTTTGAGTATGTAAGGCTATAGAATGAGAATTTAAAGTTTGATGAATATGTGTATAAGTGAGGGTTGAATGGCCAAAATCAGATGCATGAGGTTTGGGACCATTTGGGTAGCTCACACAAGTCTTAAATATGCTTTTAGACTTGCCCAAAAGGTGCCAACACCAAGGGAAGACCATTTGGCAAGTTTGGTACCTCATATGGAGCCAAATTTGACCATTATGGAACCCTATATCACTTTTTGGCCAAATAAATTAGTCTTGGTCTGAAATTTGACATGAAATTAGGTCTTAGTAAGATCTTTCTAGGAAGTTAAAGATCATAATTTTTGGAGGTCTACAAAATATTTGATGATTTTTTGAAGTTGGAAAATTTTATGGATTTGGTCTGCTGCATTATTCAATTAGTCCGAAATTGTTTTCTATCATTTGAGATTCAAATGATGTCTAATTGCTATGGAATTTTATAGAGAAACTAGGCAATCACAGTGACTTGTCCCAACTAGAAGCACCTCATTTAAAGGTCTAGAGAGGAAGATATGAATTTTTGAAGTTTCTGTCCAGTATTAGTAGCCTTGCCTGACCAGAAGTACTGTTCCATTGAATTCTGAGATCTAGGCTTGATGAACTAATCTGGAGATATTTTTTCTCTCTATTTGACATCCATATATTTCTATATTGGTATCATTTACATGGATTAGATTTTTTTGGAATTAATTGGAAATTTTTGAAGTTCATATCAGCAAACTGTGACAGCATCAGGACCTAGTCCGACCTTTAGATCATTTTGCATGTCAAACACTCTGTGTGTGGGATGTTATGAATTGTACATATTTTTTCATGAAGTAGACATCTCAAGATTTCCAGAATGACTAAGATTACATGTTTTTGATTTTTTTAGATTTAATTATGATTTTCCAAAGTTTTCCCAGAAAGAAGGCCAATTCTAGCCAAGAATGAAACTTCACTTTCCACCTCCCAATTCAGTTTCCATGAGTTGTAGGCAAGTTGTTATGATACAAATGAGTTGTAATAATATAATTAAATATGAGAAGGCATAGTATGAGCTCACACGATTTATATGACATCGAAATGAATTTCTAGATACGACGCAACGCAAAAATATTCATTATTTTCCCTTGCTTTTCTATGAGCAACCTACATCCTCCATGATATTAAGTTATTAAAAGGCATGGAATGAGCTAGAATTTATGGTGTTACATTTATAACACCTTACAAAGCCCTCGATGATATTATCCCTAGTCCGGCCATGTCTGAAACTGGGTTCCATAGCCAGGGTTTTGTTCCTCTTGGAAGATGGCTTATCCCATTAGCTCCTAGGAAAAGGCCTCGTCGAAAGGGAGAGCTTTGCTCCCACTTATAAGGACCTAGCCCAGGACCTTCCTATCTGAAGTGGGACTTTATAATCGACCCCCTTTTTGGGGCCAACCTGTCCTCGGGTTGCATATGCAGCTAGGCCGGCTCTGATACCAAACACCTTATAGAGCCCTCAACGATATTGTCCTTGGTCTAGCCATGTCCAAAACTGGGTTCCGTAGCCAAGGTTTTATTCCTCCTGGAAGATGGCTTCTCCTATTAGCTCCTAAGAAAAGGCCTCGTCGAAAGGGAGAGCTTTGCTCCCACTTATAAGGATCCTAGCCCAGGACCTTCCTATCCAATGTGGGACTTTACAATCCACCCCCCTTTTAAGGCCAACCCGTCCTCAGGTTGCAAATGCAGCTAGGCCGACTCTGATACCAAACACCTTACAAAGCCCTCACGATATTGTCCCTGGTCCAGCCATGTCTGAAACTGGGCTCCGTAGCCAGGGTTTTGTTCCTCCTGGAAGATGGCTTCTCCCATTAGCTCCCAGGAAAAGGCCTCATCAAAAGGGAGAGCTTTGCTCCCACTTATAAGAACCTAGCCCAGGACCTTCCTATTCGATGTGGGACTTTACAAGGGAGATTTACACTTTCTCCCATAAAGTGCTACAAATGGTACCATCTGGATACTAGAATGATAACTATTATTATAAGCAAACTTTGCTAAAGGCAAGTACACATCCTAGTTTCCCTTCAACTTTAGCATACTAGCCCTAAACATATCCTTAAGGGTCTGAATGATTCTTTTAATTTGTCTATCTGACTGAGGGTGATAGGCAATGCTGAAGTTAAAATTGGTGCCTAAAACTTCCTATAAAGATCGCCAAAATTTCTATGTGAACTTGGGGTCTTTATTTGACATAATGCTATTAGAAACACTATATAACCTCACAATCTCATGGATATAAAATTGTGCTAGTCTATCTATAGAATAAGTGGCTCTAATAGGTAGAAAGTGAGCAAACTTCATTAGTTTATCCACAATTACCCACACGACATCATAATTTGAGGATATTCTAGGCAAATGCATCACAAAATTCATGGATATACTATCCTATTTCCATTCTGGAATCTTTAAAGGGTGTAACAATTTGGTGAGGTTTTGATATTCAATCTTAGCTCTCTAACAAATTAGACATCTAGCAACAAAATCTGTTATGTTAAACTTCATTTTAGGTCACCAAAAACTCTTCTTAAGCTCTCTATATATCTTAGTGATACCTAAATGAAAGGTGTACCTACTATTGTGCACTTTAGATAACACTATGTTTCTTATTTCTTCATCTTTGGGCATGCATACTCTACCATGATACCTCACAGACCATCATTTGATAAGTCAAAACCCTTGACCTCTCCATTCCCCAATTGCTCTTTAATCCTACTTAAATGCCTATCTAGCTCTTAGTTTTCCTTAAT
Organism: Erythrophleum ivorense; assembly: GCA_026724425.1. Taxonomy (NCBI): domain Eukaryota; kingdom Viridiplantae; phylum Streptophyta; class Magnoliopsida; order Fabales; family Fabaceae; genus Erythrophleum; species Erythrophleum ivorense. Next base: position 30,278,331 of record JAIUCV010000008.1, read on the forward strand.
TCTCTTCCTAAAATTGTTTTCTATCCTCCACTGACCTAAAAGAAGGCTGCTAGGATACACTAAAATAGATAGGTTCAAGCCTCTCAATTCCTCAATGAACCTCTACTCCCTAAGCATCATCATGGCCATATGAATAGATTTCCTACTCACGACATCAACGATAACATTTTCCTTTCCTAGATGATACTTTAAGGAGAAATCATAATCCTTAAGAAACTCTATCCATCTCTTTTGTCTTATGTTTAGTTTCTTTTTATCAAATAAGTACTTCAAACTATTATAGTCAATATACACCTCAAATTGTGCACTATAGAGATAGCGCCTGCAAATCTTAAGGGCAAAAACCACAACCGCTAGCTTTAGGTCATGGGTGGGGTAATTCTCCTCATAAAGTATAAGTTACCTAGAAGCAGAGGCTATTACCTTACTTTATTGCATCAAAATACAACCCTAACCCTTCTAAAGGCATCACTATAAACCATAAAGGTTTCCTTAGGGTCAAGTATCACTAATACAGGTGTGATTATTAACTTATCCTTAAGTTCCTGAAAGCATCCTTATATTTAGCATTCCACAAAAAAGGTTGATCTTTCTAAGTCAACTTTGTCGAAGGCATGACTAATTGGGAAAATCCTTTAATAAACCTTCTATAGTAGCTAGCTAGACCTAAAAAAACTATAGATCTCAGTTATTATTTTAGGTCTCTTCCAATTTAGTCTCGCTTTTGCCTTACTAGGAACTACCGCTACCCCTTGTTTCGAAATCACATGGCCTAAAAACTTTATCTCTTGTAACCAAAACTCACGTTTGCTAAGTTTAGCCTATAATTGATGCTCTCTTAAGGTTTGAAGAACTATCTTAAGATGTTCTCCATGTTCCTCACTGCTCTTAGAATAAACAAGGATATCATCAATGAAAACTATCACAAATCAGTCAAGGTACAACCTAAAGATCTTATTCATGTAGTCCAGAAAAATAATAGGGCCATTGGTTAACCCAAATGGCATTACTAAGAACTCATAGTGGTTGTATCGAGTCCTAAAAGTAGTTCTAGGTATATCCTTCGCTTTCACCCTAAGTTGATGGTATCCAAATCTAAGAACAATCTTTGAAAAGACTTATGCTTTCACTACTTGGTCAAGTAAGTCATCAATTCTAAGTAAAATGTATTTATTTTTTATGGTCACTTAGTTCAATTGCCTATAATCAATACAAAACCTATTAGTACCATCTTTTTTCTTAACAAACAACAATGGTGCTCCCCATGGAGGCACCCTTAGCTTAATGAACCCTTTTTCACGCAACTCTTTTATTTGACTCTTCAACTCAATAAGTTTAGCAAACGTCATTCTATATGGAGCCTTGGAGATTGGTCCTGTATCAAGAACTAAGTCAATGGAAAATACTAACTCTCTCTCTAGAAGTAGACCACTAATCTCTTTAGGGTAAACTTTTGAAAATTTCCTAATCATGGCTACATCCTCTAACCCATCCTTAAACTTAATGTGCAAGAAAAAGAATACTTGAAACCCTTGGCAACCATGCCTAAAATACCTCTCAGCTTGGGTAGTAGACACATAAGCAAGTTCAATCACAGAACAAGATCCAGGTATATTAGTAGGTAAGGAGACAGTCTTACAATTACAATTAAGTATCATATTATTAGCTAATAACTAGTTCATACTAATGATCACATCAAAATCACACAAAGGAATGTCAATCAAGTCAAAGGTAGTACAACAACTATTCAATTATATAACATAATTTAGACACACATTAAATGTAATCATGGAATATCTAGTAAGGGTAGATACAAATAATTCGAATGTCAATAGGCTAATTTTAAGACCCAAATGTTTAACACAATTATATGAAATGAAAGAATAGGTCACACTTGAGTCAAACAATGCATCTACTGTAACACCCTATAATTAATTAAGGTGTTAATCATGAATTAGGTTAATTAAAAATAATTAATATAGGATAATTGGGCAAGTTAAGTGAATGGAGATTTTAGAGAGATAAATTATTAATATAGGTTTGGGATTTAATTGGGAGAAAGATTTCATCTAGACCCAAATTAATGTAGGAAGTCATGATAAGAGGCTAACGGAGGCCCAATATAATTCAATCTGATAGAGGCACAAGATCCACCTTGTGTAGGCTCTTATAATTTGCCGAATAACTCTTGTGCAGATCTAAAACAATAGAGATCCTAAAACTTGTTCTGGCCATATGGAATTTCATCAGCCCAATGCATAAGAGTTAGCCTAACAAGCTAAAAACTAAAGCCCAAATGGAGATGGACCTTGGAGCAACCCATGACTCATATTTGACCCAACTTAAACCCAAGTAAAACCCTAAATGCATCAGCCACTATCCCATTTTTCTGAAATACAAAGGAGAAATTTGGAGGTCCAAAGGGGAGGCTAGGGTTCTTGACTTAAATCCACATTTTCTCATATTTAGAACAAGATTCAGCCAAGGTAATAGTTATATAATTTAATCCTCTCATCTTTCTCTTCATTTTGGTCTGATTAGTTTTCCATTTGGAGTATTTTCACCATACCCAAAATTTGAAATGTGGGTGTTTGGGGATTTTCTTGATGAAATTCGTAGGTTGAAGTTAGGGCTGACATTAGGTAAGTATAAACCCTCCATTTTGATGCTTTCTTTGCTAGTTTGAGACCCCTATAGTTGATTTATAATATGGGTATTAATTTTGTACGAATTTGCTTAGGATTTTGGATTAAATATTGAGGTTTCTGATAGAGGACCCTTTAATCCGAATTTGAGACTTATAATGGCTAGGTAAGTGATTCTTAAGTAGTTATTAGTATTTTAAATTCTTTGGGTACTGATTGCAATTGTTAATGATGAATTAGAGTAATAATTCTATGATGCTATGGTTATAGGAGGATTTCTGCACCATTGGTGACTGTTGCAAGTGTCTATAAGTGAGGTAACCGAGTTTATATTAATTTCATGTATATATCTTATTTAATTTCATATATTGCTGTACATAAATGATTTGAAATATTGAATGGATTGGTTGGCTATCTATTGAATTGTGATTGGACCTTGTGAGTCCATAGTGGAGCTGTGGTGCAGCTGCCACCTGTGCATGTGCTTCGATCAAGTACCGGGTTATGATCAAACCCCAGATGCACTGAGCCCTAGTTGTGTTCAATAGGGAGTAGATGCCATGGACGAGCCTCTCTCGGTGTTAATGGCCTTTAACATATGGAAATATGATTGCTAGTATGGGATGACAATCATGATAGCCTACTTGTTTCATTTACTGATATAACTGGTATTTTGTTGTTGCTTATATAAAATTATGCATGTATGCTAATTAAATTGGAATATATGATGGAATTGCCTTAGTTACTAAGATTTACATCTCACCCCATTTTATGGGATTAATATTTCAGGTGAAGGTTCTTCGGGTAAGGATAAGGGGAAGCAAGTGGGTGAAAATCCATGAGCTCCAGCATGTAGGGAGAAAGCTACACTTAGGCTGACTTATTTAGTGTAGATGCTAAATTTTGTATTTCCTATGGTATAGCATCATCATGTATTCATGTTGCCAAGTGTAGGCATTTATATTTTGCTTGGTTAAAATGTAACCATTAAGGACTTAAGTCTCATTATAATTGGATATTGATGCATGAACTTATAGCATCATATACATAGCTCTGTTGAATTTGAGATATGGTTTGCCATTCGGGAACTGTAGTCATGTGATGCATTGGATGTGGATATAAACTATTGATGTATGAAACCTTTAATAGAATGTATGCTTGAATGTAATTATCGGAAGCTTATGAGATTTCTGCAAACATCAATATGTGAAATGGCTGACATATGGTAGCTGGATGAGTAGGAATTTATATTTAAGGTTTGAATTAGTGATGGTAGAATAGCTGGGTAATTAAGGTGCATAAACACCATTTAAGTCGCATAATGTAAGGTAGAGTGACCCCAGGGGGTTATTGGAAGGAGAGTGGAGAGTAAGGCAAGGTTTTAAGTGTAGTAGGATCAGAAGGCATTTGGCCACGGCCAAAATATGGTTAGCCGCGACTAATAGTGGCAAAGTTGCCCAGGGAGAGCACCAGTGAGTAATTCGCCGCGGTGAATATGGAATTGGCCACAGCAAAATATGAAAGGTAAACTAGAAGTCGTCCAGAGGAAAATTCACCGCGGCAAATAAGGGAATTGGCTGTGACTAACTTTTTGTGAAAATGAGCCAGGTATTCCAGAGAGGAATTGGCCACGGCGAAGGAGGTATTGGCCGCGGCCAATAGCGAGAGGCGAGCGAGGGAAGTTCTAGGAGACTTCTTCGTCGCGGCGCTATAGGTTGGCCGCGGCGAAGGTCCAACTCGCCGCGGCGAAATTAGTAAAGATGCAAGGGGTGAAGCCGAGGGGAATTGGTTGCGGCTAAGGGGAAATTGGTTGCGGCAAATGTCCTGAAATCCTTATATTGACTAGAAAATCTTGGTTTTCCATATTGTAACCTCAAAGGATGACTTGTAAACATTGATAGAAGATAAATGTGAGTTGAAAATGATAGGTAATAGAATCAAGGCTTATAAATGAATGTTTGTTTCCCCTGAGGTACGTAAGTGTTTGTAAATATATGGTTGATGACTCTTGTAACACCCCATAATTAATTAAGGTGTTAATCACAGATTAGATTAATTAGGAATAATTAATATAGGATAATTAGGGAAGTTAAGTGAATGGAGATTTTAGAAAGATAAATTATTAATATGGGTTTGAGATTTAATTAGGAGAGAAATTTTATTTAGGCCTAAATTAATGTAGGAGGTCATGATAAGAGGCTAATGGAGGCCCAATAAGCTAGGTGCAGACCCAACTTGATCCAATGTGATGGAGTCCCAATACCCACCTTGTATAGGCTCTTATAATTAGCCCAATAACCCTTGTGCAGACCCAAAACCTTTGGGCTCTTAAAACTTGGTTTAGCCCAATTGGATTTCAACAACCCAACACCTCAAAATTGGCCCAACCAAAGCTAAAATCTGAAGCCCAAATAGAGTTGGACCTTGGAACAACCCATGACCCACATTTGACCCAACTAAAACCCAACTTAAACCCTAATGCTTCAGCCACCTCTCCATTTGTTGTAACACAAACACCCATCTCAAAATTCGGAGGTCCAAAGGGAAGGCTAGGGTTCTTAGCATAATTCCACATTTTCCCACTTCTAGAATACGATTTAGTCAAGGTAACAGTTATATAACTTAATCCTCTCATCTTTCTCTTCATTTTAGTCTAATTAGTTTTTCATTTGGAGTATTTCACCATACCCGAAATTTGAAATGTGGGAATTTGGTGATTTTCTTGATGAAATTCGTAGGTTGAGGCTAGGGCTATCATTAGAAAGGTATGAACTCTTGTTTTTGAGGTAATTCTACTAATTTGAGACCCTAATGACTTGATTATAGTGTAGGTGTTAATTATGTACGAATTTGCTTAGGAATTTGGGTGATATACTGAAATTTCTGGTAAGGGACATACTCAATCTGAATTTGGGGATTTGTGGAGGCTGGGTAAGTATCCTTTAGGTAATTATTAGCATTTAAATTCTTTAGGTACTTGTTGCTACTGTTAATGATGAATTAGAGTAGTAATTCTATAATATTATGATTATAGGAAGATTTTAGTACCATTGGTGGCTGTTGCAATTATCTACAAGTGAGGTAACCGGGTTTATAAAAATTCCATGCATATATCTGTGTTAATTTCATATTTGCTGTACATGAATGATTTGAAATATTGAATGAATTGATTAGCTACCTATTGTATTGTGTTGGACCTTGTAAGTCCATGGTGGAGGTGTGGTGCGACTGCCACTCGTGCATCTGCTTCGATTGGGCACCAGGTTATGATCAAACCCCAGATGCACTAAGCCCTGGTTGTGCTCAAAAGGGAGTAGGTGCCGTGGACAGGCCTCTCCCGGTGTTAATGGCCTTTAACATGTGAAAATATGATTGCTAGTATGGGATGGTAATCGTGATAGCCTAATTGTTTCATTTACTGATATGATTGGTATTTTGGTTGATGCTTATGTGAAATTATACCTGTATGCTAATTAATATAGAATATATGCTGGAATTGCCTTGGTTACTGAGATTTATGTCTCACCCCATTTCATGGGATTAACATTTCAGATGAAGGTTCTTCGGGTAAGGATAAGGGGAAGCAAGTGGATGAAAATCCATGAGCTCTTGTATATGGGGAGAAGGCTACACTTAGGCTGACTCATTTAATGTAGATGCTAAATTTTGTATTCCTTATGGTATAGCATCATCATGTATTCATGTTGCCAAGTGTAGGCATTCATATTATGCTTAGTTGAAATGTAACCGTTAAGGATTTAAGTCTCATTACAGTTGGATATTGATGTATGAACTTATAGCATCATATATATAGCTTTGTTGAAATTGTGATATGGTTTACCATATGGGAATTGTAGTCATGTGATGCATTGGTAGTGAACATAAACTATTGATGAATGAAATCTCTTTGGAATGTACATGGGATGTTAATTATTGCTAATGCATATGTTCTTGCTGTCATTAATCTATGAATTTGTTGATATGAGATAGTTGGGCAATTAGGATATAGTACCTATGTTTTGAATTGGGAATAGAGAGTTAAATGAGTAAATAGGGTAGGAAACTACCATTAAGGTCATATAAAATGAGAGAAAGTGGTCCTAGAGTGCTTCTAGGATGAGGGCTAGAGTGTGTGGGATGAAATTTGGGTAATGTAGTTACAAGAGGAAGTCACGTCGCGGCTAAGAGGGCTTCGCCGTGGCAAATAAGAGACAGAGTAGAAGGGCGCCGTGGCACAATGAATCCCACCGCAGCACAAGGGAAGAAAAATTGGTCTAAGGAGTGACAGTGGTGAGGAGCGCCGCGGCCTGATGAATCTCGCTGCAGCGCAAAGTGGGAAAAATCACTTATGAGGGTGATAGAACAGGAACTCGTCGCGGTGTAGTAAGTCCTACCGCAGTGCGAGTTGAGGAAATTAATTAAGAGTTGTACAGTAGCAAAACTTGTCGCGGCGCAAAAGTCTTGCACCGAGGTGAAAGTCGTGGGGTTGAGAATAGTAGTTTCAAGAGGCATTTCCGCCGTGACGCCATGTAGGCTAGCCGCGGTGATGGTCTAACTCGCCGCGACGAGATTTGCAAAATTTGTCCAGTAATTCCAGAGAACAACTTAGCCGCGGCGGTGAAAGTATAAGCCGTGGCGGTGAAAGTATAAGCCGCAGCGCAAGTCCCCAAACTCCTACCTTTAGCCTAGAAACCCTAGTTTCTTCAATAGTAATGGTAGGAAATGATATAGAAACTCTTATAGAAGGTTATTGTGTTTTGAAACTGATGGACGGATGAATCATAAACCCCTCATGGTAGTATGATTTCTTTTATTCATTTTGTTTTATTTGTGGTGGTTTAGTGATGACCCTAATATCAAGGTTCAAATTTCCCCATACTTTCGTAATGTGGTAAAATATAATGACCTCAAACCTTGATCATTAATTAATAATCCTGTATTTAACCACAAATACAATGAATACAAGGTAGGGTTGTCACAACTTTAATAATATTAAGGTTCAAATTTTCCCGTCTTTCCAATATGTAATTAGTCTTAATGCCACATAACCCTACTTTATGGTTATTAATCACGTATTTAACCTTAATTACGAGGATTAGAAGATTAGGGTCATCACATCTATGACATGATTACGAACAAGAATAGTACCTCAGATCAGACTAGGGGGCCTAATAGTCTCTTGCTACATAAGTGCAAACACTTATCCTTCTGTAGATGGTTTGATGGATAAAGCCAACTCTTGTGACATCATGCAAGTCTGTGCATAGTGTCCAAGCTTTCTACAATTATAACACATGGGGCATGGTCCACTCTTATGATTTTTCCCATATTTACCATATATTGATAGGACACTTACTAAACTCTTTAAGGGACCCATATTCTTTCCTTAAAGAACACTCCTTGAGGGTGGCTTCCTACCTTAGGAGCTACTACCACTATTGGTTCCTTTCTTGTTTTCACCCTTTGTCTTCTTTCTTTTGGATTTACTCTCTATTAAGGCCCTTTTAATTACCATACACTTCTTCAATAATTCATTAAAGTTACGAATATGAAGGGGTGCAATTTTTTCCTTCAGCTCAAGTTTAAGGCCTCTTTCAAACTTGTCAGCCTTTAATGGTTCATCATCAAACCATTTCAGGTATGAAGAGAAACAACACAATTGAATAAATTTTGTTGTATACTAGTCTACATTCATTTTTCCTTGCTTAAGAAAGTTTGAACTCAGCTTCCTTATCAGCTCTCATTGATAGTGGAAAGCATTTACCTTCAAAGGAGGTTTAGAAACTTTCCCAAGTCAAAGGTATCTCCCATAAAGTCAACAATTGTGAGGCATTCTGCCACTAATGCCCTGCCTCATTGTCCAGCTTGTAAATGGCTAACCTAGCCTTTTACTTAGTGGTGTATGTCATTACCTCAAAAATCTTCTCCAGTTGCATTAGCCATCTCTTAACTTTTTTAGTGTCTAACTCCCCCAAAAATGATAAAGGATCAGCCTTTCTAACTTGGCCAGTACAATTAAGATATCTTCATTTTTCCCTTGACGCCTTACACCAAGGTTTTGACCTACACCAACCTAACTTCCAACTAGCACCTCCTGATTCTACTTGTTTATAGTATCATGCAATTGTTACAACACTTGAATAATAGCTGCATGGGTCTCAGCTTACTGTTAAAGCTAATTAGTCATTACCCTCACAATAGCCTCATGGGCTTCAGCTTGCTCTCTCATTCACTTAGCCATTGCAACCATAGCCTCTTCCACCTCTCTCAACATTTTAATGATTTCTCAACATGAAGCAATAGTATCTTGCAATACTATAAGCATAGCCAGAGGCTCTGTAACAACCCTAACATCTAATTATAGTAATTAAACTTCATTACATAATTAATAATTATAAATCAAGGCCTAAAGTTATGATAATTAAATAAATTAGGAATAAGTGAGAAAATTTGAACCTTGATATCATTAGGGTTAATAGCTAAACAACTGAAACCATCTGGACCCATAAGTAACTCCAATTATCAATTAAGACCTTTGGTTCACATTACCATTAATTCTAACTTGACAAAATCCTCTTACAAATGCCTCCAAGTCATTATATAACATCATCATAGTGAAACTCAAGGTTTCTAAATCAAAAATGAGAGTTTGGGAACCTTTACTGTGACTTGGACCCTCCCCGCTACGGCTAAGTTAGTTACTGGAACTTAAAACTAAAATTTCACACCTTGCACCATGACTTAAGTTTTTTGCACCATAGCAAAGGAGCTCTCAAGAGCCTACTATTTAAACTTTCATGATTTTCGCTATAGAAAGAAAGCCTCCTGGAACTCTCCAAGTTTGCCTCCTAATGCTCACTGCGGCAAGTTTGCTTTTTGTTACCCTCTTAGATGAAAATCACAGACTCACACCGTGGTGAAGCATCTCATGCTGTGGAACCCCTAGCTTCTAAAAGAGCTTTGGTTGCGACTTAGGTAGTTTTGGCCATAGCTTGACTCTATTTTGGACCTAAACTCTCCCAATTCGTCCCAAACACTCTAACTCTTCCTATAGTAGTGTATTCAGGTCATTTTACCTTAATTTGTAAAGTTTTAATAGTAATATGACTACCTATCTATTCAGTATACCCATCATAACTCATTGGGAACTTAAATATTGAATTCAACCCATCTAGCTACTCCACACCAATAATTCTTGAGCTTGACCGCAAGGAATACATGTGATACAAACAACATCATTCAATTATGGATTTCAATAGAGGTTTATACAATGTTGATTCAACATGATCATTGATGAGGATGCCAAATATACTTTCAAATAACAAGTTATGTATCCATACTAATAAGGTTTCATATCAAATTATAAGTGAGTTCATACATCAGATTCCAAATTACATAAGGCCTAGCTCCTTATTAGTTACACTTTGATTACAAAATATAAAAGTTCCTACACTTGGCAACATGATTACATGATGATACTATGCAAAAGAACAACAAAATTAGTATTACGCTAAGTTAAATTGACCCAAGTATAGTATTTCCCACATATGGTCTCAACTTATGAATGTTTATCCATTTGTTTCCCTTTATCCTTACCCAAGGGACCTTTATCTAAAATAGTTAATAAAATAGGATGAGATGCAAATCTTAGTAACTAGAGGTAAATTCTATTCATATGTTTAAAATTAATCAACATATATGTATTAAATCATATAAGCATCAGAAACATCATAATATTAGCAAATGAAATAATTGGGCTATCAGTGACTACTATCCTATACTAGCAATTACATTCCATATGTTAAAAGCCAATAACATTAAGAAAGGCTCATCCATATCTCCACTTCCCTATTAAACACAACCAAAGCTCAGTGCATGCAGGAGTCTGATCACAACTCAGTGCCCAATTGAAGCACAATATACGGGTGGCAGCTACACCACAACTCCACTATAGATTCACAAGATCTAATTACAATATATTAGATAGCCAACTATTCATTTAACATTTAAAATCATACATATGCAGTAGATATAAGATTAAACTGAACATATGCAAAGAATAAAAATTAACCCCAGTTACCTCACTTTGTGGACAATTTTTCAAGGCTAACAACAGTACCAAAATCATCCTATAATCATAAAATCAATTAATTACTACTCTTAATTATCATTTATAACAGCAAACCAGATAGCCAAAGAGTTAAACTACCAATGACTACTTAGAGGACACTTACCCAGCCACTACAAGATCTCAAATTCGGATTTGGTATTTCCTACACCAGAAACCCTAAAATAGCTCTCAATTTTTTAGGTAAATTCGTACAAAATCACCACTCATATTATAAGTCAACTATAAGGGTTTTAAACTAGTAGAAACTACCTCAATATGGGAAGGAAATACTTACCTAATAATACCCTTAGTTTCAACCTCCAAAAGTCCACCATAAAAACTCCAAACAACAAGTTTCAATTTTGGGTGGAAGATCAAAATGCTTCATGTAACACCCCGAAAATAATTAATAGTGATTTTTAGGATTATGAAATTATTAAGAGGGATTTAATAAAAAATTATAAGGAGATAAAAATTTTGAGAAAAATGGAAAATTTGAGTATCCTAACATAATAATTATTAATTAGATCATTTAGGGAAAGTAAAATAATATTTATAGATTTAAATATGATTTGAGCCCATGATTAATTTATGTGTGCCAAGAACATTATTAGAAGCCCATTCTTATTCCTATTAGAGGCCCAACTTCATCTTGATATGACCCAACTCTACTCTTATGGAAGCCTAACCCATTTTGAACTCAATTAACCCATATAGCCTGGCCCAACTTGTTAAGCATCAGCTCACTTGAAACATAGGGCCCATTGGACTAGCCTATATACACTAAAACCTTAAAAAGCCGATTGGCATTTCACTTGGGTGTTGAAAACATAAGGTTCTACAAAACAAAGGGGTTCGCACATATGAGAAAGGTGCTAGGGTTCCTCACTTTCTAGGCTTCGATTTGTAAATTTGAAAGGAAATTTAGCTAACATGAGTTATACATAAGTTGATCCTCTCTTCTTCCTCCACATCTTGGTCCAATTGGCTTATCATTTGGGGAATTTTCATCTCTTCTTAATAGGAAACTTGGTCTTTGGATGATTATTGCAAGATTTTCAAAGTTAGAAGTTAGAGGAATGATTGGGTAAGCATTTCCCTTCCATTTTGTGTATTATTTTACCGAAAAATGTCCCCAATGATTGATTTTCATAATGGGTTATGCTACTGTGTGAAATTACAAGGATATGAATGTGAAACATTGAAGTTTTTGGGCTTGATGACTTAAATTTGAATTTTGGAATGTCCCATGGTGTGTTCTTAGTAGTTGAGGCTTAACCCAATCTATTTGACCTCTTAGGTGTATGGGTAAGTGTTTCCTCTTCCCTTGTAAGATGTATATGTTGAATTTTCATCTTTTGGATTAGCTTTTGGTACATGGCTTGTACATGTACGAAAATGGAGGAGTGGGGAGTAAACTATTGTGAGTTTTGATGTCTTGACCTTGAATTGGTGCAATAAACCCTTAGGAAGTTTGGGTAAGCAATTCTTAATGAATTCTTGTTAAAATTAATCAGTGGATAGAGAAAATTTCTTCTTAATGATAGTTAAATGATATAACTATGCTTATCTTAGGCTTGGGGTGCTTTGGATCATAGTGGTAGCTAGAAGAAGAGTAATTGGCTTTATTCAGATAACCGAGGTCAATTTCCTAATTCCATGTATATGTTCATTTTAATATGATATTTATTATACACATGATTTTGAATTGCTAAATTATTAGTTGGCTACTTGATTGTTGTTGTGTTTAGACCTTATGAGTCCATGGTAGAGCTGTGGTGCAGCTGCCACCTGTGCATCATACTTTGATTGGACACCGAGTTATGATCAAGCCCCAGAATACATTAAGCCCAAGTTATGCTCATTGGGGATTAGGTGCCATGGACGGGCCTCTCTCAATGTTATTGGCCTTTAACATGTTTGATGTGATTGTCGATATGAGACAATAGTCACTTGTAACTCAACTAGTTCATTTGCTAATTGAATTGATGATTCTGGTATTTGATGATATGAAAATGCATTATGCTGGTTAATTTACACATATATATTGAATTTTCCTCTTGTGACTGAGATTGTATATCTCACCCAGTTGTAGGCTAACATTTTTAGGGACCAAAGTGGCAAGGAAAAATTAATAGAAGCCTATTGTATGGCTTGGTAGCACATAAGTTTTTAAACCTTGTAAGGTTGGGTTTGTGTAATGAGAATACTGGTTGTTATATATTTGTCACATTGTATCATGAATAGCCAAGTATAGAGACTAGCTATGTACTATAACTACTATGGAATCGAACATTATGATTGTATCTAACTAATACTTGTTTAATGACTTGATATTGTGTAACCATTAAGTTTAGTCCTATGTATCTTATGGTTAAAACACTTTTGCTATCATGGGAGGGGAATTAACTTATATGAAATTAAGTTTTAACTGCTCTAATTCAATCGAAGACTCCTAGATAATGAGGATTAGTAAACCATGATACAATGGGAGATGGGAGATCTAGAAGGCCATGTATGTTAGCCATTAAGATCCTAAAATTCATCTAGGACTAGTGGAAATTAATTAGAGAACATAAAAAATGAGAGTTTGGGTGCAGGATAGAGTTGAACAATGGCCAAAACCCCTTAAATCATGATTGACAATCAGTCAAAGGCGAGAAACACCACAACACGAGATGTCCCGCCATGGCGCAAGATAAAAATTTTACCTAAGGAGGGTAACAGAATACAACCTCACCATGGCATAGGTATTTCCTCCGCAGCCTAACTCAAATAAATTAGGTGGAGTGTGTAACGTCCAATTTTTGTTAAATGATGGAAACAGGCCAGTTTTCAAAGCAAGTCCCCTGAAATAAATTAGTTAAGGTCCCGAAAAATTTGAGTAATATTCTAAACTCCTAAAAATGAGAATCCTAACCTCATATGAAAGGAAAAATAGAGCTAGAATGAAGAAACAAATTTTGACAGAAAAACCTACGAAATAGAGCTAGGGTTTTGGCTGCACAAGAGAGGAAGAAGAAGAAGGAAGAATTCAAGCTTTAAGGTATGTTTCCATGGTAATTTTTCATGCTTTCTTCCATCCACACCTTCTCTCCTTCATTCTCCTTTGTTTCCTTTGATTAAAATGGAGTTTATAAATCTGATTCAAGGGAGAAACTCAGGGGAATTTTCGGATTTGGAGAGAGGAGCTTGGAGAAAGCAAGATTCAAGCAAGAAAAAGCAAGGAAACTAGGTAATTTCTCTTCCTATGGTTGCTACTTTTGATTCCTCTTCTTCTCCAATTTGACACACATAAGGAACCTTAGGAGGAGATGATTTTTAGGTAGAACCAAGCATGAATCTAAGGAAAAAGGGTGTAGAGATTAAGAATATGTAAAAGGAATTAACAAAAAACTATTAGATTTTAAGATGCAAATTCTAGGATTTTGTGTACACCTTGTAAAATCTAATTTTGTATAATGATTCTTAGGCCTAAATAAGAGTTTAAATGAACCCCTAAGATCCTTAGGATGCTCCCTACATGTTTTCTCTTTCAAGAAAATCAAGCAAAACCCATGGAGACCAACAAGCTCATGGTCTCGACCAAGCATGGTTGGGATAGCAAGAGAGAGTTTTAAATTTTTCTAAGCCCATTCTTGAGTCATATATGATAGATGAATATGAGGGGAGGCCTTGGAAAAAATTTAGAATACATAGAAAGTGAATTAGTGCTTTAGGTTCCATATTAGACCTAAAGAAGCAACATGTTATTAGATTCTTTGTTTTAATTGTGTGATGACTCCAAGAGGCTTAAAAGGAGTCAAGAATCATATTTGAAAGGAAAGAATGGAGCCTTGAAATTATTAGAGGGGTGTTGCTTCATTAGGTGCATTTATAGACCATAATGGGGCTTATAGAACAACTTTGTGTCTAAGCAAATTGCATAACCCTAGAATTGAGTTCATAAACCTAATTGGCTTCCATAAATTGTGTCTAGGCCAAGGGAAAGTATCTCCACAAGTTTGTGTGTGTGTGTGGCCGAAGCAAGGAAGGAAATTTCAAAAGGAAAAGTGTGTGATTGTGTGCAAAGTAGCTCTCTCCACCTTCTTTCATACATGAATGTGTGTTTAGCTTGTCTTAGAATGTGTGTATATGTATTTTCAAGTTATGAAAAATATGCTAGCATGATTTTATATGCCATGATTTCATGATGACATACTATGTTTCTAAATGATGTTATGATGTTTGTTTGAGTTTGCTTAAGTGTGGAAAGGCCATGAACTCTTAACCATGGTGAGGATGAGCCAAGAACCCTTGAGATTGGTTGACACAAAGCAAAGAGTCTCCCAAAAGCAAAGTGGGCTCCTAAGAGTATGGTTGAGTCCAATAATCTTTTTAAAAAATGGGTGAGGCAAGTGTAAAATCCATGAGGAAAAAAGTGAGGCCAATCCATCCACTTGGTAAGCTCTTGAATGTCTTATATGACTTATTCATATGCCAAGCTTGCTTCTTGAATGTTCATGACTTTCATTATATCCATGCATGCATTTTTAAGACTTGCTTTGCATATGTTATGTGTGATTGAATGGGAGATGAGCTATTGGGATTCTTTGAATCTCATTCCCTCCTCTCCAATGATCAAATATGCTAGGTGGACCAAGTGGACAAGTAATGGAAGCCAACCACCTTGAAGAAGAGAGATTGACAACCTAATGTATAGTTTTTATCTCTTTAAAGCCATAATTGTGTCAAATGATGTAATCCAATAATGTATATGGTCTATGACCTCTCAAACATGTGTAATTATGATATTATGCCATGTATGAATGAGAGAATATGTTTTGTAGTCATTAGAATGTGAAATGGGTATATAGTGGCAATTTAGCTTCATTGGTGGTTTGATGGGATTATGCATATGTGTGGATGAAATGGCTAAAATGAAATGCATGAGGTTTATAACCATTTGGGCAGTTCACACAAGTCCTAATTATGCTTTTAGACTTGTCCAAAAGGTGCCAAAACCAAAGGGAAACCATTTGGACATTTTGGTACCCTATATGGAGCCAAAATTGACTATAATGGAACTCTTGTCGCTTTTTAGCCAAATGAGCTCCTCTTGATTTTAGATTTGGCATGAAATTAGAGCTTGTAGAGAGATTTTCGAGAAGTTAAAGAACATAATTTTTGGAGGTCTACAGAATATTTGGTGAATTTTTAAAGTTGGCAAATTTTCTGGTTTTGGTCTGATACACTATTCATCTGGTCCAAAAATAAAATCTGTCACACAGGGGTCAAATGATATCCAATTGTCATGAAATTTTATACAGAGAAATTAGATATTCACAGTGACTTATGCCAACTAGAAGCACCTCATTTGGAGATCTAGAGAGGGAGATATGAATTTTTAGAGAAACTATCCAGTATCAGGAGTTTTACCCGACCTCAGTTACTACTCCATTGACTTCCGAGGTCTGGACCTGAACTGGTCTGGAGTTATTTGTTTCCTCTAACTAACATCCATAGATTTCTAGATTGGTATATTTGCATGGATTGAAATTTTTTGGAATTAATTAGACATTTGTTAGGTTTGCTATAAAAATCTGTGACAGCATCAGGGGGTGGTTTAACCTCTGGACCTTTTCAGATGTCAAACGTCCTCTGTGATGGTTGTTATGGTCTGGACATATTTTTATTGTGAATTTGACATTTTTAGTTTTCCATAATGGTAAAGAATGCATGAATTTAATTTGTTTAGAATTAATTATAAATTTTCAAAGTGTGGGCAGAAAAGGGGCAAATTATGGCCAAAATTTAATATGCCTATTTTAAGCCTCCCTTCGAGTTACATGAGTTGTAGGCCACATTTTATGATCCAATTGAGTTGTATTCATGTAAATAAATATGAGAATGCATTGTATGAGATCACATGATCTACATGACACCGAATGAAATTTTTATACACAACGCAGCGTAATTAAATGCATTATTTTAATGGACTTTTCTCACTTCCTTCATGGAATTGATGATACGATACATGAGAATGTTATGAAATAAGCTAGAAATATATGGTGTTATAGAGGCTCACCGCAATGAAAACGTGAACATTAGGTCATTTTAGTTTCAAGTCATAATAGCCACTTATGTCACGGCACGAGCATACCAAGTTATGGTAGAAGTCTCCAAACTTGGTTTTTAGGTTTCAATTACTGACTTAGCTATGACAGTGAAGGTCTAAGTCACAATGAAGGTTCCTGAACTCTTATTTTTGACTTAAAAACCTTGAATTTCACTATGTTAAGGTTATGTAATGACTTGGGAGCATTAGAAGAGGATTTTGTGAATTGGAAATTAGTAGTAACATGTATCAAAGGTTCTTAATTGATAACTAGAATGTTTTGTGGACTTAAATAGTTATGATAAACAGCTAATAACCCTAATGATGTCAAGATTCAAATTTCTTCTTTTTTTCTCAATCTAATTAATTGTAATGATTTTAGACCTTGATTTACAATCATTAACTATATAATTAAGCCTAATTAGGGCAATTAAGAAGTAGGGTTGTTACACTTCAACTGAGAAACCAATCAGCTTAAATTGAAGAGAAAGAAAAGAGGATTGAGAGGATTAAGTTCTATATAGGTTACATTAGCTGAATCTTGCTTTAGAAGTGAAAAATGATGGAATTGTGCTAAGAATCCTAGCTACCTCCCAAGACCTCCAAATTTTCTTTGCTCTTAAAATGTTTTTGCATAATAGGGGGAAGGCTAAAGTGGTTTTAGGATTTAAGTTAGGTTGTAGGTTAACCCAAAGGCCTAATTTCAAGTGGGTTTAAAAATTTAACTTGTTGGGCTAAGCTTTATATGTTGGGCTACATAACTTTTAAGGTTAGGGATGGAAGATGTTGATCCAATAGCCCAAGATCCATTTGGACCCATTTCTCTAAGTTTGAGGCTAAGGCTAAATGGGCACTTGTCTCACTCAGATTCATTTCTAGGTTTTGGGCTTCTTAAAATTAAGTTGGACCTATAAGAAGATTAGTGTTGAACTCTCCTACTTCGCTCATGGCATAATTAGGTTGATCATATAGCCTAAATTAAACATCCATCTCCCTTTTCCACTTAATTAATTTTACTAATTTTCTATATTAATTCCCTAATTCATCATAATTACTCTTAATTACTTTTGGAGTGTTATGTAACACCTCAAAATTAATTAAGGATAATTATGATTAATTATAAATTTATATGGGTTTAATTAGGAGAATTAATCAAGGGAGGTGGACATTAATTTTGGCCTTATAATTAATATAATTATGCTTTGGGCTAAGTATAGAAGTCCAATCTTAGCCTTAAAGAGATTCAATTCCATTTTCTTAGAAGCCCAATATTTATTTTATGCAGGCCTAACTCATATTTAACCCATTTAACACATAAACCATGGCCCAACTAGCACCAACTTCTGAACCCACTTAGATTTGGGCCTTTGGGTCAACCCACAATCCACTTAAACCTTAAAACCTAAAGTTCCTTCAACCTTTTCCCCTTCATTCTATAGAAACACAAGAGACACAAAGCATTTTGGGAGGTTTAAGGTGGAGGCTAGGGTTTTAAGCATAAATCCACCATTTCTCACTTCTAGAGTCAAAATTAGCCAAGGTAGTTATTATATAACTTGACCCTCTTCTTTTCTTCTACAATTTGACCTAATTGGTTTTTCATTTAGAGCATTTTCACCCACACCTCAAATTTGATTTGGGGTAGTTTGATATTTTCTTGGAGGATTTTCGAAGGTTAAGGCTAAGAGAGGTATTAGGTAAGTAAAAACTCCTTATATTGATGCATTTTCTACTGGTTTAAGACCCTTATAGCTTATTTATGATATGAGTGGCGGTTTTGTGCAAATTTTCCTAAAATTTGGAGTGTTGTTCTGAGGTTACTAGTGTAGGCATAACCAAATTTGAATTTAGTTCTTGTAATGGTTGGATGCGTTTTCTCTAGGCAGTCTTTTGTGGTTTAATTCTTTGAGTATTAAGTTTGCTACTATAAATGATGATTAAAAATAACAATGGTCTAGTTTTGTATCTATAAGCTAAAGTAGCATTATGGTTGGCTCTCAAAAAATTATCTACAAGTGAAGTAACTGGGGTTAATGTTAAATTTCATGCATATATCTACTTTAATTTTATATCTACTGCATAAGTATGATTTTAAATGCTAAATGAATGGTTGGCTATCTGAATTGCGTGTTTGGACCTTATAAGTTCATAGTGGAGTTATGGTGCAACTGCCACCCATGCATTGTATTTCGATCAAGCACTGAGTTGTAATCAGACCCTTGTATGCACTGAACCCAAGTTGCACTCATTGGGGAGTTGGTGCCATGGACGAACCTCTCCCGGTGTTAATGACCCTTAACATATGGAATATGATTGCTAGTATATGATAGTAGTCACTGATAGTCCAGTTGTTTCCTTTACTGATATGACTATTATTTCTTATGCTTATCTAATTAATTGCATATATGTTAATTAAATTGGAATATATGGTTGAAATTTGTCTTTAGTTATTGAGATTTACATCTCACCCTATTTCATGAGCTAACTATTTCAAGTGAAAGTCCTTCAAGTAAGGATAAAGGAAAACAAGTGGATGAACAACTATGAGCCAAAACCATGTGTGGAAATTTTTACACTTAGATGGATCTAATCTAGGATAGATGCCAATTTTTATTATTCATTTGTACAACATCATCATTATGTAATCATGTTGCCAAATGTAGGTATTTTATGTTTTCGTAAATAATGATGTAACTAATAAGGAGTTAGACTTTTATAACTTGGAAATTGATGTATGCACTTATATATCTAATATAGAATGTAACATCCTTAAAATCAAGATTTTTTAATTATTTAGTATTTTATGTAATGAATTTATTAAGCTTTAATAAAGTGAATTTGAATGAAATAGCTTCATACATGAGAAGTATAAGCTGAATAGGACCCATAGAAATCTTTAATATTTTAGGGGGGCCTAGGGGCAAAATCATCATTTGTCACCTAGACAAACTTTGATAATTTTTTTAGAAGAAAGGGGAATTTAGAACTAGTCCAATATATATTAATCATTAGGAAATAATGCGCAGAAAATTATAAAATTTATTGCGTAAAATTCTAAATTTGTTAGGACCAGAAAATGGTCCGGAATGATTACAAGCTTATACGGAGACAAACTAAAATCCTAAACTTGAGTTATCTATCTGAAGAAATTCTATGCAAAAAAATCTACTGGGTAGTGGTGACGAAATCCAGAAATATAGAGTTACAAAAAAGATATAAGAAAAAAACAAACAGAGGTGCTTATCTGTCGTGGTACTACCAGAGGTGAAATGGTCATTTGGACCCTAAAAATATAAAATATTATAAAAATAAATAATATTTAAATATATGGTCAAAGATATTAAATGGGACTCACATAGGCCCCAATAATATTAAAATATAGCAGAGAACTCAGAGGATACATATTAAATAAAATATTATGGAGAACCTACGAGACAATGGCAATTTTGTAAATTCTAACTGAAGAAGAGCTGACATTACACCATGGAGCTAGGAAGGTGCTAAAGTGGCACCATGGAAGAGGTAGAGTGATGATGTGGTGCCATGTTTAAAGAAGAAACTGGAAGTTGGAAGAAAATTTTGGAAACTACACAAACCATGAAATAGTTACACAGGCTTACATTAGTGAATCTTAGAAAATTTCACACATTACAAAAAAGCTATCGCTAACATTAGTATGACATAGACGCTAACTTAAACAGCATTAAATGCAATCATATCTTCACATATAATGAAAAAGTAACCATGGTAATCCAACAGTTAATATTCATTCGTAAAACATGATATGATCTAAACCATTGATATAATTTAATGGCTTAAATTTCTTCACATTTTCAAGATCAAATCATAACCTTTAATCTAATCCAAATGTTTATATTTAATCTCTTATTTCAAGGTTAAATCCTAACCATTCATTTAGTATAAAAGGCCAAGATCTTCCACCTTAAAGTTGATTAAATATTAACCATTCAATTGTAAATAAAATATATACAAAACACACACACACCTTCACGCCACACTCATACACAAAACACACACCCAAATTTGGCCAACATAAGGAGAAGAAGAAGGAGGGGAGGCTTGGCCTAAGGAAGAAGGAAGACAAGAGAAAAAACTATCAAGAAAGAATAAATACCACAGAGCCAAAGTAACATAGATAGAATTCTTTCTTCTTGGTTTTTCTTCTATTTTTCTCCAAGAATTTTTCTCTTCTCTTCTTTTCTAATTTTTGGCCATGGCAAGTAAGAAAGGAGATTTTGTTGTTTCCATGAATTCAAGCCAAGAAAAGATGGATAAATCATATATATGGCTTTATAGATTCATATGATTCAAGAAAATTCCTATTCTTGGCAATTTTTCTACAAATCAAGAAACTTTGTATTTCAAGATGCCATAGGAGAAATTGAAGAGAAAATAAATGGAGAAGTAATGGAAGAAAGCCTAAGGAAGAGGAATAGTAATATAGCTTTGATTTTTATGAAGAAATTGGCAAAAAACCATTGAATTTTAACTTGAGAAAATTGTAGAATACATATAAAATCTCTAGAAATTGATTAAGGGATTTTGTTTATCTCCCTTGAATATTTATGTGTGGCTATTTAGTGACATAAAAATGAAGTAAAATCATATGTCTTCCTTGATGCATAGGTTTGACCAACATATGTACATATACCTAGGGAATAGTTTTCTTAAATCCAACTAAATTAGGTTAATCTACATAAAAAATAAGGCCTATAGTGAAATTTTGGTGAATTATGGATCGCTATAAAAAAAGTCAAATTTTTGAAAAAAAGTGTTGACCAAGAAGTTCTTGAATTTTTACTTATGTTATTTATATGTTTTGGATATTTTTGTAGCCTAATATATTCTACATGCTATCTAGATTATGCTGATATTTATTTTGTGAATTTTGGAACCCATTTGTGATAGTTAGAAAATTATGCAAGTTATGTCAAGAATAAAATATGTGATAATATATATTCTGGATTTGCACTGTTTGCTATGTTGATATATTGTCTTATTTCTTGACATGAATAATATGATGTTTACTATCTAATTTTATAAGTATGGGTTATTTGGTAAAGGACTAGTGACGGTTGTGTTGCGAAACCTTCAAAATTAAACTAGGTTGGATTAAAATATATAGTTAGTGGTACAACCTAGGTCATCTCCCTTGGAATTAGAATCCAATGTTTACTTGAGCTTTCTAAGTGTTGGAGAACTCTAAAAATTTTCTAACTAAAGGGGGTTTTGGTTCTAATTAAACTAATTAGAGTTTAAATCGAATCAAAATTCCTAGCTACTTCTATCTAAATGCATGAACTAATGAATGAATGATGGACTTATGACTAGCCTTGGATTCGTCCCTTGGTATCCACTATTCTTCTCCTAATCCAATTATAATTAATTCTAGTTTAAGAGTCTCTAATTGTGTTCATAACAATGTATTTTGAGTTACCACACAAGAATCAAGAGATTAACAATGTAATGTTGAATTGAAACTTCAATCCTGCATTAAATCATTAATTCTTGTCATTAGGATCAATGAACACTAAATTTGATTGATTAATGGATCAATAAGCCTCTGAATTATCACCCTAAGATGTTTAATTAACCAATAAAACTCTAAGGAATCCTCAAATCAAACAATTAAATACACAATCTCACTCATGCATTTCATCGAACACTTTGATGGCATACATGGAAATTGGAGGAGAATTGAAAATTCAGCACTTAATTCAATCTAATAATCATTCAAATAATATCTTAATTAGTGTCTAACCAGCCACTAATTACAAATAACATATATTCCCAATCAAATACATCTCAACCAAGCATGTACGAGAAAAAAGAAAAGTGTAGAAAAGTAGGAAGAATCTTAGCCAAAAATCCCTTGCTAATTCCTTGGATTCAAGCTTCTTCAAGGTCCTTTTCCAAGCTAGTAACAATCTTCAATTAAGCTCTCATTGGATGGATGGATGGATGGATAGGAAAATGGGGTGGAAGATGGAAGAGGTAGCTACGACATAAAAATAGAATGGAGTGTCTCTGGATGTGGAATGACGATGGAGTGTGGTGTGTTTTTATTCGATGGAATGGCGTATTGAATAGGTTCATGGTTCTGTCTTCCAACTTCAGCCCCCTAATCACGTGCTTCATTAAATCATTTCACATGCTTTGCTCTTTTCCTTAAGTCCCTCACGTATTCTACCCTGTAATGAATCACATATTTCAGTTTATTCTTCACATATACTGCTCTGTAATTCAGACTCATGCAAATCCATGTCAAATGTTATTTAGATTGCTCCTTATAAGTTTGTTGCCTTACATGAGTTCCATGTCAGCTTCACTTTATTTTCACTACCGCCCCATATGTTCTGCATTCGAATGTGTCTCTTCTTCTTTTTCTCTTATTCCCATGGTCACGTGCTACTTCCACTGATGCTCCTTCATCATCCTTTCTCCACTTCAAAATCGTAGCTTCTTGCTCCATCCACTTCTTTAGCATTTCTCCCTAGACTCAGCTACATGTGTGATGACCCTAACTTCTTTTCATTGTAATTAAGGTTAAATACATGATTAACAACCATAATCCATGGTTACATGTCATTAAGACTAATTACATTGTGGAAATATGGGGAAATTTGAACCTTAATTTCATTAAAGTCATCAACCATAAAATTACTAATACCTACGTACATAAGGGGAAATGAACATTCATTTATGAGCCTTGATTATATTACCTATCGTTTCCAATTTACATTCATCTTCAATTAATGTTTCTAAATCACCCTTTAGGGTTACCATATGAAAATCCCTGATTTCCTAGTCACTATGAGGGTTTCAGGACTTCGCTGTGGCCAATTTCCCCTTAGCCATGGCCAATTCCCCTCGACTTCACCCCTCGCATCTTTACTAATTTCATCGTGGCAAAGAAGCCTCCTGGCACTTCCCTCGCTCACCTCTCACTATTGGCCGCAGCCAATACCTGCTTCCGCCACGGCCAATTCCTCTCTGGAATGCCTAACTTATTTTCATAAAAGTTTGCCGCGGCCGATTCCCTACTTAGCCACGGCGAATTCCCCTTTGGATGACTCCCTGTTTTACCTCTCACATTTTGCCGCAGCCAATTCCACATTAGCCGCGGTGAATTGCTCTCTGGAGCTCTCCCTGGGCAACTTCGCCACTATTGGCCGCGGCTAATAATATTTTGGCCACAGCCAAATGCCTTCTGATCTTACTACAATTAAAACCTGACCTTATACTCCCCACTCTCCCTCCAAGAACCCCCTAGGGTCACTCTATCTTACATTATGCAACTCAAATGGTGTTTATGCACCTTATTTACCCAGCTATTCTACCGTCACTAATTCAAAGCTTAAATATAAATCCCTACTCATCCAGCTACCATATGTCATCCATTTCACATATTGTTGTTAGCAGAAATTTCATAAGCTTCTAGCAATTACATTCAAGCATACATTCAATTAAAGGTTTCATACATCAATAGTTTATATTAACATCTCATGTATGAAATGATTTCAGTCCCTATGCTTGGCAATTCATGATACAATGCAGCAATGATACAAAACTAGCAATCTAGTTACAATACAACTCAATAAGGCCTCCAAACCTATGTGCTACCAAATCATTTAATGTGCTTCCATTAATTTTTCTCTTTGCCACTAAGAAGTCTGGTCCTTGAAAATGTTAGCCCACAACGGGGTGAGATATACAATCTCAGTAACAAAAGGCAACTTCCATATACATGTACAAGTTAATCAATCCAATGCAATTTCATGTCATCAATACCAGAATCATCAATTCAATTTGTAAATGAATTAGTTGAACTACCAATAACTACTGTCTTATACCAGCAACCATACACAACATGTTAATGGCCAATAACACCAAGAGAGGTCCGTCCACGGCACCTACTCCATAATGAGCACAACCAGGGCTCAGTGCTCTGGGGTCTGATCACAACTCCATGCTCGATCGAAGCACATGCACAGGTGGCAGCCGTACCATAGCTCCACCATGAACTCACAAGGTCCAATCACAATAACAATTCAAGTAGCTAACCAATCATTTGACATTTTAAAATCATACATGTGTAACAATATTATATTAACATGAACATATACATGGAATTGGAAAATAACCCCAGTTACCTCAATGAAGCCAATTACTCTTCCTCTAGCTACCATAACAATCCAAATGCACATCAAGCCCAAGCATCCTAAGGGTTAATTGCTCAAATTCCCGGTCAAGACATCAAAGCTCACGACAGTTCACTTTCCACATTTTCATTTTCGCACATACATAGACCATGCACTAAAAGTCAGTCCAAATACTGGGAATTTAGTACACACATCTCATAAAAGGAGAGAAATCACTTACCTATACATCTAAGAGGTTAATAGACTAAGTTGAGCCTTAACTACAATGAACACATCATGGGACATTGTCAAATTCGGATTTTAATCATCAAGCCTAGAATTTTCATTGTTTCACCTTCATCTCCTTGTATTTTCGTACAATAACAAAACCCATTATGAAAATCAACCCTTAGGGATATTTTTTAGCAAAATAATACACAAAATGGAAGGGAAATGCTTACCCAATCATCCCTCTAGCTTCTAACTCCGAAAATCTTACAAGGAAACACTAAAACACCAAAGTTCTGATTTGGAAAGGAGATGAAAATGCTCAAAACTAGAAACTAATTGGACCAAAATGAAGAGGAGAATGAGAGGGACATGTTTTGTATAGATTACCTTGGCCAAATCTTCCTCTAGAAGTGAGAAATGGTGGAGGAATGCAGAAAAACCCTAGCTTCCCTCTCAACCTCCGAATTTTGCTTTGCCTCTTGTGTTTTTTTTGCAGAATGGGGAGGAAGCTAAGTGTATTTAGGGTTTAGTTATGTTTGAGTTAGGTTCCAAATGGGTTGTGGGTTGACCCAATGGCTTAAATCCTCATGGGTTCAGATTTGTATACTTGTTAGGCCTTATTTCATGAGTTGGGCTACAGAAATTTGATTGGGTTAAGCTAAGTTCCAAGAGTCAATCCAATTTGGGTCTGCATAATGTATGTTGGGCCAACTATAAAGGCTCATGTAAATTAGGTCGTGGGCCTCTATTTCACTAAGTTGGATTAGGTCATTGTTAGGAGATCTCTCTTGGCCCAAATCTCATAATAAGGAGTTGGGCTTGCACCTAAAATCATTGGGCCTCCATAAATCCTTACCCATGGCTTATTCAAATTAATTTTGGGCCCAAATTAAGCTTTAATCCAATTGAAATCTTAAACCCATATTAATAACTTATTTCTCTATAAATTTCCATTCATATTGCTTACCTAATCATTCCATAATAATTATTTTTAATTAGTCCAAATACATTATTAACACCTTAATTAATTTTGGGGTGTTACAACATGCTTTGTGTTTCCACGTTAGCTACTGTGTGTGTAAGAGTTCACATTGAAAGTCTTGTATTCCATCCTCTCAACACTCTATTCTGATCCACGTTCTCAACACGCGAGCTACTCATGCATGACATAGTGTTTCTTCTTATCTTCATGTAATTCTATGTGCCTTCTTCCTCTTTTCCAACTCATGGCCTTTGTGGGTGTTAATGTTGGAGACGTGGTGGAAGTTATGCCTATGAAAGGAGTTAACATGGAGATGCTACCTTCTTAAGTGTAAACCCATAGCTGTGAGAGAGCTTCCTCGTGTTCATGTCCCTGGACTCACCTAGCTGAGAGCTATCTTCATTAATTCATTCCTCCTCTTTATCTCCCAGACCTTCAAATCTTAGCACGTTCTGCCCGTGGATATAGTGAGCCATGCATGTGTGTATTAATGTGGTGGAGCTGAACATGTAAGTGGCTACTACAATCTTGGACCTAATGACTCGTGCTTTAAGTGTGAATGGCTTAAATTTCCTCTGCTTATCCTCATGCTCTGTACCCCACAGTCTATTCTCAGCTCCCACGACTCTCCATGCTTCTTTCTCCAGCTCCAGCTCATAGGTTCTACACATAACATAAAATAAGAGTTTGTGAACGAAGCCATATGTTTCATGCATGCGTGTGTAATAGATAGCTACGTGGATGGACGTGGGCTGTTTGTGTGAGTGACCCAGGTGAATGATGGGCTTGTGTGTGTGACCAATCATCTTGCCACGTGCATTAGCATTCCTGATGCATGAAATGAAGCATCATCCAACCCATGTGCCTTGATTCATGTATGTCTCATGTATGTTAGTGGGACCCATGCTTCATCCCCCATTTTTTAATTTTTATTTTTCAAAAATGAATTAAGAAAATCTACACAAGAAAATAAAACAAAACAAAACAAAACAAAATATTAAGTAGGAAAAATTCACAAAAATTATTTAAAAAGAATTTATGCATTAAAATTTAATAATCTTGTAAATAAATTCCTAGAGTGCAAAAGTGGCTATTAAAATAAATTTCATCTAATTAAACCTCTAAAGCCATATTCGATCATTAAAATACCTAAGTTAGGAGAATTAAAATATATAAAAATAGCCTTCATTAACTAGCCATTATATATATAACATAGTGGAGTAGCCTTATTCAGGGGATGAGCCTTGTATGTGCCAAAGTTGGCCACTGGGTAGCTGCAGTTGTATTAAATGTCCAATTTTAAATATACTTAAAAATATCTAAACCACTCATTTTTAGACTCCAGTACGTTGTTACGCTATCAGGATTATTTATTTATGCACAGATTTGCCCAAGGCAATTCTTTTCCAAATATACCTATGATATCTTGATCAAATGATGGCTTGGATGACATATTATTATGATATTTTTATATGACTTTCCTTGGGTACCCATTGGAAGACGCCTCAATAAAGGAAGCAGGGGTAGGCCTATTATGTCATGGTAGTACAAGATGAGCTAAGCTTAAGCCTACCAAAGCTTGTGTAACATGATCTGGGTATTGAGCCTAGCAATCTCCAAGGCCTAATCGTCAAGAGGGAATAAATATTATTTGTTATATTCTCTGTATTTTATACATATGGAAATCCTATGAATATCTTGCAACTGCTAAATATTAACTTTGTTAAGAAAATTTCTGTATTTTATTCATGTTCTATTTTTTATACATAATATGTATGTAGACTTTATTATTTCATATTCATGTTGCATATTACTAAAAAGTATATCTCTTTGTTCATATTATATGGTAAATTAATTTTCATTATAAGCTTTCCATTCATATTACTTACTGTCTATTAAAATTATTACTTAACTTTTCTTCGTGGATATTATGTCATATTAATCATGTGTGATAACCCTACCTTCTAAACATGGTAATTATAGTTAAATATGCAATTAATAATTAATGATCAAGGTTTGGAGGTATTACAGTTTATTACATTATGAAAATATAGGGAAATTCGAATCTCGATACTAAGGTCATCACTAAACAACCACAAATAAAACAAAAATACATAAGAGAAATCATACTACCATGAGGGGTTTATGATTCATTCATTCATCAGTTTCAAGACACGAAAACCTCCCACAAGTATCCCTATATCATTTTCTAGCATTACCATTGAAGAAACTAGGGTTTCTAGGCTAAAGGTAGGGGTTTAGGGTCTTACGCCATGACCCAAACCATTCGCGCCATGGCTAAGTTAGGTACTGGAATCGTTGGACAATTTTTCACAAATTTTACTGCGGTGAGTTGGACCATAGCCACGACCAGCCTACATGGCACTGCGGAGTAAATGCCTCCTGGAGCTACTGTTCCAAATTGCAAGATCCTTACCTCGGCGGAACATCCTTGCGCCGTGGTGAGATTCACTACTGTACACTCCTAACTTTGTTCCCTCGACTAGCGCCGCAGCAGTACATGTTACGCTGCGGCGAGGTTTCATTCTGTTACCCTCTTGGGCAATTTTTTTCACTCTGCACTACAGCGAGATTCCTCAAGCTATGGCGTTCCTTGCCACTGTTACACTCCAGGAGAATTTTTATTTGCTTGCGCCATGGAGGGATTACTTATGCTACAGTGCCCCTCACTTCTGTCACTCATTTGGCCGCGGCGAAGCCTTCTTAGCTGCGACGTGACTCCCTCCTGTAACTACATCTCCCAAATTTCATCCCCTACACTCCAATTCTCATCTTAAGACTACCCTAGGACCACTCCCGCTCATTTTATATGACTCTAATGGTGTTTATTTGCCCTATACACCCAACTATTTTACCATTACCAATTCAAAATTTAGATGTAAGTTTCCACTCCTCCAACTATCTTATACAGGCAAATCCATAAAGTAATAGCAACAAAAACTCATGCACTATTGGAAATTAAAATTCGATATACATTCCGTCAGAGGTTTTATACATCAATGGTTCATATTACATCTAATACATCACATAATTATATTTCCAACAGTATACCATACCATAAATTCAACAAAATACATACATCAAGTGTTATGGGTTCATACATCCGATATCAAGCTAAAATGAGGTCTAACTCCTCAATGAATACATCCAAAGTAATCAAAATATAAGAGCTTACACTTGGCAACATGAATACATGATGATGCTATACAATAAGGAATACAAAATTTTGTATCTATACTAAATAAGTCAGCCTATGTGCAGCCTTCTCCCTACATGATGAAGCTCGTGGATTTTCATCCACTTGCTTCCCCTTATCCTTACCCGAAGAACCTTCACCTAAAATATTAATCCCATAAAATGGGGTGAGATGCAAATCTCAGTAACCAAGGCAATTCCATCATATAATCCAGTTTAATTAGCATACATGCATAATTTCACATGAGCATCAGAAGAATGCCAGTCATATCAGTAATGAAACAATTAGGCTATCATGATCACTATCCCATACTAGCAATCATATTTTCATATGTTAAAGGCCAATAACACCGGGAGAGGCCAGTCCATGGCACCTACTCCCCATTGAGCACAACTAGGGCTCAGTGCATATGGGGTTTAATCATAACCCGGTGCCCGATCGAAGCACATGCACAGGTGACAGTCGCACCACAGCTCCACCATTGACTCACAAGGTCCAATCACAATACAATAGATAGCCAAGTAATTCATTCAACATTTCAAATCATTCATATATAGTAAATATGAAATTAAACAGATATATGCATAGAATTAATGTAAACCTAGTTATCTCACTTGTAGATAATTGCAACAGCCACCAATGGTACAAAAATCTCCCTAAAATCATAGCATCAGAAAATTACTACTTTAATTCATCATTAACAGTTGCAACAAGTATCCAAAGAATTTAAAATGCTAATGACTACCTAGGGAACACTTACCCAGCCACTACAAATCCTAAATTCGGATTGAAGTGTCCTCTACCAGAAACCTCAATATTTCACTTAAAATCTTAAGCAAATTCGTACAAAATTAATACTCATATTATAAATCAGCTATGGGGGTCTCAAACTAGCAAGGAAAGTATCAAAATGAAGGTTTTATACTCACCTAATGTCAGCCCTAACCTCAACCTACGAATTTCACTAAGAAAATCCTAAATAACCACATTTCAAATTTTGGGTATAGTAAAAATACTCCAAATGAAAAGTTAATCGGACCAAAATGAAGAGAAAGATGAAAGGATTAAGTTATATAATTATTACCTTAGCTAAATCTTACTCTAGAAGTAAGAAAATGTGAAAATATGCCAAGAACCCTAGAGCCTCCTTTGGACCTCCGAATTTTGAGATTGGTGTTTGTGTTTCAGCAAATGGGGAAGAGGCTAAAGTATTAGGGTTTTAGTTAGGTCAAATATGGGTCAAGGGTTGCTCCAAGGTCCAACTCCATTTGGGCTTCAGATTTTAGCTTTATTGGGCCAGCTCTTATGCATTAGGCTGTTGAAATTCTATTAGGCTAGACTTAGTTTTAAGAACTCCATTGTTTGGGTCTACACAAGGTTCATTGGGCCATTCCTAAGAGCTTGTGCAAGTTGGGCCTTGGGTCTCTAACCCATTAAATCGAATTGGGCATTAGATGCTAATTTATCGAGTGACCCTAGAACTCCAAGAGGAATGGATCTAGTTCTCACTTCGAGGATGGGCCTTCATCATCCACAACATACTAATCTTATCATGTGATGATGTTGTTCATACTGTACTAGTGTACTTTACAGCCCCAGGGGAGCTTGAATCCCACTCATTCCCAATGGGTGGATTTGACCCTCCTGCTCCTCCATTTACATGAATAGTAGCTCAGTCGCTGATACTAACCTTTTTGTGAACATAGGGGACTGACTTTTTGGTCTTTTTTGTTATCTGGAGATTTTATTTTTGGATAGTTATAGGAGAAATCCCTTTAATGTAATATGATCTGTATGATCCCACTCTCTTATAATCGAACTTTTAAACTAGTTTGTATTAATTACAATCTATTTCTGATTATTTTTGTATTCTATTGTGCTATAGATTGGATTTCATTGTGATAGAATAATTAAAATAGAAGAAGGTAATTAAACGCAAATTAAGAATTTCTCGTAAAAAAATTGTTAAAAATGGATATTTAGAAAAGACATTACATAGAACCTTATTGATCTTAAGATATGATCTATTATCTGAGAATATAATCATGTGGTACCTTAATTGTTGACTTAGACTAGTAATGCATAGATCCCATATTGGAATTCATATTTAGATGATAATATTAGTAGTTATGAATCCTTCTTACTATCATTGATATATAAATTGCTTATGTATGATAATAGATCAGTAGGAATTAACACTTAAGATTTGATTTGGCAATGAAAGACATGATGATTATATTAGGTAGATAAATGCCATTAAAGCCCTATAAATTAAAGTAGAGTGTCCCTAGAGTGTTACCAGAGGCAGAGCTGGAATGTATAAGACAAAATTTAGGAGGTATAGATGTAGAAAAGGGTCACATTGTAGCCAAGATTAGCTAAGTCATGACCAAGAGTCAGTCAAAAGCAAGGAGCGTCGCGGTGTGGTATGTCTCGGCATAGCGCAAGACGAAAATTTTACCCAGGGAGGGTAATAGAATACAACTTCGCCGGAGCATAGGTACTTCTATTGCGGTGTAGTTTGAATAATTAGGTTGAGAGTTCTATGAGGCGTACCCACCGCGACGCCACATAGGCTCACTGCAGCTTTGTGAATAGTAGGTCCCAAGACCACCTTCGTTGCGATGTGAAATGCCAAAGTCATGGCGCAAGGTTCAAATTATTGATTTTGAACTCCAATAGTCACTTATGCCACGCCACGGATATACCAAATCATGGTAGGAGTCTCCAAACTTGGTTTTTAAGTTCCAGTAACCAACTTAGCCACGGTGGGGAAAGTCTAAGTATGGCGAAAGTTCCCAAACTCTTATTTTTTACTTAGAAACCTTGAATTTCACTATGTTAAGGTTATGTAATGACTTGGGAATATTATAAAAGGATTTTTTGAATTAGAAATCAATAGTAACATGTATCAAAGATTCTTAATTGATAACTAGAATTACTTGTAGACTAAATAGTTGCGATAGTTTGGCTAATAACCCTAATAATATCAAGGTTCAATTTCTTTCACTTTTTTCCAATATAATTAATTATAATGACTTTAGACCTTGATTTATAATCATTAATTATGCAATTAAGCCTAATCACGATAATTAAGAATTAAGATTGTTACATTTGATATCAGAGCAATGATTCAAAAAATTATGCTAGATTTAGAACCTTGTGGCTAGTAAACTTGGCAATCATTATGCATGTATGTTAGGAATAGGAACATTATGATCTAGCAATAACTCTTATACTTATATATACCTATTATGAGTAGAGTTATGTTTGGATTGCCTTTAGACTGTAGCTTCATGGGGGATGCTTTTGGTTGTGCTTGTGGATTGCAGTGTGAGATGGCTGCACGCAGAGAAACTATCGAGATGCTAAGAGAAGTGCAAGAGGCCATGATGGCAAGGGCCAATCAAATAAGGGAACAAGTTGAGGCCCAAGAAGTTATAGTTAGGGCAATGACAGACTGGTTTTAAGAGCAAGTCGAAGCCTATGTAGCCACTGTTCAAATGTTGCAACAGTTACATGAGACGATGAAGAAGCAAAATCAAGAGGTGCCGATGGAGAACCATGTTAGTGTTATTCAGAACCTTGTTGTAAGACACCAAAGGGAGAATGATGACCTCTCTATTGTGTTATCCAAGTTTGCAAAGGTTGATCCTCTATCGTTCATCAGGGAATTGGACACTGAGAAGGCTGAGAGGTGGCTAATGCAACTAGAGAAAATTTTTGAAGTTGTGATATGCACCACAAAACAAAAGGAAAATTTGACCATCTATAAGCTAGAAAGCAAGGCTAAACATTAATGGTGGAGTGCCTCCAGATTGTTGATTTCAAGGAGGATACCCTTGACTTAGGAAAGTTTCTAAACTATCTTTAAAGGCAAGTATTTACCACCTTCAGTGAGGGCTAATAAGGAAGTTAAGTTTAGCTTCCTTGAATAAGGGAGTATGGATCAATATATAGCCAAATTCATCTAATTTTCTCGTTTCTCCTCCTACCTCAGACAGTTTGATGATGAGCCATGAAAGGCCGATAAGTTTGAAAGAGGCCTGAAACTAGAGTTGAAGGATAAGATTATGTCCCTATAAATCCATAATTTTGAGGAATTGGTAAAGAAGTGTAGAGTGACAGAAAAAGCTTTGATTGAGAGTAAGGCCAAAAGGAAGAAGACCATGGAGGGTAAGCATGACTGGGGCATGGAGCCCTTTAGGGGTAGAGTAAGAATGGAGCTAGTAGTGGTAGTGGCTCTTGGAGTAAGAGACCACTCCTAAGAAATGTTCCTTAGAAAAGGAGTATGGGACCCTTAAAGAGGATAGCTAGTGTCCCATTAGTTTGTGGTAAATGTGGAAAGAACCATGGTAATAGACCATGCTCGATATGTTATAATTATGGGAAGCCTAGACACTATGCATGAACTTGCATAGTGTCAAGAGAGTCAGCCTCATCTGTTAAACCACTTACATGAGAAAGGGTGTTTGCACTTACGTAGTAAGAGGCTAGTAGATCCCCTAGTCTAATCCGAGGTACTTTACTTGTCCATAATCATGTTGTATATGCATTGTTTAATTCGAGTGTGACCCACTCATTCATCTTATATGACTATGTTAAGCGTTTAGGTCTTAAAATTAGTCTGTTGCCATTTGAACTATAATATCTAGTTTTCATTAAACAATGGAAACAAGTATGTTTTCAAAGTAAATCCCTTAAAATGAGTTAGTTAAGGTCCCAAAAAAATTAAGTAGCATTCTAGACATCTAAAAATAAGAATCTCAAGCTCAGACGAAAAGAAAAACGAAGTTAAAATAAAGAAATGAAATGTAACGAAAGGTTGACGAAATATAATGACATTTTCATAATTTTGAAAAAATTTTGGAATTCTCACAAGAGGGTTTTTTAAATGAAAGTAAGTTTTCTAGGGTTTTCAGAGGCCCTGAAAACTATGGGAAGCCCCAGGACAGTTAAAACCCCTCTGGTGGACGTTTTTTAATGACAGTGGACCTGAACTTTAACGAATCTATTTAGAAAGGTTTTAGTTCTGAGTTGAGTGATTCCAAAGGCATTTTACTAAATTGGGAACCTAAATTTTATAATGGAAAAGACTATTCTAAAAAAGAGCTAAAATGAACCGAAAATAAAAATGCCAAAACAAATGGGCAAAATTGGAATTTTTGAAAAATCTTTCTTAAACCCACCTATATATATAGGGTGCCCCACCTCCTCACTCATTTAGCTCATTTAGTTTCTACTCTAAATTAGAGGGAAAACCCTAAGAGTGAGGCATACCAAGAGGAGGAGAAAGGAAGGAGAAATACAAGGTAGAAAGGTATAGATTTCTTAGTTTTTTTCATGTTTTCTCTTTAGCAAACCTCTTCTCCTCTATTTCCCCTTCTTTATTATAGTTTTATTGAAGTTATTGGGTCTATTTTAAGGGAAGAACAAAGGGTAAAATTCAGATTTGAAGAGAAGAGGCCAAAGAAAGGAAGAATCAAGCAAGAAAACAAGGAAAAACAAAGTAAAATTTCCATCCCATGGTAGCTACTTCTTCTCCCCTTTCTTCCTTGGTTCGACTTACATATGGCTAACCCTAGAGAGAAGAATTTCTAGCTAAACCAATGATGAATCTTAGGAATTTAAGGGAAGAGAATAAGAATATGCAAAGAAAACAACAAAGAACCATGGAAAATTAAGATAGCAAAGTTAGGGTTTCTAGTATTCCTTGTAAAATCTGAATTGATACCATGATTCCTAGGCCTAAATAAATGTTTAAATAAGTTCCTAAGATCCCTAGAAGCCTCCCCATATGCATTTTTCATTAAGAAAACAAAGAAAACTCCATAGAGGCAAAAAAAGTGTATAGTTTTGGCTTAGAAGGGTTAAGGTACCTAAGGATAGTTTAAATTTGTTCCAAGCCCATTTTTGAGTCATATATGATGAGTGAAGATGAGAGAAAACCTTAAGAAAAATTTAGAAGGCCTAAAGAATGAATTGGTGTCATAGATTCCATAATATGACCTAAGGAAGCAATATGTAGTTAGGCTCTTTATTTTAACTATGTGATGACTCCAAAAGGCTTAAAAGGAGTTAAGAATCATATATGAAAGGAAAGAATAGAGTCTATAATTTATTTGTTGGGTGTTGCTTCATTAGGTGTATTTTTGGAACCATAAAGGAGTTATTAGACTAAGTTAGTGTTTAAGGAAGATATATAGCTTTAGAAATGATTCCATGAACTTAATTGGCTTCCATATATTGTGTTTAGGCCAAGAGAAACCAATCCTACACCCTTGTATGTGTGAGGCCGAGGAAGAGAGAGCATTTTCAAGAGGAAAAGTGTGTGGTTGCAACAAAAGTAGCTCACTTCCCTTTCTCTCATGCATGAATGTATGCTTGATTTGTCTTTGAATGTGTGCATGTGTGTTTTAAGTTATAAAAAGTATTTTAGTATGAGCTTTTATTCTATGGTACCATGATAATGCATTATGTTTTCTAATGATGTTTAACATGTTTGCTTGGGTTTGCTTGAGTGTGGAGAAGCCAAAAACCCTTAGCCATGGTGAGGATAAGCCAAGAACCTTTAGAAATGGTTGAAACAAAGCAAAGTGTCTCCCAAAAGTGAGGTTAAGTCAAAACCTCCTTGAGAAAATGGGTGAGACAAGTCCAAAATCCATAAGTGAATGGGTGAGGCCAATCCACTTACTTGGCAAGCCTATATGTGTTATGTATGACTTGTTTAAGTGCTAAGAATGTTTCTTGAATGCTCACACATTTTAATATGCTCATGCATGCATTTTTAGGACTTGCATTGCATTCTTTATGTATGATTGAAAGGAGAGATGAGTTATTAGGATCTTTGAATCCTAACATGCTAGGTGGACCAAGTGAGCAAGATAATAGGAGCCATCAAGTTAGAAGATGAGAGCATAACAACCATTTACCTAGTTTTGTTTTTTTTATGGCCATACGAATGGTAATTGTTGTAATCCCTTATTGTATATGTCCTATGACCTCATAAACATATGTAATTATATAAATGTATCATGTACAAATGAGATTTAATATTATGTGTATGGTATAGTGCATTTTGGACATTGAGGAAAAAGACTAGCCTAGTGTGTTCCTATATATGGCATGGGGTGAGAGAGTGAGTTTTCAAATTCTGGGTTTATGCACCTTTGAGACAAGCTTAGAAAACTATTTTGGTGCATTCCCACTTGCTCAAGTGGTCATGGTTGCCTTGGAGCTTAAATTGGACCATTTGGGCCCTTTGTAAGATACAAAATGAGCTAATTTGCAACCCAATATCAAGATCTGACCAAATGAACAAATTTGCCCATGAAATTTGGCACAAATATAGATCTTATCTAGAGCTTTTTGGGAAGCTAAATACTAGATTATTTAGAGCTCTGTGGAATTAATTATGAATTTCTAAAGTTGGCATTTTTCTGCTAAACCGATATAGATACTATTCATATGGTCAAAAACTTGGACTATGTCATTAGAGGGTCAAATGATGTCCAATACTTATGAAATTTTACAGGCATAAACTAGACATGATAAGCTTTCCATGGCCATTAAGATCACCCCAATTGGACCTTTGAACAAAGAGATATGAATTTTTGAAGTTGGAGGACAATACAATAATGATAGTCAACCTCTAGTACTATTCCATCAATTTCTAGTGGCTAGCAAACCCTGTTGAGGTTTGAAAATATTTTTGGCATGAAGTAGATATCTGTAGCTTTCTAGAATGGTAATGAATATATGATTTTGATTTTTTTTTTAAATTAGTTATAATTTTTCAAAATTCATGACAGTAAATTGAAATTTCTTGTCAAGGCTGCACTCTTGAATTACATGTACTCCATCCACTTGCATGAGTTCTAGGCCACTTTCTTAAATGGTTTTGAGTTATATTGGTGTAATTAAATATGAAAATGAGTTGAATGAGTTCATATGGTCCATGGGACATCGAATGAAAAATCTATCCACTATGCAACGTAAATTTATTCAATATTTTTAATGTCATTTTGCTTGCTTCCTTGTGAAATGGATGGCATGAGACCTCGAGATAGGATAAAGTAAGCTAGAAATTCATGGTGTTACATGAACTATCTGTATCTACCCTTATAAGATATTCTATGATTACATTTGATGTGTACTTCAATTGCATTGTACAATTAAATAGCCATTGTACCACTCTTGACCTGATTTGTATCCCTTTGTGCAATTTTGATGTAATCATTAGTATGGACTGGTTGTTAGCTAATAATGTGATACTTGATTGTAACTATAAGACTATTTCTTTACCTACCAATATACCTAAGACTTGTCCTGTGACTGAGCTTGCTTGTGTGTCAGCCACCCAAGTTGAAAGATACCTTAGGCATGGTTGCCAAGAGTTTTTAGTATTTTTTTCATTGCATGTTGAGGTTGATAATGGGTTGGAGGATATACCTATGATTAAGGAGTTCCTTAAGATTTTTTCTAAGGAGTTTAGTGAACTACCTTTAGAGAGAGAGTTAGAATTCTTCATTGATTTAGTACTCGGTACAGGTCTAATTTCTAAGGCTCCATATAGAATGGTGCCTGCAGAGTTGGTTGAGTTGAAGAGTTAATTAGAGGAGTTACTTAAGAAAGGGTTCATTAGGTCAAGTGTGTCTCCATAGAGAGCACTGGTGTTATTTGTTAAGAAGAAGGATGGTAGCCTTAGGCCTTGCATTGACTATAGGCAATTGAACCAAGTGACCATTAAGAACAAATACCTTTTGCCTAGAATTGATGACTTGCTTGACCAATTAGCTAGAGCGTCAGTCTTTTCAAAGATTAATCTTAGATCTAGATACCACCAACTTAGAGTCAAGGCTAAGGATGTACCTAACACAGCCTTTAAGACTCAATACGGGCATTATGAGTGTAATATCTGATTCTCTAAAATGAGAGAAAATGCGAGAAACGTAACGTACAGTTTTTCTATAAACACATGAAATTCATGAGATACAAAAGGAAGTCTCCTAGAGTAATTTGAGGTCCAATAAAATTAGAATAATATTCTAGGCCTTAAATAATAGTGATTCAAGGTTAAAGGTGCCTTGAAACATTAACCAGACTAACCAAATAGATTTTTACGAAAAGGTAACGAAATGTAATGGCATTTTCATAATTTTGGGTAAATTTTAGAATTCTCACAGAAGGGCTTTTTAAATAAAAATTTTGAGTTCTCCAAGATTTTCAGAGGCTCTGAAAACTATAGGAAGCCTCAAGATAGTTAAAACCCCTCCGATGAATATTTTCCAATGTCAATTGACCTAAACTTTGACGGATTCATTTGGGAAGGTTTTAGCTCTAATTTGAGTGATTCTAAAGGCATTTTAGTAAATTGGGAATCTAAATTTCATAATGAAAAAGACGATTCTCAAAGAGGGAGTTAAAATGAATTAAAAATGAAAATACCAAGAACAAAGGGCAAAATTAGAATTTTTAAGAAAGTGGAAGCTTCTTGAACACTCTTTAAGTTTCATGTTTCTTCTCTTCATTATTTGCATGACTTGTTCTACCCAATAATCAGAGAAATAATAGCTCTCTTAGACACACTAAGGAAGAGAACAAAGAAGGAGAAAAAGTAAGAAAAAGGTCAAAATTTTCATGGATTTTCACGCTCTTTCTTCTTCCAAACTTGTTTCTTTCCTCTCAAGCTTCCTTTTCATGGTATTAATAACATTTTGGTGCTGTTTTGAGGGCAAAATAGGTAGAGGAATTTTGTGTTTGAGGAAAGGAAGCCAACTAAGTGAAGAACAAGCAAGGAAAAAGTAAGGAAATAAGGTAAAATCTTACTTTTATGGTAGCTTCTTCCTCCCCCTCTCTCTTGTAGGTTCGACCACCTTAGGGAAGTCCAAAAGGGCTTGGATTTTGGGTAGAACTGACGGTTGTGTCATGCAATCTCAAAATAAACTAGGTTGAGAAAACATATAGCTAATGGCACAACCTAGGTCATCTCCCATTGAAATGAAATTTAATGTTCAATTGGATTTTCTAAGTGTAAAAGGACTCTAAAAATTATCTAACTAAAGGGGGTTTTGATATAATTAAACTAAGTAAAATGAAATTGAATTAAAACTCCTAATTGCTACCTAATTGCATGAATTAAAGGCAAATAATGGACTTGTGACTAGCTTTGGATTTGTCCCTTGGTATCCACTATCATTATCCTAATCCAATTGTCATTGATTCTGGTATAAGAGTCCCTAATTGTGTTCATTGGCAAAGGATCTTGAATTACCACTTAAAATTCAAGAAGCTAGCAATTTAATGTTAATTAAGACCTTAACTCCCATTAAACTACTAATTCTTGTAATTAAGATCTTTGAACATTTAGATGAGTGATTAATCAATCAATTAGCCTCTGAATTTTCACCTTAGGATGTTTAATTAACTAATTAAACTCCAAGAAATCCTCAAATTAGACATTCAAGCACTCAATCGCTCATATGCATTTCATCAAACACCTTGATTGCATACATAGATAATTGTAGGAAATTGAAAATCTAGCATTTAATTCATGTAATTAATTATTCAATACTCTCTTCATCAATGTCTAACTAGCCATCAATTATAAACTACATTAATTTCAGACAATTACAAACTTAACCAAGCAAATAAAATAACAAAAATTAATGTAGAGAGAGAGGAAATAAAATAGAAAATTCTAGCCAAAATCTCTTGATTATCCCATAGATTCAAGCTCTTCCAAAGACCTCATCCTAGCTAGCCATAAGATAGAGCATTAATGTTTCATTTGAGGTGGAAGGATGGGAGAATGGAATGGAAGAATGCTATAGCGTGGAGGGAAAAATGGAGCGTGGAATGTTGATGAAAATGACGATGGATGGAATGTGATTATTCGATGACGTGTAGCTACTCGTTCATAGCATTCTACAAGAGCTAATTCCCCCTTCCTTTCACATGCTTCTCACATGGATTTTTAATGATCCCTTATGCGCAGCCTTTTCTTGAATTCTCAGCCAAAAACACGTGAAGATGTATGGGCCCCAAAGTAAATATAATAATCTCTTTCATGTGAGCTGCCTTCTTTTCACATGTCTGGGTGGTGGAATGACGATGGAATATGATGAAAATCGAATGAGATGGCATAATGGATTAATGGTTCCACCTCTCAGTATAACACTATAAATTCTAGCTCATTTCATGACACTCATGTGCTTCACATCATTAAATTCCATGAGGGAAGTAGAAAAGCCTATTAAAATAATGCATCTAATTGTGCTGCGTTGTGTATAAAAATTTCATTTGGTATCACGTGGACCATGTGGGCTCATACTATACATTCTCATATTTAATTATATTAATACAACTCTTTTGCATCATAAAATCAGGCCCACAATTCATGGAAATCAAAGAAGAGTTCAAAATAATCAAGTGTAATTTCGGCCAAAATTGGCCCTATTTCTGATAAAACTTTGAAAAATCGTAACTAATTCTAAAAAAATCAAAATCACACATTCTTAGCCATTCTAGAAAGATACGGATGTTTACTTCACATAAAAAATATACCTAGACCACAATATCTATCAGAGAGGGTGTTTGACATCCAAAAAGGTTTAGAGGTCAAATTGCCTCCTGATACTGTCACAGATTCTGCAGCAAACTTTGAAAATGTTCAATTAATTTCACAAAACTCCAATCCATTCAAATGATACTAATCTAAAAATCGATGGATGTTAGCTAGAGGGAAAAAATAACTCTAGACCAGCTCGGGTAGCCCAGACCTCTGAATTCAATGGAATAGTAACAGAGGTCAGCTAAAATCCTTGATACTAGATAGAATGTTCAAACATTCATATCTCCCTCTTTAGACTTCCAAATGAGGTGCTTCTAGTTGAAACAAGTCACTATGAATGTCTAGTTTCTATGCAAAAAATTTTGTGGCAATTAGACATCATTTGGGCCCTGTGTGACAGATTTTATTTTCAGACCAAATGAATAGTGCAGCAGACCAAGATCAGAAAAATTGCCAACTTTGAAAATTCATCAAATATTCTGTAGACCTCCTTAAAAAGCTCTCAACAAACTCTAAATTTTTGCCAAATCTTAGATCAAGAAGAGCTCAATTAGACAAAAAGTGATATAGGGTTCCATTATGGTCATTTTTAGCTCCATATGGGATACCAAAGTGACCAAATGATTTTCCTTTGGTCTTGGCACCTTTTGGGTAAGTCTAAAAGCACATTTAAGACTTGTGTGAGCTGCCCAAATGGTCCCAAACCTCATGCATCTCATTTTGGTCATTTCGTCCATACTTATACACATTTACATCAAACTTCCAAATTACATATCTTGGCATTACATTCCTAAATTCTATTCTAAAGTTCATACATCATATCCATACATTCATACATCACATAATATCATAATTACACATTTCTAAGGGGTCACAGACCATATACATCAAAGGATTACATCATGATACAATTATGGCCTTAAAGTGACAAAACTTAAGCATTTGCTTGTCAATATCCTTTCTTCAATGTTGTTGGCTCCCATTACTATATCTACTTGGTCCACCTAGCATATTAGATCATTAGAGAAGAAGAAGTGAGATTCAAAGAATCTTAATAGCTCATCTCCCATTCAATCATACATAATATATACAAAGCAAGCCTTAAAAATGCATGCATGGAAATCATGGAAGTCATGAGCATTTAAGAAGCAAGCTTGGTATGTGAATTAATTATACAAGACATTCAAGAGCTCATTAAGTAAATAAATTGGCCTCGCACTTTTTCTCATGGATTTTAAACTTTCCTCACCTATTCTTTAAGAGATTCTTGGACTCGACCATACTCTTGGAAGCCCACTTTTCTTTTGGGAGACCTTTTGCTTTGTTTCAACTAATCTGAAGGGTTATTGGCTCATCCTTACCATAGTTAAGAGTTCTTGGTCTCTCCATACTCAAACAAACATTATACATTCATTTGAAAACATAATATGTTATCATGAAATCATGACATATAAATCATGCTAGCATACTTTTCATGGCTTGAAAATACGCATACACACATTCTAAGATAAGTTAAACATATATCTATACATGAGAGAAAGTGGAGAGAGCTACCTTGGATACAATTACACGCTTTTCCCTCGAAGGCAAGCTCCCATTTTTGGCCACACACACACAAAAGTGTGGGGATGATTTCTCTTGGCCTAAACACAATTTATGGAAGCCAATTAGGTTCATGAAACAAATTTTAAGGCCACATAACTTGCTTAGACACTAGGTTACTTTATAAACCCCATTATGGTCCATAGATGCACCTAATAAAGCAACATCCCTTAAAAATTTCTAGGTTCTATTCTTTCCTTTCAAATAAGATTCTTGACTCCTTTTAAGCCTCTTGGAGTCATCATATAATTAAAACAAAGAGCCTAATATTATGTTGCTTCTTTAGGTCATAATATGGAACTTAAAACAC
The DNA here is from genome assembly GCA_026724425.1 of Erythrophleum ivorense. NCBI lineage: Eukaryota > Viridiplantae > Streptophyta > Magnoliopsida > Fabales > Fabaceae > Erythrophleum > Erythrophleum ivorense. The sequence goes on from JAIUCV010000008.1 coordinate 30,321,259, forward strand.
CAAATCACTTTCTATGAGTTCTAAATTTTTTCCAAGGCCTTCCCTCATTTTCATTCATCATACATGACTCAAGAATGGCCTTAGAAAAATTTAAAACTCTTCCTAGCTATCCTAACCTTGCTTAGCCAAGACTATGCCCTTTTTTGGCCTCCTTGTAATTCTCTTCATTTTCTTGAAGGAGGAAGCATGTGGGGAGCATCTTAGGGATCTTAGGAGTTCATTTAAACTTTTAATTAGGCCTAGTAATTATCATATGAAATCATATTTTAGAAGGTGTACACAAAACCTTAGAATTTGCATCTTGAAATCTAATGGTTTTTTGATAATTCCCTCTGCATATTCTTAATCTCCACACCTTTTTTTTCCTTAGAATCATGCTTGGTTTTGCCTAAAAATCATCTCCTCTTAGGGTTTTCTCAAATGGGATGAAATGGTGGAGAAGGGAACTAAAGATGACAACCATAGGAAGAGAAATTACCATATTTTCTTGCTTTTTCTCACTTGAATCTTGTGTTCTTTGAGCTCCTCTCTTCAAATCCAAATTTTCCCCTCAATTTCTCCCTTCAAACAGATTTTTAAACTTTATTTTAATCAAAGGAAACAAAGGGGGATGAAGGAGAAGAGGTTTGGAAGAGAAAGAGCATGAAAAATCATGAAAATCCATACCTTTCTATCTTGAATTTCTCCTCCTCTTTGCCTCCCTCTTGTGCACCACTCTCCCTAGGGTTTTCCCCTAGTTTTGGGCAGAAGTTGGTCATGCATAATGAAGGGAGAAGAATGGTACATCATATATATAGGTGGGAGAAAGTTACACTTTTTAAAAATTCTAATTTTGCCCTTCATTTTTAGCATTTTCGTTTTCACTTTGTTTTAGCTCCTTTTTTAGAACCATCTTTTTCATTATAAAATTTAGGATTCTAATTTAGTAAAATACCTTTGGAATCACTCAAATCAGAGCTAAAACCTTCCCGAACGAATCCGTCAAAGTTTGAGCACACCGACATTAGAAAATGTCCACCGGAGGGGATTTAACTGTCTCGGGGCTTTCCATAGTTTTCAAGGCCTCTGAGAACCCTGGAGAAATAAAAAATTTTATTTGAAAAGCCCTCCTATGTGAATTCTAAAATTTTCTCAAAATTATGAAAATGTCATTATATTTCGTAAGCTTTTCGTAAAAAATTATTTCTTCATTCTAGCTCTATTTTTCTTTTTGTCTGAGCCTGGAATTCTCATTTTTAGGAGTCTAGAATGCTTCTTAAATTTTTTGAGACCTTAACTATATCATCTCAAGGACTTCCTTTTGTATCTAGTGAGTTTTGTTCGTTTACAGAGAAATCATACGTTACGTTTCTCACATTTTCTCTCATTTTCAGAAAACTGGATGTTACACCCAGCTTTCCACATTCTCCCTCACATCCTTTAGTAATACAAGTCAGCCCACAACTCTTTTTTCATCCATTTCTCGCGTTCTTTTTTAGCTCTTTTATCTTTTGTGTTTTTTTCTTTTTTTTATGTTCGTTTCTTCTCATCACGCGCTGCATATGATGGATGTAAGGGTGAATATGCCTAAGTGTTGGTCATTCCACGTCCTATGCAGCTACTTCATTCCCTGGAACCCATGCTTTTCCACGCTCAAAATCTCTCATGTTCTAGACTTTCTAAACCAGTGCCAAGCATCTCATATAGCTTCCTGATCAGCTGTGCATCTATGTACGCTTCTTGTGTGAGTGACAGATGTGAAGCTTCTTCCTGTAGAAAACACAAGAACACATTGTGCATAACTCCTTCATTAGTGTATCTTCCCTACGCGAGCTATTCTGCACGTGACCATCATGTATATAACCCATAGCTTCTTCCTTCTATACTTCCTTCTCTCACAAGCTCAGGTGTGCTTCATGCAGCTCCCTTTTTTATGTTACTTTCCTCTTAAATCTAATCCACATTTTGCCATTTTTTCGTGTTTGTTCTGGTCTTAGTTCTCACGTCTTCTTCTCTTCTCTATTAACATAAAACCCAAGCCTTCTCATCAAAAACCCGTAGCTTAGAGATAGCTTCCTCATGTGCTCTTTTGCTTCATTCAACTTGTGACTCCTCCACTCATGCTACTTGTTCCTCCCAGCCCCAAATAAGTCTCTGTTTTGCTTTTCTCTACAAGCTCATGACTCCTAAATGTGAGCTTAAATGAAGTGTGCTATGTATGGTGGATGAGAGACATGCATGTGGTAGCCTTCTTGAGTGTAAACCCATGGCAACATGCTAAATGATGAGGTATGATGATGTTGGTGTGAAGGTGTGAATGAAACAAGTGAAAGAATGCTATAGGTGAGTAAGGGAATGGATGAAAGTGAATATCCATGCAAGCTACGTGGGTGAATGGAGGTGTAACCACATGGAAATGAATTTGTGCAAGGGTTGGAGTGCCTGAATGAGATGAACATGCTATATGGAATGTACATGAAATAGAACCCATGAATGATGCATCCTCTACCATCCAAAAATCCCTCTTTCTAGTTACAAAGTGTGGCTTCCTTCATGTAGTTTAGCTTCCCATTGCCTAACAAAAAGTCTACATAAATAGTAAGAAAAATTAAATAGGAAAAAATTCACAAAATTATTTAAAGAAATTTATGCATTAAAATTCTAAAATCTTGTAAATAATTTCCTTGAATGCAGAAATGGCCACTAAAATCAAATTCCACCTAATTAAACCCCTAAAGCCATATTTGATAATTAAAATACTTAAGCTAAGGAGAATAAAGTATATAAAAATCATGCTTATCAAGAACCAAGGGTGAATCCTAGGAAATTGGGTGTGGAGAATGAGAATATGTAAAAAAAATTAATAAAGAACCATTAGTTTTCAAGATAGCAAAGTTAGGGTTTTAAGTGCTCCACCAAAAATATGATTTGATGCAATTGTTCCTAGGCCTAAATGAGTGTTTGAATGAGCTCTTAAGATCCCTAGAAGGCTCCTCATATGCATCTTCCATCAAAAAAGCAAAGCAAACTCACTTGGTGTCTCCTTGGTCCATAGCCATGGCCTAGAGAGGTTAGAGCACCAAGGGATAGTTTTACTTTGTTCCAAGCTTATTTTTGAGTCATATATAATGGAAGAGGATGAGAAGAAGCTTTGAAAAAATTTTAGAAGCCATAGATAGTGAGATGAAGGTGTAGGCTCCATAATGTAGCATAATAAAATAACTCCTAGTTAGGCTCCTTAAAATAATTGTATGATGACTCCAATAAGTCTAAATAGAGTCAAGAATCATAAATTGAAGGAGGGAAGGGAGCCGAGATCATAAATTCTTATAGTTGGTTCATTTAAGTACCTTATGAAAACATAATGGAGCCATAGACCAAAGTAGCATTTATATAAAGTGTGTATAATGCCAAGGCTTGTTCCCATGAGTAATTCATGTATCTTTCGGTATGTTAAGGCCAAGAGAAACAAGCCTCACATTATTATAAGTGTGTGGCCAAGAGAGGGAGCATAATTCCAAGAGAAAAAGTGTGCTTGTGTGGCAAAGGTAGCTCTCTCTACTTTCTCTCATACATGAATGTGTGCTTACCTTGTCTTTGAATGTGTGTGTGTGTGTTTTAAGTTATGAAAAGTATTTTAGCATATGCTTTTGTTCCATGATACCATGATATTGTAATATGTTCTCAAATGATGCCTAGTATGTATGCTTGGGTTTACTTGAATGTGGTGGAGCCAAGAACCCTTAGCCATAATAAGGATGAGCTAAGAACCCTTAGAAATGGTTGAGACAAAGTAAAGAGTCTTCCAAGAATGAGGTTGAGTCAAAACCTTTTAGAACAATTGGGTAAGGCAAGTCTAAAATTCATAAGAGAATGGGTGACGCTAATCCACTTACTTAGCAAGCCTATGTATGCTTTATGTGACTTGTTCAAATGCTAAGAATGCTTCTTAACTGATTACACATTCCATTATGCCTATGCATGCATTTTCAAGACTTGTATTGCATTTTTATGTGTGACTGAAAGGGAGATGAGCTATTAGGATTCTTTGAATCTCATTATCTCCTCTCCAATATCTTAACATGCTAGGTGGAGCAAATGAACAAGGTAATGGAAGCCACCAAGTTAGAAGATAAGGGATTGGCATCAAAGTGTTTACAATTGCCTAACATTACTCCTTTTGTAGCTATACACATGGCATATGATGTAATACTATGATGAAAATATTGTATAATCATTTGAACATGTGTATTTACTCATATATTTTATGTATACATGAGGTTTGATGCCATATCAATGATAATGTAGTTTTTGAACCTTGGATGGCAATGTGAAGCATGTGTAATCTTGTGTATGGCATGGGGTGAGAAAGTGAGTTTTAAATTTCTGGATTTATGTACCTTTGAGACAAGTTTAGAAGACTATTTTGGTGCATTCCCACGTGCTCAAGTGGTCATGGTTGCCTTGGAGCTCAAAATGGACCATTTGGACCTTTTGTAATGCTTAAAAATGACCATTTCACAATCTAATGTCAAGATCTGACCAAATAAACAAATTTGCCCATGAAATTTGGCACACATATAGATCTTATCTAGATCTTTTTGAAAAGTCAAAGATTAGATTATTTGGAGCTCTATAGAATTAATTATGAATTTCCCAAGTTGGCATTTTTCTGTTGAACTGATACAGACACTGTTCATGTGGTCAGAAACTTGGGTTGTGTCATTCATAAGTCAAAAGATGTCCAATGCTCATGAAATTTTACAAACATAAACTAGATATGAAAAGCTTTCCATGGCCACTAAGAACAACCTAATTAGACATTTGAGTAGAGAGATATAAATTTTTGAAGTAAGAGGATAGTACCAGTAATAATAATCGACCTCTGGTACTATTCCATTAATTTATGATAGCTAACAACCACTGTTTGGCCTAGATTTATTTATAGCATAAAGTAGATATCTGTAGCTTTTCAAAATGATAAAGCATGCATGATTTCAATTTTTCTAGAATTAGTTGTGATTTTTCAAAATTTGTAACAGTAACTTGGAAAATTAGTTCGAGGTTGCACTCTTGAATTTCATGTATTCCATCCACTTACACGAGTTCTAGGCCACTTCTTGAGATGATTTTGAGTTGTATTTGTGTATTTAAATATGATAATGAGATGGATAAGTCCATATGGCCCATAGGACACCAAATGAAAATTTTACCTGTGATGTAACGCAATTTAATGAATATTTTTAATGATTTTCGTTGGCAAACTTGTATGATCCAAAGAAGGGAATTTAGAAATGAGGTAAGATGAGCTTAGTAAATATGGTGTTACAATGAGCACCTAGTTATACCTTTTAGATTAACCAATACCCCTGTTATTTTCATAAATTGCATAAATAGGATCTTTAGGCCCTATCTTGACTGATTTATGGTAATGTTTATTGATGATATTCTCATTTATTCTAAGAGTAGTGAAGAGCATGAAAAGCATCTTAGGATAGTTCTTCAAACTTTGAAGGAGTATTAGTTGTATGCTAAGTAGAGCAAGTGTGAATTTTGGTTACGAGAAGTTAAATTCCTAGGTCATGTGATATCGGAATAAGGGATAGCTAAAGATCCTAACAAGGTAGAAGCGATACTTAATTGGGAGAGACCCAAAACAATGACCAAAATTCGTAACTTCCTAGGTCTAGTGGGCTATTATAAGAGATTCATTAAGGGATTTTCCCAACTAGTGATGCCTTTAACCAAATTGACTAGGAAGGACTAACCATTTGTGTGGGATTCTAACTGTGAAAATTCCTTTCAAGAACTTAAGTTGACCACCGCACCTGTGTTAGTGATCCCTTACCCTAAAGAAACTTTCACGATCTATAGTGGTGTATCCAAGAAGGAATTAGGGTGAGTTTTGATGTAACAAGGTATGGTAATAGCCTATGCTTCTAGGAAACTTAGGCCCCATGAGGAAAGTTATCCCACCTATGACCTAGAGCTAGTGGCTATGGTTTTTGGCCTTAAGATTTGAAGGCATTATCTCTATGGTGCATAATTTGAGGTGCATAGTAACCATAAAAGTTTGTAGTACTTATTTAATTAGAAGAAGTTGAAAATGAGATAAAGAAGGTGGATGGAGTTTCTTAAGGATTATGACTTCTCCTTAAGGTATCATCCAAGAAAGGCAAATGTTGTCACTAACACCTTGAGTAGGAAATCTATTTACATAACAATGATGATGCTTAGGGAGCAAAAGTTAATTGAGAAGTTGAGAGATTTGAATTTGTCTATTTCAATACATCTTAGTAGCCTACTGTTAGGGGAATTAAGGATAAAGAATGACTTTAGAAAGAGAATTAAAGAGGTTTAAGAGTTAGATGAACATTTGGGAAGAATTAGATAGTAGTTAGGGAATGGAGAGGTCAAAGATTTTGACCTATCAGAGGATGGTCTAATTAGGTACCATGGTAGAGTGTACATGCCCAATGATGAAGAGTTAAGGAATATTGTGCTATCAAAAGCTCATAAGAGTAAGTACACCATTCATCTGGGCACCACTAAGATGTATAAGGATTTTAAGAAGAGTTTTTGGTGGCCTAGGATAAAGTCAGACATAGCTGAGTTTGTTGCTAGATGTTTAGTTTGTTAGAGGGTTAAAATTGAACACCAAAAACCCACAGGCTTATTACACCCTTTAGAGATTTTGAAATGGAAATGGAACAGTATATCTATGAATTTTGTGATGGGTTTACCTAAGATATCATTGGGTTATAATGCTATTTGGGTAATTATGGATAAACTAACAAAGTCTGCCTACTTTCTACCTATTAGAGCCACGTATTCTCTAGATAGACTATCCCAATTGTATGTTCATGAGATTGAGAGATTACATGGTGTTCCTAATAGTATTGTATCAGATAGAGACCTAAGGTTCATATTGAAATTTTAGTGGTCTCTATAAGAAACTTTAAGCACTAGTCTTAATTTTAGCGTTGCCTATCATCCTCAGTCAGATGGACAGACTGAGAGGACCATTCAGACCCTTGAGGACATGCTTAGAGCTAATATGTTGGAGTTGAAGGGAAACTGGAATGTGTACTTGCCTTTAACTAAGTTTGCCTGCAACAATAATTACTATTCCAGTATCTAAATGGCACCCTTTGAGGCACTTTATGAGAGGAAGTATAGATCACCCTTATGTTAGGTAAAACTTAGTGAGAGGAGTCTTTTAGGTCCAAACATAGTGGACTAAACCACTCGTCAAATAAAACTCATCAAGAAGAAATTGATAGTTGTCCAAAGTAGGTAGAAGAGCTATGCTAATTAGAAAAAGAGACCCTTAAATTTGAGGTAGGAGACCATGTATTCCTTAAGGTTACTCTGATGACAAGCATAGGATGATTTATTAAGGTAAGAAAGCTTAGTCCTCATTACCTTAGTCCTTTTCAAATCCTTGAGTGGATAAGACCTATGGCCTATAGAGTTGCTTTACAACCAAATTTAGCCCAATTGCATGATGTGTTCCATATGTCTCAGTTGAAAAAGTATAACTCGGACCCTTTACATATCATTGAGCGTGAGAATGTATATCTACAAGATGATTTGTCTTATGTGATTGAACTGGAAATGATTGTAGACTCAAAAGTCAAATAGCTGCATAATAAAGACATCCTCCTAGTAAAGGTGGTATGGGATGAACTTACTTTGGATGAAGCAACTTGGGAGACAGGAAGCTATAAGGAAGGATTATCCAGCATTATGTGAGTAAGGTATGTCTAATTTTGAGGATAAAATTTCTAAAAGAAGGGAAGAATGTAACACTCCAAAATTAATTAAGAATAATTATAATTAAGTAGAAATTTATGTGTTTAATTAGGAGAATTAATCAAGAGAGGTGGACATTAATTTGGGCCTTATAATTAATTTAATTATGCTTTAGGCTAAGTGTAGAAGATCAATCTTAGCCTTAAGGAGATTTAATTCCATTTTTTTAGAAGCCCAATATTTATTTTGTGCAAGCCTAACTCATATTCAAACTATTTAACACCTAAACCATGGCCCACTAGCACCAACTTCTAAACCCACCTAGATTTGGGCCTTTGGATCAACCCATAATCCACCTAAACCCTAAAACCTAAAGTTCCTTCAGCCCTTTCCCCTTTATTCTATAGAAACACAAAAGACACATAGCATTTTCAGAGATTTAAAGTGGAAGCTAGGGTTCTTGGCATAAATCTACTATTTCCTACTTTTAGAGTCAAAATCAGCCAAGGTAGTTGTTATATAACTTGACCCTCTCTTCTTCCTCTTCAATTTGACCTGATTGGTTTTTCATTTGGAGCATTTTCACCCATACCTCAAATTTGATTTGAGGTTATTTGATATTTTCTTGGAGGATTTTCGGAGGCTGAGGCTAGGAAAGGTATTAGGTAAGTAAAAACTCCTCATATTGATGCATTTTCTACTAGTTTAGGAACCCTTATAGCTTATTTATGATATGAGTGGTGGTTTTGTAAGAATTTGCCCAAAATTTGGAGTGTCATTCTGAGGTTACTGGTGTAGGTACAACCAAATCCGAATTTGGTTCTTGTAGTAGCTGCTATATATGATGTTTAGGAATAGTAATGGTTTGGTTTTGTATCCATAGGCTGAAGTAGTATTATGGTTGGCTCTTAAAGAATTGTCTACAAGTGAGATAACCGAGGTTAATGTTAAATTCCATGCATATGTCTATTTTAATTTTATATCTAAAGCATAAGTATGATTTTAAATGTTAAATGAATGGTTGGCTATCTAAATTATATATTTGGACCTTGTGAGTCTATGGTGGAGCTGTGGTGCGGCTACCACTGATGCATTATACTTTAATCAAACACCAGATTGTGATCAGATCGCTGTAGGCACTGAGCCCAGGTTATGCTCATTGGGGAGTTGATGCCATGGACAGACCTCTCCCGATGTTAATGGCCTTTAACATATGGAATGTGATTGCTAGTGTGGGATAGTAGTCACTGATAATCCAATGGTTTCATTTGCTAATATGACTATTATTTCTTATGCTTATCTAATTAATTGCATATATGTTAATTAAATTAGAATATATGAATGAAATTTTCCTATAGTTGCTGAGATTTGCATCTTACCTTATTTCATAGGGCTAATTATTTCAGATGAAGGTCCTTCTGATAAGGATAAAGGGAAGCAAGTGGATAAACATCCATAAGCAAAGACTATGTGTAGGAATTTTTGCACTTGGATGGATCTAATCTAAAATAAATGCTAATTTTTGTTATTCATTTATATAGCATCATCACCATGTAATCATGTTGCCGAGTGTAGGTATTTTGTAGTTTGGTAAACAATAATGTAACTAATAGGGAGTTAGACTCTTTACAATTTGGAATTTGATGTATGCACTTATATATCTAATATAGAACCTTATTGATCATAAGGTATGGCCTATTATTTGAGAATGTAATCATGTGATACCTTAATTGTTGACTTAGACTAGTAATGCATGGAGCTTATATTGGAATTCATATTTGGATGATAATGTTAGTAATTATGAATCCTTCTTGCTATTATTGATATATAAATTGCTTATGTATGATAGTAGATGAGTAGGAATCAACACTTAGGATTTGATTTGGCAATGAGAGACATACTAATTATATTAGGTAGATAAATGTCATTAGAGCCCTACAAATTAAGGTAGAGTGGCCCTAGAGTGTTGCTAGAGGAAGATGTGGAGTGTATGGGACAAAATTTAGGAGGTATAGATGCAGAAGAGGGTCACACCGTAGCCAAGATTAGCTAAGTCACGACTAGGAGTCAGTCAGAAGTAAGGAGCATTGTGATGTGGTATGTCTCACTGCAACGTAAGATGAAAATTTTACCCAAGAAGGGTAATAGAATACAACTTCGTCGTGGCATAGGTACTTTCGTCATAACACAATTCGAATAATTAGATTGAAAGTTCCAGGAGGCATACCCGTTGTGGCGCCACATAGGCTTGCCACGGTGAGGGTCCAACTCGTCGTGACTTTGTGAAAGTAGGCTCCAAGGCTACCTTCGCTATGGCAAGAAATGTCAGAGTCATAGCATAAGGTTCGAATTGTTGATTTTAAGCTTCAGTAGTCACTTACTCCACAACGCATATATATTATGTCATGGTAGGAGTCCCCAAACTTGGTTTTTAGGTTCCAGTAACCATCTTAGCCACAACAGGGAAGGTCCTTGTTGTGGTGAAAGTTTCCAAACTCTTATTTCTTACATAGAAACCTTGAATTTCACTATATTAAGGTTATATAATGACTTAGGAATATTATAAGCGGATTTTGTGAATTGGAAATCAGTAGTAAGATGTATCAAAGGTTCTTAATTGATAACTAAAATTACTTGTGGACTTAAATAGTTGTGATGATTTGACTAATAACCCTAATAATATCAAGGTTCAAATTCCCTCACTTTTCCTAATATAATTAATTATAATTACTTTAGACCCTGATTTACAATTATTAATTATGCAATTAAACCTAATTACGGTAATTAAAAATTAGGGTTCTTACATGTTTTGAGCTCGCAATTAAGCTACAATCTCAATAGCAAATGCAAGCACAACATCACCCATATAAGGTATACATAGATATAAATAACATCTTCAAGCCTTAATGTTCCTATTACCAGCATGCACGCATCATATTTGCTAAGTTTTCTAACCACAAAGTTTAAAAATCTAGCATAATCTCCTGAACCATTGCTCTAATATCAAATGTAACAACCTTAACTTATAAATACATAATTAAGCTTAAGTGGTCTCTTAAACATGAGTGCTTAAGGTTAAACGTTATTAATAGTTCATTAACAAATGAGAACCGAGGGAATTTTGAACCTTTCCAATTATTCTTAATCACCAATTGAGTAAGCAAAAAGATTCATGACTAAAGAATACTAAAATTTTCTTATAAGATCTCCATTACTTTTATATTTAATTATGAGAGGCATATAACTTATTTATATTAGTTTACAAGTCAGCACATGTTATTACCATAGAGAAAACCAAAGTTTCTAAGCAAAAATAAGAGTTTGGAGACTCAAGCTGTGACTTAGAGCAACTTTGCCATGGCTAAACTACTTTTTGGAATCTTGGAACACAATTTTGAATGTTGCGCCATGACGTAAAGTACCCATGCTGTGACTTAACTAGCTATTGGAACTTAAAAGTGAGAAATTCTTGTCTCTTGTTGTGACTCAAGCTTCCTATGGTATGGCAAAGTTACTTTTTGGACCTCATTATTCAAATTTTCTTGATTCCCACTATGGCGAGATAAGCTACTAGACCAGCTCTCGCAAAAACCTATGCCATGGAGAAATTAGGTTCTATTACTCTCCTTGGGCAAAATTTTTGAGTTGTGCCACGGCATTCTTCCATTCTATAAGAGTTCTAGCTATGACTTAAATAGTTTTGGTCACGATTCAACCCCTCTCTAGATCTTAACTCCTTATGATTCATTTCTACTCACTTGTATCTCTCTCCAATTGATACCAAGGGCCCTCCTAAGATAAAATACATGGTTTTGGTGTAATAAATTCCCTTAGTACTTAGCAATTTATCAATTTCCATGACTTAGGAACCTAGGTTTGGAATAGGGCAACTATGGATTAATTTATATCAGTAAAATTTCCCTCCATGATGGCAAGAAAGAATGTGGAACCTCAAGTGACTACTTAACATTGTGTTGCTCCCTATCAACTATCCTCAAAATCACTTTACACAAGTTTTAATGGACTAACCTAATATGTTCCTGCTCTTAAGTATGCAAAGTAATCTCAATTACTAAATTAGGTTATGGCACTCCCATATCACCTATATCAGTCCTACATGGAAATTTAAAATTTCATACATAGAACCCAAATCAAACATTCAAAAGTCCTTATACTAATATCTATTAGTTTAACATAACGTCTCCATACATGCATATAAGTTTTAGAAATACTTGATTGAATGCCATTATATCATAATTTATAGAAATCAAAGTCTAATCTCCTAAGAGAAATACTTGATTGAATGCCATTATATCATAATTATCCAAAAACACCAACACTTGGCAATGTGAATGCAACATGATGCTATACAAGTTTGATTACAAAAGAAATAGCATCTAACTAATTCTAAATACATCCAAATGTAAAGAGCCCACATAAGGCCTTAATTAGGGATGCTAATCCATTTACTTCCCATTTTCTTTATCCGAAGAACCTTCACATGAAATTATTAGCTCATAAAATGGGGTGAGATATGAATCTCAATAACCAAAGAAAAATTTCATACATATAAATAATTTAATCAGCATAAATGCATATTAAACATAAATCATATATATAATTTAATCAGCATAAATGCATATTAAACATAGTTACTAAAAGCATCATCATAATTAATAAATGAACTAATTGGACTACCAGTGACTACTATCCCATACTAGCCATCACATATAACATGTTAATAGCCAATAACATAGGGAAAGACCTATCCACGACGCCAATCCTAATTAAGTACCCAATCGAAACATAATACACAAGTAGCAGCCATACCACAACTCCACCAAGGACTCGCTCACAGTTCAAACATAACAATCAAGTAGCCAACCAATTATTTAGCGTAACAAAACATATTATGCAACAAATATCATATTAACAATACACATATGCGAGGAATTAAAATTCAACCCTAATTACCTTAATTGCGTAAAGTTCTGAAGCCAAGATGGATTCTCAACTCTCAAGAGATGCTAAAGTATCAAAACCAATTTCTTAGTCAACATCAAAAATAGAAATCAGTTGCCTATCATTCCTAGCATCTTTGACATTCAAAAGACACTTACCTAAACTCTAGTGGAACTTAAATTCGGATGTGAGCCTTCCCACACCTAAAATTTCAATATTTCACTCCAAATTCTAGGTATTTTTGCACAAAATCAAAGCCCATTAGATAAGTCAACTATTAGGGCCAATATTCAATAAATAATGTGTCAAAGTGAGAAGAAGATACTTATTTAACAATCCCCCTGGCCTCAAACTTAAAAATCCACAAGAAACCACCAAAAGAACAAGTTTTAGATTTGGGTGATAAAAAAAATTCACTAAACTAAAAACTATTTAGACCAAAATATAGAGGAGAACGAGAAGAACAAGTTTTATACAAATTACCTTGGTCAAATCTTTATCTAAAAGTGAGAAATGGTGGAAGAATACAAAAATTCCTAGCCTCCTCTCTTCCTATGCAAAAATGCTTTTGTGTTATGCAGCACCAAGGGTTTTTTCCTCTAAATTTTAGTATGGCTATAGAACCCTTAAGGTTTTAAGGCCATATGGGCTTATCTAGAAGCCTATCATCCAATAGGGTCAAGAAATCTGCATATTGGGCCATAGGACTAAGAGTTAAGTTGAGGAAATGAGAGTTAGGCCTCTAAGAAATGAAATTAAACCTTTTTACAAATTAAGAGTGGGCTTCTATAATTTGCTCATGGCATAGATAAATTGATCGTAAGGCACAAATTAAATGTTCATCTTCTCTTAATTAATTTTACTAATTAAACTCATAACCATAATTAATATATTTTCATCTAATAATGACAAAAAATGATTATTGTCTCGAAATATCTAAAATAAATATTTTTAGACCAAGTGTAACTCACCACACCAGGTCTCAATTCATAGATGTTCATCCACTTGCTTGCCCTTATCTTTACCCGAAGAACCTTTACCTGAAATATTTAATCCCATAAAATGGGTGAGATACGAATCTCAGTAACCAAGGTAATTCCATCATATATTCCAGTTTAATTAGCATACATGCATAATTTCATATAAACATCGAAAAAATACCAGTCATATCAATAAATGAAACAATTAAGCTATCATGATTACTATCCCATATTAGCAATAATATTTCCACATGTTAAAGGCCATTAACACTAGAAGAGGCCTGTCTACGTCACCTACTCCCCATTGAGCACAACCAAGGCTCAGTGCATCTAAGGTTTGATCATAACCTAGTGCCCAATCAAAGCACATGCACGGGTGGCAGCCGCACCACAGCTCCACCATGTACTCACTGTGACAACCCTATCTTCTAATCATTGTAATTATAGCTAAATACAAGATTATTAATTAATGATCAAGGTATAAGGTCATTATATTTTACCACATTACGAAAATGTGAGGGAATTTGAACCTTGATGTTAGGGTCATCACCATACCACCACAACAAAACAAAATTTATATAAAAGAAATCCTACTACCATAAGGGGTTTGTGACTCAACCGTCCATCAGTTTTAATACCTAATAACCTCCCACCAGTGTTCTTATATCATCTCATATCATTACCGTTGAAGAAATTGGGGTTTCTAGGTTCAAAAGAGTAGGTTAGGGACTTACGGCGTGGCCTAAACCTTCCTCGCCGCGGCCAGATTGCTCTCTGGAATCATTGGGCAAATTTCACGAATCTTGCCGCGGCCGACCTATGTAGCGCCGCGGTGGAACACCTCCTGGAACCACTGCTCTCACTCCCAGGGTTCTCGCCTCAGCACAATATATTCGCGCCGCGGCGAGTTTTGCTTCTGCCCAATCCTTATTTAATTTTCTCGACTCACGCCGCGACAGGACATACTGCGCCGCGGCGAGTTTTGGTTCTGTTACCCTCCTGGGTGATTTTTTTCGCTCTGCGCCGCGGCGAGGTTCGTTGTGCTGCGGCGCGACTCCCTCCTATGACCATGTTACCCAAATTTCGCCCTCTACACTCTAAATCTCATCTTAGAAACACTCTAGGTCCACCTACCCTTGTTTTATGTGATCCTAATGGTGTCTATCTACCCCATTTACCCATCAATCCATCTATTACCTTTGCAAAACTTAAATGCTACTTCCTACTTGTCCCACTAGCTCATCTCAGCAAATTCAAGAATACATAACAGCAAGATTACATACATTAGCAGCAATTTACATCCCATGCAATTTCATAAAAATTCCATTCAACAATAGCTTACCTCCAAGGCATCATATGATTACAATTCCCATGAGGTGATCCATATCACAATTTCAGCAGAACTACATATATATATAATACTACAAGTTCATACATTAATATTCACTACGATGTATCTTGAAGCCTTAACGGTTACATTTCAATCCAACAAAATATAAACGCCTACACTTGGCAATATGATTACATGATGATGCTATGTAAACTAATAACAAAATTGCATCTACCCTATTCTACTCAGACCAAGTGTAGCTCCCCACACCCGGTTTCAGCTCATGGATGTTCATCCACTTGCTTACCCTTATCCTTACCCGAGGAACTTTCACCTAAAATATTAATCCCATAAAATGGGGTGAGATATAAATCTCAGTAACCAAAGCAATTCCATCATATATCCAATTTAATTAGCATATAAGCATGAATCAAAATCAACATCAGAATTATATCCATCATAACAGCAAATGAAATAATTAGGCTATTATGATTACTATCCCATACTAGCAATCATATTATCACATGTTAAAGGCCATTAATACCGGAAGAGGCCCATCCACGGCACCTACTCCCTATTGAGCACAACCGGGGCTCAGTGCATCTGGGTTTGATCATAACCCGGTGCTCGATCGAAGCACATGCACGGGTGGCAGCCGCACCACAGCTCCACCATGGACTCACAAGGTCCAATCACAATTCAATAGATAGTCAATCAATTCATTCAACATTTCAAATCATTCATATACAACAACATATGAAATTAAATCAAATATATACATAGAGTTAATATAAACCAGGTTACCTCACTTGTAGACACTTGCAATAGTCACCAATGGTGCAGAAATCCTCCTATAACCATAGCATCATATAATTACTACTCTAATTCATTATTAACAGTTACAATCAATACCCAAAGAATTTAAGATGCTAATAGCTACCTAAGAATCACTTACCCAGCCACTATAAGTCTCAAATTCGGATTAAATCATCTTCCACCAGAAAACTCAATGTTCCACCTAAAATCCTAAGTAAATTCGTACATAATTAATACCCATTTTATAAATTAGCTATGGGGGTCTCAAATTAACAAATGAAGCATTAAAATGGAGGGTTTAAACTCACCCAAGGTCAGCTCTAACCTCAACCTACGAATTTCACAAAGAAAACCCCCAAACACTCACATTTCAGATTTTGGGTAGGAGGAAAATGCTCCAAATGAAAAACTAATCAGGCCAAATTAAAGAGGAAGATAAGAGGATTAAGTTGTATGACTATTACCTTGGCTGAATCTTGCTCTAAATGTGAGAAAATGCCAAATCTTTGCCTCCAACCTTAGCCTCCTTCTCAACCTCCGAATTTTTGCTTCTTAAGTTTTATGTTTCAGCAAGTGGGAGGAAGGGGCTGATACATTAGGGTTTTAAGTGGGTTTAAGTTGGGTCAAAGATGGGTCATGGGTTGCTCCAAGGTCCAACTTCATTTGGGCTGCAGATTTTAGCTTATTGGGCTAGTTTTAAAGTGTTGGGCTGCAGAATTTGTTGGGCCAGTTCTTGTTCATTAGGTTGCTGAAATTTAATTAAGTTTGGGCCAAGTTTGAGAAGCTCAAGAAGGTGGGTCTGCACAAGGGTTGTTGGGCCCACTTAGAAGAGTCTATACAAGGTGGATTTTGGGCTTCCATCACACTAAATTGGGTTGGATCTGCACCTAACCAATTGGGCCCCCATTAGCCTTTTCTCATGATCTATTAATTTAAGCCTAGATAGAATCTCTATCCCAATTAAATCTTAAACCCATATTAATTATGCTTAATTAATCTAATTTATGATTAATACCTTAATTAATTATGGGGTGTTACACTTACAAAGTCCAATCACAATACAATAGATAGTCAACCAATTCATTCAACATTTCAAATCATTCATGTTCAGTAAACAGATATATGCATGGAATTTAGATAAACCCAGTTACCTCACTTGTAGATAAATTTGCAAAAGTCACCAATAGTATAAAAATCTCCCCAGCTACTATTAATTTCCAAAATTCGGAATGAAGTTGTCCACTAGCAGAAACCTCAATATATCACTCTAAATTCTAAGCAAATTCGTGAAAAATTAATACACATACTATAATCAAGTCATTAGGGTCTCAAATTAGCAGAATTACCTTAAAAAGAAGAGTTCATACCTATCTAATGATAGCCCTAGTCTCAACCTATGAATTTTTACCACGGAAACATCATATAGCAAGTTTCAGATTTTGGGTGTAGGTGAAAATACTCCAAATGAAAAACCAATCAGATTAAATTAAAGAGAAAGAGGAGGGGATTAAGTTATATGACTATTACCTTGGCTGATTTTGAGCTTAGAAGTGAGAAATGGTAGATTTATGCTAAGAACCTTAGAGCCTCCTTTGGACCTCCGAATTTTGAGATGTATTTTTGTGTTTCAGCAAATAGGGAAGAAGCTGAAGTATTTAGGGTTTAAGTTGGGTCTAAGATGGGTCATGGGCTGCTCCAAGGATCTAACTCCTAATGGGCTTTAGATTTTTACTTTGTTGGGTCAGCTCTTATGTATTGGGTTGCTGAAATTCAATTGGGCCAGACCAAGTTTGAAAGACTCATTTGATTTGGGTTTGCTCAAGGGTTATTGGGCCAATTACATGGGCTTATGCAAGTTAGGTCTTAGGTCTTGGGTCTTTGATTCATTAAATTGAATTGGGCTATCACTAGATGTTATCTCTTGGACCAAGCCTCACAATAAAGGGTTGGGTCTGTACCTAAAATTATTGGGCCTCAATTAGTCTTAACCTTGTCCTACTTAATTTAATTTGGGCATAGATGAAATTTCTATCCTAATTAAATCTTAAACCCATATTAATAATTTTATCTTTCGAAAATCTCCTTTCACTTAACTTGCCCAATTATCCCATATTAATTATTTCTAATTAACCTAAGTCATGATTAACACCTTAATTAATTTTTTGAGTGTTACAACTTCACCGACCTTAGTTACTGTTTAATTAGATTTTGAGGTCTGGGCATGCCTGAACCGGTCTAGAGTTATTTTTTCCCTCTAGCTAACATTTACAGCTTTCCAGATTGGTATCATTTGCATGAATTGGATTTTTGTGAAATTAATTGGACACTTTTAAAATTTGCTACAAAATTCTGTGATAGCACCAATGGACAGCTTGACCTCTGAACCATTTTGTATATCAAACATCTTCTGTGTTAGATGTTATAGTCTAGACATATTTTTAATATAAAGTAGACATCTGTAGCTTTCCATAATAGCTAAGAATGTATGATTTTAATTTTTTTAGAATTAGTTATAATTTTTCAAAATTGTGACAAAAAAGTGAAAAAATTTGGGCAAAAATATGTATGTATATTTTGAGCTTTCCTTCGAGTTTCTTGAGTTGTAAGCCACTTTTGATGGTGTAAATGAGTTGTATTCATGTGATTAAATATAAGAATATAATGTATGAGTCTATATGGCCCATGGGACTCCGAGAGAAAAATTTTAGTATAGTGTAATGCAAGGAAATATAATATTTTAATGCTATTTTCCCATTTTCTAGTGTAATTCATGGTATGAGACTTAGAGGTGACATGAGATAAGGCTAGAAATACATAGTGTTACATTATCCATGAATTTGGTAGAGCCTTTAAGAGCATCACATATCATTCTTATAATATCATCACCACCTTTAGCAACTTTTATGTAATTAATTTCTTCAATAAAATTTAACTCCCTGATTGACTCCCCATAACAGAACCAAGTATCATATGATGGTATAATATCATTAACCACAAGATGATCATATGCCATGGCCTAACTTACTTTATAGTGCAGCACACATTCTTTACAAGGACATAGAATTATGTCTCCATTATGCTTTTCACTAAAGGTATGCTGTAGAAACTTGTTAACTCCATCCAAATATTCTTTACTAACTCTATCACAACCCATCCATCTTCTTTTAGGAATGTCCATGACAAGATATCCTTCCTTTTCACAAGAAGGTGGACTGCTTAACAACATTACTAGAAAACCTTAGCACTAGTGGGATGAGAACACACCTATGAAGCCTTTAGTTAAGTTGTATATATTCATCTGTAATAAATAGATTTTGAAGTTTATACCATTGAATGAGTATTTGCTAATCTAGATTTTTGGTGCTAAGTACATAAGATTTAAAATAAAAATATGAAAATAGTAGTGTAAAAAAAATACTCTTAGCCAACAAAAAGCAGTAGTGACAAAAGTATAATGAATGCAAATTGAAAGGAATAAAATTATGCCACATGTGGAGGAATTAAAAGAAGAGAAAAAAACAAAGAAAGAATAAATTATTATTTATATAGATTGATTTCCCTCTTAAAGAAATGGTAATTAGTAATTACTCCATGTGTTATAGTTATATAAGATATCAATATCATGTTAAAATATTAATACCTTTTTGAATAGTTCAATATTAAAAAAATACAATAAATCATTATATTTATTTTGCATGATTTTTGAATAGTTTAATATTAATAAAATCTTTTTTTAAAAAAATTGCATATATATGTTAATTTGATTCCATGTGTACAATGGTGCAAAAACTAATTAAGGTCTTTCTTGACAAAATCATGTTTATTAACCAAAACGGTAAAAAGACAAAAAGAAATTCATACTTCCCTTTAAATTATAAAAATTATGAATCCTATTATGACATTTCATGAAAAAAGACCAAAGATTTTTTAAACATATCCACCCAAGGGAATTTATGTTATAATATTAATACAGAAGCACATTGCTTTTATGTGATAGTAGAATTATCAAGCCCATTAAAATCATACAAAGCAATCTATACAATATAAGGATATACTTCTATCAGGTCATGTAAATCTAATCATCATTCATCAATATTAAGACATATATTCAAGAAATGGCATTGCAGCTTAGCAATATACTATCATCATATATTATGAGAAACCTCTAAATCAACAAGTCACATATTTGAGAATAGCTCTTGAAAACCATACAAGTGAATGATGCCAAAAAAACATACTAGAATCAACTAACAACTATGATATTATAGTTAATTAAGACATCTTTGGAAAAACTTGTTTGCTATTGAAATGAAATGAAATAAAATTAATTAATTAATAATTTGTCACTAAAGTAAATGAGGTTACCTGCTAAATAAAGTCAATTTAAAGCACTTTCAATGTCAAATAAGGTTACCTACTAAATAAATAGTCTTACAGTTAAGGCTAGTCATCTAATAACATGTATCTTAATATGTGAATGCATGTAATTAAGATTAACAGCTTATTATCCGTTGGAGAGTTAACTAATCCTAAGCTTGTTGCATGAGGAGGTACTAAGTGATTCTTACTAGTTGCAACTACACTATTTTAGTTTATTGTTTAGTAGATAATTATTAATTTGTTGGAGTCAAAATAACTATCAATTTTGTGATTTATTGACCAAGGTTTGAGGTAAGTACTAAAGTTAATCTATTGGCCCTACTTCTTGTGAAATCCAAAAGACAAAGCACTTGAGAGACTATTAAAAGTAAAAAGCAAAAGCCATATATATATATATATATATATGTATATATGGTCATATTTATGATACTCACCATGAGACCATGAGAGATCAATTGAAGCAACTCATGTTTATGTACAAGCTTTAAGGATAATGCAAAAAGATTCTTCCAAAAGAAAAGCATCAATTATATATTCTTTACAGAATAAGAGATGAACAGGGGCAAGGCAATGTATAAAAATTTATGAAAGAAAATTGAAATAATATAGGAAAGTAAGCAAAGATCACACGTTTCAAGTCTAGCTATATTTTGTTCTAAAAGACTATCCTTGTCCTCTAAAGTGAGGCAACAGTTCCATCTCCTTTACAAAATTATGAAATTTTAACAATTAGCTTCTGCATTCACTACTTTCATACAAGTGACAAGGTCTTGGCCTGAATTAATGTATTTATATAAAGCAAAAGCTATAACTACCAATGTTTTTTTCTACATAAAGCTACCCAATATTATGTTGCAAAAGGGAATTGACATGTTTAAACAATCATAAATTTGGTACAAAACCAAGACCATAGGTATGTAAATACTTGCATTGTAGGAAGAAGCCTAAATCAAATACACATCTACACTCTATAGTCCTTTATGAATTTGACCACGCTTTCATCATAATCAAATCCTGAGTTCTACACTAGTGAACCATAACCAAAAACCCAAAACATGGTCGCCTAATTTCCAGTATAATTAAAAAACCCCATTAGTGGTTAAAAGAAAATTTCACCAAATTAAAATAAGTTGATTTTGAGATGGTAATAACATAACTTGTTCTTAGCACATAAACGAATCTAAATTTAGTTGTGAACTTTAAAAGAAAAAACACAGAAAATTTAAAAATTCTATTGTACTTTTCCCTATTTTCTTTAAGAGCTTATGAAGATAAATCCAAAATCATGTCTTTTGAAAAACTCTCAACTAGAATTGTGTTTCAACTTAAATTATTATTTATAGAACTTCATCAAAATCCTTTTTCCTCAATATTTTCCTCAGCCACCAAGCATATATAGCAATATAATATGCAAAGCAAATTTATTGGTATTTGTCATAAAAGTGCCAAAAATGCAAATTCCAAACTCTAATCCTCGCAACATAAAAACAAAGGGAAAGAAGGGGGAAAATTTTTCTATGGAGAATCATCATTGCCTAACTTTGTCAATTATATATATTTTGTGAGTAGCTACCAAATAAAAATCAATAGATATATAAATGAAAAAGCGTGCATTAGCAAGAGATGATTTAACAACAAAGTTATAATGATTTTAATGAACGAGAAAGGTTGCCTCTTAAAATATAAGTGTTGGCCATGAAAGAGAAGTTGAAAATCCATAAGAGTCTTAGTGCCTTATCCAAACTAATAAACAAAGTAAAACAAGGAACAAAAACAAATAATATAATAACAAAATCCACAAATAGAGGCACAATCAATTTTCATAGGAATGAACAAATCGTGTATATTAGGAATGAAAACCAAATAATATAATGAGAAATGAAAACCAAAATAAAGAATCAAGTACCAGATAATTGAATGAAAACCCAAATAAAGAATCACACATGGTGGGTAGATTAGGAATGTAAACGATGGGCAGTGCGACACCATTTCTATCATTGCATAAATAGAGGTGCAAGCTTTAAAAAATCAGGAGAAATTAAAGGGAAGTATTTTGTGCGGGCTCTAAAAAATGGGGAGAAATATTTAGGTTTATTTTTACTAACAAATGATTTTAATTGCAGTGTAATTATCCTTATTATTGGCTAATAAATATTTGTCACTATCTCAAATTTGGAAATCTATTAGCAGTAATGTAATATAAGTTGTTAATTAATTGCCACTAAATCACTCTTTTTGGTGTAGTGAAATGCTACAAAACCAATGGGTCATCTGATCAATGGCAAGGTAGATATGTTATTTTTATTTTTATAAGTATTAGCTAAGCATTTTTATTAAATTATTTTATTTTTCAATTGTAAAAATATTTACAATTTTTTGAATTAAAAATATGATTAAAATATCTTTAAAAATAATATTAATTTTTATTAAAAATATATTTTGAATAATTTTATTTTTATATTATTTATTTTGCATTAATAATTAAAAATGTAATTCATTGCATATTTAAAAATTAATTATTTTTATATTAATTAAATATATATTTAATATTTTGCATTAATATTTCATATATTATATAATTATAGAAAAAATATCTTACTTTTATAAAATTATAAGAGAGAGTTGATTATAATTTAATAAAATAAAAAAAAGTTTATAAAAGAAAATATCAAATGGAAAAAAAGTTCAGAACCAACTCTGGAACAAAATTGAAAACCCATTTATTACCGGATTCGAAAGGAGATTGAAATGTAGTTTATAAGAGGCGTTGAGATCCGGTACCACGCTCTCTTTTCTCTCTCAGGCTACCTTTGTACCTGATCGGCTCGAGTTTTCAGTTTCTCGCTCTCTAGCCCAGAAGCAGAGTTTCCCCCAGCCGAGAGAGGGTTAGAAATTCAGAGAAAATTTTCAGAGGGAAGGAGAGAAGACGAAGTGGGGTATAGTCTCTGGACAGAGAAAGCTTGAAGACGAACAAAGCTCTGGAGTCAGAATCCATGGCTTCTGCACTATTTATTGCTAGGGTCTTTGGTTTGAATCGGTGCCTCTGAAGTTATTCTCTTTTTTTTTTTGGTGAAATATGCTGTCTCTTGTTTTATTTTGATTATGTTTTTGGGGTTTTTGACGTTATCGGAAGCCCTAGACTGGAGCGGCGCTGTGAGTTGCCTGCCTCATAAGGTTCTCGTTTGATTTTGGGTTTGTAACCTTGCAAATCGGAGTTTTCTCAACTCGACTTTAAAAACCCTTGATTTGAAACTGTGGTTTGTAATTGCTGCACGTTTGCGTGGCCGTGGCCATACGATCTGGCCTTGGAGATTGTGGTGGATTAGTTTCGGGAGCGGTTCTGTTATTTAGTTTGATTTGATTTCTTTGCCGTTGTGCGGTGAATAGGGTTTTTCCGGTGGGAGCTGCCCATGCTGGTTATTCTTAGGTTGATCTTTAATGCCGCCTGAACCATTACCTTGTGATCGAAAGGACTTCGTCAAGGAGAGGAAGCACGAGCGCTCTGAATGTTTAGGATCTGTGGCGAGATGTAGAGACTCGTCTCATCACGGCTCCCGAGAGTTCAATCGCTGGGGATCGCCCGACTTCCGCAGACCACCAGGTGAGTCTGAATCTTCTTGGTCCTAGGTCCGAAATCTAAGCTTATTCCGTATTTTGATGCCTTTTGTTTTGCCAAACAACGAAAACGGCCGATTATGTGGACCTTCTGTTCATTGTTATTCTTCTTGGCCTTTTTTTTTTTTTTCTCAAAAGTGTATCCTGTGTTATAATTTGCTTGATTATGTCTTACGTTTTGAACCTTGCGTCTATTTCTTGAAGATCTGGCTTTAAGGACACCTTTTTGCCCTGCACATTTTTTACTCTCCTTTTCTTTTTCTGGGTGCAAGAATATATACTTTGCTTGTGTTGATTTTCTTTAATTTCCCTTTTTTATTTAAATATTTTCTGAAGGTCATGGTAAGCAGGGTGGTTGGCACCTGTTTCCAGAAGAATCTGGTCATGGGTATGCTCTGTCTCGATCCAGTGACAAAATGCTGGAAGAAGAGAACTGTCGACCTTCTGTTTCACGAGGGGATGGAAAATATGGCAGGAGTAGTAGAGAAAATAGAGGATCCTTCAACCAGAGAGAGTGTAGAGGACATTCATGGGAAACCACGAACAACTCTTTGAATTTGTCCAGGAGACCATCAGGTGTGATTAATGACCAGAGTTCGGTTGATGACATGCTAGCTTTTTCTTCTCATCCACATTCTGACATTGTAAATACTTGGGATCAGCGTCACTTGAAAGACCAGCAAGATCAGGTAAATGGTGTCAGTGGGTTGGGTACGGGCCAGAGATGTGACAGGGAGAATTCTCTGGGTTCAATTGACTGGAAGCCTCTTAAATGGACTCGTTCTGGAAGCTTGTCTTCACGGGGTTCAGGTTTTAGCCGTTCAAGTAGCTCAAGGAGCATGGGAGTGGCTGATTCCAATGAAGCAAAGGCCGAGTTGCAACCAAAAAATGCAACTGCTCTTGATTCACATTCAGGGGATGCTGCTGCATGTGTGACATCTTCAGCACCATCTGAAGAGACAATTTCTAGGAAGAAGCCTCGGCTGAATTGGGGTGAGGGCCTTGTTAAGTATGAGAAAAAGAAGCCGCCTGAAGCGAGTCCAATCAAGGATGTTCAATTCTTGCCTACTAGTAATATAGATACCTGTGATTGTATTGGTCTTAACTCGGTAGATAAAAGCCCAAAAGTTCCAGGATTTTCTGATTGTGCATCTCCTGCAACTCCATCTTCTGTTGCCTGCGGTTCCTCCCCAGGTATCTAGTTGGACTCTTCTGTTAGCATTTTTAATCCCTTTAAACCCTTTAATGGAAGGTATTCTAGAGTTTACTGGAATAATTACTTAGTAAAACCATGGCAGTTTATCATAAATAAGTTTCTCCTACTGGTACTGAATATGCATCGTGGTATATGTCTTGTTTTATCACTCGTGTGGTGAATGGTTCTCAGATATCCAGCAAGGCCAATTTATTCCTTTGCATACTTTATTTTTCTAGTGGGCCAAGAATGGGGTCAGATAGCTGTACTTTTGAACTCTTTTAAATTCTTTCTTTGACTCATTGGATATGATTAGAATTGAGATTGCAAATGGATTATTGATTCTTTTTCCTTTTAATTATTTTAACTAATTGCCTTCTTCCCAGAGCATAATTGTGTGCATATACCATGAAGATATTTGCTCTGAAATTTTTTTCTCGTTTATTCCCTGATATGAGTGGATTTTGAAGTGTTCTATGGCGTTTTATCCAATAGCTGTTTGCCACAAGCTAAGTTTTAACCTTTTGCAGGGGTGGATGATAAATTATTTGGAAAGGCTGCAAATATTGACAATGATGTCAGTAATTTCATTGTTTCTCCTGGTCATGTGTCTCAAAATCATCTGCAAAGTTTGCCTTTTAATTTAGAAAAGTTGGACAGTGGCTCATTGACTAGCGTGGGTTCTTTGCTTAATGAGCTGCTACAATTTGATGATAATAGTTCTCTGGATTCTGGTCTAGTGAGGTCCGCTTCAATGAATAAGTTGCTTATGTGGAAAGCTGGTGTGTCAAAGGTATTGGAGGTTACTGAAGCAGAAATTGATTCACTTGAAACTGAATTGAAGTCCCTGAAATTTGAATCTAGAGAGACCAATCCATGTCCTGCATTGGGTTCCTTGCTTGTAGGGGATAATTTAAAATCTTGTGATGAACATGTTGGAGTCTCTGACAGAGTCTGTCGGCCAGTGCCATTGCAAATTGTTTCTTCTGCTGATCCCGATTTCGAGAAGATGCTGCTCTTGACTAATTTGCATAGTGTAAATGGCAAGGAAGAGGATATTGATAGTCCTGGAACGGCAACCTCTAAATTTTTAGAGCCTCTGCCCTTGATTAAAGCATCTTCATCATGTGATATGGGGAGACATGATAATTGCCCTGGAGAATTGGATGTCATGCAATCTACAAGCATAAAATGCTTAGTGCCTTCTGCTGCTGTAGAAGAAGTTTCTGTACCCACTTGTGATGATTTGTCTGTGGAGGTGAAAAATGGCATGGGTCCCACCTCTGGTGCAACTATATGCCTTAGCACTGAGAACATGCTATCTAATACAATTATTTCTGCCAATGAGGAATCTGTGAATGGAGCACGTGAAGTTTTATATAATTTATTGCCAAAAGATTCTTGTAAGATTGATAATACGAGAGCTGCCAGTAATTTGTACTCTCCAAATGGATTGATGAAACAAAAATTTGTGGATAAAAAGCGGTTTTCAAGGTTAAAGGAAAGAGTAATAACCCTTAAGTTTAAAACCTTGCATCACCTGTGGAAAGAAGATACGCGCTTACTGTCTGTAAGGAAATGTCGTCTAAAGTCTCATAAGAAACTTGAAGTAGGCATACGAACTACTTGCAGTGGTTATCAGAAATATCGATCCTCCACTCGATCTTGTTTTCCCTGTCCCAAGATGAGTCTTTCTAATGGTAATCTTTTTTCCTGCTAGACATGTTGGTTATATTCCTGTTAAATTCGTTTTTTTTTTTTTTAATTTTTTTAGGGGGGGGTGGTGGCAATTTGAATTTTGGAACAAATATATTTTATCCACGTATACTTGTGTGCATTTCATGCCTGGTCCACTTATCTGTTGGTGAGCTCACCAGTTCGAGAAGTAGGGCATGTGTATGGTATATTTCTTATGAAATATTTTGTAATTTACTAAATTTTCTGCATTCTTTGTTGAGTGATTGAAATGCAGCTCACTTGTGTGTGCGTGCGTGTGCACACGCATGCTCGTGGTGAGTATAGTGAAGGAAGTTTGTTAATATTAAATATGCATGAGTAGTGCACTCTAAGAAATTTATAGCTTTTATATATATATTTTTTGGGGTTTTTATTTTCGAGCCTTGTAAAGTCAGAATTCTTTTTGCACATAATTTAGATGTAGGGGCAGGTTAAATGGTGTTGCCATGGGCTTTCTTGGGGGTATAGAAGTGCGGATGGTTGCTAGTGTCAGAAATATTGTAGCACATGACTCAGATATAAGAACTTATGGTGCCCCGTGCAACTGTAATTCTATTGCTGCTAGTGTTTGTTAGCCTCAAACTGTGGTTTTCAGTTGATCTCAAATTTGAATTGCTATTGAATAAGTTTTGTTTTTTGGAATTTAATTTGAATTTGAATTAAGATTCTATTATTTAAAAACTCAGGATTTTAGTACAGTTTAATATCATAACAAATGTGTTTGGATTTCAGGCCCAATGATTCATTTTTTGTTAAAAGCATAGTTATCAAAATCATTCGGGACGCGATTCAGGATGCATTGTTCAAGTCAATTCAGATCTGCAATGATATAGATCGGTTGTTGAATCGTTCTTGTGCTGGAATCGTCTGTCTTGATCGCTGGAATTGTGCGATTCAAGCCGGAATATGCAATTCGCATTGTTCCAGTGATTGACAAATGTCAGAAATCAGCATGTCATGATGTTGGGTCCTTCATGACTCGACGCAACCTGCCAGCTAAAGAAGACTTACATTTTTCCTTTTTTTTTTTAATTTAAAAGTGAAACAACTCAGTGTATGTGTTTCACTTAATGAATTGGCAAATTGACACTGTAGCATGGGCTAGTGGCTGAAGCTGCGCCTTTTGTTTTTTATTAGATTGAACATTCAACTAAGTGGAATGACATTATTCCACTTAGCTGAATCTTTTTCCCCCCTTTCCTATTAGTGACTCATACAGTTTCACATTCTGACACTGAAATTTGAATAGGATTAGAATTGCAAGCAGCTGCAACCTAAATGGCTGAACCTATAAACTCTTATATGTATACACCAAAACCCACGGTCAACAACCAAATTTCAGTTAGATAATTACTAGGTTATGACTTATGATTTTGTTTTGTGAGACTTATGATTAAATTTGTCAATTTCTGGTTTAAATTTATTAATTGAGCATATTTTAGTGGCATATATTTTTTATATGATATATTTCTAACTGATTTTGAATTGTAAGATTTGATACAATTTACTATACATGATTCAAAAATCAGCCTTCTGATTCACAATTTGAATCGTGGTTCAATAACTGTGGTTAAAAGGACTATTTTGATTTCATTACACCTAAAATGAATCTCAAAGTCCAAATGCACTGATAAAAGCCCATTTTCAATTTGCCCATGCTATAATATATCATCAGACCTAAATATCCTAGGCCCAAAGTTCATGTTCCAGTAGTAGCCAACATTTTTGTGATTAGGTGTTGACATCTATTGTTCATTCCTCTGTGCAGTCCTCCTCCTCTATTTTTATATGTTTTATAGATTTATTGTGTCCACCTTCTCTCATCTTCCACCTTTAGTTATTTTATGTTTGTAGCTCTTTTTTCCTCATTTCTCTCAGCCAACTAATTTATCTATCAATTCCTATTTTTCCTTATTCTGCTTTTGAATTTCCAGGTGGCAGTTCAGTTTTCATCACCTATCATTTTGCTCGTGTGAATGAGGAATATATGCTGACAATGCTATTTTTTTCACTTGACATATGTGCTGAGTCAGAGTTCCTTGGATTTTAGTTGATCATTTGTGTAAATATGGCTGAGAATATCAGCAATGTTTTTGTTCTTCTATTAGTGGAAAGTATTGTTCAAAAACTAAAAATTAAATTGAACTCTATTGATGTAAAGTCCATTTCAAACATTGGATTTCAGTGGAATGCTAGAAATTCTAAGATTTGTTCCAAATATGTGGAGTCATTGAATTATAGAATTAAATTGAATTGTTGATGGAACTGGTTTTAAACTGGGTGATTACTGTCCAAACATAAGTGCCTTAACTTTGAAAGGAGCTTTAATTTTGCACTAAAGTTCTGAGACTTGGATTATTAGTAGTAGAATTTAAAAAGGTGATTATTGTAAGACCTACAGGTTAAAGAACCAGGGGAAACTAAACCTTTGGAAAAGCTTTACAGAGTTAAATCTATTGAGTGATGTGTAAATTGTAACAAATCAGGACCTTTAGAGAGTTAATCCTGTTCAGTTACTTGCAATCTATTCAGAATCGTAGTTGAAATGAAAACCATAACCTTGGAAGAAGCTTTAATATAAAAAAGTTATGGTTGATGTGAGACTTCTGTTACTATTGGTTTGTTGTGGAAATTGATAAGGAAAAGTAAGTTTTACAGTCCATGTAAGTGGAGCAATCTTAAACTTCTGAGAATGATTCCAGTACCCAAGCTAAACATGCATCATCTGATCATCAAGAGAAAAGTTGAGACTTTGATACATACTGGACCAGGCAGGATTAGGCTCATGAGTTTGAATCTCTCAGTTTGCTTGAATTTGGCTTATGCGATGCTACACTTGATGCTAGCCAAAGTTCTTGGTGTTGCTGTTCCCTCACTGGGAAGTATAATATACTTGTTCAGATTTATTTCGTGAGTTTATCTCGTGACTGACTATGATAGTCTGTGTACTGTGTTCTTGTCATTTCCTTTCTAAATTTCAGGATTTATTGCAATCTCTCTCTCTCCCTCTCCTCGCCCTCTCCCTCTCCTCCCCGCCAAAAAAAAAATGTTCTTTTTAAAGAAATATGGTTTTTATCATGGTGACTATTTTTTTTTAATGTAGACATCTGACATTTATATTTTCACACTTGTTTGTTTTGTAGTTCTTTAGCTATTTGTTGGTGATGATAACTGGCTTTTTCCACTGTATCTGCAGCAGGAAATTCAAACTTGATTCCAACATTGGAGATAATTAATTTTACAAGAGAAGCGCTTTCAGACTCCCCATTTAATGTTCACGTGAACACCTTGAAGATGCCAGCACTAATTTTGGATGAGAGGGAGAAGATGATATCAAGGTTTAAATCTAGTAATGGATTGGTTGAAGATCCATTGGCATATGAGAAAGAAAGGGCAATCATCAATCCATGGACGTCAGAAGAGAAGGAAATTTTCAAGGAGAAACTAGCTACAGTTGGAAAAGATTTCCGGAAAATTGCTTCCTTCCTTGACCACAAGACAACGGCTGACTGTGTTGAATTTTACTACAAAAACCATAAATCTGATGGTTTTGAGAAAGTTAAGAAGCAGGGTGCTAGTAAGCAAGGAAAGCTATATTTGGCTAACACAGACTTGATGGTATCGGGGAAAAAATGGAATTGTGAAACTAATGCTGCTTCCCTTGAGATTTTGAGTGCAGCTTCTGTGATGGCAAGTCATGCCGATGGCATTACTGGTGATAAAATGTCTCGAGGAAGTTTCCTTTTAAGGGGTTATGGTAATATAAATACATCAAGGGGTGAGGCTAGCATTTTGGAGAGATCAAGCAGTATTGAAATGCTGGAGGATGAAAGAGAGGCTGTTGCAGCTGATGTATTAGCCGGTATATGTGGTTCTTTTTCATCTGAGCCTGTGAGCTCATGCATAACAAATTCTCTTGATCCCATCGAAGGTAAGAGGGATAGGAAATGGTTGAAAGTGAACCCTGGAAGCAAACAGCCCTTGATGCCTGGTGTTGCCCAGAACGTTGATGATGAGACTTCTTCAGATGTTAGCTGTGGGGGGATGGATCCTGCTGATTGGACAGATGAGGAGAAATCAGCCTTTCTTCGGGGTGTATCATTTTTTGGTAAGGATTTTGTTCAGATCTCACAGTGTGTAGTAACAAGGTCTCCAGATCAGTGCAAAGTTTTCTTCAGCAAGGCTCGTAAATGCCTTGGCTTAGATCTCATGTCCCCCAGGCCTGAAAACATTGGATTGCCAGTGAATGGTAATGCAAAAGGTGGTGGAAGTGATAATGACACAGATGATGCATTTGTTGTGGGCACTGGTTCAATTATTGGCAATGCTAAGTTTGGCACTAAGACAGATGAAGATTTGCCTTTGTCTACCACGAAGTCATACCTTGATGAATCCAATTCTGTGGAACCCAGGAACTGGTCAACTGATTTGACTGAATCAAAGGATAACAATGAAACAGATGTAGACCATGAAGATGCTGAAGACATGGATAATAGGGCTTCTGATTCTTCTGAAGTGAAGATTGAGTCTAAAATGGGCTCTGGTGGGGATACCTTGTCTGTTTATGGTAAGTTTGATTCAGTCAGTGGCCTGACAGGTTCAGTTAGAACATCAGTGTCAGCTGCAGAGATAATTGAACCATGCCAGTCTAATTCTATTGATGAGGCTAAAATGGCTTCTTCTGGGGATCTTGGAAATGAATTGGATGGGAAAAAACCACCATTTTCTCATTTTCTTGGTTATAAAGATGATAAAGATGAAGCTGATACAGGTGGTGTGGTTGTATTTGAAAAATCAGCTCAAAATCCTGATACAACAGTAAATGCCTCACTCTCATCTAAGGGCAGTTCTTGTACAGGATTGAGTCTTGATGCTGAAGAGATGCATGGAGTTTCCCTTGGAAAGTCTCATGTCTCATCATTGCCAGCAGATAATCCTAATACAAGTGCAAATTTATTGTTGCAAAATGCTTCTACTGTTCTGTGTAGGAAAACAGTTAACCAAAGTCAACTTCCTTCTACTTGTGATTATCAGGGAAATAGGGATAGGCACTATCTTAGTTCCATTAGCAATGGCAATGGTGACCATCAGTTTCATATCTCTGGGCATTTATTGGACCATGTTAAGGCTGCTAGCATCCTTCAAGGTTATCCCTTGCAAATGCCCTTCAAGAAAAAAGTGAATGGGGATATAAGTTGCAGCAGTTCAGCTATGGAGTTCCCTTCTCTGTCCCAAAAGATTGATCAAGCCAGTGATCAATACAAAACACTGTTAAGCCAATCTTTAGATTCAGAAAGGACATCCCGAAATGGTGATGTGAAACTGTTCGGAAAGATACTAACCAATCCTTCATCTAACCAGAAACCTAATTTGAGTAACAAGGGATCTGAAGAAAATGGTAAGCATCATCCCAAGTTAGGCAGCAAGTCTTATAGTCGGAAATGTACTGGCCATCGGAATGCTGGTGGAAATTCAACAATTTTGAAGTTTGATCAGAATGATTATCTGGGCGTTGAGAATGTTCCCATGGGAAGTTATGGTTATTGGGATGGGAATAAAATACAGACTGGTTTTTCTTCATTGCCTGATTCTGCAATCTTGCTTGCAAAATATCCTGCTGCTTTTGCAAAATATCCTACATCCTCTGCAAAATTGAACCAACAGTCAGTGCAGGCTCTTACCAAGAGTAATGAACAGCACCTAAATGGTGCATCTGCTTTTGTGGAGAGGGAAGTCAATTGTAGCAACGGTATGCTTGATTATCATATGTTTAGAAGTCGGGAAGGCCCAAAATTGCAGTCATTTATGGTAGGCATGGAGCACTGCCAAGATGTGTTCTCGGAGATGCAGAAAAGAAATTGTTTTGAGGCAATCTCAAGTATTCAGCAGCAGGGGAAGGGAATGGTGGGAATGAATGGTGTTGGAAGGCCAGGGGTTCTTGTTGGAGGATCACGGTGTAGTGTCTCAGATCCTGTGACAGCCATAAAAAAGCATTATTCCAATTCTGATCAACGTGGTGGTGGTCAGACTGGGAGTATCATGGAAGAGGATGAATATTGTTGGGGAGGGAGAGGGGACTCGAGCCGGTAGTAGACATGCAAAGTGGCAAACCTCTTTTTGTCGCATCCTGTGTAATAGCTTTTTTGTTACTGTTCAATACACTGATCGGGCGATTTGAGAGTTCTCAAGCCTTCTGGTTAAATATTTAGGTGCTTGTAATATCACAGCAGCTGTGTATTTGTTGTATTTGATGGAATACAGAAATAATCTCAGTTAGGAGGGGCAATTGCAATTATGGGTCCCTCGTCGCCATTCACTGCTCATTCTGACAATTATTGAGCTCTTTTGATGCCTGGCTAATTCGGTCAAGTTTTGTAGATGCTGATGAAGGCACTAATTTACTGTAGATGAGATTAGGCGTGCAAGCTTTTGGTTCTGAAGGTGGATAGTTCTGATGGTTCTCTGTTTCTGATAGTTTGCTTTCTTCCCTCCCTGTTTTCACCTTGTATCTCACTAGAAAAACTAGGTAGAATAGATATTGTAAGACTTTGGGTTACATTGGGGGGGGGGGGGGGGGGTGATTTTCTGTTTTCGTATTTTGGCAGTGGAAGCAGCTTTTCGGTAGTGAACCCTAAGAGGTATTATCATCATATGCCTTTGCTTTCCCCTTTTAAATATTGGAAAGAGCTATAGAATTTCGGTATTACGGTAGATGTCTACAGTTATCCCTCTTAGACGATTCCTTTTGTATTTCTCCTTTGTTTCTCCTTGTGCTGGAAGGATGTTTTAATCTATAAAGCTGTACATTGTCTTGCCCGAATTCTTATAGCTCTGCTACTTGGTAATTTATGCACTACAAATAGTCGAGTTCCAATTAGATACTAGCATGCAACACTGGATTACATAATTAAAAGCCACTGCCTGTCGCCACAGATATTGGGAGACTTGGTTACTGCTTTGACATTTTAATTTGAGGATGATGGAAGTGCTGCATTCCAAGCACAATAGACAGGATGATTTATCGGGATTACGTCTTAAGCCTGCTGCTTCAATTGAGGCTTCTTTTCCTTACACGGGGG
The DNA here is from genome assembly GCA_026724425.1 of Erythrophleum ivorense. NCBI lineage: Eukaryota > Viridiplantae > Streptophyta > Magnoliopsida > Fabales > Fabaceae > Erythrophleum > Erythrophleum ivorense. The sequence continues at coordinate 30,355,087 of JAIUCV010000008.1, forward strand.
AGAACCCAGTCAAGGTGGGCCATAATAGCCTGGATGAATCTTAAAGCAGCGTCCTATCAACTTAAATTTGCAATAGCAGACCCCTTTGAAAAACTTGAAAATAAAAAGCCAGTCTTTTAACCAATTTGGTATCAAGGTGAGGATTAACCAGTTACACCATGGAATATGTTCAATACGTCCAAAACTACACTTCTAAACCAAGCTAATTCATGAGGTTTTGTAAAACCAATGGTGAAATGTGCGGAGGCTATCAAGACCACCAAACTAGCCGACCATCAGTGAACCGCGGGGACTAACCTATGTTGGCATCAGTCATTGATAATTATATAGCAAATGTCATCGCTACTTCGACCGAAAAGCATTTGGATTTTTCTTTGTTGTTTCTTGAGAAGATTAGAATCATAAATTAAGAAGTTGCAAGTATTCCGATGTTAGAGTCATATGAAGGGGGAGTTCCTTTGATTTACCTATTTTAATAAAGTCTATGATTAGTTTAAAGAACATATTTAAATTTAGATTGTAGATGATATAACTATATTTCTTCTCATGCAAAATTTATTTCTTCTGATCTTGATAGAATAACCTAGGATTAAAAGTATATCCTTTTTGAACTCCCATTTTATATTGAGGATCTTATCAAGTTTCTTATCTTAAATTTCCTGTAAATTTAGAAGTGAGGGGAAAGAAAAAAGAGAGTGAATAAAAAAAGAAAAAGTAGATTTATTATACATTTATTATATATTCTCATTTCATTGTATTACTTTTTTTAAAATTTTACAAGAAATTTATGGTAAGGTATTTTTAAGGGTCCATACATCTCATTTTGTATAACCTCGAATACTAAATTCAAAATTTAATTATTTGCAAAGCTATCTCATTTAAATTTTACATTAAACTTGTTATATATGTTTATCCTAGTACTAGTCCAAGGATAAGTACTAAAAAAAAAAAATCAAAGATTTAAGAGTTTCACTAGTTTCTTTACAAAGTGAGATTAAATAAGGTTAGAGTGAATTGATATTTTAGCTCTTTAGTTATATTTTAGTATGAAAGATTAAATGTTTCATTTTAGTTCCTCAAAAATTATTTTCATTTTAAAATAATTTTTACATTTGGATGGTCAAGGCATTTCAGTTACGGTTATCTATGCATAGGTATCATTTTGTATCCAGTCTTCTATGCATAGGGTCCAAGAAAAAAATCCTTGCTTAAAGACTTAGTGACATATAATCTAGGAGAATTTATAAAAACAAATCATTACTCATACATAAATATTAGATAATTTAATAGAGATTCAATCTTGAGAATGAGCATAAAAGTCACTAATTTCATGTCTGAGAAAGTTACATAACCTATAGGAATGAATATGGGTGAAACATGTATCTTAAAACATGAAAAATAGTGACATTGGTGAAATCACATGACCTCATGCATTTTTGCACCACGAGGAGGGGGCATGGAAACCCTCTAGAGTTAACTCGTGTAGCTACACATGACTTGACCATGCGTTTCTGGGTTCTATGCATTGCCTATGCACTTATACATGAAGGGACCATGCATAAACCCATTGTTTTGCATAATGCACTATTTTCTCTTCAAAATCATCCTTTCTTGTAGCCTAATCCTTTTAAGCCTTTAAACAAACATATAAACAACTTAAATACAAAATTTTCAAGCATACCCAATGGTTTTTCCTTTCTTAAATTTGTTTTCCCAAAATTCCACCATCTCCCTTTTTACTATGCCCATGCTTCTCTTTATTTGCTATTTAAAGAAAAGGATGAAAGGGTTAACTCAACCATTCATAAGCCTAAATTATTAGCATAACCACAACCCCACAACAAATTTAAATTGAGGAATGGTATGAAACTTCATTTCTTCAATATGCTAAAACATGAGAAGATGGGATGGAGATAAGAAGATTCTCTCCATGTACTCCTCTTCTCTTTCTTCATAGTTCTTGTTCTCTATTACACCCTTTCTTAAGCTTTCTCTCTCTCTCACTCACTCACACACACACACACACATGCGCACACACACACACATTACAAAATAACAAAGTTTGGGGGTGTTTTTGTTTTTTAAGGCGTGGAAACAGATAAAGCAAAATGGGTGTATTTATAGGAATAAAGTCGGTGGTTTCTCTTGCATCTTTTCTTTCTCTGCAAGATTTGTTTCCAGTCTCTACACAGATTTTTTCTAAAGTGATCAAAATTTTGACTCTTGATATTTGCAATATAGTTAGGCTTGGGTAGAAGTAACAGTCATGAAAGTTGTTCATATGATTGCTACAATCATCTTTAACCAATCCAATCATCCAAAACCCATCAAATTTTACTTCGAGAAAATAATATTTTAGTCTTGGAAAAATTATACTTGAGTACTGGTTGAAATTATACTTTTAAACCTTAAACTTTTACTAGATTTACTTTAACTCCCAAATTTTACCTAAATATTTTTATTTTCTATTTTTTTTTATATTTTTGAGGCTCTGATGGTCTTAGATTTCTTAAAATTTCATTCCCTAAGTATTCATTCCTTAATTAGTTGTTATTTCACAAATTAGTATTAATTACAAATAATTTCTAAAAATTCTTGAAGACTTATATTAATTTCCCAACAGCTTTAGAAAATTTGTTTTCATCCCAAATTTCATAAATCCCAAAATGACTATACTAGGACCTAATTTTGTTAATTTAATTGGTTCCAATTTAGTTAATTTAATTTAATTTATTCTACTAAAAATTTTATTTTGAGGAGGATGTTGCAAATTTGCTTAAGTACATGGAAGGCACTATATCTTAAAGAACCCATTAGATAAAATGTGAAAGTTTTATGGGATAAGGATATTGTTAATGTAAAGGATATTGCATAGGTATTTATCTGCTATCTTAGCAACTCACATGACGTCTTTGTAGTTTATGTTCATTTATATATGTATTTATTTGCATAATTCTCTATTTAAAATGAATTATTGATGAAATATTTTTTGGATATATTCAATTGAGAAACTTTGAGCATATTGAATATGGACATGTGTAACCCCTCAACTAATTACCCATTTTTAGTAAATTTCTTTTTTTGTTTACGAAAAATTTTATTTAATTTAAGTCTAATTATTTTCCTTCTTTTTAATTGTTCCTTTATGAGTGAGATTCTTTATTTCGCGTCAACTAGACCTATATAGTATAGCAAAATATGAAAATGGCAGAAATAAACTATAGTTACTACAAACAATTAAAAGGTTCCAACATAGGGGAGCGAGATCTATATAAGTATAGACCAAAATATAATATTGGAGATTTAGTCTATACTACCTAAACAAAATCCCCAGGTAGCCAAAAAAAAAAAACCTATAAGAGTTATCCCATATTCACAAAAAGATTAGTGTGAGTGATTGGGCCATTAATCATGGATATGGAGGGGCAAGAGGTCTAGATCCACCCATTGGGAATGAGTGAGATTCAAGCTCTCCAGGGACCACAAAACACATTGGTATGGCATGAACAACATCGTCACATGATATGATTTGTATGTTGTGGATGACAAAAACCCATCCTTAAAGTGGGAACTGGATCCATTTCGCCTGAAGTTCTAAGATTACTCAGTAAATTGGCATCTAGAAAAAATATAAACCACAATAGAGTGAGAAATAATTTTCTTAGTAACAAAGCTAAGGTTAATACAAAATAATATGCATGAAGAAAAGTCAAGTAATAATTTGATTGACAGTGGATAAGATAAACAGAATATTCTTCACATAATAACATAAGCAAAGAATAATATATTATTTACAAAACACTTATTATAGATACGAAATAATGAAAATGAAAGATAATAGAGATCTCTGTATGAACACATAAACAGAGAACATCATACAAATTTTAGGATTTCTTATATAATAATAAAGCATGATTTAAATGTAGATAATAAATAGGTTATTAGCAGTTTTCAACGTTCACATACTACAAGTAATTACACAAACAGAGAATAATGAAAGTATAGCAAATAAGATTATTCAACTTGACTATTAGGCCTTGGAGACTTTTAGACTCAATACCCAAATTATATTGCATTGGCATTGGTAGACTCATGACTTAGTAGGCTCACCCTTGCTTCCTTTATTGAGGCGTCTCCCAGTGGGTATCCAAGGATAGTCCTATAAAATATTATAATAATATATCATCCAAGCCATCATCTAATCAATACATAATAGCTATATTTGGGAAAGAATTGCCTTGTATAGTTATGTGCATAAATAAATAATTCTGATAGCATAACAATGTACTGGAGTCCAAAAAAATTATACTTAAATACTGAAAATTATCTTTTCCCTTTTCTAAGTCCAAATTTGTCTTAAGACCCATTTAATGTCCAAAATAGTCCATAAATTAGGGTCTAATATCAAGGTACAGAATAAAGTCTAGTATAACTATAAAAGACTTGTTTAGGTATACGGAAGGCTCAATAAAGCCTAATAAGTTCAAACAGGTCCAAAATATCCGAATAGCTCTAACTAGTCCTAATAATTATTTTAGATATTTTAAGTATCTTTTTTAATTAGAATTGGACATCTAGCACAAAGCAGCTATCCAATGGCCAATTCTAGCACACACATAGCTCATCCCTTGAATAAGGCAACTCTGCCATAATATATATATATATATATATATATATATAAGTTAGTCATTTACCAAACAACCCATATTCATAAAATTAGACAGTAAATAGTATATTAGTATAGCAAGCAACACAATTTAGAATATATATTTCTTGTATATTCCATTCTTGACATAATGCTTCATGAATTTCTAACTATAAAAATTAGGCCCCAAAATTTACAAAATAAATATCAATATAATCTAGACAACATATAGAACATGTTAGACCACATAAATAATCCAAAAGACAATAAATAACATAAGTAAAAATTCAAGAAGCTGTTGGTCAACACTTTTTCTCAAAAAAGTTAACTTTTTATATAATGATCCATAATTCATCAAAATTTCACCATAGGCCTTATTTTTAGTGTAGATTAACCTAATTTAGTTGGATATTGGAAAACTCTTCCCTAGGTGTTTCTAATAGGCTTGGCTGAACCTATGTGCTAGGGAGTTTGTGTGATTTTACTTTATTTTCATACCACCAAATAGCCATACATACATATTCAAGGGAGATAAACAAAAGTCCTAAAACAATTTCTAGAAATTCCATGTATTTACTATACTTTTACTAAAATGAAATTCAAGGATTTCTTGCTATAATCTTCATGAAAATCAAGATTATATTAATCTATCTTTTTTTAAAACTTTCTCCTATTATTCTCCCATTTATTTTCTCTTCAATTTCTTTCAAGGCTTCTTGAAAATCAAAGTTCCATAATTTATAAAAAATTTCTAAGAAAAGGAATTTTCTTGAATTACATGAATCCATTAGTTATATATGTATATTCTCCATCTTTTCTTGGCTTGGATTCATGAAAACAACAAAATTTCTAATCTCATCTTGCTATGGTCGAGACTCAAAAAGGAAGAGAAGAGAAAAGAAAAATTCTTGGAGAAAAATAAAAGAAAAACTAAGAAGAAGAGAGTTTATTTATGTTACCTTTAAATCCGCAATGTTTCTTTCCCCTGGTAGCTTTTTGTAACATCCCTAACTTCTAATTATGGTTATTAAGCTTAACTGAGCAATTAAAGGTCACAAATACAATGTCTAAAATTAGTACAAATAGCCATTTAGGGAAATTATTGAGGAAATTTGAACCTTTTTTTTAAATTATTTTTAAGGATCATTATCTAATAAGCAAAGCCATTTAAGCCCATAGGAAATTTAAGTCATCAAAGACATCCTTCATCTTATGTTACCACTAACTCTACATCCACAAAACTCTCTTATAATTGTTCCCAAGCACTTACATACCATCAACCATATAAAGACTAAGTTCTAGAGACTAAAAATAAGAGTTCAGTGTTTTAGGCCGCAACTTGGACTACTCCGCCGTGGCTAAGATAGCTTCTCAAACCTATAAACTAATTTATTGAATTTGCGTCGTGGCTTGGTACACCTGTGCCACGACATGAGTAATCATTGGAGCTTAAAACCAAAAGTACATGATTTGCACTGTGACTCAGGCCTTCCATGCCACTATGAGATTACTTTGGACTTAATTGTGCAAGTTTTCATGATTCGTGCCACGACAGACTCCCTTCACGCCGTGATAAGATGAGCCTCAAGGTTCCAATTTTCTCGAGTCTAGGCCACAGTGAGCTTATATGGCATCGTGGTGAGAGACATTTCTGGAGCTTTCCCAAGCTTCTCACTTGATGCTTGCCACGACGAGATTGCTGTTGGATTTCCCTTGGACTTACACTTCTCGTGTTGTGCCACGACTCAGCCCCTTGCGTTGTGGCACTCCCTGCCTCTAGATGACTCTTAGCCGTGACTTAATAGTTTTGGTTACAACTCTATCCCCTCTATAATATCCAGTTCTCTAAAAATAAGAGAAAACGCGAGAAACGTAATATACGATTTTTTCGTAAATGAATGAAATTCACTGGATACAAAAGGAAGTCCCCAGAAATGACTTAGTTAAGGTCCCAAAAAATTTGGGAAGCATTCTATACTCCTAAAAATGAGAATCCCAAGCCTAGATAGAAAGAAAAATAGAGCTAGAATGAAGAAACAAATTTGAATGAAAGATTGACGAAACGTAAAGGCATTTTCGTCATCTTGAGCAAATTTTGGAATTCACACAGGAGGGATTTCTAAATGAAAGTTTTGAGTTCTTTGGGGTTCTCAAAGACCCTGAAAACCATGGGAAGCCTTAAGACATTTAAAACCCCTCCGGTGAATGTTTTCCAACGTCAGTTGACCTGAGCTTTGACTGATTCATTTGAGAAGGTTTTAGCTCCAAGTTGAGTGATTCCAAAGGCATTTTATTAAATATGGAATCTAGATTTCATAATGGAAAAGAAGGTTCTAAAAAAAGAGCTAAAATAAGTTAGAGAACGAAAATGTAAAAAACGAAGGATAAAATTAAAATTTTTAAGAAAGTGCAAGCTTCTTGAACACTCTTTAAGTTTCTTGTTTCTTCTCCATCTTCATTTGCATGACCTATTCTGCCTAAAAACCAGAGAAAACACCAGCTCTCTTAGGCACACCATGGAGGAGAAGAAAGGAGGAGAAAAAACAAGGAAAAGGTAAGGAATTTCAATGGATTTTCATACTCCTTCGAAACTTGTTCCTCTCCTCTTAAACTTTCTTTCCTATGATTTTATTGAAGTTTTTGGATTTATTTTGAAGGAAGAATAGAGGGGAAAATTCGGATTTAAAGAGAGGAGGCCAAGGAAAGTGAGAATCAAGCAAGAAAATAAGGAAAAACAAGGTAAAATCTCTATCCTCTGGTAGCTACTCCTTCCCCCTTCTTCTCCTTATTTCGCCCCATATATGTAGTTGTAAGAGGGCTTAAATTTTTGGTAGAATCAAGGGTGAATTCTATGAATTTAAGGGAGGAGAGTAAGAATATGCAAAGAAATCTAAGTAAAAGCCATTGATTTTCAAGATAGCAAACCTAGGGTTTCATGAACTCCCTTGAAATTCTGATTTGATGCAATTGTTCCTAGGCATAAATGAATATTTGGATGAGCTCTTGAGATCCCTAGAAGGCTTCTCATATGCATCTTCCATCAAGAAAAGGAAGAAAATTCACTTGGTATTCATATAGTGCATAGTTTCGACCTAGGCTAGATAAAGCACCAAAGGATAGTTTTAATTTGTTTGAAGCTTATTTTTGCATCTTGTGTGATGGGAGAGTATGAGAGGAAGCCTTGAAAAAATTTTAAAAACCATAGAAAGTGAGATGACCTTATATGTTCCATATTATGGCTTTAAAGAAGGAACACCTAGATAAGCTCCTTGAATTGATTGTGTGATGACTCTAAGAGTTTAAATAGAGTCAAGAATCATAAACAGACAGAGAGAATGGAGCCAAGATGATATTCTCTTAAGGTTGCTTCATTAAGTGCATTATGGAATCATAAAAGAGCCTTATGAGTCACCTAGCTTTTCTAGTGAATGTGTGGCCTTAGAATATGATTCAAGAGTGTAATTATCTTCTATATGATGTCTCTAGGCCAAGAGAAATGATCTCCACCTTTTTGGGTGTATGAGGTCAAGGGAGAAGACTCAAGGTTCAAGAAAAAAGTATGTGAATGCAAGCAAGGTAGCTCTTTCCACCTTCTCTCATGCATGAATATGTGATTACATTGTCTTTGAATGTGTGTATATATGTTTTGAACTATAAAAAGTATTTTAGCATGAGCTTTATTCCATGGTACCATGATGATGTTTTATGCATTCAAATAATGTTTTATGTGCTTGCCTTGGTTTGCTTGAGTGTGGAGAAGCTAAGAATCCTCTAGCCATGGTGAGGATGAGCCAAGAACCCTAGAACTTGGTTCAGACAAAGTAAAGAGTCTCCCAATAGTGAGATTGACTCCTAAGAGTGAGGTTGAGTCAAGATCTCTTTACAGAAAATGGGTGAGGCAAGTATAAAATTTATAAGTGAATGGGTGAGGCTAGTCCACTCACTTGGCAAGCCTATGTATGCTATGTATAACTTGATCAAATGCCAATAATGTTTCATGAATGCTCACATATGTCAATATACCCATGCATGCATTTTCAAGGCTTGTATTGCATACTTTATGTGTGATTGAATGGGAGATGAGTTATTAAGATTCTTTGAATGTCATTCTCTCCTCTCCAATGTCTTAACATTCTAGAGGAGCAATTGAGCAAGGTAATGGAGGCCACCAAGCCTAGAAGAAAGAGATTGACATTAAAGTGTATGAAAATGCCTAGTTTTGTCTCTCTTGTCCATACACATGGCATATGATGAAATCCCTTGATAAAATTGCTATGTAATCATTTAAACATGTGCAAATACCCATATAGGTGATGTATGAATGAGGTTTGATGCTAGATGGATGATAATGTAGTTTTTGGGTATTTAATGGCAAAAGAAAGTGTATGAAATCTTGTGTATGGTATGGGGGAGAGAGTGAGTTTGAGAAATCTGGGTTTATGCACCTTTGAAACAAGTTTAGAGAGTCATTTTTGTGCATTCCCATGTGCTCAAGTAGCCACACAAGCTTGGGAAACAAAATTGGACACTTTGATGCCAGTTGAGACCATAAAAATGACCAAACCGGAACCCTATAATACAACTGACCAAATGGATGAATCTTCCCATGAAATTTGGAAAACATGTAGAGCTCATTGGGGGATTTTTGGAAAGCTAAAGTGCAGAAAAATAGGAGCTCTATAGAATTAATTATGAATTTTCAAAGTTGGAATTTTTCTACTGTTTTGGTGCATGTACTGTTTATTTGGTCAATTTTGTGTTCTATATTATCCGATGGTCAAATGGTGTCCAATGCTTGTAAAATTTTACAAGAATAGACTAAAGGTTATAAAATTTCTATGGCCACCAAGATCACCTCAATTGGAGGTATGATAAGAGAGTTATGAAGTTTTAGAATTTACTGTCAGTACCAGTAGCACCATTGGACTTCCAGTACTGTTCCATCATAATTTAATTTCCAGATGGCCTTGGATGGTTTAAAGATATTTTTCCCTTAAACATAACATCTGTAGCTTCTCAGATTGACTAAATTTGCATAATTTGGATTTTTGTGGAATTAGTTATGAATTTCTAAAATTTATGATAGTAACCTGTAGCATTAGCCCAGGCAGCTGAGACCTTGGGTGCTTTTTGAATGTCAAATGTCTTCTACTTTATGTTTCATGACCTAGATATATTTTTATATAAATTAGACATCTGTAGCTTTCTAGAATAGTAAAGAATTCATGATTTATATTTTTCTAGAATTAGTTATGATTTTTCAAAATTTGTAACAAAAAATATGCAATTTTGGCCGGGACTACACTATGGTATTTTGTGTGTTTCTTGCACTTGCACAAGTTCTAGGCCATTTTTGCTAATGGATTTGAATTGTATCTATATAATTAAATATGAGAATGAGATACATGAGTTCATATGATCTACAGTACATCGAATGAAAAATTTATGTATAGCGCAACACAAGAAAACTCAATATTTTAATGTCATTTTTCTTGCCTCCTTATGAAATGCTTGGCATGAGACTTTGAAATAGCATGAGGCAAAGCTAGAAATCTATGGTGTTACACCCTCTGATTCTATTTCCTCACTTTCTCATTTCCTAACCATATTCCCTTAATTCTAGGTGAGTTCTAGAGCCTTCCTAGCTAACATTCATGGTTTTCTAAACCTTTTAGCTTCCCAAATACCTCGATTAATACTCCACATTATTCATAAGCTTGAGGGAATTTCATAATAATTGAGTACTACCATACCTATCAGTATGTGAACATGTTATGATAGCAATTGGTAACCAGGGCCACTAACAACATCATTCATATACATATACATATACATATATATATATATATATATATATATATTCTAGTTGAGCTACCATACAATACCATTTGGAATAACAATTCATTGCATTACATGATCAAATCTCAAGTAATTAAGTGATAGTACTACATTAGCAATAATCCATATTAGATATTAATTAAATTCATATATCAGATTTTAACTACTACAAGATCTACTCTCCTCTTAGTTACATTATTGATTACAAGACATCAAAATACCTACACTTAACAATATGAGTGCATGATGATACTATACAAAATAAATCACATAACTTGCATATATTCTAAGTCAAAATTAGCTCATAGAAGTTTCCACATGTGGCCTCAAATTAGGGGTGCTCTTTTACTTATTTCCCCTTCCCCTTATTTGAAGGACCTTCACTTAAAATTTGTTAGCCCATACAAGGGAGTGAGATATAAATCTCAGTAACCAAGGGATAATTCCAAACATATGTACAATTCAATCAGCATAGGTGCATTTTAATTAAGTAAATATAATAATCATCCATCAAATTAGCAAATGATCTAGTTGAATTATTAGTGATTACTGTCCTATACTAGTAATCACACACATCATGTTGAAGGCTAATAGCACAGGGAAAAGCTCTTCTATGGCGACAACTCACTATTAAGCACAACCTGGGATTAGTGCACCGGTGCTCAATCACAACTTGGTGCACGGGTGGCAGCTGCACCACAACTGCACCATAGACTCACACATGGTCCATATACAATAATCAAGTAGCCAATTAGTCATTTAACAAAGCAAAACATATTTATACAATAGATATCAGATTAACAAAGCACATATGCAAGGAATTAAATCAAACCCCAGTTACCTCGCTTAATAGCGTCAAATTCTAGAGTTAAAGATAAATGTCCACACTCTAGAGGATCTTAGGTTCAATCAAAGCATATTTTAGATACTAATTATAGCATAAATTAGATACCATGGCATTAAACTATCAAGAAGTTCTTAGAAATCACTTACCTAGTCATTAAAGAGTCTCAAATTCGAACTTGAACTTCAGCTATCCAAAAACCATAATATTCCACTTAAATTTCTGGGTATTTTCGCAAAAAATTCATGCTCATATCATAAGTCAATCATTGGAATCTCAAACCAATAGAAAGCACATCAAAATGTGGAGAAGATACTTATTTAATGACCCTCTTAGCCTCAACCTTTGAAAATCGATCATGAAACCACCAAAAGCAAGTTTCAGATTTGAGAAAAAAAAAATCTCCAAATGACAAACTAATTAGACCAAAATGCAGAGGAAGAAGAGAGGATTAAGTCTTATATAACTCACCTTTGCTAAATCACCATCCAAAAGCACAAAACTGAGCCAAAACATTAATGAAAACCCTAGCCTCTCTTCAAGGTGTGAAAATGCTCTTGTGGTTTGTAGAACCCTTATGTTTGTTTTTTAGTACTAAAGTGAATGACAATTGGGTCTTTATGGTTTTAGGATGCAATTGGGTTAACCCATTAGCCTAAGGTCTAATTGGGCTCATTACTAGCTGTTGGGCCAACGTTAAATAGGTTACCTTGGGCTAAGTCTCATAAGATGAAGTTGGGTCTCCATAAATCTTCATCCTTAACATGTTTAAATTAATTATGGGCCTAAATTAAATTTCTAACCCAATGGAATTTTAAATCCACATTAATAATTTATTTTCCCATAAATTTTCATTTCCCATAGTTTGCCTAATTATCCTTATAATAATTCTTTAGTTGCCTATAAGTACTCTTAATAAATTTTGGGGTGTCGCAGTTTTCTTTTGTTTTTCCTCCTTTCTTCTCCTTCTCCCTTAGCCATGAGTCTTATTCTTCCTTTTTTCCTTGTTATGGCTGAATGGGTGTGCGTGTTTTGTGTGTGTTCTTGTAAATTTTATTTCCAAATGGATGGTTAGGATTGAATAACTTTTAAGGTGGAAGATCTTGGTCCTTGGATCAAATGGATGATTAAGATTAAGCCTTGACATAGGAGATTAAATGTGAGTCTTTGGATTAGATCAAGGGTTGTGATTTGATCTTAAAAAGTAGAAGAATCTAGGTCATAGGATTTTACATCAACAGTTGTGATCACATCTTGTTTCATAGATGAATATTAGTCGGTGAAGATAAGTTTACATTTATTACTGCTTGAGTCAACGATTTTGTCATCCTATGTCAGCAGTAATATCAGCAATAACTTTTTTTTGTAAAATGTGAGATTTACCAAGATTTTCTTATGTAAGATTGTGTCATCACTTCGTAACTCGTGTAATCTACAAAAATTTCCTATACATGGCACCACATCACCATTTTTCCTTGCTCATGGCTCCATATCAGCACTTTCTTTGCTTATGGTTCCATGTCATCACTTTCTTGGTTAGAATTTATAAAAATGCCACCATTTTGCTGATGTATCCTTTGGTAGGTTTCCCGTAATATTTTATTCAACTTGCGTTCTCTGAGTTCTCCACTATATTATAATATTATTTGGGCCTATATGGGTCCCATTTAATGTCTTTAATCACATATTATTATTATTAATTTTTCTAATATTTTATTATTTTAGAGTTCAAATGACCATTTTGCCCCAAGTGGAAGGGTAGAAGACAAGCATCTTTGTTCATTTTTCACTTATATCTCATTTTTACCTCCACATTTTTGGATTCCTTCACCACCATTTGATAGATCTTTTTCCACAAAATTCCCTGAGACAATTAACACAAGCTTCAGGGTTTAGTTGGTCTCCATATAAATTCTTAATCATCTAGGGCCATTTTTTAGTCCTAACGATTTTAGAATTTTATGAAACTTATTTTATAATTTTTTTGTATATTATCTCCTAACTATTGATATATATATATATATATATATATATATATTGGGCTAGTTTTTGACTCCTCATGCTTCTGAAAAAAATTATCAAAGTTTGTTTATGTGACAAATGATGATTTTAACCTTGGCCCCCTTTAAAATCTCAAAAATTTCTATAGGTCCTATTTTTCTGGTATTTTTCATATATAAAGTTACTTCATTCCAATTCATCTTATTAAAACTTAATAAATTTATTTCATAAAATACTAACTAATTAGAGAATCCTAATTTTTAGGGATGTTACAACATGCATACATAACATACATTATCCATGTCAATTGTTTGCTTATGGCAGAAACACCTGCAATTTTCATAAAATTATTTAGGCACTAATCTCATATAATCACAAACTATAAACAAATGAAAGTTACTATTCTAAAGAGTTTCTCATGAAAGCACATGTATTAGTCCATTAAAATTACATATATCATATGAAAAAAAAACATGGATTGTGAAGGACACTTCAATTTTGCATAAATAAATATATAGCATTAGTGTACACACTCACTCACACATATAGAGCATTATTTATATTAGTTAATCCAGGTTATCTATATTGCATTAGTGCAACAAAAATGGCTCCAAGGTCTGAAGTTGATGGAATAAAGGACCCATAATAGTGAAACATAGCAGCCTCTTTGTGAAATGTAGATTGGATTTTGCTCTTGTTGAATAATGGATATAATAAACAAAAAATGTAGTGCTTAGGGCATGTTTTGAGTGACTGAGATGTGTGGCCTTGCGTCAGCTCTTTGATCACATGGATGAAGAAGACATTATGGATGGGGTGTAATTATTTCCCCATATTGAATGCACAAAAGCCAGATATGATTTCCTTAATGATCATCTAGAGAGAGAAGAGAATTGCATTGGCTGTGATAAAATAAAAAATTAAAAAATTGAAGAAGAAAAAGAAAGGGCTTGCATGTAAAAGTGATGGTTTGATGCAAATATGCGTCTTTTCAATGCCATTTTATTAGACACTTGTTTGACAATCACAATATGTGTCTCACACTTTTAATTTTATTATTTCTTGCTAATAATAATATGTCATTTTTAGTGTGTATATATATATGTATATGTATGTATATGTATATATGTTCGATTACGGTCTAACAACAATCAGACCAATAAATTGTGCGTTTATTGATTTAATGATTGATTCGATTTTAAAATTGTTGCTATATTGCTATCCATTTCTCTCTTGTCAAGGAAAAATTTTAAAAATACTTTATGCATGATAACTTGTAGATAAATTCTTAGGGGTCACATATATGTTTATTATCATGCCAACGTGTTTGGATCACAATAATGAATCCTATTAGTAATTTTTTATTGGATAGTTTCATATATTAATATAATATACATGGGTAAGCTATGTTAAAGAAGACTAGGGTATGTATTCTAATAAAGTGTTTAGTTGAATAGGCTTACAGAAATATCATTATTTAATATATGGACATTTTATGTGTAAAAGCTTAATAACACCTAAGTTATGATTGATGGGCTTATAACTGAAGTTGTTAAACCTAAGGACGCATTAAGGTTATGGTCCCTAAATTAGATACAATAATTTTCATAATTTTTTTACCTTATCTCAAAGAAATCTTAAGTCGAAGTATCTAGACTTACAAATTTTGAACTCTAACTATTACTTTCACTATGGATCAAGGTAAGTGTTTTTCACTACATTCCTTTAGGTCTTTGTAACACCATATATTTTTAACTCATTTCATACTAATCTCATGCCTTAAACCATGCTACTTACACAAGAGATAAGAAAAATAACATTAAATAATAGATTTTTTTCGCATTGCGTCGCGTTTGAATTTTTCGTTCGATGTCCCGCGGACCATGTGAACTCATGTATCACATTCTCATATTTATTTACATAGATAAAACTCATTTTCATCATCAAAAGTGGC
Organism: Erythrophleum ivorense; assembly: GCA_026724425.1. Lineage (NCBI taxonomy): Eukaryota > Viridiplantae > Streptophyta > Magnoliopsida > Fabales > Fabaceae > Erythrophleum > Erythrophleum ivorense. Next base: position 30,370,369 of record JAIUCV010000008.1, read on the forward strand.
CTATAACTCATGAAAAGCAAAGGGGAGCATAAAATTCATGCTTGTATTTTCGGCAGAATTTTGCCATTTCTATCACAAATTTTGAAAAATCATAACTAATTCTAGAAAAATTAAAATCATGCATTCTTGGACATTAGAGAAATCTACACACATCTAATTTATGCTAAAAATACATCCAGACTATGAAGCACAACACAGAGGACTTTTGGCATTTGAAAAAGTCTAGAGGTCTGGCTATCTACTGGTACTCGTCATAGGTTTCTGCAGCAAATTTAAAAAACATCCAATTAATTTTAAAAAAAATCCAATCCATAATAATGATACCAATATAAAAATCTGTAGATGTTAGCTAGAGGGAAAAAATAACTTTAGACTAGTTAAGGCACGCATAGTACTTGAAACCCAATCAAATAATACCTGAGGTCAGTTGGGACGCCTAATACTAGATAGGAGCTTTAAAAATTTATATCTCCCTCTATAGATATCCAAATGAGGTGCTTCTAGTTGACATAAGTCATTGGAAATGTCTAGTTTCTTTGTATCGAATTTAGTGACAATTGGACATCATATTCCTCATGAGTGATAGAATTTAATTTCAGACCAGTGCTACAATACCAATGACCAAAACCAAAAAAAATTCCCAACTTCAACAATTTGCCAAATATTCCACAGACCTCCAAAAATTACCAAATTTAGCTTCCCAAAAAACGCTCAATAATTTCTAGTAGCATGCCAAATTTTGAACTAAGAAGAGCTCATTTGGACAAAAAGTGACATAACCTCATGAAATGGTCATCTTTACTCCCTATCAAGAGTCACTTTGGTCCAAATGGCTTCCTCTTGAGTTTGGCACCTCTTGGGCAAGTTTAAAAGCATAATTATGACTTGTGGGAGTTGCCCAAGTCGTCCCAAATCCCACACATCTCATTTTGGCCATTCAACATCCATTAATACACTAAACCCATATGCTATTCAAGGGTCCAAATACATAATCTCATTGATTTAATGCTACATAAAGTTTACATAGAGTCTATACATCATATTACATGTGCTCCAGGTCTTACATTACCACAAATAATATATACAAAGCTTTTTTGACATTCCATCACAAGTTAGACTACAAAATAAACAAGGTGTAGCCATTTAATGTTCTTGGCTTGCATTTCCTTAGTTTTGAACACCACTTAGGACATTTCAAGAGAGGGGGAAAAGGGAGTGAGATTCCAAGAATCTCAATAGCTCACACACCCATTCACACACACATTCAAAACATACATACATCAAAATCACATGTGTGCAAGCATAAAGTGTGTTATACTACATTTCTATGCCACATTTCCACATCAAGCCATTTTCATATTTTAGGGACTTTTGGTTTTGCTTCATCCCATTTCTAGGACTTTTGGATTTGCTCACTCTTGGCCTTGGAAATTTTGACCTAGCCTCACCCATTCAAGGGACTTTTGCTCTAGTCTCACCCCATGCCTTGAGACTTTTGGTACATCTTCACCCACCTTTAAGGGACTTTTGGCATCACCTCACCCATGAGAGCCATTCTCACAATCAATGGCATTCAAGATGACACATTAGTACCAATGCAACCTCAAGACATCAAAGTGGCATGTTCTCAAATCACAAGAGCATGCACAAGCACACAAAAACATACATATGCACATAAGAATGCAAGAGAATGAGGTGGAGAGCTACCGTGGATTTATGCAAGCTTTTCTTGATCCTTTCCTTCTCTCTTGTCAGCCTCACAAGTGCACCTAGGTGGTTGGATGTTCTCTTGGCCTAGCCACCTTAACCAACACACAATTACACACTTGAACCAAGCCATGACACTAAACTGAAGCTTAAACCCACAATTAGTTTCATACTTGGCATTATGGTTCCATAATTTTCCTAATGAAGCAACTCTTGCATTTCAAGTTCTAGGCTCCATTCTCTTGTTGTTTCTAGACTTCTTGGACTCATTTAAGGTCCTTGGAGCTATCACACATTCAATTGCACAATTGGAAAATTAAGTTGCTTCACAAAGCATCATTGTGGACACCATTATCCATCTCCTAATCCATGGTTCCTAAATTTTTTCCAATGGTTTCACCCATTTTCTAACATCATATAAAGTCCCAAACCAAGGCTAAAACAAATTAAAAACACCCCTCTACCCCATCCATCCTAGCTTGGCCAAACCTATAAGCAATAATGGGGTTCTTGGGAGTTTTAAATTTTTCCTTGATGGGAGAGCCATTTGGTGTAACAACCTAGAAAAGAAATGAGAAAAGGAAAGGAAAAGAGAAAGCTGGAAAATTTTCGAAGAGCTGAGAATTTTCTAAGTCTTCTCTCCATAGCGAGATATGGAATCGCCATAGCAGAATGCCTCTTCGCCGTAGCGAGTATGTTCCTAGCTATAGCGAGTGCGGCATTCCATACAGAAACTAGTGAGTTGCTCGCCGTAGCGAAATTGTTCCTAGCTATAGCAAGTGCGGCATTCCATATAGAGACCAGAGAGTTGCTCGCCGTAGCGACGCTATAGCGAAGGCAGAGGTCTGGAACAGACACGATCTCGCCATAGCGAAGGTCGAGAATAGACACGATCTCGCCGTAGCGATGCCATAGCGAAGGCAGAAGTCTGGAACAGACACGAGCTCGCCGTAGCGAGGGCACTAACTCGCTATAGCGAGAGCGGTCCAGAAAAGCGAGAAAAAGAGAATTTGACTTTTTAAAAGCTTCCAAATCTCTTCTTTCTTCTTCTAACCGACTCAAACTCGTCTTAGGAGAGAGCAAAGGGCGGAGGAGAGAGAGAGAAGCTGAAGAGAAGAGGAAAGCACAAGAAAGGTATGAATTCTCATGGCTTCCTCTTCATATGTTGCCCTTCTCCCCTTTTCCCCTCTTTCCTACGGTTTAGATGATAGAAATGGTTAGGTTTTGAGTCTGGTTCAGAGGAAAGAGAGTGGGAAACCTTTCTTGAGAGAGAGTAGAAGTAGATAGTCTTCTCTTTCTTGCTTTTTCCCATTTTTAAGAGTTATGAGTTGAGAAAGAGAGGGGATAGCTAATGGACCCTAGAGTGAGGAAGAAACCTAGAGTGAGAAGCTCAGTAGAGCTGATTAGAAGTGATCCCTAGCTTAAGAATTGAGTATTGAAGTATTGATTCCATGCTTTTGTGTGGTTAGGCTCAAGAGAAACTCTCCCATCTAGAAGTTGTTGTGAAACCAACAAGGGAGGAGACCATTGACAGAGCAAGTAGTAAATAGCCAACAAAGGTAGTTCTCTCCACTTTCTCTCATGCATAATTGTGTGTTTACATTGTCTTGCTTGTGTGTATGAATGATATGAGCTATGAGAAGTGTGTTAGCATGATTATGTGTTATGATTGAGATGATGTTTTAAATGATTGTTTAGTCTGCTTGAGGAAATGGAAAAGCCAATAACCCTATAGCCAAGGTGAGGATGAGCCGAAGCCCTAAGTTGGTTGAGCCATGTCTCCCAAAAGTGAGGTTGACTCCCAAAGAGTAAGGGTGAGTCTAAGTACCTCTAAAGTATGGGAAGGCAAATCCAAAAGCCACAAGGAAATGGATGAGGCCGATCCAAGTACTCAGCGAGCTCTTGAATGTTATCCATGGCCATTTCACATGTTTTAAACGTTTTTCATCATGTTTTATATGCTAACATGCCATACATGCATAATGAGACTTGTTGCATGCAATATATGTATGTTTGAATGAGAGTTGAACTACTGAGATTCCATGAATCTCACCCTCCCTCTCCACCATCCAACCATGCCAGGTGGCCCAAGTGAGATTAGAGATGGGAGCAACCACCACCAAGCATGAGGCTAGGGATAGAGATGAAGAAGAATGTAAAGTTTTGTAATACATTGTACATGAGATGTAAGATGTAAATGATGTATATGATGTAGTTCCTCATAGTTTTTGTAAAACCAGGTATATATTAATGATGAATGCATGAGAATGAGATTTATGATGAATGAAAGAGCATGGTTGAATGAGAAATGATCAATGATAGCCTAGTATATATGGGTGCATAAGTGGGCATGGGATAGTGGGTTTCCCCAATCTAAGTTATGAGACACTTGAGGCATGATTGATAGCTCCTAAAGATGCTTTCTCATGTGCTCAAAGAGTCATAGAAGTAGAAAACTTAAGATTGGACCCCATTAGCCACACTTTTGGCCAAGAAAGGGCCATTTTGCACATGATGTCATAGAATAGCCATATGACCTCTTCTAGCTATGAGATTTGACATGTAGCTAGATTATGTTTAGAGCTTTCTGGGAAGCTAGAGTTCATGTCATTTAGAGGTCTATAGCATTTTCTATGATTTATCAAAGTTGACATCAGAAATTCGGATTTCAGAAAATCACTGTTCATTTGGTTAGTTTAGAAATCGTGTCATCCGAGGGGCAAATGTAGTCCAATGGCCACGAAATTTTATACACAGAAACTAGATGGTCAAAGTGCTTGTAGGAACTGGAAGCACCTCATTTAGAGGTCCAGAGAGGAAGTTATGCAATTTCGAAGTTCCTGCCCAGAATCAGACACCCAACCAGACCCGAGGTACTGTTTCATCGGTTTCCGGGAAATTGGCTAGGTGAACTGATCTGGAGATATTTTTATCCTCTAGCTAACATCCACATATTTCCATAGGGATAGATTTTATGAGCATTGGATTTTTGTGGAATTAGTTAGACATTTTCAAAGTGCATATCAGTAAACTGTGACAGCAAAGAAGCCCCCTCTGACCAGTGAACTATTTCGATGTCAAACGAAGAATGAGTGAGAGATTGAGACTTCTAAGTATTTTTAGCATGAAGTAGACGTCTCAAGATTTCTAGAATGACCCAGATCATGCAGATGCGATTTTTCTGCATTTAGTTATGGATTTTCAAAGTTAGCCCAGAAATGAAGCAAAATCTGCCCATAGCGAAAATGCATGTCTCCAATCCCTTTTTGCTTTCCATAAGTTTGAAGCATATAGTTGGGATTGAAATAAGTCTCAATAGTGTAATTGAGCATGAGAAAGCATAGAGAGAGCTCAACCAGTCCATGTTACTTCTAAGTGGATCTCTACCCACACATAGTGCCATAGAGAAAGAAGCATAAGGTTGAGTAAATTATCTCCCTTGTGAGTTCCGCATGTGCATATGAGTGAGAGGGCATGTTGGGTATGAGCTAGAGGTTAAGGTGTCACATTTGGGGAGGTTTCTAAGGGTTTTAGGAGCTCAAGGAAACATTCAAATAGCTAAGAAAACATTCACACAAAATCAGATTTTACAAAACCCTAGAAAATACTACACTTTTCTAACTTATTTTCTATTAGTTTTTCTTGGAATTTCTTGCCATATTCCATCTCCCCATGGCCTAAAACCCTTGTTCCTTCCTTGTATTTGGATAAAACATCCTTCCTTCCTTTGGTTCTGTTCTTGGCCAAAATGCACACAAAGGGAGGGGGAAGAGAAGATGCAAGAAAAAGCAAAGATTACTTAGGATTCAAGTGAGCTTTTAAGTGTCTTTCTCCTTAGTTCTCCTCTCCTTGGCAAATTCGAATTTCCTCCCTTCTTTATGGACTAGAAATAGAACCATTCATCTCAAATAAACCATGGAAAGAGAGGAGGAAAGGAGAGGAACAAGATTGGAGGAAGATGGAGCATGAAAATCTGCAAATTTTCTTACCTTTTCCTTAATTTTTCTCCTCCTTTTCTTTCCCTTTTGGTGCACCTAAGAGAGCAGATCAACTTCTGTATTTGGGGCAGCAAATTTCGTGCTTAAGAAGGTGGGAGAAGAAAGGAGAAGTGTGTGGGAGTTTCTAGAAGCATACTTTTCCAAAAATTCTAATTTTGTCCTTCCGTAATGGTAATTTTGTTTTGACTTCGTTTTAGCTCTTTTTTTTTAACCATCTTTTCCGTCATAAAATTTAGGATCCTAATTCAATAAAATGCCTTTAAAATCACTCAATTTGGAGCTAAAACCTTATCAAATGAGCTGGTCAAAGTTTGGGTCAACTGACATTGAAAAATATACATCGGAGGGGCTTTACCAGTCTCGGGGCTTCCCATAGTTTTTGAGGCCTCTAAGAATCTTGGGTAACTCAAAACTTTCATTTAAAAAGTCTCCTATATGTTTTTCCAAAAGTTACACTTATTTATGAAAATGCCATTACGTTTCGTCAGTTTCTATCACGAATTGTTTCTCCATCCTAACTCTGTTTTTCTTTTTGTCTGAGCCTAGAATTATCATTTTTAGGAGTTTAGGACTCTACTCAAATTTTTTGGGACATTATCTAGGTCATTTTGAAGGACTTGTTTTTATACGGCTCATTTTGTCATTTTACAGAAATTACGTTTGTTACATTTTCTACCCCCCTTAAAATAAATTTCATCCTCGAAATTTAAATATATGCCTTAGGGAAATAGTTCTAGATATTTCTATCTCATTTTATTCTCCAACTCCCAGGTTGCCTCCTCAGACGTCAGACCCTTCCAGACCACTTTCACCAGAGGGATGCTCTTATTTCTCAGCTGTTTCAGCTTGGCATCTATAATCCTCTCTAGTTTCACTACATAGGAAATATTTTTCTGCAATTGAATATGCTCATATTCTATGACATGTGAGGGGTCTGGTAAGTACTTTTTCAGTTGGGAGATGTGAAAAACATTATGGATTTAGGCTAAGTTTGGAGGTAAGGCTATCCGGTAGGCCAAGGGTCCAATTTTCTCAAAGATTTCAAATGGACTAATATACCCTAATAGATTGATCTACCTCAGTCACTGGAGACACCTGGAGGATTACATGGTCTCCAATCTCAAACTCTAATGGCCTCCTTCTTCTATCGACGTAATTCTTCTATCTACTCTGGGCCGTAAGGAGTTTCTTTCTAATCATCTCTATTTGCTGGGTGATCTGGTTAACTAATTCAGGTCCTAGTAAGCTTCTCTCACCTAGCTCAACCCAATATAATGGAGATCTACATTTTCTCCTATGCAGAGCCTTATAAGGGGCCATCTGGATACTAGAATGGTAACTGTTATTATAAGCAAACTCTGCTAGTGGAAGATACGCATCCCAGTTACCTCTCGTCTCTAATACACATGCCCTTAACATGTCCTCTAGGGTCTAGATGGTCCTTTCAGTCTGTCTAGAGGTGATAAGTAGTGCTAAATAGTAACCTGGTCCCTAAGGCGTGCTGTAATGATCTCTAAAAGTTCGATGTGAATCTGGGGTCTTTATTGGATACTATGCTACTGGGTACTCCATGAAGTCACACTATCTCATGTATATACAACTGGGCTAATCTATCTAGTGAATAAGTAGCCCTGATCGCTAAAAAGTGTGCAGACTTCATTAATCTATCTACAATTGCCCAGATAGCATCGTGTCCAGAGGATGTCCTGGGTAACCCCATAACAAAATTCATAGCTATACTATCCCATTTCCACTCAAGGATATCTAGGGGTTGCAATGACCTAGTAGGTCTCTGATGCTCTATCTTAACCCTCTGGCACACTAAACATCTCGCCACGTAATCTGTGACATCATTCTTCATTCCTGGGCACCAAAAATTTCTTTTTAAATCTTGGGACATCTTGGTGGCCCCTGGGTGGAAGTATATTTACTCTTGTGTGTCTCCTCTAAAATTCTCTCTCTTAAATCATAATTATTAGGCATATAGATTCTATCTCAATATACTATCACACTATCCTCAGATATTCTGTAATATGAGGTCCTACCCTGGGAAATTTTGCTTTTAATTTGTCTCAAGAATTCATCCTCTCTCTGGGCATCTAAGATTTGGGCTCTCAACTCATTCTCAATCTGAGTCTCACTCAAATACAATCTACTTGGTACCAAATGGCAAGAGAGGTTCAAATTTCTAAATTTCTCTAGGAGCTCTTACTCCCTAATCATCATATGGGCAATGTGGATGGATTTCCTACTCAAGGCATCGACCACCACGTTGGCCTTACCCGGATGATATTTCAATACATAGTCTTAATCGTTCAGGAATTCCATCCATCTCCTTTGTCTCATATTGAGTTCCTTCTGATTGAATAGGTATTTCAAACTCTTATGGTCATTATAGATTTCTATACTCGCATTGTATAGATAGTGCTTCTAAATCTTAATAGCAAATACTACTGTGGTTAACTCTAGGTCATGTGTGGGATAGTTCTCCTCGTGAGGCTTTAACTGTCTAGAGGCATACGCCACTACCCTACCCTATTACATCAACACACATTCTAACCCTTTCCTCAAGGCATCACTATACGCCATAAATGGTAAACTAGGGTTAGAAATAACTAGCATAGGGATCGGAGTTTCAACTCCTGGAAACTCCTCTCACATCTATCATCCCATATAAAAGGTGCATCCTTCCGAGTCAGCCTCGTGAGTGGCAAGGCTATCTGAGAAAAGCCCTGAATAAATTATCTATAATATCTTGCCAAACCAAGGAAACTCTTAACCTTAGTGATAGTCCTAGGTCTATCCCATTGTAACACAATCTCATCTTTATGGGAATTTATCGCGACCCCGTCTTATGAGATCACATGACTTAAGAATTATCTCGGTTATCAAAAACTCACATTTACTCAGTTTGGCATATAATCTGTTATCTCTCAAAATCTCTAGAACTAATCTCAGATGCCTCTTATGTTCCTCAAAAGATCTAGAGTACATTAAAATATCATCAATAAAGACCATGACAAATTTATCTAGATATGGTCTAAATACTCTGTTCATGTAATCCATAAACATAGTGGGCACATTCGTTAGTGCGAATGGCATCATAAGGAACCCATAATGCCCATATCTAGTTTTGAAGTTCATCTTTGGGACGTCTTCAGCTCTCACTCTTAGCTGGTGATACCCAGATCTAAGATCTATCTTAAAAAATACTGATGTCCCAGCCAACTAATCTAACAAGTCATCTATTGTAAGGAAAGGATACTTATTTTTTATGGTAACTTTATTCAGTTCTCTATAATCTATGCACAATCTCAAGCTACCATCTTTCTTTTTCACAAACAATACTGGAGCTCCCCAGGGTGACATGCTAGGGCATATGAACCTTTTCCCTAACAACTCCTCTATCTATTTCTTTAACTCAACAAGCTCAGTAGGAGCTGTCCTATAGGGAGCCTTGGACACTGGTCCAGTCCCAAGCACTATATCTATAGGAAACTCTATCTCTCTCTCAGGGGACCGGTCACTAAATTCAAAATCTTTAGGGAAGACCTTTAGGAATTCCCTAACTATCAGGATCTCCTCTATCTCTTCTTCTACTTCAGCTTGAATATAGAAAAAGACTAGAAACCCCTGACATCCATACTCTAGGTGTCTCTTAGCCTAGGTAGTAGTTATAAAAGATAACTCGGCCCCTATCTTAGGTATGGTCCCACAAGAAGGTATAGATACAATGCGGTATTCACAATTAAGGACAACATTATTAGCAGTCATCTAACTCATGTCAACAATCAAATCAATATCATGAAATGGCATACAAACCAATGATATAGTATAGCAATGGTTAAACTATGCAGTGACGTTCAAGCAAGCGTGGGGAGTAATCACGTGGCCTCTAGTGGGTGTGGTGACAGATAAATCAAATGGTAGAGTACTAATGGCCAGACCTAAATGTCTCACACAGTTATAGGATATAAACGAGTGACTAGCACCTGAATCAAACATTGTAATCATAGGAAAATCATTTACTATGAGCGTACTTGGATAAGGCTAGGAGACGTACTAGCCTCTTGCTGAGAAAGGGCAAACACCCTGCCCTGGGTCTATGGCTTGGGAGGAGGTGGTCTGAATAGAGGCGGTGAATCCACCTGGGGACAATTTTTGGCAATGTGCCCTGGCTTCTCACACTTGTAGCACGTCATCGTGGATTGCTATGTGGATGACTGAATCCTTTGAGGTTGTAACTTCTTTCCTTTCGGTGGCCTCCTACTCCACTGCACCTTGCTCTTCTTTTTGCCAAAAGGTGCAGAGTTGGCTCCTTCCTCTGGTCTCAGTCTCTTCAACTCCAAGATTCCCTTCTGACCAAATGCTGTGACAGCAGGCATAATTTCTCTTAAATTATTCTCGATTACCCTGCTAATTTCTACAATAGCATTGAAGTTTCAGATTCTGTGTGGAGTCACTTTATCTCTGATCTGGGGTTTCAATTGGAGCTCAAATTGTTCGCACCTCCAGGGCTCATCATCATATCTCTGAAGGTAAGAAGAATACTGAGACAATTATAAAAATCTAGCCATGCACTGGTCTACAGTCATGTCATCAGTCTGCTTTAATCTCATAAATTGCACCTCTTTTTGTTTTCTCATAAAACTAAGGAAGCACTTCTCATAAAATTGTACTAAGAAGTTCTCCCAGGTAATTTGTAAATTTCTAGTCTCCATTAGGGACTTTGCGCTGAGCCACCACTTATCGGCTTCTTTTCGTAACATAAAGGCAGCTAATTGAGCTTTTTGTTTTGAGGTGCAATCCATTACGGTGAAAATTTTCTCTATCTCCATCACCCAAGCCTCTGCCTTATCTGCATCTAATTCCCCGTTAAACATTGGCGCGTTATTCTTCCTGAATTGATTTAATTGTTTTTGAATCGAAGGCGGAATCTGGACTGGCTTTTAGGGAGGTGGAGGTGGAACACTTAAGATGGAAGGCTGTGGGGTGCCAGAAGTAGAAGGCTGAGGCTAAGGTGGAGGGATCTCTCTCCTGACTTCCTCTCTTGTCTAGCCAAGGATTCCTGCAACAGCACGATCATCTCATGCTGCTACTGAATCATATACTGCTGTTAGGCTATTATATTTTCAAATCTATCGAGCTGTTCCATGACAGCTCGCTGAGGGTCCTCAGATTCAACCTCCAAGCCCCTAGCTAGTCTTCTCCTGCCTCTGCCTCTTCTTGTCTCAACCATTTTCACTAAAAAATAAAGCCACAACCTTCAATCCATAATACAATTTAAACACATATACATAGATATTCCACCCGAAAACAAGGCAATTTCACCATTCAAGAGCCAAATACAGAGCAAAAGTGCCTAAACCTTTACTCTGATACCAATAAATTTAACACCATATATTTTTAACTCATTTCATACTAATCTCATGCCTTAAACCATGCTACTTACACAAGAGGTAAGAAAAATAACATTAAATAATGGATTATTTTCCCGTTGCGCCGCGTTTGAATTTTTTGTTTAATGTCTCGTAGACCATATGAGCTCATGTATCATATTCTCATATTTATTTACATAGATACAACTCATTTTCATTATCAAAAGTGGCCTATAACTCATGGAAAGCAAATGGGAGCATAAAACTCATACTTGTATTTTCGGCCAGAATTTTGCCATTTGTCACAAACTTTGAAAAATCATAACTAACTAGCTAATACCCGTGCATTGCATGGAGGTTGGAATTTCTTGATATTGGAGAGGCTGAAATATTGTAATTAATAATTGAATATATAAATTGAGTTAGAAGGAAAATGCACTTATATTTAATAATGGCAGTTTAAAATGATAATTGAAGAATGTAGCATACATATAAGGGACGAAACCAATTTCTATTGAAGGTGACAATGACATGCTATAACATACAGTAATGAGGTTTGTAATTGACCAACAGGGTTTCACCATTGTAGAACTTAGATATGTGATATAAATTTTCTAATTTTTCTTGAAGAGAAGTATCGAACTTCCAAAAATGAAAATTACCTATAGCAATGGCACTATGTAAAAGCTTAGGACTGGAGTTGGCATATGTCATAATAACAAGTTTGCTAGAATGATAGAAATATTAAAATATGAACAGATTTTGACTCTATGTTGTCCTTAAGATTGTTATGAAATGTCTATAAGGGATCAAAGTGAAGGTTAAGGTTAGAAGCTTCATAACTGAAATGGTAAAAGCATTAGCATATGGCAAAATGAATATGTATGTATATATCGATTAGTAAAGAAAGAAAAAATAAATGAAACATGAGATAAGCTCTACAAAGCATATGAAACTACAATTAGCAACACAGACCTTTCCACCTACACAATTATAGCAGACTTGGCCACCCCACCCCCTTCTAAAAAAAAATTGTAGTAGCCAAGTTTACATGGCCAGCATATTCTAAACAAGATAATGGACAAACTAAATTATTTCTAACTACTGTAAATGATAGATAACCATGGGTTTTTATTTTTTATTTTTTGTCAGGATGTTCAAGGTGTAGTAATTGGTCACGCTAGAGGAAAAACGTCAATCCTGGTAAACCATAAAAATCAATGATGCAATTATGGGAAATATCAGGTGAATTAATTCAAAATCATTATTAATATGAATGAAACGTCTATGTACAAAAAAATGAGTCTAGAAGCACCTTAAGATATGTATTCTGAATTAGTCTATCTCTATAGCATGAAACATCCATCTTAACATATTTAAAGGAAAAATTATCTACAGCTTCTAACAGTTAAGCCCATCAAGTAATAACAACAATTCAGAAAAATGATTTCATAATTTCCTTTTGAAATTCTGAAACTACCCTACAATTCTAATTGTATGGCACCCAAGTATAAATAATTGTATGCATAAGATAGTGCAAAACACACCTTTGGATTGCTAGGATGCCTGTTGGGCACGATGACGTGCAAACCTGACCTGGTCCAAACGTGTGGTTCATGATGGTTCTGGTCAAAACTTAAAATCCATCTTTCAGAACTGAATTTACAAGGAAAATGGATAGTGTATGTATAGATGCTTCACTACTGATTAACTATTAGAAACAACCACTACATATGCACAATTAAATAGCAAAGAAAGCATGGCCTATTCTATTCTTTCAAGTACCAGTGCCTCTTTTGGAACCAAAAGACAAAAAGAAAAAAGTAAGCATCACTTGAAGGATAAAAATAAAGGCTGATTATCACTACTTAATGAAGACAGTGTTCGAAACATTGTATACAATATTTGTAGGCAAAATAGGAACTACGCAAAAAGCATGTCAGAAAAGATGGAAGTGTTAACAAAATGATCCTTATAGTAAAGGAGATTTTGGAAGTCATTAATCCTAGATAGTAAAGGCATCAAGAATCCAAACAAAACAATTAATCTAATTTTTCTTATTTGACAACTTTTTGTGGTTTGGTTGAAGAGAACTGTGGTGTATTGATATCAGGGAAATCAATAATATCTGATTTAGTTGTTTGTCTCTTGGCCCATTGCTTCTGCAAAGGTTTTGTCATTTTTGGTGTAAAGAGCTGTGAAATTGTTATGTCATCTAAATCCTCTACATTTTTGTCAACTGAGATGGTTCTTGAGGGTGTGTACTTAATAGTAGGGGACACATCACCATCATTGTCTGCCATGAAGGATGAAGTTTCCTAGAATGTATGTGACAACAAAATAATGAGTACAAAATTGTGTGCAGTATAAAAAGAAACAATTTCAGGATGTAATTTGTTAAGCTCTAGTGGAAGTTATATACCAATTCATTTGCAAGTGTTGTTGTTGGTGGCAGGTGATGTAAATCTAAACTCGATGCCTGATTATGTTCCAACTACTAATAAATGGGAATGAAAGTCACTAATACAATGATGTCCAATTTACCATAATTTTTAAGTAAAACGAATATGTGTGTGTGTGTTACCTTATTATTTGAAAGAGTGAACTGGGTGATAAGGTCTTCATTGTGGCTAATCTTAGCCATAGTAAAACTTGAGTTACTTCATTTCAAGTTGAACTTATCTTTCTTTACCTTCAGTAAAAACTTCTTGCCAACCAATTCATTAAGTTCTTGTAGGAAAGAGTATTATCGTCCTTCCTATTATTTTAACATGAGTTTGAGAACTGATCAAATTTAGTAATCCAAGTATTAACTTTGTAGGCATACAAAATTGAGTGATCATATATTTTGCTGTATGTCAATAATGTGGAGGCATAAAAAGTAATATCTAAGATGCATATGTGAAAAAGGAAAGCAATCCAAAATGAAGAATTACATGAAGAGAAACTAATAAATTATTATCAAGACAAAATTCCTATAAGAAAGTCAGCAATGGCGGGTAGGAAAAATTAGTTTCATGATATGCTAGAATGGAATTAAGTATTAATGATAAAATTGATACATGCACCGTAATAGGTCAACCTAATGTAGAAGAAGAATTATCTTGCATGAATAAGTGTAATCGAAGCAGTAGAGAGTGAAAAAGCCAAAGTCTATGTAGTATCAACACAGGAAAAGTTAATTACATGTATGTGTTGGCTTAGAAAGGTACAAATATCTAGTTAGGCAATTAAAAATATGAGATTTCATATACTGAGAATGATGGTAGAAAGGGAACGAAGGAAACCTGATGGAGTCTTTCTTGGAGGTCTTGTGCTAGTTTGTCAAGTACCTTAAGTGCTATATCATTAAAAAAAACTACTGATGTGCTTCCAATTTCATCCACTACAATCAAGTGCACTTTATATCTATGCATGTTAAGGAAAGGAAAAAATGAGATGGCATTGTTGGCTCATAGATATGTTTAAAGAAGGAAAAAATAAAATGAGCAAGGACTCAGAGTATAGACTAAGTTTTTGTTGTACCTTGGGATGATTACAGATGCTTGCTTTTTGCACTTTGGACAAAAGACAGAGTTATCTTGCTATCTCACCTTACTTTGACATATGTTACAACTATCATACACCCATCCAAAATTTGTTTCAATCTTTTGAACAGTTCCTCAGATAATGCATGTTATAGGCTGCAGACGAAAAGATTTATATAAAGGTTGTATGTGTGTGTAGCAATGTAAGGGAAAAAAAAGGTGAGTCACATAATCCAAACAAAACCTCTTGGATGGTAAGAAGTTGATAGATGGGCAAATGGTTTGGAAAAATTAATAAATTTTCTTCTGGTGCTTCTGAGGATTGACTTGAAACCTGACTATACACTTGAGTAATTGATTGGGGTGATGAGGACTGGCTGAAATTTGAAGATAGAATGAGTAAGAGGTTAGAGTTGGTGGGCCAGTAATATGTAGATCAGCAGTCATAATTATTTGTAACATTAAACCTTTATTGTATTTCTTTCACTTGGCAGATATCTGGATTGAAAAGCAGTTTCATAGTGTCCCAAGAAGTGGAAACTTGGATTTGATCTGTAACAATAGTTAATACATTAAGAAAATAAGTTAAATCATAGTTTTATGGTGAGGATAAACTGATTTAGGCAAAAATAGAGAGTTAAGTAGAAAATAATTGATACTATTGTATGTTCTAATTTATGCAAGCTACATGACTATTATGATTGTGGGGTCAGTTTGATGCTGAATATAATTAGAAGCAAGTGAGGCAACTTCTCCAAACAGGATGCACTGAACAGAGTTATTCCTAATTCACATGTAAAACATAGTGATCATTGAATATAGCCAGTGTATAGATGGGAAAAAAAGTAAGGAGAAAGTCAATGAGGATTTCTACATAACTTGTTATCTGCTATAGTGATGGACATTCTTTTGTTTGTAATTCCATCCCTCTTGAACTCTTGCAAAGTTCTAAACCTATGGAGTCGACCAATAACATCTAAAAGAAAATGGGTAAAGCCAAGAAATAGTGATGAATCAAGTAGTTATTCAAAAATGACAGCCATCAATGGAAAGACATATTCAAACCTATTAGACAGTCAGTTGGCGCTTTCCCCTGTAATATATCTAGCATTGGAATGAAATCAAAGTGATTTGCAGGGATTTGGGCATTGCAAGGTTCTACATGTGTGCTATAATTGAAAGTGATTTTAAAAGGATGGGATGTGGTTTTGAATTGTCCAGTATTATGGTGAACATGAAAGTTTTCAATGTAATAACACCTTCCTTCAAATAGGAGTAGAATAAACTTTGTAATAAGACGTCTTATTACAATGGTTGCCTCGATTTTATTATCCTATAGAAAAAGAAACAAATGTTACAAATTTTAATATCAATGGGATATAGAAGAGTATACCACTATTGATATTGATTATGCTGGTTTATTCTGTTATTATTGATCAAAACTCCTCATCCAATAGAACCATGCCCATCCTGGTTGTATCTTGTGGGCACTGTGTTGGTCGTACTGTCCATAAATGCATTATTCTAATACAAATTCTCCAAGTTTCTTCAATAGAATTTATCTTTGATGAACTCATGACTTTGTTGACTCATTTCCTATTTGTTGGAGGGAAAATAATTGAGCAGAGCTGATATCAAGTAGGCAGGTATGAAAAAGTAAATATAAAGTGTATGGGATATAATAGCAAGTTGAATACACAAACCACAAACAACATATATACAGGTGATAATGAATGGAAGTGCAATTGTTGTTATTTGAAACATTGAATGGAGTGCTTGAAGGAAAAGTAAAAAACAATTTAGCTAAAAGGAGAAGGTAAACTATTTATCAAAGAAAGAGTATTTCATGTTGAATGTGTTTACCTCTGCAAATTTCTTGAAGGCTTCGGGCAAGCTTAAAGGTGTGTGGGTAGAGAAATGCTATAACAGATGGAAGTAGGGAGTAACTGGGGAAAGAGATGAAAAGCAAATAAGGAAGTTAGAAGTGAATATATGTTGCAAAGAAAGGAAGAATGATGTTGACAATTCCCAAGGTAATTATTTATGAGGTTTGGTATCAGTCTAATTAGTATTTGTATTGAGGCCAATAGTGTTAAATATATGATATGATACATGAGATATGATGCAAATATATATATATAAAGTTATTTTAAGTGACAACCAATATATCTTGAGACTATAAATTGTCAAGAATTAGCAAAGGTGTTAATGGAAATATCATTAATTGGAAACAAATGTTTCTGTAATGAGAAGGGGTAATGCTAGTTGTACAAAAGGGTAAAGGACTGATGGTATATAATCCTTATTTGGCAAAGGACTAATAGCAAGTAAAGTAGGAAAGGGTAGGTATTAGTTAATCTATAGTAAAGTCCTGTTCGTATAGGAAAACTTAAAGGCTGAATAGTGCAATGACAGATCATAATGTCAATTGTGGGAAGATGTGAAAAAATAGTAAACATTTTTCATCAAGGGAGCTGAAGAAGTGACAAGAAGAAAAGTGGCAGAGGGTAGGCATTTATTAATCAACAGTGGAGTCTTGTTAGTAGACATTAGAGGAGAGGCAAGATAGTACAATTGAGGCAGAAGTGACAATAGGAAGAAAGGAATATTTAATTTAATACCAATGAGATAAGTGACTTAAAAAAATGGGTGGAATCAATGGGTCATATCGTACTATATATTTCAAAATTGGTTATGATAGAAGTGCAAAAAGTTTAGAAGGGGGAAAAATATATGAATAATGATTAAGAAATAATTCATAGTTAATAAAAAAGAAGGTTGATTTTGGTTTATATGGGAGATATTTGTAAAGGGACATTATTTTTGGGAACCCAAAAAGGAAGCTCTGCAATAGTAGAAGTATATTGAAGGAAGCTAATGAATTGTGGCCAAGGTAAAATATGTTTAAAGAAAACAAAAGGGATGCTGTGAGAAAAATGTGAAGGACGTGTTCAGTAAATCTAAAAGTAAGAGGGCCAGGAAATGTAGGAGTAAAATAATCCACTAAATGACATTATTTTCTATGTTTTTTAAGGAACGATTTAATAGAGCAACATAACAAAAATGTAGAAAAAAAATACTACTAAAGTTTAAAGGGATATTAGTAGTTACCTAGTAAAGTTATTGGGACCCAACAACATTTGGTAATCTAAAACCTAAATTGTAAAGGAATAAAGCATAGGTTAAAGTCAAAACGTCGAATATAAAGAGTAAGACATCATGTACAATTATCAGCATAAGGTTTATATATAATATATAAAAGATAATGGACATGTAATCATTTACAATAATGATTATAGATTTCAGAAGATATTATATCATGGTTATATTCTCCCTATTTGCAAACCTTGTAATATCTCAATATTGAGTAAGGTTTAGACCTTGTGAACGTGGGAAAATAGAATAAATTTTGATTGCCAAAAATAGTTAAAACAAACAATGAGGCTGTAGTAATACAAGAGAAAAGTTTTTGTCCTTGGTACAATACTATATGTGAACAAACATAAAGTAAGAGTGGCATGTCCATCATTCTAACATTATTAATACACAAACATAGCTCTCATACCTGAAGTAACTGTCAGTACGTTAGTCAATTCTGAGGCGTGGTCTGCCTTTCCATTAATGGCAATGGAATAACATGAAACTAAAGAAACCTAGTTGCTAATAAGGTTCTCGATAGAATTAACATTGTTTATGGGGGATGAAAGTAGAATTAAGAAAACCAGAACATTAAAAGGATTGCTACTTAACAACAAAAAATTAGCTATACAGGGAACTAAAGTGGATTGCAATCTTGGCGATCCTCTTGACTCTAACTTATATTGCTATATCATCTCCAAGGTAGGTAAATAGTTCAAACCTAAAGAAAAGAAATAATGTTAATAGTAATAAGAAAGAAAATAACATAAAACAATTCATAAAGGAACTAAATGTCAGTAGGAGGACGCTAGTAGACAGAGTGTAACCTTATTTTTTATCACGGCCTTCTTCGAAGGATTTAATTGGTGGAACACATGCAAATTGAATGTTGTTGGTAGCTGAAATATCCATAGCTAGGCATTTTATGTGCCAAAGAAAAGCAAGTAATATAGGAGATGGAATATACAAAATAGTATCAACTCAAAGCAATGAAATTGAGAGAGGGATTGCAAAATAATTAGCTAATTGTTTAATGCTAGTCCATTCAACATCAGTAGCCTAATGGTATGATTAAATAGTTTTTTATCCATATATCCATGACCATGACATTAGTATGTAGCATTTGAATAAGTGATATGAGTTATGACCTGACTTATGCTATGCACTATACTCATGACCCTATATTTTTTCGGCTTCTATAGGCGTTAATGGTATAGACAAACATTAGAACTATAGGTAATAACCACCAAAGACCATAAGATATAAATAAGGGGAAAAAATGAATACAAATCAAATGGGGAAGCATAATTACAGCTTCGAGTGGAATATAAGTTAAATGTTGTTAATGATTCCAGATTAATGAAACCACTCATGCCACATGCGATTAAGTTAAAATAGTGATGAAGTAGAATGGGCTGAAAAGCAACCATCACTAAAGAGATACTGATTAGGGAGAAAAAATTAAGGAGAAGAAAAAGATATGAGTTATGAGATAACATTTGATACTATACATAGCAACATTAGACATACATTGTAAAAAAATCCTTGGAACAATTAGTTAAGATTCTCAAATATTTCTTTGAAAACAATATTTTTGGTCTTGGTTAGCGGTTTGTTGTTGATGTCATGTATTATGATCTTCAAACCCATTCGGCTCTTCACCATTGAGATTGCTATATATAATTGGCTGTGAGTGAAAACTTCCTTAGGGAGGTATAGGCCAAATGAGAAAGTGATTGGCCTTGACTTTTATTTATAGTCATGGCAAAAGACATGATCAAGGGAAACTGTCTTCTTTGTGATCTGAAAGGAAACTTTGAATCTGATGGGCTCATTTTCATTTTAGGAATAAAGACCTTTTAACCAACATGAGTGCTAGTAATGATCATTGCTTCTAAGAGGTGTCTTCCAAGGCTGGTGATGAGAAGCCGTGTTCCATTGCACAACCCTGACAATTGGTCAATATTTTTAAGTAGCATAATAAGAGTCCCAACTTTTAGTAAAAGACGGTGAGGCGGAAGGCCAGAGCAAGTAATAGTATTTAAGAATTCTAGTGGATATAACTGATGAAATGAATCATGATCTTCGGTTGTCTTACACAAGGTATCTGAACTCAAATATTCTTGTTGATTCCCAAGAAGTAAATTTGACATAAAGGTGTTAACCTTTTCAACAACTTCAATGGTTGGAGTAAGGATAGCACGATCTCTAAGATATATTGGATTGGAGAAATTTTGCAATAAAGATGGATAAATAAAGGTGATAATCGAAGCTATAGGATCTAAGAACTCTGTTATAAGAAGGTCACTTGGAATGCCAATATCAACTTTATCATCATGAGGTTCTTCAAGTTTCCCTTCCCCAACCTTAACAATCCATTCAGAGAAATCTTTTGATGCTTGAACATCAGTACTTGATTGATTGGTACAGAGGCGTATATTTTGAGTTAAAGTGAGCACATGGCAATGATTCCATAGATATGAGGAGTTAATGGTAGAATCAAAAATATCAGCTCTATTACCCCTTGGAATGACAGGAAGTATCTATCAAAAATCACCTCCCATGACAAGTCACTTGCCTCCAAAAGGCAAGTTGTAACTGTTTCGGCTGTCAACTTGCATGATGTCCTGAAGTGTTCGATCAAGTGCTTCAAAGCAATGTTTATTGACCATAGGCACTTCATCCCATATGATTAACTTAGTTTCCTGCATTAATTTAAGCTGTTTGGGACCCTTGTCTAATATTACATGTAGAATCCTCAGTTGTCATAATAGGAATTGCAAATCTAGAGTGTGTTGTCCTCCCACCAGGAAGTAGGATAGTTGCGATTCCACTTGAGGCAACTGTAAGAACAATTTTCCCTTTTGAATGCAAGGCTAACGTAAGTGCATTCCATAAGAAAGTTTTTCCAGTACCACCATATCCATGGACAAAGAAAGTTTTTCCAATGTTATTCATGATCGAGTCCATGATTTGGTTGAAAGCAAATTGTTGTTCATGATTGAAGGAGTGGAGTAGTCTAAGGTATTCATCATGCAACTCATTTTTGTTATAATTCAATTGTTCTAAAATGAGTGGATTGGCAAAATCAAGTAGATCTGAAGTAATTGGAACTAGCAAAGAGGGATATTGGGTCAATCTTTTTCCATTTGCGGTCATAATTTTATCAATTTCAAGCAAGGTTACATTTTCCTTGTCTGACAAAGAAGGATGGTTTCCTACAGCAAAGAATAGAGAGCAAATGCAGATTAGGACATGAAAATGTAATTTGATTAAGGAAGTGAGAGTGATAACAAGGATAGGTAAATATGTATGCATCAAGTAGTGTTAAGATAGTAAAATGAAGAAGCTATCATATAAATGGAATATTGATGTTACCAAGCTGTTGATCTCGAGTATAGTAAACATCTTCTGAGAGGAGAATAGATGTTTTATTCCAAACAATATTAGGCCTTGAAAGGCTATTGGACATTAGCATGCTAGTAAACAATTTGCGTAAGTATTGCCCACTTCCCCATGAAAAAGCTTCCATAATTGCTGTTATAAATTCTTGGTCATCATCAAGAAGGCCTAAGCTAAAGCAGGCTGCTTGAAAAGTTGGGTGAATTGTATTCCTAACCATTTTGAGATCATCAAAACAAGTGGGGCCCTGTACTTTATTAAGAAGAATCTTGAGGTAATAAAGTTCACCACTGCTTAGTGGGATGTAATGCAATCTGCCAAGGGCAAAACCCCATTTTCTCGGGGTCCACCTTTTTAATTATGCATTGAAGACAAAATGGAGGGGAAATTCAAGATAAGTGAGTTCTTTTGCATGAGGATATTCTTGGTTTGCTTGCATCAAAGCCAAGAACATAGACTCTTGCACTCTTGGTTTTTGTAGAACATTCTATACGCAATCACTATCTTGAAAGATGACAGGCTGATGGTTTGGCAAATGGAAGCTTAATCTTTTAATTGGGGGGGAAATGACGATGGATGTCAAAAGAAAAGATTCGCCATGATGCCTCACATGCTGAGATATAACGACAATCATAATAATGCCTAATTTCATCATGATGAGGTAGTCTTGTATGGCCCTCAGTATTTTCATACAAAGTTGCTATAACTCTATCAGTCCCTTTACTGATGTACTTGAACAAATTCTTGATTGATCTTGGTTGATTACATCTTTCAACATTCAAATGTGCCTGGAAGCTTCTAAGTAAGCTTGGGTTATAGGGTACAACAAATCGATTATCCAAATGCACACCATTTTTTTCAATGGTCTTATCATCATCTTTTCCCCTATAGATGGGGTACCTATCATCATCTAAAACTATGGAGTTGACAAATTGTTTAGGGAAGAATTTTGTGCACTTTTTATCTTTCATACATGGAGACTTTGGATTTGCAATGCCACAAGGCCTATGTAACATATATGATTTCACCAGGTGGTACAACAGAGGATCACTGGTTTTGTCAAGGATCTCAGCACTAATAATCCTATCTATATCATCTACTGTGGGGTATTTATCTTTAGTTGCAAGGAATAATAAGATATGAGCATGTAGACAACCTCTCTTCTGGAATTCAATGGTACACATATCTGTGGAAAGTAATAAATTATGGACAAGCATTAGGTATAATAATAATAAAGTATAACCTCTAGGTAGATGGGGTAGTGAGGAAAAGAATAATGCACAGGAAGGGTAATTTACCTGCTTTAATCGTGCCAAAGAACTTTTTTTCCTTAATACCTCTTATGAGGTGTTGAATTTTTAGCTTAAACATTCTGCACAGAATGTCAAGACGGTCCTGAGGATGAAGCCCATTTTGTTGGGTAAACTGTCTAATCTCAGGCCAAGTTGGATTGCATGTAAATGTTAAGAATAGGTCAAGGAAGCCTGCCCATCTACAAATAGCCATGGCATCTTAGTAGTTTTGAATCATATACCTTGCAACTTTTGTAAAACTTGATAGGATGACACGTTTTCCTATAGAAGATGCTTCAGTGTCACCCTAGAGAATAGCATCTTCTAATCCCTTATAAAGATCAACTCTGAGTTCTTTTTGATGATTTCTAATATAACTTAGCCTTTGAGACTCTATCATGGTAAAACCATCAACAATGAATTGTTGTAACAAACGATGGGCATGTAATAAAATGGACACTTCATGACCTCTTGTCATAAGATGGAAAGCAAGGAATTCTCAGATTGTGACCTTTGTTCTTTTTTGAGTTGTCTGCAATGATCCACTATGATGTGATTGTAATGGGAGATAAGATGGATGAAGTTCACTTATGTGTTGTAGGACTCCTGATTGGGTTTCAACAATAACATCCCTTTTCTCAGAATTCAAATCAAAGTCTCCAACCACCAAAGCAGCAACATCAGATGAAGTTGGCAAGTTATATGTTCGACCATCTTGCCCTCTCTTGTGAAGAAGATGAAGTTGGAGGTCTCTTGATTGATGTAATCTTGAAGCCACCATGCGGTAGCTTTTGACGAAGGGGTTAAACTCATCAAGCATTAAGGTTAGATTGTGAATAATTTGTGGATCCAAACGCGATTCATCATGAGCAAAGCTAACAGGAGAAAAAGTAACAATGTTAAGAAGGAAGGAGTCGAAACAAAAAAAAGAACAATAGAATTCCTAAAAAAAAAAGATTTTACCTAACAACAGAAATCCAATTACTAACTTTATTATTAGTGTCATATATATAAAGTTAGGAAAACCTTGGTTTAGAGCCTTCAATTGGAAGGAGACTACCAATGCAATGATAATTTTGACCGCACAAAACAAAAGAGTAAGGACTAGAATTTGAATTTACATTGTTGTCAATTTTTCCTCCCATGAAAGTAAATGAAAACATCATGTTGTAAGCTCTAATATTCTGTAAAAAATGCTTTGACTCTTGCAAGTGCGTATTGAAGTAAACATTCTGCAAATACGGAGGAGGAGACTGAATAAGAGGTAATTAAACTTTTCCTTGGGAGCAACACAATGAAAAAGCCAATGTTTGAGGATTGGAGCTTCGTTTGGTCCTCTCATTTAACCACATTTTAGAACCACAATGACAACAAATGTAATTAGGATCTCCCTCATCCAAATAATTTGAGAGAGGAAAAAAGACCAATCGACCAAGTATTGGCATGTGTCAGAAGGGAAATAAAATAGAGGAAGAGAATATAAGGTTGGTGTGATAGAAGTGTACCATGGTGCATAACAACCTGAGAACCAATCTCTGGTTCATTGACTTCTTGGCCAGAGGCTAATATAATGAAGGAAAAAAAGAAAGAAATTATAATGGATCATAGGGTAGGAAAAAAAAAAGAATAAAGCTTGTCAGGTAATTTTTGTACCACTCTGCACGGCATTAGGAGGAAATTGGTTATGTGTGATCAATCTCGGTTGTGTATGTAGCTTGTTAAGGTCAGATTCTGTGACAAAATAACAAAAATGATAGTTTACTATTTAAAAAAATTAGAAATAAAAAAATGACTATTTAAACAAATGGAAAAAACAGAAGTGAAAGTATGTAATACCATAGGTTTGTGCATGGTTAAAATGCCTCTTAAGATTGACAGCAATATTAGTGACGTCCCTCAAAGTCTGTCGATGGGATTGATTAAAGTTAGGAAAGGATTTGTCCACACTAGATTTAACAGTAGAAAAATCATTTGACAAACATGGAGAAAAGTTCTCTACATCTTGGGAATAACTTGTTGAGATTCGTTGATTGGGAACATGAGTTATATGTGTTTCAACCAGTGAAGGTGAGTTCTGAATGAGACTTGGATTGAAATTTGTCAAGGTACAACATAAAAGACCAAGAGGATCAGAAAATCTGAAAGGATTACTAAAAGAAACACAACTTGAAAAGAAGGATTATAACATACTAACCATTTGTGACATTTTCATAGGGTGACATTCGATCAATGTTTAGCAATTTTAAAGATCTCCTTGATCGTTTAGGGATCATTGCAACACTAGAAGAGTGATTGAATGATTAGGGTAATTTTTTAATATCCTTGTATTGTAATACTAATGAAACAATAAAAGTGTAGTGAGAAAGGGATTGAATTAAGAACAATAAATTACCAATAAATTACCAACAAAACAAATATAGAGTAGTTAAAGCTATCCTTAGTCAAATAATCTTAACATTAGTGGTGTCACCTTCTTATGGAAATAGGTATATGGTAATTACCAAATTGTATAGTGTTATATTACTAGTTTAAGTAATGAGAATAAAAGTAAGGGAATTGGGTACAAATAAGGGGCAAAGTATCTATTTTGATTATCTTCATAATTTTGTCCTTCGCTATGTCTATTTCTGTATTCATTTATTTTCAACGCAAATTCATTCTATCACCAATCCAATAAAGCAAAGAGCAATCAAATATTTTTGGCAAATTAGTCATTCTTTGGTCTTGTTATATTAGAGATTCGGAGGCATGTGAGAGCACAAACAAAGAGCTAACCACATCACAAACAATTTATAGATAATATACACAAATTTATACAAAGTGGGAATGGGAAAAAAATAAGGAGCTAGGAAGAAGGAAAAAAGTTGACATGTATTTGCAATGGGAGACGAAGAAAACTAACCAAATCGAAGAGAGCAACCATCTGAGGGTTGGGTGAAGATGATTAGATTGCAGAATGTTCCCTGCACAATGTTCCTTGCATGTGATGTATGTCCAAATCCCAAGCTCAGTGTTTGACAAATAGAAATTAGGGAGGAAGATGAGTTGTGGAAAATGAATTTGATGAGAGGTGTCCAGTACCTATGGAGGAAAAGTAGGTTGCAGGTGAGGCAAGAATGATTTTGACTTCGAAGAAGAGGAAGAAAATGGCGGTGCAAGAAGGAGGGAACTAAAAATTTTTTAAAAATATTGACCATAAGTGAGAGGTAGACAACAAAGTGCAGAGAAAAGTAAAAAATGAGTGGAGAAGAGAAGTCATAGTACAGTATAAGGTGATGGAAAACAGTGAAACCATATTGATATATTAATATAATAATAGATAATAGATTGGGTGATGGTACACTGATTAATAGATTGATAATATATATATGTGTGTGTGTGTGTGTGTGTGTACTAGATAAATGGATAGTAGGAGATGAAAGAAAATGCACAGAGCCAGAAGTGTGGAGAAGCACTGTGGCTTGTGAATAGTTTGGTGTCTACGGGTTTTATAAGTAAGTATTGATTCTAGAAAAATCAAAATCATGCATTCTTGGATATTCTGGAAATCTACACATGTCTATTTTTTGCTAAAAATATGTCCAAACCGTGAAGCACAACAAAAAGGACTTTTGACATTCAAAAAGATCCAAAGGTCTGGCTGTCCACTGGTATTGTCACAGGTTTCTGTAGTAAATTTCAAAAATGTCCAATTAATTTTAAGAAAATCCATTCCATGTAAATAATACCAATCTAGAAAGCTATGGATGTTAGCTAGAGGGAAAAAATAACTCCAGACCAGTTCAGACACGCCTAGACCTCAAAACCTAATCAAACAGTACCAGAGGTCAGTTGGGGCGCCTGATACTGGGCAGGAACTTTAAAAACTCATATCTCCCTCTCTAGATATCTAAATGATGTG
This sequence comes from Erythrophleum ivorense, assembly GCA_026724425.1. Taxonomy (NCBI): domain Eukaryota; kingdom Viridiplantae; phylum Streptophyta; class Magnoliopsida; order Fabales; family Fabaceae; genus Erythrophleum; species Erythrophleum ivorense. The sequence goes on from JAIUCV010000008.1 coordinate 30,396,712, forward strand.
CTTCTAGTTGAAACAAGTCACTAGGAATATCTAGTTTCTTTGTATAAAATTTTGTGGCAATTGGACATTATTTGCCCCATGAGTGATAGAATTTAATTTCAGACTAATGCAACAGTACCAATGACCAAAACCAAAAAAAATTTCAACTTCAACAATTCGCTAAATATTCCACAGACCTCCAAAAATTACCAAATTTAGCTTTCCAAAAATATCTCAATAAGCTCTAGATGCAAACTAAATTTCAGACCAAGAAGAGCTCATTTGGACAAAAAGTGACATAACCTCATGAAATGGTCATCTTTGCTTCCTATCAAGAGTCACTTTAGTCCAAATGGCCTCATCTTGAGTTTGGCGCCTCTTGGGAAAGTTTAAAAGCATAATTATGACTTGTGGGAGCTGCCCAAGTGGTCCCAAATCCCACACATCTCATTTTGCCCATTCAACATCCATTAATACACTAAACACACATGCCATTCAAGGGTCCAAATACATAATCTCATTGATTTAAAGCTACATAAAGTTTACATAGAGTCTATACATCATATTACATGTGCTTAAGGTCTTACATTACCAAAAATAATATGTACAAAGCTTCTTTGGCATCCCATCACAAGTTAGACTACAAAATGAACAAGGTGTAGCCATTTAATGTTCTTGGCCTGCATTTCCTTAGTTTTGAACACCATCTAGACATTTCAAGAGAGGGGGAAAAGGGAGTGAGATTCCAAGAATCTCAATAGCTCACACACCCATTCACACATACATTCAAAACATACATATATCAAAATCACAAGTGTGTAAGCATAAAGTGTTATACTACATTTCCATGCCACATTTCCACATTAAGCCATTTTCATGTTCTAGGGACTTTTGGTTTTGCTTCACCCCATTTCTAGGAATTTTGGATCTACCTCACTCTTGGCTTTGGGACTTTTCACTAAGCCTCACCCAACCAAGGGACTTTTGTTCTAGTCTCACCCATGCCTTGAAACTTTTGGCACATCCTCATCCACTTTAAAGGACTTTTGGTATCACCTCACCCTTGAGAGCCATTCTCACAATCAATGGCATTCAAGATGACACATTGGTACCAATGCAACCTCAAGACATCAAGTGGCATGTTCTCAAATCACAAGAGTATACACAAGCACACAAAAATATACATATGCACACAAGAATGCAAGAGAATGAGGTGGAGAGCTACCATGAATTTACGTAAGCTTTTCTGGATCCTTTCCTTCTCTCTTGTCGACCTCACAAGTGCACCTAGGTGGTTGGATGTTCTCTTGGCCTAGCCACCATAACCAACACACAATTACACACTTGAAGCAAGCCGTGACACTAAACTAAAGCTTAAACCCACACTTGGTTTCATACTTGGCATTATGGTTCCATAATTGGCTTAATGAAGCAACTCTTGCATTTCAAGTTCTATGCTCCATTCTCTTGTTGTTTCTAGACTTATTAGACTCATTTAAGGTCCTTGGAGCTATCACACATTCAATTGCACAATTGAAAAACCAAGTTGGTTCACAAAGCATCATTATGGACAACATTGTCCCATCTCCCAATCCATGGTTCCTAAATTTTTTCCAATGGTTTCTCCCATCTTCTAACATGATATAAAGTCCCATACCAAGTCTAGAACAAATTAAAACACCCTTTACCCCATCCATCCTAGCTTGGCTAAACCTATGAGAAATAATGGGGTTCTTGGAGTTTTAAATTTTTCCTCGATAGGAGAGCCATTTGGGGGGATTTCTAAGGGTCTTAGGAGCTCAAGAAAACATTCAAATAGCTAAGAAAACATTCACACAAAATCAGATTTTACAAAACCCTAGAAAATACTACACTTTTCTAACTTGTTTTCTATTATTTTTTCTTGGAATTTCTTGCCATATTCCATCTCCCCATGGCCTAAAACCCTTGCCTTCCTTGTATTTGGACAGAACATCCTTCCTTCCTTTAGTTTTGTTCTTGGCCGAAATGCACACAAAGGGAGGGGGAAGAGAAGATGCAACAAAAAACAAATGTTACCTAGGATTCAAGTGAGCTTTCAAGTGTCTTTCTCCTTAGTTCTCTTCTCCTTGGCAAATTCAAATTTTTCCCCTTCTTTATGGACCAAAAACAGAACCATTCATCTCAAATAAACCATGGAAAGAGAGGAGGAAATGAAAGGAACAAGATTGGAGGAAGATGGAGCATGAAAATCTACAACTTTCCTTACCTTTTCCTTGATTTTTCTCCTCCTTTTCTTCCCCTTTTGGTGCACCTAAGAGAGCATATCAACTTCTGTATTTTGGGTAGAAAATTTCGTGCTTAAGAAGGTGGGAGAAGAAAGGAGAAGTGTGTGGGGTTTCTAGACGCATACTTTTCCAAAAATTCTAATTTTGTCATTCCGTAATGGCAATTTTGCTTTAATTTCATTTTAGCTCCTTTTTGAGAACCATCTTTTCCATCATAAAATCTAGGATTCCAATTTAACAAAATGCCTTTAGAATCACTCAATTTGGAGCTAAAACCTTATCAAACAAACCGGTCAAAGTTTGGGTCAACCGACGTTTAAAAACATACATCGGAGGGGCTTTACTAGTCTCGGGGCTTCCCATAGTTTTTGGAGCCTCTGAGAACCTTGGGCTACTCAAAAATTTCATTTAAAAAGACCTCCTATGTGTTTTTTCAAAAGTTGCTCCTATTTACGAAAATACTATTACGTTTCGTCGATTTCCGTCGCAAATTGTTTCTCCATCCTAACTTGTTTTTCTTTCCATCTGAACCTAGAATTATCATTTTTAGGAGTCTAAGACTCTACCCAAATTTTTTGGGACATTATCTAGGTCATTTTGAAGGACTTGCGTTTATACGGCTCATTTTGTCATTTTACAGAAGTTACATTCGTTACAGTCTTACTATCTAATGTATTTACATGAGATCCAATATTATTTGATTATGGGAATCACAAATTAAGGTTTCTTAATCATGAGTTTTCTTTTATGGACAAGAAAACCTTTTTCCTTTTCAAGTTTTCCCTTTCAGGTGGTATCATAATTTATGCAAAATTAGGGTTTGATATGGATAATTAAAGATTACCAAAGTAGAGTTTGATTTGCATAATCAAAGACTTAGTTTTCTACCAAGTGGTATCAAATTGAATCTTATTAGAGTAGACATATTTTGGTGTGATTTTCTATTATTGAAGAACATTTAGTGTAGAAATTTTGACCTATCAGCTTTGGCTATAAAGTTTGGATTTAAGGTGAAAAATTGTTCAATTTAGTTATAGGACAATTTTTTGTATTTCATAATAATTAAAAAAATCCTAGTGGTAAGGCACCATTTATTATATTCACTTTTCTAAAATTGATTATATTAGACTAATATGTTGCTAAAGTAACCTTTATTAGGTAGAATTTATCCTTTTTGGGATATATAGGCATATTTCATCGATTTGAAATAATCAACCTAAAGGAAGATTATTTTGGCTTGATAATGGATAGTCATTCATTTGTAATAAGACATATTTTATTTATGCTAAATAATCAGCCTAAAAGAAGATTATTTTGGCTAGGTAATGTTTGTGATAAGGCATATTTTATCTATGTAAAATAATTAGCCTAGAGGAAGATTATTTTTGCCAAGTAATGGATAAGCATGAATTTGTGATAAGGAATATTTTATCTATGCAAAATAATTGGCCAAAAGGAAGATTATTTTGGCTAGGTAATGGATAGGTATGAATTTGTGATAAAGCATATTTTATCTACGTGAAATAATCGACTAAAAGGAAGATCATTTTAGTCAAGAAACGAAGAAACATGAATTTATGATAAGGCATTTTTTGTCTATGCGAAATAATCAACCAAAAGGTGGATTATTTTGGTTAGGTAATCAACAGTCATGGACTTGGGATAAGGCATATTTTATTTATGTGAAATAATCAACCTAAAGGAAGTTTATTTTGGCTAGGTAATGGTAGTCATGGATATGTGATACATTTTGCATTACATGCTGGCAATATGTTGATTGAAAGAAAGGTGTATTACTAAGCCGTTTTAGTCATCAATACTAATGAACTATGTCTAAGAGTACTACTTACAAATCATTATTCATGTCTAAAGACTAAATAATAATGCTAGGATTTTTTAGATGGGCCTACTTGCATGTATATGTGTATATTATTTTATTTATTTCCATTTATGCATGTTTTGTATGGTTAAATAATTGTTAGAACTACTTTTCTTTTATAATGTCTTCTATATCTACTAACATAAGCAACATTCTTATGCTAAATGACACAAATTTCAAGAAATACGAAGAGCACATTATGATTATGCTTGGCTATATAAATCTTGACTAACATTAAGATTTGATTGCCTTATGGCTCCGACTAATAGCAATACTACTGAGTAGAAAACCACATATGAGAAATGGGAGTGATCAAATTGTATAAGTCAAATAATTATGAAGTATTCAATTCTAAAATCCATAAGGAGTGGCATACTTGAGGAAGAAAATGCTAAATATATCTTGAAATGGATTGTAAATCGATTCATTACTAACAAAGGGTCAAAATATGTACTATTCTTAGTGAACTTGTGTCAACGCAGTATAAGGGCAAAGGAGTACATTATGAAAATGTCTAATCTTGTGACAAGATTAAAGGACTTAAAGCTTGAATTGTTGGAAGAAACACTTGTGCACTTATTCTTAATTTTTGTTCCTATGTAATTCAGTCCATTTAAAATATCATATAATATCCAAAAGGAGAAATGAACACTAAATGAACTTATAGCTTAATATGTGCAAGAAGAGAAGGCTAAAACAAAAAAAAAGGATTGAAAGTAGCAATTTGACAATGACTTCCCAGGATAAGGTCACCAGTAAGAAGTGGAAAAGGAAAAAGGATAAAGAAACTGTAGATCATAGAACATTACAACATAAGGCACAAAAGAAATAAGATGTAGTAATTACCTGTTACTTTTGCAAAAAGCTAGTCATATAAAAAGAAAAAAGAAGGATGTATCAAGTGTGCTAATTGGCATGATAAGAAATAATTACCTAGAGAATTGAGTGCCAATTAATGCTAAAAGATGCATCTATGTGTGAAATGACAACAAGGCTGCTATGGGGGTTATTAGTGTCTTTAATATTCTATTAGATACTAGTTTTTATTTGGAATGAGAGGAAACTTTTGTTGTATAATCATTTGGACAATATTTAATTTCTATTTTTTATTTGGACAATTATGGACACACTTGTTCTTTTAAAAATGGAATTTGTAGTATTTCATTAAGTTCAAATGTTGTTGAACTGAACTCTTAAGAATTCGGTGAAAAATATAAGTAGTCATTCTTCTTTACTAGAATTGCTATAGGTAGAAGTTATAAAAACTTTAGTTTACATATTGAACTAAGTTCCAAGCAAAGTAATAGCCAAAACCACATGCCAGTTGTGGATAGGTAATGTAACACCCCAAAATTAATTAAGGTATTAATCATGAATTTAGGTTGATTAAGAATAATTAATATGGAATACTTGGGCAAGATATGTGAATGGGAATTATAGAGAGATAAAATATTAATATGGATTTGAGATTTAATTAAGTTAGAAACCTCATCTAGGCCTAAATTAAATTAGGTAAGCCATAGTTAGAGACTAATAGAGGCCCAATAATTTTAGGTACAGACCCAATCTTTTATTGTGAGACTTAGCCAAAGAGAGAGCACCTAGTGATGGCCCAATCTGATTTAGTGAGATAGAGGCCTAAGACCTAACTTATATAAACTCTTATAATTGGCCCAACATCCCTTATGCAGATCCAAATCAAATGAGCTCTTAAAATTTTGGCCTAACTTAACTACAATTCTGCAGCCCAACTCATGAAACTTAGGCCAACAAAGCTTAAAATCTAAATGCATATGGATTTAGGCATTTGGGTCAACCCATAACCCACTTAGGATCCAACCTAAACCCAACTAAACCCTAAAAACATGCAGCCCCTCCCATATTCTACTGAAACATAAACATAAGAAGTATTTTCGCACTTTGAGGAGAGGCTAGGGTTCTCACCAACCTTTTTACTCTATTTTGCACTTCTAGAGGGGGATTCAGCCAAGGTAACCTTCATAGAACTTAACCCTCTCATTTTCCTCTATAATTTGATCCGAATAGCTTTTGGTTTAGTGGATTTTCATCTTCTTCCCAAGTCTGAGATTTTCGTTGTTGGTATTTTCTTAGAGGATTTTTGGAGGTAGAGGCCAGGAGGGATATTGGGTAAGCATAAACTCTTCATTTTAATGTATTTTCTGTTGGTTTACGACCCCTATGGTTGATTTGTAGTATGGGTATTGATTTTATACAAATTTGCTAAGGATTTAGGGTGATACATTGAAGTTTTTGGTAGAGAAAACATTCAATCTGAATTTTACTCTTGTAGTGGCTGGACTCAGGTAGCATTGTTGTTGGTTCTCCAAAAAATTGTCTGCAAGTAAGGTAATTGGGGATTTTGTAATTCCATGCATATATCTACTTTAATTTTATATTTGTTGCACATGAAAGATTTGAAATGCTAAATGAATTAATTAGTTATCTACTGTATTGTGGTTGGACCTTGTGAGTCCATGGTGGAATTATGGTACGACTGCCACTCGTGCATGTGCTTCGATCAGGCACGGAGTTATGATCAAACCCCAGATGCACTGAGCCCTAGTTGTGCTCGTTGGGGAATGGGTGTCGTGGACGGGCCTCTTTCGATGTTACTAGCCTTTAACATGTGAAAATGTGATTGCTAGTATGGGATAGTAATCATTGATAGCCTAATTGTTTCATTTGTTTATATGATTGGTACATTTTTTTATGCTTATATAAGATCATGCATATATGTTAATTAAATTGAAATATATGAATGGAATTTGTCTTTGTTTACTGAAATTTGCATCTCATCTAGTTTCATAGGATCATACTTTCAAGTGAAGGCTCTTCGAGTAAGGATAAGGGGAAACAAGTGGATAAAAATCCATGAGCTCCAACCATGTGTGGCGGAGGCTATACTTAGGTTGATCTGAGTAGAGTAGTTACAAATTTTGTTATCCTTTTATATGAAGCAAGTGGATGAAAATCCATGAGCTCTAACCATGTGTGGGGGAGGCTACACTTAGGTTGATCTGAGTAAAGTAGATGCAAATTTTGTTATCCTTTTATATAGCATCATCATGTATTCATGTTGCTAAGTGTAGAAATTTGTATGTTGATCACTTAAGGTGTAACTATTGAGGAGCTAGATTTCATATTAGTTTAGTATTGAGTGTATGAACTTATAACATCTGCTATGAACTTTGTTAAATTTATGATACGGTCTACCATTCGAAAATGTAATATGTGATACATTGGATGTGGCTTAAGCTAGTGATGCATAGAACCTTTGATGATATGTGTATTTAAATGATGATTGTGGGTAGTTTATGAATCCTTGCTAATATGTGACAGATTGATAAGTAGGAAATCAACACTTAGATATTAGATTGGTAATGATAGAATAGCTAAGTAAATTAGGTTAATAAAAGCTATTAGAGCCTTATAAATTAAGGTGGAGTGGCCCTAGGGTGTCACTAGAGGGAGAGTTGGAGTGTATGAGACAAAATTTTAAAAGTTGTAGAATCAAAAGGTGTTTTGCCATGGCTAAAATAGTTTTAGTCACGGCCAATAGAGATGAAGTTGCCTAGGGAAAGTACTAGAGAGCAATTCACTACAGTGAAAGGTGGAATTCACTGTGGCAAAATGTTAGAGGCCAAATTAGAAATCGTCTAGAGAGTAATTTGTTATGGCTAAATGGGGAATTGGCTAAGGCAAATTTCGTGAAAATGTGTCAGGCATTCCAGAGAGGAATTCACCATGACGAAAAATGAGAATTGGCTACAGCCGATAATGAGAGGTGAGTGAGGTAGGCTCAAGGAGGTCCTCTCGGCACGGTGCCATATAGGCTTGCCACGGAGAAGCTCCAGCGGCGATGAGATCTATGATGCTATAAGAAGTGAACCCGAGTGCAATTAGCCGCGGTGCGAAATCATTTAGCTGCAGCGAAGGTTCTCAAACTCTTATATTAACTTAGAAACCTTGGTTTTTCCTATAGCAATATCAAGGGATGACTTGGAAACGCTGGTAGGAGGTTCTTGAGAGTTGAAAATGAAAGGATAATAAATTTAAAGGCTATTAATTGGAGATTTGTTTCACTTATATACTTGAATGCTTGTAAATATTTGGTTAATGATTCTAATAACATTAAGGTTCAAATTTCCTTACTTTTTCCTAAATTGATTAATTTAATTGGTGTTAGACCTTGATTTATGACTATCAATCATATGTTTAAGCTTAATTACCATGATTAGAATTTAGGGTTGTGATAGGTAAGAAGCCTAGTATTAGGCACTTACATAGTTGGGGATTTCCAGTTAAGGCTAGGCTTTACAGGGTTTATGAAAAGAAAATGGAATAAAAAATGGTTAGTTGCTACTTTTTAGGTTGCTTAGAAAATTAAGGGGTTTCAAGTTTTATGACCCCCTTATACATATCCTTTTTCAAAACAGGGAGTGCCAGATTTATTGAGGATATTGATCACAATAGGGGTGATCAAAGTAGGAAAATTGTGTTTGAAGAGGAATATGTTAACACTCCCACTATAGTTAGAGTTGAAAGTAACTAGGTAATTTTTCCTAACACTTTTTAACTTGTAAATAAGACAACACAAAAAAGCATAGTCATACTTGTGATACCTTTTAATTCAATTCAAGAACCATCATCTATTCAAGTTGATGAATCACAACAATCGCAATTTGAAGTGCTTATAAGGAGTTCTACCAAAAAAAAAAAGAAAGATGATTTTAAATGACTACATTGTTTATCTTTATGAACATGAATTTGATATGGGATTGGAAGATGATCCTACATCCTTTAATCAAGCCAAATTATGTTCAAACTCTAATAAATGGATCAAAGCCTTAAAGGATGAGATGAAGTCTATGGAGGCCAATTGTAACGAACGTAATTTCCATAAAATGATAAAATGAGCCATATAAAAGCAAGTCCTCTGAAATGAACTAGATAATGTTCGAAAAAATTTGGGTAAAGTCTTAAGCTCCTAAAAATGATAATTCTAGGCTCTGATGGAAAGAAAAAATGAGCAAGGACGAAGAAACAATTTATGACAGAAACTGACGAAACGTAATGGCATTTTTGTAAATAAGTGTAATTTTTTGAAAAACACATAGGATGGCTTTTAAAATGGAAAATTTGAGTTGTCTAGGGTTATCAGAGGCTCCAAAAACCATGAAAAATCTCAGGACCGGTAAAGCCCCTCTGATGTATGTTTTCCAACGATGGTGAGCTTGAATTTTGACGGATTTGTTCGGGCAGGTTTTAGCTCCAATTTGAGTGATTCCAAATATTTTTTATTAAATTAGAAACCTAAATTTTGTAATGGACAAGATGATTCTCAAAAAGGAGCTAAAACGAAGCCAAAATGAAATTGCCATTATAGAAGGATGAAATTAAAATTTTTGAAAAGATATGCTTCTAGAAACTCCCACACACTTCTCCTTTCTTCTCCTACCTTCTTAAGCATGAAATTTTATAGCCAAAATATAGAAAATGCTTAACTCTCTTAGGCACACAAGAGAAGGAGAAGAAGGAGGGAGAAAAGGCTAAGAAAGGTAAGGAAACGTGGAGAATTTCATGCTCTTTCTTCTTCCAACTTTGCTCCTCTCTTTCTAGGCTTTCTTTCCATGGTTTATTTGAGCTATTTAGTTATTTTTTAATCCATAATATTGAAGGGGGAGTTCAAAATTCCTAAAGGGAAGCAAACCAAGGAGAAAGACTCTTGAAACTAAGTTGGAATCCAAGGTAATTCATGCTTTGAATTGTTTCTTCCCTTTGCTTCCTCTTGCTTTGAGTTTCAACCTACATCAGAACCATATGGGGGAGGGAAGTTTTGTCCAAAATCAAGAGAGGAATAAGGATTTTAGGCCATGGGAGATGGAAAATGGCAAGAAATTCTAAGAAAAACCAATAGAAATCAAGTTAGGAAAGTGTAGAGTTTTCTAGGGTTTTGTAAAATTTGATTTTGTATGAATATTTCCTTGGTTATTTGAACATTTCCTTGAACTCCTAAGACCTATAGAAACCCTCCCAAGTGGCTCTCCCATCAAGGAAAAATCAAGAAGCTTGTGAACTCCTTCCCTGGTGCATATCTCAGCCTAGGCTAGTTCATAGAGCTAGGGAGTGTTTTAATTTGTTCTAACCTTGGTTTGGGACTTTATATGATGTTAGAAGATGGGAGAAACCATTAGAAAAAATTTAGGAGCCATGGATTGGAAGATGGAGCAATGGTACCTATAATGGTGTCTTAAGAAGCAACTTGATTTTCCAATTGTGCAAGTGAATGTGTGAGGGCTCCAAGGGAAGAAGCCTAGAAATAACAAGAGAATGGAGCCTAGAACTTGAAATATGAGAGTTGCTTTATTGGGCCAATTATGGAACCATTATGCCACTTATGAGACTAAATATGTATTCAAGCTTTAGTTTAGTGTCTTAGCTTGCTTCAAGTGTGTAATTGTGTGTTGTTTATGGTGGCGAGGCCAAGAGAACTCTACTCCACCTAGGTGCACTTGTGGAACCAAAAAAGGGAAGGAAAAGGATCGAGAAAAGCTTGCATAAATCTAAGGTAGCTCTCCACCTCATGCTCCTTGCATTCTTGTGTGCATATGTATTTCTTTGTGTGCTTGTGTATGCTCTTGTGACTTGAGAACATGCCGCTTGATGCCTTAACATTACATTAGTACCAATGTGTTTCCTTGAATGACTATGGTTATAGAAATGGCTCATAAAGGTAAGCTGATGCCAAAAGTCCCTTGATGAAGGTAAAGAGATGCCAAAAGTCTCATGGCATGGGTGAGACAAGGCTAAAAGTCTCTTGGAAGGGTGAGACTAAGTCAAAAGTCCCTAAGCCAATAGTGAGGCAAATTCAAAAGTCCTAGAAATGGGGTGAGGCAAAACCAAAAGTCCCTAGAGCATGGTCTTGGCTTGAATGTGAATGAGTGTCATGGAAATTGTGACTTTGCATGCTTTATAGTTGCCAAACCTCCTATACATATGCTTTGATGTGTATACGCCTTGAATGTGTGTGTGAATGGGTGTGTAATCTATTGAGATTCTTGGAATCTCACTCCCCTTTCCCCTTCCATCTTGAATTGTCTAGGTGGCTCACAAGAAGCAAAGAAGTAAGCCAAGAGCCTTGAGTGGCTATACTTTAAACCTTTTATTGTTTTCTTTGTGTATAAATGTAAGAGTGATATTGTAGATGTTATTTTTGTAATGTAAAACCATGAACAAATGTAATATTATGTATGAATTATGTATGAACCTTGTATGGTGTCAAGATAATGGAAATATGAAAATTGAACACTTAGGTACACACTTGAATATATGTATTCTTAGGTGTGAGATGGCCAAATGAGATGCATGGTATTTAGGACCACTTGGGCAATTCCTACAAGTCATATTCATGCTTTTAAACATGTCCAAGAGGTGCCAAACTCAAAGGAAAGCCATTTAGACTAAAGTGATACCTTATGAGAGACAAAATTTACCAAATTGGTGAGCTATGTCACTTTTGTCCAAATGAGCTCTTCTTGTTCTAAGATTTGGCAAGCATCTAGAGCTTGTTGAGAGATTTTTAGGAAGCTAAAGTGGGTATTACTTGGAGGTCTACAGAATATATGATGAATTTTTGAAGTTGGGAAATTTTTCTGATATGGTCACTGCTACTGTACACAAAGTCCAAAAATTTTTCTATGCTAATCATAGGGCAAATGATGTCCAATTACTATGACATTTTATGAGCAAAAATTAGACCTTACCAGTGACTTGTGGCAACTAGAAGCACTTTATTTGGATGTTTAGAGAGGGATACATTAAATTTTAAAGTTGTTGTCCAGTATCAGGCGTCCAGTCAGACCTATGTCACTATTTGATTAGTTTTCATGGCCTGGACATTCATGGGCTAGTCTGGAGTTATTTTTCCCCTCTATCTAACATCTGTAGCTTTCTAAATTTGATCATTTGCATGGATTGAATTTTTTTGGAATTAATTGGACATTTTTGAAATTTATGATAGTAAATTATATCAGTACCAGGGATAGCTAGACCTTTGTGACTATTTCATTGTCAAACATGGTCCAAAGGCTATGTTTATGTCCTGGAATTATTTTTAGTGTCAAGTAACATCCAGATCTTTCTAGAAAGCTATGGTTTGTGTGATTTCAATTTTTCTACTTTTAGTTATGATTTTTCAAAGTTGCCCCTAAAATCTACCACTGTACAATTGTAGGAAATGAATGAATTTTTTTATATTTGAACTTTGATCCGTGGTTGGTGCCAATTTTTGAGAATGTTATGACTTGCATGTATGGAAAATAATTAAAGAATATTGTTGATGAGTTCATGGGGTCCTGGATCTGCTACGCAATGCAATTTAATACATTATTTTAATGCAATTTCTTAAGATTTTTTTGATAAAGTGCATATTCCCACATGTAAAAGAAGGATAAATGTTAGAAATAATATGGTATTACACCAATGGCATTTAGGATCTTATCAAGTTATCACAAGGAATGAAATCGATTGGTTGAAATTAGATTTTCAAAACCAATTGAGATTCAAATGGTAACATCCAAAGATATAAGGCATGCCTAGTTGCTAAGGGATTCACTTATTCTCCTATCAATAATCAATAATATCATTATTATTATAAGTAACATAATTATATGGATATATATAACTTTCAAAGAGTGGTTTTTTATGATCCCTTTTCATATTCTAAAACTACATAGTCTAAAAAAAATTTACTTTAGTTGACATCAACTTGTTCTCAACAAGTTAATAAAAACTAAAAAAGAACTCTTTTACAATTATTATGACACTTTTAGCTCATTATGACTAAGAGCCACATTAAATGGATGTAAAGATAGTGTTTCTTTATGGAGACATTGATGAAACCATATACATTATAATACCCGGTGTAATGTCTAGTTTTCTTGAAAACGTCAGAAACGAGCCAGTTGTAAAAGAAAATCTCCTAAATAGAAAGATTTAAGGCCAAATAAAATTAGGAGAAAATTCTAAATAATGAAAAATGAGGATCTAAGGCTTAAGATGCCCAGAAACTAGAGCTGGAGTAGCCAAATAAAATCAGATGAAAGGTAATTGCATTTTCGTAATTTTGGCACTTTTTAGAAAACTCAAAGGAGGGATTTTTAAATAAAAAATTGAGTTTCTTGAGATTCTCAGAGGTGCTAAAAACCATAAAAACCCCTAGAATGGTTCAAATCTCTCCAATTTACTTTTTAGAATGTTGGTTGACCCGAATTTTGACCTTTTTCATTTATAAAGGTTTTAAATCTAATTTGAATGAAACCAAAGGTATTTTATAAGTTAGAGGACCTAAATTTTGTGATTTAAAAGACAGTTTTGAAAAAGGATAAAATTAGAATTTTGAAAAAGCCTTAAATGAATCCCTTGCCTTTATATAACACATCCTACTCTTTCTCCTCATTCTAATAGACCTAAATTCTGTCCAAAATAGAGGAGAACTTAGCCAAGAAGGGTACATAAGAAGAGGGGAAAAAGAGGAAGAAAAGCTTGGTAAAAAAAGTAAGAAATCTTTGGTTTTTCATGCTCCTTCCTTTAGCAAAATTGTTCTCCTTCTTCTCCTCTTCCTTCCTATGGTTGTAGTATTTGATTTGGGACTATTTTAGGTTTGGTTTAGTAGGGGAAGGTTAGAATTTGAAGGAGAAGCTTGAAGCAAAGGAAAGAGCTCTTGAAAAGCTTTGAAACCAAGGTAAGAATGGCTTTTCTTGCTTTCTCTTTGTTGTTCTCCCTTGAGTGAGTTTCAGCCAAGTCTAGAGCACCTAGACGGGATTGAGTTCACTAAAACCAAGCAAGAAACTTAGGTTTTAGAGTGTAGGAAACAATAATATGCAAGAAAATTCAAAAGAAAAGCATTAGGATTCAAGATGCAAAAGCTAGGAATTTAGTTGCATCTTAACATATATGAAGTTTCCTAGTGGTAATTTAAGTTGTCTAAAAGTGTATATGAGTTCTCAAGACACCTACAAAACCTTACATGTGCCAACTCCTTAAAGAAATTTACAAAATCCATGGGTGCTCCAAGTATGCTCATGTCTTGGCCAAGAGCTCTCCAAGCACTTAGGGAGAGTTTTAATTTCTTCTAAGGCTAGAAAAGGACTAAATATGATAGATGAACATCAAAGAAATCTTGAAATAAATTTAGGAAGCATGGTTTGTGAGATGGAGGTGCAGGCTCTATTTTAAGATATAAAGAAGCAACTTGTATCTAGGCTCCTTGAAATGAATTTGTGATGACCCTGAGGAGTCTAAATAGAGTCAAGAGACTTAAATAGAAGGAGAAATTAAAGCCAAGAATATGAATTTCAATAGTTGTTTCATTGTGTCTTAGAACAAAGTAGCCTTATATAGAGTTTGTAAGAAGCTAAACCTTGATCCAATGATTGAAATATGCCTTATTTGATGTATTTAGACCAAGAGAATCAAATGCCACCTAATTACATGTGCTTGGCTGAAAAGGGGAAGAAGAATTAAAGGAAAAAGTGTGTGAATCTTGCTTCAAGGTAGCTCTCTAACCTTTCTCACATGTATTGCTTGAATGTTTGCCTGTCTTTGAGTGTTTGTGTGTATATTTAAACTATGAGAAATGCTTCTAGCCATTGCTTACATGTTATGGTACCATTATGTTTCTTGAAATATGTTTATGAATGCAATGTAGCTTAAATGGGTATAGTTATGCTAAAAGTCCCTTAGCACGGGTGAAAATGAGCCAAAAATTCCTAGGAATAGGTGAGACAAAGCCAAAAGTCTCAAGAAGAGTGATGTTAAGTCAAAAGTTCCTTGAAAGTGGGTAATGCAAATTTAAAAGTCCTAAGGAAGATGGGTGAGGTTAGACCAATACCCTTGAGAATCTATGTTTGCTATGTATGAGTTTATGTGATAAGGAAAATGATTTTTATATGTTTATGAGTAGTCTAAATGCCATACATGCATTCTTTGACATATATATACATCCATTATGGATATTTGAAATTCTTTGAATCTCACTCTTCCCCCACATATATCTAACTATGTTTAGGTGAGTCAAGTGGACCAAGAAATGAAGGCCAACAACCTTGAAAAATAGGACTTTGACAATGAAATATAGAAATAGGTCTTTTAATAGCATTTTGATGTCAAAAATTGTAACCATATAATGTATATATGATGTAAACCTTTGAACATGTTCAATTGTATGTAAATATGATGAATGTATCAATTTTGGAACTAAATGAATGAATATATGAGTTTTTGCCACCCATGAGCCTTTATGTGCATGTGTATAAATGCAAATGGCAAGGTGAGAATGAGTTCCATGATGATTTATGTAACATCCTGAAAATAATTAATAGTGACTTTTGGGATTATGAAATTATTAAGAGGGATTTAAGAAAAAATTATGAGGAGATAGGAATCTTAAGGAAAATGGCAAATTTGAGTATCTAACATAATAATTATTAATTGGATCATTTGGGGAAAGTAAAATAATGTCTATGGATTTAAATATGATTTGGGCCCATGATTAATTTATGTGTGCCAAGCACATTATTAGAAGCCCATTCTTATTCCTATTAGAGGCCCAACTTCATCTTAATATGACCCGACTCTACTCTTATAGAAGCCCAACCCATTTTGAACTCAGTTAACCCATATAGCTTAGCCCAACTTGTTAAGCATCAGCCCACTTGAAACATAGGGTCCATTGGACTAGCCCATATGCACTAAAACCCTAAAGAGCCTATTTGCATTTCATTTGGGTGTTGAAAACATAATGTTCTGTAGAATAAGGGGGAAAATTCACATATATGAGAAAGGTGCTAGGGTTCCTCACGTTCTAAGCTCTGATTTGCAAGTTTAAAAGGAGATTTAGCTCAGGTGAGTTATATATAAGTTGATCCTCTCTTCTTCCTTTACATTTTGGTTTAATTGGTTTGTCATTTAGGAAATTTTCATCTCTTCTTAATAGGAAATTTGGTCTTTAGATGATTATTGCAAGATTTTCAACGTTAAAAGTTAGAGGGATGATTAGATAAGCATTTCGCTTCCTTTTTATATGTTATTTTGCTTAAGAATGTCCCCAGGACTAATTTGCATCACGGGTTCTGCTATGGTGCAAAAATACAAGGAGATGGGAGTGAAACACTATAGTTTCTAGGCTTGATGAGTCAAATCTGAATTTTAGAACTCATTAAAGAAATGGGTGAGTGCCTCCTGCTATTTTATGATGTGTGAATGCTAAAATTTTATCATTTGGATTGATTTTTTGTGTATGGCTTTTACATGTGTGAAAATGGAGATGTTAAGAGTGGCCTATTGTAGATTCTCGGTGTTTTGACATTAAATTGGTGCTATAAATCCTTTGGGAACTTAGGCGAGCAATTCTCGATAGATTCTTGATGAACTTGATCAATGGATAGGAAATTCCTTGCTAATGATAGTTAAATGATGATGACTATACTTGTTTTATGCTTGGTGTGCATTTTGATTATAATAGTAGCTAGAGAAAGAGTAATTGGACTTCATTGAGGTAACGGGGGTTAATTTCCTAATTCCATGTATATACTCATTTTAATTTGATACTTGTTGTACATGTATGATTTTGAATGCCAAATGAATGGTTGAATATCTATTATATTGTAATTGAATCTTGTAAGTCCATGGTAGAGCTGTGGTGCGGCTGCCACCCTTGCATTATGTTTCGATCGAGCACCAGGTTGTGATTAAACCCCTGAATGCACTAAGCCTAAGTTGTGCTCATTAGGGGAGTTGGTGCTGTGGACGGGCCTCTCCCATTATTATTGGCCATTAACATGTTGTATGTAATTGTTGGTATATGATAGTAGTCACTGGTAACTCAACTAGTTCATTTGCTAATCGTATTGATAATTTTGGTATTTGATAAGATAAAAATGCATTATGTTGATTAATCTATACATTATGTTATTGAGATTGTAAATCTCACCTTGATTATGAGCTAACATTTTTAGGGACCAGATCTCTTAGTAACAAGGAGAAGTTAATGCAAGCCTACTAGGATGGTTTAGTAGTATATAGGCTTGAATGCCTTGTTTAAATGGGTTTGTATAGTATGTATTCTAGCATTGTTATTTGTATTGTATGATTGCCATTTTGCATCAAAATTGCCAAGTATAGGAACTAATTTTATAATATGAGACATTATGAAATTGGTACTTGTGATTGTATCTAGATGATTATTAATTAGCACCTTGACATTCAATGACCTTTACACAATTAGTATTGTTAAATTGACGTTTGAGCTATTGGTATAAAGGATTTGAGGGTTTGGGCTAGTTTAAATGTGTTCTCTACACCTCCTTAAGGTGTTTAAAGGAATTTAAAAGCCATCCCTTGGGTTTTGAGTTGTTACTTGAAAGCTTTAGAAGCAACTCTTTGTTTTTGCTGTCATTATAGTCATTTTACTATCATGAGAAGTCATTGGGTGATTTTGTAGATGTTGCATAGTTATATGTTGCATATGAGGTTGTTATAGGGTTTTAGGGATAGGGACATGTTTATTTGGTTTATTGAAACTTGTTCAAAGTTGTCTAAGGTCAATTGGTAGGAAAAATACATTTTTAAAGTTCTCACTTGCGGCTTCATGTACCTTTGCTATTATAATTGAAGTTAGAATGATTGGATTAGCTTTTAATTCTTGAGTTAGGTAAGACAATTGGATAGAGATTTTAGGAATGTAAACTTTCTAATAACTTTGCCTTTTAGCCATTAAAAGACCATAGGACTAATGTTGAAGTGGTAGCAAGTTGTTAGTTTATTCCTTTAAATGTTTTGGTGCAATAGGTTTCCAAGTTGTGCCCAAGTTTTTCTTAGTCGTGGGCAAAATGAGATGATTATGTTTTAGCAACAATTTTGGCCGTGGCAGAAGCACTTCGTCATGACGCAAAATCACCCAAAGGCTATTTTGGCTGTAGCACAAGTAGTTGGCCAAAACGTAAATATTTTTTGTCACGATATAAATCGTGTCTGTGTCTAAATTTGATTCAAACCCAAGTTTAGCCGCAGCATAAGTTCTTCTAGTCACGGCGCAAGTGTAGAATTCAGCTTTTAGAGGTTCTAGAGGCCAAGTTGGCCGCAGTGCACCCATTCTAAGCTGCGACATAAGTCATGAAACCCCTAATTTAATTATAAATCCATAATTTTCACTATGGTAGTAATTAATAATAACTTTTAGTGCAACATATATAAGTTTTTAGGCTTCTTAGAGGTATTTTGGTTGAGACAAAATTATTAATAAGAGTTTTGAATAAATAAAAACAATAATCCCGCTATACAATTTGATAGTGAATATTGATTATTTAAAATTATAATAAATTCTATTTGCTAGCCAAATTTCATGCAAAAACTCAGCTATTTCTTTAGACTTTAGTTTAGCTCAAGAATTGGTCAATTTTGAAGTCTATAATGGGTTCATAAAGCACCAAATGACTTTCACAAAGCTAAAGAGCACTTAATTTGGAGCTCTAGAGAATTTATTATAATTTTTTAAAGTTGGCCAAATTATACAAAATTGGTATTTGTATTATTCATATAGTCAGTTTGCTTCTCTATGTCACTTATAGGTCAAATGAGGCCCAATGTTCATAAAATTTTATAAATGTAAACTAAACATCATAGGCTTTCCATAAACACTAATCGCACCCTATTTAGAGCTCTATAGAGGGAGAACCAAAATTTTACAGTTTCAAGTCCTAAAGTTATTTGAAAACAGACCTGAAGTACTATTCTATTACTTTTCATGGGCTAAATCCTTCTATCTTGATTTGAAACTATTTTTACTCATTAATTAACATCCAGAGTTTTCCAGAACGTTATCATATGTATGATTTCAATTTTTTTAGAATTAGTTATGAATTTTCAAATTTCACACCAGAAAGTTAGGACAAGAAACCCGAGAGCAATTTTGGTTTTTCTTGAAATTTGGTTCCAAATCTGAGATTCTTGAGATGAATTGTGATGTTTATAATTTGAATGGATATGTTGTGGATGGAAAATGATATGGATGAGCTCACATGGTCCCTAAAGCATAAAATGAATTAATTGAGCTTTCCATTATGCAATTACCCATGTATAAAAGTGTCTTATTCTTGCAAATGTATACCAATATACCAAATATGTGTTGAGATAGCCTATGTGACAATTGTGTAAGAGCTAAGAAGTTAAGGTATTACACCTGATCTTTCTAAAATTGAACTAAAACTACTGAGTTATAAAAGGAAGACCACTAAATGAGATGATTAGAAGTTAAATAAGATTAGAATAATGATCTAGATATTTAGAAATGAGAATACAATGCTAATGATGGCCCATAATCAGAGGAAAAATGGCCAAATGAAAAGCTACGGAAGGCAATGGCATTTTCATAATTTTGGGTAATTTTTTAAAAACTCAAAGAACGGATCTTTAAATGGAAAAATTAAATTTCTTGGGGTTTTTAAAAGCCCTAAAAATCATAGGAATCCCTAAAATGTTTAAAACCCTTTTGGTATGCAATTTAGAGGGCCGGTTGATTAAAATTTTGATCGATTCATTCAAAAAAATTTTAAATCCAATTTGGGTGAAATCAAAAGGTATTTTATGAATTAAAGAACTTAAATTTCACGATAGAAAAGACGGTTCTCAAAAAAGAGTTGAAATGAGCCCAAATAGAAAGAACCAAGAAAAAGGACTAAATTGGAATTTTAAAAAAGTATTAAAATGACCCATCTTGCTCCCTATTTTAGTACACAACCTCCTTTCTTCATTTTCTACCCACTTTATTTTGCTCCAAAACAAAACTTAGACAAGCTTAAGGAGGCACACAAGAGGGAGAGCAAGGAAGGAAGAAACCAAGTAGAAAAGTGTAAGAAATTCATGGTTTTTCATGCTTCCTCCTTCTTCCAACTTCTTCTCTTTCTCTTCTCTTTTCCTATGGTTTTGATGAATTGAAGGAAAGATTAAAAACTTCCAACTTCCTCTAAATTCATGGAGCTATTCTGTGGCTGGTTTAGTAGGTGGAAGAGAGGAATTGAAGGAGAGATTAAAAGCTTTAGAAAGCTCTTTGGAAAAGCTTGAAAATGAGGTAAGATGCCATGGTTTTTCCTGCTTCCTCTTGTTTACTTCTTCCATGCTTGTTTTGGCTAGACCTAGGCCCATGTAGGAGGGAGTGAATTCAGACCATAGTGAGGTAGGAAAAAAGGTTTTCAAGCATGAGGATTAAGAATATGCAATTGGAACTAAAAGAGAAGCTTTAGAAATCAAGTTATATCACTTAGAGTTCTTGTTACACCTGGCAATCTAGCTTATATAGGAGTATGTATGAGTTCATAAGACATCTAGGAAGCTTCACAAGTGGCAAATTCCTTAAGAAAACCAAGAAAACTCCATGGCCCCTTCATTAGTGATATGTCTTAACCAAGGAGTCCAAGAGGTATCTAGGGAGTGTTTTCTTTGATTTTAAGGATAGAAATGGCCTAGATATGAATAATAAATACCAAATGAACCATTAGTTTAAATTTAAAAATCATGGTTTATAAGATGGAAGTTTAGGTCCCTTTTAGACATAAAGAAGCAACCTAGTATTTGGCTTCTTGAATTGAACCTATGATAACTCTAATTAGTTTAAATAGAGTCATATGACCTAGATTGAATAAGGAATTGGAGCCAAGATCATGAATTCTAGATGTTGCTTCATTATGCCTTTGTATGAAACCATAATTATGTTATAAGCTAAAATAAGCTTGTATAATGCTTATGTGAGGCTAGAGTTGGTTCTAATGAGGTAATTATGTCTTATTTGGTGTGTCTAAGCCAAGCAAATCAAGCTCCTCTTACATGTGTGTGTGTGTGTAAGGCCAAGAAGGGGAAGTAGGCTTCAAGGAAGGAAGTTTGTATTTCTTGACTCAACATAGCTCTCTATCATTTCTTGGATATTTGATTATCATTGGATGCTTATGTATATGTTTGAACCATGAGATATGCTTATAGCCATTGAATAAATGCTATTATACCATTATACTTCTTGAAACATGTTTTGAATACAAGATGGCTCCTAATGGGTGAAGTTATGCCAAAAATCTCCTAAACTAGGCGAGGAGAAGCCAAAAGTCCCTAAGAATAGGTGAGACAAAGCCAAAAGTCTCAAGAAAGAGTTAGGTTAAGTCAAAATTCTCTAAAAGTGGGTAAGGCAAATCCAAAAGTCCCAAAGAAATTAGGTGAGGGTAAACCAAAAGTCCCTAGAACCTATGTTTGATTTGAATAAGTTTATGTGACTTGAAAAATGAGTATGTATGTCTACTAGAAGCTTTCATTGCATGCTTGCATTTTTTGACATAAAAATGTGCCATATATGTATGTTTGAAAGGGTAAAAGAGCTATTAGAATTTTTTAAATCTCACTCTTCCCCACATTATGTCAAACCATGTCTAGGCGAATTTCAAGGAAGCTTGAATCATGAGACTTTAACAATAAGATAGGATTTTGTGTAATGTAATGTCAAGGTATATATGTATATAATGTTTATTAGATGTAAAGCCTTGAGCATGTATGAAAGTATGTAATTATGATGTATGAACCAGATTTAAAGTCAAATGAATGAGTATGTGAGTTTTTGACATTCATGAGCTTTGATATACATGTGTATAAGAACAACTAGAAAGGTGATTTTGAGCTCCATGATGATTTGGACTATTTGGGATGTTTCTATATGCTTTGTTTAGGCTTTTGGACATGCTCAAATGGTCATGGTATGATTAGAAGGCCATTTGGTGCACTTTGACCCTATTATGGTCCCAAATTATAGTCCCAGCATAGGGAAGCGGGATCCATATAAGTACAAATCAAAATATAATATTGGGGATTTAGTCTACACTACTGAAAAAGAATCCCTGGATATGTAAAAGGAGATTGTAAAGGTCATCTCCTATTCATGAAAAGTTAGTGTCAGCAATTGGGCCGCTATTCATGGATATAGGGGAGCTGGAGGTTTAAATCCACCCAATCAAATTTTGATAGGTCTGTCACGCAACCCTCAAAATAAAACTAGGTTGAACTAAATTTTATAACTAGTGGCACAACCTAGGTCATCTCCTTTGGAAATGGAATTCAATGTTTGATTCAATTTTCTAAGTGCTAAAGGACTCTAGAACTACCTAAATTAAGGGGGGTTTTGATTTAGTTAAATTATCTAAAATGAAACCGAATTAAAATTCTTAATTGCTACATAATTGGATGAATTAATGGGGGAATGATAGACTTGTGACTAGCTTTGGATTCGTCCCTTGGTATCCACTATCATTATCCTAATTCAATTGTGATTAATTCTAGAGTAAAAGTCCCTAATTGTGTCAATTGGCAATTGATCTTGAATTACTAGTCAAGATTCAAGAACCTAGCAATTTGATGTTAATTGAGACCTCAACTACCATTAAATTACTAATTCTTGTAATTAAGATCTATAAACACTTAAATTGAATGATTAATTGATCAATTAGCTCTCTATTAACACCTTAGGATATTTAATTAACTAACCAAATTCCAAGGAATCCTTAAATCAAACAATAAAGCTCATAATTTCACTCATGTATTTCATCGAACACCTTCATGGCATACATGGAAAATTAAAGGAAAGTGCAAAATTTAATATTTAATCTAACTAATCAATCAATAAAAAGGCTTCCTAATTAGTGTCTAACTAGCCACTAATTACAATTACACAAATTTCTAATCATACAACTTAACCAAGCTTGTACAAGAAAAAGAAAAAGTGTAGGAAAGTAGAAATTCTTAGCCAAAATTCTGAGTTCTTTTCCACGGATTCAAGCTTCTCCAAGGTCTGTCTTCCTTGCTAGTCACAGATGGAGGATAAAGGCTTCATTTTATGGTAGAGATAGAGGAAAATGGTGTGGAGTGGAGTGAATGGTCTCTAGACGAAGGAATGGAATGTTGCGCGAATATGACGATGGAATGGATTCATTGTAATATGATGGAGTGTGAGTGTTTTATTCAATGGATGATGGATTGATTCATGGATCCTCCTCTGCCTCTACCCGAGTGTATTTGCTTTTATTCCTTTCACGTGGCTCATTTTATCACTTTCACGTGCTTTATTTATTCTGCTTGAGTGTTTTTAATCCTTTAATGAATCACGTGGCTTCTTAATACCTCCTTCAGCCCAAGCCAAATGCATGCGTTCTACCTATACCAATCAACGTGCTCAGTTGGTGTATGTTTTCTTCATGCTCTTCACATGTTCCTTCATGCATCTAGTTTCCATATATTGTTTCCACGTCAGCCCCACGCTTCTTCAATTGGTCCCATGGCTTTGCATGTTCTCAACTCCAACGTCTCTTCATCATAGGTCTGCTGCTTCCTTCATTTTACGTGCTGCTCTGCTCTTCCCGTTTTTCGACATTAATACTCTTCATCATGTGTTGCAATTGGTGCTTCATCTGCCCGTAGCTTTTGTCTCGCATTTCTCTTCCTTTTCGAACTAGAACCCACATTCTTCTTCTTTAACCTGTGGTTATCTACTTTTCTTCTCTGTTCAGCTGCTGCCACTGCATGCATGGCTTTTCTTTTGCTTATTCCACATGCAACCCGTAGCTTCATTCCTCCAGCTTGTGCAAGCTTCTTGATGTGAGCTCATAGCTTTCCTTCACGTGCTGCTTCCTGTGTTCTTTGGTTCTGCCCCATGGATAGTTCCTTCTTTCATTCTGTCTTTGTTGTTGTCTACGTGTTGTTCTACTTCCTGCATTCTCACCAAAACAATGCATCATTCATGCGAGTTGATGTGTGTATGACATGAGCTTCATTCAAGTGCTGTGTGGAGATGAACAAAATTGTAAAGAAATAAAAACAAAAAAAAATAATAATAAAATAAATCAAAGCCCAAAATGAAATAAAATAAAATAAAATAAGATAAAACAAAACAAAATGAAATCATTATCTAAGAAAATGAAATCAAATAAAGTAAAATAAAATTTTTAAAAATCCTAATTTATTCAACAAAATTTTAAAAGATGAAATTATTTTCTAAACTAAGTAATATTTAGTTTAAAGCCTAAAATATCATCAATTCATGAATAAAAAGTCCCAAATTAATAGGTAAAAATGCAAAGAAAAATTTAGTTATCAAATTCCCCCACACTTGGACTTTTGCACTCCTGGGCAAAGCTCAAAATCTTAAAGAAAGAAGAAAGTAAAAATCACAAGATAGAGAATGATCACATCTCTTCAACACTTCAATAATCATAGCTAACTTCACTTGCATCAAGAAATAAGCTCCATGGCAATTTCATTTGAAAAGAATGAATTGAAATGTATAGCCTCTCATATAGGTTAGTGTTTACTCTCAATTCTCTAGTGTTTAAGGGCAATGTATATCACTTAATTTTCATCTATCAAAGTTCACTACCATAAGCTTGTCAAGCTTCTAAGTCTCCACCACCCATGCCAAATGCAAAGCACAAATCAATAGGACTTTATTCAGGGTTGTAATGGGGCCAAGGAAATGCAATGAATGGACACAAAAACAAGGGGAAAAATAAACAACAAATAGAACATCTTAAGACTTCAAGAGCAATCAATGGAAACCTAGGATAGGTAAGCATGTGTTTCAAGGCCCTTTTGTTTGTTTGTTTTTTTTTTTCAACAAGTATAGGCAACTATAAACTCAATTTGAAACACTTCTTTCTTTTGATTTTTTTTTTTTGTTCCTTTTTCTTTCATTTCTTTTCTTTTATTTTTCCATCTTTTCTTTTCTTTGCTTTTTTTAGAACATATTCCTCAACCTTTACTATCAATGGCCTAACTAATTGCAAAGCATACATTCTCTCATCCTAAACAAGTGTAATTCTTCTTAAAGTCCCTAAGGTATCTTAAAATGGTGGAAAATATTTTTAACGACTATGGTTCAACAAGAAAAGAAAATCAAGGTTCAAAGTGGCTAAACAATGGATAAAATGAATGTATGGTTGGTTTTCTGGCTATCTAGCCATAAAAGAAATGAATGCCTTATTATTTTCATGTATGCAAATGCAAATGTGGTCTCAACAAAGAATCAAGACAAGTTCTAGAGTGAAAGTAGTGATAGGTGAGTACACACTAGAATTGAATGATTATGGCTCAAATTCTCACCAGCTAATGGCTATCAAATAATTCATTGAAATCAAATTCATTGCCACTTCACTTGAATCAAGACACAAGATCCATCACTTATCTTGTCAAAGTGAATCCAAGATATAATCATCTCAACTTGCAACTTTCACAGAAAAACTAAAAAGAAATCACGCTATTTTTCAAAAATTTTCTAAAAAATTTTTCAATTTTTTTTAACAAGACAAAGCAAAGAGAAGATGAGATGGAATGAAATGACTCCCCCCCCCCCCACACTTAAATATTGCATTGTTCTCAATGTCAGCACACAATCTAGCAAAAAGATAAACAACATAAGATAAAGAGTGAAAAGAGAGTGTACAACCAGATGAACTTAAATCAAAGATCTCAAGGTAGGCTTAGATTTCCTTTATAGCTAGTTAGCAATTTATTTCCTACAACACATAAACAAAACAAATAGTAATACAAAAAAGAAAAAAAAAACTACATCCTAAACTAAAAAGAACTGTATTAAAGATCAACTAATCATAAGTATCAAAAACAAGAATTAAAGCAGCTTTATTCCTTTTCAATTCAGCAACTTTAAGTCTAACCACTTTGAAGCATTTTGATTGATCATACAATGATGATTCATGGACTTCCTCAACTATCAATAGTTTTAGAAAGTCATATTCAGCATGTTCAAAAGCAATAAAAGAAGAAAAATCAAATTTAGAAAATTTAAAATTAAAGAAAAAAAATTAAAATCAAAATTAAAAACATTAGACTCTAGACTCTCTAGATATCTATCAAAACCAATGAAATCTACTAGACTCCCATCAATAAGAGTCATTGCATCCATAAAAGAATTTAATTTCAACTTCTCACAGTCCTTTGAGTTCAAGGTGTCTGACAGTTACTTTTTCTCAGTTGGGAGAGTCTGTGGCTTGTTGGAAATTAGCTCACCAACTTCAAGAATTTGTTCTGAACTCTCAACAAGAGAAACATTATCTTTCCTAACCAAAGAGACATCTGTAAGCTAACAATGCTCTAAACAATGATTAACAATAAAATCCAATCTCTTACTAATATCAACAATAGCACAAGCATCAATAGGATTTCCAACATTAGCACTATCAGTATGCATACTCTCATCAACACTAGTATGATCAGAAGAATCAATCTTATTAACAATTTCAGTGCAAACATAGGACTCTTTGGATTCAGCATATTTATCAGACTTCAAAAACTCATCAATCTCAACACATACAAGACATGTATGCATATCATCACATAAGCATTTAAAATTAGAGTTTGATTCATCAACAACAAGCTGTTCAACAATTTCACTATCTATGTCCTTTTCACATGCTACATCTATTATTTCAGCAGTCATGCCATCACAAGCTAGTGAGAAATCATATTGATCAGTACATGCAGGGGACTTATTAGTCTCAATGAAAGAATTAACCTGTGAGCATCTATCACATATAGTGGATCCTGCACATACACAATCAACAAAATCATCCAAATCAACTATGTCACATGGTCCAGATGGTAGACTATCCCTAAACTCAGAAGATGCATCATTAATAGGCTTATCAACCAATCCCAGACTAGGAACAGAATGATCATCACATTATAAGTCACCCCCACACTTGTCTACTACCCTAGACTTAAAAGAATCATCATTAAAAGGTTCACAAATGAATCCATCAAGATGGTCACAGCTAGAAGTAGAAATACCAAGTGTATCAGTATACAAGGAATCATAAACACTAACAATTGTATCAATTTTGCTTAATGAGTTACCACAATCAACCAAATCAGGAGATTTAACAATTATTTCCTCATCTACTTCATCATCATGCAATTCAAAATCAACAACATTATATGCATCAGGAGTCACAGTGCTATCAAGTAAACTAGATTCAGTTCTAACAAATTGCAAAGTATTAGAAGATGGAAGGATATTACCCAGTGAATAAGACTCTTCCTCCTCTATACATTCTCTTCTAATTTGCCCTTCAGTCAATTCATTAGCACTTGAAGTCAGTTGATTCGTTTGAAGTCCCAAATCCTTCATGATGTTGTCAATCTTTTGTTGATTTTTAAGACGCCACCATTTAGTTTCTTATTCTAATTGAAGATGGTAGGCATCCCTTTGCTGCATTCGAATATTAAAGGCTTCCATTAGCTACATCATCCTCTCTTCCAAACTTAGTTCCCTCTGGACCTTTTGTTGGATGTACCCCTCATGATAATTGTAAGGATGATATTCTGGCTCTTGCATATTGTAACTGTGGTATGGCTCATAATGATGGTGATAATTAGGGTGTACTTCATATGGATGGTGGTATGGTTCAATGTAACTGGGGTTAACTTCATATGAATGGTGGTGTGGTTGGAAGCATGATTGTTGGACTTGTTGATATTGTTGTGCTTGTTGTTCTTATCTTTGTCGCTCAAGAAGGCCTTGAAGCATTGTCTTAAGATCATCCAACTGCCTGGAAATCCCATCATTTGCATAAGAATCATAAACACCTTGATTAGAATAATAATATGGATCCATTTAAAGCAAGAAAATGAGAAGTTCAATCACTTTCAGTACAAAACAATTTAGTAACAAATTAGAACTAATGTTAACTCTAAATCAAGAAAATAAAATTTAAATGAAGATAAGAACTTCTTAACAATCAAAAACACTCCAAAACAGAGGTTAATGACATAAAACAAACTCAATAAAGAAATTAAATCCAGAAAAATTTAAAAAATTCCTAAAAAATTAAAAAAAAACTAAAAAAATAGAAAAAGTGCCTTAAACGATAGAATTTGGCCAAAAAATGGTGCACCAAATAGCTAAGCTATTACTTTTGCTCAAAACACCCAAAACCCTTGGAAAACAAAGTCTAAGAATTTTCTGGGCACTTTAAACAAAAATTCCAGCAAGCGGATCAATTGACGCGTAACACCGAAATTAGCCAAATCCAAGTTCAAAACAGAGGAAAAACTAAGCTAAAATAGAACCAAAACAGAGTTAAAATAGAACAAAAACATTTAAAAAACTTTCTCAAACAATTGAGAATCCAATTCCCCGGCAACGGCGCCAAATTTTGAAAGGTTTGTCACGCAACCCTCAAAATAAAACTAGGTTGAACTAAATTCTATAGCTAGTGGCACAACTTAGGTCATCTTCCTTGGAAATAGAATTCAATGTTTGATTGGATTTTCTAAGTGCTAAAGGACTCTAGAATTGCCTAAATTAAGGGGGGTTTTTTATCTAGTTAAACTATCTAAAATGAAACCAAATTAAAATTCCTAATTGCTACCTAATTGGATGAATTAATGGGGGAATGATGGACTTGTGACTAGCTTTGGATTCGTCTCTTGGTATCTATTATCCTTATCCTAATTCAATTGTGATTAATTCTTGCATAAGTGTAACACCCCATAATTAATTAAGGTGTTAATCATGGATTAGGTTAATTAGGAATAATTAATATGGGATAATTGGGCAAGTTAAGTGAATGGAGATTTTAGAGAGATAAATTATTAATATGGGTTTGAGATTTAATTGGGATAGAAACTTTATCTAGGCCCAAATTAAATTAAGTAGATAAGAGGCTAATAGAGGTCCAATAAACTAGGTGTAGACCCAACTTGATCCAATATGATAGAAGCCCAAGATCCACCTTGTATTGGCTCTTAGGAAGGCCTAATAAACCTTGTGCAGACCCAAAACAATAGAGATCCTAAAACTAGGTCTGGCCCAACAAAATTCAACAACCCAATAACTTAAAACTGGCCCAACAAAGCAAAAATCTGAACCCATTAGGAGTTAGACCTTGCAGCAACCCATGACCCATATTTGACCCAACTTAAACCTAACTAAAACTCTAAATGCTTTAGCCACTATCCCATTTTTCTGAAACACAAAGGAGAAAATCGGAGGTCCAAAGGGGAGGCTAGGGTTCTTGGCATATATCCATATTTTCTCACATTTAGAGTAAGATTTAGCCAAGGTAATAGTTATATAACTTAATCCTCTCATCTTTCTCTCCATTTTGATCTAATTAGTTTTTCATTTGGAGCATTTTCACCATACCCAAAATCTGAAATGTGGTTGTTTGGGGTTTTATTGGTAAAATTCGTAGGTTGAGGTTAAGGCTGACATTAGGTGAGTATAAATCCTTCATTTTGATGCTTTCCTTGCTAGTTTGAGACCTCCATAGCTGATTTATAATATGGGTATTAATTTTGTACGAATTTGCTTAGGATTTTAAGTGAAATATTGAGGTTTCTGGTAAAGGATACTTCAATCCGAATTTGAGATTTGTAGTGGCTAGGTAAGTGTTCCCTAGATAGTCATTAGCATTTTAAATTCTTTGGACACTTGTTGTAACTGTTAATGATGAATTAAAGTAGTAATTTTCTGATGTTATGGTTTTAGAGAGATTTTTGTACCATTGGTGACTGTTGCAATTGCCTACAAGTGAGGTAACCAGGTTTACATTAATTCCATATATATATCTATTTTAATTTCATATTTGCTATATATGAATGATTTGAAATATTGAATGAATTGGTTGGCTATCTATTGTATTGTGATTGGACCTTATAAGTCCATGGTGGAGCTGTGGTGCGGTTGCTACCTGTGCATATGCTTCGATCAGGCATCGATTATGATCAAACCCCAAATGCACTGAGCTCTGGTTGTGCTCAATGGGGAGTAGGTGCCGTGGACGGTCCTTTCTTGGTATTAATGGCCTTTAACATATGAAAATATGATTGCTAGTATGGGATAGTGATCATGATAGCCTAATTGTTTCATTTACTGATATAACTGGTGTTCTTCTAATGCTTATGTGAAATTATGCATGTATGCTAATTAAACTAGATTATATGATGGAATTGCCTTGGTTACTGAGATTTATATTTCACCCCATTTTATGGGATTAATATTTCAGGTGAAAGTTCTTCAGGTAAGGATAAGGGGAAGCAAGTGGATGAAAATCCATGAGATTCATCATGTAGGGAGAAGGCTGCATATAGGCTGACTTATTTAGTATAGATGCTAAATTTTGAATTCCTTATTGTATAACATCATCATGTATTCATGTTGCCAAGTGTAGGCTCTTATATTTTGATTACCTTAGATGTATTCATTGAGGAGTTAGACCTCACTTTAGCTTGATATCGGATGTATGAACCCATAACACTTGACGTATGTATTTTATTAAATTTATGGTATGGTATACTGTTGGAAATATAATTATGTGATGTATTAGATGTAATATGAACCATTGATGTATGAAACCTTTGACGGAATGTATATCAAATTTTAATTTCCAATAGTGCATGAATTCTTATTGCTATTACTCTACGGACTTGCCGGTATAAGATAGTTGGAGGAGTGGAAATTTACATTTAAGTTTTGAATTGGTAATGGTAGAATAGTTACGTGTATAGGGTAGATAAATACCATTAGAGTCATATAAAATGAGTGGGAGTGGTCCTAGGGTAATCCTAAGATGAGAATTAGAGTGTAGGAGACAAAATTTGAGAGATGTAGTTACAGGAAGGAGTCATGCCGTAGCCAAATGAGTGACAGAAGCGAGGGGCGCCACGGCATGAGCAATCTCGCCACGATGTAAGCGAATAAAATTTTCCTGGAGAATAACAGTGGCGAGAAGCACCGCGGCTTGAAGAATCTCGACATGGCACAGAGTGAAAAAAAATTGCCCAAAAGGGTAACAGAATGAAACCTTGCTACGGCGCTAGTCGAGGGAACAAACTAAAGGGTGTCCAGTAGCAAATCTTGCACGCGGCGTGAGTGTATTGCGCCAAGGCAAAAGTCTTAGAATAGTGGCTCCATGAGGCATTTTCACCATGGTGACAGTCCAACAGATAGCTACGGCAAAATTTGAGAAATTTGCCTAGTAATTCCAAAAAGCAACTTAGCTGCGAGGGGAATGGTATAGGCCGTGGCGCAAAATCCCAAACTCCTTCCTTTAGCCTAGAAACCCTAGTTTATTCAATGGTGATGCTAGGAAATGATATAGGAATACTTGTGAGAGGTTTTTGTGTGTTGAGACTGATGAATGGATGAATCATAAACCCCTCATGGTAGTATGATTTCTCTTATGCATTTTTTTGTTTTGTTTGTGGTTGTTTAGTGATGACCTTAACATCAAGGTTCACATTTTCCTATATTTTCATAACGTAATAGATTGTAACGACTCCAAACCTTAATCATTAATTATTAATCGTATATTTAACTATAATTACTATGCTTAGAAGGTAGGGTTGTCACAGTAAGAGTCCCTAATTGTGTCCATTGGCAATTGATCTTGAATTACCACTCAAGATTCAAGAACCTAGCAATTTGATGTTAATTGAGACCTCAACTACCATTAAATTACTAATTCTTGTAATTAAGATCTATGAACACTTGAATTGAATGATTAATTGATCAATTAGCTCTCTATTAACACCTTAGGATGTTTAATTAACTAACCAAACTCCAAGGAATCCTTAAATCAAACAATAAAGCTCATAATTTCACTCATGCATTTCATTGAACATCTTCGTGGCATACATGAGAAATTAAAGGAAAGTGTAAAATTCAATATTTAATCCAACTAATTAATCAACAAAAAAGCTTCCTAATTAGTGTCTAACCAGCCACTAATTACAATTACACAAATTTCTAATCATACAACTTAACCAAGCTTGTACAAGAAAAAGAAAAAGTGTAGGAAAGTAGAAATTCTTAGCCAAAATTCTAAGTTCTTCTCCATGGATTCAAGCTTCTCCAAGGTTTGTCTTCCTTGCTAGTCACAGATGGATGATTAAAGCTTCATTTTATAGTGGAGATGGAGGAAAATGGTGTGGAGTGGAGTGAATGGTCTCTGGACGAAGGAATGGAATGTCGCGTGAATATGATGATGGAATGGATTCATTGTAATATGATGGAGTGTGAGTGTTTTATTCGATGGATGATGGATTGATTCGTGGATCCTCCTCTGCCTCTGCCCAAGTGTATTTTCTTTTATTCCTTTCATGTGGCTCATTTTATCACTTTCATGTGCTTCATTTATTTTGCCTGAGTGTTTTTAATCCTTTAATGAATCACGTGGCTTCTTAATGCCTCCTTCAACCCAAGCCAAATGCATGCGTTCTGCCCGTGCCAATCAACGTGCTCAGTTGGTGTGTGTTTTCTTCATGCTCTTCATGTATTCCTTCATGCATCTAGTTTCCATATATTGTTTCCACGTCAGCCCCACGCTTCTTCAATTGGTCCCATGGCTTTGCATGTTCTCAGCTCCAACGTCTCTTCATCATAGGTCTGCTGCTTCCTTCATTTTACGTGCTGCTCTGCTCTTCCCGTTTTTCGACATTAATACTCTTCATCATGTGTTGCAATTGGTGCTTCATCTGCCCGTAGCTTTTGTCTCGCATTTCTCTTCCTTTTCAAACTAGAACCCACATTCTTCTTCTTTAACCTGTGGTTATCTACTTCTCTTCTCTGTTCAGCTGCTGCCTCTGCATGCATGGCTTTTCTTTTGCTTATTCCACGTGCAACCCGTAGCTTCATTCCTCCAGCTTGTGCAAGCTTCTTGATGTGAGCTCATAGCTTTCCTTCATGTGCTGCTTCCTGTGTTCTTTGGTTCTGCCCCGTGGATAGTTCCTTCTTTCATTCTGTCTTTATTGCTGTCTACATGTTGTTCTGCTTCCTGCATTCTCACCAAAACAATGCATCATCCATGCGAGTTGATGTGTGTATGACATGAGCTTCATTCAAGTGCTGTGTGGAGATGAACACAATTGTAAAAAAATAAAAACAAAACAAAAATAAAATAAAATAAAATAAATCAAAGCCCAAAAAAAATAATAAAAAATAATAAAAAAAGATAAAACAAAATAAAATAAAATCACTATCTAA
The DNA here is from genome assembly GCA_026724425.1 of Erythrophleum ivorense. NCBI lineage: Eukaryota > Viridiplantae > Streptophyta > Magnoliopsida > Fabales > Fabaceae > Erythrophleum > Erythrophleum ivorense. The sequence goes on from JAIUCV010000008.1 coordinate 30,429,941, forward strand.
GAAAATGAAATAAAATAAAGTAAAATAAAATCATTAAAAATCCTAATTTATTCAACAAAATTTTAAAAGATGAAATTATTTTCTAAACTAAGTAATATTTAGTTTAAAGCCTAAAATATCATCAATTCATGAATAAAAAGTCTCAAATTAATAGGTTAAAATGCAGAGAAAAATTTAGTTATCAATGGGAATAAGTGATATTCAAGCTCTTCTAGAACCATAAAATGCACAAGTACAACACAGACGGTGTCATCACACGATATGTTGTGAATGACAAAGACCCATCCCCAAAGTGGGAACTAGATCCATTTTGCCTGAAGTTTTAAAGTCACATCGTATATTGACATCTAAGAAAAATATAAACCACAATAAAGTAAGAAATAATTTTCTTAGTAACATAAATAGGATTAATATGACATAATATTCATGAAGAATAACAAACAGTAATTAATATAAATAGAGAACTTTACGAAAAGTAATTAATTTACAGAACAACCTAAATAGAAAATATTCTAAATTTTGTAATATTTAATAGGAATACAGTATAACATAATGATTAGTAACAAAGGGTATTATACAATCATATAATGAAATATATCCTATAAATTTCAAGGTTTGCACATGTAAGTATAGAAATATAGAAAGCAAGATAATATGTACGAAATATAGAAAGCAAAAAATACAATAATCAACAATTATCTAGCTTCACTATTAGACCTTAGAGATTGTCAAGCTCGATACGCAGATCATGTTGCATTACCATGACTTGTAGCTCACCCTTGCTTCCTTTTTTGAGATATCCCCTAGTGGGTGCACAAAGAAAGTTATATAAAAATATTATAATAATATATCATCTAAACCATCATTTGATCAAGACATAATAGATATATTTAGAAAAGAACTGCCTTGCACAACTTTGTGCGTAATTAAATAATCCCAATGGCATAACAGCGTACTAGAGTCCGGAAAAGTTATATTTAAATAATTAAAATTGTCTTTTCACTTTTCTAAGTCCAAACTTGCCCTGGGATCCATTCAGTGTCCAAAATAATCCATAAAACAGGGTCCAACATCAAGATACATAATAAAGTCCAATATAGCCACAAAAAAGCTTGTTCAGGTATACGGAAGGCTCAATGAAGCCCAATAAGTCCAAAATAGGTCTCAAATATCTGAATGGCTCTCATTGGTCCTAATTAGTAATTTAAATATTTTTTAGTATCTTTCTTAATTAAAATTGGACATCCAATACAACAACAGCTATCCAATAACCAACTTTGGCACACATAGGGCTCATCCCCTGAATAAGACTACTTTTCCATATTATATATATATATATATATAAACAATGGCTAGTCTTTTACAAAATAACCAATATTTATAGAATCAAATAGTAAATAACATATTGTACATGTCAAGAAATCAAATAGTATATTAGTACAACAAACAGCACAATTTCAGAACACATGTTTATCACATATTCCATTATTGACATAATACTTTATAAATTTCTAACTATAACAAACGGGTTCCAAAATTTACAAAATAAATATCAACATAACCTAGACAAACATGTAAAACATATTAGACCACATAAATCATCCAAAATATATTAAATAACATAAGTAAAAATTCAAGAACTTCTTGGTCAACACTTTTTCTTAAAAATTTGACTTTTTATATAGTGATCCATAATTCATCAAAATTTCACCATATGCCTATTTTTATTGTAGATTAACCTACTTTAGTTTGATTTTGTAAAACTCTTCCCTAGGTGTGTGAGATGGTTTAGGCTGAGCTTATGTACCATGGGTGTGTGTGTGTGATTTTGCTGCATTTGTATGTCACCAAATAGCCATACATATATATTCAAGGGGGATGAACAAAAGCCTTCAATCAATTTCTAGAATTTCATGTATATTCTACAATTTTCTCAAATTAAAAATTCAAGGTTTTTTGCCAAATTCTTCATGAAAATCAAAGTTATATTAATCTTTCTCTTCCTTAGGCGTCTTCCCATTGTTCTCCTATTTATTTTCTCTTCAATTGCTCCTATGGCTTGTTGAAATACAAAGTTTCATGATTTGTAGAAAAATTACCAAGAGTAAGAATTTTCTTGAATCACATGAATTCATAAGCTATATATATGATTTCTTCATCTTTTCTTGGCTTGAATTCATGGAAATAACAAAATTCCTCTTTTGTTCTTACCATGGTCGAAACTTAAAAAAGAAGAGAAGAGAAAAATTATTGGAAAAAAATAGAAGAAAAACTAAGAAGAAGAAAGCCTATCTATGTTACCTTGACTCCACAATGTTTGTTTTCCTCTAGTAGCTTTTCTCCCGTTCTTCTTCCTTCCTTTTCTTCTTCCTTTGGCTGAGCTCTCCCTCCTTCTTCTTCTTCTAGTCTTGGGAAAATTGTGTGTGAGTGTGGCGTGAAAATGTGTATGTGCTTTGTAAGTTTTATTTACAAATGGATGGCTAAGATTTAGTCTTGATTTTAAAGATTTAATATAGGCTTTTAGATTAGATTAAGGGTTGTGATTTGATCTTAAAAAGGTACAAAAATCTTAGTCATTAGATTACATCAACGGTTTAGATCACATCACGTTTTATAGGCAAATATTAGTCGTTGGATTTTAATTGCGGTTAACTTTTAACCATGGTTACTTTTTCATAAATATGTGAAGATAAAGTTGCATTTAATACTGTTTAAGTCAACGTCTATGTCATCTTGATGTTAGTGGTAACCTTTTCATAATACATGAGATTTATTAAGATTTGTTGATGTAAGCCTATGTCATCATTTCGTAGTTCGTGCAGTCTCCAGAATCTTCCTACACACGGTGCCAAATCATCATTTTTCCCTACTCAAGTGCCACATTAATACTTTCCCTGCTCCATGGTGCCATGTCAGCACTTTTCCCGTTAGAATTTAGAAAATTACTAATGTATCCTTTGGTAGGTTCTCCATAATATTTTAATATTATTTAGGCTTATGCAGGTCCCATTTAATATCTTTAACTATATATTTTATTATGATTTATTTTCTTAAATATTTTATTATTTTAGGATCAAAATGACTATTTTTCCCCTGGCAATGATGTAACAAACAAGTACCTCTGTTGGCTTTTCACTTATATCTTTGTCTTAACTTTGCATTTCTAGATTTCGTCACCACTATCCAATAGATCTTTCTGCACAAAAGTTCCTAACACACTTGACTTGAGTTTAGGGGTTTAGTTCGTTTTTGTATAAGCTCTTAATCGTTTGGGGCCATTTTCTAGTCTTAATAATTTCAGAATTTTATAGAACGAATTTTATAATTTCTTACTTATTATTTTCTAACTGTTGATATATATATATATATTGGACTAGTTCTAAATTCCTCTTTCTTCCAGAAAAATTATCAAAGTTTGTCCAAGTGACAAATGATGATTTTGCCCTTGTGCCTCTTGGATCCCCTAAAGTTTCAAAATTTCTATGGGTCTTATTCATCTTATGCTTCTTATATATGAAGCTACTTTATTCAAATTCATCTTATTAAAGCTTAATAAATTTATTACATAAAATATTAAATAATTAAAAAATTCTAATTTTTAGGATGTTACACATATAGACATAGTGTGCATAATGGAAAGGTTAGGCAGATACTTTAAGTAACCCTAGGTGGATCATTGGAAAATAGCAAAATAGGTTATAAGGTATCTATCAAGAATTAAGGATTATATGCTCACTCATTAGATATTTGTGAGTGTCACACTCAAAATGCAACTGCATGACACCGGAAAAATAAATTTAAAGATTCGATCTTTGAAAATGAAAATTGAAATTAAAGCAGTAGTAAAATTACTGTTAAAATTTTAATTTTAAAAGGAAAAACTTTAGAAAATTTCTTTTTTGTAAAATGGTTTATGAACCAGAATCGAATTCAAGAGTTGATTGTGTATGGGGAAGGTATTAGGCATCCCACAGCACTTGTTACTAAAACGGTTATCCTAAATTAGTTGTACAAAATTAATATGGCCTTAATTCTATTTTAATTCCCCAAATAATCACATGCTGAAATAAAAGAAAGAAAAGACATTAGGAAATAAAAGAAAATTAACATGTTTATTTACCAAAGGCAGACTTTATCTAAGATGAAAGTTTAGGACTTACGTACCTTATAAGAAAGATCAAAACTCCTGTAGTTCGAATGGAATTGTGTTTGTTAGTTGTTGTCTTGTTTTTGTTCTTTTTTTTTTTTTGTGATTGATTTTTAGTTTTTATAATTTTTATTTTAATTTTTTCTTTGATTTTTCCTAATTTTTTATTTCTTTTATTTTTTAGGGTTTTTAATTTAATTTAATTTTATTATTTTCATTTTTTTACTTTTGATTTTGCTTTTTTTTTGTTTTGATTCTTGATTTTTAACTTTTTATGATCTTTTGTTTTGATTTTGATTTTTTTTAGTTTTTTGATTACCTTTTTTCTTTTTGTTAATTTTCCATGATTTTTCTTCTTCCTTTTTTTTTTAGTTTCTTTTTTTTCTTGAATCTTTTATTTTTCTTGATCTTTGATTTTTTATTTTTTTTGATACTTTTGGTATTTTAATATTTTTTCATTTTTCTAAATTTTTCTACAATTTTTATTTTTTGACATTTTTTTATTTTTATTCTTTTGATTTTTTTCATTTATTATTATTTTTTCTTTTGATTTTGATTTTTTTGCTCTAGTCCTTCCTTTTTTTTTACTTTTGATTTTTTATCTTAGTTTTTTTTAGAAGGACTTTTCTCCTTCCTTCTTCTTCTCCTTTTTTTTAATCAATTAATTTTATAATACTTTTTTAATTTTTTTTATTTACTCTTTTTTGTTTTGTTTTTGAAACAAATTCTTTTTTCATTTTTATTAAGTGCATCTTTTATTTCTAATTTTTGTTAAGAGAAAGCTTGAGAAAAACTCATAAATTTGAAAATGAAATTAATTTCTTACTTAACCCTTTTTTGGTGTTTGGTTTTGTTTTCTTCTTTTCTTCTTTTTAATTATTATTATTTTAATTTTAATTTTATTTATTACCCTCTTTTTATAAGGCTTTAGAGAAATATTTTTATGAAACAAAGGCTCATTAAAAGTTTTTTCCTTTTAATTAAGAAACTAAGTTTGAAGTTTTTTTTTTTTACATTTGCATCTTTTCCTTTGAAATTCTTTTGAAAACAAAATAAATTGCATATGAATCACTGGAACCCAAAAATGTATTTGTTTTTAAAAAAATATTGTGCCTCACAAGTAATTGAAGAGACTTATTGTCACAAATAGGCCCAGATAATTCTATGCTTGAGGAGATAGAACATCCTACGTAGCAATTCTAAAAAAAATAAAATAAAATGGAATTGAAGTAAAATTATTTACAAGCATGTTGTGATTATGTGTGCTTGTGTTCCTTCATAATTTACTATGTCATACCTGCAAGGTCAATTAGAGAAATTATATAGGCTAAAATTCAGTTGCATTCCATCCTTTCATTCCTCTCATTGCAAGTCATAAAAGTGGGACTAATGTACGGCCAAGAGATAACCGCCCATGGCCTAATTTTAACTCCATTAATGTAGAGTTATACCAAAAGTTGCTTGATGCAAAGCTTATAGGATTACAACACATAAAAAGGGATGCAACCACCATACCTAGCTTCGTATAATCCTAATGTTACTTATGAATATCATATGGGCACTTTAAAGCACTCAATTAAGGACTGTGTCACTTTTAAGAGAAATGTGTTAGATCTGATAGAGTCCAACCATATTTAGCTCAAACCTAGAGATGACTTGACAATCACTACTAATCCCTTACTTAGTCATGGGCAACAAGTGAGCACTATCGAAGAGGAACCAAGGTTCTCCAAAGATCCTAATAGCATTAAGTTTCCTATGAAGACTTTGTTAGCTGGTCTCCAATCGACTGGATACATGATCAAGTTATGAAAGGAAGGGATTATGAAAAACATCGTGAATCTCATTATCTCATTCTCATGATTATAATCTAATGCAATAATAATTCAAGTTTACTAAAATAATAGGCTTTCAGATACGAAACAACATGGATGCACATGATCAGCATGCCACATTCATATAACCAAGGCTAATCCATATTAAAATCTTGATTCACATGACATCCGTAACAACCCTTTTTAGTTCATGAACACTTAATATGCCATATAGAAAGATCAGCTTATACCAAGATTTAGAGTATAATCAAGACTAAAATAGAGAACGATCTAAAAAGAATTTGTCTAAATTTTCAAATTAAACATAGAAGTGGCTTCGAATCTATAATCGTTGCACTAACAATCCTATTAGACAAATTTACATGTCATGATTAGATTTAGATAACTATTGAAACAACAATTCAAAACTCCAAAGTTAAGCTATTGAAATGAATTTATATCTCCCTAAAAAAATGAATGACGAATAGCCATACCCTCGAGACTCACTTCTTCGGACGAAAGCCTATTGTTGTTCCTTCTGTGTGGATGAGAGAGGCTGACTCACCTAATGTTCTCCGTAAATTTCTCAACTCTTTCTCTCCTTTGTCTCTCTAATCCTTTTAGTTTCTTTTGTTCTCAGATTTCCCAAAAATGTTCCAAACTTTTGTTGCTCTCTCTCTCGACTTTTTTCTCTTTAAATCCTCCTTAATTTTTTTAGCCCCCTAAAAATCCCCTTTTTGCTTTTCTCCTTTCTCTAAAAAAAATCTCACCTCTCACTCACTTCCTCTCTTCTCCCAGAACTCCTCTTATTTTGAAATTTCCCAAAACCAAAAAAAAATCCCTCAAAGGCCTCCCTCAGCCTCTTTTTTATACTGGATCCAAGAGTGAGTTTCACCCCTCTGCTCTTGTACATGTAACTCTTCTTTTCTTGTTTCAGTCCTTGCACATTTTACCCTTTGCTCTACCATACTCGATTGTTGTCATGCCTCTCCTATAATACCTAGTGTTTCCACTCCTTTTCCCTCTGCATGGTTTGTTGCTAAGAGTCGTACCTATAGTGGGTGCTTTGACATGTCTGTGCATGCCTTTTTCCTTCATGTGTGTGTGAGTGTGGCTCTTGCAACACTGGAAACGGATAGATAGAAAAGGGGTGAGCAATTATGTGGGTTTCGGATGGGGTTTGGCAATGGGTTTGGGTTTCAAATTGGGCCTCTCCCCTTCATCCTTTTTTTCTTTTTGTTTAAGCTTCAGGTAAGCGGGCCAGAGGACAAAGACCGTGGCTCTGATGGTTTTGGTTATTGGGCTTTCTATATTTGGGCCTCTTTCTTTTTTTTGTGTTCTTTTTCTTTTTTTTTCTTTTTCTTTGGGTAATGTAACATTTGGTTCTCTGAAAACAAGAGAAAATATGAGAAACGTAACGTACAGTTTCTCCGTAAACAAATGAAACTCGCTGAATAAAAAGGAAGTCCGCCGAAATAATGTAGTTAAGGTCTTAAAAAATTTGGGAAGCCTTCTAGGCTCCTAAAAATGAGAATCGTAGGCTTAGACGGAGAGGGAAATAAAGCTAAAATGAAAAAATAATTCCTTACAGAAAACTTACAAAACGTAATGGCATTTTCATAATTTTGAGTAAATTTTGGCATTCACATAAGATGGCTTTTTAAATGAAAGTTTTGAGTTCTTCAGGGTTCTTAAAGGCCCTAAAAACCATGAAAATCCCCGGGACAGTTAAATCCCCTCTGATGGACGTTTTCCAATGTTAGTGTGCCTAAATTTTGACGGATTCATTCAGGAAGATTTTAGCTCCAATTTGAGTGATTCCAAAGGCATTTTACTAAATTGGGAACCTAAATTTCATAATGGAAAAGATGGTTCTCAAAAAGGAACTAAAATAAAGGAGAAACAAAAGTGCCAAGAACAAAGGGCAAAATGGAAATTTTTGAAAAGTGTAACTTCCTCCCACCTATATATATGATGCGCCCTTCTTCTCCTTTCATGTTGCACGACCAAGTTCTGCCCAAAACCAGAGGAAAACCCAAGGGAGAGTGGCACACAAGAGGAAGGCAAAGAGAAGGAGAAATCAAAGGCTTAAGGTATGGAAATTTAGTAATTTTTCATGCTCTTTCTCTTCCAAACCTCTTTTCCTTCACTCTCCTTCATTTCTTATGATTATAATAAAGTATGTCAATTTGTTTTAAAGGAGAAATTGAGGGAAAAATTTGGATTTGAAGAGAGGAGCTCAAAGAACATAAGATTCAAGTGAGAAAAAGCAAGAAAATAAGATAAATCTTGCATCCTATGGTATCTACTCCTCCCCCTTCCTCTCCATTTTTTGCCCCATGTATGTAGATGTTAGAGGGCTAGAATTTTGAGGGGAACCAAAGGTGAATTCCATGAATTTAAGGGAGGAGAGTAAGAATACGCAAAGAAATTCAAGGAAAAGCCATGAATTTTTAAGGTAACAAACCTAGGGTTTCACGGGTTCCCTTGAAAATCTGATTTGATATGATTATTCATAGGCCTAAATGAATTTTTAAATGAGTTCTTAAGATCCCTAGGAGTCTCCCCATATGCATCTTTCATGTAGAAAACAAAGCAAACTCCATAGAGGCCAAAAGGAGACATAGGCTCAGCCTAAAGGGGATGAGACACCTAGGGAGAGTTTTAAATTTTTTTCAAACCCATTTTTGAGTCATATATGATGAATGAAAATGAGGGGAGGCCTTGGAAAAAATTTAGAACCCATAGAAAGTGAGTTGGTGCTTTATGTTCCATATTATGACCTAAAGAAGTAACATGTAGTTAAACTCTTGGTTTTAATTATGTGATGACTCCAAGAGGCTTAAAAGGAGTCAAGAATCATATTTGAAAGGAAAGAATGGAGCTTAGAATTTATTTGAGGGGTGTTGCTTCATTAGGTGCAATTATGGAACCATAATGAGGTTTGTAGATCAAGCTAGAGTTTAAGCAAGTGTGTGGCCTTAGAATTAATTCCATGAACCTAATTGGCTTCCATAAATTGTATTTAGGCCAAGAGAAATCATCCCCACACTTGTGTGTGTGTGTGGCTGAAAAAGGGAGCTTGCCTTCAAGGGAAAAATGTGTAATTGTATCTATGGTAGCTCTCTCTACCTTCTCTCATGCATGGATGTATGCTTAGCTTGTCTTAGAATGTGTGTATGTGTAATTTCAAACCATGAAAAGAATGCTAGTATGATTTCATATGCAATGATTTTATGATGACATATTATATTTCTAAATGATGTTATGATGTGTACTTGGGTTTGCTAGAGTGTGGTGAGGCCAAGAATCCCTAGCCATAGTGAGGATGAGCTAAGAATCCTTAAGATTAGTTGAGACAAAGTAAAGAGTCTCCCAAAAGCAAGATGGACTCCCAAGAGCATGGTTGAGTCTAAAAATCTCTTAAAGAATGGGTGAGGCAAGTCTAACATCCACAAGAAATTGGGTGAGACTAATCCACTTGCTTGGCAAGCCTTTGTATACTATATATGACTTTCTCAAGTGATGAAAATGCCTCTTGAGTGTTTGCACATGTCTACATGACCCTACATGCATTTATGAGACTTGTTTGCATCCATTATGTATAATTGAATGGGAGATGAGCTATTGGGATTCTTTGAATCTCATTCCCTCCTCTCCAATGTCATAATATGCTAGGTGGACCAAGAGAGCAAGGTAATGAAAGCCAATCTCCTTGAAGATGAAAAGATGACATGAAAATGCTTGAGTTTTACTACTTTAAGGCCATGCAAATGGAAAAAGATGTAACTAATGGATGTATATGTATTATGATGTAATGAGCACATGTAATTATGATAATATGTCATATGTAGCCATTAGAATATGATTTGAGTTTATGATGGCAAACTAGTTTCATGAATGACATTATGGAATTATGCATATGTGTAGATAAGATAGCCAAAATGAGATGCATGAGAGTTGGGACCATTTGGGTAGCTCACACAAGTCCTAATTGTACTTTTAGACTTCACTAAAAGGTGCCAAACCCCAAGAAAAGTTATTTGGATATTTTGGTATCCTATATGGAGCCAAAATTGACCAATTCAGAACCCTATATCATTTTTTGTCCAAATGAGATCTTCTTGGTTTGAGATTTGGCATGAAATTAGAGCTTGTTGAGAGATTTTTGGGAAGCTAAAGAACAAAGCTTTTGGAGGTCTACAGAATATTTGATGAATTTTCAAAGTTAGGAAATTTTCTAGTTTTGGTCATGTCACTGTTTATACTGGTCCAAAAATAAAATATGTCACACAGGGCACAAATGATGTCCAATTGTTACAAAATTTTATACAAAAAAACTAGACATTCCTAAAGACTTGTGCCAATTAGAATCACCCTATTTGGATGTCTAGAGAAGGAGATATACATTTTTAAAGATTCTGTCTAGTATCAAGAACTCCAGCCAATCTCTATTACTATTTGATTGGATTTTGAGGTTTAGGTTCCTTGAACTAGTATGGAGTTTTTTTACCCCTCTAGCTAACATCCATAGCTTTCTATATTGATATCATTTGTGTCAATTGGATTTTTGTGGAATTAATTAGACATTTTTGAAATTTGCTACAGAATTCTGTGACACCACCAGTGGATAACCTGACCTCTGGACTATTTTGAATGTTAAACATCCTTTGTGTTGGATATTATGATTTGAAAATATTTTTAGTATGAAGTAGACATCTGTAGCTTTCCATAATTGCCAAGAATTCATAATTTTAATTTTTTTAGAATTAGTTATGATTTTTCAAATTTTGGTTAGAAAAGAGCCAAATATGGCCGAGAATGGATATGAATATTTCATGCTTCCCTTCGAGCTTCTTGAGATGTGGGCCACTTTTGATTATTCAAATGAGTTGTATTCATGTAATTAAATGTGAAAATGTGTTGTATGAGCTCACTTGGTCCATGTGACACCAAATGAATTTTTTATACACGACACAACGCAAAGAAATGTAATATTTTGATGGATTTTTTCACTTCCTTTATGGAATGTTTCATGTGAGCATGCAAATGTGTATAAAATGAGTTAGAAATATATTGTGTTACAGGTAATGGGTTCTCTCTTCTTTTCTTTTTTTGTTACTTTTCTTGAGTAAAAGGTTTTGATTGGATCTATCTTTGTTTCCCTCTTTTATTATTTTTTAATATTATTATCATATATATATATATATATATATTGTTTAGTATTGATTGATTCTCCTTTTTTTTTTAATTATCTTAATTTGAGATAATGGGGCTAAAAGGCTCCTTCAATTATGTGGGCTTGGGTTACAAACTTTCTTTTTTTTACTTGTTATCTTTTTGAATTTTTTATTTGATTTTTCCTCTTCTTTCTCTTTTTTTTCTTTTTTGAGTTTTAGATAATGGGTTGAAAGAGCCTATTAAAATAGTAGGTCTGGACCAGCTCTTTCTTTCTTTTTAATAATAATATTATTATTATTATTATTATTATTGGAACATGTCAGGATAAAATACAATATTCACAATAAGGTATCCCAATTTAGATTTTGCTAAATACCTCGATAACAGGAGATCCATATTAGATTATGTCTTCATGAGGCTAAGGGAGTTGTTTTTGGAAAGCGTGTCAAACAAACACTTCATTTTGATAATAATAAGTTTGATTTGTTTTATTGAGAAGGTCAATGTTTCAACTCCATATAGCCCTAATATTCTTACTAATACTACTAATATTTACTAAATATTAGTAGTAGTATAAATTTTTTCTTATAATAGAATAATAGATTTTAATAGAAATAATAGATTCTAATAGAATATATTAATATTATTCTATTAGTATATTAGTATTATATAGTAGTATAAATTTTTTATACTATTTATACATTAAATAAATAATACATAATGAAATTGAAATAATAAATTAATAATTAGTAATAACAAATATAATAAAAATAAAAATAATAAAATGAATATAAGATTTTTTAGAATATTTCTATTTTTTATTTTTTCTTATATTTTATTGAAATATTAGAATAAAATTGAGAATTAACAAATAAAATAAATAATTAATAATTAATATTTATAAATATAAAATTATATTTATAAAAAATAATTAAAAAATCAAATTCATTGATAAAAAATAATAAAGGAAGATTTGATTTTAATCTAGATTTACTTTTCTTTAAAGAGAATCTAAAGTCATGCAAAAATGTGAGAGTTCTTAATCTCCTGGCATAAATATTGGCAAGAATTGATTGAAACTTTAGCATGGGTTCATGAGTGCACATCTTTGGCTAATTTGATTCAATATAGAGATAAACCAGTGGCTTTTTCCATTGTGCAAGCAAGATTGGTTGGATTAGCTCTTCAAGTGTTAATAGAACATATTAATACAAAATCAATGTTGTAGATCTACTCACTAAAGGCTTGCTACCTAAGGTTTTTCAAGAGCACATGGCTTATATGAGTGTTGTTAGGCTTAATAATATGCCATTTTAGTAAAAATTTATTATTTGGTTTCATGCTTTTGACATGTTTAAGTTTATGTTTTGTACATACTAAAATTTCATGAGATAAATGAATCTCATGTTTGCCTGAATACTTTGAAAATAAAGATATTGACATTTTACTGTGGTTTTATATAAAGTATTAGCAAGTGTTTTACACTATTTGAGTCATAAAGTAGGACTAATTGGAAATAGGTATGATTGAGAATACATTACATGTAATTTCCATGCTACACATCCATACTTGACTTATGATCATTAATTTGTTGGTATTATAGCCATTGATGGCTTTAGTTGCAAATACTTATGATGAAAGCCGCTTTGATCCTATATTAGTATAATTAGTGGACCAGAGATTTTTGGGATATTTAAAGGTTGAGATAGAAAAATTCTATGTGCAATAAGTGTAATGCCTGGTTTTGTAAAAACGATGGAAACATATATGTTTTCAAAATAAGTCTTTTGAAATGGATTGGTTAAGGTCCAGAAAAATTAGAATAATGATGTAGATATTAAGTAATGAAATTAGGGGGTTAGAGGTGCCTTTAAATATAGGCCAAAATAACCTGATAGAATTTAACAAAATATTTATATAACGTAATAGTTTTTTTGTAATTTTAGATAAATTTTAGAATACTCATAGGAGGACTTTTTAAATAAAAAATTTAAGCTCTCCAAGGTTCTCAGAGACTCTGAAAATCATAAGAAGCTCTAGGACAGTTAAAATTCCTTCGGTGTATGTTTTCTAATTTTGGTTGACCCAAATTTTGACCCTTTTGTTTAGGAAAGTTTTAGCTCCAATTTGAGTGATTCCAAAGGCATTTTATATGATTGAGGACCTAAATTTTATGATAGAAAATATAATTTTAAAAAAGGAGTTAAAACAAACTAGAAACAAAAATGCCAAGCTTAAAGGACCTAAATGGAATTTCCTTGAAACAATTTCTAAACCCTACCTATATATACCCCACGCCCCACTCTTGTCATTTGGTTGATTTCATTTCTTCCCTAAACTAGAAAAAAGACCTAGAGAGTGAGGCACACAAGGAAGGAGGAAAAAGGACAAGAAAAAGCAAGTGAAAGGTATGGATTTTTATATATTTTCTTAGTTTCTCTTCAGCAAATTCCTTCTCCTCCTTCTTCTCTTCTTTCCTATAGATTTATTGAAGCTTTTTGAGGCTGTTTTAAGGTTAGACCAAGGGGCAAAATTTTGAGTTTAAGGAGAAGAATCCAAGCAAAGAGAAGAGTTCTTGAAAAAACCTAGAAAACCAAGGTATTTTGCTACTTTATGCTTGCTTCTTCTTGTTCCTTCTCTTGAGCATTTCATCCCATATATAGATGACTAAGAAGAGTTGAATTTCTAAGAAAATCAAGGATGAATCTTAGGAAAATGAGGGAGAAGAACAAGAATATACAAAGGGAACAACAAAACAACTATTAAATTCTAAGATAGCAAAGTTAAGGTTTCAAGTACCTAACTAAGAGTTTATTTTGATTCAAGAGTTCCTAGGCTAAAGTGTGTTTATATGAGCTCTAGAGATCCTTAGAAAGCTTCTCATATGCATCTCCCATCAAGAAAATAAGACAAATTCTTTGCTTCTCCTTAATGTCCACAGCCTCGGCCTAAGCTAGAAGAAGCATCGAGGAGTGATTTTAATTTCTTCTAAGATTCATTTTGTATCATATATGATGGGAGAGGATGAGAGGAAGCCTTGAAAAAATTTTAGAAGTCATGGATATTGAGATGTAGCTATAGGTTCCATATTATGACTTAAAGAAGCAACATGTAGTTAGGCTCTTCAAATGGATTGTATGATGGCTTCAAGAGGTTCAAATGGAGTCAAGAACCATAGCTGGAAGGAAAAAATGGAGTCAAGATCATGGATTATAAGTGTTGCTTTATTAGGTGCATTATGGAACCATAAATGAGCCATAAGAATAATCTAGCTTTTAAAATGAATGTGTGGCTTTAGAAATTGTTCCAAGAGTGTAATTGGCTTCTATATAATGTGTCTAAGTCAAAGAAACTGAGTCTCACATCCTTGTGAGTGTGTGGCTGAGAGAAAGGAATCAATTCAAAAAGGAAAAGTGTGCATTTGTAACCAAGGTAGCTCTCTCTTCTTTCTCTCATGTATGAGTGGATGTTTATCTTATCTTTGAATGTGTGTATATATATTTTGAGCCATGAAAGATTTTTAGCATGTATTTATATGCCATGGTACCATGATATTATGTTATGTACTTAAATGATACTTTATGAACATGTTTTGGTTTGCTTGAGTGGGATGAAGCCAAAAGTGCCTTAGCTAGGGTGAGGGTGAGCCAAAAGTCTCCAAGAATGGATGAGACAAAGCCAAAAGTTTCTAAAGAGTGAAACTTAGTCAAAAACCTTTTAAGAAAATGGGTAAGGCAAGTCCAAAATCTCCTAAGAGAAGTAGGTGAGGTTAAACCATCTTTTTAGCAAATCTATATATGCTTTATATGACTTCTTGAGTACAAGAAATATTCCATGTATGATTATGCACTCCATAATATCCATGCATGCATTTTTAGACTTGGATTTATATTTTTTATACATAGTTGAAAGGGAGAAGAGCTATTGGGATTCTTAGAATCTCATTCCTTTCTCCCCATTGCCTAACATGTCTAGATGAACCAAGTGAACTAAGAAATGGGAGCCACCAAACTTGAAGAAGAGAGATTGACAAGAAAGTGTGTGATTTTGTCTACTTTGTAACCATCTTAATGGCATATGATGTAACCTTATGAAGAATATATTATATAACCATTTGAACATGTGTAATTACATAGATACTTGATGTATATATGAGATTTGATGCCATATAAATGTTGTAGCAAGTTCTTGACATTAAATGACAAGATATGACTTATGTATTCTTATGTGTATCTTGGGGTGAGAGAGTGAGTTTGTAAAATTTAGGTTTGTGTACCTTTGAGACATGTTTAATAGACTATTTTGGTGCTTTCCCACGTGCTCAAGTGGGCATGAAAGCCTTGGAAGCAAATTTGACCCTTTGATGACCCTTTAGGAAGCATAAAAAAGCTATTTTGCAACCCTACAGCACATTTTGACCAAATGAATGAATTTTCTCATGAAATTTGGTATACATATAGATCTCATCTAGAAATTTTTGGAAAGTAAAAGACAGATTATTTGGAGTTTTATGGGATTAATTATAAATTTTCAAAGTTGCCAAATTTCAACTATTTTGGTATGGTTATTGTTCATATAGTTAGTTTTTTCTCTTATATTATTCGAGGGCCAAATGGTGTCCAATGCTCATGAAATTTTACAGGTATAAATTAGACATGGTAAGCTTTCTATGGCCACTAAAATCACTCCAATTGGATGTTTGAGCAGGGAGATATAAATTTTTAAACTTCTATGACAATACCATTAGCATTAGATGAGTTTAGGTACTATTTCATTAATTTCTAGTAGCTAGACATTCCTTTTTTAGTTTGGACTTATTTTTAACATAAAGTTAACATCTGTAGCTTTTCAGAATGGTATAGTGTGTTTGATTTTGATTTTTTAAGAATTAGTTATGATTTTTCAAAATTGATAATAAAAATCTAGCCCATGAATCTGAGGCTAAACATGCAATTTTTATGTATATGGTTCATTAGGTCGAGCTTTTGGCCACATTTTGAAATAGTTTTGAGTTGTATATGTGCATTTAAATAAGAGAATGAGATAGATTAATTCATATGGTCCACGAGACACAGAATAAAAATTTTATCTACAACATAACGCGAAAATAATCTATTTTTTATTGGATTTTTCTTATGAACCTGTGTGATTCAAGGAAATATATCTAGAAATGAGATGAGATAAGTTAAATGAATATGGTGTTATAGTAAGGTTCTATCCATGTACCATTTTTGGAAGTATATGTGGACTAAGTGGGACATTATTAGTAATTTTCAATTAGATGGTCTCAAATATTAATGTAATTAAACATGAGTTAGTTATCTTGTTAAAGAAGCCCAATTAAGTGTTTTACTAAGTGTTTAATTAAATGGGCTTAAAAAAAAATATTATTATTTAACTTATGGATCTTTTGTGTGTAAAAGCTCCTCAATTATAATTGATGGGCTCATAATTGAAATTGTTTAACCTAAGGACATATTATGGTTATGATCCCTAAGTTAGATACAACAATTGTCATAATTTCTTTATCCCGTCTTAGAGAAATCCTTACACAAAGTAACTAGGTTTAGAAGTTCCTAACACTAATTGTTGCTTTCACTATAGATCAAGGTAAGTGTTCTTTACTACATTTCTCAAAATATTATTGTCTAATGGATTTACATAAGATCCAATACTATTTGATTGTAGGAATCACAAATTAAAAATTCTTAATTATGAGTTTTAGTTTATGGATTAAGAAAGCCTTTTTCCCTTTGTAAGTTTTACCTTTCAAGTAGTATCGTGATTTATGCAAAATTAGGATTTGATATGTATAACTAAAGATTACCAAATTAGGTTTTGATTTGTATAATCAAAAATTTAATTTTCTGTTAGATCCTACAGAGGATTCTTTATTGTGAAGGATTCAGATTCATCCTATTGTATGTTATACAATAATGCCTTTCAAAGCTCTTTTTTAGAATTTGTGGTTTAATGGAGAAAATAGTCATTATAATTTAAAGAAAACATTTAAAATTGTGAAAGAAAATTATATTTTAAAATTTTTAATTATATTATACAATTAAAAA
The DNA here is from genome assembly GCA_026724425.1 of Erythrophleum ivorense. Classification (NCBI taxonomy): domain Eukaryota; kingdom Viridiplantae; phylum Streptophyta; class Magnoliopsida; order Fabales; family Fabaceae; genus Erythrophleum; species Erythrophleum ivorense. Next base: position 30,447,151 of record JAIUCV010000008.1, read on the forward strand.
TTTTAAAGTATAATTTTTTTCAACGTTAAAAATTTTGTCCTTTCAATTATAATACAGTTAAAATGTTTAACATATATATTTTTATAATTTAAATTTTTATCCTCTCAATTATAATTTTTAAATATCCAATTAAATTCTAAACTCTTCAAAATAAGCCTTAAACCATGTTACTGTACATCATGCAATATAATCCCACGGCATCCAAGCGCCATGCCCATCTATCTAGGACATTTGCTAGTGCAGGTGACGTACGAGGTCAATTTTGTTGTTTCTGTAGATGAAAGAAATGCCGTTGCTTCTTTCTTCTATTTTTTTTCTCTCTAAAAAAAGATACTCTTCAAAGGTATATCTAAATGTTCAAATTTTTCATATTCAATCTTTAACTCATGTATTTTTGTTCATCTATATATTCTTTATTTCAACGATTAACATATGAAACAAAGTTATTTCAGAATAAATGTCTCTATAACTATATTTTAATAAGAAAAAAAAGAAAAAAAAATAAATATACTTTAGTCTTTCTAATTTCATAACAATTTTAATTTAATTCCTGTAGTTCAGTATTCTCCTAATTTTTTAAATGATTTAATTTTGTCATTCTTCATATTATTCATTTAAAATTTAATAATTTACTAACTTGAATGTTAATTATTTATCTAGTATTGTTGTCTCATTTGGTAATGAAAGTTAAGTTTCACCTTAAATAATATGATGGAAGGGGTAAAGTTTGATCTATAAGAAAATATGATGGAAACATTATCTATTTTCATATTAAGGAGACTGAATAAAAACATTTATTAAAGTAAAGGAATAAAGAGTCCAAAAAAATTTAGATACATATATTTTTGTTATTAAATTCTCTAATTAATACATGAAAAGTAAATAATTTTTATAATAAACTATATGATTTAGGATTTACAATTTTTTAATTAAATTATATACTTATCATCTTATTATTAACAAATTATATATAATATCATTTATTACAAAAGAAAAAAGAGATAATGAAGTTAGTGGCATTCCGAGAATTGAACTCGGGACCTCTCGTACCCTAAGGGAGAATCATACCACTAGACCAAATGCTGAGGAGGTCGCCGTGCGAGTGCTATTTCATCAAATAAAAGGTACTAAACAAAACCCTTGTCACAATCAAATGGTCCTCCCTTCTTCCGGGTATTCTCTCTCTCTGGTGCGGTGCAATGGCAAGAGCGGCTCTCCTCCACTTGCTGCGATCACAGGCGACGCGCTTCTCTTCCAGATTTGTCCCTTCAGGTTTTCTTCATTTTTTCTGCCTCTCTTTCTTACTGTTCCTTTTGGTATTTTTTGAGAATGACCTAAAAATAATGTGAATATGCCATTCCCATTTTCATCTGTGTTACGGGAATGGAAATAGGCTTAAGCTTTTGAAAGCCCTTGTTTGCTTACCTCAAAAAGATTTGGACATTATTCTGCATGGCCTTCTTGGAGATCTCTCTGTGGATTCTTCATTTCTATGACATACAAAGGAAAGGGTCATAAACTAAGGGAACGGCAACTTAAACTTAGTCCTTCCGGGTAGATATGGGGAAATCAGCTTTCATAGATGAAGTGCATAGAATACCCACTACTATGGATTTTTTATTAGTCCACAGAAGTATTATAATTCAGCTTCAATCGTATTCTACTTGGATTTGTGATGAAAGAAGCGATATAGCAAGGTACAAACCTATGATGGTAATGAAAAGTAGCATTAATTTGATAGTCCCAGCAGGGTATTGGTAAAACCTGAGTTATAATGAAAATGATAGCAATAAGAGAAGGCCGTAGTAGGAGTGGTGGTAACCAAGGATGTTCCTGATGAATTTTGTAGAAATGTCATAGAGGATAGATTGACATGTCACAAAAGAATCAATTCATCAACGGTAGTGCGAATTTAAAACTATCGGGTGCCATGATCAGTATCTCATATTTCGAGGGAATTCATTCTTATAAATCCTACTTGAACTCTGCTGGAAAGTAGTTTATCATTACAGAATACAAACAATCTTGCACGAAATGTTAGCCTATTTATCCTCTTCTTTCCCTGGGACTGAAATATCTTTAGTGATCTTATTAAACCACTTTCCCTTATTGTGATTATTTGTATAACATTTCAGTTAATATCAAATTATTTAGTTGATTCTTGCTGCCGAAACACTTCGGTCTCTTATCTGAAGAAAACTTATATCTTTTGCAATACGTGAGGATAACAAATGACATGTCTTTTTTATACAGCATGGATTTTTTTTGCTATTTTGTTGGCTCAATGAGGGTCAAGAAAAGTGTTGTGCTGGTATATTCTTTCTTTGACTTAAAAAAATTATTTATGTAAACTTTTCATATTAGCTTGTCTATTAATCATTTGGAGAAAATGACTAAGCAAATGAGAGAAGAATTTTAATGAATGTCAATTTAATAACAATAATTGCAATCAAAACAGGACACATGCTACTTTTTCTTTTATTTCTGGAGTGATAAAATTTCCATAAATACTCTGGCTTTGGACACCGAGGATATGTTGCTGATATCTGTGAATTAATGTTTAACCAGCGGATATTTCAGGTTTATCTAGTACTTAGACCCTGAGAAATGAATCTCTTATATCATGAGATTTAAGCTTGTGTTACAGCATGAGTTATGATAGATGGAGAGCCCTTTCATCTGTGGTTTGTGTTGGCTTGCTGTGTATCCCTTCTGTTGCTTAGGAATAGGGCTCTTCTAATATATCTTTCTGGGGGAGCATTTTTAAATTTTTACTTTTTTTTTTCTCTTTACTTTTTAGTATGGCTGATGACTCTATTGACTATTATGATCCCTTTATGGGTAGTCAACTGGAGTGCTTCCTTCTTTTGGTTACTCAGGAACAGATATGGCTCTTAGTTCTGGGACCTGTAATTTTGCTACCTTTTTCTTTAAGCAAAATTTTGTTCCTTTTTCTTTAAGCAAAATTTTGTTACATAATACAATACATGTTTTGGCTGTAATAGAAGGAAAGAAAGCATCAGTCTTACCATTGGTTGGGGGCCTTTGCCACTGAGCTGGGAAGTGGTTAAAATTTTCAGTTTAATAGCTTCTTTTTCCTTGGTTCTTACATAGCTCAATGTGCATTAAGATCCTAGTTTGATTGATTCATCCAAAACCATGTGCAGTTCATCATGCTCTTACACTGGAAAGTGGAATTTATAATCATTCTTGACAATTGACATAAAGATAAAATTCAATATCTAGACCTACTAATGTTAGTAATGGATTCCACTGCCAAAAAAAAATTGTGACTGTATTTGGCAACTATTTTCAGAGAATAATGCTTGAAACATTTGAATTTTTTTTTTCCGTCACCATATCATAATGCCATATTTCTCCTTTGCTACTGAATTTGTTATGTGAGGTGTGTTATGTGTGTAATATGCCAGATTTACATGCCAAGTTTATTACACCTAGTTATTCAAAGATGTCTAATCTATCTAAAAGTGCTGTCAACTATTCCCCATTTAACTCTCTTTGTTGCATTGCATATCTGGATTTAATGGCTCCTTGGATGTGATGTCCACATTTTATACCACTTCTATCATGTATCATATGCTCTGAAAAGTTTTTGTGCATTTAACAATTTGTTCATGCTAGTCTTAATATGTGGTTCTTTTTATCTAGTACTTTGAGTTGCATCTAATTTAGCATATTCAAATTAGCCATAGATCTTAAATTTATTTATATATAACTCTTTCTGGGATACTGGTTCTGAACTTACTGTTCAGAATCTATGTATAATTATTGTAAATGATATAACTTTTGATTTTATATTGTATGTTTATCTCCGTGCTTCAGCCTATCATTGTTCTAGCTCCTGGACATGTGGACGTGTTATCAGCACCAATCCTGCATCCATATTTTCCCCTCAGCTCGCTGCTGCCCCAAGGAGATGGGCATCCCAAGCCGCAACAAAAGGGGAAGATAACAAGATTAGCATTGGACCTCGTAGTAGGGGACAAGCTGGGGAAGATGACAAGGAAAATGGAGTTGTTTATTATGGTCCAATTTCATCCACCATAAAAAAAGTTAAACTTCTGTCTCTCTCAACTTGCTGCCTCTCAGTATCTCTGGGGCCTGTCATAACCTTCATGACGTCCCCCGATATGAATGTCATCTTTAAGGGTGCAGTAGCATCATCCGTAATATTCCTAAGTGCTTCTACAACTGCTGCCCTTCACTGGTTTGTTAGCCCTTACATTCACAAACTCAGGTGGCAGCCTGGTTCAGATAGCTTTGAGGTGGAGATGATGTCATGGCTGGCAACTTATATGCCAAAGACGATTAAGTTTGCTGATGTTCGGCCACCAGAAACCAATAGACCTTTTGTGACATTTAAGGCTAATGGGAATTTTTACTTTGTTGACACAGAGCACTGTCATAATAAGGCGCTTTTGGCGAGACTGACCCCAAAAAAAATAGCTCAGGAGTCAGCTTTCAAAAACTTGTGACCTGAAATACACTGATATGAACTCTCAGATAGTTTGCTGTTAAGGGTGGTAGTGTATCCTGGATTAATTTCAGCCTTGATTAAATTTTACTGTTCCGATATCTTTATGTTTTGATAGAATAAAATGTTGAGATTTGATTTATAATGAATTCACTGGGTGTGGCATTTTGCAACATCATATACTTGAGGATTTTGATGCAACTCTAGCATTACTTTAATTTTACCCCTTTTTTTCAGTGCTTTGATTAGTACTTGTTCTTTGTGTGATTCTGCACGTCTTAATTAGAATCTAGAGGCTGTTTTTATGTTGCTGTGCTACTGCTGTAGTGCCGTGGCCTTGATTATTAGAACTGATCAGACTCCAGATTCTCATTGGTTGTTTCTGTTGGGTATTAGGGCAAAGAGCAGAAAGAATTTTGGATGTTTTTGTTAGAAGTTCAAGAATATTCTTAGAATGAGTCAAAAAATTCAAGAATATTCTGGACTGGTTGGATGAACCATGAATCATAATTAAGTCACCCATGGACAACGCAAAGCATTTAATTTGTAAAATAAGGCATTAGTATTAATTCTTTAAAATGGGGCACTTTGTAATTTGTAGTATTAGTACTTAGTTTTCATAAGACTACTATATAAAACAAAGATTCTACCAGTTAGACCGAAGAGACCATTAGATAATCACCATATGAATGATTTATAACATTTCATAGATCAGATAATTAAAATATTCGTTCTTGATAGATTCAAGCAAGATATGAACAACCTTTATCACTTGCTCGGTTGAGTCTACCACATCTACACTGTATTTTGACATAACCAAACTAATAGTTATCATAGAATCTATGCTATTTGTTGTGATTAACCTCGAGTTATTTAAAGGCACTGAGACATTTAAAATCTCAAAAGTTTTGGGTTTAGTGGCATGAGACTGGGGGCAAGTTACTTCAAGTTGAATACTAGATTTGAACGCTCAAGCCAACTTTATTTGAATCCTTTATTTTTCTGTGTTCTTTGACTTCTCGATTATCAATATATAAACTTTTTTCAAGAATTTCCATATTTTTCTCGATCACCGCTTTCGCTAATTTAGAGTTGGTTGAGGGTGTTGCTTGATGGAACCAATCTCCGGTTGGTTCAACACCTAACAAAACAAATAAAATAGTGTCTTTTTTCCTTTAGGGGCGCTTGGTAATGGATTGTCAAATTATGTTTTATTTTGATGTCTTTGGGATAACTCCTTGTAAGGTAATGTTATTAAATAAGTAGAGTGAATTATTTTAACCAATTACCTTTGTACTTATTTTTGTTCTTTAGTGAAAAAATGAGAATCTTTTTTGGTACAAAAGAGATTGCTACCATTCACACTAGTGTGGGAGTTTTCATTCCTCACCTTGTTTGGTACAATGTCAACTAGGTTGGATATTAGAGCTTATTTGGTGTGCTGTGCAAGATAGAGTTTGACTGCATAACAAACACTAGATAGTGTTACATAAGTTATTCATCATATAAGTGTCATATATTATCACATGTTCCTCACATAATGTTACAGTGCCAATTGATTGAGACGGAGAGCCATTTTGCTTTCACGTATTTGGCTTCCTCCTTGATGGAATGTGCATGCCCTTCTTCTTCATACCAACAAAGCTCAAATGAGATGGTGCAAATGGGCGATAGCACAAAACAGAGCAATCAAATAGAAAATGAAGTTCAAGGGGCCGATAGACTTATTTATGAGGTTTACTCTCTTTACTAATATCAATTAGGTCAAGAAAAGCTTATAGTTGTCCATTTCTCTCTCTTTACCATCGAGTCCTCCCCTTGGTAGTGATAGTGAGTAAGATTTGGATCTTCCACATTTAGTTTTTGTGGATTTAATTTAAAGTTAAACTAAATGCCTAAAAGCTAAATGTAAAGATCCAAATCCCCGCAAGTCACATTGTTGGCAGTGGTAGTAGAGCTAAAAGAGTTGAGGGTGACCCCAACCAAGGGTTGATGGAGCTTGAAAATGTAATAACCAATTTTTCAGAAATTAAACCAAAACCAATAAAATGAAATATGATCACCCTAAAGTAAAGTAAATTGAGGCTTATTGAGATTAGAATAATAATTAGAATATCTAAAAATGTGGTCAAGAGTCTAAAGATAGCCTAAAATTAGAGCCAAAATAGTTGAATGAATTAAAAGATAAAGTAGTGGCAAAATCATAATTTCAGACAAACTTTTGAAAACTCAAAGGAGGAAGCTTTAAATGAAAAAATTAAGTTTTCTTGAATTCTTAGAAACCTTAAAAATCATAGGAACCCTTAGAATAGCCAAAATTTTCTCAGTGTACATTTTAGGTTGTTGATTGATCAAAAATTTAACTGGATTGTTCGAGATTGTTCTGAATCCAATCAATATGAAACCAAAAGCATTTAATGAATTAGAGGAACTAAATTTTATGATGGAAAAGACGGTTCTAAAAAAGGATTTGAAATGAGCTTAAACAGAGAAACCAAAATTTAAGGGACATAGTTGAAAATTTTAAAATGTTATAATTATGCCATTTTCTCCCCTTATATCACGCCATCCTTCTTCCCTTCATCTAAACCGACCTAAATCCACTTTGAACTAGAACCGCATTGAACTCTAAGTGGCTCACCAAAGAGGAAGAAAGGAGAGAGAAAACAAAGCTTAAAAGGGTAAGAAAATGCCTACTTTTCATGTTCTTCCTTTTTCTAATGTTCTTCTCCTCTTTCTCCTTTCTCTTCTCATGGTTTTGAAGTTCTTAATGGTGGTGATTTGTGGCTGGTTTAGAGGGAAGGAAGAGTTTGGAGAAAATCTTGGAGGCTTAAGAAACACCACTTGACAAGGAAGCAAATAAGGTATATTTCTTCTTAAATAACTTGCTTTCTTGGTTCTTCCATGGATGTTTTAATTAGGCCAACCTAGGGGGACCATGTAGGGAGTTTGATTTTGGTCCAAACTTGATAGGAAATGGGGTTTTGAAGCATGGAGAATCATATGGAACCAAAAGAATTCAAAAGAGAGCTATGAATAGCAAGTTATGGGAATTAGGTTTTTGATTGCACCTAGAAAAATATGAGCCTTTAAAATGATATTTTAGACCATGTAAGAGTATGATTGAGTTAAAAAAAAAAAGTTAAAGAACTCATATAGGTGCCAAATTCCCTAGAAAAATGAATAAAACTCCATGGGTATCTCCTTTAAGCATAGTCTTGCTCAAGACTCCTTTGGAATACCTAGGCAGAGTCTTCTTTGATTCTAAGGATATAAATGGTCTAGATATGAATTATAAATACCAAAAGAACTATTGGTTTGAATTTAAAAGCCTTATTTTATAAGGTAAAAGTTTAGCGTTCCATTATGTATAAAGAAGCAATTTGGTGTTAGGTTCATTGATTTGAGTTTGTGATAACTGTAATGAGTTTAAATGGACTCATATGACTTAGATTGAGTGAGAAATTGGAGCTAAGATAATAAATTATGTGAGTTGCTTCATTATGCCACTAAATAGAGCCATATAGATGCTTAAAGCTAGAATTGACTTATATAAGGCTTGTGTGAGGCTAGAGATGGTTCCATTGATATAATTGTGTCTTGTTTGATGTGTCTAGACCAAGCAAGTCAACACTCCTCCCAAGTGTATGTGTGAGGTCGAGAAGAGGGATTAGAGAACCAAGGGAAAACTTTGTGCTCCATTGAGAAAGGTAACTCTTCATCCATTCTTGTATGTTTATTTTGGTTATTTGATTATCATTGATTGTTTGTATGTGTGTTTGAACTATGAATTATTCCTATTGTTATTGGTTTGATGATTTTATATCATTATGTTTCTTAGAATGCAATTGAAAAGTGAATAGCTCTTAATGGATGAGGTTTTGCCAAAAGTCCCTTGATTTGGGTAAGGTGAAGCTAAAAGTCCCTAAGTAAGGATGAGACAAAGCTAAAAGCCTAAAGGAATGAGTGAGGCTAAGTCAAAAGTCCCTAAAATAGGTGAGGCTAATTCAAAAGTCTCAAATAATTTGGCAAGGTTAGACCAAAAGTTTTTAGAACTTGATTTTGACTTTCATGGATCCATATGATTTTATAAACATGATTATGTTTGTTATTTGATTGCTTACGATGCATGCTTGCATTCCTTGACAAGATAACATGCCATATAAGTATGTTTGAAGGGTGAATGAGCTATTGAGATTCTTAAAATCTCACTCTCCCCCATATTATTTCTAACCATATCTAGGGAACTCTCAAAGAGCCAAGAGTGGAGACCAATAAGCTTGAATTGTGCTACTTTGACAATGGATTAGCATTTTGTGTAATATACCATCAACAAGATTTTATACTTGTCATTTTTGTAATGTAAATGTTCCAACATATGTAAAAGTATAAGATTATGATAATAGATACCATGTTTGGATATATATATATGTGCAAGAATAAGACATTTACCTATGTATATGCCATGCAAAGTGTGTGTATAGGGTAGGTGATTTTGAGTTGCATGATATTTAAGACTTGATAAGATGGTCATATATGATGTATTTCATGTTTGGGATGTGCTCAAATGGTCACATGCAACTCATTTTGAACCATTTGATACCATGTATGCACAAATTTGAGCCATTTTCTACCCCTAAACCAAAAACTAACCAAATAGATGAATATTGGCATCAAAATTTGGCAAGCATTTAGATCTCATTTAGAGCTTTTTACAAATAAAGAATATAATTTTTGAATCTTTATAGAATTTATTATGATTTTTCAAAACTGGCTAAAAAATGCAAATTTGCCTAGGTATCGTTCATATAGTCAGTTTTGGTCCTTTATATATTTGAGGGGGAAAATGAACTCTAATACTTATATAATTTTGCAAGAAAATAGTTGGCATTATAAGATTTCCATAGCCACTGAGATCACCTAATTTGGAGTTGTGTAGCTAAAGATATGGATGCTCAAAGTTTTAGGTCTGGGTTAGGTCTAAGATACTAATATGGTTATTGTTTCATTAGATTTTGCAACCCAAAAGAATGTAGTTTGATCTCAAATTTTTACAACATATAGTTCATGTCTTGAGCTTTTCATAGAGTCTTAATTTTCATGATTTGGAGTTCTCTAGCTCAAGATATGAGTTTTTGAAATTAGTGGTTGCAATATGCATCAATGTGAAATTATGGAAATGTGATAAATTGATGTGTATGACTTAGAACCTAAATTCCTTGATCATTTTTGTGATGTTTCTGGTTGGGCAAATATGTTAAGGATAAATTTTGAGATATAAATGCAGAACTCATGCATTTATACTTAAATTGAGAATTTAGGCCTTTAATGTTAGTTTTTTCTGCTATTAAAAGTGTGAGAAATAAGAGAATTGATATTGTAAGCTTATTATGATGTAGAATAAGTGTCAATTCATTATGGTATGATAGAAAGAGTGTCAAAACATGATTTATATAAACTAATTTATATAATTTTCTTCATAAGGTAATAAAATTACAACTGTTGCAAAATTAGATTTTCTTGCCATTTTAGTCCATTTCAATGACAAATGAGCCTTTAGAGGTCCAAATTAGATTTTCTTGCCATTTTAATCCATAAACTCCATAGACACATTTGTTTTAACTCACATGATCATTATCTAAGACCTAAATACATAAAGGAATCATATAACCCAATTTGGCCTCTTGGGACATAATATGGGCCAAACTTCAAAAATTTATAACTTTGGCTAGATAATTTTAATTTATGCAAATTAGATGTTGATGGAAAACTTCTCAAATTTATGTTGTAAAAATTTCAAGTGAAAATGAATTCATTTGACCCCTGAAAAGATATGAAAACCAAGGCCATGATAACATGAACAATAACTGCATAATTCCATAACTTTAAACTAAATTAAAAAATTTCTCAAATATTTTATAGAGTTTAGAAAAATATCATCTTTAGCTTGTTGGAAAATTTTATAAATCCTCTAGGTGTCTGCCAAATTTCAACCCCAAACTAGATTATTTGGACTGTCAAGAGTAAGGATGCAATTTATCGCTTATTTAGACCAAATTTTGGTTTTAAGGTGATCCATTTGGGCCCTAATATGCAATATTTTCTCTTAAGCAAATTTTAATCCATTCATATTTCATTTTCATAAGAGCCATTGCATGAAATATGGCTAGCTACAAAAATTCACCATCTCACACCCAATTATATATATATAAGGTAAGTAACATTCCATAGGTGAAAACATGTACCATTTACAAGACTATGCTTCAAAATAACATACATATATATATATGTTTCCAAGCTTATACATGGGTTACCATTACATATCTTTGTCACATGCAAAATATTTTACTACTAATGTGTCTCATATATACATCATTGCATATTTACATCAAATGGTTCTATTACATTTCTACTAACACTCTAACTCTTCTTGGATTCCTTTTCTTTACTTGAGGTACTTGTCATGGTTAATGGGGAATAAACGGGGTGATATTCTTGGGAGAATCTCAGTAGCAAATCTCATTCCATATCCATGCATACAATAAATGCAAGTGAGAAAATGCAAGATGTAAATTATATGCAACATATAACTCAAACATAATTTTTAACATGAAACTTTAATTCTCATTTTAGCCATGGTATTAAAATATACTAGTTAGACTTAACTCTGAGTTAAGGAAGAATTACTATGCTTAATTTTCCACCATAGGAAGCTAGGAGCTGAGCATATCTTTATATATGCATAAAACTCATGACATAAGTCATTTTAAAGCATAACTCATGCAATCATCAAACAACCATAACTCATGCATGTAAGATAGGAATAAATAGCTACCTTATGGGTTATAAGCCTTGAGCTACCACCAACCCTTTTAACTCTTCTCCTTTTCTTGGTCTTTCTCAGCTTGACACTCATAAATTAATAGACTTGGACTCACTTAGCCTATATACATCAATTTAACATATAAAATAACTCATCAAAACCTATTCCAATTCATATTACTATCATATAAGTCTATTAGAGCTTAATTTGGTAATTGAAGTACTTTTGGTCTATTAAGTAGCAACTCTTCCAATTCACTTTCTAGATTTCAAAATCTCACTTGATATGAATCATATAACTTTAATAGAACTCATTAGGTCCATCATATGCAAGTTTAAATGAGCCAAATGCCAAGTTGCTTCTTTAAACCCTTTTAAATCCTAAAATTTCACTTTTCAAAATAGGATTTCTAAATTCATTCCAATGGTTCCATTAGTATTTATTGCTTACATTTAGACCTCTTTAAGCCTTAGAATTCATAAAAACACTCCTTAGCTACTTCTTCTTGAGTTTGGTTGAGACATGCCTGTGGTGTAGCCTTATGGAGTTTTGTCACTTTTCTTAAGAAATTTAATAGATATTGAGTATCCTTGGTCTTTTCTTGTTCAAGTTTGGTGTAATATTCTATGATTTAGAAATTCATAATAATTCCTAAAGAGTGAAATGAATTACTTACGAGGGGTCACAGGCTTAGTGAAGGCTAGTATGAATTATGAGGAATCAGAATCAGAATCATTTGGTTAATGAATGAAAATTCTAAAGTAAAGTGAATTGAGGCTAATTAAAATTTGAATGTTAATTAGAACATTTAAAAATATGGTTAAGAGCCTCAAGAGAGCCCAAAATTGAAGCTAAAATGGTAAAATAGAGGAACCGAAAACATAGTGGCAAAATCATAATTTTGGACATCTTTTAGAAAACTCAAAGGAGAGATCTTTAAATGGAAAAAATTGGAGTTTCTTGGGGTTCTTAGAGGTTCTAAAAACCATAAGAATCTCTAGAATGACCAAAACTCCTTTGGTATGCATTTTTGGTTATAGATTGACAATAACTTTGACTGAATGGTTCGATAAGGTTTTAAATCCAATTTGGGTGAAACCAAAGACATTTTATAAATTAGAGGACTGAAATTTTATAATAGAAAAAATAGTGTTTAAAAAAGAGTTAAAATGAGCCTAAATAAAAAGAACCAAGATAAGGGACTAAATTATAATGTTGAAAAATATCATAATTGGGCTCCCTGGCTTCTTATATCACGCCCCACTTCTCCCTCATCACTCTTGTAATGTCCGGGTTTGTAAAAATGACATAAATGAATATGTATTAAAAGCAAGTTCTCTAAAAAGAAAGAGTTAAGGTCCAAAAAAATTAGGATAATAATATATATATCAAATAATAAAAATAAGAGGGTAGAGGTACCCTGAAATTGGAGCCAACATGACCAGATAGAATTTAACAAAATAATTATGAAACGGAATGACATTTTCGTAATTTCAAGCAATTTTAATAATACTCATAGAAGAGCTTTTTAAATAAAAATTTTAAGCTCTCCTGAGTTCTTAGAGGCCTAGAAAACTATGGGAAGCCCCAGGACAGTTAAAAGTCATTCGGTGTACGTTTCTAACAATGGTTGACTCAAACTTTGACCTTTTTGTTTGGAAAAGTTTTAGCCTTAAATTAAGTGATTCCAAAGGTATTTTATAAAATTGAGAACCTAAATTTTATGATAAAAAAGACTGTTCTAAAAAAGGAGTTAAAATATATCGAAAATAAAAATGCCAAGAAAACGAGACGTAACAGGAATTTTTAAGAAATAATTTTTAATCCTTTTCTCTTTAAATGGTGCATCCCACTTCTCTTGTAACACCATAATTATCTAGCCTCTCTTGCTCATTATGTCTAGCAACACTCCATGAAAAGAAGTTGGTAAAGGAAGTCACTTAAAATATTCCATTATTTTTGCATTACATTGGACTTAAAATTTTCATTTCATATCCTGTGGACCCTTTGGACTTTCCCATGTCATTCTTTAATTTAATTATATGCATACAACTCAAAACTATCTCAAAATGTTACAAAAAACTTGAGCTTATAACATATATACACAAAATAATGCAAGTCAGTCTCAAGTGCAACTTGATAGATTTCTGTACAACTTTGGAAAATCATAACTAAATCTAGAAAAATCAAAATCATCCAGAGCTTTCCAGATTGCTATTGGTTGCTTGATTTTGATTTTTTTAGATTTAGTTACGATTTTTCAAAGTTGCTAGCAGAAAACTAAAATTCTAACCCGAGGCAAAACATGAATATTTCTTATTTTTAGCTCTTGATCCATGGTTTATGCAAAATTTTGGGATGTTTATGATTTTCATGAATGAAAAATAAATAGAGAATGTTGTTAGTGAGTTCATGGGGTCCCCAACATGCGAGATGAATTTTTAAACTCCGACGTAATACCATCAAATTCATTATTTTTAATGCATTTTCTTAGATTTCCATTGATAGCATGTGTAATCCACCTTGAATGAGTAAGGGGATACTAGGAATAATATGGTATGACAAAGTGGGGAGAAGAATGGGGCGTTTTATATAAAGAAGGAGGATTAGATTTCATTCCTTAAAAATTCCCATTATGTCCCGTTTCCTTGGTATTTTTGTTTTAAATTTGTTTTAGTTCCTTTTTTAGAATAATCTTTTGCATCATAAAATTTAGATTTTCAATCTTACAAAATACCTTTGGAATCACTTAATTTGAAAGTAAAACCTTCTTGAATTGTCAAAATTAAGTCAATAGTTGTTGGAAAACATCTACCGTAAGGGTTTTAACTATCCCGGGGCTTTCCATGACTTTCAAGGCCTCTCAAAATTTTGGAGAGCTCAAATTTTCTATTTAAAAAGTCATCCTATGAGTTTTCTAAAAAGTACCCAAAATTACAAAAATGCCATTACATTTTGTTGCATTTTTGTTAAATTTTGTTTGACTATTTTAACTCTGGTTTTAGGGCATCTTTAGCTTCTTAAATTTATTATCTGAGGTCTAGAATATTGTTCTAATTTTATTGGACCTCAAATCACTTTATTAGGGGGACTTCCTTTTGTATTCGGTAAATTTTATACATTTACAAAGAAATCGTATATTACGTTTCTTACATTTCCTCATATTTTTGAAGAACCGAATGTTACATTTGCCCATCTTAACTGACCTTCTTGCTGCCCAAAACAAAGAATGAGATCAAGGGAGAGAGAAGCACAAAAGAAGGGAAGAAGAAGAGGAAAACCAAGGCAAAAAAGGTATGAAATGGTAGAATTTCTTGGTCTTTCCTTTAGTAAATTTGTTCTCCTCCTTCCCCTCTTCCTTTCCATGGTTTTATTGAAGTATTTGGTTTTATTTTGAGTTCTAACCAGAAGGGAGAAAATCGAAATTCAAGAGGAGAGCTAAAGCAAAAGAAAGAGTATATAAGAAAAGCTAAAATTTAAGGTGAGTTGTTATTTTCCATGCTTGCTTCTCCTTGCTTTTCTTTGGATGTGGTTCGGCCACTATTTGGATAGCCAAGAGGGAATAGTTTTTGAATCAAACCAAGAGTGAAACTTAGGATTTAGAGTGTGGGAAACAAAAATATACAAAGAAAACAAGGAAAGAACTATGAATTTGTAATTTAAGGTGCCTAAGAATTTGTATAAGTCCCTAGGACATCAAGAAAGCCTCCTGCATGCATCTCCCATCAAAGAAACAAAAAAAACTCCATGGACTCCTTAATGAACCAATGCCTTGACCTAGACTAAAAGAAGTACCAAGGGAGTGTTTTAAGTCTTTCTAAGCCTAGTTTTGCATCATATATGATGGGAGAGTATGAGAGGAAGTCATGAAAATTTTTTAGAAAGCCTAGAAAGTGAGATAGAGGTGTAGGTTTCATAATGTGATTTAAAGAAGCAACCTATTGCTAGGCTCCTCAAAATGATTGTGTGATGGCTCCAAGGAGTCTAAATAGAGTCAAAAATCATAGATGTAAGGAAAAAATGGAGCCAAGATCATGAATTCTGAGTGTTACTTCATTAGGTACTTTATAGAACAATAATTGAATCATATGAATGCCAAAGTCCTTCTAGAGTGTGTGTAACATTAGAGATTATTTCAAGAGTGTAATTAGATCCCTTTTGATGTGTTTAGGCCAAAGGAATCAAGTTCCACCTCCTTGTAGGTATTTGGCTGAGGGAGAAGAAGAAATTCCAAGGGATAAAGTGTGTTCTTGCATTTAAAGTAGCTTTTTCTCCTTTCTCTCATGCATCTTTGAGTGTTTTCTTCTCTTTGAATGTGTGTATGTATGTTTATGTCTTGGAAAATATTTCTAGCCAATGTCTACATGCCATGGTACCATGATGCTTTGTATATGTTCTTGAAAGATGTTTTATGAATGTGTTTTGGCTTACATGATCTTGGTGAGGCCGAGAGTCTCTTAGCAAGAGTAAGGATGAGCCAAAAGTCCCTAAGAGTGGGTGGGACAAAGTCAAAAGTCTCTAGAAGAGTGAGACTTAGTCAAAAGTCCCTTTAAAGTGGGTGAGGCTAAACCATTGTCTTAGCAAGCTTATGTATATAGAATGTCTTCTTGAATGTGAGAATTGTTCCATGTATGTGTATGAATTTCAAGATAGTCATGCATGCATTTTTGGACTTGAAATTGCATCCATCATGTATGTTTGAAAGGGTGAAGAGATATTGAGATTTTTAGAATCTCATTCTTCCCTCTCTATTGCCCTAACATGTCTAGGTGGACCAAGTGAGCAAAGAAATGGAAGCCACGACACTTGAAGGAAAGAAAATTAACAAAGGAGTTGTTTAAGTGTTTTGTATTGTAACTATTTTGTTGTCAAAAGATGTAATCTTATGATGTATAGGATGTATTGCTACTTGAACATATGTAAATACATGGATATATGATGTATGTATGAGACTTAGAAGCATATGAATGATATTGAATGTTTTTTACATTGAATGGCAAAGATGAGCATGTAAGATCATTTTGTGTGTCGACAAGTGGGGAGAGTGATTTTGTAATGTATGGATATCTAGCCCCTTTAGACATATTTAGAGGTTTGTTTTGATGCTTTCCCATGTTCTCAAGTGGTTTTAGAAAAGCTAGAAGTCAAAATGGACCATTTTTGACCCTTTGAGAGGCATAAAAATGCTATTATGCAACCCTATGTCACAAATTGACAAAATAGATGCATTTTCTCATGCAATTTGGCATGCATATAGGTCTTATCTAGAAATTTTTGAGAACCTAAGAACCAGATTAGTTAGAGTTCTAGAGAATTATTATGAATTTTCAATGTTGCCAAAAAATTATTGAACTGATATGGTTATTGTTTATATGGCCAGTTTCTTTTTCTACATCATCCAAGGTCCAAATTGTCACACCTACACTTTGCATACGCTATAACTTACCATATGGAAGGATCTTGTACTATTAACAGCAGACCGTGTTGACAAGGTCTTAAGTTTTACAAGGCAAAATCCTAGATCCTGTCGACAAGGTTTTTAATTTCATAGTGTAAAGTCTAAAATCCTGTCAACAAGATCCTAGACCTAGAAGGATAATTGTCATGCCTAAACAACCTTCATCATTTTCACAAGAAAACCATAAGTTGATAATATTTATATGCTAGAACTACTTCCATGGTTATAACAATCAATTTCATGCAAATGCAAATATAAGAGTTTACTTGTACAGGGAGTTCGATAACCCTAATAAACATCACAATTAACTTACAGTAAATTTCTCATGTGTAATATTTATACAAATCAAAAGAGAGATTGACACTACAATGTTACATCCTCACTAGAGTTAGACTTTACATTCAACCCTTGTTCAAAGGATTCATAAGACCAATTACAGTCAGTATGTAACCTATTAGTCGATTTGTTCATTCTCTATTTGTCTGGCTCCATTCGTAGCATAGTTAATACCTGTAAAATAGTCAATTTATAATGAGATAAAATCCCAGTAGCTAATAATGTACTCAAGAAACACACATATAGATAGCATAGATTACTATCCAGGATACATTCAATGCATACTTCGGTGTCGGAGCATGTAATATCTAAGTAGCAGCATATTCTCATTCGTTAGGCTAGGTAGCAATATATTCTCATTCGTTAGGCTACCGTGCTTCAGTTATTGGCCAATAACAGGAATCTAGTACTCATAAAGAGTCATCTTAGTAGATATACATGTAACCAAACACAGCATAGGGGACTTTGGGATTTCATCCCATGCATTAACATAAGTAGCAAAATGAGTACAGTGTTAACTACCTATTTCGTCACCGTCGTTCTGTCACGTTATTCCTTGACTCTGGTTGTCCTAATGGCCTTCCTAAATTTCAATCATGCATTGTCTTAATTAAGAATGAGTCATGGTTAATATTTACATTGCAATTAAATTACTAATCCGCTCATACGAAATTCCTAAACCCCTTTCGTTAGTTAACTATTGAAATTCCTAATTGTAAACAATCACATCTTCGTTTTCTTTTCCTTCTCATTAATTAGTTACTATCTAAGTTATTCATGTGTGGTCCAGTGCTATAAAGCTAAGTTCCTAGTCCTTATTTTCAAGCTTGATTCTCTAATTCACCATACAAATTCACACTACACTAGTAAGAAACAAAAGCTACTCTAGTCTCAATCTAACTACATTTTCGGACCTGTTTTTTGTGAAATTTCTTTCCTCCATTAAATGACCTCCAAAAATCATAAAAATTGGTACAGTGACCTCTTATTATGTAATTATAAGATATAGAAACAATTTTCAAGAATTCCCAGGGATAACCCCTGAACTCCTACTGTTTTGATCACTGCCTCAGTTGAGCTCGCTGTACACTGCCCTTGCTGTTTCTGGCTTTGTTATCCTATCAAATGAGCCCAGAAAATTCTAAGACTTTTCAAAACCAAAGTTATACGTCTTAGCTACCTCCCCACCAAATTTAATGCACTAATTCCTTCATTTACCTATTTCACAAAATTCTTTTTGAAATCAGCCCCAAGCTGTCCCGTACAGAAGCTAAATTGAATTAGTGGGTTGTTTCTTTAATTTACCTTGTTCCAAAAATTCTGTAATTTTCCAGATTTCAAGTATAAGGGAGGGGCAACCTATTATAAAAAATTTTGGCTTCAAAATCCTTTTCTAACTAATTCTACAAAGGCAAAATATTTCAGTCCAAAACAAGGAAGCAACTTAGAACTTACCCTTTATGGAGTCCTTGTACTTTGGTTTATCTTCTCTTCTCTCCTCTTCTATGGCTGTCCGAATTTTCTCCCTTCTTCCCACTACTTCCCTTAGCCTAAAATGAGTTAAGGTGAATGGTAATTAATGCAATGGACAGCTCTTGCTTTTTCACCACTATTAGGTGGCATGAAGGCAAATCACAATTCCTTGACTCGGTGCAATTGCTAGGTGGCGGCAGATATGTGTCTTACTCTCATTTAAATTATATATTAAAGGCAATATTTAACTCCTGCCATCAAACCAAATACAGCATTAGCAAATCACAATTGAATATGTATATATGAAGGTGGGTGGTGCAAGCATGAGGTGTCCTCATTCTAACTTACTTAAGCTATTCATTTACATGGTGGTGCAAGCATGAGGTGTCCTCATTCTGAATTACTTAAGCCATTCATTACATGCAACATTCATTCCTAGCTCCTCCATGGCTGAATGTACTACCTAATGTAATCAAATATCATCTACCACATATACTCACACGCCTTACACATGGAAGCACGAGTTGGCATTGGTATTAATTCCCATATCCAAGAGAGAAGCAGCCGTGGTCAATTGCCATATATGTATCACTTCCATCTAATATACAAATTGTGTATGGTGCCTAATCCCCACGGCAATGCAGATTGTGAGCAAGATTGGAGTATAATTTATGGACACACATATATATAGTGTAAGCATGAGGTGTAGGGGTTTTTATTCTTAATTATTCTCCTCCACTTACTTCTCCATTGAGTAGGATAGGTGTCTCCATTTTAGATCATATAAGCTATTCCTTTACATGAAATTTCCATACTAATTCCCATGGCCAAAGATAACACCAAATGGCACACACACACACACACACACACATATATGCTACAGTGTAAACATAATGGTTAGGTGCATGGGATTTATTTATTTAGGAATTTCATGGGTTCTCCCCGGTTGCTTGCTAGGTGTCTCTTGTGATGACCCTAACTTCTAATCATTGTAATTAAGGTTAAATATGTGATTAATAACTATAAAACAGGGTTACGTGGCATTAAGACTAATTACATTATGGAAATACGGGGAAATTTGAACCTTAATTTTATTAGAGTCATCAACCATATAATTACCAACACTTATGTACATCAAGAGAAATGAGCATTCATTTTATGAGCCTTGATTATATTACCTATCATTTCCAATTCACATTTATCTCCTATTAATGTTTACAAGTCATCCCTTGAGGTTACAATATGGAAAACCAAGATTTTCTAGTCAATATAGGGATTTTAGGACATTTGCCACGGCCAATTCCCCTCGGCTTCACCCCTCGCATCGTTACTAATTTTGCTGCGACGAGTTGGACCTTCACCGCAGCCAACCTACATGGTGCCACGGTGAAGAAGCCTCCTGGGACTTTCCTCACTCGCCTCTTGCTATTGATTGTGGCCAATACTTCCTTTCACCGCGGCCAATTCCTCTCTGGAATGCCTGGCTCATTTTCACAAAATTTCACCGCGGCCAATTCCACACTTCGCTGCTTCAAATTCCCCTCTGGATGACTCCCAATTTAACCTTTCATATTTCGCCGCAACCAATTCCACATTCGTCGCGGCGAATTGAATTGGCTGCAGCGAATTACTCCCTGGGACTCTCCCTAGGCAACTTCGCCACTATTGGCCATAGCTAACAATATTTTGGCCGCGGCCAAATACCCTCTGATCCTATTACTCTTAAAACCTTGCCTCATACTCTCCACTCTCCCTCCAATAACCCCCTAGGGTCACTTTACCTTACATTACGCAACTCAAATGGTGTTTATGCAACTTATTTACCCAGCTATTCTACCGTCACTAATTCAAAGCTTAAATATAAATTCCTACTCATCCAGCTACCATATGTCAGCCATTTCACATATTGATGTTAGCAGAAATTTCATAAGCTTCCAACAATTACATTCAAGCATACATTCTATTAAAGATTTCATACATCAATAGTTTATAGCAACATCTAATGCGTCACATGATTACAATTCCCAAATGGTAAACCATGTCACAAATCCAACAAAATTATATATTAGATACTATAAGTTCATACGTCAATATCCAACTATAATGAGACTTAACTCTTTGATGGTTACATTTCAATTAAGCAAAATATGAACGCCTACACTTGGCAACATGATTACATGATGATGCTATGTAAACTAATAACAAAATTGCATCTACCCTACTCAGATTAGCCCAAGTGTAGCTTCCTCCACACATGGCTAAAGCTCATGGATTTTCATCCACTTACTTGCCCTTATCCTTACCCGAAGAACCTTCACCTGAAATATTAATCCCATAAAATGGGGTGAGATATAAATCTCAGTAACCAAGGCAATTCTATCATATATTCTAGTTTAATTAGCATACATGTATAATTTTATATAAGCATTAGCAAAATACCAGACATATCAATAAATGAAACAATTAGGCTATTATGATTACTATCCCATACTAACAATCATATTTTTACATGTTAAATGCCATTAACACTGGGAGAGGCCCATCCACGGCACCTACTCCTTATTGAACACAACCAAGGCTCAGTGCATCTGGGGTTTGATCATAACCCAGTGCCCGATCGAAGCACATGCACGGGTAGCAGCCGCACCATAGCTCCACTATGGACTTACAAGGTCCAATCACAATTCAATAGATAGCCAACCAATTCATTCAACATTTCAAATCATTCATGTACAATAACATATGAAATTAAATCAGATATATACATGGAATTAATATAAACCCGGTTATCTCACTTGTAGACAGTTGCAATAGCCACTAATGGTATAAAATCTCCTTATAACCATAACATCATAGAATTACTACTCTAATTTATCATTAATAGTTGCAATCAGTACCTAAAGAATTTAAAATGATAATGCCTATTTAGGGATCACTTACCCAGCCACTACAAGTCCCAAATTCGGATTGAAGTGTCATCTAACAAAAAAGGTCAATATTTCATCCAAAATCTTAATCAAATTCGTACAAAATTAATACCCATATTATAATCAAGTCATTAGGGTCTCAAATCAGCAGAATTACCTCAAAAAAAGAAGAGTTCATACCTATCTAATGATAGCCCTGGCCTCAACCTACGAATTTCATCAAGAAAATCCCCAAACACCTACATTTCAGATTTTGGGTATGGTAAAAATACTCCAAATGAAAAACTAATTAGACCAAAATGAAGAGAAAAATGAGAGGATTAAGTTATATAACTATTACCTTGGCTAAATCTTGCTCTAAATGTGAGAAAATGTAGAATTAGGCCAAGAACCCTAGCCTCCCCTTTGAACCTCCGATTTTCTCCTTTATGTTTCAGAAAAATGGGATAGTGGCTGAAACATTTAGGGTTTTAGTTGGGTTTAAGTTGGGTTAAATATGGGTCATGGGTTGCTCTAAGGTCCATCTCCATTTGGGTTTCAAATTTTAGCTTGTTGGGCTAACTTTTATGCATTGGGCTGCTGAAATTCCATTGGGCCAGAATAAGTTTTAAGAGCTCAAAGGTTTTGGGTCTACATAAGGGTTATTGGGCTAATTATAAGAGTCTATAAAAGGTGGATATTGGGCCTCTATCAGATTGAATTATATTGGGCCTGCACCTAGCTTATTGGGCCCCCATTAGCCTCTTATCATGACCTCCTACATTAATTTGGGCCTAGATGAAATTTCTCTCCTAATTAAATCTCAAACCCATATTAATAATTTATTTCTCTAAAATCTCCATTCACTTAACTTGCCCAATTATCCCATATTAATTATGCCTAATTAATCTAATCCATAATTAACACCTTAATTTTTTTTGGGTGTTACATCTCTACTTTAGGTTATATAATCGAGAAGTCCATGCAATCTATGCCAATTCCCACAACTAAACATAATTCCAAGTAACCAAGTGAATATTTATGCTCTTGTGTGGTGATGGTGTCAAATGGGTGTAATTAAAATAATTAAAATCCCTTCCTTCCATGCTATTTGACTGAGTGAATTAACATGGGTTACATTAACAATTATGAAAAGTTCGTAATGTGACACAAATGGTATCCAATACTCATGAAATTTTACAAGAATAAACTATAGGCCACCAAGATCACCTCATTTGGAGGTCTGAGCAGAGAGATATGAATTTTTAAAATTTGAAGTCAATACCAGTAATACAGTAGTACCTTTGGTACTGTTCTATCAATTTTCAATGGCTAAATGTTCTTGTTTTAGTTCAAACTTATTTTTAGTCCAAACTTAACATCTGTAGCTTTCCAAAATTGTAAAGTGTGTTTAATTTTGATTTTTTTTTAAATTTAGTTATGAATTTTCAAAGTTTGCACCAGAAATCTGGCACAACAACTTGAGACTAATTTGATGATTTTGTGTATGTATGCTCCAAACTTGGGTTGTATGGAACATTTGGTGATAGTTTTGAGTTGTATAAATATATTTTAATTGGAGGATGATATGGGCGAGTTCATATGGTCCATGGGATACAAAATGAAAATTTTAAGTATGACATAATGCAAAATAATTCATTATTTTAATTGAATTTTTCTTGGAATCTTGCTATGTCAAGGAAATGTAACTAGGAATGAGATGGGGAAAGGTTAGATGAATATGGTATTACAACTCTAACCGACTTTCCTTTGGCCAAAAATAGAATAAAGACCTGCTGGAAGTGGCGCACTAAAGAGGGAGCAAAGGGGAAGGAAACCAAGCTTGAACAGTGTAAAAATTTGCTACTTTTTCATACTTCTTCCTTCACTAAACTTATTCTCCTCTTTCTCCTCTCTCTTCTCATGATTTTGGTGACTTAATTGCATCTATTTTGTGGTTGGTTCAGTAGAAGGAAGAGAAGATTTGGAGAAACTCTTAGAAGCCTAAGAAAGTGCATCTTGTGAGCTTTGAAACAAGGTAAGAAAATATGGTCGAAAGTGCTTCTTCTTAGCTTCTCCTTGTGTTCATGTTTTAACCAGACCTAGGGGCATATGTAGGGAGTTTAAGTTTGATCTAAACTTGATAAGAATTGGGGTTTGGAAGCCTAAGGAATCATATGGAACAATTATAATTCAAAAAGAACCTATAGATAACAAGTTATGGAAATTAGGGTCGTGATTGCACCTAGGGATTTATGAAGCATTCTAGTGATGATTTAATTTGTGTGAAAGTATGTTTGAATTCTCAAGACATCTAGGAAGCTTAATAAGTGACAAATTCTGGTGCATATCTCAGCCAAAGAAGGAAGGAAATATCTAGGGAGAGTTTTTTGTTTTTAATTCTAAAGATAGAAATGGTCTAGATATAAAGTAAAAAAACCAAAAGAACCATTGGTTTGAATTTAGAAACCATATTTTGGAAGTTGAAAGTTTAAGATTCCATTCTACATAAAGAAGTAACTTGGTATTAGGCTCCTTGAATTGAGTTGGTGATGACTCTAATAAGTTTAAATGGAGTTATGTGACTTAGATTGAGTGAGAAATTGAAGTTAAGATTATGGATTATATGAGTTGCTTCATTATGCCCTTGTATGTAACCATATGCATGCCATAAGCTAGAAGTAGCTTATGTAGGCTTTATGTAAGGCTAGAGGTAGTTCTATTAATGTGTTTGTGTCTTATTTGATGCGTCTAGGGCAAGTAGACTAAGCCTCCTCCAAGCATGTGTGTGAGGCCAAAGCAAGAGGTTAAGGGAATCAAAGGGAAAGTTGTGCTTCTTGACTCAAGGTAGCTCTTCATTCATTCTTGTATGCATTCTTGATTGTTTGATTGTCATTGAATGCTTGTATGTGTGTTTGAATCATGAGACATGCCTATAGATATTAGTTTGATAATTTGGTACTATTATGCTTTTTAAATTGTGTTTTGAATGTGAGATTGCTCTTAATGGGTAAGGTTGTGCCAAAAGTCTATTAGATTAGATGAGATGAAGCTAAAAGTCTCTAAGAATTAGAGAGACAAGGCCAAAAATTTTAAGAATGAGTGAAACTAAGTCAAAAGTCCTTAGAAAGCGGGTGAGGCTAATCCAAAAGTCCCAAATAATAGAGTGAGGTTAGACCAATAGTTCCTAGAGCTTGATTTTGATCTTGATATGTTTATGTGACCTTGAAAACATGTTTATGTTGGGTTCTTGGAAGCATTTGATGCATGCTTGTGTTCTTTGACATAATAACATGTCATATATGTTTACTTGAAAGGGTGAATGAGCTATTAGGATTCTTTGGATCTCACTCTTTCCCACTCTTTATCTAATCTTGTCTAGGTGAAGGTCATGGAGTTAAGAATGGAGGCCAATGAGTGTAAATTGTATTACTTTGACAATAGAATAGATTTTGATGTAAACTAATATCAAAGTGTGTATGTACAAGTTATCTATGAGATATAAACCTTTGATTATGTGTAAAAGTATGTAATCATGTTGTATGAACCACATTTTGGGACCAAATGTATGAGAACTTAAGTTTTTGACATACTTGTGCCATGGGATGCATGTGTATATGATCAAGTGAGGGAGTGGTCTTGAGTTTCATGGTGTTTTAGATCTATTATGATGCTTCTATATGCTGTGCTTGATGTAATACTCCAAAATTGATTAAGACTAATTATGATGATTAGGAAATTAATCTAGGTAATTAGTAAAACTAAGTAAGTGGAAAGGGAAGGTGGAACTTATGGAGAAATAAATTATTGATGTGGACTTAAAATTCAATTAGGGTGAGGATTTATTTGGGCTCATAATTAATTTGGACATTTACAATTAGGCCTCAAGATTAACTTAATTATGCCTTGGGAAAAATGTAGAAGCCTAATCTTAGTCTTAGGCAGACCCCATTTCCTTTTCTTAAAAGCCTACTATTTACCTTGTGCAGGCCCAACTCACATTTAACCCATTTAACACTTAAACTTTGGCCCAACCTAACCAAAAGTCTGAACTCACTCAGAATTAGGCCTTTGGGTCAGCCTACAACTTAACTTAAACCCATTTAAACCCTAAATATACTCAACCTCCTCCCCATTCTACAGAAAAAATACAAAAGGCAAAGCAAAATTCAAAGGTCTTAGAGAGAGGCTAGGGTTCTTGGCATAAATCCACCATTTCTAACTTCTAGATTCAAAATCAGTCAAGGTAATTGTTATATAACTTAATCCTCTCATCTTTCTTTTCAATTTGACCTAATTAGTTTTTCATTTAGAATATTTCATCCACACCCAAAATTTGAAACTTGTTTTTGATGTTTTCATGGTGAAATTTCGGAAGTTGAAGCTAGAAGTGTTGTTAAGTAAGTATAAACTCTTCATTTTGATACTTTTTCTATTAATTAGAGACCCCCATAGTTGATTTATAGTAAGGGTATTAATTTTGTGCGAATTTACCTAGAATTTGAGGTGATATTTTGAAGTTTCTAGTGTGCGAACAATCAAATCCGAATTTGGTTCTTGTAATAGTTAGGTAAGTGTTTTCTAAGTAGTCCTTTGTAGTTTTAGTGAACTATGATGTATCTAATAAGGAGTCTTTTGTAAAGCATCAACATGTAATTATATTGCCAAGTGTAAGAGTTTTATGTTTTGGTGAACTATGATGTGTCGAATAGGGAGATAGGCTTTATGAAATTGGGAATTTGATGTATGCGCTTATTTACATTTGATATTGAATCTTGCTAACTTTAAGATATGAATCATCATTTGAGAATGTAATCATGTGCTGCCTTAATTGTTGGCCCAGATTAGTAATACAGGGAACCTATATTAGATTTTATAATTGGATGATAATTGTTAGTAGTCATGAACCTTCTTGCTATCATTGATATATAAATTGTTGATGCATGATAGTTTGATGAGTAAGAATCAACTCCTAAGTCTTGAAGTAGTAATGATAGGTAGGTTAGGTAAATTAGGTAGATTAATGCCATTAGAGCCCTACCAATTAATGTAGAGTGACCTTGGAGTACTACTAAAGGGAGTGTTAGAGTGTTTGGAACAAAATTTGGAAACTATAGGCGCAGTAAAGGGATGAGCCGCAGCCAAATATCACAAGTCATAACTAAGGGGTCAATCAGAAGTAAATTTGCTATGGCGTGAGGAAATTTTGCCACAGCGCAAAGCGAAATCTTACCTATGGAGGGGTAATAGAATTGAATTCACCATGGCTTAGAAAGTATTTTGTTGCAGCGAAATTCGAAGCATTTTTTGGCAAGCACTAGGAGGCATCTTGCCCCGACGCATGAGATGCTAGCTGTGCTGAAGGTCCAACTCACCGTGGTGAAAACATGAACAGAAAGTCCCTAAACTCTTATTTTGACTTAAAAACTTTGAGATTCATTATGATAATGTTTGTAATAACTTAGAAATATTTATAAGAGGCTTTGTGAGTTGAAATCAGTAGTAAGATGAATACAACATCTTGATTTCTATTTATGATCACTTGTGGATTCAATTAGTTAATGACCTTAATGATGTCAAGGTTTAGATTTTCTCACTATTTCCTAATCTAATTAATTGTAATATGACTTTAAGTCTTGATTTATGATTATTAACCATATAATTAAGTCTAATCATGATAATTAGAAATTAAGATTGTCACACTTGAGATTTTGGACATGTTCAAATGGTCAATTGCATGGGAAAAGTCATTTTAGCTCTCTTGAACCCAATCTTGTACCATATTAAGCCATATTCCTCCTCTGAACCAAAACTATACCAAATGAATGAATTTTGGCATGAGATTTGGTAGGCATTTAGATCTCATTTAGAGCTTTTCATAGATTCAAAGAACATAATTTTTGAGGTGCTGTAGAATTTATTATGATTTTTCAAAATTAGAAAAAATTTGTAGAAATTGTCAATTTATTGTTCATTTGGTCATTCTAGTTTTTAGCATCTTTGAGGGACTAAATGAAGTATAATCCTCATGAAATTTTACAAGCATATAGTTGGCATCATAAACTTTTCATAGCCACCAAGATCACTCAATTTGAAGCTCTGTAGATTGAGATATGAATTTTTGAAAATCTAGGTCTGCACTAGTTTGAATTTCTGAACCAACTATTGTTCCATTAGAATTTCGTGGTGTTGGGAATTTTCAGGATGTGCGGTGAAAAATTAAAACCTTGAATCCCTTCCCATGGATCCATCAATATTGTTTAAATCGAGTAGATCTAAAAATATTTACCTTTTCTGTTAGATCTTAGGAACTGATATATAGATCTTCTCCCTTTACCGGTATCCACACGAATGGATGCTCAACTCAGACTGCGTGCTAGCGCTTTGACCAATGTCCGTACACGTTCTTGGTAGAGAAGACGCTCTCCTCTTCCTCTCTCTCTCTCTCTCTCTCTCTCTCTCTCTCTCTGTGTCCGTACAGTATTAGTACACTTTCTCTTTTTAGACATCAGTACAGTGTTCGTATGCTCGTCTGTATACTTTCTCTCTCTAGGGTTTTTCTTTTGTTATGTAGTTCTAGGAAACCCACGCCTCCTACCCTTTTATAGAGGTATCTTATTAGGGTTTTAGATATGTTTGATTATTTAAAAATATTATTTTAAATCAAATCAAATCAAATCAAATAGATTAGTTTAAATTTAAGTCTATCTAATAGATTTAAATTTAACTAATTATTTAATATAAATCTAGAAATTAATTTAAATTTAATTTATCTAAATATATATATCCTTTAATTAATATATAATTTATAAAATTTGAAATATATATATCCTTTAATTAAATTTAAATTATCATATTAGTTTAAATTTAAATCTATCATGTAGATTTGAATTTAAAACTAATTGATTTAAATTAATTAAAGGATATATATATTTCAAATTTTATAAATTATATATACATCAAATATATATTTATTTATTTATAAAATTCTTCCACTCTAGATTGAACGTGACATTCATTGAATCTAGACATAATTTCAAATTCAATGAATTTGGATATGATATTCATTGAATGTAGACGCAATTTCAGATTCAACAGATTTGGACATTTTAGCTCGATTTGACTCGTTCTTGTGTGTGACTCTGTAAGCCCATATGATGTTGGTAGTGGGCTAATAACACTATTTAACCCACAAGTCACAAGCAGTTTCTAACAAGACATTGTGACTATCCAAATCATATAAGAATCAGTGATCCGATGCAACCTGTCATATAACTTTATCACATCCTTTTTGTCACACAATATCTAGATCAAGAATGAGACATAAAAACGTCATCCTTATCTTATTTGATTGTCGCTTTCTCAATCTATGTGTAGACTAATATTACAAATGGAAATCCTTCCATTCGAGCACGGCCATGCATTTCTCAATCTCACTCATTGAGGGGCTCAGAGATATTTCTTTATTAATCAGAGGGACAAATCCTATCTTGACCACTCATCTTCTTCTACATGAATTCCACTATACCTGATCATAGCTTTTATGATCACCTGGTTAAAGATGACTTTTGACTATGCCAAAAATAGTGTTCCTCATGTTGGAAACTATGGTGATCTCAAATCTAAGGGCTCGGTGATACGGTTATACATATGATATGCTTATGACTTAATCCATGTAGATATCTTATAGTGGGTCAATCCAGCATCTTGTTCCCTAACAAATGCCTATGATTTTGATTCGCATCTTTATACATGATTAACACATATTCATCATTCAAAATCATACTAATCTTAGTTTATCATTGTTCCCACAATAATGATTGACTAGGGATATTTAGGATAATCAATATGATTTATCCAAGGATACTATTATATAGAACATGCAAAAAATATAATAATAATGTAATAAAAGAAAACTCTTATTTCTTAATAAAGTATAATATTTGTAATACAATGATTGGCTTAGGGCACAATCTCCAACACGTGGGTGAAATGCCATTGTTTTGATCTAACAGTTTTTGATATCCTAAGCTTTCTATAAATTCCTAGTTTACATGATTTGGAATTTTTTTAGTTCAAGTTATAAATTTTTGAAGTTAGGACAGAATTATGGAACCTTGAGAAAATGGAAGTATGATGCATGTCTTGAGTTGTATGCTCTAAACCCAAATTCCATACCTCTTTTTATGATGATTCTATATGAACAAGAGTGTTAAGGATGGAAGATGAGTTTGGTAAATTGAAATAGTTCATATAATAAAAAATAAATTAATTTGACATTTGATGTTGGTTAATTCCGCTGTTTAAAGTAATGAATTTATGAAATTGGATGTTTAAGGCTCTTTGTGCTACAGATAAAATACTATATTAATATGGTATTACATTTGGTCTTAGATGATTCAAAACATCTTCTTAGGGTTCTATATCTTCCATTATGCAATTGGAACCCTAGGTGCCCCACCTTAGTCTCTATAGCTTCTTATGGCTTTCTTTTTGTATAATCTTACTCTACTCTCTTCAAAACTCTTATTTCTATCAAGTTTTCTATCAAATAAAAGCTCTCTCATCTGCCTCTCTCTCTAGCCAAAACATGAGGGGAATATAAGTCCAAGACATAGTAATTTTCTTAGTTAATAACATACCTTATTTGGAAGAGTGTCAAATGGAGGTTCTTCTACCACAATTACTTGCTCAAAATTCCCTCTTTTCCTCAAGTGCTCAATCACCAAAATCCTCATTTCAAGAAGCTAAAACTATGAATAAAATGGTCTTAAATAGGAGAAGAAGATTGTTAATTAGCATGAAGTGAAAATATGCATAGTTTCTTACCTTTCTTGCTCCTTCTTCCTTCTCTTTCTTACCCCTCTTTCACACCTTTCTTGGTCTATTTTAGAGGGGTAAAGTCAGTGCAAATAAGAGAGGATGGGCTGGCATGACCTAATATAAAGGGAGAAGGGAGGTTTTATGACAATTTCAATATTCCATTTATGTTCCTGCACTTTAATCCTTTTATTTGAGCTCATCTTGTATCCTTTTTGAAAGTTGTCTTTTCTATAATAAAATTTAGGCTGTCTAGTTTATTAAAAACATTTTCTTTGAAATTTTTGGAATTTAAATCAATTTGGAAAAGCTGAATCAAAGTTACAATCAATTGATACCTTAAACCATACATCGTTAAAGATTTAACCATCTTGATGTTCCATATGATTTTCAAAATCTCTGAAAACCTTAGTGAGTTTAATTTTGACATTTAAAACTCTTTTATTTAAATTTCTAAAATTTTACTCAAAATTACTATTTTGCCATTGATATATCAGTTTACTCTATTTAACCATGTTGGCCAAGTTTTCGCTCTTTTAGTAATTTCATAACCCTTTTTTTATGTTCTAATTAATATTCTATTTTTGTTTGTCTTTAATTCATTTTACTTTAATGTCCTCTTTTATTAACATATTAGTTCTAATTTAGTTTAAAAGTTGGATGTTACAAGGAGTAGACTTGTTTTGGTTTGGAAAAAAAAAAACTTGATAAGTACAATTGAGTTGTTTATTGGCCATATCTAGCAGTAGCATTAATCGATCCATGTTTTCAATATAGATAGAGTGAACAAGTTCCTTGCTCCATTTGATGAGGACTAAACTTAGTACAACTTTTTGTATTTATCCTATTAGATTTTTTTAATAAAAATATGATTGTCACACCCAAAATATGATTGTAAAGTATAGAAAAAGAAATTTTTAAAATTTTTAAAATAAAAATCAAATGAAATGGAATTATTGCCAAAATTTTAATTATAAAAGGAAAAATTTTGGAAAAAGTTTTTTTTATATTTATATTTTTGTTAATTTTTATTTAGGGCCCAATAATAGGATTGTCAAAAAAAAATAATTAAATATGACTTAGATTAAATTAAAATTGACTATGATTCTAATGATATTTTTTTATGATGATAATGATTTTTATTGTTGTTGTTTTTTTAAAGTTGTTTTATTAGATCAAAATAATATTAAAATGGACTTAAAATTAAATACAAATCAGATAACAAAATGAATTTAAAATAAACTTAAATTGACTCTAAAATTAACTATAACCTATATAACTTTAACATTATCTAAATAATGTTTTATTATTGTTATTTTCAGGAGATATCTAGACAAAATATGGTATTCATAATGATATACATAAAAAACGTTTTGAATAACTTCATGTGATTATGAGTTATAAAATTATACACTTATCTATAAACACTATACATTTTTTTAGCTTTTGAAAAACTTGATAGTAAAAGTATAAAAGTAATACTTAAGTTTTCTCCTTTGATAAACGACATGCTAATGAAGTCCAAGGCAAAGATGTAGTTCAAATTTGAAATTTGAAATTTTTAGGTTTAATTGTAAATTCTAATATATATGCAAATATTTATTTATTTTTATTGCCATTTATCCACATGTTATTGGGACATGCAATAGAGTTGTGCCTATTTGCATTCCTTCATTAAAAAATAGATTCCAATTTTTCTCTATTTTATAATAAAGTAAATTATACAAATTATCTATATCTTTTGTTAAAATTTCACTAACCTCTCATCTAATTTCATAATATATATATATATATATAAAGAGAGAGAGAGAGAGAGTGTGTGACTTTTTACAAAATAAAAAGTTATGCTATATTTTTAATCTAATTTTAAATATATAGTTAATTAACTTTCTCTCTATTTAGATTAATGGATGATGTTTTAATACAAAAAATTAAAATTACATTGAAGTGTGTATTTTGAAAACAAAAAAGATTTATATAATTTACAAAATTCAAAAGAAGTTTATATGATTTAATCTTCATAGTATTAGGTAAATATATAGATGTAGATATAGATGTGTGTATTTGTTTATAGAATAATATATATATATATATATATATTTCATAAAAATAATATATATTTCAATAATATTATGATCAATCTATTATGAGGAAAATAAGAAGAAGATCAAGTTGAAGATGTGAAAAAAAAAAGCTGTGGGCAAGACTAAGTTCTCAGTTTCTCTCCTATCAAACATCTTCAGACTACCAAAAAGGTCTATAGATGTAGATATAGATATGTGTATTTGTTTATAGAATAAAAATATTATATATTGCAATAATATTATGCCCAATCTATCGCGAGGAAATAAGAGGAAGATCAAGCTGAAGATGTGAAAAAGGAAGCCGCTGGCAAGACTAAGCTCTTGGTTTCTCTCTCATCAATCATCTCCAAAGTACCCAAAATGTGATGGACAACCTCAATTTGACCATTCAATCAATTTTAATTTTACATAAATTTTTGTTATATTTTATGAGGTCTTATTAACAAATTTATGTTAATTCTTCTTATTTTATTACCATATTTGATGCTAATTTATGGCATGCAATAAATCCAATTGATTAAGTGGTTCAAGTTTGATATTACATTTTCATGGCTTACTTATTATATAAAGATAATTGTTTCTACATCATAATTTAAGTGGGTCATTTTGTTTGTAGGGATTAAATTAAAATAAACTTGGCTAAAGTGTTTTTTTTAATTCCCTTAACTTTATAATAGAATCCATTCTAGTCCTTAATTTTTGTTTTGTTTTTATGTTTTTTAAACTTCACAAACATTGCCATATTAATCATTCTTACAAACACTATTATTTTCACTAATGAATAATGTAATGACCTTAATTCTTAATTACCATGATTAGGCTTAGTATAATTAGTAATCACAAATCAAGGTCTAAAGTTATTATAATTAATTAAAATAGGAAAAAATAAGGAAATTTGAACTTTGATATCATTAGGGTCATTAGCTAAACAACCACAACTAATCAAATCCATAAGTGATCATAATTATCATTTAAGACCTTTGATTCATCTTGCTACTAATTTCAACTCACAAAAACCTATTATAAATATTCACAAGTCATTGCACAACATTATCATAGTAAATCTCAAGGTTTCTAAGTCAAAAATAGGAGTTTAAAAACCTTCATCATGGCTTGGACCTTCCTCACTGTAACTAAGTTGGTTACTGGAACCTAAAAAATCAAGTTTGGGGACTCCCGCTGCGACTTGGTACACTTGCGCCATGGCGTGAGTGGCTATTGTAACTCAAAACTGAAAATTTGCACCTTGCATCACAACTTCTGTGCCGTGGCGGAGTGCTCTCGGGGACTACTGTTCAAGTTTTTGTGATTCTCGCCGTAGCGGGTGCGCCTCCTGGGACTTTCAACCCAATTTATTTGAATTGCGTCGTGGTGGAGATATTTGTGCCACAATGGAGTTGCATTTTGTTACTCTCCTAGGTAAAATTTTTGTCTTGCACCATGCGAGGTTTTACTATGTCACTCACTGTAATGTCTGATTTTCGTTAAACGATGGAAATGAGCGAGTTTTCAAAGCAAGTCCCTTGAAATGAATTAGTTAAGGTCCCAAAAAATTTGAGTAACATTCTAGACTCCTAAAAATGAGAATTCTAACCTCATATAGAAGGAAAAACAGAGCTAGAATGAAGAAACAAGTTTTGATGAAAATCTTATGAAATGTAATAGCATTTTTATAATTTTGAGAAAAATTTGGAATTCACACAAGAGGGTTTTTTAAATAAAACTTTTGAGTTCTCCAGGGTTCTCAAAGGCTCTGAAAACTATAGAAAGCCTCGGGACAGTTAAATCCCCTCTAGTGGATGTTTTCCAACATCGATATACCCGAACTTTGACAGATTCGTTCGAGAAGATTTTAGCACTAATTTGAGTAATTTCAAAGCATTTTACTAAATTGGGAACCTAAATTTTATAATGAAAAATATGGTTCTCAAAAAATAATTAAAACAAAGGAGAAATGAAAATGCAAAGAATGAAAGGTAAAATAGGAATTTTTGAAAAATGCTTTCTCCTCCCCCCATATATAGGTGGCGCCCCACTCTCTCTCTCATTTAGACTCAGAAATTTATGTCCAATTTCAGAGAAGGAAGCTAGAGTTTTAGGCGCACAAGAGAGGAAGAAGAAAGAGAAACCCAGGCTTAAAGGTATGCTTCCATGGTAGTTTTTCATGCTTTCTTCTACCCACACCTCCTCTCCTTCATTCTCCTTTGTTTCCTTTGATTAAAATGAAGTTTACAAATCTGATTTAAGGGAGAAACTTAAGGGAAATTTCTAATTTGAATAGAGGAGTTTGGAGAAAATAAGATTCAAGCAAGAAAACTAGGTAATTTCTCTTCCTATATTTGCTATTTTTGGTTTCTCTTTTTCTCCAATTCGACACACCCTAAGGAACCCTAGGAGCAGTTGATTTTTAGGCAGAACCAAGGATGAATATAAGGAAAAAAGGTGTGGAGATTAAGAATATACAAAGGAAATTAACAAAAATATATATTAGATTTTAAGATGCAAATTCTAAGGTTTCAAGTGTACCTTATAAAATCTGATTTTGCATGATGATTCCTATGTTTAATTAAGAGTTTAAATGAGCTCCTAAGATCCCTAAGATGCTCCCCATATGCTTCTTCCCTTGAGAAAATAAAGAAAGCTCCAAGACTAAAATTACTCCTTGTCTCACCCTAAGGGGGTTCTCCTAGCTAGGGAGAGTTTTAAATTTTTCTAAGCCTATTCTTGAGTCATATATGATGAATGAAAATGAAGGGAGGCCTTGGAAAAAATTTGGAACCCATAGAAAGTGAGTTGGTGCTTTAGGTTCCATATTATAAAGGAAAGAAGCAACATGTAGTTAGGCTCTTTGTTTTAATTGTGTGATGACTTCAAGAGGCTTAAAAGGAGCCAAGAATCATATTTAAAAGGAAAGAATGGAGCTTAGAAGTTATTTGATGGGTGTTGCTTTATTAGGTACAATTATGGAACCATAATGAGGTTATAAGCTAATCTAGTGTCTAAGCAAATTGTATGACCTTAGAATTAAGTCATGAACCTAATTGGCTTCCATAAATTGTGTCTAGGCCAAGAGAAAGCATCCCCATACTTTTTGTGTGTGTGTGGCTGAAAAAGGGAGCATTCTTTTAAAGGGAAAAGTGTGTGATTATGTGTAAGGTAGCTCTCTCCACCTTCTCTCATGCATGGATGTGTGTTTAGATTGTCTTAGAATGTGTGTATGTGTATTTCAAGCTATGAAAAGTATGCTAACATGATTTTATATGCCATGATTTTATGATAACATATTATGTTTCTAAATGATGTCATGATGTTTGTTTGAGTGTGGTGAGGCCAAGAACTTTTAACCATGGTGAGGATAAGCTAAGAACCCTTAAGATTGGTTGAGACAAAGCAAAGAATCTCCCAAAAGTAAAGTGGGCTCTCAAGAGCATGGTTGAGTCCAAGAATTCTCTTAAAGAATGAGTGAGGTAAGTCTAAAATCCATGAGGAAAAGGGTGAGGCCAATCCATCCACTTGGTAAGCTCTTAGATGTTTTGTATGACTTATTCACATGCCAAGCTTGCTTCTTGAATGTTTATGACATCTATTATATCCATGCATGCATTTTCAATACTTGCTTTGCATCTATTATGTATGATTAAATAGGAGATGAGCTATTAAGATTATTTAAATCTCATTCCCTCCTCTCCAATGATCTAATATGCTAGGTGGACCAAGTGGACAAGGTGATAGAAGCTAACCACCTTGAAGGAAAGAGTTTGAAAATAAAGTGTTTGAGTTTTGCTACCTTAAGACTATATTTATGTCAAATGATGTAACCCATGCTTTTATATAGTCTATGACCTTTGGAACATATGTAATTATGATAATATATGATGTAAAAATGAGAGAATGTGTTATGTGAATGATAGAATGTAAATTGATTATGTATAGACAATGTGGCTTCATGAATGACATTATGGAATTATGCATATGTGTGGATGAAATAGCCAAAATGAGATGCATGGAGTTTGGGACCATTTGGGCGACCTACACAAGTCCTAATTATGCTTTTAGACTTGCCCAAGAGGTGTCAAATATAATATCTAGTTTTTGTTAAATGACGAAAACGAGTATATTTTCAAAGCAAGTCCCTTAAAATGAGTTAGTTAAGGTCCTGAAAATTTTGAGTAACATTCTAAACTCCTAAAAATGAGAATCCTAGCCTCAGACAGAAGGAAAAATAAAGCTAGAGTGAAGAAACAAATTTTGACGAAAAACTTATGAAACATAATGGCATTTTTGTAATTTTGAGTAATTTTTGGAATTCACACAGGAAGGCTTTTTAAATGAAAGTTTTAAGTTCTCCAGAGTTCTTAGGGGCCATGAAAATCATGGGAAGCCATGGGATAGTTAAATCCCTTCCGGTGGATGTTTTCCAACGTCAGGATGCCTGAACTTTGATGGGTTCGTTCGGGAAGGTTTTAGCTCCAATTTGAGTGATTCCAAAGGCATTTTATTTAATTGGGAACTATTTTATAATGGAAAAAGTCACTTTCCTACACCTATATATAGGTGGTGCCTCACACTCTCCCCCATTTAGCATCAAATTTCTTAGCCCTAAACAAAAAGCAAAACCCTAAGAGAAAGGCGCCTAAGAGAGAAAGAAGAAGGAGGAAGAAATCCAAGCTTAAGGTATGTTTTCATGGTGATTTTTTATGTTTTTCTTCATCCACACCTCCTCTCCTCCCTTCTCCTTAATTTTCTTTAATTAAAATGAAGTTTATAAATCTAATTCAAGGGAGAAATTCAAGAAAAATTTTAGATTTAAAGAGAGGAGCTTGGAGAAAGCAAGATTCAAGCCAAAACAAGCAAGTAAACTAGGTAAAATTACATCCTATGGTTGCTATTTTGACTTCCCCTTCTTCTCCAATTCGACACACACCAAGAACCTTAGGAAGATCTGATTTTAAAGCCCAACCAAGTATGAATCTTAGGTATTTAAAGGAGAAGAACAAGAATATGCAAAGAAAACAACAAAATAACCATTAATTTCAAGATGCAAATTCTATGGTTTCAAGTGCACCTTCTAAATTCTGATTTTGTGTGATGATTCTTAGGTTTAATTAAGAATTTAAATGAGTTCTTGAGACCCCTAAGATGCTCCCCACAAGCTTCCTCCTTCAAGAGAACAAAGAAATGTCCAAGGAGGCCAAAAACCCCTATGTCTCGGCCAAAGCATGTTCATATAGCTAGGGAGAGTTTTAAATTTTTTTAAGGCTATTCTTGAGTCATATTTGATGAATGAAAATGAGGGGAGGCCTTGGAAAAAATTTAGAACTCATAAAAAGTGATTTAGTGCCTTAGGTTCTATATTATGACCTAAAGAAGCAACATGTTAGACTCTTTGTTTTATTTGTGTGATGACTCCAAGAGGCTTAAAAGGAGTCAAGAATCATATTTGAAAGGAAAGAATGGAGCTTAGAAATTATTTGAGGGGTGTTGTGTAACATCCAGTCTCTTTATAAACGTGTGAAACGCGATGTTCGATTTCTCCGTAAACGTAAAAAATAGGCCAGATACAAAAGGAAGTCCCTGAAATATAAGGAATTGGGGCCAAATAAAATTATGATAAAATTTTAAATAATAGAAAATGAGGATTTGAGTCTTGAGTTACCCAGAAACTGGGGTCAGAGTGATTCAAAAAAAGTGTCGAAAAGCCAGTGGCATTTTCGTAAATAAGTGGTCTTTTTGGAAAACATAGAGGAGGGCTTTTTAAATGAAATTTTTTAGTTCTCTGGGGTTCTCAGAGGCCCTGAAAACCATGAAAAGCCCCGAGACAATTAAATCCCCTCCGATGGACATTTTCCAACGTCAGTTGACTCGGATTTTGACCGATTTGTTTAGGAGGATTTTAGCTCTGATTTGAGTGATTCCAAAGGCATTTCATTAAATTGGGAACTATTTGTTATGATGGAAATGACGGTTCTCAAAAAGGAGCTAAAACAAAGAAGAAATGAAAATGCAAGAACGAAGGGCAAAATTGACATTAAAGTGTTAAAGGAAGCTTCAAAAAGGGTCTTTATATGCCACGTTCTTTCTCTCCTCTCTAAGACCAACTTACTTCTGCCCAAAACCAGAGGTGAAGCTGCCCTTCTTAGGTGTACAAGAGGAGGAATATTTTGGAGGAAGAAATTCAAGATAAAGGTAAGAAACTTTAAGAAATTCCATACCCCTTCCTTCTTGAAACTTGCTCCTCTCCTCTCAAGCTTTCTTTCTATGGTTTTAATGGAGAGTTTGGTGTTGTTTTGGGGGTAGAACAGATAGGGGAATTTCGAAATTTGAGGGAGCAAGTCAACCAAGTGGAAGAACAAGCCAAAGGAAGTAAGAAAACAAGGTAAAACTCTCATTCTTTAGTAGTTTCTTCCTCCCCCTTCCTCTTGCACGAATTTGGGCACCATGAGCCCAATTCTTAGGGGCTATTTTATACCCAATTCATGGAGGGATTAGAGGTTTTAGGTGGCAAGGATTAAGAATGAACCAATAGAATCAAGAAAGGAGCATTAGGAAATAAGATGGAACCATTAGGGATCCAAATGCTCCCTTGCAAATCTGATTTTATATGAATGTTTTTAGGCTTAATTGAATATTAAAACATGCTCCTAAGACCCCTAGACAGCCTACCACATGCACCTCCCATCCAAGAAAGCAAAGAAATTGCAAGAAAAATCAATGAACTCTAAGTAGAAAAAGTGTAGTGCATTTGAAGGGATTGTAAGAACTGATTTGATATATGAGTTTCCTTGCATGTGTGAGTATTTGATTGAGCTCCTAAGACCTCTAGGAAGCCTCCCAAGTGTGTCTCCCATCAAGGAAAAATCAAGAAGGCCATGAACTCTTCTTTCCTCCATAGTCTCAGCCTAGGCAAGTTCCTATAGCTAGAGAGAGTTTTAAATTTTTCTAAGGCCATTCTTGAGTCATATGTGATGAGTGAAGATGAGTAGAGGCTTTAGAAAAAAATTAAAACTTAAGGAAAGTGAATTGGGGTCATAGGTTCCATATTATGACCTAAAGAAGCAACATGGTACTAGGCCCTTTGCTTTAATGGTGTGGTGGCTCCAAGAGGCTTAAAATGAGTCAAAAATCATAATTGAGAGAAAAGAATAAGGCCTAGAAGTTATTTGAGGAGTGTTGCTTCATTAGGCACCATTATGGACCATAATGAAGCCTATAGAGTAATCTAGGGCTTAAGCAAATTGTATAATTTTAGAATATGTTTCATGAACCTAATTAGCTCCCTTAAATCATGTTTAGGCCAAGAGAAACCATCTCCACCAAATTGTGGGTGTATAGCCGAGGCAAAGGAGGGAAATCCAAGGAGAAAAGTGTGTAGATTTGTACAAGGTAGCTCTCTCCACCTTCTCTCATGCATGGATATGTGTTTAGCTTGTTTTAGAATGTGTGTATGTGTATTTTCAAGCTAAGAAAAGTATGCTAGCATGCTTTTATATTTCATGATCCTTGATGCCATGTTATGTTTTAAATGAATCTATGATGTTTGTATGAGTCTGCTTGAGTGAGGAGAGGCCAAGAAATCTTCCCTTTAGTGAGGATAAGCCAAGAACCCTTGATCTTAGTTGAGACATAGCAAAGAGTATTCCAAAAGTAAAGTGGGCTCCCAATAGTATGGTTGAGTCCAAAGCTCTTAAAGAATGGGTGAGGCAAGTCCAAAATCTATGAGGAGAAGTGTGAGGCCAATCTAAACACTTGGGAACTCTTGAATGTCTTGTATGATTGATTCACATGCCAAGATTGCTTTGAAAATGTCCATGACTTCCATTTTTCCATACATACATTTGAAAAGCTTGCTTTATACATATTATGTGTGATTAAATGGGAGATAAGCTATTGGGATTCTTTGAATCTCATCCCCTCCTCTCCAATGATCTAACATGCTAGGTGGACTAAGCAATTATGGTGAAGGGAGCCAATAACGATGAGGAAGAGAGATTGACAACCTTGTATCTTATTTTATTTATTTTGGAACCATAATGATGGTTCATCATGTATATGAGGTTGTATATGTACTATGAACGTTGAAACATGTGTAAATACCCTATTATATGATGTTTAGATGTATAATTATGATATATGACCACTAGCCCATATTTTGAGTATGTAAGGCTATAGAATGAGAATTTAAAGTTTGATGAATATGTGTATAAGTGAGGGTTGAATGGCCAAAATGAGATGCATAAGGTTTGGGACCATTTGGGTAGCTTATACAAGTCTTAAATATGCTTTTAGACTTGCCCAAAAGGTGCCAACACCAAGGGAAGACCATTTGGCAAGTTTGGTACCTCATATGGAGCCAAATTTAACCATTATGAAATCCTACATCACTTTTTAGCCAAATGAGTTAGTCTTAGGTTGAAATTTGACATGGAATTAGGTCTTAGTAAGAGCTTTCTAGGAAGCTAAAGATCATAATTTTTGGAGGTCTACAGAATATTTGATGATTTTTTGAAATTGGCAAATTTTAGGGATTTGGTTTGCACTATTCAATTGGTATGAAATTGTTTTCTGTCATTTGAGATTCAAATGATGTCCAATTGCCATGAAATTTTATACAGAGAAACAGGCAATCATAGTGACTTGTGACAACTGGAAGCATCTCATTTGGAGTCTAGAGAAGAAGATATGAATTTTTGAAGTTTCTGTCCACTATCAGTAGCCTTGCCCGACTAAAAGTACTGTTCCATCGAATTCTGAGATCTAGGATTAATGAACTGATCTGGAGATATTTTTCCTCTCTACATAACTTTCCAGATTGGTATCATTTGCATGGATTGGATTTTGTGAAATTAATTGGACATTTTTGAAGTTCATATCAGTAAACTGTGACAACATCAGGACCTAGTCCAACCTTCGGATAATTTCATGTGTCAAACACTCTGTGTGTGGGATGTTATGACTTGTAAATATTTTTTTCATGAAGTAGACATCCCAAGATTTCCAAAATGACCAAGATTACATGTTTTCAATTTTTCTGGATTTAGTTATGATTTTTCAAAGTTTGCTCAGAAAGGAGGCCAATTCTAGCCAAGAATGAAACCTCCTTTTCCACCTTCCAATTCGGTTTCCATGAGTTGTAGGCATATTTTTGTGATACAAATGAGTTGTAATGATGTAATTAAATATGACAATGTATAGCATGAGCTCACACGGTCCACTTGATAGTGAATGAAAATTTTAGTCATGACGCGACGCAAGAAGGTGTGTTATTTTCAATGAAATTTCTTACTTCCTTCTTCCTAAATATCACCTGAGCATGTAAATGATGATGGATGTGAGCTAGAAATTATGGTGTTACATGTTGCTTCATTAGGTGCATTTATGGACCATAATAGAACTTATAGAGTAATATAGCATCTAAGCAAGTTATATGGCCTTAGAGATTATTTTATGAACCTAATTGGCTTCTATAAATTGTGTCTAGGCCAAGAGAAATCATCTTCACAAGTTTGTAGGTGTGTGACCGAAAGAGGAGGCTTGAGTCCAAAGAGAAAAGTGTGTGATTGTGTGCAAGGTAGCTCTCTCCACCTTCTCTCATTCATAGATGTGTGTTTAGCTTATCTTAGAATGTGTGTATGTGTATTTTCAAGCCATAAAAAGTATTCTAGCATGATTTTATATGCCATGATTCATGATGACATGATATGTTTTCAAATAAGTACATGATGTTTGTTTGAGTTTGCTTGAGTGTGGAGAGGCCAAGAACCCTTGAGATTGGTTAAGACAAAGTAAAGAGTCTCC
Source organism: Erythrophleum ivorense (assembly GCA_026724425.1). Taxonomy (NCBI): domain Eukaryota; kingdom Viridiplantae; phylum Streptophyta; class Magnoliopsida; order Fabales; family Fabaceae; genus Erythrophleum; species Erythrophleum ivorense. The sequence goes on from JAIUCV010000008.1 coordinate 30,489,341, forward strand.
CAAAAGCAAAGTGGGCTCCCAAGAGTATGGTTGAGTCCAAAGCTCTTAAAGAATGGGTGAGGCAAGTCTAGAATCCATAAGGAAAAGTGTGAGGCCAATCCAAATACTTGGTGAGCTCTTGAATGTTTTTCTTGACTTATTCACATGCCAAGATTGCTTCTTGAATGTTCATGACTTACATGATAACCATGCATGCATTTTTAAGGCTTGCTTTGCATATATTATATGTGATTGAATGGGAGATGAGCTATTGGGATTCTTTAAATTTCATTTCCTCCTCTCCAATGATGTGATATGGTAGGTGGACCAAGTGGATATGGTAATGGGAGCCAACAACATTGAAGAAAGGAGATTGACAACCAAATGCTTAAGTTTTATCACTTTAAGAGCATAATTGTGTCATATAATATAATCCTTTGATGTATATGGTCTATGACTCCTTAGACATATGTAATTATGATATTATGTGATGTATAAATGTATGGATATGATGTATGAACCCTAGAATAGAAATTGGATATGTAATGCCAAGGTATGCATTTTGGAAAGTTTGATGTAATGTGCATATGTGTGGATGGAAAGGCCAAAATGAGATGCATGGGGTTTGGAATCATTTGGGTAGCTCACACAAGTCCTAAATGTGCTTTTGGACTTGCCCAGAAGGTGCCAAAACTAAAGGAAATCCATTTGGCAATTTTGGCATCCTATATGGAGTCAAAAATGACCATAATAGAACCCTACGTAACTTTTTAGCCAAATGAGCTCTTCTTACTCTAATATTTAGCCTGAAATTAGAGCTTGTTGAGAGCTTTTTGGGAAGCTAAAGATTATAATTTTCAGAGGTGTACAGAATATTTGATGATTTTTCAAAGTTGACAATTTTTCTAATTTTGGCCTACTGCACTATTTATTTAGTCTGAAAATGAATTCTGTCACACAAGGCTCAAATGATGTCTAATTACAATGATATTTTATACAGAGAAACTAAGACATTTACAGTGACTCATACCAACTAGAAACACCTCAATTGGAGGTCTAAAGAGAGATATATGAATTTTTGAACATTTTGTCTAGTATTAGGAGTTTTACCCAACCTGAGTTACTATTCTATTAAATTCCAAGGTTTGGGTTACCTCAACTGGTCTAGAAATATTTTTTCCCTCTAACTAACATCCACAGATTTCTGGATTGATATCATTTAAATGGATTGGATTTTTGTGGAATTAATTAGACATTTTCAAATTTTGCTGCAGAATCTATGACAGCATCAGGAGGCAATTTGACCTTTGGATCATTTTAGATGTCAAATGCCCTTTATGATGGTTGTTATGGTCTAGAAATATTTTTACTGTGAAATAGTCATCCATAGCTCTCTAGAATGGCTAAGATTATATGATTTCAATTTTTTTAAAATTAGTTATGATTTTCCAAAGTTTGGTCAGAAAAAGGGGCAAATCTGGCCGAAATTAAACAACCATATTTTGAGCTCTCTATTGATTTCCATGAGTTTTAGGCATGATTGTATGATGCAAATGAGTTTTATTGATATAATTAAATATGAGAAGGTATAGTATGAGCTCACCCGGTCCACGTGACACCAAATGAAATTTTTAAATACGACGCTACGCAAAGAAATTCATTATTTTATTCCCCTTTTTCCTTACACTCTCATGAATATAATGATGTGAGGCATGTGTATATGATGAGATGAGCTAGAATTTATGGTGTTACATCAAACCCAAAGGAAATCCATTTGGACAATTTGGTATCCTATATGGAGCCAAATTTGACCAATTTCGAACCCCATATTACTTTTTACCCAAATGAGCTCTTCTTGATCTAAAATTTGGCATGCAATTAGAGCTTGTTGAGAGCTCTTTGGAAAGATAAAGAACATAATTTTTAGAGATTTATAGAATATTTGATGAATATTTAAAGTTGGCAAATTTTTTAGTTTTGGTCATGTCACTGTTCATACTGGTCCGAAAATGAAATCTGTCACATAGGGCTTAAATGATATCAAATTGCCATAAAATTTTATACAGAAAAATTAGACATTCCTAATGATTTGTGTCAACTGGAAGCACCTCATTTGGAGTCCAGAGGGGGAGATATGAATTTTTAAAAATTTTGTCCAGTATTAGGAACTTCACTCGACCTCAATTATTGTTTGATTGGATTTCAAAGTCTGGGCGTGCCTGAGATAGTCTAGAGTTATTTTTTCCTCTAGCTAATATCCACATCTTTCTAGATTGGTATCATTTTCATGGATTAAATTTTTTGGAATTAATTGGACATTTTCAAAGTTTGTTGCAGAAATCTGTGACAGCACCAATGGACAGTTTGACCTCTAGACCTTTTCAAATATCAAACGTCCTCTGTCATAGATGTTATGATCTAGAAATATTTTTAGTACGAATTAGACATCTGTAGCTTTCTATAATTACTAAGAATATATGATTTCAATTTTTCTAAAATTAGTTATAATTTTCCAAAATTTGTGACAGAAATGAGTCCAAGCTGGCCGAAAATGATTATCCATATTTTATGCTTCATTTCGAGTTTCTTAAAGTGTAGGCCACTTTTGATGATGAAAATGAGTTGTATTCATATAATTAAATATGAGAATATGTTGTATGAGCTCACACGGTTCGCGTAATACCGAATGAAATTTTTATATATGACGTAACACAAAGAAATGTATTATTTTAATAGATTTTCTTACTTCCCCTCATGTAAGGCACTACATGAGCATGCAAATGTGATAGAAATGAGCCAGAAATTATGGTGTTTCACTCACCCTGGGTGGATTTCTCGTTCTATGCCGTAGCAAGACATCTTGAGCTATGGTGCTCCTCACTTTTAACTAACTCTTGGGCACAACTTAGTTATTCTTGGCCGCGGCATGACCCTCTTTTGCACCTATACCTCCTAAATTTCATCCTATACACTCAAACACTCCCTCTAATAGTACCCTAGGGCCACCATACCTTAATTTATGGGGCTCTAATGACATTTATCTACTTGATTCATATGATATACCTATCATTACCACTTTAAGACTTAAGGGTCTATTTCTACTCATCAAGCTATCATGCATCAGTACATTCATGAAGTATTGATAGCAACAAGATCCATAAGCAACTAATATTATCATTCATGAAAATATAAAAGCATACTTTCAAGAGCTAAGTCATACATTCATACTAAAGAGGTTCCATATCATATTGTAAGTAAAAGCATACATCAAATCCCAAGTTATGTAAAGCCTAACTCATTATTAGTTATATCATTGTTTACCAAAACACAAAATACTTACACTTGGTAACATGATTACAAGATGATGATGCTATACAAAAAAATAACAAAATTAGCATCTACCATAAATTAACTCATCCCAAGTGTAGCTTCCTACACAAGGCCTCAGCTCATGGATGTGTATCCACTTGCTTTCCTTTATCCTTACCTAAAGAGTCTTCACCTGAAAGTATTATCCCATGAAATAGGGTGAGATGTAAATCTCAATAACTAAGGGCGAATTTCATTCATATATTCCAATTTAATTAACATATGTGCATGAATATCATATTAGCATAAGAATAATACACCAATATATCAACAAATAAAATAATTAGGCTATCGATGACTACTATTCCATACTAGTAATCACATATAATATGATAATGACCAATAATACTGGAAAAGGCATGTCCATGGCACCTACTCCCCAATGAGTACAACTTGGGCTCGGTGTATTCAGGGGTCTAATAACAACCCGATACTCGATCGAAGTACAATGCACAGTTGGCAGCCGCACCATAGTTTCAAAATCATACATGTGTCGTAGATATAAAATTAAAGTAGACATACGTATAGAATTTAACATTAACTCTGGTTACCTCACTTGTAGACAATTCCTTGAGAGCCAACAACAACGCTACCTTAGCCTATGAACACAAAATCAGACCATCACCATTCTTATTCATCAATTATAGTAGTAATCTGATACTTAAAGAATTAAACCACCAATAACTACCTAGAGAATACTTACCTAGCTACTACAAGAACAAAATTTGGATTAGATGTTTCCCCTACTAGTAACTTCAGAGTATCACCCTAACTCCTAGGCAAATTCGTACAAAATTAACCCATACTACAATTCAACTATGGGGGTCTTAAACTAACAAAAAATGCATCAAAATAAGGAGTTTACACTTACCTAATATCCCCCTTAGCCTCAACCTCTAAAAATTCTCCAAGAAAACATCAAATAATCTATGTCAGATTTTGGGTATGGTAAAAATGCTCCAAATGAGAAACCAATCAAGTCAAATTAAAGAGAAAGAGAAGAGAATTAAGTTATATAACAATCACCTTAGCTAATTTTGACTCTAGAAGTGAGAAATGGTGGGTTTATGCTAAGAACCCTAGCCTCCACCTTAAACCTCCAAAAATGCTTGTGTCTCTTGTGTGTTTTGTTTTCTGCAGAATGGTGGAAAGGCTACTAAGGGTTTAGGGTTTAAGTTTAAGTCTTAGGCTGACCCAAAGGCTCAATTCCAAGTGGGTTCAATTTTATGCTTATTGGGCCATAGACTCTAGGATTATGTAATACTATAATTTCTTAGTTCGTTCCATACTATTTTTATACCTTATATAAATCAATTCATATTAGAGGCAAGAAAATGGCATTAAAATATTGATTATTTTTATGTTGCATTGCGTATAAAAATTCTGTTCAGTGTCATGTGAACCGTGTGAACTCATACAACATATTTCCATATTTAATTACATGGATACAACTCATTTACATCATAAAATCATGCCCATAACACATGGAAACCGAAATGGAGCATAAAACATGGAGGTTTATTTTCAAACAGATTTTGCCTCTTTTCTGTCCAAATTTTGAAAAATCATAACTAATTCTAGAAAAATTGAAATCATACATTCTTGGCAATTATGAAAAGCTAAGGATGTATACTTCACACTAAAAATACGCCAGACCATAACAACCATCACAGAGGGCATTTGACATTTAAAAAGTTCCAGTGGTCAAGCTGTCTCTTGCTACTGTTATAGATTTTGTAGTAAAATTTGAAAATGTCCAATTAATTCCAAAAAAAAATCCAATCCATAAAAAATGATACCAATATGAAAATTTGTGGATGTTAGCTAGAGGGGAAAAATACTTCCAGACCAGCTCAGGCAACCCAAACCTCGAAATTTAATAGAATAGTAACTTAGGTTTGGTAAGGGTCCTGTATCTGGACGTAATGTTCAAAAATTCATATCTCCCTCTCTAGATCTCCAAATGAGGTGATTCTAGTTGGTACAAGTCTCTGGGAATGTCTAGTTTCTTTGTATAAAATTTTGTGTCAATTGGACATCACTTGCCCCATGAGTGATAGAATTTAATTTTGGACCAGTGCTACAGTACCAAGGACCAAAACTAGAAAAATTCTCAACTTCAACAATTCTCCAAATATTTTACAGACCTCTAAAAATTATCAACTTTACCTTTCCAAAAAGATCTCAATAAGCTCTAGATGCATGCCGAATTTCAGACCAAGAAGAGCTCATTTGGACAAAAAGTGGTATAGCCTCCTAAAATGGTAAATTTTTGTTCCCTATAGGTTACCAATTTGTCCAAATGGCTTTCTTAATTGTTTGGCACCTTTTAGGCAAGTTTCAAAGCACAAATATGACTTGTAGAGACTGCCCAAGTGGTCTCAAACCCTATGCATCTTATTTTGGTCTCTCAACATTCATTTATGCACTAAACACACATGCCATTCAAGGGTCCAATTACATAATTTCATTGATTTGATACTACATACATTATACATATAGTCTATACATCATGTTACATATGCTCAAAGTTTTACATAACCAAAAATAATATGTACGATACTTCTTGACATTCCATTACAATTTAAACTACAAATTAAACTAAGTGTAGCCACTTAGTGTTCTTGGCTTGCATTTCCTTGGCCTTGGGCACCATCGAGACATTTTAAGCATGAGAGGGAAAGCAGAGTGAGATTCCAAGAATCTTAATAGCTCATACACCCATTCACACTGCATTCAAGGCATACATACATGAAATATATGAATATGCAAGCATAAAGTGTGCAATAAATCCCATTTCATGCCACGTCAACATGTCAAGACCACTTTCATGCTTTAGGGACTTTTGGTTTAGTCTCACCCCATTTCTAGGACATTTGGATTTGCCTTACTCTTGGCCTAGCGACTTTTGACTTAGCCTCACCCCATTCAAAGGACTTTTGGCCTTGTCTCACCCATGCCATGAGACTTTTGGCATTTTCTCACCTTCATCAAGGGACTTTTAACATCACCTCACCCTTATGAGCTTTTTCCACAACCATAGTCATTCAAGAAAACACATCGGTACCAATGCAACCTCAAGACATCAAGTGGCATGTTCTCAAATCACAAGAGTATATACAAGCACACAACATATACATATGCACACAAGAATGTAAGAGAATGAGGTGGAGAGCTACCTTTTAATTTATGCAAGCTTACTTTGCCAATTCCTTTCCCTCTTTGGTCTCATAAGAGCACTTAGGTGGAGTAGGGTTCTCTTGACCTAGATATCACAAACATTACACAATTACACACTTGAAGCAAGCCAAGACTCTAGGTTCACTCTTAAACATACACTTGGTTCCATAATGGGCATATTGGTTTCATAAACGGTCCATTGAAGCAACTCATATCATCTAAGTTCTAGGCTCCATTCTCTTGTTATTTCTAGACTTCTTGGACTCATTTAAGGTCCTTGGAGCCATCACATATTCAATTGCACCATTGGAAGACCAAGTTGCTTCATAAGGCACCATTATGGACACCATTGTCCCATCTCCCAATCCATGGCTCCTAAATTTTTTCTAATGGTTTCTCCCATCTTCTAACATCATATAAAGTCTTAAACCAAGGTTAGAACAAATTAAAACACTCTCTAGCCCTATGAATCCTCCTAGGCCGAGATGAGCACATAATTGGGTTTCTTGGGGTTTCAAAATTTTCCTTGATGGGAGAGCCACTTGGGAAGGTTTCTAGGGGTCTTAAGAGCTCAAGAAAACATTCAAATAGCCAAGGAATTACTCACATAAAATCAGATTTTACAAAACCCTAAGAAAGCCTACACTTTTCTATCTTGATTTCCTTTGCTTTTTACTTGAATTTCTTGCCATATTCTTAATCTTTGCACTCTTTTTCCTAGGTTTCTCCCTTGGTTCTGCCCAAAATTCATCTCCTTCTATCCCCCCCTAGGCTGGACGAAACTACCACAAAGAGGAGCAACCAAGATGAAGCATCAAGAATGGAAAAATACCTTAATTTCAAGCTTGTTTTCAAAGCTTTTCTTCCTTGGTTCTCTTCTCCTTGGCAAATTTGAATTTTCCCCTTTAGGTTTGGACCAAAAACAGAACCAAATCATTCAAAAAATCCATGGAAAGAAAGGAGGAAGAGAGGAGAATAAGATTGGAGGAAGATGAAGCAAGAAAATCCATGAAATTACCTAGTTTCCCCTTGGTTTTCTTCTTCTTTTTCTCCTCCTTCTTGTGTGCCTAAGATAGCAGAATAACTTCTGTATTTTGGGCAGAAAATTACGTGCTCAATAAAAGGGCGAAGATGGAAGAAAGTGTGGAAGTGTTTAAGACATTCTAGAAGCTTTTATTTCCAATTTTGCCCTTTCGTAATGGCAATTTCGTTTTGACTTTGTTTTAGCTCCTTTTTTAGAACCGTATTTTCCATAATAAAATTTAGGTTCCCAATTTAATAAATTGCCTTTGGAATCACTCAATTTGGAGCTAAAACTTTCCTGAATGAACCGATCAAAGTTCAAGTCAACTAATATTGAAAAACATACACCGGAGGGGCTTTACCAGTCCTAAGGCTTCCCATAGTTTTTGGGGATTTTGAAAACCTTGGGCAACTCAAAAATTTTATTTAAAAAACCCTCCTATGTGGTTTTCCAAAAGTTACATTTATTTACGAAAATGCCATTACGTTTCGTCAATTTTCGTTGCAAATTGTTTCTCCATCCTAACTCTATTTTTCTTTCTGTCTGAGCCTATAATTATCATTTTTAGGAGTCTAGGACTCAACCCAAATTTTTTTGGAACATTATCTAAGTCATTTCAGAGGACTTACTTTTATACGGCTTATTTTGTCATTTTACGAAAATTACATTTGTTATAGATTACAAGAGTTAGATAAGAGTTAGGCCAAGTTGAAAAAGATCTATTAATATTTGGGTCTGCACAAATAAATATTGGGCTTCTAAGAAATTGAATTAGATCTCCCTGAGGCTAGGATTAGGCTTTTACACTTAACCTAAATTAATAATTAAATTAATTATAGACCTAATTTAATGTCTTTCTCTCTTAATTAATTTTCCTAATTAAAATCATATTACTCCTTAATTAATTATAATTATTTTTAATTAATTTTAGAGTATTAAAAATAATGCTAAATGGCTTTCACTTGGAATTGAAAATGCATACTTTGAACTCCTATAAAATAGGACTAGATGATGTTGTTAACACTTGATAGTTCCATGTAAGAACAAGAAAGTCTACAATGCAAAAGGGGAAAAGTAAGGGTATGTATGGCACCAATTGGCCTAACCTTGCTTGACTAGTATTGGGTCAGGATGGGTGGGGAAATTTTAAAAAAAAAAATTTGAACAAAATTAGATTGGGATAAAAAGGTCGAGTCGGAATAGGATTTGGGCCAACCTTCTAGCCCTGTCAAGCCTGGTCCAACCCGAGGTGTATATATATATAAAGATAGGGATTAAATTAAAAGAATTCTTTTTTTAAGAATTTTTTTATAATTTTAGCCAAAAATTTTTAAACATATTTTATAAATTATAATAACTAGAGGGGTCAAGACCTATGATAGGGCTCTCATAAGTATAATTATCACATTCAAATAAGAACAAATTAAATTAAAAAATACATATTTTTGAAAGTTTTCTTCATATTTTCTCTTTTGAACCTATGCTTTATTCATGTTCATTGTATGAATTTCGAAAAAATGTATAAAAAAAAGTGGTCATATGCCTAAAATAAATAATCAAACATAAACATATGAATTTTCAAATTTTTAAAATTTTTCTTTAAAAAAAAGAATATTTGGCTCGATTGGCCTATCTTTGATATGATAATAACCGAGCCAAGTGTAAGCTGGGCTAAGCCTGACCTAGGAACAAAAATTTTGTTCTGAGTTCAAAATCAGGTGGGGACTTAGGTTAAAGGAATTCTCGGCCCATGCGTGCTCTTAAAGAAAGAGAAGACACAATGGGAATTAGGATATAGTGATGTGCTTTTTTAAAAAATAATAGAAGAATTATGAAGTTTTAACATATCGTTTATGTATATATATGTATATTATTAAAGCTTGATTTACCCTTAGATATAGTCACCATGTCTGCGTGTGAATTGGAGAGAGTAAATTAAAATCAAAATGGAAAAAGGAATTTCAATTTCTCCTTCATTATAGGTTGAGAGAAGCGACACTATTGTGGTGCGTTAATGGAAGGAATATAAGTTGATGAAGGATAAGATAATAACAGAGATCTCACTATATATGTTTTACTTTATAATTCATCTTTTCTTTCCCTTTTTGCATAGCGAACTTTCTTGTTTTCAGGCAGAAGTGTCAAGTGTTAATAACATAGAGGATAGCAAAATTAAATGTAAGTTTTTCAATCATTCCATCCTTCAATTCTTTCGTTTCAGTTGCTACATTTAATGGGGCACTTGGTGTATTATGCAACATGGAGTAAACTAGGGCAAAGATTTGAGAATTTGGGTTTTATTCCTACCAATAGTGTTTCTTTTTAAATATTTTTTTTGTGGGAAGTGGAAAGTAATTTAAGGAATAATGTCTATTGACACTATCTAAAAGTCCAAGTATGCATTCTCAAATCTTAATTGGAAGCCATTTCAATATTTTTCATTGGTAAGAGTAACGGTGTTCGGAAAGGAACTAATATGACTACATTTGAATAGTTGAGGAATGATATTAAAACAAAACAAAGATTAGGGAGCAAAATAAAATTGATTGTAAAGTTAAAAGATTAAAAAAATATTTTAACTAATAAATTTTGGACCAAGGTTAGACCTTATTAAGTTTGTAATGGGCCAAGGAACAAGTAAGGAAGTCCCTTAATCCAAAAAGAGCTATTAGGCATCTCAACTAAGGGAAAGAAGGCCAAAGCTCAAGTTCAACCTTACATAGGAAGCACTGATGCGGGTACGCATATCGAGTATGACACAATATGATACGTGAGATACGACAATTTCAAAAATTTTAGGATATGGGTATGGGAAAAAAATGTATATATATATATATATATCCAATAATCTAATACATTAAAAACTAAATTAAATCATAAATAAGATGAATAACCATAGAAGGGGCTAACCTAATATTGGAGATTAGTTGCAGTAATCAAAGTATTGAAAGCCCTTAACCCCACTTATGGTTGAAGTTCATTAGGAGTAGTACATATAGGTTTTATGCCTCAGCCCCACTTTGTCTCTTCATCCAGCAACCATGTCTTAATCTTGTAGGGACAACATATGGACCTAATTAATTCCCTTAATTCCTACAATGAATTTCAAACCAATTTATGTATAATCAATTTCTACTTTATCTTTTACCACTTGTATATGTTATAATAATGTGATCAACTAAAGAATTGTTAAGAGAACTTCCATAAGATAAGAAGAGCATAGATATTAATTAATTTTGCATTCGTTATTTTGTTTGAATTGTAACGGGAAAAACTATATTCTTATCATGTATAGAGAGAGAGAGAGAGGTATATTACACTAGTCAAAGTAATTCCCAGAAAACTTAAAAAAAAAAATTGTGAAACACACAGAAACTAATGCTTATAGACCATAGCTCTCTGCTAATCTTGTTTTCTTGCAGTCTTTAGTGCCTCTCTGCCACTGCTCAGGGTTCACTGCTTTCTGTTTCCTATGTTTATAATAAAGTTTTAAGAACCACATAAGGAGATTACAGAAAAGGAAAGGGAAACTATTAATATCATCCAAAATAAGGTGATGTGAAGGGATTAGAATAAAGATAGAAGGAGAGGTTATATATAAATAAAATCTATAATCCTTGTTTATGATTTTCGAGAAGTTGAAGACCAATTTTCCTCCTTATTTGACTGAGGAATATGAGAAACAAGTACGCATTGGAGAAGACAACGAAGGAACCAAAGCTTCACTGAAGAAGACGACATAGCATAGACGAAGCATGGATGTACAAGCACAGATGAAGGTAGCACGAAGGATGTAAGGTTTTGAAGGAAAAAGTGGCAAGTTAAATGCAGCAGAAAAAGACGTTGTTTTGTGATGGGATGTTTTGTAGCCATTTTGTCTTGTACAAAAACATTTCAATGTGTACCAAAACATTTTGAAACGTTTTTAGTGGAAAAAAAAAAGTCTCGGGTACATTTGTACCTGTATGGTATGTGTATCTGTACCATGTCACACTATCATATATCATATGCTAGAACGCGCTAAATTGGAGGACCTTGTACTACTGACAAAAAACCTTGTTGACAAAGTCTCAAATTTCATAATGTAAAATACAAGATTTTATTGACAAGATCTTAGACCGTGAAGATTTTAGAATATTCAAGAAGCTCATTTTTTCAAAAATTTCAATTTCGTCCTTCCGTAATAACATTTCTAATTTAGCTTCATTTTAGCTCTTTTTTTAGAACCGTCTTTTTTATCATAAAATTTAGGTTTCCAATTTAATAAAATGTCTTTGGAATCACTCAAATTAGGGCTAAAACCTTTCTGAACAACAAAATTAAAATTTTTGAAATTAGGAACCTAAATTGGGAACCTAAGCCCCTTCAGGTTCACCACCATTGGAAAATGTACACCGAAGGAGGCTTTACCAGTCCTAGGGCTTCTCATGATTTTTAGAGCCTCTGAGAACCATGGGCTACTCAAAATTACCATTTAAAAATCTCTCCTATGAGTTTTCCAAAAATTACACATAATTACAAAAATGCCACTACGTTTCATCAACTTTCGTCACAATTTCATTTCACCATCCTAACTCCAATTTTCTTTCTGTTAGAGCCTAGGATTATCATATTTGGGAGCTAGGACACTACTCGAATTTTTCAGGATATTACCTAGCTCATTACAGGAGACTTGCCTTTATACTGCTCATTTCATCGTTTTACAGAAATTACCGTTCATTACAGTGTATACTATAAAGTAACTTCCATCATCCCAAATACACCAACATTTCATGTCTCTATGCTTAAAAAATATCCTAATCCTACTACTCTTCCCCAACAAGTCCTTGATACATGGTTACAATCAACAATCAAGGAACCAAAAGCAATCCTCAATAGGAGAATTATGCAAAAGCATAGGAGAGCAATCACTAGAATACTCCTTGAATGGAAAAATGAACCAAAAGAGGTAGTAACTTGGGAGTTGTGGTTCAACATTCAAAGAAAATTTCCTAAGTTTGCAAGAATATTACACCTTTAGGGACAAGGTCTTTTGATTTAAGGAGTTTTGATAGGATTTAATTGTGTAAATTAGGCTATTATGGTAAAGTGTTGTCACTAATAAAAGTTATTTAGTAATTGAGAACTAATTGTAATCAATTGATCAATTGAGGGGCATTACTATAAGGTCTAGTGGATTAGTAGGGGCAAAACTATAATTGTATGTTAATTGAATATGGTTATGAGTTATCACAAGTATTGTAGTTGTTAATACCTAATTATGTAGCTGTGTTGAGGCAAGCTAAATCAAATTGATCTTCTCTCTCAATATTTTCTCTTCTTAACTTTTCCTTTACCTCTTCTTTCTTTTTTTCTACCCTTTCCTTTATTCATAATCTATCAATGCTCTAGGTTTTCTAGACATGTTTGCAATTTTTGGTACAAGAGAAGGAAGATAGAGGAAGAAGAAAGAGAAAAAATGAGAAAAACAAATAATGTAAAAACATTTCAATCAAGTTAATTAAGATGAAAAAAATTTCAATTGACATGTTATGTCATATTGAATGGGAAAAAAAAGTTAATATGTTAGTCTCCAAGATTTATTTAAAATATTTTTTTAAAACTTATAAAATGATCTTCACAAACTTTAAATTTTAATATAAAACATTAAATATGCTTTTAGCATCAATATATCCATTTGGTGAGACTATTAAGAGTAGTTAAATTAAAAAAATAAATAGTTATTGAAAATTGGCTAAAATACATAAAATTCTCTAAACTTTAGATCATATGCAGATAACTCTTTTGACCTTTAAAACTTAATGAACCTTTATTCTTGAAATTACATTAGAATAACCCTTATTGTTGGTAAGTCCATAATTTTACAAACAGAACCATGACATATCAAAAAGTTAGATGAACAACTCAAAGTTCATGAAGGTTGCTTATACATGACTCAAAGTCTGCTGAGTTATTTGTACAAAAAATAATAGACATATCACCTAGCCATTAGTAAATTAATGAATTCACTAATAACAAGGATTATTTATATAAAATTAGAAATTTGGAACGTCTATTGTCAAGTTTTGAAAATAGGAGAATGTTTATATATAACTTAGAGCTCAAGGGAATTTTGTGCATTTTAACCTAAATAATTGACTCTTTAGGGAGGTCAAATATAATTGGATGGAAGACATTGAAAGTGAATTGAAATTTTATTTTTACTTATTTATGAGTTTGTTATAAAATTAAAGGAAAAATGCCTAAAAAAATATACATTAGGTCATTTGCAAATAATGTTTTAAACTTTCAAATTTGAAAGAAGAGTTTTTTAATTTTTACACTTTAGAAAATAAATCCTTTTATTTATTCCACTTTTAATAACTATAATCTTAGGTAGTGTTTGATATAATGGAAAAGGAAAATGAAGAAAGGGAAAGGGAGATGGAAAAATGAAAAATGTTGTTTGGTACATTGAAATGGAAAAGCTAATGGATTTCGTCCCTCACTATTTCTATTGTTCATTCCATCCAAAATGCTAAGAAAAGTTATTCTTTGGAGTGGAAGGAGAAAAAAAATATATTATTTTATCTCAAATGACAATAATATCTTATATTGAAGAACTTTAAATTTTGAAATAATTTTGAAAATTCTAAAAATAAAAAATTTTAACTTGAAGTTCTAAATTATAATTTTTCGATGCAATTAAAATTTTTAATCCTTTGATTTTTCAAAACAATTTCAAAATTTAAGATCCTCCAATATAAAGTTATAAATATCTTTAACTTGAGGTTATCGATTGCAATTTTTTATTTTATTTTATTTTATTTTTTGTTTCATATTAATTAATAAAAATTAGTTTTCTATTTTTATTTTTATTTTCCAAAAATGTTTTGGTCATTTGATTACTTTTTATCTTTATTCATATACCACTTCTACTCTACCAAATATCAAAATAAAAAAAAATTATCATTTCTTTTAATGTTACATCAAACGTAATTTTAAATCACATGATTTTATTCTATTATAATTTCTATTTTTTTATTTTCTTAAAAAAATTTTCACTCTACCAAACATTATATGCCACCTCAAACTTTCCTTTAATACAATGAACAAGATGTGTGAGCATCACTAAGAACAAAATTTGTCCCCAAAATAAAGACAATTTGTAGGTCATTTATAAAAGTTTGAAATATTATAAAATGAGAATGTTAAATATAAAATAGATTTTTTTAAAAAAATTATTCTATAAAAGTTTAAATTTCTTTTTCAATTTTAAATGTAACAAAGAAATATTTGCAAGGGAACCAAAATTCAAGGCTCATCTTGCATTTTGAGAAAAATGATGTCATCGCTTTGTCACTGCTAAGAATTTGGTATATAGTAGTCATTATTTCCACACATTACCCATTAGTAGACTAAATTATCATATTTGATCATTTCAAAACAAAATGATAATTTTATAAAAAGATATTAATAGTCATTTCCATTTATCATCTTTCAATTATTGTCTTATTAATTTTGAAGATTAAAAGGAAATGAAACATTATTAACTAGGCCTCCCTTCTTCCTCTCCAGGTATTCCATTAGATTTCTCTTCTTTCTATTTCAAACTTCCAAAGCTTTCTATTAGGCAAGGCAATAAGCAAAGTCCCATACTATAGCACCAAATCCTTTTAAAAATTTGGCAAGACCATGACATTAAAATCAGACCTTAGGTTCATTCCAAAACACCATTATCAGCCAAACAAACATAGGATAGAAGCAAATATCTAAATCAAGGAAACATCAAAACAATGATTTACCAGTTGTACCTGTACCGGATATGTATCTGGTATGGATACACTTACCGTACAGGTACAAACATATCTATTCATTTCTTTTTGTCTTGAAACATTTTGGTACGAGATGAAATGGCTCTAAAACGGTTATGAAATAGCTGTGAAACATTTGTTGCCAAACGACGTTGTTTTCTACATCTTTTAACCCTGCCTCTCCTTCGAAACAAAAACCCTCTGTCATGCTTTTGCTTCTGGTGTTTCTGCGTTCGTGCATCACTTGATGTGCCTTTGAAAGCCCTATGTTGTCTTCTGTGCTACGTCATCTTCTTCGATGAGGCTTTAGTTCCTCTGTCATCTTCTCTGGGCTATGGTAAGTGGGTCGTCTTCTCTAGAAGTTTCTTAAAATTTTGATCCTTTATTAAAATGAGTAATAGGACCATTGTTAGTTCCTTTTGTTGTTGAAATTTTGCTGGTTTATGAGTTTAAATCTATATCCTTGCTACCATGGTGTGTTATACTCTTTTGAAAATATGCATCTATATCATTTTAGTGGGGTAGCTAGTAGAGTCTCTTGTGTAATAAAATTTTAGTTGTTGCTAGTGATGTGCCATTCTTGTCTAAAAAAATTCTTGCAATTTCAATGTGTCTTGAGAAGCGTCCTAATTTAAATCCTTAATGGCTATCACTCTGGCTTCTTTCCATAACTTGCTTCCTGTTTTAAGTACGAATAGGGTTAAGTTGAAGTCCTTATAGTAAATTTCTGAACTCAACATTGAATTGGAATGATGGACTAATGAAGTGGGAGGTTTGAGTTGTGTAGGCAGCATTTTTCATTGAGACTAATCGTATAAAGTGAAGCATAATTCAAAAGTAAGTTTTAACTCTCAAAACCAAAACAAGGTCGCAAGACCCAAACCCTGTTCAAAATGTTATGGTAACTATGTTAACAGATGTCAAAATTCTATAAAAGGCAAGCATTCTAAAGTAATAAGTGGCTTAGATTTACACTATTTTTGCTCTTTCCTTTCAGAATTTTGACACTGTCATCTCAGATATTCCATCAAAATTTCAAAACCTACAACATTACTTTCAATCATTGTCATGTTATTGTAGCCAAAACATATTTGTCAGAGTCATAGGGTACATGCAAACAACTTGTGGAATTGGATTGGAAGTGCAATCCCACTTAGATAATGAGGTTGAGAGTTAAGATTGTGACTAGGATGGGAACTTAACCTTACGAACAAGATTCTAAGTCTTTGGCATGAATTGAACCAATTTAACCCCATGGGGACTTGATGGATCATTAAGTAGTAATTTGGTGTTATCGAATTGTAGGGAATTCTACAGGTAACCCAATAAGAGGGGATTAGTTGGATTTGATGTATTTTTATTGCAATGAGTAAAACTATTCTATAATATGCACTAATATACATTAGTCTTGTTGTTGCTCTTCCATTATAGGTATTATGGCCACTGGAAGTTCTAGTTCTGCTAGTGATCCTAGGCCTACTGCTTTTATTGAATATTATTGTGACGACCTTAACTCCTATTCATTGTAATTAAGGTTAAATACGTGATTAATAACCGTAAACCAATGTTACATGACATTAAGACTAATTACATTCTGGAAATGTAGGGAAATTTGAACCTTAATGTTATTAGAATCATCAACCATATAATTACAAATACTTACATACATCAGGGAAACAAACATTCATTTATAAGCCTTGATTCTATTACATATCAATCCCAACTCACAAGAATCTTCTACCAATGTTTCTAAGTCATCCCTTAAGATTACCATATGAACAACTAAGATTTCTTAGTTAATATAAAGGTTTCAGGACGTTCGCCCGGCCAATTTCCCCTTAGCCGTGGCCAATTCCTCTCGGTTTCACTCCTTACTTCGTTACTGATTTCACTGCGGACCTTCGCCATGGCCAACCTACATGGCACCGCGATGAGGAAGTCTCCTGGAACCTACCTCGCTTGCCTCTCACTATTGGCCATGGCCAATACCTCCTTTCATAGCGGCCAATACTTCCTTTCATCGCGGTTAATTCCTTTTTGGAATACTTGGTTCATTTTCACAAAAGTTCGTCATGGCCAATTCCCATTTAACCGCAGCGAATTACCTTCTGGACGACTCCTAGTTTTGCCTCTCACATTTCGCCGCGGCTAATTCCACATTTTGTCACGGTGAATTGCTCTCTAGTACTTTCCCTGGGCAACTTTGCCTCTATTGGCCGCAGCTAACAATATTTTGGCCGCAGTGAAATACCTTCTAATCCTACAACTCCTAAAATCTTGTTTCATACTCTCCACTCTCCCCCCTTTAACACCCTAGGGCCACTCTACCTTAATTTATGCAACTCTAATGGCATTTATGTACCTTAATTACTCAGCTAATCTACCAGTACCAATTCAAAACTTAAGTATAAATCCCTACTCATCCAACTACCATATGCCAGTAACTCATGGGTTAAAAATAGCAGAATTTCATAAGCTTTCAACAAATTATCATTCAAATATACATTCCCTTAAGGATTTCATGCATCACTAATTCAAATCAACAATCTCATATATCCTATAATGACATTCCCAATAGTAAACTAGATCATGAATTCAACAAAGTTAATACATCCAAAACCAAGCTATATTGAGACTTAACTACTTGATAAATACATTTCAACTAATCAAAATATAACGCCTACACTTGGCAATATGATTACATGATGATGCTATATAAAAGATTAACAAAATTGCATCTACTCTACTCAAATTAGCCCAAGTGTAGCTTCTTCCACATATGGCTAGAATTCATGGATTTTCATCCACTTGCTTCCCCTTATCCTTATCCGAAGGGCCTTCATCTGAAAGTATAATCCCATGAAATAGGGTGAGATGCAAATCTCAATAACCAAGGCAAATTCCATCATATATTCCAGT
This sequence comes from Erythrophleum ivorense, assembly GCA_026724425.1. Lineage (NCBI taxonomy): Eukaryota > Viridiplantae > Streptophyta > Magnoliopsida > Fabales > Fabaceae > Erythrophleum > Erythrophleum ivorense. The sequence continues at coordinate 30,507,605 of JAIUCV010000008.1, forward strand.
TTAATTAACATATATGCATGATTTCACATAAATATCAGAAAACATACCAGTCATATTGGTAAATGAAGCAATTAGGCTATCATGATTATTATCCCATACTAGCAATTATATTTTCACATATTAAATATCATTAATATCGGGAGAGGCCCGTCCATGACACCTACTCCCTATTAAGCACAACCAGGGCTCAGTGCATCTGAGATTTGATCATAACCCAGTGCCCGATCGAAGCACATGCATGGGTGGCAGCCGCACCACAGCTCCACCATGGACTCACAAGGTCCAATCATAATACAATAGATAGCCAACCAATTCATTCAGCATTTCAAATCATTCATGTACAGCAAATATGAAATTAAAATAGATATATGCATGGAATTAATATAGTCCCGGTTACCTCACTTGCAGCCAATCCTTTAAGAGCCAATTGAATGTTACTTCAGCCTATGGACATAAAACCAAACTATTACTATCCCTAATCACAATTTGTATAAGCAACCCATCACTTAAAAAAAAGGTTAAGCTATATAGGACTACTCAGAAACACTACCTAATCATCACTAAAACCAAATTCGGATTTGGTTGCTCCTACCCCAGAAACCTCAAAATAACACCTCAAATTCTGAGTAAATTCATACAGAAACAATACCCCTATTATAAATTAGCTATAGGGGTCTCAAAATAGCAAAAAAAGCATCAAAATAGAGAGTTTATACTTACCTAATGTTAGCCTTAGCCTCAACCTACGAATTTTCACTATGGAAACATCAAATGGCAAGTTTCAGATTTTGAGTGTGGGTGAAAATACTCTAAATGAAAAACTAATTAGGCCAAAATGAAGAAAAAGAGAAGAGGATTAAGTTATATAACTATTACCTTGGTTGAATCTTGCTTTAAAGGTGAGAAATGATGGATTTTTTGCCCCAAACCCTAACCTCCCTTCAAACCTCCAAATTTCCCTTTTGTGTTTTTGTGTTCTGCAGAATGGGTGGGTGACTAGGTTAGTTTTTAGGGCTTAAGTTGGGTTTTCTATGGGTTATGGGTTGCTCCAAGTATCTAACTCCAAATAAGCTTCAAATTTAAGCTTTGTAGGGCCAACTTCATGTGTTGGGCTGTTGGGTTTTAATTGGGCCAAACCAAGTTTTAAGAACTTAAAGGATTTTGGTCTACACCAAGGTTGTTAGGCCAATTATAAGAGCCTATATAAGGTGGATCTTAGGCCGTTATCATATTGAATCAAATTAGGTGTGCACCTAACTTATGGGGCCTCCATTAGCCTCTTATCATGATCTCTTACATTAATTTAGGCCTAGATGAAATTTCTATCCTAATTAAATCTCAAATCCATATTAATAATTTATTTCTCTAAACTTTTCATTCACCTAACTTACCCGATTATTCTATATTAATTATTCCTAATTAATCCAAATTCATGATTAACACTTTAATTAATTTTGGGGTATTACAATTATTCTAGTAACGTTCTCCAAAAAAAGGAAACTCCTTTGTGGGTTTATGTAACTTTGATTGTCAGAAGCATAGAGAGAGACATTGCAAATCCTGGAGACAAGCATTGGAGTGTAATTATTGTAACCATGAATATCAAGGGTCTTATTCTAGAGTTAGGTGGCATCTGCTAAGGGTAGTAGGTAAAGGAATTTCTATGTGTTCCAAAGTTGATGCTCATTGTTTAGTAGAGATGAAAAATTTGCAAGAGAAGGCTAAGAATAGATCAAAACCAAAAGAAGTGTTATTACCACCACTAGTTATATGCTTATCTCCTTTAAGCGTTCAAAGTGAGTATAATCAAGGAAAAAAGAGGGTTGCTAGTGCTTTGAAAAAAGCTTTCAACCAAACAATTAAGAAAATTTTATGTGCAGAAATTGCTAAAATGTTTTATTAAGGTGGTTTATCTTTTAATTTGGCATGCAATCCATAGCTCTTTATCAATATGCTGCAAACAATGTGATTTCTAGTTTTAATCCTCCTAGTTATAATGCACTAAGAGGCCCTTTGTTACAACAAGAAAGGACAAATGTTGAAAGGTTACTTGAGCTAATAAAAGGAACTTGGAGTGAGAAGGGAGTGAGTATAGTGACAGATGGCTAGACTGATGCACAACGAAGGTTACTAATTAATTTTATGGCTATATCTGATGGAGCTCCTATTTTTTTGAAGGCAATTTATGGGACTAAAAAATACAAAGACAAATTCTATATAGCTAATTTGATGAAACAGACAATTGAAAAGGTAAAACCTCAAAATGTAGTTCAAATTATTATTGATAATGCCTCTGTTTGTAAAGCTGCTAGTAAGATTATTGAAGCGGAGTATCCTCACATTTTTTGAACACCATGTGTTGTCCACACACTTAATCTTGCGTTGAAAAACATATGTGTAGCCAAAAATATTGAGTCAAATGAATTAGTATATGAAGAATGCCATTGGATCACTCAAATCAGGGATGATGTAATTTTTATTAGAATTTTTATCATGAATCATTCCATGAGGTTGGCTATTTTCAATGAATTTGTACCCTTGAAATTGCTTGCCATTGCTAAGACTAGGTTTGCTTCAATTATTGTGATGCTAAAGAAGCTCAGACTCGTAAAAATATCTCTTTGTACAATGATAATTAGTGATGAATGGAATACATGTAAATAGAATGATATTGGAAAGCTTAATACTATTAAAAAGTTAATTCTTAACGACTCTTGGTGGGATAAGATTAATTACATCCTCTCTTTCACAAAGCCTATTTATGACATGCTTAGATTTTGTGATACGGACAAGCCTACACTTCACTTGATTTATGATATATAGGATTCAATGATTGAACAAGTGAATGTATCAATATACAAGCGTGAGAGAAAGCAGCTTTTTGAACATTCAAGATTTTAAAGTTTATTCATCAACCACGTTCATCATCTTGTTGCGAAAGAAATTAAAAAATTACACTTTTATTCACTCATTAAAAAGAAACAAATTGAAATTGAATCCAAAAAAGATTGAAGACTTGGTTTATGTTCATACCAATTTTCAGCTTCCATAAAAAAAAAATGAAAAATATTCTAGTAGAGTGATTAAGATGTGAGATGTTAATAGGTTTTAAAATTACAAATTTATTTTTAGATGAATAAATTTAGAACAAGAGCTCATAAGACATATTAATAATGTAGATGAATATTAGTTTGGATTGAATGTTACAAATTTGTTTCTAGTATTAACACTTATAGAAAATGTAACTTATTATAAATATTTTATTTATACTTGTAAATTATTTTATTATTTATGTTATTATAACTTATTTATAGTTTACTTTAATTTTTAATGTGTTAGATTATTAAATATCTATGTATATTGCCATTCGTGTATCTTAAAATTTTAGTAATTATCATATCCCCCGTACTTCTTAGATCTAAATTTAACGGCGCAGATTAGGACACAAATTTAAAGCTAGAATTTAAAAAGGCAAGTCAGCAGCATAGGAATAATCCTAAAACCCACTACAGCTTTACAAAAACGAGTGTTCAATCAAAGACACGTAACAAAGCGCATGAAGAAAATAAAAACAGAAAAAAAGCCTTGCCACCGTCGATCAAGAACCCAGTTCTGGGAACAGAAGTTGCGAGATGAAGGTGGAAACTTCAAACTATAACGAATACACAAAACACTGAGACTCTGGACAGAGGTACTACCTACAAGAGACCAACATGCATTGTAACCATAATAGCATGCTTCCTTTGGTAGAGGAGCCCGCACGATTCATTTGCCCTTCTTCTGTGCAGCCTTGGTGATCTTGGCTGCAGTAGCATCTTTCTTATCCACGCTTTTGATGACTCCCACAGCCACAGTTTGACGCATGTCCCTCACGGCAAAACGACCAAGGGGAGGATACTCAGAGAAAGTTTCAACGACCATAGGCTTGGTGGGAATCATCTTCACGAAACCAGCATCACCATTCTTCAAAAATTTGGGCTCCTTCTCAAGCTCCTTACCAGAGCGCCTGTCAATCTTGGTCAAAATTTCAGAGAATTTGACAGCAATGTGGGAAGTGTGGCAGTCAAGCACAGGGGCATAACCATTTCCTATCTGACCAGGGTGGTTCATAATGATAACTTGAGATGTGAAGCTGGCAGCCTCCTTGGCAGGGTCATCCTTGGAATTTGAGGCAACAAATCCACGCTTGAGATCCTTGACTGCAACATTCTTAACATTGAATCCCACGTTGTCACCAGGAAGGGCCTCCTGGAGAGCCTCGTGGTGCATCTCCACAGACTTAACTTCAGTTGTCAGTCCACTAGGACCAAAAGTCACAACCATACCAGGCTTCAAGATACCAGTCTCAACACGTCCCACTGGGACAGTTCCTATTCCTCCAATCTTATAGACATCCTGAAGGGGCAACCGAAGGGGCTTGTCTGATGGTCTCTTCGGCTCCTGGATCTGATCAAGGGCCTCAAGCAGGGTTGGACCCTTGTACCAGTCAAGGTTGGTCGACCTCTCAATCATATTGTCTCCCTCAAAACCAGATATGGGAACAAACGGAATTTTGTCTGGGTTGTAACCAACCTTCTTCAAGTACGAAGAGACTTCCTTGACAATTTCATCGTACCTGGCCTTGGAGTACATGGGAGTGGTAGCATCCATCTGTCACGAAGATTAAAAGGCAATAGAGGAATTATTACTTGCTTCAAGAAATAATAAACTTGACTTCACTAAATTGAGAGTGTATTGATCTATGAGGCTTAAACACCAACCTTGTTGCAGCAACAGATCATTTGCTTGACACCAAGAGTGAAAGCAAGGAGGGCGTGCTCGCGGGTCTGTCCATCCTTGGAGATACCAGCTTCAAAGCCACCTGTAGTGGAATCAATGATAAGAACTGCACAGTCAGCTTGAGACGTCCCAGTAATCATGTTTTTGATGAAATCCCTGTGTCCTGGAGCGTCAATGACTGTGCAGTAGTACTTGGTAGTCTCAAACTTCCACAGAGCAATATCAATTGTAATTCCTCTTTCCCGCTCAGCCTTAAGCTTATCAAGAACCCAGGCATACTTGAATGACCTCTTGTTCATCTCAGCAGCTTCTTTCTCAAATCTCTCAATAACACGCTTGTCAATACCCCCAAGCTTGTAGATCAGGTGGCCAGTGGTAGTTGATTTCCCAGAGTCAACATGGCCAATGACCACAATGTTGATGTGAACCTTTTCCTTACCCATTACGCCTTAAGCTAGGATGAACTGCCCAAAAGAAATATGAAATAACAAATCACACATAATATACTTCTACAACACAGAACAAAACATAAAAGACCAACCCTTATTCAGCTAATATAATCAATCATATATGATTTACACAGGACGCATATGAAAACGCTGTTGCATTAGATTACATAATCAAAATAAAAGCCATATCGAAGGGACGCACAAAATCCAACACAAAGGCTAACCCCAACATACGCCAGTCAAATGACGAATTCAACAATGAATTGCCACATGCATTGATCTTAACTGATAACTACAATTCATCATCAAGAATTCAGAAAATCAGACGCCCTCTCAAGATCTGGGTTCGACATTTGAATCAAATGGGCGAAATTTTTCTACCAAAATCGAAATCAACAATCGCAAACATAGAACAAAATAAAAAACTATTAATCTAATGTGTAAGCCCCTCAAAATCATGTACTTAAATTGGAAGAAACAAAACTGCATGAAAAATATCATTTGTCAAAAGTATTGAATGCAAAATTATAGATAGGAGAAAAGCCTTCCTGCAAAGTAATCAAAGAAAGCATAATTGAGGTAAAAACATAAAACAGAGGGAAAGAAGAGGGAAAAGGAAGAAACAGACACTGAGCCTCTGAAGAAAAACACTAAAAGCTGCGCTAAAACCCTAGCAGCGAGGAAGAGAAACAGAGCGAAAAGAGTGAAGTAAGCAAGAGGGCAGGGTTAAGAAGCATATAGGAAAAATTACGTTAAAATATCAAAAGATAAAAAAATTATTTTTAAAAGTTTTTTTTAGTAAGTTTAACGATTTATTATTAAATTTAATGATAATTATTATAAAATAAATAATAATAAATTTTAAAAAATAATTTTTTTTTTATTTTTAAATCTTTTTATTATAATTCTAAATATATATACAAGGCGTATTTCCCTTACGGAAGTACTCCATTTCACTTTTTTTTTCACAGCTGTATCCGTCTCTTCCAATTTGACCGTACTTTAGTTTTCACTCTCCCTCGTCGCGTGTTACTCTTTCCTATCCTTGAGATTGAATTATCAATTTCATTTGGAAAATGTCGAGGAGTGCATTACACGCGCGTGGAAGTCCCTCAAGAATTGATTGGGCGGGGAAATTTCGTGGCGTTCAAAGAACGTCCAGCTCATACTTTTGTTTTTAAAGGTGAATTAAAATAAAAATTTTTTTAGATACATCTTATTCCGTAAAAGTCCCTCAAGAATTAATTGGGCAAGGGAATTTCGTGGCATTAAAAGAACGGCCAGCTCACACTTTTGTTTTTAAAGGTGAATTAAAATAAAAATTTTTTTAGATGTACCACGGAAGCATTACACACGCGTGGAAGTCCCTCAAGAATTGATTGGGCGGGGGAATTTCATGGCGTTAAAAGAATGTCCAGCTCATACTTTTTGTTTTTAAAGGTGAATAAAAATAAAAAAAATTTTTGATGCACCTTGTTCCGTTAAAGTCCCTCAAGAATTGATTGGGCGGGGAATTTCGTGGCATTAAAAGAACGTCCAGCTCATACTTTTGTTTTTAAAGGTGAATTAAACTAAAAAAAATTTTAGGTGCACCTGAGAAAATTAAGGACCAACAAATATACTTGTATAAGTGAGGTTTATGCGTAATACAAGTGAAGTCCACATATAAAATAAATTTTAATCATTAAATGTATAAATGATATGGCACACCAAGTATATATAAAAATTACTTATTAAAATGACATCACAAGATGAACAAAATCTTTGAAAATTCATAAATTTTATTCGTTTAAATTTAAGAAAAAATTTGTACATCTTTTTTACATTCTTATGATAAATATATAGTTATTTAATTAGAATATAATAAATATATAATTTTTACATACAATTATATAATTTTTAATTAAATAATATATTCACCATATTTTTATTAAAAATTATACATTTATCATATTTTGATCAAGAAATTTGATAATAAAAATATAAAAAAGTATACCTAAATTTAATCTTTGAACTTAAATACCATAATTTTTTTATTTATCTTAAAATTTGAATCTAAATTTTGGTAATATGGTATCTCATATATATATGTTAATTAATATAATAATTACAAAATAGTAAAAAAAATTACTGTTCAAAAAATATTATATAGGTTTTAAATTGTATTAATAGTTGTTTAAGATGTTTTATACTTTGTTAGGATTATATATGAACAGATGTTATATAAATAAACTTAAATTAAAAAAAGTTATTTATTATGAACTTTTTGGGATAAATGAATATGGATTTGGAGATTTAAGGATTCAATTGAAAAAAAAATTATCTATTAAATATAGATTCAAATATAAGGAATATAATGTTATCTGTACCTTATATATGACCATCCTTAGGCATTAGTGAAAAATATATATATATCATGTTTAAAAAAATTTTAAGACATAAGTATCACCTCATAAGCAATGTAGTCAAAATACGATTTAGTGATTAAAATAAACAAGAATTCAAAAGCAAAGAATAATATGAAATTATTAATGAAACAAGAAGTGTTATGTTTACGCATTTATAAAGAGATAAATCTTAATTAAATTGGATATCTTCACTTTAAATTAAGATAATAAATAATTAATTATTAAAATAATTTATAATTATCTCAAAAGAATTTGAGATAATTAATAATTTGATAATTTAAATTTAAATTTAAAATAAGAATTTATATTTTATTACTTGGACATGTCTTAAGAGTTGTATACTTAAGGAATTTATAAATAAGATATTAGAGTAAAACCTTAACACACATTTGAAAAAAAAAAAAAATATATATATATATATATATATATACACTAGACACACAAATAAGTGTTCTATCTATTATAATTATTTCCTTATTTTAATTTAAAAAATTATTTTGTTTTATTTATTCTATATTAGTGTCAGAGCTTATGATTTTAATTGCCTATCTTTGATACATTATAATAATCTTAATATGCTTAAATATTGGTAACTTTATTTTCGTAATATTTAAATCGTGATTCTAATGGAATGCCAACATCACGGGTAGGTAGCCTTGTACGTTATTATGTTATACATATCATGCCTCAGTATAAATAAATATCAGTAAATAATTTGAAAAGGATGCATGAACAACATATATGCGATAGGGACGTTATTACTGAATTCAATGTGCTTGCATCATATACATCCATGACTCTGTTTTACTTGCTATTTTATAAAAGGTGTCTTATTTTTACCTTCTCTTTTTAGGACCAGGATCCTCTGCAGTAGAGGATCCCAAACTTTCTCTGCATTTTCCTCACAGATTTTTTTTTTCTTCTTTTTATAGTTTTTTTTTTTACATTTTTCTGAAAATTGTGCTCTCACAGTTTTTCACTGCAGGCCACTGCAGATGCATCCTAACTGCAGAGGATCCATCTCCCTCTTTTTATGTGTCGGTCCAGAGGAAAGTGTATAGAAAGCTATACTTTTTGGTCAGAACGTTGGTGTTTATTCGGCCTTCAGTGTTCGAATTTTTTATGTATGGTTTTTTGCCAAATTTAACTTCACAGATCAATTCCTTCTGAGCAATTTAGAATCACTTAAAATAAAGTCTTAGAATGCCTAAATTAGGTGGGTCAAGAACCAGGTATTAAGTTAAATCAAGTTGTTCCATATTAAAAATGACTTCCAACGATGTGTCATTTTGAGCCGAAACAGACCACATTTTGCCCAAGCTTCAATGACTTGTTATTTTGGGTGTAAGTGAGACGTGTGGCTTTTTGGGTTGGGTCGGTTTTTGAGTTGTTTTGTTTATGGACTTTTTTGTTTCTTTTGGGCTTTTTTGGGTTCAATTTTTTGCGCCTCTTTTTCTTGTTTCAGATTAACATATATATATATATATATATCGAATAGCCTTCCTAGATTGCCTAAAGGTGCGTGAGGACCATTTTGTGTGTTTTTTGTCTTAAAATTTTTCTAAAATTATAAACTACTTATTAATATATATTTTGGTTAATTAATATAATAATTACAAAATAGCAAAAAAGGATTATCGTTCAAAAAATAGTATATAAGTTTTAAATTATATTAATTATTGTTTGAGATGTTTCATACTTTGTTAGGATTTTAAATGAATAAATTTTATATAAATAAATTTCAACTTAAAAAAATTATTTATTATGAACTTTTTTGAATAAATAAATATGGATTTGGGAATTTAAAGATTCAATAAAAATTAAAAATTATCTATTAAATATAGATTCAAATATAAGAACTATAAGGTTATTTATACCTAATTTATAACCATTATTATGCATTAGTGAAAAAAAATCTCCTATTTAAGGTTTTGTTTGGTTTGTTATAACGCAATATATTATTTTTATGTAATTTGAGCAATATTTATTATAACCTTATAATCAATATTTCATTTATCAAATCATTATTTTAACTATTAAATTATCTTTTTAAAAATAAAGACGCAAAAGTTATTTTATATTTTATTTATTCCCACTTATTTACTTTTTATATTCTCTTATTTTTTACATCACCCTACCATAAAAAACTTTTAAAAGAGAAAAGTATTATCTTATAAGCAGCGTAGTGAAATTATTGTTTAGTGTTTAAAATGAACAAGAAAGCAAAAGATAAGAATAATATGAAATAACTAATGAAACAAAGTGTCATATTTATGCCTTCATGAAGGGATAAATCTTAATTCAATTGAATATCTTTATTTTAAATTAAGGTATTAAATAATTAATTATTAGAATAATTTGTAATTATCTCAAAAGGATTTAAAATAATTAACTATTTGATAATTTAAATTTAAAATAAGAAGTTATATTTTATTAGTTGGATATATCAAAGGAGTTATATCCTATTCATATTTTTATTTAAAAATTTATAAAAAGGAAATTAAAGTTGAATCCTAACACACACTTGAAAAAATATATTAGACATGTGTTCTTTTTGCTATAATTTGTCTCTTATTTTAATTTGGAAAATTATTTTATTTTATTTTATTTATTCTACATTGACATTAGAGCTTATGATTTCAATTTCTTATCTTTGGTAGGTTATAATAATATCCCAATATGCACAAATATTAGTCACTTTTGTCATAATATTTAAATTGTGATTTTAATGAAATGCATACGTTATTATGATTATATACACCATACCTTAGTATAAATAAATATCAGTAAATAATTTGAAAAGGATGCATAAAAAGCATATATTTGATAGCGTTAGGACGTTATTACTGAATTCAATATGCTTATTGTAATAACCTTAACTACTTATTATGTTAATTAATCACAATTAAACTCTTAATCATTGATACTTTAAGTCAAACATTATTAATAATTCATTAAAGGATGGAAATACAAAGAAAATCTAAACCTTTTTAATTATTCCAAGTCTCTAATGAAAGGAACAAGAAAGTTCATGTTTGAGGATAATTAATTTCTCATATCAGACTTCCATTTCATCTTTAGATGATTTAAAGAAGCGTAAGACTCATTTACATTAGTTTACAAGTCAATACATATCATTATCCTAAGGAAAACTAAGATTTTTAAGTTACATTGGGAGTTTGGAACCTTAGACCATGACTTGGAGTAACTTCGCCACAGCCAAGTTGGTTTCTAAAACCCTTAAAAGCTTCTTAACACACTTACTCCATGACTTGGATCCCTCACACTGTGACTCAGCACAATACTAGAGCTATTTCCCAAAATTTCATGATTCTTGCCATTGCTTAGACTCCTTGCACTATGGTGAGGTGCGTCCTTGGAACCATAGTTCAAGGTTCCTCGATTCTTGCTGCATTGAGACCTTCTCGTGCCATGGCTAGACTGCTTTCTAGAGCACTCTCGCCCAAATTTTCCTATGTTGCATTGTAGCTCAAAGGACCTACACCATGGTGTAGTTAGGTTTTGTTTCCTCTGACACTTGTTTGCCCATGATTGAAGAAGATTCAGGTCATGACTCAATCCTTTACTATCATCCTAAGTCAAGACATATGAAATGGCTCACTTACTACTTTCCAAGATCCATTCTAATACCAATTTGGGGTTAGAACACCATCAGTGACACCCCAAAATTAATTAAGGTGTTAATAATGTATTTGGACTAATTAAGAATAATTATTATTGAATAATTGGATAAGCTATATGAATGAAAATTTACACAGAAATAAGTTATTAATATGGGTTTAAGATTTCAATTGGATTAAAGCTTGATTTGGGCCCAAAATTAATTTGAATAAGCCATGGGTAAGGATTTATGAAGGCCTAATGATTTTAGGTGCAAGCCCAACTCCTCATCATAAGACTTGGGCCAAGGGAGATCACTTAGCAATAGCCCAATCTGATTTAGTAAAATAGAGGCCCAAGACCCAATTTACATGAGCCCTTATAGTTGGCCCAACACACATTATGCAGACCCAAGTTGAATTGACTCTTAGAACTTGGTCTAACTCAATCAAATTTTTGCAGCCCAACTCATAAAATAAGGCCCAACAAGTATACAAAATCTGAATCCACAAGGAATTGGGCTATTGGGTCAGCACATCCCACTTCTAGCTTTAAGTTTTCTGCAACCCATCTCATCTAGCACCAGCCCACTTGAAATAATGGGCCCATCGGACCAGCCCATCTTCACTAAAACCCTAAGAAGCCTTCTCTCCACCCATTTGGCTGCCAAGGAATTCATGTTTTGTAGGCTTAGAAAGCCATTTTCGCACTTGAGAAGAGGGGCTGGGGATTTTCTGCATTCCTTTACCATTTCTCACTTCTAGAGGAAGATTTAGCCAAGGTAATCTATACAAAACATGTCCTTCTCATTCTCCTCTTCATTTTGGTCTGATTAGTTTTTGTTTTTAAGCATTTTCATCTTTTTCTCAAATCTAAAATTTAGTGTTTGGGTATTTCCTTGTAAGATTTTTAGAGTTAGAAGCTAGAGGGATGATTGGGTAAGTATTTTCCTTCCATTTTGTGTATTATTTTGCTGAAAAATATCCCTAAGGGTTGATTTTCATAATGGGTTCTGTTATTATGCGAAATTACAAGGAAAAAATGGTGGAAAACTGAATTTTCTAAGCTTGATGACTTAAATCCGAATTTAGGAATTTTCTATAGTGTGTTCTTGATAGTTAAGCCTCAACTTAATCCATTTGACCCCTTAGGTATATGGGTAAGTGTTCCCTATTCTCTTGTGTGGTATATATACATAATTTCCATCATTTGGACTGACTTTTGGCACATGGCTCTTACATGTGCGAAAATGGAGACATTAGGAGTGACTCATTGTGAGTTCTTATTGTTGTGACCTTGAATTAGGGTCGTAAATCCTTAAGAAGCTTGGGTAAGAAGTTCTTAATGTACTCTTGTTAAGATTAACCTTTGGATAGGGAAATTCCTTACTAATGGTGGTTGAATAATGATAATTATGCTTGTTATAGGCTTGATGTGCATTTGGATTGTTATGGTAGCTAGAGGAAGAGTAATTGGCTTCATCGAGGTAACTGGGGTTATTTTCCAATTCCATGTATATGTTCATGTTAATATGATATTGTTACACATGTATGATTTTAAAATATCAAATGATTGGTTGACTACTTGAATTGTTATTGTGATTGGACCTTGTGAGTCCATGGTGGAGCTATGGTACGGCTGCCACCCGTGCATGTGCTTCGATCGAGCACCGGGTTGTGATCAGACCCCAGATGCATTGAGCCCTGGTTGTGCTCATTATGGAGTAGGTGACGTGGATGGATCTCTCCTGGTGTTATTGGCCATTAACATGTTGTGTATGATTGTTGGTATAGGACAGTAGTCATTTGTAGTTCAACTAGTTCATTTGCAAATTGAATTGATGATTCTGGTATTCATGACATGAAATTGCATTGGATTGATTAACTTGTACATGTATATGGAAGTTGCCTTTTGTTACTGAGATTATATATCTCACTCTGTAGTGGGCTAACATTTTCAGGGATCAGACCTCTTAATGGCAAGGAGAAAAATTAATGGAAGCACATTAAATGGTTGGATAGAACATAAGTTTGGAGGCCTTGTTGAATTGTATCATAACTAGATTACTAGTTTTGTATCATTGCTGTATTGCATCATGAATTGCCAAGTATAAGGATTGTATATGTAATTTAATTATCATAGGATTAAACGTTATGGTTTTAATTGGTTAACAATGGATAAGTGACTTGATCTTGTATAAACATTAAGCATGGGCCTCATACACCTTGTGACTAAAATACATTTGCTGTCATTGATCTATAAACTCATTGATTTATGGTGTCTAGAGGGTTAAGGATCTACATTTGAGTTTTAAATGTGTAATGATATACGTGTTAAGTAAATTAAGTAAAAGAAAGACATTAAATCTTCACAAATTAAGTTAAAGTGGCCTAGAGGGCTGCTAGAGGGAGAATTGGAGAGCATGAGATGAAATCTTAGGAGTTATAAGAACAGAAGGGAATTGGCCACGGCCAAATGTGGCGAACCTGCCAGGGAAGAAAATAGAGAGCAATTGGCCGCAGCTAAGTTTGAAAGGCAGATTTAGGGGTGTTCCAGAGGGTATTTGGCCACGCCGAAATGTGAAAAATTTGTAAAGGCGTAAGGAGTTGAGCCGAGAGTAATTGGCCGCGGCGTAAGGGAATTTAGCCACAGCGAAAGTGCTTTATCTCTCATATTCACCTAGAAACCTTAGTTTCTCTTAAGGTAATACTAAGGAATGATCTAGAAACACTTGTAGGGGGATTTTATGAGTTAAAATTGAAGGATGGGAGAATCAAAGGCTCCTCATTGATAATTAAATTCACTTGTACTTTTGAATAACTGTGGTTGTCTAGCTAATGACCTTAACAACATTAAGGTTTCAAATTTCCTCACTTTTTTTTGATGTAATTAATCTTAATGACTTCAAACCTTGATTTATGATTATTAATCATGTACTTAGCCTTAATTACTATAATTAGAAGTTAGGGTCATTACATTTGGTATCAGAACAATGGTTCAGGGGAACCACTCTAATTTAAATTTTATGATTAGAAGCTTGGCAATCATGATGCATTTTTGGCATGGTATTAGCTTATAAGAATAGATAATTATATGAACATATAGTTGTCGTGCTTTATATTCTAGAAGGAAATATAGGGCAATAATGATATGAAGCTTGTAATGCTTGATTAAAATGGTTGTTTCTTGAATTCTATTTAGAACATCACCCATCACAGTAAGTGTGCCCCAGAGAATAATAGAGTATAATGATATTCTAGCTTATAACACTTTAGTAGTATTAATTTTGGGACGTGAGATTATTAATGCCAATGAAAAGGCTAGAATTTTGCCCTTCTTTTCTTCGGAGATTAGGTTACTGGTCTCAGTCTAGATAAACAACTAGTTGAGGCTTGTTGCCAACTGGCTATGTGATAGATGCACCAATCACTCGCTGTGAGGCACCAGTTGACTAAATGAATGAGACCAGGTAACTGATGAGGATGATGAACAAAGTTACTAATAGTATTTGTGACCAGTTGATCACCATTTACTAAGCGAGCCAACTGGGTACGGCTGACCAGTTGACTAGCCTATCGAAGTAGTCAATTGATCACAACAAGAGTAGCAATTCTTTACCTAAGTGAAATTCTAAGCTTTTCAAGGGCCATCTAGAGTGATGTTGAGAACTTAAAAGGCAATGGTACAAAGTAAAACACTTGACTAACTATAAGAACCTTACAGAAGGGTAAGATGTAAACCTTACTTACAATCAGGAAATTGATAATGGAACTAGTGTGTAATAAATAAGTGTGATTGACTAAATATACTAGTTGATGTACAATCCATAACAAGTTAGAACTATCTAATTTTTGAAAGGTCCCTAAGGTTGAGGCTTTATAGGTATAGAGGTCCTAACCCATTTGCTTAATCCCAGTTACTAAAGAATGCAATTACTCGATCCTAGCTACCACAATTTGGGCCTAATGAATAAGGGTAATAAGAGCTAAAGAACATTTCAAATTATTTTATTCAAACTATTGGAGTGAGTAAGCCATCTTTAGTTAATGATGACAAGAAAAGAGGACAAGAAACCTTTAAGATTATCAAATCCATTTCTAAATGTGTATAGTGACTTTAAAGCAAGAGATTAAGGGAGATGATGTTCTGGAAGGAATCTTGAGAGCTTTGAGACTCCTCCTTTAGTGTACTATCGCAAAAGAGAGAGATTATGACAAGAGGAAAGACAACGCTTTAGTGTGATAAGGGTGAGGTGCACCGGCATGGGGTGCTTGTGCATGTTGTCTCTTATGTAGTTTAGTTTACTTATGCTATGTGTTGACGTGCAGTTGGGTGGTGGTTAAAGGCACTTTACGTGCATGATACACTCAGGGAGTGTAAGGTAAGATTCTATAGCACTTTGGTGCTAGAGGCACATGGGACGTGCTCATTCATCGGCACTTCGGTGCTAAGGGCATGCGAGGTGTGTCACTTATCATATGATTTGATGAATTTCAACCACCAAATTGGTGTCAAACTAGATTAAGTAGACTTTCTACCTAGAAGGTAAAAAAGAGATCTTGATGGTATTGTGTGAGTACAAGTGGTTGAGATATAGTCATCACGGGGTGATGAGCATGCGTATGGCCATAGAAAAGCATTGCCTGCTAATATTGAAGGCAAAGTCTGATTTTGCCATCAATAATCTTATTATTATGTATCACGTGTGGTGCAATTAAGGGAGTAGAGATAACATTGGGAATTTGAAATGGACTAATAATTGATGTACTAGTAAAACTCCTTAATTTTGAAAGAGGACTCCTTGATCTAGAATAATAACCTAGGAGGAAGGAATGAGAGGTGGCAGTAACACAATTAACTTATGTTATTACAATAAAACCTTAGTATAATGATTGACGAGGAAGGGTGAAATACTAGTGGTAAATGGTACTTGAGTTCTCTCACTGGAAACCCCTACTTGATCTGTTGATAATTAGGGAATGTTTAATAACGAAAAGACTCATTAAGTCTACTTATTATGATAATTTAACTCCCAATGGTCAGGCATAATTGAGGCCTAAAAAAAAATTTTAAGGGAGTGAAAGAGTTAGTTATGGTTGGCGTAAGCCATTGTGTAGGGACAAAAACTATCATACCATCTCATATTACATGCTGTAATGTATGTCAAAAGACCTTGTACTTGCTGTTAGAGAACCTTATTGACAAGGTCTCGGATTTTACATTAATGGATACAAGATCTTGTTGATAGGATCTTAAATCTTGTTGACAAGATATTATTTCATTACTCATTGGGGAATTATTATGAATTTCCAAACTAGAGAAAAAAAAGTATGCTAATTGAAGAATAACTATACTTGTATGAAAGTAACTTAGCTAGGGGTAGAAGATACGAAAGTGCAGTCCTTTGGGACTATAATGGCATAAAATCCAAGGAGATGTTCAGTTGACTTCAAACAAGTGTAAATGCCATTAAGTTGACTACTAAAGCTTGTAGTAACTGAGAATTAAAATGAGAAATTGGGATCTATTGATCATGGTGATCTTTAGAGTCGCATGTATGTAATTATGGTAATGCCTTTGCAAGTGCCAAAAAAAAAAAAGAGAAAAGAAGAAGAGAGAGAGAAGAGAAAGAGAGAAAAGAGGTCTACTAAGGGCTTTCCTATGCTGGTTACACCTATAGATGACAATTAGATTATCTATGATGAACCATCATTATGAATGAAAATTTCTAATGTTACAGGCAAGTTATTGAAACTGTGTCATTTAATAGAGAATACACTTAAGTTGTGGCTCATAAGATTTAAGGAAACTCATTTCTTAAGTCTTAGAAGACTACCTTGATGCTCTAGACAAGGTACACTCACCTTTGAAATAAGGTCTTATTAGAAAATATAATCTAGACCTAGAATATCTTGTTTACTTTCACTTAGAAGATCATGTTTGATTTTGATTATGGGAAGGTGAACCTAAAGTGGTTGGGTGCCTTTAAGAGATAAGTTGCAAGATCGGACTTTATATTAGTTTTAACCCTTTGGAATCTCAACAAATAAGGAAGAGGAATCTTGGGCGCTAATTGAAAATGAAACAGGAATTCTATACGTCCAATGGAAATAATGAACCTTCTACTAATGGACAATAAATGAGGATAATGTGTGCAATAATTTATGAGATAGTTGAATGTAAGACTTGAAAACTTAGACTAGATGAACCTGTAAGAGGTAAAACCCATTTCGATTAAGAAGGTTGGGCTAAGGAAATATGGGGGTAATCTAACTGAAGGATGAATGAAACTTCATTATGAAATAAGGTTACTCACCTATGTTACTATTAATGGAATAAATACTAAAAGGGCTAACCAAATGGAATTCTTTGTAATTCTTGGTGTCAAATATTAAGGAGAGTTAAGCTAAATTATCTAAGAGTTATCTCTTAAATGAATTAAGAGTTAAGAAGAAAAGGAGAGGAAGTAACATAAACATACAATGATCGGTTATTGGAACAACAACAACAAAAAAGGGAACCTAAATATAAAACCAAACAAAACAAAAGCTATGAAGGAAGAGAAAATTGGGATTTATTTGAGCTCAGCGTCTAGAGCTTGCTATAAGATGATCAAGTGTAGCTTGGACTGGATCTCCCTAGCTGCGGACACAGAAGGAATACGACATGCTTAGATTGGAATGTTATTTGATGTAGGTTGACTAGAGGGAATAGAAATGTGGTTGCCAAGTGAAGTAGTAACATGATAAGAACACCCTCTCTAGGAAAG
Source organism: Erythrophleum ivorense (assembly GCA_026724425.1). NCBI lineage: Eukaryota > Viridiplantae > Streptophyta > Magnoliopsida > Fabales > Fabaceae > Erythrophleum > Erythrophleum ivorense. The sequence goes on from JAIUCV010000008.1 coordinate 30,525,631, forward strand.
TAGTAAGAAGGGACTAGTCTCTAGTAAGATTATCTGAGTTATCAAGGAAGAAGTTATGAGGAAGAATTATCCAACATCAGTTGAGTAAGGTATGACTAATTTTGAGGACAAAATTTCTAAAAGGAGGGAAGAATGTAACACCCCAAAATTAATTAAGGTGTTAATAATGTATTTGGACTAATTAAGAATAATTATTATTGAATAATTGGGTAAGCTATATGAATGAAAATTTACAAAGAAATAAGTTATTAATATGGGCTTAAGATTTCAATTGGATTAAAGCTTAATTTGGGCCCAAAATTAATTTGAATAAGCCATGGGTAAGGATTTAGGGAGGCCCAATAATTTTAGGTGCAAGTCCAACTCCTCATCATGAGACTTGGGCCAAGGGAGATCACTTAGCAATAGCCCAATCTGATTTAGTAAAATAGAGGCCCAAGACCCAATTTATATGAGCCCTTATAGTTGGCCCAACACACATTATGCAGACCCAAGTTGGATTGACTCTTGGAACTTGGCCTAACCCAATCAAATTTTTGCAGCCCAACTCATGAAATAAGGCCCAACAAGTTTACAAAATCTGAACCCACAAGGAATTGGGCCATTGGTCAGCACATCCCACTTCTAGCTTTAAGTTTTCTGCAACTCATCTCATCTAGCACCAGCCTACTTGAAATAATGGGCCCATTGGACCAACCCATTTTCACTAAAACCCTAAGAAGCCTTCTCTCCACCCATTTGGCTGCCAAGGAATTCATGTTCTGCAGACTTAGAAAGCCATTTTCGCACTTGAGAAGAGAGGCTAGGGTTTTTCTGCATTCCTCCACCATTTCTCACTTTTAGAGGAAGATTTAGCCAAGGTAATCTATACAAAACATGTCCCTTTCATTCTCCTCTTCATTTTGGTTCGATTAGTTTCTGGTTTTGAGTATTTTCATCTTTTTCTCAAATATGAAATTTAATATTTGGGTGTTTTCTTATAAGATTTTTGGAGTTAGAAGCTAGAGGGATGATTGGGTAAGCATTTCCCTTCCATTTTGTGTATTATTTTGCTGGAAAATGTCCCTAAGGGTTGATTTTCATAATGGGTTCTATTATTGTGCGAAATTATAAGGAGAAAATGGTGGAAAACTGAATTTTCTAAGCTTGATGACTCAAATCCGAATTTAGGAATTTCCCATGGTGTGTTCTTGATAGTTGAGACTCAACTCAATCCATTTGACCCTTTAGGTATATGGGTAAGTGTTCCCTCTTCTATTGTGTGGTATATATACATAATTTCCATCATTTGGACTGACTTTTGGCACATGGCTCTTACATGTGCGAAAATAGAGACATTAGGAGTGACTCATTGTGAGTTTTTGTTGTTGTGACCTTGAATTGGTGCCGTAAATCCTTAGGAAGCTTGGGTAAGAAGTTCTTAATGTACTCTTGTTAAGATTAACCTTTGGATAGGGAAATTCCTTACTAATGGTGGTTGAATAATGATAATTATGCTTGTTATAGGCTTGATGTGCATTTGGATTGTTATGGTAGCTAAAGGAAGAGTAATTGGCTTCATCGAGGTAACTAGGGTTATTTTCCAATTCCATGTATATGTTTATGTTAATATGATATTGTTACACATGTATGATTTTAAAATGTCAAATGATTGGTTGACTACTTGAATTGTTATTGTGATTGGACCTTGTGAGTCCATGGTGGAGCTGTGGTACAGCTGCCACCCGTGCATGTGCTTCGATCGAGCACCGGGTTGTGATCAGACCCCAGATGCATTGAACCTTGGTTGTGCTCATTATGGAGTAGGTGTCGTGGATGGACTTCTCCTGGTGTTATTGGCCATTAACATGTTATGTATGATTGTTGGTCTGGGACAGTAGTCATTTGTTGTTCAACTAGTTCATTTACAAATTGAATTGATGACATGAAATTGCATTAGATTGATTAACTTGTACATGTATATGGAAGTTTCCTTTTGTTACTGAGATTGTATATCTCACCCTGTTGTGGGCTAACATTTTCAGGGACTGGACCTCTTAGTGGCAAGGAGAAAAATTAATGGAAGCACATTAAATGGTTAGGTAGCACATAGGTTTGGAGGCCTTGTTGAATTGTATCATAACTAGATTGCTAGTTTTGTATCATTGCTGCATTACATCATGAATTGCCAAATATAGGGATTGTATATGTAATTTAATTATCATAAGATTAAATGTTATAGTTATAATTGGTTGACAATGGATAAGTGACTTGATCTTGTATGAACATTAAGCATGGGCCCCATACACCTTGTGACTAAAATACATTTGCTGTCATTGATCTATAAACTCATTGATTTATGGTATCTAGAGGGTTAAGGATCTACATTTTGAGTTTTAAATGTGTAATGATAGATGTGTTAAGTAAATTAAGTAAAAGAAAGACATTAAATCTTCACAAATTATGTTAAAGTGGCTTAGAGGGTTGCTAGAGGGAGAATTGGAGAGCATGAGATGAAATCTTGAGAGTTATAGAAACAGAAGGGAATTGGCCACGACCAAATGTGGCGAACCTGTCAGGGAAGAAAACAGAGAGCAATTGGCCATGGTGAATAGTGACATTGGCCGCGGCTAAGTTTGAGAGGCAGATTTGGGGGTGTTACAGAGGGTATTTGGCCGTGGCAAAATGTGAAAAATTTGTGAAGGCGTAAGGAGTTGAGCTGAGAGTAATTTACCACGGCGTAAGGGAATTTAGTCGCGACGAAAATGCTCTATCTCTTATATTCACCTAGAAACCTAAGTTTCTCTTAAGGTAATGCTAAGGAATGATCTAGAAACACTTGTAGGAGGATTTTATGAGTTAAAATTGAAGGATGGGAGAATCAAAGGCTCCTCATTGATAATTAAATTCACTTGCAAATCAAAGGCTCCTCATTGATAATTAAATTCACTTGCACATTCAAATAATTGTGGTTGTCTAGCTTATGACCTTAACAACATTAAGGTTTCAAATTTCCTCACTTTTTTTCGATGTAATTAATTTTAATGACTTCAAACCTTGATTTATGATTATTAATCATGTACTTAGCCTTAATTACTATAATTAGAAGTTAGGGTCGTCACACCATCCTTTAAGGCTTATATCCCACCTTACATTCAATTAATTGATTTTTTATAACCATGAACTCTGAAAAACTATTCACAATCAAGCTACTCTTATCTTATACTAATTCATCCCTCACTATGACAGCAAACAAGGTCTATTGACCTAAACTAAAACCCAAAACGCTCCATACATTACTTGGGACTACCAAAACACTTGAACAAGTTATATTGGACTAATTAAGCTAGTTCCTCTCCTGAAGGCACCACCAAAGCCTTAGATGCAAATTATGGGCACGACACATCTCCACACACAAAAGACATAAGATAGCAAAAGTTTCACATCACCAAATTCAAACTAAGCATTCAATTGATTATATAACCATGTTCTTGGAAATACATAACATGTTCCATACAGCCATAAATGTTCATAATTGTTTAACATTAAGTAGTTACATCAAATTCTATATAAGTCAAACCTAAACTACTAATGATCAATCCATTGGTTACAAAAGTGTTAAAATACCTACACTTGGCAAAAATGAATGCATCATAATGCTATACAAATCTAATTACAAAAAAGAATAGCATTAAATCTAGATCTAAATACATCTAAGTTAGAAACCTCATACAAGATCTTATGCTAGGGATGTTTATCTACTTGCTTCTTTTTTTTTTTAACTAAAGATCCTTTACCTAAAATGGTTAGCCCATAAAAGTGGTGAGATATGAATCTCAGTACCAAAAAGGAAATTTCATATATATGTACACATTAACTAACATAAATGCATCATAAACAAGTGTACAATAGATATATCAGCTCAATTAGCAAATGAACTAGTTAGACTACTAGTGACTTCTATCTCATATTAATAATCACATGTAAAATGTTAATAGTCAATAATAGAGGGAAAGGCACATCCATGACACCAACTCCCTATCAAGCACACTCATAGCTCAGTGCAATCTAGAGTTTGATCATAACTTGGTTTTTGATTGAAGCATAATGCATAGGTGGTAGCACAATCACAGCTCCATTAAAGACACGATAACGATTCAAACACAATTAAATAGCCAACTAATCATTAACATAGAAAATCATATAAGTGTAGCAATTATAAGGTTAAAATGGACATACGCATAAAATTAAAAATGAATTCCTTGGTTACCTCACTTGTTATGCCAACTTCGCAAAAGTCAAGATTGATTTCCATTATTGTAAGAGTCTTAGATTAAATCAAAATATATTCTTAGTTAGTAATTACAACATAAATTAAATATCCATGGAATTTAATCATGACAAGCTACTTAGAAATCACTTATCCAACCACCAAAAAAGTCTCAAATTCGGAGTTGACCCTCCTTGCCCGGAAATCACAATGTCCTTCTCCAAAACCTTGATATTTTCATGCATTAATAAAACCCAACATATAAATCAGTCCTTGAGGCAAATCTCTAGCATAAAACACATCAAAATGAAAAAGAAATACTTATTTAATAGCCTTTCTAGCCTCAACTTCTAAAAATCATGCAAGAAACCACATAAACATCAAATTTTAGATTTGGTGATAAGGTGAAAATCTACTAAACTAGAAATAATTAGATGAAATTGTAGGACAAGATGAGAGGAACATATTTTGTATAACTCACATTGGCTAAACCTTCTTTTAAAAGTGCAAAATAAAGCCAAAATGTGATGGAACCCTAGCCTCCCTCTCTATACATGATTTTCTTCTTTGCTTCTGTAGAACAATTGGTTTTTGGCTACAATGTGTAATATCCGATTCTCCAAAAATGTAAGCAAACACAAGAAACGTAATGTTTGGTTTCTCTATAAACATACGAAACTCATTAAATACAAAAAGGAAGTCCCCCAAAGAGAAGGATTTAATATTCAATAAAATTAGAATAATATTCTAAACTTCAAATAATGATGATCCAAGGCCAGAGGTGCCCTAAAATAAAAGTCAGAATAACCAGATGGAATTTCACGAAAATGCAACAATACGTAATGGAATTTTCATAATTTTGGGCACTTTTTAGAAAACTCAAAGGAGAGATTTTTAAACGGGAAAAATAAGTTTTCTAGGGTTCTCAAAGGCCCTAAAAATTATAGGAACCCCTAAAACAGTTAAAACCCTTCTGATTTATGATTTAGAATGTCGATGGACTTGAACTTTAGCTCTTTCATTCGAGAAGGTTTTAGATCCAATTTGAGTGATTTCAAAGTTATTTTATTAGTTAGAGAATCTAAATTTCATGATGGAAAAGAAGGTTTTAAAAAAGGAGTTAAAATGAGCCTAAAACGAAAAAAAAACAAAAAATGAAGGGCAAAATTAAAAATTTGAAATGTCTTAAATGGGTCCCTAACCTATATAGAGCACGTCCCACTTCTTCCTATCACCTTGGCTGACTTTCCTTTGCACCAAAATAGAACCCTAAGCTCCTTGAAGTGGCGCACCAAGAGGGAGGAAGAAGGGAAGAGAAAACTAAGCAAAAAGTTAAGAAAATCCATGGTTTTTCATGCTTCTTCCTTCACCAATCTTCCTCTCCTCCTTCTCCTCTTTCTTTTTATAGATTTAGTGATATATTTGGGTCTATTTTGAGGTTAGAAAAAAAGGAAAATTTCAAATTTCAAGAGGATAATCCAAGCAAAAGGAAGAGCATCCAAGAAAGGCTAGGAAAATAAGGTAGTTTGGTTATTTTCATGCTTCTTCTTTCATGTTCTTCTTCTTGTACATTTCGCCCTATGTATGGACAACCAAGAGGAGTTGAAATTTTAACCAAACCAGGGATGAATCTTAGGAAAATGAGTGAGGATAATAAGAATATGCAAAGGAAACAAAGAAAGAACCATGAAATTGCAAGATAGAAAAGTTAGGGTTTTAGTTGCACCTTAGTTTGTAAGATGAGTTCTAGCCATAAATTAAGGTGTTTAAGAGTTTATATGAGTTTCTAAGACATCAAAAGAGCCTCCCACATGCTTTTCCCATCAAAGAAATCAAAATAACTCTATTGGTACTATATGATGTCATAGCCTCAGCCTAGCATGGAAGGATCACCACGGGAGTGTTTTAATTTCTTCAAAACTTAGTTTTGTATCATATATGGTGGTAGAGGATAAGAGGAAGTTTTAGAAAAAAATTTAGGAAGCCTAAGAAATGAGATAGTATCATAGGTTCCATATTGTGACTTAAAGAAGCAACATGTAGTTAGGCTCCTTAAATTAATTGTGTGATGGCTCCAAAAGGCTTAAATGGAGTTAAGAATCATAAATGGATGGAAAAAATGGAGCCAAGATCATGGATTATGGGTGTTGCCTCATTAGGTGCATTATGGAACCATAAATAAGCCATAGGAATAATCTAGTCTTTAAAATGAATGTGTGGCGTTAAAAATTGTTCCAAGAGTGTAGTTAGTTTCCATATGATGTGTTTAGGCCAAAGGAATCAAGTTTCACATCCTTGTGAGTGTGTGGCCGAAGGAGAGGAAGCATTTTCAAAGAGAAAAGTGTGCATTTGTAATCAAGGTAGCTCTCTCTTCTTTCTCTCATGCATGAGTGGGTGTTAATATTGTCTTTGAATATATGTGTATATGTTTTAAGCCATGAAAGATATTTTAGCATGTGTCTATATACCATGATACCATGATGATTTGTTATGCATTGATTGATATTTTATGAACGTGTTTTAGTTTGCTTGAGTGTGGTGAGGCCAAAAGTCCCTTAATTAGGGTGAAGATGAGCCAAAAGTCCCCAAGAATAATTGAAACAAAGCCAAAAGTCTCTAAAAAGTGAGGCTTAGTCAAAAGTTTCTTAAGAAAATGGGTGAGGCTAAACCATTTGCTTGGCCAACCTATGTATGCTTTATATGACTTCTTGGGTGCAAGAAATGTTCCATGTATGATGATGCACTCCATGATATCCATGCATGCATTTTTAGACTTAACTTTATATCCTTTATGTATAGTTGAAAGGGAGAAGAGCTATTGGGATTCTTAAAATCTCATTCTTTCCTCCCCATTTATCTAATGTGTTTAGGTGGACCAAGTGAACCAAGAAATAGGAGCCACCAAGCTTGAAAAAGAGAGATTGACAAGGAAGTGTGTGAATTTTGTTTATTTTGTAACCATCCTGATGGCATATGATGTAATCCCATAATGAACATGTTGTATAATCATTTGAACATTTGTAATTACATGAATTCTTGATGTATATAAGAGATTTAATGTTATGGAAACGATATAACAATTTTTGGACATTGAGTGCCAAGATGAAACTTATATGTTCTTGTGTATACCTTGGGATGAGAGTGTGAGTTTGTGAAATTTGGGTTTGTGCACCTTTAAGACATGTTTAATAGACCATTTTGGTGCTTTCTCATGTGCTCAAGTGGCCATGAATGTCTTAGAAGCTAATGTGGACCATTTGAGACTCTTAGAAGGCACAAAATTGACTATTTTGGAACCCAATGTCAAGATCTAACCAAATGCATGAATTTTCTCATGAAATTTAGCATGCATATAGATCTCATCTAAAAATTTTTGGGAAATACTAGATTATTTGGAACTTTGTGGAATTAATTATGAATTTTCAAAGTTGCTAAATTTTAGTTGTTCTAATATAGTTAGTGTTTATATGGTTAATTTTTTTTCCCATGTCATTTGAGGGTCAAATGGTGTCCAATGTTTATAAAATTTTATAACATAAACTAGACATGATAAAATTTCTATAGCCGCTAAGATCACCCCAATTGGATGTCTGATTAGAGAGATATGAGTTTTTGAAGTTTTGTGATAGTACCAGTAGCGCTAGCTGAGTTTAGGTACTATTCCACCAATTTTCAGTAGGTAGATGTTCTTGTTTTGCTTTAGACTTATTTTTAACATAAATTAGATATCTGCAACTTTCCAAAATGGTATAGTGTACTTAATTTCAAGTTTTCTAAAATTAGTTATGATTTTCTAAAATTTATGATAGAAACTTGGCACACCAATCCAAGGCTAAAAGTGTGTGATTTTTATGTATATGGTTCATGAACTTGAGTTTTTGGCTATATCTTGAGATGGTTTTGAGTTGCATGTCCGTATTTAAATAGGATAATGAGATGGATGAGTTTATATGATCCACGAGGCATGAAATGAAATTTTTATTCATGACGTAACGCAAAATAATATATTATTTTAATGGTATTTTTCTTGAGAAATTGTGCTTGGCCAAGATAATGAGCTTGGAATGAAGTGAGATAGGCTAAGTAAATATGGAGTTACACTTTATTAGTATCAAAGCAAAGTTCCAGGCCTCTTAAGGTTGTATATGGCTTAAGGATGTGGCAATGAGGCTATGGAAAGCCTTGTACAGCTATATAAAGCCTTGTATGAGGCATGTTGGGTGTGTGAAAGTGGCTTATGGTTATGTTATGAGAGGTGTGTTGTGGAGTGGTCTTGAGTAGGTAGTAAGCTGTAGGTGAGATTGGCCTCTAGTGTTCCTAGAATAAAGTTAAGTAATCCAATGGCTGGAGCTTTATAAGTTATAGTAGCTCGTAGGGATTAGTGGCAAGCTTTGTGTATTAGTAGCAAAAGGTGATTTTGTAGTTGCTAGAGGGGCCTGCTTAAAGAGGTTATGAGAGGCCTAATCTCCTTGATTTCTACACTCAGACCATTTTGGGATGTCCTGCTCGATGCAAAGGCAAGCAATGAGGCAGCGCTGTGTGAGATGAACTGCTACTTTATAGAATAAGTGTAGAGAGAGCTACTCCCCCTAACCATGACATCCAAATGTTATGATGATATGAAAAGCCTAGCAAGCTATTCCCTTAAGCCAAAAGTTTAAGTTAAAAGCTACATTCTATAGAACTTTGACATCCTAGAGGTGGCAATTAGTTATGCATAAGTGAAGCAAGAGGCAGAACCCTCTAGCTTTGATGACAGGCTGCATCTAGAAATAGTGGAGCTCAGATTACATAGCTAAAGAAGGAGCTTCCAGTGATAGTGGAGTGTATTGTGTATAAAAGGCCTTGTTGGTCATATTCAGGCCAACCTGAGAAATGAATTGCTTTGGGGTCAATCGAAGTCCAGAGAGCGAGGACCCCTAATATAAATAAAGAAAAGAGCAATAAATGGTCCATTAGTGAACACGAATGACTAGTAAGTAATAGATGAGCAGTGAGTGTAACAACCAGAAAAAAAAAAGAAAGAAGAAGAAAAGAAAAGAAAAAGAAAAAAAAACGCTAAAAATTTTTGAAGGGCTGAAAATTTTCTAAGTCTGCTAGCTACAGCCTAGCTATAGCGAATGTACCTGTTCGCTATAGCGAGAAATGGTCTATCTATAGTGAGAGTGCCTTTTAGCTATAGCGAAAATGCTTCTAGCTATAGCGAGTGCGGACACCCCATATAAAAACCAGGGCGTTGCTCATTGTAGCATACGCCGTAGTGAAGACAGGGGTCTAGGACTGATATGAGCTCGCCGTAGCGAGAGTTATGCCTTGCTATAGCGAGGGTTAGTCCGGAAAAGCATGAAAAAAGAGAATTTGACTTTTTAAAGCCCCCAAACCCCTCCTTTCTTCTTTTAATAGACTCAAGCTCCCTCTAAGGCAGAAAAAAAGGCAGAGGAGAGAGAGAGAAACCTAGAGGAGGAAGGAAGAACAAGAAAAAGGTAAGATTTTCATGGCTTTTCTCTTAGAATATTGTTCTTCTCTCCTTGCCCTCTCTTCCTATGGTTTTGGTGATTGAGGTAGCTATGTTTTGGGCCTGGTTCAGAAGAGGGAAAGTGGAAAACCACTCTTGAAAGAGGTTAGAATTCATGTAGCTTCACTTCTTTGATTTCCTTTCTTGAGAGCTTGAGAGAGGAATGATAGTTGGTGAATTTCTAGTGAGAGAAAGAACCCCTAACTCTATATGTTTAGCAGGGTTTTCTAGAAAGAAATTCCTAGCTTTATGAATAAAGTGTTAAGAGAGTAATTCCATACTCTTGTGTGTCTAGGCTCAAGAGAAGCACTCCCATCTAGTGGTGATTGTGGAATCAACAAAGGAGGAGACAAATTGAAAGGGAAAGCTTGTGATTAGCCAATAAGGTAGCTCTCTCCAACTTCTCTCATGCATATATGTGTGCTTACATTATTTTGCATGTGTGTATGTATGTTTTTAAACCATGAAAAGTATACTAGCATGATGATGCCTCATGTGTTTCAATGATGTTTTATGTGATTGCTTTGCTTTGCTTAAGTATGGAAAAGCCAACAACCTTTGAGCCATGGTGAGGATGAGCCAAGAACTCTAAGGTTGGTTGAGACAAAGTAAAGAGTCTCCCAAAAGTGAGGTTGACTCCTAAGAGTAAGGTTGAGTCTAAGGACCTCTTAAAGAATGGGTGAGGCAAGTCCAAAATCCACAAGTGAATGGGTGAGGCTAATCCACTTGCTTGGCAAGCTCTTGTATGTTATGTATGGCCTACTCAAATGTTGAAACTGCTTTTCTTATGATTTCATATGCTAATATGCCCATGCATACATTTGTAAGACTTATTTGCATGCTTTATGTATGATTGAATGAGAGATAAGCTATTGAGATTCTTTGAATCTCACTCCCCCTCTCCACCATCCTAACATGCTAGGTGGACCAAGTGAGACAAGAGATGGGAGCCCCCAAGCTTGAAGCTAGGGGATTCGGTGAAAAAATTGTAAAAGAGCCATTTTGTCACTATTTTGTAGTTAAGTCAAGGGATGTAATCTAATGATGTACATGATGTAGCATGTATGAATACTTGTAAATGACTGTATTTATTATATATGTATAAGAATGAAAACTATCTTGAATGATGTAGCAAGTTTTGGAATGAATAGCAAGATCTTGGCATTATGTACATAGTGTATATGTTGGTGTAGGAGAGTGAGTTTTGCAAATCTGGGTTGTTAGACATTTGAGCCATGTTTAATAGCCTATGTCGATGCTTTCCCATGTGCTCATAGAGCTTTAGAGGTAGGAGAAGCAAAGTTGGACCCCAATAGTCCCCTTTTAACACAAGAAATTGGTCCCTTTGCCTATGATGTCCAAGTCTGACCAAATGACCTCTTCTTGCCTTGAAATTTGGCATGTGTCTAGATCTTGTTTAGAGCTTTTTGGAAATCTAAAGATCAGGTCATTTGGAGGTCTGTGGAATTTTCTATGATTTTTCAAAGTTGGTATCAGAATTTCGGATCTCCATAAACACTGTTCATTTGGTTAGATGTGAAATTGTGTCATCCAAGGGGCAAACATGGTCCAATGGCTAGGAAATTTTATAGGAAGAAACTAGATAGTCATAGTGACTTTTAGCAACTAGAAACACCTCATTTGGAGGTCTAGAAAGGAAGATATGCAATTTTAAAATTCTTGCCCAGTATTAGTCATCTTGCCTGACCCGAGGTACTGTTCCATCAATTTCTGAGAGTTTGGCTCAATGAACTAATATAGAGAAATTTTTCCTCTCTATTTAACATCCACATATTTCCATATTAATATTATTTTCATGCATTGGATTTTTTTGGAATCAGTTAGACATTTTTGAAGTTCATATCAGTAAACTGTGACAGCATCAGGACCCACTCTGACCTCCAGATGATTTCATGTGTTAAATGCTTTGTGTGTGTGATTTTAAGGCTTCTACATATTTTTATATGAATTATACATCCTAAGCTTTCCAGAATGACCAAGATCACATGTTTTCAATTTTTTTGGATTTAGTTGTGATTTTTCAAACTTTGCCCAGAAATGAGGCCAAGTATGGCCGAAAATGAATATACATGTCTCATATCCCCTTTTGATTTCCATGGGTTTAAAGCATGTTTTTGGGATTGAAATGAGTTGTAATGGTGCAATTAAATATGAAGATACATAGAATGAGCTCACACAGTCCATGTGACATTAAAGTGAATTTTTAAGCATGCATGATGCCATGTGAGAAAGTGTATGAACCTAATGAGGAAGATCTCACTTTATTCTTCCCATATCTCATATGAGCACGTAAGGCATGATGGGTATGAGCTAGAAATGATGGTGTTACAGTGAGTCTAGTAATTGAGACTGAGAAAAAGCCCAACGTAAGTAGGGGCTTAGCTTGAGAATATTATAGATGGGTAGTAGTTAAAGTTAGAGAATATCAGACACAAGAATAGTAAAGTTGTTGAGACCCGCCTACAAGGCGTTGACTCCAACCTTAGATGCTATCCTATGTAGTTACGAACAACAGGCTAATATGATGAGTTCAAGACTCTGCTGATAGGATGTTAATATAACTTGAGGTAAATAACAATGAGGTATGTAGTGGATATACGAGCAAGGTGTACCTTATAGGTGACACCTAAAGATGGGTATGATTAGTCCAGTGTCAGAAGTCCAAACAAGAGAATGAGAATAGTTTAAAAGCATTAAGTTCATCATAAGTCCATATGAGTTAATAGGGCTTATTGTAAGCTATAGCTCTGATGAGATAGGTAGCCCAGGCTAAGCATGAGCTGAAGCTTAAAAAAAGTGATTAGTAGAGGCTCCCAAGTGAGATAAGATGAGTAAAAGAGAACACAATGTAAAAGGGAGAAAATGATCTAACTAAAAACTCAATGAAGGTCCTTTCTAGGATGATGAAAAAAAGATAAGATATTTTGAATTGGGGAGACCACCCAGTAGTGGTTAGTAAAAATCCCCATAAATAGACCCCTAAACTGTAAAGTACAATGATAATGAGAAGTGGAGAAGAATTTAGAAGTTAGTTCATAGAAAGGATGCCCTTGCTTTAGTAATGACTAAAGGGATAGACTGAACACAGAAAAAGTTAAACAGATAGGGGTTTAGTAGTTAGCCTAACGAGCCTCCCTAATGTGAGACTAAGGTAAGGTTAAGGCACATGAGTAATTAAAGCACCTAGTGGAGCATAGGTCTTCAGTAATGTAGAATCCAAATGTTGAAAGTACATGTCCTGGAGTGGCTCAGTAAAACCCTAAAATCAGTAGACTAAGCTCTTAGAGATGAGAGTAAAGAGATTAAATAGAGAGAAAGCCTAGCTCTAATTCGAATGTAAAAATAAGTTGAGGTAAATAGTTAGTGCCTTAGTACTTTCAGGAAAGCTCAAGGGAGCCAGAGACCGCCTAAAAAGGTGAGTCCTTGCATTATACAGAGAAAGAGTATAAGCCAAAAGCACTATGGAATGTAACTTCTGGGGTCGCATGAAATAAAGTTTTCTTTATAGAGGAATAGTCTAGTTAAGAGTATAAGAGAAATAGAACCTCCCCTAATGTTATAGAAAACGAGAAAGTAAAGGAACCTAGAAAAGATGCAAACACTATTAAACATAAAGAAATAGGAAACAACAAGAGAATAAATAAGTAATAAAGCATCCTTTTACCAAAGTAAAAGGATAGTAAAAGTAAAAAGAAAGAAAATATGTAATGATGCTCAAGCCGAGGACATAATAAATTGAAAATATATACTGAGTTGATGTGATTGAGTGCTTGAGGAAGCATGATTGTCCTCAGCATAGATGTCTATTTAGTAGGACAATGCCCGAAACTGAGATAATTGGGTAACATAAAGTAACCTCAGGATGAAGCAGTAAATTTCATAAAGAACAAGAAGAAGAGTCTTATCTTCCTCAAGTGTCCTATAGAATAAAGGAAGATAAAGAAAAGTAATAGAGGAATACTTTATATTATTGGGAAACTTGTAATACACTGGCGATAGTGGCTTTGAGCTCAGTCATGATGTACCTGTGTATTAGTGGTTGATGCTATAGTTTGTTTGCAACAACGGTTACATAATATTGGGTCTGGCCAACCCAGTATTAATGTGACTTGAGTGCATAGCAAACAATGACATCAATCATAAAAAGTGTCTCGATAATCGAAGAGTATCCTAGTTGGTTAAATGATGGGATAAGTTAAGAAAAAGAAGTGAAGGGATTTTAGTAATATTAGAACAGCAAGAAAAGCATGCAGAAAGGAATCTCTAGTAAAGAAAAACAATGTAGAAGAGAACATGCTAATAGTATAGAACATTCAAATTTAGATGGCATGAGTTCAATATGCATAGTATGAGTCCCTTATGGTATATTTAAATAAATGAGAATGGAACTAGGGTATAACCTCTATCCTGTGAAAGATGTTAGGCATACTCAGTGCATGAGATGACCTAATGCTAAAGACACTCAAGAGCAGAATGTGGGCATAGTTAGAAATTGTAGGATATGAGGAGAAAGACAGAATGAGTATAAATAAAGTAAGGTAAGTCAATAAAGTAAGAAAAGAATGAAAGCCTGCATGACAGATGCTTGAAGTGGAAGCTTGAGGATTCGATAAAGAGTAGTAAGAGAAGTTAGAATGTTCCTAGGTAGCATTATGATGGGATCATATAGAAATAGATGACACATAACCCACTTTGCATGAAAAGCATGATGGATATTTGAGTTGAGCTTTAGAGATTATGAGCGATAGTTACCGGACTTAGTGAGCATGTATTTTATGCTTAGATATAGTGATCTTAGGCTTTGACGCCTCCCAGAGATAGATCGTAATAGATCCTAGTATAGTATAGTGGGTCGTAGTAGACCTTAGTAGGGCTTTAAGAGGTTGCAGTAGACCTAAGGATCGTAATATATCCCACAGAGCTTCAGAGAGCCCACAGTTACATTATAGTAGTTCTTTAGGGAGATGATAGCCTGAGACACTTTTTACAAAGCAGTTAATCTTAGAGACCAGTACAATTTCAATTAGTTTTGTCTTAAAGACTAGAAATTTCCTAAGTTTGGCAGACCATTGCCACAAAGATACTCAGGCTAGACTCAGATAGTAAGATCATTAACTTGACCTATTGATAGATGAGCATAATATATGGGATGAAGAAAGCAAGGAAGTAGCTTTCTAGATTTAAAGATAAATGAACCATTGCCCATCAGATATTAGACTTAACCAAGGGATAGAGAGATCCCTATATGTTAGAGCCATATATTCAAAAAGGTTAGGTACAACTTTTTATAATGGGGCAAGTGGTAGGCTGTATCTCCAACGATTGAGATTGTGAGTATAGTTACCATCCCACTAGAATTCAACAATTATCAATGGTAGTTGCTCTTCAATGCTAATGTAAAAGTTAAAAAGGATGCTAGTTTGTTTAAGATGAGGGACTATAAATTGCCCACTCTCAAGTGAGTAAAGAGAGTAAGTAAAAAGTCTCGACCTAAAGAGGAAAATAAGTCAATAAACAAAGAAACTAGGATAATTAAAAGTGGAGACTCCTTAAAGGAATTGGAATGATCTATTAATGGTATTTTTCTTGAGAAATTGTACTTGGCCAAGGTAATAAGCTTGGAATGAAATGAGGTAGGCTAAGTAAATATGGTGTTACACAATGGGTTAGGGTATTTGTAGAACCTTTAGGGTTTAAGGTTGGAATGGTTTGACCCTAAAACCTTAGATCCATTTACATTTTTTGAGGTTTAGGCCTCCAAAGGGATGAACTTGGGCCTTTAAAGTTGATTCTTTACATCAATAAGCTGATCTTAGGGCCCAAATGTTAAATGTCCACTTTCACTTAATTAGTTCTTCTTAATCAAGTCCAAAATCATTAATAAATTTATTTTTAGTCTAAAGTGGCCAATAATCACTATTTGTAGCATTCCAAAAATAATTAACAGTGATTATTTGGGGATTATAAAATTATTAAGAGGTATTTAAGAAAAGTTTATGAGGAAATAGGAGTCTCAAGGAAAATGAAAAATTTGAATATTTTAACATAATAATTATTAATTAGATAATTTTGAGAGAAGTAAAATAATGATTTCGAGTTTAAAAATGATTTAAGCTCGTGATTAATTTATGAAAGCTAAGAACATTATCAGAAGTCCAATTTTATTCTTATGGAGGTCCAACTTCATTTCATGAAAGGCCAACTTGCTTTTGAACCTAATTATACCTATATATCATGGCCTAACATGTTAAGCATCAGCCTACTTGGAATAATGGGTCCATGGGACCAACCTACTTGCACTAAAACCCTAAGAAGAGGCTACTACTTATTATTCTTATGCTGAAACATAAGCTTGGCTGTTGAACACACAAGTAATTTTCATACTTTTGAAGAAGGGCTTAGGTTTTCTAGCATTTTGGATCAGATTTGCACTCTTAGAAGGAGATTCAGCCAAGGTAAGTCCTATAGAACTTAATCCTCTCTTCGTCATCTACATTTTGGTTTGATTAGTTTGTCATTTAGGGGATTTTCATCTCTTTCTCAATTTGAAATCTGGCTTTTGGATGATTTCTTGCAAGATTGCAGAGAGGGAGCAATTGGGTAAGCATTTCCTTTTCTTTTTATGTATTATTTTGCTGGAAAATAGCCCTAAGGGTTGATTTTTATAATGGGTTCCACTATAGTATGAAAATACAAGGAGATGGAAGTGAAACACTATAGTCTTTGGGCTTGATGATTCAAATTTGAATTTTAAAAGCCATCAAAGGATTGGGTAAGTGCCGTCAACCATTTTTGTGAGTTGTATATGCTAAAATTTTACCATTTAGGTTGATTTTTGGTATATTCCTTGTACATGTGTGAAAATGGAGATGTGGAGAGTGACCTATTGTGAGTTTTGATGTCTTGACCTTGAATTGGTATAATACACTCTTAGGAAGCTTGGGTAAGTAATTCTTAATAGATTCTTGATGAACTTGATCAATGGATAGGAGATTCCTTACTAATGAAAGTTAAATGATGATGATTATGCTTGTTTTAGGCTTGGTGTGCATGTGGATTATAATGGTAGTTAGAAGAAGAGTAATTGAGTTTCATTGAGGTAACTATGGTTAATTTCTTAATTCCATGTTTATGCTTATTTTAATTTGATTCTTATTGTACATGTATGATTTTGAATGCTAAATGAATGGCTAACTATTTGAATTGTTGTGTTTGGACCTTGAATGAGTCCTTGGTGGAGCTGTGATGTGGCTACCATACATGCATTATGCTTCGATCAGGCATCGGGTTGTGATCATAACCTTGAATGCACTGATCCCAAGTTTTGCTCATTAGGGAGTTGGTGCTATGGATAGGCCTCTCCTAGTTTTAATAGCCTTTAACATGCTATATGTGATTACTAGTATGGAACAGTAGTCACTAATAGCTTAACTAGTTTATTTACTAATTGAATTGATAATTCTGTTACTTAATATTATGAAAATTGTAACACCCCATAATTAATTAAGGTATTAATCATGGATTAGAATTTATTAAGAGTAATTAATATGGGCTCATTAGGCAAGTTAAGTGAATGGAGACTTTAGAGAGATCAATTATTAATATGGGTTTGAGATTTAATTGGGATAGAAATTCTATCTAGGCCTAAATTAATAGAGCATGAGAAAAGGCTAATGGAGGCCCAATGGATTATGTGCAGACCTAATATAATCTAGAGGGATGGAGGCCCAAGATTTATCTTGTATAGACTCTTTTAAGTGGCCCAATAATCCTTGTGCAGACCTAAAATTCTTGAGCTCTTCAAACTTGGCCCAAACTCAATTAAACTTCAGCAACCCAAATGCATAAAAACTGGCCCAGTAAATTCTACAGCCCAACACCTCTAAACTGGCCCAATAAGCTAAAATCTGAAGCCCAAGTGGAGATGGATCTTGGAGCAGCCCATGACCCATACTTGACCCAACTTAAACCCTAATACCCCACCCACTTACTCACTTGCTGAAACATAAGATTCAAGAGGCAAAATCGGAGGTGGAGAAGGAGGCTAGGGTTTGGGACCAAAATTCTACATTTTCTCATACTTAGAGCAAGATTCAGTCAAGGTAATAGTTATACAACTTAATCCCCTCATCTTTCTCCTTAATTTGGTCCGATTAGTTTTTCATTTGGAGCATTTTCATCCTACCCAAAATCTGAAATGTGAGTGTTTGGGGATTTTCTTGATGAAATTCGTAGGTTGGGATTAAGGCTGACTTTGGGTGAGTTTAGACCCTCCATTTTGATGCTTTAATGGTTCATTTGAGACCCCCATAGCTAATTTATAAAATGGGTATTAATTATGTACGAATTTGCTTAGGATTTTGGGTGGAATATTGAATTTTCTGGTGGAGGAAACTTAAATCCGAAATTGGGACTTGTTGTGGCTGGGTAAATGATTCTTGGGTAGTCATTAGCATTTTAAATTCCTTGGGTATTGATTATGAATTATTAATGATGAATTAGAGTAGTAATTATGTGATGTTGTGGTTATAGGAGGAATTCTGCACCATTGGTGGTTGTTACAAGTGTCTACAAGTGAGGTAACCGGGTTTATATCAATTTCATGTATATATTTGATTTAGTTTCATATGATGCTGTATATGATTGATTGAAAATGTTGAATGAATTGATTGGCTATCTGTTATATTGTATTGGACCTTGTAAGTCCATGGTGGAGCTGTGGTGCGGCTGCCACCCGTGCATGTGCTATGATCAAGCACCGGGTTATGATCAAACCCAGATGCACTGAGCCCCGGTTGTGCTCAATAGGGAGTAGGTGCCATGGACGGACCTTTCCCGATGTTAATGGCCTTTAACATGTGATAATATGATTGCTAGTATGGGATAGTAATCATGATAGCCTAATTGTTTCATTTGCTGATATGATGGATGTGAATCTGATGTTGATTTTGATTTATGCATATATGGTAATTAAACTGAATATGTAATGGAATTGCCTTGGTTACTGAGATTCATATCTCACCCTGTTTTATGGGATTAATATTTCAGGTGAAAGTTCCTCGGGTAAGGATAAGGGTAAGCAAGTGGATGAACATCCATGAGCTGAGGTTGGGTGTGGGGAGCTACACTTGGTCTGGGTATAATAGGATGGATGCAATTTTTGTTATTAGTTTACCTAGCATCATCATGTAATCATATTGCCAAGTGTAGGCGTTTATATTTTGCTTGATTGAAATGTAACCGTTAAGGATTTAGAGCACATCATAGTGGAATATCAATGTATGAACTTATAGCATTATATATATGTATGTAGTTCTGCTGAAATTGTGATATGGATCACCTTATGGGAATTGTAGACATATGATGTCTTAGAGGTAAGTTATTGTTGAATGGAATATCTATGGAATGTGCATGGGATGTAAATTGTTGCTAATGCATGTGTTCTTGCTGCCATTTAATTATGAATTTGTTGGTATGAGTTAGTGGAACAAGTAGGAAGTGACATTTGAGTTTCACAAGGGTAATGATAGACTAGTTGGGTAATTAAGGTACATAATTACCACTAAAGTTGCATAAATTAAGGTAGAATGGCCCTAGAGTGATATTGGAGGGAAATTGGAGAGCATAAGATGAAATCTTGGGAGTTGTAGGAACAGAAGGGAATTGGCCGCGGCCAATATTTAATTGGCCTAGGCCAATTCATAACAGAGAATAATTGGCCGCGGCCAACATTTAATTGGCCTCGGCTAAATGTGGCGAACCTGCCAGGGAAGAAAACAGAGAGCAATTGGCCGCGGCGAATGGTGATGTTAGTCGCGGCTAAGCCTGAGAGGCAGATTTGGGGGTGTTCCAGAGGGTATTTGGCCGCGGCGAAAGGGGTATTTGGCCGCGGCAAAATGTGAAAAAAATTGTGAAAGCGTCAGGAGTTGAACCGAGAGTAATTGGCCGCGGCGCAAGTGAATTTAGCCGCGGCGAAAGTGCTCTATTTCTCATATTCACCTAGAAACCTTAGTTTCTCTTAAGGTAATGCTAAGGAATGATTTAGAAACACTTGTAGGAGAATTTTATTAGTTGGAAATGATGGATGGGAGTATCAAAAGCTCCTCATTAATAATTAAATTCACTCATGCATTCAAATAATTGTGGTTGTCTAGCTAATGACCCTAGCAACATTAAGGTTTCAATTTTCCTCACTTGTTCCCGATGTAATTAATTTTAATGACTTCAAACCTTGATATATGATTATTAATCATGTACTTAACCTTAATTACTATAATTGAAAGTTAGGGTCATCACAAAAATGCATTATGTTGATTAATCTATAAATATATATATGAAATTTGCTGCTTGTTATTGAGATTGTAAATCTCACCTTAGTTGTGGGCTAACATTTTCAAGGATTGGATCTCTTAGTGGCAAGGAGAAATTAATAGAAGCCTATTACATGGTTTGGTAGTACATAGGTTTAGAAACCTTGTTAGATTGGATTTGTGTAATGAGAATACTAATTTTTATATATTTTCCGTATTGCATAATGAATTTCCAAGTATAGGTGTAACACCATAAACTTTAGCTCATCTTATCATATATATACATGCCTCACATCATTATGTTTATAAAGGTATAAGGAAAAAGGGGAAAAATAATGAATTTCTCTACGTTACGTCAACAAGAACAACAACAACAACAAAGCCTTTTCCCACTAAGTAGGGTCGGATACATGGATCAATCGATGCCATAAATACCTATCGTAAATCATAGTTTTAGACAAACCATTTAAATCTAAATCTCTCTTAATTTCTCTACGTTATGTCGTGCTTAAAAATTTCAATCAGTGTCACGTGGACTGTGTGAGCTCATACTATATGTTCTCATATTTAATTACATCAAAACAACTCATTTGCATCACAAAATCATGTCTACAACTAATGGAAACCGAAATGGAGCATGGAATATGAAGGTTTATTCTCGGCCAGATTTGCTTCATTTTCTAACCAAATTTTGGAAATTTATAAGTAAATCTAGAAAAATTGAAATCATACAATCTTGGTTATTTTGAGAAGCTATGGATGTCTACTTTATAGTAAAAATATGCCCAGACCATAACATCTATTATAGAGGACGTTTGACATCCAAAATGGTCTAAAGGTCAGACTGCATTCTGGAACTGTCACAGAATTCTGTAGAAAACTTTGAAAATATCCAATTAATTCTAAAAAAATCCAATTTATGCAAATGATACCAATCTAGAAATATGTGAATGTTAAATAGAGAGAAAAAATATCTCCAAATCAGTTCATTAAGTCCAAACCTCAGAATTTAATGGAACAGTACTTTAGGTCGGGCAAAATTTATGATACTGGACAAAATGTTCAAAAATTCATATCTCCCTCTCTAGACCTCCAAATGAGGTGCTTCTAGTTGGTACGAGTCACTGTGAATATTTAGTTTATCTGTATAAAATTTCATGGCAATTGGACATCATTTGGGCCTCGTGTGACAGAATTCAAATTTGGACCAAATGAATAGTGCAGCAGACCAAAACCATAAAAATTGCCAAATTTGAAAAATCATCAAATATTTTGTAGACTTCCAAAAATTATGAACTTTAACTTTCCAAAAAGCTCTCAATGAGACCATTTTCATGCCAAATCTTAGATTAAGACTAACTTATTTGGCTAAAAAGTGATATAGGGTTCCATTATGGTCAATTTTGGCTCCATATAGGGTACCAAAATTGCCAAATGACTTTTCCTTGGTTGTGGCACCTTTTGGGCAAGTCTAAAAGAAAATTTAAGACTTGTGTGAGCTACCCAAATGGTCCCAAATCTCATGCATCTCATTTTGGCTATTCAACCCACACTTATGCCCATTTCCATAAACTCATTCATGAAGCTATCTTTGCCATACATGCTCAATTCACATTCCATCATTCATATAACATATTCCTTCATTCTTACATCACAAAATAGCATAATTACATATGTCTCAAGGGTCATCAACCATTTACAATAATAATATATAACATTAAGCATCATTATGGATTACATAAGGCAAAAGTTAGACATATGAATGCTAATCTCCTTTCTCTAGCGTTATTGGCTCCCATTGGCATATCCATTTGGTCCACCTAGCATGTGAAATCATTGGAGAGGAGGGGATGAGATTAAAAAAATCCCAATAGCTCATCTCCTATTCAATCATAAATAATATATGCAAAGTAAACCTTAAAGATGCATGCATGGACATAATACAAATCATGAACATTCAAGAAGCAAGCTTAGTATGTAAACAAGTCATACAAGGCATTCAAGAGCTCACCAAGTGTTTGGATTGGCCTCACCCTTTTTCTCCTGGATTTTAGAATTGCCTCACCCATACTCTTGGGAGCTCACTTTGCTTTTGGGAGACTCTTTGCTTTGTCTCAACCAAGTTTAAAGGTTCTTGGCTCATCCTCACCATGATCAAGAGTTCTTGGCCTCTCCATACTCAAGCAAACTCAATAAATACCATACATTCATTTGAAAACATAATATGGCATCATAAATTCATAGCATATAAAATCATGCTAGCATACTTTTTATGGCTTGAAAATACACATACACACATTTTAAGACAAGTTAAACACACATCTATGCATGAGAGAAGGTGGAGAGAGCTACCTTGTGTACAATCACACACTTTTCCTTTAGGATTCAAGCCTCCTCTTTCGGCCACACACCCACAAATTGGTGGAGATGGTTTCTCTTGGCCTAGATACAATTTATGGGAGCCAATTAGATTCATGAAACATATTCTAAGGCTACACAACTTGGTTAAACTTTAGATGGCTCTATAAGCTCCATTATGGTCCATAAATGCACCTAATGAAGCAACACCCCTTAAATAATTTCTAGGCCTCATCCTTTCCTTTCAAATATGATTATTGACTCCTTTTAAGCCTCTTGGAGCCATCACGCCATTAAAACAAAGGGCATAGCATTATGTTGCTTCTTTTAGGTCATAATATGGAACCTAAGACACCAAATCAATATCTGAGTTCTAAATTTTTTCCAAGGCCTCCTTTCATTTTCATTAATCAAATATAACTCAAGAATGACCTTTGAAAAATTTAAAACTCTCCCTAGCACCATGAACATGGTTTGGCCGAGACATAGCCTAGGTTAAGGTTCCTTAGAGGTTTCTTTGTTTTCTTGAAGGAAGAAGCTTGTGGGGAGCATCTTAGGTGTCTCAAGAACTCATTTAAACTCTTAATTAACCCTAGGAATCATCACACAAATTCAGAATTTGGAAGGTGCACATAAAACCCTAGGTTTTGCATCTTGAATTCTAATGACTATTTCATGGTTTTCTTTGCATATTCTTATTTTTCTCCATCAAATACCTAAGATTCATGCTTGGTTGGGCTTGAAAATCAGATCCTCCTAGGGTTCTTGGTGTGTGTCGAAGTGGAGAAGAAAGGGAGATCAATATAGCTACCATAGGATGCATTTTTACCTTGTTTCCTTGCTTAGTTTGGCTTGAATCTTGCTTTCTCCAAATTCCTCTCTTCAAATCCAAAATTTCCCTTGAATTTCTCCCTTGGATCAGATTTATAAACTTCATTTTAATCCAAGGAAATAAAGGAGAAGGGAGGAGAGGAGGTGTGGATGAAGAAAAGCAAAGAAAATCACCATAAAAACATACCTTATGCTTGGATTTCTTCCTCCTTCTTCTTTTCCATTGGCGTGCCTCTCTCTTAGGGTTTTGCTTCTGGTTTGGGGTTGAATTTTCTGAAGTTGGATGAGGGCAAGTGTGAGGCACCACCTATATATAGGTAGGGAAAAGTGACTTTTTCCAAATATTCCAATTTTATCCTTCATACTTTGCATTTTCGTTTCTCCTTCATTTTAGCTCCTTTTTGAGAACCGTCTTTTCCATAATAAAATTTAGGTTCCCAATTAAGAAAAATGCCTTTGGAGTCACTCAAATCGGAGCTAAAACCTTCCTGAATGAACCCATCAAAGTTTGGGTATACCGACATTGAAAAACATCCATCGGAGGGGATTTAACTATCCCGGGGCTTCCCATGGTTTTTAGGACCTCTGATGTAACATTCAATTTTCTAAAAATCCAAGAAAACGTAAGGAAACACGAGAAAGGTAACATATAGTTTCTCCGTCAATGTACGAAATTTACCGGATATGAAAGGAAGTCCCCCAAATAGAATAAATGGAGGTTTACTAAAATTAGAATAATATTCTAGACTACAAATAATGATGAGTCAAGGCCAGAGGTGCCCTAAAATTAGGGCTAAAATAGATAAAAAAAAAGAGATCAGAAAAAGGTCCCAAAGAGCCTCCAAAGTCAAGTATGAAGGAGCCAGTGACTAAAATGCAAAGAAAAGTTATATGTCGGGCAAAATGTATAAATTGCCTTAAAGTTCAGGGAACCCTAGTTTCACCCTATATTTGTGGCTTTAAGCACGAATATCAAAAAATCGGGTAAGAATCTTAGAAATTCGTGACTCACAGTTAAACTCAGTTTGATGAGACGGGTCCAATGATACCAAATTGTCCAGATGGCCGGGCGGGATCCGGTCTGGGATCTAGTTATCCTGATCAGTAGCCATGAGCAAAATAGAAAAAGAAAGTTGAAACAACTATAGAAATAAAAATAGCTAAAAGGCTAAGAAACCTTGAAGGAGTTTCAAGGATAGAATTGCAGTAAATGAAAAGTTTATAGCACAATTATAATATAGAACGGTGAAAATTACACCTATAGACTCGGGTGTCTGATTGACACCAAAATTTATGAGGATTGAGGTTAAGGGCCCTTGACCCATCTTCAAAGCTTAATATGGCCAGAAAGTAGAGGAAATAATGTTCATAAATTTTAGAAAGTCTAAAGGATTGTATTGTACCGTAAAACCTTAATTGGGCTCAGACACTGATTTTTAGACTGTTGTAAGGCCCGATAGTTGATTCTAAAGGCCCGATAAGAGAAGAGAAGATATGATTAGGGTTTTAGAGAAGATGAAACCCAAATATAAATATAGAATGAAAGGAAAAGAAGAAAAAGATTTTAGCTATTTTAAAGAATTAACCATTGTTAAGTTAGAAACTAACTATGGTTGAGTTAAAAGTTGACCATGGTTAAGTTAAGAAATTAACCATGGTTACTCTCCATAACTTAAGGGCTGAGGCAAGGCTTCCAAGTGTGTGGCCAAGAATTTTTGGAAGAAGATATTTAGTTATGAAATTAGAAAATCAAAAGAAAAAAAGGAATGGAAGGTTAAGATTTGATTTTGAAAAGATTGATCCAAGGGTCCAAATTTAGTATGATCATTTAACTTCATTAGATTCATCTTCTTCACCTCCATTCCACCATTTTCACACCACACACAAGGAAGGAAGAAAGAAAGAAAAACGTGAAGAGAGAGAGAGAGGGAGAAAAAGTGGAAGATGAAGTGAAACTAAGCAAAACTACCACCATTCTTCACCAAATTTCTTCATCTTCTCCATCCTCCAACCTTTTCCTTCAAAGGGTAGCTGCATATTCATCTTTTCTTCAAGGTGAAATGTTTCTCTAAGTGGGAAGAGAAAGGATTTTAGTGTGAGAAAACCAAAAGAAGCAAGGTTTAAGCTTAAAGAGTAAGTTTTCTCCATCTTATACTTGTAAATCACATGCTTTAAGCTAGTTTTGTTAAACCATAGCTATGAGTTATTTTTGGGCAGCATATGAATCATTAGAAATGGAGTTTGTATGTTGAATATGAAGGCCTTGAAATGAAGTTTATATGTTGAACATGAAGGCCATTTGAGCTTAGGTATTGTTGTTATGTGCTGAAACTTTGGAAAACACAAAGATTGTAATTTTTGGGAAAATAGAAAGCATGGGGAGATGCTGTCCGAATTTTCCCAAAATTTTTATGGTGTTTCCTTAATGTCTTAAAGTCATGTATACCAAATTTTAAGTCCTAAAACATAAAGGAAAAGGTTATGGAATTTTTAGAACCAAAGAAACACACTTTGAGCTTAAAACGGAGCTAGATTATGTGATGACCAAAATGTGATGTTGGGGCTAGAATTTGATGATTTTATCCATTCCAATGGATTCAAAAGGGTGTTTCTAGCTATGAATATCTATGGGAAAGCCCCCAAAGCTCATGGGATAAAATTCCTAAATTTTGGCCAAGAAATGCATACTATTCGACCATAGTGAATGGGAAGGGAAGGAGTTGGATTTTTCCAATTCCAATGGTCCCATTAAGTTTAAAAGGGGTCATCCTATTTTAGTAGTTAAGGTTTCTGTATTGATTGTAATGAATTATCATTATGATTATAGGGTTTGATGTTGTTTTGGGAACTCCAAAAGCAAGTAAACCGAGTCCCAAGGATTGAGGAGCAAAGTTTGCTAAGGTAGTAGTTTTCCTCTCTCTTTCTTTAAGCTTGTATGTTTGTATAATGATAAGTGGTATGCTATATCAAGTTGTCATTTATGTTATAAGATGAGATATGTATGCTTAGATTGTGCTTGGCCTTGTATGAAATCCCTTGTATTACTATGTGGTATATGGCACGTTGATTGGCATTATGTTATGTACTTACATGCTTACTTGTGAATGAGACTGGTTTACTACTACTGAGATTTTATAATCTCACCCCAAATATAACCCATGCTAGGTCCAAGTTCAAGCAAAGAAAGAGCAAAGAATCTGGAGACATAAATCGAGGACCTTACTTTTATGTACCACATTTTGTTATGTAATTAAATATTTTAGATTACTGCATGTATAAGTTATGCTATGACACTGTAAGGTACTCAGATATGGAAAGTCATGAGTATAATCAACCCTTGAGTAAATAGAATATGAATAGCATGCCAAAAATGCAAAAATGCATCTGCATATATAAAGACAAAATAATAATAACAGTATGTCAAGTGAAGGGTAAAATTATCCAGTTTTTGTAGGGACACTTTAATATGAATTTATACGCATTCCACTGAAGAAGTAGTTTTCCCTCGTAAAGGGCTTAGAGAGCTCAAAGTAGAGCCCTGAACCGACCTCATGTGATTTTTTATAATTAATTATGTATTTTCAAAATTAGATAAGAAATTGGAAATGACCAAATGAATAGTGAAATTGTATGAGGAAGTTCTTAAAAGGAAAATTTTTATCAGTTCAGGTTTCTATTGATTCCTCTAAGTTTTATATAAGGCAATTGTAGTAGAAAAAGTGTTATAAAATAAGGTATTACATCTGAGAACCCCAGAAAACTCAAAACTTTCATTTAAAAAAGCCCTCCTATGTGAATTCTAAAAATTACTCAAAATTATGAAAATACCATTATGTTTTGTAGGTTTTCCATCAAAATTTATTTTTTCATTCTAGCTCTGTTTTTCCTTTCGTCAGAGGCTAGGATTCTCATTTTTAGGAGTCTAGAATGTTACTCAAATTTTTTGGGACTTTAACTTATTCATTTTGAGGGAACGAGCCCATTTTCGCCGTTCAACGAAAATTGAACATTACAATAGTGACTATCAATGTAATATAATTACCATGGAATTGAGCATTGTGATTGTATCTAACTAATATTTGTTGAATGACTTGATATTATGCAACCATTAAGCTTTAGTCTTATGTACCTTGTGGTTGAAACACTTTTGCTATCATGGGAGGGGAATTAATTGATATAAAATTAAGTTTTGTATTACTCTAATTCAATCCAAAACCCCTAGACAATGAGAATTAGTGAATTATGATATTTGGGAGTACGGAGGTCTATAAGACAATGTATGCTAGCCATTAAGATCCTAGAATTCATTGAGGACTAGTGGGAATTGATTAAAGAGCATGAAAATGAGAGTCTAGGTGCAGAATAGAGTTAAGTCGCAGCCAAAACTCCTTAAGTTATGGCCAAAGCCCTTCCAAAAGCTAGGAGCGTAGCCGCGTAAGACCAAAATTTCACCCAGAAGAGTAACAAAGAGCAAACTCACCAGGGCACAAAGGAAACTCACCGCAGCAAGTGGTGTAAGGCGAGCTTGAAAAGTTCCAAGGGGCTCTCTTACCGTAATGCCACATGGGCTTGCTGCTGTGAAACACTAACTCATTGTAGTGAGAATTGAGAAAGTGTGAAAGATTCTTAAGAGCACCTTTGCCATGGTGTAAGAGGCCTGAGTCACGACGTAACTTTGAACTTTTGATATTAAGCTCCAATAGCCACTTACACTGTAGTGTGGGTGTACCAAGTCACAACGTGAGTCTTCAAACTTAGTTTTTAGATTCTAGTAACCAATTTAGCCATAGCGGGAAGGGTCCAAGTCACGACAAAGGTCCCTAAACTATTATTTTTGACTTAAAAATCTTGAGATTTGATATGATAATGTTATGTAATAACTTGAAGATATTATATGAGGATTTGTGAGTCTGAAATCAATGAAACATGAATTAAAGGTCTTGAATGATGATTAGAATTACTTGTGGATTCAAATGGTGTTGGTTATTTGGCTAATAACCTTAATAATATTAAGGTTTAAATTCCCTCACGTTTTCTTAATTTGATTAATTTTAATAACTTTAGACCTTAATTTATGATCATTAACTGCATAATTAGGCTTAATCATGGTACTTAAGAATTAAGGTTGTTACACTATTCATCTTTAAATGCCCAAAATAATGGTTCTCTTATAAATTATTCCTAACTTTCCTTAATAATTCTTGATTTTACCAAATTAAATACTTAATCCTCCATTATTTGTCTTAATTAATTTTTGGATATCACATTATCCCCTCTTTTTAGGAATTTTGCCCTTGAAATTAGATATATCTTACTTAAAAAGTGCTGGATAATATTTTCTTATTACTTCCTCTGTTTCCCATGTAGTTTTATTTGGAGTTAGTCTTTTCCACACTACTTTTACTAGAAAGATGTTCTTATAACATAGCTGTTTGACTTTCAGTCTATTATCCTTTTATGCTCAATCACATAAGACAAATTATCTTACAGATGCACATTCTCATGCTCAATGACATGTGAAAGGTTTGAGTGATACTTTTTCAACTGGGATACATGGAACACATCATACAGTTAGGCCAAATATGGGGTAAAGCCACTCTATAAGCCATGGGTTTTATTTGCTCAAGGATCTGGAAGGGACTAACACAACAAGGACTAAGTTTTCTTAACTTAATAGATTGCCTAATGCCTTTCATTAGAGTAACCTTAAGGAACATATAGTTTCTTGCCTCAAACTTTGGGATCTCTTTCTTTTATTTGCATAACCTACTCTGGATAGCTAGTAATATTTTCTTACTGAGTTCAATTTGATGAATGGTTTGATCCACTATATTGGGACTTAAAAGGTTCCTTTCACCAAGTTCTACCTAACATAAGGGTGATTGACACTTTCTCCCATAAAGTGCCTCAAAGGGTACCATCTAAATACTTAAATAGTAACTATTGTTATAAGCAAACTCAACTAATGGCAAGTACACATCCCAATTTTCCTTTAACTCCAACATACTAGCCTTAAGCATATCCTCAAGTGTCTAAATAGTCCTCTCAGCCTATCCATCAAACTGAGGGTGATAGACTAAAGTTAAAGCTCATGCCTAAGACTCCCTATAAAGACTGCCAAAATTTTGATGAGAACCTATAGTCTTTGGCATTATAACTCAAGGATGTCTTAAGCAAACCCATCACAAAATCTGTAAATATACTATTCTATTTTCATTTTAGAATCTCTAAAGGGTATAACAAACTTGTAGGTTTTTGGTACTTAATCTTTACCTTTTGGCAAATTAGACACTTAAAAACAAAATCCACAATGTTCAATTTCGTTCCAAACCACCAAAAACTTTTTTTAAGATATTTATACATTTTAATGATGCCTGAATACATGGTGTACCTACTCTTATGTGTTTCGTGTAGTACTAAATTTCTTGTTTCCTCATCTTTGCTTATGCACACTTGACCTTGGTACCTCACCAATCCATCATTAGATAGGTCAAAGTCTTTAACCTCTCTACTCTCCAATTGCTCTCTAATCCTACCCAAATGCTCATCCAACTCTTAAGTCTCTTTAATTCTTTTCCTAAAGTCATTTTTTATCCTTAACTCTCTTAAAAGAATGCTATTAGGATATATTGGTATAGATAAATTCAAGTCCCTTAATTCTTCTATCAATCTTTGCTCCTTAAGCATCATCATTGCCATGTGAATAAGTTTCCTACTTAAGGTATCGATGACCATATTCACCTTTCCTAAACGATAGTTCAAGATGAAATCATAATCCTTGAGGAATTCCATCCATATCCTTCGGCTTATGTTCAACTCCTTTTGGTCAAACAAATACTTTAAACTTTTATGGTCACTATACATCTCAAATAGTACACCTTAGAAATAATGCCTCTAAATCCTAAGGGCAAATACTGTGATGGCTAACTTTAGATCATGGTTATAGTAATTCTTCTCATAACGTCTAAGTTACTTAGAAGCATAGGCTATTATCCTACCTTGTTGTATTAAAACACAACCTAATTCCTTCTTAAATGCATCACTATAGACTATGATGAGAGTGGTTAGGGTCAGGTATCACTAATACAGATGTAGTGGTTAACCTATTCTTAAGCTCTTGAAAGGTATCCTCACATTTGGCTACCCATACAAAAGGTTTATCTTTCTTAATCAACTTAGTCAATGACACTGCTAGTTGAGAGAATCCTTTAATATACCTCCCATAGTAGATGGCTAGACCTAAGAAACTATGAATCTCAGTCACTATCTTAGGTGTCTCCCAATTTAGCACTACTTCCACCTTACTAGGACTTACCGTTACCCCTTGTTCTGATATTACATGACCTAGGAACTTCACCTATCGCAACTAAAATTCATACTTACTAAGTTTGGCATATAACTAATGCTTTCTCAAGGTTTGAAGAACCATCCTAAGATGCTCCTCATGTTCCTCACTACTTTTTGAATAAATCAGGATATTATCAATGAACACTATCATAAGCTGGTCAAGATAGGGCATAAAGATCCTATTTATGTAGTTCATAAAAATGGCAGGGGCATTTGTCAACCTAAACGGCATGACTAGGAACTCATAATGGCTGTATCGAGTCCTAAAGGCTATTTTAGATACATCCTTAACCTTACTCTAAGTTGATGATATTCAATTTTAAGGTCAATATTTGAAAAGACTAACACTCCAAGTAATTAGTCAAACAAATTATCAATTCCAAGCAAAGGATATTTATTTTTTATAGTTACTTAATTCAACTGCCTATAGTCAATATAAAGTCTAAGGCTAACATCTTTGTTCTTGACAAACAACATCAGTGCTTCCTATGGAGACACACTCGACCTAATGAACCATTTTTCTGACAATTCTTCTATTTGACTTTTCAACTCAACCAACTCAACAGATACCATTTGATATGGAACCTTGGAGATTGGACTCATCCCAGGTACTAAATCAATGGAAAATTTTAACTCTCTCTAGGGCTAGTCTATTAAACTCTTAATGAAAACCTTAGGGAACTCTCTAATCAAATATATATCCTCTAACTCCTCTTTTGCAATACCATCACTATATAAGACTCAATCCATGGCAAAATTGGCATATAACACTCATTTGCATGAAAATTACACTTTTAGCGGCAGATATAATCCACATTGAATGTTCAATTAACTCATTATTGGCTTTAGGGACCATATGAGCTTACCACATTCATTTTCCATCCATAAAATATTTGTTCAACCAGAATTATCACAATTGGGAGCTCAAAATTCAGGTCCAAGACATAGAACACAAAATCACATTACACTTGGCATTTTTCTCATCCATTCTATATTCTAATATGAATTTTGAAAAATCATAATTAATTTTAAAAAAATCAAAATCATGCAAATTATACCATTCTAGAAAGCTACAGATATCCTCTAACTATTATACAAATTTCAAATCAAAACAACTAGGTTTGCCTCATAAAACTAATGGAACAATAGCATTGGTCATTGATACATCCTACAGCTAAACTCAAATTTCAAAAATTCATTTCTTCCTCTACAGAACTCCAAATGAGGTTCTCTCAGTGGATATAGAAAGATTATGATGTCTAGTTTATGTATATAAAATTTCATGAGTATTTAACTTCATTTGGCCCTCAAGTGATATAGAAATGCAAACTGACCATATGAACAGTAACTAGGATAATTTTACATAATTTGACAAATTTTGAAAATTCATAATAAATTCTCTAGAGCTCTAAATTAGGTGCTCTTTGCTCTATTAAAAGATTTAGATGAGGCTTATGATCATGCCAAATTTTATGCCCAAAATTATTCATTTGGTCAGACTTTGGTTCAGCTTAAGATTTTGTCACTTTTGAAACTATAAAAGGGGTGAAATATGCACTAAATGGTCTTTCAATCATTCCACAACCATTTGAGCATATCCAAAAGTATAAACACAACCCATGAGAACATCCCAAATGGTCCAAATCATCATGCATCTTAAAATCAAATTCCTACTTGAATCCATACATATATGCATAAGGGCTCCATGATGTCAAAAATCTACATAACCATTCATTTTACTTCAAAATTGATACATTCATCATAGTTACATGTATTTAAGTATGCTCAAAGGTTTACATGACATATACATCATATAATTACAAACTTTGACATCAAAATATAAAATTTCCTAGATTATTGCCGAAGTTATAGTCTTTAAGGCACTTGGCCTCCATTTCTTGCTCCATTTGGCTCACATAGACATAGTTAGACATATGTGGGGAAAGAGTGAGATTCAAAAAATCTCAATAGCTCTTTTATCCTTTCAAACATACATACATAACATGTTTTCAAGTCAAAGAATGCAAGTATGTCATAAAAGCTTCTAAAAATATTCATTAGCATATTTCCATGTCACATAGGTTCATACAAACCAAACATAGGCTCTAAAAGATATTAGTCTAGCCTCACCCAACTTCCTTGGGACTTTTGGATTTGCCTCACCTACTTTAAGGGACTTTTGACTTAGCTTCACTTTTTTTTGAGATTTTTGGCTTTGTTTTACCCGTTCTAAGGGACTTTTGGTACAACCATATCCATTCAAGTCATCTTGCATTCAAAACATGTTCAAGAAGCATAATGGTACCATAGCATTTCATCAATAGCTATAAATATATCTCAGGGTTCAAACATGCATACAAGCATGCAATGAAAATCAAACATCCAAGACATGCATTTGAGAAAGATTAAAGAGCTACCTTTAATCAAAAATCACAACATCTTCCTTGGTCTTTTCTTTCCCTTCCTCAGCCACACATGCGCAACTAAGTGAAGCTTGATTCTCTTAGCCTAGACACATCAAATGAGATACAATTATATCATTGGAATAAGTTCTAGTCTTATACAAACTCTATGCAAGTTTACTTTGTTCTAAGTCATGGTTATGGTTCCATATAAGTGCATAATGAAGCAACCCCTAGAATTCATGATCTTGGCTCCAAATTCTCATTCAATATGAGTCTCTTAACTCCATTTAGACTCTTTGGAGTCATCACAATTTCAATCCAAGGAGACTAGATTCAAGTTGCTTCTTTATGTCTTAAAAAAGAACCTAAACCTCTATCACACAAATTATGGTTTCTAAATTCAAACTAAGACTTTCATTGATATTTATTAATTATATCTAGGCCATTCCCATCCTTAGAATTAATTAAAACTCTCTCAAGTTACTTGAAGCATTCTTGGCCGAGATATATACAGGGAATTAGACCTATAGAGTTTGCTTGATTTTTCTTAGGGAATTAGCATTTATGAAGCTTTGTAGATGTCTTAGGATCTCATACATACTCTTACATAGGTAAGACTACTCTTAGAAAACTTTAAAAATGTCTAGGTGAAACAAAAACCTTAAGTTATACAACTTGAATTCTAAAGCTTTTCTTTTAAATCTAATTACATATTCTTGTTTCTCATACTCTAAAACCCTTGTTTCTTCCTTGCTAAGACCATAAATCATCCCCTTTTTTAGTGGTCTAGGGTTGGTTGAAATTTCCCCCATGAAGAATAAGGAAGAATAAGCAAAGGAAACCATGGAAGTTGCCTTGATTTCAAGCTTTTCCAAAAGCTCTTTCACTTACTTCTTGTCTCTCCTTCAATTTCTCTCCTCCTCTCACTAAACTAGCCATGAATCATCCTCAAATCAATCATCAAAACCATAGCAAAAGAGAAGAGAAAGAGAAGAACAATATTGGTGAAGGAAAAGCATGAAAACCATGGATTTTCTTACCTTTTTGCTTGGTTTTCTCTTCCTTTCTTCCTCCCTTTTAGTGCACCACTTCAAGAAGCCTAAGGTTCTATTTTAGGGTAGATGGAAGTTGGTCAAGGTAGATGGGAGAAGTGTGGCATGACATATATAGGCTAGCTTAACTTAAGACACTTTTTCAAAATTTCCATTTTGCCCATTTTCTTGGTTCTTACCATTTCAGCTCATTTTAACTCCTTTTCGAGAAT
This sequence comes from Erythrophleum ivorense, assembly GCA_026724425.1. Taxonomy (NCBI): domain Eukaryota; kingdom Viridiplantae; phylum Streptophyta; class Magnoliopsida; order Fabales; family Fabaceae; genus Erythrophleum; species Erythrophleum ivorense. The sequence continues at coordinate 30,559,931 of JAIUCV010000008.1, forward strand.
TGTCTTTCCATTATGAAATTTAGGTCCTCTAATTCATAAATTACCTTTAGTTTCACTTAAATTGGATTAAAAATCTTTCCAAATGAATTGATCAAAGTTTCGATCAACAGACATTCTAAAATATAAAGCGGAAAAGTTTTAACTATTCTAGAGGTTCTTATGGTTTTTAGGACCTTTGAGAACCCCTAGAAACTTAATTTTTCAATTTAAAGATCATTCCTTTGAGTTTTCTAAAAGTTTCTCAAAATTATAGAAAGATGCCACTCTATTTTTGTCAATTTTTATTTAGCTTCTTTGGCTTCAGTTTCTAAGTATCTTATGCCTTGTATCCTAATTTTTAATTATTATTCTAATTTTATTAGGCCTCTAATCATTCAATTTAGTGGACTTCCTTTAGTAATCTGCTTAGTTATGACTTTTAAAATGATGGATGTTACATCTTCAACCTCAGCTTGCAAAGAAAAGAACACGACCTTGGCAACCACACCTAAGGTACCTCCTAATTTAGGTAGTAGACACATAAGTAATCTCAGTCATGGGACAAGACTTAAGTATGATGGTAGGTAAGGAAACAATTTTATGTTTATAGTCAACTATCACATTATTAGCTAACAACCAATTCATACTAATGATCACATCAAAATCATACAAATGAATGAAAATCAGGCCAAGGGTTATGCAATGACTATCCAATTATACAATACAATTTAAACATGCATCAATTGTAACAATAGAGTTTCCAATAAGAGTGGATATCAATAATTTAAGTGGTAACAGGATAATTTTAAGTCTTAGATGCTTAACAAGACTAGTCGTATGAGATGAAAGAATGGGTCATATTCAGATCAAACAATGCATCTACAATATGATTATTGTAATACCCTAACCTCTTAGCTATTATACCATGGTCTCATTATCCATCACAATGCATCTCATATGAAATGGGGCATAATCATATAGAGAAGCAAGCATTTCTCATGAAAAAGGTATTATTTTAATGAGATATTTGTGTTATGTAAGGTCCTGTTTTCTTATTTTATGCTCCATGGACTATGTAAACTCATCAATATCATTTTCTAGTCATAACATATCCATACAATTTATACACATCATAATTGATCTCTTTCATTTCGAGTTTGAAGCTACATCACACAAAGCTCATGGTGTGCTCTCAGGTTCCAATTTCAATTTTCTGATACAAACTTTGAAAATTCATAACTAATTCTAAAAAAATCAAAATCAAGCAAATCATACCATTTTGGAAATTTTTGAATGTCTACTTTTGAGTAAAAATAAGTCTAGACCAATGAAGTAGCTTTAAGCCACTAAAAATTGATAAAATAGTAACACAGGTCAACCTGCATTACTATTCCTATCATGTAACTTCAAAAATTCATATCTCCCTCTACAAAACTCCAATTAAGGTGATCTTGGTGGCTATGGAAAACTTATGGTGTCTAGTTTATATTTTTAAACTTTTATAAGCATTGGACTTCATTTAACTAACATGTGACACAGAGAAGTAAACTGACCAAATGAATAGTAACCATACCATTTTTGCATAATTTAGCCAACTTTGAAAATCATAATAAATTCTCTAGATCTCCAAATTGAGTGATCTTTAGCTTTGTGAAAATATATATATGAGACCTACTTGTTGGCAAAATTTCATGAAAAAATTCATTCATTTGATCATACTTTGGTTTAGCTCTCCATTTGGTCAATTTTGAAGTCTCAAATGGCATCTCAAGGCACCAAATAGCCCTTTTGGCTTTCCATAACCACTTGGGCAAGTTTAAAAGCATAGACATCATACATGAAAGCATTCGCTTGAATATGACCAACAAGGCCTTTTATACTACCATTCGCCACAGCTAACACATCATTTGTCGCAGCTAATTAGCCTCGAGTTTTTCCTAGTTTCTTGTCTGAATATTGGCAGCAACTAAGCAATGAATTGGCCGTGGCTAATGGCCTCTGATTGGCTTGCTTTTTCAGGGATTGGATTTTTATCTTTAGTTACCAACTCGAGCCTCATTGCCTCTATACCTAACCCTTTATCAAGGTAGAGAGTTATACCTCTTGTTTCGTTCATGAATAGTTAACTATCACCTTCGAGCTATTAGGGCTCTAAAGGGTGTAACTTGTAACTCAAACTCCTGGCTTCAGGGAATTAACCTTTTAGGCTCTAATTCTTATCTAGACATTTGGGTGTTGTATCTAGGAGGTGACATTTTGTCTCACTTCCCCTCTAAACTGGTCCTGTGCATCCGCAATCTTATCTCATATTGCACTGCATCCTACTTATCTCTGCATTAAGTAGGACATCTCAGAATAGTCTGAGTATGACTACCGGGGAGAATTAGGCCTCACATACTTTCTATAACAAGCTTCTTCCTATTAACAAGATTATTCCTCATCGTTCATACCTGGGGCTTGCCATTAATCCCAGCGAGTTATCACATCTCATAGAGCTCCAGCCATCAGATCCCTTAGCTCTATTCAAGTTTAGCTCTACTCAAACTATTCTAGAGGCCAACCTTTATCGGTGTCAACTAGCAACTTTAAGACCATCATATAACTTACTCATCATGAACAAAACCACAAACGATACTCATACACCCAACATGTCTCATATAAGACTTTACCTATCCATTCAAGCCTTTACATAGCCTTATTGCTACATCTTCAAGCCAAATTCAATCCGAGAGAGCCTAAAACTTTACTCTGATACCAATAAATGTAACACGATAATTTCTTAGCTTATCTCATGCCTTTAAATAACTCATTTCCAAGAATCATGTGAATTATTAAAAAAAAGGCATTAAAATAATGAATATTTTATCGTTACGTCAGGTATGAAAATTTCATTCGATGTCACATGGATCATATGAGCTCATACATCACATTTTCCTATTTAATTATGAATACAACTCATTTGAATCATGAAAAGTGGCCCATAACTCATGAAAATCAAAGGGAAGCATAAAATATATATATATATACATTTTCGGCCAGAATTTCCTCACTTTTGTCACAAATTTTGGAAAAACATAACTAATTCTATAAAAATCAAAATCATACATTCTTGGCCATTCTAGAAAGATACACATGTATAATATATGTTAAAAATATGTATAGACCATGAATCACTATACAGAAGACGTTTGACATTAAAAAGCGTTTAGAGGTCGGGCTGCCACTAGTACTATCATAGGTTTCTGCAGCAAACTTTAAAAATATTCAATTAATTCCAAAAAAAATCTAATCCATTCAAATGATACCAATCTAAAAAGTTGTGGATGTTAGCTAGAAGGAAGAAATAACTCTAGACTAGTTTAGGTACGCCTAGACCTCGAAAACCAATCAAATAGTACCTGAGGTCAGTTTGAGCGCCTGGTACTGAACAAAATTTTTAAAAATGTATATCTACCTCTCTAAAGCTCCAAATAAGGTGCTTCTATATCTAATTTCTCCATATAAAATTTTGTGGCAATTGGACATCATTTGAGCCTTGTGTGACAGATTTCATTTTCGGACCTAAGTGAACAGTACATCAGACTAAAACCATAATTTTTGCCAACTTTGAAAATTTATCAAATATTCTCTAGACCTCAAAAAATTCTATTCTTTAGCTTCCCAAAAAGCTCTTAATAGGATCTAATTGCATGCCAAATCTTGTATCAAGAAGAGCTCATTTAGACAAAAAGTGATATAGGGTTCCAATATGGTCCATTTATGCTTCATATAGGATACCAAAATGTCCAAATAATTTTCCTTGATGTTTGGCATCTCTTGGGAAAGTCTAAAAGCATGATTATGACTTATATGAACTACCCAAATGGTCCCAAACCTCATACATCTCAATTTGGCCATCTCACTTGCATTTGTACATATTTGCATCAAACTTTCAAGGAGCACAATTTGCCATTACATACTCAAATTACATTCTAGCATTCACATAACATATTCTCTCATTTGTACATCACATATTAATATAATTATACATGTTCAAGAAATCATAAACCATATACAACAATGGATTACATGATTAGACAGCAATATGGCCTTAAAGAACCAAAACTATGCACTTTGGTGTAAAGCTCTCAATTCTCATGTGGATGGCTTTCATTCCCTTGATCTCTTAGTCCACCTAGCATGTTAGAACATTGGAGAGGAGGGAATGAGATTCAAAGAATCCCAATAGCTCATTTCCCATTCAATCATACATAAAAGATACAAAAATAAGTCTTACCAATGCATGCATGGCATGTGAACATGTGCGATCATTCAAAGAGCATTCTTGGTATTTGGAAAAGTCATACATAGCATACAAAGGCTTCCCAAGCAAGTGGGTTGGCCTCACCTAATTGCTTGTGAATATTGGACTTGCCTCACCCATTCTTTAAGAGGTTCTTGGACTCAACCATGCTCTTCGGAGTCAACCTTACTTTTGGGAAACTCTTTACTTTATCTCAACTAATCTTAAGAGTTCTTGGCTCATCCTCACCATGGTTAAGGGTTCTTGACCTCACCACACTTAAGCAAAACAAAGCAAGCATCATAAACATCATTTGGAAAACATAATACATCATCATGGTACCATGGAGTAAGAGCTCATGCAAAAACATTTCTCATAGCTTAAAATGCATATACACACATTCAAAGATAAGTAAAGCAAACAATCATGCATGAGAGAAGGAGGAGTGAGCTACCTTAGAAGCAAACACATTTTTCTCCTTGAATCAATGCTTCCTTTCTTGGCCTCACACACATAAAGGTGTGGAAATAATTTCTCTTGGTCTAAACACAATTTATGGAAGCCAATTAAGTTCATGGAATTAATTCTGAGGCCATACAATTTGCTTAGACACTAGCTTGACCTATAAACCCTTTTATGGTTCCAAGAATGCACCTAATGAAACAACACCTATCAAATAAATTCTAGGCTCTATTCTTTCCTTTCAAATATAATTCTTGACTCCTTTTAAGCCTCTTAGAGTCATCACACAATCAAAATTAAGAGCCTAACTACATGTTGCTTCTTTAGGTCATATTACGGAATATAAAGCACCAACTCATTCTCTAAGCCTCCTAAATTTTTCCTAAGGCTTCCTTTCATATTCATTCATCATATATGACTCAAAAATGGGTTTAAAAAAATTTAAAACTCTTTCTAGCTACCTTGACCTCTCTTAGCCGAACCTATAGAGGAATTTGGCTTTCATGGACTTTGCTTTTTTTTCTTGATGAAGGAAGCACATAGGGAGACTTCTAGGGATCTTAGGAGCTCATTCAAACACTTATTTAGGTATAAGAATTAAGAGATCAAATTAGATTTTGTAAAGAACACTTGAAACCCTAGAAATTGCATCTTGAATTTTTATAGTTATTTGTTAATTCTCTTTGCATATTCTTAATCTCCACACCCTTTTTTCCAAGAATCACCCTTGGTTCTGCCTAAAAACCAAGTCCTCCTAGGGTTTCTTAAGTAGGGCGAAATGGTGAAGGAAGAGGAGCAAAGGATAGCAACCATGGAAGAAGAAATTACCTTGTTTTCTTGCTTTTTCTCACTTGAATTTTGTCTTCTTCAAGCTCTCCTCTTCAAATCCAAAATTTCCTCTTAATTTATCCTTTAAAACAGATTTATAAACTTCAATGTAAAAATAGGAATCAAAGGAGAATGGAGGGAAAGAGGTTTAGATGGAAGAAAGCATAAAAAACCATGAAAATCCGTACCTTTTTACCTTGTTTTCTTCCTTCCTTCATCCTCCTCTTGGTGCGCATCATCCTAAGGCTTCTTTCTCTAGTTTAGGGCAAAAACATATGAAGCTACATGGGGGTGAGAGTGGGGCATCACTTATATATATAAAGGAGGAAGAAGAACTTTTTAAAAATTTTCATTTTGCCTTCTGTTCTTGGCATTTTAGTTTCTAATTCTTTTTAGCTCCTTTTTGAGAACTGTATTTTCTATTATGAAATTTAGGGTTCCAATTTAGTAAAATGATTTTGGAATCATTCAAATCGGAGCTAAAACCTTCTCGAATAGATCAATCAAAGTTCAGGTCAACTAATGTTGGAAAACAGCCATCGGAGGGGCTTTAACTATTCCAAGGCTTTTCATGGTTTTCAAGGCTTCTCAGAACCTCAGAAAACTTAAAACTTTCATTTAAAAAGCCCTCCTGTGTGAATTCTAAAATTTTCCTGAAATTACAAAAATGTCATTACGTTTCGTAAGATTTTTGTCAAAATTTGTTTTTTCATTCTAACATTGTTTTTCTTTTTGTCTAAGCCTAAAATTCTCATTTTTAGGAGTCTAGAATGCTTCTCAAATTTTTCAGGACCTTAACTAATTCATTTGGAGAGACTTCCTTTTATATCTGGTGAATTTCGTTTGTTGACAAAGAAACTGTATGTTACGTTTCTCACGTTTTCTCTCATTTTTAGAGAATCGGATGTTACAAAGCGTAGGGCCAATGCTTAATGTTCATACAAGATCAATTCACTCATCCATTATTAGCCAAGTACAATCATAATGCTCAATTCTATGATAATTATATTATATGTACAATTCCTATACTTGGCAATTCATGATGCAATGTGGCAATTATATAAAACTAGTAATCTAATTACATAATACAATCTGACAAGGTTTCCAAACCTATGTACTACTAAACCATATAATAAGCTTCCATTAATTTCTCCTTGCCACTAAGAGGTCTGGTCCCTGAAAATGTTAGCCCACAACCAGGATGATATATATAATCTCAGTAACAAGAGGAAAATTCCATATATATGTGCAAATTCATTAATACAATACAATTTCATATCTTTAATACCAAAATCATCAATTCAATTTGCAAATGAACTAGTTGAGCTACCAATGACTACTATCCCATATTAGCAATCACACATAACATGTTAATGGCTAATAACACTGAGATAAGTTCACCCACAACACCTACTCCATAATGAGCACAACCAGGGCCCAATGCATTTGGGGTTTATCACAACCCAGTATCTGATCGAAGCACATGCACAGGTGGCAATCGCACCACAACTCCACCATGGACTCACAAGGTCCAATCATAATAGCAATTCAAATAGTCAATTAATCATTTAGCATTTCAAAATCAAGTATATGTAACAAATATCATATTAATATGAGTATATGCATGGAATTAAGAAAAATAACTCCAGTTACCTCACTCATGGACAATTTTTTGGAGAACTGACAATAATGCTTTGTTAGCCTATGAACACAAAAAATCAAAACCATTACCATTCTTATTCATCAATTATGGTAATAACCCAATGCTTAAAGAATTAACCCATCAATAATTACCTAAGGGACACTGATGAATGCTAGTTTTATATACATGAATCCTCTTAATTTTGGCATTTTAATAATTAAATATGGCTTAATGGATGTAATTGAATGGAATTTGATTTTAATTAGCCATTTTCAACATTTTAGGAATTGATTTGCAAATTATTGGTTTTTAATGCTTAAATTTATCTTAAATAATTTTGTGAATATTCCTATGTAATTTTTATCTATTATTCTTGCAGAATTTTTGATGGGCAATTAGTATTTGAATAGGAGATTGATTTGGAGAAGAGGTAGAAGTTTGCCAAGTCCAAGGAAGCCATGCATTCCATCCTTTCATTCTCACATCTCTCACTCACTTGGTCTGCACATACATATTACTCATGGGTTTCTTACATAGGCAACTTCTTTAGATCACCCACTCACACTTTCTCTTCCATTCACATGCACCACTCCCTCATTCATGTAGCATATGTCCAGCAGCTCATACATGGAAGTCACACATATGGTCATTCACCCACCTCATTTAGCACCCACAAGCCACGTAACTATGCAGCACATCTCTTACATTGCACTCACTCTCACTTAACTTCATTCCATGTAGCCACGAGTAAGAGAAGAAGAAGCTTGAAAGAAGGAAGTAGCCTCTATTTTGTAAAGCAAAACGAACATACAATCATGTTAAGGTAGCACCTAGGTTAGAAGAGAAGCAAGAAAGCAGCTACACATTTTTTAAAGAAGGAATAAGCCATGGGTTCAAACCTTGTAGCTACATGAAGCTTGGTTATAAACAAAAGTGAAGGAGCTGATGTGATTGCTATAGGTTGGATAGAGAGACTTTAATGGTTTTATTTTATTGAGGAGAAGAAGCATACATACAAGCATGTGATTCATTAAAGGTAGAAAAAGGGAAGCTTGGGTCAAGAAGCATGATGATTCTATTTTAATAGCAATCAAGGAGGAGTAAACGAAGAAGGCAAAGCAAGGAGCTAATGTGGAAAAGATGAGAAAAGAACGTGGAAAGAAGCATGAGATAGCCATGGGTTTAGAGGACTGAACAATAGCAAGAAACACAGCTCCCATGCATAATAACATGATGGACCACTCATGCATGGAGAAAACAAACACCACTAGTTCTAACGCAGTGACGAGAGAAGGAGCTTCACATTAACACACACAGAGCAGTTGAATAAAGTGTGGGGAATGAAGAGAAGCAATCAAAAGGTACTAGATGGGCATGAGTTAGAAAGAAAGGACCACTTGAGGAAGTAGTGCATGATATACACACAGGCTGCAGAATATGTAAAAGACGTATAAAGAAAAAAGATCACGTGATAGATAAAAAAAAAATATGAAGGAAGCACTTGAGGAAGAAACACGTGAAGAGCTGAAAGCAGAAGAGATGTGATGATAATTTAGGAATTAAAGGGGGCTCACATATGTACACAAAGGCTGAGCACGTGAAGAATAAAAGTAACATGCGATCATTTAAATAGTAAAAAAAAGGCTAGGGAAGTAGCTAAAAATGGGGAGTATCAACGCATCATTGAAGCCATTCATCGAGACTAACATCCACTCCAATTCACACGCATGCACAAGTTTACACAGAGGAGGCAAGGCACGTGATTTTTTTAATGAGACTTGTGCAATAGACAAGAGGCTGGATAAAAAACATATAAATCATCTATTCATAAGGAGCTAGAAACCATTCCAATTGTCATTCCATTCATCATCACACTATAGACTTTCCACTCTCCACACCATAGCCATTCCATCTCTCATTTCCTCCATCTCCTTCCATCCAATGAAGCTTTAATTCTCCATCTTATGGCTAGCTAGGAGGAGGACTTTGGTTTAATCTTGAATTTAAAGAAAATAGCAAGAGATTTTAGCTAAGCTTCCTATTTTATTTTCTCTTTTTCTACATTAATTTTTGTTCTTGAACTTGTTTGGTTAAACTTGTAATTGACTAAGATTAATATAGTTTATGATTGATGGTTAGTTAGGCATTAATTAAGAGATAATTTGAATGATTATTTGATTAATTTTAGTGCTAGATTTTCATTATTCTCCAATTTCTCATGTATGTAATCAAGGTGTTTGATGAAATGCATGAGTGAGATTGTATGCTTAATTGTTTGCTTTGAGGATTCCTTGAAGTTTGATTGGTTAATTAAACATCTTAGGGTAAAATTTTAGAGGCTAATTAATCGTTTAATTAATCAAATTGAGTATTCATTAATCCTAAAGGCAAGAATTAATGATTTAGTGCAGGATTAAGGTTTCAATTCAATATTAGATTGTTACTTTCTTGAATCTTGAATGGTAATTCAAGATCATTTACCATGAACACAATTAGGGACTCTTAGACCAAAACTACTGACAATTGAATTAGGGTAACGATAGTGGATACCAAGGGACAAATCCAAAGCTAGTCACAAGTTCATTATTTTCCTTTTAATTTATGCAATTAGGTAGTAATTAGGAGTTTTAATTCAATTTCATTTTACTTAGTTTAATTAGATTAGACCCCCTTAATTAGGTAATTTTTAGAGTCCTTTTACACATAAAAAACCCAATTTAACATTGAATTCCATTTCTAACAGAGATGACTTAGGTTGTGCCACTAACTATAAGTTTTAATTCAACCTAGTTTTATTTTGAAATTGTGTAACACAACTGTTAGACACTTACCCAACCACCAAGAGACTCAATTTTTGAATTTTGCCTTCCCTAGACTAGAAATTTCAAACTATCACTTCAAACTCTAGGAAAATTCACACAAATTAATGACCATACTATAAATCAACTATGGGGGTCTCTAATTAGCAGAAAAAATATCAAAATGAGGAGTTTATACTTATCTAACAACACCTATAGCCTCAACCTCCAAAATTTTACCATAAAAACACCAAACAACAAAGTTTCAGATTTTGGGTATGAGTGAAATGCTCCAAACGAAAAACTAATTAAGTCAAAATGTAGAGGAAGAGGAGAGGGTCAAGTTATATAACACTCACTTGGTTGAATTTTGGTTTAGATAGGGGAAATGGAGCCAAGAAGCTAGAAGAAACCCTAACCTCTAAGAGACCTCTGAATTTGCTTCTTATGTTTTGTTTTTCTGCAGAATAAGGGGAGGGGCTGAAGGTGTGTAGGGTTTAGTTAGATTTAGGTTAGGTCCTAGATGGGTTATGGGTTAACCCAAAAGCCCACATCCATGAGTTTCAGAATTTATGCTTATTGGGCCAAATTTCATAAGTTGGGCTACAGAATTCTAATTGGGTTAGGCCAAATTTCAAGAGTCACTCTAACTTGGGTTTGTATAATCAATGTTGAGCCAACTATAAAAGCTCATGTAAGTTGGGTCTTAGGCCTTTATCTTACTAAATCAAATTAAGTCATTACTAGGTGCTCTCTTTTGGGCCAAGTCTCACAATAAGAAGTTAGGTCTGCACCCATAGTCATTGGGCCTCCATTAGTCTCTAACTATGGCTTACTTCATTTAATTTGGGCCTAGATGAGATTTCTAACCTAATTAAATCTCAAACCCATATTAATAATTTATCTCTCTATAATTCCCATTCGCATAACTTGCCAAATTATTTCATAATAATTATTCTTAATTAGTCTAGATCCATGATTAACACTTTAATTAAATTTTAGGATGTTACAATCTTCACCGTTGCTAAGGGACTTTTGGTACAACCAAACCCATGTAAGCCATAAAGCAATCATAACCACATTTTGTAACACCATACTTCTAAGACTCAATTCATACAATTCTCATGCCTTATCTCATGCTAGAACATTGGGAAGCTATATAATAGCATAGTAAGTCATGAGTCAAAATGTAATTTCTTACTAGTAAAATTTTTCATTCGGCATCCCGTGGGTCATATGGACTCATGTATCACAATCTCATATTTAAATACATAGATACAACTCATTTCCATCATCAAAATTAGCCTAAAGGTCGTACAAGGCAAAGGGAAGCATAAAACACATAATTGCAATTTTGGCCAGGATTTTCCCTTTTCTACCACAAAATTTGAAAAATCATAACTAATTCTAAAAAAAATTGAAATCAAGAAATCTTTGCCATTTTGTAAAGCTACACATGTATACTTTATGATAAAAATATGACCAGGCCATGAAACATCATACAGAAGACGTTTGACATTTGCAAAGGTACAGAGGTTTGGTTGGCTACTGGTATTGTCACAACTTTCTACTACAAACTTCAAAAATGTCCAATTAATTCCAAAAAAATTCAATCCATGCAAATGATACCAATCTGGAAAACTACGGATGTTAGCTAGAGGAGAAAAATAACTTTAGACCAGTTTAGACACAATCAAATCTTGAAACCTAATCAAATAATAACTTAAGTCAGTATATACAACTGATACTGGGCATAAATTTTAAAAATTCATATCTCCCTCTCTAGAATCTAAGTGGGGTGATTCTAGTTAGAACAAGTCATTGGGACTATCTAGTTTCTTCCTATAAAATTTTATGGCAATTGGACATCATTTGCCCCTTGAGTGACAAAATTCATTTTCGGACCTGAGTGAACAGTACCCTTGACCAAAATCAAAAAAATTTTTAACTTTGAAAATTTATCAAATATTCTATAGACCTCAAGAAATTCTGTACTTTAGCTTCCCAAAAAAACTCAACAAGCTATAAATGTATGCCAAATCTTAGATTGAGGAGATCTTATTTAGATGAAAAGTAGTAGGTTCTAAAGTAGTCAAATTTTGCTTCATATGAAGTATCAAGATATTCAAATGGTCTCCTTTGATGTTTGGTGTAACATCCTAAAAAAATTAATTAAGGTGTTAATCATGGATTTGGGTTAATTAAGAATAATTAAGGAAAAATTATAATAAAGGACCTAAAGATGATAAAAATTATTCTTAAGGACCTGTTACCACTTGTTTTAGGATGATTACTACTGAGTTTAGCAACAAATCATTGAACCTAGTGGTAAAGGTCCTTAAGAATAATTTTCTTCATCTTTTGGTCATTAAACATAATTTTTCTAATAATTAATATGGAATAATTATGTAAGTTAAGTGAATGAAAATTTTAGAGAGATAAATTATTAATATGAGTTTGAGATTTAATTGAGTTAGAAACCCCATCTAGGCTCAAATTAAATTAAGTAGGCCAAGGTTAAGGACTAGTGAAGGCCCAATAATTTAGGTGCAGACCCAACCTTTTAATGTGAAACTTGACCTAAGAGAGAGCACCTAGGGAGGACCCAATCTAATTTAATGAGATAAAGGCCCAAGACCTAACTTATATAAGCCCTTGTAATTAGCCCAATATCCTTTACGCATACCTCAACTAAGTGGGCTCTTGAAAACTTGGCCCAACCCGACTAAAAGTCTGAATTTTGGAAGCTAGTCCAACAAATTACAACTTCAACTCAACAATTAGTGGGAGCCCAATAGGTCCTTGGGCTGATAGTTGATCCATAACCCATTTAGAACCCAACTTAAAACTTTAAAAATCATTTTGGCCACTCCCATTCTGCAGAAACACAAAAAACAAAAGGGAAATTCGGAGGTCCAAAGGGGAGGTTAGGGTTCTTGACATATTTCCACCATTTCCCACTTCTAGAGCAAGATTCAACCAAGGTAATAGTTATATAACTTAATCTCTTTCTTTTTCTCTTTATTTTGGCCTGATTAGTTTTTCATTTGGAGCATTTTCACCATACCCAAAATTTGAAATGTGGTTGTTTGGAATTTTCTTGGTGAAATTTCGTAAGTTGGGGCTGAGGGTGTTATTAGGTAAGTATAAACTCTTCATTTTGATGCATTTTCTACTGATTTAAGACCCCCATAGTAGACTTATAGTATGGGCCTTAATTTTATGCGAATTTTTTTATGGTGTGAAGTGATATTTTGATGTTTCTGGTATAGGGAAGGCAAAACCCAAAATTATAGGCTCTTGGTGATTGGGTAAGTGTTTCTAAGTAGTTCTATATAGCTTAACTCCTTAAGTAATGGGTTTGCTAATATATATTGTAACTAGGGATAGTAATGGCTTAGTTTTGTGTCCATAGGCTGAAGTAGCATTCAATTGGCTCTTAGAGGATTGGCTACAAGTGAGGTAACCAGGGTTCATGCTAATTCCATGCATAAATCTATTTTAATTTTGTATTTGTTGTATGATTATAATTTTGATACTAAATGAATTGGTTAGTTATCTGTTATATATGATTGGACCTCATGAGTCCATGGTGGAGCTGTGGTGCAGCTGGTACCCGTGTATGTGCTTCGATTGGGTATTAGATTATGATCAAACCCCACATGTACTGAGCCCTGGTTGTGCTCATTAGGGAGTAGGTGTCGTGGATGGGCCTCTCTCAGGGTTATTGGCCTTTAACATATGGAATTGTGATTGCTAGTATGGCATAGTAATCATAAATAACTTAATTGTTTTATTTATTGACATGGCTTGTATATTTTCTGATGCTTATATAAAATCATGTATATATGTTAATTAAACTGAAATATATGAATGGAATTTGCCTTGGTTACTGAGATTTGCATCTCACCCCATTTTATGGGATCATACTTTCAGGTGAAGGTCTTTCGGGTAAGGATAATTAGAAGTAAGTAGATGAAAATCTATGAGCTCTAGCCATGTGTAGAGGAGGCTACACTTGGGTTGATCTGAGTAGAATAGATGAAATTTTGGTATTCGTTTATATAGCATCATCATGTAATCGTGTTGCCAAGTGTAGGCATTTATAGAATGATTACTTAGGATGTATCTATTGAGGAGTTAGGCCTTATCTTAACTTGGTATTAGATGTATGAACTTATAACATCTAATGTATGAACTTTGTTGAATTTATGATATGGCCTACTATTGGAAATGTAATCATGTGATACATTAAGTGTTGATATGAACTAGTGATGTATGAAATCTCTAACAGAATGTGTATCGAATGATAATTGTTGATAGTTCATGAATTTATGTTGTTATTACTCTATGAACTGCTGATGTAGGGTAGTTAGAGGAGTAGAAATTAACACTTAAGTCTTGAACTAGTAATGATAGATAAGCTGGGTAAATTAGGCTAATGAAAGTTATTAGAGCCCCACAAATTAACATAGAGTGGCCTTAGGGTGTCATTGGAGAAAGAGTGGAGAGTATGAGACAAGACTTTAGAAGTTGTAGGATTAGAAGGCATTTCGTCCTACCAAAATATTATTAGCCGCGGCCAATAGAGGCAATGTTACCCAGGGAGAGTACTAGAGAGCAATTCGTCATGGCGAGAAGTGGAATTAGCCACAGCAAAATGTGAAAGGCCAAACTAGAAGTCATCCAGAGGGTAATTCACTACGACTAAATGAGAATTGGCCATGACAAACTTTTGTGAAAATGTGTTAAGCATTCCAAAGAGGAATTACTATGGCGAAAAGGAGAATTGGCCGCAGCCAATAGCGAGAGGCGGGCAAGGTAAGCTCCAGAGGGTTTCCTCGTCGTGGTGCTATGTAGGCTAGCTGCAGTGAGTTGGTTATGAAGATATAAGGGTGAACTCGAGAGCAATTGACAGCAGCCCAAAGACATTTAGCTGCGGCTAATAGTCCCAAACTCTTATTCTAACTTAGAAATCTTAGTTTTTCCTATGGTAACCTCAAGGGATGACTTAGAAATATTGATAGAAGATTCTTATAAGTTGGAATTAATGGGTAATAGAATCAAAGGCTTATAAATGAATATTTATTTTCCTTATGTACATGAATGCTTGTAATTATTGGGTTGATGACCCTAATAACATTAAGTTTCAAATTTCCTTATATTTTTCAAATTTAATTAGTCATAATGTCTTATAATCCTGATTTATAGTTATTAATCACGTATTTAACCTTAATTACAATGATTAGAAGTTAGGGTTGTCACATTTGGCACCTCTTGTTCAAGTTTAAAAGTATAAATATAACTTATATAAACTACCCAAGTGGTCCCAAACCTCATGTATCTCAATTCGGCTATTCCACTTTCATTTATGCACTAATACATCAACCTATTCAAGAGCTAAACTTGCTATTACAAACCATAATACACATTTCTATACATATGGCCTTAAATCTCATTTGTACATAACATATCAACATAATTACACATGCTCATATGATTACATAACAATTTCATCAAGGGATTACATCGTATACCATGTGTATGGCTAAAAAGAAAACAAAACTAGGCATATTCATATAC
Source organism: Erythrophleum ivorense (assembly GCA_026724425.1). Lineage (NCBI taxonomy): Eukaryota > Viridiplantae > Streptophyta > Magnoliopsida > Fabales > Fabaceae > Erythrophleum > Erythrophleum ivorense. The sequence goes on from JAIUCV010000008.1 coordinate 30,575,505, forward strand.
TTTGATATCAATCTTCTTCTAGACTTGGTGGCCTCCATTACCTTACTCAATTATTCCACCTAGCATATTAAGACATTGGAGATAAGGGGATGAGATTTAAAGAATTCCAATAGCTCATCTCTCATTCAATCTCATATAAAGCATGCAATACAAGTCTCACAAATGCATACATGGGCATATTAACATGTGCAATCATTTAAGGAGCATTCTTGGCATTTGAAAAAGTCATACATAGCATTTATAGGCTTGTCAAGTAAGTAGATTACCCTCATCCATTTACTTGTGGATTTTGAACTTGCCTCACCCATTTCTTTAAGAGGTTCTTGGACTCAATCTTACTCTTGGGAGTCAACCTTGCTTTTAGGAGACTCTTTACCCAATTCTAAAGGTTCTTGGCTCATCCTCACCATGGCTAGAGGGTTCTTAGCTTCACCACACTTAAGCAAACCAAAGCAAGTATCATAAACATTATTTAGAAATATAATGCATCATCATGGTACCATGGCATATAAAATCATGTTAGAATACTTCTTATGGCTTAAAACATACATATACACATTCAAGACAATGTAAGCATATATCTATGTATGAAAGAAGGTGGAGAGAGCTACCTTGCTTATATTTGCACACTTTTTCCTTAAGCCTTGAATTCTCTCCCTTGACCTTACACACCCAAGAAGGTGGAGATTATTCCTCTTGGCCTAAGCACATCATATGGAAGCTAATTATGCTCTTGAATTACATTATAAGGCCACGTAATCACTAGAAGAGCTAGATGACTCATAAGGCTTTATGGTTCCATAATGTACTGAATGAAACAACCTTAAGAAAACATCATCTTGGCTCTACTCTATCTTTTCATTCATGATTCTTGACTTCATTTAAACCTCTTGGAGTCATCACACAATCAATTCTAGGAGCCTAGCTAGGTGTTGTTTCTTTAAGCCATATTATGGAACACATAAGGCTATGTCACTATCTATGATTTCTAAAGTATTTCCAAGGCTTTCTCTTATATTCTCCCATCATACATGATGCAAAACTAAGCTTGGAAGGAATTAAAACACCCCCTAGGTGTATGGACTCTCCTTGGCCGAAGCTATACTTCCATATGGCACCAATGATGTTTCTTTACTTCCTTTGATGGGAGAATCATGTAGGAAGCTCCCTTGGTGTTAAGCATCATAAAATATGGCTAGGGTTCATGATAGAGTTCAAGGTGCAATTAAAACCTTAACTTTTCTATCTTGCAAATTCATGGTTTTTACTTGGATTTTTTTGCATATTCTTACTCTCCTCTCTTAAATTCATAGAAATCACTCTTGGTTCTCCCTAAAATTCAAGCCTTCCTATGGCTTCTTGAGTGGGGTGAAACATAGAGGAAGGAGGAGCAAGGGATAGTAACCATGGAAGAAGAAATTACCTTGTTTTTTCTTGTTTTCTCACTTGAATCTTCCTTTCTTTGGCCTCCTCTCTTCAAATCCGAATTTTCCCTCTTTAGTCTGACCTTAAAACAGTCCCAAAGACATAAAAAATTCTATGGGAAATAAAGGAAAGTGGAGGATGATGGATTTGCTAAGGAGAAAAATTCTTACCTTTTCCTTGCCTTTTCTTCTTCCAAAGCTTATTTTCTTGGTGCGCCTCATCCCTTAGGGCTTTCTCTGGTTTTTGGGCAGAACTTGGTCGACCAAAATGAAGGGAGAAGAAGGGTGCATCATATATATAGGTGGAAGGAAGAAAGACTTTTCAAAAATTTCTATTTTGCCCTTCATTCTTAGCATTTTCATTTCTAATTCATTTTAGCTCCTTTTTTAGAATCATCTTTTCCATTATAAAATTTAGGTTCCCAATTTAGTAAAATGCCTTTGGAATTACTTGAATTGGAGCTAAAACCTTCCTGAACGAATCAATCAAAGTTCAAGTCAACCGACGTTGAAAAACATCCACCAGAGGGGCTTTAGTTGTTCTAGGATTTTCCATGGTTTTTAGGGCCTCTGAGAACCCTGAAAAACTCAAAACTTTCATTTAAAAAGCCCTCCTTTGTAAATTGCAAAATTTGCTCAAAATGATGAAAATGCCCTTACGTTTCGTCAATGTTTTGTTACAATTTGTTTCTTCATTCTAGCTTCATTTTGGGATTCTCATTTTTAGGAGTCTAGAATGCTTACCAAATTTTTTGGGATCTTAACTAAGTTATTTCGGGGGACTTTCTTTTGTATCTGATGAATTTTATATGTTTACGGAGAAATCATACGTTACATTTCTCATGTTTTCTTTTGTTTTTGAAGAATCAGATATTACACATTTCAAGAAACATAATGGTACCATAACATGTAAGTATAGGCTAGAAACATTTCTCATGGCTCAAATATACACACAAGTACTCAAAACCAAGCAAACATCTAAGCTATACATTAGAGAAAGGTTAGAGAACTACCTTGAAGCAAGATTCACACACTTTTTCCTTAGCTATTCCTCCTCCTTTTTGGCCACACACTTGTAATTAGATGGAGCTTAGTTCCTTTAGCCTAAACACATCAAATAGGACACAATTACATTATAGAAGCAAACTTTAGCATTAGACACTTTCTATGGAAGCTCACTTTGTTCTATGGTTACATAACGGTTTCATATGAGACCTAATGAAGCAAGTGCTAGAATTCAAGATCTTAGGCCCCTTTTCTCCTTCCATCTAGGTCTCTTGACTCCATTTAAGTCTCTTAGAGTCATCACAAACTTATTCCCAAGACATAAGTTATTTCTTTAAGTTCTATTATGGAGCCTACACTTCCATCACACAAACCAAGGCTTTTAAATTTTTTCCAAGCCTTCCTTTGATGTTATTTTATCATATTTAGTCCATTTCTAACCTTAGAAAAAATTAAAACTCTCCCTAGGTACAAGAACCATGCTTGGCCAAGACATGCACTAGGTTTCAGACCCATGGAGTTAGCTTTGTTCTCTTAAAGGAAGTGGCACATGTGAGGCTCTCTGGGCATCTCAAGAACTCATATATACTCTTAGACAATTAGAAATACCACTAGAAAGCTTCATACAAATCATAGTGCAAAGAAAACCCTAGGTTTTGGAAACTTGAAAACTAATGGTTCTTTTTGGAATTTCTTTGCATCTACTTGTTCCTCACCCTTAAAAACCTAGGTTTCATGCTTGGTTTAGGTTAGATTTTGCTCACTCTTGCTTGTCCTACATGGGGCCAAAACAAGCTATGAAAGAACAAGAAAGAAGAAGTAAGGGAAGCCATGGAAATACCTTGATTCTTTAGCCTTTTCAAAAGCTTTCTCCTTTGCTTCCACTCCTCCTTGGAATTTCAAACTTCTCCCCTCTAAACATGGCTCAAAATATATCCAAATCATGCACCAAAACCATAGAAAGAAAGAAGAGAAGGAGGAGGACAAGTCTAATGAAGGAAGAAACAAAAATTTCCATGATTTTCTATACCTTTTCTTAGGTTTTTCTCCTCCCTTGAAGCTCCCTCTTGTGTGCCTTTCTTTGCAGAACTTCTCCCTAGTTTTAAGCAGAATTTAGGTAGGCTAAAAGTGAGAAAGAAGTGGGGTGCCACCTATACATAGCTAGGGATTCTTAAAAAGCTTTTTAAAATGCCAATTTTGTCTCTCATTCTTAGCTTTTTCATTTTATGCTCATTTCAACTCCTTTTTGAAAACCATCTTTTCCATTATAAAATTTAGATTTTCTAACCTCTAAATAGCCTTTGGAATTACTCAAATTGAGTCTAAAACCTTCCTAAACAAAATGGTCAAAGTTCAGGTTTACCTATATTCTAAAACATAAACTGGAGGGCTTTCAACTATTCTAAGGGTTCCTATAGTTTTTAGGGCCTCTGAGAATCACAGGAAACTCAATTTTTCCATTTAAATATCTCTCCTTTGATTTTTCTAAAAGTTACCCAAATTTACAAAAATGTTACTACATTTCATCAGAAATTTCTTTAGCCATTCAGACTTCGGTTTATGGACATTTTATGCCTTAGATCCTCATTTTTTAATATTTAGAATTTTATCCTAATATTATTTGGCCTTAACTAATTCATTTTAGAGGACTCTCTTTCATATCTACAATCTTATCTTTTAATTTAGGTTTCAGGCCCCTATCAAACTTATTAGCCTTCCATGATTCTTCATCAAACCATTTCAAGTATGAGGAGAAATAAGATAGCTGAATAAACTTCATTGTATATTAGTCTATCGACATTTTGTAACACCATAATTTCTAGCTCATTTCATAACATTCTCATGTATCACATCATCAATTCCATGAAGGAAGTGAGAAAAGTCCATTAAAATAATACATTTTCTTACATTACATCGTGTATAAAATTTCATTCAGTGTCCGTGGACCGTGTGAGCTCACACCATACATTCTCATATTTAATTACATGAATACAACTCATTTGCATCATAAAATCTATCCCACAACTCATGGAATTCAAAGGAAGACTCAAAATACTCATGTATATTTTCGGCTAAAATTTTGCTCTTTTCTGACCAAACTTTAGAAATTCATAACTAATTCTAGAAATATTAAAATCATACATTCTTAACCATTATAGAAAGCTACAGATGTCTAATTCATAGTAAAAATATGCCCAGACCATAACATCCATCACAGAGGATGTTTGACATCCAAAAATGTTTAGAGGTCAAACTACCCACTGATGCTATCACAGATTTCTGCAGCAAACTTTGAAAATATCCAATTAATTCCAAAAAAAATTCAATCTATACAAATGATACCAATCTGAAAAGCTATGGATGTTATCTAGAAGGCAAAAATAACTCTAGACCCACTCAGGCACGCTAAGACCTCGAAATTCAATAGAACAGTAACTGAGGTCAGGTGAAGCTCCTGATACTAGATAGAATTTTAAAAAATTCATATCTCCCTCTTTGGACATCCAAATGAGGTGCTTCTAGTTCATGAGTCATGTGAATGTCTAGTTTCTCTGTATAAAATTTTATGGTAATTGATATCATTTGGGTCCTGTGTGATAGATTTCATTTTCGGACAGATGAATAGTGTATCATACCAAAACCAAAAAATTTGTCAACTTTGAAAATTCACCAAATATTCTATAGACCTCCAAAAATTATGGTCTTTAAGTTCCCAAAAACCCTCAACAAGCTCTAATTGCATGTTAAACCTTAGATCAAGAAGAACTCATTTGGCCAAAAAGTGATATAGGGTTCCATTATGGTCAATTTTGGCTCCATATAGGGTACCAAAATGACCAAATGGCTTTCCTTGGGTTTTGGCACCTTTTGGATAAGTCTAAAAGTATAATTAGGACTTGTATGAGCTTCCCAAATGGTCTTAAACCTCATGCATTTCATTTTGGCCATTTTATCCACACATATGCATAATTCCATCATACCATTCATGAAGCTAATTTGCTATCATATACTCAATTCACATTCTAGTGGTTACATAACATATTCTCTCATTCATGTATGGCATAATATTATAATTATACATGTTCAAGAGGTCATATATCATATACATCATGGGATTACATTCTTTGATGCAAATATAGCCTTAAAGAACCAAACACTATGCATTAGGTTGTCAAACTCTTTCTTTCAAGGTAGTTAGCTTCCATTACCTTGTCCACTTGGTCCACCTAGCATATAAGATCATTGGAAGGGAGGGAATGAGATTCAAAGAATCCTAATAGCTCATCTCCCATTCAATCATACATAATGGATACAAACAAGTCTCATAAATACATGTATGGTCATATTGGCATGTGCAAATATTCAAGAGACATTTTCATCACTTGAGAAAGTCATGCATAGCATACAAAAGCTTGCCAAGCAAATGGATTGGCCTCACCTAATTTCTTGTGGATATTGGACTTGCCTCACCTATTCTTTAATGCATTCTTGGACTCAACCATGCTCTTGGGAGCCTACTTTGCTTTTGGGAGACTCTTTGCTTTCTCTCAACCAATCTTAAGGGTTCTTGACTCATCCTCACCATGGCTAAGGGTTCTTGGCCTCACCACACTCAAGCAAACCCAAGTATACATCAAAACATCATATGAAACATAATATGTCATCATAAAACTATGGGATATGAAATCATGCTATCATACTTTTCATGGATTGAAAATACACATACACACATTCTAAGACAAGTTAAGCATACACCCATGCATGAAAGAAGGTAGAGAGAGCTACCTTGTACACAATCACACACTTTTTCTTTTGAAATTCCCTCCCTTGCTTCGGCCACACACCCACAAAAGTGTGGGAAAGGTTTCTCTTGGCCTAAACACAATTTATGGAAGTCAATTAGGTTCATGAAATAATTTCTAAGGCCACACAACTAGTTTAGACACTAGGTTGTTTTATAAACCCCATTATAGTCCACAAATGCACCTAATGAAATAACACCCTTCGAATAAATTCTAGGCTCTATTATTTCCTCTCAAATATGATTCTTGACTCCTTTTAAGCCTCTTGGAGTCATCACACAATTAAAACAAAGTGCCTATCATCATGTTGCTTCTTTAAGTCATAATATGGAACCTAAAGCACCAAATCACTTCTTATGAGTTCTAAATTTTTTGCAAGGCCTCCCCTCATTTTCATTCATCATATATGACTCAAGAATGGTCTTAGAAAAATTTAAAACTCTCCCTAGCTACCCCAACCTTACTTGGTAGAGACTATGCCCCTTTTTAGCCTCCTTGGAATTCTCTTTGTTTTCTTGAAGGAGGAAGCATATGAGGAGCACCTTAGGGATCTTAGGAGCTCATTTAAACTCTTAATCAGGCCTAGGAATTATCATATGAAATCAGATTATGGAAAGTGCACACAAAACCCTAGAATTTGTATCTTGAAATCTAATGATTTTTTGATAATTCCCTTTGCATATTCTCAATCTCCACATCCTTTTTCCTTAGATTCATGCTTCATTCTGCCTAAAAATCATCTCCTCCTAGGGTTTTCTCAAGTGGGGCGAAATGGTGGAGAAGGGAACCAAAGATGACAACCATAGGAAGAGAAATTACCTTATTTTCTTGCTTTTTCTCACTTGAATCTTGTGTTCTTTGAGCTCCTCTTTTCAACTCTGAATTTTCCCTTGAATTTCTCCCTTGAATCAAATTTATAAACCCCATTTTAATCAAAGGAAACAAAGGAGAAGGGAGGAGAGGAGGTGTGGATATAGAAAAGCATGAAAAACTACCATGGAAACATACCTTAAGCATAGATTTTCTCCTCCTTTTCCTCTCCCCTTGGTGTGCCACTCTCCTAAGGTTTTTCTTCTGATTTGGGGCAGAATAATCTGAAGCTAAGTGAGGGAGAGTGTGAGGCGCCACCTATTTATAAGGGTCCTAGAAACACTCTTTCAAAAATTCTAATTTTGCCCTTCATTTTTGGCATTTTTCGTTTCTCCTTTGTTTTAGCTCTTTTTTTAGAACTGTCTTTTCCATTATAAAATTTAGGTTCCTAATTTAATAAAATGCCTTCAAAATCACTTAAATCGGAGCTAAAACCTTCCTGAACGAGTCAGTCAAAGTTCAAGTCAACTGACGTTAGAAAACGTTCACCAGAAGGGTTTTAACTGTCCTGAGGGTTTCCATGGTTTTCAGGGCCTCTGAGAACTCTGGAGAACTCAAAAATTTCATTTGAAAAGCCCTCCTATGTGAATTCCAAAATTTGCTCAAAATTACAAAAATGCCATTACATTTCGTAAACTTTTCATAAGAAATTGTTTCTTCATTCTAGCTCTATTTTTCTTTCCGTCTAAACCTGGGATTCTCATTTTTAGGAGTCTAGAATGCTTCCTAAATTTTTTGGGACCTTAACTACATCATTTCAGGGGACTTCCTTTTATATCAGGTGAGTTTTGTTCATTGACGGAGAAACCGTACGTTACGTTTCTCACGTTTTCTCTCGTTTGCAGAGAACCGGATGTTACACATTTCCCCTTGCCCTAGGAAATTAAACTCATCTTCTTTATCAACCATGAAAAATGGCGGAAAATATTTATTCTCAAAGGTTGTTTGGAAGCTCTCCTAAGTCAAAGGTATCCCCTTTGAAGCCAACAATCTAAAGGCATTTCGCCACTAATGCTCAGCCTCACCTTTCACCTTATAAATGGCTAATCTAGCCTTTTGTTTAGATGTGCAAGTCATCACCAAAAAAATCTTCTCTAGTTGCATCAACCACCTCTTGGCTTTCTCAATCTCTAGCTCTCCCAAGAAGGTAGGAGGATCAGCTTTTTTAAATTTCACTAGAATAGTGGAGACATCATCTCCTCCTCTTTGTGCCTTACACCTAAGTTTTAGCCTACATTTCCTTAGTTTCCTCCAGGCACCTCTTGGTTCTACTTATTCATTATCTCATGCAACCTTTGTAATACCTAAATAGTTGCTACATCTACCTCTGCTTGCTCCTAAAGCTAATTAGTCATAGCCTTTATAGTTGCCTCATGGGTTTCAACTTGTTCCCTCATATGGTTGGCCATTACTGCTATGGCCTTTTACCCTTCCTTCAAATTTTCAATAGTCTTACGTCATGTAGCTATTATACCTTACAATGACATTAGCACAACAAGAGGCTTCCCATTAAGCTACCTCTACAAAACAAATCCAACCACATCTTCATCCATGGCATGTATATACATATGTAGATGACATTATCAAATGACAACATCCCTATTCCTAGCATATATGTATCATATTTACCAAGTTTTCAAACCATAAAGATCAAAATCTAACATCGTTTATAAAACCATTACTCTGATATCAAATGTAACAACTCTAACTACTAATCATGTTAATTAATCATAATTAAGCTCTTAATCATTGATGTTGTAAGTCAAACATTATTAATAATTCATTAAAGGATGGCAAAATGAAGAAAATCTAAACTTTTTTAATCATTCCAAGCCCCTAATCAGAGGAATAATAAAATTCATATTTGAGGATAATTAATTTCTCATATCAGACTTCCATTTCATCCCTAGATGATTCAAAGAAGTATAAAAATCATTTATATTAGTTTACAATCCAACATATATCATTTTCCTAGGTAAACCAAGATTTTTAAGTTAGATTAGGAGTTTAGAACCTTAGGCCATGACTTGGAGTAACTTTGTCATGACCAAGCTGGTTTCTAGAATCTTTAAAAAGCTTTTTAACACACTCAACTAAGATACCCTACATCGCGACTTAGCATGATACTAAAGCTATTTCCTAAAATTTCATGACTCTTGCCATGGCTCAAATTCCTTGTGCTGTGACAAGATGTGTCTCTGGAACCACTATTCTAGGTTCTTAGATTCTCATCATGACAAGACCTTTTCACACTATGACAAGATTGCTTTTTGGAGCACTCTTCTTTAGTTTTTTTTTACATTGCACTATGGCCCAAAGGACCTACATTATGGTGTAGTTAGGTTTTGTTACGTCTAACACTTGTTTGGCTATGACTTAAGAAGATTCAAGCTGTAACTCAACCCTCTATTGTCATGCTAAGTCAAGATGTAATACCATATCTACATAGCTCTTAACTCATGGCATAAATAGCATGTGGTACTTATTCACATGAAAATAACACTTTTTTGCATCGGTTCATTGTGTAATTGAAAGCCCATTTACATCATTCATGGATTTAAGAACTATGTGGGCTTACCAATAACATTATCTATGCATAACATATCCATTCATATCAAAATCATCACAATTTAATGCATAAAGCTCAGATCTTGGACCATACATCACCAAACTAGAATTTTGCTCTTGGGTTGTAGAGATAGTTTACTTATATGAACTTTGGAAAATCATAACTAATTCCAGAAAATAGAAATCATGTATGTTATACCTTTTTGGAAAGCTATAGATGTTACTAATTATTAAAAATAATTTTGGACCAAGACAGAAATGTTTAGCCCATGAAAATAGAAAGAACAGTAACCTGGGTCATGCTCTTAGACTAGTGCAAACCTTGAAATTCAAAAATTCATAACTCTTTCTATACTAATCCAAATTGAGTGCTCTCAATGGATATGGAAAGCTTATGATGTCTCGTTTATGTCTGTAAAATTTCATGAGCATTGAAATTTATTTGGCCCATGAGTGGCATAGGAAAGAAAACTGACCATAAGAGCAGTATCCTTGATAGTTTCTACATAATTTAGCCAACTTTGAAAAATCATAATAAATTATCAAGATCTTCAAATTGAGTGCTCTTTAGCTCTATGAAAATCTCTATATGAAACCTATTTGCTTGCCAAATTTCATGCAAAAACACATCCATTTGGTCAGACTTTGGTTCAGCTCGAAAATAGTCAAATTAAAGTTCATAAAGGGATAAAAGGCACCAAATGGTCTTCTACTCAATCCACAACCATTTGAGCATATCCAAAAGCATAAACATAGCCTATGAGAGCATCCCAAATGGTCCAAATCTTCATGCATCTTAAAACCACCAGCCTAGTTGCTAAAATACACATATACATTGTAATGAACTGTAAATTTTGTAAAACGACGAAATGAGTAGCAAATCCCCTGAAAATGAGCCAGATAATGTCCCAAAACATTTGGGTAGTGTCCTAAGCTCCTAAAAATAATAATCCTAGGCTTAGACAGAAAGAAAAACGGAGCTGGGACGGTGAAGTAAAATTATTACGAAATTGACAAAATATAGTGGTATTTTCGTAAATACGTGCAATTTTTAGAAAAACTCACAAGAGAGCTTTTTAAATGGAAAATTTGACTTGCCCAGGGTTCTCAAAGGCCTTGAAAATCATGGGAAGCCCTAGGATAGTTAAAACGCTTCTGGTGTATGTTTTCCAATAATGGTGAACCCTAACTTTGACAGATTTGTTTGGGAAGGTTTTAGCTCCAAATTGAGTGATTCTAAAAGTATTTTATTTAATTGGGAATCTAAATTTTATGATGAAAAAGATAGTTTTAAAAAAGGAGCTAAAATAAAACTAAAACAAAAAATGCCACAATGAAATGGCAAAATTGGAATTTTTGTAAATGGTTAGTCTTGAAGCTTCCACACACTTCATGCCCTTTCTCCCATCCTCTTAGGTTGACTTCCTCTGAACAAAAACAAAAAAAGAGAGCTGCTCCTTAGGCGTACAAGAGAAGGAGAGAAAGGAGGAAGAAAACCAAGAAAAAGATAGGCAAATTCATGGAATTTCATGCTTTTCCTTCCTCCAATTTTATTCTTCTCCCTCCAAGCTTTCTTTCTATAGTTTTGTTAAATTGTTTGGTTTTTTTTTTTAGTCTAGAACTAAGGGGGATGGTTCAAAATTTTTGAGGAAAAGCAAGCTAAGGAGAAAGGCTCTTGAAAGCAATCTTGAATCCAAGGTAGTTTCCTACCTTTATTGCTTTTTCTTCTTGCTCACTCTTTGTCCAATTTTTGGCGAAGAATAGAACCAAGGGTAGGGAAGATTTTCTGCCTAAAAATAAGAGAGAAACTAGGGTTTTAGACTATGGAAAAGTAGAATATGCCAAGAATTTGCAAGAAAAACCAATGGATTTCAAATTAGCAAAGTGTAGGGTTCATGACGGGTTTCTAAAATTTATTTTGATACATGAATTTTCTAGCTATGTAAGTGTTTAATTGAGCTCCTAAGACCTCTAGGAAGCCTCCCAAGTAGCTCTCCCATTAAGGAAAAATCAAAAGCTCCATGAACCTCTCTTAGTATGTATATCTCGGCCTAGGCTAGTAAGAGAGGTTAAGAAGTATTTTAATTTATTTTAACCTTGGTTTGAGACTTTATATGGTGAGAGAAGGTAGGAGGAACCCTTAGGAAAAATTTAGGAGCCATGGTTTGGGAGATGAGACAATAGTATCCATAATGGAGTTTTATGAAGCAACACATGTCTAGGTTCTTATAAGTGATTAGATGATGGCTCCAAGGACCTTGAATGAGGTCAAGAGATCTAGAAATGAGAAAAGAATGGAGCTTAAAGCTTGAATCTTGAGGATAGCTTAAATAGGCCACTTATGGAACCATTATGTGAACCGTGGACCCATTTATGCTTGTAAGAAAAAGTGTAGTGTCTTAGCTTGCTTCAAGAGTATAATTGTGTGCTATTTATAATGTTTAGGCCAAGAGAATTCTAATCCACCTAGGTGTACTTGTGGGACCAAAAAAGGGAAGGAAAAAGACTAAACAAAGCTTGCATAAATACTAAGGTAGCTTTCCACCTCATTCTCTTTGCATTATTGGTTGTATATATATGTCATTGTGTTCATGTGCATGCTTTTGTGATTTAAGAATATGCCACTTGGTGTTTTGAGATTGTATTGGTACCAATATATTGTCTTGAATGTCATTGATTGTGAAAATGGCTCATAAGGGTAAGATGATGTCAAAAGTCTCTTAATATGGGTGAGGAGATGCCAAAAGTCTCAAGGCATAGGTGAGACAAAGCCAAAAGTCTCTTGGATAGGTGAGGCCAAATCAAAAGTCCCTAAGGCAAGGGTGAGGCAAATTTAAAAGTCTTAGAAATAGGGTGAGGCAAAACCAAAAGTCCCTAGAGTATATTCTTGATTTAAATGCAAATTGGTGGCATGGAATTGTGACTTTGCATGCTTTATAATTGTGCTACTTTCCATACTTATGCCTTTGATATGTATATGTCCTGAATATGTGTGTGAATGGGTGTGTGAGCTATTAAGATTTCATGAATCTCACTCCCATTCCCTCCTTCATCTTAATATGTCTAGGTGGCACTCATGAAGCAAGAAATACAAGCTAAGGGTCTTAGGAAGCTACACTTTGTCAAATATGTAGTTGTATTTGCAAATGAATGTCAAAGTGAACTTATACATATTATTTTTGAGTTTTGAATCATTGATCAAATGTAATATTATGTATGAAGGATGTATAGACCATGTGTGGCACATGATCAATGTAAATGAGAGAACTTGACATTTAATGGCATAAATGTGTTAGTGTATTCTTCGATGTGGAATGACCAAAATGAGATGCATGAGGTTTGGGGCTACTTGGACAATTTATATAAGTCATATTCATGCTTTTAAACTTGCCCAAGAGGAGCCAAACATAAGAGGAAGCTATTTAGACCAAGTTGGTGTCTTATAAGAGGCAAAATTGACCATAATAGTGAGCTATAGCACAAATTGTCTAAATAGGGTCTTCTTGGTCTGAAATTTGGCATGCATGTAAACCTCATTAAGAGCTTTTTGGGAAGCTAAAGTAGGTAATATTTGGAGGTCTACAGAATTTTTGGTGAATTTTTGAAGTTGGCAATTTTTTTGGTTTTGGCCTTATACTATTCATTTGGTATGAAAATGAATCTCTATCATTCACGGGGTAAATGATGTCTAATTGCTATGAAATTTTACAGGAAGAAACACTTGTGACAATTGGAAGCACCTCATTTGGATGTCTAAAGAAGGAGATATGAATTTTTGAAGTTTCTGTTCTGTTCTAGGCGCCTAGTCAGACCTCCATCATTATTCCATTAATTTTTGAGCTCTGAATGCTCTTGTATTGATTTGAAACTATTTTTTCCCTCTAGCTAACATCCACACCTTTCTAAATTGGTATAGTTTGTATGAATTGGATTTTTGTAAAATTAATTATGAATTTTCAAAGTTCACATCAGTAAACTGTATTAGTAATTTTGGATAGCCCAGCCTTTGTGCTTGTTCTATCAGAAAATGTGGTCTAGATAAGATTTTCGTGCAAAGAATTATTTTTAGTATAAATTTAACATCTAGAGCTTTTCAAAAAGCTATCATTTGTTTGATTTCAATTTTTTTAGATTTAATTATGATTTTTCAAAATTGCCTATAAATTTGCCACCATGGAATCTGAGGTGAATGAGCTAATTTCGGGGTTTTTACTTCTAGACCCATGGATTGTGTGATGTTTTAAGACATTTATGACTTGTATAGATGGAAAATAAATAGAGGTTATGGTTGGTAAGTTCACGGGGTCCCCAAGATGTGAGTTGAATTTTTAAACCCTGATGTAACGCAATTAAATTCAATATTTTTAATGTATTTTCTTGAATTTCTTTTGATAATATGTGTAATCTACCTTTTATGAGGAAGATAATATCAGCAATAATATGGTGTGATATACATCAAGGCACATGGATGTCAAAAACTCATAAAATCATTCATTTGGTTCCATATTCTATTCACACATCATATTTACATATATTTGCTTGTGCTCAATGGTTTACATCACATGTACATCATCTAGATACAAACTTTGACATCAAAATACATAAATTTCTATTCCATTGTCAAAGCCCCATGCTTCAAGAAGTTTGTCCTCCATTCTTTGGTCTACTTGACTCACTTAGACATAGTTAGATATGCATGGGGGGAAAGAGTGAGATTCAGAAAATCCTAATAGCTTTTTACCTTCTCAAACATACATATATGATGCATTTACATGTCAAAGAATGCATGCATACCATAAAAACTTCTCATGGACATGCCTATATCAATTTCCTTATCATATGAACTCATACATGTCAAACATAAGCTCTAAAAGGTGTTGGTATAGCCTCACCCAATTTCTTTGGGACTTTTGACTTAACCTCACTTTTCTTGAGACTTTTGATTTTGTCTCACTCATTGTTAGGGACTTTTGGCTCATCTTCATCCATGCTAAGGGACTTTTGGTATAACTATACCCATTCAAGCCACTTTGCATTCAAAAACACATTCCAAGAAACATAATGGTACCATATTATGTAATCAATAGCTAAAAACATATTTCATATATCAAACATACATACAAGCATCTAATGACAAGAAAACATCTAGGAAATGCATGCAAGAAAGGTTAAAGAGTTACCTTGAAGTAAGAACACAAACTTTTTCCCTTGGTTACTCCTTCCCCTTTCGCCCACACACATGCAACTAGGTGGGGCTTGATTCTCTTGGCCTAGACATATCAAATGAGCCATAATTACATCATTGGAGCAAGTTCTAGCTTCTCACAAACTCTATGCATGCTTACTTTGTCTAATGCCATTAATATGGTTCCATAAAAGGGCACAAGAAAGCAACCTTTAGAATTCATGATCTTGGCTCTAATTTCTTATTCAATCTAAGTCTCTTAACTCTATTTAGACTCATTAGAGTCACCATAAGTTCAATTCAAGGGGACAAATATTAGGTTGCTTCTTTATATCCATAAAGGGGTATAAACTTTCATCTCACAAATCATGGTTTCTAAATTCAAACCAATGATTTTCTTGGTTTTACTAATCATATCTAGGCCATTCCTATCTTTGGAATTAATTAAAACTCTCCCTAGATGCCTAAACTTTTCCTTGGCCAAGACATGCTACATGGTAAGCATTCATAGAGTTTGTTTGATTTTCTTTAGGGAATTGGCACTTGTGAAGCTTCCTAGATGTCTTATGATGTCATATATACTCTTACATAGACTAGATTATCATTAGAAAGCTTCAAAATTAGCTAGGTGCACCAAAAACCCTAAGTCTCATAACTTAATTCCTAAAGCTTCCCTTTTAAATCTAATTGTATATTCTTAATCTTCATGCTTGAAAACCCTTGTCTCTACCTTATTTTGCTTGAATTCATTCCCTATTGAATGGGCCTTATGCTAGACAAAATTGTGCATAGAGGAAGCAACCAAGAAAAGCAAAAAAGTCATGGAAGTTTACCTTAATTTCAAAACTTTTTCAAGGAGCTTTCACTTGGGTCTAGCTTTTCCTTTAAATTCTAACTTTCTCCTATTGAACCAACCATAAATCAGTCCCAAATTAGTCATGAAAACCATGGGAGAAAAGAGGAGAAAGAGAGGAAGAAGATTGGTAAAGAAGAAAGCATGAAAAACCATGAAATTCTTATACTTTTTGTTAGGTTTCTCTCCTCCTTCTTCCCTCCATCTTGTATGCCTATTGGAACTGCCTTATAATCTATTTAGACTAGATGGAAATTGGTCATGAGGAGAGGCAGAGGTAGGACATGATTTAAGGGGGTTAAGGCTCATTTAGATAACTTTTCAAAATTATAATTTAGTCCCTTATCATGGTTTTGTCCAATTGGGCTTATTTTAACTCCTCTTTTAAAACTATCTTTTCCACCATAAAATTTAGTCCTTTAACTTAAAAAATGCCATTAGTTTCACCTACATTGGATTTGAAACTATTTCGAACCATTTGGTTAAAGTTTCGATCAACTGACAGACAAAATCACTCACTGGAGGGGTTTTAACCATTCTAAGGGTTCCTATAGTTTTAAAGCCTCTGAAAACCTTGAGAAATCAATTTTTCCATTTAAAGATCCCTCATTTGAGTTTTCTAAAAGTTGGTCAAGATTACAAAAATGCCATTGAATTTCATTTGATTTTTTTAGTAAGGATTTCATCTGATTTTATTTAGCTATTTTGACTCCATTTTTTGGGTTTCTTTTGCCTTGTATCCTCATTTTCAATTATTTAGAATTTTTTTCAAATTTTATTTAACCTCAAATCATTTGATTTAAGAGACTTCCTTTTATATTTTCCTTGGTTTAGGACTTTTAGAACAAGACATATGAAATTGCTCACTTGCTACTCTCCAAGATCCATTCTAATATGAATTTGTGACTAGAATACCATCCTTTTAAGGCTTATATCCCACCTTATATCCAATAAATTGATTTTATATAACTATGAACTCCCAAAAACTATTTACAATCAAGCTACTTTCATCCTAGACTAGTTTACACCTCACTATGACAAAAAAAAGGTCTATCAGCCTAAACTGAAACCTAAAACACTCTATACATTAGCGGGGGCTACCAAAACACTTGAATAAGTTATATTGGACTAATTAAGAAAGTTCTTATCCTTAAGGCACCACCAAAGCCTCATATGCCAAATTATGAGCATGACACCTCTCAAATCCACACATACAAGACATATGATAGCAGAAGTTTCATACCACTAAATTCAAACCAAGCATTTAATTGATTATTTAACCATGTTCTTGGAAATACATAACATGTTCCATACATCCATAAATGTTTATAATTGATCAGCATCAAGTAGTTACATCAAATTCCATATAAGTCAGACGTAAACTACTAATGATCAATCCATTGGTTACAAAAGTGTCAAAATACTTACACTTGGCAAAAACAAATGCATCATGATGGTATACAAATTTGATTACAAAAAAGAATAGCATCAAATCTAGATGTAAATACATCCAAGTGTAGAAATCCCACGTAAGGTCTTAAGCTAGAGATATTCATCTACTTGCTTGCCCTTTTCCTTAATCAGAGATCTTTCACTTAAAATAGTTAGCCCATAAGAAGGGATGAGACATGAATCTCAATAACCGAAAGAGAAATTCCATATACATTTGTACACATTAACCAACATAAATGCATCATGAACAAGTAAACAACAGATATATTAGCACAATAAGTAAATGAACTAGTTAGGCTACTAGTGACTACTATCCTATACTAGCAATCACATACATGTTAATGGCTAATAACAAAGGGAAAGGCTCATCCATAATGCCAACTCCCTATTAAGCACGCTCATGGCTCAGTGTATTTTAGAGCCTTATCATAACTTCGTGCTTGATTGAAGCATAATACATAGGTGGCAACTAATCATAACTCCACCAAGGATATGATCACAGTCCAAACACAATTAAGTAGCCAACAAATCATTAGAACAGAAAATCATATAAGAGCAACAATTATAAGGTTAAAATGAACAGATGCATGGAATTAAAAATGAATCCCCTGGTTACCTTATTTGTTTTTCCAACTTCTCAGAAGTCAAGATTGATTTCTAATACTTTAAAGATCCTAGATTAAATCAAAATATATTCTTAGTCACTAATCACAATATAAATCAGACACCCAGGGAATTTAATCATTACAAGCTACCTAGGAATTACTTACCCAACCACTAAAGAGTTCTAAATTCAAACTTGAGCCTCCTTGCCTAGAAATCACAAAGTCCCTTTTTGACACCTTAATATTTTCGTGCATTAATAAAGCCCAACATATAAATCAGTCATTGGGGAAATTTATAGCATAAAACACATCAAAATAAGGAGGAGATACTTACCTAATGGTCCCTCTACCCTTGATCTCCGAAAATCATGCAAGAAACTACATAAACATCAAATTTTAGATATGGTGATAAGGTCAAAATATACTAAACTAGAAACTAATTAGGACAAATTGTAGGGAAAGATGAGAGGAACATGTTTTGTATAACCTTAGCTAAATATTCCTCCAAGAATAAAAAATTAAGCCAAAATGTGATAGAACCCTAGCCTCTTTCTCTATGCACAATTTTCTTCTTTGCTTCTATAGAACAATTGGCTTTTGCCTCCAATGGGTTAAGGTAGCTACAGAGCCTTTAGGGTTTAAGGTCGTAATGGCCTAACTTTAAAGCCTAAGATCCATTTTAGTACATTTTTTGAGGTTAAGCTAATCTGAGGGCCCAAATATTAAATGTCCACTTTCACTTAATTAATTCTTCATAATCAAGTCCAAATCTATTATTAAATTTATTTTCAATCTAAACTAGCCAATAGTCATTACTCATCTCTAAATGTCCAAAATAATGGTTTTTCTATAATTTATTCCTAACTTCCCTTAATAATTCTCTATTTTCCCAAATTAAATACTTAATCCTCCATTATTTGTCTTAATTAATTTTTGGATGTTACACTTGCATCATATATATATATCCATGATTCTATTTTACTTACTATTTATAAAAAGTATCTTATTTTTACCTTCTCTTTTATGTTGTTAGTCTATAGGAAAGTGGACAAAGAGCTATATATTTTGGTAAAAACGTTGGTGCTTATTTAGCCTTCAATGTTTGAACTTTTTATGCATGGCGTTTGCCAATTTTGACTTCATAGGATGGCTTCTTTTGAACAATTTAAAATCACCTAAAATGGAGTTCTAGAGAGCCTAAATTAATTAGGTCAAAAATTGAGTATGAATTAGGTTCAAGTTAAATCAAATTGGTCCATCTCAAGATTAAGGATGACCCAAATGGATGTGCCATTTTGAGGATCACATTTTGCCCAAGCACCAAATAACATGTCACTGTGAGTATAAGTAAAACATGTGGCTTTCTGGATTGGGGCACTTTTTGAGTTATTTTTGTTTATGAACTTTTTCTATTTCTTTTGAGTATTCTTTTGGGTTGACTTTTTTGGGGATTTTTTTTTCTTATTTTAGATTAACACATACACACACCCACATATATGTTAGAAAAGGTCCAATGGCCACGTTAGGCTGCATACAAATGTGTGGGCCCCATTTTGGGTGTTTTTGTTCTTAACTTTTCCCTAAAATTATGAACTATCTATTCATATATATTTTGGTGACATTTAGATTCTATTTCATAATGTTCTAATACACATAAGATACATAGGATCTTAAGAATTAAAAACTTTATGTTTAAAAAATTTATAATTTTATGAATTTATATTATTAAAATTAGTTAAGTTAATATAATGTTGTTTGAAAATTTTCTAATAATTAAAAAGTTCTCTAAAAGGTAAATAGTAGAACTTTACGTAGGCCTAATTACCTAATTTTACTTGAATTTTGAATACTTAAAAGCAAATTTCACCTAGATGTTTGGACTAATGAGAAAGTCCAAATGGTAAGGGTTTTGAGGCATTAATGGAATAGGTAAAAATAATAATTGATAGAGCAATCTATTTGAAGGCTTATCTCATAAAAAAATGGAGAAAACAAACTAAGCATGGCCTAACATACCTCAAGGAAAATACCTTTTTTTTGAAGTGGTTGGAAAAGATATCAACTTAAGAGATATTACAAAATTTCAACAATAATAAAACATAGGCTTCACAGAAAAAAAAAAAAGATCTTTCTAGACTTGAAAATACTAATAAATTAAAGCAATGGCAAAAAATTGCTAAGGAATTGAATAAGAATATAAAACTCACTTAATAGAAAATATTATCTTTTAATAGAGCTAAGACAAGTAGGTAAGACTTTATCCAAAAAGTTTCTTGGGTCAAGATTATAATTCATTCCGCTTTAGATGACCAATATTGTGAACTTGTAAAAGAAAATCTGAAAGCTAAAAGATGGCTCAATTTTCTCTTAGGTTTTCTTATATGTATAGATGAGATAGACTCATAAAAGAATGTTACAACAAAGTAAATGTAGGGCAAACTATCTTGTTATCTTAGTTTACATAGCATTGTTGAGGGCATGAATGATGATCTCATGTACAAATCTATGATGTATTTGAGGACTCAAGCAAAGTGAATCACACTAAAATATAAGTTTGTGAGCACTTTTACCACCAAAATTTGGAAGTTAACCAATAAGATTGACACTTATAGATTGCATAATAATAAAATGATAAGACAACATCTAAAAAAGACGTCAATTATGATAAAGAAGCTGAAATCAGTCAGTCACGACCACTTAGATGAATAACAAAGAAAGTTGTCATTAGATCCCTATCTGCAAGTCGAGAATACATAAAGGTCAAAATGACCAACTATGAAAGAATCAAGTCTTTTTTTAGGATTAACTTGTACTTGAAGATGAGCTCCATGAGGCAGATAAGACATCTTAACAAACCTATATGATCAAGACAACTAGTGTCACATCTTATATTTGAAACCCTTATGGTCATTTAGAACCATTTCTAAATGACAATTTGACCTTTATAATCTCTAAAATCTATACCCTCAAACCATAATATCGCGGAATACAATAGCGGGTTAACTTTTAGATTCTTTCTCAACTTTGAAAATTCATAACTTAATCTACAAAAATCGTTTCCATGTGCTTCAAAATTCTACTTAAAGCTTGATGAGTCAAATTTAAGGGAAAAGTACGTTCTGATTTATATTCCATGTCAATTGATTCAATTTATTCCTTTTCAAAAGCTGTTCAATTCATTGACACAGTAAAGTTTTGGAATCTGACCCCCTGACTTTGAAAAATCATAAATTTTTGTACACAGATCCAAATGAGGCAAATTATGACTTCATTTAAAGCTTAGAATGTCTGATTTAACATGATAAAAGCTCATGTGAACGCTAAGACAGTGGTAGAAATCGTGTGAGCTACAATACGGATGACTCAGCAATGGTTATCCAGCATTTCATGACTAACTTGTAAAAATCATATATGAGGCTACAGATGTCCAAACGACTTGATTTTCGGCTTGTTGGAAAGCTTAAGATGTCTAGTTTTTCCCTTAAGAATATCATGACCTAATTCAAGCATTTTCTGGGACGTTTTCCATGAAACAGAAATGTTACTCATAATCCAAACAAATTTGCAGCATGAAAACTTTTGCATAACTAAGCATACTTCCAAGCCATAAACATCCATGAGTTCATTCCAATCATAATTAGACATAATAAGGGGTCTATACTACAGCCCATGGACCAAGTAAATGCTTATAAGGTTTTTCACATAATTTTACAACTTGGTCAACAAAATCATGAACATTCATGCTTCCACAAAACATAGCATAAAACAAGGAATGAATCTTCAAGAATCAACTTGCTATCTCTTTGCCTTTGCCCTTAAATGTGGTTGCACTTAAAAGTGGGAATTTTGGGGATGAGATTTGGGGAAATCTCAGTAGTGCAATACCCATCCATATTCAAGCATGCTTACATCATTTATAAAGCATAGCTTAGCCATAATAACCTTAAACATACATGCTCAAGCAAAGATATCTATGCATGGCCATGAAATATATCAAGCATCAAGACATGTGAGCATTTAAATTCATAACATTATGGCAAAGCATCAACATTTCATCAATCATCAAACCTATACTTAAACAAGAATAGGTAAGAGTACTACCTTGGATTCTTCCAAGTTCTTGGTGTGATCCCCTTTCAAATGTGTCTCCACAAATATCAAATCCTAAATATTCATAGTCATATATAATCATCAACACAAGATTTATCATAGCTTAATTAGCTTAAAACCCAAGCTCCCCTTTACTTTTCTTTTACTTTGACTTTTAGGGGCCTAACTTTAACATTTTGTATGCTTGTACTAAATTTAATTATATACATTTTTCCTCCTTCTCTCTTTATGTTGCCTCTCCTTCTCTCTTTTGAGTGGATGAAGCTTGGTGTGAAGAAATGAGGGAGTGGGAAGGGGTATTTATAGGTGGAGGGAGGTGGTAGAAGTCTGAAGCAAATTTAATTATTGTTTTAAGTCCACTGTTGGATCAAATCTCATTAATTATGGGCCATTGATCTTAGGGTTTTGTTTTTTAACTTTTCCCTCCATTTGCATGCCTAAGGGCCCATTTAATTGGCCTAATTTCTTTTAATTCATTATTAGGCTTTTAGGCTTTCTTTCTTATTAGGCTTGATCCTTTCTTTTATTTTTGAACTTCTTTCCCAATAGGCCTAAACCTCTTTTATCTATTGGGTTTAGTCTTTTCTTCTTATTGGACTTAGGCTTACACTTTAAATTATTAGGCCTCTCTTCTATTTTTCATTTGGGCTTGGTCCTTTTATCCTTATTGGGTTTTTCTATCCAATTAAGCCCAATAAATTCCAAGTCTAATCTATCAAACCTAGGGCCTGATTGTCTTACACTTTCTAACTCTTACTTAATCATCATTTTAAGGTTTCTAAAAATACGTTTATTTCATGGTATGCCATCTTTAATCATTATCATCAAAGTACCGAATGTTACAACTAGGACTTTCAAACCTAAAGCATATGGGTATAGGTAAGAAACCCTATAGAATGAAGCTTGTGACAACCCTACCTTCTAATCATTGTAATTATGGTTAAATGTACGATTAATAATTAATTATCAAGGTTTGAGTGGTTACAATCTATTACATGGTGAAAATATAGGAAAAATTTAAACCTTGATGTTAGGGTCATCATCATACCACCACACAAATCAAAATTTGCATAAAAGGAATCCTACTACCCTAAGGGGTTTATGATACAACCATTCATCAGTTTCAATACCCAATGACCTTCCACAAGTACTCCTATATCATCTCATACCATAACCAATAGAGAAATTGGGGTTTCTAAGTTCAAAAGAGTAGGTTGGGGACTTACACCGAGGCCTAAACCTTCCCTGTGCGTGGCGAAGTTACTCTCTAGAATCACTGGACAAATTTAACAAATCTCGCCGTGGCGAGTTGGACCTTCGCCGCGGCCAACCTATGTGGCGCCGCGGCAGAACGTCTCCTAGAACTATTGCTCTTAACTCCCAAGATTCTCACCTCGGCGCAATATATTCGCACTGCGGTGAGTTTTGCTTCTGTCCAACCCTTATTTAATTTTCTCGACTCGCGTCACGGCAGGACATAATGCGCTGCGGCGAGTTTTGGTTCTGTTACCCTCCTGGGCGATTTTTTTCACTTTGCACCGCGTCGAGATTGGTTATGCCATGGCGCCTTTCGGCTCTGTCTCTCCTTTGGCCGCGGTGAAGCCATCTTAGCCACAGCGGAACTCCCTCCTGTGACCATATTACCCAAATTTCGCCCTCTACACCCCACATATCATCTTAGAAACACTCTAGGTCCACCTACCCTTGCTTTATGTGGTCCTAATGGTGTTTATCTACCCTATTTACCCATCAATCCATCCATTACCATTGCGAAACTTAAACACTACTTCCTACTTGTTCCACTAGGTCATATCAGCAAATTCAAGAATATATGACAGCAAGATCACATGCATTAGCAGCAATTTACATCCCATGCAAATTCTATAGAGATTCCATTCAACAATAGCTTACATCCAAGGCATCATATGACTATGATTCCCATATAGTGATCCATATCACAATTTCAGCAAAACTACAAATATATAATGCTATAAGTTCATACATTGATATTCAACTATAATGAGACTTGAATCCTTAACGGTTACATTTCAATCAAACAAAATATAAACGCCTACACTTGGCAACATGATTACATGATGATGCTATGTAAACTAATAACAAAATTGCATCTACCCTATTCTACTCAACCAAGTGTAGCTTGTAACAACCCAGAAAAAGACATGAGAGAAGAAAAGAGAAAAGAGAAGGGAAAGAGAAGCTGGAAAATTTTCGAACAGCTGAGAATTTTCTAAGTCTTCTCGCCATAGCGAGATATGGAATCGCCATAGCGAGAATGCCTCTTCGCCGTAGCGAATATGTTCCTAGCTATAGCGAGTGTGGCATTCCATATAGAGACCAGGGAGTTGCTCGCCGTAGCGACGCTATAGCGAAGGCAGAGGTCTGGAACAGACACGATCTCGCCATAGCGATGCCATAGCAAAGGTCGAGAATAGACACGATCTCGCTGTAGCGACGTCAGAGCGAAGGCAGAAGTCTGGAACAGACACGAGCTCGCCGTAGCGAGGTCACTAACTCGCTATAGCGAGAGCAGTCCAGAAAAGCGAGGAAAAGAGAATTTGACTTTTTAAAAGCTTCCAAATCTCTTCTTTCTTCTTCTAACCGACTCAAACTCGTCTTAGGAGAGAGAAAAGGGCGGAGGAGAGAGAGAGAAGCTGAAGAGAAGAGGAAAGCACAAGAAAGGTATGATTTCTCATGGTTTCCTCTTAGTAAGTTGCCCTTCTCCCCTTTTTTCCTCTTTCCTACGGTTCAGATGATACAAATGATTAGGTCTTGAGTCTGGTTCAGAGGAGAGAGAGTGGGAAACCATTCTTGAGAGAGATTAGAAGTATATAGTCTTCTCTATCTTGCTTTTTCCCTTTCTTAAAGAGTATAAGAGTTGAGCAAAGAGAGAGGATAGCTCATGGACCCTAGAGTGAGGAAGAAACCTAGAGTGAGAAGCTCAGTAGAGCTGAGTAGAAGTAATCCCTAGCTTAAGAATTGAGTGGTATTAATTCCATGCTTTTGTGTGGTTAGGCTCAAGAGGAAACTCTCCCATCTAGAGGTGTAGTGAAATCAGCAAGGGAGGAGTCAATTGACAGAGCAAGTTGAGACTAGCTAGTAAGGTAGTTCTCTCCACTTTCTCTCATGCATAATTGTGTGTTTACATTGTCTTGCTTGTGTGTATGAATGATATGAGCTATGAGAAGTGTGTTAGCATGATTATGTGATATGATTGAGATGATGTTTTAAATGCTTGATTGGTTTGCTTGAGGAAATGGAAAAGCCAATAACCCTATAGCCAAGGTGAGGATGAGCCGAAGCCCTAAGTTGGTTGAGCCATGTCTCCCAAAAGTGAGGTTGACTCCCAAAGAGTAAGGGTGAGTCTAAGTACCTCTAAAAGTATGGGAAGGCAAATCCAAAAGCCATAAGGGAATGGGTGAGGCCGATCCAAGTACTCAGCGAGCTTTTGAATGTTATCCATGGCCATTTCACATGTTTTAAATGTTTTCTATCATGTTTTATATGCTAACATGCCATACATACATAATGAGACTTGTTGCATGCAATATATGTATGTTTGAATGAGAGTTGAACTACTGAGATTCCATGAATCTCACCCTCCCTCTCCACCATCCAACCATGCCAGGTGGCCCAAGTGAGATTAGGGATGGGAGCAACCACCACCAAGCATGAAGCTAGGGATAGAAATGAAGAAGAATGTAAAGGCTTTTGCCTTATGTTGTATATGAAAATTGTACATGAGATGTAAGATGTAAATGTTGTATATGATGTAGCAATGATAAATATTGTAAGACAATGTATGTATTAATGATGAATGTATGAGAATGAGGTTTATGATGAATGAAAGAGCATGGTTGAATGAGAAAGAATCCATGATAGCCTAGAATATATGGGTGCATAAGTGGGCATGGGATAGTGAGTTTCCCCAATCTAAGTTATTAGACACTTGAGGCATGATTGATAGCTCCTAAAGATGCTTTCTCATGTGCTCAAGGAGTCATAGAAGTAGAAAACTTAAGATTGGACCCCATTAGCCACACTTTTGGCCAAGAAAGGGCCTTTTGCACATGATGTCATAGAATAGCCATATGACCTCTTCTAGCTATGAGATTTGACATGTAGCTAGATTATGTTTAGAGCTTTCTGGGAAGCTAGAGTTCATGTCATTTAGAGGTCTATAGCATTTTCTATGATTTATCGAAGTTGACATCAGAAATTCGGATTTCAGAAAATCACTGTTCATTTGGTCAGTTTAGAAATCATGTCATCCGAGGGGCAAACGTAGTCCAATGACTATTTAATTTTATACACAAAAACTATATGGTCACAGTGACTTGTAGGAACTAGAAGCACCTCATTTAGAGGTCTAGAGAGTGAGATATGTAATTTCGAAGTTCCTGCCCAGAATCAGACACCCAACCAGACCCGAGGTACTGTTTCATCGGTTTTCGGGAAATTGGCTAGGTGAACTGATCTGGAGATATTTTTTTCCTCTAGCTAACATCCACATCTTTCCATAGAGATAGAGTTTATGAGCATTGGATTTTTTTGGAATTAGTTAGACAATTTCAAAGTCCATATCAGTAAACTATGACAGTAAAGAAGCCCCCTCTGACCAGTGAACTATTTCGATGTCAAACGCAGAATGAGTGAGAGATTGAAATTCTAAGTATTTTTATCATGAAGTAGACGTCTCAAACTTTCTAGAATGACCAAGATCATGTAGATACGATTTTTTTGCATTTAGTTATGAATTTCCAAAGTTAGCCCAGAAAAGAAGCAAAATCTGCCACTAGCGAAAATGCATGTCTCCAATCCCTTTTTGCTTTCCATGAGTTCTAAGCATATAGTAGGGATTGAAATAAGTCTCAAAAGAGTAATTCAGCAAGAGGAATCAGAGAGAGGGCTCAACCGGTCCATGTTACTTCTAAGTGGAGCTCTACCCACACATAGTGCCATAGAGAAAGTAAGCATGAGGTAGAGAAAGTGTCTCCCTTATGAGTTCCGCATTGCCATATGGGCTAGAGGGCACGTTGGGTATGAGCTAGAGGTTAAGGTGTCACATAGCTCCAAACACCCGGCCTTAGCTCATGGATGTTCATCCACTTGCTTACCCTTATCCTTACCCGAGGAACTTTCACCTGAAATATTAATCCCATAAAACGGGGGTGAGATATAAATCTCAGTAACCAAGGCAATTCCATCATATATCCAATTTAATTAACATATAAGCATGAATCAAAATCAACATCATAATCACATCCATCATATTAGTAAATGAAACAATTGGGCTATCATGATTATTATCCCATACTAGCAATCATATTATCACATGTTAAAGGCCATTAACACCGGGAGAGGCCCATTCACAGCACCTACTCCCTATTGAGCACAATCAGGGCTCAGTACATCTGGGTTTGATCATAACCTGGTGCTCGATCGAAGCACATGCACGGGTGGCAGTCGCACCACAGCTCCACCATGGACTCATAAGGTCCAATCACAATTCAACAAATAGCCAATCAATTCATTCAACATTTCAAATCATTCATATACAGCAACATATGAAATTAAATCAAATATATACATGGAATTGATATAACCCGTTTACCTCACTTGTAGACACTTGCAACAGTCACCAATGGTGCAGAAATTTTCCTAAAACCATAGCATCATAGAATTACTACTCTAATTCATCATTAACAGTTACAATCAATACCCAAAGAATTTAAGATGCTAATAACTACCTAAGAATCACTTACTCAGTCACTATAAGTCCCAAATTCGGATTAAATTGTCCTCCACCAGAAAACTCAATATTCCACCCAAAATCCTAAGCAAATTCGTACATAATTAATACCCATTTTATAAATCAGCTATGGGGGTCTCAAATTAACAATTGAAGCATCATAATGAAGGGTTTAAACTCACCCAGGGTCAGCCATAACCTCACCCTACGAATTTTACCAAGAAAATTCCCAAATTCCCACATTTCAGATTTTGGATAGAGTGAAAATGCTCAAAATAAAAAACTAATTAGACCAAATTAAAGAGGAAGATGAGGGGATTAAATTGTATAACTATTACCTTGGCTGAATCTTGCTCTAAATGTGAGAAAATGCAGAATTAGTGTCCCCAACCCTAGCCTCCTCTCCAAGCTCCGAATTTTCTCTTTGTGTTTTGTGTTTCAGCAAGTGTGAGGGAGAGGCTGGTGTATTAAGGTTTTAGTTGGGTTTAATTTGGGTCAAATGTGGGTCATGGGTTGCTCCAAGATCCATCTCTTAATGGGCTTCAGGTTTTTGCTTGTTGGGCCAGTTTTTAAAGTGTTGGGTTGCAGAATTTTGTTGGGCCAGCTCTTATACATTGGGTTGCTGAAGTTTAATCAAGTTTAGGCCAAGTTTGAAGAGCTCAAGAATGCAGGTCTGCACAAGGGTTATTAGGCCCACTTAGAAGAGTCTATACAAGGTGGATTTTAGGCCTCCATCACACTAAATTGGGTTGGGTCTGCACCTAACCCATTGGGCCTTCATTAGCCTCTTATCATGATCTATTAATTTAAGCCTAGATAGGATTTCTATCTCAATTAAGTCTTAACCCATATTAATTATTCCTAATTAATCTAATCCGTGATTAACACCTTAATTAATTATGGGGTGTTACAAAGCTCAAGCATTTAACAAAAAGAGATCTAGCAAGCCTATTTAGAAGGCTAAGCCTAAATTTAAGAGAGAGACAAAAAGAAAGGATTATTTAAGTACCATTGGCTACTTCTAAGAGCAGATGATTCTATGTAAGAAATAATATGCCTATTGAGGCAAAAAGGATTGGTACACACGAACTAAAGTTGAGTGGGGGATAAATCCTACTCTTTCATGATATTTTATACATTTTAGAAATCTAATAAAACTTAGATTTAGTTTTTTCTCTTATTAAATAAGAATACAATTCCTACTTGTCCATAGGATAAGAAATTATGATTGTTTCTAGTATAATTACTCCATTTCAATATATGTGGTTCCATAAATATGAGGGCAAGGAAAAAAGCCATATATTTCATCACTTTCATTAATGACTATACTCGATATAGCCATAATTATTTGGTCTCCCATAAGTGTAAAACTTTAGAATGCTTTAGATGATTTATGAAGTTAGTTAAAAATCAATTAAATTTAAATGATAAAACATTAAGAATTGATCATAGATGTGAGTGTTTATTAGATTAATTTAAGGATTTTGTATGATGAAAAGGGAATCATAAGATAGTTGTTGATTCCCAAATTCCATAATAGGATTTCATTCAAATTGGTTAGATCCATGATAATACAAGCAAATATTCTCATTATGGAGAAGCTTTAGTAATTGCAACCTTTATACTCAATCAAATACCCTACAAATGCAATACCTCCACACTTTACGAGTTATGGATAGGTATAAAACTATATTTTAGTTTATTATGACTAGGGTGTAAATAGGTTGGGTCGAGTTCGGTTTTGCCCTAGCCTAATGCTAGGCTTACTTTTAAATGGGTTCAAAATTAAAACTTGTTGCTCAGTCCTAGCACAGTCTAGTACCAAGTAGGCATAGGCTAATATTGGGTGGTTTGATTTTTTTTAAAAAAATTATTGTAGAAATTATAAAATGACCCCTAAAAAAGATTTTCATATAAGTCCTTACAAAATTACATACCACCCCTAAAAAATTAAAATTTTCATATAAGTCCTTATAAAACATATTTTTTAATTTTTTTATTTAAGCTACTAAGCCGGGTCTAGCCATACCAAACTTTAGGGCTAGCCTTGTAACAATTCCAACTATATTCTAAGATAATTAAGTATGATTGTGTTCTTAATCAAATGCACTTAAGGTCTAATTTAGTTAATGAGTTAGCAATGGATGTACATACGAGAAATTTAAACCTTTAATTAATAAATATCCATCATTAAGTTGTATAATGGGATTATTGTTCCTAAGAATTTAAAATTCCCATTAACAATTTTTGGTCTTAACCAAAATATCTCCAAGAAGCCTAAAAACTTATATATATTGGACTAAAAGTCATTACTCATCGTTACCATGGTAAAAGTTAAAAATTTATAGCTAAATTAGGGATTTCAATACTTAGACAACGGCTTAAAATGGTTGGCCAACTTGGCCTCTAGAACCTTTAAAAGTTAAATTCTATACTTACGTCATGACTTAAAGAACTTGTGCTTGACTAAACTTGGGTTTGGATCAATTTTCCACATAGATATGACTTGCGTTGTGGCAAAAAATATTTACATCGCAGACGAAATACTTATGCCATGGCCAAATTAGCCTCTGGATGATTTTGCACTGCAGCCAAAATATTTGGCATCACAGTGAAGTTTTATGTTGGGCCAAAAATTTGTGCACCGCCCCCAAAATTGCTATTGGAACACTATTAGCTTATTTTGGCTGCGACTTGAAAATGTAATACCCTGAAATTAATTAAGGATAATTATGATTAATTAGAAATTGATATGGGTCTAATTAGAAAAATTAATTAAGAGAGGTACGCATTAATTTGAGCCTTATGATTAATTTAAGTAAGCTTGGGGCCTAATATAGAAGCCTAATTATGTCATGAGTTTAGTAAGGAAACCCAATACTAGTTTTCTCGTAGGCCTAACTTTTTGGAAGCCCAAAAACTTAGAAGTGAATTTAACTGAGACAAGAGCCCATTTAGCTTTAGCCTAAACTTGGAAAAATGGGTCTAAATGGGTCTTGGGCTATTGGATCAGCACATTTCATCCTTAACCATAAAAATTCTACAAGAACCCATAATGTCTGGCCCAACAAGCTAAAATCTGAATCTCACTTGGACTTGGCCCTTTAGGTCAGCTCACAACCTAACTTAAACCCACCTAAACCCTAAACACACTTTAGTCCCCTCCCTATTATGCAAAAACCACAAGAAGAGCAAGATATTTTAGGAGGTTTAAGGTGAAGGCTAGGGTTCTTGGGATAAATCCATCATTTCGCACTTCTAGGGCAAGATTTAGCCAAAGTAACTTATATATAAGTTAATCCTTTCTTCTTCCTCTTCAATTTGACCTGATTGGTTTTTCCATTTGGAGCATTTTTATCTTCTACCTAAAACTGAAACTTGTTGCTCGATGCTTCTATGGTGGATTTTCGGACGTAGAGGCTATGGGTGTTGTTAGGTAACTACTAGTTTGAGACCCTTATAGTTGATTTATAATATAGGCCTTTATTTTATGTGAAATTACTCAAAGATTGGAATGAACTATGGTGGTTTTTGGTGTAGGGAAGCTAGAACCCGAAATTGGAATCCATTGGTGGTTTGGTAAGTAAATGACTACCAATTCAACTCTTTGGGTATTAGATTTGTTACTAGAAATGATAATAATTATACTTATTAGAAGCTTGATGTGCATTTGAATTTTAATAATAGCTAGAGGAAGAATAATTAAGCTTCATTGAGGTAACTGAGGTTATTTTCATAATTCTATGTATATGCTCATTTTAATATGATATTTTGCTATACATGTATAATTTTGAAATGCTAAATGATTGGTTGACTATTTGATTATTGTTGTAATTAGATCTTGTGAGTCCATGGTGGAGCTATGGTGCGAGTATCACCCTTGCATCGTGCTTCGATCGTGCATTGGGTTGTGATTAGACCCCTGAATACATTGAGCCCAAGTTGTGCTCATTAGGGAGTTGGTGTTATGGATGGGCCTCTTCTAATGTTATTGGCCATTAACATATTGTATGTGATTGCTAGTATGAGACAATAGTCACTTGTAGCTTAACCAGTTCATCTGTTAATTGAATTGATGATTCTAGTATTTAATGATATGGAAATACATTGTGTTAATTAATCTATACATATATATATATATATATATATAATTTTCCTCTTGTTACTGAGATTATATATCTCACTCTAATTGTGGGCTAACATTTTTAGGGACTGGACCTTCTAATGGTGAGGAGAAATTAATGGAAGCCTATTATATGGTTTGGTAACCATAGGTTTGGAGACCTTGTAAGGTTGGGTTTGTATAATGAGACTACTAGTTTTGTGTATTTGCCGCATTACATCATGAATTGCCAAGTGTAGGGACTGTCCATATAATACATTTATCATATGATTGAATATTGTAATAGTAATTGACTAATAATTGATAAATAACTGGATGTCTTATGTAGCCTTAGCCCCATAGATATGTGTAATTGAATCTTTTTTGCTATCATGGAATGGGGGTTGATTGATATGAAACCTTGTTGATCCTATGATATAGTTTACTATTTAGAAATGTAATCATGTGATATATTACATGTTGACTTAAACTAATGATGCGTGGAACCTCTAATGGAATTATGTTTAAGTGATAATGTTGATAATTTATGAATTCTTTGTTGTCATTAATCTTTGAACTTATTGATATATGGTAGTTAGATGAGTAGGAATCAATACCTAAGTCTTGAATTGGTAATGATAGGTAAGTTAGGTAAATCAGGTATATGAAAGCTATTAGAGCCTCACAAATTAAGGTAGAATGGCCTTAGGATGTTAATGGAAGGAGTGTTAAAGTGTTTGGGATGAAATTAAGAGAGTTTAGGTGCAGGAGGTAGTTGAGTCGCAGTCAAAATGGGCTAAGTCGTGGCCATGTGTCAGGCAAAAAGGAGGAGTGCCATGGTGCAAAACGAAAAAGTTGCCTAAGAAGAGTAACAAAGAGTAGATTCATTGTGGCATGAGAAGTCAAGTCACTGTGAGAATTAAGGGAAGAGAAATTGTAAGTGCCAGTAGCTTAGCTCACCGCGACGTAAGGATCATTTACCACAGTGCGAGTCAAATAAATTGAGTGTTGAGTCCTAGGAGGTTGTTTTGCTATGGCGCCATCATGAAAATGTGAATAGTAGGTCCCCTGAGAGCACTCCACCATGATGCAAGGTGAGAAATTTCAGTTTTGAGCTCCAGTAATCAATTATGCCACGACGTGAATACATCAAGTCATGGCAAGAATCCCCAAACTTGGTTTTTAGGTTCCAATAACCAACTTAGCCGTGGTGGGGAAGGTCCAAGTCGTGGAGGAGGTTCCCAAACTCTTATTTTTGACTTAGAAATCTTGAGATTCACTATGATTGTAACGATCTTAACTTCTAATCATGGTAATTGAGCTTAAACATGTGGTTGACAGTCATACATCAAGGTTTAACACCATTTTAATTAATCAATTTAGAAAAAAGTGAGAAAATTTGAACCTTAATGTTATTAGAATAATTAACCAAATATTTAAAGAATTCATGTACATAAGTGAAACAAATCCCCAATTAGGAGCCTTTAGATTTATTACCCATTAATGTTCAACTCTCAAGAACCCCTTACAAATGTTTCTAAATCATCCTTTGATGTTGCTATAGGAAAAACCAAAGTTTCTAGGTTAATATAAGAGTTTGAGAACCTTTGCCACGACAAAATGCTCTCTGGCTCTCTTCTGACAGCTTCACATATTTCATTGTGACGATAGCTACGGCAAGTTGGAGCTTTGCCACAGCGAGAGAACCTCCTAAAGCCTACCTCACTCACCTCTCACTATTGGCTGGGGCCAATTTCCATTTTCACTGTGGCTAATTCCTCTCTAAAATGCCTAATACATTTTCATAAAGTTCGTTGTTGTGAATTATTCCCTGGACGACTTTCAGTTTGGCTTCTCACATTTTACCATGGCTAATTCCACTTCTCGCCGCGGTGAATTGCTCTCTGGACTCTCCCTACGCAACTTTGCCTTTATTGGTCACAGCGAAACACCTTCTGATCCTACAACTTCTAAAATGTTGTCCCATACACTCTAACTCTCCCTCTAGTGACATCTTAGGGTCACTCTACCTTAATTTGTGGGGCTTTAATGGCTTTTCTCTACCTAATTTACCTAACTTATCTATTATTATCAATTCAAGACTTAAGTGTTAATTCCTACTCATCCAACTATCATATATCAGCAAGTTCATGGATTAATGACAGTAAAAATTTCATAAGCTACCAACAATTATCATTTAAATACATATTCCATTAAAGATTTCATGCATCACTAGTTTAGGTCTACATCCAATGTATCACATAATTACATTTCTCAAATAATAAACCATATCATAAGTTCAACAAAATTCATAATAGATGTTATAAGTTCATACATCTAATACCAAGTTAAAATGAGGCATAACTCCTCAATAGATACATTCTAAGTAACCAAAATACAAACACCTACACTTGGCAATATGATTACATGATGATGCTATAAAAAGAATAATAAAGTTTGCATATACTCTACTTAGATCAACCTAAGTGTAGCCTCCTCCACACATGACTAAAGCTCATAGATTTTCATCCACTTGCTTCTTCTTATCCTTACCCGAAGGGCTTTCACCTGAAAGTATGATCCCATAAAACGGGGTGAGATACGAATCTCAGTAACCAAGGAAATTTTCATTCATATAATCCAATTTAATTAACATATATACATAAATCAAAATGAGCATTAGAATCATATCAGTCATATCAGCAAATGAAACGATTAGACTATTATGATTACCATCCTATACTAGCAATCACAATTCCACATGTTAAAAGCTAATAACACTAGGAGAGGCCCATCCACGGCACCCACTCCCTAATGAGCACAACCAGGGTTCAGTACATATAGGGTGTGATCATAACCCGATGGCCGATTGAAGCATATGCACAGGTGGCAGCTACACCACAGTTTCACCATGGATTCACGAGGTCCAAACAAAATACAACAGATAGACAATCAATTCATTTAGTATCTTTCATGTGCAGTAAATATAAAATTAAAGTAGATATATGCATGAAATTACAAAATCCCCAATTACCTCACTTGTAGCCAATTCTTTATAGGCCAACTAAATGCTACTTCAACCGATGGACACAAAATCAAGCAATTACTAATCTTAGTCATCATTTTTGTTAGCAAACCCATCACTCAAGGAGTTACACTACAAAGGACTACTCAGAAACACTTACCCAATTACCACAAGAACCAAATTCGGATTTGGTTGAGCCTACCCCAGTAACCTCAGAACAACACCTCAAATTCTGAGTAAATTCGCATAAAAACAATACCCATATCATAAATCAGCTTTAGAGGTCCCAAACTAGCAGAAAATATATCAAAATAAGAAGTTTATACTTACCTAATAACACCCCCAGCCTCAACCTACGAAATTTCACTATGGAAAAATCAAATAGTATGTTTCAGATTTTGGGTGTGGGTAAAAGTGCTCCAAATAAGGAGCCAATTAGGTCAAATTGAAGAAAAAGAGGAGAGGATTAAGTTATATACCTATTACATTGACTGAATCTTGCTCTAAAAGTGAGAAATGATGGAATTTTGTTACTAATATTTATATCTAATTTAGAATTACTTAAAAAAGATTGACTTTGAAAATCCAATTTTTTAGAATTCTAATGTATAAATCTATACATTATACATATTAAATCTTAATGTATAAGAATATTGTAATAATAATATTGTAATATAATTACTCTAATCTAATTATTAAATTATTTGAATTATAAAATTAGAAATTTGATTCATTATTATATATTATTAATTGAAATAGAATTTAATAATAAATAATAATTATTTTCCAATTATTTAAAATAGATTTCTAATGATTATAAAATATCTTTATAACAATATAACAATAATAGGTAAAAATATTAAATATTAATAGAACAATAAAAAATAACTAAAAAAACTAAAAAAAATAGGTATAAATATTAAATCAAGGTACCCATTCTATAACAACTCTCAACAACTTACCCTTTTATTTTTGTGCTGAATCTTATTCTAGGAGTAGGAAATGATGGAATTTTGCTGCTAACCTTAGCCTCTCTTTTGGACCTCTGAATTTGCTCCTTGTGTTTGTGTTTCAGCAAAGTGTGAAGGGGTCTACATATGTTTAGGGCTTTAGTTGAGTCCTAAATGGGTTATGGGCTGACCCAAAGGTCCAACTCCAAGTAAGTTTCAGATTTAAGGTTTGTTGGGCTAAGCTTTATGAATTGGGCTGCAGAATTGTAGTTGGGTTATGCTAAATTTTAAGAGCTCATTTGATTTGGGTCTATATAAGGGATGTTGGGCCAATTATTAGAGCTTATGTAAGTTGGGTCTTGAGCCTCTATCTCACTAAATTAGATTAGGCCATCACTAGGTGTTCTCTTTTGGCCTAAGTCTCACAATAAGAGGTTGGGTCTGCACCTAAAATTATTGGGTTCCCATTAGTTTCTAACCATAGCCTACTTAATTTAATTTGGGCCTAGATGAGGTTTCTAACCTATTTAAATCTCAAACTCATATTAATAATTTATCTTTCTATAATTCTCATTCACTTAACTTACCCAATTATTTCATATTAATTGTTCTTAATTAATCCAAATCTATTATTAACACTATAATAAATTTTGGGGTGTTATAATGATAATGTTATGTAATGATCTAGGAGTATTTATAAGAGATTTTGTGAGTTAAAATTAGTAGTATGATGAACCAAAAGTCTTAAATGATAACTATGATCACTTGTGGATTTGATTAGTTGTGGTTATTTAGCTAATTACCCTAATGATATCAAGGTTCAAATTTTTTTCACTTTCCCCTATTTTAATTAATCATAATGACTTTACACCTTGATTTGCAATTACTAATCATGCTATTAAGCTTAATCACGATAATTAAGAATTTGGGTTGTTCCAGAAAACCTATTGCCTTGAAACATTTAAATAAATGAACTGACAACTTACTACCATATCAAAATCAATCATAGAGTCTTTTAATGGCTAAAAGGGAAGGTTATTAAAGGATTTACATTCTTATAGTCTTTATCTAATTGTCTTACCTAAATCAAAGATTTAAAAGCTAATCTAAGCATTTTAACCTCAATTATGACAACAAAGGTAGAAGAAGCCACAAGTGACAACTCTAAAATGTATATTTTTTTTACCAACTAACCTTAGACAACTTTGAACAAGTTTTAATGAACTAATTAAACATGTCCTCATCCTCAAAACTCCAGAACAACCTCAAATGCAACATATGACTATGCAACATTCCCAGAATCACGCAACAACTTCTCATGACAACAAAATGAGCTGAGGTATGCCCAAGGGATGGATTGACTCATAACCAACATGACCAAAACAACCTAACCATATCCCCTAAGGCTCATAAACTCCAACCAAAACTAAAGCAACCATGGTTCAAGTATTAACATCCATCTTACTTCTTATATGATAGCAACATTCAAAAGCTACTTCTACAACTTCCAAATAACAAATCACAATCCCGTCTATGCCCTATAAATTTCTCTAAACACCTTGAATAGGTGTAAAGAACATATATAAACTAGTTCGAACATCCCAATCTAATATACTAATAGTTCAATCATAAATTTTACAATGCTAGATATCTAAAGGTCATAAAATTTTAGGGTACTTATTAATAATCATCCAAATACAATCATAAGTACTAATTTTATGATGTCTTAGATTATACAATCAATCCCTATATTTGGCAATACATGATGCAATGTGGCAATTATACAATACAATAAGCAATACTAGCATATCTATTATACAAACCCAATTTAAATAGGGCATTCAAGCCTGTACATTACTAAATTGCCATGGTAGATTTCCATTGCTTCTCCTTGCTACTAAGAGGTCTGATCCCTAAAAATAGTAGCCCACAATTGGAGTGAGATATACAATCTCAATAACAAGAGGAAAAATCCATATATATGTATATATTAATCAACATAATGCATTTATATAGAAAAATATACCAAAGACATCAATATCATCAGCAAATGAACTAGTTGGACTACTAATGACTATTATCCTATACTAGTAATCACATAAGACATGTTAATGGCCAATAACATAGGGAAATGCCCATCCACCATGCCAACTCCCTATTGAGCACACTCTAAGCTCAGTGCATTCATGAGTTAGATCATAACTTGGTATCCAATCGAAGCACAATGCATGAGTGGTAGTAGTACCACAGCTCTACCAAGGATACGCTCACAATCCACAACAAAAATAATTCAAGTACCAACCAATCATTTAGCATTTCAAAATCATAAATGTGTAGCAAATATCAAATTAAAATGAGCATATACATAGAATTAGAAAATTAACCATAATTACCTCAATGAAGTCCAATTACTCTTCTTTTAGCTACTAACATAATCTAAAGGGCCACCAAGCCTGTGACAAGTATAATTATCATCATTTAACCATTATTAACAAAAGCTTTTCTTATCTATTGATCCATTTCATCAAGAATTCATTAGAAATCACTTACCTAAGTTTCTAAAGAGTTCATTGTACCAATTTAAGGTCAAGACAGTAAGAACTCGCAATAGGTTACTCCTAACATCTTTATTTTCCTATATGCAAAAGCCATGCACCAAAAGTCAATCTAAATGATGAAAATTCAGCACATATACCTCATAAAAAGAAGAGGAAACATTTACCCATTGATAAGCATGATTTTTATATATTTTAATTCTCTTAATTTTAGCATTTTAATAATTAAATATGGCTTAATGAATTTAATTGAATGAAATTTGATTTTAATGACCATATTTGCAATTTAGGAATTAATTTACAAAATTTTGAGTTTTCAATACATAAATCTCTTTTTAAATAATTTTGTAATTTATTCCTACTTAATTGTTTCCATTCTTTATATGTAGATTCAATTGGGGTTTCTCAATTTCATGCATGGATTAGGCTAGCACACACAAAGGTTGCATGTGCTTTAGACTTAACCCACACACACATGCATGCAAACACAAGAAGGTAGCCTCCAAACACCATACAAGAAATATATGAATAGGCTCCTTCCTGTAGCTACACTCATGCATTCACGGGGCCCACATGGTCATTACACACTCTACATGGTCACTCACACAAGCACCAACTTCGTACACTCCCACGTCCGTTCACACTGCAGTACACCCATTTGAAGCTTCACACAAACACGTAGTTACTTACTAACACATGAATGGGCTTGAGAATGTGGAGCAGAGCAGAGATGAGCCATGAGTTTGATGAAATGCTACAGGCTTGTGAAGCTATTGTAAGAGGGAAAGAAACACATGGATGAAAAGAACATACAAGTGGAGAGAAGAAAAGCTATGGGTTCAAAAGCAAGTAGCTATATGAAGCATGGTTGTAGACAAAAGCAAGCACTAGAGCATGTGAATGAAAAGAAGAAGCAAGCAAGCAATGTGCCTAAAACACAAGAGAAGAACAGCTCGAAGAAGCCATGATTTTGTGCAGAAGAGAAAGAGAAGGAAATAGCCTCTATTTTGGAGAGCTGGATGAAGAAAAGAAGCTAATGAAGAAGGAAAAGCAGTTGCACATGCATGCAGAAATAGGGACTAAAGCAATAGGTTTGAAGAGACTCACATGGAGCTAATATAGAACATGTAGAGCAGAACGAGAAACAAATGAAGAATCAACAAGGCAAGCCATAGGTATGTGAAGGATGTGAGAAAGAATTAAATGGAGTAGCATATGTGAGATAATAAAAAAACATGTGAGAAGGGAGGATTGAATGCATGATTCATTAAACATACACAGGCATAATGCAATTCATTAATTTGAGCCACACATCATCTAATGCACGTGACAAATCATCCATTCCATCGTATTATTCCAAGGAGAGAGTATCCATATTCGATGGACCATCCACAACACGTGAGGCATGTGATTTTTAATGAAGGGCTGGATCAAAACACATGGGGAGCAGCACGTCAAAGAGGAATGAATTTTAATCCATCATGCCATTTGATCGTATTATTCATTCCACGCTACACTCCATTCGCATACATAGAACACACTCCACACCACACTGTAGCTTCATTCCATCTTCCATCAATCTTCTATCTCCATCAAATGAAGCTTTAATCTTCCATCTGTGACTAGCTTGGAAGAAGATCCTTGGTGGAAGCTTGAATTCAAGGAGAAGAACAAGGGATTTTGGCTAAGCTTCCTATTTTTGTTTTCTCTTTCTATATCAATTTTAATTATTTAATTTGCTTGGTTGAGCTTGTAAATGATTAAAATTGATGTAGTTTATGATTGATGGCTAGTTAGACATTGATTAGAAGGATTTTGAATGATTAATTGGTTGATTAAGTGCTAGATTTTTAACTTCCTACAATTATCCATGTATGCAGTCAAGGTGTTTGATGAAATGTATGTGAGAGGTTGAGTACTTGAATATCTAATTTTAGGATTCCTTGGAGTTTAATTGGTTAATTAAACATCCTAAGAAGAAAATTTAGAGGCTAATTGATTGATTAATCACTCATCTAAATGTTCAAAGATCTTAATCACAAGAATTAGTAATTTAATGGAAGTTGAGGTCTCAATTAACATCAATTTACTAGTTTCTTGAATCTTAAGTGGTAATTCAAGATCCCTTGTGAATGAACACAATTAGGGACATCTTAGACCATAATTAATCATAATTGAGTTAGGATAAGGATAGTGGATACCAAGGGACGAATACAAAGTTAGTCACAAGCCCATTATTTGCCTTTAACTCATGTAATTAGGTAGAATTTATAAACTTTATTTCAATTTCATTTTAGTTAGTTTAATTTGATCAGACCCTCTTAAATTAGATGGTTTTAGGATCCTTTAACATTTAAAAAATCTAATTAAGTATTGAATTTCATTTCCAAGGGAGATGACCTAAGTTGCACCACTAGTTATAAAATTTAATCCAACCTAGTTTTATTTTGAGGTTTGTAACACCCCAAAATTAATTAAAGTATTAATCATATATTTGGGTTAATTGAGAATAATTAATATGGAATAATTAGGAAAGTTAAGTGAATAAAAATTTTAGAGAGATAAATTATTAATGAGTTTGAGATTTAATTGAGTTAGAAACCCTATCTAGGCCCAAATTAAATTAAGTAGGCCAATGTTAAGGACTAGTGAAGGCCCAATAATTTTAGGTGTAAACCCAACCTTTTAATGTAACACTTGGCCCAAGAGAAAGCACCTAGGGAGGGTCCAATCTGATTTGATAAGAGAGAGGCCCAAGACCCAACTTATATAAACCCTTGTAATTGGCCCAATACCCCTTATACATACCTCAACTAAGTGAGCTCTTGAAAACTTGGCCCAACCCAACTAAAAGTCTAAATTTTAGAAGCTAGTCCAACAAATTACAACTTCAACCCAATAATTAGTGGGAGCCCAATAGGTCCTTGGGCTGATGGGTTGACCCATAACCCATTTAGAACTCAACTTAAAACCCTAAAAATCATTTTGGCCACCCCCATTCTACAGAAACACAAGAAACAAAAGGGAAATTCGGAGGTCCAAAGGGGAGGCTAGGGTTCTTGACATATTTTTACTATTTCCCACTTTTAGAGCAAGATTCAACTAAGGTAATAGTTATATAACTTAATCCCCTTCTATTTCTCTTCATTTTAGCCTGATTAGTATTTTATTTGAAGCATTTTCACCATACCCAAAATCTGAAATGTGGTTGTTTGGGATTTTCTTGGTGAAATTTCGTAGGTTAGGGCTGAGGGTGTTATTACGTAAGTATAAACTCTTCATTTTGATGCATTTTCTACTGGTTTAAGACCCCCATAATAGACTTATAGCATGGGCCTTAATTTTGTGCGAATTTTCCTATGGTATGGAGTGATACTTTGATGTTTCTGGTCTAAGGAAGGCAAAACCCGAAATTAGTGATTAGGTAAGTGTTTCTGAGTAGTTCTATATAGCTTAACTCCTTGAGTAATGGGGTTTTTTATATAAATTATAATTAGGGATAGTAATAGCTTGATTTTGTGTCCATAAGCTGAAGTAGCATTCAATTGACTCTTAGAGGATTAGCTACAAGTGAGGTAATTGGGGTTCATGCTAATTCTATGCATATGTCTGTTTTAATTTTATATTTGCTGCATGATTATGATTTTGATGTTAAATGAATTGGTTGGCTATCTATTATACATGATTGGACCTTGTGAGTCCATGGTGGAGTTGTGGTGTGGCTGCCACCCATGCATGTGCTTCGATCGGGCACCGAGTTATGATTAGACTCTAGATGCACTAAACCCTGGTTGTGCTCAATGGGAAGTAGGTGCCATGGACGGGCCTCTCCTAGTGTTATTGACCTTTAACATGTGGAATTGTGATAGCTAGTATGGGATAATAATCATAGATAGCCTAATTGTTTCATTTACTGATATGACTAGTACATTTTATGATGCTTATATGGAAATCATGCATATATGTTGATTAGACTGGAATATATGAATGAAATTTTCTTTGATTACTGAGATTTGCATCTCACCTCATTTCATGAGATCATACTTTCAGGTGAAGGCCCTTTAGGTAAGGATAAGGGAAAGTAAGTGGATGAAAATCTATGAGCTCCAGCCATATGTGGAGGAAGCTACACTTGGGCTGATCTAAGTATAATAGAGGCAATTTTGTTATTCATTTATATAACATCATCATGTAATCATGTTGTCAAGTGTAGGCGTTTATATTTTGATTAATTGGAATGTATCTATTAAGGAGTCAAGTCTCATTATAGCTTGGTATTGAATGTATGAACTTATAGTATCTGATGTATGAACTTTGTTGAATTCATGATATGGTCTACTATTAGAAATGTCATCATGGGATATATTAGATGATTGATTTGAATCAGTGATGTATGAAATCTCTAATGGAATATGTATTGAATGATAATGGTTGATAGTTCATGAACTCTTACCATTATTACTCTATGAACTTGCTGATATAGGGTAGTTAGAGGAGTAGAAATTAACATTTAAGTCTTGAACTAGTAATGATAGATAAGCTGGGTAAATTAGGCTAGTGAAAGCTATTGGAACCCCACAAATTGAGGTAGAGTGGCCCTAAGGTGTCATTGGAGGGAGAATAAAGAGCATGAGACAAGATTTTAGGAGTTGTAAGATCAAAAGGCATTTTACTGTAGCCAAAATATTATTAGCCGTGACCAATAGAGGCGAACTTGCCCAAGGAGAGTACTAGAGAGCAATTCGCCTCAGCAAAAAGTAGAATTAGCTTAGGCAAAATGTGAGAGGTCAAACTAGGAGTCGTCCAAAGGGTAATTCACTATGGCTAAATGGGAATTGGCCGCGGTGAACTTTTATGAGAATTTGTCAGGCATTCCAGAGAGGAATTAGCCGCGACGAAAAGAAGAATTGGCCGCAGCCAATAGCGAGAGGCGAGTGAGATAGGCTCCAAGAGGTTTCCTCGCCACGGCGCTATGTAGGTTAGCCGTAGTGAAATTTATAAAGATATAAGGTTGAGCCCGAGAGCAATTAGCTATGGCACAAGGACATTAAGCCGTTGCTAACGGACCCAAACTCTCATTCTAACCTAGAAACCTTAGTTTTTCCCATGGTAACCTCAAAGGATAACTTAGAAATATTAGTAGAAGATTCTTGTGAGTTGGAATTAATGGGTAATAGAATCAAATGCTTATAAATGAGTGTTTGTTTCCCTTGTGTACATAAATGCTTGTAATTATTTGGTTGATGACCCTAATAACATTAAGGTTCAAATTTTCCTGTATTTTTTGAACGTAATTAGTCATAATGTCTTGTAAGCCTGATTCATGGTTATTAATCATATATTTAACCTTAATTACAATGATTAGAAGTTAGGGTCATCACAAGGGTTGTGTGACATGACGTCTCACCTGTACATCTAAGAGGTTAAATGGATTGGGCCTTAACTGTCAAAAACATAGCATTGGCCATTCCTAAAACTTGGATTTTTGCACATACAATCAACCATATACCAAAGTTAGCCTATAACATGAAATTTGAGTAAGGTTACACTAGAAAATGAAGGTAAATACATACTTAATGGCTCAATTAACTCCAAACTCTGAAAATCTTACAAGGAATTATCCAAACTCCAAATTTTTAGATTTGAAAAGAAAATGAAAATTCACTAAACTAGAAACTAATTGGACTAACATGAAGAGGAAGATGGGAGGATCAATTTGTGTATAACTTACCTTGGCTAAATCTCCTTCTAAATTTGCAAATCAGAGCCTAGAAGATGAGGAACCGAAGCACCTTTCTCATATATTCAAATTTCTTCTTCTTGTTTTGTAAAGCATATAGGTTTTAACAGCCAAATGAATGGTAAAAAGGCCTCTCAGGAATTTAGAGAGAATGGGTTGGTCTAATGGGTCCATTATTCAAGTAGGCTGATTTTTGTTAAGTGTGGGCCAAACACTAGATAAGTCTAATGGTGTTGGGCCAAGGTTTATTGGGTTTAATTAAGTTGGATCACATTAAGATGAAGTTAGGCCTCTAATAAGAATAACATTAGGCTTCTAATAATGTCCTTAGCATATATAAATTAATCATGGGCCTTAATCATCCTTAAATCCATAAACATTATTTTATTTTCCTTAAAATGCTCTAATTAACAATTATATAGCATAATTTCTATGTTCTTTATGCTATAATTTAAGTGCTATCTACCTTTCGTATGACACAGAAAGTCATCAAACTCAACAATATCACAAGAATTAGTCAGCATACTATCCTTCTACTCG
The DNA here is from genome assembly GCA_026724425.1 of Erythrophleum ivorense. Taxonomy (NCBI): domain Eukaryota; kingdom Viridiplantae; phylum Streptophyta; class Magnoliopsida; order Fabales; family Fabaceae; genus Erythrophleum; species Erythrophleum ivorense. The sequence goes on from JAIUCV010000008.1 coordinate 30,620,062, forward strand.
ATACTAGCATCATCAACTAGAATATCAATCAAAGTCACACCAAGAATAGAATGATCATCACATAGGTGCTTCATGGCATTAAAAATATTAAAATGTATTACATTGCTAGCAAATTCTATAGATAGAGTTCCTTCATGTACATTTATGATTATCTTGGCTGTCTTTAAGAAAGGTCTACCTAAAATGAGTGATGCGTGACCATAAGACCTATATCTATCATCCTTCATATTAAGAGCACAAAAATTAGTTGGAAATATCAAATATTTTACCTTAACCAAGACATCTTCTAATACTCCTAAAGGATAAGCCATGCTCCGGTTTGTAAGCTGCACAACCACCCTAGTTAGCTTCAACTCTCCTACTTACAAAGATGAATACATTAATTTAGGCATTGTGTTAATAGCAGCACTAAGATCAATTAAAACATCAAAATTTCCGATAGTACTAGGAATTGTGAAAGTTCTCAAATCTTGACACTTGGTAGGCATTGTAGCTATATAAGTGTCGTAACATTTTTTCCAAAATTAATTTTCTCATTCCCTCTCAACTGTCTCTTATTTGTACACATCTCTTTAAGAAATTTGGCTTACTTGCGAATGGCGTTAATAGCTTCCAACAAAGGTATATTGACTTCAACTTTCTTGAACATTTCAAGAATCTCTTTCTTAAGTTCTTCTTCAACTTGTCTCTTCCCCTGGGTAGGTCTACGTGGGAAAGGTAAAATATTCTTCGGCTTCTCTTCCTTTTCAAGCTCATCTGGTGTGACATGTGTTTTTGCTAATGCTGACTTATTTGTAGTACTAGTATCTAAGGACCTATGAACTTCCTTCCCACTTCTAAAGGTGATAGCATTAACATTGCTACTTCTAAGGTTAATCACTTTCTGTGAAGGTAATTTTCCTAAGCTTTGACATTTTATCTCATTGACTAAACTTTCCAACTGACCAATCTAAGTTTGAATACTTTGCATTTCCTATCTATGCTTAATTCCATTTTGTTGAAGCCTATCCATGAGCTGTTTCATCATATCTTTCAAGTTATTTCCCTTACTAGACTCTTCTTGTATAGGAACAAACTATCTCATAAGTTATGGAGGTTGTGTAGATGACCTTGCAGCATTATACTTTTGTTGTTGTCCTCCCTTATATCTCAAGTTTGGGTGATCTCTTTATCCTGGATTATAAGTGTGGGAGTATGTGTAACACCCCAAAATTAATTAAGGTGTTAATCATAAATTTAGGTTAATTAAGAATAATTAATATGGAATAATCGGGTAAGTTAAGTGAATAAAAATTTTAGAGAGATAAATTATTAATATGAGTTAAGAATTAATTGGGATTGAAACTTCATCTACGCCCAAATTAATGTAGGAGATCATGATAAGAGGCTAATGGAGGCCCAATAAATTAGGTGCAGACCCAATCTGATTTAATGAATTAAAGGCCCGAGACCCAACTTCTATAAGCTCTTATAAATGGCCCAATAAACTTTGTGCAGACCCAAAACAATGGAGTTCCTAAAACTAGGCCTGGCCCAATGAAATTCTGCAGCCCAACACTTTAAAACTAGTCCAACAAAGCTAAAAATCTGAAGCCTATTTGGAGTTGGATCTTGGAGCAGCCCATAACCCATAGAAAACCCGACTTGAACCATAAAAACTAACCTAGCCTCCCCCCATTCTGCAGAACCACAAGAGACAGACACAAAATTTAGAGGTCTAAAGGAGAGGCTAGGGTTCTTGGCATGTTTATATATTTTCCCATTTCTAAAGCAAGATTTAGCCAAGGTAATAGTTATATAATTTAATCCTCTCATCTTTCTCTTTAGTTTGACCTGATTAATGTTCCAATTAGAGCACTTTCACCCCCACCCAAAATCTAAAGCTTGCCATTTGATGTTTTCATGGTGAAATTTCGTAGGTTGAGGCTAAGGCTGATATTAGGTAAGTATAAACTCATCTTCTTGATGTATTTCTGCTGGTTTGAGACCCCAATGATTGGATTATAATATGGGTATTAATTTTTCAAGAATTTGCTTAGGATTTAGGGTGATATATTGAAGTTTCTGATAGAGGACATCTCATTCTGAATTTTGAGACTTTATAGTGTGGGGAAAGATTTTGTACCACTAGTGGCTTTTGCAATTTGTCTACAAGTGAGGTAACCGGGAACTATATTAATTCCATGTATATAACTATTTTAATTTCATATTTATTGAACATGAATGATTTGAAATGTTAAATGAATTAGTTGGCTATCTATTGTATTATGATTGGACCTTGTAAGTCCATAGTGGAGCTGTGGTACGGCCGCCACTAGTGCATGTGCTTCGATTAGGCACCAGGTTATGATCAAACCCCAGATGCACTGAGCCTTGGTTGTGCTCAATGGGGAGTAGGTGTCGTGGACGGGCCTCTCCCGGTGTTAATGGTCTTTAACATGTGGAATTATGATTGCTAATATGGGATAGTAATCAAGATAGCCTAATTATTTCATTTACTGTTGTGACTGGTATGTTTTCTAATGCTTATGTGGAATCATGTATGTATGCTAATTAAATTGGAATATATGATAGAATTTTCCTTGGTTACTGAGATTCACATCTCACCCCATTTTATGGGATTATACTTTCAGGTGAAGGCTTTTCGGATAAGGATAAGGGGAAGTAAGTGGATGAAAATCTATGAGCTCCAACCATATTGGGAGAAGGTTACACTTAGGCTGATTTATTTAGTATAGATGCTAAATTTTGTATTCTTTTTTGTATAGCATCATCATGTAATCATGTTGCTAAGTGTAGGCTCTTATATATTGATTACTTAGGATGTATTTATTGAGCAGTTAGGCCTTATCTTAATTTGATATTAGATGTATAAACCCATAACACCTGATGTATGAATGTTATTGAATTTATGGTATGGTATACTGTTGGAAATATAATTATGTGATGTATTAGATATTGATATGAACTATGGATGTATGAAATCTCTAGTGGAATGTGTAACGAATGTTAATTGTCAATAGTGCATGAATTCTTGTTGTTATTACTCTATGGACTTGTTGATATTGTGTAGTTCGAGGAGTGAACATTTTACATTTAAATTTTGAATTGGTAATGGTAGAATAGCTGGGTGAATAGGGTGGATAAATTCCATTAGAGTCACATAAAATGAGAGGAAGGGGTCCTAAGGTGTTCCTAAGATGAGAATTAGAGTATAGGGGACGAAATTTAGGAGATGTAGTTATAAGAAGGAGTCATGCCACGGCCAAATGAGTGACAGAGGCGAGGGGTGCCACGGCATAAGGCATCTTGCCGAGGTGCAAGGAAAGAAAATTTGGCCTAAAGAGTAACAGTGGCGAGGAACGCCACGACTTGAGGAATCTCACTGCAGTGCAGTGAGAAAAAAATCGCCCAGAAGGGTGGCAGAATAAAACCTCGTTGCAAGTCAGTATGTATCGCTGTGGTGCTAGTCGAAGAAACAAAATGGGGTGTGTCCAGTAGCGCATCTCACTGCGGTGTGAGTGTATTATGCCGAGGTGAGGATCGTGGGACTTAAAACAGTAGCTCTAAGAGGCATTGCCGTCGTCGTGCCATGTAGGCCAACCTCGGCGATGGTCCAACTAACCGCAATAAATTTCACGAAAGTTGCCCAGTGGTTCTCGAGAGTAGTTTAGCCGTGGTGCAAAAGGTTGGGGCCACGGCTCAGGTCTCCAAACTCCTACCTTTAGCCTAGAAACCCTAGTTTCTCTAATGATAATGCTAGGAAATGATATAGGAACACTTATGGGAGGTTTTTATGTGTTGAAATTGATAGATGGATGAATCATAAACCCCTCATGATAGTATGATATCTTTTATGTATTTTCCCATTTGTGATTGTTTAGTGATGACCCTACATCAAGGTTCAAATTTTCCTATATTTTTTTAATGTAATAAATTGTAACGACTTCAAACCTTGATCATTAATTATTAATCATGTATTTAACCACAATTACTATGTGTAGAAGATAGGGTTGTCACAGTATGGATCATATCTAAGTTGTCCTTGCTGAATTGACTTTCCTAAAAAGATCCCAACACAAGTCTCCATCTTATTATCTAGCTATGGGCATTGATTAATGGAATGTGTGGCTAAAGAGCATATACCACACACATATCAATAAAAGATGTAGATGTAGAAACTTGCTATAGAGGATAGGGAACACTTTGCCTTTGAAACAAAGCCATCTGTCTAAGCATGGAAGAAAGCTCATCTAAAGTGTTTTGCATCTTCTGCTGAGTCTAATCATATTGAGGAGCATAGATCTCATTAATACCCCTCACTAGCTACATCATCCTAGTACCAAGTTGTTGGCCATTCTGAGCCATTTTAGAAATAAAATCCAGGGCTGCCTCTAGAATCAAATCAACCAAAGCACCACCTGATGTAGCATTAATCATATTTTTATCGATCGGTAGAAGCCCTTCATAGAAGTATTGTATCAACAACTGATCAATAATCTAGTGATGGGGACAACTAGCACAAATTTTCTTGAATCTCTCCCATTATTCATAGAGAGTTTCCCCTAACATCTGACGAATCCCATAGATTTCTTTTTTGATAGAAGTTCTATAGGATACAGGAAAGAATTTTTCCAAGAAGAGGTGTTTCAACTAATCCCAAGATTTAATATCTCATAAAGAAAGATAATATAGCCAATCCTTAGCTATGCCATCTAAAGAAAAAAGGAATACTCTGAGCTTAATTTGTTCTTCTAAAACTCCTTGTGATCTCATGATAGAGCAAACAATATGAAATTCTTTCAAGTGTTTATGAAGATCATCTCTTGCAAGTCTATGAAATTTAGGAAGTAAATGAATCAATCAAAACTTAAACTCAAAATTTGCATATAACTCAGGATACTGAATACAAAGATTCTAATAATGCACATCAGGAGCTACAAGTTCTTTAATGGTTTTAGCATGCATGTTACCATTCAAATTCCTATTGACATTCACATTAGCTTGTGCATATATATTCATGTTAGCATTTTCTTGCTCTTATTCAGCCATGTTACAATAAGAAAAATGAGGTACACAAATAAGTCCTTGCACACAATCAAAGGCCACAGAAGTACTACCATTAATCCCTACACTAACACTATTTTTTTTAATCCTTACTTGCCTTTTGAAGGTTCTTTCAATTCAGGGTCCAAATCAATTAATTTTTCACCAAAGGGCCATGTTATAAACCAATTAGGCAAGAAAGAACTAAGAATTGACATAAGAACCAACCAAGAAAAATCAATGAAATAATTCTAGAAAAATGGAAAAAGTGTCCTAAAAATAGGAAAAATACTTGAAAAATAGAAAACTCAAAGAAAATGATGGAATTTGGCCAATCTAGAGGCTACCTCATAGTTAAAGCTATAAGTTTTGCTAAGCACCACCCCAAATATAAAAAATACCAAGTTTCAAAATTTTATAGGCAAGCGATCTAAGAAAAATCAAACTGATAACTGAATTAGCTCAATTCCTCACACCAAAAGGCAAGAAAATTAAATCCAAATTAGACAAAAATATAACATATAAAGACATTCAAAAACAAAGATAAATCACACAAAACAAAGAAAAGATGGAATGAAATGGCTCTCCCCCTTCCCCCACACTTAAATATTACATTGCCCCCAATGCTAGCACAAGGTCCAATTAAAAGATAGGCAATACAATATAAAAAGTGAAAAGGAAAAAGTATACAACTGGATGAAACTCAAAGGTGGCTAAGATTCCCATGTAGTTGGTTAGAAACCATTTATTGCCTATAAAATAGAAATAAAACAAATAGTAATGCGAAAAAGAAAAGATAACAAAATACTAAACTAAAAAGGACACTATCAAAAACAAAAATCAACCTAGCTTCATTCTTTTTCAGTTTGACCACTTTAAGTCAAATTACTTTGAAGCACTTTGATCGATCATTCAATGATGATTCATGGACTTCTTCAACTATCAATAGTTTCGTAAAGTCAACCTCCAAAAGCAATAAAAGAAGAAAAGTTAAATTTAGCATGTTCAAAGCTAATGAAAGAGAATCTCTGATCAAGTTTATAAGCATTAAATACTAGACTCTCTATATATTTATCCAAACCAACGAAATTAATTGGACTCTCATAGTAAGAGTCACTGCATCAATAGAAAAATCTAATTGCAACTTCTCGCAATCTTTCAAGTGGAAATCCTTCAAGGTATCTGGCAATTGCTTTATCTTAACTGGGGGAGTCTATTGCTTGTTAGGACTAGTTCATCAACTTCATGAACCTGTTCAGGGCTCTCAATAAGAGAAATAGTATCTTTTCTAACCAATGAGACATCAGTAGACTCACAAGGTTCTATACAATGATCAACAAAATCAAGTCTCTCACTAGTATCAACAACAACACAACCATCAATAGGATTTTCAATTTCAACAATATCCATGTGACCATCTTTATGCATGCTCTTATTAACACTAGTATGATCAGAAGAATGAATGTCATCAACAGTCTCCTTACAGACCTAGGAATCCATGGACTCAATAGAATTATTAGACCTCAGAAAATCATTTATCTCAATACATATAGGAGATGTATGCAAATCATTACATAAGCATCTAAAAGTAGAGCTTGAATTATCAACAACAAGCTGCTTAATAATTTTACCATCCATATCCTCACCACAAACTACATCCACTATTTCATCAATCATGTCATCACATGCTAAGTCACTCTCACACTTATCTACTACCCTAGACTCAATAGTATCATCCTCAACTAGTTTAGAAATGAAATCATCACTATAATTACTACTAAAGGTAGAAAAACCAAGTGCATCATTACACAAGAACTCATTAACATTAACAAATGTATCATTTTTACTCAATACACTACTACAATCAATCATATTAGGGGATTCAACAATAATTTCTTCATCCACATCATCATCATCACAACAAGATTCATTATTCCTCATCTTATCATTCTCATGCAATTCAGAAACGACATCATCACATGCATTGGTAATCATTGTGCTATCATGTAAAATAGAGTCATTCTCAATGAAATGCATTGTATTAGAAGATGAAATCACATTACCAAACGAATAAGACTCTTCCTTTTCTATACATTCTCTTTTAATTCGCTTCTTTTTGAATTCAATAACACTTGTGGTAGGTTGATTCATTTGAATTCCCAAATCCTTCATGAGGTTATCAATTAGCTATTGATTTTGAAAATGCTTGCATTCATTTTCTTGTTGGAGTTGAAAATTATAGGCTTTTAATTACTTCATTCTCTTTTCCCAACTAGATTCCTTCTTAGGCTCTGTTGCATATATCCCCCATGATAGTCGTAAGCATAATATTCTGGCTCTTGCATATGGAAATTGTGGCATGGCTCAATATAAACAGGGTAAATCTCATAAGGATAGTGATAAGGTTGGTAGCATGGCCATTGGACTTGTTGTGCTTGTCTTTGTTGCTCAATAATATTGCTAAGTATTGATTTAACTTTATCCATCTTCTGGAGAATCTTATTATTTGTACAAGAATCATAGACACCTTGTTTAGAGATATAATAGCTATCTATATTAGACAAAGAGTATAAGAAGCACAAACAAATTAAACACAAAAGAAATTACTAACAAACTACAACTATTATTTATTCTAAAGCAAGAAATTTAAAATCAAATTAAACTAAGAACTACCTAACACACTAAAACACTCAAAAACAAAGGAAAATCACACAAGAAATGCATAAAAAAGTAAAAAAATTAAATCCAAACAAATTGAAAAAATCATAGAAAATAAAAGAAAATATTAAAAAATCCAAAAAAGTGCCTTAAATATTGGAATTTGGCCTAAAAGCACTGCACCTAATAGCTTTGCTATCACTTTTACTCAACACATCCAAAAACCTTGGAATACAAAGTTTGAAGCAAATATGGGTGAGTTAAACAAAAATTTCAACAAGTAGAGCAATTGAATCAAGTAGCCGAAATGACCAAACTAAGTTCAAAACAAAGCTAAAATCACACAAAAACATAGCTAAGACACCTAGAAAACTTTTCAAATAATTGAGAATCTAATTTCTCCAGCAACAATGCCAAATTTAACAATTGTGTCGAATAATTTCAAATAAATTAAGTTGAATAAAATTTGCAATATAGGGTGCAACTTAGATTGTTTCCTTTGGAAATGGATTTCAATATTCAATTGAGCCTTTTAGTGTAAGATGAATCTAAAAGCTATCTAATTCAAAGGGGGTTTTTAATTGAACTTAACTAACTAAATTTAAATTGAATTAAAAATGTAAACTACTACCTAAATGCATGAATTAACAAGTAATGAACATGTAACTAGCTTTGGATTTATCCCTTGATATTCACTATCCTTATCCTAATTCAATTATCAATGGTTTTGGTCTAAGAGTTCCTATATGTGTTCATGATATTTATCTTGAGTTACCACACAAGATTCAAAAAGCTAATAATTCAATATTGATTGAAACCTTACATCCATATTAAATCATTAATTCATGTGATTAAGATTACTGAACACTTAAATTGGATGATTAATTAAACAAATTAGCTCTGAACTTTCATCTGAGAGGATTCAATTAACTAATTAAATCCCAAGGAAAACTTCAAATTAGACATTTAATCACACAATTTTTTAACATGTATTTCATCAAAACACCTTGATTGCATACATAGAAAATTTGAGGTCAATGAAAATTTCAACACTTAAATTGATTCATTAATCATTAAAATGCTCTTCTAATTGATGTCCAACCAACCATCAATTATAAACAACACAATTCTAATCTATTACAAACTTAACTAAGTAAGTATATGAACAAGAAGTAGTGTTAAAAAGAGAGGAAAATAGAATAGAAAATCTTAGCCAAATCCTTGACAATCTTCATGAATTTAGGCTTCCATCAAGTCTTCATCTTAGCTAGTCACAATAAATGGAATTAATCTCTCATTGGAATAAAAAGTAATGGAAGAAAAATAAAGAATTGAGCCACACTCCTGAAGCTTCTAAAATGAGGGAATATATAGAATTTTACGTTTTCTGCCCGAGCCTCCACTAGACCTTTTAAAACCCAAGCCACATTCACTCTTAATCACATGTCTCCTCCTCCCCGTGCTTATCACTCAATGCGTGAATGTATGTATCAAGAGTGGGCCCCCACGTGAGTGTATGATCCATCTAACCAACCACGTGAAATCCTATGCCCTGAGGCTCCATGTCCAGTTGTGATGTGTATATGTGATTCATGAATAAGAAAGCTGCGTGTATGATTTATTCCTCCTCACAACCCGTGCCTTCATACGTGTGATCTGGTGCTTCATTTCTTGCATGAGTGCCATGGTTGGGTGTTACATGTTAGTGTCATGGAGTGCATCCACGTGAGGGAGATAGCTGACCATATATGAATATGTAAGTGTGTATTAGTGGCCATGAGAGTGATTCCATGAGTGCCTGATAGTAATAATGTGCGGTGCTACATGGAATAATTGTGCCTTCCTTTGTTCGTGTGTGAGAGAACACCTCATGCGTGAGAATGATTCCAAGAGTGGGCCCCTGTGAATGGAGTGCATGTAGTGTGTATAACGTGAATAATGGTGTGCATGAATCAGAACCTCGTGCTGCCTCATCCCACGTGTATCATTGAGTATGTATGCTAACTGCTCTCTCCCACATCAATCCATGCCTATATATGAGAATGGTGAATGGCTGAATAATGAATATTGTGCAAGACCCATGCATGTGTGTCAATGTAAGGGAGTAGCATTGCATTCATGAGTCAATGCATGAATGAAGTATGTGGCTAAGTAGCATTACAAAAGAATGTACACATTCAACATATAAAATATGTGATTTTTCAATTAAAGGCTAGTGCCCCTATGTGTTTGGTTAGATAATGTAAAGAAAAGAAAAGGTAAAAAATAAATAGATGGAATAGAAAATAATTTTTGTGTCCTTGCTTTAATAGTGTAACAAGTTTTCTATTCCATCTATTTATTTTTTTATCTTTTCTTTTCTTTTACATTATCTAACCAAACACATAGGGGCACTTAGCCTTTAATTGAAAAATCACATATTTTATATGTTGAATGTGTACATTCTTTTGTAACATGTCTAGATGATGATTATTCAAAATAGGCACTGGATAGTTATCTATTTCCTAAATGATAACATTAATGGGAAGTTCATTCTCATGTGAAAAAATATGTTGAAAATACTCATATTTCAATTTCAATACAAGGAAAAATCATCAAGCAACTCATCAAGTTCCTTTCTAATAGTGAAATGGACATTATTAACCCTCATCTGAGTAACTATTTTATGAAAATATTTAGTATGTCTATCCCCATTAATTAGCCAAGATTGTCTCATTTTTTGGATCCATAAAAATCCCTCATAGTCATAATAAAATTCAAGTTTACCTTTCATTTCTTTTTCAACATTGCCATCACTAAAGAAATATTAGATTGTAAGTGCTGTAATTTATCTTCAAGTATTTTAATCTTTTGCTGAAGGTTCCCTGCTTGTGGAGAATTCCAATTTTTAAGAGCAAGCCATGTGTGATTGAACTTCCAGATTGACCTGGCACCTATTCATTCCAAGCACTACTCACAGTAGATGTACAATAATAAAAAAGGAACCAAATAAAAAAGTCTCCAAAGGAAATGGCCTTCTTTTAAAAGGTCGCCTTACATCCTTATTAAGTAAAATGGTTGAATGGTCAGCAACACAAAGTGCGAGGTTGCATAGTACAGAGTGAGGGAAAGAAGCTAGCCACTGTTCAGTACGTCTACCCTGGTCCAAATTGCATATCCACTTTGTCCTATTATTGGTCCAAGTATACCAATGGCCATTGGGTTTGATATCCACAAAAACTACAAGAATCCATCATCAATCTAAAATCACCAGTTCCATGTGTCAAAGAAAAATTACCAGACTTATCCTGAGAGGATAAGTCTTGTCTCGATAGCCAACCAAGGATGAATAATGTAATTTGCCATCTGCGTAAAAATAATGTTCTGAGCAATAATGCCTGATTGGCCCTCCCCTCTTTGAACCTTATTCGTAGTCATCCATTCCAAAATGGAATATGTTCACGTACTGAACGGAGCAATGAACGAATGGAATATGTTTCCAGAAGGAGAGATTCCAAACTTAGAGACCAATATCAGAATCATAAAGCAGCAAAGCCACAATATTGAAGAGAAGGGAGAGTCAGAAGTAGGAACCGCCAAACAGAAACCGCAATCGGAGCTTCAAACTAGGAATCGTAAAGGAAATTGAAGAATAGGAAGGGGGAGAGTCATCAAATAGTTGAGGTGTTGAACCTTCTTCGGTCTCTTTCAATTGTGGTGGGGGGGGGGGGGGGGGGGGGGGGGGGGGGGGGGGGGGGGGGGGGGGGGGGGGGGGGGGGGGGGGGAAGACAGGTGGCTACCTGCAATGGGATGGGAAAATATGAACATCTGGAAGAAAGTGGGAACTTTTAGTATCCCTGCCCCTTAAAGAAGGGTCTTGAATCATGGTCAAAAGAAATGGCAGCTGTGTAGGTGGGAAAAAAAGATAGGAGGACTTATTTTGGTTCAAAAAAATAGGCATTTCGGAAATATAAAAGACTTTTGGAAGAAGAGATAAAAGGATAAGAGTAAATATATTATTTTAATATAAAATAAATATTAGACCCCTAGACTGTCTCTTTGTGACAAACCAAACCATTGATTATATTTATAAGTTTAAAGTTTAAGGTTTTAAAATGTTGAATTTTTCTATCATGTTATTTTATTTATTAATTTTTTTGTTAAATCATTCATCTATTAAACACATAAATTATATAAAGTAGCATATGTTGTGCCACATCACATTTAAAATTATCATACATATTAAGTTTACCCCTCTTGTACCGCAAATTATATAAACTGGCATTTGTGTACTCTTAATGCATCCCGTGGCTAACCATGAATTAGGTGACATTGGTTTTTAGCGCTCAGAAAAACCATAAATAAAAGATAAATAAAATGACTGACATGTAATGTGACATTCCTCTCCATTCAGCCAGGCTAGAAAGAAACCCCCACTCTTACCAATTGCATCTACACCATAAAAATTTAAATAACGGAATCATAGCGGCACTAGAAACAAACTACATAGTTTCGATCCACAAAAAAAAAAAAGTAAGGTTATATTGGCAAAATAATCCTGTGTCTTTGAACTATCATTTAAAACCACTGAAGAGTATCATGACGCTTAGGAAAGCTGTTGTAAGGAAGCTTCAAAAGAACCATTAACGGCATTTGATATATCATTTAAGTATAAATATCGTATTCTAGAATTGGATCCAAGCTACCATAGGTTTGCTTTAATTTTTTAACTTCATGCTTTGGCATCAAATCAGACCACTTACGTTTCTTCAGCAGAAAAACGTGGGATGTAGAAAAATTAGAGTTATATAAGGAGCTTGCAAATTGAACAAGCTCTTAGTCCCATTCACAGCCTTAGATGAAGCCAGGAACTTAGTTGACGCTAAGGCTTGCTTATCACACCCATCTTCTTCCACCATTTCATGATTATCCATGCTAAAAGACCCAATCTGAGAAGTAAGCCATATAATTGAGAAGCAAATTGGAACCATCAAACATCTAAAGAAACAGTACGAAGGAGAGAAAATCATCGTATGATGGTCCTTAGGAGCAAAGACAAGTAGACGTCGGGCCTAGATAAAAAGATCCCAAGGTTGAAGAAGGACTAGGGCTAAAATCCAAGTAAAGCTTTGAGAAGAATCCAATCTGATTAGAAATCCTAGCCAATAATTTGGATTCAAAATTTTCCGAGTCCAACTGTACGAGGCATCCACGTAGTTAGAATCCATGGGAATAGTAGCCCAACTCTTTAAATATATGGAAGTAAGAGTTTCCATCAGTCCAATATCCTCAACCTATTTCTCCATTTCACAACGCCCATTATCTCCATCCGAAGCATATATTGGAATGAAATATGCATCTTGGAAGCCTTAAGGTAAGTTGACACATGAACTTGGACTAGGATGATTTAATGAGGTGAATGCGCCCTCCCCCAAATATTTCAAGCATTTTCACTGGCTATTGTGTAGGGCCGACTAGGAGTTATTGCAGGTGTCAAGTACCCCAAAAGCTTCATTGAACCAGAACTAGCTCATTCGTCTGCAATCTGTACCGTAGGCATAGGTGCCACCTGGTAATTAAGGGCTTCCATCTCTGTATCATTCATGGCATGTGATGAAGTCTGACACGAATTCAGGCAATTCCTGTTCCTTATCAAGCTGGGTGGCATAAACAGGGGACCACCCGGACTTAGATTCTCACCTTTCGATGAAGAATCTAGTCCAGCAGAACTGTTCTTAGTCCAACCAAAGCCACAAGCCAGTTCTCTCTGTCAATTCATATCGAACAATTAAAAAAAACACAAGTTCTCTACTCCAGACAAAGCTGAGCAACCAAATTACATGAACAATAGCAAGAAAACAGAGCATGATCCCAATTAACACCACTATTTTCAAACTTAACCATATTGAACCACATGCATCACTTTCGGTCTAGATAAGCTCGTCGACCAAGAAGACCTGCAAGGAGAGAAAAGGGAGAAACCTCTAGCACTAAAACCAGCATAATGAGGAAGAACAGAATGAGAGAGAGAGCTGAATCGAGAAGTGGCTAAAAAGCTATATTCCTCAAATGGCTTCTAGGTAGAAGAGAGGTGAGAGAAGCTAACTCATACCGAGGTTGTTAGGAATTGTTCCTGAAAGTGGTAACCACTTGAGAAATAAACTCAATACTTGAAGTTACAAGAATTGAAATAAGATTTAAGATTTTCACAAACAAAAGGGAATAAAGGGGATAGATATCATCATGGGAGATTTTGGTGTCTCTTGAACATTCATATTGAATTTGTTTATACCACTACTACTTGGATATCTATTAGGACCATGTCTCGTTAAAAACTCTGTTGGATAAAACCCTTGACTAAAGGAAAAAGGGTACAGAATATCTCTGTGTTAGAAGCACCACTTAAGATTCCTGAATCTGCGCATTTGAATTTCAGCACTAATTTCTCAAACGTGGCAGTGGGGATTGCCTTGGCAAATAAATCTGTCAAAATATCACTTAATGAATTTGTTTACCGTAAATTTTTCTTTGTATTTGAAAACCAATGTATGAAAAAGAACTTTGGTGATATGTTTTGATCGATCTCTTTCAGTAGGATCAAGATGCTCTAAAGTATAAGTTGCTTTTTCTTTTTAAAGTAAAGTGCATAAATATTAACTATTTTTAAAATAAATGATTAAGATTATTTTAGTTATTTATTTATAATATTTAAAATCAGTAAAAAAAATCACAAACCCACGTATGTTTTTTTTTCCCTCTTCTTTGTTACCTTTTAACTTATCTTTTCCTTTCATATCCATTTGATGGCTTAATCGAATGACGTTACAAAATGTATATAACATAATAATTAATTAATTTTAATTTTGTATAATATATGTTATATTATAAAAATTATATTTGTACTTGTAATTTTTAAATGAAAATAATTATTAGAAATTCATAATGTAAGTCAAATTTGACATGACATAGTCATAATTAATGTTTTTAAACTTAGACTAATTATTGAATCGGTAGAAATATTAATTTATAATTTATTGGTTTAATTGTAATTGAATTGATAATAGTTAAATATATATTTTAAAATCTTATATATTAAAATTTTAATATAAAAAATAAATACTAATAAATTTTAAATATTAAAATAGTTAGAATGTTGTTATCAAATAGTTTAAATTTTAAATGAATAATTAATTGATTTAAAAATACATTTAATATAATTTTAATTTATTAAAATTTAAAATTTATTATCAATGTATGATTTCTTATAATTATATTTATGTAAAACTTATAGCACATTAACATACTTCTTGTGTTTGATTTGGTGGTCTACCAAAATTTGTATTTTACTATAATAAAAATTGATCAAACCTTTATATAAAATATTTCATATAATAAGTATCAATACAACCTGGCTTAGTGGCAATAATGTTAGCATATGCAAGGATGTTGATTTGAGCTTGTATGGGGATGGTTTTGTCATTTCTTAGAGGTAGACCAACTTTGACCGGTTCAACAATCATCCAATACCTAGTTCACATATAAAATCACTCGATTTAACCAAATTTTTGACCAAGTTTGACCAATTCTTTGACACTCCAATTCAAAGCTTTTTCCATATTGGATATGGAACCAATTCACTTATTTTTTAGATGAACCAACCAATTTGGTCCGGTTTTAACAACACTAGTCATAATAACTTTTCTCATCGACTTTACTTCTATTGCTTAATTTTTAAATTTTTACATAAAATTTAGCTTTAAATTATTAGGTAGTTGAAAGTACAAAGAGGCCTTGTGTGACACCTTAACCTCTAGCTCATACCCAACATGCCCTCTTACTCTTGTACAGATGCGGAACTCACAAGGGAGATAATTTCTCTACCTTATGCTTCTTTCTCTATGGCACTATGTGTGGGTAGAGATCCACTTTGAAGTAACATGGACCGGTTGAGCTCTCTCTATGCTTCCTCATGCTCAATTACACTATTGAGACTTATTTCAATCCCAACTATATGCTTCAAACTTATGGAAAGCAAAAAGGGATTGGAGACATGCATTTTCGCTATGGGCAGATTTTGCTTCATTTATGGGCTAACTTTGAAAATCCATAACTAAATGCAAAAAAATCGTATCTGCATGATCTGGGTTAGTCTAGAAATCTTGAGACATCTACTTCATTCTAAAAATAAGTAGAAGTCTCATTATCTCACATACTCTGCGTTTGACATCAAAATCGTTCACTGGTCAGAGGGGGCTTCTTTGCTGTCACAGTTTACTGATATGGACTTTGAAAATGTCTAACTAATTCCACAAAAATCCAATACTCATAAAATCTATCTCTATGGAAAGATGTGGATGTTAGCTAGAGGAAAAAAATATCTCCAGATCAGTTCACCTAGCCAATTTCCTGGAAACCGATGAAACAGTACCTCGGGTCTGGTTGGGTGTCTGATTCTGGGCAGGAACTTCGAAATTGCATAACTTCCTCTCTGGACCTCTAAATGAGGTGCTTCCAGTTCCTACAAGTCACTGTGACCATCTGGTTTCTGTGTATAAAATTTCGTAGCCATTGGACTACGTTTGCCCCTCAGATGACACGATTTCTAAACTGACCAAATGAACAGTGATTTTCTGAAATCCGAATTTCTGATGTCAACTTTGATAAATCATAGAAAATGCTATAGACCTCTAAATGACATGAACTCTAGCTTCCCAGAAAGCTCTAAACATAATCTAGCTACATGTCAAATCTCATAGCTAGAAGAGGTCATATGGCTATTCTATGACATCATGTGCAAAATGGCCCTTTCTTGGCCAAAAGTGTGGCTAATGGGGTCCAATCTTAAGTTTTCTACTTCTATGACTCTTTGAGCACATGAGAAAGTATCTTTAGGAGCTATCAATCATGCCTCAAGTGTCTCATAACTTAGATTGGGGAAACCCAGTACCCCATGCCCACTTATGCACCCATATATACTAGGCTATCATTGATCATTTCTCATTCAACAATGCTCTTTCATTCATCATAAATCTCATTCTCATGCATTCATCATTAATATATACATGGTTTTACAAAAACTATGAGGAACTACATCATATACATCATTTACATCTTACATCTCATGTACAATATATTACAAAACTTTACATTCTTCTTCATCTCTATCCCTAGCCTCATGCTTGGTGGTGGTTGCTCCCATCTCTAATCTCACTTGGGCCACCTGGCATGGTTGGATGGTGGAGAGGGAGGGTGAGATTCATGGAATCTCAGTAGTTCAACTCTCATTCAAACATACATATATTGCATGCAACAAGTCTCATTATGCATGTATGGCATGTTAGCATATAAAACATGATGAAAAATGTTTAAAACATGTGAAATGGCCATGGATAACATTCAAGAGCTCGCTGAGTACTTGGATCTGCCTCACCCATTTCCTTGTGGCTTTTGGATTTGCCTTCCCATACTTTAGAGGTACTTAGACTCACCCTTACTCTTTGGGAGTCAACCTCACTTTTGGGAGACATGGCTCAACCAACTTAGGGCTTCGGCTCATCCTCACCTTGGCTATAGGGTTATTGGCTTTTCCATTTCCTCAAGCAGACCAAACAATCATTTAAAACATCATCTCAATCATAACACATAATCATGCTAACACACTTCTCATAGCTCATATCATTCATACACACAAGCAAGACAATGTAAAAAACAATTATGCATGAGAGAAAGTGGAGAGAACTACCTTTGTTGGCTATTTACTACTTGCTCTATCAATGGTCTCCTCCCTTGTTGGTTTCACAACAACTTCTAGATGGGAGAGTTTCTCTTGAGCCTAACCACACAAAAGCATGGAATCAATACTTCAATACTCAATTCTTAAGCTAGGAATCACTTCTAATCAGCTCTACTGAGCTTCTCACTCTAGGTTTCTTCCTTACTCTAGGGTCCATTAGCTATCCCCTCTCTTTCTCAACTCATAAGCTCTTAAAAATGGGAAAAAGCAAGAAAGAGAAGACTATCTACTTCTACTCTCTCTCAAGAATGGTTTCCCACTCTCTCTCCTCTGAACCAGACTCAAAACCTAACCATTTCTATCATCTAAGACGAGTTTGAGTTGATTAGAAGAAGAAAGAAGAGATTTGGAAGCTTTTAAAAAGTCAAATTCTCTTTTTCTCACTTTTCTGGACCGCTCTCGCTATAGCGAGTTAGTGCCCTCGCTACGGCGAGCTCGTGTCTGTTCCAGACCTCTGCCTTCGCTATGGCGTCGCTACAGCGAGATCGTGTCTATTTTCGACCTTCGCTATGGCGCCGCTATGGCGAGATCGTGTCTGTTCCAGACCTCTGCCTTCGCTATGGCGTCGCTACAGCGAGCAACTCCCTGGTCTCTATATGGAATGCCACACTCGCTATAGCTAGGAACAATTTCACTATGGCGAGCAACTCACTGGTTTCTATATGGAATGCCACACTCGCTATAGCTAGGAACATCTTCGCTATTGCGAGGAGGCATTCTCGCTATGGCGATTCCATTTCTCGCTATGGCGAGAAGACTTAGAAAATTCTCAGCTTTTCGAAAATTTTCCAGCTTCTCTTTTCCTTTCCTTTTCTCATTTCTTTTCTAGGTTGTTACACCTTGACTTATTAGGTTGGCCCAAGGTTGAAAAAGGCCTTTTTTAATTCTTTTAAAAAAGGCCAATTTTTAATTTTTTTTAAATCTCAAATCCCAATACCAATTTTGTCGATTCAGGCCAATTCAAAAGTTCCCCAAATTGTGTGCTTCAATGGCTCAATCTGGGTTTTAAAGCAATAATTTTAATGAAAGTGATATAGATCCAAATTAAGGATTTAGTATATGTATTTTGGTATCCAATAAGTATTATCAAGGGAACAATTGTTACTTTTGTAAGAAAACAATAAAAATTCCTCACCTTTAATTAGAGTTTTTTTTACCAAACATAAAAGGGCAAAATACCTAACACAAGTGTTATCCTAACAAGACGTATCCTATTTAAAAATAGATTAACTAGAGTTAAGTCTTCTCAACTTTAAAAAAAATAAAAAAAAAGGATTTACATAAATATTGTGGGATCTAGTGGAGTCTCCCTTTAAGTGGGTTCATCCCAAACCTACACACTCAAAATAATAATGACTTGTTTGGTATGTAGGAAAAGGGAGTAATGGAAGCTAAAAAAGAGAAGGAAAGGCCCAAAGTGCATTTGGTAGGCATGAAAGGTGTAATATCTGGTTTTTCAAAAGCTAAACCAAAATAATATCCTAATAAAGAAAGACCCTAAAGTAAAACAAATTAAGGTCAATTAAGAGAAGGATACTAATTAGAGCATTTAGAAATATGGTTAAAAAACTAAGAATATCTTAGAACTAGAGCCAAAACAAGTAAACAGAATAAACCAAAACCCAATGGCAAAATTGTAATCTTGGGCAAATTTTTAGAAACTTAAAAGAAGAGGTTTTAAATGATAAATTTGAATTCACTAGGGTTTTCAGCGACCCGAAAAAACATAAGAATTGTCATAATGGTTAAAATCCTTCCGGTATGCAATTTAGGTTATCAGTTAACCTAAACTTTGATCTAATTATTTCGAATTGTTTTGAATCTCATAAATTTGAAGCCAAATGTTTTTAACAAACTAGAAGACCCAAATTTTATGCTGGAAAAGATATTCTCCAAAAAGATTTAAAATGAGCTCAAACAAAAGAATGAAAGTGGAGAGGCATAATGGAAATTTTGTAAAATGTTATAAAACATCCCCTTTTCTTTATATGTGAGTCACACCACCTTCTAGCATCTTCTAACCAAGCTGCTTCTGTCCAAAACCAGCTCCTATACATACCTAAGAAGGGAGGAGAAAGGGGAGAAAGAAAAACCAAGAAAGGTAAGCAAATATCCACTTTTTTACCTTAAGCTAGTTAGATACTCTCTTCTCCTCTTTGAGCTCTTTCTTTTAATGGCTTTAGCTTCTTGAAATAAGCACTTTGGTGACTAAACTCTTGAAGAAAAGGGAGAGTTTGAAGTAACTAAATCCACCACAAAAATCTCTATTTGACAAAGATTCAAACAAGGGTATGTTTCCATGCATGAAACTTGCTCTTCCTCATTCTCCCATGCCTTCTCATGTTTGACAACATAGGGAGGTTAGAGGGAAAGATTAATTCTAACCTAAACATGGTAGTTTTGGAGGTTTAGGAGTATGAAGATTAAGATTTTATAATTAGAATCAAGTAAGAAGCTTTAAAATGCAAAATAGGCCACTTAGGGTTTTGTTTGTACCTTGAAAGTTTTGTGTAACATCCAGTACTTCCGTAAACATAAGAAACATAATGCCTAATTTCTTCGTAAATGTATGTAATTCACTAGATACAAAAGAAAGTCCCCCGGATAGAATAATTTGAGGTCCAACAAGATTAGAAAAATAATTTAGACCTTAAATAAGAAGGATCTAAGGCCAAAGGTACCCTGAAACCAGAGTCAAAATAACTAGATAAAATTTAACAAAATAGTTACGTAATGAAATGGAATTTTTGTAATTTGGAGCAATTTTTAGAATAATCATAGGAAGGATTTTTAAATAGAAAATTTAAACTCTTCGGGGTTTTCAAAGGCCCAGAAAATCATGAGAAGTGCCGGAATAGTTAAAACTCCTTTGGTGTACATTTTTTAAAGACGATTGACCCGAACTTTGACCCTTTCATTCAGGAAGGTTTTAGCTCCAAATTGAATGATTCCAAAGGCATTTTATAAGATTGAGAACTAATTTTATGATAAAAAAGACAGTTCTAAAAAAAGAGCTAAAACGAACTTAAAACGAAAATACCAAAAAGACAGGACGTATATGAAATTTTCTTGAAACAATTTTCATCCCTTCCTATTTAAGTGATGCGCCCCACTCTTCTTATTTGGCCTACTTTATTTCTGCCCAAGAATAAAAGTGAGACCAAAGGAGAGAGACGCACAAGAGAAAGGAAGAGGAAGAGGAAAATAAAGGCAAGAAAGTTATGAAATTCATGGATTTTCTTAGTCTTTCCTTTAGTAAACTTAATCTCCTCCTTCTTCCTATAATTTTATTGAATTTTTTGGTGCTGTTTAAGATTAGACCAGATGGGAGAATTTCAAATTTGGAGAGGAAAATCAAAGCAAAAGGAAGAGTATCCAAGAAAAGTTAGGAAACCAAGGTAGTTTTGCTATTTCCATGCTTGCTCCTCCTTATCTTCCTTCTTGTAGATTTCGGCCACTATATGGACAGCCAAGAAGGATTGAATTTTGAACTAAATCAAGGATGAATCTTAGGAATTAGAGTATGGGAAACAAGAATATGTAAAAAAAACAAAGAAAGAACTATAATTTTTCAAGATGCATAACCTAAGGTTTTAGTTGCACCTTGATTTGTAGGATGATTCCTAGCCATAATTTAAGGTGTTTAAGAGTTCATATGAATTCTAAAACATCAAGGAAGCCTTCCACATGCTTCTCGCTTAAAAGAAATCAAATAAACTCCATCGATGCCAAATGGAAGCATAGCCTCGGCCTAAAGGGGTTCATGCACCTATGGAGTGTTTTAATTTCTTTCAAGTTTAGTTTTGCATCATATATGTGGGAGAGTATAAGAGAAAACTTTGAAAAAAATTTAGAAAGCCTAGAAAGTGTGATGGAAGTATAGGTTCCATATTGTAGTATAATGAAGTAACACATAGCTAAACTCCTTAAAATGAATGTGTGATGGCTCTAAGGAGTCTAAATGGAGTCAAAAGTCATAGATTAATGGAGACAATGGAGCCAAGATCATGAATTTCCAAGGTTGCTTCATTAGGTGCTTTAGGGAACCATAATTGAACCATATGAGCAACCTAGCTCTTCTAGTGTATGTGTGGCTTTAGTAGATGTTTCAAGAGTATAAATAGATCCCATTTAATTTGTTTAGGCTAAAGGAATCAAGTCCCACATCCTTGTGAGTGTTTGGCAGAGGAAGAGGAAGAATTTTCAAGGAAGAAATTGTGCTTTTATATACAAGGTAGCTCTCTCTCCTTTCTCTTATGCATCTTTGGATATTTTCTTATCTTTGAATATGTGTGAGTATGTTTAATCTATGAAAGATGTTTCTAGTATATATTTATATGTCATGGTACCATGATGCTATGCTTATATGCTTGAATGATGTTTTTATGAACATGAATTGCTTGCTTGAGTTTGGTGAAGCTAAAAGTCTCTTAATTAGGGTGAGGATGAGCCAAAAGTCTCTAAAACAATTTGGCTTAGTCAAAAATCCCTTGAGAAAATGGGTGAGGCAAGTCCAAGAGTCCCAAAGAGAATGGGTGACGCTAAACCATTATCTTGGCAAGTCTATGTATATTATATGGACTTTTTGAATGAAAGAAATGTTCTATGTATGTTTATGAATTTCAAGATATCCATGCATGAATTTTTAAACTTGAAATTGCATCCTTTATGTATAGTTGAAAGGGAGAAGAGCTATTGGGATTCCTAGAATCTCACTCTTCCCTCCCCATTGCCTAACATGCCTAGGTGAAATAAGTGAGCAAGGAAATGGGAGCCACCACACTTCCAAGCAAGGAGATTGACAATGGAGTTGATATTTGTTCACTTTGTAAACATAGCATTGTCAAATGATGTATTTATATGATGTATATAATGTATAAGCTCTTGAACATGTGTACTTATATGGATATATGATGTATATATGACAATTGGAAGTAAATGAATGATATGGTATGTTCTTGACATTGTATGGCAAGAATGCACATGTATGCTCTTTATGTATATCATTAAGTGGGAAAATGCGTTTATGAAATCTAGATTTTTAAACCCTTTGGACAAGTTTAGTAGGCCATTTTTATGCTTTCCTGCGTGCTCAAGTGGCCCTAGAAAAGCTAGAAGCCAAATTGGACCATTTATGACCTTTAAAGAGACCAAAAAGTGTCATTTTGCAACCCTATAGCACAAACTGACCAAATGGGCGAATTTTTCTATGAAATTTGGCACGATACTATATCTCATCTAGAGCTTTCTGGAAAGATAAAGACTAGATTATTTAGAGCTTTATAGAATTAATTATGAATTTTCAAAGTTGCCAACAAGTTGTTAAACTAATATGATTATTGTTCATATGGTCAGTTTCTTCTCTTATATCATTCAAGGGCCAAATATTATCTAATGCTCATGGAATTTTACGACCATAAACTAGATATAATAAGCTTTCAATGGCCACTAAGATCACCTTACTTGGACATTTGAACAAAGAGAAATGAATTTTTGAACTTCAGAGTTAGTACTAGTGACGTAGTAGTACCTTTGGTACTATTCCATCAATTTTCAGTAGTTAAATGTTCCTGCTTTGGTATGGAATTATTTTTAGCATAAATTTAACATTTTTAACTTTCCATAATGATATAATATACTCAATTTTAATTTTTTTAGAATGAGTTATGATTTTCCAAAGTTGGCATTAGAAATTTGGCAATAGAACTAGAGATTGGTCTTATGTTTTCTATGCATGAATGCTATAAGCTCGAGATTCTTGTGCTATTTTGTGATGGTTTTGAGTTGTATAAATTTATTTTAATTGGAGAATGATATGGATGAGTTCATATGGGCCACAGGGTGCGAGATAAAAATTTTGGATCTTACGTAACTCAAAACATGGTATTATTTTAATCAGTTTTTCCTTGTTCTCTCATAAAATTAAGCACATATATGTCCATAGATGAACTAGAGAGGCTAGAGTAATCTGGTGTTACATATTGGAACTCTAGGAAGGTACTTCAAGATACCTAAGATCATATTTAAACTATAAAAGAACCAAGAATAATCCATATGAACCAAATTCCCCATGAAAGAAACAAAATCTTCAAATGTGGTGCATATGGGGTGTGGTTCAACCATGAGTTAGAAATGGCACCAAGGAGAAGCTTTCAATGATTCCAAAGTTAAAAATGGTCTAGATATGAATTATCGACACTAAAAAAACCATTGGTTGGAATTTAGAAGCCTTATTTTGACAGGTGAAAATTTAGGGTTCAATTATGCCTAAAGAAGCAACTTAATGTTAGGCTCCTTAAATCAAGTTTATGATAACTCTAATGAGTTCTAATAGAGTCATATAAGTTATTTTGAGTGAAGTTTTAGAACCAAGAAATTGAATTGTGGAAGTTGCTTCTTCAGGCATTCAAATAGACTATTTATGCACCTAGAACACTATGTAAGGTTTAAATGAGTACAAGCATGGTTTCATTATTTTATTTAATGTGTCTAGGCCAAACAAGTGAGATTTCATTTAGTGTGGGTGTAACACCATAATGACTTAACTCTAACTAATCTCCCTCTAGGCTTAATTCTATATGATTTACAATGAAAAGGGCAAAAAACGTGGTATTTTAATACTTTAAGTTAGGGTTTAAATGCTCATATTTTGCCCTGTGGGTCTCATGAACCCATCATTCATATTCTCTTCTCAAAATCCATTTATACAACTCATAAATAGTATCAAACAACCTATGAACCACGGATATGAAGGCAAAAACTAAGAAAATATAATTTCTCAAATGAACCCAAAAGTTAGATTTTTTGTTCTAATTTTGAAAAATCATAACTAATTCTAGAAAATGGGAATTAAGCAAACCATAGCTCTTTGGAAAGTTCTGAGTGTTAAACTTACACTAAAAATAATTGCAAACCACAATCTTAGCATTTGGACCATGTTTGATATCAGAAAAGAGATAGAGGTCTGGCTATCCCTGTTACTAATGTAGCTTGTTGTCATGAACTTCAAAAATTTATAACTAATTCCAAAAAAATCCAATCTAGTCAAACTATACCAATTTGGAAAGATAAAGAGGTTAGCTAGAGGAAAAAATAAGTTTAGATCATTTTAGTAGCCTTTGGACCTCGAAAATTGATGGAACAATAATGAAAGTCAGATGGCTTCCCTAATACTGACACAGAACTTTAGGAAGTTCTTTCTCCCTCTATAGACCTCTAATCGAGGCGATTCTAGTTGGTATAGGTCACTATAGATATCTAGTTTATGCCCATAAAATTTTGTGACAAGTGGACATCGTTTGGTCAATGAATGATATAGTTTCATTTTCGGACCTAGTTGCACAGTACAATAACCAAAACTAGAAAATTCTCCAGATTCAATAATTCGCCAAATATTACCTAGACCTCCAAATATTACCTACTTTAGCTTCCCAGGAAGCTCTCAACAAGCTCTAGAGGCATGCCAAATTTCATATCAAGAAGAGCTCATTTGGTCATACTTTGACATAGCTCATAAATTTGGCAGTTTTGGCATCCAGAATGGTTCAAAGTGGGTCCAAATAGCCACCCACATATTCTAGTACCTCTTGAGCAAGTTTTAAAGCATAAACATAGTATATATGAAATGCCCAAGTGGTCTAAATCATCATACATTTCAAACTCACTATATTATGGGCCAAAAATGCACTATTGCATACAATCCACAAAAGGGCAAAATCTTACATTTTCATTGCTTTGGCTCTCTACATAGTTCATACATCATTTATACATATTTCTACACTTGCTCAAATATTTACATCTAAAAAATAATAGGTGCATATTCATTTTGGCACTTATTTACATCAAAAGAACTAAAATAGCTATATAACTCCCTAAGCATGCTTAATTAGGCTCCTTGATTTGTACTTTGATCTTCTTGAACTCTACCTAATATGTTAAGATGGGAGAGGGAAGGGGGTGAGATTCATGGAATCTCAATAGCTCATACACTCATTCAAGGAAGCAATAAAGGCATATAAATAAGTCAAAGCATGCAAACCATTCACAATTACACACACATGATTTTCATGCCATGATATCATATCAATACCAAGAATAAGCTCTAAGGACTTTTGGTCTCGCTTCACCCAAGTTTTTAAGACTTTTGGATTGCCCTCACCATTGGTTTAGGGACTTTTGGCACCACCTTACCCGAGTAATTTCTACAACCCAAAACATAAGCATATTGGTACCAACGCATCAAGGCTACATCAAATGGCATGTCTCATAATATAAGCACATACACAAGCATACAATGACTATTACACATCCAAGAATGCAACAAGAAAGAGTGGAGAGCTACCTTATAAGCCAACACAAGCCTTCCCTTTCAATTTCTCTTCTCCCTTCTTAGTCTCAGAATCACAATTAGATGGAGCCGATTCTCTTAAGTCTAGACACAACAAAGAGCATGGAATTACTCTCTCATAGCTCAACAATTATTCACAAAGTTAGGGGGTTCTTTATAGCAAACCCTACAAAGCATATAAGAAACTAGGGGTCCTTTCTCTCTCTAGAATTTCACTAACTCTTCTTCTCCTTTCTTTACATTTCTCAACTTATCACACTCTCTTTCAAGGGCTTCTTACTCATTCTAGGTCAGAATAGGGCTTTCTTACTTAACAACCCATGGAAAGGGAGCTTAGAAGGAGAAGAATAAAATCAAGAAGAAGAAGCATAAATATCTTTAAAGGTTCTTACCTTTCTTCAATAGCTTCCTCCTCCCTTCTCTCTTAGCTTCTTTTAGTTTTCCTCTCTCTCTCTTAAGCCTTTTTCTCTGCTTTGGATGAAGACTACATCAGTTAAAAGAGAAAGAATGAATTTGGACACTTTAAGAAGTCAAATTCTCTCTTTTCATGCTTTTCCAGACCAACCCTCGCTATAGCGAAGAATAACCCTCGCAACGGTGAGCATGTATCAATCCTAGACCCCTATTTTCGCTATGGCACGCGCTATTGTGAGAAACCCTTTAGTTTTTGTATGGGATGGCCGCACTCGCTATAGCTAGAAGCATTCTCATTATAGCAAATAGGCACATTTACTATAGCTAGACCATTTCTCGCTATAGCGAACAGGTACATTCGCTATAGCTAAGCTATTTCTCGCTATAGCTAGCAGACTTAGAAAATTTCAGGACTTCAAAAATTTTTTGCCTTTTTTTTTCCTAGTTGTTACAGTGGGTGTAGAGCTTTGGAAGAAGGGAAAGAAATAAAAGAAAACTAATTGGAATTCTTAAGTCAAGATAGCTTTTCTTTCATTATTGTATATGTATGTTTGGTTACTTAATTGTCTTGAATTACTTGTACATATTATTTGCAAATTATGTATATTGTTAATTGCTTGATGAGCATATGCAATTGGATGACATTTAATTGCATTTGGAATTGGTTTGAATCTTGAATGGGTGAGGTTATGCCAAAAGTTCCTTAAAATATATGAGGTGAAGCTAAAAGTCCTTAAATGTGGATGAGACTAGGCCAAAAGTTTTAATTGTAAGTGAGACTAAGTCAAAAGTCCCTAAAAGAGGATGAGGCTAAACTAAAAGTTCCAAATTGTTGGGTGAAATTAAATCAAAAGTCCTTAAAGCATGAGATTGCTCTTTATGGAGCCATAAGATTCCTAATGCATGAATTTGAATGATATATGGTTGTATGACACGCATGCTTATATTTTTTGAATTTAAGTGAACCATACATGTATACTTGAATGTTGGATTAATTATTGAGATTATTTGAATCTCATTTTTCTCCTATTTTCATTAAGCATGACTAGGTAGCTCTTAAAGAAGGAAGAATGATGATCAGAAAGCATGAAAAGAGCTACTTTGACAATAAAGTTTATTTTAAGACATATTCTTGTACTTATGGTTATGTATTTGTATATTTGGAAGTATGATCATTCCAACACATTCAAAAGTATGAGAATATGAAGTAAAAACCATATATGGATGGTAGTATGTAATATTATGTATTTTAACCTTTTGAGTTTTTGAATATGTATATGTATATGTATAATGGAAAGTAAGGAGGTGATTTTAAGTTGTATAGTATTTAAGACACATTGAACCAGCTATATATGATACATTTATCATTCAACACGTGCCTAAATAGAGACATGGCATAATATGACTTGTTTAGAACCATTTTGAACCAAAATTCTCATTCTTTGAGCCATAATATGTCTATGAACCATTGACAAACCAAATGGATGAATCTTGAGCTAAATTTTGGCAAGAATTTAGAGCACATTGAAAGCTTTTATAGAGCTAAAGAACACAATTTTTAGAGCTCTGTAGAATATTTTGTGAATTGTTAAAGTTAATTAAATTATGCAACAAATATTGGTTTTACTATTCATATGGTCAAGTTCTATTTTCAAGGTTTTTTAAGGACCAAATGAACTTTTTTCAAACTAAAATTTTTACAATAGATAGTTATTATTTAGCCATCGAGTTTGGGCAAATCAAAATTGCGTAACTCATGTTATGATTTTTCAAAGTTTGGCCCCTAATATGTGTTAAAGTGGTGAAATTATGCTCAAGAAGCAACCTATGAAATTTATGTTTCTTTTTGTGATATCTTAAGCATAATGAACATGCTTAGCATGAATTTGGAGAATAAAATGATGATAATATTTACTTGAACACAATTAGATTATTTAAGGCTTTTAATAATAATAAATTCCACTGCCGAAAATATATGTGTGATTAATTATTGTTAAATGAGTAACATGGTGTGAGAGTTTTGTATAATCTATTATGGTATGACAAAAGGTTTTCTTAGATGGATTCCTCATCCATTGAAACTAGAGGTTGGCCTATCCATCCATTATTGGATGGAAAGCTGTTGTAGCACAATTGAATCACGGAGGAAAAGACACAATTGCCTTTAAATGATGAATTAAAAAAAAAAAGTAATGGCATCTATATTCTCTAACAAGAAGTTCATAGCCCCTTACTTAGCTCAAGTGAATAAAGGAGGCATCTTGTCCGATCTACACATATCATTGCACCATCAGCCACCATTCAACCCAGGTATGAATCTATTTCTTTTCCTTTTCTTATATGTTATTGTGTTTAGGTCATGACAGGATTAATGTAACAACCAGCTTTTTAATTGAACTATGATCTATATATTAATAAAAGAGGACCTTAAAGTAAATTGAATTAAGATTAAATAAGGATAAAATATTAATCAGCATGACAAGAAATGGGGATGGGAAACCATACACGGAAAGAAAACGAAACTAAAACAGCAAAATGGAGAAAAAAAGCTTATCAGTGGCAAAATTATAATTTTGAGAAAATTTTAAAAAAAGTCAAGGAAAAGAGTTTTAAAGTTTAAAATTAAGGTCACTAGGGTTTTCAGAGGCCCTAAAAACTATAGGAATAGTTAGAATCAGTTAAGGCCTTTCTGAGATGCAGAAAGGGTCAAATAGTGCCAAAACTTTAGGTGAAGCTATTTTTCATCATTTTAAACCATTAAAATACCAAAAATAATGTTTTTATGTAAAATATCACCTAAAAATTTGTAAGGAGCAATTAGATTTTGAAAAGCCTAAAAAATGAGTTCAAACGGAGCAAACAGGGGTATAGGGGCGAAATGGTCATTTAGAAAAAATATAAAATGAGGCTTCTTAAATAAGATACACCTCATCATCTTCTTCGAACTTCCATTTTCAGAAAAAAAAAATCTCATCCATGGCATGAAATTAAGGGAAGAGAGAGAAAAGAAGTTTAACCTTCTATTTAAGTAAGTAAGTGACCCATTTTCATCTCGTACTAGTTAAGAAAGTTGTTTCTCTCTCTAAGACCTTTCTAATGGTGGTTTTCTTTTTTTGTAAATTTAGAGATTCAAGTCTAACCCAAGCTAAAAAGGAACTTTTTTCAAGAAACCAATCGGTGAAAATTAATTTAGACAAAAAGAGATTCATTTTAAGGTAAAATTTCATTTGAAATACTTGTAAAATCTTGTATTTTTAGGCCATATAAGTTTCGACTTAGAGAGAGAAAGTGAGGAAGATATTTTTTCTTCATGAGTTCTTGATGGAACCAAGAGTTTTAGCATGCAAGGATTCCATATCTAACATTATTTTCCATTGAATCACAAAAGAAAGCAAGTTAGACCATATTGTGTAATGGTTTGGCCTAGGCTTCTTCAATGGCTAACCAAGTTATTTTCCATTCCTAATTAGTATATTTAGATGTTATTTGATGCAAGGAACAAGAATCTAAGTTTAGCATTAATTAAAACCTTGAAATGTATAAGTTAGGATTTTATGGTTCCATATTCGGCTGATAGGAATTTCAAGGGGCTAGGAAATGGTTCAATGGATTCTTGGGTTATAGATAGTCTTAAAATGATATAAGAACAATTATGGAAGCATTATATTGAACATAAAAATTAGATCTTGGAAATTATGGTTCAAGAAAGAGCATTATGGAGACAATTGGCATTAGGTTGGTGTAACCAAACTTGTAATACTTCTAATTAATTCTAATATGACTATATAGAATATTTATGATGTCACACCATCACATATCATATGCTATGACTTACAATGTTAGAGGACCTTGTACTATTGATAGAAAACTTTGTTGACAAAGTCTCAGATTTCACAGTGTAGAATACAAGATCTTATCAACAAGATCTTGGACCTTGTTGACAAGATATTATCTCAGTCTTCAAATTAACTTGATTTGATGATAACTCATCCTTAATAAACTTGCTCAACTAGAAATATCACAAAAGAAACATGAAAATAAGGTTTAACATTAAACATCACAAGTTAGCACAAGTACACCATTCTATGCAATTCCATAATTTTGCCACTAGTTTCAAAAATTCATAACCTGAATTAGAAAACTCCAAATCATGCAAATTAGGACTTTCTGAAAAGCTCAAGATATCATTTGACTACTATAAAAATTTTAGATCAAAACAAGATTATTTGTCCTAAAAAACTAATGGAATAGTAACTGAGATCTATTTCTCATACTACAGCAGACATATAACTTTAAAAACTCATATCTCACTATATAAAACCCCAAATTGAGTGCTTTCAGTGGCTATAGAAAGCTTATGATTTCAACTATATGAATGTAGAATTTTATGAGCATTAGACTTTATTTTGTGCTTCAAAGATAGCAAACACTAGACCACCCAGATGAATAGTATACTAATAATTTTTACATAATTTGGTCAGTTTTAAAAAATCATAAAATATTCTATAGAGTTCAAAAAATTCTAATATTTAACTCTATGAAACACTTTCAATGAAATCTATATGTCTGCCAAATTTCATACCAAAACTCATTCATTTGGTCTGTTTTGGTTCAGGGGCAAAATATGGCTTATAATGGTAACCATATGGCTCCAAATGGTACCAAATGGCCTCCTAGATAAACCATGACCATTTCAGCAAGTCCAAAAGTTCAATTATAGTATATAGAAGTATCATAATAGGTCTAAATCTTTATGGAATCCAAATTCACCATCCTTCATACTTTTATGCATAAGCATACCATGGGTCAAGGATGTTAAAATCATATATTCTTATACATTTAGCTCTAAATTCATTACATACAATATATTCATATAATTTTACACATGTTCAAAAGATTACATCTCATAAATAGCTTATACATACATACTTTAATATTAAATTACACAAAATCATATTCTATTATCAAAGTATCATCATTCATGCTCCTTGGCTCCCATTCTTTAATCCACGAGCTTCACCTAAATAGGGTTAGATGGAAAGTGAGGGAGAGTAAAATCCAAAGAATCCCAATAACTCTTTCACCCTTTCAAATAGGTATACAGAGCATATTATCATGTCAAAGAACACAAGCATGCACCAAAAGCTTCCAAGAATCAAACATAAGCATGATTTCAAAATCACATAAACATGTCAAGATCAAAATTAAGCTCTATGGACTTTTAGTTTAGCCTTAGCCAATTATTTGAAAATTTTGGATTAGCCTCACCCACTTTCTAGAGACTTTTGACTTAACCTCACTCATTCCAAGAGATTTTTGGCTTTACCTCACCCATTCCTAGGAAATTTTGGCTTCACCTTACCCATTCTAAGGGACTTTTGGCATCATCTACCCATTAAGAGCAAAGTCATGTTCCAAAAATAATTCAAAAAGTATAATGGTACCATAGCATCAAACTAATAGCTAAAGGTATATTTTATGATTCTAACATACATACAAACATTTAATGATAATCAAACTATTAAGAAATGCATATAAAAAAGGATGGAGAGCTATCTTTCTTAAGAAGCACCATTTTTCTTCCTTGGTTTCTCACTTTTCTCTCTTAGCCTCACAAGCATACTTGGGAGAGGCTTGATTTGCTTTGCCTAAACACATCAAACAACACACAAAGGTATCGATGAAACCATCTCTAGCCCTATATAAGCTACTTCTAGCTTTAGGCATCTATATGGCTCCATATATTAGCATAATGAAGCAACTCACACAATTCATTATCTTAGCTCTAATTTCTCACTTAATCTAAGTTATATGACTCCATTTAAGTTCATTAGAGTCATCACAAACTCAAATCAAGGAGCTTAACATTAAGTTGTTTCTTTATACATAATAGAACCTTAAACTTTCAACTTTCAAACTATGATTCCTAAATTTAAACCAATAGTTCCTTTGGTGTTTATAATTAATATCTAGACTATTTATATCCTTGGAATCAAAGAAGACTCTTCCTAGATACCACATAGACCCTTTGGCTGAGACATACACACATAAAGGAGCCTATGGAGTTTTGTTTGTTTCCTAAGGAATTTGTCACCTGTAAAGCTTCCTAGATGTCTTAAGAACTCAAACATACTCTTACATAAATTGAATTATCCTTAAAAAGTTTCATAAATTCCTAGGCGCAATCAAAACCCTAATTTTTACAACTTGTTATTTATAGCCTCTTTTTGAGTTCTATTGCTTCCATATGACTCCTTAGGCTTCAAAACCTTTTTCTCTATCATGTTGGGACCAAAATCAAACTCCCTATATGGTGCTCTAATTGTGGCCGAAACACTCAAGAAAAAGAGAGCTAAGAAGAAGCAAGTTGGGCCATGATTTCTTACCTTATTTCAAAGCTTGTCAAGAGAGCTTTCTTAGGCTTCCAAAGTTTCCTCCAAACTTTTCCTTCCTTCTATTGAACCTATAACATCCCAAAATTAATTAAGGTATTAATCATAGATTTAGACTAATTAAGAATAATTAGGCAAGCTATGTGAATAGGAGTTTATAAAGAAATAAATAATTAATATAAGTTTAAGATTCAATTAGGTTAAAATTTAATATAGGCCCATAATTAATTTAAGTATGGTCATGAATAAAGACTAATGGAGGCCCGATGATTTTAGGTGCAGACGCAACTTCCTATTCTGAGACTTGGCCCATGAGAGATCATCTAGCAATGACTCAATCTGGTTTAGTGAGTTGGAAGCCTAAAACCATGCTAAGATCCTAGAAATTTTGTAGCTCAATCCTTAAGGTCTAGCCCAACAAGCAAAACTATGAACCCCATATGGATTTGGGCCTTTGAGTTAACCTAAATCCATTGAAAACCTTAATCTAGTCAGCCCTATTCCCTATTCTGCAGCTACACTTTAAGAAATTGGAAGCCAAACACTTGTGCTGCAAAAAACAAATGTCTATTTTCACACCTTGAAGGAAGAAACTAGGGCTAGCAGCATAAATACATCTTTTCCCACTTTTAGAGTCAAAACCAACTAAGGTAGTTATTATATAACTTACTTCTTTCCTCTTTCTCTTCAATTTGACCTAATTGATTTTTCATTTGAAACATTTTCACCACACCCAAAATTTGAAATGTATTATTTGGTGTTTTCTTAGAGGATTTTTGGAGGTTGAGGCTAAAAGGAATATTGGGTAAGTATAAACTCCTCATTTCGGTGCATTTACTGCTAGTTAGAAACCCTAGTAGCTGACTTATATATGAACTCTGTTTCTATGCGAAAATGTCTATAATTTAGGATGATATTTTGATGTCTCTAGTGTAAGGAAGACAAAATCTAAATTTTATTCTTGTAGTGGTTAGGTAAGTGTCCTCTAGGTAGCTATTGGTGGTTTAATTCTTTGAGTATTGGGTTGCTACTATAATTGATGAATAGGAATGGTAATGGTATGATTTTGTGTTCATAGGCTGAGTAGCATTGTTATTGGCTTTCAAGGAATCGTCTACAAGTGAGGTAACCGGGGTTAATATTAAATTCCATGCATATATCTACTTTAATTTTATATTTGTTGCACATAAATGATTTTGGAATGCAAATGAATGGTTAGCTATCTGATGTATTGTGTTTGGATCTTATGAGTCCATGGTGGAGTTGTGGTGCGGCTACTACCCATGTATTATGCTTCGATCAAGCACTAGGTTATGATCAGACCCTTGTATACACTGAGCTCAGATTGTACTCATTAGGGAGTTAGTGCTATGGATGGGCCTCTCCCAGTGTTAATGGCCTTTAACATATGGATATGTGATTGCTAGTATGGGATAGTAGTCATTGATAGCCCAATTATTTCATTTGCTAATATAACTGTTATTTCTAATGCTTATTTGATTAATTATATATATATTAATTAAATTAGAATATATGAATGGAATTTGCCTTTGGTTACTGAGATTTGCATCTCACCCCATTTCATGGGATAATACTTTCAGGTGAAGGCTCTTTAAGTAAGGATAAAGGGAAGCAAGTGGATGAACGTCCTTGAGCTCTAACCATGTGTGGGGAAGGCTACACTTAGATAGATTTGAGTAGAGTAGATGTTAAATTTTGTATTTCTTCTTGTATAGCATCATCATGTAAACATGTTGCCAAGTGTAAGAGCTTGTATCTTGATTACTTAGAATGTATCTATCGATGAGCTAGGTCTCATATTAAATTAGTATTGGATGTATGAACTTATAACATCTTTTATGAACTTTGTTGATCCTATGATATGGTTTACTATTTAGAAATGTAATCATGTGATACATAAGATGTTGACTTAAACTAGTAATGCATGGAACCTCTAATGGAATATGTATTTGAATGATAATTGTTGGTAGTTTATGAATTCCTTGCTATCATTAATTCATGAACTTGCTGATACATGGTAGTTAGATGAGTAGGAATTAACACTTAAGTCTTGAATTGGTAATGATAGATAAGATAAGTAAATTAGGTAGATAAAGGCTATTAGAGCCTTACAAATTAAGGTAGAGTAGCCTTGGAGCGTTGCTAGAGGGAGAGTTAGAGTGTATGGGACAAAACTTAAGAAGAATCGATGTAGAAAAAGGTCACACTACAGCCAAGAAGAGCTAAGCCACGGCCAGGAGAGTGACAGAAGCGAGGAACACTGCAGTTCAAAATGAAAAGTTACCCAATGAGGGTAACAGAGAGCAATCTCGCCACAACACAAACTTTTCAACTACGGAACAGGTCAAGGAAGTCAAGAAATAAGCGTTCTAGTAGCTAGTTTTGCCACAGTGCAGGTATAACCACCGCGGTGCAAATCAGGAAATTTGCTACAGTAGGTTCCGATGTTTTCCTGCCGCAGTGCCACATAGGCTCACCAAGGCAAGAGTTCAACTCGCCGTAGCATGAAAATCTTAGGCTGCTGTGCATGATGCGAAACTTGGTTTTTAGGTACTAGTAACCAACTTAGCCACAATGGAGAAAGTCCAAGCCATGAAGAAGGTTTCCAAACTCTTATTTTTTACTTAGGAACCTTAAGTTTCACTATGTTAATATTGTGCAATAACTTGGGAGTCTTTATATGAGGTTTTTGTGAGTTGAAATCAGTAGCAAGATGAATCGTTATGGAGTTCATCAACTAGAAGCACCTCAATATGTCATGTAGCCATTAGAATGTGATTTAAGTATATGATGGCAAACTAGATTCATGAATGGTTTTATGGAATTATGCATATATGTGGATGAAATGGCCAAAATGAAATGCATGGAGTTTGGGACCATTTGGGCAGCTTACACAAGTCTTAATCATGCTTTTAGACTTGCCCAAAAAGTGCCAAACCCTAGGGAAAGCCATTTGGTTACTTTGGTACCTCATATAGAGTCAAAATTGACCATAATAGACCCTATGTCACCTTTTAGCCAAATGAGCTCTTCTTGATCTGAGATTTGGTATGCAATTAGAGCTATTCTCAGAGGCTATAAAAACCATGGAAAGACCTGGGACAACTAAAGCCTCTCCAGTGGATGTTTTCCAACGTCGGTGTACCCAAATTTTGATGGATTCATTTGGGAAGGTTTTAGCTCCGATTTGAGTGATTCCAAAGGTATTTTACTAAATTGGGAACCTAAATTTCATAATGGAAAAGAAAGTTCTAAAAAAGGAGCTAAAACGAAGAAGAAACAAAAATGCCAAGAACAAAGGCCAAAATGAGAATTTTTGAAAAGTATAACTTCCTCACACCTATATATATGATGCACCCTTCTTTTCCCTTCATTATGCATAACCAAGTTCTACCTAAAACTAGAGGAAAACCCTAGGGAGAGTGGCGCACAAGAAAAGGCAAAGAGGAGGAGAAATCAAAGGCTTAAAGTATGAAAATTTTAGTTTTTCATGCTCTTTCTCTTCCAAAACTCTTCTCCTTCATTCTCCTTTATTTCCCTTGATTAAAATCAAGTTTACAAATCTGTTTTAAGGGAGAAATTGAGGGAAAATTTCGGATTTGAAGAGAGGAGCTCAAAGAACACAAGATTCAAGTGAGAAAAGCCATGAAAACAAGGTATTTTCTTCTTCCATAGTTACTACCCTTTGCTCCCCTTCTCCACCATTTCGCCCCACTTGAGATGACTTAAGAGGAGTTAATTTTTAGGCAAAACTAAGGGTGAATCTAAGGAAAAAGGTGTGGAGATTAAGAATATGTAAATGGAATTAACAAAAAATTATTAGATTTTAAGATACAAATTCTAGGGTTTTATGTGCACCTTGCAAAATCTGATTTTGTATGATGATTACTAGGTCTAAATAAGAGTTTAAATGAGCTCCTAAAATCCCTAAGAGGCTCCCTATATGCTTCTTCCCTTGAGGAAACAAAGCAAACTCCAAGGAGCTCCATTTCCTCCATAGCCTTGCCCAAGCAAGGATAGCATAGTTAGGGAGAGTTTTAAATTTTTCTAAGCCCATTCTTGAGTCATATATAATGAATAAAAATAAGGGGAGGCCTTGGGAAAAATTCGTCAAAGTTTGGGTACATCGACATTGGAAAACATCCACCGAATGGACTTTAGCTATCTCGGGGCTTTTCATGATTTTTAAAGCCTCTGAGAACCCTGGGCAACTCAAAACTTTCATTTAAAAAGCCCTCCTAGACCTCCAAATGAGGTGCTTCCAGTTGATGAACTCCATAGCCAAAATAGTGTAGCCAGTAGTTTCTTTCGTTTACAGAGAAATCGTACGTTACATTTCTCACGTTTTCTCTCATTTTCAGAAAATTGGATATTACATCTTACATGATAACTATGATCACTTGTGGACTTGATTAGTTATAGTTGTTTAGCTAATGACCTTAATGATATCAAGGTTCAAATTTTCCCCACTTTCTCCTATTTTTAATTAATCATAATGACTTTAAACCTTGATTTGCGACTACTAATCATGCTATTAAACCTAATTATGGTAATTAAGAATGAGGGTCATTACAGAACTAGAACTAGTCATAGAACACCTCCTTTTAAAACATTAAAACCATTAGAAAAGAGAGGAGAAAGAGGAGAAGAACGTTAGTAAAGGGAAAAGCATGCAAAAGTAGCAAAATTTTACCCTTTTGGCTTTGTTTTCTTCCTCTTTTTCCTCCTTCCTTGGTGCACCACTTAGGACTGGTTCTATTTCTGTTTTAGAGTGAAATTAAGTTGGTTAAGATGAGGGTGAGAAGTGGGATGTGATTTAAGAGGTGGAGGACCATTTATAACAATTTCTAAAATTTCAACTATGTCCCAAAACTTCGATTTTTCCATTTGAGCTCATTTCAAATCCTTGTTGAGAACCATCTTTTCTATCATAAAATTTAGATTCTCTAATTTATAAAATGCCTTTAGTTTCATTCAAATTGGATTTAAAATCTTACCGAATCATTCGATCAAAGTTGCAGTCAATTAATGCCTTAAATCGCATACTAGACAAGTTTTGACCATTTTATGGATTCTTATGGTTTTTAGGGCCTCTGAGAATCCTAGGAAACTCAATTTGTCTATTTAATACTCCCTCTTTTGAGTTTTCAAAAAGTTACCCAAAATTATAGTTTTGCTACTAGCTTTTGTATTATTTCATTTGGCTATTTTGGCTCTGATTTTGGGCTATCTTGAGACTCTTAACTACATTTTTAGATGTTCTAATTAACATTTAAATCTCAATTAGCCTCAATTCACTTTACTCTGAGGTCCTCATTCATTAATCAAATGATTATGATTTCGGTTTCTCATCATTTCTACTAGCTTTTGTTAAGCCTATGACCCCTTGTAAGTAATTCATTCCACTCTTTAGGAATGATTTTGGATTTCAAAATCACAAGATATTATATTTCACCCCTTTTAAAATAAAGTTTGCCCTCAAAATTTAGGACATACATTAATTTAACCATTATGACCTTATTGAGTCACTTTTTACCAGAGAACATTCATATTTTCTCAACTATCTGATCCTAATATCAATCGATCTCTGGTGTTGCAACCATAGAAAAATTATCCTACCTCTGAAATTCTCATACTTTATGACCAGTGATGGGATTGGCAATCAAGTATGGGAGACTCAGAGAACAACATTCTTCTAACTGGGTCAGGAGAGAAGATGGGGTAATTTAATAACCAACTAGTCTAACTCTCTCAAGTATTTTAGATGGACCATATTACTATAATTATACCCTCTCTCATTTTGATATACCAACCCACTCCAGTAATTAACACATAAACTTTCAATCTCAAATTATCCTCTAATGGTCCTATACTTTTATTTGCATAACTCTTTGTCTATTTGAGACCATAAAGAGCTTCTTTCTAATTGACTTGTATTTTGTCTAGTGGTTTGGTCTATCCTTCTCAAAGTCTATCAATCTCCTTTCACCTAATCAACTCAACACAAAGTGATCCATATTTTCTCCCATGTAGGGTTCTATGTAGACTTATTCAAATACTAGAATGATAATCATCATTCACACAAACATAGATATAAATAATCATGCATTCCAATTTTTATCCATTTCTCAATACATATCACTTAAAGTCCAAAGGGTCTTTTCTACCAGACCATTTATCTGGGGGTGATCATCAATAGCAGTACTGAAGTTTAATCTAATCTCCACCTGAGGTCTGTATCATATACGACATTATTTAGTACTCTATAAAATCACATTAATTCTTTCCTATGTAATAGGGCAATTTATTTAGCTCTCACATAAGCTTAATTAATAACAATGAATAGCCCTGTTAACACACTCTCAGCTACCCCTATATATACATAATATCTAAACGATGTTTTGGGTAACTCTATAATAGTATCTATATCTATATTATCTCTTTGTCTCACTCAGGGATATTTATAGTGACTCAACTCATCCTTGGCAATTAGTCACAACTTTCTATCACATCAAACATCTAGCCACAGCCTAGCTAATTTGTCTTCATTTTCACTCAACAAATAATCTTTTCAAATTCTAGCACACTTTAGTGACTTTTGAGCAGATGACATATTATTATTATATGCCTCCATTAAAACTTCCTTTTCAATTTATTTGTATTGAGGATATGAGATTTATCATGGTAATTATACCATTTTTAGACACTTTGGATTCTAAGGTCTTTCCTTAGGAAATTCCATTTTTAATGTGGTTCAAAAAACCATCCTCTCTCTTTCTCTCTCTCTCTGGGCATCTACTATCTGGGTCTCACTTAATACAAATTACCTAAAAGCATAACATAGGTCATATTCATAGTCTTGAATTTCCCTAAGTCTCTATTTACATATCCTCATATAGGTTGTTTATATATGGGCACTTTACTTAAAATGTCAACAATCCCACTTGCCTTACCTGGATGGTATTTCTTTTAAAATCCCATCCATAAGTTTTATTACACATTTAATCATTCAACTCTCTCTACTTGAATAGGTATTCTAGACTTTTATAGCCATTATATATTTCCACTATATCACCATACAAGTAATATATATAGGTTTAAAGGTAACAACCACTATAACTAACTTTAAAACATATGTGGAATATTTCTCAATGTGTGGCCTCAAATATCTAGAGACATCTACCACTCTACCCTTTGTTTATCAATACACATTCTAACCCTTTCCATAATTATCATTGTAAACCATATGATTTACTAGGGTTAGGTACATCAAGCACAATCAACAAAGGGGCAATAGTCACATGGAGTTTCAACTCCTGGAAACTCCTCTCACATCTATCATCTCACACAAACAAAATTTCTTTCTTAGTTAGCCTTTCTAGTGGTAAGGCTGTTTGAGATAAGCCCTATATAACCTTTTATCATACACTTCCTATAACACCATAACGTCCTAGCTTATCTCATGCTTCACATCATGTAACTCATCGAAATGCAAAGAAAATAGCATAAAATAATGAATATTTTAGCGTTACGTCGCGTATGAAAATTTTATTCGATGTCATGTAAATCATGTGAGCTCATACATCACATTCTTATATTTAATTACATGGATATAAATCATTTCTATCATCAAAATTGGCCTAAAGCTCGTGTGTAGCAAGAGGAAGCATAAAATCCACATATATATTTTCGGCCAGAATTTCCTTTTCTCTGTCACAAACTTTGAAAAATCATAACTAATTCTAAAAAAATCAAAATCATGCATTCTTAGCCATTCTAGAAAGCTACACATGTCTAATTTATCTAAAAATATGTTCAGACAATAATATCTAACACAAAAAATGTTTGACATTCAAAAAGGTCCAGAGGTCAAGCTGTCCACTGGTACTATCATAGGTTTCTGCAGCAAACTTCACAAATGTCCAATTAATTCTACAAAAATTCAATCCATGCAAATAATACTAATCTAAAAAGATGTAGATGTTATCTAGAGAGAGAAAATAACCCCAGACTAGTTCAGGCATGCCTAGACTTCAAAACTCAATCAAACAGTACCTGAGGTCAGTTAGGGCACCTGGTACTAAATAGGATCTTTAGAAATTCATATCTCCCTCTTTAGATATCCAAATAAGGTGATTCTAGCTCACACAAGTTATTGGGAATGTTTAGTTTCTCTGTATAAAATTTTGTGTTAATTGGACATCAATTGAGCCCTGTGTGATAGAATTCATTTTCGGACCAAGTGAACAGTGCATTAGACCAAAACTAAAATTTTTGCCAACTTTGAAAATTTATCAAATATTCTATAGAACTATGAAAATTATTTTCTTTATCTTCCCAAAAATCTTTCAATAAGCTCTAATTGCATGACAAATTTCAAATCAAGAAAAGCTCATTTGGACGAAAAGTGATATAGAGTTCTAATATGGTCAATTTTGGCTCCATATAGGATACCAAAATGTCTAAATGGTTTTCCTTGGTGTTTGGCACCTCTTGGGCAAGTCTAAAAGTATGATTATGATTTGTATGAACTGTCTAAATGGTCCTAAACACCATGCATCTCAATTTGGCCATTCTACTTCCACTTATACACTAATGCTTCAAACTTTCAAGAAGTAAAATTTCTCATTACATACTCAATATACGTTCTAAAGGTCACATAACATAATTTCTCATTTATACATAACATATGTAACATTCGGTTCTCTGAAAACAAGAGAAAATGTGAGAAACATAATGTACAGTTTTTTCGTAAATGAACGAAATTCACCAGATACCAAAGGAAGTCCTCCGAAATGATGTAGTTAAGGTCTCAAAAAATTTGGGAAGCATTCTAGACTCTTAAAAATGAGAATCCCAGGCTCAAATGAAAAGAAAAACTGAGTTAGAATGAAAAAATAATTTCTTACAAAAAATTTACGAAATGTAATAGTATTTTCGTAATTTTGAGCAAAATTTGAAATTCTCATAGGAGGGATTTTTAAATGAAATTTTTGAGTTCTCTGGAGTTTTCAGAGGCCTTGAAAACCATGGAAAGTTCTGGGACAGATAAAACCCCTCCGGTGGACGTTTTTTAACATTGGATGACCTGAACTTTGACTAATTCATTCGGGAAGGTTTTAGCTCTGATTTAAGTGATTCCAAAAGCATTTTACTAAATTGGGAACCTAAATTTTGTAATGAAAAAGGCAGTTCTAAAAAAGGATCTAAAATGAGTTTGAAACAAAAATGCCAAAAACGAAGGGTAAAATTGAAATGTTTGAGAAAGT
This sequence comes from Erythrophleum ivorense, assembly GCA_026724425.1. Classification (NCBI taxonomy): domain Eukaryota; kingdom Viridiplantae; phylum Streptophyta; class Magnoliopsida; order Fabales; family Fabaceae; genus Erythrophleum; species Erythrophleum ivorense. Next base: position 30,661,981 of record JAIUCV010000008.1, read on the forward strand.
GAAAGCTTCTTGAACACACTTTAAGTTTCTTATTTCTTCTCCCCTTCATTTGCATGACCCATTATGCCCAAAAACTAGAGAAAACACCAGCTCTCTTAGGCACACCATGGAGGAGAAGAAAGGAGGAGAAAAAGCAAGGAAAATGTAAGGAATTTCATGCATTTTCATGCTCCTTCTTCTTCCAAACATGTTCCTCTCCTCTTGAGCTTTCTTCCTATTATTAAAATGAAGTTTATAAATCTATTTTAAAGGAGAAATTGAGGGAAAAATTCGGATTTGAAGAAAGGAGCCTAGAGAAAGCAAGATTCAAGTGAGAAAAAGTAAGAAAACAAGGTAATTTCTTCATCCATGGTTGATATCCTTTCTTCCCTTCCTCCACCATTTCGCCTCATTCAAGAAACCCTATGAGGGTTTGATTTTTAGGTAGAACCAAGGGTGATTCTAAGAAAAAATGGTGTGAAAATTAAGAATATGCAAAGGAAATTAACAAAAAATCATAGAATTTCAAGATGCAATTTCAAGGGTTTCAATTGTACCTTGTAAAATTTGATTTTGTACAATGATTTCTAGGCCTAAATAAGAGTTTAAATGAGTTCCTAAGATCCCTAGTCTCCCTATGTGCTTCCTCTTTCAAGAAAACCAAGCAAAGTCTAAGGAGGTTAAAATCATGTATTGTCTCAGCCTAAAGGAGATAGCATAGGTAGGGAGAGTTTTAAATTTTTCTAAGCCTATTTTTGAGTCATATATGATGAATGAATATGAGGGGAAGCCTTGGAAAAAATTTAGGAAACATAGAAAGTGAGATGGTGCTTTATGTTCCATAATATGATCTAAAAAAGCAACATAGAGTTATGCTCTTGGTTTTAATTGTGTGATAACTCCAAGAGGCTTAAAAGGAGTCAAGAATCATATTTGAAAGGAAAGAATGGAGCCTAGAATTTATTTAAGGGGTCTTACTTCATTAGGTGCATTTATGGAACTATAATGAGGTTTATAGGTCAAGGTAGTGTCTAAGCAAATTGTATGGCCTTGGAATTGAATTCATAAACCTAATTAGCTTCCATGAATTGTGTTTATGCCAAGAGAAATCATCCCCACACTTTTGTGTGTGTGCAGTCGAAAAAGGGAGCTTGGATTCAAGAGAAAAAGTGTGTAATTATTTCTAAGGTAGCTCTCTCTACCTTCTTTCATACATGGATGTGTGCTTAGCTTGTCTTAGAATGTGTGTATGTGTATTTTCAAGCCATGAAAAGTATACTAGCATTGTAACACCCCATTATTAATTAAGGTGTTAATCATGGATTAGATTAATTAGGAATAATTAATATGGGATAATTAGGCAAGTTAAATAAATGGAGATTTTAGCAAGGTAAATTTATTAATATAGGTTTGAGATTTAATTGGGAGAGAAATTTCATCTATACCCAAATTAATGTAGGAGGCCATGATAAGAGGCTAATAGAGGCCCAATAAGCTAGGTGCAGACCCAACTTGATCCAATGTGATAGAGGCCCAATACCCACCTTATATAGGCTCTTATAATTAGCCCAATAACCCTTGTGCAGACCCAAAACCTTTGGGCTCTTAAAACTTGGTCTGGCCCAATTGAATTTCAACAACCCAACACCTTGAAACTAGCTCAACAACTTAAAATCTGAAGCCCAAATGGAGATGGACCTTGGAACAACTCATGACCCATTTTTGACCTAACTTAAACCCAACTAAAACCCTAATACATTAGCCTCTTCCTCACACTTGCTGAAACACAAAACATATTTCAAAATTCGGAGGTTGAGAAGGAGGCTAGGGTTGGGGGCAAGAATTCTGCATTTTCTCACATTTAGGCAAGATTCAGCTATGGTAATAGTTATACAACTTAATCCCCTCATCTTTCTCTTTAATTTGGTCCAATTAGTTTTTCATTTGGAATATTTTCACCCTACCTAAAATCTAAAATATGGGAATTTGGGGATTTTCTTGGTGAAATTCGTAGGTTGAGGTTAAGGCTGACCTTGGGTGAGTTTAACCCTCCATTTTGATGCTTCATTTGTTAATTTGAGACCCCCATAGCTGATTTATAAAATGGTTATTAATTCTGTAAGAATTTGCTTAGGATTTTGGGTGGAATATTGAGTTTTCTGGTGAAGGACACTCTAATAATAGCGTGATTCTCTTCAGTTTTTCTACAAAAGTTGCAAGTTAAGATGATTATGGCTTGGATTCTCCTAGACATGATAAGCGATGAATCTTGTGTTTTGATTTAAGTGAAGTGGCAATGAATTTGATTTCAATGAATTGGTTGATAGCCGTTAGCTGGTGAGAATTTGAGCCTGAATTGTTCATTTCTAGTGTGTATTCACCTATCACTGCTTTCACTCTAGAACTTGTCTTGATTCTTTGTTGAGACTATATTTGCATTTGCATGCATGAAAATGATGAGGCATTCATTTCTTTTATAGCTAAAAAGCCAAAAAGCCAACCCTACATGCATTTTATCTATTGTTTAGCCACTTTGAACCTTGATTCTCTTTTCTTGTTTAACCATAGCCATTAAATATGTTTCCCACCTTGTTTTAGGATGCCTTAGGGATTTTAAGGAGCATTACATCTAATTGGGATGAGAGAATATGTGTCTTACATCCATTTAGGCCATGGTTATTAAAAGTTGAGGAAATTGTCTTGAGAAAAAAAAATGCAAAGAAAAGAATAGATAGAGATGAAAAAGAGAAGAAAAGCAATAAAAAAAAAAAGGGCAAGAAAGCAATGAAAAAAAAAAAGGCACTAGAAAATCAAAAGAAAGAAGTCTTACAAATTGAGTTTATAGTTGCCTATACTTGTTGCAAATTTTCTATTTTTACACTCTCTTTTCCATTTTAATTTTCTACCTACCATTCTACTAGCTGGGTATTTCAATTCATTCTTTCATCTTGGATTTTGAGCTTTGCCTAGGAGTGCAAAGGTTTAAGTGTGGGGGAATTTGATAAGCATAATTTATATATATTTTATTCTCCTTATCTCAAGCATTTTAGTGTCCAAATATGGCTTTAGGGGTTCAATTATATAAGATTTCATTTTAATAGCCATATATGCAGTCAAGGAATTAATTTGCAAATTATTAGTTTTTAATGCATAAATTTATCTTAAATAATATTTGTGAATATTCCTATTTGATTTTTTCCACTCTTTCCATGCAGAATTTTAATATAAAATTGGAGCTAAGAATTAAATGAAGCAACACACTCTCTTAGCTAGAGAAGTTACTGGGAAGAAATATGTAGCTCGAGATTTATGTGGCATGGAAGCTAAACACGAAGAAGGGAGCTGCAAGAGGGAGCAAGCATGCTACACTTATACACATGCAGAGCCACGAGAGCATAGGAGAATTCTTACGTGGCAAAGGAAAAGAGAACCATCCACGAGCTGCAGCTGAAACAGAGGTTCAGAAACAAGATGTATGAGCTAAATAAGGAGCAAGTAGAACAAAGCTTAAGAGCATGTGGAAAAGAAGAAAGTAGTTGTAGGTGGAAGACACACTTGAATGCAGAACTGCATGTGAGACTTGAGAAGAAGTAAGAGCTCGCAGCAAAGGAGCATGTGCTTGATGAGGAAGTGGCTATGGTTTGAAGGAATGAAGAAGGCAAAGCTATTGTTTTGGCGTGCAAAACGTGTGAAGAAAAATACTTCAAAGAAGCCTCTGTTTTGGAGAGCCGCATGAAGAGAGCATGCGTGGAGACAAGTGCAGAATAAGCCACATTTTTACAGAGCATGAAAAAGCTGCATTCATTTACTTCTAGCTGGAAAGATAGAAAAGAAGCTATATGAAGATGCATATGAGCATGAGGCAGTTTTGAGCTGGGCAGAACGTGGATTAATGAAGCTTGAGAGCTGGAGAAAGGCGAGCCACGAGTTTCTGGTTTAAAGAAGAAGCTTGAAAGGAGCTTGCTTTTGACATAAAAGGAGACTGCATAAGGAAGCTCAACGCTGTGCAGAATACATGGAAGAAAGTGAGCTGAAAACAAAGAAGAAGCTACGTCTTTAGCTTGAGAAAAGCGAGCTGAACGAGGAAGCTGCGAGCTGGAAGCAGAATGCGTAGAAGCAGCAAGAGAAAAGGAATTTATATGGAATATAATAAAATAAAATGAAGTGGAGCCCACCTTATATATACATGAAGAGATTCCATGTGAAGGCTGAAGAAAAGAAACACCTATACACACATGCAAAAACACGTACAGTACCACAATGAAGAAGACACTGGAGCTGACGTGATTGCTAAAATGGCTACAGCAGAAAAGAACAATGCAAGACGTGGAATGAGTAAGAGAAGCAGCCAACGTTGTGCCTGGGAACAGAAGCAAGGTTTTGATGTGGGTTCTGGTTCGAATGGCAAATAAGAGCCACAAGTTGAAAGAAGTGAAGAACCATGCAGCAACGTCCTCTTATACGTAAGAACTGCATAAAGGCCAACGTGGAAAATAATTAACAAAGCTACGGGTTTTTCTTGGTAAGAAGGAAGAATGAATTCACGAAGGAGGCTGCATGTGAGCACGTGGAATCATTAAAAGAAATTCATGTGAGATGAAGCAAGCATCCAGCACATTCACACCTCCATTCGAATCCACCCATCTCACGTCTCTATAATTTTGGAACCCTTGCCTATTTATTCAACCTTTAGCAATCCATTCACGCAGTATTTAGCCATCCATCTTACACCCTTTTCTTCTATTCCACTACCACGCCTTCTCTTCCACTCCATACTCATCTCCATTCTATCATCCAACATCCCATGAAGTTTTAATTCATCTTGAGGCTAGCTAGGAGGAAGCTCTTGGAGAAGCTTGAATCCATGGAGAAAAATACAAAATTTTTGGCTAAGAATTTCTCTATTTTCCTTCATTTTTTCTCTTTCATATATTATCTTGGTTAAGTTGTATTTGATGGGGAATTTGTGTAATTGTAATTAGTGGCTGGTTAGACACTAATTAGGAAGTCTTTTTATTGATTAATTGATCTACTTTGACATTGATTAATTTCAATATTATCTAATTTCCCATGTGTGCTTCGAAGGTGTTCGATAAAATACATGAGTGAGATTATTTGTTTGAATGTTTAAATTAAGGATTCCTTAATGTTTAGTTGGTTAATTAAATATTTAGGATGATTCAGAGGCTAATCAATTAGTTAATCAATCAAATTGAGTGTTCAAGATCTTAAAGACAAGATTTAACAGTTTAATGCGGATGCGGAGTTGAGGTCTCAATTCAACGTTAGATCGTTAATCTCTTGAATCTTGAGTGGTTACCCAAGATAATTTGTTATGAACACAATTAGGAACTCTTAGACCAGAATTAATCACAATTAGATTAGGATAAGGATAGTGGATACCAAGGGATGAATCCAAAGCTAGTCACAAGTCTATCTTTCACCCATAATTCATATAATTAGGTAGAATTTAGGAATTTAATTTTAATTTCATTTTGCTTAGTTTAAGTAAATCAAAATCCCCTTTAGTTTTGAAATTTTAGAGTCTTTTAACATTTGGAAAACTCAATTAGGCATTAAATGCCAATTCCAAGGGAGATGATCTAGGTTGTGCCACTAATTGCATATTTTATCAACCTAGTTTTATTTTGAGGGTTGCGCGACGAGTCACTCATTGAGTCCAAGAATCTCTTAAAGAATAGGTAAGGCAAGTCCAACATCCATAAGAAATTGGGTGAGGCCAATCTACTTATTTGGCAAACTTTTGTATGATATGTGTGACTTTTTTAAATACTAAGAATGCTCCTTGAATGATTGCACATGTCCACATGCCATGCATGCATTTGTAAGACTTGTTTTGCATCCATTATGTATGATTGAATGAGAGATGAGCTATTGGGATTCTTTGAATCCCATCCCCTCCTCTCCAATGATCTAACATGCTAGGTGGACCAAGTGGACAAGGTAATGGAAGCCTACCACTTTGAAGATGAGAGTATGACATCCAAGAACATGAATTTTGCTACTTTAAGGCCATACAAATGACAAAAGATGTAACTAATAGATATATATGTACTATAATGTTATGAACACATGTATTTATGATAACATGTCATGTATGAATGGGAGGATGTATTATGTGACCATTAGATTATGATTTAAGCATGTTATGGCATTGCAGCTCTTTGAATGCTATTGTGGAATTGTGTATAAGTATGGGTAAGATAGCCAAAATGAGAGAGGTTTGGGACTATTTGGGCAGCTCACACAAGTCCTAATCATGCTTTTAGAATTGCCCAAGAGGTGCCAAACCCCAAGGAAAGCCATTTGGACATTTTGGTATCCTATATGGAACCAAAATTAACCATAATGCAACCCTATGTCACTTTTTATCCAAATGAGTTCTTCTTAATCTAAGATTTGGGATGCAATTAGAGTTTGTTAAGAGCTTTTTGGGAAGCTAAAGAAAATAATTTTCAAAGGTCTACAAAATATTTGATGAATTTTCAAAGTTGGCAAATTTTCTAGTTTTGGTCATGTCATTGTTCACTTAGGCTCAAAAATAAAATCTACCCTATAGGATTCACATGATGTCTAATTGCCACAAAATTTTATACAAAGAAACTAGACATTTCCAATTACTTACACCAACTAGAAGCACCTCGTTTGGGTGTCTAAAGAGGAAGACATGAATTTTCAAAGAATCTATCTAATATCAGGAACTCCACCTAACCTCAGTTACTATTTTATTGAGTTTCAAGGTCTGGACATGCCTGAACTGGTCAGGAATTATTTTTTCCTCTAGTTGACATCCACATATTTCCAAATTGGTATCATTTGCATGGATTAGATTTTTTTGGAATGAATTAGATATTTTTAAATTTTGCTGCAGAATTTTGTGACAGCACCAGTGAATAACTTGACCTCTAGACATTTTTAAATGTCAAACATCCTCTGTATTGGATGTTATGGTCTAGACATATTTTTAGTATGAAGTAGACATGTGTAGATTTTCAAAGTGACTAAGAATGCATGATTTCAATTTTTTTAGAATTAGTTATAATTTTCCAAACTTTGTGATAGAAAAGAGGAAAAATTGACCAAAAATATACACATGTATTTTATGCTTCCCTTTGAGTTCCCCGAGATGTAGGTCACTTTTGATAATACAAATGAGTTGTATTCATGTAATTATTGAATGAAATTTTGATACATGATGCAACGTAAGGAAATTCATTATTTGAATTCATTTTCTTGCTCTTTCATGGAATCTATGAATGTAAAGCATGGGGATGTCATGAAATGAGCTAGAAATATATGGTGTTACAACATATTATCATAATTATACATTTTCATTAAGTCATTTATCATATACAACCATAGATTACATATTTGCCACTTTGATGGCCATAAAGAAGCTAATTTTATACATTTCAATGTCATGCTCTTATCTCTCAAGTGATTGGCTCCCATCTCCTTGCTATCTTGATCCACCTAGCATGTTAGAACATTGAAAAGGAGGGGATGAGATTCAAAGAATTCTAATAGCTCATCTCCCATTTAATCATACATAAAAGATGCAAACAAGTCTCATAAATGGACTCATAAAATTTTAAAACTATCCCTAGCTATATAAACCCTTTTAGGCTGAGGCTATGGAAGACTTTGGCTTCCATGGAGTTTGCTTTATTTTTTTGAGGGAGGAAGCACTTGGGAAGACTTATAGGGATCTTAGGAGCTCATTTACACTTTCACTTAGACATAGGAATCAAGGTATCTAATCAGATTTTGTAAGGAACATATGAAACCCTAGACTTTGCATCTTGAATTTTCATGGTTATTGGTTAATTCTCTTTGCATATTCTTAATCTTCACATCCTTTTTTCTAAGAATCACCCTTGGTTCTACCTAAAAATCAAACCCTTTGGGGTTTTTTGAGTAAGGTGAAATGGTGGAGGAAGAGGAGCAAGGGGTAGCAACCATAGAAGAAGAAATTATCTTGTTTTCATGACTTCTCTCACTTGAATCTTGTCTTCTTTGAGCTCCTCTCTTCAAATCCAAATCTTCCCCTTAATTTCTCCCTTAAAACAGATTTATAAACTTCATTATAATCAAAGGAAACAAGAGAGAATGGAGAAGAGGTTTGGAAGGAAGAAAGCATGAAAAACTACTAAATTTCCTTACCTTTTAGCTTGAATTTCTCCTCCTTTTCTTCCTCCTCCTGTATGCCTCATCCCCTAGGGTTTTTTCTAGTTTTTTAGTAGAGCTTGGTCGACCAAAATGAAAGGGGAAGAAGGGCGCCACTTATATGTATAAACGAGGAAGAACTTTTCAAAAATTCCTATTTTACCCTTCATTTTTGGTATTTTTATTTCTATTTCGTTTTAGCTCCTTTTTAGAATTGTCTTTTCTATTATAAAATTTAGGTTCCCAATTTAGTAAAATACCTTTGGAATCACTCAAATCAGAGCTAAAACCTTCCCGAACGAATTTGTTAAAGTTCGGGTACATCGATGTTAGAAAACGTCCACCAGAGGGGATTTAACTATCCCGAGACTTTCTATGGTTTTCAGGGCCTCTAAGAACCCTGGAGAACTCAAAACTTTCATTTAAAAAGTTCTCCTGTGTGAATTCCAAATTTTGCTCAAAATTACGAAAATGCCATTACGTTTCGTAAGTTTTCCGTAAGAAATTGTTTCTTCATCCTAGCTCCGTTTTTCTTTTCGTCAGAGCCCAGGATTCTCATTTTTATGAGTCTAGAATACTTCCCAAATTTTTTGGGATCTTAACTAATTCATTTTGGGAGACTTCCTTTTGTATCGGGTGAGTTGTTTTCATTTACGGAGGAACCGTACATTACGTTTCTCAGGTTTTCTCTCGTTTACAGAGAACTAGATGTCACACTACCAAACCTAGAAAACTTCTAACCTCTGTGATAGCTTAGGCCTGTACCACTATAACACAATTTCAACTTTATGGGGATCAACCATAACCCCCATATATGACAACACAAGATCTAAAAATCTAACTTTGGTTAGGTAGAAATCATATTTGTTAAGTTTGGCATCCTATCTCATGTTTCTCAAGGTCTCAAGGACTATTCTCAAATAACTCTCATGTCCCTCAACTCCCTAGAATATACTAGAATATCATCGTTAAAGACCACTACAAAATTTCACTCAAACATAGTCTGAATACCCTATCCATATCATCTATAAAACAGCCAAGGTATGACTCAAGATAGATGACATGACTAGGAACTCATGATATCCATATCAATTTTGAAACCCATTTTTAGGGCATCTTCAGTTCTCAATCTCTATTAGCAATGGCCAAATCTAAAATTTATCTTAGAAAATACTAATACCCCTAACTGATATAAAGATCATCAAATTTTAGAGAGGACATATATTTTTAATGGCAACCTTGCCAAATTCTCTATAATTTATACACAATCTTAGGTTATCATTTCCCCAGGTGACACACTAGGGTGTATGTATCCTTCCATTAATCATTCTTTCAATCACCTTTTTAGTTTTGCTAGCTCAGTGGGAAACAACCTATAAAGAGCTTTTGAACCAATCTAAACCCAGGCATAATATAATTAAGGAACTCTATCTCTCTCTTTTATGAGGTAGGTCACTAGAATCAATATCTTTAAGGAAAACTCCCAGGAATTCCCTACCATAAAGATCTTTTCCATCCCCTTCCCTAACTCTACTTATATAGAAGGAACAATTAGGAGCCTTGAACATCTATGCTCCAATTATCTTTCAACCTAGATGATGGACAAGAAAACAACTCAACTCCAACACCCATTTTATATTAAGTATGGTTCCATATTTAGGTAAGGTGACGATTTATATATATTCCCATTCAAATGTAACTGTATTACTAGCCATCCAGTGCATGCTAATGATCAATTTAATATCATGTAAAAGCATGCATCACAAATCATTAATAGAGGACAACAATTAATTCATATAATGACATTTAATGTATGTGGGGAAGTAGTTACATGAGTTCCAATAAAAACAAAGGCAAATAACCATAAGGCAGAGTATCAATATCCAAACCTAGTTTCACACACAATAATCATGGGACAATACCCAAATCAATCACATTAAACAAAGGAAAAATCATCAACTCTAATCACACCTCTGATGAAACTGGGAGACTCACTGATCTCATGCCCTCTCATCTCTAATCAACTAGGAGACACACTGGTCTCTTATTCTATGAGAGCAACTACTCTACCCTAGGTCACAAATCTAAGCAAAGGCACCAACACTAGCAAAGATCAACCTTAACTATATATTCCTGCTTCCCACATCTAAAACATGTCACCTAGGATGGCTATCCCTTATTAGGCTGAACTCATCCCCTTTTGGGACTTTTCTATTTTAACATACCTTACCTTTCTTCTTATTTCTAGTAGAGGAACTCATATCATCTTTTCACCTTAACCCCTTTCAATTCCAAGGTTTCTTTTCATCTAGTCCTTTACCTGCATCATATCTTGTAGGTTATCCTCGATTTCTCTATCAATCTCTCCAACAAGGGTACTAAATGCTCTAATTCTTAGTAGAGCAACCTTATCTTTAATAGGGGGTTTTAATTTCTTTTCTTTTACTCACACTTCCTTTTCTCAATCATCATATTCCTACAATTAAGAGAAGTGCCTAGATACTTTTATACACATACTAATCATTATCAATTTTTCTCTTTTAGGGTGCACAAGTGATTTGCCAGGAATTAGTTACTGTGGTTCTAGGACATTTCTCTTATCATCATTTCTCTTTTCTAAGGCATTTTGCAGCTGCAATACCACATCCTACTATTGCTACACACACTATTTCTATAATCTTGTCATAGCTTGTTATTAACTCGGGCAATTCACAACAACATGGGACTTCTAAGGTTTGCCCTAATGGGTTTACCCCATCTGATGTTCACCAATTTACATAAAAGAACCACAATCACAACATGTATACATAATATCACAACATAATTAATAAAACAACTATTCCTAACAAACTCACTTTACATTCACAAACAATCCAAATGCACCCTAATTCCATTATTCCAAAGCCCAAAAATAAAGCTAGGTTTCCTGAACCATTGCTCTGATATCAAAAATGTCATACCATCACATATCATATACTATGACTTACTATGTTAAAGGACCTTGTACTATTAATAGAAAACCTTGTTGACAAGGTCTCAAATTTTATAGTGTAGAATACAAAATCTTGTTGAGAAGATCTTAAACCTTGTTAACAAGATATTTTCTTAGTCTTTAAATTGACTTGATTTGATGCTAACTCATCCTTAATAAACTTGATCAACCAAAAATATCACAAAAGAAGCATGGAAATTGAGTTTAAGGTCAAACATCACAAGTTAGCATAAGTACATCATTCCACGCAATTCCATAATTCTGCCACTAGTTTTAAAAATTCATAACTTGAGTTAGAGAACTCCAAATCAAGTCAATTTAAAGATTAAGATAACATCTTGTCAATAAGGCCCAGGATCTTATTGACAAGATCTTGTATTCTACACTATGAAATCTAAGACTTTGTCAACAAAGTTTTCCGTTAATAGTACAAGGCCCTCTAACATAATAAGTCATAGCATATGACATGTGATGGTGTGACATATGACAAGATTTTGAAGCCTTGAAGTGAAATTCTTAAAATCACCCCTTTTATGCTTAAGGTTATATAATATATCCCATTATGTGAAAAAGTGAAATTACCAAATGAATAGTGCCATGACCAAATGAATAGTAACTATGAAATGTGTAAAGTCCAGTTTTCATAAAAATGATGGAAATGAACTGATTATAAAAGAAAGTCCTCTAAATAAAAAGATTTGAGGCCAAATAAATTAGAGCGATAATCTAGACCACAAATAATGAAAATACAAGGCCCAAGGTGCCCTGAAAATAGAGCCAGAATAGCTAAACAAAAATTGACAGAAGCATCGTAGCATTTTCGTAATTTTAGGCACTCTTTAGAAAACTGAAAAGAGAAATTTTTAAATGAAAAAATTAAGTTTTTCAAGATTCTCAAAGCCCTAAAAACCATAGGAACCCCTAGAATGGTTCAAACCCCTCTGATTTTTATTTTAGAGTATCAGTTAGCTCAAACTTTGACTAATTCATTCAGAAAGGTTTTAAATCCAATTGGGGTGAAACCAAAGGCATTTTATAAGTTAGAGAACTTAAATTTTATGATAGAAAAGATAGTTCTCAAAAAAGACTTAAAATGAGCCCAAAAGGAAATAGCCAAGAAAAAGGGACATGGCTGGCATTTTCAAAAAGAATTTAAGAAGCACTCTCCTTTATAAGTCACATCCCTTTTATCCTTCTCTCCTAATCGACATATGTTTTGCGTAAAAATAAATATGAGACCAGATATAGAGGACACGCAAGAGGGAGCCAAAAGGGAGGAAAGACTAGCAAAAAGGTAACAAAATTCTTGGATTTTCATGGTTCTTCCTTCATAAATGTTATTCCTCTCCTTCTTCTCTCCCTTCTTATGGTTTTCACGGCTTAATTGGGGCCGGTTTGTGGTTGGTTCAAAGGAGAGAACTTAGAATTTCAAGGAGAAGCTTGAAGCAATGGAAAGAACTCTTAAAAAGGGCTTAAATACAAGGTAATTCTATAACCTTCCATGCTTCTCTTGTTTGTTCTTCTTCCTTAAGGTTTCAGCCAGCACTAAGCCTAAGCAAGAGGGACTGAATTCTAGTCTTAGCAAGGAAGAAACATAGGTTTTAGAGTATGAGGAATAAGAATATGTAAAGGAATTCAAAGAAGAAGCATTAGAATTAAAGTTACAAAAGTTAAGGATTTTGTTACATCTTGATATGTAGAAGACTTTCTAATGATAATTTAGGTTGTCTAAAAGTATATATGAGTTCTCAAGACACTGAGGAAGTCTCACATATGGCAATTCCCTAAAGGAAACAAAGCAAACTCCATAAGGGCTAAATTAAGAACATGTCTCAGCTAAGACTAGACAAGGCACTTAGGGAGATTTCTTTTTAATTCCAAGGTTAAGAAGGGACTAAATATGACTAATGAACATCAAAGAAAGCCTTGGAATAAATTTAGAAACTATAGTTTGGAAGATGGAGATATAGGCTTCATTTTAAGACATAAAGAAGCAACTAAGGTGTGGACTCCTTAAAATAAATTTATGATGACTCCAAGGAGTCCAAATGGAGTCAAGAGACTTAGATTGAAGAAGAAAATAGAGCCAAGATCATGAATTCCAATAGTTTCTTCATTAAGCCTTATATGGAAACATAATGAAGCCATATGAGAAAGTAGCCTTACATAGAGTGTGTGTGATACTAAAGCTTACTTCAATGAAGAAATTGTGTCCCATTTGATGTGTCTGGGCCAAAAGAATTAAGCTCTACCTAGTTGCTAGTGTTTGGTTGAGAGAGGAGAAGAATAATCAAAGAGAAAAGTGTGTGAATCTTGCTTCAAAGTAACTCTCTAACCTCTCTTACATGCATTGCTTAGATGATTACTTATCTTTGAATGCTTGTGTGTATGTTTGAACTATGAAAAATACTCTTAGCTATTACATACATGTTATGGTACCATTATATTTCTTAAAATGTGTTTATGAATGCAAAGTGGCTTGAATAGGTTTGGTTATATCAAAAGTCCCTTAACATGGGTGAGGATGAGCCAAAAGTCCTTAGAAATAGGTGAGACAAAGCCAAAAGCCTCAAGAAGAGTGAGGATAAGTTAGAAGTCCCTTAAAAATGGGTGAGGCAAAATTCAAAAGTCCCAAAGAAAGTGGGTAAGGCTAGACCAATGCCTTTGAAAGCCTATGTATGATATATATGAGTTGCTATGATAAGAAAAATACGTTATGTATGTTTACTAGTAGCTTAAATACCATGCATGCATTCTTTGACATGTATATGCATCCATTATGTATGTTTGAAAGGGTAAAGAGCTATTGAGATTCTTTGAATCTCACTCTTCCCTATTTTCCATCTAACCATCTCTAGGTGAAACTCAATGAAGCAAAAATGGGAGCAAGGAGTATGATTAGCTATATTTTGACAATAGCATAGCTTTGAATATAATTTGATATCAAAGTTTGTAAAGACATGATGTATATGAGATGTAACCATTTGAACAAGTTCATATGTATGTAATTATGATATGTATATCAATTTTAAAACTAAATAAATGCCTATATTGGAGATTGACATCCTAGAACCCTTATGTTCATGTGTATGAATGCATGTGGTATGGTGAGATTTTTAATGCCATATTATTGCTAACATTAATCCTTCTTTTACAAGTGGGAATATGCACTTTATCAAAGAGATCTCAAGAAAATGCATTAAAATAATGTATTAAATTACATTGCATAGCGGATAATTTTTTTCATTTCGCATCTCTAGGACCCCATGAACTTATCAACAACATTCTCTAATTATTTTCCATACATACAAGTCATAACATTCTCAAAACATGGCACAAACCATGGATCAAGGGTTAAAAACCACAAAACTTCTTGATTTCTCGCGACTATACAATGGCAGATTTCAGAGGTAACTTTGAAAAATCATAACTAAATGTAAAAAAAATCAAACTTATGCAAACCATATCTTTTTGGAAAGCTCTGGATGTTAAATTTATACTAGAAATAATTCTAGGACATGAAAATAGCCTTTGGACCACGTTTGATAATGAAATAGCTACAAAGGTCTGGTTATTCCTGGTACTAATACAATTTACTGTCATAAACTTAAAAAATGTCCAATTAATTCCATAAAGATCTAATCCATCAAAATGATACTAATATGGAAAGCTACAAATGTTAGATAGAGAAAAAAATAACTCCAGACCAGTCTAGGCACGTCCAAGCCTAAAAAACTAATCAAATAATGACACAGGTCTAACTAAACACCTGATACTGGATAGCAACTTTAAAAATTAATATCTTCCTCTCTAGACATCCCAATGATATGATTTTAATTGGCATAAGTCACTAAGAAATTTTAGTTTCTCCCTATTAAATTTTGTGGCAATTGGACATCATTTGCCTCATGAGTGATAGAGTTTCACTTTAGACCATAGCTACAGTAACAGTGACCAAATCAGAAAAAATTTTCAACTTCAAAAATTCATCAAATATTCTATAGACCTCCAAATAATACCCACTTAAAGCTCTTAACAAGATCTAGATGCTTGCCAAATTTCAAACTAAGAAGAGCTCATTTGGACAAAAAGTGACATAGCTCACTAATTTGGTAGATTTTGCCTCTCATAAGGTATCACTTTAGTCCAAATGGCTTTTCCTTGAGTTTAGCACCTCTTGGGCAAGTTTAAGAATATGAATATGACTTGTAGGAACCACCCAAGTGGTCCTAAACACTATGCATCTTATTTTGACCATCTCACACCCAAGAATACATACATTCAAGTGTGCACCCAAGTGTTCAATTTCCATATTCCCATTGTCTTGGCATCATACAAGGTTCATACATCATTCATACATAACATTACATTTGTTCATGGCCTTACATTACAAAAATAACATGTACAATGTCACTCTTACATTTATACACAAAGAAGACTACAAAAGTTTAAAGTATAGCCCTTCAAGACTCTTCGCTTGCTCTCTTTGGTTCTTGTGAGCCACCTAGACAATTCAAGATGGAAGGAAAAAGGAGAATGAGATTCTAAGAATCTCAATAGCTTACACACATATTCACACACATATTCAAGGCATATATACATATAAGCACATGTATGGAAGGTTTGGCAACCATAAAGTATACAAAGTCACAATTCCCATGCCACTTATTCACATTCAAGCCAAGACCATGCTCTAAGGACTTTTGGTTTTGCCTCACCTTATTTCTAGGACTTTTGAATTTGCTTCACTCTTGGTCTAGGGACTTTTGACTTGGCTTCACTCTTCCAAGAGACTTTTAGCATCTCCTCACCTTTATTAAGGGACTTTTGGCATCACCTCACTCTTATGAGTCATTTCCACAACCATAGTCATTCAAGAAGACACATTGGTACCAATGTAAAGTCAAAGCATCAAGTGGCATACCATTAAGTCACAAGAACACACACAAGCATACAATAACATACATATGCACACAAGAATGCAAAAAGAATGAGGTGGAGAGCTACTTTGGATTTATACAAACTTTTCTTGATCTTTTCCTTCCTTCTTTTCGAACTCACAAGTGCATCTAGGTGGAGTAGGGTTCTCTTGACCTAAACATCACAATTATCACACCATCACATACTTGAAGCAAGCCAAGACATCAAAACTAAAGCTTGAATACACACTTGGTCTCATAAGTGGCATAATGGTTCCAAAATTGACTCAATTAAACAACTCTCATATTTCAAGCTCTAGGCCCCATTCTCTTGTTATTTCTAAACTTCTTGGACTCATTTAAGGTCCTTGGAGCCCTTACATATTCACTTGCACAATTGAAAATCAAAGTTGCTTCATAAAGCACCATTATGGACACCATTGCTCCATCCCTCATTCCATGGCTCCTAAATTTTTTTCAATGGTTTCTCCCATCTTCTAACATTATATAAAGTCCCAAACCAAAGCTAGAACAAATTAAAACACTCCCTACCTCTATAAACTAGCCTAGGCCAAGATATGCACCAAGGAAGGAGTTCATAAGCTTCTTGATTTTTCCTTGATGGGAGAGCCACTTGGGATGGTTTCTAAAGGTCTTAGGAGCTCAAGGAAACATTCAAATAACTAAAAAAATATTCACATAAAATCAAATTTTATAAAACCTTAAAAAACTCCACACTTTCCTAACTTGATTTCTATTAGTTTTTCTTAGAATTTCTTGCCATATTCCATCTCCCCATGGCCTGAAACCCCCGTTCCTCTCTTGTTTTTGGATAGAACTTCCCTCTCCCATATGGTTCTAATTTAGGCCGAAAGTCAAAGCAAGAGGAAGGAAAGCGAAGAAACAATTTAAAGCATGAATTACCTTGGATTCTAACTTAGTGTCAAGAGTCTTTCTCCTTGGTTTGCTTCTCTTCAAGAATTTTGAACTTTTCCCTCAATATTCTGGATTAAAATAGAACCAAATAGCTCAAATAAACCATGGAAAGAAAGCCTAGAAATAGAGGAGCAAAGTTGAAGGAAGAAAAAGCATGAAATTCCATGGATTTACCTACCTTCCTTTTCTTCCCCTTCTTGTGTGCCTAAGAGAGCAGATCATATTTTGTATTTTAGGCAGAAAATTTCACGCTTAAGAAGGTGGGAGAAGAAAGGAGAAGTGTGTGGGAGTTTCTAGAAGCACACTTTTCCAAAAATTTCAATTTCATTATTCTATAATGGCAATTTTGTTTCAGCTTCGTTTTAACTCCTTTTTGAGCACCGTCTATTCTATTATAAAATTTAGGTTCCCAATTTAATAAAATGCCTTTGAAATCAGTCAATTTGGAGCTAAAACCTTACTGAATGAATCTGTTAAAGTTTAGACTCACTAACATTAGAAAACATATATCGGAGGGGCTTTACTGGTCCTAGGGCTTCTCATGATTTTTGGGGCCTCTAAGAACCTGGAGCAACTTAAATTTCTCATTTAAAAAGCCCTTCTATACATTTTTCCAGAAGTTGCACTTATTTACGAAAATACCATTATGTTTCGTTAGTTTTCGTTACAAATTGTTTCTCCATCCTAGCTCCTTTTTTCTTTCCATCAAAGCCTAGAATTATCATTTTTAGGAGCTTAGGACTCTTCCCAAATTTTTTAGGACATTATCTAGCTCATTTCAGAGGACTTGCTTTTATATGGCTCATTTCACCATTTTACGAAAATTATGTTCGTTACAAGATTGAACTCCATGATGATTTGAACCATTTGGCATGCTTCCCTAGGCTATGTTTATGCTCTTAGATATTCTCAAGCGGTTATGGAAAGATAAGAAGAGCATTTGGTACATATGGAAACCATTATGGACTTCAAATTTCACCAAATCCTGAGTTAAACCAACGTTTAACCAAATAGATGTGTTTTTGCATAAAATTTGGCCAGCAAGTAGGTATCATCTAGAGCTTTTCACATAGCCAAAGAGCACTTAATTTAGACCTCTAGATAAGTTATTATGATTTTTTAAAATTGTCCAAATTATGTAAAATTGGTATGTGTACTATTTATATGGTTAGTTTGCTTCTTTACATCACGCATAGGTCAAATGAAGTTCAATGCTTATGAAATTTTATAGACATAAACTAGACATCATAAGATTTCCATAGCCACTAAGATCACTTCATTTGGAGCTTTGTAGAGAGAGAACCAAATTTTTGAACTTCATGGTCTATATCAAGACATAGCAGGTACCTCTGGTACTATTCCATTATTTTTCATAATCTACATGGTGTTTTCATGTTCTAGAACTATTTTTATCATTATCTAACATCTAGAGCTTTCTAGAAAGTTATCATATGTATGGTTTCTATTTTTTTAGAATTAGTTATGATTTTTCAAAATTTATATCAAAAAGTTGCCATGGCAACCCGAGAGTAAATTCTAGTTTTTGTGTTGTATGGATCCAAACCCAAGATATATGAGATAAAATGGGATGTTTCTGACTTGTATGCATTTCTTGTAGATGTAAAATGATATTGATGAGTTTACATGCTCCCTAAAGCTAATAATGAATTAAAGGAACTTTTCGTTATGCAATTTTTTGCCATTTAATGCATTAATTTCATGTGAATATGTAACCATAAGCCTATGGATTATAAAGTAAAGGCTAGGAAGCTATAGTGTTACAGAATGTGTGGCCTTAAATATGAATTCTAGAAGCATAAATTGGCTTAAGATTTAAGCTTAGTGAAATCCCTAACTTAAAGCCTAAGTGTTGAACCAATCATGGGAAGTTAAAGTCAAAAGGGATTTTCTCAAATTTAAGCCCTTGAATATGGTAAAATTTGAGCATTTAGAAGGCATGATTGCCACCCAATGAGCTTGTGTCTTGAAAAGTACCTATAAAGAGAGTTTTAAATGTATTTAAGCAGCCTAAATTATAGATAAAATCTTAGAGATTTAAGAGAAATAGTTATAAGCATTAGATATTGATGATATGGTTATATGATATTTTAGGACAAGCTAGTGAGGCCCCACCCCATTGTAAGTGTAGAGCTAAGAAAGAAAAAGAAGCAAAGCCAAAAATAGAATAAGAAATTTAGAGATTTATTTGGGTTTCTATCATCTATCTAAGGTAGCTTACTCTTTCCTATCTAGTTGCATACAAACTTGTTTAAGCTTGATATGCATTGTATTGTATTGGTTGTTTTATTATAATAGATGCTTTATTACATTTTGCATCAGTTATATGTCATGTTGAGCTAAGGCTAAGAGATAAGGATGGGTAATGGGAATGAACACAGTAGTTCTCCTAAGCCCAAGAGAAAAGCCTAAGCTAAGCAAAGTTTCATGGCCATGATTGAGTATATTGCAAACATGTGAGGCACTTATGTTAGTTTTATATGACCATGCATACTTGCATCATTCTTGCTTAATTGTCTCATGCCTATTTGGGGTAATTTGAGTATAACTACTGAGATTCTCTTAAATCTCACCCCTATCTCTGTATTTTCCACTAACTAGTGCCAGGTGGAAGCTCCAGTGCCAACAAAGGAAGAGAGAAATAATGATATTTGGACTTGTAGAATCATATGAAAGTTTTGTATCTAAATCTTTTTATAATATATAAAGAATGTATATGTACTATGTTTAACTCTATCATGATGTATTATGTACATTAGCATACTATAAGCAGTGATATGACTCCAACTTGAGTTATTTAGTTTTAGTTGATATTTTATGCTCAGGTTGTGGTATATGACACTATTATCATCTATATTTTCTTATGTCTGTGAGTTAAGGCTAAAATTTGACCATTTCATTGGTTTGGATAGTTAGTTTTATAAGGGGAAACTCTACTAGATTTTCCTTAGAATCTTATATACGTTTTACGTTTAATGATTAAATTGCTTGGACAAGGAATTTATGAAAAAGGCAAGCATATGAATTCTTAGAAATTTTGGATTCAATGTCTTTCTATTATCAATAAATGGACTTATTGTTGAACCATTTCAGTTAGATAAGAGTTAGATAGGTAAGGTGTTACAATGAAGGCTGACATTGATGAAAGGGACTTTTGACTCCAAAGGAGGAATAACTTCAAAAAGGATACATGAGAAAACCAATTTAAGAAAGTTTCTAGTTTAGAATGAGTTAAAGCTTCTAATATTCTACTTGAGGTTAATAAGAGGTATGGGTCACAATTTGTTCAAGGCCGTTTGTCTTATTTTTACCTTTTGTTGATATTAGTTTATATGCATTTACTAAAGCTATTGAGCTTAGATGATATTAGTTATTTATGTTATATTAGATGTGATCTAGGTGTGTGAATGATCATTGCAACATTTTTTGGCTTGCATGTTTAAGCATATTTTCATATATGAGGATGTTATGGATTTTGTTAGTATTGCTTGCATTTTATAAGTTAGTTATGGATTTTGTCAGTATTGCTTGCATATTTGAGCAAATATTCATGGATGAGTTAGATATAAGAAGTCTTCATTTGAGGTTGGATATATTCCATGCTTTCTCTATATTTTATTTAGAAGGAACAAGTATTGAAATTGGACCATGATATATAGAAAAAATTATCTCATGAGTACCAAAGCACTACTATAACTAAACAAAAAAAAATATGCTTTCTTCATATTTTATCATATGAGACTATCACTAGACAAGAAAAAATGCATTAGAGAACCAAAGCTTTCAAATTTCTTACTAAGCTACTAAGCTTTTCCATCGAAGGATCAAATCTTTATCTTTTAAAAAGGGAATATATAAGCATTAGCTTTTGTCTTACACTTCTTTAGACTGAAAATATTATTTACTTTTAGACGTATTTCCTTTTGTTGTAGCTTAAACCTTGTTATGGTGTATGCTTTCACTCGCACAACTATTCTACCCAACATACAAGCACTAACCACAATATATATACACATATAGCTCTTTTTGTTATGGTATGATCTTCTTATTAGTATTTTTGGCATAAGATGATATTAATTAAAGATGTTGTCTTTTAACAGTTATGGACCAAGTGAGAAGAGAATTGATAGTTCGCTTATTGATTTGGTGGTTGCATATTGTCATTGCTATCCATAAATGTTTTCTTATGATGTGTACCACTGTAGCTCTTCATAATAAGTGTGTTAAGAGCTAGTTGTACACAATAAACTTGACACAACTAGCTTTATTAACTCTCATATGTTTAAACTCAACATTATAATAAATCACTTATTAAAGGAACTGAACTGTGGAAGATACTTGGAGATTTTTATTTTCTTTTATAAAATTGACAAACTTGGCATGATAGCATTTTTTTCTCTATTACACAACAAGGTAAGTTAAATTGGAGCCAAACACCTAAAAGGATGGTCTCAAACAATCCCCACTTACTCTTGTGTATTGGAATAATCCCTTTTAAATTTACTTATGACATAAGTTAGGACTTGATTCAACATATAACATATTAATAGCTTATAAACTTAAACATTCAAGTTACCATTTTCTTAATCACAATATCATCAAAATAGCTAATATGCTAACTTACTTTTTTAGAAAAATTTCACCATAGTTTCTCCTAAATTCAAGGGTCCAAACCATCTAAATGGTTACAAGTCTTCACTAAAATCTTGGTACAACTCAATCATATGTTATATTATTATTTTCTAGTGTAATCATGCACTTTAGAGCTCAAATAGTAGCTAGCCCCACTCTATGCCATTTCCTTTACATAATATGACATTGTACCCAAATGCAACCTTCCATGCTAGAAATTACACATTTTCAGCCTCATAGAAAAATATAACCAAGCTTACTCAATTTCCATCATAATATATCAAAATTACATCATTAAATATGAGAAATCTTGAGCTAGTTACATTATATCATGTCTCATGCCATTGTAAGATTTATGTACATTACAACATGTTCAATCCATCAAAATGTACATTAAAACTAGTTAAAAGTTACACAAAATTCTTCATTGAATTCTTAACCTCAAGGTGCTAATTATTTGCCTTTGTCTCTTCCTTTGTTACTTTCTTTACTCAACATTGGTTAGTAGTGGACATAGGGAAATGAGATTTAAAGAATCCTAGTAGCAATTTCCAGCATTCAAGCATATATAAAGTTCATGCAAGTAACAAGAAAGTAAGCATATATATGAAACTATCTCATAAAACTAAAGAGTGACATACACAAACTAATAAATGATCAAATACTCATGAAAACATACTTGTCTAGGCTACTTTAGGCATAGAGATGAACTACAACATTCAATTCCCTTGCCTTGCTTATACTGGATGCAAAAGAAGAAACTTCCTTTGTCTCTCGCAAATCTATAACCCATCAATCTATAATGATCATTCCTATTATGAAGCAACAATAGAAGAAAGGTATCATTCCAATTAAATATTTCTATCCACAACTAGTAAACATAACATATAAAATATAGTTTATACAGAGCTAACTCTTGTGAAAACATATTCAAGTATAAGCCTATATACACGTAAGCAAAAAATTATGCATAACAAGAAAGAAGAAAATGCCACTTGGAGAAACCTTAGTCTAATGCCAAAGCTATTAAATTTTCTTGCTCAAGACTATGCTCTTCTTGGTTCTACACACACACAAGAGCATGGTTGTACTAGCTTGACCTAAACATGATAAATTAAAATATAAAAAGGTTAGCCACTAATAATAAGTCATTTTACTATAAACTTAGGTAAACATGGACTAGACATAATTTCTAGGCATACTTTAAGTTTCTACATCTTATAATTATATTTACCTTTTATATAAGCATTATAATCTAGAAAAACATAACTTAAGTTTAGGGCCTCCAAATTAAACAAACTTTATCTTGTTTCAAAGCTCTAAATATGTACTTTCTACTGAAAAATTGCAGGATAAACAAATTTCATTTGGTCTTAAAAATTGCCCAAAATAGAACTAAAATTACGCCAAAACAAAATATCATTGACAACTTTTCTAGGCCAAATTTGAAAATTTATGAAATATTCTATAGGGTTTCAAAAATTACCATCTTGGTCTCATATCAAATCTCTATATGTTCTCTAAGTGCATACCAAATTTTAACTCTAAACTCAACCTCTAAGGTATTCAAGGGCACACCTATGTTTCAATGCTCATTATGGTTCTGTTTTATAATTCCAAAATGTCATTCTCATTCTTCTTGGAAGTTTCTCATCATGAGTAAATTTCTTGGCAAGCAACCAACTTGTCAACCTAGTTCACCACCTAAAATTGGCTATATTTCTTAAAATAACCATTTTACTTGCATATTCAAGACATGCCCTACTTATGTATATATATATCTAAGTCTCTTTATCTTAGTTTATGCCATAACAAGAATTCCATCATTCAAGATATTCATTTTGCTTATTCTTGATCATCTAATTTTTATTAAAAGCATGGCCTTTATTCCTTTCTCCATTCGGCCCTTATCTAGGGTCCAAATTAGGGTTTTTTTAAGGCATATTTTTTTTAAGTAAATAAAACTTTCTAAATTTATAATTTTGACTAAAAACAATAATTTTACTATTCATTTGGTCATTTACTATTCATTTAGTTATTTTCTTCAATTGACATATTTTGGTATCATGACACAACTATGAGTTACAACAAGTATCATTCTTTTTTCAACATCTTAGCTTCATTTTCATGATACATATGACTCATTTAGATCATAAGAGATTCACTTCAATAACTATAATCATGTCAAAATATAATCTCCATTAATATGGTCATTTAGGCCATTTTTAAGCTCAATTTTTCAACCTATCAAAATTATAAGTTTTTGACACCAATTTCATTCAAATCATCTTTATAATTCATAATTAAGCCTATTTTATCATCAAAATAACAAAACAATCATCATAGCTATATGATTCTTTATTTCGTCAAAATTGACTATATATGTTTTAAACTTGATTTTTCTAAGATTTTAAGTCAAATACATGTCATATTCAATATTCTCATTATCACCATCTCTCTCTCTAGCAAAATTAATATGCTCTTAGGGTTTCAAATCCACATATTTATATAGCTTGAATCATACCTTTTTTGAAAGAGCTCTTGGTGGTGACTCTTTTGGTGAAATTCAATCTTCCAAAAGAGCAATTTTTTCTCTTGGATAGTCACCAACTTTAACCTTTCAATATAATATTTGGACCAAAAGAAAAAGCTTTCATAGAGTAGAAGAAGTTTCATAACTAAAAGAAAATTTAAAAAATGTCATTTTCATATCTAAAATATACCTGGAATTTTTCTCTCTCTTCCTTCTCTTTAAGCCTCCATTTTTACCACTTTCAAGCTCACTTTGGCTAGTGTATGGCAGTGGAAGATGAAGAAGATAAAGAGATAATATAATTTGAAAGTCAACATAATCATTTCTTTTTTAAAAATAAACAGTTTATCTCTATAGTGTACTTTTTTCTGTTCTATCTCATTTCTTAATGTTTTTTTAAATTCAACTACTCGATATAAAATTTCAAATGCTCTTTTATATAAACAATAAAATTCGATAACTTTTAGTGGCTTAAAATAGCTCAATGTAGTTAAAACTACATCTGTCTCATTTTTTTGTTTTTTGTGCCATCAGTATTTTATACCATAATGACCCTTTTAGCTAAAATACTCACCCTCTACTTTTGTATTCTAATAAGAAAAATTAGTTTCTCTTTATATATTTTATGTTTTATATATCCTTAATTTTTCCTATTTTATAGTTAAATTGGCCTTTTTTCCTCCTATTTTACCATTTTCTATAATTTTTAGTCTTTTTGTTCATTTTAATTAGGCTTCTAATCTATCTTTATCATCTTTCTGATCTTTTAATATTTAGGGGCTTATAGAAATTATTGATCATGACTGTAACATCCAATTCTCTGCAAACGAGAGAAAACGTGAGAAACGTAACGTACAGTTTCTCTATCAACAAACAAAATTCACCGGATATAAAAGGAAGTCCCCAGAAATGATGTAGTTAAGGTCCCAAAAAATTTGGAAAGCATTCTAGACTCCTAAAAATGAGAATCCCAGGCTCAGACGAAAAGAAAAATGGAGTTAGAATAAAGAAACAATTTCTTACGAAAAGCTTACAAAATGTAATGGCATTTTTGTAATTTTGAGCAAATTTTAGAATTCACACAGGAGGACTTTTTAAATGAAATTTTTGAGTTCCCCAGGGTTTTCAAAGGCCTTAAAAACCATGAAAAGCCCCGGGACAGCTAAAGCCCCTCCAGTGGACGTTTTTCAACGTTGGTGTACCTGAACTTTGACAAATTTGTTCATGAAGGTTTTAGCTCCAATTTGAGTAATTCCAAAGGTATTTTACTAAATTTGAAACCTAAATTTTATAATGGAAAAGATAGTTCTCAAAAAGGAGCTAAAACGAAGGAGAAACAAAAATGCCAAGAACGAAGGGCAAAATGGAAATTTTTGAAAAGTGTAATTTCCTCCCACCTATATATATGATGCACCCTTCTTCTCCCTTCATGTGGCAAGACCAAGTTCTGCCCAAATCTAGAGGAAAACCCTAGGGAGAGTGTCACACAAGAGGAAGGCAAAGAGGAGGAGAAATCAAAGGCTTAAGGTATGGAAATTAGTAGTTTTTCATGCTCTTTCTCTTCCAAACCTCCTTTCCTCCATTCTTCTTTGTTTCCTATAATTAAAATGAAGTTTAAAAATCTGTTTTAAGGGAGAAATTGAGGGGAAAATTCGGATTTGAAGAGAAGAGCTCAAAGAACACAAGATTCAAGTGAGAAAAAAAGCAAGAAAACAAGGTAATTTCTCTTCCTATGGTTGTCATCTTTGGTTCCCTTCTCCACCATTTCGCCCCACTTGAGAAAACCCTAGGAGGACTTGATTTTTAGGTAGAACCAAGGGTGATTCTAAGGAAAAAGGATGTGGAGATTAAGAATATGTAAAGGGAATTAACACAAAACCATTAGATTTCAAGATGTAAGTTCTAGGGTTTCAATTGCACCTTGTAAAATCTGATTATGCATGATGATTCCTAGGCCTAAATAAGAGCTTAAATGAGCTCCTAAGATCCCTAAGAGGCTCCCCATATGCTTCTTCCCTTGAGAAAACAAAAGCAAACTCCAAGGAGCTCCATTTCCTCTATAGCCTCGGCCAAGCAAGGATAGCATAGCTAGGGAGAGTTTTAAATTTTTCTAAACCCATTCTTGAGTCATATATGATGAATGAAAATGAGGGGAGGCCTTGAAAAAAATTTAGAACTCATAAAAAGTGATTTGGTGCTTTAGGTTCCATATTATGACCTAAAGAAGCAACATATAGTTAGGCTCTTGGTTTTAATTGTGTGATGACTCCAAAAGGCTTAAAAGGAGTCAAGAATCATATTTGAAAGGAAAGAATGGAGCCTAGAATTTATTTGAAGGGTGTTACTTCATTAGGTGGATTTATGGACCATAATGAGGTTATAAGCCAACCTAGTGCCTAAGCAAATTGTATGGCCTTAGAATTGAGTTCATGAACCTAATTGGCTTCCATAAATTGTGTCTAGGCCAAGAGAAACCTTCCCCACACTCTTGTGTGTGCATGGCCAAAAAGGGGAGCTTGGATTCAAAGAAAAAAGTGTGTGATTGTGTGCAATGTAACTCTCTCCACCTTCTCTCATGCATAGATGTGTGTTTAGCTTGTCTTAGAATATGTGTATATGTATTTTCAAGCCATGAAAAGTATGCTAGCATGATTTTATATATATTATATTTTTAAATGAATGTATGATATTTTTTTGAGTTTGTTTAAGTGTGGAGAGGTCAAGAACTCTTAACCATGGTGAGGATGAGCCAAGAACCCTTGAGATTGGTTGAGACAAAGCAAAGAGTCTCCCAAAAGTAAAGTGGGCTCCCAAGAGTATGGTTGAGTCTAAGAATCTCTTAAAGAATGGGTGAGGCAAGTCCAAAATCCATGAGAAAAAGTGTGAGGCCAATCCATCCACTTGGTGAGCTATTGAATGTCTTGTATGACTTGTTCACATGCCAAGCTTGCTTCTTGAATATTCATGACTTCTATCATATACATGCATGCATTTTCAAGACCTACTTTGCATATATTATGTATGATTGAATGGGAGATGAGCTATTGGGATTCTTTGAATCTCATTCCCTCTTCTCCAATGATCTCACATGCTAGGTGGACCAAGTGGACAAGGTGATGGAAGCCAATTACCTTGAAGGAAAGAGTTTGGCAATTAAATGCAAAGTTTTTGGTTCTTTAAGGCCATAATTGTGTCAAATGTTGTAATTCCTTGATGTATATGGTCTATGACCTCTTAGACATGTGTAATTATAACATTATGCCATGTATGAATGAGAAATATGTTATGTAGCCTCTAGAATATGAATTGTGTATATGATGATACATTAGCTTCATGAATGGTTTTATAGAAATATGCATATGTGTGGATGAAATAGCCAAAATGAGATGCATGGAGTTTAGGACCATTTGGGCAGCTTACACAAGTCTTAATCACGCTTTTAGACTTGCCCAAAAGGTGTCAAACCCTAAGGAAAGCCATTTAGTCACTTTGGTACCTCATGTGGAGCCAAAATTCACCATAATATAACCTTATGTCACTTTTTAGCCAAATGAGCTCTTCTTGATCTGAGATCTGGTATGTAATTAGAGCTTGTTAAGAACTCTTTGGGAAGCTAAAGACTATAATTTTTGGAGGTCTACAGAATATTTGATGAATTTTTAAAGTTGACAATTTTTTTGATTTTGGTTTGCTGTACTATTCATTTATATAGAGAAACTAGACATTCACAGTGACTCGTGTCAACTAGGAGCACCTCATTTGGATGTCTAGAGAGGGAGATATGAATTTTTAAAAATTCTATCTAGTATCAAGGATTTTAGCCAACCTCTGTTACTTTTCCATTGAATTCTGAGGTGTAGGTTGCCTGAGCTGGTATGGAGTTATTTTTTCCTTCTAGCTAACATCCACAACTTTCTATATTGGTATCATTTTCATGGATTGGAGTTTTGTGGAATTAATTGGACATTTTCAAAGTTTGCTACAGAAATCTGTGACAGCATTAGTGGCGGTTTGACCTCTAAACCTTTTTCGGATGTCAAACATCCTTTGTGATAGATGTTATGGTCTGGGCATATTTTTAGTATGAAGTAGACATCCATAGCTTCCCAGAATGGGCAAGGATGTATGATTTTGAGTTTTCTAGAATTAGTTATGATTTTCCAAATTTGGTCAAATAAATGTCCATGTTTTATGCTTCATTTCGGTTTTCTTGTGATGTGAGCCGCATTTTATGATGCAAATGAGTTGTATTCATGTGATTAAATATGAGAATAGATGGTATGAGCTCACACGGTCTACGTGACACCGAATGAAATTTTTTCATATGACGCAACACAAGAAAATGTATTAATTTTAATGGAATTTCTTACTTCCTTCATGGAACATATCACATGAACTTGTAAATGATGATAGATATGAGCTAGAAATGATGGTGTTACAATGACCAAACTTCTATGCTAAGAAAAATAACCTTAGGAATTTGGTGTATAGTAGTGACATAACCTGTTATAACCATCTTAGGATGTGCAAGGCAACCTTTGATCGATTATGTTCTATGCTTGATACAATAGGGGGCCTAAAGTGCATGAAAATATGCTAGTTGATGAGCAAGTTATAATGTTTTTATACATAATCGCTCAACATGTTTAGAATAGAGTTATCCAATATCATTTTGGAAGAGCTAGCAAAATTGTAAGCCAATATTTCAATAGAGTGTTTAATTATGTGATGCTTTTAGAAGGAGAGCTATTCAAAATACTAGAGCTTATTCTTAAGGATTCAATAGATGAAAAATAGAAATGGTTCAAGGTAATCTAATAACAATACTTGCACATGACAATTCCTTCGGTATCACATCTATCGACTTTTATTATGCATTTGTAACACAATTTTTTACTATTATGTGTAGAATTGTCTTAGTGCACTTGATGAAAGCCATATTCTAATTAGGGTACCATTGGAAGACAAACCAAGGTATTAAAACCAAAAAGAGGATATTACCACTAATGCCTTAAGCATGTGCTCCCAGGATGCATGGTTTATATATGTCTTAGCTAGGTGGGAAGGGTTTACAACTGATAAAAGGATTTTACAAGATGCAATTAGAAGGAGGCATGAGTTGAGAGTAGCACAAGGTACTTTCTTTAATCTTTCTTATACATATATATATTAACATGTATACACTAACTAAAACAAAAATTTATTTGTCTTAGGTCATTAGTGTTTAGTTGATGCTAAGTTCACTAACTATACGACTCTCTTGCACCTTATCAAGGACAAAGATACCACTTAAGTGAATGGAGAGAACCCAACAATGCCACAAGAGTGCTTCAAAATATGACATCCATTAGCATGAAATGTCATTAAGAGGTATTTTAAGATGTTACAATTATGATGGATAATCTTGAAAAGTCCATCCTTCTACCTAGCTACAACATATAACTAGATTGTAATTGCATGTTGCATGTTGCATAATCTAAGTTAGTGGGAGAATACCTTTGATCCATTAAAGTATGAGTTGGATAGATGCAAGTAGTTGCTCCTTCAATGGAGACCAATCCTATATCAACAATGGAACAATTAAATGCCTAGAACAACTGGTAAGATCAATTAGCTAATAATATGTTCAATGACTTTAGGGGCCAAAGAGGTCATAAATGAGATTTAAGGACATATGTTTTACCTTTTCTAATTGTAATTGTGGAAAAACATTTTCATTTAATATGTGTTTCTATTTGGCTTGAATGTTTGATTCAAATGTTATTAATTCTGAATTTAATGTCTAGGATGTATTTGTGATAATATGTATTGCTTGTGTGTTTTCCAAAACTAACCTTTGCTTCTGATAAATTTCTATGTCACCTTTTAGTTGTGCACCATGGATCAAGAGGCATAGTGCAATAGTGAGGCTAACAAGCATATTTGGACACCCACTAAAGATGCTGCCCTAGTGAATGCCTAGTAGAACTATGAAACATGGGTAGTGGACAACAGCTTCAAACTAGGCCACTTGTAGCAACTTGAACTAATGATGGACGAAAAACATCTCATATATGGACTAAAGGGAATTTCACATATTTAGTCTAAACTAAAGACTCTTAAGCTCACTTGGAGCACAATTCATGACATAGTCTATAGTCTTATCATATCAAACTTTGGTTAAAACCCTAAAATGAAATGTGTCATTGGGGACAAAGCCATATGGGATGAGTTTAAAGGTAAGCATATCAAATAATTAGAAGTTGATGATTAACTATTAATTTAGTATACAAAGTTATTACGAAAGACATTTATTTTTATATGAAATATGCTTGTTAATGTATATTGAGTACAAAATGTGGATTCATGGCAACGTTGGTTTACTACTATAGCATCCCAAGTGTATTGTTTTTATTTTGGCTTTTGAATAATTTAGCATTCATTGGACTGGTAACAAAGCTTATCTTAGAAAGTGAAGTTTAATTTAGTATTCATTTGGTATAGGCTAATCCTCATTGTTTTCTAATGCAATTAGCACCATGCATCCATGATCTTCATATACATACTAGTCTAATATATTTTATTCATTTATTTATTTTAAAATAGTAAGATTCACAATCTGAGCATTCACTATTTTTTGGATGACATATTGATAGTTATCTCACTTCTAAAGAAAAAAATGAATGGGACTGTAATTTATTTTTAGACTTTCAAATATTTGATCCCATTACAACTATTTATGTTCTTCATAATAATATACTATCCTACAACACACACATTTACTCCATACCATTTACATGTAAGAGAAAGCTCAACTTCACTTTGCTTTAACTACTTATTGAAGTAAAAAGTTCTTCAACTAGTATAAGCCGTTTAATTTAATTTGATTTAATTTTTCCTTGTTTTAGTATTTTAAATTGTTATAACATATTAACTTTCAGAACTTGTTTTTCCCTCAGAGCCACATAAAGACTGCCACCCATAAGAGCAAGGCTTTTCCTCATTCTAAGAGCAAGGTATAAAGGAAAGACTAAGCCATAGGTAATGTAACATCCGGTTCCCTGAAAACCAGAGGAAACGTGAGAAACATAACGTACAGTTTCTCCGTTAACAAACGAAACTTACCAGATACAAAAGGAAGTCCCCCAAGATGATGGAGTTAAGGTCCCGAAAAATTTGGGAAGCATTCTCGACTCCTAAATATGAGAATCCCAGGCTCAGACAGAAAGAGAAATGGAGCTAGAATGAAGAAACAATTTCTCACGAAAAGCCTACGAAATGTAATGGCATTTTTGTAATTTCGAGCAATTTTTGGAATTCACACAGGAGGGCTTTTTAAATGAAATTTTTGAGTTCTCCGAGGTTCTCAGAGGCCCTAAAAATCATGGGAAGCCCCGGGACAGTTAAATCCCCTCCGGTAGATGTTTTCCAATGTCGGTGTGCTCAAACTTTGACAAATCCATTCAGAAAGGTTTTAGCTCCAATTTGAGTAATTCCAAAGGCATTTTTCTTAATTGAGGACCTAAGCTTTGTAATGGAAAATACGGTTCTCAAAAAGGAGCTAAAATGAAGGAGAAACAAAAAATGCAAAATATGAAGGGCAAAATGAGAATTTTTGAAAAAGTCCTTTTACCATAGCTATATATAGGTGGCGCCTCACACTTGCCCTCATTTTACTTCAGATTTTACAGCCCCAAATCAGAAGAAGAACCCTAAGGGAGAGGCGCCCAAGAGAGGAAGAAGAAGGAAGAAGAAAGCCAAGCTTAAAGTATGTTTTCATGGCAATTTTCCTTGCTTTTCTCCACCTCCACCACCTCTCCTTCATTCTCCTTTCTTTCCTTGGATTAAAATGAGGTTTATAAATCTGATTCAAGGGAGATATTCAAGGGAAAGTTCGGATTTGAAGAGAGGAGCTTGGAGAAATCATGATTCAAGCCAAACTAAGCAAGGAAACAAGGTAAAAATGCATCCTATGGTTGATACCTTTCACCCCACTTCTTCTCCATTTCGACCTAGACCAAGAGCCCTAGGAGGATCTGATTTCCAAGCCCAACTAAGTATGATTCTTAAGTATTTGATGGAGAGGAATAAGAATATGCAAAGAAAATAACAAAATAACCATTAGATTTCAAGATGCAAGTTTTAGGTTTCAATTGCACCTTGTAAAATCTGATTTTGTATGATGATTCCTAGGCCTAAGTAAGAGTTTAAATGAGCTCCTAAGATCCCTAAGAGGCTCCCCATATGCTTCTTCCCTTGAGAAAACAAAGAAAGCTCCATGGAATCCAATATGCTTCATAGCCTTGGCCTAGATGGGTTCTCCTAGCTAGGGAGAGTTTTAAATTTTTCTAAGGCCATTCTTGAGTCATATTTGATGAATGAAAATGAGGGGAGGCCTTGGAAAAAATTTAAAATTCATAGAAAGTGATTTGATGCCTTAGGTTCCATAATATAACCTAAAGAAGCAACATGGTGCTAGACCTTTTGTTTTAATGATGTGATGACTCCAAAAGGCTTAAAAGGAGTCAAAAATCATGTTTGAAAAGAAAGAATGAGGCCTAGAAGTCGTTTGAGAACTGTTGCTTCATTAGGTGCATTTATGGATCATAATGGAACCTATAGAGCAATCTAGTATCTAAGTAAGTTGTATAACCTTAGAGTTTGTTTCATAAACCTAATTGGCTTCCATAAATTGTATCTATACCAAGAGAAACCATCTCCACCAAATTGTGGGTGTGTGGCCGAAAGAGGAGGCTTGAAAGCTAAGGAAAAAGTGTGTACTTGTATACAAGGTAGCTCTCTCCACCTTCTCTCATGCATGAATGTGTGTCTAGCTTATTTTAGAATGTGTGCATGTGTATTTTCAAGCTTTGGAAAGTATGCTAGCATGCCTTTACATGTCATGATCCTTGATGCCATGTTATGTCTTAAATGAATCTATGATGTTTGTATGAGTTTGCTTGAGTGTGGAGAGGCCAAGAACTCTTCCCTTGGGTGAGGATGAGCCAAGAACCCTCGAGCTTGGTTAAGACAAAGCAAAGAGTCTCCCAAAAGCAAAGTGGGCTCCCAAGAGTATGGTTAAGTCCAAAATGCTTATGAATGGATGAGGCAAGTCTAAAATCTATGAGGAGAAGTGTGAGGCCAATCCAAACATTTGGTGAGCTCTTGAATGATTTGTATGAGTTGTTCACATGCCAAGTTTGCTTATAAAATGTCCATGGCTTTTATTTTCTCCATGTATGCATTTGTAAAACTTGCTTTGCACATATTATGTGTGATTGAATGGGAGATGAACTATTGGAATTCTTTGAATCTCATCCCCTCCTCTCCAATGATCTAACATGCTAGGTGGACCAAGTAATTATGGGTGAAGGGAGCCAACAACCATGAAGAGCAAGAATTGACAAGCCTTTGTGTTATTTTAGCCATTTTGGAACCATAATGATAGTTCATAATGTATATGATGTTATATATGTACCATGAATCATAAGACATGTGTAAATATACTATTATGTGATTTTTAGATGTATGAAAATGATATATGACCTATAGCACTTATTTTGAGTATGGAATGCCAAGGTGTGCAATATGGGATTTTGATGAATGTATGCATAAGTGTGGGTTGAATGGCCAAAATGAGATGCATGAGATTTGGGACCATTTGGGCAGCTCACTTAAGTCTCAAATGTACTTTTGGACTTTCCCAAAAGGTGCCACAACCAAGGGAAGGCCATTTGGACAATTTGGTACCTTATATGGAGCCAAATTTGACCATAATGGAACCCTATATCACTTTTTAGCCAAATGCGTTAGTCTTGCCCTAAAACTTGGCATGCAATTAGGTCTCATTAAGAGCTTTTTGGGAAGCTAAAGATCATAATTTTCAGAGACCTAGAGAATATTTGATGAATTTTCAAAGTTGGGATTTTTCATGGATTCTGGTATGGGTACTGTTCATACTGGCAGTTTTGAATTTTGTGTTACCCAATAGCCAAATGGTGTCCAATGCTTATGAAATTTTACATGCATAGACTAGAGGTCATAAGATTTCTGTGACCACCGAGATCACCTCATTTGGAGTCTGAGCAGTGAGTTATGCATGTTTGAAATTAATTGTCAGTATCAATAGCGCCCCATGAGTCCGGTTACTGTTCCATAGGGTCCAGCTAACTAAACATATCTATTTTATTCTAGAATTATTTTTACTATCAAGTTAACATTTGTAGCTTTCTAGAATGACCAAATGTGTGTGATTTTGATTTGTATAGAATTAGTTATGACTTTCAGAAATTTGTATCAGTAAACTGAACAACAGCCCAGGTAGCCAGCGACTCTGTAGCTTTTTGGATGTCAAACGTCCTGTGTGATGAATTTTATGACCTAGGCATATTTTTAGTGTGAATTAGACATCATAAGGTTTCCTAAATGACTAAGATTGCATGTTTTTGATTTTTCTAGATTTAGTTATGATTTTCCAAAGTTTGTGACAGAAAAGAGGAAATCCTGGCCGAAAATGCAAACACGAATTTCATATGCTCCTTTGCTTTCCACGAGTTGTAGGCCAAATTTGATGATGGAAATGAGTTATATTCATGTGTTTAAGTATGAGAAAGTGATAGATGCTTTCATATGGCCTACGGGACTCCAAAAGAAAAATTTTACCTGTAGAGAAATGCATTTTTATTTATAACTCCTTATGCCACTATCTTGTTTCCATAAAACAAACATAAGATGAGGCATGGGAATTGTATAAATTGAGTCCTAGAAGTATGGTGTTACAGGTAATATCATATAAGCATTTGATGACATTATTGAGAATATTGCAAGAGGGAACTTGGATGATGGCATATGACCTTAATGACATGCAAATGGAGAATGACAATGAACCTGATATGGCCTATTTCGAAATGCCTACACATAATGCAAGTGAAACCTTGTTAGTGTCTCATAAAAGGAGAAGACAAAGCTATGCCTGTGAGGAAATATTAGATGAAACACTTAATAAGGTACATTCCAACATGGACCAAAGCTTGATGGTTGTGACTGACAAGTTATGAAACAGAGTCAATGAGTTAGCATACAATGTAGTAATAGAGGAAAAAGCTATGGACGCACCCTTATGTTGACTTACTTAAAGTTGATGGCCTCAAGGAGGATAAGGTGTGCTATACGTATGTTCAAATATCTAACTACAATATGATGTTCCTTTGCTTCTCTACTATCCTCGATGCTGAAAAGGCTACTTAAATAAGGTGAATCATAAGATTGAGTGGTTCACCTAACTCTTTTTTTCTAAATTAGTGTCTTTTGGATGGGCTTTGCATTTTTTTTGTATGTATTGTGTTCATACATTTTAGTTGGGTGGTACACTTATTTGGATGTTTTGACTCTTTGTAGTTAGCCAGGTTGTTGCACTTTGTATTTTGTGTTGAGTAGGTGCAACTGGACTAAATAGTGCACTTTTTTTCTCTTGGAAATGTATATATTATGCACTTATATGAAAACTATTAAACTTATTGCTAATATTAACTATGCATAGGATGTAACAAAACATCAACACATCTTTGCAATTTGCATAGATTACATATATAAAGCAAATATGCAATATATATAACTAACTTGTATCTAAAAATCACAATTTCACTTGAATATATGCATGCAAACTTCATGGATTATCATTTACTAAACCATGTTCCAGTGTATCATACAAGTGTCCATTGGTCATAGATTCATAGCTCAACATTTTTGTACGAGTTACTATTACATAATATACATCAAAAGTATATATACAAGTATATAAACTCTAACTACAACTTGGCTTTAAGAACCTATATTTGTTCTCTTATACAAAAAATGTAACACCTTAACTTATTAACCCTTTTTCCTTAGCTATTATGATTCATAAATGAGTCCACTTTACTCATATAATCAGATATAGGTCTAAGAATTTTTTGGAACATTCATTAATCTTTCTATAATTTCATTTTTTTCGAACTTAATTAGCGCATTACTGATAACCCTTTATTACCAATTACCTTGCCAATTAATAATTGAGAACTCTTCATTAAATTATGGGAAAAAACAATTTAAATGGTCATAATTCATCCTAGAACCCACAAACATGGAAAATACAGGCATCACATTCATCAATTAAAACTAAATTGAGCATACAAGCTTCATCAAATGCAACTTTTGGTAAACAAACTTAAACTTAGTTACAACACTGATATTGAAACACTAGTTCCATATATATATACATATATATCATTGATTATTTAAATTTATTTTAATGACATACAACATAAATAAAAAATGCGCATAAGAACAAATCGGCTGCTTTTAGACATCATTAAGGACTAACTCATTCTTTCCCTTTTCTAGTACTTGCACTTTCACTTGGCACTAGTTAGTAAGAAAAATAGAAAGAAGGATGAGATTCTCTCGAATCTCAATAGCTTTACTCAAGCTACGAAGTACATGCATATGAAGTTAAGTAAAAAGTACAAGTATGCAAGATCACACAAAAAAATATAAAATTTGGTAAACATATTGTAACATCTCATCATGGCCATGACATGTAGCTTGATTTAGGCTTCTCCTCTGGGCCTATAGGTGAACTACTGCATTCAATCATGTGCCTTTTAGCTTTATCCATAAACCATACACTCATCATGCAGTACATAATTTGAAAACTAGTAAAATCATTTTAAAACATGTTATCAAAGCAATCAATACATAGCAATACAATCAAGTTCAAACAATCATCATGCATGAATGGTAAGGAAGATTAAGCTACCTTAAAATAGCAAAAACTAATGCCAAGCTCTTCTTAACCTCTTCTTGATCTCTCCTCAATCTCATACCTATACTGGTGTGTGTCTCCACTAGTTTAGCCTAAAAACATCAAGATTGACTTACATGTTATTAATCAACACCCATGCTTGCTTAATCTTACTTTTATAACTCTTAAACCATGAGTTAAACCACTCAAAGTGCACTTGGAACCCTCATTCTCACATTCCTTTTAAGCAAACTTTTTAGTAGGCTTTTACATCATGTGTTATGTTCACTCTTACCTCATTTAGTGGCCTAGAACTTGTGAAATTCCTTTAGGATTTATCTCCCCTCAAGTTGTCCTTCACTTAGACTTTAGGTTAAGGATCTCACTAGACATGGATTCAAGGCAAACTTAACCCTCTAGAACTTATAATTCAAGCTGTAAATTTCATATTTACTATTTATATGGTCATTGGCACTATTCATCTGGTATTTTTGCTCTTGACAATCTTAGAACTCATTATGTCAACTTAAGCCTTAAGGGGTAACTTTTAAGATTCAACTTCTAAGCCTCTAAATCTCATCATACATCATCTACATGACTCCAACAAGGCTCATTAGCATTATCACAAGCATGCTTAGACATGTATAGAACCACTTTTCCCTATTTAGGCATTCTTGAATCCTAACTTTTCACTTATTAAAATGTGGTTTCTAAATTCATTCCAAGACTTCCATTTGTATTTATATTTCATATCTAGATCAAATAAAATCTTAGAATCAATGAAATAACTCCCTAAGTGGTCTATTCTCTATAAGGCCAAGCTAGTACCCTTAGCACCTTAACTTGGAATTTTCTAAGATTCAAACTAAACCAAGCCTAGATTCATGATCCTTGTGTAACACCTAGTTTTTGTAAAAACGACAGAAATGGGCTAGATATAAAAGAGATTCCCCTAAAATGAATCTGTTAAGGCCAAATAAAATTAGAATAAAATTATAAATATTAAAAAATAAGAAACCAAGGCTTAGGGTGCCCAAAAACAGGATCCGAAATGGCTAAAGAAAATCCTGACAAAATACAGTGGCATTTTATAATTTTAGGCAACTTTTAGAAAACTCAAAGGAGAGATCTTTAAATGAAAATTTTTAATTTTTTGGGATTCTCAGAGGCTCCAAAAATTATAGAAACCCCTAGAACAGTTAAAACCCCTCTGATTTACATTCTAAAATGTCAGTGAACCCAAACTTTGACCCTTTCTTTTAGGAAGATTTTAGACTCGATTTGAGTGATTCCAAAGGCTATTTAGAGGTCAGAGAACCTAAATTTTATGATGGAAAAGATGATTTTTGAAAAGGAGTTGAAATGAGCCTAAAACAAAAAAGCTAAGAATGAGAAACAAAATTGACATTTTAAAAAGCTTCTTAAGAATCCCTAACTAAATATAAGTGGTAGCCCACTTCTCCCTCACATTTGGTCGACCTAAATTCTATCTAAAACTAGGGAGAAGATCTGCAAAGAGTGGCGCACAAGAGGGAGCTTCAAGGCATAACACCATAATTACTAAGCTCATCTCATATTATTTCTAGGCTCCCTTTCCTTGGTATAGCACATTCATTCAAGAAAAGCAATAAAAATATTCAATTAAATTACGTTACGTTATGTATAAATTTTTCATTTTCTGTTTCATGAATCATATGAAGTCATCCATCTTATTATCATATTTAAATACACAATTATAATTCAAAACCATCTCAAAAAGTGGCTAGAAACTTGAGCTCATAGGACATTTACATAAATTTTACAAGTGCAACATTGGGTTCACGGTTCAGCTTTCTGTCATGAACTTTAAAAAATCATAACTAAACCTAAAAAAATTGCAATCAAGAAACTCAGCTTTCTAGAAAGCTCTGGATATGAACTTCACATTAAAAATAATTTCAAGCTATAAAAATCTCATCTAGACCACGTTTGATAATAGAAAAGGCAGAAAGGTCGTACTACCCAGTATTACTAATATAACTTACTGATATAAATTTTAAAAATGCATAACTAATTCTAAAAAAATCCAATCTAGGAAAACTATACCAATTTGGACATCTACGGATGTTAAAAAGAGGAAAAAAATATTTCCAAGTCAATCTGAGAGCATTTAGACTCTGAAAATTGATGGAACAATGTTGGGGGTCTAACAGTGCACCTAGAACATAATAGAAACTTCAAAAATTCATATCTCTCTCTTTAGACATCTAATTGAGGTGCTTCTAGTTAGTTAGTTCACTGTGAATGTCTAGTTTCTTCTTATAAAATTTTATAGCCATTGGACATCGTTTGGCCCATGGATGACAAAGGTACATTTTTAGACCATATGAACAGTGCCACTGTCATTTTCTAAATTTTTAGCCATCTTCAAAAATTTGCTAAAAATTCTGTAGACCTCCAAATATTATGCACTTTATCTTCCCAAAAATCTCTCAATAAGTTCTAGATGCATGCCAAATTTCAGACCAAGAAAAGCTCATTTGGACAGATTTTGCTATAGCTCATCATTGTAGGCATTTTTGCCTCTTGTAAGGCACCAACTTTGTCCAAATGGCTTTCTTTTATGTTTGGCACCTCTTGGGCAAGTTTAAAAGCATAAATACAACTTGTATGAATTGCCTAAGTGGTCTCAAACATCATGCATCTCATTTTGGCTATCCCATATCCATGAATACACTAGCAAATGCAAGCCATCAAGTAACTAAATCTCACATTTCTATTAATTTTGCACCAAAAGTGGTTCATACATGCTATTACATTTGTTCATTGGTCTACAACTCAAAAATAATATGTACATAAGTATTTTGACATATCTACACATTTTAAGATTTCATAAGCTACATCATTGTCAAAACAATGCCATTCATGCTTCATTGCCTCTATTCCTTGGCTCTTGAGTTCCACTTGAGCCATATGAGATAGGAGAAGGAAAGGAGTGAGATTTATGGAATCTCAATAGCTCTTCTCTCTTTCAATTACACATAAAGAATGAAAATCCAAGTCTAAAAATGTATGTATGGCTATCATGGGACATATAATTATTCATGAAACATTTCTAGCATTCAAGAAGTCATACAAAACATACATAGGCTTGACGAGCAAGTGGTTTAGCCTCACCCATTCTCTTCAAAGATTTTGGACTTGCCTCACCCTTTTTCTTAAAGGCTTCTAACTAAGCCCTACTTTTGGGAGACTCTTAGCTTTGTCTCTACTATTCTTGAGGGTTCTTAGCTCATCCTCACTAGAGCTAAAGGTTTCTTGGCTTCACCACACTTAAGCAAACCAAAGCAAGTTCACAAAGCATCATTTAAAGACATAATTTAACATCATGGTACCATGGCATATAAATGCATGCTAAAACATTTCTCATGGCTCAAAACATGCATACACACATTCAAGACAAGATAAACATCTACTCATGCATGAGAGAAAAAAGAGAGAGCTACCTTTGTCACAAATGCACACTTTCTTCCTTGAATTTAGTTCCTCTCCCACGGCCACACACTCACAAGAAGGTGGGACTTGTTTCCTTTAGCCTAGACATATAATATAAAAGCTAATTACACTCTTGGAATAAATTCTAAGGCTACATATTCATTTCAAGAGCTAGGTTGTGCTTATGTCTCATTTATAGTTCCATAATGCACTTAATAAAGCAACCTTAGGAAAACATAATCTTGACTCCATTCTTTCCATCCATTTATGATTCTTGACTCCTTTTAAGCCTATTGGAGTCATCACACAATTAATTCAAGGAGCCTAACTAGGTGTTGCTTCTTTAAGCCATAATATTGAACATATGATACCATCTCACTATCCATGGCTCCCAAGATTTTTCTAAGGCTTTCTCTCACACTTTCCCATCATGTATGATATGAAACTAAGCTTGGAAGAAATTAAAACACTCCTTTGGTGCTTCTTCTCCCCTTGGCCGACCCTATGCTCACCTTGGCACCAATGGAAGTTGTCTTGCTTTCCTTGATGGGAGATGCATATGGGAAGCTCTCTAGGGATCTTAGGAGCTCATACAAACACTTACTTTAGCCTAGGGACTCTTGTACAAAATCAAAAATTAGGTGGCACACACAAATCCCTAGCTTTTCTATCTTATAATTTCATGGTTCTTACTTTGTTCTCTTTGCATATTCTTAATTTCCACACCTTAATTCCTACAATTTATTCTTGGTCAGGTCCAAAAACACTCTACCCTTGGCTGGCCATATGTAGGAAGAAGTGCACAAGAAGAGAAACAAGGAAAAAGAGGCATGGAACTAAGGATTTTTACCTTGAATTCAAGCTTTTCTTGAATACTCTTCCCTTTCCTTTGACTCTCCTCTTAAATTTTGAAATTTACCCCACTGGTCTAAGCTCAAAACAGACCCAAAAACTTTAATAAATCCATAGATAGAAAGAGGATAAAGAGGGGAAAAAGATTCATAAAGGAGAAAGCATGAAAAACCATGAAATTCTTTACACTATTTGCTAGGTTTCTCTCCTCCATCTTCCCTCCATCTTGTGCACCATTCTCATCTGCCCTTGGTTCTATTTTAGCCCAGAAAATATGATCATAAGGAGTGGGGCAAAAGTGGGGATGTTTTTATAAACAAAGTTTCAAGAAACAAATGTTTTAAAAATGACGTTTACGTCCCGCGTTTGTAGTATTTTTGTTTTAGATTTGTTTTAGCTCCTTTTTTAGAATCGTCTTTTTCATCATAAAATTTAGATCCTCAGTGTTATAAAATGCCTTTCGAATCACTCAAATTGAAGCTAAAACCTTCTCAAATGAACCGGTCAAAGTTTAGGTCAACTGAAATTAGAAAACGTACACCGAAGGGGTTTTAACTGTCCTAGGGCTTCCCATGGTTTTTAAGACCTCTGAGAACCCCAGAGAACTCAAATTTTCCATTTAAAAATCCCTCTTGTAAGTTTTCCAAAAATGCTCAAAATTACAAAAATG
The DNA here is from genome assembly GCA_026724425.1 of Erythrophleum ivorense. NCBI lineage: Eukaryota > Viridiplantae > Streptophyta > Magnoliopsida > Fabales > Fabaceae > Erythrophleum > Erythrophleum ivorense. The sequence goes on from JAIUCV010000008.1 coordinate 30,703,933, forward strand.
TCATTACGTTTCGTTGCATTTTTGTTGAATTCTGTTTGACTATTTTTACTCTAGTTTCAGGGCACTTTTTGCTTCCTAAATTCATTATTTGAGATCTAGAATATTGTTCTAATTTTATTAGACCTCAAATCACTCTATTTATGGAAATTTCCTTTAAATCTTATGAATTTCATACATTTATAGAAGAACTGTACATTACGTTTCTCATGTTTTCTAATACTTTTGAGGAGTCGAATATTACACAAAGGAAGAGAAAAACCCTAGGAAAAGGTATGGAAAATCAAGAAATTTCTTGTTCCTTCCTTTATTGAACTTGTCCTCCTTCTTCTCTTCTGTCTTTCTATGGTTTTGGTGCATGATTTGGATCTAATTTGAGCCATGTTCAGAGGACAGAAGTTTAAATTTTCAAGGAGTGAGACCAAGTGAGAAAGCTCTTGAAAAGGCTAAGGAATCAAGGTATTTCCTTGCTTTTTCTTTCTTGCTCTTCCATTGCTAGTTTCGACCTCATATAGAACAAGCAAGAGGGAAGAAAATTTAACCTAAACCAAGCATGAAACCTAGGTTTTTAAGGGTGAGAAACAAGTAGATGCAATGAAATTTCAAAAAGAACCATTAGTTTTCAAGTTCCTAAAACCTAGGGTTTCCTTTGCACCTTAGTATGTATGAAGCTTTCTAGTCATATTTCTAATTGTCTAAGTATATATGGGTTCTTGAGATGCTTAGAAAGTCCCACATATACCACTTCCTTCAAGGAAACAAAGGTAACTTCATGGGTCCCTAAATGAGCCTATGTCTCAGCTTAGACAATAAGAGATACCTAGGAAGAGTTTTAAATTTTTCTAAGGGTAGAAAGAGACTAAATATGATAAAAGAATATCAAAGGAAGGCTTGGAAAAAATTTAGAAGCCTTGGGTTAAGTGATGGAAGTGTAGGCTCCACAATAGGACTTAAGGAAGCAACTTGTCCCTAGGCTCTTAAAAGTGAATTTGTGATGACTCCAAGAGGTTTAAATGGAGTCAAGAGACCTAGATGGAAGGAGAAAAGGGAGCCAAGACCTTGAATTCTAGCACTTGCTTCATTAGGTCTTATATGAATCCATTATGTAATCATAAAACAAAGTGAGCTTCCATAGAGAGTATGTGATGCTAGAGCTTGCTTCCATGGTGTAATTGTGTCCTATTTGATGTGTATAGGCCAAGAAAATCAAGTTTCACCTAGTTTCAAGTGTGTGGTCGAAAAGGGGAAGGAATAGTTAGAGAAAAAGTGTGTGAATCCTACTTTAAGGTAGCTCTCTAACCTTTCTTACATGCATAGCTTGGTTGTTTTCTTGTCATTGAGTGCTTATATGTGTGTTTGAGCCATGATAAATAGTTCTTGCCAATGCTTACATGTTATGGTACCATTATATTTCTTGAAATATGTTTATGAATGCTTTATGGCTTGCATGGGTTTAGTTGTGCTAAAAGTCCCTTAGCAAGATGAGGATGAGCCAAAAATCCTTAGAAATCAGTGAGACAAAGCCAAAAGTCTTAAGAAGAGTGAGGCTTAGTCAAAAGCCCCTTAAAAGTGGGTAAGGCAAATCTAAAAGTCCCAAGAAAGATAGATGAGGCTAGACTAATGCCCTTAAGAGCTTATACTTATTATGTATGAACTTATGTGACAAGGAAAATGTCTTGAACATATTCACTAGTTGCTTGAATATCATGCATGCATTCTTTGACATGTTTTAACATCCATTATGTATGTTTGAAAGGGTTAAGAGCTATTAGAATTCTTTGAATCTCACTCTTCCCCTACACATGTCTAACTATGTCTAGGTGAGCAAAATGCACAAGGAAATGGAAGCCAATAAGCATGAAAAGCAAGATTGTGACAATAAGATAGAGAAATGACTAGTTTAATTGTATTTTTATGTCAAACTATGTATCCATGAGATGTATCTATCATGTAAACCCTTGAATATGTTCCAATGTATGTACAAATAGTGTATGTATCAATATGGAAGCTAGATGAATGAGAATGTAAGATTTTGCCATTCTTTTGCCATTATGTAACTTGATATTCTTGTATATATATGGATGTGGCAAGGTAAGATTGAGCTCCATGGTGATTTGGATCATTTGGCATGCTTATATGTATGGTGTTTATGCTTTTAAACTTACCCAAGTGGTTGTGGAAAGCCAAAAGTGTAACAAACATAATTTTTGCAACAACGACAAAATAAGCCATATAAAAGCAAGTCCGCTAAAATGAGCTAGATAATGTCTCAAAAAATTTGGGTAGAGTCCTAAGCCCAAAAAAAAATGATAATTTTAGGCTTTTACGGAAAGAAAAACGAAGCTAAGATAGAAAAATAATTTGTGACAGAAACTGACAAAACATAATGGCATTTTCATAAATAAATGTAATTTTTGGAAAAACACATGGGAGGACTTTTTAAATAAAAATTTTGAGTTGCCTAGGGTTCTCAAAGGCCCCAAAAACCATGGAAAGCCCCGGGACTGATAAAGCCCCTCCGGTGTATGTTTTTCAATGTCAGTGAGCCTGAACTTTGACAAATTTGTTTGGTAAGGTTTTAGCTTCAAATTGAGTGATTTCAAAGGCAATTTATTAAATTGGGAACCTAAATTTTATAATGAAAAATACAGTTCTCAAAAAGGAGCTAAAACAAAGCCAAAACAAAATTGCCATTATGGAAGGATGAAATTGGAATTTTTGAAAAAGTATGTTTCTTAAAGCTCCCACACACTTCTCCCTTCTTTTCCTACCTTCTTAAGCACGAAATTTTCTACCCAAAATACAGAATATGATCTGCTCTCTTAGGCACACAAAAAGGGGAAGAAAAGGAGGAGAAAAATCAAGGAAAAGGTATGTAAATCCATGGAATTTCATGCTCTTTCTTCCTCCAACCTTGCTCCTCTCCTTCCATGCTTTCTTTCTATGATTTTTTTGAGATGAATGGTTCTATTTTGGTCTAGAAATTAAAGAGCAGTTCAAATTGCTTGAAGAGAAGAAAACCAAGGAGAGAAAGTCTTAAAAACAAGCTTGAAACCAAGATAAATGCTTGTTATTGTTGCTTCTTCTCCTTGCTCCATAGATATGTATGATTTTTGGCCAAGAATAGAACCATATAGGGGGAAGTTTTTCTGCCTAAAAACCAAGAGAGAAACTAGGGTTTTAGACCATGAGGAAGAGAAATATGGCAAGAAATTCAGAAAAACCTATGAAAAATAAGATAGCAAAGTATAGACTTCTTTAGGGTTTTGTAAAATCTGATTTTGTGTGAATATTTACTTAGTTATTTGAATGTTTCCTTGAGCTCCTAAGACCTATAGAAACCCTCCCAAGTGGTTCTCCCATCAAGGAAAAATCAAGAAGTTTGTGAACTCCTTCCTTCGTGCAGATCTCAGCCTAGGCTAATTCACAGAGCTAGGGAGTATTTGAATTTGTTCTAGCCTTGGTTTGGGACTTTATATGATGTTAGAAGATGGGAGAAACCATTGAAAAAAATTTAGGAGCCATGGAATGAGAGATAGAGCAATGATGTCTATAATGGTGCCTTATGAAACAACTTGTGTTTCCAATTGTGTAAGCGAATGTGTGAGGGCTCCAAGGACCTTAAATAAGTCTAATAAGTCTAGAAATAACAAGAGAATGAAGCCTAGAACTTGAAATATGATAGTTGCTTTATTAGGCCAATTATAGAACCATTATGCCACTTAGGAGACTAAGTATGTATTCAAACTTTAGTTTAGTGCCTTGGCTTGCTTCAAGTGTGTAATTGTGTGTTGTTTATGGTGGCTAAGCCAAGAGGACCCTACTCCACCTAGGTGCACTTGTGGGACCAAAAAAGGGAAGGAAAAGGATCAGAAAAAGCTTGCATAATCCAAGGTAGCTCTCCACCTCATTCTCTTTACATTCTTATGTGCATATGTATGTTATTGTATGCTTGTGTATGTTCTTGTAACTTGATGATATGCCACTTGATGCCTTGACATTACATTGGTACTAATGTGTCTTCTTGAATAGCTATGGTAGTGGAAATGACTCATAAGAGTGAGGTGATGCCAAAAGTCCTTTAATAAAGGTGAGGAGATGTCAAAAGTCTTATGGCATAGGTGAGACAAGGCCAAAAGTCTATTAGAAAGGTGAGGCCAAGTCAAAAGCCCATAGACCAAGAGTGAGGCAAATTCAAAAGTCTTAGAAATAGGGTGAGGCAAAACCAAAAGTCCCTAGAGCATGGTCTTGGCTTGAATATGAATAAGTGGTATGGAAATTGTGACTTTACATACCTTATGGTTGCCATACCTTCCATACATATACTTTGATGTGTATATGCCTTGAATGTGTGTGTGAGCTATTGAGATTCTTGGAATCTCACTCTCCTTTCCCTTTCCATCTTGAATTGTCTAGGTGGCTCACAAGAAATAAAGAAAGCAAGCCAAGAGCCTTGAATGACTATACTTTAAACTTTTTGCAATTTTCTTTGTGTATAAATGTGAGAGTAATATTGTACATGTTATTTTTGTAATGTAAGACCTTGAACAAATGTAATATTAGGTATGGATGATGTATAAACCTTGTATGGTGCCAAGACATTGGAAATATGGAAATTGAACACTTGGGTGAATACTTTAATGTATGTATTCTTGGGTGTGAGATGGTCAAAATGAGATGCATAGTATTTGGGACTACTTAGGCAGTTCCTACAAGTCATATTCATGCTTTCAAACTTACTCAAAAGGTGCCAAACTCAAAAAAAAGCCATTTGGACTAAAGTGATACTTTATGAGAGGCAAAATTTACCAAATTGGTAAGCTATATCACTTTTTGTCCAAATAAGATCTTCTTGGTCTGATATTTGGCATGCATCTAGAGCTTGTTGAAAGATTTTTGGTAAGCTAAAGTAGGTATTATTTAGAGATCTACAAAATATTTGATGAATTTTTGAAGTTGGAAAATTTTTCTAATATGGTCACTGCTACTATACACATGATCAAAAAATTGTTCTATGCCAATCATGTGGCAAATGAAGTCCAATTACCATAAAATTTTATAGGCAAAAACTAGACCTTCCCAGTGACTTGTGCCAATTAGAAGAACCTCATTTAGATGTTTAAAGAGAGATATATTAATTTTGAAGCTGTTGTCCAGTATCAGGCATCCAGTTAGACCTCTATCAATGTTTGATTAGTTTTCAAGGCTTGGACATGCTTGGACTAGTTCGAAGTTATTTTTCCCTTTCAGATTGGTGTATGGATTAGATTTTTATAGAATTAATTAGACATTTTTTAAGTTTATGACAGTAAACTGTATCAGTATTAGGGACAGCCAGACCTTTATAGCTATTTTGTTGTCAAATGTGAACCAAAGGCTATGTTTATGTCCTAGAATTATTTTTAGTGTGAAGTTAACATCTAGGGCTTTCCAAAAAGCTATGGTTTTTCTATATTTAGTTATGATTTTTCAAAGTTGCCACTAAAATCTGCCACTATACAGCCATAAGAAATGAAGAAATTTTAGGGTTTTTGACCCTTGATCCATGGTTTGTGCCATTTTTTGGGAATGTTATGACTTATATGTATGGAAAATAATTAGAGAATGTTGTTGATGAGTTATGGGGTCCCAAAAACACGAAATGAAAAATTTATCCACTACACCATGCAATTTAATATATTATTTTAATACATTTTCTTGAGATATCTTTGATAAAGTGTATATTCCCACTTGTAAGAAAAGGATAAATGTTAGAAATAATATGGTATTACAAAAAGGGCCATTTGATGTCTTGAGATGCCATTTTGAACTTCAATTTTGACCAAATGGTGTGCTAAACCAAAGTATGACCAAATGAATGAGTTTTTCCATGAAATTTGGCCATCAAGTAGCTCTCATCTAGAGCTTTTCACATAGTCAAAGATCACTCAATTTGGTACTCTAAAGAATTTATTATGATTTTTTAAAGTTAGCCAAATTATGTATAAATGGTATAGGTATTGTTCATTTGGTCAGTTTTCTTCTCTATATCACATAAGGGTCAAATGAAATCCAATACTTATGAAATTTTACAAGCATAAACTAGATATCATAAGCTTTCCATAACCACTAAGATCACCTAATTTGGAGTTCTGTAGAGGGATATATGAATTTTTGAAATTTCATGATAGTACTAGTAACATAGCCTAACCTATGTTATTGTTCTATCGATTTTCGATAGTTTAAGTCTACTACATTGATCTAGACTTATTTTTAAACTTAGACATCCATAAATTTTTAGAATAGTATGGTTTTCCTGATTTTAATTTTTTTTAAATTAGTTATAATTTTTTAAAATTTGTATCAGAAAACTGAATTCTGAACCCGAGAGCAAACCATGGAATTTGTTTGATGTAGCTTCAAACCCAAAGTGAATGAGATCAAATGTGATGAATATGACTTGTATGGATGTGCTATGACTAGAAAATGATGTGGATGAATGCTTAGGTTCCATGGAGCGTAAGATGAGGAAATTAAACTATAACAAACATAATTTCCATAAAATAACGAAATGAGTCGTATAAAAGTAAGTCATCTGAAATAAGCTAGATAATGTCCCCAAAAAATTAGATAGAGTTCTAAACTCTTAAAAATGATAATCTTAGGCTCAAACGAAAAGAAAAATGGATTTAGAATGGTGAAACAATTTGTGACGAAAACTGACAAAATGTAATGGTATTTTCATAAATAAGTGCAACTTTTAGGGAAAAAAAACATACGAGGGCTTTCTAAATGGGAAATTTAAGTTTCCCAAGGTTCTCAGAGGCCCTAAAAACTATGAAAAGCCATGGGATTGGTAAAGCCCTTCCAGTATACATTTTCCAACGACAGTGAGCCTGAATTTTAACGAATTCATTTGGAAAAGTTTTAGTTCCAAAGAGTGATTCCAAAGGCATTTTATTAAATTGAGAACCTAAATTTGATAATGGAAAAGACAGTTCTCAAAAAGGAGTTAAAACAAACCCTAAACGAAATTACCATTATAGAAGGACGAAATTCAAATTTTTGAAAAAGTGAGTTTCTTGAGGCTTCCACACACTTCTCCCTTTTTCTCCCACCTTCTTAAGCACTATTTTTTTGCCCAAAATACAGAAATGGAGCAACTCTTCTAGTTGCACAAGGAGAGGGAGAGAAAGAGGAGAAAAACCAAGAGAAAGATAAGAAAATTTGTAGAATTTCATGCTCTTTCTTCCTCTAACCTTGCTCCCCTCCTTCTTTGCTTTTTTTTTATAGTTTTTTTAAATGAATTGGTTCTGTTTTTGGTCTAGAACAAGGGGGAATTTTCAAAAATTAAGAAGGGAATTCAAGCAAGGGAAGAAGCATCAAAAGGGAGCTAAAAATCCAAGGTAATTCTCCATTCTTATTGCTTCTTCTTATTGCTCTTTTCTTGGTCCTTGTTTGGCCTAAACAGAACCATATGGGAAGGGGAAGTTTTGTTCAAAAAAAAGGAAGGAACAAGGGTTTTAGACCATAAGGAGGAGGAATGTGGCAAGAAATTGCAAGAAGAACCTATGAAAAATAAGTTAGAAAAGTGTAAGCTTTTTCAGGGTTTTGGAAAATCTGATTTTGTGTGAATATTTCCTTGGCTATTTGAATGTTCCCTTGAGCTCTTAAGACCTTTAGAAACCCTCCCAAGTGGCTCTCCCATCAAGGAAAATTTTGAAACTCCAAGAAGCCCTTCCATGGTACTAGCTTCAGCTAAGGTAGGTTCATTAAGCTAGGGAGTGTTTTAATTTGTTCTAACCTTAGTTTGGGACTTTATATGATATTAGAAGATGGGAAAAACTATTGGAAAAAATTTAAGAGCCATGGATTGGAAGATGAGACAATGATGTCCATAATGGTACCTTATGAAACAACTTGATTTTCTAATTGTGCAAATGAATGGGTGAGGGCTCCAAGGAATTTGAATGAGGCCAAGAGGCCTAGAAATGGAAAGATATGGGAGCCTAGAGCTTGAGTTATGAAGGTTACTTCAATAGGCCATTTATGGAACCATTATGCCACTTATGGAACCAAATATGTGTTTAAGAGTGAGTTTAGTGTCTTAGCTTACTTCAAGTGTGTAATTGTGTGTTGTTTATGGTGTCTAGGCCAAGAGAACATCCACCCACCTAAATGTCCTTGTGAGGCCGAGAAAGGGAGGGAGTAAAGCAAAGGAAGCTTACATCCATTGAAAGGTAGCTCTCCATCTTATTCTCCTTACATGCTTGTGTACATATATATGTCTTTGTGTGTTTGTGTATGCTCTTGCGACTTGAGAACATGCCACTTGATGCCTTGACATTATTACATGGGTACCAATGTGTTTCTTTGAATGGTTTTGGTTGTGGAAATAGCTCATAAGGGTGGGGTGATGTTAAAAGTCCCTTAATGAAGGTGAAGAGATGGCAAAAGTCTCATAGCATAGGTGAGACAAAGCCAAAAGTTTCTTAGAAGGGTGAGGCCAAGTCAAAAGTCCCTAAGCCAAGAGTGAAGCTGTAACACCCCATAATTAATTAAGGTGTTAATCACATATTAGGTTAATTAAGAATGATTAATATGGGATAATTAGGCAAGTTGAGTGAATGGGGATTTTAGAGAAATAAATTATTAATATGGGTTTGAGATATTATTTGGATAGAAATTCTATCTAGGCCTAAACTAATAAATCATGGGAAGAGGCTAATGGAGGCCCAATGGGTTAGGTGCTGACCCAACCTAATTTAGTGTGATGAAGGCCCAAAATTCACTTTGTATGGACTCTTCTAAGTGGCCCAATAACCTTTGTGCAGACCCACATTCAAACCTAAGTAAAATTCTGCAGCCGAGCACTTTAAAAACTGGCCCAACAAGCAAAAACCTGAAGCCCAAATGAAGTTGGATCTTTGAGCAACCCATGACTAATTTTTGACCCAACTTAAACCCAACCAAAATCCTAATACATCAGCCTCTTCCTCACACTTGCTGAAAACACAAAACACAAAGAGAAATTCGGAGCTTAGAGAGGAGGTTAGGGTTTGGGGCAAGAATTCTGCATTTTCTCACATTTAGAGCAAGATTCAGCCAAGGTAATAGTTATACAACTTAATCCCCTCATCTTTCTCTTTAATTTGGTCCAATTAGTTTTTCATTTGGAGCATTTTCATCCTACCCAAAATCTAAAATGTGGGTGTTTGGGGATTTTCTTGATGAAATTCGTAGGTTGAGGTTAGGGTTGACTTGGGTGAGTTTAAACCCTCCATTTTGATGCTTTATTTGTTAATTTGAGACCCCCATAGCTAATATATAAAATGGGTATTAATTCTGTACGAATTTGCTTAGGATTTTAGGTGGAATATTGAGTTTCTGGTGAGGGACACTCTAATCCGAATTTGGGATTTGTGGTGGCTGTTGCAAAGTTATCTACAAGTGAGGTAACCGGGTTTATATCAATTCCATGTATATATTTGATTTAATTTCATATGTTGCTATATGTAAATGATTTGAAATGTCGAATGAATTGGTGGGCTATCTGTTAAATTGTGATTGGACATTGTGAGTCCATGGTGGAGCTGTGGTGCGGCTGCCACCGGTGCATGTGCTTCGATCGAGCACCGGGTTATGATCAAACCCAGATGCACTAAGCTCCAGTTGTGCTCAATAGGGAGTAGGTGCCGTGGACGGGCCTCTCTCGATGTTAATGGCCTTTAACATGTGATAATATGATTGCTAGTATGGGATAGTAATCATGATAACTAATTGTTTCATTTGCTGATATGATGGATATGATTCTGATGTTGATTTTGATTCATGCATATATGCTAATTAAACTGGATATATGATGGAATTATCTTGGTTATTGAGATTCATATCTCACCCCGTTTCATGGGATTAACATTTCAGGTGAAAATTCTTTGAGTAAGGATAAAGGGAAGCAAGTGGATGAAAATCCATGAGCTCCAACATATAGGAGAAGGCTACACTTAGGCAGGCTTATTTAGTAGAGATGCAATTTTCTTATTAGTTTACATAGCATCATCATGTATTCATATTGCCAAGTGTAGGCGTTCATATTTTGTTTGATTAAAAATGTAACCGTTAAGGATTTAAGTCTCATTATAGTTGAATATTAATGTATCAACTTATAATATTCTTCGAGTAAGGATAAAGGGAAGCAAATGGATGAAAATCCATGAGCTCCAACATATAGGAGAAGGCTACACTTAGGCGGGCTTATTTAGTAGAGATGCAATTTTCTTATTAGTTTACATAGCATCATCATGTATTCATATTGCCAAGTGTAGGCGTTCATATTTTGTTTGATTAAAAATGTAACCGTTAAGAATTTCAGTCTCATTATAGTTGAATATTAATGTATCAACTTATAATATCATATATGTAGTGTTGTTGAAATTGTGATATGAAAATTTTAGTCATATGATGCCTTGGATATAGACATAAGTTATTGTTGAATGGAATCTCTATGGAATGTGCATGGGATGTCAATTGCTGCTAATGCATGCGTTCTTGTTGTTATATATTCATGAATTTGATGATATGAGCTAGTTGGGCAAGTAGGAAGTAGTATTTAAGTTTTGCAAGGATAATGGACGGATGGATGGGTAAATAGGGTAGATAAGCACCATTAGAATCACATAAAATAAGGGAAGGTGGACCTGGAGTGTTCCTAAGATGAGATTTAGAGTGTAGGGGGCGAAATTTAGGTAATGTAGTCACAAGAGGGAGTTTCGCCGCGGCTAAGAGGGTTTCGCCGCGGCCAAATGAGAGACAGAGCCGAAGGGCGCCGCGGCATAATGATAAGCATGATATTTTATACATTTTATTCTCCTTAATTTAGACATTTTAGTTCCGAATATGGTTTTAGGAGTCTAATTAAATGAAATTTGGTTTTAATAGCCATTTTCTACATTTTAGGAATTAATTTACAAATTATTGGATTTTAATGCATAAATTTATCTTAATTAATTTTGTGAATATTCCTATTTAATTTTTCCTACTCTTTTGTGCAGAATTTTAAAAGGTAATTAGAACTTGAATGAGAATTTGACTTAAAGAAGCAAGGAGAAAATAAAGGAGAAGAATATATGCAGAACCACATGAACAGTAAACAAGAAAAAGAAGAGCTATAGATGCATGAAAGGAGCTTGCCACGGGTAGAAGGAAGCTGCATGAGACACAATAAGCACGTGGTAAATGAGTTGAACAAGCACGAGCTGCACATGGTAAGCTGTAGGTTTTGGGAGCTGCAAGCTAACACGAATAGGGAGCACGTTATCCAGAACCATGTTAACAAGAAGAAGCTACTGTTTTGAGAAGGAGAAGACTCGCATGGCTGGAACAGACGTTGAATAAGTTGAGAGAAGCTTGCATGAGCTAGAAGTAGAGCTGGAGCAAAGCTGGAAAACGTTGAATCTGGACGATGCTAACGCTGGAAGATGCTAAAGCTTGAAGATGCTGATGTTGGAAGCTCCAGAACATGCAGAAACTCGAGCTGAACTTGCATGAGCTGAGAGGGAGCTTTGGCTGAACGAAGAGAACAAGCTGCACCCGAGGATAACGTGAAGAAGAGCTGCAGAAACAGTAGAAGGAATTCAAGTATAATAAAATAACCAATGGGACCCACTCTCATATACAGATCCATGCAGCATAATACACATGAAGAAGCTGAGGAATATCACGTAAATCATTAACAAAAAGAAGAAGAGGCTTTGGCACGTGATTTTTTAATAGATGGAGGCTTCATTATATCACGTTTCTTTCATTCATTCACGCCTCTAATCCATTCACACAGTCCAACTCATTCACGTCTCAAACTCTCAGCAATTTTTCGCCTATATATAGATGCATCCACTCATCAAGGAAGGGTGTGCTTTTGAACGAGGAAGAGAGCAAGAGCAAAACGTGGGAAAGGGCAAGACTGCTAGGAGAGCCAGCGAGAAATCCAAGGAGCATTCTTCCAATAATTCTTCTTCAAGAAAAACCTCCACGGCAGCTTAATTCAACCATGGTGGCTAGCTGAAAATTGGAAGCTCCCAGATGAAAATTTGAGCTCTATTTTTCCTACAAAATTGGATAATTATTCCTTACTATGTCTTTTAATTTCCAACATTAAATCTTTGATTAATTTGACTAGGTTTAGTTAATTGATTTAGGAATTTAGTTGCTGAGATTTTATTAATTTGTTTTATGAATTGAATTTGATTTTGGAATTTTGATTTTGATCATCATATGCTTATAAAAATTCCAGAATTAATGTGCAAATTTGCTTTCAAATTCCTCTTGATTTTGGGTTAATTGATACAATGGTTATTGGATTAATTAAACTAGAAATTGTGTGCAATTAAAGGTTTGACGAATTAATTAATCCAATTGGTCAATTAGTATCTTAAGTAAATTGTGCATGTGCTTGAACTTGGTTAAAGTGTGTTCTTGTTCTTAATTCAATTAATTAGTTATTCAAGGATTTTTGTAGTTGCAAATTCCTTGTATAATTAATAAATTGAGTCTTGGATGGTTATTCAAGAATCTTTATAAGGAATACACTAAAAAGCAAGGAATTAATTCCAATTTTGGTAAACTAAATCAAGGGCAAGGATAATTGAATTCTAGGGAGTCCAATGCAAAGTTAGCTACCATATTCTCTTAATTGTTCATCTCATTTAGTTTTAAAGTCATTTGATTTTTGTTAATTAAATTTAGTTCAATTTAATTCTAGTACTTCAACCCCAAATTAAGTTTCAGTAGCAATACTTAAAATAACCTTTCCATAAACAAATCAAGGCATAAACTCCAAGGGAGATGACTTATGATTGCACCATTAACTATAAAAATTTATTTCACTTCCTAGTTTTATTTGAGATTGAACGACACAATCATCACATAACCAATCTCGCAGCGGCGCAAGGGAAGAAAATTGGCCCAAGAAGTGACAGTGGCGAGAGGCACCACGGCCTGATAGATCTCGCCGTGGCACAAAGTGAACAAAATCACCCAGAAGGGTAACAGAACCAAAACTCGCCGCGGCGCATTACATCCTGCCGTGGCGCGAGTCGAGGAAATAAAATAAGGGTTGGACAGAAGCAAAACTCACCGCGGCACAAATATATTGCGCCGAGGCGAGATCGTGAGAGTTGAGAATAGTAGTTCTAGGAGGTGTTTCCGTCGCGGCGCCACATAGGTTGGCCGCGGTGAAGATCCAACTCGCCGAGGCGAGATTTGTGAGATTTGTCCAGTGATTCCAGAGAGCAACTTGGCCGCGGCGGGGAAGATATAGGCCGCGACGCAAGTCCCCAACCAACTCTTTTTAACTTAAAAACCCCAATCTCTGCAACGGTAATGGTAAGAGATGATATAGGAACACTTGTGGGAGGTTATTGGGTATTGAAATTGATGAATGGTTGAATCATAAACCCCTTATGGGAGTAGGACTTCTTTTATGTAAATTTTGTTTTGTGTGGTGATATGGTGATGACCCTAACATCAAGGTTTAAATTTTCCCCATATTTTCACAATGTGATAGATCGTAACCACTCAAACCTTGATCATTAATTAATAATCTTGTATTTAACTATAATTATAATGATAACAAGGTAGGGTTGTCATAGAGGCAAATCTAAAAGCCCTAGAAATAGGGTGAGGTACAACCAAAAGTCCCTAGACCATGGTCTTAGCTTGAATGTGAATAAGTGGCATGGAAATTGTGACTTTGCATATTTTATAGTTGTCAAACCTTTCATACATATGCTTTGATGTGTATATGTCTTGAATGTATGTGTGAATAGGTGTGTGAGCTATTGAGATTCAAGGAATCTCACTCCCTTTCCCCCTTTTCTCTTAACATGACTAGGTGGTGCTCAAGAAACAAAAAATACAAGCCAAGGGAGTTGAAAAGCCAAGTCTTGATAGTTATGTAACTTGTTATGTAATTAAATGCCAAAGTTGTTTTGTACATATTATTTTTGTAATGTAAGATCATGGACAATTGTAATATGATGTATGACTCTTATATAGACCATATGTGGCTTGAAGTCAATGGAAATAGGAATTATGGCCTCTTGATGGCTTGATGCATTGGTGCATTAATAGAAGTGGAATGGCCAAATTAAGATGCATGAGGTTTAAGACCACTTAAGCAGTTCATAGAAGTCATATTCATGTTTTTAAACTTGCCGAAGAGGTGTCAAACCATTGGAGAAGCCATTTGGACAAACTTGACACCTTATGGAAGCCAAAATTGACTATTTCAGTGAGCTATGTCACTTTCTATCCAAATGAGCTCTTCTTGGTCTGAAATTGGGCATGCATCTAGATCTTGTTGAGAGATTTTTGGGAAGCTAAAGTAGGTAATTTTTGGAGGTCTACAAAATATTTGGTGAATTTTTGAAATTAGAAAAAATTTTTAATTTGGTCACTGGTACTATTTATATAGTCCAAAATTTGTTCTCTGTCATTCATAGGGCAAATGATGTCCAATTGCCATAAAATTTTACAGAGAAAAACTAGACCTTCCTAGTAACTTGTACTAATTATAAGAAGCTTATTTATATTTCTAGAGAGGTAGATGTTAATTTTTGAAGTTGTTATCCAGTACTAGGCAACCAGTCAAACCTGTGTTACTATTTAATTGATTTTCTAGGTCTAAAAATTCTTGGATTGGTCTGGAGTTATTTTTTTCCTCTAGCTAACACCCGTAGATTTCCATATTGGTATCATTTGTATGAATTAGATTTTTTTGAAATTAATTGTATATTTTTGAAGTTTATGACAATAAACTATATCAGTATCAAAGGGCAATCGGACCTTTGTGGCTATTTCATTGTCAAATGTGGTCCAAAGGCTATGCTCATATGTCGAATTTATTTTTAGTGTAAATTAAACACTTAGAGCTTTCTAGAAAGCTATGGCATGGCAGATTTCAATTTTTTGACATTTATTTATGATTTTTCAAAGTTACTCTTAAAATCTGCCACATGCTATCCGAGAAAAAATAATGGAATTTCAGGGTTTTGAACTTGAAACCATGAAATTGTGTGATGTTTTAAGTTGTTTGTGATTTGTTCCAATGATAAATGACTAGGAAACATTGTTGGATAATCCATAGGGTTCATATAATGCAAATTGAAAAATTTTACCCTAAGTAACACTGTAAAAGTATATTATTTTCATACTTTTCCTTACTTTTTTCTTGTGAATGTACACCAATTATCCATAATGGAAGAGTATGATAATAGAAATATAAGCTATTATAGAAACCTTACGTAACACAAATATATACTTGTAAATATTCAATATTTTTTTATGTAAGGTATGTTCTTCCTTGAAATAGTACTTCATCATGCATGTTATGAATGAGATAGCTTATGGTACTAATACATAAGGGTAAAGAGACTATCGTATTACACCTTGCATCATAAAACCTCTAAATACATCAAATAGGGATCAAAACAACTAAATTTCAGCCCCCTCCATGCTTAAGCCAAAAATCGTCGCTAAATGTTCTGACTTGTTCTTTTTCATGATTCAATGCAAATTAATGGTGGATATGAAATCATCATGGCCTAAAATCATTAGATTCACCAAGATTAGATGAAGAAAAATCTTCCTCCTCATTTTTTCTCTCTTGGCCAAAACTTTTAGGGCCTAAAATCTCAAAATTTTTCAAGTATTTTGGATAGAAGCTTACCTCAATATAGAGCAATTTCGCTAGATTAATTCCCACTCATTGGAATTCCAAAGGGAGCACTTTCTCTACTGGCTCAAATCCAAACTTCCTCCTAGTGTGAAGAAAAAAAACCCACCAATAGAAAGCTCTCTCTATATAGAATAACCTTTATAACTGACCGAGTATGAATAGAGGTCATTTACTTACCCGAACCATAGCTTAAAATCTCTCTCTCTCCTCCCTTATGCTGCTCCCATGGATGACTCCCTAAACTTCTAAATATGGCATGAGGAAAAAGAAGGGCAAGCAGGTTCTCTTATAAGCCTCTTTTATAATTTTTTAAAACAACCATTTTTTCCTTAGGTACTAATTCACTCTATTTTGGCTCATTTTTTGACCTTTTCAAGTCTAGCTACTCTCTACACAAATTTGAGTGATTTTTCATATAGAAACATTATTTTTGGAATTTAAATAGCTTAAAATAGTAAAAGATGGATCCACTTACGATCACAGTGCTATTTGTCTCATTTTAAGTGCTATAAGTATTTTAATCAATTCTAATAGTCTTATGGTTTTCAAAACGTTTGAAAATTATAGTGAGCTTATTTTTAACATTTAAAACTTTTTCCTTGAGTTTTCTAAAATTTTGCTCAAAAGCATTATTTCACCATTGATTTATTATTTCGCCATATATAGCCACTTTGGCACTATTTCTACACATAAGTGATCCTCTAATCCCATTTCTTGACATTCTAATTAATCTTCTACTCTTACTTAACCTTATCTTGTATTATTTTAGTGTCCCCTTTACTTAAAATACCATATCCAATTAAGTCAAGATACTGGATGTTACATTTCACTCCTCAAAAATAAAAATTTCCTCCTTGAATTTAGGATGTACCTTACCAAAAAAGCTTTGGATATTTCTTCTTCATGTCTACTTCCACTTCCCAACTAGCTTTTTTTAGAGATAAGCCATTCCAAACCACTTTTACCATAAGAATGCTTTTATTATACACTACTTGATTTTGGTATCTATGATTCTATCTAGTGCCACAACAAAGGAAAGATTATCCTATAATGTTATGTTTGCATACTTTATGATGTGTAAAGGGTTAGGCTAGTAACTTTTCAATTAGGATACATGGAAAACATCATGAAGTTGGACTAAGTTGGGAGGTAGGGCTATTTTGTAAGCTACAATGAACGGGATTTCTAATAGTAGTTTTATTTTCTTAAAAAAGAGGAAGTTTAGGTTTGACCCCACAAGTAAAAGAGCTCCTTTTAAGATTCCAATCAATGGAAAAAAAATCTACATAAAGAATGCTCTACATTAAGGTAAAGTTTCACAAATTTCACTTGAGAAATCTTGAGTTTTTGGCTTAGGGAATTTTTGCCTAATGAGAGAGAATCTGAAATCTATGATGTTAGATGTTCTTTTGATCCATTTAAATGTTTTCAAGCATGAGGAACATGATTCTAGCTTTCATTTCATTTGAATCTTTGAAAATATCAAGTTATGGCACACTGAGTATCAATTTGGCATAGTAAGTGAGGGGCTAGAAATTCATGTTATTTGCATGTACATTTGACATATTTAGATGTTCTAAGGTGTTAGGATTATGAATCTAGGCTTGGTCACACTTGAATGCATAAAAACTCCAAGCTAGAGCACATCAAACACCCATTCAACCATGTAGAAAATGAAAGGCCTAGAGAGTTGTTTTATTGATTCTAAGGTTTTAGATAGATGAAAGATGAAATATGAGCACTAATGGAAGCATTAATGAAATTTAGAGGCCACATTTTGAAAGTTGAATTTCTAGGATTCAAGATTACCTAATGTGAGACAATATGGTTCTAGGCATATTTAGGCATGCTAATGATGGCTTTGATGAGTCTTATTTAGGTCATATAGATCATGAATGATGAGAATTGGAAGTCTAAAAGTTAAATATGGTGAGATGCACATTGAAAGCTAAGTAGGTATAATAGGTTTCAAAAGGGGCCATAGGTAAAAATTAGACTAAATGAATTGTAATAGCCATGTGAATAGTAAAATAGAAAAATATGGCTTGAATTATGAATTAGCACATATGAATAGTCTAATTTCTCTTTGTATACATTGTGCACTTGTGTGGCTAGGGTAAATCATTTTTATATCAATTTGACAAAATTTCAAATAAGTTTATCTATCTTTTTATATATTATATATGATTTTACATAAAAATTCAATCAAATAAAGAAAGATTTTGAGTAAAATTATTATATTCATATATTTGAAGGAGACAAAAAGTTGAATCTGCATATTGCATTGCTTGCTTTACATAAAGGTTTGCTATATTTGTCTTTAACTTTATCTCACAACTATTTATAGAATCGAGATATTATGTATTCATTAATAAGAACACAACCCAATGCAATCAAAAACAATATGCACATATTAACACAATCCAATGCAATCAAAAGATAATAGCAAAAAAGTGGTCACATTTTAATTAATAGCAAGATTTGGCTCAAGTCTGTGAAACAAAAGCATTGTAGTTTGATAGCATCACTAAACAATTATTATTCATTGCTCCAAATTTGAGTAGTAAACTAACCATTATACATCAACCATTATACATTAAAAGATGATCCTATTATACATGGCATACACTAATGTGTGAATTGGCAACCAAACATTAATACACAAAGCCCTACTGCTACTATCAACCCTAACACCACCTCCTCTAGTCTAGTTTCTTTATTTTTAAGTTGTACAATTTCCATTCTGTCAATAAGCCCCTTTAATCTACCTACTTTATGCTGAAGTTCAATAATTTCCATGTTCATGTTGGATGCAACATTGGAGTTGTCACCTCCTCCACTAGCACTTCTTTGCTCACCACCTAAAGTAAGGGGAAGCCATTCGAAAAAGTTGCATTTGTTCCATGCACATGTCACAAACAATCTGTTGAGATTCCTCTTGCTTTTTGATAGCTTGATCATAGCTTTCTAATGACATTAGCAATATCTTGCTTGTAGCCCAAAACCAATATGGCCACTTCCTTCACCTACACTGGACGTTGCCATTGTAATCTTTAAATAATATGCATTATGTAGAAGTTAGACCAATATTCTACATGCTTCTATAATTTGAATCAATTTTATATGCAAGCAAAAAAGGCTACCCAATTTTCAACTAATATCCTAATATGCCTTAAGTAATATCTTACGTGAAAAGCAAAAATTTGAACAAATCTGATTGACCATTTGCATGAAGTAATATCTTAAAAATTAAGTCATATCTTAATATGCATTAAGCATTTGTGGAAGGAGGCACATCATAAAAGACATGAATAGCTACTATTACACTAACCACATTCACTTGTTTAAACCATGAACAATGCAGTTATGGAAGTATTATTCAAATCCCAAACCTTCACCTCAATTTTTCATTTATGCCTAATTGGTTAATTTAAGCAAAAGGTTTCTACAAATCATATTCAAGCACAAAACAAATTAACAACAAATGAATTAATTATACATTGGGGGAAAAAGTTAGAAGAAAAGAATAAACAACAACAAAAACCTAATCTTTAATTAGATAATAGGGGCGATTCTCCCCCTAAAAAAAAGGGAGAAAAATATAACTTCAACCATAACCACAACTTTCACTCAGATGCTAATAAGGACATATGAACAAGCTAATCAATATCCTTAATTGAGCAAAGAAAATTGCTTCGGAACATCATTCCCCTTGTTTTGCATACTCAAATCGATTTCTACATGCTCACTTAACCTAAAACATTTGACATCATTCTATGCTTACCATAGAATGCAATGGAAGGGAGAAAATGTGTACCTTTTCCACCTACATCGATGACCTTCTCCTTTGTGACTCCAACTTTGATGCCTTCTGTTATAAAGCTCTTATCGCCGAGCTAAAAGGGTCAACGCTAAAGAGAAAACATGAAAGAAGCAAATGATAGAATAGAGGGAATTGTGTATTTGAGTCTTTTGTTTGATTTTTATTAATAAAACCATTTTTAGATATTTTTTCCATTCAAAGGCAATCTAGTCCTTTATTCTCATTTCTTTTGCATTCCTACTTTATTTTCACTCTACCATACAAGAAAATGGAAAAGTATTTCCTTTGTTTTCTATATCATACCAAACATGATTTTAATCTTCAAATTTTAATTTTATTCTCATATCTATTCTTCTTTCTAATCCCTTAAAAAGCATTTCACTCTGCTTAACAAGCTGTAAACTGTCATATTTTATTTTAGGGGAAAAAATGTCATGCTTCATTGTTTTTGCTAGAAAAGGAAATAAGGTTAATCTTTGGTTGGATCACTCGTTTTGATGTTATCAAGGCCATTAAATATTTAATCTAAGAACCTTATAATGTATTTGGGTTTTTGGGGCAAATCCTAATTTTGATATCTATAAGCACTCATGTGCATGTTAATTTATTTTGCTCTAAATCAGTATTTTGAATATTTTATTGGTTCATATTCTATGGATAATTGTATGTTGCCACAACTAAAAGTTAAGGCACCATATGTCATACATAGATTTTTTGTTGCTCGATTTGAGCAACATAACTTTGTTTAAGTTTAGTAGATTTAGATTTTTTTTTTGAGTAATCTCAGTTATTCATTCTTTTATTTCTTTTATTTAAAAATAAAATAAAATAAAATACGAAGTAAACATAATCTTTCAATTTCTACCTAATAGAACTATTTGGTGAAAGTTAAAAGACTAATTTTAGTCTATGTTTTACTTCCTTTAAAATTAAAAAAAAAATAAATGGTTGGGATTAAAGAAATAAAGAATAAGGAAGGTCCATATTGCTGCTCACGCTAAGCAGTTGAAAATCTGCATCCCTATGACCCGATTTACCATTTAATATGGTGACAATAAGTATTCTTCTAATAAAGTCCATGTTTAATTTTTTTAAAAAAATCATATACAATTCCTTATATCCTTATTATTAAATACTTATTATTATTAATTAAAAATTATGATAATAAAAATATAAGAAATTATATCCAAATCTAAACTTAATAAAAAGGAAAAAAAATTTATGTAATTCTTATATCTTTACTATCAAATTCTCTAATTAAAACATGACAAGTGTATAGTTTTTAATAATATCATAACAAATATATGGCTTTTGCAAACAATTATATAATTCTCTATTTAAACTAAATATTTGTCATGCATACACTTGTTATATTTTAATTAAAAAATCTACTAATAAAGATATAAAGATCTACATCTAATCCTAATAAAAATTAGTTATAGTAAGTTTTTAGTAAAATTACATTTATTCACTTTAATCCTTCAATTATAATGTCTCTTTAATATATTGTATATATATATAATCGATTCCCCAATCTATTAGTCTCATTAGAATAAACTTCTATTAACTAAATTTAAAAATTTTAATTATGTAAAATTATTTATATAGTTTTTTGTATTCTTCTTCATCTTTTCTGACAAATTAATGCAAAGCAAGATTCTTTGGTTCTCAATCTCTGGGATCAATATCCCTCCAGTGTCAGTGTGTTCTATCTCTTCTACAGACCACACCTAGTGAAACAAATTTATGTATAAAACAAACCTTAACTTATGAAAACATGTAATGAACTAAAGTTTTATTAAAAGTTAATATAATTACCAGGGAACATGAAGGCTTGGGCTTAATAAAGCGGGGAAACGAGAAATTAATGGACTTTGTAAGAACTATATAATAGAAGTTAAGTTAGAGTCAATTAGTGTTAGTTATGGACATTGGCTAACTAGAGTCCGTTAATTGTAACGGAAGCTATTGATCACATAGTATATATAATGTAATCGATCTCATAGACTAAAATATACAAACACATTCTCTTCTTCTCTTGCATTCTGTCTCTTTCCTTGTATGGTATTAGAGCTGATCAAATCAGTTGCATCAGTAGGATATGATTTGTCAATTGTTGATCAAATCGATGCCATGTTTGAGGGACTGCCTGTTGAATATTACAGTCTTGTCACATCGATATCTACAAGGATAGAGCCATTTAGAGTTGCAAAAGTTGAAGCATTACTGATGGCACATGAAGAAAGAATTGAAAAACACAAGAAAGAGTTAGATATTTTCACTGCAAATCTTGCAAACATACAAATCAGGAAAAATAATTCAGCAAGAAATCAAGGAGCTAGAGTTGGACAAAGAGGTCAAGCCAGAGGAGGAAGACCACAAGGAAACAGTTTTAACAATAACAGACCAAGTTGTCAGCTATATGGAAAAGTGGGACACGAAGCATGGAAATGCTATCACAGATTTGATGTAAATTTTGTTGGTGGTACACAATCACAACATCTTCATCTCGTGACTGATTCAAGAATCAATAGAGGTCATGTTCAACCAACAACATACATGGCCACTCCTGAAATAGTATACAATCCAAACTGGTATCTAGACTCAGGAGCTTCTAATCATATCACAAATCAGAGTGATGATCTACAAGCCAAATCCCAATTTGATGGAAATGAGAAAGTAAAAATCCATAATGGTGTAGGTCTCACTATCTCACACATTGGAACTACACATTTTATTTCACCTACACAACCTAAAACCACACTCAAGCTAAATCAACTTCTTCGTGTCCTTCATATTACTAAGAATCTAGTTAGTATTTCTAAATTTTCCAAAGATAACAATGCCTATTTCATATTTTCTACTAACAAGTGTATCGTTAAATCATAGGACACTCACCAAACTTTGCTTGAAGGGAGTGTCAATAATGGCCTTTATACTTTTTGAAACATGCTACAACAACCTCTCACATCAATGTCTTCATCATTGGATCCTTATCAAATCTTCACAACTTCTGCATGAATCAATGCACCCAGCTTAAGTTTCAATATATAGCATCTTAGGTTAGGTTATGCCTCAAATAAAGTTGTTTCCAATGTATTACATATGAATTGTAACACCCCATAATTAATTAAGGTGTTAATCATGGATTAGGTTAATTAAGAATAATTAATATAGGATAATTAAGCAAGTTAAGTGAATAGAGATTTTAGAAAAATAAATTATTAATATAGGTTTGAGATTTAATTGGGAGAGAAATTTTATCTAGGCCCAAATTAATATAGGAGGTCATGATAAGAGGCTAATGGAGGCCCAATAAGCTAGGTGCAAACCTAACTTGATCCAATGTGATGGAGGCCCAATACCCACCTTGTATAGGCTCTTAGATCTAATGTGATGGAGGTCCAATAACCCACCTTGTATAGGCTCTTATAATTAGCCCAATAACCCTTGTGTAGACCCAAAACCTTTAGGTTCTTAAAACTTGGTCTGGCCCAATTGGATTTCAGTAACCCAACACCTCAAAATTGGCCCAACCAAAGCTAAAATCTGAAGCCCAAATAGAGTTGGGCCTTGGAGCAACCCATGACCCACATTTGACTTAACTAAAACTCAACTTAAACCCTAATGCTTCAGCCACCTCTTCATTTGCTGAAACATAAACACCCATCTCAAAATTCGAAGGTCCAAAGGGGAGGCTAAGGTTCTTGGCATAATTTCACATTTTTTCACTTCTAGAGTAAGATTTAGCAAAGGTAACAGTTATATAACTTAATTATCTCATCTTTCTCTTTATTTTGGTCTGATTAGTTTTTCATTTGGAGTATTTTCACCATACCCAGAATTTGAAATGTGAGAATTTGGGGATTTTCTTGATGAAATTCGTAGGTTGAGGCTAGGGTTGTCATTAGATAGGTATGAACTCGTCTTTTTGAGGTAATTCTGCTGATTTGAGACCCTAATAACTTGATTATAGTGTGGGTCTTAATTATGTACGAATTTGCTTTGAAATTTAGGTGATATACTGAAGTTTCTGGTAAGGGACATACTCAATCCGAATTTGGGGATTTGTAGAGGCTGGGTAAGTATCCTTTAGGTAATTATTAGCATTTAAATTCTTTAGGTACTTGTTACTACTGTTAATGATGAATTAGAGTAGTAATTCTATGATGTTATGATTATAGGGAGATTTTGGTACCATTAGTGGCTGTTACAATTGTCTACAAGTGAGGTAACCGGGTTTATAAAAATTTCATGCATATATCTATGTTAATTTCATATTTGTTGTACATGAATGATTTGAAATGTTGAATGAATTGATTGGCTATCTATTGTATTGTGTTGGACCTTGTGAGTCTATGGTGGAGCTGTGGTGCGACTGCCCCCGGTGCATATGCTTCGATTGGGCACCGGGTTATGATCAAACCCCAGATGCACTAAGCCCTGGTTGTGCTCAAAGGGGAGTAAGTGCCATGGACGGGCCTCTCCCGGTGTTAATGGCTTTTAACATGTGAAAATATGATTGCTAGTATGGGATGGTAATCGTGATAGCCTAATTATTTCATTTACTAATATGACTGGTATTTTGGCTGATGCTTACGTGAAATCATGCCTGTATGCTAATTAATATGGAATATATGATGGAATTACCTTAGTTACTGAGATTTAGGTCTCACCCTGTTTCGTGGGATTAACATTTCAGGTGAAGGTTCTTCGAGTAAGGATAAAAGGAAGCAAGTGGATGAAAATCCATGAGCTCCGGCATATGGGAAAAAGGCTACACTTAGGCTGACTCATTTAGTGTAGAAGCTAAATTTTGTATTCCTTATGGTATAGCATCATCATGTATTCATGTTGCCAAGTGTAGGGATTCATATTTTGCTTGGTTGAAATGTAACCGTTAAGAATTTAAGTCTCATTACAGTTGGATATTTATGTATGAACTTGTAGCATCATATATATATAGCTTTGTTGAAATTATGATATGGTTTACCATATAGGAATTGTAGTCATGTGATGCATTGGATGTGGACATAAACTATTGATGAATGAAATCTCTTTAGAATGTACATGGGATGTTAATTGTTGCTAATGCATGTGTTCTTGCTGTCATTAATCTATGAATTTACTGATATGAGATAGTTGGGCAATTAGGATATAGTACATACGTTTTGAATTGGAAATGAAAAGTTAGATGAGTAAATAAGGTAGGAAACTACCATTAGGGTCATATAAAATAAGAGAAAGTGGTCCTAGAGTGTTCTTAAGATGAGAGCTAGAGTGTGTGGGATGAAATTTGGGTGATGTAGTTACAAGAGGGAATCACGCCACGGCTAAGAAGGCTTTATCATAGCCAAATGAGTGACAGAACTAAGGGGCACCACGACATAACTCATCTCGCCGCGGCACAAGAGAAAAAAAATTAGTCTGGGGGGTGACAGTGTCGAGGAACGCCACGGCGCAGAGCGAAAAAAATCGCCCAGGAGGGTAACAGAACCGAAACTCGCCGTGGCGCATTATGTCCTGCTGCAGCGCGAGTCATGGAAATTGATAAAGGGTTGCACAATAACAAAACTCACTACGGTGCAAAAGTATTGTGCCAAGGAGAGGATCATGGGGTTGAAAGCAGTAGCTCCAAGAGGGATTTCCGCCACGGTGCCACGTAGGTTGGCCGCGTAATTCCAGAGAGCAACTTGGCTACAACGAGGAAGGTATAGGCCGCGACGCAAGTCCCCAAACTCCTACCTTTAGCCTAGAAACCCCAGTTTCTTCAATGGTAATGGTAGGAAATGATATAGAAACTCTTATAGGAGGTTATTGTGTTTTGAAACTGATGAACGGTTGAATCACAGACCCCTCATGATAATATAATTTCTTCTATGCATTCTCACTTGTGTGGTTGTTAAGTGATGACCCTAATATCAAAGTTCAAATTTCTCCATATTTTTGTAATATGATAAAAACATAATGACCTCAAACCTTGATGATTAATTAATAATCGTGCATTTAGCCATAAATACAATGATTAGAAGGTAGGGTCGTCACATGAATAACATTCCTTTTCAATCTCCAACTGTCTCTTCATTATGCTCTTTTTGTTTTTTAAGAAAATCTCACAAGCAACCATTCCCTAAATCAAAAACTAAATATACTAAACCACTTGAATTGATATGCTCAGACATTTGGGGACCAGCACCTATGAAAACCACCTCTGGATATCAATATTACATTCACTTTATTGATGTATGTAGTCGGTATACCTGGATTTATCTTCTTCATCATAAATCTAAAGCTTATCAGACCTTTCTTCATTTTCAAGCATTAGTTGAAAGACAGTTTAATTCCAAAATTAAGGCATTGCAAACTGACTAGGGGGTGAGTATAGAGCCTTCTCTCAGCACCTACTTTAGTGTGGCATCCAACATAGAGTAAGCTACCCACACACCCACAAATAGAATGGTCTAGCAGAGAGAAAACATCGAACTATAGTGGAAATGGGTCTCACACTTTTAGCTCATGCTCATTTGCCTCTCAAATATTGGGATGAAGCCTTCAGGACTGCCACTTATATCAAGAATCATTTACCCACTCCATTACTGGGCAATAAATCACCATTCCAAGTCCTAAATCAAACCTTACCAGATTATAATCAACTTAAGGCCTTTCGATGTCTCTATTATCCCTTCACTAGACCTTTTGAGAAGCACAAATTCTCTTATCATTCAAAACCATGTCTATTCTTTGGTTACAGTCCAAATCATAAAGGATACAAGTGTTTTGACCCTACAACTCAAACCATCATTCTGTCTAAGCATGTTCTTTTTGATGAAACACAATTCCCTGTAGCAAAATTATTTAACCATTCAGGTGTCTCACATTCATCTGATGCCCCACCATTATCCGTGCATGTTCCAGCTATTCCCAGTATTTCTGCCCCCCATACTGTCCCTGTCTCCTCTTTTCCTTCAGCCCCTTCAAACTTTCATACCACCATTCAAACTGACCCGTGTAATGTAGTTCCATGTGATACCTTCACTCTTGCCACCACCACTGATAGTCACACTCATTCACTTACTTCCACTACTAATGCACATTCTAAGGTTTCTGGTGTTACAGATCTAGTTCCTGAACCCTTAACTACTAATCAGGACAATGAGTGCATCAACATGCATCCCATGGTCACAAGAGCTAAAGCAGGTGTTTTCAAACCAAAGGTACTTACTACAAAAGTAGAACCTACCTCCATCTAATATGCCTTAGCAGATCTACACTAGAAGATAGCTATGCAGATTGAATATGATGTTGTTCTTTGCAACTAGACATGGGACATTGTTCCATTACTACCAAGAAAATAGTCTATTGGCAGCAAATGGATCTTCAAAATTTAAAGAAATCCTGATAGCTCTATTCTAAAGCATAAGCCAAGACTTGTTGCCAAAGGTTTTCATTAGCAATATGGGGTTGATTACACTAATACATTTTCTCCAGTTGTTAAACACACCACCATTCAGGTTATTCTAAGCCTTGCCCTTACGAATGGTTGGCATCTTCACCAACTGGATATTGATAATGCCTACCTTAATGGCACTCTCCATGAGGAAGTATACATGTCTCAGTCTTCGAGTTTTGTAGTTAATCACAAGGGGCTAGTTTGCAAGTCAAAGAAAGCTATTTACTGTCTCAAACAATCACCTCGTGCCTGGTTCATTGAACTACAATCTACACTCCATCAGTTTGGATTTCATAATGCTAAGTCTGATAGCTCTTTATTTCTAAAGTTCACTCCATCCTGTGCACTTATGTTATTGGTTTATGTCAATGATATTATCATCACAGGCTCCTCACTCCAAGATATTTAACAACTAATTTCTTCACTACGTGCTTAGTTTCCACTAAAGGATCTTAGTACACTACATTATTTTTTGGGCATTCAAATTCACCAATCTCAGTGCGAGGGACTTATCCTTAATCAAAGAAAATATATTTTGGATCTCCTTACTAGGACATCCATGGCTGACGTAAAAGGCATTGCTACTCCAATGGTCACTAGGCAAAAGCTTAGAGCTATAGGTGCAAACAAATTCAATGATCCTTAATATTATCGATCAGTTGTGGGTGCTCTACAATATATCACCATCACTCAACCAGAACTGTCTTATTCAGTCCACAAAGTCTACCAGTTTATGCATAGCCCCACTGTAGAGCATTGGTAGGTAGTTAAAAGAATATTGCGTTATCTCAGGGGAATGCTAGATCATGGTCTTTATATTCAACCAATGTCTCAACCTTCCTTAATGGCAATGTGTGACTCAAACTGGGCCTCCAATCTTGATGATTGACGGTCCACTTCGGGGTATTGTGTTTACTTTGGCAATAATCTCATTTCCTAGGCATCTAAGAAGCAACCAACAGTTTCTCGCTCCAGTGCCGAAGCTGAATATCATAGTTTAGCTCTTGTGGTATCCGAAATCTTATGGCTCAAGTCCCTATTATCTGAACTTTGCATTACTCTTCGTCAACCACCTCGTATATACTGTGATAATATCAATACAGTTATACTTGCTACCAATCCAATTCTTCATGCTCGCACCAAGCATATTGAATTGGATCTATATTTCATCCGTGAAAAGGTTCAGGACAAACAAATTGAGGTTGTTCATATCCCAACTCAAGACCAAACAGCTAATATTCTTACTAAGGCAGTGTCCTAATCACAATTTCTATCTTAGCGTTTCAAAGTTAGAGTTTTCCTTATTACACTCTGAGTTTGCGAGGGGATGTAAGAACTATATAACAAAAGTTAAGTTAGAGTCAGTTAGTGTTAGTTATGGATGTTGGCTAACTGGATTCCGTTAGTTATAACAAAAGCTATTGGTCACACAGTATATATAATGTAATCAATCGCACAAACTAAAATATACAAACACATTCTCTTCTTCTCTTGTGTTCTATCTCTTTCCTTATAGACATCATTTTGAAATTATGAGATAAAATTGAATTCTATAATTTTGTTTTTTTCGGTCCTTTCCCCATAGTGCAATGGAAGGCCAAGGAAGTTGGAGTTAATAGCTCAGTTTTTAAATTATGCACGTGATTATATTTAGAAAACTGAGGCAACCAAGTATTCTAAAACACAAGAACTTGAATAGCTTTGTTGAGGAAGATATTGAAGAAGGCATAATGGACATTAAATATTAGAAAAGATATTTTAGTAATTTTTTATAGTTAAAATTTTTAAATTTACATAATAGGGAATTATTATAATAAGAACCATGAAAGAATCAACTGTGATTTTTCTTAGACCAAAGAAATATTGTAATCGAAGGTATAGAACACAGTAAATAAATGTACTTTCTCATATATTTATAATTGTTAATAAATACAAATTAAAAAAATGCGTCGTCATCTTAGGTACTTATATTTATAATTATCTAATAATAAATATGTATTATTATATGATTAATAATATAATCTTAATTATATAAAATAAAAGACATAAGACAAAAGAAAAGAATTAAGGCATGGATGAATATGTTTGTTTTCACGCATATAAAAATTGCGCTTTGGCACGGATCAGAGCTAGCGTTTGAATTTAAGATTTAATCCATCTAAATCTATCTAAATGGATTCTTTCATGCACTTCAAGATTAGGAATTCAGGTTACAGCATGACCCAATTATAATTTGCCACCACAGCACTATACGGAAGGGCATGTTTATTATGTATCAAACTTATAAAATTAATAAAAGACTCAATATGTAAAATAATATTTACATTTTAACTCAATTATTTTCTTTATCATAAAATAGTGTTTTATAATATTTACATTTTCACCTCAAATAAATTTAATAAAATTTCTTATATTATTTATATTTACGACATAGTCTCAATAGATGTACATAATTTTCTCCTCACAACACCCTGCCTTAATCCCAAAAAAACTCACCCGCCACCCCAGTCACTACTACCGCCGCTACCACCTTAAGAAATTGAGCACCAGAGGTGGTGGTGGACAAGATAGCCCTATGCTATGGAGCAAAACCAAGTCAATGGGCTCGGAGATTGACGAACCATCCTCTCCAAAAGTCACTTGTGCTGGTCAGATCAAGGTCAACCTGAAGACCAGTGCTTGCAAGAGTTGGCAATCCGTGATGGAAGAAATTAAGAAAATTCACAATAAAGAAAACAAAGGAAGTGACCCAACTGGGCTAAGTCTCTCAGATTCAAGAAGGAAATGCTGCAGTTCTTGTTTACAAAGCATATGATTCGACTTGCAATGCTTTGGGTCATTCCCCGAGATGGATGCACCACTAAAGATGAAGATGATGAAGACTATGGGAACCGAGAAAATCTTGTGGGTATAGAAGAAAGCGACAGCGAAGCTTCGAGAACCGTCTTTTCCAAATGGTTTATGGTGTTGCAAGAGAATCAAAATAATGGGTTTCACAAAGAAGACGAAGGAGAAGGATGAAGAAGGAGAAGGAGAAGGAAGAAGAAGCAAAAGAAGAAGAAGAAGAAGAAGAAGAAGAAGGAGAAGGAGCAGAAGAAGGAGAAGGAGAAGGAGGTGAAGAAAAAGGAGAAGGAGAAGGAGAAGGAGGAGAAGAAGGAATCGTCAGATTAATGATACAACATCTGTTGATGATATTCGCTCTTAATCTTAATATTTCAGACATGCTACCACACTGGTCCAAAGATGCGAAGGGTGGCTTGAGACATGATACCCAAAAGAAAGAATCAGAAACTGTCGAGGTAAAAAAATTTGAAAGCAAAGGACAAGAAGGAGAAGGAGAAGAAGAAGAAGAAGAAGAAGAAGAAGAAGAAGAAGAAGAAGGAGAAGGAGAAGGAGAAAGAAGGAGGAGGAGAAGCAGAAGCAGAAGAAGAAGAACGAGGAGGAGGAGCAGCAGCAGAAGAAGAAGGAGGAGGAGGAGGAGGAATCGTCAGATTAATGATACAACATCTGTTGATGATATTCACTCTTAATCTTAATATTTCATACATGCTACCACGCTGATCCAAAGATGCGAAGGGTGGCTTGAGACATGATACCCAAAAGAAAGAATCAGAAACTATCGAGGTAAAAAATTGAAAGCAAAGGAGAAGAAGGAGAAGAAGAAGAAGAAGGACGAGGAGAAGGAGAAGAAGGAGGAGGAGGAGGAATCGTCAGATTAATGATACAACATCTGTTGATGATATTCACTCTTAATCTTAATATTTCAGACATGCTACCACGCTGATCCAAAGATGCCAAGGGTGGCTTGAGACATGATACCCAAGAGAAAGAATCAGAAACTGTCGAGGTAAAAAATTGAAAGCAAACTACTAAATGCTCAAACTTATCCGTTAGAGGGGCGGTATGTTTAAAGAGAATGGAAGAGAGGAAAAGAAAAGAGAAAATTTTAATTTAAACATTCTTATATATAGAGTAAAAACACTTACTACTTTTCAATATATATAAACTAATGAGAATGAATGAATAAAAAATAGAAGAAAAGATATTTATTTGAATCAAAATCAAAGAAAATTCCTTAATCAACATGTCTCTTCCAGTTCCCCATTCTCTTCATTTCACACGCGCACTTAGACATACAAAACAAGCCAATTCATCAGGTCAACGAGGCAAAGTTACGAACAGTAGCACCCAGGACTTCAGAATATAACCAAAACTAGATATCCAACAGATTTATTAAAGCAACACTGACTGCGCTCTATCATTCATAGGCAAACAAACACTTGAAGCAAAAATCTAAATGGACGAGCACAGATAAGAGACAAATAAGAGATAGTATCTAAAAAGCCAAGTCAGCAGCGTAGGAATAATCCTAAAACCCACTGCAGCTTTACAAAAATGAGTGTTCAATCAAAGACTATATAGCGCTTGCAAAAGATAAACACGAACAGAAAGCCTTGCCACCGTCTATCAAGAACCCAGTTCTGGGAACTGAAGTTGCGAGATAAGAGTGAAAACTTCAAAGCATAATCAATACACCAAACACTTGGACTCTGGACAGAGGTACTACCTACAAGAGACCAACATTCATTGTAACCATAATAGCATACTTCCTTTGATAAAGGAGCCCGCACGAGTCATTTGCCCTTCTTCTGTGCAGCCTTGGTGATCTTGGCTGCAGTAGCATCTTTCTTATCCACGCTCTTAATGACTCCCACAGCCACAGTTTGACGCATGTCCCTCACAGCAAAACGACCAAGGGGAGGATACTCAGAGAAAGTTTCAACGACCATGGGCTTGGTAGGAATCATCTTCACGAAACCAGCATCACCATTCTTCAAAAATTTGGGCTCCTTCTCAAGTTCCTTACCAGATCGCCTGTCAATCTTGGTCAAAATTTCAGAGAACTTGACAGCAATGTGAGAAGTGTGGCAGTCAAGCACAGGGGCATAACCATTTCCTATCTGACCAGGGTGGTTCATAATGATAACTTGAGATGTGAAACTGGCAGCCTCCTTGGCAGGGTCATCCTTAGAATTTGAGGCAACAAATCCTCGCTTGAGATCCTTGACTGCAACATTCTTAACATTGAATCCCACGTTGTCACCAGGAAGGGCCTCCTGGAGAGCCTCGTGGTGCATTTCCACAGACTTAACTTCCGTTGTCAGTCCAGTAGGACCAAAAGTCACAACCATACCGGGCTTCAAGATACCGGTCTCAACACGTCCCACTGGGACAGTGCCTATTCCTCCAATCTTATAGACATCCTGAAGGGGCAATCGGAGGGGCTTGTCTGATGGTCTTTTTGGCTCCTGGACCTGATCAAGGGCCTCAAGCAGAGTTGGACCCTTGTACCAGTCAAGATTGGTTGACCTCTCAATCATGTTGTCTCCCTCGAAACCAGATATGGGAACAAATGGAATTTTGTCCGGGTTGTAACCAACCTTCTTCAGGTACGAAGAGACTTCTTTGACAATTTCATCGTACCTGGCCTTGGAGTACTTGGGAGTAGTAGCATCCATCTGTCACGAAGATCAAAAGGCAATAGAGCAATTATTAGTTACTTCAAAAAATAATAAACTTGACTTCACTAAATTGAGAGTGTACTGATCTATGAGGCTTAAACACCAACCTTGTTGCAGCAACAGATCATTTGCCTGACACCAAGAGTGAAAGCAAGGAGAGCATGCTCGCGGGTCTGTCCATCCTTGGAAATACCAGCTTCAAAACCACCTGTAGTGGAATCAATGATAAGAACTGCACAGTCAGCTTGGGACGTCCCAGTAATCATGTTTTTTATGAAATCCCTGTGTCCGGGAGCATCAATGACTGTGCAGTAGTACTTGGTAGTCTCAAATTTCCACAGAGCAATATCAATTGTAATTCCTCTTTCCCTCTCAGCCTTAAGCTTATCAAGAACCCAGGCATACTTGAATGACCTCTTGTTCATCTCAGCAGCTTCTTTCTCAAATCTTTCGATAACACGCTTGTCAATACCCCCAAGCTTGTAGATCAGGTGGCCAGTGGTAGTTGATTTCCCGGAGTCGACATGGCCAATGACCACTATGTTGATGTGAACCTTTTCCTTACCCATTACGCCTTAAGCTAGGATGAACTGTCGAAAAGAAATATGAAATAACAAATTACTCATAACATACTTCAACAACACAGAACAAACATAAAAGACCAACCCATACCATAAAAGACCAACCCATATTCAGCTTATATAATCAATCATATATGATTTACACAACACACATATGTAAACGCTGTTGCCTTCGATTATATAATCAAAATAAAAGGCATATCAAAAGGGACGCCACATATTCCCGCAGATTCAAGAAAAATACCGTGACCCAAAGGATATTCTAAACGTTACTAGTCGAATGACAAAGTTCAATATAAAATTGCCACATGCATAGATCCTAATCGATAACCAGATCTATTCATCACCGAGCAGCAATAATTCAGAAAGTCGGACACCCTCATACCCAGAAGATGTTCTAAAGACCTGGGTCCAACATTTGAATCAATAAAAGCCAAAAAAAATTCACAACAAAATCGAAAACAACAGAAGAAAACATCGATTAAAAAAAAACCATTAATCATATATGAATATGCACTTAAAAAATATTCATTAAATGAATTGAATATAATATAAAATAGAAATACAACTCCTGCAAAACCATCTAAGATTCTAATCGAAGGAAAACAAAGCACAAAGGCAAAGAAAAAGAAAAAGATGAGAGAGACTGAACCTCACTCTGAAAGCAGAGCTAAAACCCTCGCCGCAATGAAGGAAGATTGACGAGGGGAAAGTGGAGTAGCGATAAGCCATAGGGCAGGCCCAGAGAGGAATATTTATATAGCGCATATTTCTCTTGCCCTTTGTTTTACTTCTTGTTGACAGTTATATCCTTCCGTGCTTATTTGACCATTGTTCAGTTCTCACTCTCACGCATCGCGCGTTATGCTTCCCTATCTTTGAAATATCAAAAAAAAAAGTGCAAGGTTATGGGGCGAGTGATTCTAGGATTTCGTGGCGTTTAAGGGAACGTCCTGGTTTATAACGGTCAATTAACGTCGTATTACCAAGATTTTGTTAGTATTAGATTTACGTCACGCAGATTTCCCTTTACGAAAAGACCCTTCGTTTTACTTTTTATTGATAGTTATATCATTCCATGCTTATTTGACCCTTGCTCGGTTCTCACTCTCACGCATCGCGCGTTATTCTTCCCAATCCTTGAAATATCAAATCAAATTTATTTAAAAAATGCAATGTCAGAAGAGAGGGCGAGGGCTTCGAGAATTTCGTGGCGTTCAAGGAAACGTCCTGGTTCATAACGGTCAACTAACGTGGTATTAATGAGATTTTGTTTGTACTAACCCTTACCTCATATATAAAAAATAATTTATTTATTTATAAAAATTAAAATAATTAATTAAAAATAATTAATTTTTTAATTTTATTTTAAATAAAAATTATTTTTTAAAAAATATCTATATTTAATATATATTTTTTAAAAAAATTAATAACAATTACTATTTATAATTTAAAAAGTTTATTTAATAAAATGTATAATTAAAATATTATAATTAATATATCATATATTAATTATTTGTTTCTTATATTTTAGGCCAAATTAAACCATAAAAAAATTGTTTATATATAAAAGTAGAAGTAGTATTAGATTTAGTTGGAGATATATTTGTTATCAAATTTTTAATTAAAATATAAGAAATGTAAATTTTTTTAATAATATATAATTTAGTTTAGAAATTGTATAATTTGATACAAATTATATATTTATTGATGTATTATTAAAAAATAAAGATTATACATTTGTCATATTTTAATTGAAAAATCTAATAATAAAAATATTCTAATTTGTTGCCATTTTCTTTTTGTAGAAATTGAAAAATTATAAATAGAAATAAAGAAGAAAAAAAAAAGATATTCTAATTTGTTGCTCTAAAAAAAAATTCTGTCAAACCAAAAATATTTTAAATAGTTATGTTGGAATATATAAAGCTTCTAGTTGAATATAAATATATAATTCAATTAATTGAAATATATTGACAAACATAAATAAAAAATAATTGAATTATAACCATTTTAATGGTTTTATCTTATTTATCTTCTTATTAATAATTTAATAATTTACAATAACTTACTATATCTTATTTTTTTCTTATCAATTATAACTATTTTTTGTAGTAAAATTGGTGAAGTATACAATTTTGTTTTTTAGTTTTTATTCTTATTCACCATCTTATGCACAATTAGCTAATTTAATATAATTATTATTTATCTTTTTATTAATAATGATATAATTCATTTATATTAACATTAAACAAATTCTTATAACCCAAAATTTGAAGACTTGAAGAAAATGAAAAGACACGCTAAAACCTTAGTTGAAAAGCCATTTTTTCTAATCCATAAAAAGTGACTTACATGATAAGTAAGTTTGAACTCAACAGTTGATGAGCCTCTGCAATACCAAGGGTTTGAGCCCATATAAGGCCAAGTCTTAGTACACCAAGCAAGATTAGTCCCACACTCAAAGGTTGTAGGATACTTGTGAGATATTTATCTTTGAAAAAAAATAGGGCACTTCATGATGTCAAAGCCCTTGGGCCTGATTCTACTTGATTCCATTTGATGCCTAAATATGGCTTCAATTCCATCACATCTAGTAGCATAGAAGCTTCTGCGTCTTCACCAGAGATGACATCGCAGTACACCTAGCCATCATAACAGGTTGCTACACTCCCTTCTTAGCCTTTGGTCGATTCATCACCCATGCCAATCACTGCCCATAAACTGAATGGGCATAATTACCTGCAGTGGAGCCAATCGGTTCTTATGTTTTATGGCTGGATGAGAGAAAAAGGATTATCTTCATCGTGAAATTACCCAACCAGATTGAAATAACCCAAGGTTCAAGGTATGTCATGCGGAAAAATAATCTTGTCATATCTTGGCTCATTCATTCCATGACCATAGAGGTTAGTGAGAATTTTATCCTCTATAAAACTACCCATGGCATATGGGATCTAGCAAGAGCGGCCTACTCCTCCCATGAGAGTGCAACTGAAGCATATGAGATTGAAAGTCTCATATGTGATTTAAAATAAGGTCAAATATCTATTAATCAATATTTTACTAGGCATTAGTTAAATGCTTTAGACATCGTTAGGAATGCCCAACAAATTTATCAACCTATAAAAAACTAGTGGACAAGAAATGGATCTATTAATTTCTAATAAGGCTCAACAACTGGTTTGATGATGTAAGAAGACGTATCTTGGCCAAAGCTTAGCTCCCTTCCCTCAATGAGGTGTTTCTGAGGTCAGAGATGAGGAGACAAGGAAAAAGCTTATGCAAGGCTCTCTTTCTCTGAACCCACCCATTGAAGTTTCTACTCTTGCACTAAAAGTCTAACACTAGTAGCAATTGACAACTCAAGCAAAAAAAAAAAGCAAAGAATGGTGTGAACATTGCCTTAAAAGTGGCCATACAAAGGAGACCTGTTGGGAGCTTCATGGCAAGCCATCCAATTGCAAAACCTCAGTCTAAGGGAGATGGAAAAAACTATCACATTTTAGCTACAAAACCAAACTCAGATTCCTCTTTTTTCAGCCACAAGCAACTAAAGCTTTTGCAACATATATTTGTCGCCCAAAACACTGCCACTAGAGACAATCATACTAAGGGTAATGTAATGATTGGGAATGCTACTTAGTTCCCAATGTTTGAATTCCAATGCTTGGATAGTAGATTCTAGTGCTAGTGACCATATGATAGATAATTCCATGTTATTCTTTACTATCCAACTCTGTCCAACACCTTTTAAAGTGAAAATTGCTTATGGGTCATTGGCTAATGTTACTGTTATGGGTACCATATCATTAATAGATGATATTCTACTTAAAAAAGTGCTATTAGTGCCTAAACTCAACTGTAGTTTGCTCTCTGTCCACAAAGTGATTGCAAACAATAGTTGTATGGTCCAATTCTCACCCACAAGTTGTTTT
Organism: Erythrophleum ivorense; assembly: GCA_026724425.1. Taxonomy (NCBI): domain Eukaryota; kingdom Viridiplantae; phylum Streptophyta; class Magnoliopsida; order Fabales; family Fabaceae; genus Erythrophleum; species Erythrophleum ivorense. The sequence continues at coordinate 30,740,956 of JAIUCV010000008.1, forward strand.
TTCCAAGACTTAGGATCCAAAAGGATGATTGGCAATGCTAGATTAGTGGATGGGCTCCATCTTTGAGGAAGCAAGGTGAATAAGGATGCTTACACAGTTAGAGCCAGACCTTGACTTTTGTTATGCCATTATAGATTAGGCTAGCCAAATACTAACTATATGAGAAAATTTTATCTAGACCTATTTAATAAAAGCCCAATTTTTATTCAACATGAAACTTGTCAATTGGCAAAACATACTAAGACCTCCCACCCATCCAATACCTATAGCCCTTCCTTGCCATTTCAATTAATTCATAGTAATGTATAGGGCCCCTCAAAAGTTAAAGGCATCATGGGTGCTAGGTGGTTTGTTACATTTGTGGATGACCACACACAAGTCTTATGGATCTATCTGGTGAAGGATAAATCTGAAGTTCCATCAATTTTTAAAACTTTTCATCAATTGATTTAGAATTAGTTCCAAACCTCCATTAAAGTGCTTAAAAGTGATCATGACTGGGAGTACAAGAACACGTCGCTCACTACCTCCCTCAAAAACCATGGCATCCACCATCAAAGCTCATGCATCCACACACCTCAATAAAATGAGGTTGCTAAATGGAAAAATAAACATATCCTAAAAGTAGCTCGATCATTAATGTTCACTATGAATGTTCCCAAATTTTTTTGGGGGAAGCTACTCTTACATCTGCCTACCTTTTAAACCATATGCCCACCAAAGCTCCTACCTTTCGAACACTTTGTGATACACTCCTAAAACTTTTTCCTACCATTTACTTAATTTCTAGCCTCCCTCTTAAAGTGTTCAGGTGTACCACTTTTGTTCAAACTACTCTTAAAAGCAAATTGGACCCTAGAGCTACCACGTGTATGGTTGTTGGTTACTCCACATCTCATAAGGATTACCAATGCTATTCACCCACTTTGCATAAATTTGTTATATCTATAACTGTGACATTTTTTGAAGACTAACCTTATTATCCCAAAATCGACACTTAAAGGGAGAGAAATATGGAGGAATGGAGCTTTTGCATTGAGGAAGGCCATATCTCATATATGCTCAAGACTATCATTACCCCAGTTACTGTTCTAATACCTTTTCATGTTGCACTAGAGCCAAAATTAACCTTTGAACATGAATTTGAACCTATACCCAAGAACCTACCCAACTAGCATCTTTAACTTGAAATTGTTGAACCTTAAAAGGATCTTTTTGTCTATTTCGTAAGAAACAAGGCCCAAGAGATAGTGGTTGATCTACCGTCTGTGCAAAATATTCCCTTTAATCCAAGTCCAATTATAAGTGAGACTAACAACTTGGATATGCCTATTGCTTTAAAAAAGGGTGTCAAATCATGTACAATGCATTCCATTGGCTAGTTTGTTTATTGTAATGAACTCTCACCTTCTTATCAAGCTTTTGCAACTAGTGTAGCAAATGTAAAAATTCCACAAAATGTTCATAAGGCTCTCAAGCAGGAACAGTGGAGGAAAGTTGAAAAGGAAACGCTGAAGGCTTTTGAAAAGAATGGTACTTGGCGAGTAATGGAATTACCAAATGGAAAGAAACTAATTGGATGCAAATGGGTCTTCAATGTCAAGTTTAACACTAATGAAAGCATTAGCGAATACAAAGCGAGGCCAGTAGCAAAAGGATTTACCCAATCTTATGGAATTTATTACTAGGAGATCTTTGCTCTAGTGGCAAAGTTCAATTTTATAAAAGGTTCTTCTATCCCTTGCTATAAACCTAGATTGGCTACTCCACCAACTTGATGTCAATAATGCATTTCTAAATGGAAACCTAAAAAAGGAAGTGTATATGTCACTCCCACCTGGATTCTAAGGTTATAACTATGGTAAGGTATGCAAACTTAATAAGCCTTTATACGACCTTAAGCAATCACCTCGTGCTTGATTCAAAGAATTTACCATGGCCATTAGAAGGCAAGGATATTCTTAAGGACAAGCTGACCATACAATGTTCATGAAATTTAGCACTAATAGAAAAATGGTTGTCCTAATTGTGTATATAAACGACATTATTATCACGTAAGATTTTACAAATGAAATTGAAAATCTAAAGAAGCATTAGTAGTGGAGTTTGTGATAAAAGATCTTGGCCAATTAAAATATTTTTTGGAAATAGAGATAGCAATGTCAAAAAAAGGCATTGCAATATCACAAAAAAGTATACTTTTAATCTTATCACAGAAACCAAGATGTTAGGATGCAAACCTGCAAACATCCCAATGGAGGCAAACTACAAAACAAAATTTTCTCAAGAAAGCTTACTAGTTGACACTGAGAGGTATCAATAGTTTGTAGGCACACTCATTTATTTAACTCACTCAAGGTCTAACATTAGCTTCCCAGTAGGTTTCATTAGCTAGTTTATGAGTAAACTTACTGAATTACATCTTGAAGCAGCCTATAAGATACTAAGATATCTTAAGATGACCCTAGGAAAGGGGGTTTTTTCATAAAAGGTCTAATTGAGGAGTTGAGATCTATTGTGATGCTGATTGGGCAGGGTCTATTACTAACAGAAGGTTCACTTTTAGCTATTGCATATATGTTTGGGGAAATTTGGTCATGTGAAGGAGTAAGAAATAGTCATTAGTTGCCAGAAGCAGTGCTGAAGCTAAATACAAAGCCTTGGCCTAAGGCAGTTGTGAAGGTTTATCGCTAAAAAAATTGCTTAATGAGTTGAAGATTGAATGTGGAGAACCTATAAAGGTTTTATGTGATAATTATGCTGCCCTTAATATTGTCAAAAATCCTATTCAACATGACATAACTAAATATATAGAGATTGATAGACATTTCATTAAAGAAAAAGCGGATGCTAGGTACTTGAACTAACTTAGACACCCACCAAGGTTCAAGTAGCTGATGTCCCTACAAAGGCTTTAACCAAAGTCAGATTTAAAGAACTTGGAGTGAAGCTAAGAATGATAAATATCTACTCTCTAACTTGAAAGGAAGTGTTAGAGATTGCTACATTTTTATTTTAGATGTTAGTCTAACTTGCTTAACCTAGTCATTATGTCATATCTAATTCAAATATGATATTCTAGCCTAATCTGGTCATTGAAGTAGATCTGATTCAAATATGATATTCTAGCTATTACATTATATCTGAATCAGATTTGCTAGACTTATGGAGTTGCTTATTCTTAGGGATCAACAACATTTACTTCCCTCTTTGACTTCCCATAATTTTCAAATCTATATCCCTGTCATTTTTTATTTTTATTATGTCTTTATTTTGCTGTGTCAATAAAGAGTTCTAGTGTCAAGAATGTTGCCATGGCTCTCTATATATTGCACTTCCACAGTTGTTCTGAAATAAGAGAGGGACAAGAAGCTTACAACTATTTTTCTTCAAGTAGATTTGACCATATTGCAAATAATTGTTAATAGATGTAATGAAATTTTGAACTCTATGTCTTGCCCTCACATTCTTTTAACCATATATATCAAAATGAATTAATTGCAATAAATTTTCAACTCTAATTCCTTTTCCAAATAATTTTCTAATTTGCATTACCTGTTAAGCACCATTCATATAGTGGAATTTTTAAATTATAAATAGATCCTAGCATTTTTAGTTTTGTTAGTCTACTCGTTTTCTCTTTACCACAAGACCTAGTCTAGCATGTCAAATATTCATATTCAAAGCAAACTAGAAGCAAAGCATTGGGTAAAACAATCATATTCATAATCGTGTTTAACACAATAACATCATTATAATGGAAACTAAAATCACATTCTTTTTCTCTTTTTAAATGTCAATAGAGTTATTATGGAAAAAAAGCATTGAATCTTGGATTAACAAAAAAAAATAATAGAAGTTAAGTTTTACATACCTATAAAGTGCATAAAATAATATGTAAGATGATAGTTTGTGCCCTAAGTAAAATCAATTATGCATGTTCTCATCCCTTTACTTCAATTCTTGCATCTTTTCTTACATAGAGTCATCTGTTTTTGAAAAGCAACTAGTGGTATTTATAGGCAAACATAAACAATACAAAAGAAGGAACATGTAGTTATAATTAAGCTAGCAAGTAGCTACAGACATACAGCAAAGAATTGGGTGGGTAGAAGCAATTTTAAACTAGATTTTATGGAATTTAGAAAAGGAGAGATGGTTTAGGTAGTCACGATCTTTTCACCCACTACAAAAAAACAGCAAATTTAAGGCGGAATTTTGTTCCATCGCAAGTTCATTGCAAATTCATCACTAATTCTATCGCAGAAATTAGCGACGAAGTTTGTGACAGAAAATTTTTGTCGCAAATATTTTTGTCGCTAATCCGTTGCAAATCAAGTTAGTGACGAAGTTCAATGACGAAAAGTTCCGTCACTACTAAGCGTGATAGTCAATTCCAATTTTGTGATGGAATTTTGTGACGAAATATCTTGTCACTAATTGAGACATAATTAGTGACAGAATTTCTGTCACAACATTTTTCGTCGCTAATTGTAACATCTGATTTCTCCATAAATGTGAAAACTGCGATGTTCAATTTCTCCATAAACGTCAGAAATGGATTAAATATAAAAGAAAGTCCTTGAAATAGAAGAAATTGGGGCAAACTAAAATTATGATAAAATTTTAAATATTAAAAAATAAGAATTTGATATTTAAGATGTCCAAAAACTAGAGCTAAAAGGGCTTAGAAAATTTGCCAAAGAAAGTAGGGGCATTTTTGTAATTTCTGAAAAATTTGGAAAACTCACAGGAAAGGTTTTTAAACAAAAAATTTGAGCTTTTTGGGGTTCTCGGAGGCTCTGAAAACCATAGGAATCCCTAGAACAATTGAAACTCCTCTGGTAAGTGATTTTAGTCATTAGTTGACCGAAACTTTGACTGAATAGTTCGGAATGGTTTTAGATCCTTTTTGAGTGATTCCAAAGGCAATTCTTATGATTAAGAGCCTAAGGAATATGATGAAAAAGACGGATTCCAAAAAAGAGTTGATTTGAGATCAAATGATAAGAATAAAGAATAGGAACTAAAGTGGAAAATAGAAAAGTGCATAAAGTAGACTCTTCATCTTCTTAAAGCACGTTTTCCTTTGGCCTCTAATTAACAGACCTTCTTTCTGCCCAAAATAGAGCATGAGACCAAGGGAGAGAGAAGCACTAAGAGAGCTCAAGAGGAGGAAGAAAAGGTTAACAAAAGGTAAGGATTTCCATAGTCTTTCTTCTTGAAGCCTTTCTCTCTTCTCTTTGCTTCATCTTTCCATGTTTTTGGTGAGTGAAATGGTTCTATTTTGGCCTTGAACCAAAGGGGAAAAGTTATAAATCCAAAGAGGAAGCTAAGGCAACAAGAAACACTCTTGAAAGAAGGTTGAACCCAAGGTAATTTCTTACTTTTTGTTGCTTCTTCCTTCTTGCTCCTCCTTGTATGTGTAACGCCTAAAAACATACCCATCTAGGGGAGGAAAGTTTTGACCCAGAACTAATAAGAAACCATGAAATTGGAGTGTGGGAACTTGGAATATGCCAAGAAATTGTAAGCAAAACTAAGAAATTCCAAGTTAGAAAAGTGTAGAACTCTTGAACACCTTGCAAAATTTGATTTGATATATGAGTTTCCTTGCATGTGTGAGTATTTGATTGAATTCTTAAGACCCCTAAGATACTCCCCACAAGTTTCTTCCTTCAAGAAAACAAAGAAAACTCCATGTAGCCCAAAGGATGCCTATGTCTCGGCCAAAGAGGGTCCTAGTAGTGGGGGAGAGTTTTAAAATTTTCTAAAGTCATTCTTGAATCATATTTGATGAATGAAAATGACGAGAGGCCTTGAAAAAAATTTAGAACTCTTAGAAATTGACATGGTGCCTTAGGTTCCATATTATAACCTAAAGAAGCAATATGATGTTAAGCCCTTTGTTTTAATGATGTGATGACTCAAAGAGGCTTAAAAAGAGTCAAGAATCATATTTGAAAGGAAAGAATGAGGCCTAGAAGTCCCTTGAAGGGTGTTGCTTAATTAGGTGCCTTTATGGATCATAATGAAACCTATAGAGCAATTTAGAGTTTAAGCAAATTGTCTAGCCTTAGAATATGTTTCATGAATCTAATTGGCTCCCATAAATTATATCTAGGCCAAGAGAAACCATCTCCACCAATTTGTGGATGTGTGGTTGAAAGAGGAAGCTTGAATCCTAAAGGAAAAGTGTATGATTGTACACAAGGTAGCTTTTTCCACCTTCTCTCATGCATGAATGTGTGTTTAGCTTATCTTAAAATATGTGTATGTGTATTTTCAAGCCATGAGAAAGTATGCTAGCATGATCTTGTTTGCCATGATTTCATGATGTCATGTTATGTTTTTAAGTGAATGTATGATGTTTCTTGAGTTTGCTTGAGTGTGAAGAAACCAAGAACTCTTCACTATGGTAAAGATGAGTCAAGAACCATTAACCTTGGTTAAGACAAAGTAAAGAGTCTTCCAAAAGCAAAGTGAGCTCCCAAGAGTATGGTTGAGTCCAAAGTGCTCAAAGAATGGGTGAGGCAAGTCTAAAATCCATGAGAAGAAATGTGAGGCCAATTCAAACACTTGATGAGCTCTTGAATGTCTTGTATGACTTGTTCATATGCTAAGCTTGCTTCTTGAATGCTCATGAATTGTATTATGTTCATGCATGCATTTTTAAGGCTTCCTTTACATATATTATGTATGATTGAATGAGAGATGAGCTATTGGGATTCTTTGAATCTCATCCCCTCCTCTCCAATACTCTAACATGTTAGGTGGACTAAGTAACTATGGCAATGGGAGCCAACAACAATGAAGAAAGAAGATTGACAAACATATGCCTAGCTTTATCCATTTTGGAACCATAATTATGTTTCTTGATGTATATGATGTTGTAAATGGTCTATGAACCTTGATACATATGTAAATATGACATTATGTGATATTTAAATGTATGGATATGATGTATGGGCTCTAGCATCTATTTTGAGTATGTAATGCCCAAGTATGCAATTTGGAAGTTTGATGTAAATGTGCATAAGTGTGGGTTGAATGGCCAAAATGAGATGCATGAGGTTTGGGACCATTTGGGCAGCTCACACAAGTCTTAAATGTGCTTTTAGACTTGCCTAAAAGGTGCCAAGACCAAGAAAAATCCATTTGGCAACTTTGGTACCCTATATAGAGCCAAAATTGACCATTATAGAACCCTATATCACTTTTTATCCAAATGAGTTAGTCTTGACATGAGATTTGACATGCAATTAAGTCTCATTGAGAAATTTTTAGGAAGCTAAAGATCATAATTTTTGGAGGTTTACAGAATATTTTATGATTTTTTAAAGTTGACAAAATTTATGTTTCTAGTTTGCTGCACTATTCATTTGATCCGAAATTAAACTCTGTTACCTGAGGCTCAAATGATGTACACTTGCCATGAAATTTTATACAAAAAAACTAGACGATCACAGTGAGTCATGCCAACTGGAAGCACCTCATTTGGAGGTCTAGAGAGGGAGATATGAATTTTCGATGTTTTTGTCTAGTATTAGTAAATTTGCCTAACCAGAAGTACTGTTCTATTGAATTTGAAGTCTAGGCTTGATGAACTGATCTGGAGATATTTTTTCTCTTTATTTAATATCCCCAAATTTCCAAATTAGTATCATTTGTATGGATTGGATGATTTTTTTGAAATTAATTGGACATTTTCAAAGTTCTCTACAGAATTCTGTGACAGTTCCAGAATTCAGTCAGACTTTTGGAACATTTTGGATGTCAAACGCCCTCTGCGATGGATGTTACAGTCTAGGCATATTTTTAGTGTAAAGTAGACATCTAAAGCTTTCTAGAATGACTAAGATTGCATGATTTTGATTTTTTTAGATTTAGTTATGATTTTTCAAAGTTTGGTCAGAAAGTGGAGCAATTCTGGCCGAGAATGAAGCTCTATATTCCACACTCTATTTCGGTTTCCATGAGTTATAGATATGATTTTGTGATGCAAATGACTTGTTTTGATATAATTAAATATGAAGATATATAGTATAAGCTCACAGGGTCCACGTAACATTAATTGCAAATTTTTAAATGTAGCATAATGCCAAAATACTCCCATTTTTCTTGCTTTTTCTATGGGAATCCTATATGTTTCATGATATTATGTCATTTAAAAGTATAAAATGAGTTAGGATTTATGGTATTACACTAATCCATAGCTAAATCCATTGCAGATTATTTCAATATTATTTTTTAATGATTTATATAATATAATGACTTAAATATATATATATATATATATGTATATATGAAACCGTTGCAAATTAGTTAAATATTATTAATTGTGTGTGTGTGTATATATATTATAATTTAATAATTTATATATTATATTTAAATTAATAATTTAATAATTTCAATATGAAAATAGTAAAATGTGATAAATAGTAATATGGTTAATTATTCTATGAGTAATAAAAGGCCTTCATTCATGTTCAAAAATTAAAAAATGGATAATTTATTTATTTTAAGTCATAAATTAATATAAATATAAAATATATTTAATTAACTAAAAATAGTAAAAAAGTTTGCAAATTTAAAATCATGATTTAAACAACTGTGTATAAGGAATGATTGAAAAAATATATATACAAAATAAATAAAAATGAAATAAATATTTCACTCAACAAAATTCAAAAAATAATTGATATAAAAAAATTATGATATGTCTATTTTTCAAAACTTTATAAATATTAAAAATAACTCCACTCAGCCATTATCCTTCAATCACATTATATCTCTCACCTCTTTGTGCTCCTAATCAGTTTTTTCTCTATCATGGTGTAAACTCTTAATTAAATTCACACATTTTTTGCGGTGTTTCTCTATTTCTGTTAGCACTTTTTTAAGTGATCGTGTCAAGGTTTTTCCTTATTCAAAAACTAAGTCTTTCTCTCATTTAAATGTCAAATCTCTCAAATTCTTTCGACAGAAGCAAAGACTAAATACCGAAAGGTGCAAAATCAAAAAAGAAATGGAGGGTATGATCTAAAATCTAATACATATTATATAGCTATGTAGTTAGAGAGAAAGAACAATATAAAAGAGTATGTATCCAATTTACTTTATTTTTATATCTATTCCTTTTTTTTCCACAATCTCTTTTAATTACACTATGTGCAAAAACATAATTAATATCCTTTTTAGTTTCTTTCATTTTCAATTGAGATTTGATTTTTGTTGGTTCATATTTGTTTCCAATTACATTTGCTATGATTTTTTATTTCCTACTCATGAGAGTCCAAGGGATAAGAAAGTCTTTTTTTCCCCTCCTAACAAAGGAAAACAACTTGTCAAGATGATTGTTCTTAACATAAAAATTTTTATAATATGTTGTTAACTATGGTTTACCAATCTATTAAATCTTGCTAAGTAAATTATTTAATTACCCAACTCCTAATTTATAAATAATAAAAATAAGTGTTAGTAAATTTAACTATAACATAATGTTGTATTCATTAAATAATATAAAAAATAAAATTTTTTTTTGTAGACTACATAGTAATTTATGTCGTTAAATTATAAAAAGGTATGTTACATATAATTTTGTTAATGTAAAATTTTTATATAAATTATGAGTTCGTGACTTTTTTTTTTAAATTTTCACTCTCCTAATAACTTATGTTGAGATTTGGCCTTAAGTATGAGTAATTTTTTTTAACAATTCAATATTATATAATTGGACTTTAAAATAAATTTTCTTTTGTATTATATATTTATTGAAGGATTTGAAAATAAATATCTATAGAATTTTACCTAAGTTAGTACTTTAATATATAATTTTGTGTGTGTGTGCGTGTGTGTGAGTTGGAATTATATACTACAGTAGAAGAAAAGTTCATAATTTTTATTCTCTCAATTTATTTTAAAAATTTTTTAATCCTGCTTAAATTGGAGTTAAGCTCATATTTTTGTTAAAGTGTGTAAGCTTTTTAATTTATATATATATATATATATATATGATAATATGAAAGTTGTTGAATTTCATATAATAAATGAATATTGACCTAGTTATTGTTCGTGCTCTAACATTTTTTTATTATTTAATAACTCTTCAATTTTGATAATAAGTTTAACTATTATTACTCCATTATGAAATGAAGATACTTTTTTTACTTCAAAAAAAGAGATAATAATTTGTGTTTATTGGGATGAGTAATTTTTTTTCCTAATAAACACTTAGGCACTTGAAATTTAAAATCCATCATACTTTTATACTAAAATTTAATTGAATAACATCCCTCCAAAAAAAATTAATTGAATAACTCACAAATCAATTTGATTAGAAGATGTATTTCTAGTAAATAGAATGACTTTTTATTTGTAATTTTTTATAAACTGAAAATAAAACAAATATGGTAAATTATCAAACTTATTTAAAGAAATGAAAAGGGTAATTTAAAAATAATAATAGCTAATATATATAGTATAAGGACTTATTTTTTATCAATTTTTTTAATTAAAATTTGATGAGAATATAATTTTTTTAATAATAATATGATATATATATATATGGTTTTTATAAAAAAGTATATGATTCATTAATTAAATTATAGATTTATTATATTTTAATTAAAAAATCATATATCTATTATGTTTAATTAAAAAAATTTAATAAATATTAGTATAGTCCGTAATTCCAAATTAGTAGTGTGATTAATTAATGGATGGCTCTTGTGCTTTTTTGAAACTGCAAAGGCCCAAGATCTTAATCAAACGGATACAATTCTTTATTAGAATACTTGGCAAGCCAGTGAATTATCAAATTATTAGAGAATCTAAGTCAAAGAAAACACATATCTTTAACAATTACTCTGTACTTTCAATTAGCACTGTTCTGTAGAGGCCACGAGAGAACAATTGTCAGATTTAAATTCCACATCCTTCAACCCAGATCAATAGCCATAGGGATAACTGCCATTACTTTGGCCACAAAACCCGATAAAGCCATATAAGAAGTGGTGCATAAGTCTAAAACAGTGGCTTCAGAGCCAATATTTTTATATTTAATTCATATTAATTTGTTAAAAAAAAACAATGTTGGTTTTTTTCTTTAAATTATATATATGTATATGGAGATTTTAAATTATTAACTGTAAGATGCATTTAGAGAAGGCACTTCTTCCTGAATGCTATTTCTCTAAAGCAAAAGATATTCAATAATCCGATAGCATATGAGATCCTCCAACATTTCATATATTTTCTATTTCAATTCATGTCCATGGAATTCTGTTATTATTTTTACTTCATTAATTACAGGTATCCAACATGTGTGCCCTCATTTACAAGAAAATACTTCCTTCTTAATTATTGAATTTTCTAAAACAATTATTTTGTTAGTTTTGCATGTTGTTTATTTAAATTTTGGCAATTGTACTTTCTTTTTTTTGGTTTATAATTTCTGATCCTTTTTATTGGCTAATAGTTTTATTTTGTTGAATTTTTTGAAATTGATTTTAAAATTTTCTATTTTTTTAATTTACTCATTGTTGAATGATATTAATTATATTTTGAACAAGTAAGTATACATTTTGATAAGCGAGATTTTAAAATTAAATGAATATAAATATTTCATAGAATGTTATCTTTTTTTTTTACAAAATTTTTTATGCTTCATGAAAACAACATTCATAAAACATTTGTCACAGAATTATCTATTTTTTGTTGATAGTCAAATTATATACCTATTAATTAAATCACATCTAACGATATTTACAGTCTCTTTCCAGTTTCCATTGCAACTATATTATTGGATATTAGTCTTAGTTGCCAACTTTGTTTACTTTATGTATATTCTGTTAGAACACATGTCCCAAAAACTAAAATCGAGTCTAACACGGTATTATAAGAAATTCATTATTCCATTTGATTTTCTTAAAGAAACTGTTATCAAAATTAGTTAAAATAATAAAAATTAGTTAAAATTATTTTCTTAGTTTTTAGTTTAAAATGATGCAGATGCATTAGGCTTTCAATGTCAGCTTGTGGGCTTCCCAGGAGTTCACCCTCCCTAATTGAACTCCAAAACAAATGTGCCTCCATAAACAAACCAAAACATTATCGCTCTGATCTTTCAATATAATTTTGACCCTAAAAAAATCTTTCAATACAAATTATTGTTACGAACAAAATTTGATAAATACAAATTTATTCAAAAATTAAATATATCGTGTATTTAATGTGAAGGATGATAGTATTATTTATTTTTTAATATGACAATTGAAATTTAAAATATGATATTATTATTAAGTTATGTAAGTTAAAATTTAAACATGAGATATTCGTCTTTGAAGACTAAGAGTGTATCAAAACACCCCCATATGAGAGATAGCATGTTTAAAACCAATCAAGCCGATTGAACTAAGCTAAATCAAATAAAATCAATCAAAATCCCAAAAAAAAAATTAGTAGAATTGATTCTTTCAATTTCAAATGCTATGTCAATTCAGCGTTAAATTACAAATAGAGAGAGTAGCAAGAGAATAAGTGATAATAACAAGAGTTGGAAAAAGAAAATAAAAATAATTGAATTGATAGAATAAAAAATAATTGAAATTATGATAAACTGAATAAAAAAAGTATGTTCAAATCAATTTTTTATCTATTAAGATTGATTAAATAAGTTTAATTTTCAACTTTTAAAGGTAAAATAAAATTAAACCAAAGCTATTTCTTTCCCTTCCCCACTAAGCCTAACAAACAATCTTTATACATATTTAATGTGCAACTGATAAGTGAAATGAAGAATTATGCAATAAATAATAAATTAAAATTAATTATTTAATTTTTTGTATGAGATTTAATTTGATATTTGCAAATAGTTGATCAATTGTAAAGATAATGAATAATTGAAAGAAAACATGACTTATACATTATAAGGAGTTATTATTTAAAAAAATAAATTGATGAAAATAAATATTTAAATTAAGTTATATTTAAATTTTTATTATCATTAAATACCTAACAAATAATAAAAATGGTCAAATCGCTTAAGAAAAAGTGAGTATAAATTCAAATTAAATATATCATAATTCAAAATTGATTAGATGTTTCATTTTATAAAATCGATTAACCTAATTTAATTTGGGTTTAATTCAAAACAGAATCCAAGCAAATTTTTAAATACCCTTGATTAGAATATGTAATAGCATTAAGTCTCGAGCAGGATATCTATTTCAAAAAAAAAAAAAGGATAGAAAAGAATAAATAAACAACAAAATATTATCATATTCTTCGATTGGGTATTTGTAATGAGATTAATGGAAATTAATGGCTATAGGGATGTCAACTACATATTTTGAAGATTGTGCAATAAATAAACTCAAATACAACGAATAGTAGTAGTATTGCATAGGGCTTCATCCTTGAAGGCCACACCTAATGACAAGTGTAAAACACGATTTACGAAATGGAATACGTATATATAATTTTTAATTAAATTATATATTTATTATATTTTAATTAAAAAATTGGACCAAAAAAAAGTAAAACATGTTTTAGTGTATATTAAAAAATTATATTTAAAATACATAATTTTAAAAATTTTAAATTTTAAATTTTAATATTTTAAAAATAAACATTTTAAAAAATTAAATTATTCATATAGTCAATAAAATTGTTTCCCCCCTTGCAATAATTGAATTTCCTTCAAATCATATCAAAAGGTCTCAATCACATAATCACACTAATATTAATTTTTATTGTTTTGGCCTTTTTTTTAATTAAATTTTCGAATAGAAATGGAATGACTTGATGGTGAGAGTTATTATTGGTTTTGAGCTAAGAATTGAGATGAGAGTCAGAACTGAGAAAAGGAGTCATAAAAGATAATGTACGTTAATTCGACGTGGACAAAGCCAAACCATCGATTTGAACTATACAATTGCAAAAGTACCATTTTTTTTCTACCCAAATAAAATCAGCATCAATCGAGCACCCCTCAGATTTGTTGCGACAACAGAACCCCCCTCTACAAATAGTGTCCTGGCTGGCAGTACTTCTCCTCCTTGTCGTTTGACCATCGACTGATGTCCGACCTATGCCCCACGTCCGTCCACCTCCTCCTCTGCATTTTGCAGCCGTTCCCCCCATAAAGCAGTGCTCGACTTCCAAGAAGCCCCCCACTGTCATTTGAGTCGTGGCATCTCATGGGGCTTACCTTAAACGTCCTACGAGTCCCACTTTCAGATCGTCAGCCTCTCCTTCCCTTTGATCTTCGTCCGTGAACTACCAACTTAGATCTGTAGGTTTTCTTCTTCCATTTTTGAATTTGCTTTATTAAGTAAAACAAATTGAATAAGGTTGAGCTAGAACTACTCAGATCTCTTGTTTTGGTAAATGAGTCAGATTATTTCTTACCAATTTTTCAAATCTTAAAAAAAATCAAATTAATGAGTGAATGAGATCATTCAAATTTTTGTCTTGCATTTTCCTGTCCATCACTTCTCATTGTAAAGATTACAGCGTACAGGGACAGGTCTTTGTAGTCATGCATGCTTTTAAGTAATTCCAAATCAAATGCAGAAAAAATGCAGTCTTTTTTGTAGTTATGTGCAATTCCATAAAAATTTTTAAGTTATTCACACACCTTGTAGGTAGAACTAATTTTATATAAAATATTTAAATTATCTCTACCTAAATGTTGATGAAAATAAATGATACTGCATAAAATTCATAATATAAAAATAGATAGTTTAGTCTCTTCCTATAAGTAATCCTTCATGAGTTTGATAAAATTATCATTCATTAGATTTAAGAGTTCAAATTTTTGCAAATAACAACAACAACAAAAACAAATATATGGTTGTGTTAATCCATCTCTTCCTTTGTTAGGAAAAAAATTGAAGCACAATTACATAAATAAATATTATAACAATTTTCTTTGACCAAAAATTTTATATCTATTGTAACAATTTAGATATTATATATGCATTAATTGAGGATATCAAAAACTTTCAATTATCTATTTAAAACATGTTGAAAATATATCTTTAATTACAATTAGGAACTAACTGAGAACTATACGTTGCATTAAAAATTAATTGTATAACTCACATATTAGACAATGGTTTTTTATTGGGGACAATAATTCCTATAATTTGTTTTAAAAAAACAATAATCCTTTGATATATTTTAATTTCTTTCAAGTTCTCAATTCCACAAGATAAAATAAATAAATAATAATAGTGAATGAGATTAGTCTATCTAAATAAATTCCATTTTTGAGTAAGGATGAACTCTTAAGTTTAAATCTCCATTAAAAGCTTTTCTCCTCCAAACACTACTGACTACATTAGAAGGGGGTTGTCGCCTTTTTGGAGTTCACATATTCAAATTCTATGTCTTTTCTCTAGTCTCCACTTTGTTATGAAAATTTGAAAGTGACACACAAACAAGGAATATGATAAAATTTAGATAAAGTTTTTGAAATATTCATAATAAAATTTATCAAATAAAATACTATAACACTTTAAAGAAATATTTTTAAAAAGTTCATTGTATATTGCCAAATTAAAAAAAATTGTTCATACGAGCACAATAAAAAGTAAAAATATAACTAAAAGTTGGGGGAAAACAAAAAAAAATTAGAACTAAAATTGGCAAACATGAATTTAATTTATTGTAATTATATTTTTATTTTTTATATTTATTAATCTATTTAATTGGGGTTGAAATTTGCAAATTTTCTGAAAGGGAAATTGTTGTTACGTTTTCTATTTAAGTTTTTTAGACAACAATAATTATGAATTTCTGTAATAAAATATTTGCACTGATAATTTGTTGCTTTTTAAAAAATTATATATAAAATTTGAAAAACATTCTGGAGTATAAATATTAAAATTGTCTTGATTGCAAAAGCTATGAACTATCTAATTTTTAACTTTTATTAAAATTTAGTCATTGTTCTTTCTAAACTCATTCATTCTATTGACTTGATAATTATCAGAACTTAATTTTGAAATTTTTAAGACAAGATCATCTGCATAAATTTCTGAAGTATTTGTTGTCTGGATAAGTGAGATGAATAAATTAACTGAGATATGCATAAATTGATCCAAGCAATATTTAACCACAATATCATAAAAATAACATCGAAAGATAGTTGTATTTCATATGTGTAAAAACTATACTAAACAGTTAACCAAATTTATAAGAGAAATTAATATATATATATATATATATATATCTCCTTATCAATTTGATTTCAATTAATATTTTAAAAATAAAATCTAACAAACTAAGTTAATATAGATCAATATATATGTCTTAAAAATTTTTCAAGAATGAGAATTTTAAATTTTTAGGGTAAGATCTAAAGCTCAAGATATTGATACTATATGTTCTCGTGAGACTTCTTCTTCCGTTCATAACTTAGGACTTCATTTAGATTTTGAAGAGGAATTGTGTAAGAAGATTGCCACAGAGACAACACCTTTGAGACAGGAGAACCAAGAGCATAGAGAGCAGAATTAACGTATAACAGAGCAGAATCAACAAATCTTGTCTCTATTAGACCAGCATCAGCAAACACTTAATAGATTGCAAGAACTTGAATTACGGTTATCTCGTGCCCCATCAGATCCTGATGATTGTCCTCCATCATAAAGATGATTTTATTTCCCTTCTCTTATTTTTAGATATATGTTTTGTTGAAGATTGTTATAATTTGCTTTAGAATGGTTATCATTTAATTGATAATCATTTTCATATATTTGTTACTTTTTTGTTAAATATTATTGCATTATTATACTTTACTGGATAGGGAGAAACACTTAAACTTAAAATTTTATTATTTAATAATAATGTTATTTTCAATTTACCTTACTTTATTATTTTTTATTGTAT
The DNA here is from genome assembly GCA_026724425.1 of Erythrophleum ivorense. Taxonomy (NCBI): domain Eukaryota; kingdom Viridiplantae; phylum Streptophyta; class Magnoliopsida; order Fabales; family Fabaceae; genus Erythrophleum; species Erythrophleum ivorense. The sequence continues at coordinate 30,757,855 of JAIUCV010000008.1, forward strand.
TTTATTGGATAGGTATCAAAGTAATGTTGAGGTTAAATTCAAAAAAATATTTAATCATGAAACAAATTACATTAGCGATGAAATATTCCATCACAAATCCGTCGTTGATTAGTGACAAAATTTTCATCACAAATCCGTCATTGATTAGTGACGGAATATCCGTCACAAATCCATCGTTGATTAGCAATGAAATATTCCGTCGCAAATCCTTCACTAATTAGTAACGGACTATTCCGTCGCAAATCTGTTACAGGATTAGTGACGGAATATTTTGTCACAAATCTGTCACTATTTAGCAGCAGAATAATCCGTTCCTAATTTGTGGCTAATCAGTTACAAAATATTTTGTTTGTAATCTGTCACTAATTAGTGACGAAAAATTTCGTTACAAACTTGAAATATATTATCCTAATAATTAGCAACAAAATTCTTTTTTGCGACGGAATGTTCCATCACTAATTAGCGACAGAATTCCAAATTCCGTCACAAATAAATTAGTGACGATAAAATTAACGACAAAAAAATTCTGTTACTAATTTATGTTTTTCTTGTAGTAACCCTTAACTCATACATTTATAATGGGTTCCTAAGTAAGCATTCATTGCATGGTAAACTCCAGTTCTCCTTTTAAATTATTTAAGATAAAAAAAAAACGCATACACATGTACATTTTGCTTCGCATTTATGAGTGCTTAATGATACAATTTGTTGACAACTGGACTTATACAGTTCGAGTCATTTTATGATTAGACATCCTTCAAAATTTTTATTTTGGTATTTATTTTATATTGCAATAAATAAATTATCAATAATAAAATCTTTAAATATATATGAAATAATCTTAAATTTTTTATCATTCAATACACCTTGATATTTTTACTTTGTTAATTACAAGTTGTGATTGATGGATTCTGGGTTTTGTCCTTCTCTGTACCTAATTGGTGAGCAAAGTTTATTTCATTTATTGGCCAATATATTGCATTTTTTTGTTTTTAACATTTTTAATATATTATTTTGTAGCTGGTGAGGTGCTTCATGATGCCGAAGCATTTATTGAAGAAAGTTATCATCATACAGTTATCTGCCTAGGAAATTTAATTGCGTTCATCAGTGGTTCTTTTCTAAAAGGCTGTCAGATTGTTTATGATGATTGCTACAACTGTGTGATTATAATCTGCAGCTTTTAACAAAGCTCTGGAGGATGCTATTGCTGTGCTTGACAAAATTGCATTGCCTGTTGATGCCAAAGGATTGTAAATTGTATTACTATCAAGTCCCTTTTTAAGATTGTTTTTTCCTCCTAGTGATATGTGGAAGTAGTGTTTGTGTATTCCACTGGTTTGTGGAAGTAGTGTTTAATTAGTTTGAGAGTTGGGAAACTGACTTACATGAGGACCCTACCATATAGAAATTGGGTTAACTCAGAAATCCTAGTATTTTGTACTAATTCGCTGATGAATATAAAAGGCTCTGGATATTTGTAGATTTGCTGATTTTCATTTTAATCACGGTAACAAGCACAGGCCATTAGTTATTACTTACTATGTTGAACTCTTCAGATGCTCCATACCATTGCAATCGTCAATTACAAAAATATTATTTACAGTTGTGGTATCGCATTTCGACCTTTATCTGTTCTGCCCATGGTGCTTTCTTATTATAATTTTCTGCACTATTTATAATGATGTCTTATTATGGCCTTCTTCCACGATGCATGTGAGATTGTTACGTAACTTGGAAAATTTTTGTGTCTGAGGGAGAAAGGTTACGGATGTGTGTTTGTCTCTTTTCTTCATTTTTGTTAACTTAAATTGAAATAATAAATTTCAAATTAGCAGGCAGAGAATTAATTACTAAGACCTGAGTTGAAATGGTGGAGATTAAAGATAGTTTTATTAAATTTTTTTAAAATTAATTTTATAGTGGAGAAAAAGTTACCATTAAAGACCAACTTCAGTTTTAGCAGTGACTAGTCACTAAGAGCCTTATTTTTTGTAATTTAATAATAAATTAGTGACAAAACTTTTATCATCGTACATATTTTTTTGTGAAAATTTTTTATTTAGTAATAGGCCATCCATACCAAAATCACAAAATTAGTGATAGATTCATTTTCATTAGGGATTGACCTAGCAAGCTTAGTGTGCTCAAACTGGACTGGACACTAGGCCAACAATGTAGATTAAAAAAAAATCAAGACTTAATTGAAATCTTTTATAGGACTTTCATATAATTTTGGCCAAAATTTTTTAAACACATTTTATACATTATAAATAGTCAGAGGTTAAAGTCTTTGCCAGTCCAATCCTGAGTATGATTGTCATATTTGGATAAAAGAAGGCAAGATGTTAAACATGCATTTTTAAAGTTGAAAGCAAAATTCTCAAAATTAAAATAGTAAATGTGTATTTTCTGATTATAGTTTTTTAAAGTTTTTAGGACTTGTTTGATTCTGTTCTGGTTTTAATGCTTTCAAAACATATGTTTTTTAGAATAAATTTTGAAAATAAAAAAATAAAAAAAAATTGTTTGAATCATTATTTTGAAAAATCACTATTTTTGATTTTTTTTTATTCTACAGAATAAAAGTTATAAAACATCTAAAAAATATTTTGATTTTTCTATTTTTGAAAATATAATTATGTTTTTTTTATTTTATAAAACACCTCATTAAAAATACATTATCAAACAAGTTTTTTTATTTTTAAAAACAAAAAATTATTTTAAAAACAAAAAATCAAACAGATCTTTATTCTCTATACTTACATTTTTGTTTTCTTCTTTCCTCCTTTGGGTTTATGTTTTTTTTTTTTAATTTTCACTACATAGATACGATATAAATGTATCTCATATATCTAAAATATAAAGATATAAACATTTAACACTTCTAAATCTTTCAAAGTTATAATTATGAGAGAGAGAAATCTGATTAGGCCAAACTAGCCCTATCAATACGTGACGAAACCATACTAAAGCTAAGCCTTAGGCCTGAAAATCCAGGCTCAATGTATAATTGTGTAGAACATTGGGTTAAGCATAAACCCATCCGGGCTTGATCCTCTGTTCACCCCTCTTTTCTGTCACTTGAATTTGTCATGCATTTTTTTGTGCCAAATTTAGTGATGGTCCCAAATTAGTGATGAATTTCTAGATTATAATTTTTTTAGTAGTGTTCTTAACAAATTTTGTTATATTGAATTATGAGATTTTTTTCCCAGCCAGACCAAGTCAAATGTTCTTTCTCTTTTCTTTCTTTTCAATATTTGTCCATAATCAATCACCCAATCAAATAAATCATTAGTGTAGACAAAATAGCCACTCTTCAAATTAGTTCATATAATAAAATATTGAACCCATCACATCCGTGACCATTTTAATATAATGGATGGAAGTGGTTGATTAAACCACAAATACATAAAGATTTTAACACGAAAACCACGTTTTGGCACCAGAGAAAGAGACTCATAAGCAGGCCTTGCTTAGGTTTCAGGTTGCAAAGTCAAATGTGAATTATACACAAGGCTTGCAAAGCAAGTCATAGACCAATCCAAGTTTTCTTTTCTAATTTTTAAAAGATTGAAAAATAAAGTCTTTGTCAATATTTTATACACCATTACGGGTATAACAGACCAGACTTGGATGCTATCAAGTTGTTTAATAAGAACACATAAATATACTTTTAAGTTATTCTAGTATTATAAATATTTTAATTTAATTCTTCAAAAATTAATTGAGTTGATATTATCATTTAACATTTAAAAATAATATCAATGTTTTAAAACCAAACCAATCATTAAATAGGTGAAAATACTTGTGCATGGTTTAATAATTTGTCGTTGAACTGTAGTTAAATTAATAATAATTAAATATATTTTTTAAAAATAATATATATATTAAATATTTAATATAATAAATAGTAATAATAAATTTTAAATTTTTAACTGTTGATTTTATGTTTTTAAAATGTTTGAGAAGTTAATTTTTAATTAAAAAAATAAAAATTACTCATCATTAAAATTTAAAAATATTTAATTTTGTGTTTTTTGGATTCCCAAATTATATTAAAATTATACTTATCATTAAAAAAACAAAAAAAAAAGGGTTTAGAAATTATAAATTAAAAAAATAATTTATATAATAAAAAAATTCAACTAAATTAAAAATATAGTTATAAATAGTATATATATTATTTAGATCTTTTTATGTATTATATATATGATATATAATTATTTATTATATTATTTCATTGATATGTTTATATATATTATAAATTGTATAATATTATTAAAAGAGATTGATAGTTTAGATGACAAAATTGCTTATCACTTAATAGAAAAGTGTTGTGTTTGTGTTTTGGCTATTATTGGATCAAAGATTGGTTCGTAGTCTAACTAGTTGAAGTGACCAATCTGATCTGATTTTCACAATAATGAATAATACAATTAAGTTTTTTTGTCATAATTCTATCCATGTGGTAATGAACAAGAATGGAGTTTTAGTTGTGAGATCATGAATTGGTTGGATAACAAGTAATAAATGAGATGGTGTTTTAATCACATGATGTCTCTTCCTCAATCCATTTTTCTTCTAAATTCAAATAAAATTTAGTGTGATCTTACTTGATTATTTATAATCTAGTGAGTTCGTGTTACCTAAATCATATTTATGTATGCCAGTTAAACAAAACATCATCAGTTTTGTTACTACATGTACATAACTAAGGTAAATTTAATCATATTATTTTTTAAGTATTGAAAGACAATATTAATTCAATTAAAATCAAAAGAATCACATTGAAACTTTTACAATAATAATAGAATAAAACGTTTATTTAAGCATATTTTTACAATTCAACATAATGTTATTAATTTTTTTAAAAAAGTTTATGCGTTATTATTTTATTAAAAAAATTACACAGTTTTTCCTCAGGAAAGAGGCAAAGAGAATATATATGCCGGCTCCACCAATGTCAACTGGCCTAACACTAACTAAATTAAGGAATAAATTATATAATTTTTTTAAAATTTTCTTAAAATTACATAAATCTTTTTTTTTTAAAAAAAATATACACAAAACTCTTGTTAAAGTATAAAAAAGATATGTGTAATTTCATAAAAATTTTAAAAAAATTGTATAATTTATTTTTTATTTTAAAAAATTTTGTGTATATTTTAAAAATAAAAAATTATATAATTTTAAATAAACTCATTTACTCTTTATTTTTTTAAAAATATTTATATATATTTTAAAAATAAAAAAAATTCTTAAAGTTATACAAAGAGTCAAACACAAAACAAAGTTTAAACACGTGGAGCGAACCCAACCAGCCTCCATTAAACAAGACCAAGAAAAGGCAAAATCAAAGCTGAGTGTTGGAGAAAGTGGCTCTACCCTTCATCTAGAAGCACTTTTTCCTCTGCCATATATGATCATCTTTTTAACCCTTTCCGCCTGCCCTTCTAGATGATTATACTGCTGAAATCCAGCAGCATTGTACCCTCAAATTCTTTGTTTACTCTTGCTCCTCTAGAGGGCATCTCCAATTCACCAATAATAAGCTCTCTCTCTCTCTCTCTCTCTCTATATATATATATATATTGGGAATACTTGGCTCTTTTCATATCAAAGGGACCCAATAAGCAGCTAACCTTCAGAAAAGGAGTTGTCAATTCTATATACTTACACCTTTTAGTGTAGCAATGGAGGTCAAAGGATTTTGCTCAGACCAAGAAGCAGAGAATGAAGGAAGTAGCCTTCTGCAAGACCCATTTGAAGCAGAGGAAGCTCTCTCCCTCTGTGACCTCCCAATCTACAGTAGTGAATCAGCTCGATGGGATGATTTCCCCAAACAGGATGGACAGAGCTCGCCCTCTAATCACAGCGACGATGATGATTTCTTCGAGTTCTTCAGCGAAGACTTCACCACTTCAACTTATGCGACATCAGAGAACATCATTTTCTGTGGCAAAATCATTCCATTCAAAGGCCAGAAATTTGCAAGCAACCCTGAACAGAGCAATTCGAAGACCGTAAAATCTTGCGATTCGAAGAATCTAATGCCTGCGTACCCAATAGGAAAGGTATCGAGATGGTATTTGTTAATGTTCGGAATGTCAAGGTTGTCCAGTGAGATGGAGTTGAAAGAGATTAGACGCAGGAAAAGCCGGAGGGGCTCGCCGGCAACGATGTTTCCGGCACCGGAGCAAGGCGTAGCGGTCAAGAGCAGAAAGAGGAGAAACGGCAAAGGGTACTGGAGGACGTTCAAGTCCTTGTTGGGTTTTAGCTGTACAAGTTATGAGAAACGACGTAGTAAGAGTTCAATAGGGTGAATATGTTAATGCATCTCACGATTTGGAGTATTTATTTTAAGAAAAAAAGTTTATATACGTGTTTTTATTAGGGCCACCAAAACTGGTTGAAGTCATCCCGTTTGTTTAATCTACCATTTTAATAAGTTTAGTTTAAATTTAGTAAATCTCTATAATTTTGTAATCTATGGGTTGAGTGGCATAAGTTGATCTTTTTCTTAATTAGTAAATCTCTATAATTTTAAGAATTAAAATTATATTTTAACTATTAAACTAATTAAATAATTTTTTAAAATTTTTTAAAGTTTAAAAAAATTATTTGAGTGTTTAAAATTTGAATTTTGAAAGACATTTATTATTGTAATTAACGTTATCTGTTATTTCTTTATTTTTTTTAATTTTTCTATTGAGTTAAATTGACTAGACTAAAGTTTCTGATTCGTTTAACTTACAATTTATCATGGGCCTACCCGTTTGGATTGAATTAACTCCCTTTAACAATTCTATCATTATATCTTTGTTGTTGGATTTATTAATTAAATTATAATAAATATTTAATTTTCAATAATAACATATATTATTTTTGTAAATAAAATATTGTATAATTAATTTTTTAAAAAATATACACAAATTTTAATAATTAAAAATAATAAATTATACCAAAATCTAGCCTTTGAAATATGAAGAGTTCTCCTTACCTTTTTACACCAGACCATGCACTACATGGGCCTTGCCAAGTAAAAGCTTTTAAAGAGCAAACTATTTGTTGAGACAAATATTAAATTAGACAAATTTTATCTTTTGTAAGTTTATGCGAGAAATTATTAAATTAATTTCTTTTTACAAACTAAGTCAAAAAAATAATTGCATTACAAAACTTTACCCAAAAACTTAATTATAAATTAGCACATAAATTTTAAAACTGTAACTAAATACCACCTTAAATTTTAGACTAAATCTCAACTAAAATTAAGGACAAAAGGTTGTTTCTATGATTCAACAATCTTTGACGATTGACATTAGATTGGAATAAAAATATAGATATATAAGATTCTACATGAAGATTTGTGTAGCCTTTTTATAATTCTCTTGTAATTAATTTTGACTAAGATTTTACATTTTCATTTTAATCTAAAATTTAAAAAAGTATTTTGTTACATTTTAAAGTTTATATACTAACTTTGTAACTAAACATTAATTCATGAGCATAAGATATAATTTTTTCTAGATTGTTGACCACAAGTTACAATACAAATTAGTCATATAACTTTAAATTAAATCTTAATTAAAATTATGTACAAGACGTTGTTTCTTTGGTTCAACAATGTTTACCACATTAGATTGGAATAAAAGTATAAATATATAAGACACCACATGAGAATCATGTGGCCTCTTATAATTCATTTATAATTAATTTTAATTGAGATTCTCCGTTTTATCTAACAAAAAAAAAAGGTTATTCCCCCCAAATGTAACATTTAAAATTTCAGATTACCATATTTGGTAAACAGGTGGAAAAGGGGTGAGAATGTAACATTCTCATTGCATAAGTTTTTGTTTTTATTTTATTTTATTTTTATTTTAGTTATACAACAAAGATATTCTATGACTAGTTTGCACTAGTACTTAAGGTGAAAAGCACCCTTTATTAACCACTAGGCAACACTTTGAGAGTTGTAACGTCAATTCATCTCTCATCTATCACCACTATTCCCCCATTGTTGTTATTACAACCACCTCTTCTACCTCCTCCATCTCCTCTTTTATCATTGTTGTCATCCATTAACGTTGCTATTGTTACCACGATCATTACCTTCATCACCTTTATCTTTGTCGTATCACCTCTATACTTGTTATTGTTTTCACCACTATGATGAACTCAATTATAAATGTTTTGGTATTATTAAATCAAAACCCAAATCATCGGTAATACACCTTCAGTAGATGTATACGTTCCCTGAGCTTACAAGTAATTGCAGAATGTAAAGGAATGACAGGAGAGAGAGAGAGAGAGAGAGAGAGAGAGAGAGAGAGAGAGAGAGAGAGAGAGAGAGAGAGAGAGAAAGTCTTGGGAAGGGAGAGTTATAACAGAATAGAGAGAGAATCAGAGAATCTAGAGCAAGGGGAAGCAAGTTTCATCTATCACATTCTTGCGTCGTAATGCATCCATTCCTCCTTTTAAAGACCTTCTCTAACTTTCCACATGGCTTTCTTGATTCGAGCTCCATGCCTCCATCCTTCAGCTCCATGTGCCTTGCTTATGTCAATAGCCTCTCGCTCCATTTCATCACTATGTATTGGCTGGGTCCCAGTGAAATGATCCACGTCTGCCTGCTCAACGTTCCCATGCATGACATTCCCCCCGTCATAAGGAAGGACCTTGTCCCCAAGGTTGAAAGCTGGGTAGTGGTGGCGAAAAGTAGTCAGTAATTCCCATGAGGGTGAAGCAGCAGGTCCCCAATCCACAAGCACATGAGGTTGAGGAGTTCTAGCAATAGGTCTGAGGCCAATATGACAGCCCTATCTTCTTAACATGATAATTATGGTTAAATACACGATTAATAATTAATGATTAAGGTTTGGAGTCGTTACAATTTATTATGTTATGAAAATATAGGAAAATTTGAACCTTGATGTTAGGGTCATCACTAAACAACCACAAATATAAAAATGCATAAAAGAAATCATACTATCATAAGGGGTTTGTGATTAATCTATCCATTAGTTTCAACACACAAAAACCTCCCACAAATGTTCCTATATCATTTCTTAGCATTACCATTGAAGAAATTAGGGTTTCTAAGCTAAAGGTAGAAGTTTGGGGACCTGAGCCATGGCCCCGACCTTTCGCATCGCGGCTAAGTTACTTTCAGGAACCACTGGGCAACTTTCACTAGCCACAACGAGCCTACATGGTGCTACGATGGAAATGCCTCCTGGAGCTACTGTTCAAAGTCCCACGATCCTTGCCTCGGCGGAATACATTTGCACCGCGGTGAGATGCTCTATTGGACATTCCTTACTTTGTTTTCTCGACTGTGCTGCAGCAAGGTTTCATTCTGCCACCCTCCTGAGCGATTTTTTTCGCATTGAGCCCCCGCGAGATTCCTCAAGCCGCGGCATTCCTCGCCACTGTTACTCCCCAGGCTAATTTTTCTTCACTTGCACTATGGCGAGATGCCTCATACTGCGGCGCCCCCTCGTCTCTGTCACTCATTTGGTCACAGCGGAATCTTCTTAGCCGTGGCGTGACTCCCTCCTATAACTACATATCCTAAATTTCGTCCCCTACACTCCAATTCTCATCTTAGGAACATCCTAAGATCACTTCCTCTCATTTTATATAACTCTAATGGTATTTATCAACCCTATTCACCTAGCTATCCTACCATTACTAATTCAAAATTTAAATGTAAATTTCTACTCCTCCGACTACCCAATATAAGCAAGTCCATAGAGTAATAACAACAAGAATTCATACACTATTGATACTTAACATTCGATATACATTCCGTTAGAGATTTCATACGTCAATGGTTCATATCAATATCTAATATGTCACATAATTATATTTACAATAGTATACCATACCATAAATTCAGCAACATTCATACATAAGGTGTTATGGGTTCATACATCCAATATCAAGTTAAGATGAGGCCTAACTCCTCAATAAATATATTCTAAGTAATCAAAATATAAGAGCCTACACTTGGCAACATGATTACTTGATGATGCTATACAAAAAGGAATACAAAATTTAGCATCTATACTAAATAAATAAGCTTAAGTGTAGCCTTCTCCTACATGGTTAGAGCTCATGGATTTTCATCCAGTTGCTTCCCTTTATCCTTACCCGAAGAGCCTTCACTTGAAAGTATGATCCCATGAAATGGGGTGAGATGCGAATCTCAGTAACCAAGGAAATTTTCATTCATAATATCTAATTTAATTAACATATAAGCATGAGTCAAAATCAATATAAGAATCATATCAGTCATATCAGCAAAGAAAATGGTTAGGCTACTATGATTGTCATCCCATACTAGCAATCATAATTCTACATGTTAAAGGCCAATAACACCGGGAGAGGCCCATCCACAGCACCTACTCCCATTGAGCACAACTAGGGTTCAGTGTATCTGAGATTTGATCATAACCTGGTGCTTGATCAAAGCACATGCACGAGTAGCAACCGCACCACAGCTCCATCATGGACTCACAAGGTTCAAACATAATACAATAGATAGCCAACCAATTCATTTAGTATTTCAAATCATTCATGTATAGTAAAATATGAAATTAAAACAGATATATGCATGGAATTAATATAATCTCGGTTACCTCACTTGTAGACAAATTACAAAAGCCACCAGTGGTACAAAATTCCCCCTACACTACAAAGTCCCAAAATTCAGAATGGAGGTGTCCTCTACCAGAAACTTCAATATATCACCTTATATCCTAAGAAAATTCGTGAAAAATTAATACTCATACTTTAATCCAATCATTGGGGTCTCAAACCAGCAGAAATACCTCAAGAAGATGAGTTTATACTTACCTAATGTCAGTCTTAGCCTCAACCTACGAAATTTCACCATGGAAACATCAAATGGCAAGTTTCAGATTTTGGCTGTGGGTGAAAGTGCTCTAATTGGAACATTAATCAAGTCAAATTAAAGAGAAAGATGAGAGAATTAAGTTATATAACTATTACCTTGGCTAAATCTTGCTCTAAAAGTGAGAAAAGGTGGAAACATGCCAAGAACCTTAGCCTCTCCTTTGGACGTCCGAATTTTGTCTGTGTCTCTTGTGGTTCTGCAGAATGGGGGGTGGCTAGGTTAGTTTTTAGGGTTTAAGGTGAGTTTTCTATGAGTTATGGTTGCTCCAAGATCCAACTCCAAATGGGCTTCAGATTTTAGCTTTGTTGGGCCAGCTTTAAGGTATTAGGCTACAAAATTTTATTAGGCCAGACCTAGTTTTAAGAACTCTATTGTTTTGGGTCTGCACAAGGTTTATTGGGCCATTTATAAGAGCTTATAAAAGGTGGATCTTGGACCTCTATCACATTGAATCAGATTGGGTCTGCACTTAACTTATTAGGCCTCCATTAGCCTCTTATCATGATCTTTTACATTAATTTAGGCCTAAATGAAGTTTCTATCCCAATTAATTCTCAACTCATATTAATAATTTATCTCTTAAAATTTTTATTCACTTAACTTACCCGATTATTCCATATTAATTATTCTTAATTAACCCAAATCCATGACTAGCACCTTAATTGATTTTGAGGTGTTATAGTCAACATCTAAAATGTTATTGGGTTGAAGTATGGGGCCTTTAGGGCTTGTCATCAGGGGTAGAGGAAGGTAAGATTGAGAAGGTTAGCCATAAAATTTTTTTTAAGTAAAAAACATGGAAAACAAGGTGGATACGAGTTTCTGCAGGAAAATCCAAGCGATAGGCAGCTGTACCAATCTTCTCGCGTATTGGAAATGGCCCAAAATATAAGCAACCCAGCTTGTGGTGTTTTTGTAAATGAATAGAATGTTTCTTGTATGGTTGTAATTTGACCAAAACAAGATCTCCAACTTGAAATGACAAATCCATCCAATGTTGGTCAGCATAATACTTCATTCGACGTTGCGCTCGTTCCATATTATGCTTAAACTGACTTAGAACTTCATCTCTTCCCGCAAACGAGTGAAAAGATTAGGAGAAGAAGTGCCATCATTCGAAGCTCATAGTAACGATGGAAGGTCTCTACCGTAAACTACTTTAAAAGGTGTCATGCTAATGGAAGTTTGAAAAGAAGTGTTATACCATAATTTTGCCCATGAAAAAAAAATGCACCCATTGTCGTGGATTGTCATAGACAAAACAACGGAACAGAGGTACATTTCAAGACACTTGTTCAGGGCTTCTGTCTGTTTGTCGGCCTGTAGATGGTAGGCTGAACTAAAGTGAAGTTCGGTACCCTGTAGTTTAGATAAGTGTCACTAGAAAGCACTGGTAAAAGTAGGGTCCCTGTCTGAAACAATAATGCGGGGTACACCATTCAATTTAATGATGTGATGAAGGAAAACTTCTACAACCTATTGACTACTAAATCCAGCACGTAGGGGAATGAAGCAGCCATATTTTGATAGACGATCTACCACTACAAGAATAACAGAGTAGCCTCGAGAAGAGGGTAATCTGGTGATGTAATCCATAGCCAGGTCTTCCCAAATCTGGTACAGGATAAGGAGTGGGCTCAATAATCTAGCAGGATGTAGTTGGGAAACTTTTGTTATTTGACAGACATCACATTGTTTGATAAAATGGTAAATATCCTTGCGCATGTTGATTGAGAAAAAAGTAGCAGCAATTCAATGGAAAGTACAAAGAGTGCCTGCATGACACCCATCACCGAAGGATGAAGTTCGCATAAGATAGATTGTATAAGATCAGTACATTCTGGGGGAATGACCAGCCGATGTTTCCAATATACCAATTGTAAAGTTTCACATCGGTTAGGAAGGTCTTAGGGCTAGTGCATATAAGTGGGGGTGAAGCTCCCCCTTCCAACGCGTGTTTTTCCTGAGCAAAGGATGGGTAACCAAGCCCTCGAAGCTCGGAAGGGACAAAAAGCTTGGCAACGGGAAACTAACCGAGTAACAATACGTTGGGAGCTATATGTGACCTAGTATCAGAGCAATCTTAACCCATGTACAACCTGAGGACGAGTTGGCCCCAAGGGGTGTGGATTGTAAAGTCCCACATCGGTTAGGAAGGTCCTGGGGCTAGTGTATATAAATGGGGGCGAAGCTCCCCTTTCCAACGCGCGCTTTTCTTGAGTGAAGAATGCGTAACCAAGCCCTCGAAATTCGGAAGGGACAAAAAGCTTGGCAGCGAGAAACCGACTGAGTAACAATATGTTGGGAGCTCTGTGTGACCAATGTAACAACCAGAAAAATAAAAGGAAAAAAAAGTTAAAAATTTTTGAAGGCCTGAAAATTTTCTAAGTCTGCTAGCTATAACAAAAAATGGCCTAGCTATAGCGAATGTACCTATTCGCTATAGCAAAAAATGGTCTAGTTATAGCGAGAGTGCCTTCTAGCTATAGTGAGAATGCTTTTAGCTATAGCAAGTGTGGGCATCCCATACAAAAACTAGGGAGCTGCTTGTCGTAGCGCGCGTTGTAGCGAAGGCAGAGGTCTGGGACTGATACATACTCACCGTAGCGAGGGTTAGTCCGGAAAAGTATGAAAAAAGAGAATTTGACTTTTTAAAGTATCCAAACCCTTCCTTTCCCCTTTTAACCTACTTAAGCTCCCTCTAAGGCAGAGAAAAGAGCAAAGGAGAGAGAGAGAAACCTAGAGGAGGAAGGAAGAACAAGAAAAAGGTAAGATTTGTATAGTTTTTCTTCTTAGCATGTTGTTCTTCTCTCTTTGCCCTCTCTTCCTATGATTTTGGTTATTGAAGTAGTTGGACTTTGAGCTTGGTTTAGAAGAGGGAGAGTGGAAAACCCCTCTTGAAAAAGACCAAAACTCATATATCTTTACTTCTTCTTCTTTACTTTCCTTTCTTGAGAGCTTGAGAGAGGAAGGAGAGTTAGTGGAATTCTAGAGAGAGAAACCCTAGTTTCTCTTCATGAATAAAGTGTTAAGAGAGTAATTTCATGCTTTTTGTGTGCCTAGGCTTAAGAGAAGCACTCCCATCTAGTTGTGATTGTGAAATCAACAAGGGAGGAGACAAATTGAAAGGGAAGGCTTGTGTTAGCCTATAAGGTAGCTCTCTCCCCTTTCTCTCATGCATGAATGTGTGTTTAGCTTGTTCTAGAATGTGTGTTTGTGTATTTTCAAGCTATGAAAAGTATGCTAGCATGCCTTTACTTGTCATGAACCTTGATGCTATGTTATATGTTAAATGAATCCATGATGTTTGTATGAGTTTACTTGAGTGTGGAAAGGCCAAGAATTCTTTCCTTGGGTGAGGATGAGCCAAGAACCCTCGAGCTTGGTTGAGACAAAGCAAAGAGTCTCCCAAAAGTAATATGGACTCCCAAGAGTATGGTTGAGTACAAAGTACTCAAGAGTGGGTGAGGCAAGTCCAAAATCCATGAGGAGAAGTGTAAGGCTAATCCAAATACTTGCTGAACCCTTGAATGTCTTGTATGATTGATTCATATGCCAAGGTTGTTTTTAAAGTGTCAATGATTTTTACTTTTTCACACATGCATTTGAAAAGCTTGCTTGGCATATATTATGTATAATTGAATGAGAGATGAGCTATTGAGATTCTTTGAATCTTATCCCCTCCTCTCCACTATCCTAACATGCTAGGTGGACCAAGTGAACAAAGACATGGGAGCCACCAAGCTTGAAACTAGGGAATTTGGTGAAGAAATTGTAAAATAGCCATTTTGTCACCATTATGTTGCTAAGGGATATAATCTAATGATGTACATGTTGTAGGCACTTATGAATACTTGTAAATAGATATACTCATTGTATATGTATGAGAATTAGAACTATAGTGCATGATGTAGCAAGTTTCGGTATAAATAGTAAGATCTTGACATTATGTACATGGTGTATGTATGAGTGTGGGAGAGTGAGTTTTGTAAATCTGGGTTATTAGACAATTGAGCCATGTTTGATAGCCTATGTGGATGCTTTTCTATGTGCTCATAGAGCTTTAGAGTTAGGAGAAGTAAAGTTGAACCCTAATAGCCCTCTTGTAACATAAAAACTGGTCACTTTGTCCCATGATATCTAAGTCTGACCAAATGACCTCTTCTTGTCTTGAAATTTGGCATGTGACTAGATCTTGTCTAGAGCTTTTCGAGAAGCTAAAGATCAGATCATTTGGAGGTCTGTGGAATTTTATATGATTTTTCAAATTCGGTATCAGAATTTCGATTTGCACAAGCACTGTTCATTTGATCAGTTGTGAAATTGTGTCATCTGAGGGGTAAACATGGTCCAATGGCTACTAAATTTTATAGGTAGAAACTAAACAGTCACAGTGACTTGTAACAACTAGAATCACCTCATTTGGAGGTCTAGAGAGGAAGATATGAATTTTTGAAGTTTCTATCCAGTATCAGTCATCTTGCCTGACCAGAGGTATTGTTCCATCGATTTCTAAGAGTTTGGCTTGATGAACAGATCTGGAGACATTTGTTTTCTCTAGTTAACATCCACATCTTTCTGTAATGGTATCATTTGCATGCATTGGATTTTTGTGGAATTAGTTGGACATTTTGGAAGTTCATATCAGTAAACTGTGATAATATCAAGACCAATCTGACCTCCAGACCAATTTGCATGTCAAACGTCCTGTGTGTGGGATGTTATGACTTGTACATATTTTTAGCATAAAGTAGACATCCCAAGCTTTCTAGAAGGACTGAGATTAATTATTTTCTATTTTTTTATATTTAGTTGTGATTTTCCAAACTTTGCCTAGAAATGAGGCCAAGCCTGGTCGAAAATGAACATGCATGTTCCATACCTCTTTTTGGTTTCCATGGGCTGAAAGCATGTTTTTGGGATTGAAATGAGTTGTAATGGTGCAATTAAATATGCGGATATATAGAATAAGCTCACAAGGTCCATGTGACACCGAAATAAATTTTTAACAATGTCACAACGTTAAGAAAGTTTATGAATCCAATGAAGAAGATCTCACTTTACTCTTCCTATATCTCACATGAGCATGTAAGGGATGATGGATATGTTTCAGAAATGATGGTGTTACATTCAGAAATCAGGCTCTCATTGTGGGTTGTGGCTTGTGTTTGTGAGTTGCCAAGATGTATATGAGCTTGTTTATGGATGATTGAGTGCATGGCAGTGGCGTGTGTCCTTATTATGTACTAAAGCATGTTTATATGTTTCAGAAAGATGGTAGATGTAACACCCCATAATTAATTAAGGTGTTAATTATAGATTAGATTAATTAGGAGTAATTAATATGGGTTGAGATTTAATTGGGATAGAAATCCTATCTAGGCTTAAATTCATAGATCATGATAAGAGGCTAATGGAGGCCCAATGGGTTAGGTGCAGACCCAACCTAATTTAGTGTGATGGAGGCCCAAAATCCACCTTGTATAGACTCTTCTAAGTGGCCCAATAACCCTTGTGCAGACCCACATTCTTGAGCTCTTCAAACTTGGCCCAAACTTAATTAAACTTCAGCAACCTAATGTATAAGAACTGGCCCAACAAAATTCTGCAGCCCAACACTTTAAAACTGGCCCAATAAGCTAAAATCTGAAGCCCAAATGAAGTTGGACTTTGGAGCGACCCATGACCCATCTTTGACCTAACTTAAACCCACCTAAAACCCTAATACATCAGCCTCTTCCTCACACTTGCTGAAACATAAAAACTCAAGAAGCAAAATTCGGAGGTTGAGAAGGAGGCTAGGGTTGGGGGCAAGAGTTCTGCATTTTCTCATATTTGGAGTAAGATTTAGCCAAGGTAATAGTTATACAACTTAATCCCCTCATCTTTCTCTTTAATTTGACCTGATTAGTTTTTCATTTGGAGTATTTTCATCTTACCCAAAATTTGAAATATGAGTGTTTGGGGATTTTCTTGGTGAAATTCATAGGTTGAGGTTAGGGCTGACATTAGGTGAGTTTAAACCCTCCATTTTGATGCTTCATTTGTTAATTTGAGACCCCCATAACTGATTTATAAATATTAATTCTTTACGAATTTGCTTAGGATTTTGGGTGGAATATTGAGTTTTCTAGTGAAGGACACTCTAATCTGAATTTAGGATTTGTGGTGGCTGTTGCAATTTGTCTACAAGTGAGATAATTGGGTTTATATCAATTCCATGTATATATATCTGATTTAATTTCATATGTTGCTGTATATGAATGATTTGAAATATTAAATGAATTAGTTGGCTATCTGTTGAATTATGATTGGACCTTGTGAGTCCATGGTGGAGCTGTGGTGCGGCTGCCACCCGTGCATATACTTCGATCAAGCACTGGGTTATGATTAAACCCTAGATGCACAGAGCCCCGGTTGTGCTCAATAGGGGTAGGTGCCGTGGACGGGCCTCTCCCGGTGTTAATGGCCTTTAACATGTGATAATATGATTACTAGTATGGGATGCTAATCATGATAGCTTAAATGATTCATTTGTTGATATGATGGATATGATTCTGATGTTGAGTTTGATTCATACTTATATGCTAATTAAACTGGATATATGATGGAATTGCCTTAGTTACTGAGATTTATATCTCACCCCGTTTTATGAGATTAATATTTCAGGTGAAGGTTCCTCGGGTAAGGATAAGGGTAAGCAAGTGGATGAACATCCATGAGCTGAGGCCGAGTGTGGGGAGCTACACTTGGTCTACGTAGAATAGGGTAGATGCAATTTTGTTATTAGTTTACATAGCATCATCATGTAATCAGGTTGCCAAGTATAGGCGTTCATATTTTGTTCGATCAAAATGTAACCGTTAAGGATTCAAATCTCATTATAGTTGAATATTAATGTATGAACTTATAGTATCATATATATAATTCTGTTGAAATTGTGATATGGATTACCATATGGGAATTGTAGTCATATGATGCCTTGGATGTGGACATAAGCTATTATTGAATGGAATCTTTATGGGATGTTAATTACTGCTAATGTATGTGTTCTTGCTGTCATAGATTCATGAATTTGCTAATATGAGCTAGTTGGGCAAGTAGGAAGTAGTAATTAAGTTTTGCAATGGTAATGGATGGATTGATGGGGAAATAGGGTAGGTAAACACCATTAGGATCACATAAAATAAGGGGAGGTGGACATGGAGTGTTTCTAGAATGAGATTTAGAGTGTAGGAGGCGAAATTTAAGTAATGTAGTTACAGGAGGGATTCTCACCGCTGCTAAGAAAGCTTCGCCGTGGCCAAATGAGAGACAAAGCCGAAGGCCGCCGTGGCATAACCAATCCCGCCGCGGCGCAAGGGTGGAAAACTGACCTGGGAAGTGACAGTGGTGAGGAGTGTCGTGGCGTGATAAATCTCGCCGTGGCGCAGAGCAAAAAAAAATCGTCCAGGAGGGTGACAGAACCAAAACTCGCCGCGGCGCATTATGTCCTGCCGTGGTGCAAGTCGAGAAAATAAAATAGGGGTTGGACAGAAGCAAAACTCGCCGTGGCGCAAATATATTGCGCCAAGGCGAGAATTTTGAGGGTGAGACTAGTAGTTCCAGGACACGTTTCCGCCGCGACGCCACATAGGTTGGCCGCGGCGAAGGTCCAACTCACCACGGCTATTGCCGCGATGAGATTTGTGAAATTTGTCCAGTGATTCCAGTGAGCCACTTGGCCACGACGGGAAAGGTATGGGCCGCGGCACAAGTCCTCAAACCCCTGCTTTTAGCCTAGAATACCTCAATTTCTTCAACGGTAATGGTAGGAAATGATATAGGAATACTTATGGGAGGTTATTGTGTAATAAAACTGATGAACGGTTGAATCATAAACCCCTTATGGTAGTAGGATTTCTTTTATGCAAAGATTGTTTGGTTGTGGTGGTATGGTGATGACCCTAACATCAAGGTTCAAATTTCTTCATATTTTCATAACGTGGTAAAATATAATTACCTCAAACCTTGATCATTAATTATTAATCGTACATTTAACCATAATTACTATGATTAGAAGGTAGGGTTGTCACAGTAGACATACACCAAGGTAGAGGTAGAGGAAGAGGTAGGCCTCCTATAGCAGCTCGGTTGATGAAGCCAGGCTTAGTGATCCTGTTGCTGGAGCCTTACAGTCTATTACAGCTTGCCTGGATCAGCAGTAGGCCGTTATCATGTAGTTACAAGAATGACTTATTGAGAAAGATAGCCAGGGCCTTATACCTCCTCCTCCTCAGCCACCTCCACACTCAGATCGTCCCGAGCACTCAGGGGTGACTCCTACAGATGTGCAGCCACACATACAGGCTGTTGCTCCGATTCCACTAGCTCAGACACCTCCTGCTCAGCAGCAAACCTCGATAAGAAAAGTGATCACATAGTTCAGAAAATTCGGGCCTCCCACCTTTGATGGTGAGATGAACACAGATAAAGTTGAAGCCTGGATTATGGAGTTAGAGCAGATCTTCGAGGTGATAGAGTGCACGTCTGAGCAAAAAGCCAAGATGGCTGCATTTCAGTTACAGAAAGAAGCAATCTACTGGTGGAAGGGCACTGAGCCTATTCTGAGAGTGAGGAACACCCCGATCACTTGGGAGGCATTCCCCGAGGCATTCCACGAGAAGTATTTCCCCGATTCCATCAGAAATGAGAAGGAGTCAGAATTTATCCTATTTAGGCAAATTTCAGGGATGTCTGTGGACCAATATGTAGCGAAGTTTGTTGAGCTCTCCAGATATTCCTCATACCTACAGAGACATGATGATGAGAGATGGAGGGCAGATAGGTTAGAGAAGGGCTTGCTCCCTGAGATTCGAGACAGGGTTGTGCCACAGAGAATCAGGCACTTTAATACCTTTGTAGAAGTATGCAGAGTGATAGAAATAAATCTCAGAATGATGCAGCCTACCTCCAGTACCAGACCACCTCTCCCCTCCTTGAGCCCAAGAGATCTAGATATGGTTCCCAGCCTGCAGTGACGAGTCGTAGAGGCGGAAAGAGTCAGTGGAACTAAAGAGGCAAAAGAAGGAGGACTCAGTCCAGTAAAGGCAGTGCTCCACCTATCATATGTCCCCAGTATGACAGGAATCACGGTACCAAACTGTGCTATGCAGGGCAGAACATGTGTTTTAAATGTGGCAGGCCGAGGCATATAGCCAGAGATTGCACCCAGGCTTCTCCACATGCCCCTTTACAGATCACACAGCCAAGGGAGATGGCTCCTCCTTCCAGACCACAGACCCAGGGTAGAGTCTTTGCCCTATCACAGCAGAGGCTAGCCAGTCCCCGAGTCTGATTCAAGGTACTATTAAGATAAATAATTTTTCTGTAACTGCCTTATTTGATTCGGGCGCTAGTCACTCTTTCATATCCTATGACTATGTTAAGAGGTTGGGTCTGAGTATGCATATATTGCCATATGAGTTATATGTATCCATCCCCACTAGAAACAGAGCCATTACCTCCCATGTTTGCTTGAATTGTGTGATCTAGTTTAATCATTGCCTGACCACCCTTGATTTGATTTGTATGGCCCTCTTTGATATTGATGTGATCATTGGTATAAACTGGATGTCTGCAAATCATGTTACACTAGATTGTAGCCACAGGTGTATTACTTTACTTGAGTGTGGGACTGTGCCTAGTACTAGGGTTGTGTTATCTATTATGACCACTTCCTAAGCTGAGAGATCTCTAAGGCGTGGTTGTCAAGGGTATTTGGTTTTCTTTTCAGTCCAGGTTGAGGTAAAAGAGGGTATAGATGAAATTCCTATAGTGAGAGAGTTCCCAGAGGTATTTCCCAAGGAGATTAGTGGACTGCCCCCAAAGAAAGAGGTTGAGTTTCCTATAGCCATTGTACCTGGGGCAAGTCTAGTGTCTAAGGCCCCATATAGAATGGCTCCCACCGAGCTAGCAGAGCTTAAAAAATAAATAGAAGAGTTGTTAAAGAAGGGTTTCATCAGACCTAGTGTCTCACCGTAGGGAGCTCCAGTTCTATTTGTAAAGAAGAAGGACGGGAGCCTAAGGCTATGTATAGACTACCGAGAACTCAATAAAATCACCATTAAGAATAAGTACCCTCTCCCTCGCATAGATGACCTCATAGATCAGTTTAAAAGCGTCAGTGTTTTCCAAGATAGACCTCAGGTTGGGATATTATCAGCTCAGGATAAAGACAGAAAATATTCCCAAGACAGCCTTTAGAACTAGATATGAGCACTATGAATTCTTAGTTATGCCTTTTGGGTTGACGAATGCACCCGTAGTTTTTATGGATTACATGAATAGAGTTTTTAGGCCATATTTAGACAGGTTCGTAGTAGTCTTCATAGATGACATCCTCATCTACTCGAAAAGTAGAGAGGAATATAAGCAACACCTGAGATTAGCCATAGAGATCTTGAAAGAGAAACAGTTGTATGCTAAATTTAGTAAATGTGATTTCTGGCTCACTGAGGTTCAGTTTCTTGGTTATGTGATCTCCCAGGCAGGGGTCACAGTAGATCCCAATAAGGTAGAGGCAGTATTACAGTGGGAGAGACCTAGAACAGTGATAGAGATCAGGAGCTTTCTAGGTTTGGCAGGGTATTATAGGAGGTTCATTTAGGGCTTTTCTCAAATAGCGATACCATTGACTCGGCTCACTAGAAAGAATGTACTGTTATGTGGAATGAGAAATGTGAGAGTAGTTTCCAAGAATTAAAGCACAAGTTAACCACGGCCCCAATTCTAGTACTCCCTGACCTTAAAGAAACTTTTGTAGTGTACAGTGATGCCTCTAAGAAAGGGTTAGGATGTGTACTTATGCAGAGACGCCGAGTGGTAGCTTATGCTTCTAGATAGTTAAAATCTCATGAGGAAAACTACCCCACACACGACTTAGAGTTAGCCGCAATGGTATTTGCTTTGAAAATATGGAGACACTACTTATATGGAGCAGCAATAGAAATTTATAGCGACTACAAGAGTCTTAAATATTTATTTGAACAGAAGGAGCTAAATATGAGGCAATGAAGATGGTTAGAATTTTTGAAAGATTATGAGTTCACATTAAAATACCATCCTGGTAAGGCTAATGTGGTAGCTGATGCCCTAAGTAGAAAATCTATACATGAGGCCTATATGATGATCCGAGAGCAGGAATTGATTAAGAGATTCAGAAACATGAGTCTCTCCTGCGAGGTGTGTTCGGGGAAATTATTAATGAGTGAGACACAAAAAGAAAATAACTTGAGGGATCAGATAAGAGAAGCCCAGCAAGCAGATGACCATGTAAAGAAGATTAGAGCCCAGATAACCCAGGGTAGTGTCCAGGAGTTCAATCTGTCTGAGGATGACATAGTGAGGTACAGGATAGGCTGTATATGCCTAGGAACACTGAGATCAAAGAGAAAATTTTAGATGAGACACATAAAAGTAAGTACACCATTTATTCAGGCAGTAATAAAATGTACCAGGATTTAAAGAAAATGTTCTAGTGAACCGGGGTGAAAACAGACATAGTAGAGTATGTCTCCCGATGTTTAGTATGCCAGAGAGTAAAAATAGAACATCAGAAATCAACTGGGTTACTTCAGCCCTTAGATATCCAGGAGTGAAAATAGGATAGCATAGCTATGGATTTTGTCATAGGTTTACCTAGGACATCATCAGGCTATGATGCAATATGGGTAATAGTGGATAGGTTAACAAAATCAGCACATTTTCTACCTATGACAGCCACTTATACCCTAGATAGGTTAGCCCAACTGTACATCAAGGAGATAGTTAGATTGCATGGTGTGCCTAGGAGCATAATATCAGATAGAGATCCCAGATTCACATCAAATTTCTGGAGATCATTACAGGATGCTCTAAGCACCCAACTTAGATTCAACACGGCCTATCACCTTCAGACGGATGGACAGACAGAGAGAACCATCCAAACCCTAGAGGACATGTTAAGGGCATGTGTACTATAAATGAAAAGGAACTGGGATACATACTTGCCTTTAGCGGAGTTTGCCTACAATAATAGTTATCATGCCAGTATACAGATGGCACCGTATGAGGCATTGTATGGAAGGAAGTGTAGATCCCCAATGTGTTGGGTTGAGCTACGAGAGCAGAGCCTCATAGGCCCAGAATTAGTGGACCAGACCTCTAGACAGATAAAAATCATCAGAAAGAAACTCCTGACGGCCCAGAGTAGACAAAAAAGTTATGCAGATAAACGTAGGTAGCCGTTAGAGTTTGACATCAGAGACCATGTCTTCATTAGGGTGTCTCCATTTATAGGGATAGGTCAGTCTATTAAGAGTAAAAAGCTTAGTCTAAAGTACATAGGTCCTTTCCAGATTCTTGATAAAGTAAGATTTGTGGCATATAGACTAGCTCTTCCTTCGAACATAAGCCAAGTCCATAATGTCTTTCATGTTTTTCAATTGAAAAAGCACCAGCCCGACCCCTCACATGTCATAGAATATGAGAATGTGCAGTTACAGGATGATCTATCATATATAGTATCATTAGATCGGATCGTGGATGTTAGACTCAAGCAGTTACGGAATAAGACGATAGCATTGGTGAAAGTGATTTGGAAGGGATTGTCTCCCGAGTAAGCCACTAGGGAATTAAAAGATGATATAAGGAAGAAATATCCAGAACTCTTCCCATGAGGTATGTTATTTAAATTTCAAGGACAAAATTTCTTTTAAGGAGGATGGAATGTAACAACCAGAAAAAAAAAGAAAAAAAAACTGAAAATTTTCGAAGGGCTAAAAATTTTCTAAGTCTGCTAGCTATAGCGAGAGTGTCTTCTAGCTATAGCGAGAATGCTTCTAGCTATAGCGAGTGCGGGCATCCCATACAAAAACCAGGAAGCTGCTTGCCGTAGCGCACGCCGTAGCAAAGGCAGGGGTCTAGGACTGATACGTACTTGCCGTAGCGAGGGTTATGCCTCGCTATAGTAAGGGTTAGTCCAAAAAAGCATGAAAAAAAAGAATTTGACTTTTTAAAGCATCCAAACCCCTCCTTTCCCCTTTTAACCGACTTAAGCTCCCTCTAAGGCAGAGAAAAGGGCAGAGGAGAGAGAGAGAAACCTAGAGAAGGAAAGAAGAACAAGAAAAAGGTAAGATTTGCATGGTTTTTCTTCTTAGCATGTTGTTCTTCTCTCTGTGCCCTCTCTTCCTATGATTTTGGTTATTAAAGTAGTTGAGCTTTAAGCTTGGTTCAGAAGAGGGAGAGTGGAAAACCCCTCTTGAAGAAGACTAAAACTCATATATCTTTACTTCTTCTTCTTTATTTTCTTTTCTTGAGAGCTTGAGAGAGGAAGGAGAGTTAGCGGAATTCTAGAGAGAGAAACTCTAGTTTCTCTTCATGAATAAAGTGTTAAGAGAGTAATTTCATGCTTTTTGTGTGCCTAAGCTTAAGAGAAGCACTCTCATCTAGTTGTGATTGTGAAATCAACAAGGGAGGAGACAAATTGAAAGGGAAGGCTTGTGTTAGCCTATAAGGTAGCTCTCTTCCCTTTCTCTCATGCATGAATGTGTGTTTAGCTTGTTCTAGCATGTGTGTATGTGTATTTTCAAGCTATGAAAAGTATGCTAGCATGCCTTTACATATCATAAACCTTGATGTTATGTTATATGTTAAATGAATCCATGATGTTTGTATGAGTTTGCTTGAGTGTAGAAAGGCCAAGAATTCTTCCTTTGGGTGAGGATGAGATAAGAACCCTCGAGCTTGGTTGAGACAAAGTAAAGAGTCTCCCAAAAGTAATGTGGACTCCCAAGAGTATGGTTAAGTCCAAAGTGCTCAAGAGTGGGTGAGGCAAGTCCAAAATCCATGAGGAGAAGTGTGAGGCTAATCCAAACACTTGGTGAACCCTTGAATGTCTTGTATGATTGATTCATATGCCAAGGTTGTTTTTAAAGTGTCCATGATTTTCACTTTTTCACACATGCATTTGAAAAGCTTGCTTGGCACATATTATGTATGATTAAATGAGAGATGAGCTAGAGATTCTTTGAATCTTATCCCCTCCTCTCCACTATCCTAACATACTAGGTGGATCAAGTGAACAAAGACATGGGAGCCACCAAGGTTGAAGCTAGGGAATTCAGTGAAGAAATTGTAAAATAGCCATTTTGTCACCATTATATTGCTAAGGGATGTAATCTAATGATGTACATGTTGTAGGCACTTATAAATACTTGTAAATAGATATACTCATTATATATGTATGAGAATTAGAACCATAGTGCATGATGTAGTAAGTTTCGGTATGAATAGTAATATCTTGGCATTATGTACATGGTGTATGTGTTAGTGTGGGAGAGTGAGTTTTGCAAATCTAGATTATTAGACAATTGAGCCATGTTTGATAGCCTATGTTGATACTTTTCCATGTGCTCATAGAGCCTTAGAGAGAGGTAGGAGAAGCAAAGTTGAACCCTAATAGCCCTCTTGTAACATAAAAATTGGTCACTTTGCCCCATGATATCTAAGTCTGACCAAATGACCTCTTCTTGCCTTGAAATTTGGCATGTGACTAGATCTTGTGTACAGATTTTTGGGAAGCTAAAGATCAGGTCATTTGGAGGTCTGTGAAATTTTATATGATTTTTCAAAGTTGGTATCAGAATTTCAGATTTGCATAAGTACTGTTCATTTGGTCAATTGTGAAATTGTGTCATCTGAAGGGCAAACGTGGTCTAATGGTTACAAAATTTTATAGGAAAAAATAGATAGTCACAATGACTTATAGCAACTAGAAGCACCTCATTTGGAGGTCTAAAGAGGAAGATATGTATTTTTAAGTTTCTGTCCAGTATCTGTTATTTTACCTGACCAGAGGTACTGTTCCATCGATTTCTGAGAGTTTAGCTTGATGAACTGATCTAGAGACATTTTTTATCTCTAGTTAACATCCATATCTTTTTGTAATGGTATCATTTGCATGCATTGGATTTTTGTGGAATTAGTTGGACATTTTGAAAGTTCATATCAGTAAACTGTGATAGTATCAGGACCAGTCCGACTTCTAGGCCAATTTGCATGTCAAACGTCCTGTATGTGGGATGTTTTGACTTTTACATATTTTTAACATGAAGTAGACATCCCAAGCTTTCCAGAATGACTGAGATTACATGTTTTCTATTTTTCTATATTTAGTTGTGATTTTTCAAACTTTGCCCAAAAATGAGGCCAAGCCTGGCAAAAAATAAACATGCATGTTCCATACCTCTTTTTTGTTTCCATCGGCTGAAAAGCATGTTTTTGGGTTGAAATGAGTTGTAATGGTACAATTAAATATGAAGATGTATAAAATGAGCTCACACCGTCCATGTGACACTGAAATGAATTTTTAACCATGTTGCAACGTTAAGAAAGTTTATGAATCCAATGAGGAAGATCTCACTTTATTCTTCCTATATCTCACATGAGCATGTAAGAGATGATGGATATGTTTTAGAAATGATGGTGTTACACCAGTCCATTCTGAACATGATATAGTCCCACGATCCCTGGATGAGCTTGTAATTTAGCAATAAGCTCTTGAGTGGCTGAGTGAGAACAGAGAGTTTGTTGGAAGTCATTGAGGCTACAGTTATATGAGATATACATGGTTAAACAGTGTTGGCAAGATAGAGCATCTATTACTAGGTTGGTTTTGCCCGATTTATACTCCATTCGATAATGATACCGCATGAGTTTTTGTAAGTAGGCCTCCTGTTCCGGTGTGTGAATAACTTGTTCATTCAAGTGTTTGAGACTCTCATAATCCATGTAGATGATGAAAAAATTTCCAAACAAATAATGACGAAATTTTGCAACAGCTTCAACAATAGCATGTAGTTCCCGAGCATAGATTGACTTCGATTGCATTCTTGGGGAAAGTTTTTTTGGAAAAATATGCAATGGGATGGCTCGCTTGACTTAACATTGCTCCAATACTTGTCCCAGAAGCATTTGTTTCTAGGATGAAAGGCTGGTTGAAATTGGGCAACGTTAGAACCGATGCTTGTGTAAGTGCTAGCTTTAAATGCTCAAATGCTTGTTGGGCCTTCGTGGACCATCGAAATCCATCCTTCTAAAGGAGTTGTGTAAGGGGAGAGGCAATTTGGGCATATTCTTGTATAAAACGACGGTAGTAACCCATTAATCCTAGAAAACCTCATAATTGGTTTACATTAGTGGGAACGGCCCACTGCTGCATTGATTTAATCTTTTGGGAACCCAACTCTACTCCACGGCCTAAAATAATATAGCCCAAGTACTTGATTCTCGTCTGACCAAAAGAGCATTTAGAGAGCTTCGCAAACAGTTTGTGTTGCACGAGTAATTCCAGAATGCAGGCAATATGTTGAAGATGCAAGGGCCAAGTTGTGCTATAAATCAAAATATCATAAAAAAAAATTAAGACAAACTTCTTGAGATAAGCCCGAAAGATTGAATTCATCAATGCTTGGAAGGTCACCGGCGCATTCGTGAGACCAAATGGCATGACCAACCATTCAAAGTGACCTTGGTGAGTTCGAAAGACAGTTTTCTCTCGATCACTTGGATGCATCAGCACTTGATGATAACCAGCTCGTAAGTCTAACTTTGTGTAGTATTCTGAGCCTCCTAACTCATCTAATAGTTCATCCACCGTAGGCATAGGGAAGGAATCCTTCATTGTTACTAAATTTAGGGCATGATAGTCTACGCAGAATCGTCAAGTGCCATCCTTCTTGTGAACAAGTAAAACTGGAGCAAAGTATAGGCTAGTGCTTGGCTGGATTATTTTCTCATTTAGCATCTCCGTGACCAATTTTTCTATCTCTGTTTTCTGGATAAAGGGGTATCTATAAGGTCTTACCCTGACAGGTCTTGCCCCTGGCTCTAGGATTATTCGGTGATTGTGTTCACGGTGGGGAGGTAACCCATATGGAATTTGGAAAGCTTGGTGGTATTGCTCTAAAATGGCTCTGATATCCGAATGAATTTCTTCTGGAAAAGAAATGGATTCGCAGTGGTCCTCCTCAATTTTGTTAACTTAGATGTAATACATTTCAGCAATGGCTTCTGTTGCTTGTAAGCGGGTGATTTGATGGTATTAAATGGAGTTGGCTTGTGTAGATTTGTATCCTTTTAATGTCACGAATTCTCCATTAGCAAAATACTCAATCATTGATTTGCTATAGTCGGCAATATGGGACCTAATTGTCTCCAACCATGAAGCCCTGATGACAACATCGGACCCTGAAACTGAAAGTATGTAGGCTAGAAACTTTAAGAGGTGCCCATTTATCTCAACCTGTAATTCCTGTATTATACTTTCACACTACATTTTGTCCCCATTTCCAATTACTACCTTAGTTCCAAGAGTAGGGGTTAAAGGTAGATTAAGATATCGGGCTACCTTGGGTTGGATGAAACTATCTGAGCTGCCCCTGTCCAAAAACACTTGCACTGAATGTTTTTTGATTGTTCCATTGAACCGGATAATAGTAGGACCATTGGATCCTTGGTAGGCATGCAATGATAGGTGATGGTATGTTGGTATCACTGGAGGTGTTTCCTTAACCTCTACCATTGGCTCCTTGATCGTGTCCTTGGGATCATCTTCATCCTCTTCGCACTGAAAGATCATATAATGTTTATTGAGACATCGATGGGTAGGAGTATATTTCTCCTCACACATGAAATAAAGTCCCTTTTCTCATCGCAGGTGAACTTTTGACAGTGTCATTTTCCTAATAAGAAGATTAGGCCTAACTGCGGGAGTTGGAAGCAGTGGTGGCAGGGATTTGGTTCCCAACGATCCCATATTCGAAGCACTCACTGTATTCATAGGGTTGGTTAGTCCTGTTTCTGCCTTTGGAATCAGAGATGATAATGAACCTCAAGGACGGTGAGTCAGAGATTGTGACTATTTGTCATCATAAAGCTTAGCAAGGGATGAAGCTTCAAATAAAGTGGCAGGAGCTCTAGTAATCACATCTAGGCGTATCCCTGGTTTTAATCCACTGATGAAGCAGTCCATGATAGCATCTTCAGACATCCCTTCCACTTGGTTGGCAAGCTTAATGAACTATTGGTAATAATCAGTAACATAATCATTTTGGGTCATTCGAAGTAGTTGTGCCCTATGGCTCTCAAATCGGGACAGCCCAAACTGAATTTCAATTGCTTGAACCAGAGCTCTCCAGGTTGGGTTCTAATGGGATTTCTGCATCATTTGGAACTAGGGTACTGCCTTGCCCTCCATATGAACAGTTGCAATGGTAATTCTCTGAGCATTCAGTGTTTCGTAGTATGCAAAGAATTATTCCGCTCTAAACAACCAATTTAAAAGGTCAAAGGCATCGAATCTAGGGAAATCGAGCTTAACTTGTTTCAACTGGAATGGTTGGTAAGCAGATGGAGCTACCGAAGAGCTCTGTATATCACTGGTATTGCTACAACTCCCATTTGTTCCATGATTGATGGCATCGACGGCTCGGGTAAGATTTTCTATGGATGATTCTAGCCATTCTATTCAAGCATTTGGTGAGTGCGTCATGGATTCTATAAGCTTCTCTAATCACTCCATTCTCGCGCTGGCGACAACCTCAACTTGCTCCACGTAATCATTCACCTTCTTCATGTCAACAGCTAGGTCCTTCAATCTTGTTCCCTCAGCCATGTTCGTCCTTTCAATGAGAGCACCAAATTGTGATGAACTCAATTATAAATGTTTTGGTATTATTAAATCGAAACCCAAATCACCAGTAACACACCTCCAGTAGATGTATATGTTCCCTGAGCTTACGAGTAATTGCAGAATGTAAAGGAATAACAGGAGAGAGAGAGAGAGAGAGAGAGAGAGAGAGAGAGAGAGAGAGAGAGAGAGAGAGAGAGAGAGAGTCATGGGAAGGGAGAGTTATAACAGAATAGAGAGAGAATCAGAGAATCTAAAGCAAGGGGAAGCAAGTTTCATCTATCACGTTCCTACGTCATAATGCATCCGTTCCTCCTTTTAAACACCTTTTCTAACTTTCCATGTAACTTTCTTGATCCGAGCTCCACGCCTCCATCCTTCAGCTCCACGTGCCTTGCTTATGCCATTAGCCTCCCGCTCCATTTCATCACTGTGTATTGGCTAGGTCCCAATGAAATGATCTGTGTCTGCTTGCTCGACGTTCCTATGCATGACAACCACTCTACTACTATATCCTTTATCGTTGTTCATTTTACTATCATGTCATTGTTATTACTATTATTTTTATTTTTATTGTCACTATCATTGTTGTTATCTTTTTAATAGTAGATATTTGAATCTTAAGTAATTATATTTTTTAATAAAATATAATCATATGCATTTTTAAAAATTCTTTGGAGTATTATAACTTAAGCACACACATGAATGTAAATATTTTGGAGAATGTCATGAAATATTCCAGAGAATATTTTAAGCAAACTAGAAAACTTAATAATAATTTTGAGAATTACATTTTTGAACATCATATTCTTGAAAGTCACTTTTAGAATAAAAAATCAATCCTATATAATTCATAGAAAAAATATTTTAAAAATAAATAAAATTAGGGAAAATTTGATACTAATTCAGTTCTTCTCTGAAGACATGTTAACTACGAGCAATTTCAGTTCTCTAATGTCTCTATTATGGGGGATTCAAACTAAGATTTCCACACGACAAGATAATTAAAATAAGAACACAGATTCAAGTGGAATTGAAAGGTCAAAATCAACTGTCAACTATATATCTGATCTTTGTCGCACGCATTGTTCCGAAATCAATCGTAAATAATGAGGAGCACCCATTGGCCTCCGTTCCTGCTGAGACCCTTGTTTTTTTTTTCTTTCTCTTCTAGTGTTTCAATCCCTTGCCTCTCTCCTTCTTCGATGTTCCACCATTTTCATCAGCAGGATACAGGCCCATTTTCCTTCGTTCTCTTCCTCTTCGTTCTCATAAACAATGATACAGGAATCTTCTTCTTCCTCAAATTTCCCAGCTTCCCCTTTCGTTGCAAATTTCCTCTATTTTCCTTCTTCCCCTTATTGCATCCTCCGTTTCAGTCACCATATCGGTTTATGGGCGTCGGAGATCTGTGGAGCTCCAGTGTCCCAGCATGCAAAGATGTGCGAAGGAAAAAGAGAGGCAGCTTAGACCTTCATATTTGGAGCTCAGTATAGAAAGCTCATGTTCCTTCTATTACGTTTATAGGAGTGAATTGCTCAAATAATATAAAAAGAAAAATAAAAAATAAAAGATGAGTGAGTAAAATAAAAAATCATTTTTATTTTTTAAAAAATTATTTAATAAATAAAATAATTATTATAAAAATATAATAAATATTACATAATTAAAATCAATCAACCATATTTTGTTTAGACTTAGGTTAGATTCATAAAAAAAAATTAAAAAAAAAAACTTATGCTTGGGCTTAAGCCAATACTATTGTAAACAGTATCCAATTGACTTAACCTGGTTAAAAATGAACTAGATAGGACTTGACCTGACTTGTTTTTTAAAAAATTAATTTTTTTATGTTGTTTTATTTGTTTAATATTAAATATATTTATTTTATTACTTATTAAAAAATTTAAACCACTTGAAATACATATAAAATAATATAATTTTTTAAAATGATAAATTTTTTAATAATAATATTGATTAATAATTTATTTTGATAGAATTATAATTTATTTTTAATAATATGTTATGTAATAAATAAAAAAAAATTATTTGTGTTATATTTGAATTTTTTTAAAATAAATTTATTTTTTATCAATTTTCTTAATTTTATTAAATGCTTTGATGCAGAGTTTAAGTTGCATACTTTTTTATATTTTTTTACTATATTATTATTATGTGATTGACAAGACGCAGCCATCTACCATTAATGCTTGGTGTGGAGGGATGAAAAGACTGCATTCTCTCTATATTTAAATGAACCAAAAAAAGAAAAAAAGTCTGAAGCAAAGAAGATTCGTGCTGTAAGTTCTACTGCTTCCCTCTACGCCAATGTGGTACTTTATTCATAGAAACGTATAATTTTCGTAAATTTTAAATTATATATAAATTTATAAAATGAGATTTAATTTTTCTACATTTTTAATTTTATATAAAAATTATTTTCATTAGTAATTCTATTAAATTATTAAATAAAAATTACTACTTCCCACACGTGAAAAATGACATGGCATGTAGGGTATATCAGTAATTTTGGAAGGCCCAAAACGCATAATATCGTTAAGCCCTCGCTTCCTAATACGCAAAGCTTAATCCCTCTCCATCTCATTCGTTCGAAGTCCCCTTCATCGTCCGAAGCCAGCAAACTCCAGCGTCTTCTCCATCAGGCCAGGGCATGGTTTCATCCATTGAAGGAATCCGATCTTGCTTCGTAGAAAGGGAGAAAACGATGTCGTAGTCCGTGGAGAGGTAGGGCCCGACATTACGCGCTTCTGCATATCCCCTTCGTCGGTCTGCACTTCGTGGAAAGCTAGGCACGACATTTTCTTTGGAGGAGGAAGGAAGAAAACAATTCCGATGTAAGCATTTTTTTAGAGTAGTAACAATATTGAGGGGGAGCTGTGCCTTATCTGAATTTTTTAGATTTACAAGGAAAAAGGATTTAGTAGTCTGTTTGGTCCTCTGTATTCATACTTGAAATGTTAGCTTGGCATTTTTGCTTCTATTTTACGGGAATTTGTTTCTTAATAGCACTTAATTGATGGCAAAGAACAATTTTGCTTGGAAGCAAACTAACTTTTCAGATTTACAAGTGAAGATCAACAAGCTTAATTTAACATAGTAAACTAAATGAAGAAAACATTATAAACTAAAATTGACTTAGGATAGCATATATTGATTCACAGTAACGATGTTGACTATAGAATGTTGCCAAAATGAAAAAAAAAAAGTGTAAAGGCGTGAATTGATGCACAACTAGGATAGCAAATTAGCATGAATAGTTTCCTAAGGTATTAGCTGAGGTTAAGGCGTATTAGTTGTCCGAGTGAATTAGATGCTTTTATTGGTTTTTATTTGAATTACACAAGAATTTGCTAGGAATAGTCAAACAAATATTGAAGTCTAATATCCTTGCCAATGAAAGCTACTTTTCTTTTCTGTATCCAAATAATAGAACATTGGATATAGAAGAGCCTATTGTTTTTGCCAATAAAAGCTCCGTTGCTCAATTAGAAATTTGCAGGACCACACTACTGAAGAAGCACATGTAGTTGATCAAGAAACGAAAAATTGTCTTCAATCTTATTGTTCTGTTGTCAAAGACCAGTGTTCTTCCCTTCCTCAGAAAAAAATGGAGGATTCATTTGCAAATTCACTCCTTACTGAAAAAATAGGAGTTAATGGATTTGCATATTTACAAATCGTCCTACTTTAGATTAGAAAAAATGGAGTGATTCATTTGCAAATTGAGAGCTAAATCTTCCTACTTTAGATGAGTTTAACAGTGCATGGGCTCCTTATATGATAATCAAGTTGTCTTTGATGGATTTGCATATTTACAAGAGCCAATATAGGCATTTAATTACTGTTGCTTTAACAAATTATGAAACAAAACGTGTCAAGTAAAGTCTGAGGTACAAGTTGAACTTGCTGCATGTAATTACTGAGTGATGATGTGTGATGCTGAAGTATAATAATGGCCGTATGATGCTGCATTTAATTACTGTTGCCATTTATGGATACGTCTTGATGGATAAATTTTACATTGTGCTATGACTTTTTATTGGAAGCAGTTTACAATGGCTACTCTGAGTGGTTGATGCCTACTATGACCGATGACAAGAGGGATCAAGAGAAGCGGTCGCGGAGGTGTTAGGACTACTAACTATGCTACTGATCACTTAGGTCTGCAACATGATGTAACTTTGATCGAGATGGACAATGTAGGCAGATCTTAGGTAAAGAGTAGCTAAATTAGAAGGCCTTGTCGTAGGAAATATTTTTATTTCAGGAATTTGTATACTACTGTTTGTTTGTGTGCTCAAGATGGGCTAATGTCCGTGTATGTATAACTGACAAGCTTGTTAATGAAGTGGGTTGACATATGAACCATGTTTGTTAATGAAGTCTCGTGTTTTTTTTTTCTTCTAAATTTCTTGTGACCCACAGCTTTGTCATTCATCTCCAAATATGCAATTAACTCAAAATAACAGGTTATTAAAAAGCAGAAAACTTGTTTCTCGAAAGTGATGCTTCAGTCCATATACTGCTTCTTCTTTCTTTTTCAGCCTTAGTCCATATACTACTACAGTCTATATTGAAAGTTAACAAATAGACAAGAAACCATAAATGAAATCCAAATGAATTAGAATGCAGAAGTGTACTTCCAACCCTTGCTATGTGGATTCTAATATGATACTGCTGTTAAACTAGCACACGGGTACTTCCAAACTTTGTATTATACTTAAATTGATAGTGTATAACGTTCAAAATAACTTTCATAGCATAAGCAAATTTGGTGACCCATGTAATTATATATGTACAATGGAGATTTCTTATCAAAGAAGCCGCGCAAGTATGTTGGCGCACAAAATATGGTTCTTATTTTTACAGACTACCACCAAAGGCATTACCAATAGAATTTAACGTTGGTTTGTTACCAACATTCACAAAATACTACACATATAACTAAGAAGATGAATCTGCCTCGAGAAAATCATCAATAGCATCTTCCATTGCTTTGTAATATCTGTTTTGATATCCAACAGACCTATCGTCTGCATCAACAGAAATGAACTAGTTTAAGCAAATTATGAGTCTTGGAAACAAAATACCTTATCAGCAGCCTACTCTAACTGAAAATAACCCACCAATAAATAATCCAATTGCATCAATAAGTTCCGTAGCACAGTGAGGAAAAAGCAGTTCAGAACAATTGAGAGCACCTATGATGGACCTACAACTATCACGGACCTACACACCAAATAATTCCAGCAAGTATCAAAACCTGCGAATTAAATTCTTCAACGGGCTATGAGAGTGGGAAATTTAACCAAGTGTGCGAAATGCTTCAAGACTAGGGATGAGAAACCTAACCTGCAAGTTAACGATGAACTTCCGAAATGCGACGTCTTCCTCCAAATGTGGAATCTGGAGCCCAAGCAACGGAACTGTATGGAGGACAAGGAAGATGAAATCTCCATAGAGAACCACCTCCATAAGGGAGAAGTCGATGTTTGCGTTTTGCGATGATTCTGTGCATTTAGGCTGGTTGTCTCAATCCATGTCGTCTTGCCTTCGTGCCATGCCATTTTCCATGTGTCCAGTTTGAGTATAACGTAGCAATTTCTATCAATGATTTAATAGAATTACTTTTTTTTGTTTTGTTTGGATAGTATATTGGAGGGATGAACACTGGACACTGTCTATATCCCATCTCACTCTTGGGCTAGCACCAAATGGTGATTTAATAGAATTATTACTAAAGGGAATCTCTACGTAAACTTAAAAGTCTATCGAAATTGAGAATCACTTTTTAAATTGTAGAGAATTTTCTGACTCAAAATTTTGGAGGCTTATATACATTTTGGCCTTTTTTATCTATATTATTTAATTGTCCTATATATTACAGTGGGAAGATATTCCTTTTGTTAATTAAACCTTAAAATTTGCATTAATGTTTGATCAGCATATGATTTATTTTTTCACAGATATTTTCTTTCCCATCTTTTCATCCATTTCATCAAGACTTTAGAAAGAGAAAGTTCAAAGTTCAGGTTAGTCATCTTCAAACAATACAATTGTGCTGCATTTATACTAGCACAAAGCTTTGCCATATATATTTCATATTCTATTAAAAATGTATTCATTCTCTATATATTCTCTACAGATTTGATTATATTTACTAAACTACCTGTTTTGAGTTATTGCTATTTATACATATGGTAATTGCTAAGTTTAACATATTTGTTTTTATTTATTTGATTAAATTATATAAAATATTTTTAAATTTTGTTGAAATTATATAGACCTCTCTTTTATTTTTAAAATATATATAAACCTTTCTTAAAATAAAAAATTATTTGATACTTTAATTTAATTTTAAATTTTTTAACCAAAATATTTTTTATTTAAAAATTTTTATTTCAAAAAATATTTATTTAGATTAATTGAGGATATTTTAATAAAAATATTTAAAATTTGACTAAAGTGTAATGTAACATTTTGTTTAAAAAATCTATTTATATTTAAAATTATATAATTTTAATAAGATTTAAGACAACTCTATTGTAATTTATTCTTTAATCTTGCAGATCGCTTTTCTTGGACGAGTATCCTTTGAAGCCCAATTGCTAAGTAACACAACCCCTCACTTACATTTTGTCGGACTTTTAGAGACTTCATACGGTTTGGATTGTTGAGTTCAGATCAGCTCATGTTGCGGCGCGAAAATGAGCACTCATTTTCGCTCAATCTCATCCGTTCACTATATCTCACGCTGAGGAGCTTGCCACGTTGCAGATCCAGTTTAATGAAACGCAGCGTTTGAATTTCTTATTTGAAGATGCAATTAAAGCCATTCGGGTGATCCATATTCAGCACCAAGCCACGCGTCCACGCAATCCAACTCCTGCTGCCATTATCACTTTCCCTTTGGCTTCGACGGTCGCTCATTGCTCCTGTATCCACTTCATTGTTAATAAAACTTCCATCGCCATGTCCAAAGACACCGCATCACGCTGCAAGTCTTTCAAGGTTAGTGTGCTTCTCACTGCTCCTTATTCTTAATATTTCTCCTTCCATTTCATCTTGCTTTCCCACTAATCTTCTTGTATTGCAACTGTGGTTTTCATTTCTGAGGAGAAGTTAGATCTGATCCCACTTGAATATTTTGCTAGTTAATTTTAATATTTTAGTGATACATTATTGCATCAATTAACAATGGTTTGGATTTGGAGTTTGCCTTAGATCATAGATTCAATTAATTAACCATGATATTATATATATGTATATACACATATATTTTTTCATCTTTTGCCTATGCATCTCTGGTGCAATACTCTGGTTGTTGGAGCTTCATCATAGATTCAATTTTTTTTTTTTAAATAATGGTTGGCTTGCAATGGACCTAACTTTGCAACTTGGATGGTATCCAATTTACACTTTTCTGATATGCGGAATTACCTAGCACAAATTCATGCAATTCTGTTACTGGGTTACCTCTGAATCAACCATTGATTTGTATTGTTGGATTTGTGACTTGTAGTAAATTTTGACAATGATGATATGTAGTTTCTTTGTAAGCTTGTTGGGTTGAGAGGATTTGGTTGGTGCCACTGAGGCCAGCCATTCAAATATATATAGTTATTTAGTGCTTTGTTTACTTCTACCTCATGGATGGTCAAAACTAAAAGACCAATTAAAATTGTACATGCTTAATTGAAATTGTACATGCTTCTGATTGAATTGAATTTTGGTCTTTACAAATGAACTTGTACATGTTTTTCATTGAGCATGTTTTTTCTTCCAGGTTTCCACTTCCCAGGTTTTTCATTGAGCATGTTTTTTCTTCCAGGTTTCCACTTCCCAGGACCCAAAACCTCCACAACACAAAACTAGGCAGCTGCTTATAAAGTCTGCACATGTGATTGTTTTTTCTTCCATATTTCCACTTCCCATGACCCAAAACCGCCACAACACAAAACTAGGCAGCTGCTTATAAAGTCTGCACATGTGATTGTTTTTTCTTCCAGGTTTCCACTTGCCAGGACCCAAAACCTCCACAACACAAAACTAGACAGCTGCTTATAAAGTCTGCACATGTGATTGTGATGCTTTTGATATTAGATACTATTGCTGCACAATTCTACAAGTTTGAACAATTCAATAGCTGCTTCAACAAGTTTACACAAAATTGGGCTACAAGCTTCCATGATGCTTCTGATATTAGCTGCTGTTATTACATGAAAAAGATGAAAATGAAGAGATTGTCACTTGATACTGATTGCCCTTTTGTACATTGTTTGAGAATATATGTTTGGTAGAAAAAAGTAGGCTCTTATTCATTGTTTGAATATAAGTTGTAAGACAAAGTTCAATGTAATGAAGAGACCGCTGTACTGGATGAATATATCAATAAAATAAAATTTTTTTATTACCTTAAATCCATTGTTTCAAGTGACTGCACAGGTTGCTCAAAAGGCATCTACATTACAAAAGAACCATAATCACAACATAAGCAATAATTTAAATTTTAGCCTAATAAAATAGGTAAAATATATCAAAGTGAATTGTATAGCTTAGAATTATAAAAAGCATATAACACATAAGTTTTTCATTTTGTACAATTAAAATATTAGCTTCATACTAATTCCAAATATGCATAAACCTATTCTTTTAGAATATTAAAGTCTCTTACCATAGGCATGTGAAATTCATTGTCATGTGTATAAGAGAATGCGTGAGGTGCCGGTGGTGTTGAACAAGATATTCCCAATTGCATTTGTTTGTGTGCTTCATTATGCTACAAAGATTAGGCAAAATTATACATGCATTCAATTAAAGCATAAAAACTAGATGGTAAATGTATATACAAGCACATTTTTACTTACCGCATAAGGTTGACTTTCTAAGTTTTTAACTCTTGTAGATGATCTTTTTTTTTTTGGTAGCTTCTCCCACCAACCTTTTATACGTTTTCTATTCTTCAAACCAATTCTCCTCTTAAAACCCTTGGGGAGTGCTGTGCTCTCACTTGCTGGTAATGTGGTAACACCACTATCATTATCTAAACTTTTTTGTGTCAAACGAAGCTCTCTAACTTGCTTACTTAATTCATCCACGACTTTATTCACTAATAAGAATCCTTCTGGAAAATCAAATATTTCAGTTGCTAATCTTATTAGCTTGGGACAAAGCAGGCGATACCTTTGTGTGCTATCAAGCCGAGCATCTTCCTTGACTTCCTTCCCTCTCACATCATGTATTACACCACTTCTTGCTTCTTTTGTCCACCTTTTGAGAATATACTGATCAGGAAGCACTTTAACATCCATGACATCAAAGACCTTCAAGGAATGACAACATAATATACCAAATGTCTCAAATTTCCTGCAACTACAAGAAATTGATCTATTGCATGGATTAAATGACACCTTGTATTTTCCCTCTTGACCAAACATAGCAATAACATATTCAAATAATGATTGACTTTCATTTCTATGTTTAATACATGCAGCATGTACTAAATCAAACTCTTGTTGGAATATATCAAAGATGGGAATGGTGTAAATCTTAGAAAGTTGTTGCAACATAAATGAATTCTCACTTTTCAATTTTGGTATTTTTTGTCGTGAATCAAACTCACATTTCAACTCATTGTACCGTTTGTCATTCACTACTCGTTCAAAGTGCTTAAAGAATTGAATGATATCCAACTCTGGTTTCATCCAACTCTTGAAGTCTGAATTTAGGCTTTTACTAAGTTGTGTACTTCGCATACCAAGAGTGACAACTTTCTTTAGGTGACAAGCAGCCCATTTTTCCTTGATGCAATAAACTGATTTCAACCATGTGTTTTCTTGAACATCATATTTTGATAGCAAGTGGCTCCACGCTACCTCAAACTGCATTTCCTCATCATAATCATACATGCATCGCCTAAAGTCAGTTAAGAAATGACTTCCTTCTTTCATTAAATTATCAAGGTGCTTGTTGCCGTTTTGCATCAAGTGCCATGTTCATAACTTATGTAAAGTCTCAGGCATCACCTCTTGTAATGCTTTTGCCATTACTTGGTCTTGATCAGTAAAAATTGTCAAGGGCTTTTTCTGCTT
This sequence comes from Erythrophleum ivorense, assembly GCA_026724425.1. Classification (NCBI taxonomy): domain Eukaryota; kingdom Viridiplantae; phylum Streptophyta; class Magnoliopsida; order Fabales; family Fabaceae; genus Erythrophleum; species Erythrophleum ivorense. The sequence goes on from JAIUCV010000008.1 coordinate 30,797,606, forward strand.
GTGTGCTTCCAAAAAAGTCTCAAAGAGCCATTTAAATGATTCCGCTGTCTTATCATATAACAAGGCTGCTCCAAATATCACTACGCCTCTGTAATGGTTAAATCCACAAAACAAAGCCAGTGGTCTATTTTCTTTGTTAGTGCAATATGTTGTGTCAAGGGATATTACCTCACCAAAATACCCATAGTCAATCAACATACGTGCATCAGCCCAAAAGACATTAGTTATCTGTTCATCTATGTCCATTTGATAAGCATGAAAAAATGATGGATTTTCCAACAATTGTTGTTGAAAATATTGCATCAAAGTCCCTACTTCTCCATAGACCATGCTTCATTGTCTTCTTGATCGAAGATAATTCTTGGCATCCAACTGCGTATACCCTAAGTTAGCTCTTCCTCCTGCATGCATACTCATTAACTCAAAAGATGCTCTCTGTTTAAGCTCAGAATCTTCTGCCAACTCAATTTCATGGGCTTGAACTTCAAATATCTTACTTTGAGATGCCAACATATGAGAAGTCTCCGGTAGATGAAGCGGATGATTATGTTCATTAACCAAATCACGCACTTTGTATTTTCCATTGACTAGTTGAACTCTTATTCTTGCCAAACAATTGGTCCTAGTCTTAAGCCGAGGATTCATTATGATTAAACGTCTTTTGTCTTCTCGGCGATGACCCTCTTTGCAACAAACATATCTGCATGAAGTTATAGAGCCATCTTTACTCTTATTGAAATATTGTTTCCTTACTCCAAACCCGATTCTTGCACCATAGTCACCCCAAAACTTCCATGCAACATCTAAGTTATCAAATTCCATTCCTAGCTTCGGCTTCCAATCAACTTCCATGATAGGTTCCATCATCAATTTCAAGAGACTATACACAAATAAAAATGGTACCTGAAAAAAAAATAACAAAGTTACTATATATGTTATTGTAGCTTAGTATATGAAGCTTCCGAAGCAAAAAATTAACTTTTTGAAAATTCAAATATGATTAAATTAAATATATCTTTTTTAATATCAAAGCCACTTTTGAAAGTTCATAAGCATAGTATGGATTAGCTTTAAGATTCTAGTTTTAAATTAGACTAAAAACTTATATATATAACATATAATAGTTATGCAAACTCATTTAAGCTAGAATTTTTCCATGTTTATTATGGATACCCAATAACTAAATTTTACTAAAAACAAATTCTCATATTAGTAATTAAAAGGTGCCATCAAAGATTTATTTAAGATGCAAAACTCCCCATTTGGATGTCAAGTTCACAAATTATGAGCAATAAACGAACCCATTATATAGCTTCTTCTTTTTTATTTTAAAAGAAAAACAAAATCACTATAGGAAAATCTTCTTCTTCACCTCTATTAATCATATTTCAAACCCTATACTCATTCTCATCCTTTTATTAATATAGTTTCTTCTATACTTTCCTCTCTTAAACATTACCCCCACCAACTTGCAGATTCCAACCCCCATAATGAAGCTTCTTCACAATCATGGAAACGGATCCATGGCATAAAACAAAGGAGCTATATACCTCAAAGCATTAACAACACTTGCAGAAACATAGCCATCCCTTGAAAGTTTAGAGCATTAGACAAAGAAAGAAGGTGCAAGGATGGAGGAAATTTTCGCGCCAACAACGTAATGGCACAGACCTGTAACAATGCTTCTGATATTAGCTCCAAAACGCAACGTTCTGGGGAGGCAACGTGGCTACTTGGAAGGCATTGATCTCATGGATAACTCTGATTTGGCACAGGGCATTATGAGGAAAGAAAAAAAAACTCAAACGCACCGTTTTATTAAAGCGCTGGCAGCTTCTCGTGCGGCAGATTTACTGGACGGTTCAAATGAAAGCAAAATGAGCAGCTCATGTTCCTGCGCAAACATGAGCTGATCCAAACTCTGGATTGTTGCTTCTGCTCTATATGAAGTGTACTTTCTTTTACTTTTTTATTGGGTATAGCTTTACTGACTACATGCTAGCAATATATAGAAATCCAGGAACTACTTTGATTTTTTTAATATAAACATATCCAAAGTTTAGAAACAAACAATTTGAAGGAACCCGATAAACAAAATACAAAAAAATTACTTGATATGCTTTTGCTAGAATCATATTGGACCGATCACAAGGCCCAATATCAAGTAACTCCTCTTTTATGTTGTATAAATAATATTATTTATATCCCATCACTTTGCTCCCTTCTACTGACGGATCTAAATATCCTATCACTTTATTTAAAACATCTAACTCCTTTTTTATGTTGTGTATATAATATTATTTATATCCTATCACTTTATTCCCTACCACGACGGATCTAAACATAGACTCTCAATTACCGGTATCCCAAATTACCACTTTTCTATTCAAATAAATGAAATACTTTTTTCTTCTTCCTTTCAATTACAACTATTCCAAAAATGCAGAGTAATAAATTAAAGTGTATTCTCAACTCTGGCTTTCACCAATGATGCGTTTAAGACATTTTTTGTCTTTTAAGAATATACTTGACATTTTTATGGTGAAATGAATGAGGCCAAAGGCCCAAAACAGAATAAAACTAAACAGGACGAAGTAGCTCCAGTCTTTGAAACGTAAATAAGCAAGACCCCCAGGAGGAACACGATGAAAATGAAAACCATAGCTATGATGTGAGCCAAAATTAGCTAACCAATTTACGCAAGAATTGCTTTCCCTATAAGTGTGAGTAAATGTAATTTGCCAATTGTGCTTTAAAGTCTGACTGATGTGATTCAGAACGTGCCTACGTCCCTTTTTTTCTGAGATCAAATCCTTCAGCATGGAAATGACCATTTGAGAATCACGCTCAATCAAAAATCTGGTGATACCCAAGAGTTTAACCAGCTCTAAGCCTAACAAAACGCCTCAAAATTCAACATCTACAAAAGCACAAATGCCAAGATTATTGCAAAAGCCGCCAAGCCAATGCCTATCATCTCCTTTGACTAACCCACCACAACATGCATTTCCTGGTTGGGCTTTCGTTGCTCCGTCAATATTAAGTTTCGACCACCCCAAGTGAAGAAAGCACCGGCCCATTTTAATAGAACAAGACACCCAAAGGAAGAAATCCTCATAATGTCATTCGCATAAGATAGAATTATCCTTTTTGGATATGTAGGCCTTCGAAAATCGTTATCGAACAGCCCTTCATTTCTCCACCTCAAAAGAAACTAGCATGTGACGCCGAAAGTGTTGGCCCATCAATTCTGAACAACTGACCTGTGAAAGCAAGCCAGGTTGTTCACCAACCAAGCCTAACGCGGAAGAAAGTTGAAAGAAGAGGTTTGTTAGTGTGTTGTTAAAAGGGTTATTTTGGTCATTGTTTATTATTTTGTAATTGTATTTTAATATTGCTTGGATATGCATTTGCCATGTATCTAGCATCTAGCATTCTCTTTTGTTTCCTGTATGGCTTAGATTAGTTTGTCTTTTTGGTTTAGCTTTTGGGGAAACTTTTGATTTTTTTCATGAAGATTGAATAGAAAGAATAGGAAAAAAAAAGAAACAATAATAGATAAGGGTGCAGAGGAAACATAAAAAGCTCAACCCTGTTCCAAAAAAATAATGTTATGCTTTTTTCACTTTGTTCTTCTTCCTCTCAAACCAACAAAATGGTATTAGAGCTAGTCAAAAAAACCAATTGGGCATAAAAAAAATTTGTGGAAGTAAATGGTTGATGAGTGCAAAAACAAAATGGCACCTTTATGGAGGGGAAAATGGCTACAACAAACAATCAAGGTTTAGCGTTTAACAACATTTTATTCCAATCTTTAATAATGAAAATTATGATTTTTGGAGTTTAAAGATAAAAGTTTTATTTCAATCTTAAGAGTTATGGGATTTAGTTGAAAATGGGTATAAAGAGTATAAATCTACTACAACCCTATCAATTGCATAGAAAGAGGCATTAAAGAAGAATAGGAAGAAAGATGCAATAGCCTTATTATTATTTTTCCTTTAGCAAGCTATTAATGATTATTTATTTCTAAGAATTATATGGGTTAGTAAATTTAAAAGGGCTTGAAGTATGTTGCAAGATGAGTTCCAAGGAAATGCAAGTGTTAGAGCTATTAAGCTTCAAACAATTAGAAGTGAGTTAATGAATATGAAGATGGATGAGTCTAAAAGCGTGAAAAATTATTTTTCTATAGTTACTGAAGTAACAAATCAAATGGGTTTATATGGTGAAGTATTTGTTGACAAAAAAATTGTCGAAACAATTTTGATTAGTTTCCTAAGAAATATAAAGTAATAGTGTTAATTATTGAAGAAACAAAAGATATTGCTACCTTAAATGTTTAAAAGCTGATGGTGTCATTAAGAAAACTTGAACAAAGGTTGTTGAGGCATAGTGAAAAGCTTGTTGAAAGTGGTCTTTAATCTAAACTCAACTTGGCTACAAAACCAAGAGAGTCATCAACTCATGAGCAACAAAAGGGATAATTGTCTATAGGAGGTAGATTTGGAAGAGGAAGAAGTCAAAGAGGAAGAGGAAGGCGTAATTTTGGTAAAAATTCAAATGCTGAAGGTTTCGGACAAAAATGCAATATTTATAAAAAGAATAGTCATGTTGAAAAAGATTGTTGGTTTAAAGGAAAACCACAATGCTATAATTGCAAGAAGTTTAGGCACTTGCAAAAACATTGTAGATTGAAGAATAAGCAAGCAAATGTCTCAAAATAAAAAGAAGATGATATAGGAATTGTGTTCTATGCAAATTGTCAAGTGGCTAGTGGAGAAAATGATGATGTTTGGTTATTTGATAATGGATGTAGCAATCATATGACAAGAGATAAAAGTATTTTCACAAAGATAAATGATTGTATGAAGGCCAAAGTAAAAATGGGAAATGGAGATATGGTTCAAGCAAAGGGGAAAGGTACAAACAGTATTCAAACAAAGGAAGGAACAAAGTTTATTCCCGACTAGTTGCTAACTTGGATAAAAATTTCCTTAATGTTGGACAGCTCTTGGAGAATGGATATGCAATATATTCTTAAGATGGTGGCTATGAAATTTATGATAAAAAAGAAGGAAGAAGCTTATAGCAGAGATAAAGATGAAGAAAGGTAAAAGCTTTCAATTAACATTTAATGATGAGGGAGATGTTGTCTTGAAGGCACAAATGAAAGATGAATCATGGCTATGGCATAGAAGGATTGGACATTTATATTTTCATAGGGTAAAGTTATTTCAAGAGAAAAACATGGTGTATAGGTTACCGAAGGTTGAAGATGAGTTGGTGCATGTAAAGGTTGTGCCATGGGTAAGCATCATTGTGACTTTTTTCTAAAAAGAGGTGCTTATGAGGACTCCATTTCATGGTAAGAACTTGTATTTTGTATTGTTTATTGATGATTTTACAAGGATAACTTGGGTTTACTTTATGAGAAAAAAAATCAAAAGTTTATAGTGTTTTCAAGAAATTTAAAAGGTATGTGAAAAACAAAGTAGTCGGCATAATAAAGTATTGAAAAGTGATAGAAGTAAAGAATATACCTTGCAAGAATTTGATAAATTTTGTGAAGATGAAGGTATTGAAAGGCAACTCATTGTTGGGTATACTCCATAACAAAATCAAATTTTTGAAAAGGAAAATCAAACAGTGATAGAAGTGGCAAGAACAATACTTAAGGACAAGGGATTACCAAATTCTTTTTGGACTAAAGTTGTTTAGATAGCTTGTACTTGATAAATAGATGCCTAACTAAAGAATTGCAAAATTAGATCCCATTAGAACCTTGGAGTAGGAGAAAGCCTTTGACAAGGACTTGAAAATTTTTGGCAACATCTATTATGCTTAAATTTCAAAGGAAAAGAGGTATAACCTTGAAGAAACAAGTGAGAAGTGTATTTTTTTGGGTATAATTTAAAATCAAAAGGTTATAAATTATATAACTTAAGGTAAAATACAAACATTATTAGTAGAAGAAGCAAGTTGGAATAGGAAGCAAAACAAAGTTTAAACACAAGATGTTGTGTTTGAAGAAGAAACTGAAAATGAAGACAAAAATGATGAAGAACTCTTACATTCACCACAAAAAATTGAACCATCATCACCATCAAGTAGTAATTCGAGTTTTGGTTCATCGAATCTAAGTAGCACTCTAAGAAAAATGAAGAGCAGTGCTGAAATTTATGAATCATGTCACTATTGTATGGTTGAACTAGAAACTTTTGAAGATCCCTTAAAGAATATGTTTGGAAAAGAGCAATGGAAGAAGAACTTCAAATGATTAAGAAAAAAAAAACATGGGAGTTGGTAAATAAGCTTAAAGATCAAGAAGTTGTAGGAGTTAAATGGATTTATAAAATTAAGTATAATTTAGATGGATTGGTGCTAAAAAAACAAAGCAAGACTAGTTGTAAAAGGGTATTCATAATAACTCGAAGTTGATTATTATGAAACTTTTGCAACAATATCATGCAAGGATACAATTTGAACCCTTACTATATTAGTAGCTTAAAAAGGTAGGTTGGTATACTAACTTGCTATGAAATCAACTTTCCTAAATGGAGAATCATAAGAGATTTATGTTCAATAACCTAATGACTTTTTCATAAAAAAGAGAAGATAAAATGTTCAAACTAAATAAGGTATTGTATGGATTGAAGAAAGCTCCACATCAATGGTATATCCAAATTAACAACTATTTTGTTGGCAAGGGATTTGTCAAGAGAGCCTACTCTCTATGAAAATACTAGGTGCTTTTATCCACATTATTGCAATTTATGTTGATGATTTAATTTTCACTGGAAACAATGAGAAGATGATTGTTGGATTCAAGAAAGATATGATGAAAAGATATGAAATGAGTGATAGAAGATTGTTACATCATTTTCTTAGTTTGAAAATTTATCAATAAGAAGATAGAGTGTCTGTTTCTCAACAACATTATGCTAAAATGATGTTGAAAAAAATTTAATATAGTTTATTACAAATCAATGGAACCACCACTTGTTGTATATGAGAAGTTGTTGAAAGAAGATGGTGGAACAAAAGTTAATAACTTTTTTTTTATAAAAGTATTGTGGGTAGTATGTTGTACCTTACAACAACTAGGCTAGATGTAAAGTTTCACATCAGTTGGAAGAGGCCTGTGGCTAGCCCATATAAGTGGGAGAGAATCCCTCCCCACCAAGGCGTGCTTTTCCTAAGAGTTAATAGGAGAAGCCACTCTTGGGAAGGGACAAACACCCAAGAAGCACGGTTCACAGAACCTGTGACCGAAGGACAATACCTTGGTGGCTCTGTATGTGTTAGTATCAGAGTAATCCTGGCCCATGTGCGACCTGAGGACGGGTCGGCCCCCAAGGGGGGTAGATTGTAAAGTCCTACATCAGCTAGAAGGGGCCTGTGGCTAGCCCATATAAGTAGGGGAGAATTCCTCCCCACCAAGGCACGTTTTTCTTAAAAGCTAATGGGAGAAGCCATCTCTCGGGAAGGGACAAACACCCAGGGAGCGTGGTTCACAGAACTTGCGACCGGGGGACAATACCTTGGTGGCTCTGTATGTGTTGGTATTAGAGCAAAGTTCCAGGCTTTCTCGGATTAGATTTGACTTAAGGATGTAGTAATGGAGCTATGTAAAATGCTTGAATGGACAAGTAAAGTCTTATATGAGGCATGTTAGGTATATGAGTATAGTTTGTGACTTTATTCATGATAAGTAAGTTGTAGGATGGTCTTGAAGTAGTTAGTGTACATCAGGAAGGAGTGGCCTCTAGAGTAGCTTGAGCAGAGCTAAACTTAAGCAAAGTTAAAGGATCTGACGGCTAGAGCTCCATGTGATATGATAGTTCACTGGGATCAGTGGCAAGCCCTAGATATGAATAATGAGAAATGATATCGTTGATAGGAAGAGGCTTGCTAGAGAGAGTATGTGAGGCCTAATTCTCTGTTGTAGTTATACTCAGGCCATTCCAAGATGTCTTGCTTAATGCAGAGACATTTCGAGATGTCTTGCTTAATGCTGAGACAAGTAATGATGCAGCGCAGTATGAGATGAGACTGCGGCTGTACAGGACCAGTTTAGAGGGAAAGTGAGAAAAAGTGTCACCCCCTAGCTATAACACCTAAATGTTTAGGTGAGTTTTAGAGCCCGAAAGATTAATTCCGTCAAGCCAGGAGTTTGAGTTACAAGCTACACCTTAGAGCTCGATTGCCCAGAAATGATAAGTAGTTATGTATGAATGAAACAAGAGGTAGAACCCTCTAGCTTGATGACAGGCTGGGTATAAAGGCAATGAGGCTTGGGTTGGTAGCTAAAAATGAAAATCCAACCCCTGAAAAATAAGACAATCAGAGGCCGTTAGCCGCGGCCAATTATTCCATAAAAACAGCAAGGCAATCCAAAGAGTTCCTCGCTGCTGTCAATTAAGAAGTTAGCCATGGCCAATACTCAGATAGAAAAACTAGGGTGAACCCGAGGTTAATTAGCTGCGACGAATGACACTATGAATACTTGTTGGTCATATTTAGGCTAACTTAAGAAAGGAGTTGATAAGGGGTTAGACAACCCACAGAGAGCGGGAACCCCTAGTATAAGTCGAGGAAAAGAGTAATGAATGATTACAGAAGATTTGTAAAAAATCCGTGGGCCTAATAATGAGACTAAAAAAAGAGCTCAACACAGAGAAAGTTAGACACAGGGATGATGAGGTTGTTGAGACCGGCTTTTAAGGCATTGACTCTAACCTAGGATGCTACCCTGTGAGACATTGAATGATAGAATGTTAGTGTAGCCTCGAAATAACGTAAGATAAGACTACCAGTAGTGAGGCACATAGTGAGTGGCCTAAAGGAGTGTACCTTATAGGTGACACCTAGAAGTAAGTATGAGTAGCCCAGTAATGGAAGCTCAGAAAAGAATAAGGATAGTTAGTAAGCTACAGGTCCGATGAGATGGCTAGCCCAGGCTGAGCGTAAGCTAAAGCCTAGGGGAGAAGACCAGTAGCATCATTCCAGGTGAGATATATGAATGAAAGGCTCAATGAAAATTTTTCCTAGATCGAGAAAGAAAAGATAAGACATCCTGAGTCGGAGAAACCACCCAGTAGTGGTTAGTAAATTTTCCTAGATAGACCCCCTTGAGTTATAAAGGGAAGCGAGGAAGAACTAAAAAAAAATAGCTACAAAAAAGGTGCCCTCACTTTAGTCATGATTAGATAAGTAAGTTAAGCCTAAAAAGGTAAACAAATAGGAGTCTAATAGTAGTCAAATGAGCTCCCAAATATGAGAATAACATAAGGTTAAGGCACGTGAGTGATTAGAGCACCCAATAGAGCATCAGCTTCAGTGAGGTAGAATCCAAACATTGAGAGTACATGTTTCGGATTGGGTTAACCCTAAAAATAGTGTACTGTGCTCCTAGATATGAGGCTACAGAAGCTGAATAGAGAGAAAGCTTAGCTCTGATATGAATATAGAAGCAAGCTGAGACTGACAGGTAGTGTCTTGGTACCCTCAGGGAAGTTTGAGGGAGCTAGAGACCGCCTAAGAAGGCGAGCCTCGTTTTATGTAGAGAAAGAATGTAAGTCGAGAGCGCCATAGAATGAGATTCCTGGGATTATGTGAAATAAAATCCTTCTTACCAAGGGATGGTTTAGCTGGGAATAGAATAAGAGTATGAACGAAAAGTAGACCCCCTTGATGTTATAGAAAGTGAATAAGTGGAGGAACCCCGGAAAAATGCAGGTGCTCTTGAGCATAGAAAAACTTGAACTGGCAATAGAAACAGCCAGTAGTAAAACATCATTTTTCCTAAGTAAGAGGATAAGAAAGGTAGAAAGAACAGATATGACAGTGTTCAAGCTGAGGACATATTAGATTAAGAATAAATATTTAGTTAATGTGCTCAAGTATTTGAGAAAACACATGTATCCTTTGCATAGACGCACTTCTAGCATGATAGTGCCTAAAGAAAAAATAGTTGGGCAATATAGAGAGATATCGGGATGTAATAGAGGAAGAATCCTTCTTTTTTCGAGCACTCTATGAGAATAGGGCAGATAGAGAAAAGTAAGAGAGAAATACTTTAGATTATTGGGGAACTTGAAATATACTGGTGATAATGGCTCTGAGCTCAGTCATGAAGCGCCGGTGTGTTAATGTCTGATGTTAAGGTTTGCTTGCAACAGAGGCTACATGATATTAAGTCTAGCCAACCTAGGAGTAATGTAGCTTAAGTGCATAGCAAACGACGACATCAATCACCAAAATGTCCCGATAATCGAAGGGTGTCCTAGTTAGCTAGATAACAAGATAAGTCGAAAAAGGAAGGTAAAGAGATTCCAATAATATTAGAATACTGAGAAAAGCATGCATAAAGGAATCCCTAGTAAAGAATATTCAGATCTAGATAGCATGAGTTTAGTATGTATGATTTGAGTCCCTTATAGTATATGTAACTGAAATAAATAGGGACCAGTGTATAGCCTCTCTCCTGCCAGAGATGTTAACCACATTTAGTGTGTGAGATGCCCTAGTGCCAAAGCACTTTAAAGCAGAACGTGGGCATAGTTACAAATTGCAAGATATGAGAGGAAGACTAGAATGAGTACACGTAAAGTAAGTAAGCCAATAGAGTAAGCAAGAAAGCCCAAGCAAAAAGGGGCTGAAGTGAGAATCTGAGGATCCTATGAGGAGCGATGAGTGAAAATTAAAATGCTCCCTAGTATCAGTATGATGGAATTCTAGAGAATCATATTACATAAAACCCACTTTGCACGAAGGGCACGATGCACCTATGAGTTTAGCCTCAGTTAGTATGGGCAATAGTTATCGGACTTGGTGAGTATGTATTTCACTATCAGATCCAGTGATCTTAGGCTTTGATGTCTCCTAGAGATGGATCGTAGTAGATCCTAACATATCATAGCGGGTTGCAGCAGACCCTAGCAGGGCTCTGAGAGGCTGTAGTAGACCCAGGGGTCACAATAGATCCCACAGACTTACAGAGAGCCCTAGTCACAACATGATAGATCTTTGGTAAAGATGACGACCTAAGATAGTTTTATAGAGCAATTAGTTTCAGAGACCAGTATAGTTTTAGCTAGCTTTTGTCTCAAAGACTAGAGACCTTCTAAGTTTGATAGACCGTTGCTACAGAGATATGATGACTTTACTCAAACAGTTAGACCACTGACTAGCTCTCTTTAAAGATGAACATAATGTATGGGATGAGAAAAGAAAAAAATTAGCTTTCCAGAATTAGAGCTAGATGAACTAATACCTAGCAGGCAGTACCCTGACCGAGAGATAGAGAGATCCTTGTATGCTAGCTCATGTATTCAAAAAGGAGTTAGGTGCAGTTTTTATATGAGGTAAATGGTACAGTATATCTCTAGTGAGCAAAACTGTAAGACTAGCTAGCATCCTATCAGAGCCCAGTAGTAGTCAGTGGTAGTAGCTCTTCGGTGTCAGTATGAGATATATATTAGGCCAATCAGTATTGAAATGAGGGAATATAAAATGACATCGTAAGTGAGCAAAGAAAGTGAGAAAATGTCCTAGCCTACAGAGATAGATGTACTAATAAACAAAGAAACTGGGATCATTAAAAGCAGAAACTCTTCAAAGGAGCTGTAATCCCAGTAAGTAGTTGCGATATGAGGCCTGTGACAGAAGAAAATATGAATTGTAATCATGGGATGAGCTAGTAAAAAAGAATGCAGGGATGAACAATGGACAATATGCTTCAAAACAGTAAACAAACAGAGACCTCCGATGGCTGTAATGATTAAAAAAGATGATGAGATGTTATGAGAAGCCATTGAGAGAGGACACGAGAGACTTGATTTGAAATAAGTTACCTCCTAAGATATATAAGCGAGTCCACTGAAAAGAACGATAACTCCTACGACAAGTTAAGACTAACTCGATGTGATTAGTAAGCTCTCTCAGGATAGGCCTCTAGAGTTAGAAATTTTTTTCCCATTATGAGAAGGACTAGCATGTACTCTATAATGATAAAGCCCTCATTAATAGCTAGCAATGAAAATTCCATGGCTGAGAGAAAACTTAAACAAGTAAAATCAGAAAGAAAAACATATGGAGCAAGGAAGAAGGGAAAGAAAGGAACAGCTAGCCAGAATATAAAAAAGTAAGAGAAAGTGTACCCCTAAATTTTGAGGACGAAATTTATTTAAGGGGGGAGAAATGTAACATCCAATCCCTCTGTAAACGTGAGAAACGTAATGTTCAGTTTCTCCGTAAACGTCAAAAATGGGTCAAATATAAAAGGAAGTTCTCAAAATAGAAGGAATTGGGGCCAACTAAAATTATAATAAAATTTTAAATATTAGAAAATGAGGATTTGAGATTTAAGATGCCCAAAAACTAGAGCCCAAAGAGATCAGAAAATTTGTCCAAGGAAGTAGGGGCATTTTTATAATTTTTGAAAAATTTTGAAAACTCATAGGAGGAATTTTTAAATGAAAAATTTAAGCTTTCCTTGATTCTCAGAGGCCTTGAATACCATGGCAACCCCTATAACAGTTGAAACCCCTCCGGTGAGCGATTTCAGCTGTTAGTTGACTGAAACTTTGACCGAACGGTTCGGAATGGTTTCAGATCTTTTTTGAGCAATTCCAAAGACAATTCTTATTATTAAGAGCCTAAGGAATATGATAGAAAATATGGATTTCAAAAAGGAGTTGATATGAGTCTAAAATGAGAAAGCCAAGAAAAGGGACTAAAATGCAAAAAGTAAAAAGTTACATAAAGCAACTTTTAGCTTCTTCTTCTTATCCACGTTCCAGCAACTCCTCATTCCACAACTTTTTTCTGCCCTAAAAATAGAGGAGGAAGCCAGCTCTTCTAGGCACCCCAAGAGAAGAAGAAAAGAGAGAGCCAAATGTAAGAAAATTTCTTGGTTTTTCATGCTTCACCTTGGCTAACCTCTTTTTCCCTTTTTCCTTATTCTTCTCCATGATTTTTTTGAAGTTTTGAGGGCTGTCTTGAAGGGAGAACAGAGGGGAATTTTCGGATTTGAAGAGGAGAGCTTGGAGAAAGCAAGATTCAAGCCAAACTAGCCAAGAAAACAAGGTAAAAATGCATTCTATGGTAGCTATATGGAACCCCTTTCTTTTCCATTTCAACCTACATGTGTTCTGCCCTAGGGAGTTAAATTTTTAGCCAAACCAAGGGTGATTCTTAGGTATTTGATGGAGAGGAATAAGAATATGCAAAGAAAACCATGAAATAGGCATTAGGATTCAAGATGCAAAACCTAGGGTTTCTAATACACCTTTCAAATTCTGAATTTATGTGATGCTTCCTAGGTTTAATTTAGAGTATAAATGAGTTCTTGAGGTACTTACGATGCTCCCCATAAGCTTCTTCCTTCAAGAAAATTAAGAGAACTCCAAGCCCAATTGATGTCATAGTCTCGGCCTAGGCTTGTTTGTGTAGGTGGGGGGAGTTTTAAATTTTTCTAAGACCATTCTTGAGCCATATTTGAGGAATAAAAATGAAGGGAGGCCTTGGAAAAAATTTAAAACTCATGGAAAGTGATTTGGTGCCTTAGGTTCCAGATTATGACCTAAAGAAGCAACATTGTGCTAGGCCTTTTGTTTTAATGATGTGATGACTCCCAGAGGCTTAAAAAGAGTCAAGAATCATATTTGGAAGGAAAGAATGAGGCCTAGAAGTCATTTGAGGGGTGTTGCTTCATTAGGTGCAAATATGGACTATAATGGGAGTTATAAAGCCAACTAGTGTTTAAGCAAGTTGCATAGCCTTAGAATGTGTTTCATGGACCTAATTGGCTCTCATAAATTGTATCTAGGCCAAGAGAAACTATCTCCACCAACTTGTGGGTGTGTGGCCAAAAAAGGAGACTTGAATCCTAAAGGAAAAGTGTGTGGTTGTGTGCAAGGTAGCTCTCTCCACTTTCTCTCATGCATGGATGTGTGTTTAGCTTGTTTTAGAATGTGTGTATGTGCATTTTCAAGCTATGAAAAGTATGCTAGCATGCCTTTATATTCTATTATCCTTGATGTCATGTTATGTTTCAAATGAGCACATGATATTTGTATGAGTTTGCTTGAGTGTGGAAAAGCCAAGAACTTTTCCCTTTGGTAAGGATGAACTAAGAACCCTTGAGCTTAGTTTAGACAAAGTGAAGAGTCTCCTAAAAGCAAAGTGGGCTTCCAAGAGTATGGTTGAGTCCAAAGTGCTCAAAGAATGGGTGAGGCAAGTCCAAAATCCATGAGGAGAAGTGTGAGGCTAATCCAAGCACTTAGTGCTCTCTTGGATGTCTTATATGAATTGTTCATATGCCAAGTTTGCTTTTAAAATGTCCATAGCTTTTATTTTTTCATGCATGCATTTGTAAAGCTTGCTTTGCACATATTATGTATGATTGAATGGGAGATGAGTTATTGAAATTCTTTGAATCTTATCCCCTCCTCTCTAATGATCTAACATGCTAGGTGGACTAAGTAATTATGGTGAAGGGAGCCAATAATCATGAAGAGCAAGGATTGACAAGCTTATATATTATTTTGTCCATTTTGGAACCATAATGATGGTTCATAATGTATATAATATTGTATATGTACCATGAACCTTGAGACATGTGTAAATATACTATTATGTGATATTTAGATGTATGAAAATGATATATAACCCATAGTATTTATTTTGAGTATGTAATGCCAAAGTGTGCAATATGGAATTTTGATGAAAGTATGCATAAGTGTGGGTTGAATGGCCAAAATGAAATACATGAGGTTTGGGACCATTTAGGTAGCTCACTTAAGTCTCAAAAGTACTTTTAGACTTGCCCAAAAGGTGCCAAGACCAAGGGAAATCCATTTGGCAACTTTGGTACCCTCTATGGAGCCAAAATTGACTATTATGGAACCATAAGTCACTTTTTAGCCAAATGAGTTAGTCTTGATCTAAGATTTGGCATGCAATTAGGTCTCATTGATAGTTTTCTAGGAAGCTAAAGATCATAATTTTTGAAGGTTTTAAGAATATTTGATGATTTTTTAAAGTTGGCAAAATTCATGGAAATGGTTTGATATACTATTCATTTGGTCCGAAATTAAACTATATCACGTGAAGCTCAAATGATATCCAATTGTCATGAAATTTTATATAGAGAAACTAGACAATCACAATGACTTGTGACAACTAGAAGCACCTCATTTGGAGGTCTAGAGAGGGAGATATGAATTTTTGAAATTTCTGTCCAATATTAGTAAATTTGCTTGACTAGAAGTACTGTTCCATCGAATTTTGAAGTCTGGGCTTGACGAACTGATATGGAGATATTTTTTCTCTCTAGTTGACATCCACATATTTTCAGATTGGTATTTGCATAGATTGGATTTTTTTTTTAAATTAATTGGACATTTTTGAAATTTATATTAGTAAATTGTGACAGCATCAAGACCTAGTCCGACCTCTAGGCTATTTCATGTGTCAAACGCTCTATGCATGGAATTTTATGACTTGTACATATTTTTAGCATAAAGTAGACATCCTAATATTTTTAGAATGACCAAGATTGCATGATTTCAATTTTTTTAGATTTAGTTATGATTTTTCAAAGTTTGCCCAGAAAGGAGGCCAATTTTGGCCGAGAATGAAACCTCCTTTTCCACCTTCCAATTCGGTTTCCATGAATTGTAAGCATGTTTTTGTGATACAAATGAGTTGTAATGATGTAATTAAATATGAGAATGTATAGCATGAGCTCACACGATCCACGTGACACTGAATGAAATTTTTAGTCATGACGCGACGCAAGAAAGTGTGTTATTTTTAATGAAATTTCTCACTTCCTTCTTACTATATATCACATGAGCATGTAAATGATGATGGATATGAGCTAGAAATTATGGTGTTACAATTATTGGTATCAGAGCAATCCTGACCCATGTGCGACCTGAGAAAGGGCCGGCCCTCAAGGTGGGTGGATTGTAAAGTCCCACATCGACTGGAAGGGGCCTGTGGCTAGCCCATATAAGTGGGGGAAAATTCCTTCCCACCAAGGCGCGCTTTTCCTAAGAGCTAATGGGAGAAGCCATCTTTCAGGAAGGGACAAACACCCAAGGAGTGCAGTTCATAGAACCTGCGATCGGGGGACAATACTTTGGTGGCTCTGTATATGTTGGTATCAGAGCAATCCTGGCCCATGTACGATGCAAGGACGGGTCGGCCCCTAAAGAGGGTGGATTGTAAAGTCCCATATCTGCTAGAATGGGCCTATGGCTAGCTCATATAAGTGAGAGAGAATCTCTCCCCACCAAGGCACGCTTTTCTTAAGAGCTAATGGGAGAAGCCATCTCTCAGGAAGGGACAAACACCCAAGGAGCGCGATTCACAGAACCTGTGACCGGGGGACAATATCTTGGTGGGGAGGGATGGCTTATTATATATGGTGTTAGGAAAACCTAAACCCTAAACACCAAGATATTGTCCCCCGGTCACAGGTTCTGTGAATCGCGCTCCCTGGGTGTTTGTCCCTTCCCGAGAGATGGCTTCTCTCATTAGCTCTTAGGAAAAGTACACCTTGGTGGGGAGGGATTCTCCCCCACTTATATGGGCTAGCCACAGGCCCCTTCCAATTGATGTGGGACTTTACAATCCACCTCCCTTGGGGGCCGACCCTTCCTCGGGTCACACATAGGCCAGGATTGCTCTGATACCAATATATATAGAGCCACTAAGGTATTGTCCCCCCGGTCGCAGGTTCTATGAACCGTGCTCCTTGGGTGTTTGTCCTTTTTCGAGAGATGGCTTCTCCCATTAGCTCTTAGGAAAAGTGTGCCTTGGTGAGGAGGGATTCTCTCCCACTTATATGGGTTAGCTACAGGCCCCTTCCACCTGATGTGGGACTTTACAATCCACCCCCCTTGGGGGCTGACCTGTCCTCGAGTCACACATAGGTTAAGATTACTCTGATACTAACACATACAGAGCCACTAAGGTATTGTCCCCTGGTCACAGGTTCTGTGAACCGCACTCCCTAGGTGTTTGTCCCTTCCCGAGAGATGGCTTCTCCTATTAGCTCTTAGGAAAAGCGCGTCTTAGTAGGGAGGGATTCTCCTTCACTTACATGGGCTAGCCACAGGCCCCTTCCAGCTGATGTGGGACTTTACACTAGACATTATGTTTGTTTCAAGTTCATTGTCCAAGTTTATGCAAAATCCTAGTCATTATCATCTTGGAATAGCCAAATGAGTTCTTCAATACATAAAACAATCCTTGGCATATAGGATCAAGTACCGAAGAGATGAAGAGATAAAGTTGATAGGCTTTTGTGATAGTGATTGGGTTGGCTCTAAAGATGACATGAAGAGTACAATGAGCTTTGTTTTTTCACTTGGTTTTGGAGTATTTTCATAGCAATCAAAGATACAAGAGTTAGTGGTTGAGAAGAATTTTGGAAGTTGTTAGAGAAAAACAAAACAATGCAACTTGAATATTTTGTGATAACAAGTAACAATTTCTATGGCAAAAAATCTAATTTATAATAGCTAAACAAGGCATATTGCACTAAAGTATCATTTCATTTGAGAAAAGGTTTGATAATAAGAGATTGAGTTAAGCATTGCAAATATGAAGATCAATTTGCTGACATTATCACTAAACCATTACTTAAAGTGAAATTTCAAAGACTTAAGGAGTTACTGGGAGTTGATAAACAATATATTAAAGGGGGAGTGTTAAAGTTAATATGTTGTTAAAAGGGTTATTTTGGTCATTGTCTATTATTTTGTAATTGTATTTTGATATTGCTCTAATATGCATCTACCATGAGTCCAGCATCTAGTATCCTCTTTTGTTTCTTATATGGCTAAGATTAGTTTGTCTTTTTGCGTTTAAATTTTCAAAAAACTTGTGGTTTTCTGTATTCATGAAGATTGAATAGAAAGAATAGAAAAAAAAGGAAAAAAAATGAAACAATAGTAGATTGGGGTGTTGACAAAGCATGAAAAGCTTAGCCCTATTCCCAAAAAATGGTGTTTTATTTTTTACTCTATTCTTCTTCCTCCTAGACTAACAAGGTTTGACCAAATGGTAAAATCATTGACCAAACTAGAGAAGCAACCTTACAATCATGAAGAACATGCATTGTATGCTTAACATGTTGGTTGCAAATTTTGCACATTCTTTTCTCCCTTGTCTATTTGCTGCATTTGGTTGAAGTCAAAAGCTTCTCACTAGCAAATTGCTAGATGAAGATTTGTATTCTCCTAGGCCTTTTCCAACTCTAAATTTATCTCCAAAGCTCATCCTATTCCCTATGGGTTCTTATATAATGAAACCACTAAGAAATGCTTATCATTTTCAAGCTTCCATTTAATAATGTCCATTCTATCATCATCACTAGATGAAGATGAGCTCATAGTTTTAGGACATAAAGGGGGTGAATCATTGGCTTTAACATATCAAAACATCGTTTCTCATTTGTGTTAACATACTCATTAATTGAAGTCTCAATCTCTGCATCAAAAAGAGACCTACAGTAACGATCCTTCAAGAGCCTTTCTTTTCAAGCCAATTATTGGCCCAAAAATGCACCCTTAAAGCATCCCTCACTTCCCAAGACATGTTGTCTAAAAGTTTAGGCCAGAGTGCAACCAATGATTTCCAAAGAGGAGAATCATAAGGTTTAGTAACATGACCTTTAAGCAAATCAATACCCCTTGCACACTTTCTTATCAGCACTTATGAGCTTAACTTTTCAAGCCTAGTTAAGACTTCCCACCTCACCTTTCCTAGCAAGGCATCATTCATGGTTGTGATATTTATGAGTCCTTCTAGGGTTCTCTAAAGCTTTTTAAGGGTGTTGGAAATGGAGGTAGGAACCTTACTGTGTTGCATGTGAAAAGTAGGCATGGAAGATGTTACAAATTGGACTAGAGTTAGTCTTCTAGCTAGAGAAAGGCATTGGCTTTTATAGTCACTCAATTTTTTTTGTTGGCACTTTATCCACAAGAAACTAAAAATTATTCTTAGAGCTCTTACCATGATGAATGAAAAACCCAAATATCTACTTAAGTTAATGGCTTTCAAATACCACTTTTAGCAATAATGTCATTTTGAGTTTGGGTTGAAACGTTTTTGGAAAAATAAATGCAAGTCTTTTGGCATTGATTTTCTAACTAGAAATGCTACAAAATAAATCCAAGCACTATATAATAGCATATAGCTAACTAGCATTAGCTTCACAAAAAAGGAGTATATCATCCATGAACATTAAGTGCGATAAAGGGGTACCTTTACTTCCCATCCTAAGAGGCACTCAAACTTTAGCTTCTATAGCATCCATAATGATGTATGAAAGTTTATCCACGCATAACACAAATAGATAAGAAGACACAGGATCTTTTTGTCTCAAGCCCCTAGATGGGCAAAAGGAGTGTGTTTTTTCACCATTCTAAATGATGAAGGTGGTGGTGGAGGAAATTCATGTCATAAAAATGTCAATTAAGTGGTACTCAATGCCAATCTCTTCAAGGACTATACCCACAAAATACAATTTAATCCATCATATGGCTTTTCAAAGTCCATTTTAGTAGCCATAAACCCTTTGCCAAGTGGATTGCATAAAACTAGGAAGCATAAAGCAGATGAGCCAATATACTTCAAAGTGAAAGGGCCATTGTTTAGGATTTTAATCTGAGCCTTCAATAATAACCAAGAGTGAATGATGATTGGAGTTGATTCTAGTAAGTACTTTAATTGAAGCTTTTATGGAAAGTCTTCATCATTATGTTTTACACAGGGCTTGGCCAAGTCTTTTAAACACTCTATTAAGACTAGGCCATTAAGGTCCCCGCCAATTAAAAGTGGGTTGCTTAGAGTCGATGTCAATCAGTTGACATCTATAGATCCATTCCAAAATGTGTACACCTACTAGCATTCACACTAGCATCACCACACTATTTAGAAGAGGAAGCAATCTCATTAAAGTCACTAACTAAAAGCCAAAGCTCCCTAGCAAACTTAGAAAGATTTTGAAGTTTAATTCACAAATCCCTCTAGGCCACTTCATAAGGGTTAACATAGCCAATGGTATAGAGCCAATAACCTAAACCCTCTCTATCAACCTTAAGCTAGATGTGCTAATCATGTTTCTTTAAGACTAAAAATTTCAAGGAAGTGTTGTTCTAAAGGAGCCAAATACCTTTAGAAAACCCACTAGTATCAACCACTTCTAAATATCTAAAACCTAACTCTTGAATAGTGCTAGACATTTTAATGCCACATACTCGAGGCTTTAACAAAACACCCAAGTTTGGTTTATAAAGTCTAACAAACTTTCTCAACGAGCTACTAAGCTACTTGCTAGTAGCTCCTTTACTATTCTAAATGAGTAACTTCATCATAAAATAGACAATAAGAGTGGAACACTTTAACTCATAAGAACATCCTCTATGAGAAGGCCCTCACGAGCTTTAGAGAAGTAACACCTTGTTTCCTCACATCCTTTTCCATATTAGAGTGATCAATAGGAGGGTTCTCATCATTAGAGGGTCTACTATGGTCCATTTGCATCATCAAACAATCTTAATGTATGAACATAATAGACTATAACCCTTCCTTGTCACCATCATGAATGAATGTTGGGTTATGCAACATTTTCCCACTCACATGTTGACCTCATGCTCTATTAATACTCATATTAAACTCTTCATTTATGTGCCTATTATTTCCTCTTCTTGTAAGTAGGCTTAGGTTGTTTTCATTAGGAATATCCATTATGTCCTTTAGCCATTTCCCTTTAGACGTAGCATGTGTCCTCTTCCTTGTGACATTAAACAAGTTAGCATCCACCAGGTTGGAGGTGTTACGTAAGGTGGATGATCCTTCTCTAACTATAAAAAATCTTGAGGAATTTCCTAACAAAGGCTTATCAGCAGCGTTACGTACCGCATGTTGTCACTAATCTATGGACAACCTTCCATAGGCCATTAGCCTCATCTTCTAAAATTGATGTGACATTTACTATGGCTACAACCTTTCCTTTAATATGTTTTGTATGAGTGTCCATGGCAACATTGTAAAACTTATAAGTAAATTATCAATCTTGCCATCAACATTGATGGGATCTAGTGCATAAAAAAGAATACATAAACATTTTCATAACTATAATTATGAGAAATAATGAAATCTACATGTGTACCTAGCTTGTCCATGGTTATTGAGCTACAAATGGATTAGATAGCTCTTCCCCCCTTAACCTAGACATTATAGTGGCTATTATGGGAAAGCAAATATTGAATTAAGGTAAGAGAGGGGACCTAGTCTTAACTAGTTTCTTATTAGGCCCTTCCATTACAGGTTTTAGTAAGACTTATCACCCACATTTTCATGACCACTAATAGACTTAAATATTTTATTGTGTGCCTAGCCTAATTACCAAATGATCACTTTAACAAATAGTATTGGGCATAATACCTAAATGGACCATTCATCAACCCATATATTTTAGAAAATAAAATAAAAAGATAATTAATGTAAGCCTACACAAAAATATTCCAACATTCTCCCACTTAGGCCATATTAATTGTTATAAAGAATTCTTTTAGTGTATAAAACAATTCTCAGGCTAACGAAACAACCTTATATGCACATCCTTAAAAAATAGTCCCAAGATAACACAACAAATATAATTTAGTCAAATACACCCATCAACCTAGGATAATGACGATCACATGCCCTTCATTGGCATACTCTCTATCCATGTTCACACATGCTAATGTTTGTACTAACATGGATCGTTAGTCTAGAAGTGTGGCAATAAATAGCTCTCAAGTGATCAATAATGCATTATTTCTTATCAATCCTCCATATGATTCCTTAATGGTCTTTATACTCAACTGGCATGAGAAATCAACAAGCTTTTTTTTTTAAAAAAGCCCATATGTCTCAAATAGCCTTTACTTTAAGAATGCTGTATAATATTGATTGTGACATATCAAGGTTAATGCAATAGTCTTGCTTAAGATAGACACTATGCCTTATTATTAAGATACATGTTGTATTTTGTCTTTACCCAGATAAATCATCACTATATGGATAACCATCAATAAAATATTCAAATTAATAGTATGGCAATACAATACAATATGTATCAAAATCTAAGGCAAAATAAAAATAAATTGTATAATTAAAAATTACTATCAAGAGTCAGTATAAAATAAGAATGCACCAAACTCCCACTAAGCCAAAAAATAAAAATACTCAAGAACATCTATATTCTCAACATGTTTTTTAAACTGTATGGGTCTTGGTCCTTTAGCTAAGGGATTAAATTCTATATTTATAAATTCTATAACAATGTTGCCCTTTTTCACCAAATCCCTGACTATGAGATATTTGATCTCCATGTGCTTAGGCCTATTGCTAATTTTATTATTCTTCAAATAAAACACAGCTATATTATTATCACAATAAATGACTAGTGGTCTAGTAATAAAATTAATTAGACAAAGTTCTGGTATGAAGTTCTTGAGCCAAATAGCTTGTTGTGCCATTCCATAACAAATCACAAATTTAGCATACATGGTTGATGATACAGTTAAACTTTGTTTTACACTTTTTCAAGAAACTATACCTTCAATAAGCATAAAAATGAAACTAGAAATGGATTTTAAATTATCTGGACAATTGGCAAAATCACAGTCTAAATAACTTAATAATTCTATGTTTTCAACCATGCTGCGGGTAAGCATAAAATTTTTTATTTTTTACAAATACCTCATAACTTTCTTAGCCACAACCTAATGATCAGGACTAGGATTAGAAAGGTATTGATCTAAGATGTTTACTACAAAAGTAATATCCGATCAAGTGCACATTCATGCATACATCAAGCTATAAACCACACTAGCATAGGATATCTCTCATGGTTTCCTTCTCAGTTTCATTTCTTGGACACCAATCTTTGCTCAATTGATTACCTTTAATGATAGACGCATCCCCAGTCCTACAATTCTACATATTAACATGCTTTAACACACGATATATGCTTTTTGAGATAGTCCCAAAACACCGCAAGTTCTATCACAATGTATCTCAATACCTAAAATGTATGAGGCCTCTCCAAAATCCTTCATGTTAAAAGTGCTAGACAAGAAAATTTCACTTTTCAAAGCAGGCTCATATCATTGCTTTCGAGGAGAATGTCAACCATATAAAGTACAAAAAAAATGAACCTACTCCCATTAGTCTCCAAGTATATGCACTGATCAAATTTATTTTTAACAAAGCCAAATGAGGTTACAACCTCATTAAATTTCAAATACCATTGGCATGAAACTTGTTTAAGACCATGAATTAACTTTTTAAGCCTGTAAACCAAACATTCTTTACCTTTCTCCTTTAAACCTTCTGGTTACTCCATGTATACTTCTTTGTTAAAGTTTTCATTAAGAAAAATTGTCTTTACATCCATATGATGATGTTTAAGTTGAAATAGACCACTAAGGCTATAATAATTCTAAAGGAGTCTTTGGTGGATACCGATGAAAATGTTTCAGTAAAATCATTTCTTTCATTTTGTGAAAAGCCTTTAGCCATCAACCTGGCCTTGAATCTTTCAATTTGTCATTTATAATCTTTCTTGGTTTTGAATATCCATTTGCAACCAATCGACTCATAGCCATTGGGTAGTTCAACAAGCTTTCAAATTCCACCCTTCGTTATAGAAGTCATTTCATCCTCCATCGCACTAACCTACTTGTCCAAATGAAGACTACTAATAGCATTATTGAATGTGAGAGAAGCTATAGTCTGGCCAATGTCAAAATCTACTTCACCAATGTAGACGTAATAATAATTTAAAATCACTAATCTTCTTTCTCCATGAGACCTCCTTAAAGACATTTCTGAAACTAGATCTTGTGTTTGTGGGATTGGTTTGATTGCTTCTAGAGTCTATTCAAGTGATTGAAAAACTTCATCTATGATAGGAGCTTCAACTTGGATAGTTTGATCCATCATTTCTTCCCTTGCATTTATAGTTGTAAAGATGTTACTAGACTGTGATAAAGTAATGGAAACAAAGTCACTTTGTTCACTCAATTTAGGAATTCGAGAATAACTCTCATATGCTACATCTAGTTTTAGGAATTTTACTATCAAGACTTAACAATCTTGGTGCCCTAGGTTGGACAATAGAATTTATACCCTTTTGAGTGCTATGGGTATCCAACGAAGAAATAGTATGAGGTTTTGGAATTCGTCTACTTTTAGAAAAGATTATAGATTTTAACTTCAGCTGAGCACCCCTAAACATGAAAATGATTAAGACTTAGCTTCTTACTAGTTCATAATTCTATAGGTATGCAAGTCACCAATTTGCTAGGAACACA
The DNA here is from genome assembly GCA_026724425.1 of Erythrophleum ivorense. Taxonomy (NCBI): domain Eukaryota; kingdom Viridiplantae; phylum Streptophyta; class Magnoliopsida; order Fabales; family Fabaceae; genus Erythrophleum; species Erythrophleum ivorense. The sequence continues at coordinate 30,821,995 of JAIUCV010000008.1, forward strand.
ATTAAGAATGTAAGTGACGGTTTTTATTACTTCACCCTAAAAAAAAGGTAGATTAGAACTATTCATTATGCTTCTAACTAGATCCATAAGTGAACGATTCCATCTCTCTACTACACCATTTTGTTTAAGACTTTCAAGCATGGTATACTAGGCTACAATACCATAATCTTGTAAATATTTAGCAAAAGGCCTCTTCTATTACCTATTCTCATTATATTTTCTATAATTCTCTCCACCAGGATCAGATCTCACTATTTTTTATAACTTTCTCTAATTGTTTCTCAACTTCATTGCGATGATCTTAAACATTTCTAAAGTATCAGACTTTTCTTTAATTAAGATATAACCATAACATAAGAAATTGTTGTTGAAGGTGATGAAATATTTATTACCACAAATGGTAGTTAAGTATGGCCTACTGATGTATGTGTGAATTACTTCTAGGAGATTTTTGCTACGCATTACACTTTTCTTATTAGATTTTGCCAATTTTTCCCTTACACAATCAATACAGGTCCTTATTTCACCTAGATTGAAAGAGAGCAATATATCAATTTTTATTAACCTTTTAACTCTCTCATTCGAAATATGACCTAAATGCTTATGCTATAACATAGAGGGTTTTTCTTTTATTAAGGCTTTTTTTAGCCATAGATTTTTCCACATTAAAGGATATAGATTTGTCAATGAGAGACAAACATAACTTATAAATCCGTCAACCAAAATGTAACTACCAACTACTTTGAAACCATAAAAAAATTGACCATTGTATTTCTAAAATTAAAATAATATCCAGCTTTATTAAATAAAGAAAGGGAAACTAAATTTCTCCCAAAGGAGAGAATATAAATAATGTTCTCTAAAACTAATTCAAATTTAGAACCAAATAACAAAATCATACTTTCAATAAACTCTACTATAGTATTAATTCCATTTCTAACTTTGAATCTAGACTCCTTCTCACTTGGTCTCTTGTTGTCTCTTAAACCCTATAAAGTAGATGTAACATGAATATAAGCACTATTATCAAGCTACCAAGAGTCTAAAAGGACATTAACAATATTTGATTTAAAACAAACACAAGCCAACAACTCACCTTGTTCTTTATTCTTCTTCTTTAGCTAGGCCTTATATTTGATACAATCAACCTTTTTATGGCCCTTTTTCTTGCAAAAAAAAGCTCTTTAAGTCATCTAACTTGTCTTTAATCCCTCTATTGTTATTGTTCCCAATATTACCATGCCTTTTGAATTCTTGGTCTTTCATGAGGCTTTGGCTTCTTGAAATTTTCCTTTCCCTTGTGAAAACTTGGACTACTATGAGAAACAAAATAAGTTGTCTCATTCTTTTCTCTCTTTAGCTTTTCTTCCTCAGCCACACATTTGGAAATTAGATAATTGATATCTTATATTTGATATTACATTTCATAAGCAGTTTTAATTCGATTAAACTCTTGCATGAAAGAATTGAGTGCATAATGAATGACAAAAGAGGAATGTCATGAGTCTTAAGTTTAGCCTAAACATGTACCACCTTCATGATGTGTTCCCTTACTCCCTTAATGCTATCATGTTTTATGGGTGTCAGTTCACTCATCAATTGTTCAGCTTCATCCTTATTTGACAGGTGAAATCTCTTTCATATAGTAGTGAAGAATTCTTTGACACCAGTGGTATCTGGTAACCCTCTCATGAGATATTTAAGAATAGACCTCTTCATGGTTATAAGGTTAAGACGATTAGATTTCTCCTATTTAGCGTAGTATTCCTTTTCTTTAGTGTTACTCTTTTTAATGGGTTTTAGAGGTTCTCTAACATGCAATGCCATGTCATGTCAATATCCATTATTTTAAGTGAAAACTCCACGTCTTGTTTCCATTTCTTATAATTGGAACTAGTCAAAACCTTCATAGTGGTGGTGTTGTTGTTCACAGCAAAAGAAACTACTTTGAAAATGCAACATGGTTAGTTTAATAGGAAAGTATTACATAGGTCAAAACCCCAATAAGGTATTCATAAAGAACACCATGTGCATTATCATGGACTCCCTTTTAGGTAGAGAACATGACATGTAATTTGGCTTCTCTTTTGCATGAAGTAAATAATAAAGGGAATATCCATAACATTGAACAATTTGTTCCTTTTAGGCAAATAGACCATTCAATGTATACATATACACCCCAAACCATCAAGGAAATAAATGAATAAAAAAGGAGTCATCCCATTTACATAGATAAACCTTTCAACCATGTATTTCCACCTACATACTTCATGTGATACAAGAATTAATATACACAATCACTCCCTTTAGGTAGGCAACTATCTTTAATAGTTCAAAAACAATTCCATACAAAAGGAGTAAACAATTTTGTAAATTTATAAAATAATATTTTCAAACTAGATTAAAATAATTGATCTATCTCTTATCAATAAGAAACTAGCCAATTTTGCAAAATTTTGATAAATAGATCGCTTTGGTGATAAACATTCATCCTAGCTTACAAAATTAAACTCTAGGCCAATAAAAAAATTTTAAAATTGATTGATCAAATAGGATACTACAATGAATGTACCCTAAGATACCAAATTATAAGCCATTGGTGCATTTAAAAGGTGAACAACTACCTTAATCAAGAATTAGAAGCCAAACTTCATAGTATTTAGCAATACAAATTTTGGGGCCACAGTATGAATGTTATGCACTTATCTAGGAAGAGTACAAATTGAGACTAGGTTCCTTATGGGTAAAAATGCAAAGTGAAATTTTTCTATAATTTTTTAGTGCCATTTAGTTCCTATAAAGAGAAAATAAAATACTTGATTTTTTATATAGGAAATGGCATATAAATAAAAAAAATTTATAAGCATGATGAAAATAAAATAAAATTACCAAAAAATTTTAGATAATGAGAGGAGCACAATGCAATGGAAAACACCCTGAAAGGGTATGCCCCCTTGGAGAGCCCATACGTGGCCCTTATTTCCATGAAGCTGAAGGTTGTTGTCCACCTCCAGCAAGTCAAGTTTAGGTCTGTAACTTGGATCCCATAGACCTAATGTGACCCATTGATATAATGCATCATTTTTGGGGTATTTTTCCTCTCCTAAAGGCAATTTTGGAGCCTACTCATACTTCTTCTTCACCTATAAGCAAGATTTGAATGATTTAAGGCTAGATTGAAGAAATTTTTTAGATCTACGAACCTTCCAAGATTTAAAAATTTATCCTTTAATTTGGCACTTCTCTAGGGGATTTTAACACAATCAAAACATCAAGATGAGTCTCAAATCATCCATAAGAGCTTTTGCACACAAGAATTGCATTAAAAAAAAATCCATATATTGCATGATCAAATTTTAAGTTCCAAAATTTGTGCTTACATGTATCTTAAGAAACCAAAGGGCTCTAAGTTTATGCACACCCTAAGCTCTGATATCACATATAAAACTTATAAGTAAATTATCAATCTTATACTATCAATCTTTATATATAAATGCAATAACATAATTGATGGAATCTAGTGCATAAACACAAACACATAAACACTTTCATAACTATATATATGAGAAATGTTGAGATTTGCATGCGTACCTGCCTTCTCTACGGTCATTAAGCGACAAAATGATTAGTTAGCTCTTCCTTCTTTAACCCTAGATGCTATAGTAGCCGTTATGGAAAAGTAGACACTAAATTAGGGCAAGGGAAGGTACCTAACCTTAATTTAGATAGTTTCTTATTGGCTCCTCCTATTACAAGTTTCCGTAAGATATATGGCTTACACTTTCATTACCACAAGGCCAATTACCAAATAATCACTTTAACAAATGATATTGGGCCTAATACCTTAACAGATCATTTGTCAATCCATATCTTTTGAATAATAAAATAAAGGAGATAATTAATCCAATGCCACACAAAAATATTCCAACAAGCATTGGTTGAAGCTTCAAGAGTAATACTTTCCTTCAAAGTTGGGCAGGACTCCCTTAAGTGACCATATGTCCCACACTTAAGGCATAGCAAATGGATAATCTCATACTCAATTGGTTTTAAAACCCCATTAATACTATAGTGAGGCAAAAAAGGTTTTGACTAATTTAGCACAATATAAATCCATGCATATTTACCTTGTGACCTTAATGCAATGTGATTATCAACCTTGAGGATTTTTTTTATTACATTTCTAACATTGTATTGAAATTTCTTGTCATAGTATTGTAATGGTAGTTATGGTAGTCTAACCCATGCTACAATACACTCAATATAGTATGTAATAAGATCAAAGTTAAGTTTCCAACGTGCTACTAAAAGGCAATGGTCTAAGATGATCCATGGACCTCCTATTAAGGCATCCTCGTAATCTCTAGACTTCTAAAACTCAATAAAAAAAAATTTCATTCTCAATGTCAATCAGCTTTTTATAGCTTGTTTTAGCCTATAATTGTTGCAACTTCTCATTCAAAAAATTAAATCTCACTCTCATCCCAAGAAGTTTAATAATCAAAGTTCTCTTGAATGGTTTCATTAGTCTTTCTTTCTTATTATCAAAGAGAATAAAGTTAGGGTATGAGCTCTTCCTTGCCTCAATAAACATTCCATCTTCTAGGTTCAAAGGAAAACTAAAACCTGTGCTCTTGTCCTGCAACTCATCATCTGAGTCTTTTGCTTCACTTTCCTCACTAAAGGAGGAGTACTACGAGCTATCCATGATCTACCCTTGCATTAGAGAATCTCTATAAGACATAGGAAAACCATTTGCCTTAGCTTTTCAATAATATCCTAAGAATTTATTTAATTGGAATTATTTGGAAAATAATGATTTATTATGGAATATTATGGAAAATAAGAATTTTGAGGAAAAATAATTTAATTAAGGATTATTGGGAAAAATAAATTTCATTATGATTTTTTAATTAATTAATTAGGTAAAGTTAATTAATGACATTAAGAAGATTAATTAAGAGCTCATTAATTCCTCAGACTCAAATTGGGCCCAAATTGAAGAAATAAGCAAAGCCCCATCTAAAATAAAGTTAGTAGGCCCAAGCCCATGATCCAAATCCACTATCCATGAGCCATTTTGCTTAACATATTAGCCATAACCTCATAATACCCTCATTTTCACATTGAAACACGCAAGAGACACAACAAGGAGAGCAAAAATGTAACAAAAGGAGAAAAGTAGTGGTTCTTCAACTTCAAAGCTCCAATTCACTAGGCAAAAGTGACTTTTGGTTTACATATGCTCCTCTTCATTTTGGTCAAGTTAGTTTGTGATTAGGTGAAGATTCATGACACCCTAGGTGCTGCAATTTGGGATTTTTGGTGGATTCTTGGTACACGTATTTTTGTGGTTGTCTTAAGCTTGTATTGCCTTTTAGGATGTGTTGGTAGCAAGTGGGAGAGTAATTGAGCTTTGTTTAATGTAACCGAGGGTTTATTTCTATGTATATGTGTAGTTGTAACCATATATCCGCTTGTACATGTATTTTTGTTGCTAATGATGGGTTTGACTACTAACAATTGTATATTGCCTTGGACCATGACCACGTCTTTGTGTTTAGAGTTGTGACCATGCTTTCATTGCCGTAATCATGCACCAAGCCATAACCATGCCCTTCCTTATGTTGTTAGCCAATAACTTGTATGTTTATATGATTGCTAATATGGGATAGTTAAACTCTTCATCGGAATTATGCATGCATCGCTCTTTTGTTATCTCTTTGTGAATGATATCATGTGGTTAGAATTTATCCTTTGGGTTATTAAGATTTTATATCTCACCCTAATTGTGGGCTTACTTTTAGGTGAAGGATCCTCTTGTGTTGTCAAGGAAAAGCCATTGGATGTTCACCTCTAGTTTGCAATGTTGTGTAGGCTTAATACTTAGCTTTATTTGTGTTTTCCTGTAAATGATGAGAATTTTAAGAACAAGAGTAATTTTTATATGGCATCTTGTTGCATCATTGAATTGCCAAATATAATGATCTTTTTGGTGTATAAATAGGGGTTAAACTGCCCTTTTGGATAGCTTCAAATTATATTTAGTCTTATGTATCATTTTTCTACATGGTTATTTACATATAAAATTGATTATATGGATAACTTGATGAATGTTCTACTTTCTAATTATTGAGTTTATTCATATTGTGGCAGTAATTTGAGGTGTGGCATAACATCGACAAATAAATGATAGCTAATGTTGGATTTTGGTTGTGGAAGTTTTGCTGTCATATAGTTTTTTTTGGTGTTGATGAATGATGATGGATTATATGCCCTTGTGGCTCTTTTAGCTTGGTTGATAATTATGGATCCTGGTTACCATGTGTTTGGTCATCTGGAATAGCCCTAAAGTTGATTTCATGTTGTTTTTGGGAGTTCAGCAAGTTCGTTAACGATTGTGCAGTACTGGTTCAAGGAAGTCACATAGTTAAATTTTGGGTTTCTAGATGTTTTGATGTCCTGAGGGTTGAGAACATCTCTATTAGGCATTTAAGACTTGTGAGGCTTGGTTTAGAGTCAAATAGTCATATGTTGGTGATTTTGGATATATGAGTTGGTGAATTCGATAAAGCTTTTATTGTCATGAGAATAACTTTTTGGTTACCTTAAATATCTATCACTTGGAATGGTATATAGGTATTCAACTACTTGTCCCTAAGTTTTTACATTATTAGAAAATACATTTAAAAGTCATTAGAAATGTCCATTTGATGAGGTTGAGAGCTTGTAGTTGGAGTGCATTTATTTCAGCATTGATTTTTGTTGTTGTTGTCCTAGTGCATTCTGTTTTAGGAATGCAGCGATGCCACATAGGTTTTTCACCCAGGATTTTGGGTTTGAGTTGTGACGTCGTGACATGGCATTATGGCACTGCTCAGACAAAGACAAATGCATGGCGGTGCATCACTTCGAGGCCACAGCACTGTGCATTGTTTTTGTATTGTGGGTTCTATAACGTGCGTCGCAGCGTGGTCGTGTGAGGCAGCAGTGCCATGCGTGAGTTTGTGGTGTGCGAGTTATTTAAAGGGTTTTAAGTGGGGTTTTGATTAGGTTTCTAAATTTTTTTAAGCAAATATCTTTAGAGTTTTAGTAAAATGTTTTGAGAGTTAATTATATCTTTAATAGTTTAAGTACTTGATCATCATGTGATGGGTATTAAATTAATAATCTATTTATAATAAAAATTTTAATTGCTTCGTATATTTGAGATTATTAAAATTACTCCTGCAATTAATTAACCGGAGACGTTTGTTAGAACCAGATATTAACGTTTTTCCTCTGGGTTATCGAACCAGTCTTCAACTTGTGGTTGAAGGGAGCAGTCGCCAAAGAAAGGTTGTTCATCCTTCCTGACTTTCTTCTTGCTTCAAGCAAACAAACCTGCTTCCTGGGACGGGATTGTGGGAGGTAGAGAACCCTCCTCAGACGCCATTTTATATACGCAAATAATATCAAACGAACTTTAAATCATATATAGGACAGACTTCAATTTAAATAATATATATATATATATTTATATTTATATATAACTATGAAGTTTTTCAATCTGGCTGATGAGACCATATTCTTCAATTGGCATAAACCTTTCATATTATAAATTTAATATTCCAAATATTCTACCCTGCAATTGTGTAAATTTAGCCAAATATCATTATTTGAAGCAAGGAAGAGTTCAAGATCCTTGGCAGTTGAACAAATGTTGCAAGAGTAGTAGCCAAAAGAGAGAAGAGAAAAGTAGATCCCGATACCTGAATATATTCTATTTATATTTCCATGCTTTTAAATTTCTGTGTCTCATATTATCCGTTTATATTTACTCTTATCTTCTAAAAAAACTGAAAATGATAATAATACTTTGTAATTTATTTTTTTCGGTTAATAATGGTTACCTGGGAACGCTATTTTTAATTCATGGACAATAGTTGATTTATTTGCTTATATTGTTCAAACTTAAGACGAGAAGTTAATTTATAAGCATTTCTCTTGGTCTCTATGGTGTTCTGTATAGAATTTCCAATGGAAGGAATGACATAATGTATTAATCTTTATAGGAAGTTAAAAAAATTACTTTTTGGCTATAATCAATCTTACAAACTTCATTCAAAAAATTATAAGATATATAAATTAGTATATTTATTATCCTACAATCCAATAAATAAAAAATAATTGGGCAAATAAACCTCGTTTAGAATTAAAGGTTAACTAAAAGGAACTTCCACAAAAAAAGAGAGACAACAGTCATTCAAAAGATGCATATATGAACAACTTCATCAAATATAACTACAATTCCTCAGTTCAAATTACTACTGATACTAATCTGTAAATATCAGCTTCGTGATTTCAACGGTACCACATAAATTCAATATGAATAAATCAAGCCATACAAACAAGATCACCTAATAGTCATTACTAATCTTCACAGCTGAAACAACTGTCACTATTTCATCCTAATGTTTAGAAAAAGATAACAAACCCTTTTAGCTCTAGCCGTTGTTTTGTTCTCTTCCAAATTTACAGCTGCCATTGAGAAATCATGTTTTTTAAAATTAAAAAAAAAAAAGACGAAGCATTTTAAACATGTATATGGTATTTTCTTACAACTCAACCAACCATGCCTTTTGTAACAAAGATACTTCACACAACTTTACAGTATCACTCTGTTTTTTCTTTTTCTTTTTTTGGAAAAATACTAGTTTTTATGATCTTTAGCAACCAAAGATACTTCTTCTTGACCAATAGATTGTTAATCCAACAGTTGTCACATGAGTAATTATGATAACCAGATTAGTCTTTTGTCATTATCTGATTTTTTGTTTAATTAAACGTTGTTATTCTTTGCACCAAGCTTTATTTTCCAATTTGGTGTTTCTTTAGATGTTATACTAGGCATTGAGTCCCTACTGCTATTTCTGATTTTTTTTCTATCATAATATATCAAAAAAAACTTTACCCTAATTGCGTATATACCGAATGAATAACTTCATTGAAGATTATCAATCTTTGGATCCTTTTTGTATTTGCTTCAGAGCTGTCATGTCATTTTCTTACTTTCCTTTAAGCTGAAGAACATTCATTGACATAATCTCTCTGGACATAGTCAGAATACCATGCATCCAACCTCAACACTAATTTTCTCAAGCGAACGCTTTGGTGGAGATGACGAAGCAACTCACCTCCACTTAATCCAAATACACTCACTATCTCTAACATAAACATCCGCATTAGTAATCCTGGGGAGATGTTAGGAACGTTCATTGGATCTGCCAATGGCTTTATTTGTGTCAATTCAAGTTTCTTTAATGCCTTCAACCCACAAACAAGGCTATCTGACCCAGAAAGCCAATTTGCCGCAAGTAAATACTTTATTCAATTATTTATATCTGTTTATAGCCTTGATGCAAATTATTTTTCATAGCCGGTCCCAAGCCCGGAAAAAAGAGGAGGGTTGTGTTAGGCAATCGACAGCCAACGTAAAACTTTGTCGAATCTCTATGACATGAACAATCGATATATTAAACGTAATGCTAGGTCGTTGCCCGGAAGTAACGCGCTGTATAGCTCGAGTACAGTGACAAGTGAGCAAGAGCCGCTACATCGTCGCCTGAGTGTAGTGAAAAATAAGCAAAGGCTTCCACATTTTCATGAACGAATGTGGGTAAAGAAGTTAGTTCATGAGAGTAGGATTCATTTTGGGACTTGGAATATAGGTACACTTACCGGTAAGTCAATGGAAATAGTAGATACCATGATTAGGAAGAAAATTAATTTTATGTGTTTACAAGAAACTAAATGGGTAGGAGAAAAAGCAAAAGAATTAGACACTTCGGGTTTTAAACTTTGGTATACTGGGAAGGCTAAATATAGAATTGGAGTAGGTATAATTGTAGATAAGTTTTGAAAAAATGCTATAGTGGATGTAAAAAGGTTAGGAGATAGAATCATTGCATTAAAGTTAGTAGTAGAAAAGGAAATTTTTAATGTCATTAGTGCCTATGCACCACAAGTAGGATTAGAAGAATATCACAAAGTAAAGTTCTGGGAGGATTTAGAATGTTTAGTTCAGGAAATACCATTAGGAGAAAAGATTCTTTTAGGAGGGGATCTAAATGGTCATGTGGGAAGTGTATCTTCAGGTTACGAGGGTGTTCATGGAGGATATGGCATAGGGGAAGCAAATGCAGAGGGTAAAACTATTCTAGAATTTTCATTGACGTTCGATCTTATATTAGCTAACACTTGTTTTAGAAAGCGTGAGGAACATCTTATCACGTACAAAAGTGGAAGGGTATGTTCTCAAATTGATTTCTTTCTTATAAGAAAATCGGATAGAAAACTTTGCATGGATTGCAAAGTTATACCTGGAGAGAGTTTAACTACTCAACATAGAGTTCTGGTTATGGATGTACGAGTTAGGATGGGAGTAAAAAACAAAGGCCAAAATAGGGTGTTAAGGACTAAGTGGTGGCAACTAAAGGGAGATAAAAAAAAGAATATGCAAAAACAGATTGTGGAGGAAGGACCTTAGGAAATACAAGGAAGTGCTAACGATATGTGGAATGGAATGGCTAAAGAGATTAGGAAAGTAGCAAAGGAAATATTAGGTGAATCAAAAGGTTTTGGACCTAGAGATAAAGAATCTTGGTGGTGGGATGCAAGCGTGCAAGATAAGGTTAAAATTAAGAGGGAGTGTTATAAAGTGTGGTCATTATGTAGGAGTAATGAAAATTGGGAGAAATATAAAGTAACTAAGAAAGAGACTAAGAAGGCAGTGAGCGAAGCGAGAATGAGGGCATTCGATGAGTTATACTAATCTTTAGGTACTAAAGTTGAGGAAAGAAATATTTACAAGTTAGCTAAAAGTAGAGAAAGAAAGACAAGAGACGTTAACCAAGTAAAATGTATTAAAGATGAAGAAGGTAAAGTTTTGGTCACGGAACAAGATATCAGAGAACGGTGGAAGAATTATTTTCATAGGCTTTTTAATGAAGGCCAGGAGATTGCATTGCAATCGGATAGGTTAGACACTAGAGAAGAGAATCAAAATTATACTTTTTATCGTAGGATTTGTGAGGCAGAGGTAAAAGAAGCATTAAAGAGAATGGAGAGTGGCAGAGCAGTTGGACCGGATAATATACCTATTGAGGTATGGAAGGGTTTAGGAGAGAAAGGTATAAGTTGGCTCACAAAGTTATTTAATGAAATTATGAGATATAAGAGAATGCCAGATGAGTGGAGGAGAAGTTCTTTAATTCCTATTTATAAGAATAAGGGAGACATTCAAAATTGTGCAAATTATAGAGGAATTAAGCTCATGAGCCACACAATGAAATTATGGGAAAGAGTAATTGCGCAACGATTAAGGAAAGAGACCCAAGTTACGGAGAATCAATTTGGTTTTATGCCGAGAAGGTCAACTATGGAAGCAATATATTTGTTGCGAAGATTAATGGAGCGATATCGAGAGAATCAAAGAGATTTACATATGGTGTTTATCGATTTAGAAAAAGCATATGATAGAGTACCAAGAAAGGTTCTATGGAAGGCTTTGGAGAAAAAAAAAGTTCGTATAGCTTATATTCGAGCAATACAAGATATGTATAGTGAGGCTACAACTAGTGTAGTAACAAAAGGTGGATGTACAGAAGATTTTCCGATAACTATTGGTTTACATCAAGGGTCAACTTTGAGTCCTTATCTATTTACTTTAGTATTGGATGTGCTTACTGAACATATCCAAGAGCCGGTACCACGGTGTATGCTATTTGCAGATGATATTGTCTTAGTTGGGGAATCGAGAGTGGAAATGAATGAGAAGTTAGAGAGGTGGAGATTAGCTTTGGAAACTCATGGATTTCGTTTAAGTAGAAATAAAACCGAGTATATGAAGTGTAAGTTTAGTAAGAGACACATCACTTCTAGCGTAGAAGTGAAAATTGGAGAATATATTATACCACAAGTCACACGATTTAAATATCTTGGATCCGTCATACAACATAATGGGGAAATAGAAGAAGACGTAAAACATAGGATTCAAGCGGGGTGGATGAAGTGGAGGAGTGCTTCGGGTGTTATTTGTGATAGAAGAGTACCACTCAAACTTAAGGGTAAATTCTATCGTACAATTATAAGACCTGCAATGTTGTATGGAACTGAGTGTTGGGCAATAAAAAGTCAACAAGAGAATAAGTTCAATGTTGCAGAGATGAGAATGTTGCGTCGGATAAGTGGACACACTAGGCGAGATCGGATTAGAAATGAATACATTAGAGAGGAAGTAGAAGTCGCCCCTATTGTGGAAAAGATTGTAGAATCAAGACTTAGATGGTTTGGTCATGTTGGGAGAAGACCTATAGAAGCCCCAGTTAGGAGAGTAGATGAGATGGAAAATAGTCCAATAATTCGAGGTAGAGGAAGACCAAGACAAACTATAGGAGAAATTATTAAGAGAGATTTAGATTTAAATGGTTTGTCTAAAATTATAATTTACGATAGATGCTTATGGCGTCGATTGATCCATGTAGCCGACCCCACTTAATGGGAAAAGGCTTTGTTGTTGTTGTTGTTGTTGTATTCTTCTTCATTCTTTTCTCCATTATACCTTATCTTTTTTAATCTTCCTCATCTTTTTTAGGTTTCACGACATATGCATTTTCATACAGCCCTGTGAGACAAAGCCACTTCATATCCATGCTTTACACTTATCAAAATGATCCTGACAACTATTTACAAATTATAAATGTTTATTTGAAGCAGTATAAAAGGACACTTCCTCAAGACTACCAAATCAACCCAGACATTTTCTTTAGTGACAAATTATCTCTTGGCGATTTACTTTTCTGGGCCTAGAACAGAATGTTCAAGAAAGTTCTGCTCTTCAATCAATTCTCATTTACGCTCCATAAATGAAACCATTAAAAATATTCAAATACCAAGCTTCTCCTATCATGTGAAAGGCAAACTGGTCAATCATAATGGAAATGCAGGTGTTCTTTCTATAATCTTGACCATCAACCCACCTAAATTATGCAGTTGTGGACCTTTGATGCTTCATCGTGCGACTACAATACATGGTCAGTGATAGCCCAGATCGGTAGTCTACCTCCTTTTTTTGTTCCATTGTCCGTCAGACGAGACTCCATCATCTTGACATACAAGGCTCATGATTGCCCTGGTCATGAAGATGAAAGCCATGACCTGAACTATGTCCACTTGTTTCATAAATGTTTGACCCTTCTAAAGTCATTTGATCCTCACAAAGAATTCTTTTGGTTTCACCCTGTAACCCCATTTATTGTGACAAACTGGAGATGATCATTATTGCTTCCAATGTGCCTACCTATACACACAAAACTCTCTTCCTCCGCAATATTAATCTGCTATCACTTCACTTCACTTCACTATGAAATTTCAACCTATGTACCTATTACTCTTTTTCCTAGCAAACTTTTATTGTATTTGCAAATGTCACAACTTTGTTGATATTAATTATCCATGTACTACTTTTTCTAATTGACATACCTAACCATCACTCCTATATATGATATAGTTCTTCCTGCTTAGATCATTCAATCCAAATATGACTACCATATTTATTGAATTATTTTTTTGCACTCTTTTTTGCTTCAACAACAATTTTACAGGTCATAGTTTTACATCCTGTACAATCCACGGGTAGATCTACAAGTTCCAAGAAACTGCAGAAATGAACAATTATATCGAATACAGATTATTACTCATTTTTCTTTCACAAAAGCACAACAAAAAATAAAGAAAATAAAGATTTTAATTAGAAAAATCTTGAATATTAGAAAATTGAAACAACCTGAACCTCTGAACATGTAAGTTGTCCATAAAGGCAAATTCAGAAAGATTAGACATCTCAAGATCAGGGAAAGACCTATGTTTTGTGAAATAGGGGTAGCCGCCGCCCCCCTAAAAAATTAGATCTTGTGTGATGAAGCAGACTCTCTTATTATTCAGGGACAAGTAATTTTTCATTACTATATACAAAATCAAAATTTTCGCCTTCCCAAAAAATGGTGCAGCATATTCCACTTCCACCACCCCTTCCAATATTATTTATTTATTTTTTGGGGTTCTGTCGCTGCTCAATATCATCTTTCATTAGCATGGTAGTGATGGCAGCAACTGCAGAAAACATTATTAAAGGTTTGAAGAAACTAACATTCATTTACAAAGCCTGCATATAGGGAAGAAAGCAAACATTTGGCCTCAACTAGGGAAGAAAGTAAGAGAAGAGAAGAATGCCTTGAGAAATCGCAGAACTGCAGAACGCGCGGCATGGCAATGATGGAGTAACAGAGTAGCAACGCAGCACAGTAGTGAGACAGCGGCAACGGCACTGGAGTCTCTAGGGTTCTCAAAAACTGCTTGAGTCTTGAGAGCGAAAGAAAGGTGAAGACAGGAACTCGCTAATGGACCAAACATGCAAAGCTTTGACCTAAATTTTAAAATTGTTTAATTAAAATAAATAATAAAATGAAAAGTTATTAAAGATGACATGCTAGTCCAAAATTTTAAGTCCAGTTTTATCTACCATAAACATAAATGCGCTCTCCTTTTTCCCTTTTCAAGGGCAATCCACTTACAATAATCCATTAGACCCATGTCTTACCAATTTTCATATAATTATTTCTAGCCATTGAGCCATTTATTAGACATAAACAAAGACTCCTATCCACTTGAACAATTATTTGAAAAAGCCTCAAATATTAGTAAGATTTATTAGGTTTTTTTGTTAGATTTTAAGAAAAATATTTAAATGGATTTGATATTATTTTTTGAATTAAAATCTTAAAGTATTATACCTATGGATCATTTTTATTTGTATATCTTTTTCCTCTAATTTAATTTTATTCAATATGAGATTTCTTATTATTTCTATTCACACTTAACCCCAACAAGCTAAATGAGCTAAATGGAAATCAATCAAATAACTACTTCTCTCCTTTGATCAACCAACCAAAGACAAAATGTCTTTTGCTAAAGGATTTTGTCAATATTTATTTTTGTAATCAGCATGGATTTATTTTCATCTCATTGTTGATCTACCTCTTACATGCCCAAGGCTCAATTTGTATACAATTAGCGTCAAATACTTCAAGCTTGCTAGTAGTTTCATGAACTTCAAATTAGAAAGTCCTTCTATGGTTAGTTTCTTCTATAAGAGTCATTCCATGGTTGGTTCTTTTCTTCTCAAAACTTGAACCCCTGAGTTGCTGAAACCTTTAAATCCACAAGCTTAGCAGTGGCAGAGTGTTGCGACAGTGACGATTATGTCTTCCAATAGCTGAGAAGTGTGTCGCGCTGGTTAGGGATGAGCAATGGATTGGATTGGTTTAATTTGGTAACATTAACCAACTAAGACGACCTAATTGGATAGCTGAAAATTTCATCTAATCAATTTAATCATTTCGGTCAAAATGGAATCAATCCCATCTAACCTTGGTTGGTTTAGATTGGATTGGATAGTCAATTTTTGAAGAACAGATTGGTATAATATTTTTAAAAAAATTTCTATAAAATTTTCAAATAATCTGAAATTAGTTTCAACCAAACACATCTAAAATTTGTTCAAACAAAATTAGTGCTGAGCTACAATACGACCATAGAAAACCCACATCTCATATTCAAATTGCTATAGCAAAGAAACTTATGGACAAATTAGAAATACAAAGAATTTTTTACATTACAAAATGGCTGAGTAGATGGGAAAAACAAAGGATGAAAGCGTCAAACTCCCAGAGTAAAGTCACACTGAAGAAGAGGTTAAATCAGTTAAGCAAGTTGACCGTGAGATAATCACCAGTGATGATGGCCTAAGATGATGACCACAAACGCTCGAATCAGAGAAAGAAATGGCTGTCACGATAGAGAGAGGCTGAAGATGTTAAATGTCAAGAGAGAAGTTAAAAATTGAGTGAGTTAGGGTAGGTTTATTGCCTTACTTTGTTGGTTGGAAATAAATGATAATAATAATAATAATGAATTATGAAAAATTTAATCTATCAATTTGATGAATATTGGATGTCAACCATAATTATCCAACAACCTAATTTACTCCAATCGGTTTTAGCAAATTTTCATTTAATTAATCCAATTGCTTAATTGGTTTTGGTTAGTTTTGATTGGATTGGATCAAATTGGATGTGTTTGGTCTCGCATACTTTCAGCGACATTAGAGATGGCTTCATGAGAGAGAGAAAGAGAGTGAGAGACTTGAAAAACTTTCAAGACTTGAAAACAATGGATGGTGGGCCCAAGATGAGATTGAGTTTAGGTTAGGGTACTTTTTTGAAAAAAATAAATATTGAGATGTGAAATTACAAATTGACATATATCATATTGTAAATAATTTAATCATAGAAATTATTTAAGTAATCTGTTTGAGGACAAGGACCGACATGGTAGAGGATAAGATTTTCCTCCTTATTTTTGAATTTACGAGAAAGGATTTCACCTTCTATTTTAGTCTGACAAGATAAAAAATACTCGTATTTCATCCCTCAATGGGGCAATTCTCGTGAATGGAGATTTTTTCCATCCCTAATGGGAAGAGTTCAAGGAAAAAAAATATTATCTCAATAATATACAACTCACTTGAATTAATGATTTTTTTTAAAGAACTATTTTGGCTTATTAGTAATTTACTTTCTTATATTAGCTTATTGCATTGTCTTTCGTTGATAAACTTTTCTTTCTCATTTACCACGAACTACGAATTGAACATAAAACATTTGCTTCAAACTCCATCGACCTCAACCACCTAAACCTATATAGTAATTTTTCCTTTTTCATCAAATAATTTAACATTATGAATTTGAATTGTTTTTACCAATCTTTTCTTTCTTAACTTATTATAGTTGTAACATCCATTAATTTTTACCTATTGAATAAGATTTCATAGCCAACTGATGCATAATGTCAATAACTTAAAACTATGGAAAAAAGTTTAGGTACATTTTATAAATTAAAAAAAGATAATTAATGTCTTTATAATTATGTGTGATATATTAGATTGATGATGAAAACCACCAACACCCGAACTTTTCAAGATGGTGTCATTTTATACATATGTTGACATAGAATTCGAAATTAACGCCAATTCTATTGTAATAAAAAATATAATAAAACTTAGGTCAAATTTCTTAACCAATTGTTATTAATTTTTTAATAATTAATTTAAAATGTTAATTATATGATATTGAATTATAAAAATATGCATATACTAAATTTATATTAAAATTAATAAACAACTAGAAAGTTGTCTCTAGACTTTAACATTATGAAAATTAGAACATTATTCACTGGGCAAAGAAAAATAAATTGAACATTAGTCTGACTCATCTTTTATTTTTAACAAATATCTCTACACTCTTTTAGTGTAAGATTAATCTCATTTGAGATTCATAATTCCTTCTGTCCACAAATATTTTTCTAGCAGATTCGAATCTCCAACATTTTATTGTTAGTTGCGAGGTCACTGATCTGTTTGTCTCTTGTCATAATGACTAAGATATGGTGGTCAATCACACTACTAATGAGTCTTTTGGTGGTTTTCATGATTATGATTTTAACGAAATAATGATGTTATTTCAGTTAGGTTGGACCACCCATATACAAATATATATATATATATATATACACACACATACACATACAAACATATATATATATATATATATATATATATAAAAGTAATATCATTTTATACAAATTAATTGTTTGCTTTGATCTGCGCAAACTTCAATTGTAATTTAATTAAAAAAATTTTATAATTTTGTTTAATAATATGACCTAAAAAATTAGATAAATTGCAAAATTGTATACGTCGCTTTAATTTATTTAAATTGACTAATACACGTTCATTTTTTCCTTTTAACAATTAAGAGTATAAATTTTAAAGTCGACTTGAAACAATGGTCAATTTTACAAAAAATAGAAACACACATTAATTTTTAGCTTGTGCCATATGGGCTAATATGGTATTTATATTAATACCTTGAATTATATGAATACTTTGTCAATTGAATGATAATTGTGTATTCCTAAATATCTGAATTAGTTTTTTTTCATTAAAAAAAACTTATTGTAAGTATA
Source organism: Erythrophleum ivorense (assembly GCA_026724425.1). Classification (NCBI taxonomy): domain Eukaryota; kingdom Viridiplantae; phylum Streptophyta; class Magnoliopsida; order Fabales; family Fabaceae; genus Erythrophleum; species Erythrophleum ivorense. Next base: position 30,840,118 of record JAIUCV010000008.1, read on the forward strand.
TTTATTTTTCTAAATTATATCATAATTTGATAAATAAATATGCTTTTTGTTTTAAAAATATAAATTAAAACAGATATTATACTGACACAAGTTGATCACTTGGCAAGAAAGTACCTAATAAAAATTTTACCGACACTCATTTTCAAAAAAAAAGCAAAATTTACCGACACTTATGCTACATGAGGTAAAATTTTCCTAATGTGAAGTGCTCTTTTTTGTTATTCATTCCTTGATGCTCAATGTTTGTCAAGGATTATATTTCTTGATTCTCTAATAATAATATGATAAATAAAATTATATAATTATATATAAAAGTTATACATTAATTATATTTTAATTAAAAATTTTAATAACAGAAATATAAATATCTATATAAAAGTTGTGGTTTTCTACCATAATTATTCTTAAAAAACAAGGAGAAACAAGCACTACGTTTTTCTTTTTTCCAACTTTCAATCCCTTTGGAAAAGTAGACGGCTTATCAATAGTCAATATTTAAGATGCATGTTGCATGTTCAAAAATAATTAATTGACAGTTTATTTGGCTTACTGTTGCAATTATTTTATTGTTAAAATTAGTTATTAGTAACTACGATGAGTAATTAGGGCCCACTTCTCCTAACCCCACAATTCATTCTGTTATTGTTACGTCTCCACTATTCGAAGCTTTCTTCGCCAAGCTCTTGTCCCTCTCCCTCTCTTTTCCTTTCACGGCTCACGCGTGGCCAACAACTTCTTGTCTTCACTGAGGGGGAGATACCCAATTATCTCACTTGGCATAGATCTGAGATTTCATGCAAAGGTATTGGAATGTTTTCTACTTCATTTGTCCCTTCTGCTTCTTCTTTTGTTGTTTTCTCACAATGCTAGTACTCTAAATTGATTATATTGACCTCGTTGTATCGTTTATCGATTTGATTATCTGGGTTCTTCGCCATTTGTCCATTGCAATTGTATTAATAAACTGACGCCAAGTTTTTGTCTTGTAGTTTTCTCTTGAAATGAGGCCTTCAAAATTGAAGAATTTTGATTCGTCTTTTATGGTTTACTGAATTGTGTTATCTGGGTTCTTCGGCATTTGTTCAGTACAATAATCAATTAGCTAAAACTCTTTTTTTTTTTCTTTCCCTTTACCTTGGGGGAGTGTTTCATATACTAGTTTCTGTTCCTACTTTCTAATCCTTCTTTTAATAGGACTGTTGATGATATCCTTTAAAATATATTTGTCGCAGATCTGTTTCCAGAATTTAACCTGACATTACCAAATTGAGGTTCTGTTAAAGTTTATGTGGCAGGTTCCTTTTACAATTCCATGCATGGAATTCGGTTTCCTTTAACAGCTGGCTTTGGATACAATGGAGAAATTCTTGTTAGCACCAAGTGTATGTACATTCAACGGTCAAGATTTGCTCCATACATATGCACCTAGTACTTCAAACATGTACAAAGTTGATCTCGATTGTTGGGTGTATATGCACTAAGTGCACCTTAGAATTTTTCGGATTCAATGTGCATTAATTGAAATAAATACATGTATTCACCGTGTTGAGTTTTATCACTTTTAGCACATGTATGTTCATCCCTCCCATTTTGTCTGTCTTATACTAAGAATTTCTTTTTCCTTCAAAGATAAATGACTAGGACATGGCTAGAAAATGGGGTTGGTTTTCTGCAGTAAGGAAAGTTCTTAGTCCTGATTCCAAGAAAGATCAGGTTTTTTATATTATATATACGCAATCCCACATTATCTCTGGCAAGAAAAGAAAGAGAATATTTTTTACATTTCTGCTTTGAAATCAGAACAGATTTTAATTCAGTACAATTCTTTTGTCAATCGAAAAAAAAAATTAGAAAAACCATAAGTTGAAGACAAAATGGTTTGGCAAGCCCGCAGATTTGGATCCAGCTTTGCCATCCAAAGAAGCATCAATTCCAGTTGCTCCTCCTCTTCCATATATTGACATTGAGGAAGAGAATGAAAAAAGCAAGCAAGCTTATTCTGTGGTTCTTGCCACTGCTGTTGCTGCTGCACAGGCCACCGCAGAGGTTGTTCATCTCACAAGTGTGCCTTATTACCCAGGAAAGACAAAGGAAGAAATAGCAGCAATCAAAATTCAGATGGCATTTCGAGGGTATTTGGTATGAATTTGTTATCCCATTGACTTGTGTGTCTCCAGCTGCAGTGTGCATTAAATATGAGTGCAAGTATGTTGAAGACTGTTCATGAATTTGCAACCTGGATGTCCTTTTGTTTCATGGAAGAAAAGAATGAAAGCAGTTACATAATTCTTTTTGTTCTTTATACTTTTTGGTTTCTGATTTTTGCTGCCTAAACTACATGAGCTGGTTTGCTTCAGTTGGGACTACTTATCCAGCATCCTGCATTAATTTTGGAGAAGGGCCAAAACTTCTTGTATTCATTTGAAGCGGAATTTTCTTAATTTTGTTTAACATTCATCAATTTAAGTGCATAGTTATCATAAACAACTTTGGTTTTGTAATGTAATATATGACCAGATACATGGTATACTTATTGAAGAATTTATAGCATTTCCAAAAGTAGCTTCTTTTCTATTGATGGTTTGATACAATTGTAAGAACCGACGTGAACCCGACTTGATGCAGGAGGAAGAAAAACTTACGTGAATTCATGCATGAAGGATTGACTTTTCAATTCAAAACATGCAGCTGCCACGTTGGAGAGAAAGATATAGACCATATGAAATAGATTTTAAACCAACTCCTTTTTTTCAAAATACACCGAACGCATCTAAACAGAACCAATCGGAACACAGACGCAGAGCACATAGCTCGCGGGGAAAATCACTATAGACGCAAAGCTTTCAGCTTGCGAAAATAAAATAACTCCGCGTGTGGTGGCCTACACACGGGGCTAGCACCACCCCTGCTAGCTGAGGTTCAGATCATGGTGCACCAGGGCTAACATCTACTGCTGTTAGCTACAGGGTTCTGAGCAGATAACTCCATAAAATTTCCAAATAGCGTTTCAGACAAAGCATGTTCAGATCAGTTTCACAGTAGGATTTCCAATTAACTCAATATCCGTAAACTTGCAAAATTCCCAATTGAAATCAAAGTTTGGTAAATATGCTTATGAATACATTTTTGATGAAATATACATTTCCATAAATAGAGAATCAAATTCTTAAAACACTGTAAGGAAACTTAAGAACAGAAATAAGGATTTCCTGAATCTTTGGTCCGCGTTACTTACTCACCTTCCAAGAATTTATAGAGATTCCCTGACCCGTTCCTCGGCTACACCTAGTCTCCGGAATTTCCTACAAGACCCATTTACCGGAGTTTAGAAAATGAATTACTCCAATTAATTTCATAAAGGACTTGGACTTATCAAAATTTAGGATTTATTCCTCTACTAATTTTACGCCTTCCAACTCGTACGGTAAATTCCATATACATATTTGGTGCTTCCTTTTCCCTGACTCCACTTAGGAGTTAAACCCAACTTCAAAAACCAAAAGAAACTACGAATCTCGGTAACGGTAGTAGGCCTCGGCCATTTTTGAACTGCTTCCACCTTACTAGGATCAACTTGCACTCCATCTCTCGAAATTACATGGCCCAAAAAGGCAATTCTTTCTAGCCAAAACTGGCATTTAGAAAGTTTAGCATACAGCTGATGTTCCCGTAACACTTGTAATGCCAATCTCAGATGTTGTTCATGCTCTTCATGGCCCTTAGAATAAATCAAAATGTCATCAATGAATATGATCACAAATCGATCCAGAAATGGTTTAAACACTCGATTCATCAGATCCATGAAGGCAGCTGGGGCATTGGTTAACCCAAATGGCATCACTAGAAATTCATAGTGACCATACCGGGTTCTAAAAGCAGTTTTTGAGATATATTCCCTTCTAATTCGTAGCTGATGGTAACCCGATCTTAAATCAATCTTGGAGAAGTATTGAGCCCCCTGTAATTGGTCAAATAGATCATCTATACGAGGCAAAGGGTACTTATTCTTCACTGTCACTTTATTCAGCTGTCTGTAATCCACACATAAGCGAAGAGAACCATCCTTCTTCTTAACAAAAAGGACTGGTGCGCCCCAAGGAGACGTACTAGGGCGAATAAAACCCTTGTCCAACAAATCTTGCAATTGATTCTTTAGTTCACCAAGCTCCAGAGGTGCCATTCGATAGGGAGGAATGGATATAGGCTGAGTGTCTGATAACACATCAATACAAAATTCAATTTCCCTCTCAGGAGGTAATCCTGGTAATTCCTCAGGAAAAATATCAGGGAATTCTTTTACCACAGGAACCTGTTCCATTACTGGGACTTGTACTTCCAGATCCCGAACCATCGCCAAATATCCTTGGTACCCCTTCTTTAAGAGCCTTTGAGCTTCTATCACAGATATTAAGTTGTTTGGTGCTTCACTTCGGTCACCTTGAATGACAAAAGATGATTTTTCAGGAAAATTACATTTCACTTGCTTAAGATGACAATCCACCACTGCATAGCAGGACGCTAACCAATCTATCCCAAGTATTACATCGAACTCCGCTATCGAAAGCACTATCAAATCAACCAACGTCTCATAATCAACCAGTGTAATCATACATGCCTTATATACCCGATCTACCTCTACAGATTCCCCCACTGGGGTTGCCACAAGCAACGGGCGCTCTAACCTTTCAGAGTCCTTACCAATCTTCTTTGCAAAATAGGGAGATATATAGGAATGCGTAAAACCAGGATCAAATAAGGAGTAAGCAGCATGTGAACAAACCGTAAGTGTACCTGTCACCACGGTATTTGATGCTTGTGCGTCTTGTCTATTTAGGGCAAAAACCCGAGCCTGACCTCGTCCTGCAGTCGCCTGTCCTCTGCCCACTACTGTCCTACTACTACTACCTCTGCCACTCTGAACTGTAGTTACACCGGTAGATGGAGTCCCCGTTGAAAATTGCCTGGCGGGTCGAACCGATGCCTGACTCGAATCAGGGTAGCGCTGAGGACAGTCTCTCACCAAATGTCCCATCTGCCCACAACGGAAACATGCCCCTGTCTCTCTGTAGCAAGTGCCTGAGTGTACCTTTCCACAAATAGAACAGGGACCTCTAGACTGACGGGATGGAGCAGTAACTGGGGTAGACATCGTGCTAACCCCTCGGAACGATGCTTTGGACCGATCAGTACCACTATATATATATATATATGTGTAAACCTATTTGACCTACATTTATTTTAAAAAGGGTCGGTGTGCTTATTCACTGAGTATTCGACTCATTTTTTTTTTGTATATATATATTTTTCAGAAAGCAGTAGGGACTCTAATCTGCCCCCAGCCGCCTTCTAGTGGCTGACCTCTGGAGATGTCCTTTGGCGAGCCTGCGGAGCTCCTGTGGGTGTAGTTGGATTGTATTTGTATTTTATTTGGAATTTTTGTAAAACCTTGTAAATATAGCTCCATTGAATCATAGTTAGGGTATCCCCACACCCCAGATGTTTTCTTTTGGTCTGATTGCGCCCTTTTGGGCTATATTGTACTGTCTGAGTGTTTGTAGAAATTTCGGGAGATCTACGTTATAGAGGAGACTCTGCCGAAATTTCTACAAATGTCCTCTAAAGAAAAACTCATATGTTTCATATGATTCAAACGAATGCCATAAGTATTTCCTCTATATAATTTCCGCTTCCGCGCATGTGTACTTAAAATTTGGGGTGTGACAACAATTGTCAGCAATACTACTGCTTGAATTATATTCGTATATCACATTTTCTTGTTTCTGGGTTTTCAGGCAAGAAGGGCATTGCGAGCATTGAGAGGGTTGGTGAGGTTGAAAACATTGATACAACGGCACTCTGTTAAACGGCAAGCAGCAACCACCTTACAATGTATGCAGACTCTTGCACGGGTGCAGTCTCAAATTCGTGAGAGGAGAATTAGAATGTCTGAGGAGAACCAAGCCCTTCAGCGGCAACTGCAGCAGAAACATGAAAAGGAACTCAATAAGCTGCAAGCGGCTGTAAACTGTCTTTTTATATTTGCCTTTTGTAATGCAGGTTATGGTGCAATGTGTGTTACTTTCAATGAGATCTGCAGATTAAATATAATCAGCCTAATAAAATGTGCCCTTTATCACATTCCTGTTTTACTATTATTATTATTATTATTGGTGTAGTTAAATTAACTATAATGACTACTGGGTTAATTTTTGACAATTGGTTAATAATTCCCCTCTCTCCTTCCATTTGAATTTCTTATACATAAGCATGTAATTAATGGCTAAATTTCTTCATGATAAATATGATTTGATGAATGTTTTAAGTTAGGCTTCTACTGATTTTTTATATTTAAGGTTCTCGTATTATGTTTACATCTCTGGATGACTTATTCCTTCGGTGGTATTGTGGTATACATATCTGGCTGTAAGCCTTTTCTTTAATAAGATTGCTTGATTTTTCTTCTTAAAATGAAGCTTGGAATGGATCTCATGTGATGAATACTGCTTTTTAAAAGTTGACTAAAGTGGTGAACACAAAGCAGGTTCGAGAAGAACGGGATGGTAGCATGAAATCTAAGGAACAAATTGAAGCAAGGCTGTTGGACAGAAAAGAAGCAGCTATGAGAAGAGAGAGAGCCATGGCTTATGCATTCTCGCATCAGGTAGCAAACTAGCTCTTCTGTAGTTTTCTATTTTGGATTTTGACGGATAGGGGCAAATAACTTAGGATTTGATCATATTTTGAAGGCTGTTCTGCAACCAAAAAAAGCTATTTTGATTGGAAAAACCTTATATGCAGATTTTTATTACCTTTGCTAACAAGGGTATGATTTTCCAATAATGATATCATATATATGTGTATATATGTAGCTTTTGCAAACAAGTATATGGTTTTCCAATTAAACTATATACTTATTATGCTTTAATTGAAAAATAATACACTTGTTATGTTTTAATTAAGAAATCTAATTACAAAGATATAAAAAACTGCATCTAAATCTAACCCATTTTTATTCTCCTACACTAATGGATTGGTTCATCTTTCCTTTTCATATGCAATTTAGAATCTTTTTAAAGTATTTTTTCAGTTAAAACACTGACATATGGTCCCTGCTTTGATGCTCAAGCTTCTGCAATGAACAATTATTGTTTTTTTAGTACTCAGGTGTTTTAGGAATCTTGTTTAGCAGCGGTTACAAAAATTATTAAGCAAATTTTTATTAGTATGCCTTTGAATTAATAAAGGAGCAGGGAAAAAAAAATAGCATATACAGTTCTCTGTAAAATTCCGGTGGTCTCATTTGCATAATAATGTTAGTGATTGGTTATTCTATTACATGATGATGATTAATGAGTCACGGTTGCGAATTACTTTCATCCATTTGTATTCGCCTATGAAGGGATTAACCTATAAGTGGTGTTTGGTACGAGAAAATATTATTATTCCAAGCACTTGAAAACCTAATTGTAAGATATTTGAGCATAGTGAATACGGAAATTTTTAAAATTTATGTTTTATACAGGTCTTAAATGATGTAGAGATATTAAGTTTTTGATATATATCTCATGCTCAAATTTGTTGATGTAGACACCATCATAATGTTATATAAATGAAAACCTAAATACTTTTCTCCAACAGCGAACAGGGAAGAACCCTTTAAAATCTGTAAACACCATGTTTATGGTTAACAATCCTCATTGGGGTTGGAGTTGGCTGGAGCGATGGACGGCATCCCGGCCATGGGAGAGCCAAAGCACTATGGATCACAATGACCTTCTGTCAGTAAAGAGTGCAGCAAGCCGTGCCATGTCAGTCGGGGAAATCACCAAATTTTATTCTTTGTGATCTTAATCATGGTAGCAAATCTTCCTCTGCTGGCCAAAAATCAAGCCGACCTCCCACTCACACTTCGAAGGCCTCATCTTTGTCATCTGCTAGTGGAAAGGCAAGGCCACCAAGCCTGAAGGGAAATGCCATTGGCGGTGATGATGACACAAGGAGCATGTTTAGCACTCGGTCAGAGCACTACCAGAGGCATAGCATTGCAGAATCGTCAGTGAGAGACGATGACAGCCTTGTAAGTTCACCTGCCTTTTCGAGTTATGTGACACCCACAAAGTCAGCCAAGGCCAAGTCCAAGTCCAGAATGCAAAGGCCATCTTCTTCAGCTGGAAAAGTATCTGTTATCTCTGCAAAGAAGCGGCTCTCCTTTCCATCATTCCCAGCTGATTCAAAGAGGCATTCTTGTCCTCCTAAGGTGGAAATTATTTTGGAAAAGGATGTTGCTAAAATCACCGGAGAGCAGAAATAAGCAATAGAGGAAGCAGGTAGTGCTTACCTACTGGGGATGCCATTGGTACACGATTTTGGAAGAATTATGATTGAAGAGGATTCAATAAAATTCATTACAGACGGGATAGGCTTTGATCTTTGTCTGTCATATTTTTCTTCAGCAGCTCTGTCGTTGGCACCATGAGGATAGAAAAGAGAAATTCTTGAGTAGACCTGATTTTCAAAAAATTTATGAACCAAGCCAGATACACATAAACATGTTAAGAGGTGAGTTATTCTAAAAAATATGTCTACTACTTATCTTTTGTAGGTCACGTCTACCTAGGAATTTTCTGAGGTGAAGAAGGACTGAATAAGAAGATGCCTTATTCTTAAGCCTGTAATACGCTTCATAATCAATGTCAACAACTTTTACTGTTTCTTAACAGTTTTGCAACTGTCGTTGATTATGGTTAAACTCACGTGTCGATTAAGCCAAGTTTATTGAATTTAAATTTTTATTTAAAAAAATCGCGTCAACTTATTTATAAACTTAAAGTTAATACAAACTCAATTTAACTCATTTTTTAACTCAAATAAAGTGAAATAACTTGATGTTTTTTTAACTGAGTTTAACGGGTTATTATGTAATTAAGTCAAATTGACTTTAAAAAAGCAAAATACTAAAACTCATTTTTATGACTTTAACGATATTCATTTTGATAGTAAATGGATTAATGAAGAGAGAGAAATGGAGATGATGTGAGAGAAGGAGATGATGAGATTCTTCAACCTATTCAAGTTAATGAGAATACTACTAATCTTACTCTTGAACCATTGATAGAGTTTAGTGATCATTTGAGGGTTTATTTGAATGTTAATAATATAAATGATGATGTTTTAAATATGACTTTGGATAATGATATTGAAAAAGAATATAATAATAATGATTTTGATGATAATAATAGTAGTAAGATAGATGAAGATGACCATAATCAAACTTTTGAGAATTGTTGTTGAATTTTTATTTATATCTTTGAAATCTGAATATATTAAATAATTATTTATGTATAGACTTGATTAAAATTTTTATATTGAGAAATATAAATTAAGAAGCATAAATAATTTTTTAAATTAATATAATTTAAATTGTATTTAAATGAATGTTTATTTGTATATTTATTTTATATGTATTTATTAATAAATGTAAATTCTTACAAATCTACATTACAAATTTACCTCCTATTTATGAGTTTATTTAAACTCATAAATTTGACAACCTTGGACAAGATTTATTTTTGGAGGTGATATTAATTATGAGTTTATCTTTTGTGAAATAATTGTGATTATTTTTGTTTCTTTCCTTTTGTAATCTTTACCTATTAGTTTTTCTATTATTCCTATTATTTTTATTAATTTCCTATTATTGATTTTTTGAGGGGGGTTTTTTCCTATTATTTTTATTGTACATTGTGTTTTACAGGCCATGCGTGGAAGCTTCATGCTATGACCACAACATTAGTTTATTTCAGTTCTGTTTGTTCACATGTTCTAAAAGGTTCAAACATATACACTGGTGATGAACTTACTCTCAAAATTTTACAAACCCTTTCTTGGTTTTTTGAGATGTTTTTCTAACGTCTCCTTTCTTTTTCCTTAACATATTTGGGTTTTTCAAATTTCTTCCATTTATATTTTTGGGTTTTCTTGGGTCTTGTTTACAACACCCAATGATACAATACCAATAGGCATGCTCATTGAAGCACTACAAGTTCAAAAAACCCTCATCCATCAAGAAACCCAAATCATTCAAAAGCGCATGATTCAAGTCCAAATGACTCATGAAGGGATTTCCTATACTCAAGAGACTCAAATTGTGCTAGTATATGTCCAAAAATTTCAAAGAGCTCAAGATAATATCTATGTTAGACGTCGGCCCAAGCTTAGAGCCCAAGATCCATATTTGATCAATTCAAAACATGTTGAATTGGATTTTGGACATGAGATCTCCTTAAAGATGCAAAAGTAGAAGTCCAAGTCAATCATGTGATTTTTAGTGAAGTATAAGCATCCCATGTGACTATTTAAAAGAGCTAATTAGTTTTAAGTAGGATTCTTTATGAATTTCGTTATTTATTTATTTTATTATTTTTAGGACTTGGTCAAAGATCTTATCTCTGAGATTAAGTTAAAATTAATATCCTAATCTTATTCCTTGATTTTATGCACTATTTAAAATATTTCTAATCAGATTTTAGTGTTTTACTTTTATTAAGATTTTAGTCTTTTAAAAACTTTGCCTATAAAAGGCTCCTTATTATATTCTATTTTGAAGATCATGAATAAATTTGAGTATTATTCAATACTTTGTGAGGCCTTTGCTTCTTTGTGTTCTCTGAGAGTTCACATGACTTATCAAAAGATTAGTCTTCTTTTGTGGCGTCTTGAGGCTAGAGTTCTAAGAGACAAGTTCTCTTAGGACCTTTCATTTGACCAACATTCTTGTTTTCTAGCTAGTTCCGGGCAAAGTGTCATCTTGTTGAAGATTCTTTAGGGCATGTTCCTAATGGGCCTTGCATCATTTGGTATTAGAGCTTTGGTTCGTTAGTGCAAGGTATATCTTTATGTTTCCAGTCCGCTGTTCTTCATACTTTCTCTTATTCCATTTATGTTATCTTTTTCATCTTCACCTTTGTCTTCTATCTTCTTTCGTCTTCCATTGTTGTGTGCCTCCATCCTAAAAAAAAATGAAAGAGTGTGTGTGTTACTCAAAAAAAATTCAAAAAAAAATTAAAAAAAAAATCCAAAAAAAAATTTTCACAAAAAAAAATGAAAAAAAATCAAAAAAAAGTGAAAAAAAGAGAGAAAAGATTCAGATTGCAAAATTCAAAATTGCAAGTTGTGTTGGAGTTAATTTTCTAATTGGAGTTGGTTTCCTAATTGAAATTAATTTCCTAATTGGAGTTAGTTTCCTAATTTGATTGCATTGAGTAGTTACTAATTTATCTACTTTCCTATTTTGCATTTAAGTAAAAAAAAATTTTCCTAATTGTTCTAAACTTGAATTGCAAGTAGTTTCCTATTTTGATTAACTTGGTTCCCAAATAGTTTCCTATTCTTAAAGTTTTCTATTTTCATATTTTTCCCTTTTCTTCTCCTTCCTTCCAAGCCATCCAAACCTCCCCTTCCTCCTTGTTTCCCTTTTAGTTATACACCCATTTTTCTCCTTTGTTTGATTCTTTAGGAATTTGCATTTTAGGATTTTAGTATTTTTTTTATTGCCACTAGTCTGGTCTTTTCTTTTGATTTGCTTGTGACTTGCTTAGAACACTTATAAGAAGCAAATTATTGAGTGGTAAAAGGCTAGAGTATACCGTCTTGATAAAAGCCAAATTTTGAGAGTAAACAACAGTGAATTACTATTCTTGAGTGTAAACACGTAAGAAGAGTGTGTGAGGTCATATTTCTTCTTTCCTTCTTTGACTAACTTTTCAGGTGACAAGATGCCCAATGAGTACAAATTCCTTGAAAAGGCTAACAAAGAGCGATTCAAGCAAACTTGTACATGGTTAGATGCATTCCAATCTAATTCCAACTCTACAAGACAAGATAAAGAAAAGTCATCTCTTGATTTCCATACTAGATGCCTTATCAAAGAGAAAGTTTACAACGTGGCTATTGATAATAGTAGCTGTATAAATGTTGCTAGTACCTTACTAGTTGAGAAATTAAACTTGCCTACTATAAAGCATCCTAGGCCCTATACGTTATTGAAGGGTAGTGCTGAATTTAGGGTTAATAAGTAAGTTTTGATTTCTTTCTCCATTAGTAAATATTATGATAAAGTGTTATGTGATGTAGCTCCAATGTATGATGGACATATTATGCTTGGTAAACCATGGAAATATGTGAGAAAAGCTAAATATGTCAAGTATAAGCACAAATATTGCTATTGCTATTCATTTGTATTCAATAAAAAAAAAATCATGTATTGGTACCTCTTGATCCTATGGATGCTTATGAGGATCAAGTGAGAATAGCACAAGTACACAAAATGAAAGAAAAAGAGAGAGCAAAAGAAAAAGAGAGAGAACATGAGTTAGAGAGAGAAAAAGACGAGATTGAAAAAGAAAAGAGTGTGAGTGAAAAGAAAGAGCTAAAGAGTTATGAGAAAAGTGAGAAAAGCATGAGTGTGAGCTTGTTTGATGAAAAAAGAGAGGTTGAGAGTGTGTGTAAGGATCTTTGTTTATCTACTAACAATCTTAACTCTTCTTTGCCTATTGTTGGTTCTAGCTCCTTGCAGGTATGTGGAGATTTGTTTCCAAAGAAGCCACCCAATGGACCCTCATCTTCAACTAGCATTGAAAAGAGTTGTGATTGCCTAGATTTGTTTCCTAAGAAACCACCTGATAGTTTTCAATCTTTAATGTGCTTTCAAAAGTGCTTTAATTGCATAGATTTTGTTATTCCTAATGAATTATTGCCTTTCAAAAGTATTGAGCACCACACGTTGAGTTTTGATAGTTTCATGAATTTTATGGCTGTTAAGAATTCATATTACATTAATTTTATGGTTAAAAGGTTATCATGTTGTTTGGATTTTGTTATGGCCCTCGGAATTATTGCAGGTGCATGTGGAATCAAAATTATCATTTATATTTGGGTGCATGTAAGAAAGAAATACTTCTTAACTCAAAGCGAGTTCAAAAAGTTTCTCAACTTGGAGTATTCTAAGTTGCCCCGAAGAATTGATGATCTCTTTGAAAGGAGTCCTTTAGTTTACTAGATTTTCCACTTAATGAATATAGTATTATCATTATTTTTGGAAAGTTTAATTTATTTCCATATGATACAGGTGGAGATTCGAGGACGAATCTTTTCAAAGAGGGAGGGAATGGTACAATACCAATAGCTATGCCCATTGGAGCACTACAAGTTTGAGAAACCCTCATCCATCAAGAAACCCAAATCATTCAAAAGCGCATGATTCAAGTCCAAATGACTCATGAAGGGATGCCCTATGCTCAAGAGGCCCAAATTGTGCTAATATATGTCCAAAAATTTCAAAGAGCTCAAGATAATATCTATATTAGACGTCGGCCCAAGTTTAAAGCCCAAGATCTATATTTGATCAATTCAAAACATGTTGAATTGGATTTTGGACATGAGATCTCCTTAAAGATGCAAAAGTAGAAGTCCAAGTGGAAACTCAATATCCTAAGAAAGTCTATAGAGCAACTAGAGTCAATATCCAACATGTTGAAGGCCCAATGTAGTTATACATATACAAGAGGAGTGCCAAGACCCAATTGGAATCCAATTGCAAGAAATTAAGAATCATGTGTCAATCATGTGATTTTTAATGAAGTATAAGCATCCCATGTGACTATTTAAAAGAGCTGATTAGTTTTGAGTAGGATTCTTTATGAATTTCGTTATTTATTTATTTTATTATTTTTAGGACTTGATCAAAGATCTTATCTCTGAGATTAAGTTAAAATTAGTATCCTAATCTGTTCCTTGATTTTATGCACTATTTAAAATATTTCTAATCAGATTTTAGTATTTTACTTTTATTAGGATTTTAGTCTTTTAAAAACTTTGCCTATAAAAGGCTCCTTATTATATTCTATTTTGAAGATCATGAATAAATTTGAGTATTATTCAATACTTTGTGAGGCTTTTGTTTCTTTGTATTTTCTGAAAGATCACGTGACTTATCAAAGAATTAGTCTTCCTTTGTGGCGTCTTGAAGCTAGGGTTCTAAAAGACAAGTTCTCTTAGGATCTTTCCTTTTACTAATATTTTTGTTTTCTAGCTGGTATCGGACAAAGTGTTATTTTGTTGAAGGTTCTTTAGGGCATGTTCTTAGTGGGTCTTGCATCACCCAAAGTCCCAATTGTCTTTAAAAATGTTATAACAATATTTATTTCTTAACTAATTTTTAACATGTCTAGTTGTTTTAGCAGATAAGCAGTGGCTCACCACTTTTCTTCTTATATATCTTATTCTATTCCTAATGCTACTAGATTTTTCTAAAAAAAAAAATCTCTATAAGTATTGTTAGATATTTCATCTCATGGTATGGTAAGTTATGAAAAAATTGATTTAACAAAAATTTTGAATATATATAATTTAATTATTAATAATAATTTTCAAAGTTCAAATTGGTTAGAAAACTCATCTAATTCTCTAATATTACATAATTTTAATTTTGTGAGAATTTAATTAATATCTAAATTATAACTAACTTTATGCATAGATCCATAAAATATTATATTTTTATGATTTTCACAACTTTTTGAAAGATTTGTTCAAAAATTTAAAAATAATTTAATAATTTATTTTTTGAGCCTGTTATATTATAAAGTTTTTACATTTTCTAAGAAATTGTAAAGTGTCTTTTTGCAATGATATGAATAAAAAATCTAAAAATTTTGCTTTAGACCATTTGCCTTTATAGTTGATTATTACCATGAACAAATATTGTGTCTAATCATTACTAATTTGTTCATATTAGTTATAGGGAATTTTTTTAAATCTGAATATTTATTTAAGTCATCCCTTCTACTAATAGTTGGAATTGTTTAATTATTTTGTCTAAATTGTCTAGAATAACTATTATTTTCAATATTAACAAAGATTTGCTCATATTTGGTTTGAGTGTAAGGTTTGTTTTCTAGGTTTATATTCAAATCTTCTTTTACTTTTCCCTTTCTTATATCTGTCACAGCAGAGATGCTTTCTTCTGTAATTCCTTATTTAATTTTTTTCATATTTAACCTTTTTAGTTTCATAATCAGAAGTTTTATCTTCATTTACAATATTTAATTGTTCATGTTCTTCATTATTAGATATATTGGTTATATGATATTAAAGAAAAATAATATTAATTATAACTTTAAAATAATTCTTTATTTTGAAAATAAATTTTTTTAATAATTTTTAATAAAAATTCTCTTTTTTTAAAAAAAAAACTACAAGATTGTAGATATTGGTTTTTCCAATATCCAGCCAAGGAATTGATATATTCAACTTCTTGCTTATTTTGTTTTAATTTTTCTATAAATGGTTTTTCCTTTGAAGTATATACTTTGTTTCTATAATATAACATTCTTTAGATAATTTCTCCTTTAACGAACATATTTTTTGAAGAACTTTTTTTTAATATCTAAGGCTTCTATTAGATTAACTACTTCCTTTTGATTTTTAATTTTTTTAATCTATTTTTCTAAACTAATAGCAAGATTAATAATAATATTTATATTACCACCAAGAGTGTTCGATTATTTTCAAATTCTCTAGCTATCTGCAATCTATCATCATTAACATTCTTATCACCTTTTACATACTCACTTCTTACACTAATTATAAATTTCAACTTAAACATACTAAGTTTCCAAGTTCCTAGAACCGTCCTAAGCTACAAATTTTCTCTTTAAAAAACCTGGAAAGATGATATACAAAAAGGTACCCGCTATACATGAAAACCAAAATTTTCTTATTCAGTAATATTTAAAAACAATTGAGCTTTCATGATACTACTTTCCTCATTACTGAGTTGTACCTCGGCGGAATGAGTTATTTATTTTCAAATTGTTTTTATAAAGATGATATACGACTGTACAAGTTCTCTAAATTTTGGTTTAACTTCTTTTTTTTCTCACACTTTAGGTTTATCAAATTCTAAATTGGAATGTAATTGTCAGAGCAACCATTCTCTTGTTCATGGCAGATTCACCATAGCTTGGAGTTTGGTGTAAAAATTGTAAAAAAAAAAAAAAAATCTTTTTTTCATTTTTTTCCCCTTTTAATTTTTACTCTCTGGTTTTCCTTTGTTTCTGAATGAGAGTTTTCAATGTACCTTAATTTTTCATTCTAAATTTTGTAACTCACAAAATTGACTCTTTTCAAATCCAAATAAAATAAAATATTAATTAATTAACTGACTAACTTGAATTAAATTATTAGGTTATGGGGCAACTATCATGGGTGGCTCACAAGAGCAGTAAATTAAATTAGTAGGGGTAAAAATTAAAAAAAAAAGTTAACATATTCATATATATATATATATGTGTGTGTGTGTGTGGGTGCGCGCGCGCGCTAAAAAGCATATATGTAACAAAGCATGACATTTCTTTATCTTATAAGATTCATTAATAATTGAGTTAGTATCAAATTTTTTATCAATTACTCCTTCACTATAAGTAACCATATAATTTTCCAATAAAATCATATTTTATTTTATTTTTAAGACTTTTTATATAAATGTTCATAACTAAATCTCTCATTTGTTGCAATTGGAATTGGAAGATTTAATATTAGGTAAAACAAATGACCAATAAAATATTAAATATTAAAATTTTTAGCTTTCTTCAATCTTCGCCATAACTAAGAGGCTATTAACGAAGATTAGGATGTTAAAGATCATCAATCTCAATAGGACTATTCATGGATTAGATTGTATAAGTGTAAACAGTTTTAAAATTGAAGTCTGTTGCTTAGCTTAGCCTAACTCAATTTAGTACTAGGTAGGGTCAAGCTAATACTGAGTAGCTCAATTTTTTTAAATTTTTTATTAAAATTATAAATGACCTAAAAAATTATTACATAAGTCCTTATAAAATTATATTTTATTTTTTAAAAAAATTAAAATTTTGATATAAATCTTTTATAAATTTTTTTAATATTTTAATTTTTTGGGCCAAGCCTAGCCAATATGTCCTGAAAGCTAACCCTAGTTTGTTATTAAAATTATAAAATAATCCTTAAACAGAAATATTTTTATATAAATCTTTATAAAATTATATTTTATTCTTAAAAAATAAAATTTTGATATAAATCTTTATAAAAAATATTTTTTCTATTTTTTTTATTTTTTCAATTCAAGTTGGGCCAACATGGCCTTTAAGGTCAACCAGTGCCTGATTTGACTTAATTTTATAAGCTGACATGACTTTAATTTTTTTTAAGTCCTATACAAATTGGTCTAATTGGATTAGGTAAGGCCAAGTACACTAAACTTTCCAACCGATAAACACTCTTTAAATCAATTCTGTATTTATATTTTGAGATACATTTCTTATTCAATAAAATCACTAGCCATAGAAAAAAATACATGGGGACCACTTATCTTCAAAATAAAAATCACATATAAAAAAATATAAAAAAAATTAATGGTGGAAGGGCAAGAGGGAGAGTTCATTTTTTTCTTATGTCCAGAATTTATTTATATGGCAGCGAGAGTAATGGGTGTGGTTTTACATAAGTGGGTTTCATTGAGTTTCATCCACTATGTCACCCTCCCACCTACAAAGAAGCTTATGAGACATGAAAAAATTTGAACAATGGAGGTGAGAGAAAGAGGGGGGGGGGGGGGAAGCCCTCTCTCCAACAACAACCATTTGGTTCTTGGAACATAAGAATGGTTGCATTATGCAAATATTCTAAAATGTTCCTTCACTTAACAAGATGTATAATATATGAATAAGAGAGATATACGCCTTAAGCCATAAACAGATGTCATCAATATGTGTCATTGAAGTAAGTAAGAGATACTCAAATTAAAAATTTTGATTCAAACATTTAAAATGGATATATATATATATATATACTTTCTATTTGTCTATACTGGCGACGGTAGAATGAAAAATACTTAAAAATTAAAAAGAAGAAAAAAACTCGTTAAGGAAGTTAAAAATGATGGGTGGTGTGCCTCATATTGTGCTTTTTGTTTTTTGTGGGAATAAAAGAGGGGAAAGACCCAAAACACAGATTAAAGGAAACGCAAGCAAGCAACCCCTACGAGGCCATCTTCTAAAAGACTTCTGCACTCGTCTGAAACACCAGGAAAATCATGCAAGCCGAGAGGAAGATAATGAGAAGCATTTGCGATCCAATTTGCACATAGGTTAGCCTCCCTATATGAGTGCACCACCACTGTCACCTATTGTCGTGCAAGAAGACTTCGAATATCTGAGACGAGGCTGTGGCACGGGCGACTCAGATGGCACCCTCTAGAAATGAGCTTAATTGCTGCATCTGAGTTTGAATGAATGGAAATCTTCCTGAAACCCATTTCCCATGCGAGCCTCAAGCCATATAAAATCCCCCACAGCTCCGTAGTGGTACTCGGACAAAATCCCAGATTAGCGCCAAAACCTCTAACCCACGAGCCTCTATCATCTCGAAGTAATCCACCACAAGATGCATATCCATCCAGCCTTACGAACTTATCTATGTCGACCCTAATCCACCCCTGTTCCGGTAAGTACTATTTAAGCATCTGCTCTTGTATTTGGCCTATAACCCGTTGCTTCCTGTGTTCGAAGCTGACATCCTCTTCGGTTCTTTGAATGCATTTGAAAAATAGCTCATCACTGTTCAGCGCAACAAGCCATAAGAAACTCCTCATTTTTCCTGGAATGGGCCATTTCCAGATCTTCGACCACAAGCTATCACGATCAGGCTCACAACTGCCTGTCAGGAATAGGTATGCCGATTTGAGCGAGAACATGCCATCATGTGAAGGTCTCCAAACAATAGAGTCCCTTCCCTGACTAGCATGAGAAGGGGCCAAGCTAGAGTTCATGTCAATTACCCACCTAGGCAGCCATTGTTGTAGTCGAACACAATTCCACCGTCCAGAGGCTGTGATGAAGTCGCACACACGCTCATGAGTAGGAATACTAGAAGCGGCATTCACCACGTACTCACTAACGGGGCTGGGAGAGGAGCCCAGTCATCCAACCAAAAGTTAATGCAGCATCCATCGCCTAAAACCCGTCGTAAGCCTTTCTTGAACTCACGTCATACCTTCCAAATACTTAGCAAAGTGAAGGATCAATTTCACTTGGATAGGACAAGGGGACATCGATCAGAACCGCACCCATATTTCTCCTTTAGAACCTGAATCCATAAAGCCTCATTCTGGTTTAGGAAGCTCCAACATAGTCTTATTAAAATAGCTTTGTTGTGTACCTGTAAATCTTTAATACCAAGGCTCCCAGCCGTTTTGGGTTTCCTTTCTTTATCCCAAGACACCCGATGGATACCTCTGGTCTGACTGGTTGAGATCCAAAGAAAGTGGCCGCAAGTTTTTTCAAGCCCCTCGTATAAGCTACGAGGTAGAAACATTGTTTGCAAATGATAGCTTGGAAGGGCCAAAAGAACAGACTTTACAAGCACAGAGCGGCCAGCCAAGCTAAGATATTTGCTCTTCCAAGCAAATAGTTGTTTATTTGCCTTGTCCATGATGGGCTTGAATGTGGCTTTAGAAGCAGGACTATGCAACAAAGGAATACCCAGGCATTTACCCAAATCACTCGTAAGCGTAACTTAAAGAATCTGGCTCAATTCCATGGCTCTAGAAAAATGGACATTCCTAGAACAATACATCTTAGTCTTTGCAAGGTTCATTTTCTGCCCTGACGACCTGACAAAAAACCTTTAAGCATTCTTTTATCATCTTGATCTGATCCACCTTAGCTGCACAAAATAAAACTAGATTGTTAGCAAAAGTTAAGTGGGTAATTGGAGGCCCATTTTGACTTAATTCGACGGGCTTCCAAATATTGTTCTCTAACGCCCAATTAACGCAGCAGACAACACGTCCCATGCAAAGTACAAAGATGTATACTGATAGCAGGTCTCCTTGATGAATACCCCTAAAATGAGCAAAGGGGTTAAAGGGAGAACCATTCCATGAGACTCGCATCTGCACAGGGAAATACTAGGGATAAAGATGTGAACAAAATGATGACTGAGGCCAATGTCAAGTAGAGTGTCTTTAATGAAACCCCAGCCTAGACGATTGTATGTCTTTTCAAGATTGACCCTAACAGCGACAAGGCCTTTATTCCTTTTCTTATTTGGCATAGGATGAATAATTTATTGAGCTATTGTAATATTATCACTATTCTGACACCTAAGAGTAAAACTACATTAATTGAGGGCTACAAACTTCTCCAGATTATTCTTCACATAATTAGTAATGATTTTTGTAATTATTTTAAAACGAACATTGTATAATGAGATGGCCTAAATTTTTTTTAGGGTATGTTTGGTATACCATATAAGACTTGATAGTACGAACTAATACAATACATTATGAACTTATCATTTATTTGGTACATGTAATGTATTGTATAAGTTTATACATCATGGCTCTCTTATATATCAAAATGATGTATAACCTAATCATGCTTTAGGGGGTGAGATTAGACCTGATTAGATTTTAATGTATAAAATTTTATTAATACTTTTCGATTTTAACCCTTCACTTATAGGGATATTCATTGGCTAAACTGAATTGGGTTTAATTAATATTAGTTAAAATCGGGTTAGTTGGGTTATTTTTAAATTTTTGGTAAAAATTATAAAATTATAAAATAATCCTAAAAAATAAAATTTTCATATAAGTCCTTATAAAAAAATTTTGATAAAAATTATAAAATGACCCTAAACATAAAATTTTTATATAAGTCCTTATAAAATCACATTTTATCATTAAATTTTTTATATAAGTCCCTATAAAATAATTTTAAAAAAAATTAATAGAATTGGTATAAATGACGTAAAAACTAATTTATTATCGAACTCAATCTAATTGGTTTAGTATGAAGTTGAGTTAGATTGATTTTTTAAACTAGCTAAGCTACTTTTTTATATTTAGTAAAAATTATAAATTGACTCTTAAAAAATAAAAATTTTACATAAGTCCTTAAAAATTATATTTTGCCCTTAAAAAAATAAATTTTTCACTAGGCTAGTTAAAATTGGCTAACATGGCCAACTTGACTTAATATGCTGAAATTATTTTTTAATTATTTAATTCGATGTAATCAAATGAGATCAAGTCACCCAGATTACTAGATAACCACGCACTGTGTGTAGCTTTATTCACCCCTAGTTTTTTTTTTCTAAAAGTTAATATAACATAATAAATTTAGATAAATATAGTATTTTTTTAAGTAAAGAATATCTTTGTCAAAAGAGTTAATTTTTATCCTATCCAGTATTATGTAATGTATTACCAAATAAATGATACTATTATTTTATACGATATATTATCTTATACAGTATCATACCAAACATTGCATAGTCTTAAAATTTTATCAAGCTTTATCCTATCAGGTCTTATCTTATCAAATCTTATACTATCAGGCCTTATCCTATACATCATACTAAACGGGCCCTTAGAGTTTTTAGATGCTTAACCTTTGGTATAAGCATAATATGGGCATTATTCACATTCTGAATTTTATCTAGGCTTTGAAACACCTCCTTGACTTGATTGTAAATAGAACTCCCCACTACACGTTCTGTGGAAAAAGAAAGCTTGTAGTCCATAAAGTTGTATTCTTAATTTCAAGATATGAGACATTTCTCTAAATAAACTCAAGATCATTAGAGGCTAGAGCAGGAACCAGTTGGGGATAGGGAGCTTAGACTTCTTGCCCTCATCATCCGTGTAAAGGTTCTTAAAATAGGTTGCAACCATATGCCTCAAAAGGTCTTGATTACCCATGAACCCTCAACATTTAATAAGGACTCAATGTAATTTTTCTTTCTTCTAATAATGGTAAAAAAACTTAATATTTTAATCGTCCTAATTAAGCCAGTTGCATCTAAATTTTTGATACCATAATAACTCTTCTTGGGCAAGAATCTTATCATATTCGTCCCAAAGTTGATCCTCTGGTCGATTCAAGTGGGGGTTAAAATTCACCTGGCATTTTGCTCACTTTGGGTACTATATTCATGGTTTATTAGAGATTCTCCTTATCTAATGCTTTATTCGGTAGATCTCCCATAGTTTCATCCTGCTTAAACTATGCAAGTGTCACAAATCTTGAAATTGAATTAATGGGTTGGTTCCACATACATGCGTGATCTATTGCGATTGATTCTAAGCCTTTGAAATCGCTGATTTTCTCGCCAACTGTCATGGCCTCGAATTCCTCTTCACCATCATCCAGGGGCTGTAAATCTTATCATTTGGAATACTATGTAACAACCTAAGCGAGACAGGAGCTAGTTGCTGACCGATCTGACCTTCAGCAGAATTACCATCCATTGCCATTGAAGCACAAAGTTTAGCTAAGCAAACTTCCTTCTCATGATCATAATGGCCACACCCAAAACAAATAAGATTTAACCCTTCGTACTCCATAAAAAAAGATAGACTTTCTAACAATAAATTTTGAAACTAACTTCTTCCTATGGTCTATTTCCATACTAATGTAAGTGAACCAACCTTTCTCAATCTTGCAGTCCTCCCCTGGCCTATAGACAATGCGTTAGCATATACTTCAAGTGTCTTGCCAATTCTGTTGCCTAGCCTCCGCAAAAAGTGTCCATTATAAAACTAAATTGGCAAATTAGGAATTCTAACCTAGACAGCGATCTTACCAATGCTGTTTATCTTCGGATTAAACTCTAATAATCATTTCTGCACAACCAAATAATGTTCCATGATAACACAAGTGCCCTCGTTAAGTACAAAATGATAATCCTTCGGATCAGAAAATCTAACAAGAAAATAATTGTTCTCAAGATTAATTAATTTGAAATCTGAGATATGCCAAAGTCTCCCGAGTCTAGACTTTAGAATTTGATAATTGAGTTTCTTGCGCAAAAGAGTTAGGACCAATGCCTTTTTCCAAGGACGAAAATACTCTCTCCATTCCTCACCCGAAAGTGGGATCACTGGGTGTATCTTTCATAATCTCGTGTCTCTTCTGAAAGCTCCAAGACTTCACCCTCATTAGAATTAATCCTTATATCATCTTTAGAAACATAGTATTAATTATTGTCACCCCCATTACACCCTAGCTAGGAGTCTCTATACAACTAGTTCTTTTAAGAGCCAAAGCAACATGTGGCTCATCCTCTTTATGCATAGTATCCATTGAGATCTTAGTCATCTTTTCATCTGTATTGAGGCCATCTTCTCGTTTAATCTGAGCTTCTTGATGCTCTTTTCAATTTAATCATCCTCCTCCTTTGAATTGCCTCGTTCATCGCGTTCCCCAGCAAACGTGCCTTCATTCTCCATTATGTGTTCTGTTATTATAATATTTTTACCACTAAGTCAAACTCAATTCATATATGATATACTGAATTTATATAGACCAGAAAAGCCAAAACTATCAACTATGCTTTTTTAACAAACAAACTCAAATAACCCCCCTTAAAAATAAAACTGAAAACAAAAAGGTAGAAGAAGAACTACTTTAAAATGTCTCATCAATAACATGCATTCCTTGGTAGACAATATCATTAAGCATGTTTTGACATTCTTTATTTAATTGATAAAAATGCTAAATTTTATGGAATTTGTAACACTTGATACTTTAACTGATTTAATGATGACTTATTTTTCTCATAACTTGCTAATTTTGTCATAGAATGTGAGATTAATTTTGTCATAAAATGTAAGACTCACTAATAGGCTTTTTAATGTGATTACTATAGAACATATAACACTTAACTAAAAAGCTTGGTTGCCAAAACAATCTATTAAAGTGCTTTAAAAAAAATTTTATAGGGTCACAACATAAGTGAGACTGCAATCCATAAATCTTTTTTCTTTTTTATTGAAACAGAGGAAATGTGACCAAAGGTCATTTGTGTTCCTTCTATAATCTGATTTGTAACGACAAATTGCAGACTAGGCCAATCCACAACCCAGTGTAGTTATATATATATATAAAGGAATGCATATTAGAGTCAGTGTCCCCCCTTGGATTTTTCTTTAATTTTCATTTTAGTAAAATGAAAAATAATAATAATAAAAGAATATTATGATATAAAGTTCTAAATAAATGTAAAAAATTCTAAATACATTTACAAAATGTAAATTTTAAATAAATCAAAATATTTACATTTATAAACAGTAAATATAAAATTCTAAATACAAAAATATAAACAAATCATATAAGAAATTATCAGATCAACCATGGTGACGTCCTGTCTCACATTGAGACCTTTTTCTGAGTCATTGTAAGGGATGCTATACTGGCTCTTCTTCTTCTTCTTCTTCTTCTTCTTCCTCTTCTCCTCCTCCTTATCCTATTCTCCTTCTGCTTTATTTGACATTCCATTATTCTTGAAATTATGAGTTAGTTGAGAATTTAAGTCCCATCGAGAGGATTGAATAGGTGGAATTGGTTGGTTAAAGGTGAAGAACCCTTGCTATTGTTAGAAAGATGATCCCTAATATTTAAAAGATGCATTAACATACTTTGAATTAAATACAAATGGATGGGTGAACAATGTCGTGAAAGGCACATCGACAAACTGCATGGGTTAGGGTGGCAAGTTAGAAAAGTATGACTAAGAAATTGATCGTGTGAATGAAGAAGGGCAAGTTTCCTTGAAATCTATGAACGGTGCACTTAGTGTAAAAGAAGAAGAATCAATACTCATAAAGTTTATGTATAGTGTAAAAGAAGAAAGACCAGTACCTCCAAAGTCTCCATAGATTGGTGCTGGGGTGTAGTAAGATGATGGGACATCTACATGACCACCATTACCACTCGTAGCATTTATTATCTACTCCCTAGTAGATATAAAACTATGGCATTACTTTCTCGATTGAGCCTTGGCTCTAATGCCTTTGTAAATGAGGTGCAAGTAGAGTAGGTTGGGAGACCATCATCTAATGATATTCACCAAGGGCATGCAACATCATTCTAATATCTTTGCTCGCTTTCTCCTTTAACCTTTCATAATTAAGTGTTGGAGGGTCAATAATGACAAGCCTGTACAAGTCTTTCAATACATTGAACTATGAAAAAGGAAAAGCAACTGTTACGTGTATAGATCAAATACAAATAGATAGAAGGGGTGGAAATAAAATAATGGCAAATATATAAAACCTTACTATGAAAGCCTGAAAACCGCCATCAAGATGGATTCACTTTTGTGTATGTTTTCAATACTAATGCATGAAATTCGAGGTGCGATCATAGGAAACTCCTTCATGTCATCTTAGGCCATAACCTATTGCTATGCGTTTCATGCATGAATAAATACAATGTACTCATGCCACTAATCTTTTTGAGTTTTACCTCTTAACTGAAGTGTATAAAGGGACCTCATGTTGAACGGCTTCTAGGGGATATGTTGCTGGCTACCAAACTAACAAAAAAAGTGATTAGCATGATGATACTCAATTATCCAAAAGCAAATAATGGGGATGGATGCATACCATATATAGAGAGATGCTAAGCAATAGTCAAAAATTAATTATCTGACACTCAATAGGTCATATGGTTGCCAAATAAACTTATAGTGCTTTATTTGATCCAGTAAAATCTTATATTGCCACAAGGCCTACATGGTCAAACAAATGTATTGTAAGACATGCCTTTATTTAAAACCCAATGGTGGTGTTAAAGGATATATCTTTATGTGTGGTCTAGTTGAGGCAATGGCTATCGAGCAAGTCAAGGAAGTCGATCCCATGCCATGCTCATAGTTTGTTAGACTGCACATTTCTCTATATGGATGTGTTAGCATTGTTAATCTCTAACTATCATGACTAGCTTCCTTAAAATTCGTGAGCAATGTAGATATATTAGCATCACCCTATGCATAGTCTGGTCTAGCAAAAGATACCCCTCAATCAATTTCAGAATATATGCTTGTGTGAATTGCTATATAGTATCGTCATCTACATCATTTAATATGTCCACAAATGTGCAGGAGAGCTATGAGACACTGAGCCTTTTTCTATCCATTATCTCTGGCAGTGATATCACACCAAGTAAATGTTAGCACATAACCCGCCAATCATAATTTGTCCATCCTAACATGATCTCTCCCGTGCAGGGTAGACCAAGCTAGATTACAATGTCTTGTAGGGTAATCATTGTCTTGCCTCTAATTAGGTGTAAGGTATATGTCTCTTGCTACCACCTCTTCACAAGGGTTGAAACAAGTGCTGCAGTGAAATTGAAGTGCCCAAGTTGAGGTATCTTATAGAAACCAACCCATATGAGGTAGGGAACAATAGCAATCGAGGAGTTGAATACATAATCCTCTTGTGCTACCCATTGTTTACAAAACAGTATGGTGTTAACTTAATTAGCCTTACTACACAACCTATGACACATAACGAGTTTGCAAGTATAAAAGTGAGTTGTCTTCTGGGCTGGATTAACAATGCTTCAATGGCAAGCCATTTTACTACTACATTCAAACACTATCATATGCAAAATCATATGTCAATATATTAACATGTATACAAAGCCAGCTAAAAATCTATGTGAATAAAAAATTAAGGCAAATACATTTTAAAGATCACATCCATCATCACGTGAGTTTAAAAATACATCATCCTCTACATCTGAGTCAAATACATCAATAGAGTCAAATACATAAATAAGGCTAAATGCATCAAACTTTAGTAGGTTAATGGGACGAACAAGTTGCTTGGTTGTGATTGGCTTGTCTATGTAACTTACATCATTGTTGCTCCTTCAACCCTTCATACCAATCTATCTCATTCTAGATCCTAGATGACTTAGGCCGACCTCTCTAGCAAATCATTGAAGAAATAGGCTCTAGCTGTGGACTTGTTATTTAGGGCCAATATATTTCCTCCCATTAGTTAGAACTCACTCTTCTACACATTTATTGTGGTATTCAGTTGAAAAATCTAGCTACATACTATAGTGGGTCAAGGAAGACCATGGCAAATGCAACAATCGCGTGTTAGTAGAGATGTTTTTGAAGTTGAAACTTACCATAGTCTCACGTTCGACATGTAAGGTTAACCTTACAACACTAACCATAATGCTTATTCATTGGATTGTATGGCTCCTCAACCTTGAATTTTGTGGCTTGCCAATCTAACCTACACACTGTCATACCTTAATGTGGTAGTACAAAATTTATAGTTCAATGTACTTATAACATCAATTTCCTTATTTTCAACATTTTTAGCAATGGAAAACACTAATATTAAAGGTCCAAATTCTTCAGTTTAGCTTAAATATGAAATTTCAACTTAGCAATCTCAAAATACATCTTAAATAGATTTACTCAACTAGAAACATCATAAAAAGGAGTAAGGAATTCAAGTTCTAAGTCATGCATTACATATTAGTATAATAAGACCATTTTTCATAAGGTCACAATTTCAATGACTAATTTCAAAAATTCATATCTTGAGTTAGAAAATTCTAAATCAAGAAAACTAGGACTCTATAAAAAGCTCATGACATGAACTATATGCTGTAAAAGCATTAGATCAAAACAAATTTGTTTGTGCCATAAAAATATAATGGAATAGGAATCATATCAACATTTTAGACCTAACCTATACCTGAAATTTTGAATATGCATATCTTTGGCTACACAGTTTCAATTTAGGTGATCTTGGTGGCTATAGAAAACTTATAATACCAACTATATACCTATAAAATTTTATAAGCATTAGAATCCATTTGGCCCCTTAAATACATGAAAAACTAAAACTAATCATATGAACAATACCCAAGCAATTCTGCATTTTTTAACCAACTTTAAAAAATTATAATAAATTTTATAGAGCCCTAACAATTATGTTCTATAACTCTGTAAAAAGTTCTAAATGAGATCTAAATGCCTACCAAATTTCATAAAAAATTTTGTTCATTTGGTTAGATTTTGGTTCAGGGGTAGAAAGTGGCTTAAATTGGTGAAACATGGTACCAAATAGTTCAAAATGAGTTTCTTCTATGCATGTGACCGTTTGAGTACGTTCCAAACATAAAATACAGTATATATAACCATCTCATTAGGTTCAAACACATCATGTAACTTAAATTCACTCTTCCACTTAGCATTATACACACACTTTCCATAGCACATGCATATCCAAAATACATGCTTTTGTATTTTCACAACTAACATGGACAATTACATTATAATCTTATACTTTTACATATTTGAAAGGGTTTACATCATAAAAATAATATGTACAACCATTATTGTACATTAAAATACATAAGATCTTAAACCATTGTCAAAGTTGTACAATTCATGTTTGTTAGTCTCCATTTTTTGCTCCTTGAAAATTCTCTATATTTGATTAGAAATAATATGGGGAAAGTGAGATTCTAAGAATCTCAATAGCTCATTTACCCTTTAAGCATACTTATATGGCATGTTATTATGTTAAAAAAAATAAGCATATATTACAAGTATCCAAATATCAACCTTAATCATGTTTATGAAATCATATGGATTCATGAAAGTCAAAATCAAGTTCTAGGAACTTTTGATCTAGTTTTACCTAATTATTTGGGACTTTTGGATTAGCATCACTCATTTTAAAAACTTTTGACTTAGCCTCACTTATTCTTTGGGACTTTTGGTTTTGTCTCACCTATACTTAAGAATTTTTGATTTCACCTCACTCAAGTCAAGAGACTTTTGGTACAACCTCACCCATTAAAAGCCATTCATATGAAAAATACATTCTATGAAACATAATGATATCAAATCACCAATCCAATGACAATAGGCATAATTCATAGGTCAAACACACATGCAAGTAATTAATGACAATTAAACAATCAAGATAAGTATACAAGAATATATGAAGAGCTACCTTTCTCAAGAAGTACAATTTTTCTATTTGGTTCTCTAGTCTCTCTTCTCTGCCTCGTACACACACTTGGGAGAGGCTTGACTCGCTTGGTTTAGACACGTCAAACAAGATACAAATGTATCAATGGAACCATCTTTAGTTTTACACAAGTCTTATACAAGCCAAATCTAGTTTTAGGCATCCATATGGCTCCATTTAATGGTATAATAAAGCAACTCACATAATTTATCATCTTGTCTCCAATTATCTAAATCATATGACTCCATTTAAACTCATTAGAGTTATCATAAACTCAAATCAAGGAGTCTAGTACAAAGTTGCTTCTTTATATAGAACTCTAAACTTTCATCTTTCAAAATGAGGCTTCTAAATTTAAACCAATAGTTCCTTTAGTATTTATAATTCATATCTAGACCATTTTTATCCTTAGAATAAAAAAAAACTCTTATTAAGTGTTTCCTTTATCCCTTGGCTGAGACCTATGTACATGAAGGCACCCATGGAGTTTTGTTAACTTTTCTTAGGGAAATGGCATCTATGAAGCTTTCTAGATATCTTATGAACTAATTATATTCTTACATAATTTAAATTATCATTAAAAAACTTCATATTCCATAAGGTGCAATCAAAACTCTAATTTCTATAATTTGCTACCAAATGCTTCTTATTTGATTCTTTTGGTTCCATATGATTCTCCATGCTTCAAAACCCATTTTCTATCAAATTTGGGCCAAAACAAAACTCCCTCCATAGTGCTCTTGTTCTATCCAAAAAGGAGAGTGCATGGGAGAACCAAGTAAAGCATGTTTTCTCATGGAAGACATACCTTATTTAATTCACTATCAAGTGAGCTTTCTTATGTTACTAAGGTTTCCTCCAAACTCCTCCTTCCTTCTATTGAACTAACCACAAATCACCACCATTCAAAACTTTAAAACCATGGAAAGAGAGAAGAGAAAGAGGAGAAGAACATTGGAGAAAGGAAGAGCATGAATTCTTACTCTTTTAGGCTTTGTTTCTCCTTCCTTTTCTCCCTCCTTGATGCGCCACTTAGAGCTAGTTTTGTTTTTGTTTTAGAGTAAAAGTGAGTTAGTTTATATGAGAGGAAGAAGGGTGGCATGATATAGAAGAGAGGGAGGGTCACTTATCACATTTCCAAAATTTCAACATGTCCCTTAGACATTGATTTCTCCATTTGAACTTATTTTAACTCCTTTTTTAAAATTATCTTTTCCATCATAAAATTTAGGTCCTCTAATTCAGTAAATGCCTTTGGTTTCAAATTAATTGGATTCAAAACAATTTTGAATGATTAGGTCAAAGCTTTAGTTAACCGACGACATAAATTATAAATAGAAAGGGTTTAAACCATTTTGACGGTTCTTATGATTTTTTAAATCTCTAAAAACTCTGGTGAACTCGATTTTATTATTTAAAAATTCCTCCTTTGAGTTTTCAAAAAGTTATTTGAAATTATAATTTTGCCACTACATTTATCCTTTAATTCGTTCAGTCATTCTAGCTCCATTTTCGGGCAATCTTTAAATTCTTAACCATATTTTTAGATGTTCTAATTATCATTCTAATCTTAATTAGCCTCAATTTTCTTTGTTTTAAGGTGATTATATCTCATTTTGTTAATTTCAGTTTAATTTCTAAAAAATGAGTTATTACACACACAGCTAAAGTGGATACTCTCTAGATTGACAACAACAATTTTTTCCTCATATTCTTAAAAGAAAACTTCTCCAACCACAAGTTATATGATTATGGTTTATGTATGCTTCACCCAACATTTTTTTAACCTATACATGGTTGCCTTTACCAAGCAAGCAATATCTATTTTTTGAAATATCCTCAATCCAATTCATTACCTTCGCATGAAGAAAATGTAATTGGGCTAATTATTCATCCATCGTATGATGCTCATACAAGTATCCTATACATGTTATCCATGAGTAAATAATTTGACAAACACATTTATCAATTTATCGTATAAAGTAGGTAAAATGTATCAATATTGATGAACCTTTTTTTCAATCACTTACTTTTAAATGTTGTGTTTATATTGCTTGCAATGTATCAAAGGCAAAATATATAATACGTGTCTGGTGGCTACCACTTATTTTCAGGGTTAAAGACAATGATTAAAATTCTTGGATATTTATTAGAAATGAAACAAATCTACATTTTATTCAGTATCACTTGGCATCGGAGTAAGAAAAGAAACCATGCTTATGACTCATGTGTTTCCCCCTCAAGGATGGCAAATGCTAGGTGTACAACCTTACTATCCCTATCTTATAAGCTTGCAATTAGCATTATGCCCTTGTTCTTTCTATATAAAAAAGTTCTTTTCAGCTTGGATCATTGATCTTAGGTAGTCTAAAATGTTAGTATGTAATTTAAAGGTCTAAAATATTTGATGGAATATCATCAATGTAACACTCCAAAATTTATTAAGGGTAATTATAGGCAATTAAAGAATTATTATAAGGATAACCAAGCAAATCGTGGAAAATAGAAATTTATGAAAAAATAAATTATTAATGTGGATTTAAGATTCAATTGGTTTAGAAATTTAATCTAGGCCTATAATTAATTTAAACATGCAAATGATAAAGACTTATGGAGATCTAATTATATTTTGTGCAAACCCAATTTCATCTTATGAGACTTAGCCCAAAAGAACCCATTTAACCATGGCCCAATTTGGCTTAATTACTTAGAAGCCTAGAACTAAGAAAATTGGTCCAAATAAAGTGTGGGCTTTGGAGTCAACCCAATACCCTATTAAAACCCTAAACTATTCAGAATCTTCTCCCCCATTCTGCAGAAACACAAAGGCTTAAGAGAAAATTCGTAAGTTCTAAGGAGGCTAGGGTTTCTTTAGCACAATCTCGCCATTTCTACCTTCTAAAGCAAGATTTAACCAAGATAATCTAAATGAAACTTAATCATCTCTTCTTTCTCTTCAATTTGGCCTTATTAGTTTTTTATTTGGAGTATTTTCACATTAAAACCAGATCTAAAACTTGTTATTTGGTGCTATCATAGTGGATTTTCAGATGTTGAGGCTAGGAGGGTTGTTAGATAAGCATCCTCTCTCCATTTTAATATGTTTTTTGTTGGATAGAGACCCCTATAACTGACTTATGGTATGAGCTTTGATTTTGTGTGAATTTATACAGAAATTGGAGTGGTATTTTAAAGTTTCTAGTGTGGAAAAAACCAAATTCGAACTTAGAGCTTCTTGGTGGTTAGGTAAGTGTTCTCTAGGTAATTTGTGATGATTGGATCCTATAGTATATGATTTATGTTGTAATTAGCACCTAAGAACATGCTTCATTTGATTTAGGAATATCTAGAGTGTGGAAATTCATCTTTGGCTTTAGGACTATACTCAATTAATTGAGGTAATCAGCGTTAATCTTAATTTCTTGCATATGTCCACTTTAAACTTATATCTGCTACACATGTATGATTTTGAATGCTAAATGATTGATTGGCTACTTGAATGGTATGTTTGGACCTTATATGAGCCTATGGTGAAGTTGTGGTGCGACTACCCCTCATGCATCGTGCTTCAATTGGGCACCGAGTTGTAAGTAAACTCTTGTATGCATTGAGGTCAGGTTGTGCGCACTAGGGAGTTAATGCCGTGGATGGGCCTCTCCTAGTTTTATTGGCCTTTAACATATGGTATGTGATTGGTATGGGACAGTAGTTACTGATAGTTCAACTATTTTATTTACTGATATTATGGATGTTTCTCATGTTTATTTGATGAAAATGCACATATGTTGATTAAATTAGTGCATATGAATGGA
The DNA here is from genome assembly GCA_026724425.1 of Erythrophleum ivorense. Taxonomy (NCBI): domain Eukaryota; kingdom Viridiplantae; phylum Streptophyta; class Magnoliopsida; order Fabales; family Fabaceae; genus Erythrophleum; species Erythrophleum ivorense. The sequence continues at coordinate 30,872,824 of JAIUCV010000008.1, forward strand.
ATTTTCCTCTTGGTTATTGAGATTCATATCTCACCTCGTTTTATAGGCTAACAATTTCAGGTGAACGCTCCTCAGGTAAGGATAAGGGGAAGCAAGTGGATAAACATCCATGAGCTAAGACCATGTGTGGAAACCTTGCACTTGGAGTAACCTGACTTATAGTAGATGTTAATTTTTGTGGTTCTTTTATATAGCATTATCATGTAATCATATTGCCAAGTGTAGGTATTTTCATGTTTTGTAATCAATGGTGTAATTACTAGGAGAGTAGACCTTGTAGTAAGGAAATATGATGAATGTACTTAATTATAATTTGATATGGAACGTTGCTAATATAGAAATATAGCTTGTCACTTGAGAATATATTTATGTATCGTTATGAATGATGACCCTATATCTATGTTGTATGGAACCTCTATTAGAATACACATATGGATGATGTTACTAGTGACTTTGCACTCTTTGCTGTCTAAATTTATAAATTTGCTATGCATAACAGATAAATGGATTTGGAATGACACTTAAGTCCCTAGGTGGTTATGATAGGTATGCTGAGTAATCTAAGTGGTTGGATGCCAATTAAACCTTACAAATTATGGTAGAATGACCTTACAATGTTACTAAAAGGAGAGCTGGAGTGTTTGGGACGAAATCTAGAGAGAGTAGGTGCTAAATAGAGTTAAGCTAAGGCCAAAACTACATAAGTCGCAACCAAGAGTTATCCAGAAGTGAGGAGCGCCGCAGCGCAACACGAAAATTTTAACTTCTGAGGGTACCAGAGAGCAGACTTACCATGGCAATAATCAAGGGGAGTAAAATAGAGTTCTAGTGGCTTACCTTACCATGATGCAAGGATAGTTCACCATGACACAAATTGAGGAAGGTTGAATAGTATGATCCAGAGAGTAACTTCATCGTGGTGTAGTTCATATATTTTTAATTCTGTTCTCCAATAGTCACTTAAGTTGCGCACGCAAATATACCAAATCATGACATAAGTCTATAAACTTTGTTTTTAAGTTCTAATAGCTAACTTAATCGCAGCAGAAATGTTTGAGCTATGGCCTAAAACACTAAACTTCTATTTTAGCCTCTAAGACTTAATTTTCTTGAGTTGAATAGGATGTAATAACTTAGGAACAATTATAAGAGGATTTTGGAAGTATGAAATGGGTGATAAAATGAATCAAAGGTTTTATTTGATAACTTGAATTGATTATAGGCTTAAATCGCTTTGTTCTCTAATTAATAATCCTAAATGATAATAGAGTTCAAAATTTCTTCACTATTTTACCTAAATAGCTAATTGTACTATTATTAGACCTTAATTTATGATCATTAATCATGCAATTAAACTTAAATTATTTTAATTAAGAGTTAGGGTTGTTAAAATCAAAGAATTTTCATCTGAGCTAGTCTGTGGATACTCCCTATTAACAAACTCATAATATGATCTAAGCATGACATGCCAAATAATGGTCAACTATTTTGCCAACAAAGCATATGATTGTTGCAAGACCAATTGCTCAATGCTTTTTCGGACCATGCTTTATTTTTTTGTATGACACTATATAGTTAAATATGCTATGCACTTGCTTAATAACTTAGCAAATAGAAACTAATAATTTTTTGTCACCATTGACATAATATGTGATGAGATCACATTAAAGTCAAGCTTTAAATGATCTTGTGAAAATGACGGAGAAACACATGTGTGTAGGCATGGTATCTGTAACACCCGGTTTGCTGAAAAATGATTAAAAATGCAAGAATTCAAAAGAAAGTCCCCTGGATAGAGAGGTTTAACACCAACTAAATTTAGAATAAAATTCTAAATAATAAAAAATGAGAATTTGAGCTATGAGTTGCCCAAAAATCGAGGTCAGAGTGATTCAAAAAAATTGCGAAAGGCCAGTGGCATTTTCGTAAATAAGAGTAACTTTTGGAAAACTCACAGGATGACTTTTTAAATGAAAAATTTGAGCTCTCCGGGGTTCTCAGAGGCCTTAAAAAGCATGGGAAGCCCCAGGATAGTTAAAGCTCCTCTGGCGTACTTTTTCCAATGACGGTAAATCTGAATTTTAACGGATTTGTTCGGGAAAGTTTTAACTTTGAATTGAGTAATTCCAAAGGCATTTTATACAATTGGGAACCTAAATTTTATGATGAAAATGACGGTTCTAAAAATGAAGCTAAAACGAAGCTAAAAAGAAAATGCCAATTACAAGGGACATAAATGAAAATTTTCAAAATAATTCTCCTCCTTTTGGCTTTATATTAGGCATCCCATCTTGTGGCTTCTTCTCACCGACTTTGCATCATCCAAAACAGAGGGAGAGGCTACCAAGAGAGAGTCGCACCAAGAGAACTCAAAGAAGAAGGGAAAAATCAAGGAAAAAGGGTAAGAGAATTCAAGAATCCATGGTCTTTCTTCTTGTAATTTCATTCTCCCCTCTTTGTTTCATCTTTCCATGCTTTTGGTGAGCGAAATGATTCTATTTTGTCCTTGAATCAGAGGAGAAAAGTTAAAAATTCAAAGAGGAACCTAAGGCAAGGAGAAACACTTTTAAAAAAAGGCTTGAATCCAACGTAGCTTCCATTTCTTCTTGCTTTTCCTTTTTCTTCCTTTGATGTTATGGTTCGGCCACCTTGAGAGCTAAAAGGAGGAGGAAGTTTCTAACTTAGAGCAAGCATGAAATCCATGAATAGGCTATGGGAACTTAGAATATGCCAAGAAATTGTAAGAAAAATCAATAAAATCTAAGTTGAAAAAGTGTAGTGCATTTAAAGGAATTGTAAAAACTGATTTAATCTATAAATTTCTTTGGCAATTTAAATGTTCCACTGAGCTCCTAAGACCTCTAAGAAGCCTTCCAAGTGGCTCTCCCATCAAGAAAAAATTAGAAACCCCTTGAACCTCAAATGCTTCTATAAATGTTGGCCTAGGATAGATAGAGGAGTTAGGGAGTGTTTTAATTTATTTTATTCTTGGTTTAAGACTTCATATGATAGTAGAAGATAGGAGGAACCCTTGAAAAAAATTTAGAAGCCATGGATTGGGAGATGAGGCAATGGCTTCCATAATGTGACCTTATGAAGCAACTTGTGTCTAGTCTTTTGTAAATGAATGTGTAATGACTCCAAAGACCTTAAATAAGGTTAAGAGGCCTAGATATGAGAAGCGAATGGAGCCAAGAACTTAAATCATAGTAGTTGCTTCATTAGGCCATTAATGAAGCCATTATGTGACCATTAAGTAAAGGGTGTGTTCTTAAGTGTAAGTTTAATGTCTTAGCTTGTTCCAAGAGTATAATTGAGTGTAGTTTATTGTGGCTAGGCTAAGGAAACTAACTCCAACTAGTTGTGCTTGTGGGACCAAGAAAGGGAAGGAATAAACCAAAGTAAAGCTTGCCTAAATACCAAGATAGCTCTCTCTCTTTTTTCTCATACATTTGTGGATATGTTCTTATCTTTGAATATGTGTGTATATGTTTAAGCCATGAAATATGTCTCTAACAAGTATTTAAATGTCATGGTACCATATTGCTATGTTTATGTGTTTGTAAAATTTTTTTATGTATGTTCTTAGCTTGCTTGAGTGCGATGAGGCCAAGAGTCCTTTAATAAGGGTGAAGATGAGCCAAAAGTCTCTAAAGGTTAGGTGAGACAAGCTAAAAGTCTCTAGAAAGAGTGAGACTTAGTCAAAAGTCCCTTGAAAGTGGGTGAGACAAGTCCAAAACTTCCAAAGAGAATGGGTGAGGCCAAACCATTATCTTAGCAAGCTTATGTATGATGATTATGTATACTTGAATGAAAGAAATGCTTTATATATGTTCATGACTTTCAAGAATGCTTTGCATACATTTCTAGACTTGAAAATGGCATCCATTATATGTGTTTGAAAGAGAAAAAAGTTATTGGGATTCTTAGAATCTCACTCTTCCATCCCCATTACTTAATATGCCTAAGTGGATCAAAAGAGTAAGGAAATGAGAGCCACCACCCTTAGAAGCAAGAAAATTAGCAATGGAGTTATAAAATATTTGTATTATAGCTATATGGTTGTCACATGATGTATCTCCATAATGTATTTGATGTATGAGCTTATGAATATTTGTAAAAGCACAGGTATATGTATATGTATGAGAACTAGACCCATGTGAACGGTATTACATGAATTTAACTTAGATATGCAAAGTTGTACAAGTATAGCTCTTGTGTATATCTTAATGTGGATGAGTGAGATTATGGAATCTGGTTATTAGTCTTTTAAGACATGTTTGATAGAGTATTTTAATGCTTTCCCACTTGCTCATGTGGCCATAGAATGAGAAGAAGCAAAAATGGACCCTTTGAGACCCCATATGAACTTAAAAAGGGCATTTTGCAACCCTATATAACAAACTATTCAAATGAGCTCTTCTTTGTCTAAAACTTGGTATGTATCTAGGTCATATTGAGAGCTTTTTGGAAAGCTAAAGTAGGTAATATTTGGAGGTCTACAGAATATTTGGTGAATTTTTAAAGTTGAATTTTTTTTTTAGTTTTGGTCAGTGTACTATTCATTCTAGTTTAAAATAAAATTCTATCATTCATAGGGGTAAACGATGTCCAATTGCTATGAAATTTTACAAAAAAAAAAAACTATACCTTCCCAGTGACTTGTACCAAATTAGAAGCACCCAATTTGGATGTTTAGAGAGGGAGATATGAATTTTTGAAATGGTTATCCAGTACCAAGCATCCAGTCAGACTTATGTCACTGTTTGATTGGTTTTCGTGGTCTGAACAAACTTGGAATGGTCTGGAATGATTTTCCCCCTCTAGCTAACATTCATACCTTTCCAGATTGTATCATTTGCTTGTATTGGAATTTTGTGAAATTAATTGGATATTTTTAAAATTCATATAAAAAACCTATATTCGTAGCAGTAGTCAGTCGGACCTTTGTGCCTTTTTTGATGTCAAATAGGGTCCAGATGCTATGTTCATGACTAACACTCAGAGCTTTCCCAAAAGCTATGGTATGACAGATTTCGATTTTTCTACATTTAGTTATAATTTTTCAAAGTTACCTCAAAATCTGCCACCTTAGAACCCGAGGCAAAATATGAAAATTTGTGATTTTTTGTTCTTGATCCGTGATTCATATGAAGTTTTAAGATGTTTATGACTTGTATGAATGGAAAATAATTAGAAAATGTTGTTGGTTAGTTTCTGGGCATTCACGGATCAAAATTTGAATCCTCACCCCAACATAACGCCATTAAGTCATGATTTTAATGTAAAATTCTTGGGATTTCCTTGCTACTTTGTGTAATCCCACCTTGATAAAGGAATTTGATGCTAGGAATAATATAGTGTGACAGTATCTTATGATTTTCTAGTGATTTTCATTGTCATCTTGGCAAGTCCTGACATTCCAATTGCATTAGGACCGTACTTTAGGCAGTGATATTCCTTATATTTCTTTGATGAGTAATGCATTGTGAAAGTGATGTGTGTACCAATAAAATATATCTTTACTGCATGGTGTATTGACCGCTTATCTTGAAATCTCATGCCAAGATCTAACTCTTAAATGTGGTTCAAATCAATTTGCCAACCATCTTAAGAATTTCAACATCATTCTCGTCATTCATGTTAAATTTATGATTGAATAGCATATGCTTGATCTTGTATTGAGCTAATGCATTTATTGTACCTTCCTCAGCAAGGTCTCTCGTTGTGTCATCTTCTTCATTGTCATTGACATTTAGTGGAGCATCATATTCACCCTTATTCTCAAATTCATCCATTATATCATTTGTCTTATCTAGGGGCAATGAAGAACTAGTATTAAAAATAGGTAGTTAAGACGAGAATGGTTGGGATGTGTGGTTGATTAGCAGGTTAAGATTTGAATGAGAATACATCTGCTATGTAGGAGCTAAATAGTGAAACCTACTCATTAACACAATGGAATCAACCAGTGGATGGAAGTGTTAATAATTCATAGACATCATCCTATGCCACATTCAAATCTATATTAGTGGTTGAGATATGCGTATATAGATCTGGTACATCCAATTAGTTTGGGAATTTCTAGTTTGCTTGCCACATCAATTACATATTAGAATCATCCTCCAGAGTGCACATTAAGTATCACATGGGATTACGAGAATAAGACCACTTATAAACTAGCTCATACACAAATTGATGTAAGTCTAGTTGTAACTTTTTTCTTATTGCCTGCTTCAACCTATTTAGAGTAATGTCTGAGTCAACTTTTAATATTTTTGGTCTAGTGTATACAAATGTTACACCTTTATTATTATTATGAATATCATTTATATAAATACAATCTTCATACGCATTATGATTTTCATAATAGAATTTACATATTGGCATGTGAAAAAAAATCCATAAATAACCTTCATATTTAAAGTATAAATATTTATTTCATTTTATTTAAATTTTCATCTTCATATATTTGTTTGGATTTTTTTCATTTTCGGATTTCAATGTATGCCAAAGTTAATAAATTTTATTATTTACAACAAACTTAATATGTAGATATACATACACAAAATTAATAAATTTTGAACTAGCATAAAATTAATAAAACACATTAATTAGTTATATTATAACAAATAAATAAATAAATAAATAAATTACTTTTTCTTTTTGAAAGGCCAAAAGAAAAAAAACTTAACAAAATAAACTAAACATGTAGATGTAAAAATGCAATTATTATATTATAAAAAAATAATTTTACTTGTAATAAGATGTTAACCAACATAAGAAGTTAATGGCTTATATAATCTTTATAAAATGGAGAATAATATAAGAAGCAAACATATTCTGCTACAATTCCTTCTTAATTGGACCATAGATAATTTTTTGGGACCATCCTGAGAAGAATGGACAAGATCAGAGAGTTGAAAATGAAAGAGATAAGAGGAGAGCAACAGATTGAAAGCGGAGAAGATGAGAGGAGATGTGAAAATAAAAGAGGGAAAGGAAGAGTCAGTTTAAAAAGGAGAGGTTGAGGTATATACAAGCATCTCGTGAGAAGACTCCTCATTATGATTGACATCTCAGTCCGGAGTCACCGTAGTCTAAGACTTAGACAAGCAAGGTCTGCATCCAGTGATGCTTCAGCGTCAATGTGATTTTCTATTACATTAACATCCATATAATTTTTTCTACATTTTAAAATAAAAAAGGGAAGCAGACTATTGTAGTCGGTGCTCCTTATAGGTTTTTCCTTTTTTAATTTTTTATAATAAAAAGCATTTCGGTTATAAGGTTTGGTAGTTATGTTTTTAAGAAAATAGATTTATTATTCCAAGTATTGGAGACAAAACACCTAATCTTAAAATCAACATACAGTATAGGAAACTTTTAATTACTTATAGTTATTCAACTTTTATAAAAATTGACATCGAAAATCAATATAATAATTGATTCTACTTTAATGGTTGAAATAACGAGAATTACATCTTATACCGGTATCAATTAGTCCCTTTTCTTATATATATATATATATATATATATATATATATATATAGTAAAAATATACATAATAATATAAGATTAGTTAAAAAATATGTGTAAATAATTTTTATTATGGTTGAATTATTTATTTACTTATTATATAGAATATTCTTAGAATAGCACAAAATAGACAAAGTCTTTCCGTTTCTTTAAAAATAATAATTGTAATTACTTGAGGAAATAAAAAATTGTTAAATTAATAAAAATAAAAAATAAATTTCAAAATTGCAACCTTAATTTGTGTAAAACAAATTGGCAAAAATTCGATGAGATGAGATAAGACGAAGCATATGTTTGCAAGGGAGGGGAAGGTGATGGAAAAGGAGTAAAAAAACGTTAGGCTTTTTTATAATTTTTGAAGGCAAGCTAACAGCTGCACCGCTGAAATGATGAAGCACCACCACTGTGTAGGTTTAGGTGGATTCTGAAATATTTCTACGACCTCCAATGCTCCAGCTATGCTATCAACCAGGTTTGCCATTCCATTTTCTTGTCTCTGACTCACTCACTGTGTGACACACAAACACAAATCTTGATCTGGAACTTCCTCTCCAATTCACCATCCTCCTCGCCGTCTGTCCGGCGAAGGATCGACCGCCTCGCCGTATGCTTTCGAGCTTCTTGAAGGAGTCGCATCATCGATCGCCTTCGGTTTCACCCCACCACCGCCGGCGTCAAGGGTTAGGGTTTTCAATCATTAAAATATCCGCCGAAACGATTTAGGCTCTGCGATGGCCAACCCCGGCGTTGGAACCAAATTCGCGTCTGCCAATCTGAACAAATCTTACGGTCAGCATTCTCACCATCATTCATCTCATTCTATCTCTTATGGATCCAGTCGAACACGACCCAGTGGTCATGGAGGCGGAGGTATGGTGGTCCTTTCCAGGCCTCGCAGTTCGCAGAAGGCTGGGCCCAAGCTTTCTGTTCCACCCCCCTTGAATCTCCCTTCCTTGCGGAAAGAGCATGAGAGGTTTGATTCGCTGGGATTGGGCGGAGGGCCTGCTGGAGGAGGGGTTTCTGGAAGTGGGTCTCGTCCTACCTCCTCTGGTATGGGGTGGACCAAGCCAGCTGCTGCTTTACAAGAAAAAGAACCGTTTGGTGAACAGACAGTTGATGGATTTGACAATGGATTGCGTCCTGTCGATGGGTTTAAGAGGGGGACTAGTGCATATATGCCTCCTTCAGCTCGATCAGGTGTGGTTGGAGTTGGCCCCGCTACCCCTGCTTCTGCTCAAGAGCATTCCACTGCAGAGAAGGCGGCTGTTTTAAGAAGGGAAGATTTTCCTTCGTTACGGGCCACTTTGTTATCGGGGCCACCTCAGAGGCTTAAGGAGAATTTGAATCAGAAGCAGAAGCAGTTGGCAGGTGAGAATTTATCCTCTGAGCAGAAGGATGGTTCACGCTTGAGCTTACATGTTGACATGCACTCTCAATTCCATCCATTCCATGATAGTATTGGCAATGGACTGAGTAAGGGTAGCAGTGAAACTCACAGTTTTCGTAGTTCTCGAGCTGCGGACCATGCTAGGAAGCAAGAAGAGTATTTCTTAGGTCCTCTGCCTATAGTTCGATTGAACCCAAGATCTGACTGGGCTGATGATGAGCGTGATACAAGTCATGGTTTGACAGACAGGAGCAGAGAGGCCAGAGATCATGGAATTTCAAAGAACGAAGCTTATTGGGATAGAGACTTTGATATGCCCAGGCTTAGTGCAATGCCGCATAAGCCTGCTCCTAATTTTGACAAACGGGGACAGTGGGACAATGAAACTGGAAAAGTTTCTTCCAGTGAAGTTCCTAAACTAAACACCGTCATAGCAGCTAGTAGAGAGGGGTGGGAAGGAAATTCTTGGAGAAATTCATCTTTCTCTAAGGATGGATTTGTTGTTCAAGATGTGGTAAATGAGAGAAATGGTGGTGTAAGGCCATCGACCATGAATAGAGAAGTAGGGAAGGATAATAAATATATACCATCTTCCTTCCGGGAGAATGTTCATGATGATTTTGGAAAGAGGGAGATAGGGTATGTCCAGGGAGGGAGACAACTCTGGAATAGTACAATGGAGTCATATGGTGGCCGAGGACCTGAAAGAACTGTACAAGATCGTTACATTGGTACTGAACCACACAACAGATATAGCATTGATTCTGTCCAGAGCTCAGTGTCAAAATCCTCATTTTCATTGGGTGGTAAAGGGCCTCCAGCTAATGATCCGCTGCTTAATTTTGGTAGAGAAAAGCGCACTTTACAAAAGAGTGAAAAGGCTTTCCTAGAGGATCCTTTCATGAAAGATTTTGGAGCTTCGGGATTTGATGGAAGGGATTTGTTCTCATCTGGTGTTTTTGGGGTGGTCAAGAAGAAGAAAGATGTACTTAAACAGACTGATTTCCATGATCCTGTTCGGGAATCATTTGAGGCTGAGCTTGAAAGAGTTCAGAGGATGCAAGAGCAGGAGCGGCAAAGGGTCATTGAGGAACAAGAAAGAGCTTTGGAGTTAGCTCGAAGGGAAGAAGAAGAAAGATTAAAGCAGGTCAGGGAACAGGTAATGCAGTATAAGATATATTTACTATTTTATTTGCCTTACTTGCACTTTTAGCTCTTCTTGTTTACTCAAGAAAAAAATTAAGCCCAAATGTAGTTTCTAATATCAATTATATCAATCTTGCACCTCTAGTTGCTTGAGAACAAAGAAGTGATTGAAGAAAAAAATTAAATTCTATTTTTTGTGACTTAACAAAGTTTAGATATTGTTCAACCTAATTGTTATTATTAATTACTTTAATTTAATAATTAAAGAAAAATATTGCTTTAAATTGAACACTAAAAGGATGAAATTGCTTAAGAATAAACTAGAGGGACAAAAAAAATCTATAATTGAATCTAGTGGGACTAAATTGCTCTCCTAAAGAAATTAGGAGTAAAGGTAACAATATTTTTACTATTTGGGAACTAGGATTTGTAATTAGGAGCAATTGCGTAAATTAGGATTTAATTAGGGATTTGAATATGGCCTTTTGGTCTTTAGGCGGTGTTAGCCTTTTGGGCCCAGCATTATGTTATCCTATTTCCTTCGTTTAATATTCATCTAGTCAGTTATAGTCATTACCCTTGATAATGGTGTATTGAATTGATCTTGCATTTTGAGAATTTTATTCCTTTTATTTTATTTCTCTTCCCATTCTACATTAATAGGAAGAGAGGCAGAGGAAGCTGGAAGAAGAAGCAAGAGAGGCAGCATGGAGAGCAGAACAAGAACAGATTGAAACTTTGCGGAAAGCTGAAGAGCTGAGGATAGCAAGGGAAGAGGAGAAACGGAGGATCCTCTTAGAAGAAGAGAGAAGGAAACAAGCTGCTAAGCAAAAACTTTTGGAATTGGAGGAAAGGATTGCCAGGAGGAAGGCTGAACCATCCAAAGGTGGTAATGATTCCTCAGTTTTTGTGGATGAGAAAATATCTGGGATAGCGAAGGAAAAAGATGCATCCAGGCCTATAGATATGGGTGGTTGGGATAACAGTGAAAAAGTTGTTGAAGGGATTATAACTTCAGCATCTTTTGATTCGTCAAGCCAGAACAAGCCATTGGAGAATGGTTCAAGGCCTCTTTTTTCTAGAGATGTTTCTTCCACCTTTGTGGATAGAGGAAAACCGAATTCATGGACAAGAGATGTATATGAGAATGAAAGCAGCTCAGTTTTCTATCAACATGGCCAGGATAATGGTCAAAATATTCCCAATAGAGATTCGCCAATTGGTGGGAAGCCATTAATGAGGAAAGAATACTATTCTGGTGCTGGACTCATGACTTCAAGAGCTTCCCATAAAGGAGGAATGTCAGAGGCTCATTCAGATGGATTTACTGATGTAAGAGGGCAGAGGTGGAATCAACCTGGAGATGGAGATCATTTAAGCAGAAATACAGAGATTGATTCTGATTTTCATGATAACTTCGTTGAAAGATTTGGTGATGGCTGGACACAAGGTCGTTCATGTGGAAATTCACTTTCTCCATACCCTGAGCGCTCTTATTCAAATTCTGAATCTGATGGACGTTATTCCCTTGGGAGGTCACGGTATGCTGTGAGGCAGCCTCGAGTTCTTCCCCCTCCATCACTAACTTCTATCTACAAAACCCACAGGAATGGAAATGGACATCCTGGTCCTGATGCATTCCTTGAAAATGAGATTCAGTATGATCATGCAGCAAGAAGTGAATCTATCATGCCAACTGGTTACGACAGTGCTTATCAGGGGAATTCTGGACAACCAGAAGAAGTGGGTGCCCTGATAGAGGATAATGAGAATGGGGACCATAAAGTGGAGAGTAACAACATACCAAGGTGTGATTCTCAGTCGTCACTCTCTGTTTCCAGCCCCCCTAGTTCTCCAACTCATCTCTCTCATGACGATTTAGATGAGTCTGGAGCGTCTCCTGTGCTATTGGCTTCTGGAGAAGGCAAAAAGGGCTCTCTATCTGGTCAGCAGAATGAATCAGTTGTAATATCGGCAAGAATTGGGAATGAGAATGTAGTTATTTCCTCATGTGCTATCTCTATGGGTGATGATGAAGAATGGACTACTGAGAATAATGAACAGTTTCAGGAGCAAGAAGAGTATGATGAAGATGAAGATTATCAGGAGGAAGACGAAGTGCATGATGTAGATGATAATGTTGAACTTAACCAGGAATTTGAAGATATGAATTTAGAGGAGAAAGGATTGCCCCACATGATGGATAACCTAGTATTAGGATTTGATGATGGTGTTCAGGTTGGGATGCCAAATGAGGAATTTGAAGGAACTTCAAAAAATGAAGAATCTTCATTCATGGCACAACAAAATTCTGGTGACACTCTAGAAGAACATGTATCTTTTGGCAATGTATGCAATGATGGCAAAGCCCTTCAACCTGTCAACTCTCAAGTGAATCTTAATGGTTCTTCTAGTGTATTTCAGGAATCAGAGAAGCCAACACAAGATTTGGTCATTCTGCCCAGTAATGCTTATACATCCATGGCTTCTGAGAGTTTAGACAACATGGCAGCTTCAAATGATGACCTCTCTGCTCAACATAGTGTCCCGACTTCACTTGTTATGGCTTCATACTTGTCTTCAGATCAAACAGATGTGTCCAATGTGGTTACTGCTCCAAGTCAAGTTGAGCTACCGGTTAAGCTTCAATTTGGTCTTTTTTCTGGTCCATCTTTGATACCATCTCCAGTTCCAGCCATACAGATTGGTTCCATACAGATGCCACTGCATTTGCATCCACAAGTTGGTGCACCCCACTCTCACATGCATTCTTCACAGTCTCCTTTATTTCAATTTGGCCAGCTAAGGTATACATCACCCATATCACAGGGTATGATGCCTCTGGGTCCTCAATCACTGTCTTTTGTTCAACCTAATATTCCATCTGGTTTCTCCTTCAATCATAATTCTCAAGGTCCAATGCCACTTCAAACTGGTCCTGATACTATTGATGGCTTTATTAAAAGCGAGATTGGGTCTCATTCTGTTGATAGTCAATTGGGTAACGCTAGGCACTTAAATCTATCACAAGGATCACTGCCAAGTGAAGATGCTGAAAATATGGCTGGAATAAAGCAGGGTCAAATAGAGGTTCCTCATGATGGTAGCACTAGGACCTCTACAGGTTTGCAAATGGATGAGCAGGAGCATCAAAGCTTAGTTGTGAAGGATGGCAATACCTCATCCAATGCTATGGAGTCAGAAGGACAATCTCATGGAATAAATTTGTCACTGCAGTCAACTTCAAAAGAGATGAATTTTGAAGAGTCAAAGGAACAGTTTCCAGTATCTGGTGGCAGAGGAAGAAGATATGCCTATACAGTAAAGAGTTCAGGCTCAAGATTGTTGGGTCCAGCTTCAAGGGTAAATCACCGTGATACCAGTGGGTTTCTGAGGAGGCCTCGTAGAAATATCCAGCGCACTGAGTTTCGAGTTCGGGATAGTGCTGAGAAGAGGTTGTCTTCTGGTTTGGTTTCATCAGATCAGTTTGGCTCTGATAACAGGTCAAATATCAATGGGAGGGGTTCAGGCATACCTGCAAGGACTGGGCCTAGGAAGGTTTGGTCCAATAAAGTGGCAAAACAGGTAGTAGCATCAGCTATAGAAAATTTGCAGGATGTAGATTTTGGAGGCAGGGTTGACAAAGTTGATGGAAAAGAACCAACAAAGGTTCAGAGTACCTCACATACTGGACAGAGTCATCTTAAAAGGAATTTGTGTTCAGTGGAAGATGTTGATGTTCCTTTGCAAAGTGGAGTTATACGTGTGTTTGAGCAACCTGGAATTGAAGCTCCTAGTGATGAAGATGACTTTATAGAAGTCAGGTCAAAGAGGCAAATGCTAAATGATCGGCGAGAACAGAGAGAGAAAGAAATCAAGGCTAAGTCTCGAGTTGCAAAGGTTAAAATTTTTTTTTTAATTTCTCTGTTCCTGATGTGACATTGTTTTGTATATTTTGTTTCTTAATCACTTTGGTTTAATTTGTTTCATGTTAGATGCCACGAAAACCTCGTTCTACTTTGCAAAGTGCTGTGGCCTTGGCCAATTGTTGTAGAGCACCCCTATCTATAGGGGAAGCAGCAAACAACGGTCCCTCAGATTTTGTTGCTGCTGAGGGGCGTGGAATGGCAAATATTGAAGTCTCATCTGGAATTAATTCAGGCACAGTGTCTGCATCCCAACCATTGGCTCCTATAGGCACACCACCTTTAAAAATTGATGCTCAGCCTGATTTAAGATCACAGACAACCAGGTAGTTACTGTCTTGTAAAACTTCATTTTTCCACCATTGTAAGGAAAACTTCAATCGTCTTTTCCGTTTACAGGTCACTTCAGATGAGTCTCCCTGCTGTCTCTGGTGGAGGAAAGAGCCCCGGGCCTGGTGTGATATTTGAGAGCAAGAATAAGGTTCTTGATAATGTTCAGACATCTTTAGGCTCTTGGAGCAATGCACAAATTAGTCAACAGGTTTGAACCTCCTTCCCTCAGACATGAGTGAAGCTGCTAGACAAATCCAAGATGACATCGTTTCAATTGCAGTGGTAGTAAGCTGATCTTGGATTTGTCTAGCAGCTTCACTCATGTCATTAATGCTTGTTTATATGGATTTAGCATGACGAGGGACATGGTTTGACTTCATAATTATGGTGTCTCTTTAATGCATAATTATACAGAACTACTTGGAAATTTAGTGTCTGCATTTTTGTCTGTCTAAAGTAGTTTGTACACTAAAGGGAATTGCTCCATAGTTTATGATTCCTTATTTTATGCTATGCCGTTGAGTGACTAATAATTTTATTTGAGGGTCAAGTTGATATTTTTTGGTTGGTCTTTTTTCAGAGGGGAGTGGCGGATCATTACAGAATGGGCCCATTATCTACTATTCATTATTTTGTGCTATACTTATCACAGTGCCTGCATGCATAATTTACTATTTGTTCAGTAGTTTGTTATTAGAACTGGAAACAGCCTCTCTGTAAAAAACAGGGGTAAGGTTGCGTACATTTATCCTCCCCAGACCCCACCTAGTGGGAGTCTCGTGCACTGGGCCGCCCTTTTTTTTTGTTATTAATTGAAGACTAAATTTTATGGCAGGTTATGGCCCTTACACAGAGGCAACTGGATGAGGCTATGAAGCCTCAACAGTTTGATTCACAGGCTTCTGTTGGAGATCTGACAGGTACTGTTAGTGAGCCTGGCCTGCCAACATCATCCATTTTGACAAGGGATAAACTGTTCTCTTCTTCTGCCAGCCCTATCAATTCCTTGCTTGCTGGGGAGAAAATTCAATTTGGTGAGCAAATATATTTTATGGCAATCCTCTTACAGTTTGAGATATTAGTTGCCTTACTAATGGAGATGCCTTTCTACTCTCAGGGGCAGTAACATCTCCCACTGTTCTTCCACCTAGCAGCCATGCTGTGTCTCGAGGGGTTGGCCCCCCTCGTTCATCTAGATCAGACGTACCAATATCGCACAACGTTGCTGGATCTGATAATGACTGCAGTCTCTTCTTTGATAAAGAGAAACACAGCAATGAATCTCATGGCCATTTAGAAGATTGTGAAGCAGAAGCTGAAGCTGCAGCTTCAGCTGTTGCTGTTGCTGCCATCAGTAGTGATGAGATTGTTGAAAATGGGTTGGATGCTTCTTCTGTCTCTGTTTCAGATGCTAAAAGTTTTGGAGCTGCTGATATTGATGGCATAGCCGCAGGTAAATCTATTCCCAACTTATTGAGTTTTAATTTTTCTTTTGTTCTGGGACTATGTCAATGTTTAGACCAATCTGAACCTTTATATTTATTTGTGTTAAGTTACTTTGGCAGCCGTAGGTAGTAACCAGCAATCAGCTAGTCAATCAAGATCCAAGGATTCTCTGAGTGTATCTCTTCCAGCAGATCTATCTGTTGAGACTCCAATTTCATTGTGGCCACCCTTACAAAATCTGCAAAATTCTTCAAGCCAAATGCTCTCTCATTTTCCTGGGGGTCCTCCTCCTCATTTTCCTTTCTATGAAATGAATCCTATGATGAGTGGTCCTGTCTTTGCTTTTGGACCACATGACGAGTCTGCATCTACTACACAACCACAGTCTCAAAAGAGTAGCGCGACAGCATCGGGGCCAATTAGGAGCTGGCAACAGTGCCATTCTGGTGTCGATTCCTTTTACGGTCCTCCAGCTGGATTTACTGGTCCTTTTATCACTCCTCCTGGAGGTATCCCAGGTGTCCAGGGATCGCCACACATGGTTGTTTATAACCATTTTGCACCAGTTGGACAATTTGGCCAAGTTGGCTTGAGTTTCATGGGTGCTACTTATATTCCATCAGGAAAGCAGCCTGATTGGAAGCACAACCCCACTTCTTCTGCCATGGGTGCTGGTGAAGGGGATATGAGCAATATGAATATGGCACCCTTGCAGCGAAATCCCACTCCGGTTCAGCATCTTGCTCCTGGTTCTCCACTTTTGCCAATAGCTTCGCCTCTGGCCATGTTTGATGTTTCTCCTTTCCAGGTAAAGTTCTGATATGTGGCTTGGGGTGATAGTCTCTTCAAAGGTCATATTATGCTTGTTTTGCAGTACTGAAGTTGGGACATAGTAAAATTCTGGCTAGGGATAGTTAATGTTGATTTATTATTGTTCAATTCTGTGCAAAAAGATAATGAATTCAACAAATTTTTACTTTGTTGCTATATATCTGTTTAAGTGGTTAATATCTTTTTGAGACTGTTAACATTTTTGTAAAATCTGTTGTGCCAGTCCTCTCCTGAGATGTCAGTTCAAGCTCCATGGCCGCATGTCCCTAATTTGCCACATTCATCCATTCCTCTGTCAATGCCGTTGCAGGAAGGCATGCATACTTCTCAGTTTAGTCGTGGTCCTTCTGTTGACCAGTCAACAAGTGTCAATAAATTTCCCAGTTCTCAAACTTCAACCCCTTCTGATGGTGAGAGGAATTTTCCTAGAGGAGCCGATGCAAATGTTGACCGACTGCCAGAAGAACTTGGATTAGTGGACCCTTCAAATTCCACTGCTGCAAAGGGATCAACACAGAGTGTTGTCATGAAGACTCCATCCATGAATACCATTGCGGATTCTGCCAAGGTGGACGTACAGAATGGCAATGGCAGCGATAGCAGTTGTCAGAATGCAAGTTCTGCTTTCAAGAGTCAGCCCTCGCAGCAAAATAATATATCTATTCAGCAATATGACCATTCTTCAGGGTATACTAATTATCAGAGAGGTGGTGTTTCTCAGAAAAATAGTTCTGGGGCTGAATGGTCTCACCGGAGAATGGGGTTCCAAGGAAGAAATCAAAATCTGGGTGCAGATAAGAGTTTTTCCTCGTCAAAGGTAAAGCAAATTTATGTGGCAAAACAGACTATGGGTGGGGCATCAGCATCATGAGGGGCAAGAAGGAGCAGGTGGATTTAAAATAGCCCAAAAGCCTTACCAATATTTTGGTCTGGCAGAAATAAAATTTTGATTAACTTGTTGGTAGATCATGCTGAGTGCTAGACAGAGAGAGCTTTGTTGGCTGCCTCAGATTCTATACCATATCAGCTTGCTGTGCTTGTCCTCCGGTCCTGATGAAGGCGGCTTTGGAAGTGATTGATAGCAGTTTTCTGTTCACCTAGTTACTGGGGATTGATCTAGCATATGCATGCCTGCGCGGCTTAATGGGAACTATGTAAGTGAAGCTTGGTCCATCTTTCTTTGTTTTCTTGTGATGGTTTAAAACCAGGTAGATGATTTATTGGGTTTGATGTATCGAATCAGTAGTTGCCCTCCTTCTAAGTCAAGTATCGTTTTTCAGAAATGCTTCTTTTCCTTATGAATTTCATTTGTTTTCCTCATTTAAACTCGTTTTCTCCAGAGCTAGACGTTGACCAGGGATCAGTTGAATGATCAGTGAAGTTAGAGGAATATGGAAGTCTCTAATCGTTGAAAAAGAAAGAAACAAATATAAATACTCGCAGAGATTAAATTCTGTATTGTGATTACAAAGAATGGAGGAACATATAAAATACTTAATGAATTGCTCATTCTTCATTTTTCTTATGCCTTTTTAATTATTTTCTTGCTTATTAAATAAGGCAATGAATTTGGTCCCAAAGTGTAAAGCCGCCTCCTTGAATAGTAATATTAGTGCAATTGTTAACCTCTGCATATTTGGAACACCCCCCCACCCCGCCCCGCCCCCCCGAAAAAAAAAATAAAGGAATGAAAATCCCCAAAGTTTACTAGCATCTGCGTATGTAGTACTAATACTATTGAAATGCCAAAAATATTATGCTGCTTGGAAGTCGTTTATATTTAAGTCATCATTCTATTCCCTGATATTGATTCAAGATTGGGAATGTGAAATAGAGCCAATAAACAGGTAGTATTCCATTTGGCAATGAATACAAAGGCAAGAAGATCACTGATGCAAAGATACTCAGAACTTAATAACTATGACTACTGTTTTATCGATAATATCTTCCACTGTGAACTGCCCCTAAAGGGTAACACATTAACACGATGATGATAATATAGCGATTATATGCTTGCATAACCAATACATGTCCATGAAATAAAATTCAAGTCACCAAGGCATGATTCCTGCGATTCTAAGATAAATGAGTGTCAAACTGACTTGCAAATTATCTATGGTTGATATATATAAATCCTACAGAAATTTTTACCGTTTTTCTTTTTTGGGCCAATTCTATCTTTGTTATTTGTGTCAGTTTAATAATTTCTGGACTTCTGGCACTTGTGTACTTCATACTATAGAACTCCTATCATAGAGTTATTAGGGCTTGTTTGGGTTTGCAAATGGAAGAAAAAAATGAAATGGAAAGTTTGCTGAAATTTTATTTGCCTTTATAATTATTATTTAATATTATCTATCAATTATTATTCAATCTTTTTATTTTCATTTCTATCTCTAACATTTTACGTATCAAATAAGCTGTTAGTTGTATTTTTTCATAGGCTAAATTTGGTCATTAAATTCTCTCTCTCTCTAAAAAACATCATTGAGTTTTTGGATCCTAAAAAAAGTTCACATTTCATACTATAACTAGGTTACAAGTCTTGACCAAATCAAATGCTTCAGAGGCATAAAATCAGAACCCAAATTTGGCAAGTTAGATCCCAACTTTGTTATATATGATAAATTGTAGGAATAAAATAACAAGCTTTTAAATAATAAAAACTGAATTAAAAATAAAAAAAAATTATTAGGACCATATAATAAATTAACCTTTCACAATATATATAGTAGTTGCTAAAGCGCATGTCAATTCATTTTTTAAAAAAATTATTTTTATCTATAAAATTAACATGAACAAATGATTTATTATCTAATATTGATTTTCAATATTATTCTTTTAAATAACAGTTAAACTTTCATTATTTTTGTTTAAAAAAATTAAACTAATTGTTAATTATTCATATTCTATATAAATAATTTTTTTAGTTTTATAAAGAATGAAAATAAGTGAGAAAATTTAAATTATTTAATAATTTTATAAATAATTATTTATTATAAAATTAAGTAACTATTCATTCTTTTAAAAAAATTTAAAAGATAATTATGTGTTATTACTTTTTGTTTGATAAGATTAAAATTTTTTATACTAATTTATTTGAAAATGAAATCTTAATGAACGCCTAAATTATAAAAATATAATTAAAATTACTATTTTTCTGCCCAGATAAAAATTAAAAAGACCAAATAGATTAAATTGAATCAATTATTATGCAGGCAAGACATGTATAATTTTTTAGTGTTTATTATCAGATTAATAAAAAGAGAAATGAGACATGAGGATTTATCATATGATGGAATATTTAAAAAAAATTATTCACGTTATTTTTATTAACAAAATTTAAAAGAAACATTAGTTAAATTTTGTGATATTTTCAATGGTTGCGTGTGGTTCATTCACCATTTTACTTTTATATTTTTGTATATTTCAATTAAAACATGGCAAGCGGATAAATCTTTGCTAATCATAATTTTTGCAGATAAGGAATACTTTTCTAATTAAATTATTAAAAAAGTTTTATATTCAATTCTTATATTTTTATTGTTAATTATTTTGATAAGTCTCTAATAATAATATAAGATATGTATGATTTTTTTGTAAATAATGATATAATTCTTAATTAAATTATATATTGTTATGAAACAACTCAAGAGATAGAGAAAAGAAGATTTAGAGAAAATATAGAATATGAAAAATGTTTTTCAAATTTTTTATTCCTTATTCTTAATGAAAATATGATGCATATTTATAGATACAGATTTGTAACTCCAAAAGGTCACATCCTAAATGTGAAATAATATACTATAAAATAGGACATAAAGGTGAGAAATCAATATCTTAAGGGTTACACATTCTTGAAGGAATATGAGAAGAAGAGTTACAATTCTTGAAGTGTAATGGTTATAATTCTTGAAGGAAATGATTATCCACATAAAGAATATGATTATAACATACCTTTCAATGAATTTGGAGGTTTAAAAACTAAAGAGACATCCACCATAATAGATTGATTCATAACACTCCCCCTTGGATGTTCATTGTACAAGAATATGTCTCATTAAAACCTTACTAGAGAAAAACCCAATGGGAAAAAAATCCTAATGAAGAAAAAAGAGTACATCGTTCCTTATACACTCCCCCTGTTCACAATATCACTGTATATCTTTGAACCAATGCATTTCAATTTTATATACTAATCTTTCAAATATTGAGGTTAGTAGTGTCTTGGTGAATAAGTCGGCTAAATTATCACTTGAATGAATTTGTTGAACATCAATATCACCATTCTTTTAAAGATCATGAGTGAAAAAGAATTTTGGTTAAATGTGCTTTATTCTATCTTTTTTTATATAGCCTTCCTTCAACTGAGCTATATATGCTGCATTGTCTTCATACAGTATAGTTAAAGTTTTCTTGCAAGAAAATAACCCGCATGCTTCTCGGATATGTTGAGTCATAGACCTCAACCAAACACATTCTCGGTTTGCTACATGAACAACTATAATTTCTGCATGATTTGAGGAGGTGGCTGCAAGTGTTTGTTTAGTGGAATGCCATGAAACAATTGTATTTCTATTTGTAAATATGTAGCCTGTTTGATATCTAGCTTTGTGTGGGTTAGATAAATATCTAACATTTGCATATCCCAAGAGTTCTGATCTAGATCCATTTGTATATAACAATCCCTTATCAATAGTACCTCTAAGATATCGAAAAATATGTTTAATTCCAGTCCAATGTCTCTATGTTGGAGTTGAACTAAATCTGACTAACAAGCTTACAACAAAAACTATATCAAGTCTTATATTGTTAGTAAGATACATTAACGCACCAATTGCACTAAGATATGGTACTTCAGGACCAAGAAGTTTTTCATTATCATCTTCAGGTCGAAAAATACCATTTTTCACATCAAGTGATAGAATAACCATTGGAGTACTTAATGGATGTGCTTTATCCATGTAAAATCTTTTAAGAACTTTTTGTGTATAATTTGATTGATGTATACAAATTTTATTTTTCAAATGTTTAATCTGTAGGCCAAGACAAAATTTCTTCTTTCCAAGATCTTTTATTTCAATTTTTTTTTTCAAACAATCTATTGCCTTTGAAATTTCTTTAGGAGTTCCAATAATGTTCAAATCATCAACATATACAACGATGATTGCAACTCCTGAATTTAATCTTTTTATTAAAACACATGGACATATATGGTCATTCTTATATTCTTTCTTTAACAAATATTCACTAAGACAATTATACCACATTCGTACAATCTTTGCAATTTAATTGAATAAAGTTTTCGAGACTTTGAATTATATGCTTCAAGCATCTTAAATTCTTCTAAGATTTTCATATAGACGTCATGATCAAGTAAGCCATATAAATACGCTGTAACAACATCCATAAGACACATATTAAGTTTTTCATGTACTGTCATACTAATAAGATAACGAAATGTGATTGCATCCACTACAGGAGAATAAGTGAATTCATAATCAATTCTAGGTTTCTATGAGAACCCTTATGCAACAAGTCGTGCTTTATATCTCATGATTTCATTTTTTTTTCATTTCATTTACGCACAAATACCCATTTGTATTCAACAGGTATTACACCTTCAAGTGTTCGGACTATAGGCCCAAAAATCTCATGTTGCTTGAATTGCGTCTTTCCATTTTGGCCAATCACCTTTATATTGGTACTCATCAATAGATGTAGGTTCATGATCTTTAATATCATTTATAACATTAAACGCTATAGAGTATCCAAATATGTTGTCGATAATTATTTCTTTACGGTTGAATCTTTTTCCCATAGAAACATAACTTATTGAGATCTCTTCATTTTTTTTAGTTTCAGGTACCTGAACTTCTTCTGGAGTTATGTTATTTGTTATGTTTTTAGACTTTTCAAGAGTATCTATTTCTTTTGATGGGCTCATTATGAATAATTAGTCCTTTTTTTATTTTTATCTTTTGAACTGATTGGTCTGCCATGCTTCTGGCGTACTTTGGACTAATTAGCTATTTCATTTATGGATTGTCCTTCAGGGACTTCAATTCTTACAGGAATATTTGCAGTTCGTATATGTGACTTTGTTACTTTTTTTATGTCAATAAATGCATCTGGCAGTTGATTTGTTATATTTTGTAAATGGATTATCTTTTGAATTTCAATTTCATATTGTTTTGTACAAAGATCAAAATATGTCAAAGTATTCCATATAATTTCTTTGACCAGTTGCTTATCTTTTTCTCCCCTTAATGTTGGAAAAACTAATTCATTAAAATGACAATTAGCAAAACGTGTTGTAAATACATCTCCTATCATTGGCTCAAGATATCTTATAATAGAAGGGGAATCATACCCCATATATATTCCTAACCTTCTTGGAGGTTTCCATCTTAGTATGTTGTGGTGGAGGTATTGAAATATATACTGTACATCCAAAAATTTTAATATGAGAAATATTTGGTTCCTGACTATAAGCCAATTATAAAAGGGATTATTTATGATAGTTTGTTGGCCTTATGTGTATAAGTGTTGTTACATGCAAAATTGTATGTCCCCAAGCAGAAATAGGGAGATTCGTTCTCATTAGTAAAGGCCTAACAATTAATTGAAGTCGTTTAATAAATGATTTAGCTAAACCATGTTGTATATGAACATGAGTTATAGGATATTCAACGTTTATTCCAATTGACATGCAATAGTCATTAAAAGCTTGCGAAGAAAATTCTCTAGCATTATCAAGTCGAATAAACTTAATAGTATAATCTGAAAATTGTGCTCTTAATTGAATAATTTGAGCAAGCGATCTTGCAAATGCTAGGTTACGAGTTGATAACAAGCATACATGAGACTATCTATTGGAAGCATCTATTAATACCATAAAATATCTAAATGGTCTAGATGGTGGATAAATAAGCCCACAAATATCACCATGTATACGTTTTAGAAAAGCTGGAGATTCAATTTCAACTTTAGTTAGTGATGACTTAATAATCAATTTACCTTGAGAACAAGCAGTGCATGATAATTCCTTAGATTAAAAAATCTTCAGGTTTTTCAATAGGTTCTTCAGGTTTTTCAATAGGTGCCCATGTGAATTCTCAATAATTTTTGGCATTATTACTATTTCGGGATGCCCCAGTCATTCATGCTAAATGGTAAATATTTTTGAATCGATAAATTTTTGGTTTATAGTTGTATGTATTTCAATTGTACTAATTTTTGTATAGTACAAACTAGAAGAGAAAGTTGGTAATTTTTTTAGTATCTTTTTTTTACCAGAAACAATGCTCGTGATATAGAGGTATTCATTATTTTTTTCATACACAGTTTCTATATAATATCCATTATGGCGAATATCTTTAAAACTCAATAAATTTCTTTAAGACTTAAAAGAAAATAGAGCATTATTTATCATAAATCTTGTTTCTTCAGGTAATATGATAATAGCTATTCCAAATCCTTCAATTAATCTTGTACTGCCCGAAATTGTAGTAACGTAAGCTTTACCCATGTTTATTTGAAAAAAATATTTTTTCTCTTTTAAGATCCTATGAGTACTTGCACTATTTGCGAGATATATATCTTCATTCATTTTTCTAAAATTAAACAAAAAAAAGTATAAGAAATATTATAAAACTCATACTTCAAATTTCATATAAACTTATAATTATAAAAAAAAAAAACAATGACAAACACATAAACCTATTTTAAGTGTCAATATTTTTTTGTGCGTTGACCAAAAAATCTGATATATCTAAATGTGTAGTATTTATAGGATCATTGGCAAAATCATCATAAAGATTGACAAAATTGGTCTCAACACCTTTCTCATTTTCCTTCATTAATACTTGATAAATATCAACAAGTTGTTTTATTGTACGACAGGTACGTGACCAATGTCCATTCATATCACAACGATAGCATGAATTTTTTGAATTATTCACATGTTTCTTTTGTCCACTTATGCTTTCTTGTTTTTCTTCCATCTTATTCCATTTCTGGTGGTAAGCAACATTCTTATGATAAGGAGCATTATTTCTTCCTCGGCCACGTCCACGGCCTCGACCACGTTCTCGTCTATTATTAATGATCATTGTCACATTCACTTCAGAGAACAGAGTAGAACCAATTGGACTGACTTCATGATTTTTCATTAATAGCTCGTTATTTTGTTTAGCCACAAGAAAACATAAAATTAATTACAAGTGTTTTTCAAACCATTTTTCTTTATATTGTTGCTGTAGGAGCATATTATAGGCATGAAAAGTAAAGAAAGTTTTCTCCAACATATCATTTTCAATAACTACTTCTCTGCATAATTTTAATTAAGAGCTAATATAAAATATTGCAGAGTTATACTCACTAACTGATTTAAAATATTGCAATCGTAGATGCATCCAGTCATAATAAGCTTTTAGAAGAATAACAATTTTTTGGTGGTCATACCTCTCTTTCAAACTATTCCAAAGTACAAGTAGATCTTTCATCGAGAGATATTTAGATTTCAACCCCTCATAGAAGTGATGACAAAAGAAAATAATTGCTTTAGCGCAATTTTGCATTGACTCATTGTTTCCTTCTTTGATGGTATTTCTAAGACCCATTGCATCAATATGAATTTCAGCATCTAAAATCCAAGATAAATAATTCTTTCTCGAAAGATCAAGGACCACAAATTCAAGTTTCGTAAGATTTGACATGATAATTCAAATAGAATAAAACTAAAAAAATTAACAAGTAAGGTAGAAAGATCTTACCTTTCTTGCTCAAATTGTCAAGAGCAAATTTATGCTAATAACGTGTTATGAAATAACTCAAGAGATAGAGAAGAGAAGATTTAGAGAAAATATAGAATATAGGAAATACTTCTCAAATTTTCTATTCCTTATTCTCAATACAAATAGGATGCATATTTATAGGTATAAATTTGTAATTCTAAAAAGCCACATCCTGAATGTAAAATATTATACCATAAAATATGGCATAAATGTAAGAAATTAATATCGCAAATGTTACATATTCTTAGAGGAATATGAGAAGAAGAGTTACAATTCTTGAAATATAATAGTTACAATTCTTGTGGGAGATGATCATCCACATAAAGAACCACATAAAGAATAGGATTATAACATATTTCTCAATGAATTTGGGAGTTTAAAAACTAAAAGGACATTCACTATAATAGATGGATTCATAACATATATATGTTATATTATTATTATTATTAAAAATTATATATTTATTATATTTTGATTGCAGATCACCACCTTGGTAGCTGTTCAATGATCAACTGTGGGGCACCAAAGAAGGGGTCGAGTTGTCATGGAGCAAAAGTTTTAACTATGAAAGTGGCTGAATCTGATTCGAAAGGAGCTGTGGACCTTATCAAGGCTGCGTTGGCTGGTTCCTCATGAAACAAAGATCCTTAACATAAGCTAATAGCGTTGCTGATTCCTTGGCTCACCTTGGGGTTACTCAATCAGAAGTTCTCAAGATCTAGGAGTCTATTCCTCCGTGTGCTGTTAGGAACTTGAATACTGATGCTATGGGTGTCTTGCACCTCTTCTTAAAAGTTAGATTGGCCTTGAATTAGTAAAGGTAATGATTTATGATTTATTAATTAAATTATAATTCAATAAATAATAATTAAATATATATATTTAAAATTTTAATATAAACAATAAATTTTAAATATTTGATTATTATTTTAATACTTTTAAAAATATTTTAAAAATTATTTTTTAATTAAAAAATAAAAATTACCCATTATTTAAAGTTAATAGTATTTAATATTAAATTTTTAAAGTTTTAAAATTATATTAAAATTTTATTCTATCATTAAAAATTAAAAAAAAACAAAAATAAAATAATAATTTTGACCAAATACTTTCATATTTGAAAGAAATGCTAATAGGAGATGGACATAAAGAGTAAGTATCCAAAATAATTAAATATGTACTTTTTATTTATATTATATTCTTTTTTTTTAATTTTTTTTTATATTTTAACCCTTTCTTTTTTTTAAGATTTTTGTTTTTAGTTTGTCAAATTTATTTAAGATGAATTAGTTTATTATATATAAAAGGATCTTAAAAAAAAAGAATTCACTAAACAGTTTAAACCAATTTCTTGACCGGTTTAGCTGGTTTTGACAAGTTCTTCGATTGATTAATTTTGTGAGTTAATCGACCTACTGTTCGAATCGATCAATTTGATCCAATTTTAAAAACCATACTTCTTGTAAATTTTTTTTGGGTGTTTTTGCTGTTTTAGGTCTTTTTATAATCTAAAAAAATTATATATTTATTGTATTATTATTAAAAAATTAAACATTTATTTTAATTTAATAAAAATATAAAAATATAAAAAATTAATTAAAAAAGATAAAAATATTTAAAAAGTGCATATTAAATAATTGCATTAATTTAAATTGGAACCAGAGAATTAGAATCTCTTAGATCTGAAAATATAATAGACTGCTGATTACATAAAGCATTAAATGCCTATTTATGTTAGAAAACACTGATATCCATGTTTTAAAAATTTTACAGAGGCTTGTGAAAATACTAGAGATAAAGAGAAGGAAGACATACAAGCACAAGCAAAAAGTTTGAGAAAACTTGAGGTTGCCCAGATTTGTGCCTGCTTTGTTGAGTTTTAGATTATATATATATATATAAGCACAAAAGAAAATTCAAGAAAACTTCATAAGGTTGCCAAGATTTCTGCCTGCGTATTTGAGCTTTAGAATGCATAATTTAAAACAACTTTCAGTGAATTATTGGAAGTTTTAAGGAGAAGTTGTTTTTGGTTGTGTTATTCTAGGCAAAGTAAAATCTGGAAATCGAACAATATTCTTTAGGAACAAAATTTACATTGTAACTGAGGAAGACCCCCAAACGCACAATCTTCAAGGATCACATTACTTACGTTAGAGTTTCTATTCCAGAAACCAACAGTACTGCCTTCTGAAGAGGACAATCCTGGTAATTTCAGTCCAAACTTTTTTTTTTGGTCTCTCAACGAAAAAAGTACAGAGTATCTATAATATGAAGTTGTGTCGATTACACCACTTTATGTCTCTACCGAGAATCTGGTACAGTTCATTCTCATGTTGATAAGATTATGGACACTAAGAATATTTGTGCCAGCAGCTTTTTCATTGATCTAGCCTTTTCACCCAGAACCTTTCTACGGGAGACATAGCACTTGACCAGTATTTCCTTGTGTACCCTTCAAACACTTCCAAATCATTTTATCCCCCTAGATTGGGAGATAGAAAATCATTATGTGTACTATTTATATGCTGTTCGTAGACATGAGTTAAGTTCCATCCATGGCTAAATGCTGCATCAATGAACAACTCCAACCTCTTACTCCTTTTAATCTAACCCTGAATATTTTCAATGAGTTTTTTCTATCTTAGCATAGAAAGCATTTTGAGTCAAAACTTATTGCAGTTTTTAGTTTCTCATTGCATTTTGTACTTTTCTTAAACTGGACTAGTGTTTGTGCTTTATGGTGTCGTCATGCATTGTCAGAATTGATATGATCAATCATGACTTACGAATCATAAAGAGCATACATCATGTATGCTTTTTGTATGAACTTGTGTTAATACAATGTTTGTGGGCTCCAGACTCAGTTAGAGCAATCATTAAAATCTCATGTTATATTTTAGCCTTCTTGCGCTCTGGTTTTGTACCAACCAGCATGGCATATGTATTATCTTTGAGAGTATTTCTTAGATATTGCTGAGCTCATTTGTTTCCAGCATCATTTCTCAGAATGCCTAGGATTTTTTCTTTTTTGACAATTTTTGTTTCTGCTAATTCTTATTTTCATCCTCATTTCCTTACAGGGAGGAGGTTCTTTGAGGAGCTGGACAGGGATAGCGATGGCCAAGTAACTATGGAAGATCTAGAAATTGCAATGAGAATGAGAAAATTGCCACGAAGATATGCTCATGATTTGATGCACCGTACTAGAATTCACTTGTTTTTCCAAGTCTTTTGGTTGGAAACAGTTCTTATCTATGATGGAGCAGAAGGAGCCAACAATTCTTCTTGCATATACTTCTGTGTCCAAGCAAGTCTTGTACGCTTAAGAAGAGTGAAATATTGGAATCACTAAAGAATGCTGGATTCCCTGCAAATGAATATAGGATCTATCTCTTACGGACACTTTCGCAATTTTATGCTTCTTCTTTCCTCTAATCGTCCTCAAGAGGATGCTAGGTAAGATAAATATGATTGATCTTTTTAACTCAGATACAATGGCCTTCACTTTTTTTTTTTTTCGTTTTTTTGGGGGGGTGGGGGGGGGGGTTTGTTGGGACAAAGTGAAAACACATTTTGAAACTTGTGGTTTTGGCTTGGAGATATCACTTTCCAAATGTGCTGATAAGATGTTTGGTGGTGACCTTAATATCCTTACTCAACTATTTGTCTGATTCATCTCAAATGATCCTCGATGTGTTAACTGTATTCTACAGTAGTGGAGTGATTTTGTTGCTCTTCCTTTCCTCTATCTGTAAGAATAGTTAAGGCAAAACGTTGAATTTAGTACATCAATTTCCTTATTGTCTCAAATCTCACAGCGGTCAACTTCTAAGATTCATTGCTTATGTTAGAAACTATTTTTGCTATGGTTATACCTTCGGGAGTATTTGGTTTGAAGCTGCGACTGTAGTTGCTGTTCCACCAACTGTTGAAATTCCTGCTGGAAGTGTTCCAAGATCTGCATTGGCTGGGGGCCTTCCTTGTGCCCTGTCTTGTGCATTAATGCATCCAGTTGACACAATCAAGGTATATTCTTACTAATAATTTCTTTAGATTACCGGCGATGTTGATGATTTTGTCTGCTTATGTGCTGCATGTAGTTCCATCTTTCTCTCATCTCTCTGATATTTTTGGATCCTTCATGTAACTAATGCCTCATCATTGGCTTGTTTGGTATGTCAGACTCGAGTACAAGCATCGACCCTAACCTTCCCTGAAATCACTTCTAAGCTTCCGCAAATTGGAGCACAGCGATTATATAGGGGGTCAATCCCAGCAATTCTGTGACAGTTTTCAAGGTTATGTTTTTTTCTGTACTCTCCACATCTTCCCTTCTTCTGAAGCAATATAAGCAGAAGATAAAGGGGAAAGCTTCATTAATGCTTTCTCTCAACAATGATGGTGTTATCATTCTTTCAAGCTCATCATAGCTTTTGATAATGCAGCCATGGCTTGCGAACTGAGATATTTGAAGCGAGTAAGCTAGTGTTGATAAATGTTGCTCCGACACTACCAGACTTCCAGGTGTATTGTAAAATTCCTCCTATTCGCTATTATTTTTATTCTCGTCAATTCCTGGTCAAGTTTTTCTATATCTTTCATCTTCCTTTCATATTGTTTGGGTTTTGGAGAACTTAAAGTAAATTTCCCTAGTGATTTAGGGGATGTTTGGTTTGGCATTTGATGGGCTAAAAAGTCTATTTGTACACCAAAATTTGGATTTGCCTTACAGATTAACTCATTTGGTTTTGCATTAGATTTTCTTCTAAAACCACGTTTGTCCTCGAAATCCTCATTTGCACTGAAGTGAAAAAAGCTTACTCCTGCGTCAGATGAACTGCATTGACAACGTAAATCACTTTTTAGATAAAAGTTTTCAAACATAAATCACGACTCACTTTTGACCAAAATTAAGTTTGCAAATCAAGTTAATCCAAAATTAAGTTTGCACAACTCCAATCCAAACGCACACTTAGCATTTAGATATTTATGAAGATGTCGATGTCCCACCTAAGTCTTTTGTGAATTGTCTGCACTGTCCAATGGATGATTGGTTTTTTTTTCTTTTGATGGAAATGGATGATTGGTTTTAGCTGTTGAGAATATGTCCTTGTTGTGATTCTAAGATTAGACCATCATTTCTAGCTAGGTAGTCAGTTTATATTTTTAAAATCTAGAAAGAGCTGTGCACTTTGATTGACTTAAACGACTCCTTTTACTTTACTTTATATAGTTCATACTCGACAATAAGTTCATTATGTTGTTTAATGGGTTCTAAATTTTTGGTGCTGTTTTTAGAATCCATGAGGCTAAATGTATTAGCATTCTATGTAGGTGCAGTCTATATCATCATTCTGTAGCACAATTTTGGGGAACAGCAGTGCAGATCCCCTGTGAGGTGTTAAAGCAGCGATTGCAGGCTGGTCTTTTTGACAATGTGGGCGAGGCTATAGTTGGGACTTGACACCAGGATGGACTTCGAGGTTTCTTTCGTGGAACTGCAGCTACCCTTTGTCGCGAGGTTCCATTTTATGTTGCTGACATGGGGCTTTATGCTGAATCCGGAAAGGTACTTAATTTTTATGAGCCAGCAAGCCTAAGTTCTGTGTCTATCTATAGAGCTTGAGATTAATAATGGAACTTACTGATATTTATGCATTGTACAGTTTTTTTGAAATATATTTATGTACGTATATTGATGAATGATGCTTCTATTCATCCTAATTAATAAGAGTGAGTTTGAGTAAGCAGAGTATACACAAGAATGTCAAGGGTTGTACCAATGATAGGCGCCTGTAACTTTATCCAGAACAGATCCCTGTAAACATCTCATTTTGAGAAGGCCATTCGGTTTATTTAGGGCACTTGAATAGTAGTTACGAGTATGACCTCTTCAGTATAGACATATATTTCTTTTAAAAGAATCCACATTTATATAAAGGTGTGAAAGATATTCAATCTAACAAGGGGGAGGCATATTAAGGTACTAGAAAAATGTCGTGTTTCTTAACATCTCTCTCGAATGATTATATTTAATCAGGTACAAGGCTTTTGTCTTTTCTGTCTATGCCCATTGGTTTAAATCTGAAATTTGGGGAAAATAGAAAAATCTGTTATATTTGCTTCGATACTTGAGTTTACTACTCAACAAATCAGCAGCTGATGTCCAGATCATATAAATCTCCAATAATGGAAATATGACTGGTAAATTCTTAATTTAGGGAATGTTGATAGTCAAATTAACATGTTGATTATTATGGCTTCTCTTTGCTGCTCCGTGCATGGTTATTTTAAGGGATTCACTATTTCTGAAGGATTGGACAGCTCTCCTTAATTGATTGGTTTTCATTTTGGAATTTTCTTACGTTGTTTTCTTTATGGGACTCTATTTGTTTTCTTTGTTTGAGGATTTCATATCTTCTGACTTTCTTTAATCTCTTCCTTCTTAGTAAAACTTCTTTTATAGAAAAAAGAATTAACATATCGATCATGACAAATGCATTCTATACTGATATTCTTATATATACACTATAATAAACTAACACAATGACTATTAGCAAATAATTTTTTTGTTTTATTTGCCTTTATGTACGCAAATAAATTTTTGTTGAGATAAAATATGCCCCGACTTCGCACCCAGACTATCGCATTATATGATTGCGTGGGTTCACACTGCCGTAGGTTTCTGGCATTGAACTGCGGCCTATTTGCCTATACATCTTATATTCCGTTATTAGGTTCAGTTCTGGATTTTTATGGAAAATATTTTGCTCAATGTTGTGACTGGTTGATAGTATTCCACATCTTTGATATTGAGTGTCATGTTGGTCTTGGCATTTCCGATTCAAGGCTGTCCAGCAACTACCAGGCCGGGAACTGGAACCCTGGGAGACAGTTGCTGCTGGGGCTTTATCTGGTGGCTTGGCTGCTGTTGTCATGACACCCTTCGATAACATGAAAACTAGAATGATGACTACGCAGGGTCGGTCTGTGTCAGTGACCTTAGTTACTTTCTCTGTACTACGCCATGAGGGACCTCTTGGCCTATTTAAAGGAGCAGTGCCCAGGTTCTTTTGGATTGCTCCTTTAGGTGCCATGATTTTTGCAGGCTATAAGCTTGCTAGAAAGGCCATGAATAAGAATGGTGAACTAGCAAGTGAAAAGCCGCCTCCGAAGGTGGCCAGTTCTGAATAATATATAATGCATGTTCAGCTCATCTGCAGCCCTTGGGATTGCTTCATCCATCACTGAAATGCCAGAGGGAATTTTCGAACCTTTTTCTGAGTTTATTTCAGCATAGGTCAGAATTTTTTATTTGCCGACATCTCCGAAATGCTTTCTGTCTTGTTCATTTTGTGGTCTTTGGGTTTGCCAACTATAGCAGCATAATTGTGATCCATTTCAATTTGTACTTGCAAATTTTCTTTTCTTCATCTAATGTACAGATATTAATCTTTTATTTCTTTTAGTTCTCATCTTTTTGAATTGATTTGAACTCAATTTATTTATTTGATTAGGCTCTGCAATAAGTGTGGTCTAACAAGTGACTTACCTCCTGTTTGATCTATGTACGACTAAATCCCTTCAAAAGTTACTTCTATAACTAGAAACGTTGTGAAGGCCTGAAAGGTATGCATTTATAGGAAGAATAATTTTTTCATGGCAGAGTCATAATTATCTGGGCAGGTTCTGGGTGGATGATTATTTACCAGATTAATGAATTACTCAAGATAGATGTGACTGATTGTGTGAAAGAATTGTGGTCTGGGTATAGCTATATATAGCATTACTTTTATATTTATTTTGTTTTCTGGGTATTGCGTATAGCATTAATTTTAGTGGAGACAATATGATGATTTTATTTACTAAAAGGTTGCTTTACAATTACCCTGCTGCTTTCAGAAAAATTATATTAGTTCTCCATGAAGCATAGTTAAATGATAAGAATTGACAAATAACTAATTTTTTAAATACCAAGAATTTTACACTTGGCTAGATATACGGGATACAATTTGAACGTTACTGCTTGCATATAAATCTTTTTTTTTTCGCTTTACATCTAAAAATTAATGTGTCAATCAAAATTAGTTTTATACTATTAAAGAATTTTTGTAAGATGATTTTTTTAACAAAATCCATTGTTAGATTAATAGTTCTTATATTAAATATCATCCTTACCAAATTTTACATTAATTCAAAATTGTCTGATACTCAATCAATATGTCCAAAAATGAATTTGCAATATATATTTAAAATATACATTTTTTTATTATTTGAATGCATACTTATAATTATTTGATTTTTATTAATTTTAGTATGAAAGATCAATATGATAATTACTTCCAATTATATGGTTCAATTCCTACAAATAAAATAGTGTAATAATAGTGCCAAATCTCTCTCTCTCTCTCTCTCTCTCTCTCTCTCTCTCTATATATATATATATATATATATATATATATATGTATTGTAACATCTAGGTACTAACTTTCCCCAGTTTTATGAATAAGTAAAGTTGGTGATAAATTCAGTTGGAGAGAGAGTGAGAGAGGAGAGAAGAAAAAGTATATAATGATATATTTTTTTAATTGTTTAACTCCCTATAGTATTTTATATCATCATAATATGAGGATTAGCTTACCTAAAATATGGGAACCTATTTTAGATTATTAATACTTTAATGGTTAAGTGAGATTGAAATTAGTATTATTATTATCATCATTGGTCTTACTATTATTATTACTTAAGATTAATAATATTGGAATCCTCGCATGATATCAGGGAGATTGCATTCACATGATCTTTGTTTAGCGCGTGGGATTTGACTTTGATTTCAACCGATCCATTTCCTTTCTTAGCTCGCCTTCTCATGGGACTATGGTCCCATCATTATTTGTAATTATGTCTTTTATTTTTCAAAATTTATAATGTCATATAAAGAATGAAAATTCTCATGTATTTTAGTAATGTGTTCAAATCTAGATCATGCTGACCTTTAGATTTGTAGTAGAAATTGAGTGGATGAATGTTAAAGTGTCTGTGTGGGCTAAGTGCAAGTCATAGTGAACATGAAATGGTCTACTGTAAATGAGGAGGGATTGTAGATATTTGCCATATATAACCAAATGGATGCAGCTTGGGACCCTAGTAGGCTAATGTAGAAATCATGGAGCTCTTACCTTTTTTGTTGTACTTTTGTATATGTTTGTTCCATGACTTAATTAGAGTAATGTTTTGATTGATAGGACCTGCGATAAATTCTATGAGATGTTTTGACTAGCTTGACGCTACAACAACTTATATGTGAAAAATTTATCAAAAAAGCTTATATGCTTTTATATAGATATGTGTAATCTCTTTATTTGATTATCATAGATTTGAAAGTTTAGTTTTCGCGATACACAATAATTCAATTAACACCTAATAAATAAGTGAGGGGGTTACACATTTCTTAGACCACACTATACCTTGCAACTTTGTGTTTTCTAGTGTACAAGTAACCAAAAATAGGGTTTGTTGACTTGCTAGTTTAGGGGCTCCATTTTTTTAGCAAGATCATCTCCTTTTTCTATCCTTGCAAACAAACTTCCTTCTTCAATTGTATCCCCACGAGTGGACAACTTCAAGTTGATAAGTTTGTTAGCCTGTGTCTTGTGTAACCTTCTCCTTTTCATTTTAGCAAATGTAACAAAATGTTTCCTTGAGCTTTAATTATTTTTCAACACCTCTCATGTGTCCACAACCTTATCATTTTCGGATCCCTTAAAGTTGTTGAAGCTAATAATGCCTCATTCTTGAGGCCATTGCAGAGTGTGTGATAAGTGCCCTTGATGGAACTTGGGTGTGGTGTCTATCTATCACAATCCTATACTACAGATCTCTAAGGTAAGCTTTAATAATTCCTGTAAAATTATAAGAGGATAATTAGTAGTAATAACATTTAGGGTAGAAGTTAAAATAGGTAATAGACTAGAATGAGGTACTTATCTGTTCAATTCCTAAGTTGGATAATTAAGGTGATTTCCATATTCTTGAAGAACCTAAATTAAATTTATCAAGAGGATTAAATTAACACTAGGAAAATAAAAGTAGGTAGAAGCTTAATTAAAATGAATTTAATATTAAAATATAATAAGTACCAAAGTAGCATGTGGTAGCACTTAACTAAGTTATAAGTAATATAAAATAATGGTAGCTAAGGAAAATCTTATGAATCAATTGTAGATAAGGTAGGACTAGCACTTAGTGTAGGATGGCTTATATTAACTTGGTTTAATGGAGCTAAAA
Organism: Erythrophleum ivorense; assembly: GCA_026724425.1. Taxonomy (NCBI): domain Eukaryota; kingdom Viridiplantae; phylum Streptophyta; class Magnoliopsida; order Fabales; family Fabaceae; genus Erythrophleum; species Erythrophleum ivorense. The sequence goes on from JAIUCV010000008.1 coordinate 30,908,520, forward strand.
TAGAACTATAAATGGAATTTTTTGAATTGAAAGAATTGTTATCATTTTTCTAGAAATATGTTGAGTATTTCCAAGAAAAGAATGATGATGTTCAATGAGAAAGGACCACTAAATAATCGATAGCACTATGAGTAGATTATAAATTATGATACACTTTTAACTTTCTTTTCATTTTTATCTCATCTAATTTTTGTTTATATTTCTACATGTCGATTGGGATGGGCATTTGATGTAGAGCTTCCATGTGTATATATTATTAATGATATTATATTTTTTAGATTATGATATAATAACCAAAATGCATAAGAAATAAGACAATGACTAAAGGTGTCATTTTTGAAAATTTGAAAAAAAAATTAGTGGCCTTAATAGGTTTTGATGATATTGCTTAAGTGTTTATGATTCTAAAATACCATGCTATTAATTGTGAGATTTACATTTCAAACCACACAATCTAGAAGATTTTGGATATGAATTATACTTTATTATGTTATATAAAGCAATCCTCTTGCTACACCTTATGTATCACCACATGGTTTTGTGATTAAATATCAAAATGGTACTGAACTAAATGCTCTTCGATGGTTTATAGGTTAAGCACTCATATTTGATTATATGGTTATTTATTCTAATGAGTTGTGTACCCATTGTTAGTATATATGTTAGAACTTAAAGATCTACATAGATCTTTCTAATAAAGTATTTTTATTAAATTGTTTTTAGTATATTAATTGTTTTCTATTTAACATTAAACTTTTAAATGTTTAAATTTAATTTAATTTATTCTTCATAATGATCTTCTATTAATTTTTCATCTTGATTAAAATATTATATACTTATATGTTCCTTATATTTTATCACATTAATAACATAACAAACAAATTTTTCATTAACTCTAATTCTCTAACTTTATATATATATATACCAATTATTTTATATATATTTATATTTAAACATTTATAAATTTGATTTTTTATAAAATTATTTCAATTCTTTTCATACTTAAAGTTTCTATTATTTATTATTATGTCAAAATTTATTTTCATTAGAAAAGCTCTGCACCTCCTCATCCATTTTGTTATTATACTTTATCTTTTATTCATTAAGTATTGTTGCTCATTCTATTATTTATTATTACAAATATTAAAGTTAGGGGTGTTCAAAAGTTCAATTTGGTTTGATTTTGGGCCAAGACCAAATCGAACCAACTTAATTGATTTAACATTTCCTTGGACTTTGTTAGTTTTAAATTCTAATTGGTTTGGTTTGATTCAGTTTGATACGGTTTGGTTCTTTTTTTTTTGCCCAAAAGTAATTTTTTTAAAAAATTTTGTTCTATGTAATATGTAGAATTTAATTTTTAATATTTTGAATCTTTTAAAATTTTGACCAATAATAATGTTGAAATAATTTATTATTTTTATCTTTTTTGTCTAAAAAAATTCCATACATTCACAAAAAAAAAAACTTTAAAAAGTAAGAAAAAAAACAACAGCAACATCTTATAATAAAATAGTATAGACAATTTGTATATGTTAGTCTTCTTGAACCACACAAAGAGTGTAGTTTTGATGTAAGTTTAATTAACAAAAGATCTCATTAATCTGAAAAGGAAAAAAGAAAGAACGATTAAATTTTAATTAGTTATAAGTTCAAATGTTCGGTTTGGTTCGGTTAATCGAACCAAATATTAAAAAAAAACTAACAACCAAACCGACTTAATCAATTCTAAAATCACAAAAACTAAATCAAACCTATTTTAAATAAGTTTTATTCTATTTTTAGTGCTTTGGTTTAATTGGTTCAATTCAATTTTGTTCACCCTTAATTAGAGCCATGTTTGATCCATCCCTTTTTGGGAAGCCAAATGTTGCTAGTGGTAAGCCTAGCATTATTTCGCTTAGGCTTAGTCATTTTGTATTATTTTATATATGTGTATATATATGCTTGTGATTCACACTCTAGTTTGACTAGTTTAACTTTGTAGGTTTATAGGTAGGATTTCCATTCCTTATGAATATGTTTTGTTATCTGCTATGAGAACAAAGCTCTCTTTGTCTTTTATAATTGGAATTGGTGGTTTCTTGATAATCCAGGATGTCCCAAATTCAAGAAAAACTCTGTTGCATTTTTAACAAAAAGTTAAGTATGACCAGGTATGATTAGAGGAAAGGATGTGAATTTTGAATTCATATTGAAAGAAATTTATTTATGGAATTACATTTTGAATTGGAGTTGTCACTTATAATATGATTATGTATTAAAATTAAATAATAATTCCTGGTAATGTTAGTATATTTGTCAAGCTTATAGATGTGGTGTTTTTTGTATTTCATGCCAATCATGTCCTCATTTTGGGGCTTGACACTATAAATCCTTTTCCTTTAAATAGAGTGCAAACTCCTTAGTATTCTTTTGTATTCAAATCTCTCTCTTATTTTGCCTTGTATTGTGTATGACCCTTTAGGTTCATATTCAATTAGTAGTGAGCATGTAACCTTTTGCATTTAGAATTGAACCATTCAACTAATCTAATTAATTAGAAACTATTCCAATTCATGAATTACAATTAAGTGACTCTCTGATTCTCACATATCACGAGCGATATCTAGCAATATATAATAACCCTAACATAATATAAATTTCTTTGCAAATCAATGAACCTTTCTTTTTAATGTTTAATGTACAATAATCTCTTTATTACAAGATAAACTTGTTTAGGCATGGACAACATGTCAAACTATAAGTTCTTAACATGCATATTTTTAGATGATGATTAAGATAAGGAAATTGGAAAATCACTTTTTCTCATATCTTTTCCTAGTACTATGGCCACAAATTTTGTCAAATCCCACCCTTATTAAATGAAGCAACTCTCTTTTTCACTGACAATAATAAATCTCTAATAAGTCTACTTATATATCTTCATGTATGTGATATTATATCCAATAATTGCTTTTAATTTGACTCATTACTGGAATCAAAACCCAATAACATCAAAATATAATATACAACATACATAAAATGTTAACGGTTACTCAGGTCAAAGGAGAATTGTACTACACTTAGAATAACTATTGACATATTAGTGAAAAACTCCATGAACTATTCTTGATAGGTCAGTTTAGTATACTTGTTATGAGCATCTATATGCTAACCTTAGTGTTATTTACACAAATGGCTTAGGGATAGGTCATCCTTATCTGAATGAACATATCTAGCAATTTGTTAATCTTATTAGATTATAATTGCCCTAAATTATAATTCTCAATTAGAAACTATTTAAAATTTAAGAGGATTATAGGTTTCCTTGAGATGATTAAATCATTACTAGTGTTTCCTACCTCTTAATTTAAGGACAATATCACATTGTTAACAATGTTGATATAATACCAAAACATTATTGATAATTGTAACATCTTAGTTAATTAATAAATAATTATGGAGTTAGAAGAAAAACCCGAATAAGAGAAATTGAGAGAAAATATGAAATTGGAAATTTGAGTGATAAAATGAGATGGGTAAATTTATGAAAATTTGAGTAATTAAATTATGAAAATTGAGAAAAATAAATTAAAAAGAGTCAAATGAGATTTGGGAGAATTTTAATTGGTAATTAGTTAATTATTATGATTAAAAAAGGAATTAAAGTGAGATATTTGCATTTGTATGCAAGTGGTGCCAAATGGTGATTTAATGGACTTAGATATATTTGTTATTATTTTTATTTCATTTCAATGTTAGTGTGTTAGTCACGACTAGAAATGGAGTGAAGAAGCTAAAATTGGATGAGAGAAATTGGAAATGAATATTTAAAGCAAAATAGGACTTAATATTAATACATGGTGACATCATCTTCCATTAAATCCATTCCATTAATTCTTTGACTAGTCCAATAAGGCATTAGACTTAACCATCATCATCTTTCATCCCATTAACCTATTTTGTGTAGAATTGAACCAGCAAAAAAAGAGTGGCATGAAGAACTTCGTGGAAGCAAAAACTTAAGCCTTGCATGCAAAGGAAAAAGTGGCTTTTAGCTAAAAATACCTTTAATGAAAATTGTTCTACTCTTTCTCTTCTACAAAATGCACTAATTGGATATTAAATAGGTGGAGATTTTGAGCTGCAAGGAATTTGGGAAGAGAAGAGCCAAAGTAAGAAAATGAAGAAGAAGAAAGATAAAGTTGTAATTTTAAGGTAAAATCCTTACTATTTGTCTTTTTAATTTTTGATTTTGTAAATACTTTTGAGAGGCTATTTCTTGACGTTTTGATCATGTTTTAAGGTTGAAGGAGAGAAATTAATTGATTTTAAAAGCTTAGAAGCTACATGAGTGAAAGATTTATCAAAGTTTAAAATTGGTATGTTATGATTTCCCTTGAATATTGAAATTGTTAGTTGTAAAAATTCTATTTTTGGAATAATTTTGATGGGGACTATTTTGCTACTTATTGGCCATGAATTAGATTATAAGATGAATTGTTGATAAGTTTGAGTGTTCCTTGATGTATTAAAAATTGAGCACCTAAATTGATAAGCCTAAATTGCCCTTAAGTTGTTGAAATTTTCTATTATTGATTAAAGTTTGGAGTTGGAATTAATTTTTTTTTCTTTTATTGTTGTTGACCAATAATGTATAATAATTTGGGACTTCTTGATGAGTTGGAAACTAGCCCTTGATGTATTAGAAGTTGGCTATATGAGTTGGTAAGCTTAATTTGATTGATTTTGTATTTTATTGGTTATGGAAGCAAAATTGGAAAATGGTATTGATTGGATTTATATTGTATTGTCCAATTGAAGTTGCTAGGGGACAAAGTTGTCAAACTTGGTATTGTGTTGGAAAGTTCACCTTCAAGTGATAAGAAATATTCTTCCTTGATTAGTTTGTGAATTTGGCATTTTAAAATGGAAATTAAGTATGGAATGTTTATGTTTTGCTTGTTGATTGAATATCAAGATGGAGAAACAATCTTGTAGAGGCTTTGTAAAGATCTTGTAGAGGTTGATCAAGACCTCGTAGAAGCATTGGTGACAAGATAATCTTTTAGATAAAGCAAGTTGAGATATCAAAGGTAAGTAGTAAGCCACAACTTAAGATTTGAGACATTGTGGTTGTGAGATATTTGATAATAGAAATTGATGAAGTAATATTGGATCTAGATTGTTATACCCCTCTAGGATATACTAAGCTTTACCTTGTTTAAGATTACATTGAGTTGCTGGATAGGTAGTTGTCTATGTTTCATTAGGTATTTTCTCTAAACTAGAATTATGTGCATGTTTTATGATTAGTTTATGATAATTATTTAGTTGCTTATGAGAATTTGTTATGGGGTTAAGGAAAATCACACCCTATGGTTATCTATTTCTAAGGTCAAGTCAAATTTCACCTTGTGGTTAGTTATGGGTTGAGATAAGCATTCCTCCCTAGGGTTATCAATTCTAGGGTCAAAGTAAATTCCACCCTGTGGTTTAGTTCTATGATTCTTGTGGTATTGACTATATTGAGATATATCAGATTTAGATATATGAGATACATGATATGCTTAAGTTTTTTATATGCAATCAAATATGCATGTTCCTGTTTATTTATGTATGCTTGCACGCCATTCTAGTTTTGAGTTCATGTTGAGTATAACTATGTTATGAAAGGTAAAACAACTATTAGGACTTCGATTTCATCCCTTTATTGGGAACAACTACCTTATTTTTTACGAGAGTTTCCTAGTAAGAAGAACAAAAAGCAGGCTAAGAAGTAACCTTTTAGTTGGTCTTGCGCAAGTGGCCACACTTTACTTTATGTAAATATGTTTTGTAAAGGCTATACATATGCTCCATATATTGTATAAATTGGCATGAGTCTTATTTTGAGTTTGTATGTATATGTAGATGAATGCCAAGCTAGTCTTATGTTGTAAGCTTTTGATGTATGTAAAGATATACTTCAATTTTGCTTGTATTTTAATGGTTTGATGTTATATGATATTATAAGTTGATGAATGATATCTAGTAGTTTTGTTCTTGTGGAAAAATGTGAGACTATTATATTTTAGGTATGATCATGAGGTCTTGGTAATGAATTGAGAAGTTACCACTATTCTAGTTGAGACCTTGCCAATAGGGCTTGTATTGCATCAAAAGTTAAGATTTGAAGTTTGACCTAAGATCTTGTAGACTATTTGAAAATCTTATTAACAAGATTCTAGACCTTGTAAACCAATGTGAGTTTGTTTTTAGTTAAGGCTTAGTACTATAATCTAGGTCCTTGTTAAGAAGATCCAAACCTTATCGATAAAATTTCTGAGTAGATTAAGAAAACTTTTAAATTTAAGTTTTAGTTAACTATACGTATGAGTTAATAATGGATATCTCCTAGATAAGTTACTTAGTCTTTGGAATCATAATCTAGAAGCCCATTAACTAAAGTTAATCAGATAAATATATGTAAGTTAAGTTGTCTTAAAAGGTTTTAATTGTCTTTAATTTTAGCTGAGCATTTGAGAATTTTATTTATGGTTTTGTTGAATTCTATTAGAGTTAGACTATTATCTTAGTTTAGCTCTTTTACAGAGAGAGGTTTGACAATAATAAAATGATGATTGTCAATAATTGCCTTTAAGGCTCTTACACTAATGATTAAAACCATATAATTAACCTAAAAACCATGGTAATAAAAATTAATTCTGATCAACTAGTTCAACCAAGAAACCAATGAATCAGACCATAATCTATGCCAGAGAAGCTTGAAAATTGGGGGCTCTAAGAACCTATCAATGACAATCAAAAATTAGGTTTGACTAGTTAGTTTTAGATGAAAACTGGTACATTTTTGTGGGTTAAACTGGTCCTCCTTATTAAATTGGACAAAATTGCTTTTGCTAAACTAGAACCTCGGTCCTTCAAACTTCCAGGAGCAACTAATGCCACTTCACCTGTGAAAGCTTCTTAACATATATGTGCAAAGTCTTATATATATATATATATATATATATATATAAATTATTCCTTCCAAAATTTGTAAATGCAACTAACAAATTCGAACCCCAGACTATAAGAAGTGTAAGCAGCACTTGGCCAGGTCTCCTCCATCTAGTGTTTGGAAATGAATGCAAACATTTATATAAATATACTTATAAAATAATGCTAAAATTATATTAAGTATATATATATATAATACTATCGATTCAACTACCATTCAATCATAGTCAAAAAAATGAATCTTAAACTAATATTTTACTGATTCAATAATTAGTCTGATTTAAAAAATATTGTGAAAACTATTGACATTATGCCAAAAAAAAGCTAAATTAAACCAATATTTTCACAATTACTAAAACATCTAAATTTGCTTACTGAAATCCAAAGTAAACCTAAAAATTACCCATGATGAGTCCTATAACAAGGTATTAAAATAGCGATAAAATTTGAACTTATCAAATTCCATTACGGCTTACTTCTCAATGATCCCTTGTTTAATGTTTTGTAAATGGTGTACTTCATGAACATCAAGTAGACTTTGTTAGAGTTGAGCCATTTTTCATGAAAGGCCTTTTTAGTAACAAAGGAATTGTTTTCTACCGCAAGTGCATTAACTCTTAGGGCCAAGCACAATTGTGTAGTATCCCAATACATGTCTAGGGACTCTTTTCAATTGTCATAATTTGTCCCATTCATAGTTTTCACAAATGAAAATTGCATGAGTACAAAAGTTGGAATAGCAACAACACAAGGAAACATGAATGATGTGTGCAATATAATTGAAAATAAAAGTCTTCTTCAAGATCCATCTAAAGTAATTATAGATACAAAACTGTTATTCATCACAATTCCACCTAAGGGTCCTAGATCACAATAAACTAACAAAACTCAATTGCACATCAAAAGGCCTACAAAAAAGAATGTCTTTAACATTTTTGCACTGATAGAGTACAAGAAAATAATAGATTAAATTGACAATACTATATCTATAAGGCATATTCACCACTAATGTAATTTACCTAGTGATAATCATGCAACAGAAATCAATAGAATATACATACATATTAATAAAAAGAACATATCAATAAAATTCACCAAAACACTCTTATGGTTGATCCCACGATAATTGAGCATTCAATTACAAAGTGTCAAACATTTATAAACATAATTTCCACAATTAAAATTTCAAAATTCCACACCAAAATTAGGTTCAACTTCAATTTAAGCATAATGGATAACACAAAAATGTATAAATCATAAAAAAAAAAATTATTTGACATATCAAACTATACACCTCTTAGAGTATGTAATATATGTTATACAAAAACGCATGCAAACTGTGAAAAAAATTTCTTAACCTGAAATTTAGAGAGTATATAGCACAAAATCAATGTGAAATATTATGGAAATTACAAAACTTATTTTTTGGTGATCCAAAAATTAAAAAAAAAATTACTACAATTAGAGGGTGGAAAAAAATGGCTAAATGGCACAAATTTAGGCCAAAGAGACCTAAGGCCACACAAACCACCATGCGCTAGGGGCTTGTGAGGGTGTTTGCTCCAAACTTCCAACAATGGCATATTTTGCCATTAAAGCTCCAACCAAGCTTCAAAAGACCATGCTTATACGTGATTTAGCAACACAAAACACACTAAAAGCATCAAGGATGAAGATTCAAGCAATTAGAGTTGTAAAAAAATCAATTTGGTGAGAAAAAAAAACCCTAAAATCATGTCTTCGAATGGTTTTCTTTAATTTTTCACAAATTCAACATGTTCTTTGCTATTAAACAAGTCTAATAGCATTATAACTCGAGAATAACAATTTCCTTGCAAAAAATAAAATTAAAAACACCACAATATTGGACATAGATTCAAGCAGAACAAAGTGTGTAGATGCATAGCCACACAATAAGCAATAATTTGGGTTCTAATCATACATGCTAAGGCTCTAATACCACTTGTTAGAAAAATATAGAGATAAATTTAGATCATACCAGATTCAATGCTAGAGTCCATATCTAGACTAGAGAACCCCAGAGGAAGACCGCAAAAGAAAAAAAAAAAAAAAAAAAGAGAGTAGGGAAAGGTTACAACTTACAATATCTAAAGAGGAAAAGAGAATATGTTGGAATAAATAATGCCAAACTCTAACTAATACCAATAGGATAACTAGGTTTAGATAGTCTCTGAGATAAGGTGTTTCCCTTAAATGGACTTAAGATTAGACCAACTTATTACAAACTATTTGTAATATATAAACCCAATCCATTTAGAGAGTGACAAGTAAAAATTAATATTTGATATTATTAAAAATATATATTAATTTTGATTAATTCTAATTTACAATTAATTTAAAATTCTTACACTCTATTCTCTTATTGGGCTAAAGAGTGAGTTCGTCATCAAGTTTTGCTTCTATTTGACTGTAAACAAAGGAAAATTTATTATGTTGGATTAGTATGTAGTTAAAGGTTAGTGGTAGAGACGCCATGAAGAATAATATAAATATGATATTATTTTATTATTTTTTATCTCTCTTATTTTTATATTATTAGTCTTTTATAAAGAAGTCTTTGCATTTTGATTTGAATAATCTTATGTGACATAATAATGATATAAGGCATGATTGACATTTTTTATTTTATGTCTCTGTCTTTTTTCAATAAGTAATATCATTAATAAGGCACCAAGCCAACGCATAACATAGAAACACACTTTTATTGATCTGGCCTGCATTTATAAGGTAACAAGGTACAAATGAGGCAGTAGACCTCATGGAAACTGTATTCTAAAGTTAGACAACTAAACCTCTGGAAGACGCAACAATGGAAGCAACAAATCTTTTTCCCCTTTTTTTTTGGAGGGTATTTATTAGAACAGGTCTTCAATCCACGATCTGAAGAAATTTTGCAAATATGAACTTCAGGAGGCAGTTGATAAAATAGCACCCTTCCCCTGAAGAGGGGGCATCTTCTATGAAAGAAAAGAAAAACTTTCACAAAGAAATAAAACATCTATACAAAAAGGGGGGGAAGAAAACCTCCCACAAAAGAGAGAGGAGAGTACTTATCTAATAATAATAATAATAATAATAATAATTGAAGACTTCTCCAGAGAGAGATGCAAAGCTAGGATTATTGGGGCGTGAGTGTACTCTTATAGGGTGTATTTATCTTTTTTCCTTAAATCAACATTGTCATATAAAAAGATCCTGATACCTCACACTTATATTAGACTAACACCACATAATCACTGATAAATCAATCTCAACCTTTCTGAACGTGAGCATAACACCTTCTAATATACCTATACCTACCATTGTACTCTCTTCTTCAAGGAAGTCGGCCACACACAACAGCAACGGAACAACTCCGTTCTTCCATGTTTTCAAAGCAGCTCACATTTCCTTCTCCGTTTGTGGCCACCCTCCACCTTGGAACACCCTTATAGCTTCTTCTTGAGTAGATAGGTCGAAGATTTAGTCCCAAAATTTCCATTTTCCTGGAGGTTTCATGGAGTTTTGATTTAGTGATTTTTGAATGATATTTGCTTCTTATTCTCTCAAACTTTGGAAACTTAACTTTTAGTTTGAACTCCAATAGGATGACATTAGTATGAGTACTGTGATAAGAATAGTAAACTTGAGCTAAAATTAATATTAGAAAATGTATTAACTAAACTGAGGATATTAATTGTCAGTTGAGGGAGTAAAATATTAATTGCATGTTAATTGTGATTATAAGTAACTCCGAACACATCTAATGAATATATATGAATGGTTGAGTGTTCTAAATTAAATTGTCAAAGGGTAATAAATTATTCTAATAACTTACTAGACTGAATTTGATGTTAGCTCGATCTATACCCTAACCCCGATCCTGAATTTGGATCGTGACACAAATTTTAAAGCCATTTTCTCTGAAAACATTTTTCTCTAAGCATAATTTTTAAATCAGCACACATTGTTCATTCCTTTAACATTAACATACTATCTATTTAATCTCCAAACTTAATCTAGTTCAATTAATCTGTTATATATATTAAGACATTTTTATATGTTCGTTGGGATAAACTTTCATTCATATCTTCTTATACTATTATCTAAACTATTTTATATCGTGCAAAATATACGAATGATGCATTATTTAATAAACCATGAACTACCTGAGCTGAGCCGAATACAAGAATTTTCTTGGGCAAACAATTTTATTGAGAAATCGGCTAAACAGCATTTCCTTGACAACAACAATCCCGTTTTCTAATAAACTACAGCAGGACCAAAAATTCCAACAACTCTGCAGTAGAGTATTTTGAACAATCCCTTAATCGAGGGGACGAAAAAAGGAGTTACAAAGAAATCAATGTAGTTAATATTTTATTAAAATAGCGAAGAAAACAGCAACTTCTGATATTGCTTCCCTCTAAAGTTTGGTATAATTAATAGCCCCAATAATCATTTCTGATCTCATCATCAAACTTCTTTTTCAGCTCGGGATGCTTGGCAAAGTACTCATCTGCTGTCATCGTACTAATTTTCTTCTGTGGAGATTAATGACAGAATGAGATATTTAATTGCAAGAGACCACAAAGGAAAATTAATAATAATAATAATAATAATAATAATAATAATAATAATTAATAATAAGTGGCTATTTCCATACCTTCAACTCTTGCACTTCAGTAATTTCCTTTTCCAAACGCTCAGACTCTTTTAGTGATTTCTCCTCTGCTTCTTTAAGTTCCACTAACTGTAGGCCCAGAACACAAAATAACATTTAGATGAATGTATTTGAATTTCGACGGGACAATCAAACCAAGACAGAGAACTAGAGGATTTGGCCAAGGTTCTCACTAGTGCATCAAATTTAGGCTTATATTGAGGAGTTACATTGTCCACATACTTGGGGATCTCTATGCCTGCAAAGAACAGTCAAACAGAATATTAAGGGTTTAAAATGTAATGTACAAAAGCAGACACATAATTTAGGTTGTGCAGAAAGGTGTGGAATTCAGTGCATTGTTAAATAATAGACAATCTTCTGCTTGATAAGAGTTTATTGGCAAAGTCCATTCCACATTTACTGGTGATAATTGGAAATCAAAGCAAAGGTGAAGCCGAAGTATTTTGCTTGCAGAAACAAGAAAGAACCCGTGAGCTTATATGGAACTACAAACAACTACCAAATTTTAGTACCTAGCTGTTTGGTCATATGAGTATGTGCTACATGTGAGATGCAACAGCAGATATTGTCTCAGTTTGATACAAGATTTCTTTCCTAGTATTCTCTTCCCATGTAGTTAAGCAACAAAGAATGGTTGTAATATCCGCATAATAACTCTGAAGTCAATATCTCGAGTAAATTTTTCCTTTAAAAAACCATGCTTTACATTAACCAGAGAAGCAACAAAAGTCATTGTTTAGTGCGAAATTAGGGAAAATTTTAATTATTGTGTAAACCCCACATTTAACTAGGATGTGGGTCATTATAATATGCCACGAATAAAATGAGGAATGCCTTCCTAATTGTTATATGAGTAAAGTTGTAGATTTATATTGTGAGAGGAAAATTTTATTCGTAATAAAGAGGAAAAACAGGAAATTCAGATGATAAGAAATCCACCACGGAAAACAACATACTATGAGGAAACAGAGAAAAGGACATCAAAGCAGCAAAATCTTCAATCTCTTAGAGACATTATGGCAATTATACCTCCACTGTATAAGGAAGAAATCTTGAGAAGAATAAGTCAAGGATACTAGCCCAAGTATATAGCAAATCTGGCAAACAACGTCCTTAGAGACCAAAAATCATTAACAAAGATATTTACATATTACCACATTATATCTATCAGTTATCTTAAATGGATTTTAGGAGAACCCTTTCTTTTGCGTTATGTGGATGTAAAGAAAAGAAACATGTAATCCCCATGCCAGGCAAACAGCCAAATAGTGCCCCCACATCAAATTCATTAACAAAAAGTAGCTATCTTCTGTCAACAAAGCTAGAGTAAGAGACTACCATCATAACACTATAATTATAAGAAATCCCATGAGGAATATACAGGCCTCTGGATGGCTGACTGTCTATCAAATTAATGGCCAGCGGAGGCCTGTTTTAGGGTTAAAAATTGCTGCACCTTCAACAGCACATTCGTCTACACCACTCTACAGCAGCCAAAAAAGCCATACACTATGAGCAGGAACTGGACTTAGTTAAATTCATCATATTGAAGTTAAATTCATCATATTGACACATTGGATGAATATTTTAGCAGTTTAAGAAATCTAAACTTCCTTGCAAGTTATATCTTTTAGATATTTCCTGCTACCACAAGTCTATTTGAAAAAAAAAAAGGCCAAAATATTTAATTAATGCGAACAAATACAGCCTGATCTTTCTCCTGACTAGTACATCAATTCAAAATTAATCAGGAAAAATGATCTCAGCTGACAGAGAAGGGCATGTACATAAAAAGAATCAAATTCAAGAATCAGAATTTTAATAATGTTAGTGCCATGAAGGATGTGTCAAGTCAACTCCCCTATTTTGCTACCCCTATGGAATCTAAAACAAATTCAAGGGAAGGGAAATGCACCAAAGAAGAGAAAAACATACTTTCATAATGCTCCTTGTACATATCCACCAAACGAGAGCCTATCCCTTTTCTATAATATTCCCAGTCTATAGGTTCAGGCTCCTGCAGGATGAGAAATAAGTGAGCAACAATAAAGATTCAAACGGCTAATTAATCAAGCTCAATGCCACTATGTGTTATAACTAAAAGCCTCAAATTAATTTCTTGATATAACCAAGGTCAGAGGCAAGCTCTCATTCAAAATAAGTTGCAGAGATGTGTGCTACCAAGAAAGTATTCAAAGATCAACAGAATTTACATAGCAGAAACTTTAAAGAAAGTTGTGTCCTGAATGGTTTCACTAGCTTCATGAGAAAAGGAGATGCTATAAAATATTTTACGAGCCTAATTAACCTCTTAAGGCAGTTTAGAGTCAGAGTGTCAGACTTGAATGTTACCTAAAACTTGTAATTCTCCAAGACTGACTTCTTCAGCCATGCAAATACATGGCTCATTTCAACATCTTTCTTTTCTTGGAGATAAGTCAGCTTTGGTTGCAGACTAGTAACAGTCACTTCTGTTATATTGAGGTGATTGGAAGTCACTAACACTCACATCTGGTGGTATTTAATCTCATGATCTTTCACTCCATCCTTTCCATTTCAGAGGTCAAATGGACAATGAAAGTGATGAAAGTGGTTATAGTTCTCCGTATGGAAATTAGGCAACCTAGTATTCTCTGCACACAAACTGACACCTGACACCCCTTGACATACTGATGTAGGACCAGTAATAATTAAGGGAAATAAAAGAGGGACAGTGAAGAATAAAGAGAGAAATATGAAGATATTTTATTATTCAATCAATAGTAACGTGCATAATCCTAATTCTCATGGACTATATATAGAGCCCAAGAGATAACTATTAATAATAAATCCAAATCCTAAGGGTAGCTAAATAAATAACTAATGTTTAAACCAAAATAAAACAAATCTAATAATAAAGGGTAGCTAAATAAATAACTAATGTTTAAACCAAAATAAAATAAATCTAATAATAAGACTAAACAAGATAATGATAAGCCTAAAACAAAATAAAACAAACCTAATGATAAATCTAAAACAAGATAATCATAACAAATTATTTTAACATTTTCCTATGCCTAAAATAAGTTTTAATAACCAAATCTCCATCATTTCCCTCCAGCTGATGAAAACTCTCCTCTAGAGAGGAAGATTGCTCATAAGCCTGTAGCAAAGCGGGATCCACGGCGAAGAACTCCTCAATAATCCATGTAGCATCAAAATCTAAGGAACCTTTCCAATGAACAAGGTAACAATAGAGAGAACCCTTTGGAGAAAGAACAACTTGGTCATCCATGATTGCATCAATGGCCTCTACACACGGCAAAAAAGATGGAAAAACAGGCACAAGAGCTTAATGACACCGGACACCTTAGCAATATATAGAGCCTAAAGTAGAAGAAAATACCCCACTAACTTCTTGGGTGATGAGTACGGAAAAGAATAGAGACAAAAGGGTGGAACAGAAACTTCAAGACATCTGGTGCATGCGACGCCCACATGCAGGGAGCTTCACTGGCGCCTAGCAGCACATGTGGCAACCGACGATGATGATGTTTAGTGATTTGGCTAATACCAATTGATATAGAACTAATAATAATTAAGGGAAATAAAAGAGGAAGAGTGAAGAATAGAGGGAGAAATATGAAAATACTTTATTATTTAATCAATAGCAAGGTGCATAATTCTAATTCTCATGACCTATATATAGAGCCCAAGAGATAATTACTAATAACAGATCCTAATTCTAAATTCTAATCTTAAGAGCAACTAAATAAATAACTAATGTTTAAACCAAAATAAAACAAATCTAATGATAAGCTTAAATAAGATAATGATGAGCCTAAAACAAGATAAAACAAATCTAATGATAAGCAGATAAAACAAACCTAATAATAAGCTTAAAACAAGATAATCATAACAAATTATTTTAACATTTTTCTATGCCTAAAATAAGTTTTAATAACCGGATCTTCATCATTTTCCCCCGGCTAATGAAAACTCTCCCATTGAGAGGAAGATTGCTGATAAGTCTGTAGTAAAGCGAGACCGACGACAAAGAACTCCTTCTAAATAATCCATATAGCATCAGAATCTGAGGAACTTTTCCAACAAACAAGGTAGCAATGAAAGAGACCCTTAGGAGAAAGAACAACTTGGTCATCCATAATCACATTAATGGCCTCTACACACGACGAAAAAGATGGAAGAGCAGGCATAGGAGCTCGATGACATTGGACACCTTAGCAATATATAGAGCCTAAAGTAGAAGAAAATACCTCACTTCCAACATGATGAGTAACTTCAAGACGTCTAGCGCATGTAGCGCGTGACGCCCACACTTAAGGAGCTTCATCAGCGCCTCATGCAACAACCAACAGTGATGATGTTCAGTGATCTAGCTGGTACCAATTGATGTAGGACCAATAGTAATTAAGAGGAATAAAAGAGGGAGAGTGAAAAATAGATGGAGAAATTTGAAGATACTTTATTATTCAATCAATGGTAAGATGTATAATCCTAATTCTCATGAGCTATATATAAAGCTCAGGAGAAAACTACTAATAACAAATCCTAATCTTAAATCCTAATTTTAAGGGTAACTAAATAAATAACTAATGTTTAAACAAAAATAAAACAAATTTAATAATAAGCTTAAAATAAGATAAAACAAACTTAATGATAAGCAAATAAAACCAACCTAATAATAAGTCTAAAACAAGATAATACAACAACAACAAAGCCTCTTATTACTAAGTGAAATCGGCTACATAGATCAATCGACACTATAAAACCTTATCATAAATCATATTTTTAAACAATCTATTTAAATCTAAATCTTTCTTAATGACTTTTTTATAATTTTTCTTGATCTCCCTCAACCTCTAACTATTGGACTATTCTCCATCTAATTTACTCTCCTAATTGAGACTTTTATAGGTCTCCTCTACACATGCCCAAACCATCTAAGTTACAATTCTATAATACTCTCCACAATAGGTACATCTACTTTCTCTCTAATGTATTCATTTCTAATTCTATCTTGTATGGTATATCCACTCATCCAACGCAACATTCTTATCTCTGTAACATTGAGTTTATTCTCTTATTGATTTTTTCTTGCCCAACACTAAATTCTATACAATATTGCAAGTCTTATAACTATACAATAGAATTTATCTTTAAATTTAAGTGGTACTCTTCTATCACAAATAACGCCTAATATACTCTTCCATTTCATCCATTCTGCTTAAATCATATGTTTTACATCTTCCTCTATTTCTTCGTCATATTGTATGATAAAGCCAAGATATTCAAACTATGTAACTTTTAGTATAATATGTTCTCAAATTTTTACTTTTGCGCTAAAATTAGTGTCTCTTATTAAACTTACATTTTATATACTCCGTTTTACTATTATTTAAATGAAATCCATGTGCTTCCAAAGCTAATTCTCATTCATTTCCTCTTCCAATTCCCCAACTAGAACTATGTCATTTACAAAAAACATGCATAATGGCACTGGCTCTTAAATATATTTAGTGAGCACATCCAATACTAAAGTAAAAAGATAATGATTCAAAGTTAACCCCTAATGCAGACCAATAGTTATAAGAAATCTTCTATAGATCCATATTTTGTTATTACACTAGTTGCAACCCCATCATACATATAGATTTTTTGAATATAAGCCATACGAACTTTTTTTTTCCAGTCTTTCATAAAACCTCTTTTGACAATATATTATATGCCTTCTCCAAATTGATGAACACCGTATGTACATCTCTTTGATTCTTTTGATATATCCCTATCAATTTTCGTAATAAGTATATCGCTTTTATAGTCTACTTTATTGACATAAAACCAAACTGATTTTTCGTAACTTGAATCTCTTGTCTTAAACTTCTCTCAATTACCATCTCCTATAACCTCATAATGTGGCTCATGATTTTAATTCTCCTATAACCTATACAGTTTTGTATGTCCCTTTTATTCTTATAAATAGGGACTAAAATACTTATCCTCTACTTGTTTAACATTCTCTTATATATCATAATTTTGTTAAATAACTTTGTAAGTTAACTTATACCTTTCACTCATAAACCCTTCTATACATCAATGAGTATATTATTTGATTCAACTATTCTGCCATTTTCTATTCACTTTAATACTTCTTTTACATCTGACTCTCGAATCCTACAATAAAAATTATAATTTTAGTTCTCCTTTTTAGTATCTAGCTTATTCGGGTGCAATAAAATCCTATATTCTTCATTAAATAGTCTATGAAAATAAACTTTCCACCATTCCCTTATATCTTATTCTGTGATCAAAACTTTCTCTTCTTCATCATTAATGCATTTCTCTTGATTCACATCTCTTGTCTATCTTTCTCTACTTTTAGTTAACTTGTAAATATTTTTTTCCCCAACTTTAGTACCTAAAGAATAGTATAACCTATCAAGTGTCCTAACTCTTGCTTTACTCATTGCTTTCTTAATATCTTTCTTAGCTACCTTATATTTTTCCCAATTTTCATCACTCTTACACAAAAACCACGCTTTATAACACTCTTTCTTAATCTTAACCTTATCTTGCACGCTTACATCCTACTACCAAGATTTTTTATTCCTAGACCCAAAACCTATTAATTCACCGAATACCTCATTTGCTATCTTCCTAATCTCTTTAACCATCTCGTTTCACATATCGTTAACACTTCCTTGTACTTCCTAAGATCCTTCTTCCAAACTCTTCTCTGCAAGACCTTTTCTTTGTATCCTCCTTCAATTGCCACCACTTGATCCTTGATACCCTATCTTGACTTTTACTTTTTACTCTCCTCGTAGCTTGAACATCTATAACCAAAACTCTATACTGAGTAATCAAACTCTCTCTAGGTATAACTTTGCAATCCATGCAGAGTTTTTTATCTGATTTCCTTAATAGAAAGAAATTAATTTGAGAGCATACCCTTCCATTTTCATACGTGATAAGATGTTCCTCACACTTCCTAAAACAGGTGTTAGCTATTATAAAGTCGAACACTAATGAAAAGTCTAAAATAATTTTACCCTCTACATTTATTTCCTCTAAGCCATGTCCCTCATGCACACCCCCGTAACCTCTAGATGCACTCCCCACATAACCATTAAGATCCCCTTCCAGAAAAATTTTTTCTCCTAATGATATTTTCTAAACTAAACATTCTAAATTCTTCTAAAACTTTACCTTGTAATATTCTTCTACCCTTACTTGTGATATGTAAGCATTAATAATATTAAAAGTTTCCCTTTTCACCACAAACTTTAACGCAATGATCCTATCTCCTAATCTTTTTATATTCACCACAATATTTTTTCAAAACTTATCCACAATCATATCTACCCCATTTCTAAATTTAACCTTACCAGTGTACCAGAGTTTAAAACTTAAAGTGTCTAATTCTTTCGCTTTTTCTCCTACCTATTTGGTTTCTTATAGACACATAAAATTAATCCTCCTCCTAATCATAATATCTACTATTTCTATTGACTTATATGTAAGCATACTTATATTTTAAATTTTAAAATGAATCCTACTCTTATGAACTAACTTCTTTACCCACATTCATTTATGAAAATGTGAGAACCCTTACTTATTTTTCACTACACCCAGGTGTCAATGCAATGTTTCTAACTCATTTGAATGAACTATACAACGTGTTACTTCCATGTATAACCTAACATTACCTATAATACATCAATAATCCATGTCATAAAAATTCGAAAAAGTTTAACATTGGCCGTCAACTACTTAACATAACCCTCCTCTTAGCTTGGGACCGACTATGAAAAATTATTTACATCAAAGTTTAGTATAGGTAGAGTTAAGCCTAAAACAAGATAATCATAACATATTATTTTAACACTTTCCTACACCTAAAATAAGTTTTAATAGCCAGATCTCCATCACATACTTGGCCGAAGTAGAAGCCACTTTCCTTTTTTTCTCATGTCAGTTAACTAATTTTTTTCCTTATGATTTGTCAGACCAGGACATAAAATTAAACATTAGAAAATTTCTTCATTTGATTTTCTTAGAATATACAAGCATTGAGAAAAGAAATTTCTATCTTTAGAAGAGTGGGGGAAGCAAAATGACTTATCCTAACATACTATCAAGAACACAAGTAGAAAATGTCTAAAATTCGTTCAAGTGAAGTTGCCCAAGTCATAATATAACCCTACAATCTGGAATGGCAACATAAAACTAGTTTCCTTCATATTATTAACCCCCAGATTGCGAGACCTACATTTTATCAAGACACCAAAATATCAATTTACATGTCTTTGAGTTTGCTTTATATTTCAGAGAGTTAAATTTCTGAATGTATTGTTGTTATTTAATTGGAGCTGTAATTGCACTAGAATAAGGGAAAAGGGTCATGTCGTGAGAGCCATAGTTCCTGCCCCTTCCACAGGCTGATGCATTTTCCCCCTTCTATTTTTTTTTTTTAAGTTGTAAGTTATTTTCATGGCCTTTTTCCTACCTTTCCCATTATGTAATTTCAGTTACGTTCATACTCTTGGGCGCA
This sequence comes from Erythrophleum ivorense, assembly GCA_026724425.1. Taxonomy (NCBI): domain Eukaryota; kingdom Viridiplantae; phylum Streptophyta; class Magnoliopsida; order Fabales; family Fabaceae; genus Erythrophleum; species Erythrophleum ivorense. The sequence continues at coordinate 30,928,745 of JAIUCV010000008.1, forward strand.
ACATAGTGCTTTTCAAGTGAAATTTAAGTGAAAAACTGACTATACTATGTTAATTATCTATTTCAATTAATATGAAACTTACATTGGATGAATAAATTTGACAATATTTGAGCCTTGAATACTTTTTATTGATCATTAGTTTCTAAGAATTTCTTGTAACAAATTTATCATAAATTAATGGTGAGATGTAAGTTTCTAAGGATAGATGTAAACTTAAGCCAGATTATAGCTTCAAACATATATATATATATATATATATAATCATACTTAAGTTCGATTAAGTTAGAATATATATATATATATATATTCTTTCTTCAAAAGCCCATCCAAACAGCCCCAAACCAAAATCATCTAGCTGCTACTAAAGAAACTCACTGTAGAAGCCAAAGAAGTACAAAAAAGTAAAAGAGGTAGTTTTCAAATTTCATATTTTTCAGTACTAAATAGCATAGTCTAAAGAATAATTTAGGATATTAGTCATCTATGAACATAACGATTCCTCAGAGGAAGTAACGCCAGCTTTTCCTACTTTTAGGTACCAAAAGTAAACTCAGAATTTCAATTATCCTTTCCTTTCGAGCCCGGACATGCACCAACTAAGCAGAACTATGTAAATATCCAACTAAAATTCAAAAGATTGGTACCCGGATTTTCAATTAGGCATGTATTTCACAAATCACACATCTCCCCCCCCCCCCCCCCAATTTCTTTGCTCCACCAACCCAAACCAATATAAAATGGGGAAATAGATAACGCGCAAGTGCTTCAGGGGGAATACAGGATCGCTTGATCTACAGGCACGAACATAATTAAAATTTTACGAAATTAATACGCCTATATAGTGAATCTATAACGAATAACAACCAAATCCTAATCCTGTAGAGCACGATCGAATCAGTACAAGCATCAAGAACCCCCAAAAAAAATGATAGAGATCTGCTGAAGAAGTAAAATAAAATAAAATAGAAGCATCAATCAGGATAGGAGTGAGAAAGTGTGGACCTGGCTGAACTTGGTTTGGAGAGCGGAGTTGACCTCGTCGAAAGCACGACGAAGCGTGGCAAACTCCTTGCGAGCTTCGTCGGAGATGAGGAGCTTTGCCATTCCATCCCAGTCAATGGTTTTCCCCGCTTTGAACGCTACATCGGCAACTTTCTTAACTGTTCCGCTCATTTTCCCTCAGATTCTTTTCACTCTCAAACACGAAGTCCCTCGACTCCGAGAACAAGAAGCACCCCACATGCACAGCGGTGCCCTTCCATGATACTTGATACTGATGAAGGAGGCCTGAGCTCATTGCTGGGCTCGGCCCTGAAAGGGGTTTAGGGTGGTCCAGATGGACAAGCTAAATGTTAGAATAAATAACCATCGTTGAAATATCACGGTACTTCTTTATATTTTCAAAAAATATTATTATTTTTAAACTAAAAGTTGTGCTAGCTTATTTTTAAATTTTTAACTAAGATTTTTTTATTAATTTAAGTACTTTTTTTTACTAAAATAACTTCCTTTAAATTCAGCATCTTTAGAAAATAAATTTAGTGACAAAGAAATCTATTACTTTGGGGCCAAAATATATTATCTTCTACTATATATATATATAGATATAGTAGATACGTAAGCAATTTCACTTAAACGCTGACAAGCGTGGCACTTAATTACTGACAAGTGATATTTTAGGGATTTTTTTCCTATTTTTTTCATTAAATTATAATTTATTTAATTTTATTAACGTGATTGAATTTGAAATAATTTAACTATATTTATATTGATTGATTGATTTATAATGATTCATCCTTTTGTTTAAAATCCCCTTAATTGCACTTATATTTCATTAAATTTATTAATTAAATATTAAATGCTTTATACTATTTAAAAAGTATTTTTTCTAATGAATGAAGATTGATCCCAATTAAATTGTACCATAATTAATTCAATTAGTATTTTAAACTGTATTAATCAATATTAACTCTATTTCTAGTCAAATAAAAGTGTTTTAAAAATCTCTTGGAAATAAATAATTCTGACCAGTAGTGCTCTAGGAATTTTTAACCTACTTTTACCAGTAAATTATAATTTATTTGATTTTATTTAATCCAATTAAATTTGAATTTGCTATCATTTAATTATATAGGTTGATTGATGTGTTTTAGTTGATTACAAAGGAGGCAAAATGGCTTTGGAAGCGGGTTGAAGGAGGGAAGGAGATCAGATATATCAAATTCCCATAGAACTTAAATCTAAGAAATGTGCCACTTGACCTGAGGCTCTTGCACAAATGCCTTATATTATTAAAAAAGTATTATTTTCTAATGAATGTAATAATCCTAATTAAATTGTGTCATAAATGATTAAATCAATATTTTCAAATTTTATTAATCAATATTAACCCTATTTCTATTCAAATAAAAGTGTCTTAAAATTCTCTTGGAAATAAATTATTATTATTATTTCAACAACAAATTTGAATTAAAATTTTGTCTCCTCCAAAATTTGAAAAGTGTACTTTTTTTGTTATTTTATAACTTTTAACCAAAATACCCTCAAGGATATTATTAAATTTTATTATCAAATATATCAAAGAACCTCACTCCAAATAGGGCTAAACTAAACAATTTAAAGTTCACTCTAGCTAAACTAAGTGTGTTTTTTTACTCTAACTAATCCCTCAATTTACTCTCACTCACAAGAAAAATTTTACAAAGATGAAGAGAGAATTTATGATCCTTATAATGGGAGTACAATGAATGTTGTTACAAGTAATAACAACTAGAAACTGAACTCATTAAAATAATTAGAGGAAGTGAAGTGCTCTAGAATTTAATGCTCAGTTTTCACTTCTATATCTTTACTTCTAATTTCTCTCACATCTATAGCCTTCATTAGTTAGCTAGCCATTGAGAAAGGTACATCCAATCATCTCTTTGTTTTGACATGTTGGAGCATCTTCTTTCATGAAAAATGGCAGCTTGCTTTCAACTTGATTAGAGAGGAAGAGGCTTCAATGTTCAAATTTTGTCTTCTTTCAACTTTCTTTTGTTGTTGGTTTTGGCCAAGAGACAAGGTAGAGGAGGCTAAACTTTCAAATCTAAATAAATTCCATTTAATGCTCCTATAGGGGTTAGATAGAAAGCAACTCCAAAATTTTTATTTAGCGCTCAAAACCTTTCTCTAAGATTATGAAAAAAATAAATATAGTCTAATGTTTCTTGTCTCAACATTTTGCTATCTTTTTTGTCTTTATTGTCATTAGTGTTTTAGTTAATGCTTTTTGGGCCACAAATGGTGTGATGAATTTGTTTTCAAGTTATTAGGCTCCATTTCAAGAGTTGGGTTTTTTACTTAACATATTCAATTTTAGTTTTGTTATTGCCATTAGAACTATTGGGCCTTATGAAACACTTGTGCCAACATTCCCTATATAGATAATAAAAGCATCTTCTATCATTCCTTCGATTTAAACTAAGACATGACATGTTCATATCCTTGCTGCCAACCCAATAAAGCTTCCTTCGATCTACCCAAAGCAAAAAGAACCTGCCTTTTAAGAACACAAGCATAAACTAGTTTAGGATCAATATGAAGTGCTCTCTCACAATCATTGAAAGCATGCTTGTAGAGTTCTAATTGGTTATAGCAAACTGCTCTATAGTAGAAACCATGGCTGGCACCATATTGAGAAATAAGTGAGTCAAGAACTCTAATAACCTTGAACCAATCCTTGGAACTACACAATATGGCTAACTAAATGCTCTATATAGAGATTGATGACTCCATCCAGCTTTCTATAAATGACTCCATACAATAGGGATTTGATTATTAGACTATTTTCTCTCAAACACTAATAAAATTGAAGACTATGCATTAATCTTATTCTTCTCCCTTCCTTCGTCGCTTGTTGTCTTACATGTCAATGGTCACCTTCAAGCTTTATCGCTATTCTTTTTCTCTTCATGCTTTTTGTATTGCAATTTGGCAATCCCTTTTAAAGGCTAATTGCTTTTAAGGATAAATCATTTTCCATTATCTACTCAGCGAAATTTAATGAAATGGGTATAATGTATGCTAAATATTATAAACAACTCAATATAATGACAAAACTAAAATAAATTTTGCCCAATATTTTCTCCATTTTTTCTTCCATGCCCATTAAGTATAGTATAGTCTAGTGATTAGTTTAGGCCTATGATTTACTACAAAAACATTGAATTGTGTGTTTTTTTTAATTGTAGGTGTGCAACTATGCATACAAATATAATTTGAATATTAAAAATTTTAAAGATGGAGTGGACGGAGAAAGGGAAGTAGATCTGGGGAGGATAAAAAATAAATGTAAAAGGAATGGAGTTTTAAGTAACAATTTTCTTTCCCTCTCAAGGGTGGAGTTTTGTCTCCACATTGGTAGTAATAAGTGTCTTGTTAACTATATAAATTGATATTTGGTAAGCATGATCAACACTTTTGTTAAAGAAAAAAAAGTAACAATATTCTTTCTTGGCCAAAAGAAGAAAAAGCAATTTTCTTTTTTTTTTTGGTTCAAATTTTAAAATGAACTATGAGAAAAAATTGAGTTAAAAAAATATATCAATTAAAATAATTTTATAAATTTTATTATTATTAAAAATATTAATTATAATATTAAAATTTTTACATTGAAAATTCAAAAATATTAGAATGAACTTCTCTTTCAAATTATTTTAAATTAGATAAATCTATTAACATAGAGAGGGCTTTGAAGAATTGTAGGGGTTTAGTTAAAAAACAATATTTATTGTTTTTCACTTTATGAAAAAAATCATTAAAAGAATTTGTTAAAAACAATATATACATATATATTACATCCTGTTCTTTTTTATTATTCTCCATTCAAATGTATTGTTAAAAAATTATAAAAAGTGAACAATGGAAGTGTTTAAAATAGGCTTTTTTTACTTTATATATTATAAAAAAAAATTATGATGTCAAATCCTTTGTTGCCAAAATTGATGCATTCATATGCAACACTTTCAAATAATCTCTCTCTCTCTCTCTCTCTCTCTCTCTCTCTCTCTCTCTCTCTCTCCCCCCTCCAATTTGTAATAATTATTTGAGTTGAATAAAAAAAAGTAAATGATATTAATTAAAAAAGAGAGAGACAATTTGAAGGAAAAGAAAGAGAGAAATGTTTGGTGAGGACATATATAAAGTTTTTATTATAAAACTTTTTTTATGATTGGTTTTACTATGAAATTTTTTATTAATATATTATTAAACTAAACATGAATTACATACCTTTTAATGAAAATTAGAAAATATGATAGGCATATTCAATCAATCTTCTAATTAAGTTATCTAATAAAGAAAATTTTTTAAGTACTCTTAAAGTGTTATATTATTTATACTCTATTTAATATAAAAAATTTAAATCAAATAAAATGAAACTCACATATTAATAAAATAATGACAAGTTATATAATTAGGTCTCATATTCAATTATTTATTACTCCATTATTATATAAATAAAGTATTTATTACCTATAATGAGAATGAGTCCTATTTTGTTTGATTTAGAATTCTTTTCATTAGAAATAATATAAATAATGTGGCACTCTAAGAGTAACAAAGAACTTCTCCCTAATAAAACCCTTCATAAAAAAAATTCTAATAAAAACTTTACATACGTGGTTGGTGATTTCAAAGAGTTTAAGGTTAATTAATATCATTTAACTTCTATTATTCATCCCAAATAATTATTACAAATTAGAAGGAGAGAGAGTTTATAACAACAACAAACATTTTTCTATTAGATAGAGTCAATTACATAACGCCATAAAATTTTACCAAAATAATAGCCAAGACTCAAACATGCGACCTTCTATCAAATGACAAGTTTTTTGGCTATTTGAATTGCAAATGTCCTTTATATCAAATGTCTCTTTCTTCTCTCAGTGTGAGACGGAGAAAGAGAGGGAGAGAAATGAAAACTAAATCTTTAAAAATTATATATATTCAATTAGAATAAAGTGTAAATTAAATTAAAATGAAAGAGAATGTTAATTATAGTTGTGTATTAATTTTTTGAAAAAAGTGTGTATTAAATCTTCACACACACATTATCTTTTTCATCTCTTTCCAAATGTCTAAACCTCTATCTCTCTCATTATAGCTATGTATTAAATGTTTAGAAAAAAATGTATTAAATATTTTTCACTCCCACACTTTCTTTTTTTTTTTCTCCTTCCAAACATCTCTCTATGATTATAGTTATGTATTAAAGGTTTCAAAAAATTATTCATTAAATTTTCTCTCTCTCTCTCTCTCTCTCTCTCTCCCACACACACACACAGGCTATGCCACCATTTAAGGCAATTTCCACGCTATATAAATTTTACAATAAATTATTTTGTGGTTTGGTTCTTTTAAAAAAAATGAAAAAAAGGGTTTTCAGCTTGATTTAGGCTGGCATACCCCAATTCAGCTTGATTTAGGCTGGCATACCCCAAAGGTGCAGTACATGGATGTAATAATTTTGGTGGTGCAAGATTTAACAACATATTTTTTTTTATAATATTAAAGTAAAAAAAGCCGTCTAAAATTTGATATATAAGTTGTCAGAAATAGCAAGAAAAAAAGTAGGTAAAGTAGCAAATATGTTTGCATTTAAGGAAACTTCCATGCTATATAAATTTTACAATAAATTATTTTGTGGTTCAAAATCAATGTCGTTTAAAATTTGTCCTTCAATTCCTATGTAGTTCCTTCTCTTATCACTTAATCATTATGTTGTATCTTTCATCTAATTTATTGAGAAAAGTAATCATTTAATCCCTATAATTTACTTGAATTTTAAAATTGATCCATATAATTTGAATTTTTTTAAATCAATCCATGTAGTTTACCATTATGATGTGTCACAACGTCGTTAATTTTTTTTGGCGGACTAGGCTAACAGAATATACATGTGTGCTGAGCAGACCATGTTGCCAAGGCTGAGGTGGAGAAAACTGGCCACATATGCACCAGCTTAGCATCATGTGAGATGCACACGCGATAACAAGAAGCGCCCAATTTTGTCCAAGCACACACAGATCAGCTATGGCAGAAACACGATTGCTACAGGGGAGAGAAGGCACATAGGGTTCATGGCTGCAGAGGAGAGAAGGCAGAAACGAGAAGGCACATAGGGTTCAACTCTTCGAATTCAGAAACGCGAAGGCACATAGGCAGAGCTTATATTAAATTGCTGAAATCTGATGTGACTTCTATAGCGGAAAATGGGACTAATATTGACACGGTTGCAAGGACTCTCATGGTAGATTTCTACTGTTCTAAATTAGTAATAACTCTTATATCTGTCTTCTCTGTGCTTAAAGCAAGCTCATTGATTTGCAAGGCATTATTGTAGATTCTAAGGTTCAAGTGTACGAAAAATTATTGTCTTTACTTCAGTATTTTGTGCTCAGAATTCTACTGTATTAATTCTTATACCCTTTTGTCTGTATTGGGTTGTGGGTTCTGTCATGGTTTCTTCTCCTTACTAGTTATCACTTAGCAGTAGCATTAGTTGTTCCCGTGGTAACAAAATTTAATAGAACAATCAGTCATAAGATTAAAGAAGCAAGGTGCTATTAACAGCTCATGAGCCGGATACTCAAACAGCCTATGAAGACATTCATCAGAATTAGCAGAGCATAATCGAAGATTGGTGTGAGTTCGGAGGTTACACCATGCACATCACAGGTTACTTTCTCTTCATCTTGTAGTTTTGCATCATGTCTGAGATGGGTGCAAAACTACATGCAAGAAATCTGAAAATTAAGGACAGAAACATTTAGAAAAGGTGGAAACTGGAGAATCTCAGCGCTTTGACAAATGAATGAATCTTTGATCGTTGCATTCTCTACCTCATGTTTTTCGCCATCGCGTTCTCGGCCTCTGCTTCTGTCACTGTCACTTTTCTACCTTCTCGGCTCTACAGCTAAGAATTCAATGTGCCAGAGAAAGAATGAAGGATGCAGAGGGCAGATGGCTGAGGACTCAGGTGCATCTCACGTGATGCCATCTACCTCAGTCTTGCAAACATGGTTTGCTTAGCACACGGGCACATTCTGTTGGCTTTCTTGCTCTTATAACACATTATGACATTAGACTAAGTTTTAAATATTTAGAAAGTATAAGAATTAATTTAAGAAAAATTTAAAACATGGGGACCAATTCAAAAATTCAAATAAACAACACAAATCAAATAATTAATTTTGTTCAATTACTTTTAAAAAATAAACTTGTAAATGTCAAATTAATGATGAATAATGTTATTGTGAAAAGTCCAATTCTCTTATAACGTGAATACTTTTATGGTGTTTTGTGATTGTTAAGATCAAATTGAAATTTAGAAATTAGAATTGTCAAGTTGTTCGTAGCAATAATTTTTAAATATTTTAAAGAATGTCTTAAGGCAGTGAAGCAATTTTTTAACAATACTATTTACATAATTATTTTTGTCAAAATTAAGTCAAAAATACTATATTGATTAACAACAAACAAATTACAGAAGAATAAACTATAATTTATCTTAAATTTTATAAAATTAAGATAACTTGATCCTTGGCTTAGAAAAAATATAAAGTGATAAGATGGGATGTCACTAGTAGAGAGTGTACCAACTCGTAGGGTGGAAGTATAAGCAAATGAAATTAAAAATGATAAAGAACAAGGGGCTAGGTCAAGAAAGTGCATTCTAGTCCTCCACTACTAAAAAAATTGGACATAGTGAAAGACTCATTCTTTACTAAATCGGATACAAAAATGTTTGTTACAAAATTTAAGTGATGGAACACGTTCGTCACTAATTTTGTAGTAGAAAGTCTGTCACTAAATGAAATATGTCCAACACTACTTAGTGATGGAGAGTCTGTTATTAAATGAAACATGTTTGTCATTAAATATATATCTATCTTTTAATATATTATGCATGCAAAAAATAACTAACAGCAACAACTAAATTCTAAAAAATACCAAGAATTTTAAATTAAACATACCCTTTCATCGTTAAGAAGATCAAGAAAACTATATATTTTACGTGCATAACTAGAAAAAAAAAAGTAGGAAAAAATATATTAAGCTAATAAATATCTACCTCCAAAGATAGAACTTCACTTTTTATCAACCGCTGCTGCAACCAGCTTATCATGCAACTCCTCAAAGGTGATGGGATTTTCTCGTGCACGAACCGCTGCTGCAATCTCCTTAAACTCAGGGCCTGGGCCATTGAGAGCATGGATAATGATATCGTCCTCCGCCCCTTCATTAATCAAGACCATTGAAATGATACATAAAAAACTTCAGAACATTTGGTATTTCCTTTTTTGTTGCACATATTCAAGAGAATAGGAATTTAATTAAAGTTTTTTGAGTATTTATAATCAAGTTTTAGAATTATGAGAATTGTAAAAAAATGATTATGTTATAATTTATTGAAGATGATTGTAAATATACCAAGAAATTTATCTAAGTTTTGTCCTTTTCCATGATTTCAAATATAATAGTTGGCTCAAAAAGCCTGTAAACAAAGTATAAACTTATCAAACTTAGTGTTAAAATTTAATTTTAACTAGGTACAATACCATATCAAGGAGTATTCCAACTTAAAAATTTAATCTGTCAAACAAAGTTGTGAGAATAATTTTATAACCTCTTGTTGTTTTAGTTGTGCTAATATTCAGAAAAATAAGGATAGAATGAAAGAAGTTTGAGTTCTATCAGAGAAGAATAGAGGACATAGAAAAGGAAGAACATAAGAAGTTGAAATTCAATATCTAAAATGTCAGAGGCTGCCTTCATTGCTTTTGTTTGATTATGACACCATATAATTCCACCTTCAATACTACTTTTTGTCACAACACTACCCTCGATACTTCTCTTATCTCCAAAGGCAAGATGATGAGAGATAGAGATAAGAGAAGTTGGGAAGAGGGTTGAAACCTACAATCAGAGACCACAAGAAGAAACTTTCCATGGAAATAACAAAAGATGTGGTAATAGGCCATGCAATAGGAAATTCAATAGAAAGAGAAAGAAATACTCTCTATTTGGTCAAGGAAGCTTCCCTTCTATAGTTTGTAAATAGTGTGGTAAGAATCCTAGGACAAGTCCATATCTAGCAAGGAAAAATGTAAGTTATTGGTGTAGCAAGTTAGGGCATATTTCCAAGGATTGCCTATAACAAAAGGAGATAGTTCCAACTCCTCGACCATAGATTTGGGGTAGAATCTTTGCTCTCACTCAACAAGAGGCTAGCAGGTTGCATAACTTGATTTGAGGTATAGTTAAAATTAATAATTGTGATGTAAATATTAGATTTGATTCGGGTGTTAGTCATTCATTTGTATTTGATAACTGTGCTAGGAGATTAGTTCTGAGAATTAGTACTTTGCCTTAAAGCACTTACCATTTTTCTACAATTACATGCACTTAAGAATAAAAATCTCCCTCCTAGGAGATTAGTTCTAAGAATTTGTACTTTTCCTTACGATTTATCTATTTCAACTCCTACTAGAGGCAAAGTAGTTACTTCACATGTATTTATGAATTTTGTTATCTAGTTTAGTCATTATCTTACCACATTGATCTCATATGTATGTCCTTTGTTGATATTAATATAATTATTAATATGGACTAGTTGTTTGCAAATAATGCCCTTTTTTACTGCTTGAACAAATTTGTTTCATTACTTGTTTGTGGAACCATTCCTTGTGCCAAGATTAAACTAGCTTTCTTGTCCACCGCATAGGTTAAGAGATACTTAGAAAGTGGATGTCAAGGGTATTTAGTATTCTTCTCTATTTAGGTTGAGGTAGAGGAAGGATTAGAGTGTATACTAATGGTTAGGGAATTTCTAAAAATATTTTTTATGAAAATTAGTGGTCTACTTGTTGATGGAGAGGCAAAAGTTTTCTATATAGACATAGTGCCTAGTGTTAAACCTATGTGTAAAGCTCTTTATAGGATGGTTCCTACAAAATTAGTTAAGTTGAAGTAACAAATTGAAGAGTTTTTAGAGAAAAGTTTTATAAGGCCAAGTGTCTCAACTTAGGATGTTCTTATTTTATTTGTGGGAAAGAAGGATGGGACCCTCAAATTATGTATACATTATAGAGAGTTAAATAAAATCACAGTGAAAAACAAATATCCTTTATTTAGGATTGATGACTTTTTAGATCTATTAGTAGAAGTATCAATGTTTTTTAAGATAGATTTAAGGTTAAGGTACAATCAATTAAGAATTAAACTTGAAAACATCCCTAAAATAACTTTTAGGACTAGGTATAAGTATTATAAGTTTCCAGTCATACCTTTTGATTTGACCAATACACCTATCATATTCACATATTATATGAATAGAATTTTCAAGTCATATTTAGATTAATTTCTTGTAATCTTTATAAATGATATTTTCATCTATTTTAGGTCCTTAGAAGATTATGAGAGGCATTTGAAATTAATTTTAGAAATTTTGAAAGAGAAATAATTATTTGTCAAATTTGATAAATATGAGTTTGGGCTTTTATAAGTGAACAAGACAAAAATATAAATAATAGCAACAATCAATCATCCCACTCCTTAGCTGACAGAAGCTGTTGGTGGTGGTCTCCTCCCCTTTGCAAGATGTTTCTAGGGCAATGTATTCAGCGGTCCATCTTGGTCTTCTTTTAATTCTAGCCTTTGGGCTTGCCGCAACATGGTCTTCCTTATCTTCTCCTGCTGCTTAGCCCAAGTTTGCCGGTTCAGCCCATAATCCTTAACAGTATCCAATTTGAAAAAATACAATCATTAGTCATAGACTCGATCCTTCTTCAGAGGTGCCGTAATGGTACCGTGAATCCAAGGAGTAAGGATATGAATGAATTCAGCGATTGCAGAGTTGTTATCAAAGGTGCGTTTCAGCTCTTACATTAACAGCATCCAAGACTTTTCGAGCCTTAACCAAAAATTAAGACAAAAGAAGACTCTTCTTATATTTGGTTAATGAATAGTGAAGAGCGTGGAAGAGCAAATGAAGCAGATTCAGATCTAGATTGAACAGCTTCTGTAAAAATCAAATAATAAGACCAATCGCATTAGTTGAAAATAGGAAAGATCACAGAGCGTGAGTAAATTACAGGGTGGAAATAAAAATATTTTAAATTTGAACTTTCAATGGGATGAGAAGTCGCTATTCATGCTCATTTGAATTCTCAATCGGTACAAAATCACACACATAACTGTCTTCGACGTCATTCGGATATATCTTTCAAATATCACAGTCACCATTCAATGTTAACCAGAGTTCCTTGTCTGCGCGTCCCGCGGGCAGCCAAAAGCAAGGTGTGTTCCACTAATAAAAGGTCAAAGAAAAAGGAAAAATTATCACAATCAGAATAATTTATTTATAGTGTTAAAAGATCTATATTGATAGCATAATATTTTATATAAAAATATAGATTTCAAACGTTTCCCACTTAGATGTCAAAATAAACATATAAAAGCAATTAATTTATGGAGACAATATCTTTAGATAGATAATAATTAGTCAATTCAAAAATATTTATTTTTTAATTATTATTTTAAATTCAAAGAGAATCAATAATCAATCATTATAAATATAATTAATTATATAATTATCATCTTAACTTCAAATAGATTAAATTACATATAATTATATTTTAAAGGTGAAAATAAGTAGAAAAAAAAAATTCTTGCAACGCACTTCGTCAAAATTTCAAGGTAATACTTAAAAAGCATTTTAAGGAAGCATAACTTTTTTAATATAATATAATAGATAGATTATATATCTAGCTAGCTCCATGTGAATATATTTAGAATTTATGAAAAGGGTTAGGTGGCTGTGTAGAAATTAAAAGGTTAGAATTATATAGAGTTATTTATATTTTATCAAAATTTTTAATAAAAATTTAATATATATATATTAAAAAATAATTAATTATATATTAGTAATAAAAATTATATCTTTATCTTTAAAAATCATATATTTATTATATATTTTTAAAAAATTAATAATAAAAATATAAAAATTATATTTAAGTTTTCTTCAAAATAAAAATTCAATATATATATGGGTTTTCAGAAGAAAACGTAGGATGTGGGCCAATGAAGGAGGTCCTCCTTCCAATTATATGGGCATATTGGGTCACACAGACTTTGTCACATCACATCGTGCCAACTGCCTACTAATATTCCCGCTTTATTTGGAAATTCATGTACTCCTGATTTGCCCCAATAAAGGAGCCTGGTTTTTGTATTGTAAATATTATAAAATAAAGTTTAAAAAATTAAAATATTATTTGATGCTATTTTCTAAATTTTAATTTTAATTTCCACTAGTATTTGATTCTTTTTATTGTAGTATCACGAATTAATTATGAGCATTCAAATTGTAAAGAATTAACAGTAGAAATTTAAAAATGTTTAAATAATTATTTACAACATGCCATTCAAATAAAAAATTTTAGCTAGTACAATTGCAGAAGGTGCAATTAAGCAAATGTTTGACACTTGTTTTTCTTTTTCATTTTAGAGAAATTAAAAATTTTAACGCAAAAAAAATTATGCTTCATCTAATAAAACTCACAAATTTTGTTAGTGTTTACCCAATTTTTCTTTAATTCTTGTTTCTTACTGTTTAAGAAATCACTCCAGTTAAAAAAATTAAAAATTACATTACATGACTATAAATTTAAAATATTTATTATAAAAAATTTTAAAGTTTGAAATTATTTTAAATGTGCAACACACAAAATTTGTCTTCATAATTAAAATTTTTGAAATGTAATTTTTTCTCATAATTAAATTTTTGGTCTCCCACAACTAAAATTTTTGAACTCTTCAAATTTAAGTGTCAGACATTTTCTACAATCAGACTAGTGCAAAGAATCCGTTTGTCGTTGTGCTTTGTTCCCTTCCAAGACTTTTATACAAGACATGAAACGAATAAATGGGGTCCATGACCACAGGGCATAGACTTTAGAACTTTCAATATATATATATATATATATATATATATATATATATGGTCTAATTTGTTTAAAGATTAGCACATGCGAAATTAAAATCTATTTATTCATTTATTTATATATAATTAAACAATTTTATCAATAAAAAAAAGTATAACAAGACATTAAAAAATATATAAATGTACTGAATTTTATCCTGATATTAATTAACCTCTCCTTATATTTAGAATAAGAATCTTTGGAGGCAGACCATGGGGACAAAAAAAAAAAAGGAAAAATTATGATGTTAGGGTTTGACTATGAGGTTCCAATGTCACTTTGATTGGTGGATATACGTGATGAGAACGGGGAGTATGCTCAATGGGGCACAATGCTTTCAAACCTGTATATTCTTTTCTCGCGTAAAACGTAAACAATGGGATAAAGTTTCTAACATTATGAATTTTTTTTTCTTTTCTCTCTCTCTCTTTTTATAATAATTAAAATTATTATTATTATTATTTTATAAGTCAATGGGGGGCCATACGGATTGCACGTGAGAGGACAGGAGGTTGCGTGAAACAACACATGGACATCAGAGATTAGAAAAAATTTTCGACGCGGTTTTTTGGGTAACGAGAAAAATTGAAGACAAAAGTTAAAGTAAACTTTAAAATATATATATATATATATATAATTAAAGAGTTTTAAGTTAAAATATTTATAGTAAAGAATTTTAAATTTTAAAATTAGTTTAAATGATTTAAAAATAAAAAATTGTATAAGATTTTAAATTAACATTTTTTATTTTTAAATTTTTTAAAATTTAAAATAATTGAATATAAATATTTTTAATGTAGAGTCTTTATAATTTTTTTAAATTTTTTTCAAAAAGAAAAGATTAAAAACAAAAGCGCGTTGTACTTATCCAAATGAATGCAATGTTTCATCTACCTTGTCGTTTATGATGCACTCAGCTGGTTAAATTGAAAAAAAAAAAAGGCGATCTGATTGGCTGAAACAAAAAAAAAAATGCAATCCCACTCATCGAAGCAAAAATTGTTGCCCTAAGTTGGCGATTTATAATTCTCCACGTATGACTTTTAAAAAGTGAAGTACTGGAAAAGAAAAAAATTAATAAAATAACTATTTTAAAGAAATATTTTCAGACTAATATTTAAATTCATAATATTTTCGATTGAAACCTTAGCATTAATTATCGTAAGTAAATTTTACTAGCTAAATGTTATGGAAGAATTTGAGAGAATAAATGCATTAGTAAACTGACGTAAAAAAAAAATGCACTTAGTAATCATTTGTGTAAAAGGAGAAGAAATTACATTTTTTGTACAATAGCAGCTTTAGATTAGAGAGGAGACTAGAAAATAGTGTTTTGTATTAAAAAATTAAAAAAAATTATGTGATAATATTTACTAAGATTCCACCGTGAAAAAATATATATAATTTGGGGAAACTCAATCTAATTACACATAAACTAACGCTGTGTCAAATGCATTCTATGATGATTCAAATTAATATATATATAGACATGTATGGTGGTGATATTTTATTAATACTAATATAAATTCATTTATTATTATTATTATTAAATATTTTAGAATTTAAGTGATTAACGCTCAAAATTAAAATCATAACATATATATTTAGTTTCGTTGTTATTTTGTTATATAAATAGCTTTTTTAAATAAAAAAGGTTATATAAATGGTTAGTTACTAACAAAGGTGTGACTAATCATTATAAAATGCAGAGAGTTTATTAAAGTAAAAATGCTTTTCTACCAAACAAAACGGAATTCTCTTTTCCATTCTCTACCTTCTCTCTCTCACATCATTATATTAAAGGAAGAACCCATCAATTATTTCTCTTCTTCACCATATTTATAATTTTTCCTTGTCAAAGATTGGGCTGATGAAATGACTAATGAAAGTAGGAAGCATCATGACCCATATCTACCATATAACTAATTAATCACTTTATTGAAATTTCCTCTGTATGATTTTCCATTGTCACATCCCTCAACTCAGAGAGGTTCAAGGTATGGTAATTAAAGGGGGTTTTAATTGTGACTTGCAAAATAATGGGTTTGAATATCATCCATCAAACTGAGTAGTAATTGTTATTCATATAGAAAATTTGAAATATATGTTTTATAATATTGCAGGAGATGCAATAATGTTACTTTTTAATATTGGTCTCATACTCCTAATTGATATTTTTTTGACTGCGTGATATTAATTTCCTCATAAATTATAGAGGATCTGAACTATTTTAAGGGCAATTTAGAACCACACATCCCATCACTAAAATATTATATGTTACATGGAACAAATGAATTGATATGTGTCATGCCCAAAGAGGGTCCCAAGAAGAGCCCAAGGTGTGTTCATCTAGGAAGCAGGCCATGTCAACGAGTTGTGGTGGTTGGGGAGGAGACTGAGTGATCTCCATGCATATTAGAGAAAGAAGGTTAGCTTGGTAGCACCGCATGTTGACAAGATCGGCTTGTGCTTTGGCCAGCTGGGTTTGAAGCTCGCTCACTTGCTTTTGGAGTTGGCTTATTGCCCCTGCACACCCATACACTGGGTCCCTTATTCTCGCATTTGCTTCATACACTATGCTGCTCACCGCATCTGCTCGCTGGCACTCCGGTATTTCCTAAAATCACAAAACAAATATTTATTTTAGCCAAATTCAAAGATAATTTATATAATTTATTTTAAAAACATTAAATTTAGACTTTATACAACTATATACCAATCCAATTCGTCTACTCATTTTTTGAAGATGAGTAAGTACTTTTTTTCAATTTAGATTATTCAAATTTGATCTCAACAATGTTAATTTGATATTTTATATTTTTAATTTAAATTATTATTATTTTTAAAATTGATAATTAAAAGATTATTTTTATTCTATATCTTATATCCTTCTAAATAAAAAAATATCAAAAAAAATAAAAATATTAAATTTGATCCGTGTAAATTTAATCTTAATGACCTAAGTTATGATGAATGAGGGATGAATAAGAAGAAGATGAGTTGGGATGCAAATTAAACCATACACACTTCCGCCTCCCTCTCTCTCTCTCCCCCTGTGTGTGTGTGTGTGTGAATGAACCCCATCGTTTAGGCATTTTGTCATCTTTTATCAATTAGGTATGCCCCTTGCGAGCTTTTCTCCTGCTTTTGACCCAAACCCATCATTTTATCATTCTAACGGCACTACCATAACTTGGCGTTTCCCTCACCTGGGCTTAGACCGAGGCCATGTTTAGTGTATAAAAATTTTAATTTCTTTGAAATATTTAAAAATTAACCAAATTTAGGCATAAAAATATTTAAAAACTGTAAAATTTGTGCATCATATTTGTTTTAAATGACATAAAAATAATATTTTTTTCACATATCTCACATTTATTTTTTATATAAATAAGTTTTTAAACATTTAAAACAATAATTTATTCCTATACCAAACCCTATTTAAGTGTTTATTTTTATTATAGCAAGAGCTATTTTGGAAATTTGTCCGAACTTTCAAGACAATTTTAAGAGGACATTCTCTCGTACTGATCTAGTATATTTTTTACTTTACTTACAAAATATTGTTAATAAAAATCAAAGGGAAATTGTTGAAGTGAGATATTATGTGGTCTTAGTAAGGGAGGTAAATGCTTTGGGTCTGCCAAGTGAAGTGTTTGTACCTGCAAGAACTTGATGATATTGCTGGCTCCGAAGACTCTGTGGGCAATGGTGAACTTGAGGGGGTCAGTGGGAGGGAAATACGGAGCCAAAACACACTTGTCGACGCAGCGGCGCCGGAGGATCTTACAGGCGGCGCAGGGGCTGACAACCACCGCAGGAGGTGGAGAAGAGGGAGGAGGAGGAGGAGATGTGGCCTTCATTTTGTATTAATGAGTGAGAAACAGAGGAAAACAGAGCACAGAAAGCAGAGCATGCCGGGGGGTGTATATATAGACCAAAGGGAGAGGCAAACAAGCAGATTGGGTAACAAGGGGTGACTTTATCTTACGTATTAAACAAGCCGACGTGACGTATGTATTTTTTTAATGCTCCGTCCACCCCTATTGTTCAATTAGTTAAAATTTTTAATTATTCAAAATAATTTTAAAATTTAAGTTTTTTTAATATAAATATATTTAATTTCAAATTCTCAACTATATTTTTTTTATTCACATGCTTACCAATAATTATATCTTCTGATACTTTTTTAGTTTTTATTATTAAATTCTTCAATAAAAATAGAAAATGGTATTAAATTATAATAATAATTATCCACTTTTCATATTTTTATTAAAAAACTTATAATAAGTCTCTAAAAATTATAATTAATCTTTGTCCCAAAAATAATGAGCCTTACAAATTCATCAAATAATAGTAAATAAATTTGGTAATAAAAATTAACTCAATTGCTAAAATGTGTCTAGATGTTGAGTTTGACTCCTTTAGTGCTGGGAGTGAAAATAATATATTTAATATTATTTAATGAATACCATTTTACTTGTTTTATGTTTTTTATTAATTAATATTTAATTATTTAGATTTATTTATTGTCTTAATTTGATCCTTAAGTTAGATTCATATTAAATTGATCCTTTAACTTCTAATTCATATCACATATTTATCATAAATAAATATGTTGACTGCGATAGTATTTATTTGGCTTCTTACATGTTTCTTAATTTGGTAAATAGTATTAACAATTTAAGATATATATAATTTATAAGATAAATAACTAATTATTCTATGTAAAATAAATTTAAGGAACAAAAATAAAAAATAAATGAACTTAAAAAAATTAAAGTATCAATTTAATCAATTTTTTTTTTCTCTAATGAATGAGTAGGGTTACATGCTAACTTGAAAGAGTTAGACTGAGGAAGCTCTTGGCATAATGAAATCTCAGATACTATAGTATCTTATATATTATGGTATGAAAAATCATGATGTAAGACATAGTATTTATGATACCTATATTTGATATGCCAATTAATAGTATCTTACATTTTAGATATGTATGGCACTTATATTTAGTTGCACGCGATAATTAATGTTATTGTTCCTTAAAGTTTTAAATTAAATATAATTTTTCAACTTTTGTGTTTTACATTTTATAAGTTTCATATAATTTTTTATAAATAATTTTTTGTGGAGTTAATTATTATAGAAAAATAATTTTAAATATGGTAATGTTTAAAGAAATTTACTACTCTACCAGTTAATTTGATAATAACAAAATATTTTGACTATTATCATATAATACTTTTTTTTTGTTTCTTTTGTTAAGAATGTGATATTAAGGTGTTATCTTAAATGTTACCTATCATCACATAATAATATATTAAAGACCATCATCTAATTGCGATATCCAAAATACCTTGATTGTGAGATGGCAAAGTTAAAATCACAGTATGCCAAATGCCTCATATTTGTGTATTGATTTTCTTTTTGTTTAATTTTATATAAAATTTATTTGAAAAACCCAGAGATTGATCCATGATTAATGCTAGAAAGATATAATAATTACATTAAAATATGCTCCAAAACTTCTCACACTCCCTAAATTGATTTTCCGAAGAAAGATTGGTGTTGATAATTTGAAGGGTTAATTTGTAAAAAGCTTGAATACTATTGTTTGTGGGGATGCCACTGAATTACATATATCCTCTTCCAAAAATGTACATTTCCATTTATTTTTGAGCTTAGAGGAATAAGATCATATGTACGTAAGGGATCATTAGATTGAGCCGGCAAACTTTATTCTGACAACGCTAATGAAAAATGTGATTGTAACGATAATAAGATCCAAAACAGTGACTTTAATAAATTGTGAAATGGTGACTTAACAGTGAAATAATAATAATAAATTATATACAATTTTTAAAATTTTATTATAAATGTTTCAATTAAAATATAACAAATATAAAAAATTTTAATAATAACAAGATAAGTGTGTAATATATATATATATATAATTTTTTATAACTTTGGATTTTAATTTTTTTTACAGATGTTATAACTTCATTAGATAGCTTATTAATAACAATGTAACAAAATATATTTAAGTTTAATCCTCATAATAAAGGTCATAGACGCAAATACGATGAAGATGAAAATTGTATCAATCAGATATGGTGACTGTTGCGTTTATTGGCGTTTGACAATTTCGGCCTTAACGATTTTGGCAGTTTTATATTTAAACCTTTTTAAATCTTTATATAATTAATTATTGACAATAATTCATAAAAAGGAAAGTATTTAGATGATGATGAATCAATAACTATGGTTCTATATTGATTTTTATATAAATTTAATAAAAATGGCAAATTTTAAATAATATAATAAGGTAACTCACAAAGTCAGAAATATTTTCAAAAATTAATATACACCATCGGATAATATGCAAAAGATAAATATAAAATCACGGAAATTATAATATAAGTAAGGCTTAAATATATCTTTTGTCCTTCTAATTTCATAACAGTTTCAATTTAGTCCCCCTAATTTGAAATTGGGCAATGTTACCATCCAATTTTTTAAACTAATCAATTTTTCCTTTTATCACATAAACGATCCAAAATTTAATGCTAAATTTAAAAGTTTGCTGACTTAAATATTATTTATTAATCTAACACTATTAACTAGCATTCAAATTTTAGCGTCAAAGTTAGCAAACTATTGAATTTGATGTTCAGTTTTGGATAAAAACGTACAAAGGAGCAAAATTAGATCATTTTGAAAATTAAGAGGACAATATCTTCTACTTTTGATCTAGAGGGATTAAATTGAAACCATTATGAAATTAGAGGGACCAAAATGCATTTTAGTCTAAAAGTAAAAGAAATAATTATTTCTTTCACAACAAGATCTGTCTTTTGTAAATAGAGAAAATTTAAAGAAAACTAAAAAAAAAATGTGGTGTTTCATGGATTAAGAAAGATCATAGTTTGGATAGAGAAAAAGATTAGAGGGAATGAGAGATCAAAGAGATGATAATTTGTTTTATTGAGGGGTCTCCTAAAAGGAGTACAATGGCAAGATAGAGTAAGGATTATACCCTTTAGGCTTGTTAAGATAGAGTTAAAAAGGATGAAGATGTGCGTGAGTCACTTAGTGAGCTTGTATTTTTGGTGAAAATATGATTCTTGGAGGATAGTGGAGATGTGATGGTGTAGCTTATGATGCTTGCTCTTGCGATAACAATGTTAATGATGCTATTATGTTGTGGGGATCTTTAATTCTAAGCTTCATGGATGATGCATTGATAATAATAGTCAAGCCAAGTTGCCTGGTAGAGATGTAGAAGCCATCTGATTAGAGTGGCTTGTCACGTTGGAAATGTTTTGTTTAGAGCAACTTGAATAACTTATTATCTCAGTTCTTTGTATAAGGCTTGATAAATGATACCCGTTAAGTCTTTTGGGTTAATCCAGATACTTATGGCCATAAGACTTCTATAACACTTGTCCTTAAGTCCATTAGCTAAGTGATGAACTAGGAGGCTTAGAGTAATGCATTTGCTATTGTGTAATTAACGTTGGTGGCTTAATCATTTCATGTTCCCATGATTCACCACATTCATATGGAGTTCTCTATGGAATGTGAGAAATTATGAGACATGAAGGGTTATATGCTGGTCTTTTGTTTGCTACAACTTTATCTGTCTTCTGTATGACTACGTGTTGTTTCCTTGCTTTCTTTAATGTAGGTTGATCTTGTTTGAGTGTTGTTCTTCTTGTAATAGTTGCACTTTTTGTTAGTGACTTCAAGAGAAATATGTTAGAGGATGATCTCACTAGTCTCAAGATGATTATTGCTTTCTTGTAAATGTTGTTCCATTGTTGCTTTTTGTTTAGTAATAGAATTTTGATATAGAGGATGGAGCTTTTGCGGTGTTGTACAAGGATATTCTTTAGAGAAAAGTATATTTTCACATTATGTAGACACTTTAGTTTTATAATAGCATTGATTAGAGTAGCTCTTTGTTAATTGACCCCATTAGTAGTGTAGTACATGTTATATTTTGTGGCTTTAGCTTGGCTTATGAGGATGAAACCATCTTTTCCTTTTATTTTGCCATTTTTTGATGTCAGTGAATATGTCTTAATTTGAGGTTTATTCACAATCATTGGTAACCCTAGTTGTTGTCATCTTTTTGTTGGTGGTTTTTATAGGTCAAGGCTAATATAGATGTGTCATTTTTATTTACATATAGTATTATTGATTCTTTTCCCTTGGCTCAACATTACATTGATAAAATCAATTATAATCCTGACAAGGTAATTAAGAAGGTAGAGCAAGGGTACTATTGAGAATGATATGGCTATTTTGTTGGGTTTAGCCAATCAATTTCATCTAAGCAAAAATCCTTTATCGTTGATGAGCTTGGAGCCTACGCTAAGGTATTTTGAGGTGATTTTGTTGGTTTTCCTATTATTACCAAAAAAAGACAGCCTTAATCTTTTTTTAAGATTTAGTTACAGTTTTAACCACAACTATAGGTTTTACTTTTAGTTATCAAAATTGCAGTTAAACCATGCGTAATAAGAGTCTCAATTACAGTTTTTAAAAACTATTTCTACTTTATGGTTAACTAATCATAGCTATGCTAGGTTTAGCTATGATTGATGTCAACCATAGCTAAGTCATATTTTTTTTAATAATAGTTTAAACCATTGCTGAATATGTTTTTAAAATCTAAAACCTTATATGTTTAGATTGCTTTGCTATAATAGTTGTTTTACAAAGTTGTCTAGCCAACACAATAACAATTTCATATAGATTCAAATAAAATTTGCTATAGAAATTCAAAGTATAAATACAAAGTATGAGTGGAATTAAAGTTCAAATGCATAAAAGAATAGTTCACTAATTATCTATGTAAGATGAGTCTAGCAAGTGAGCCACAGGTCTAGAGTTTCCACTCTCCTGACTAGCTAGCGAAGTGAATAAGCATGAGATTAAAGGGCAATATAAAATAAACAATCATTTATATAATGTAGGTAAAATGAGAAATCTTCTAGAATTACCCCAAGATTGCCTAAACTCACAAATTTAGGCAACAAATAACCTTAAAAATTCTAACAGAGGAATGCTGGAACTGCGTTTATTGTTCATTCATTTGTTATTGCTATGATCAGAGAACTTGTGCCTTATTTTGCCATTCTGTGATCACAGGCCTAAAAAGATGGATCCCATCTCTGGAAGGATGCAAATTGGTCGAACACTGGGGATGAGCAAGCACCAAATCACCTAATCCTAGTCCTTTGACTTGGCCAAAATGCTATTTACTTTCTAAAGCAACTGTTAGTGAATCTTGAGTTGAAATCTCCTGAGAAGAAGATCATTAAGACTAAAGCACTGATATCTTGTCCTGCAAAGCAAGTCAATCAAAATAGAAAATAGTCAATATTTTGGTAATTTATCAATCCAATAAAAATAGGAGTCATTATTTCATCAAATTCAAACTCATATACTTACTATAACTACTCTAGCTCTATCATTTATTGGCTTTTCATCTCTTCTTTTATGGATAACTTTCCACACATCTCCTTGGCTGATGGGCCCCTAGGCTTAACTTCTTGCAACATATAAGACAAATATGGTAACATATATCATATTATATAGAAACTTTAGTTATAGAATTTACCAAATGTCTCTTACCATCTTAGCTTTCTTTCTTACAAGACTCTTCGATCCACTAATGCACTAGTGTGGTGGATTGTTTGCTTACTTTTATTTTGTGTTCGCCATTGCTCGGGGATTGATAGAAACACAATAAGTATATTAACCAATGAAAGATAAATATAAGAATGAAAGTTCTTTCAAATTTTCACTAAGACAAAATGAAAGTTTAGAAAACTTTGAGATTTTAATAAATGATAACTTAAAAGTACTGATAAATTATAAAAAAAAAGATCTGCATAAATAGATATATAGTTATTCTTCAAATCTATCATAGAGAGATGAATATGAGAATACACAGCATAACTTGAAATAGATTCTTTAAAATATAGATTGCATTGTAGAAAAAAATGTAGAATCAATAACCATTGATGTTAATATTATATTTGTATACAATATACTAGTAAATGGCCAATAATATACAGATACCGAAGGACTCATTCCCTTAATTTTCTCAGGAGAAAGAAACTCAATATGCACTTTATTCTTTAAATTGCGTCATAAACTTTGCAAGAGTCAAATTATAGCCTAGGTAATTTGGCCATAGCATATATATAATTATAGTCATTATAACTGAATGTGCTTAACTTGACCAAAACCAAAGTATGGTGCTAAGTCCATTGGGGTTTTGCCGACACCAAACTTTTAATTTGGCACCTTCCCTCAATTGATGTCCATTCATTGAGAAGAGGATCTTATATTCATTTTATTTTGGCCAACAAATTACTGCAAAATCACACGTATATTTAGCATTATACAATTCGTAGTTTACTTAAAAATTGAAGCTAATTTCGCCAACTTAATTTACATTAATGGACATCCATCAACTTATTTTGTTTTGGCATCAATTTATAGAATATTAGGTTATGTATAGTAGAGTAGAAAAATTTTTAAGAAAATAAAAATGAAAATGAGAATCAAATGAAAACTTAAAATCATGTTTGGTATAGTATAGAGATGAGTGGAAATACCTTTTTATTTTGATATTTGGTTGAGTGAAAATATTATAAGAATAGAAATAAAAGGTGAATAAATGACTAAAACACTTCTAGAACAAAAGAAAATACTTAAAAATGAACTTTTTCTAATTAATATAAAAAAATTATAGTTGAAAATATCAAGTTAAACATATTTATAATTTTATATTAAAAGATTTTAAATTTTAAAATTATTTTGAATAATCGGAAGATTAAAAATTTTAACTATGCAAAAAAATTATAATTTAAGATTTCAAATTAAAATTTTTTTTTCTTAAATTTTTTATAATAATTTCAAAATTTAATGCTATTCCATATAAAACATTACTGACATTTGTAGCAAAATATTTTTTTTCCTTCTCTTCCCATTCCAAGCAATAACCTTCCTCCGCATTTTTTATGGAATAACCAATGAGTTTAGTGGTATGCTCTTGGATATTTTACATAGCTCGTGCATCATATATAGATGCCATGCAGGTATAAATATAGCGTGTGCAATATACTATATCTATATATATATAGAGAGAGAGAGAGAGAGGGGGGGGGAGAGAGAAGATACAGTTGCGTAATAACTAAAGGTTTAAAACAAAGTAGGAAACAAGCCGAGCTCCATTTTGGAGCTGCAAGAAGAAAGTTCAGCTGCGGAATGAAACATCAGATTATTTCTCTAGAAAGTTCTATGCCGGTCTAACAGGTTTTAACTAGCTTTTCCCTTTCTCTCTATGTTCTTTATTCTTTTTAAAATTGATGAAGAAAAGCAAAATACTCATTGATTTCTGCTTGTAAATTTGGGACCCACTTAATGAGGAATTTGTGAGTAATTATTATAGGGTTTGGTCGGCATTAAAGGTAAATTTTATTGTTAATGATGCGGATCATAAAGCATTGATGGCAGTTATATTGAGGTAAGCATTTAACGAGAGAATAGCCCCCAAAAAAAAATCGATAAGCTAATCCCTCATTTTCTTGTAGAGCATAGATGTGTTTTCTTATTTTTATTTTTTTTGAAATCTTTGTTCAAATCTGATTCCTCTTCGTGAGTGATATTAAAGACCTACTCTCTTATATTAATTTGGTATTTTTAAAATTTTACTTCTACAGTGCTCATTAATGAGAAGAATCTAATGCAAAGTAATAAAAAAAATATTATATTACTCCTTCTGGTCTCATATATAAAAAACTTTTGTGAGATTTGATTTGGTCTTATATATAAGAAACAAACTACCATATTAATTATAGTATTTCAATTCTGCCTTTCATTAAATAAGTTATTCAAATTATGAGTAGTGGTGGTTATTATTAATTTTAAAGAAAAAGTGGACATATTAAATAGGGGTATTTTTAAAAAATAATTTTTATTTGAAACAAAATTAATTGCTTTTAACTAACTTTTTTAATACTCGTGAATTAGTTATTTGTTTCTTATATATGAGATCAGAGAGAGTATCTTGTTAATCGAGCTAATCCCTTTCAATTTTCTTGTAATGTTCTAATCTCACACATTTAATCACATCATTGTTCCCAAGTGAACTTTTTTCTTTTAACAAAACCAAAAAGAAGAAGATCTTACGTAAAGAAAAGAAAAGGATCCTCGGTTCTATGAATTTTATCAATTTCGAAGTCTAGAGTGTGTGTGTGTGGCATTAAAAAACATGATTCAAACTAGTCCTAAGGAACTCTAAATCATTGAAATAAAACAGAAGTTGCTGTAAAATATAGGTAGCTACAATTAATCTCAAATTCTGTCAAAGTGAAGAAAAAATGCATCATATTGTTAATGATATTCAACCATTATAGTTGTTTCATGCATATGTATATGCTAGTTCATCTCCCTTGATCAGAAAACTAGGAAGTTATATGATTTTAATCATTAGGTAGCTTTCAATCATCATTCAAACTCAGAATATTAGAATTGAAAATTAGCAGTTTGGTCATCACTTATTGCAACAGTTTAGTGCTTTACCCGGTTCAAAGAGATGATGCAGTAAACAGTTCTTTTGGTTCCCTAGCTTCCTCCCTATGGAATCCACCTAGCTTTATATCTGCATAGGATTCCTTCCTAACTTTGCATGCTATTCCTATTATCCACTGTTCTAGACACAATATGCTTGAAAGTAATTTGGATTCTTTGTAATGACTAATAATTATATATTCTGCAGTTATTAAGAGAAAAAAACAAAGTTGTTAATAGGATTCACTACTTGTTTCCTTTCTCTTTTTCTTTCCAATAACTGCTCGGTATATAGTATTGCAAAAGATTTTAAACCACTTTATAGGTAATTACGTTAATTTATTTATATAAATGAGAGGAGTTTTTTCTTTTCTTTTCTTTTTTTTAATTTCTAATTAAAGAAGTCTAAGCCTTGCAGGAATAAGAGAATCAAATACTCCATCAAATTCTCTAGTGCTATGTAAATTACTAGCTCACATACATAGCTAATTACTTTTATAAATATATACATTGCTAAAAAAATGTAGTTAAGTTTTTACAACTAGCTATAAAGTATCGATCAACATTGCCCCATGTAAACTTTTTATCCGTGGCTATTATCTACAAAATCAACCCCATGAGAGGGACATGAGAATATATGTAATGTATTATTATTTTCCCCATGTCTCTTGAAACAATGCACAATGCCTAGCAGGTCTTCTTTGATATATATGGTAGCATTTCACAGTAGACATACTTTTTTTTGTTTAAGAAAAAAAATTTGTCTATGATTTTTTATATATATGTTTTAGATTTTTTTATCAAAATATAATAAACATATAATTTTTTAATAATGACATAATAAGTGTACGATTTTTACAAATATATATATATATATATTATATTTCAATTAAATAACTTACTAAAAAAGATATAAAAAATTATATCTAATTCTACTCTCTCTCTCTCTCTCTCTCACACACGCACGCACGCGCACAATGTATGCGCGATAGGAATGTCTCATAAAAGCCATAATTTTAAGAATGATGAGTGGTTAGTACAGTCACCTCTATTGGTTTCTCTCTCTCTCCTCTCTCGCACGCACGCACACACACAATGTATGTGCGGGCATAGGAGTGTCTCATAAAAGCTATAATTTTAAGAATGATGAGTGGTTAGTACAGTCACCTCTATTGGTTTTAATAAGTATAAAAGATCCAATATATAGCCGATGATGATGTATTCATATCCTACCATTTAGTACTTTTTAAAATTATGCTCAACATATTCATTAATTAAAAGGTTAGAAATCAATCAAAAGGCTAAATACCGGATGGTTCCATATCTAATACTTAAAAGCTTAAAAACTTTTAATTTATTGTGCAAAATAATTTCAAACATTACTCATGCCTTTTTGACGAGATTGAGAATGACTTTATAGTTAATTTCTAAATTGAGAAACAACTAATTAAAATTTTTAATATCGTTAGTTAAAGATGTTTTAGGCACTTGACCACTTGTTTGCCTTTTGACTAGTTTATTAAGGAAAAAAAAAAATATACCATGTCTTAAATTTTTACTATAAAAAATTTTAACTAAAACATAACAAGTATATAATTTTTTAATAATAATATATAATGTATATAGTTTTTAAAAATAAATATATAGTTTTCTAATTAAACTATATACTTGTAATATTCTAATTAAAAAAATAAGGAAATAAATTTAAGTATAATTCTTTTATTAATTATCAATTGTGTTAAATATAACTTTAAAATGAATTAAGTGATCTATCATAGTTTCAGAATATAAAGGAGAGTAATATTATATTTACAATATAAGATGGATAGATTGTATCATTAAATCGAGGGGAAATGCGAGTCTTGTCATTCATATGATCACCATTAGATCATGAGTGTCAATAAAGATATATAGTTTCACATGCATATATTACATGAGTTAATGTCTAAAATTCTTATGATCAAGCTATGGCCCTTCAACGAACAATTTCCTCATATAAAAATGGTTATTGAAAATTTACATATGACAAAAAATTATAAGAATATTTATTTTTTTAATCAAAATGTTATATAGATGATTAATGGATAGATTATAACAAGTGTGCATAATAATATTATGCACACTTGTTGGAAATTTTTTTTAATTAGTGTTATTTTGGTGTAACATTATAATAATAATTTTGATCAAGTGAGAAGACAAGGATTCTAATAATATATTCTAGTCTTATTTGATATATAAAATTCTCTTCCATAGAAATAGAAAAAAATGTTATATGGAATCCAATTGCAATTAGCATAATAGGAAAAGAAAAGAAAAGAAAACACATTTCTCTTTATCTATTTTATAGGATAGAAATAGTAATGAAATGGAAAATAAGTGATAGCAAATAACTAAAATATCTTTAAATAAAAGAAAAATGTACCTCTAAAATCAAATAATTATTCTATTGAATATATAATCATAATTAATTTATTATTTTTATATAATTATTTATATTTATAAATTATTATTTTAATATAATAAAAATAACTATTTATTGTAATATTTTACATTTGTCATTTTAATGTATATTAATTTAATATACATAATATTATATATAATAATATATATAATTTATTAATTTATATATATATATACATATAGCAATGCATTAATGGATTGCTACAGTTGGCCATATGTTGGCCGATTGTTAAGTTGAAATTGAGTCAATTAACAGTTGATTGGATCAATTTCAACTGATGCTCCATCGCATTATTATTTTTATTTTTACGATTTAATTTTATTAATTATTATTTATATAATTCATCATTTTTAATATCAAATATTATTAAATTCCAATGATTTTTTCTTTTACTTTTTAATGTTGACCAAACTTCAGTCACAAGTAAAATTTAATTTTTATACTTTAATAAAAATTTAATATTTAAAGTGGCACCATTTTTAAAATTATTTTGAATTAGCATTTTTTTTCTGATACTGGAGTAGAAAATTCCCCTTTTGTTATAGTAAGAGAGATTAACAAAATTGACCCTTATGAAAAAAGAAAAAAAAATTTCTAGATAAAGACAAAATTATTCTTGAAAATTTTACTTTCAAATAGGTCCTATTATTTTATAATTAAAGTATATAAAATTAAAAATAATGATTATAAAAAAATAAATTATTTTAGAGTAAAAGGCAAAGATTTGTAAATTTCAAAATAATTATGAAACTTAAAAACTTTTTAAAGGACGTATTTAAAATACTCGAAGGACTTTATCAAAATATTTTAAAATTTTTTGAGGGCCAAAATATAATTTTACCCAAATTACACAATTTTTTTTCTTTTTTGTGAGATAGAAAAAGAAAGCCTTCTTATATGTACTAAGAAGCCAATTGGACATTTAAAATAAAATGACCTTTTGGAACAATTTGCACTAAAACTTGATTCAGTGTACAACATAAAAGATGGTAAAGTCACAATAACAGGACTTCTCATTTTCTCCCAATAATATGCTAACCAAACACTTGAACCATAAAATCTATTTCATTTTATGTTTTTTTTTTTTTACTTTACCAAATGGGACCTGTGCTACTGATACACAAAATTTAAATTTAAAAGAAATAGATGTTAAAAAAAAAAGATATACACAGTCCGAGATAAGAAGCTATTTATTGTTTCGAAATTGATGAATAGTAAACGACTTCCTTCATATTTTACAAATATAAAGACTGGAATGGGTGGGCCCCCAAGTATAGGGGCACAAAACAAAAGCTCATTTTTAGAAAAAAATAATAATAACATTATCAGCAAGAAATTTATAAAAAATATACCATGAAAATAATATCTCTTTTTATATTATATAATATATATGGTTTTCCAGATAAAGACTAAAAATTCTCATTGATTATAAATACCAATGATAATTAAGAAAACCTAATTCAAGTGAGAATATATTTTATATACTTAAATAGATATAATTTTAAGATTTTAAGTAATATAAATTTTAGATATTACATGGATAATAAACTGATTATATATATATATATATATATATATTTCTTTCTATAGTTAGTTAAAAAAAATAAAGGAAATATTGTTACATAGTTTATCTATATTTCCTTTCTAGAGTTGATCTAATATAAATTTTAGATATTATATGGATAATAAGTTGATTATATATATATTTTTCTTTTCATATTTAGTTAGAGAAAATAAAAAAATTTTATTACATAACTTATCTATATTTTTTTAATATTTATACAGAAATAAGATAAAGATAGAAATATATGTCAAGAGAAATAGTAGGGGACGTACAAGTATAACGTAGAAGATGCAACAAAGAAGGCCTACAAAAATAGCGATTGAGAGCACACCAAAAAAAAAAAAAACTCAAATTCAAGATTTATTCTTATTCCTCTATTCCCATATATTTTCTTCATTTACTTTCTATCCCTTTATAAATCTAATATTTTAGTTTCCTAATTTAGGTTATTTAGGGTCTAGTTTAATGAACAATATGTGAAAATCTTGTTCTATTTGTTTTTTTTCTCTTTTTTGAGTATTGAAATATTTTTCTATTTTTATGACATTATTATTTAGTTAATTTAAATTGGTACATGATTTTAGCTGAATAATTACTACTATATGAATTTATGAATTTATACTTGTTCATTAGATTTAGTAAAGTAAAAATTCAATACCTTTGATAAACTAAAATTATCTTTGTGTATTAATGAAAATATTTTTTTTCATTTTAAACATGTGAGCATATGTATTATTGAATGATGATTAGTGATTTTTCTTGTTCTTAATGCTGTTCATGATTGAAATTCGTAGAGCTCATTTGAGATTAATTAATGAATAATATTTAATTGAAAACCCTTAAAGAAGAGTAAAATATTAGAGCTAATTGATGTACATAACCAATTTATTTTAAAATTTTTTTTTTTATATTTTTTAGAATTTTTGATGATCAAATTAGTTGAGATAGACTTAAAAAAAACTTTGGGTGGGAGTCATTTGTGTTGAATTCTTTTTAAAAATATTTTTTGAATTATTTATTGCTATTTTATTAAAATTTTTTTCCTTATTTTCTTTCTTTCATATTTTAATTTCAAGTTAAATAATTTAATTAGCCTAAGTGAAATATGACCCTACTCATTCTATCTACGATAAAAATTATTTTGAGAGTAAAAAATTATTTTGGTGTCTTTGACACCCATCATCAAGGTTTAAGATCAACATGTAAATAAAATAAATCTAATTCCCTACTAGAATATATGATCCACTAGTATAAGATCCATAAATCTTCAATTAAAAAAATAAGATATAAAATTCTAACCTAGCCAACTATACAAATAAAAATATCTCAAATCCAAACAACTAAACTTTGTATAGCTCTAATCCTCTTATTACAAATCATAGATCTTAAATAGCTACAACAACAACAACAATAAACACTATTATGTTTTTTTTCTTATCAAAATATATCACAATAATCAAGAAAACATATTGATCACTCAAAATTCCTGTATACTAACGGAATCTCACTGATGAAGTAATAGGGAAAAAAATTAGTGAGTAAATCACATATTTTTTGAAATAAATACTCATGAATTTATTTCCAAAACTATACAATTCTTGCATTTTAGATTTTTGTAACGAAAGCTACCTCGATCTGTTTGTATAATTACACCAACCATGCACCCTCACTTTGCTTTTATTACAAGAGATCCAAAGTGATTAAGAAATTTACCCAAATTCCACCTTAACCGCAATTAAATATATCTAAAAGAGAGGTCTATATAATTTTTTTTTCCAATTAACTGAGCCTTTTTTCATAGGCATTTAGCAGCATGATTTTTACGACACTGAAAATATCTTTTGCGCACTCAACGGAAAAATAAGATGTTGCTATTTTGTCAAATTGTCTTTTTTTTGCCGTGAATTAATATTTACCAACTATTTAAATTAGTTATGTTTCTGGGGTAATATCTTGAGTTTTTAACTCGGTAATCTTGAGTTTTTCAAGGTAAGAAAAGCATAATTTAACCAGGCATTCTCTCGTTTTGTTTCTGTTACGCGCGAGAGAGAAAGAGACAATGGCTGTGGGCTTAATGAATTTCATGGGATCTTACTTATTGTGTCTTTCTTACTCCCACTAAATGAGAAAAATAAAAGGTGAGGATCTGATTTTCAAATGGAAGATACCCATGTGACATATTAGGCATAGAACCTAAGCTTAATTAATGAGTTAAGTAGAATTAGGAAATTGAAATTCCAACGGTCCTAAAAATAAAAAAATATATAAAAGACATAAATTCATTAAAATATCAATGACCTATTTGATATAAGACAATGGTTAAATAAAATATTATAATTATTTTGACTTTCCTTATTTGAGGCAGCAATTTCCTTAGCTCGCAACCGCACCATCCTCATTCCTCAACCACCGCCTTGTACGTAGCTCTATATTAACGACTTAACCCTATGACTCCATACTGGCTCATGAAAGACTTCAAAAGTGGACTCTTTTGTAGGGCTCAATTTGTGAGAAAAATCAATATGAGCCCTATTAGGCTTATGGGAAACAAAGAAAGGGAAAATATGGTATCACATTGAAAAGTTCAAATGTTTGAAATGCTAGAAACTATCCTTTTCCAATGTATCCACGCCCATGTGCAATTCTTTCTTGAGGTTGAAAAAAATGCAGCATGGGTTTGTAAATTAACGGGGTTTAGAGGGTATTTTAATGATCTTGTTATTCCACAATTATTTTTATCTTCAGGGTTCACTTTAAGTTTTTCCACACTAATTAATTAAGGCTTTAGTTTAGTCCATCTCCATTTTCCAATACTATGGGATACCATCATCTTTTTTCTTTGGTGTGAAACAGGGGTATTGTGGTTGGAAGCTAATTAATCACCATATATGAATCCCATTTCTTCTTTAGACAATTTTTTATCATTAATTAATTTTTTGATTACTCTTCGTTTATTATGGTTTAATCGGAGATGAACACTAGTGTTTCACAAATTCTATAATTAATAAACCACTCAATTTAATTCCTGATTCTGCTATATAATACTATATGAATATGGTTATAAAGAAAGGATCCAAAAAGTTTAAATTTTTAAGAGGAATTTCAGAAATAATCTTAATATATATCGTCAACATAACTTTGATCACTGGCTGATAAGTCCAGCACCAATTAATTAAATAACATTTCTCTTGGAATTCTTTTTGGTGTGATGGAAATTTCTTAGCTTGAGTTCTCATTGGAATTGATTGATCATGAAGAATTAATTTCGAGAAACTATAAACAAAAGTAGTGACAAAAAATGTCTTTTCCGTGTGGACAATAAACCTGTCAAGTTTCAAAGAATTTGAAATAACAAGCAAACTATTATTGCAAATTGCGCAAATTGAATCATGCCTGTTTTGTGTTCTTATCTTATCTTATCTTATTTTGTTATTACCCACGGTTTAGAGTATTTTTACATTTTTCTTGAATTATATTTTGATTATTATAAGTTATTCATCACCTCAAATTATTATCAAAGATTTAATGATTAATAAGAGGTTGTAAACTTATATATATATATATATATATTCTCATAATGTTATCATGAAAAATTATAAAATAAATTACACAAACTTTTCATGAATTTTATTGAAATTACATATCTATTCTCTTTATTTTTAATATATATATAGATTTCTTTTAACATAAAAAATAATACTATAATTTAGTCTAATTTTAAAATTTTTTGATTAAAATATCTTTCATTAACCTACATATATATTCTTTTAACTAAAATATCTTTGCATTTTTTTATAGATGATATTTTAGTTAATAAATTTAAAGTTAGATGAAAATGTATATTTTAAAAATAGAGGATGTGTTTATGTAATTTTAATAAAATTCAAGGGTGATTTAAGTAATTTACTACAATTATAATATCATGAAAAGTGATTGGACAAACACTTCCTAAGATTCATGACAAAGATTACGAAAATAAAAAAGAAAAAGAAAGCTATTCTTGTGTCAGCAATCATTCATTTTCATGCTTTGTTGCATATAAATCAATAATTACTTTGGTTAAATAAAAAGGTCAACCAAAAGTAATTAGCTAAAGATAAAGAACACTGAGTGGAGATATCAAGTCAACAAAGCTGACCAACCAACTTATGCTTTAAAAAACTAATAATAACATTGCTCTTTAGATTTAAAGTTGGGTGGGTATGTTTTGGCCGAAGGAGAAAAGTTGGTTAGGTATCTCTTTAATTCCCCTCTAGCATAACTCAAATGTTAGTGGAATAATTAAGTAGACAATATTCAGAAAAGGGTTCTAAACATTGAAATATATATCATATTAATTACTATAATTAATCCAATTAATTTTCATTCTTCCTATAAGTGGCTTAATAATCAAAATTAATTTCCTTAGTACTGATCATAATTTAATCGTACTTGCTGACCTATCCTAGTTAGAAATTTTAACTCTACAATTACTTCTAATTTATTCCCAGGACAGGACATCGAAAAATTTAAAGTTTGACAAAAACTATTCTAGAACTGGATTTTTCTTGCTCAGAAGAGAATGTGATTATGGCTAATTGAGCAAGCACTTGAAGCAGCATTTCAACGCCAAGCTTAGCATGCAAATATGACTCGACATGAAACCAGACAACCCAATATTCCACTATATCAAGCTGATTTTGTCACGTATGACGTCATCCAAAATGAAAAATCCTACTTAGATACTAAGTCAAAAATTCTGGCAATTAGTTCAAAGTGACCGTATTTAAGTTTTTTTATAAATATTACAACCAAAGTATTTTTATTTTGGCTGAAACTAATTTTTTTAAGATCTTGAGAATATATTTTTTTTTGAATTTTGCTGAAATCATATGTATATTTCTTCTATTTTAAAAATATACACACCCATTTCTTTAAAATTAAGAGTATTACTAT
Organism: Erythrophleum ivorense; assembly: GCA_026724425.1. Classification (NCBI taxonomy): domain Eukaryota; kingdom Viridiplantae; phylum Streptophyta; class Magnoliopsida; order Fabales; family Fabaceae; genus Erythrophleum; species Erythrophleum ivorense. The sequence goes on from JAIUCV010000008.1 coordinate 30,964,323, forward strand.
ACTTTAGTTTAATCTTATATTTTTTTTTCTAAAATATCATCTATTAACTTATATGTATGTATATATATATATATATTTTAAAACTAAAATACCCTCATTCTAATCTAACAACTCATGAGAGTAGGTCAAGTGAAAAGAAAATCTACTATTTGGAACCAATAATGGTTCATTATAAATTAAATTTAGACAAATATATCAAAAGTTCTGCAGAGTTATAAATTTAAATTCACAACAATTAAATATGATTTAGTAAATTTGCATAAAATAGAAATGAAAAGAACTTTAAAATTATCATATTTTCATGTAGAAGACATGTACCATATTAATTGTTAGTTGATAAATGATAATCAATTTAAGGCTTTTTAAATTTAACAAAAACAAAATCTATCATTGTTATTTTATTTGTGCATGTGTGGATATAATTTGACAAAAAATAAAGAATTATGTATTTAGCTAAGTTAATGAAGAATATTTTAGTAAAAAAATATAAAATTGGATTAAAATATATATTTTAAAAATATAAAGAAAGTTCATATAGTTTTAGCAAAATTCAAAAAAGGTAGTGTAATTTACTCAAAAAAAAAAAATTGAAAAGTCTAGATCTATAGTTAATTAATTAATAATACATAAACATATTACAAGTATTTTTTTTAGTTCGTAAAATTCATCTGTAACATGTATAACTATTCATAATTGATTTATTTTACTTGTTTTTAATAAATCGATTCTACTTTAAAATTTGTTGTGGAAGTAGCATTATTGACTCTATTGGTCAACATTGAATAATAATTAAAAAAAAAAACTCAATATTGTTAGAAAAAAATTAATAGATTAGCACCATATGTCATCATCAGACGCGTAATTAATTAACAACTAGCTGGCAAATCTCTCAAGGATTCAAATGTTCTTGAATTCAAGTGCTAGGTGGAATCGTATCCCACCGTTTGGTAGTCAAATGAAAATTAAAAAAAGTTAATTTTTTTTATAATTTATATTATATTTTTGTTATAGTTATTAACACTGTTTATATCTTTTTATTATTTTTTAAAATAAAAAATACGAAAGTCCTTTTTTAAATCTAATCCATATATATATATATATATATATATATATATATATATATATATATATATATATATAATATTCTATTTTCATACCCAACATTTTGGAAAAGAAACAATGTGACTGCATTTATTGGAATGGCATTATAAGCAATGTAATATATATCTAAATTCATTTTTTATCCGTTTAATTTATAAAATATTTATTTAGTTTTTTTAGTTTAAAAGAAGGCAATATCCTTTTAAAAAGTTTAATTTTATTATTTTATCACATTTCTATCTAAAAGTTAATGTCAAATATGATAATTTGCTAACCTGAATACGAAATATATCTAAGTGTGAAATAAAGGTATCATATAAATAAATAATGTTTAAATTAATAAAATTGTTAATTTTGACATTAAATTTTGAATTCATAATGTGATAAAAGGGTAAATTCGGATCGTTTTAAAAATATGACAGTAATATTGTCTACTTTTAAATTAAGAAAATCGAATTAATTTATAAAAATGAAAGGGATTGAAAATGTATTGATATTGCCAGAATACTGGCTTCTATAATATTTATGGCGGGTACAATCCAAAAGGTCCACAAGTCGTCGTTACTTTGTTGGACTTGCTCAAGAACTTGCTGATTGGTCACACGGTTTCTTTCTTTCTTTTTAAAGATAGTTTTACTTTACATTTATTAGTTTGGGGTTAGCTCTTATTTCCGTATGTGTGAAGATTACGACCTTTTAGAAAGGAAAGTCAAGGTTTGTAAGGTTTTTTGATAAAAAAGATAGAGCTGTAAAGTTTAATCAAATTTAGTCCCCATACAGTGTCCTAATTGATTATCAAAGGAACAAAACACTGATTTGGCACAGGCAGACTTCTAGTTTAAATTCAACTTGGTGTCTTTCAGAAACATTAACATATTTTAAAGTCAAGACAAAGTAAAATCTTTCTTGTTCACCATAATCCCATATTCACATTATTCTGTGCGCACAATCAGATATCTCAAGCAAAGCGCATAGTTTCTTTTTTTTTCTTTTTTCTTTTTAATTAGAAATTATAAATACTCTCTATCTTCTTTTATCTTTACTTATAAATTTATCTTAATCAATTAAATTGGTCATTCATCCCTAGTATTTATTTATTTCTTCGTAATATTCCCTGTCTTTTGAATTAGAAGTTCTCTCTAATTAAATTAACATCACGTGCGTGTCAATCATATGTGGAAAAAACTAATTATATTTATCACCTTGATCTTTGTTTTCTACTATAAATTTTTCCTTAACCGATCAATTGCTGTGGTATTTAATTACAAAAATTAATCACTAAAAAAAATAATTGATCAAAATAAATACAATTTTTTTTCCATTTTAATACTTAAACTTGGAACTTATAATAGACATGCCACCTATTTTCTCTCATCATAGAATCTTCTATAATGCCTTATGATTATTATTATTCTTTTTTCTTTTTCTTTTTCACAATCTTTTTAGCTAGTCTATGCCAGAAAAAGTTGTTATATGTGAATGCAAGGTACTGTGAAGCATGTTAGTCAATAAATAAATATATGGTTGGATAGCACTTTGTCCTGCTCCAATAACTCAACTTCCAAGTTGTGGGGATGACCCATTTTGCCATTATCTCAATTGGTTTCATACGAGCTGTTTCTCCTATTCTGAGCTTATTATGGGTTTATGCAAAAGCTTTTTTTAAGAAAATTGATTCCTTTATATATTTCCAAGAAAAAAAAAGGATAAGCCCCCCTCCCCCGATAATATGAGCAACCACGTGATATAGTACACTATAGGGACTTAAATTGCAGTTTGTGACCATAATGTTGCAGTTTTCATGGTCACCAATGATGTGCCCCAAGATGATTTGGAAGAACAATCTTCAAACATTAAAAAAAGAAAAAATAGTAGTGTTGATTAGTAAGTTTGCATGCATAAATAGAAATACTTAGTTGATTTGCCACGATCTAGAAAAATGAAGGATGAGTAATGAGAACCGAAGAGAATTCGCCATTAAGTTTTAGAAATTTAGGTAAGAAACTAGAGTAGACAGCAATATGCTTATTTCAAAACTTCTCTTTCATTGACAACTAGATATATTTAAAGCCAAGAACATCTCTTTTTGGCTGAATATATGTTTCATTACAATTTCAAAAATAATTAATGGCATTCGGACTAGAAAATAGCAAATCACTTAATTCCAAAGGCATTAATGAAAGTTAGACTAAAAATAAATAACAACTCACCCATTTTTTTTGTTTTCTTACAAAAGGCATTAATGTTTAAACAAAACACGCCCAAACTATTGAAAACTTCAGAAATAGCTCCATGTTGACTCTAATTCCATTAGCCACACAAGCTTCATTGCATATGAACAAGGTGTTGCATGTGGGCCTTGGGCTCTACAATGTGTCATACCCAGTGTTTTCTAAACCTTAGACATCAAAAGAAAGATTAATAACTATGATAATGAGGGACTAGAAGTTTAGATAAGATGAAAGGAAAGAGTGGAAATAGAGTCAAGGTACCAAAACTGTAATTTTGAACAAAATTTTAGAAATTAAAAAAAAGAGTTTTAAAAGTCAAAATTAAGCTCAGTAGGGTTTTTAGAAGCCTTAAAAACTATAGAGATAATCAGAATAGTCAAATCCCTGTAGATGGATGGTTTAGAAATCTAGTTGACTGTAACTTTGATTGAATTTTGTTAAAAATAATTTAAATCCAAGAATTTTGAAGTAATATTTTTAATAAACTATAAAGCCTCAATTTTCAGATAGAAGTGATGGTTTTAAAAAAAGATACAGAATGAGTCCAAATGGAGGAAATTAAATGAAGGAACGTAATTAGTATTTTTAAAATTGTTATAAAAATCTTCCTCTACCTTTTGTATAGTGTCACACCCATCTCTATAATCTTTTTCAACGGACTTTTAGTAGCTCCCCAAGACTCCATGGATGGCGTGAGAAGAAGGGAGGAGAGAGGAAGGAAACCAAGGCAAATAGGTAAGAAAATATGTAGAATTTTGCTATATGTTAATTATAAAACCTCTTTCTCTCTTCATGCTCTTTCTAGTGGCAATTTTAGCTTTCGAAAAGGTGAAGCTTGTGGCTGACCTCATGAGAAAAAGAGAAGATTTAAGGAAGCAAATTTTACTACAAGAAACTACAAGGAGAGAGCTTTCAAATAAGATATGTATTAGGTTAGAAAACTTTCTTTCTTTGAGTTCCAATGCCCTTCATGCTTCGGCTAGAGAGAGAGAGAGAGAGAGAGAGAGAGAGAGAGAGCATAGAGGAAGCTTGAGTTTGATGAAAACTTGAGAGCGACCAAAAAAGAAGCTATAGGAAGCCATAGAAATCAGGTTAGGGCACTTAGGGGTTCCAATTGCACCACAGAAGATATAGAACCCTAGGAAGATGTTTTCAGCCATCTAACACCAAGATTGAATTAGAAAAGAGTCAAGGATACTCCACATCTACAAAATTCCCTATGAAAGTAGCAAAACTTCTAAGTGTTGTACGTGTGGTGCAAGCCTTGGCTAAGCCATAGAAAAAGTAGATAGGGAGTGTTTTTGTGAATTCTATGGTTCTAAGAGCCTAAGTATGAGCAATGGATACTAATGGAACTATTGGAATAAATTTAGGACCCCTATTTTGAAAGATAAAATTTTAGAATTCATAAAAGGCCTAATGAAGCAACTCGAGATTTGGCTAGTTTTAGCTTGCATGTGATGGCCCTAATGAGTTCCACTAGAGTCATATGGCTCATATCAAATGAGAGTTTGAAGCTTAGAAATTGAATTACGAGTGCTACCATTTAGGGGCTTAAACTAGCTTAAATATGCATGTGAAGCTCCCATAGACTTATGTGGCAATGAAGTAAGTTAAAATGGGTTCTAATAAGTTACTTATGTTTAAATTTGGTGCATTTAAGCCAAGCTAAAGCAACTCCCTCCTTGTGTGTGTGGGGGCTTGAGGAAGTGAAAAGTGAAAAAAGAGAAAAATCAAGTGGTTAGTGGTGCATTAAAGTTCTTAACTCCATAAGGTAGCTAACTCTTCTAATCTTACATGCATTTGAGTGAATGAATGAGTTGAGATGCTTATATGTTTGATTGTTTAATGATTTCATGAGCTATGCTTTGAATTGGCTTTTATCATGAGATTTATGCATGTATGATGTTATGATTGGTTCCTTACTCCCTATGGCAGGGAATTGACCACAATAGCTCTTCATTAGCTTAGAGTTGAGCTTAGTTGATCCTAATTGATATGTTTTTATGCCATAGCTAGAAAAGAGTTAAAGTTTCATGCCAAGTCTCATGTTCAAGTTATTTAAGGCAAATAGCCCCCATGGATGCATTTCTTTATTTGCATTCATTATATGCATTGATGTTGAATTGAGATTGGCTATTGCAATTCTCCTAAGAATATCACTCCCTTTATTCCCTATTAATCCTGACAGGTACCCTAAGCAAGAACAAGGAACCAGAGAAAGTTTAAGATCTTAGAATGCCTAGTACAGAATTTTGATGCAATGATGTATTTAATGTATAAGTGAGATCAACTTGTGGTGAACCACATGTATACAATGATATTATGTAATGGTAATCTTGGTTCAATCTTGACAATATATATGTAAGCATGATTTTGATGACATAGTTGGTAACCAAAATAGGTTGTTACTTGAATGGCATAGAGTAATTCGATATGCATTATCGAACCTAGCGATAGCAAATTTGATGCATTTTATGATGATATGTTGTTAGTACTTCATGTACATGATTATGAATCTAAGGATATGCCATTTTGATGTAAATACAAGTGTATGGAATATGATTTACTACGTTGTGCATCACTGGCTTTATGTGCAATATGGAATGTGAGATAATGATTTTTAGTGGCTAACCTTATTTCATGTTGTGTTTTCATGGAAATGAAGTATGTATAGATTGAAATTTACTTAAAGTAAAGATATTGCAATTTAAGGATCTAATGGACCATTTAGAACCAAAATTTGGCTTAAATGAGCCATATATTACACCTCTACTCTTGACATCCTAAATGATCTAATTTAGGGCTAAAATTCAGTGGACAACTAATTTATAGAACTTTCCAATAAATTAAAGGTGAATTTTTTTTTAGCTTTATAGACTATTTAAAGAATTTTTGAAATTTGGTCCAAAATTATAGAATTATGTAGTTATTGTTCATGCTATGATGGCCTCGATTTTCATGTCTTTTCGGGCTCAAATGGATTCATTTTCATTTGAAATTTTTACAAACTTAAAGCTTAAATTATAAGCTTTTTGTAAATAATCTAATTTGCATAAATTGAAGTTATGTAGCCCAAGTTATAAATTTTGAAATTTAACACATAATATGACAAAGGAGGTCAATTTGGGCCATATGACTCCCTTATAGTGGTCCCAAACAAATTTGATGAGTACTACAAGTGCAAGGCTAGCTCGAACAAAGCTTGCAAGTTTTAAGGCAATAACTCTATAGGGTATAGTGTTCCACCCTGGAGTAATAATAGATGATGATGCGGCAATAGCAGGAAGTAAGAATGCAGTTGCAAGAGAGATTGGTTTAGAGAGGAAACTAAGAGAGTTATTCCCCTTAACCACAACACCTAGATAATTTAAAGAATCCAGCAACTAATCATTCAAGCTAGAAACCCATACACATCACTCCAGATAAACCCTATCCAGCCTCAATTTAGGACTCAGTAAGCAATAAGCCAATTTAGGAAGTGAGTTTCCTTAGCCCATAAAGGGTAAGCAGAATACAGAAAAAGGTGAGACTTGGATTAGGTAGCTAGAGAGGATATTCAGGGTAATGGATTACACCTTAGAATAGGAGGCCTTATTGGCCATATTCAATGAGAGAAAGAAGTAGATCATTATGGGTGAAATACAGAAAAGAAAGTTAGAGACCCCTACAAATAGATTCAATGTTTACAAAGAATAGATAAGTCACAAAAGAGTAGTAGGCTTAGTATATGAGTCTAAGAAAGAGACTGGGATGCTTTATGATTGAGCCAAAGGTACAAAAGACCAAACATTAGTTTAGAGTGATGCTAGTTAGTGCATAGAGTAGTGAAGGTTGTAGAAACTGCCATTGGGGTATTAATTCCAACCTAGATTGCTAACCTTGTGTGATAAGAAGGGATGGGCCAATAGTGTGGGCCTAAGATGTGCAAGAAATGTCATGAGTATATGTAAAGGAATGATATAAGAATAGAGAATATTATGAGTACACAAAAGGCATACCTTAAAGGTAATGTACCCAGAAGAAATGTGCTTAGTTCAGTGTCAAATATTTAGGGAGTCCAAGTACTTGATATGACACTAAAGTTGCTAATATCCATCATTATATTTAGAAAAGAGAATAAGATCAGAAAAGAAAAGCTTAAGAGAATCTAGTGGCAATTATACGTAAGCTAATGTGAGCTAGTTGGATTCATGATAAGCTATCACTTGGAAAATTTTAGGAAAACTTTTAGCAAGGAAAGTGTCATAGGCTAAATTATAAGTTGAATTCTAAGAATGATAATAAGTGGAGACTTGATATAAGATGAGATGGCCATAAGAAAGGACCTCAATCTGAAGAGGAAATGACTTAAAAAATTAATCAGAGAAAGGTTCTCTTTATTTTAAGAAGAAGAAGGAAAAAAGTAATGAGGTTGAAGATCACTCAGTTAGTGATAAGTAAATCCCCAAGAGATAAGGCCCTCGACTTAGTAATTCTGAGACACAGGGAAATGAGGATGAATTGAGAAATTAGTACATAGAAAGAAATACCCTTGCTTTAAAAGTGACTAAAGGAGAGTTAGTAGATCAAGTATAATAAAGGCGGACATAGCATGGGATTTAAAACTCAGTAAGATGTAAAATATAGAAATTCACCACTAAGTTAGATAAACTTCCTTAATATGGATAGGTGCAATGTAAAAGCACACGAGTAGTAAAGTTAATAGATGAAGTATAAAGTTGCTAGTAAAGTAGATTCAAGACATTTGAGAAAAATATGACCTTAATTAGGTTAGTAACACCCTAAGATCAGTAAATTATACTTCTAAAGATGAAAGTAGAAAGTCTCAAAAAGAAAAGATTCTAGTCTTTGACAAGAATGAAGGAATGATTTAAGGCTAGTAATTAGTGCCTTAGTACTTCTGGGGAAGCTATAAAAAGTTAAGAACTAACATGGTTAGTGAATTCCAAAACACAAAAAGTAGTTGTGTAAGCTTAAGAGTTTTAAATAAAGATAGGTTAGGGTTCTCTTAAGATAAAGTTCCTTCTAAGAGGAACCATTCAGTTAAGAATTAGGGTATAAAATTGAGATGGATCAGACCCCCCACTTTTTTATAAATTAAAAAAAAGCTAAGGTGAACCAAGAAAAGTATGAGAATGCTCTTGAGTATAGATAAGTATAGGAATAACAAAGAATTAGATAAGTGAGAGGGATAGCCCCTTGATATAAGTAAAGTAATAGTCAAAGTTAAAGAGAAAAAATGTGGCAACTTCAGAGCCAAAGACTTAATAAAGTCAATAATAGATGAAAATGTAACGCAAATGAGTGCACTGTTCTTCTTGGTATAATTGTCTATAAAGTATATATAATGTCTTAAGTAAAGATAATTGGACAAAATAAGATAGCTAGATGGTGGCATTGTGATTAGCAGAAAGATTAGAGGAAAAGTTTCCTTTGCCTCTAGTTGCCACATGATATAAAGGAAGTCACAAAAAAGTAAAAGAAGGATATTTTACATCATTAGGAAACTTATAATATAAGCTAATAGTGGCTTGAGCTTGGTTATAATGCACTTGTTCATTAATGATTGATGTTGTGATTTTCTTGCCGTAATGGTTATATCATATTAGGTCTGGCCAACTCAATGGTAATGTAACTTAAGTGCATAACAAATGATAGTATCAAGCATAAAGAGTTTCCTGATGATCAAAGAGTATTCGAGTAAGTTAAGTTAAGGGATAAGTTAAAGAAGAAGAAGTTAAGGGATTCCAATAATGTTAAACCCTTAAGAAAGAATATTGAGAAGGAATCCCTGGTATAAGATGATGCAAAATTGAAAGTGCTTGGAGCACTAGAGCTTTAGAAATTAAGTAGTACAAGTCTAGTAAACTTAGTATGAGTCTTTTATGAAATAACTAGAATAAATGTTAAAGGGATCAACATATGATACTTATCTTGCTAGAGAAATTAGATACACTTAATGTGTGAGATGCCCTATAAGATATAGAGTACACCAATGTAGAAGGCATTTCAGTGTAAGATATGAGTATAGCTAAAGATTGCAGGATACAAAAGAAAAGACAAAATGAATACATATAAAGTGTAAATATAATTTATATCACTAAATAAAGAAAGTAAAGTAAGATAAAGTAAGGTCAACTAGTAAGAGAAAGAAAGTATAATAAGGTTAGAAATGGGAAACTAACAATTCCATAGAAAGTAGTGAGTAAATGCTCTCAAGTATCATTACAATAGGATGTTAAAGAGATGAGAAAGTTGTACAAGACCCAATTCACATAAGAAGCATTTAGAATAGCATAACAGGCATATGAGTTTAACCTTAAAGACTATGAGTGATAGTTGCTAGACTTAGTGAATATGAGTTTTATGCACAGAGGCAATGATATTAGGCTTTGATATCTCCCATAGATAGATTACAATAGATCTTACCATAGTTTAGTGGGTCCCAATAGACCTTAATGGGGCTCTAAGAGGTTGCAATAGACCCAAAGGTTATAGTAGATCTCACAAGGTATAGAGAACCCATAGTTAAGTTCTAGCAGTTCTCTTAGGAGATGATAGCCTAGGATAATTTTTATATATTAGTTTAGCCTTAGAAACCAGTGCAATTTTAAATAATTTCAGTCTTAGAGACTAGAAATCTCATAAGTTTGGTAGACTATTACAATAGAATTATCAAGGCTTTACTTAAACAGCCAAACTATTGACTAGATTTCCTCAATAAATGAGTACAACATATAGGATAAGGAAAGCAAGAGAGTAGCTTTCTAAATATTATAGTTAGATGAACCATTACCCTAATAGTGACTAGACTTGGCAAAAGGATAGAGAGAAATCCTATACACCAGAGTAGCGCATTTAGAATGGGTTAAGTACAATTTTTATGATAAGGTAAGTGGTAGTTTATACCTTTAGCACTTGAGGCTATGAGAAAATGGTATCCCCATAAATTTAATGTTCATTAGTGGTAATTTCTCTTCAATGCTAGTACAAAAGAGTTAAAATCATGATAAGTTAATAATAAAGTTGAAAACTAAAATAGTAAATATTCTTCGATAGATAGACAAAGTAAATAGGGAAACTTCAGACTTAGAGGACTTATTGACAGTTAGTATGTTAGTAGATAAAGGAATTGGAATATTTAGGAATATAAGCTCATCGAAGGAGTTATGATCCTAGTAGGTAATTAGTATACGAGGCTTAAGATGGGAGATGATACAAATTCCTTATGGGATGAGCTAGTGAAAAAGCATAGAAGAGTAAATAATGGACTAAACATTTAAGCAAGTTAAGTTCAATAGAAAAAGACCTTTAATGGATAAGAATAAGTAAAGAAAGATAAAGAGTTAATACAAAAAGCAATTATAGTAAGGTATTAGAGATTCTATATTAGTAGAATATCTCCACTCTCATATATAAGTAAGTCCAGTGAGTAAAAGAAGCTCTATCCCACATAACTTGGTCTTGGAATAGTTAGATACAACATGGCATGAACTCCCAATTCCGAATGGATGTATGAGGATAAAAGATCCTAGTACTAGAAATGGTCCCTCACGTGTCGTAAACTAAGAAAAGAAAGGAGCAAGAAATCATATGCTCTATAAAGATAACATCAGAGAAAGAAAATAACTTGTAGTAAGATTAGAAATTGTTAGTAAAAGAAATTTTCTAGTGAAATAGGTTTGAAAGGGCTTAGTTCTTAAAGAAAATAAGTAAATATAGGCAAATAAAAAAGAAAGACCAGCTAGAAAAAGTATAAGGAATGCAGGGTAATGACTATATCTCCAAATTTTGAGGATGAAATTTTATTTAAGGGGAGAAATGTCATACCTAGTATTTTTTAAACCCTTAAACATCAAAAGAAAGGCAAATAACCATGATAATGAAGGATAAGAAGTTCAAGTAAGATGAAGGAAAAAAGTAAAAAGAGTGAAAATAGAGCCAAAGTAGCTAAACGGAGTAAACCATTCATACCATTGACAAAATTGTAATTTTGAGTAAAATTTTAGAAATTCAAGGAAAATAGATTTAAAGACCAAAATTAAGCTCACTAGGGTTTTCAAAGATCCTAAAGACTATAAGGACCGTCAGAATCATTAAATCCCTTATGGTGTATGGTTTAGGACTCTAGTTGACCATAACTTTAATTATACTTTTCTAGGATAATTTAAATCCAAATAATTTCAAAGTAAATGCTTTTAATAAACTAGAAAGACTTAATTTTTATATGGAGCTGATGGTTTTTAAAATGGATACAAAATGAGCCCAAATGAAAGAAATTAAGCGAAGGGATGTAATCAGTATTTTTAAAATTACTATAAAAGTCTTCTTTCACCTTTTATATAATGTCATGCCAACTCCCTCATTTGTTTTAACCAACTTTTAGTAGCCCCAAGACTCCATGGATGTGTGAGAAGAAGGGAGGAGAGAGGAAGGAAACCATGGCAAAGAGGTAAGAAAATGTGTAGAATTATACTATATGTTAGTTATAATATCTGGTTTTTGTTAAACGACAGAAATGGATATGTTTTCAAAGCAAGTTCCCTGGAATGAATTAGTTAAGGTCTAAAAAAATTTAAGTAGCATTTTAGACTCCTAAAAATGAGAATCCTAGGCTCAGATTGAAAGAAAAAGGGAGCTAGAATGAAGAAATAAAATTAAACGAAAAACTTACGAAATGTAATGACATTTTCATAATTTTGAGCAAATTTTAGAATTTACATAGGAGGGCTTTTTAAATGAAATTTTTGAGTTCTCCGAGGTTTTCAGAGGCCCTGAAAACTATAGGAAGTCCTAAGACAGTTAAAACCCCTCCGGTGGATGTTTTTCAATGACGGTGACCTCAAACTTTGACGGATTTGTTCGAGAAGGTTTTAGCTCTGATTTGAGTGATTCCAAAGATATTTTACTAAATTGAGAACCTAAATTTCATAATTAAAAAGATGGTTCTCAAAAAGGAGTTAAAACAAACTAGAAACAAAAATGTCAAAACAAAAGGGCAAAATTGAAATTTTTGAAAAGTCTTCCTCCCACCTATATATATAAGGCGCCCCATCTCCTCACTCATTTAGACACAATTGTTTTTGCTCTAAACCAAAGGAGAGAGCTATGGTTTGAGGTGCACCAAAGGGAGAAGAAGAGAAGGAGAAATCCAAGGTAGAAAGGTATGGAATTTCTTGGTTTTTTTATGTTTTCTTTTTAGCAAACCTCTTCTCCTCTATTTCCCTTTCTTTTCTATGATTATATTGAAGTTTATGGATCTATTTTGAGGGAAGAAAAAAGGGCAAATTTCAAAATTGAAGTGAGGAAGCCAAGAAAGGTGAAGAACAAGCAAAAAGAACCAAGGAAATCAAGGTATTTTGCCATTTCTTCACTTGATCTTCCTTCTTCCTTCACTCATGGATGTTTTGACCTATATATGGCCAGCCCTAGGGAGTTGAAATTCTAGCTAAACTAAGGGTGAATCTTAGGAATTTAATGGAGGATAATAAGAATATGCAAAGAAAACAACAAAACAATCATGGAAATTCAAGACAACAAATCTAGGGTTTCAAGTGTTCCTTGTAAAATCTGACTTGATACCTTAATACTTAGGCCTAAATGAATGTTTAAATGAGTTCTTAAGATCTTTAGAAGTCTCCCCATATGAAACCTCCATCAAGAAAACAAAGAAAACTTTCATGGAGGCCAAAAGCTACCTAGTTTCTGCCTAAAGGAGATAGGACACCTAGGGAGAGTTTTAAAATTTTTCAAGCCCATTTTTGAGTCATATATGATGAATGAAAATAAGAGAAAACCTTGGAAAAAATTTAAGAGGCCTAGAGAATGAATTGGTGTCTTAAGTTTTATAATATGACCTAAAGAAGCAACATGTAGTTAGGCTCTTTGTTTTAATTGTATGATGACTCCAAGAGGCTTAAAAGGAGTCAATTATCATAAATGAAAAGAAAGAATAGATCCTAGAACTTATTTGATGGGTGTTACTTCATTAGGTGCATTCTTGGAACCATAAAGGGGTTAATAGACCAAGTTAGTGTTTAAGGAAGATGTATGGCCTTAGAATTAATTCCATGAACCTAATTGGCTTCCATAAATTGTGTTTAGACTAAGAGAAACTAGTCCTACACCCTTCCGTGTGTGAGGCCAAGGAAAGGAGAGCAAATTCAGGGAGAAAAGTGCGTGGTTGCATCTAAGGTAGCTCACTCCTCCTTCTCTCATGCATAAATGTATGCTTGGCTTGTCTTTGAATGTGTATATGTGTGTTTTAAGCTATGAAAAATATTCTAGCATGAGCTCTTATTCCATGGTACTATAATGATGCATTATGTTTTCAAATGATGTTTATTATGTTTGCTTAAGTTTGCTTGAGTGTAGAGAAGCCAAGAACTCTTAGCCATAGTGAGGATGAGCCAAGAACCCTTATAAATGGTTAAGACAAAGCAGAGTGTCTCCTATGAGTGAGGTTGAGCCAAAACCTCCTTAAGAAAATGGGTGAGGCAAATCCAAAATCTATAAGTGAATAGGTGAGGCTAATCCACTTGCTTAGCAAGTTTATGGATGCCTTGTATGACTTATTAATATGCCAAGATTGCTTTTTGAATGTTCATGTCATCCATTATGCTCATGCATACATTTTCAAGACTTGTTTTGCATTTTTTATCTGTGATTGAAAGGAAGATGAGCTATTGGGATTCTTTGAATCTCATTCCTTCCTCTCCAATGTTCTAATATGCTAGGTAGACCAAGTGAATAAGATAATGGAAGCTAACAACTTGGAAGATAAGAGATTGATAACAACTTGCATAGATTTTCCTTCTTTATGGCCATATGAGTGGCAATTATTGTAATCTATTGTTGTATATGTCCCATGACCTTATGAACATGTGTAATTATACTAATCTATCATGTACAAATGAGAATTTATGTTATGTGAAAGTTACAATGAAAATTGGGTATGGAATGGCAAGACTAGCATTATTTAAACTTGTGTATGGTGTAACACCATAGATTTCTAGCTTTGTCTCATATTACCTCTAAGTCTCATGCCATGAATTACACAATAATAAGAGAAAATGGCATTAAAATAAGGCATTTCCTTACATTGTGCTATGTATAAATTTTTCTTTTAGAGTTCCATAGGCCATATGGACTTATGAATCATATTCTCACATTTAATTATATAGATAAAACTCAAATTCATCACTAAAAGTGGCCTACAACTCGTGGAGAGCAAAGGGAAGCTTAAAACACACATGCATTTTCGGCCAGATTTTTCATATTTCTGTCACAAACTTTGAAAAATCATAACTAATTTTAGAAAAATCAAAATCATACATTCTTGGCTATTCTAGAAAGCTACACATGTCTAATTCATGTTAAAAATAATTTCTAGACTATAACACCCATCACATAAGGAGTTTGACATTCGAAAATATCTAGAGGTCTGGTTGTCACCTGGTACTATCATATGTTTCTGCAGAAAACTTTAAAAATATCTAATTAATTTCAAAAAAATCCAATCCATATAAATGATACCAATCTAGAAATTTGTGGATGTTAGCTAGAGGGAAAAAATAACTAAAGATCAGCTCAGGCACTCCCAGACCTTGAAATCCAATCAAACAGTGACTGAGGTCAGGTAAATTCCATGATACTAGATAGAAATTTAGAAAATTCATATCTCCCTCTCTAGATATCCAAATGAGGTGCTTCTAGTTGGTACAAGTATTGGGAACATCTAGCTTCTCTGTATAAAATTTTGTGACAATTGGACATCATTTGGACCCTGTGTGACAGATTTCATTTTCAGACCAAATGAATAGTGCAGCAGACCAAAATTAGGAAAATTGCCAACTTCAAAAATTCATCAAATATTCTGTAGACCTATGAAAATAATGTTATTTAGCTTTCCAAAAATCTCTCAAAAGCTCTAATTGCATGCCAAATCTCAGATCAAGAAGAGGTCATTTGGCCAAAAAGTGATATAAGATTCCATTATGGTCAATTTTAGCTCCATATGAGATATCAAAGTAACCAAATGGCTTTCCCTAGAGTTTGGCACCTTTTGGGCAAGTCTAAAAGCATGATTAAGACTTGTATAAGCTACCCAAATGGTCTCAAACTCCATGCATATAATTCTGTTCATTTCATCCACACATATGCATAATTCCATCAAACCACCAATGAAGCTAATTTGCCATCATATACCCATTTCACATTCTAATGACTATAAAACATATTCTCTCATTCATACATAGCATAATATCATAATTACACAATTTTAAAAGGTCATAGACCATATATATCATTGGATTACATCATTTGACATAATTATGACCTTAAAGAACCAAAAACTTTGCATTTTGTTGTCAAACTCTTTCCTTCAAGGTGGTTGGCTTCCATTACTTTGTCCACTTGGTCCACTTAGCATGTGAGATCATTGGAGAGGAGGGAATGAGATTCAAAGAATCCCAATAGCTCATCTCTCATTCAATCACACATAATAGATGCAAAATAAGCCTTATAAATGCATGCATGGCATATGGACATGTGAAATCATTCAAGAAGCATTCTTAACATTTAAGAAAGTCACTCATAGCATACAAAGGCTTGCCAAGTAAGTGGATTGGCCTCACCCAATTTCTTATGTATTTTGGACTTGCCTCACCCATTCTTTAAGAACTCTTGGACTCAACCATGCTCTTGGGAGTCTATCTTGCTTTGTCTCAACCAATCTTAAGGGTTCTTAGCTCATCCTCACCATAGCTAAGGGTTCTTGGCCTCACCACACTCAAGCAAACCTAAGCACACATCAAAGACATCATATGAAAGCATATTACAACATCATGGCATCATGAAAATCAAGACATGCTAGCATACTTTTCATGGCTTAAAAATATACATACACACATTCAAAGACAAGTAAAGCAACCAATCATACATGAGAGAAAGAGGAGTGAGCTACCTTGCACACAATCACACACTTTTTTCTCTTGAAATTTCCTTCTTTGCTTCGGCCACACACCCACAAAGTGTGGAAGAGATTTCTCTTGGCCTTGTTTTCTTGCTTTTTCTCACTTGAATCTTGTGTTCTTTGAGTTTCTCTCTTTAAATCTGAATTTTTCCTCAATTTCTCCTCTTTATACCTTGAATTTCTCCTCCTTTTCTTCCTCCTCTTGTGCGCCTCATCCCCGAGGGTTTTCCTCTGGTTTTAGGTAGAACATGGTCATGCATAATGAAGGGAGAAGAAGGGTGCATCATATACATAGGTGGGAATAAGTTATACTTTTCAAAAATCCCCATTTTGCCCTTCATTCTTGGCATTTTCATTTCTCCTTCGTTTTAGCTCCTTTTTGAGAACCGTCTTTTCCATTATGAAATTTAGGTTCCCAATTTAGTAAAATTCCTTTAGAATCACTTAAGTCAAACCTAAAACTTTTTTGAATGAATTCGTCAAAGTTCGGGTACACTGACTTTGGAAAACGTCCACTGGAGGGGTTTTAGCTGTTCCGGGGCTTTCCATGGTTTTCAAGGCTTCTGAGAACCCTGAAAAACTAAAAAATTTCACTTAAAAAGCCCTCCTATGTGAATTCTAAAATTTTCTCAAAATTACGAAAATGCCATTACATTTTAAAAGCTTTTCGTAAGAAATTGTTTCTTCATTCTAGCTTTATTTTTCTTTCCGTCTGAGCTTGGGATTCTCATGTTTAGGAGTCTAGAATGCTTCTCAAATTTTTTAGGACCTTAACTACATCATTTCGGGGGACTTCCTTTTGTATTGGATGAATTTTGTTCGTTGACGGAGAAATCGTAAGTTACGTTTCTCACATTTTTTTTTATTTACAGAGGACCAGATGTTACATATGGCATGGGGTGAGAGTGTGAGTTCCTAAATTTTGGATTTTTTCACCTTTGAGACATGTTTAAAATGTCATTTTGGTGTAATTCTACGTGCTTAAGTGGCCACACAAGTTTAGGAAGCAAAATTGGACACTTTGATACTAGTTGAGACCATGAAAATGACCAAACTGGAACCTATGATACAAACTGATCAAGTAGATGAATATTCCCATAAAACTTGGTAGACATGTATGGCTCATTGAGAGCTTTTTGGGAAGCTAAAGTTTAGAAAAATTGGAACTCTACAGAATTAATTATGGATTTTCAAATTTGAGATTTTTTTGCTATTTTGGTGCATGTACTGTTCATATGATCATTTTTGTATTCTGTGTCATCTGATAGTCAAATGGTGTCCAATGCTTGTGAAATTTTACAAGCATAGACTAGAGGTTATAAGCTTTCTATGGGTACCAAGATTACCTCATTTGGATGTTTGATTAGAGAGTTATGAATTTTTGAAATTTAATGTCAGTACCAGTAATGCCACTTTACCTTTAGTATTGTTCTATCATAATTCAGTTCCTAAATGGGCTTGGTGTGATTTGGAGATTTTTTTTGTAGATTTAACATCTGTAGCTTCTCAGATTGATTGAGTTTTCATGATTTAGATTTTTCTAGAATTAGTTATGAGTTTTCAAAGTTTGTGATAATAACCTATGATAGTAACCTAGATAGCTGAAACCTTGGGTGATTTTCGAATGTCAAACATCTTCTACTTGATGTCTCATGATTAGGAACTATTTTTAGCATAAATTAGACATCTGTAGCTTTCTAGAATGGTAAAAAATGTATGATTTTGAGTTTTTTTATAATTATTTATGATTTTTCAAAATTTGTGATAGAAAGTATGAAATTCTGGCCGAGGCTACACTATGGTATTTTATGTGTTTCTTGCACTTGCACGAGTTCTAGGCCATTTTTGGTGATGGAATTAAATTGTATCTATGTAATTAAATATGAGAATATGATATATGAGCTCACATTGTCCATGGGACATTGAATAAAAAATTCATATACTATTAGAATATGATACATGAGCTCACATGGGAAAAGCTAGAAAGTTATAGTGTTACATTAGTTATGAAACCTCTTTCTCTCTTTATGCTCTTTCCAATGGTAGTTTTAGTTTCTTGAAAAGGTGAAGCTTGCATTTAACCTTATGAGGAAAAGAGGGCATTTGATGAAGCCAGTTTTATCATAAGAAACTACAAAGAGAGAGCTTTCAAATGAGGTATATATTAAGCTTGAAAACTTTCTTTTTTGTGAGCTCCAAGGCCCTTCATGCTTTGGCCAAGAGAGAGAGAGAGCATAGAAGAAGTTTAAGTTTGATGAAAACTTGAAAGGAGCAAGGGTTTTGAAGGGAGTAGAATAAGAGTATGCAAAAAGGAAGCTATAGGAAGCCATGGAGACCAAGTTAGGGCACCTAGGGTTCCAATTGCACTATGGAAAATATAGAAACTTAGGAAGATGTTTTAAGTCATTTAAGACCAAGTTTAAACCAAGAAAGAGTTAAGGATACTTCACATCTACCAAATTCCCCATGAAAGTGGCAAAACTCCCAAGTGCAGTATGTGTGGTGCATGCCTTGGCCAAGCCATAAAAGAAGTAGTTAGGGAGTGTTTTAATAAATTCTATGGTTTTAAGAGGCCTGAATATGAGAAATGGATGCTAATGGAACGATTTGAATGAATTTAAGAGTCCTATTTTGAAAGTTGAAAATTTAAAGTTCTTAAAGGGCCTAATGAAGCAACGTAGGATTTTGCTTATTTTGGTTTACATGTGATGACTCTAATGAGTTCGATTAGAGTTATATGACTCATACCAAGTGAGATTTTGAAGTCTAGAAATTGAATTATGAGGGCTACTATTTAAGGGGCCTAAACTAGCTTAAATATACATGTTAAGCTCCCATAGACCTATGTAACAATGAAGTGAGTTCAAATGGGTTCTAATGAGTTGCTTATATTTAAATTTAGTGTTTTTAGGCCAAGCTAAAGCAACTCTTTCCTTGTGTGTGTAGGGATTAGAGGAAGAGCAAAGTGGAGAAGATAAAAATCAAGTGGTTAGTGGTGCATTAGAGTTCTTGGCTTCATATGGTAGCTATCTTTTCCTATCTTGCATGCATTTGAGTGTATAAATGAGTTGAGATGCTTGCATGTTTGATTATTTAATGATTTCCTGAGTTATTCTTTAAATTGGCTTTTATCATGAGATTTATGCATGTATGATGTTATATTTTGCTCTTAGCTCCCTATGGCGAGGAATTGAGTGCAATAACTCTTTTTTAGCCTAGAGTTAAGCCTAGTTGGTATGTTTTTATGCCATAGCTAGAAAAGAGATAAAGTTTCATGCCAATTCTCATGTTTAAGTTATTTAAGTCATATAGCCTCCATGCATGCATTTCCTTATTTGCATTTATTGTTTGTATTGATGTGGAATTGGGATTGACGACTAAAATTCTCCTAAGAATCTTATTCTTTTTATTCCCCACTAACCTTGACAAGTGCCTTAAACAAGAACAAGGAGCTGAAGAAAATTTAAGATCTTAGGATGCGTAGTATAGAATTTTGATGCAATGATGTATTTGATATATAAGTGAGATCAGCTTGTGATGAACCACATGCATACAATGATATTATGTAATGGCAACTTTAGTTTAATCTTGAAATATATATATGTAAGCATGATTTTGATGACAAAGTTGGTAACTAGAACATGTTATTGTTACTTGAATGGCATAGAGTAATTTGATGTACATTGTGGAACCAAAGGGTTGCAAATTTGATGCACTTTATGATGATATGTTGTTTTTACATCATGTACAAGATTATGAATACGAGGATATGCCATTTTGATGTAAATACAAGTGTATGGATTATGATTTACTATGTTGTGCATCATAGGCTCTATGTACAATATAGGATGTGAGATAATGATTTTTAGTGGCTAGCTTTATTTCGTGTAATGGTTTCCATGGAAATAAAGCATGAATAGACTAAAATTTGTTCAAAACAAGAGATTGCAATTTAGGGGCCAAATGGATCATTTTAGAACCAAATTTTGGTCCACATGAGCCATAAATTGTACCTTTACCCTTGATATTCTAAATGATCTTGTTTGAGATTGAAATTTGGTGGATGCCTAGAGAAATTATAGAGCTTTTCAACAAGTCAAAGATGGTATTTTTATGTGCTCTATAGAATATTTGAGGAATTTTTGAATCTAATCAAAATTATAGAATTATGCAATTACTGTTTGTACTGTCATGGCCTTGGCTTTTATGTCTTTTCAAGGGTAGAGTTCAAATCATAAGCTTTTTATAGACAATTAAGTTGCTTAAATCATAGTGACGTAGCCTATGTTATGAATTTTTGAAGTTTGACACATTATATGGCAAATGAGGTCAATTTGGGCTATATGACTCCCTTATGCATTTGGGCTTTGGTTGATGATCATGTGGATCAAAACAAATATGTTTATGGAGTTTATGAATTAAAATGGCAAGAAAATCTAATTTAGACCCTTAGAGGATCATTTGGCATAGAAACGAGCTAGAAATCGTTGCTAAAATTTTTTCAACGGTTGTATTTTTATTTCCTTAAGAAGGAATTGATGTGCTACATCTAGCATGTTGTGACAAGATGCACATGGTCTTATGCTGCAAATGGGCTAAATATTCTTTAAGTTGCATAACAAAATCTACTTAAGGTTTCTTGGGTGTTGATTGCTCTGGATCAACTTCATTATTTCCATGATGCATATCATGTTCATTGGGTTGAAAAGGATTTGTCTTCAAATCCATCTCCTTACTATCTTCTAAATAAGGTGTTAAATCCCCTACATTGGACATGGTTGAAATGTTGTATTCACCTAACAAATCCATCTTGTAATTGTGGTCATACACCTTTTGCCAACACCTTAAATGGATCTTTTTCTTTAGGCATCAATTTTGACTTCCTTTTGAATACGAATCCACACATATCTCTTAGGATGAATTGAATTTGCATCCTTTCATTATTTGCTACTTTTTTCATAAGCTGCATTCTTCTTCTTTACTTGATGTTTCTAACATTCTCATGTAAAGGTTTGATCATTTCAACCTTCTTTTTCCCATCTAAGCATAACTTGTTGAAAGTGGTGCAAAATCAAGTGGTATGATGGGATTGAATCCATAAGTCACCTCAAAAGAATACTGTTTAGCACTACTATGAAAACATTTATTATAAGCATACTTAACAAATGATAAGCATTCATCCCAATTCTTCATATGTTTATTAATTAACAACAGTTCTAAGTAAAGAAGAAAGTGCTTGATTTACCACTTCAATTTGTCCACCAATTTGAGAATAATAAGTTATGCTAAAGACAATCTTGTACCAAACTTTTTTTCATTAAGTCTTCCAAAAATAATTGAGAAACTAAGCATCTCAATATGATACAATGCTCTTCATAATTCCATGCATAATTAATTTTATGACATGGAATGAAGTGTGACATCTTGGAAAATCAATCCACAACTGCTATAACTAAATTCTTGTCGTTTAAGTTCTTGGTAACCTAAGTACTAAATCCATGCTCAAATAAACCAATGGCTAATCAAGAACCAGTAAAGACATATACAATCCATATGTAGATTCCTTCCTTTTTGCTTTCTTGCAAGTAACATATCTTTCTATCACTGGATGCACATCCTTTATCATCCTAGGCCAATCAAAATGCTCTATGCTCATCTCTAATGTCTTCTTTTCATAAAAATGACCTATTAATATCTGACCATGCACCTATTCACTAGTAATTCTCTAATAGAACAATTGGGAATACAAGGTTTGAAACCTTTAAATAAGATTCCTCATGCCTATAGAGTTCATCAATGGCCCTTTTTCACACTCTAGGTATATAATAGAAAAGTCTAGATCATTTATATATTGACTCTTTGTCACATCCTAAATTTTTCTTAAGTTGTAATATAACCTAAAAAAGGGAGTACTAAGGGATATCATCAAAAATAACAACCCAAATAAATAAGAAAGAATTAAAGGGCCATTCAAGAAAATCTTAAGGAGTTAATCATGATTAATTAAAAGCTAATTGGCAATTTAGGATTAACTAGGGGGATATGTTAACAGACTTTTTAATAATGTGTTAGCACGTCACTTTTCATCTAAAACCATAAACCAACATGAATACACTCTGTAATACCATATCAAGATAATACTTAATTTGCATAACAAATGATGTAAGGTAGCCTTTTACATAAAATTAGCACCTTTAATAGCAGAAAGTATCGTTATTAAAAACCAAAATAATTCTTTGGTTAAATGGACCATTTGGGCTTACCAAACTCATCCATAACACACTTATTCAACCAGAAACATCACAATTTGAGACATGAATTTCGGGTTTGAGGCATACATTACAAATTAAACATTATACTTGGATTTTCTTTAAGTTTCACAATCTAACAAAAAAATTTGAAAATTCATAACTAATTTTAGAAAATTTCAAATCATACAAATTAGGATTTTTTGGAAAGCTTTGGATGTCATCTAGCTACTGTAAAAATTTCAGATCAAAACAATATCATTTGTCCTGCAAAAACTAATGAAACAATAACTAGGTTAAGATTTCAAACAACAGCAGATCTAGAATTTTAAAAATTCATATCTCTCCCTACAGAGATCCAAATTGAGTGATATTGGTGGCTATGGAAAGCTTATAATGCCAAATATATGCCTATAAAATTTTATGGGCATTGGACTTCATTTAGCCCCTTAAAAACCTATAAAACTAGACTATCCAAATAAATAGTGCCCAAGCATTTTCTGCTAAAATCAGCCAGCTTTGAAAAATTATAATAAATTCTTTAGAGTTCCAAAAATTATGTTTTTTAGCTTTATGAAAATCTCTAGATAAGATATAAATGTTTGCCAAATTTCATCCATTTGGTCTAGTTTTGGTTTAGGGTAAGATTATAGTCCAAAAAGAGGCACAATTAGTTCCAAATGAGCCAAAATAGCTTCTTACATGTAATGGGACCAATTGAGCACGTCCAAAAGCTCAAATATAATATCTAGAAGCATCATAATAGGTCCAATTTATCATGGAGCTCAAAACCATAATTTCACTTGTTTATATACACAAGCATATCAGTGCTTAAGAGTGTCAAGAACTTACATACTCATACATTTGGCTCCAAATTCATTACTTACATCATATTCATATACTTTTATATATGATCAAAGGTTTTCATCTCATAAACATCATATGCATACATACTTTGATATTAAATTATATCAAAAGCTATCATATTGTCAAAGTATTATCATTCATGCTCCTTGACTTCCATTTCTTGCTTTAAGAGGCTCACTTAAACATGGTTAGATAAAAAGTAGGGGAGAGTGAGATTCAAAGAATCTCAATAGCTCATTCACCCTTTTAAGCATACATATATGGCATATTTTCATGTCAAAGAATGCAAGCATGTATCAAATGCTTCTAGTAGACATACATAATCATATTTTCAAGCCACATGAAGTCATTCAAATTAAGCATAAGTTCTAGGGACTTTTAGTCTAGCCTTACCTAATTCTTTAGAACTTTTGGATTTGTCTCACCCACTTTGAGGCACTTTTGACTTAGCCTCACTCACTCTTTAGACTTTTGGCTTTGTCTCATCCATTCTTAGGTGTAATATCCGGTTCTCTGAAAATGAGAGAAAATGCGAGGAATGTAACGTACGGTTTCTCTGTAAATGCATAAAATTCACCAGATACAAAAGAAATTTCCCCAAATAGAGTGATTTGAGGTTCCAAAAAATTTATGTAGCATTCTAGACACCTAAAAATGAGAATCCCAGGCTAAGACGGGAAGAAAAATGGAGCTAGAATGAAGAAACGAATTTAAACAGAAAGTTGACGAAACGTAATGGTATTTTTGTAATTTTGAGAAAATTTTGAAATTCTCATAGGAGGGCTATTTAAATCAAAATTTTAAGTTCTCTAGAGTTCTCAGAGGCCTTAAAAATCATGGAAAGCCCCAGAATAGTTAAAATCCCTCTGGTGGACGTTCTCCAATGTCAGTTGATTCGAACTTTGATAGATTTGTTTGGGAAGGTTTTAACTTTGATTTAAGTGATTCCAAAGGCATTTTATTAAATTAAGAACCTAAATTTTATAATAGAAAAGACAGTTATAAAAAAAGAGCTAAAACAAATCAAAAACAAAAATGCCAAGATGAAGGGGCAAAATTAAAATTTTTGAAAAGTGTTTCTTAAACTTACTTATATATATAAGGCGCCCTATCTCCTCCTTCATTTAGCCACATTTGTTTCTACCTTAAATTAGAGATAGAAGCCTAAGGGTGAGGCACACAAGAAGGAGGAGAAAGGAAAGGGAAAAACAAGGAAGAGGTATGGATTTTCTTGGCTTTTTTCATGCTTTTTCTTTAGTAAACTTCTTCTCCTCCATTTCTCCTTCTTTCTTATAGTTTTATTGAAGTTCTTGGATCTATTTTGAGGGCAGAACAGAGGGGGAAATTCATATTTGAAGAGAAGAGGCCATACATACTTTTATATAAACTAGATTACCATTAGAAAGCTTAAAAATTTCCTAGGTGCAACTAAAACCCTAAGTAACATAACTTAAATTCTAAAGCTTTTCTTTTAGTTCCCATTGTATATTATTATTTCTCATGCCCTAAAACCCTTGTTCCTACCTTGGTATGACCTAAATTTATCCTCTCCTAGAGGGGCCTAGGTTTGGCTAAAATTCACAAGGAAGGAGGAAAGGTGAAGCAAAATTATACCATGAAACTTACCTTATCTTAAAGGCTTTCAAGAGAACTTTCTAAAGCCTTCAAACTTTCCTTCAAATTCTCTTTCCCTCCTACTAAACTAGCCATGAAATAGTCCCAAATAAGTCACCAAATCCATGAGAAAAGAGAGGAGACAGAGGAGAATAAGGTTGATGAAGGAGAGAGTATGAAAAAGTAGCATATTCTTACATTTTTAAGGCTTGATTCTCTTCCCCTTGCTCCCTTTCTTGCACGCCACTTTGAGCTACTCTTGGATCTGTTTTGGATGAGAGAAAATTTAGTTAAGGTGCTAGGCATAAGTGGGATGTGATATAAGGACCAAGAGGGCTCAATTATAACATTTTTTTTTAAAATTTCAATTTAGTCCTTAAACTTGTTTCTTTCTATTTAGCCTCATTTCAACTCTTTTTTAAGAATTGTCTTTTCCATCATAAAATTTAGGTCCTCTAGTTCATAAAATACCTTTGGTTTCACCTAAATTGGATTTAAAACCTTATCGAATATTTGGTCAAAATTTTGGTCAATCGATACTCAAAAATGCATACCGGAATGGTTTTGTCCATTTTAGGAGTTCTTATAGTTTTTAAGGCCTCTGAGGACCTTAAGAAACTCAATTTTTCTATTTAATGATCCCTCCTTTAAGCTTTCAAAAAGTTGTCTAAATTTATGAAAATGCCATTGCCCTTTCGCTTAATTTTATTTAGTTATTCTGGTTCCAGCTTTCGAGCATATTTAACTTAGTATTTTCATTTTTAAAGGTCTAGATTATTACTTTAATTTTATTTGGCCTTTAATCCTTGGCATTAGGGGACCTCCTTTTATAACTCATTAATTTTGAGCCTTTTTAAAAAAAACTGGGTATTACATTTCGTTCCCCTTAAGTAAAATTTCGTCCTCAAAATTTAGATACATACATGATTAGAATAACTCTAGATACTTTCTTTTTCCAACTCCCAAGTAGCTTCCTCAGGAGATAGCCTTTTCCAAACCACTTTCACTAGTGGTATAGTCTTACTTCTTAACTGCTTTAGCTTAGCATCCATAATCCAATTTGGTGATACTATATAAGATAGATCGTCTTGTAAATGCACATTTTCATATTCTATGACATGTGAGGGGTTGTGCTGGTACTTTTTAGGTTAGGATACATAGAAGACATCATGTATTTAGCTCAGGTTTAGGGGAAGGGCAAGTTTGTAGGCCACAAGTCTGACTTTATCAAGAATCTAGAATGGACCTATGTACTTTAGACTGAGCTTTCTACTCTTTGTGGACCTACCTACCTCTGTGATTGGAGACACTAATAAATATATGGTCCTAACCTCAAATTCTAACGGTCTTTTTCTTTTATCTGCATAACTCTTTTGTCTACTATATGCCATTAGGAGTTTCTTTTTGATGGTTTCTATTTGTCTTGAGGTTTGGTCCACTAATTCTAGGCCTATAAGCTCCTCTCTCCAAGCTCAATCTAACATACTAGAGACTTATACTTTCTTCCATATAATGCCTCATACGGTGCCATTTGAATACTAGACTAATAATTGTCATTGTAGGCAAATTCTACTAGAGACTAATAGGTATCCTTATTACCTTTCATTTATAAATCACAATCCCTCAACATATCTTCTAGGGTTTAGATGATTGTTTTTGTTTGGCCATCTATCTGAGGTTGGTAGATTGTATTGAATCTTAATCTAGGTCCTAGGGGCATCTAATAATGATTTCCAAAAATTTAAAGTGAATATGTGATCTCTATCTAATATTATGCTCTTAGGTACCCATATAGTCCCACTATTTCTTTTATGTACAGTTGGGCTAAGAAACGAGCTGACTTAGTTAATCTGTCCACTATCACCCATATAGCATCATGCCTTGATGATGTCCTAGGTAATCCCATGATAAAGTCTATAGCTATGCTATCCCATTTTCACTCAAGAATATCTAGGGGCTGAAGTAACCCAACTAGCTTCTGGTGTTCAATTTTGACTCTCTGACATACTAGACACTGGGAGACATATTTAGCTATGTCTGTTTTCATTCTAGGCCACTAGAACATATTCTTTAAGTCATGATACATTTTATTATTTCCTGGATGAATGGTATATTTGTCACACCATAATTTATCTAGCATCATATTCCCTTAAATAAATTGGACCTCATGTTCAAACAAGGAGAACCCAAGAAAAAGGGAATAAAAATATTGTATTTTCTTGCTTTGCGTAGCATTTTAAAAATTCAAATTTCGCTGTGTAGGTCCTATGAACTCCTCCATATCATCCTCTATTTATTTTCCATCCA
The DNA here is from genome assembly GCA_026724425.1 of Erythrophleum ivorense. Taxonomy (NCBI): domain Eukaryota; kingdom Viridiplantae; phylum Streptophyta; class Magnoliopsida; order Fabales; family Fabaceae; genus Erythrophleum; species Erythrophleum ivorense. The sequence goes on from JAIUCV010000008.1 coordinate 30,991,667, forward strand.
TACAAGGTATAAGTATCTCAAAAAATCCATAAACCACGAATGAGAAGCTAAAAACTAGAATTTTTGCATTTCAATCTCGGGTTCCCAATGGCAGATTACTAATATCAACTTTGACAAATCATAACTAATTCTAGAAAAATTAAAATCAAGCACATGATAGCTTTCTAGAAAGATCTAAATTTTAAATTTATATGAAAAATAAGTCTAAGCTATAATAACATCATTTGGATCATGTTGGATGACAGAAAAAGGATAGAGGTCAGACTACCTAGCGTTTCTGATACAACTTGTTGATATAAATTTAAAAAATTCATAACTAATTTCAAAAAAATTACATCTAAGAAAAATATACCAATTTGGAAAGGTACAGATGTTGACTAAAGGGGAAAAATGGTTCCAAATCAATTTAGAAGCATTCAAATCCAAAAATTGATGGCATAGTACCAGAGGTCTGACTATGCGCCTAGAATAGACCTAAAACTTCAAAAAAATGTATCTCTCTATCTAGACCTCCAATTGAGGTGCTTCTAGTTGGTATAGGTCATTGTAATTGTTTAGTTTCTCCATGTAAAATTTCATAGCCATTGAACACCATTTTTCCCACAGATGAAAGAGTTGAAATTTCTGTCCATATTGCACAGTGACAATGCCAAAATAGAAAAATTTGCCAACTTTGAAAATTCCCCAAATATTCCCTAGAGCTCTAAATATATGCACTTTAGCTTCCTAAAAAGCTTTAAACAAGAGCTATAAGTAGGCTAAATTTCATACCAAGAAGAGTTTATTTGGACAAATTTTGTCGTAGCTCCTAATTATGGTCAATTTAAGACCAATTATGGTTCAAATTGGGTCCACTTAGTTTCCTTTGGATTCTAGCACCTCTTGGGCAAGTTTGAACGTACAATTACTTCATATATGAACTGTGCAAGTGGTTTAACCTTTCATATATCTCAATTTGGCCATGCCACATGCAAGAACATACTAGGATTTACAATCAAAGGTCCAAATCTCATATTTACATTAATTTGGTGCCAAATATAGTTCTTACATCATGCATATGGGCTTTTTCACTTGCTCAAATGGTTACAACTCAAAAATAAAATTTACATAATCATTTTGACATTCTTATACATCAAAACTATACATAATTATGCAAAAGTATTAAGAGATGGCCATTTATACTTCATGGCCTCCATCCTTTGTCTTTTGAGCTCCACCTAGACAATGTGAGATAGGAGAAGGAAGGGAGTGAGATTCATGGAATTTCAATAGCTCACACACTCATTCAAAGCATAAAATATGTCAAAGAGTTCAAGTATGCTTTCTAAAACAACCATAAAGCATTCAAATCACATTTCCATGCCACAAAGTCATAACAGGGTCAAGAATGAGTTCTAGGGACTTTTAGTTTAGCCTCACCCATTTCTAGGACTTTTGGATTAACCTCACCTTTGGCTCAGGGGCTTTTGACTTGGCTTCACCCATCCATGAGACTTTTGGCCCTGTCTCACCCATGCCAAGAGATTTTTGGCATCTCCTCACCCATAGCAAGGGACTTTTGGCATCACTTCACTCTTATGAGCAATTTCACAAATAAGTAGTATTCAAGAAAGCATATTGGTAGTAATGCATCAACAAAGCATCAAGTGGCATATCTCAAGTTACAAATGCACACACAAGCATATAATGACACATACATAACCAAGAATGCAAACAAGAATAAGGCGGAAAGCCACCTTGATGGTAATCCAAGCTTTACTTTGATTATTCCTTCCTTTTCTTGGTTCCATAACCACAACTAGATGGGCCTTGATTTCCTTGGCCTAAACATAATAAATAACACCAATTATACTCTTGGAACAATCCAAAACATTAAACTTATACTTAAGAAGCACACTTTGTCCCATTAGTCTCATATTGGTTTCATTAATGGCCTAATGAAGCAACTACCATAATTTAAGTTCTTGGTTTCATTCTCTTGCCATATCTAGGCCTCTTGACCTCATTTAAGGTCCTTGGAGCTATCACACACTTACTTTCAAAAGCCTAGGTACATGTTGCTTCTTAAGGCTACATTTATGGAAACCATTATCTCATGTCCCAATCTATGGCTTCTAAATTTTTTCCAAGGGTTCCTCCTACCTTCTACCATCATATAAAGTTCTACACTCACTTTCAAAAGCCTAGCTATTAGTTTGATGCTATGGTATCATTATACTTCTTAAATTGTATTTGGAATGTGAAATGGCTCTTAATGGGTGAGGTTGTGCCAAAAGTCCCTTGGATTGGGTGAAGTGAAGCCAAAAGTTCTTAAGAATGGGTGAGATGAGGCCAAAAGTCTTAAGAATGAGTGAAACTAAGTCAAAAGTCCCTAGAAAGTGGGTGAGGCTAATACAAAAGTCTTAAATAATAGGGTGAGACTAGACCAAAAGTACCTAGAGCTTGATTTTAAACTTGATATATTTATGTGACTTTGAAAACATGTTTATGTTTGGTATTTGGAAGCATTGGATGCATGCTTGCCTTCTTCGACATGATAACATGCCATATATGCCTACTTGAAAGAGTAGATAAGCTATTGGGATTCTTTGAATCTTACTTTTCCCCACTTTTATCTAATCTTGTCTAGGTAGCACTCATGGAGCCAAGAATAGAGGCCAAGAAGCTTGACTTGTATTACTTTGACAATAGAATAGGATTTTGTGTAAATTGATGTCAAAGTCTGTATGTATTTGTTAATTATAGGATGTAAACCTTTACTCATGGATAAAAGTATGGAAATATGTTGTATGAGCCATAGTTGGAGCCAAATGTATGAAATTCCAAGTTTTTGACATGTATGAGCTATGGAATGTATGCATATATGAACAAGTGAGATAGTGGTTTTAAGTTCCATGATGATTCAAACCTGTTATGATGCTTCTATATGCTATGTTTAAGGTTTTGGACATGCCTAAATGGTCCCATTGCATGTAAGAAGCCATTTTGACTCATTTGGAACCATTTGTGCCCTATTTTGGATCATATTCTTCCCCTAAACCAAAACTAGACCAAATGGATGAATTTTGGCATGAAAGTTGGGAAGAATGTAGATCTCATCTAAATAGTTTCATAGAGCCAAAGAACACAATTTTTAGAGCTCTAGAGAATTTATTATAATTTTTTAAAATTGACTAAATTTTGTAGAAACTACCTATGCACTGTTCATTTGGTCAGTCTAATTTTCTAGGTTTTTAAGGGGCCAAATAAAGTCCAATGCTCATGAAATTTTACAAACATATAGTTGATGTTATAAGTTTCTATAGTTACTGAGATCACATAATTTAGAGCTCTATAGCAAGAGATATGAATTTTTATGATTGCATGTCTACAATAGTGTGAAAAACTAACTTGCTACTATTCCATTAGAATTTTATGTGCCAAATGATATTGTTTTGATCTAAAATTTTTATAATAATTAGATGATATCCTAAGATTTCCATAAAGTTATATTTTGTGTGATTTGGAATTTTCTAGTTCAAGTTATGGATTTTTGAAAATTGGGTCAGAATATGGAAGTGTATGAAAGCCTATGAAATTGACTAATCTTGATGTGTATGCTCCAAATATGAATTCCATGCCTCTTTTTGTGGTGTTTCTATTTGAACATTTGTATTAAGGATGGAAGATGAGTTTGGTAAGTTCAAATGGTCTATTTATTCAGAAATGAATTATTTTGACAATTAATAATAATAAATTCCGTTGCTAAAAATATTGAATTATGAAAATGAATGTTTTAGGCATTTTGTGACATATATTAAGTGCCTTGATATGGTATTACAGTTTGATTGTAGAACCAAAATATAAAAGTATGAGGCTTAATTTAGACCACAATAATAGTAATAATAATAATAATAATAATAATAATAATAATAATAATAATAATAATAATCATAAATAATGAGCACGTGAGGAGGAACTCCGTTGTGTTATTCTGTAATTCAATAGAAATCCTTAGGTATAGCTATAAAAAGATTAGTGTGGCACTCTTAATAGACTTGAATTCCATCAGTTTAGCATTGATGAATGAAATTGGATCATACATTCTAAATAAGGCATCTATCACCATATTAGCATATTCTTTTTTCTTTTTAGTACTTGATCACATGAGGAAGAAACCTATAAGAATTCCACCCATTTAGTGTATCTTTTGCTCAACTTGCTTTACCCCATTAAACACTTTGAAAACTTATAATATGTGTGAATAACAAACTTTTTGGACAACAACTAGCTAGTATTTTCAAGTCTATAAAGCTCTAATCAAAGTATTAAACTCTTGGTCATAAGTTGAATAATTTAGATAGACTTTACTCAACTTCTCATTGATATAGGCTATGGGGCACCTTTCTTGCATAAGAATAGCTCAAATCCCTACTCCATATGCATAACATTCTACTTCAAAAGTTTTCAAGATATCTAGCAAGGCCAAAATAGGTGTTGAACAAATTTCTTTTATGAGTTTAAAGATCTTTTGGGTAGTGTTACTCCATATGAATTTACCTCCCTTTTTGAAACAATTAGTTAAAAGAGTGAAAATGGTAGTGATATTCTTCATAAATCTTCTATAAAAAGATACTAGCCCATGAAAACTTCTTGCCTTAAAGATGTTAATAAGGATAGGCCACTCTCTAATTGCCTTCACTTTCTCCTCATTAACTTTAACCCCCTATTGAGTAATCACATAACCAAGGAAGAGAGCTTAATCTTAGCAGAATTGGCATTTCTTGAGGTTGCCAAATAATTTCTCTTGTTGCAACACTTTAAAGACCTTCTTAAGATGCTCCACATGTTCATCATGACCTTTGTTATACATTAGAATATAATCAAAACAAAGCACAACAAAGCTTGTAATAAACTTAAACTTATGCAATACATTATTCATCAAATGCATGAAGGTACTAGGGAGATTTGACAACTAAATGGCATAACCACCTACTCATACGGTCCATGCTTGGTTTTAAAAGCTATCTTCCATTCATCCCTTTCTTCATTCAAATATCATTATACCCAATTTTGAGATTAATTTTCAAAATATTTTAGAGCCATGTAGTTCATCAAGTATATCATCAAGCCTTGGGAAAGGATATTGACTCTTTATTTGATTTCATTTATAGCCTATCTACACTTATTCATATTGTCCCATCTTTCTTTGGTACTAACAAGGCCAATATTGAACAAGGACTCATTGATTCTTTCATCTTGTTTCCAACAACTTATTTTGGTGTTGTAACTTCTTGCCTTCTTCTAGGTTTTACCCATATACTAGTCTATTTGATAAGATAGCATTCGTCTCATTGATTCTTTCATCTTGTTTCCAATAACTTATTTTGGTGTTGTAACTTCTTGCCTTCTTCTAGGTTTTACCCATATACTAGTCTATTTGGTAAGATAGCATTCATTATAAGACAAATTCGATGCTTAATTCCTCTAATTCATGGTAACTCCTTTGGTAACTTATCTAGAAACACATCAACATATTCTTATGTTAGCTTCTCAATTAATAAAGGAAAATATATTACTTTATTTGGCATTACTTTCTTCACCTTAGCCTTAGGATTTGATCAGATATGCATAAAGCTCTTTCCGCTTCTCTTTTGGGTGAAAATAAGTTCTTCTTTTTCTTCTCACTGGCCAGTTAATCCTTTATCATTGATTGAGAACTAAGAGGTTCTAAAATAATGTTTCTTCCATCTTTAGTAATGAAGTCAGTGTTTTTGAACCCATCATGCATAACTCTCTTATCACACTACCACAATCTCCCTAATAATAAGTGGCTTGCATTCATTGACACCACATCACTTAATCTTTGTAGGACTTCCTAATAGAGAATGGCACTTGAACTTACCTAGTGACTCAAACGTCTTCTTGATCATTCAACCATTGTAGCTTATATGGGTGAGGGTATTTTGTTATTTTCAAGTTTAGCTTTTCCACCACTGTACTAGAAGCAATATTTAATATAACTCCTTTAATCTATAATGACACCACACTTTTTCACCAATGATATATCTAGTATGAATATGTTCTCATGCTGATCATTATCTACCTTTACTTGTAAATTTAGGGCTCGATGAATTATAAGCAATTTTGCCTTAGCAGCATACTCCACATTAGCTTCTTTAAAACACTCATCTTCACTTTCAATCTCCCCTTATACTCCTTAAACAATCATCACAATTCAATTTGCAATGTGTCTGAAACCAAAGCATTTAAGTTCTTGGCTTTTCTCAAGGGTCTTTACTTCATTTACATTATTCTTTCCTTTAGATAAATCCAAATGTTGACTAAAATCACCTATTTCCTTCCATTGCTCACTTTATTTTAGGACAACCTTTGGATCTAAGGAGATTGTATTTGCTATCTTGCTATTAATTGGTTATGACACACTTTGCCTATTTGCACCCTATTTACATTGCCCTTTAACCCTAATAGCAAGTTTAATCACATCTTGCAAAAGCACATAAGGTTGCAATTGTAATGCACGGTAAATTCTGTAAAATGACGAAATGAGCTGTATAAAGGCAAGTCCCTTGAAATAAACTAGATAATGTCCTGAAAAATTTAGGTAGTGTCTTAAGCTCCTAAAAATGATAAATCCAAACTCAGATGGAAAGAAAAATAGAGCTAAGATAGAGAAATGAAATTGGGACAAAAATTGATAAAACATAATGGCATTTTTGTAAATATGTGCAACTTTTGAAAAAAAATCTTAGGGGGACTTTTTAAATGAAAAATTTGAGTTGTTTAGGGTTTTCAGAGGCCTTGAAAATCATGAAAAGCCCCAGGACCAATATAGCCCTTCCGGTGTATGTTTTTTAATGACGGTGAACCTAAACTTTGATGGATTCATTCAGAAAGTTTTAGCTTTGATTTGAGTGATTCTAAAGAAATTTTATTAAATTGGGAATCTAAATTTTGTAATAAAAAAGACAGTTCTAAAAAAGGAGCTAAAATGAAGCTAAACCCGAAATGCTATTACAAAGGGACAAAATTAAAATTTTTGAAAAAGTGAGCTTCTTGAATGTTCTAAAATCTTCATGCCACTTCTTCATATTTCTTTGGTCGACTTTCTTCTACCTAAATTTAGAGAAGAGAAGCAGCTCCTTAGGTGCACTAAGAGAGAGAGAAGAAGGAGGAAGAAAAGCCAAGAAAGGTGAGGAAATTCATGCTTCTCCTTCTTCCAATTTTATTTCCCTCCCTTCCTCCTCTCCTTCCATGGTTTATTTAAGATGAATGGTCCTATTTTTGGTCCAGAGCATAGGGGAAGAGTTTGAATTGCTTGAAAGGAAGCAACCCAAGGAGAAAAAGTCTTAAAACCAAGCTAGAATTCAAGGTAAATTCATGGTTTAATTACTTCTTTTCTTGTTTCCTCTTACTATGAATTTTGGCCAACCTAGGCAGGAGTAGGAGGGGCTGGATTTTAGGCAAAACCAAGGGAGAATCCTAGGAAAAAAAGTGTGAGGATTAAGATTATACAAAGAAATTAAAATAAGAACTAATGGAAAGCAAGTTAGGAAAGTGTAGGATTCTTTAGGGTTTTGTAAAATATGATTTAATATATGAATTTCCCTAGCTATTTAAATGTTCCATTAAGCTCCTAAGACCCCTAGAAACCTCCCCAAGTGGCTCTCCCATCAAGGAAAAATTAAAAGCTTTATGAAACCCCATTATGGAGGATGTTTCGGCCTAGGCTAGCTTAAGGGACTAAGGGATGTTTTAAATTCTTCTAGCCTTGGTTTAGGAATCTATAGGATGTTAGAAGGTGGGAGGAACCATTAGGAAAAATTTAGAAGCCATAGATTGGGAGATGGGACAATGGTGTCCATAATGGTGCCTTATGAAGCAACTTAGTTTTTCAATTGTGCAAATGAATGTATGAGGGCTCCAAGGATCTTGAATAAGGCCAAGAGGCCTAGAAATGAAAAGAGAATGGAGCCTAGAGTTCAAATAATAAGAGTTGCTTCAATAAGCCATTTATGGAACCATTATACTACTTATAGAACCAAGTGTGTGTTTAAGAATGAGTTTGGTATCTTGGCTTGCTTTAAGTGCATAATTGTATGCTATTTGTGATGTTTAGGTCAAGAGAACCCTACTCCACCTAAGTGCCATTGTGTAATCGAAAGGGGGAAAGAACAAGCAAAGTAAGGCTTGCATAAAATTCAAGGTAGCTCTCCACCTTAAGCTCCTTACATTCTTGTGTGTATGTATGTCCTTGTGTGCATGTATGTGTTTATATGATTGGAGAACATGCCACTTGATGCTTTGAGATTACATTGGTACCAATGTGTGTTCTTGAATGGCTTTGCTTGTGAAAATTGCTAACAAGGGTGAGGCAATGCCAAAAGACCCTTAATGTGGGTGAGGAGATGCCAAAAGTCTCAAGACAAGGGTGAGGCTAGGCCAAAAGTCTCTTAAATGGGTGAGGCTAAGTCAAAAGTGCCTAGGCTAAGAGTGAGACAAATCTAAAAGTCCTAAAAGTGGGGTGAGGCAAAACTACAAGACCTTAGAGCAAGTTTTTGAATTGATGTGTAATGGTGGCATGGAAATGGTCTTCTAGTATGTTTTATGTTCATATCACTTTTGTATTTGTGCACTTGATATATGTGTACCTTGAATGGGTGTGTGAGCTATTGAGATTCTAGGAATCTCACTCCCCTTCCCTCCTTCATCTTGAAATGAATAAGTGGTGTTCAAGAACCAAGGGATGCAAACCAAGCACCTTAAAGAGACTATAACTTGATTTTTATATAGTTTCTTTTGTACCTAATGGTCAAAATGGTCATGTAAATATTATTTTTGAGCCATGAATCATTGAACAATTCTAATATCATATGTAAATGATGTATGAACCTTAGATGGTGTTAAAGTAATGAAAACATAAAATTTGGCCATGGACTGGCTTGTGATATTTGTATATTATTGGATGTAAGATGGTCAATTTAAGATACATGAGGTTTGGGACCACTTAAATAGTTCACACAAGTTGTAATTGTGCTTTTGACCTTGCCTAAGAGGTGCCAAACCATTAAGGAGCCATTTGGACAAAGTTGACATCTTGTAAGAGGTAAAAGTGACCATTTTATGGAGCTATGTCACTTTTTGTCGAAATGAGCTCCTCTTGGTTTAAAATTTGGCATGTATCTAGATCTTATTGAGAGTTTTAGGAATCTAAAGTGAGTATTATTTGGAGGTCTGTAGAATTTTTGAAGTTGGTTGAATTTTTAGAATTTGCTGCTGGTACTGTTCATTTGGTCTGAAATGAAACTCTGCCACTCATAGGGAAAATGAAGTCCAATTGCTATAAAATTTTACAGAGAGAAACTAGACCTTCCCAGAGACTTGTAACAACTAGAATCACCTTATTTGGATGCATAGAAAGGGAGATATAAATTTTTGAAGTTGCTATTTTGTTTAAGGTGCACCTTAAGACCCTCAGTATTATTCCATCAATTTTTGCAGTCTAAATACTCTTGGATTGGTCTAGAACTATTTTTCACCTCTAGTTAACATCTGTAGATTTCCAAATTGGTACATTTTGCATGAATTATATTTTTTGGAATTAATTATGAATTTCCAAAATTTGTATCAGTAAGCTATATTAGATTTCTAGACAACCTGACCTTTGTGTCTTTTCTAATGTTAAGTGTAGTCTAGATGAGATTTTCATGGATCAAAGTTATTTTTACTGTGAAGATAACATCTAGAGATTTCCAACGAGCTATGGTTTGCATGATTTCAATTTTTCTAGATTTAGTTATGATTTTTCAAAATTTCCCCTGAAATATGCTACATGTTGTCCGAGAAGAATAAGGGAAAATTTGGGGTTTTGAGCTTAAGACCATGAATTATGTGATATTTTGAGTTATGCATGATTTTCATAAGTAATAAATAATTAGATAATGAAGTTGGGTAACTCATGGAGCCCATATGATGCGTAATGGAAATTTAACCCTCGACATAATGCAAATAAATTTATTATTTTTATATACTTTTGTTGGATTTTCCTTGAGAAAGTGTATAAGCCATCTTGAATAGAGAAACATGGTACTAGAATACTATGGTATGACAACAATTCCATTATATTAGTAATTTCTTTATCTAGGCCTTCTAAGAACCTTACAATAGTTTGCTCTTAAGGCTCTTATAACTTTCATTGCATCATTAATGTTTCAAACTCCTTCACATAATCTTCAACACATGTTTCCCATTGTCTAATGCTTTACATTCTAATTACAATTCTTGCCTCTAATACTTAAGGATAAAACATTTTTTCATTAGTTTCTTTATAATCATCCAACCCATAATCTCCCTTTTTCTATTTCTCCTCCCTTGTGCTTTTGAGTTCTCTTATCATAATTACCAAAATCTATTAATTTGAGGTATAAATTTGCATTTTTTTTTGCTTATACCTTTTGTCTTAGCGCCCAAACATCTTTTCTATTCATTGTACCCATTCCAAATACTCCTATGATAAACCGATACCTTTGAATGGAGAAATCTTTATATTGATATGGATTCCCAACTAATATTATTGCCTTTCTTGCCTTAGTTGTTCATCTTTATCTTCTACATCTTCCTCATGGTTAGACCTTCAATGCTTGATGATCACATTGTTAATTACAAAAAATTATGGATTTAGCAAAGGAAAATTCCCTTGCTGTTCCTTTGCTAAAGCGACTTTGTGAGGGTTTTTTGAGGAACCTATCCTTCATAGTGTACCAAGTGATAATTAGCAAGGGAAAATTTTCCTCCCTAATCTCTCATTGACAAAATTTCAATGGAAAATCCCTTGGCAATTCTTCCTCACTAATTTTAAGTCTTTTTCACCCATTTTCGATACTACAGAGCAAGGAAATGATTGCCTCACTAATCCATTGCTGAAATGTATTTTTCTTTTTACTTTTTTTTCATCTTTCCTTTAATTAGTGAGTGGGTTTGTCGCGCAACCCTCAAAATAAAACTAGATTAATAAAATATGCAGCTAGTGGCACAACCTAGGTTATCTCTCTTGGAATTATAGTTCAATGCTTAATTGAGTTTTCCAAATGTTAAAAGACTCTAAAAATTTCTAAACTAAGGGGGGTTTTTGATTGAATTAAACTAACCTAAAACTAAATTGAATCAAAATTCCTAATTGCTACCTAATTATATGAATTATAAGCGAAAGATGGGTTTGTGACTAGCTTTGAAATCATCCCTTGGTGTCTACTATCCTTATCCTAATCTAATTGTGATTAATTCTGGCCTAAGAATCCCTAATTGTGTTCACGGCAATTGTATCTTGAGTTAACACGCAAGAATCAAGAGATTAACAATCTAATGTTGAATTGAAAACTCAATCCCATATTAAATTATTAATTCCTATTTTTAAGATCAATGAACACCCAATTTGGTTGATTAATTGATTAATTAGCCTCTGAATCATCATCTAAAGATGTTTAATTAAACAACTAAACACCAAAGAGTCCTCAAATTAAACAATTAAAGACTTAATCTCTTACATGTATTTCATTAAACACCTTGATTGCATACATGGATAATTGTAAGAAATTGAAAAATTCAGTATTTAATCCAACCAATTAATCAACAAAAGGCTTCCTAATTAGTGTCTAAACAGCCACTAATTACAATTACATAAATTCTCAATCTAATATAACTTAAACAAGATTGTACAAGAAAAAGAAAAAGAAAAAAATATAGGAAAGTAGAAATTCTTAGCCAAAAATTCTGAGTTCTTCTCCATGGATTCAAGCTTCTCCAAGGTCTTTCTTCCTTGCTAGTCACAGATAGAGGTTTAGAGCTTCATTGGAGAATGGACGGAGGTGCGAATGGAGGATGGAATGGATGAGATGGTTGCTGGATGAAGGGGTGGAAAAATGACGAGGGTTCTAATGGATGATAAAAAAAAACGAGCCTGAATCCACGATGGAATGTGGTGTATACGATGGATGATGCATCCAGCCCCCCTTGTGCTTCATTTGTTTTTCATGTGCCTTCTATTTACTTTGCTTACATGTTCTGGATGGTGGAATGAATGAAGCATGAATGGAATGACATGATACGTGCATTTTGATCCAGCCTTTTACCTACTACTCGAGCCCCCTAAATCACGTGCTTCCCGTGACTTCATCTCTTCATTTAAGTGATCACATGCCCAGCTCATGCTTCTTGTTTCTGTTGCAGCCTCATGCATGGTTCTGTGGCTCATTTCAACGTCTTTCTTCACACGTTCTGCATCAACTCCGTAGCTTCTTTTTGCTGTGTGTATGTGTTCTGAGTAGCTAGAACTCGTGGAAATCTTCTCATTTTTCTTGCTGGAACCCTTCAAAACCCATTGTGCTCTCTTCTTCATTTGCTTCCCATTCCATGTGATTTTTGCCATTTAAAAATTTCTGCTGCAGCCTGTGGTTTCTTCTTTGCAACTCATTCCAGCCTTTCTTTGGGTTCTTTTCACGTGTTTGAGGCTTCGTCCAGCTGCAGCTTTTCATTCCCTGTGTATGTGTTCTTCCCCCACGTTAGCTTGCATGCTTTTTTCTCTTCTTAATCACGTGTCTCCCTTAAAATCTGCACATGCTTCTCCTTCCCATTCCACATCAAAACCTTGCTCCTGAACCTCTGTTCCAACAACCTGTGACTACTTCATTTGTTTCTTCTCTTCTTCAAATCAATTTATCATTCAAAGCTCTAATTACCCAACAAAAATCTGCACAAATAATAAGAACAATTCAATAGGAAAATTCACAAAAATCATTTAAAGAAATTTATGCATTAAAATCAATCATTTTGCAATTTAATTTCTAAAGCGCAAAAGTGGCCATTAAAATTAATTTTTCACCTAATAAAACTCATTCAGCCATAGTTGCTCACTAAAATGCTTAAGTTAGGAGAATTAAAACATATAAAATTCATGCTTATCAAATTCTCCCACACTTAAACTTTTGCACTCCTGGGCAAAGCTCAAAATCCAAGATGAAAGAATGAATTGAAACACCCGGCTAGTAGAATGGCAAGTAGAAAATTAAAATGGAAAAGAAAGTGTAAAAATCACAAGCTAGAGAATGATCACATCTCTTCAACATTTCAATAGTTAAAGCAACTTCACTTGCATCAAGAAATAAGCTTCATGGCAATTTAATTTGAAAAGAATGAATCAAAATGCATAGCCCCTCACATGGATTAGTGTTTACTCTCAACTCTCAAGTGTTTAGGCAATGTGGATCACTCAAATTTCACCTATCAAAGTTCACTACTATAGGCTTGTCAAGTTTCTAAGTCTCCACCACCCATGCCAAATGCAAAGCACAAATCAACAGTGTAACACCTTAACCTCTAGCTCATACCCAAGATGCTCTCTTACTCATATGCACGTGCGGAACTCACAAGGGAGATAATTTACTCTACCTTATGCTTCTTTCTCTATGGCACTATGTGTGGGTAGAGATCCACTTAGAAGTCATATGGACCGGTTGAGGTCTCTCTATGCTTCCTCATGCTCAATTACACTATTGAGACTTGTTTCAATCCCCACAATATGCTTTAAACTCATGGAAAGCAAAAAGGGATTGGAGACATGCATTTTCGTTCTTGGCAGATTTTGCTTCATTTCTGGGCTAAGTTTGAAAATTCATAACTAAATGCAGAAATATCGTATCTACATGATCTGGGTCATTCTAGAAAGTTTGAGACGCCTACTTCATGTTAAAAATACTTAGAAGTCTCAATCTCCCACTCATTCTGCGTTTGACATCGAAATAGTTCACTGGTCAGAGGGGGCTTCTTTACTGTCACAGTTTACTGATATGGACTTTGAAAATGTCTAACTAATTCCAAAAAAATCTAATGCTCATAAACTCTATCTCTATGGAAAGAAGTGGATGTTAGCTAGAGGAGAAAAATATCTCCAGATCAGTTCACCTAGCCAATTTCCCGGAAACCGATGAAACAGTACTTCGGGTCTGGTTGGGTGTCTGATTCTGGGCAGGAACTTCGAAATTATATAACTTCCTCTCCAGACCTCTAAATGAGGTGCTTCCAGTTCCTACAAGTCACTGTGACCATCTAGTTTCTGTGTATAAAATTTCGTAGCCATTGGACTACGTTTACCCCTCGGATGACATGATTTCTAAACTGACCAAATGAACAGTGATTTCTGAAATCCGAATTTCTGATGTCAACTTTGATAAATCATAGAAAATGCTATAGACCTCTAAATGACATGAACTCTAGCTTCCTAGAAAGCTCTAAACATAATCTATCTACATGTCAAATCTCATAGCTAGAAGAGGTCATATGGCTATTCTATGACATCATATGCAAAAGACCTTTTCTTGGCCAAAAGTGTGGCTAATGGGGTCCAATCTTAAGTTTTCTACTTCTATGACTCCTTGAGCACATGAGAAAGCATATTTAGGAGCTATCAATCATGCCTCAAGTGTCTAATAACTTAGATTGGGGAAACTCACTATCCCATGCCCACTTATGCACCCATATATTCTAGGCTATCATGGATTCTTTCTCATTCAACCATGCTCTTTCATTCATCATAAACCTCATTCTCATACATTCATCGTTAATACATACATTGTCTTACACTATTTATCATTGCTACATCATATACAACATTTACATCTTACATCTCATGTACAATGTATTACAAAATGTTACACTTTTCTTCATCTCTATCCCTAGCTTCATGCTTGTTGGTGGTTGCTCCCATCCCTAATCTCACTTGGGCCACCTGACATGGTTGGATGGTGGAGAGGGAAGGTGAGATTCGGAGAATCTCAGTAGTTCAACTCTTATTCAAACATACATATATTGCATGCAACAAGTCTCATTATGTATGTATGGCATGTTAGCATATAAAACATGATGAAAGCATTTAAAACATGTGAAATGGCCATGGATAACATTCCAGAGCTCGCTGAGTACTTGGATCGGCCTCACCCCTTCCCTTATGGCTTTTGGATTTGCCTTCCCATACTTTAGAGGCACTTAGACTTACTCTTACTCTTTGGGAGTCAACCTCACTTTTGGGAGACCTGGCTCAACCAACTTAGGGCTTCGGCTCATCCTCACCTTGGCTATAAGGTTATTGGCTTTTCCATTTCCTCAAGCAAACCAATAATCATTTAAAACATCATCTCAATCATAACACATAATCATGCTAACATACTTCTCATAGCTCATATCATTCATACACACAAGCAAGACAATGTAAACACACAATTATGCATGAGAGAAAGTGGAGAGAACTACCTTTGTTGGCTATTCTCAACTTGCTCTGTCAATTGTCTCCTCCCTTGTTGGATTTCATAACAACTCCTAGATGGGAGAGTTCCTCTTGAGCCTAACCACACAAAAGCATGGAATTAATACCTTAAGACTTGATTCTTAGGCTAGGGATCTCTTTCTAGCAACCCTACTAAGCATGTCAAGCTAGGATTCTTTCTCTCACTAGAATTCATTAACTATTCTTTCTCTTTTCTCAAGCTCTCAACTCTTAAGAAGAGAAAGCAAGGAAGAGAAGGCTACATGACTTCTAACCTCCTTTAAGAGTGGTTTTCCACTCTCCCTCCTCTGAACCAAGCTCAAAACATAGCTACTTTAACTATTAAAACCGTGGGAAGAGAGGATAAGGGGAGAAGAGTAACATACTAAGAGAAAAGCCATGGAATTCCTTACCTTTCTTGTTCTTCCTTCCTCTCCTAAGCTTCTCTCTCTCTCCTCCGCTCTTTTCTCTCTCTTAAAGTGAGCTTAAGTCGGTTGCAGAGTGAAAGAATGAGTTGGGATGGTTTAAAAAGTCAAATTCTCTATTTTCACGCTTTTCCAGACTAACCCTCGCTATAGCGAGCCATAACCCTCGCTACGGCGAGCTCGAATAAGTCCTAGAACTCTGCCTTCGCTATGGCGTTCGCTACGGCGAGCAACTCCCTGGATTTTGTATGGGGGTGCCCGAACTCGTTATAGCTAGAAGCTTTCTCGCTATAGCTATAAGGCAGTCTCGCTATAGCTAGACCATTTCTCGCTATAGCGAGCAGGTACATTCGCTATAGCTAGGCTGTAGCTAGCAGACTTAGAAAATTTTCAGCTTCCAAAAATTTTCAGCTTTTCTTTTCCTTCCTTTTTCTTTTCTCATTTCTTTTCTATTTTCTTTTTCTTTTCTTTTTCTTGGCTGTTACAAACAGGACTTAATTTAGGGTTGTAATGGGGTTAGGGGAGTGAAATGAATGGATACAAAAATAAGGGGAAAAACAAAGAATAAATGGAACACCTTAAAACCTTAAGAGCAATCAATGAAGATTTAGGATAGGGAAAAATGTGTTTCCAGGCCTTAATCAATAGGCAACTACAAAATCAATTGAAATGCTTCTTTCTTTTGATTTTCTGTTACTTTTTCTTTTCTTTTCTTTTCTTTTTTTCAATTGCTTTCTTTTTGCTTTTCTATCTTTTCTTTCCTTTAACTTTGAACATTTTCCTCAACTTTACTATCAATGGCCTACATTGATGTAAGATATACATTCATCATCCTAATTAGATGTAATGCTCCTTGAAATTCCTATGGCATCTTAAAACAAGGTGGGAAAATATTTTAAATGGCTATAGGCTAACAAGAAAAGAAAATCAAGGTTCAAAATGGCTAAACAATGGATGAAATGAATATATGGTTGGCTTTTTGGCTCATTAGCTATAAAAGAAATGAATGCCTTATCATTTTCATGCATGCAAATGCAAATGTAGTCTCAACAAAGAATCAAGACAAGTTCTAGAGTGAAAGTAGTGATAGGTGAAAACACACTAGAAATGAATAATTAAGACTCAAATCCTTACCAGCTAATGGCTATCAAATAATTCATTGAAATCAAATTCATTGCCACTTCACTTGAATTAAGACACAAGATCCATTACTCATCAAATCAAAGTGAATCCAAGTTATAATTATCTCAACTTGCAAATTCCACAGAAAACTGAAAGAATCATGCTATTTTTCAAAAAAATTTCTCAAAAATTCAAAAAAAAAATTTCAATTTTTTTTTCAAAACAAGGAAACAAGGAAAAGATGGATGGAATGAAATGACTCTCCTCCCCACACTTAAATATTGCATTGTCCTCAATGTCAGCACACAATCTAGTCAATAAATAAACAACACAATATAAAGAGAGTGAAAGGAGAGAATACATCCAGAAAAGCTTGAATCGAAGATCTCAAGGTAGGCTCAGATTCCCATGTAGCTGGTTAGCAACCTTTTATTACCTACAAAATAGAAACAAAACAAACTGTAATGTAGAAAAGAAAGAAAACTAAATCCTAAACTAAAAAGAACTCTATCAAGATCAACTAATCATAAGTATCAAAAATCAAAATTAAAACTACTTTATTTCTTCTCAACTGAATAACTTTAAGTCTCACTACTTTAAAGCATTTGGATTGATCATGCAGGGATGATCCATAGACTTCCTCAATCATCAGTAGTTTAAAAAAGTCAGATTCAGCATATTTAGGAACAATGAAAGAAGGAAAATTAAATTTAAGGCATTTAAAACCAAAGAAATAAAATTTAAAAGCAAAAATTTCTAAGAATCTATCAAATCCAATGAAATCTACTGGACTCCCATCAGTAAGAGTCACTGCATCAATAGAAAATCTAATTGTAACTTCTCACAGACCTTTGAGTTCAATGTGTCTGACAGTTGCTTTTTCTTAGCTGGGAGAGTCTGTTGATTGTTGGGAATTAGCTCACCAACTTCAAGAATTTGTTCCGGACTCTCAACAAGAGAAACAATATCTTCCTTGACTAAAGAAACATCAGTATGCTCACAATATTCTAAACAATGATCAATAGCTAAATCTAGTCTCTTACTAGTATCAATAACAGTACAAGATTCAGTAAGATTTTAAACATCAGCAATATCACTAGGCATGTTCTCATCAATACTAGTATGATCAGTAGAATTAGTATCATGAACAATTTCAGTGTAGACAAAGGGACTCTATGGGTTCAGCAGACTTATTAGACTCTAGAAATTCATTAATCTCAGCACACACAAGACTTGTATGCAATTCATCACATAAACATTTCAAATTAGAGTCTGATTCATTAATAACAACAAGATGTCCAACAATTCCATTGTCTATATTCTCATCACATGCTACATCTACCATTTCATCAGCCATATCATCACATGCTAGTGAGGAATCATATTGATTAGAATATGTGAGGAACTTACTAGTCTCAATGACAGAATTAATCTGTAAGCATCTATCACATATAGTGGATCCAGCACACACACAATCAAGAGAATCATTCAAATCAACTATATCACATGATCCAGATGGTATGCTATCCCTAAACTCAGTAGATGCATCATCAACAGGCTTATCAACCAATTCTAGACTAGGTATAGAATGATTATCACATTCTAAGTCACCCCCACACTTATCTACTATCCTAGACTCAAAAGATTCATCATTAACAGGCTCAGAAATGAAATTTTCACTATAGTCACAGCTAGGTGTAGACATGCCAAGTGCATCAGTACACAAGGGTTCATGAACATAAAAAATTGCATCGAATTTACTCAATGAACTACCATAATTAATCAAATCAGGAGATTCAACAATAATTTTCTCATCAACAACATCATCATGCAATTCAGAATCAACAACATTATATGCATCAGGAATCACAGTGCTATCATGTATACTAGAATCAATTCCAACAAATTGTAAAATATTAGAAGATGGAAGGATATTACCTAATGAATAGGACTCTTCCTCCTCTATACATTCCCTTCCAATTTGCTTTTTAATTAATTCATTAGTACTTGAAGTTGGTTGATTCATTTGAAATCCTGAATCCTTCATGATGTTGTCAATCTTTTGTTGATTTTCAAGATGCAACCATTCAAATTCTTGTTTGAATTGAAGATGGTCGGCATCCCTTTGTTGGATTTGAAGATCAAGGGCTTCCAATTGCTGCATCATCCTCTCTCCCAACTTGGTTCCCTCTAGACCTCTTGTTGCATGTATCCCTCATGATAATTGTAAGGATGATATTCTGGCTCTTGCATATGGAAGTTGTGGTATGGCTCATAATGATGGTGGTAATTAGGGTGTACTTCATATGAATTGTGGTATGGTTGGTAGCATGGTGATTGGAATTGTTGGTATTGTTGTGCTTGTCATTCTTGTGTTTGTCTTTCAAGGAGGCCTTGAAGCATTGACATGGCATCATCCAACTTCTGAGAAATCCTATGCTTTGCACAAGAATCATAGACACCTTGATTAGAATAATAATTATCCATTTAAAGCAAAGAAAAATAAAAAGAGAAGCACAATTAATTTCAGCATAAAAACAATTCACTAATAAATTATAACTAAAATTAACTCAAAATCAAGAAACTAAAATCAAATGAAGATAAGAAGTTCCTAACAATAAAAAAAACACTTAAAATAGAGGTTTGTCACACAAAATAAACTCACAAAAATTAAAGAAAATAAATCCAGAAAAATTGAAAAATTCTTAAAAAATTCAAGAAAATATTAAAAAATTAGAAAAGTGCCTTAAACGTTGGAATTTGGCCAAAAAATAGTGTACCTAATAGCTTTTCTATCAGTTTTGCTTAAAAAACCCAAAAACCTTGGAAAAAAAAGTTTGATAATTTTCTAGGCACCTTAAACAAAAAATTCCAGCAACCAGACAAGTTAATGTGCAACACCGAAATGATCCAATTCCAAGTTCAAAACAAAACAAAAACTAAGATAAAACAGAACCAAAACATAGCTAAAACAAAACAAAAACACTTAGAAAACTTTTTCAAACAATTAAGACTCCAAATTCCTGGCAACGATGCCAAATTTTGAGTGGGTCTGTCGCGCAACCCTCAAAATAAAACTAGGTTGATAAAATATGTAGCTAGTGGCATAACCTAGGTCATCTCCCTTGGAATTAAAGTTCAATGCTTAATTGAGTTTTCCAAGTGTTAAAAGACTCTAAAAATTTCTAAACTAAGGGGGGTTTTTGATTGAATTAAACTAACCTAAAACTAAATTGAATCAAAATTCCTAATTGCTACCTAATTATATGAATTATGGGTGAAAGATGGGTTTGTGACTAGCTTTGGAATCATCCCTTGGTGTCCACTATCCTTATCCTAATCCAATTGTGATTAATTCTGGCCTAAGAATCCCTAATTATGTTTACGACAATTGTATCTTAAGTTAACACGCAAAAATCAAGAGATTAACAATCTAATGTTGAATTGAAAACTCAATCCCACATTAAATTCTTGTTTTTAAGATCAATAAATACCCAATTTGATTGATTAATTAGCCTCTAAATCATCATCTAAAGATGTTTAATTAAACAACTAAACACCAAGGAGTCCTTAAATTAAATAATTAAAGACTTAATCTCTCACATGTATTTCATCAAACACCTTGATTACATACATGGGTAATTGTAAGAAATTGAAAAATTCAGTATTTAATCCAACCAATTGATCAATAAAAGGCTTCCTAATTAGTGTCTAAATAGCCACTAATTACAATTACACAAATTCTCAATCCAATACTACTTAAACAAGATTGAACAAGAAAAAGAAAAAATGTAGGAAAGTAGAAATTCTTAGCCAAAAATTTTGAGTTCTTCTCTATGAATTCAAGCTTCTCCAAGGTCTTTCTTCCTTGCTAGTCATAGATGGAGGTTTAGAGCTTCATTGGAGAATGGATGGAGGTGAGAATGGAGGATGGAAATGGATGAGATGGTTGCTAGACGAAGGGGTGGAAAAATGATGAGGGTTCTAATGGATGATAAAAAAAAACGAGCCTGAATCCACGATGGAATGTGGTGTATACGATGGATGATGTGTCCAGCCCTCCTCGTGCTTCATTTGTTTTTCACGTGCCTTTTATTTACTTTGCTCATGTGTTCTGGATGGTGGAATGAATGAAGCATGAATGGAATGATGTGATACGTGAGTTTTGATCCAGCCTTTTGCCTATTACCCGAAGCCCCCTAAATCACGTGCTTCCCGTGACTTCATCTCTTCATTTAAGTGATCACATGCCCAGCTCGTGCTTCTTGTTTCTGTTGCAGCCTCATGCATGGTTCTGTGGCTCATTCCAGCATCTTTCTTCACATGTTCTGCATCAGCTCCGAGCTTCTTTTTGCTGTGTGTGTGTGTTCTGAGCTGCTAGAACTCGTGGAAATCTTCTCATTTTTCTTGCTGGAACCCTTCAAAACCCGTCGTGCTCTCTTCTTCATTTGCTTCCCATTCCACGTGACTTTTTCCATTTAAAACTTTCTGCTGCAGCCTGTGGTTTCTTCTTTGCAACTCATTCCCAGCCTTTCTTTGGGTTCTTTTCACGTGTTTGGGCCTTCGTCCAGCTGTAGCTTTTCCGTTCCATGTGCATGTGTTCTTCCCCCACGTTAGCTTGCATGCTTTTTTCTCTTCTTAATCGTGTGTCTCCCTTAAAATCTGCACATGCTTCTCCTTCCCATTCCACATCAAAACCTTGCTCCTGAACCTCTGTTCCAACAACTCGTGACTACTTCATTTGTTTCTTTTCTTCTTCAAATCAATTTATCATTCAAAGCTCCAATTGCCCAACAAAAATCGGCACAAATAATAAGACAATTCAATAAGAAAATTCACAAAAATCATTTAAAGAAATTTATGCATTAAAATCAATCATTTTGTAATTTAATTTCTAAAGTGAAAAGTGGCCATTAAAATTAATTTTTCACCTAATAAAACTCATTAAGCCATAGTTGCTCACAAAAATGCTTAAGTTAGAAGAATTAAAACATATAAAATTCATGCTTATCAATTAGTAATATAAAAAACCATATAGAACTATAATATGGTGCAATTGATTTATGGGAAAGATTTTTCACTATTTAAATAAGAATGAATATTTTTCAAATAATTACAAATCCAATGCAAAATTAAAAAACTAAAAAATAGCTATCTACATCTAAATTTTCTTTTGCACCCCTTTTATCCCCTTGTCTCTCTCTATTGAGGTTAGCAAAATTTAATTGTAACCTAGATGTACTATATAACACCATATATTTCTATCTTATTTCATAGTATCCTCATGTCTCAGGCCATGAATTCCATGAAGAGGCAAGGAAAATAACATTAAAAAATGAATATTTTTGCATTGCATAGGGGATAAAATTTTCATTTTATGCCATGTGGGCCATGTGAGTTTATGTATCATATTTACATTTTAATTATATGGATACAACTCATTTTCATCATCAAAATTGGCCTAGAGATTGTGCATGCGCAAGAAACACACAAAATCCATAATTATAATTTCGGCCAGAATATTCCCTTTTCTGTCACAAATTGTGAAAAATCATAACTAATTCTAAAAAAATCAAAATCATGCATTCTTTACCATTCTGGAAAGTTACCAATGTCTAATTTATGCTAAAAATATGTCCAGGCCATGAAAAGTAACATAGAAGATGTTTCACATTTGAAAATGTGCAGAGGTCTGACTAGTTACTGGTACAGATACAACTTTTTGCTATAAATTTTAAAAATGTCCAATTAATTTCACAAAAATCTAATCTATGCAAATAATACCAATCTAAAAAGATAATGATGTTAGCTAGAGGGTTAAAATAACTTCAAACCAATTTAGGCATGTCCAGGACTCGAAAAATAATCTAACAATAACCTAGGTCAGTCTGGATGCCTGATACTGGACAGAAATGTCAAAAATTTATATCTCCCTATCTAGACATCCAAATGGGGTGCTTTTAGTTGTCACAAGTCACTAGAAAGGTTAGTTTCTCTCTATAAAATTTTGTGGCAATTGGACATCGTTTTCCCCTTTAGTGACAGAATTCATTTTCAGACCAGTGTGAACAGTACCCATAACTAATTTCAAAATTTTTTCTAAATTTGAAAATTCATCAAATATTTCATAGACCATTGAAAATTCTGTACTTTAAGTTCCTAAAAAGCTCTCAATAAGCTCTAAATGCATGCCAAATCTTAGATCAAGAAGAGTTCATTTGGACAAAAAGTGGTATAGGTTTCCAATATGGTCAATGTTGGTCCATATTAGACACCAAATGTGTCCAAATGGCTTCTTTTGATGTTTGGCACCTCTTGGGCAATTTTAAAAGCATGAATATGACTTGTATGAACTATCCAAGTGATTTCAAACCTCATGCATATGAATTTAGCTATTCCACTTCCATTTATGCATACATTTCCATAATGCAAATTTGCCATTACATGCCCAAAATGCACATTTCCATACATACAACCTTAAACTTCATTTATACATGATACATTAGCATAATTATACATGTTCATAACATCATAGGACATATACAATAATGGATTACATCATTTGCCACTCATATGGCTTTAAAGGGAAAAAATCTATACACTTTGATATTATAATCTCATCTCTCAAGTGGTTGGCTCCCATTTCCTTCTTCTTTTGGTCCACCTATTATATTAGAACATTGGAGAGGAGAGAATGAGATTCAAAGAATTCCAATAGCTCATCTCTCTTTCAATCACATAAAAGATGCAAAACAAGTCTTACGAATGCATGCATGGGCATATTTACATGTGCAATCATTCAAGAGACATTTTCAACATTTGAGTAAGTCATACATAACATACAAAGGCTTGCCAAGTAAGTGAATTAGCCTCACCCGTTCACTTGTAGATTTTAGACTTGCCTCACCCATTCTTTAAGATGTTTTTGACTCATCCTTACTCTTGAGAGTCAACCTCACTTTTGGGAGACTCTTTACTTTATCTTAATCAATCTTAAGGGTTCTTGGCTTATTCTCACCATGGCTAAGGGTTCTTGGCTTCACCACACTCAAGCAAACTAAAGCAAGCATCATAAACATCATTTAGATGCATAATGCATCATTATGGTACCATGGTATATGAAATCATGCTAGAATACTTTTCATGACTTAAAACACACATGCACACATTCAAAGACAAGACAATCATACATTCATGCATGAGAGAAGAAAGAGTAAGCTACCTTGGAAGCAACTACACACTTTTCTCCTTGAATCAATGTTCCCTTTCTCGGCCTCAGACACACAAAGGTGTGGGATTGATTTCTCTTGGCCTAAACACAATTTATGAAAGCCAATTAGGTTCATGGAATTAATTCTAAAGCCACACATCTTGCTTAAATACTAACTTGGTCTATAAACCCTTTTATGGTTCCAAAAATGTACCTAATGAAGCAACATCCATCAAATAAATTTTAGGCTCTATTCTTTCCTTTTATATATGATTCTTGAGTGCTTTTAAGGCTCTTGGAGTTATCACACAATTGAAACAAAGAGCCTAACTACATGTTGCTTCTTTTGGTCATATTATAGAACATAAGGCACCAATTCATTCTCTAGGCTTCCTAAATTTTTCCCAAGGCCTCCCCTCATTTTCATTCATCATATATGACTAAAAAATAGGTTTAAAAAAATTTAAAACTTTTCCTAGGTATCCAAATCCTTCTTGGTCGAGACAATGAAGAAGTTTGGCCTCCATGGACTTTGCTTTGTTTTCTTAATGGAGGAAGCACATAGGGAGACTTCTAGGGATCTTAGGAGCTTATTTAAACTTTCATTTATGCATAGAAATTAAAGTATCAATTTAGATTTTGCAAAGAGCATATGAAACCCTTGAATTTCTATCTTAAATTTCCATGGTTCTTTTGTTGTTTTCCTAAGATTCACCCTTGGTTCTTGTAACATCTGTTTCTTTGAAAATGAAAGAAAATGTGAGAAACATAACATACGATTTCTCCATCAACGAATAAAATTTATTGGATACAAAAGGAAGTCTGCTGAAATGAGAGAGTTAAGGTCCCAAAAATTTTGGAAAGCATTCTAGACTCCTAAAAATGAGAATCCTAGCCTCAGACGGAAGGAAAAATAGAGCTAGAATGAAGAAACAAATTTTGATGGATATCTTACGAAATATAATGGCATTTTTGTAATTTTGAGCAAATTTTGGAATTTCACACAAGAGGGCTTTTTAAATTAAATTTTTGAGTTCTTCGGGGTTCTCAGAGGCCTTGAAAACTATGGGAAGCCCCGAGACAGTTAAATTTCCTTCGGTGGACGTTCTCTAACGTCGGTGCACTCGAACTTTGACAGATTTGTTCAGAAAGGTTTTAGCTCCGATTTGAGTGATTTCAAAGGCATTTTACTAAATTGGGAACCTAAATTTTATAATGGAAAAGACAGTTCTAAAAAAGGAGTTAAAACGAAGGAGAAATAAAAATGCAAAGAACGAAGGGCAAAATAAAAATTTTTGAAAAGTCTTCTTCCTCCTACCTATATATAAGTGGCGCCTCATCTCCTCTCTCATTCAGCCCATTATTTTTCTGCCTCAAACTAGAGAAAAACCCTAGGGAGAGTGGTGCCCAAGAGGAAGAGGAAGAGGAAGAGGAGAAGAAATTCAAGCTTTAAGGTAAAAAAATTTAGTAGTTTTTCATGCCTTCTTCAATCCAAACCTCCTCTCCTTCATTCTCCTTTGTTTCCTTTGATTAAAATGAACTTTACAAATCTGATTTAAGGGAGAAATTGAGGAGAAAATTCGAATTTGAAGAGAAGAGCTCAAAGGACACAAGATTCAAGTGAGAAAAAGCAAGAAAATAAAGTAATTTCTTCTTCCATAGTTAATACCTCTTGCTACCCTTCTCCACCATTTTTCCCCACTTGAGAAGACCTAAAAGGATTTGATTTTTAGGCAGAACCAAGGTTGATTCTAAGGAAAAAGGGTGTAGAGATTAAGAATATGGAAGGGAAATTAACAAAAAGCCATTAGATTTCAAGATACAGTTTTTAGGGTTTTAATTGCACCTTGTAAAATATGATTTTGTACAATGATTCCTAGGCCTAAATAAGAGTTTTAAATAAGTTCCTAAGCTCCCTAGAAGTCTTACCATGCATTCCTCCTTCAAGAAAATGAAGAAAAGTTCAAGGAGGCTAAAATCATGCATTGTCTTGGCCTAAGGGAGATAGCATATCTAGGGAGAGTTTTAAATTTTTCTAAACCCATTTTTGAGTCATATATGATGAATGAATATGAGGGGAAGCCTTGAAAAAAAAAAAAGGAAGCATAGAAAGTGAGAAGGTACTTTATGTTCTATAATATGACCTAAAGAAGCAACATATAGTTAGGCTCTTAGTTTTGATTGTGTGATGACTCCAAAAGGCTTAAAAGGAGTCAAGAATCATATTTGAAAGGAAAGAATGGAGCCTAGAATTTATTTGAAGGGTGTTGCTTCATTAGGTGCAATTATAGAACCATAATGAGGTTTATAGAGCAAAGTTAGTGTCTAAGTGAGTTGTGTGGCCTTAGAATTAATTCCATGAACCTAATTGGCTTCCATAAATTGTGTTTAGGCCAAGAGAAATTATTCCCACACTTTTGTGTGTGTGTGGCCGAAAGAGGGAGCCTTGGTTCAAGAAGAAAAGTGTGTGATTGTGTACAAGGTAGCTCTCTCCACCTTCTCTCATGCATGGATGTGTGCTTAGCTTGTTTTAAAATGTTTGTATGTGTATTTTCAAGTCATGAAAAGTATGATAGCATGATTTCATATGCCATAGTTTTATGATAACATATTATGTTTTATATGATGTTTGTGATATGTGCTTGGATTTGCTTGAGTGTGGTAAGGCCAAGAACTCTTAGCCATGGTGAAGATGAGCCAAAAACCCTTAAGATTGGTTGAGACAAAGTAAAGAGTCTCCCAAAAGTGAGGTTGACTCCTAAAAGCATGGTTGAGTCTAAAAACCTCTTAAAGAATGGGTGAGGCAAGTCCAAAATCTATAAGTAAATGGGTGAGGCCAATCCACTTGCTTGGTAAGCCTATGTATGCTATGTATGACTTTTTCAAAAGCTAAGAATGCTTCTTGAATGATTGCACATGTCCATATGCCATGCATGCATTTATAAGATTTGTTTTGCATCCATTATGTATGATTGAATGGGAGATGAGCTATTGGGATTCTTTGAATCTCATTCCCTCCTCTCCAATATTCTAACATGCTAGATGGACCAAGAGAGCAAGGGGATGGAAGCCAACCACTTGAGAGATGAGAGTATGACATTGAAATATATGAAATTTTCTTCTTTAAGGCCATCAAGGTGGCAAATGTTGTCATCTATGGTTGTATATGACCTATGACCTCTCGAACATATGTAATTATGTTAATAAGTGATGTATGAATGAGAGTTAAAGTTGTATATATGAATATGCACATTTTTGTTATATATTGGCAAGTTTTCATTATGGAAGTATGTGTATAAATGGAAGTGGAATAGCCAAAATGAAATTCATGAGGGTTGGGACTATTTGGTAGCTCACACAAGTCCTAATTATACTTTTAGACTTGCCCAAAAGGTGCCAAGCCCCAAGGAAAGCTATTTGGACATTTTAGTATATTATATGGAGCCAAAATTGACCATAATGAAACCCTATATCACTTTTTGCCCAAATGAGCTTTTCTTAATCTAAGATTTGGCATAAAATTAGAGCTTGTTGAGATCTTTTTGGGAAGCTAAAGAACATATTTTTGGAGGTCTATAGAATATTTGATGAATTTTCAAAGTTGAAAATTTTTTTGATTTTGGTCTGATGCATTGTTCACTTGGTTTGAAAATAAAATCTATCACATAAGGCCGAAATGATGTCTAATTGTCACGAAATTTTATGAAAAGAAACTATACATTCCCAATGACTTTTTCAATTAGAAGCACCTCATTAGGAGGTCTAAAGAGGGAGATATGAGTTTTCAAAGAATCTGTCCAGTATCAGAAACTCCACCCAACCTCAGTTACTATTTGATTGAGTTTTGAGGTCTGGGCGTGCCTGAACTAGTTTGAAGTTTTTTTTCCCTCTATCTAATATTCACATATTTTTGTATTGGTATCATTTGTATAGATTGGATTTTCTTGGAATTAATTGGACATTTTTGAAATTTGCTGTAGAATTTTGTAACAGCACTAGTGGATAGCCTGACCTCTAGACCTTTTCGCATGTTAAACATCCTCTGTGTTGGATATTATGGTCTGGACATATTTTTAGCATAAATTAGACATGAGTAGATTTCCAGAATAACCAAGAATGCATAATTTTTATTTTTTTGGAATTAATTATGATTTTTCAAATTTGGGTCAGAAAAGGGGCAAAATTTGGCCGAGAATATATGTGTATATTTCATGCTTCCCTTCGAGTTTCTTGAGATGTAGGTCACTTTTGATGATGCAAATGAGTTTTATTCATGTAATTAAATATAATAATGTGATGTATGAGCTCATATGGTCCACGTGACACTAAATGAAATTTTCATGCACGACGCAACGCAATAAAATGCATTATTTTAATTCCCTTTTTCTTACTCTTTCATGGAATCTATGATGTAAGACATGGGAATGTTATAAAATGAGTTAGAAATATATGGTGTTATAGTTCTACCCAAAATCCAAGCCCTCCTATGACTTCTTGAGTGGGGCGAAACATGGAGAGAAGAGGAACAAGGGGTAGCAAGCATGGAAGGAGAAATTACCTTGTTTTTCCTTGTTTTTTCACTTAAATCTTCCCTTCTTTAGCCTCCTCTCTTCAAATCTGAATTTTTCTCTTAATTTCTCCCTTAAAACATATCTATATACTTCAATACAATCATAAGAAAGGAAGAAAAATGGAGAAGAAGAGGTTTGCAAGGGAAAGAGCATGAAAAACTACCAAAAATTCATACCTTTTAGGTTTGATTTCTCCTCCTCTTCCTCTTCCTCTTCCTCCTGTGCACCACTCTCCTAGGGTATTTTCTCTGGTTTAGGGCAGAAACATATGAAGCTAAATGAGTGGAAGAGTGGGGTGCCCTATATATATGAGTGGAGGAAGAAAGACTTTTCAAAAATTTCTATTTTGTCCTTCATTTTTGGCATTTTTGTTTCTAATTCGTTTTAACTCCTTTTTGAGAACCATTTTTTTCATTATAAAATTTAGGTTTCTAATTTAGTAAAATGCCTTTGGAATAACTCAAATCAAAGCTAAAACCTTCTCGAACGAATCCATCAAAGTTTGGATACACTAACGTTGGAAAGCATTCATTGGATGGGTTTCCCGAGGCTTCCTATGATTTTTAGGGCCCCTGAGAACCCCGAAGAACTCAAAAATTTTATTTAAAAAGCCCTCCTATGTGAATTCCAATTTTTTCTCAAAATTACGAAAACGCCATTACGTTTCGTAAGTTTTTTGTTAAATTTTGTTTCTTCATTCTAGCTCCCTTTTTCTTTCTGTTTGAGCTTAGGATTCTCATTTTTAGGAGTCTAGAATATTACTCAAATTTTTCAGGACCTTAACTAATTTATTTCGAGGGACTTGCTTTAAAAATACACCCATTTTCATCGTTTAACGAAAACTGAACATTACAATTCTCCCTCCTTTAATAAATTTTGTCCTCGAAATTTAGATAACATATCTTATGGGAAGAGCTCTGGATGTTTCTTTCTCATATCATCCTTTAGTTCCCAAGTAGCTTCTTCGGGAGATAACCCGTTCCAAACCACTTTCACCAGAGGTATCGTCTTATTCTGTAACTGCTTAAGTCTAACGTCCATGATCTAATCTAGTGATATTATGTATGATAGATCATCCTGTAACTGCACATTCTCATATTCTATGACATGTGAGGGGTCGAGTTGATACTTTTTGAGTTATGAAACATGGAATACATTGTGTACTTGGCTCAAATTTGTGGGCCACAAGTCTTACTTAATTAAGAATTTAGAAAGATCCTATGTACTTTGGACTAAGCTTTTTACTTTTAATGGACCGACCTATCCCTGTGACTGGAGATACTCTAATGAAGACATGGTATCTAATCTCAAACTCTAACGACTGTCTACATTTATCTACATAACTTTTTTGTCTACTCTAGGCTGTCAGCAGTTTCTTTCTAATAGTCTTAATCTATCTAAAAGTCTGGTCCACTAACTCTGGGCCTATTAGGCTCTATTCTCCTAGCTCAACCCAACACATTGGAGACCTACACTTCTTCCCATACAATGCCTCATACGGTGCCATTTGTATACTTGCATGATAACTATTATTATAGGTAAACTCCACTAGAGGCAAGTATATATCCCAGTTTCCTTTCATCTCTAAGACACACGCTCTCAACATGTCTTCTAGGGCTTAGATGGTTCTCTCCGTCTGTCCATCTGTCTGTGGGTGATAGGCTAGGCTAAATCTAAGTTTGGTACCTAGAGCATCTTGTAATGATTTCTAGAAATTTGATGTGAATCTGAGATCTCTATCTGATACTATGCTCCTAGGCACACCATATAATCTAACTATCTCCCTGATGTACAGTTGGGCTAATTTGTCTAGGGTATAAGTGGCTTTTATAGTTAAAAAGTGTGCTGACTTTATTAATCTATCCACTATTACCCATATTACATCATGCCCCGATGATGTCCAGGGTAATCCCATGACAAAATCCATAGTTATGCTATCCCATATCCACTCTAGGATATCTAGGGGCTAAAGTAACCCAGCTAGTTTCTGGTATTTTATCTTAACTCTCTGACATACTAGACATCGGGAGACATACTTTGCTATGTCTATTTTCATTCTAGGCCATCAGAACATTTTCTTTAAGTCCTAATACATTTTATTGCTACTTCGATGAATGGTATACTTACTCTTATGTGCCTCATGTAACACCTCAAAATTAATTAAGGTGTTAATCATAGATTTGGGGTAATTAAGAATAATTAATATGGAATAATTAGGTAAGCTAAGTGAATGAAAATTTTAGAAAGATAAATTATTAATATGAGTTTGAGATTTAATTGGGATAGAAACTTCACCTAGGCCTAAATTAATATAGTAGATCATGATAAGAGGCTAATGGAGGGCTAATAAGTTAGGTGCAGACCTAATCTGATTCAATGTGATAGAGGCCCAAGATCTACCTTTTATAGGCTCTTATAATTAGCTCAACGACCTTTTGTGCAAACCCAAATCCTTTAAGCTCTTAAAACTTAACCCAATCCAATTAAAATCCAACAGCCCAACACATGAAAACTAGCCCAACAAAGCTAAAATCTGAAGCCCATTTGGAGTTGGATCTTTGGAGCAACCCATAACCCATAGAAAATCCAACTTAAACCCTAAAAACTAACTTAGCCACCCTATTCTACAGAACCACAAGAAACACACACAAAATTCATAGGTCTAAAGGAGAGGCTAGGGTTCTTGGCATATTTCTACCATTTCCCACTTCTAGAGCAAGATTCAGCCAAGGTAATAGTTATATAACTTAATCCTCTCATCTTCCTCTTTAATTTGATCTAATTAATGTTCCAATTGGAGCACTTTCATCTACACCCAAAATCTGAAACTTGCCATTTGATGTTTCCATAGTGAAATTTCGTAGGTTAAGGCTAGGGCTAACATTAGGTAAGTATAAACTCTTTTTTTTGAGGTATTTTTGCTGGTTTGAGACCTCAATGATTGGATTATAGTCTGGGTATTAATTTTTTATGAATTTTTTTAAGATTTAGGGTGATATATTAAAGTTTTTGGTATAGGACACCTTCATTTTGAATTTTTTGACTTTGTAGTATAGGGAGAATTTTGTACCACTGGTGGCTTTTGCAATTTGTCTACAAGTGAGGTAACTGGGACTGCATTAATTCCATGCATATATCTACTTTAATTTCATATTTACTGTACATGAATGATTTGAAATGCTAAATGAATTGGTTGGCTATCTATTGTATTATGTTTGGACCTTGTGAATCCATAGTGGAGCTATGGTGCGGTTGCCACCCGTGCATGTGCTTCAATCAGGCACCGGGTTATGATCAAACCCTAGATGCACTGAGCCCTGGTTATACTCATTAAGGAGTCGGTGCCATGGAAGGGCCTCTTTCGGTGTTATTAGCTTTTAACATGTGGAATTATAATTGCTAGTATGGGATGGTAATCATAGTAGCTTAACCATTTATTTTGCTGATATAGCTGATATGATTCTGATGTTGATTTTGATTCATGCATATATATTAATTAAATTGGATATTATGAATGGAAATTTTCTTGGTTACTGAGATTCGCATTTCATCCCATTTCATGGGATTATACTTTCAGGTGAAGGCTCTTCGGGTAAGGATAAGGGAAAGCAAGTGGATAAAAATCCATAAGCTCCAACCATATAGGGAGAAGGCTACACTTAGATTGATTTATTTAGTATAGATGCTAAATTTTGTATAGCATCATCATGTAATCATGTTGCCAAGTGTAGGCTCTTATATTTTGATTACTTAGGATGTATTTATTGAGGAGTTAGGCCTCATCTTAGCTTGATATTGGATGTATGAACCCATAACACCTGATGTATAAATTTTACTGAATTTATGGTATGATATACTGTTGATGTATGAAATCTCTAATGGAATATGTATCAAATGTTAATTGTCAATAATGCATGAATTCTTGTTATCATTAATCCATGAATTTGTTGACATGTGGTAATTGGATGAGTAGGAATTAGTACTTAAGTTTTGAATAGGTAATGGTAGAATAGCTGGGTAAATAAGGTAGATAAATACTATTAGAGTCATATAAAATGAGGGGAAGTGGTCTTAGGGTGTTCCTAAGAAGAGAATTGGAGTGCAAGAGACAAAAATTAGGAGATGTAGTTACAGGAGGGAGTCACGTTGTGGCTAGGAAGGCCTTATTGCGGCCTAAAGAGTGACAGTAGCGTGGAACACCACAGCTTGAGGAATCTTGCCGCAGCTCAGTGTGAAAAAAATCACCTAGGAGGGTAGCAGGAAGAAACCTTGCCACGGCGCAAGAGGAATCTCACTGCAGCTCAGTGCAAAAAAAATCGCCCAGGAGGGTGGCAAAATGAAACCTCGCTGCAGCGTAACAGGTTCTGTCGCGGCGCTAGATGAGGAAAGTAGGTAAGGAGTGTCCAGTAGCGATTCTCACCACGGAGCAAAAGTTTTTCGTCGAGGAGAGAATCGTGGGAATTCGAACAGTAGTCCCAAGAGGCATTTTTGCCGCGGTGCCACGTAGGCTGGCTATGGCGATGGTCCAGCCATGGCGAAATTTGCATAAATTGCCCAATGATTCCTGAGAGTAACTTAACCGCGGCGTAGAAGGTCGAGGTCACAACGCAAAGTGAAAATCGTGGTTTTCGAGCTCCAAAACCTAACTTAGCCTCGGCGAGAAGGTTTCAAGTCGCGGCGCAAGTCCCCAAATTCCTACATTTAGCCTAGAAACCCCAGTTTCTTCAATGGTAATGCTAGGAAATGATATAAGGACACTTGCGGGAGGTTTTTGTGTGTTGAAACTGATGAATGGATGAATCACAAATCCCTCATGATAGTATAATTTCTTTTATGCATTCTCACGTTTGTGGTTGTTCAGTGATGACCCTAACATCAAGGTTCAAATTTTCCTATATTTTCATAATGTAATAAATTGTAATGACTCCAAATCTAAATCATTAATTATTAATCGTGTATTTAACCATAATTACCATGTTTAGAAGATAGGGTCGTCACACCTTATCTAATATTCTTTCTCTGATTTCTAGGAACATACAATTTATCCCTGTATCTCACTATATCATCCTTAGACAAATTGAACTCTTAGATGCTACCCTGGGCTATTTGGGCTCTAATCTTATTTATATGATCATTTGTTCACTAAGCTTCTCTTATTTGATCCCTCAGGTCATTTTCTATTCAGGTTTTACTCATTAGTAGCTTCCCCAAATGCACCTCACACGAAAGACTTATATCTCTGAATCTCTCAATCAACTCTTGCTCTCAGATCATTATACAGGCCATGTGTATGGATTTTCTACTTAGGGCATCAGCTACTACATTAGCCTTATCGGGATAGTATTTTAATGTAAAATCATAATCTTTCAAGAATTCTAACCATCTCTGCTATCTCATATTCAATTCTTTCTGTTCAAATAAATATTTAAAGTTCTTGTAATTGCTGTAAATTTCTATGGCTATCTTATATAAGTAGTGTCTCCATATTTTCAAAGCAAACACCACTACAGCTAACTCTAGATCATGTGTAAGGTAATTTTCCTCGTGGAGTTTTAATTGTCTAGAAGCATAAGCTACCACTCAGCTTTTCTGTATAAGTACACATACTAACCCTTTCTTAGAGGCATCACTTTAGACTACAAAAGTCTCTCTAGGGTCAAGGAGTACTAAAACTGGGGCTGTGGCCAACTTGTGCTTCAACTCCTAAAAACTCTTCTCATATTTCTCATCCTACATAAACAATACATTCTTTCTAGTGAGTCGGGTCAGTGGCATTACTATTTGAGAAAAGCCCTGAATATACCTCTTATAATAACCTGTTAAATTTAGGAAGCTCCTGATATCTGTCACTGTCCTAGGTCTCTCCCACTGTAACACTGCCTCTACCTTATAAGGATCTACTGTGACCCTAGTTTAGGAAATTACATGACCTAGAAATTGAACTTCATTGAGTTAGAACTCACATTTACTAAGTTTAGCATACAACTGTCTCTCTCTTAGGGTTTCTAGGGCTAATCTCAGGTGCTGCTCATGTTCTTCTTTACTTTTTGAGTAGATGAGAATGTCATCTATGAAGACAACTATAAATTTGTCTAAGTATAGCCTGAAAACTTTATTCATGTAATCCTTGAACACTGCGGGTGCATTCGTTAAGCCGAAGGGCATAACTAAAAGTTCATAGTACCCGTATCTAGTTCAAAATACTATCTTGGGAATATCCTCAGCCTTTATTCTAAGCTAGTGATATCCCGACCTAAGGTCTATCTTAGAAAATATGGACACTCCTACTAATTGGTCTAGGAGGTCATTTATACGAGGGAGGGGTACTTATTCTTAATGGTCATCTTATTGAGTTTCCTGTAATCTATACATAGCCTAAGGCTCCTGTCTTTCTTCTTTATGAGTAAGACTAGAGCTCCCTACGGCGAGACACTGGGTCTAATAAAATCATTCTCTAAGAGCTCTTTTATTTGTTTCTTAAGTTCAGCTAGCTTGGTGGGAGCCATTCTGTACAGGGCCTTAGACATTGGACTTGTCCCAAGTACAATGTCTATAGTAAACTCGATCCTTCTCTCTAGGGATAGTCCACTAATCTTTCTAGGGAGTACCTTTGGGAACTCCCTCACTATAGGAATCTCATATATACCTTCTTCTACCTCAGCTTGAACTGAAAATAAAACTAGGTATCCTTGACAACCATGCCCTAGAGACCTCTCAACTTAAGAAATGGTCATAACAGATAACTTAGTCCTCATAGTAGGTACAGTCCCATACTCAGGTAAAGTAATGCATCTGTGGCTATAATCTAGTGTGGCATTATTTGCAGACATCCAGTCAAGTCAATAATTAAATCAATGTCAATAAAAGGCATACAAATCAAATCAATGGCGGTAACACAATGATTAAACTAGACCATACAATTCAAATAAGCATGGGAGGTAATGGTTCGGTTTCCTGTAGGGGTAGATACATACAAATCATATGATAGTGTATGCATACTCAGACCTAACCTCCTAACATAGTCATATGATATGAAAGAATGGCTAGCACCTAACTCAAATAATGCAATTACAGAAAAATCATTTATTATAATAGTACCTTATCAAACTCGAGGACCGACTAGCCTTCTGCTGTGACAGGGCAAAGACTCTACCCTGAGTCTGAGGTCTAGGAGCAGGAGCTATCTCCCTCTACTGTGTGAACTGTGGAGGAGTCTGGATGCAGTCCCAAGCCATGTGTCTTGGCCTACCACACTGAAAACATACATTCTGCCTTGCGTAACATGGTCTGGTTCCATGATTCTTGCCACACTATGGACATATCATAGGTGCAGAGCTACCTTTACTAGATTGAGTTCTCCGTTTCTTGCCCCTTCGGTTCTACTGACTTTTGTTGCCTGTCCTGCTAGTAATTGTGGCCTGTGATCCCTTTCTAGGTCTCTTAGGCTCAGGGAGGGGTGGTCTAGCACTGGAGGTAGGCTGCATTATTTTGAGGTTCGCTTCTGTCACTCTACATATCTCAACTAGGGTGTTAAAGTGCCCAATTCTCTACCCTGTCTCTGATCTCAGAGAGCAAATCTTTCTCTAGCCCATCTGCTCTCCACCGCTCATCATCATGTCTCTATAAATAAAAGGAGTATTGGGAAAGCTCTACAAATTTAGCCATGTACTGGTCCACGAATATCCCCTCTATTTGTCTCAGAAGTATACATTCTAACTCCTTCTCATCTCTGACTAAGTTAGGGAATACTTCTCATGGAAAACTTAGAGGAATGCCTCCCATGTAATCAGAAGGTTTCTCGCCCTCAAAATAGACTCGGTGCCCTTCCACTAGTAATCTGCCTCTTTCTATAACTAAAAGATAACCATTTTGGCTTTTTGCTTAGACGTGCACTCCATCACCTCGAAGATCTTTTCTAACTACATAATCCAGGCCTCGACTTTTTCTGAATTCATCTCACCATCAAAGGTGGGAGGCCTAAACTTTTTGAACTGAGTAATAATCTTTTTGGTCGAGGGCTGCTCCTTAGTTGGAGGCGCCTAAGCTGGTGGAATAAGGGCAACCATCTGGATATGTGGCTATGGATCTAGGTGAGTTGCCCTTGAATGCTTGGGATGATTTGAGTGGTGTGGTAGCTATGAAGGAAGAGGTGTAGGGCCTTGGCTATCTCTCTTAGTAAGCCATTCCTGTAACTGCATAATCACGGTTTACTGCTGATCCAGGTGAGCCATAATAGACTGTAAGGCTCCAGCTACCGGATCACTAGGCTCGGCTCTATCTTCTGCATGAGCCTCTCTAGAGGGCCAACCTCTCCTAGTATTCATCATAGCTCTCAAATATCATAACAAACTTTAACATGAAAAAGGGAACACTTCACACCATCACACACTCAATCCATCTACAACAAACTCATATACATCTAGGCAACTCATAAACACAAGCCACAACTTACATTAAGAGCCTAAACCTTTGCTCTGATACTAATAAATACAACACCATATATTTATAGCTTATTTCATATTATCCCCAAGTCTCATGCCATGAATTCCACGAAAAGGCAAGGAAAATAACATTAAAAAGTGAATATTTTTGTGTTGCGTAGGGGATAAAATTTTCATTTGATGTCATGTGGGCCATGTGAGTTCATGTATCACATTCTCATATTTAATTACATGAATACAACTCATTTCCATCATCAAAATTGGCCTAGAGCTCGTGTATACACAAGAAACACACAAAATCCATAATTGTAATTTTGGCTAGAATTTTCCATTTTCTATCACAAATTTTGGAAAATCATAACTAATTCTAGAAAAATCAAAATTATGCATTCTTTTCCCTTATGGAAATTTACAAATGTCTAATTTATACTAAAATATGTCCATGCCATGAAAAGTAACACAAAAGATGTTTGACATTCAAAAAGGTGCAGAGGTCTGACTGGTTACTGGTACTGATAAAGCTTTTTGCTATAAACTTCAAAAATGTTCAATTAATTCCACAAAACTCAAATCCATGTAAATAATACCAATATGAAAAGCTACAGATGTTAGATAGAGGGAAAAAATAATGTTAGACTAGTTTAGGCACGTCCAGGACTCGAAAACCAATCAAATAGCAACCTAGGTCAGTCTGGACACCTGATACTGGACAGAAACTTCAAAAATTCATATCTCCCTCTCTAGACATCCAAATGGGGTGCTTCTAGTTGGCACAAGTCATTGGAAAGTCTAGTTTCTCCCCAAAAAATTTTGTAGCAATTGGACATCATTCCCCCTGAGTGATAGAATTCATTTTCGGACCAATGTGAACAGTCCCATAACCAATTTTAGAATTTTTTTCAACCTTGAAAATTCATCAAATATTTCATAGGCCTCTGAAAATACTGCACTTAAGTTTTCCAAAAGCTCTCAAAAAACTCTAAATGCATGCCAAATCGCAAATCAAAAAGAGTTTATTTGGACAAAAAGTAGTATAGGTTTCCAATATGGTCAATTTTGGTCCATATTAGACACCAAATGTGTCCAAATGGCTTCCTTTGATGTGTGGCACCTCCTAGCAAGTTTAAAAGCATGAATATGACTTGTATGAACTACCCAAGTAGTTCCAAACCTTATGCATCTCAATTTGGCCATTTCACTTCCATTTCCGCATACATTTCCATAATGCAAATTTGCCATTATATGTCCAAAATGCACATTTCCATACATACAACCTTAAACTTCATTTATACATGATACATTAGCATAATTATACATGTTCATAACATCATAAGACATATACAATAATGGATTATATCATTTGCCACTCATATGGCCTTAAAGAGACAAAATCTATACATTTTGATGTCATAATCTCATCTCTCAAGTGGTTGACTCTCATTTCCTTGTTCTCTTGGTCCACCTAGCATATTAGAACATTGGTGTAATATTTGATCTTCTGAAAATGAGAGAAAACATGAGAAACATAATGTACAATTTCTCCGTCAATGAACAGAACTCACCAGATACAAAAGGAAGTCCCCCAAGATGATGTAGTTAAGGTCCCAAAAATTTTGAGAAGTATTCTAGACTCTTAAAATTGAGAATCCTAGGTTTAGACGAAAAGAGATATGGAGCTAGAATGAAGAAACAATTTCTTATTAAAAACTTACGAAACGTAATAGTATTTTCGTAATTTTGAGCAAATTTTGGAATTCACATAGGAGGGCTTTTTAAATGAAATTTTTGAGTTTTTAGAGGTTCTCAGAGGCCCTGAAAACCATGGAAAGTCCCAGGACAGTTAAAACCCTTCTGGTGGACATTTTTCAACGTCAGTGCACCCAAACTTTGACGAATTCATTTAGAAAGGTTTTAGCTCCGATTTGAGTGATTCCAAAGGCATTTATTTAATTGGGAATCTAAATTTTATAATGGAAGAGATAGTTCTAAAAAAAGAGCTAAAATGAAGGAGAAACAAAAATGCAAAATATGAAAGGAAAAATTAAGAAGAGAGAGTTAGGGTTTTGGACGCACCAAGAGAGGAGGAGAAGGAGAAGAAATTCCAAGCTAAAGGTATGCTTTTATGGTTGTTTTTCATGTTTTTCTCCATCCACATCGCCTCTCCTTCATTGTCCTTGATTTCCTTTGATTAAAATGAAGTTTATGAATCTGATTCAAAGGCGAAATTCAAGGGAAATTTCGGATTTGAAGAGAGGAGCTTGGAGAAAGCAAGATTCAAGCCAAACTAAGCAAGGAAACTAAGTAAAATTGCCTCCTATGGTTGATATCTTCCATCACACTTCTTGTCCATTTCGCCTAACCCTAGGAGCTATAGGAGGATCTGATTTTCAAGCCCAACCAAGCATGAATCTTAGGTATTTGATGGAGAAGAACAAGAATATGCAAAGAAAATAACAAAATAACCATTAGAATTTAAGATGCAAATTCTAGGGTTTTATGTGCACCTTCTAAATTCTGATTTTGTATGATGATTCCTAAGTTTAATTAAGAGTTTAAATGAGTTCTTAAGACCCCTAAGATGCTCCCCACAAGCTTCCTTCTTCAAGAAAACAAAGCACACTCCAAGAAACCCTAAACCATGCATAGTCTAGGCCAAACCATGTTCTTATAGCTAGGGAGAGTTTTAAATTTTTTTAAGGCCATTCTTGAGTCATATTTGATGAATGAAAATGAAGGGAGGCCTTGGAAAAAATTTAGAACTCATAGAAAGTGATTTGGTGTCTTAGGTTCCATATTATGACCTAAAGAAGCAACATGATGTTAGGCCCTTTGTTTTAATGGTGTGATGACTCTAAGAGGCTTAAAAGGAGTCAAGAATCATATTTGAAAAGAAAGAATAAGGCCTAGAAATCATTTGAGGGGTATTGCTTCATTAGGTGTAACTATGGACTATAATGGGGGTTATAGAGCAATCTAGTGTTTAAGCAAGTTGTGTGACCTTAGAGTTTGTTTCATGAACCTAATTGGCTTCCATAAATTGTATCTAGGCCAAGAGAAACTATCTCCACCAATTTGTGGGTGTGTGGCCGAAAGAGGAGGCTTAAATCCAAAGGGAAAAGTGTGTAAGTGTATATAAGGTAGTTCTCTCCACCTTCTCTCATGCATGGATGCGTGTTTAGCTTGTCTTAGAATGTGTGTATGTATATTTTCAAGCCATGAAAAGTATGCTAGCATGATTTTATATGCCATGATTTCATGATGTCATGTTATATTTTTCAAATGAATGTATGATGTTTCTTGAGTTTGCTTAAGTGTGGAGAGGCCAAGAACTCTTCACCATAGTGAGGATGAGCCAAGAACTCTTGAGATTGGTTGAGATATAGCAAAGAGTCCCCCAAAAGTAAAGTGGGCTCCCAAGAGTATGGTTGAGTCCAAAGCTCTTAAAGAATGGGTGAGGCAAGTCCAAAATCCATGAAGAGAAGTTTGAGGCAAATCCAAACACTTGGTGAGCTCTTGAATGATTTGTATGACTTGCTCACATGCTAAGCTTGCTTCTTGAATGTTCATGATTTGCATTATGTCCATGCATGCATTTTTAAGGCTTGCTTTGCATATATTATGTATGATTGAATGGGAGATGAGCTATTGGGATTCTTTGGATCTCATTCCCTTCTCTCCAATGATCTCACATGCTAGGTGGACCAAGTGGATATGTTAATGGGAGCCAACAACATTGAAGGAAGAAGATTGATGTCCATATGTCTAGCATTTTCTTTTTAAAGCCATAATGAACCATAATGATGTATATTAATGTTGTAAATGGTTCATGACCCTTGAGACATATGTAATTATGCTATTATATGAAGTAGAAATGAAAGTATGTGTTATGTGAATGATGGAATGTGAATTGAGTATATATGGCAAAGATAGCTTCATGAATGAGTTTATGGAAATGTGCATATGTGTGCATGGAAAGGCCAAAATGAGATGCATGGGGTTTGGGACCATTTGGGCAGCTCACACAAGTCCTAAATGTGCTTTTAGACTTGCCCAAAAGGTGTCAAAGCCAAAGGGAAGCCATTTGGTAATTTTGGTATCCCATATGGAGCCAAAAATGACCATAATGAAACCCCATATCACTTTTTAGCCAAATAAGTTATTCTTGACTTGAGATTTGGCATATAATTAGGTCTCATTAAGAGATTTTTAGGAAGATAAAGATCATAATTTTTGGAGGTCTACAGAATATTTTAGAATTTTTCAAAGTTGGCTATTTTTCTGGTTTTTGGTCTGCTATACTATTCATTTGGTCCAAAAATGAATTCTATCACACGAGGCTCAAATGATGTCCAATTGTCATGAAATTTTATAGAAAGAAACTAGACATTTACAGTGACTCGTACCAACTAGATGCACCTCATTTGGAGGTCTAGAGAGGGAGATATGAATTTTTGAACATTCTGTCCAGTATCAAGAATTTTTCCTGACCTGAGTTATTGTTCCATTAAATTCCAAGGTCTGGACTTAATGAACTGGTCTGGAGATATTTTTTCTCTCTAGCTAACATCCATAGATTTCTAGATTGGTGTCATTTACATGTATTATATTTTTATGGAATTAATTAAATATTTTCAAATTTTTCTGTAGAATTTTATAATAGTTCCAGAATGCAGTCTGATCTCTGGACTATTTTGGATGTCAAACGCCCTCTATGATGTATATTATGGTTTGGACATATTTGTGGTGTGAAGTGGATATCTGTAGCTTTCCAGAATAGCCAAGATTGTATCATTTCAATTTTTCTAGAATTAGTTATGATTTTTCAAAATTTGGTCAGAAAAGAGGCCAAATCTGTCTGAAGTTACACTTGGGTATTTTGAGCTTTATTTTGGTTTCTATGAATTATGGGCATGATTTTATGATGCAAATGAGTTGTATTGATTAATTAAATATGAGAATATATAACATGAGCTCACATGGTCCATGTGACACTGAATGAAATTTTTAAATATGACGCAATGCGAAAATAATCATTATTTCCTTGCCTTTTTCATAGGAAACTTACATGATTCATGATATTAAGTCATGTAAAGGCATGAGATGAGCTAGAATTTATGGTGTTACAATTGGAGAGGAGGAAATAAGATTCAAAGAATCCCAATAGCTCATCTCCCTTTCAATCACACATAAAAGATGCAAAATAAGTCTTACAAATGCATGCATGGGCATATTTACATGTGTAATCATTCAAGCGACATTTTCAACATTTGAGCAAGTCATACACAGCATACAAAGGCTTGCCAAGTAAGTGGATTAGCCTCACCCATTCACTTGTGGATTTTAGACTTGCCTCACCCATTCTTTAAGATGTTTTTGACTCAACCTTACTCTTGGGAGTCAACCTCACTTTTGGAAAACTTTTTACTTTGTCTCAACCAAACTTAAGGGTTCTTAACTCATCCTCATCATGCCTAAGGGTTCTTGGTTTCACCACACTCAAGCAAACTAAAGCAAGCATCATAAATATCATTTAGAAATATAATGCATCATCATGGTACCATGGCATATTAAATCATGCTAGAATACTTTACATGGCTTAAAACACATATACATACATTTAAAGACAAGACAAGCATACATTCATGCATGAGAAAAAGAGGAGTGAGCTACCTTGGAAGCAACTACACACTTTTCTCTTTGAATCAATGATCCCTTTCTCAGCCTCAGACACACAAAGGTGTGGGATTGATTTCTCTTGGCCTAAACACAATTTATGAAATCCAATTAGGTTCATGGAATTAATTCTAAAGCCATACATGTTCCTTAAATACTAACTTGGTCTATAAACCCTTTTATGGTTCCAAAAATGTACCTAATGAAGCAACACCCATCAAATAAATTTTAGGCTCCATTCTTTCCTTTCATATATGATTCTTGAGTGCTTTTAAGCCTCTTGGAGTTATCACACAATTGAAACAAAGAGCCTAACTACATGTTACTTCTTTTGGTCATATTATAGAACATAAGGCACCAATTCATTATCTAGGCTTCCTAAATTTTTCCCAAGGCCTCCCTCATTTCCATTCATCATATATGACTAAAAATAGGTTTAAAAAAATTTAAAACTTTTCCTAGGTATCCAATCCTTCTTGGCTGAGACAATGAAGAAGTTTGGCCTCCATGGACTTTGCTTTGTTTTCTTAATGGAGGAAGCACATAGGGAGACTTCTAGGGATCTTAGGAGCTCATTTAAACTTTCATTTATGCATAGAAATTAAAGTGTCAATTTAGATTTTGCAAAGAGCATATGAAACCCTTGAATTTCTATCTTAAATTTCCATGGTTCTTTTGTTATTTTCTTTGCATATTCTTATTCTCCACACTCTTTTTCCTAAGATTCATCCTTGGTTCTACCCAAAATCCAAGCCCTCCCTATGACTTCTTAAGTGGTGCGAAACATGGAGAGAAGAGGAACAAGGGGTAGCAAGCATGGAAGGAGAAATTACCTTATTTTTCCTTATTTTCTCACTTGAATCTTCCTTTCTTTGGCCTCCTCTCTTCAAATCCGAATTTCCCCCTGAATTTATCTCTTAAAATAGATCCATATACTTCAATACAATCACAAGAAAGATAGGGAAATGGAGAAGAAGAGGTTTGCAAGGGAAAGAATGTGAAAAACTACTAAAAATCCATACCTTTTAGCTTTGATTTCTCCTCCTCTTCCTCTTCCGCTTGTGCACCACTCTCCTAAGGTTTTCTCTTTAGTTTATGGCAGAAACATATGAAGCTAAATGAATGGGAGAGTGGGGCACCCTATATATATAGGTGGAGGAAGAAAGATTTTTTAAAAATTTCTATTTTACCTTTCGATTTTGGCATTTTTGTTTCTAATTCATTTTAGTTCCTTTTTAAGAACTATCTTTTCAATTATAAAATTTAGGTTCCCAATTTAGTAAAATATTTTTGGAATCAATCAAATCGCAGCAAAAACTTTCCCGAATGAATCCGTCAAAGTTCGGGTACACTAACATTGAAAAATATCCACCGGAAGGGTTTTAAGAGTCATAGAGCTTCCCATGGTTTTTAGGGCCTCTGAGAATCCCAGAAAACTCCAAACTTTCATTTAAAAGCCCTCATATGTGAATTCTAAAATTTGGTCAAAATTATGAAAATGCCATTACGTTTCGTAAGTTTTTCTTTAAATTTCATTTCTTCATTCTAGCTCCATTTTTCTTTCTATCTGAGCCTAGGATTTTCATTTTTAGGAGTCTAGAATATTACTCAAATTTTTTGGGACTTTGACTAATTCATTTTGGCAGACTTGCTTTGAAAACATACCCATTTTCGTCGTTTAACAAAAACTAGACATTTCATACTAACTCTTGTTATAGGTAGTGTTGTCAGTTGCAATGTAACAAATTTTGCAATGAGATCGAGTCAGAAACTAGGAATGCCTCATAACAAATGTTATGCAACTATTCATCCATTTGCTCTTTCAATTGTTACTCCATGGTTATGATGACTAAGGCTAACATAGCATCCACTTGGTCTTGCAAGGGGTGTGGGATCCAAAGGG
Source organism: Erythrophleum ivorense (assembly GCA_026724425.1). Classification (NCBI taxonomy): domain Eukaryota; kingdom Viridiplantae; phylum Streptophyta; class Magnoliopsida; order Fabales; family Fabaceae; genus Erythrophleum; species Erythrophleum ivorense. The sequence continues at coordinate 31,036,325 of JAIUCV010000008.1, forward strand.
TCTTGTCATAGCTTCTAATAAAGGCACTTTGAAGTGAAGGCTACTTAGACTATGGATGTGTTTTTTTTTGTTCAGACCGTCAACTTCCCTCCATATGTTTGGGTCAATGAAAGGATGTGTCAAAGGGTTTGAACCATATTTCTTAGTCATTTTAGTGCCAAGATTCTTTTGAAAACACATAATTAAAAAATAATTAGCTATCAAAATAATAGCAAGATTGAGAAACATATATAACAGATGATGATAACTTACAACAAATTGCCTTGAGTGCTTCAAAAGGTATTGCTCTATACACTTCTTATAGGTTGCATCGTACATTTCTTGGTACAATACTTGCTACTTTTGCCTATCATCTTACATGTTATTTTGGAACTAACGACTGGAAAAATTAAAGAAACTCTAAATGAAAGAAAAAAATAATCAAATTAATTACCATATTCTTCTTATGCTTGGTGACGCTATTGGACATGTTGATCTACAAAAGGGTTTTAAATCTAAAAGCCTAGTTTCTCTTGGCGGTTGTAGAGGTATCCTATTAGTCATCTTACTCCCAATTGTCCAAGAGATTGTCCTAAACCTTTGCATGCATACTCAATAGTGCCAAACCCTAATTTTCTTGAACATTGGCCTTGTTTGCCATAATTATGGCTACCATCCCTACATTATGCAACATGCTGATGTATCAGTCCTAACATGTCCTATCCCACACACTCCTTACCAAGAGGTCATTCCTTTTCCATGGTAAAGCAATATGTGGCCTGCAAATATAAAAGCAAAAAATAAGAAATGTTAGAATAATTAATGATAGTTAAAAAATATTAATTGCATAACATGAATTCAGCAAATAGGTTATCCTTCATATTTTACAGATAGTGCTTCGATTTATGAGTTGTGCACAACATCTAAGTCAACACTTGTGGACAATCCAAGTAATGATCTTGGCAAGTTTGAATTAGATTTTGCAATGAGAGAAAAACATTAGTGATGGATATTACTATTTTAAATTAAAATAATATCTCATGGCAATACTTATGGGAGATCTTTGCTAACAAGCCAAATAAGTTCCCTTTTGTCTAAAGAAGAAGAAGATGGCCCAATTGAAACAAGAGCTTTCCTAGTGGAAGTATGAGTCACCTTAATAGAAATATGAACTATCTTAGCAAAAGTTGCCTCAACAAAACCTCTTATTGGATCAACAGCAGTGGATGGTGTGTAGAGGTAAATGGGTTAAAGGTACGTGAAGCAAAAAGGTTAGGGACTTAGGATGCCTACTCATGTCTAGCATCTGCCTCCCTCAGGTGCCTCTACCTTTAAGTGGCATAATGTATAGATTAGAAAACATAGCTAATTAATAATCAAGTGGCTTTTGTGTAACAAAAAGCGGTCCTATAATTAATTGCATCAATTTATATGTCCTTTTCACAGTTCAAAAAAAGGAAAAAAAAAAAAGAAGGAAGCAAATTTTAAGAATCCTTAACTTTAGTTAGAACTATAAAAACCTTCCTTTAGCTCTTATTTAATACCCTAACCTTATATATCAAGCAATTCTTTTACATAGAATTAAAGCAAGTTAAAATGAAAGCTAAAATATTTAATCATCAACCTTCACAATATTTGATTGAAGCCTAGCATTGTGAATATTATAATTCTTAACTAAATTAAGTAAGTAACTTGTTACTACAAAAAACAAAGCAAGGGAGAAGATTAAAATGGAGCATACTTAATCCTAATAAGAGAGCAAAATAAGGAAATATACAAAGAAAAGCACCACCTATAGCATATAATGGTGAACATACATATGCATCAAGTTATAAAATTCAAGATGTATAAAAGTTCTATTAAGGATCTTGTAGAAACCATGGGAATATGGATGGACTACTAATAGAAAAGACACTTCACAATGCCTTAGGTTTTCAATAATGGCTTTTGTATAATACTCCATATTACAACAAATTTGATTCTTTCTTATAACCCAAAGAACTAATGTCAAGCTTGCTATTACCACTCTTAAAAATAGTTTATATGGTATGAACCAAACCACATCCAATGTACAAGATTTAGCTCTTTAAAGTTTCTTCTTCACCACCACAATGATCTTAGTGACAGTACCATTAATACCATTATAAATATCATAATTCATACTCCTAACCTAAAGTAAATAGACATGAGTTAACAATATCAAGTTAATAACTACTAAAGATAATATGCATGCCTAAGGACATAATAAGCTAACATGTAAATTCATAAATCCCAATTTACTAGTTCATGAGCTTTAAAACATACAATGAAGTAAAAAAAGAAGAGATTTTTTATTTGTAATATGTAAGCAACCAGCACTATACATTGCTTAGGCTCATATCTAATGACAAAATTTCCTTTCTTTTTCTTGTAAGAAGTATGTTTACATGATACAAAGCTTCATTCCTCTTTCTTTAATTAAATAGGCACATTGCTAGTCATGTGACATTAATATTTATCAGAATAAGACAAACTACAAAGGATTCTTAATCACAAGACTAACATATATTACATCTATCTAATGGTGTTACTTAAACCAAAAGGAACCTATAATAAAAGCTTTAAATATGATCAAGTTTTGACCGATTAATGAATTGCACATGGTGGATAAATGCTTTAACTTGATTTTTGTTGTTTTATAGTGATATTGGCCTATTGGGAGTAAAATACCTAATAAAAAAGTGGGGAATATGTTACAACATCTATTAAATAAGAAATATATAAAAAAACAAAGAAATAAAATAGGTTTGCTAGTTAATTTTTTAATGCACTTCAATTTTGATATGTTGGTTGACTATTTCTTATTAATTTATTTTTCCAAAAAAATTCCACAATGGATAAAAAATAAAATTTTCTCAAACAGCATCCACAATGCAAAGTCAATATAATGGAACAAGAAATCTCCTTAATATCCTATTAAGTTGATAGAGAAAATCTAAGATAGACAGCTAAAAAATCTAAGTGATGGACTACTAAACATCACAAAATTAGAAAACCCTTACTACTAATTTTCTAAATTTCTAATGTTATATAGTATGCATGTAACCAATGGTCCAACTGCAAGAGGATTTAGAAATCCTAGATATAAAGAACTTTTGTTTTTCTAGGCTTGAAATCTATAACCTTAAATCTACAATAAATGTAACTACTAAACAATCCAAGACCTAGTAATGTCATTACTACTAGTAAGACATTTCTAAGAATCATAAGCTTCTTTTGTTAAAGCACTTAATTTAAGATTTCTAATCATCATATCACATATAAAACTTTAGGTTTTTCCCCTCATTAGAGAAAATTGCCATAAATTAACCTAATCAAACAAATATAAGCCCACCAACAAAATTTATAATAGGAAAAATTATGGAAGAAAATAATTACAAGAAAGTGATAAATTTTGTGATTTAAGCAAAAGTCTCCATTTCTTGTGAATATATGCTTACCAACAAAAAATTACTAGAAAAAATCAAACCTAAGATTTTTTGTGTCAAATAGAGAAGAACAAAGGATACTTGAAGAAGGTAGAGAAAGATAAATTTGAAGGTTAAAAAGCTTTAGAGAAGGTATAGAAATCAAATACTAGTGATATACAATAGTGACAACTTTAGACAGTAGTGATGAAAAAGTGAGAGAGCAAGGGAGAGAGTAAAAGAGATTTATAATTTGGGGATTATGGGTTTACATTTGAAATCCATTAGTGAGGACATATTTCCTTGTTATTTCCTTTCTAAATGTAAGAACATTGGATTTAACGAAGGAACTTGAGCACCTGGTAAGCCCTTGCTTTAGCGATGGATTACCAACAAATTTATCCCTTACCATATAGTTAGGAGTTTTCAACTTGTCAACCCCTCGCTAATCTATTGTAGAAATTCATGCCATTGTTCCTACACTTCCTCTCCTCAAACCTGCAAAGGATTAGTGAGGGAAGTTGTCCCTCTCTAGATTCCCTTGCTATTTCCTCTTTTTCTTATTGTGGTTGTGGGGTAATTGAACAACAACTCTTTCAATTACTTGAGTTAATTTCACTAGAGCTTGTTGTATCCAATGCTTTTAAAATTGAATTAGAACTAAGAGATTAATAAAAAAGGACCTTAAAGCAAAAAGAATTAAGAATAATCAAGGGTAGACTATTAATTAGAACATCAAGCAACAAGAATAAGAAGTTAGTGATGGCCAGAAACTGGAGCAGAAGTAGCTAAATAAAAGAAACCGATAACATAATGGTAAAATCATAATTTTAGGCAAAATTTTAGAAACTCAAAGAAGAGAGTTTAGGGTCTATTTGATTTTGTTCTAGTTTTAATGTTTTCAAAACAGATATTTTTTAGAACAAATTTTGAAAACAAAAAAATTAAAAAATCTATTTGAATCATTATTTTTTGAAAAATTTTTGTTTTCTGTTTTTCGATTCTATAGAATAGAAGTTACAAAACATTTAAAAATGTTTTGATTTTTTTGTTTCTAAAAAAATAATTCTATTTTTTTTGTTTTACAAAACACTTCATTAAAAGCACATTATCAAAAAAATTTTATTCTTAAAAATAAAAAATTATTCTGGAAACAGGAAATCAAACAAGGCCTTAAATACCAAAGTTAAGCTCACTAGGGTTTTCAAAGGCTTTAAAAATTATAAGAACTATCAAAATGGCTGAAATCCTTCCGGTGGAGAAGTGAATGCTTTTAATAAACTAGGAAACCTAAATTTTCATATGGAAAAGATGGTTCTTAAAAAGGTTATAAAATAAGTCCAAATGGAGGGATTAAAGTGCCAAGACGTAACGAAAATTATAGAAATTGTTATATAAATCTCCTCCACCTTTTATAAAGTGGCATGCCACCTGGTCTTTCTTCTTCAACTGACTTATTGAGCTTCTGAATTAGCAGCTATGGTGTCAAAGAAGTGAGAGGAGACTTAAGGGAAAGAGAAGCCAAAAAGGTAAGGAAATTTGCACAATTTCATAATATGCTAGTTATGAAACCTTCTCCTCTCTTCATGATCTTTTTGATGACAATTTTGTCTTCTTGAAAGGATAAAGTTTGTGGCTAACCTCATAGAAAAGAAGGAGATTTGAGGAAGCCAATTGCACTACAAGAAACTATAAGAAGAGAGCTTCCAAATAAGGTATGTATTAAGTTAAGAAACTTGCTCTTCTTTGGGTCTAAGACATTCTCCTATTCGACCTAGAGAGAAAAGGAAGGAAACAAGTATTTGTTTGATGAAAACTTGAGAGTGATAAGGATTTTGAAAGGTGTAGAGTAAGATTATGTAATTAGAATCAAGTAAGAGGCCATAGAATTCAACTTAAGCTACCTAAGATTCTAATTGCACCATGGGAGTTATAGAACTCTAGAAAGATATGTTAAGCCATTTAAGATCATCCTTGAACTAGAAAGGAACTAAGGATACTCCACAGGTATTAAATTCCCTAAGAGAAAGACAAAAACTCCCTTAAATTCCAATATGTGCTAGGTTCAGCCATGGTGGGGATGGAGTGGCTAGGGAGTTGTTTTATTAATTCTAAGGTTATAAGTGGTCTAGATATAAATTATAAATACTAATAGAATTATTAGATTGAATTTAGGAGCCCTAAATTGAAAGATAAAACTTTAGAGTTCAAAAGGGCCTAAAGAAGCAACTTGGCCCTAGACTTGGTCAACTATATATTTGATGGCCCTTATGAATTCCATTAGTGTTATATGGCTCATAGCAAATGAGATTTTTAAGCATCAAAAATAAAATCTAAGAGTTGCCTCTTAAAAGACTTAAAATGGTCTAAAATGGCATAATGAATCCTAATAGAGTTAATTGCAAATGACAAGAGATAAAATGGATCTTAATGAGTTATTTTGAGTTATAACTTGACATGTGTAAGCCAAGCTAATGCAGTTCCTTGTAAGGGTGTATGAATCTAAGAATGGATAAGGGAAAGAGCCAAAAAAAGGGAAGGATTTAGGAGTTAGTGGTAGCTTAAGGCTTCTAACTCTATAAGGTAGCCTTATCTCCTTATCTTACTTACATTTGAATGTTTTGATGAGTTGAGATAGTTGTATATATGGTTGCTTGATATATTCTTCAGTTATGCTTTGATATGGTTGCCCTTATAAGTTGTATACATGAGTATTATATGTTTTTGGCTCCTAACTCGTCAGCAAGGAATTAAGCAGAGCAACTATTCCCTACCCTAGGTTGAACTTAGTTAAGCCCAACTACTATGTTGAGATGCCATGGCCTAATGAGAATTGAGATTTTATGTTAAAAATTATGTTTGACTTACATAATGCTTATGAATCACATGTTTGCATCACATGCATTACATTTTCTCATGGTATTCTTGTATGCATTGATTTAGTTGAGATTGGCTATTGAGATTCTCCCTAAAATCTCACCCATATTTCTCACACTAACCATTTTAGGGTCTTCAAGCAAGGAGATGGAAAATGAGGAACTATAGATTTGAAAATTCATTTATTAGAAGTTTTCTTGCAACTATGTACTTGAGAATGTATGTGCTATAATAGTGATGAAATATCTTATATATGACAAGCAAATGTAATGTTTATATGTGTATGAGCATAAGACCATAATTATATGACATCTTGATGCATGAATGAGCCTTTGGTACATGGTTTCACCTATGAAATGCAGTATGGTCTATATGCATAAATGGATATGGGATTTTTTGATGCAAGCCATATTTCATGCAATAGATCTAAAGGGAATGACACATAAATGGATTAATTGGACTACTTTAGAATCAAATTTTGGTCCAAATAAACTATAAATTGTACATTTACCTTTGATAGCCCAAATGGTTACGTTTGGGGCTGAAATTTAGCATGCAATTAGAGGATTTAAGATGTTACTAGCAAGTCAAGAATGAGAATTTTTAGAGTTATACAGAATATTTTGCAAATTTCTAAAGTTGTCATGTAAATTTACCTTGGCACTATTTACTTTGATATAGTCATGGTATTTTGGACTTTTGAGGGGACAAACGAATTCATTTTTACTTGAAATTTTAAAATATAAAGTTCTCATCATAAACTTTTTGTAGACACCTAATTTGCATAAATTGGAGTTACATAGTCCAAGTTATAAATTTTTGAAGTTAGAGGCCTTATTATGTCAAAATGGCCAAAATGGGCTATATAGCTTCCATATACAATGGGGTCCAATATTCTAGTCTTATGGACCAAAATAAACTTGTCTACAGAGGTTTTGAGTGAAAAAGAGAAGTTCAAAATTTGATCCCTATAGTTGCACTTGAACAGTAAAATGAGCTAAAACCACTGTCAAAAGTTTAGTAATGGTAGCATTTTAGTTGTTTTTTAGAATAAATGGTATGAATGTGTAATGTCCTATATTTTGGTAACTAAAATAGTTCATAAAGAGTGGAATAAACTATTTAGAATAGGGTCTCAAGGTAAGAAAGGGGTAGTTAGAATTGAAAAATAACTGAATTAGAAGTACTTGGTTAATGAAAAAAGGCTCCAAAGTAAAATGAATTGAGGCAAATTAAGGGCAAAATACTAATTAGAGGATCTAACAATATAAGTAAGGAGCCAAGAATGGTACAAAATTGGAGCTAAAAATACCTAAATAGAAAGAACCAAAATTGCAGTGGCAAAATTATAATTTTAGAAAAAAAATTAGAAACTTAAAGGAAGAAATTTTAAATGGTAAAATTAAGCTCATTGGGGTTTTTAGAAGCTTTGAAGACCATAGGAACCATTATAATAGATAAAACCCTTTTGGTGTACAACATTTGGCTAAAACTTTGATTGAGCCATTTTAGATTATTCTGAATCCCAAAAAAATTTATAATAAATGTTTTTAATAAACTAGAGAATCTCAATTTTATGATGGAAAAGATGGTTCTAAAAAATGATTTAAAATGGATCTAAACAAAGGAAATGAAGTTATGAGACATAATGGAAATTTTTGAAATTATTATAAAACACCCTTTTTCCTCTATATATGAGTCACACCACCCTCCACCATCTTGGAACTGACTTACCTCTGCCCAAACTAGCAACCATAGGCATTAGAAGAAGAAGGAAGAAGCAAGGGGAAGAAGGCTCTATATAGGTAAGTTTACATGTAAATTTTGAATATGATACTAGTATAAACCTTTCTTTGCTCTTTCTCCTTTTTCTTTTAGTGGTTTTGGTTTCCTAAAAGAGTAAATTTTATGGCTAAACTCATAGAGGAAGAAGCTCCTTAAGGAAACCAATTGCACTAAAATAACCACCATTTAAAGCACTTTCAAATGATTATAGTTAGGTTATGAAAAACTTACTCTTCTTGGAATCATAAGCCTTCTCCATTTTGGCCTTGATAAGGGGAATCTAGAGGGAGTTTGATTTTGGCTTAAACTTGATAGGAATTGGGATTTTGAAACATGAAGATTAGGATTTTGCAATTAGAACTAATTAAAAAGCTTTAGACTACAACATAGGCCACCTAGGGTTTTGTTTGCACTTTAGAAATTTTGGAACCCTAAGAAGATGATTCAAGCCATGTAATGTTATATATAAACTAGAAAAGAGTTATGAATAATCTATATGCATCAAATTATCCATGGAAGAAGCAAAACTCCCTTAGCCTCTCATTATGGTGTAGGTTCAGCCAAGCCTAAGTTTAAGGACTTAGGAAGAGTTTTCAATGATTCTAAGGTTATAAGTGGTCTAAATATGAATTATAGAAACTAATGGAACTATTTGAATGAATTTAGAAGTTTTATTTTGGAAGGTGAATTTTTAGGATTCAATTAGGCCTAAAGAAGTAACTTGGTGTTAGACTCCTTAAATCAATCATGTGAATGCTCTAATGAGTTCTATTAGGGTCATATGACTTATATTAAGTGAGATTTTAGAACCAAGAAGTTGAATATGAGACTTGCTTCATAAGACATTCAAATAGGCCATATGTGCACCTAAAACCCTAGTTAATATATATATATATAAGGCTAATATGAATGTAAGTATGGTTCCATTGTTGATTTTGTGCTCCATTTGATGTATCTAAGCCAAACAAGTGAAATTCTATTCAAGTGTACTTGTAGAGTCATGGAAGAGGAGAAAGAAACAAAAGAGAACTAGTTGAAATTCTTGGATCAAGGTAGTTTTTCCTCCATTCTTGCATATGTATGCTTGGTTTGCTTGAATGTCTTGGATTGCTTGTATGTACTATTTACAAATTATGTGTATTTTTGATTGCTTGATGATCATATGCAATTGCATGAAATTTATTTACATTTAGATTAGATTGCCTCTTGATGGGTGAGGTTGTGTGAAAAGATTTTTAACAATGGGTGAGATAATGCTAAAAGTCTCAATTGTGGGTGAGGCTGTAACATCCCTAAAAATTAAGATTTTATAATTATTTAGTTTTTATGAAATGAATTTATTAAGCTTTAAAAAGATGAATTTGAACAAAAAAACTTTATATATGAAAAGTATAAGATGAATAGGACCCATAAGAATTTTTGAGATTTTAAAGGGTCCAAAGGCCTAAAGGCAAAATCATCATTTATCACATGGATTAACTTTGATAATTTCTTCAAAAGGTTGGGAAGTCAAGAACTAGCCTTATATATATATATATAGTTAGAAAATAATGCGCAAAAAATTATAAAATTTGTTCCCTAAAATTCTGAAAATTGTTAGGATTGAAAAATGGTACTAGATGATTAAAAGCTTGTACGAAAACAAACTAAACCTCGAAGCTCAACTTAACTACCTTAGGAGATCTTATGCAGAAAGATCTACCAGATGGTGGTGATGGAATCCGAAAATGTGGTGTTAAAATGGAGATATAAGCGAAAAACGAACTTAGGTGCTTATCTGTTATTCTTCCAGGGGCAAAACTGTCATTTGGACCCTAAAATAATAAAATATTAAGAAAATAAATAATAATAATAATAATAAAATATATGACTAAAAAACTTAAATAGGATCCACATTAGCCCAAATAATATTAAAATATTATGGAAGACCCAGAGAACACAGGCAGAATAAAATATTACAGAGAACCTATGAAAAGATAATTGTTGAAACAGAGATATTTTCAAAGAATCTGGCTGAGAAAGTGCTGATGTGGCCCTTGAGCAGGGAAAATGGTGATGTGCCACCATATGCAAGGAATGTTTTGAAGACTACACATATTACAAAGCTATAACATTGGCTTACATTAGCAAATCTTGGTAAATTTCATGTTTGACAAAAAAGTTACAGCTGACATAACTGCTAACATTGGATGACATAGTCATTGACTTAAGCAGTAATAAATGCAAAGTTATCTTCACAAATTACAAGGAAAGTATCCATGGTTAAAATTTAACTATGGTTAAAACCCAACGGCTAATATTCATCTGTAAAATGAGATGTGATATTAACCATTGATATAATCCTATGGCCTAGATTTTTTCTATTTTTAAAGATCAAATCACAACCCTCCATTTAATCTAAAGGCTCATATATAATCTCCCATATCAAGACTTAATCTTAACCATCCATTTGATCTAAAGGCCAAGATCTTCCATCTTAAAATATATTTAATCCTAACCATCCATTTAGAAATAAAATTTACATGAAACACGCACACACAAAATGCACACTCACCATTCAACCAAACTAAGAGAGAACGGAGGGAAGAGAGCCACGACCAAGGGAGATGAAGGAAGAAGGAGAAAAGAGGAAGGAAAAGCCACTGAGGAAAAAGAAACATTGCAAATTCAAAGGTAACATAGATACACTCTCTTCTTCTTGGTTTTCTTCTATTTTTCTCCAAGATATTTTTCTCTTCTCTTCTCTTCTCTTTGAGTTTCAACCATGGCAAAAAGAAGATGTCAATTCTTGTTGTCTTATGAATCCATGGCAAGAAAAGATGGAGAATTCATATATGTAATTTGTGGATTCATGTGATTCAAGAAAATTCTTATTCTTGGAAGCTTTTCTATAATTTATGGAACTTTGTATTTCAAGAAGCCATGGAAGAAATTGAGGAAAAAATGAATGGGAGAATAATGGGAGAAAGGTTAAGAAAGAGATGGATTAATATAATTTTGATTTTCATGAAGATTATGGCAAGAAACCATTGAATTTCATTTTGATAAAAGTGTAGAATACTCATGAAATTCCTAGAAATTGTTGTGGGGCTTTTATCTATCTCCTTTGATTATGTATTATTGGCTTGTTAACAAGAGAAAATGGAAGAAAACAACACTTACACACACATACACCCCCTAGATTCGGCCAAGACCATTCAATATACCTAGGAATGAGTTTTTCAAGAACCAACTAAATTATGTTAATCTAGACTAAAAATAAGGCCTATGGTCAAATTTTAGTGAATTATGGATAATTATATAAAAGTCAACTTTTTGAGAAAAAGTGTTAACCAAAAGCTTCTTGAATTTTTCCTTATGTTATTTGATGTGTTTTAGATGATTTATGTGATCTAATATGTTCTATATGTTGTCTGGATTATGCTGATATTTATTTTTCAATTTTTGGAGTCTATTTGTGATAATTAGACATTTATGAAACATTATGTTGATATTGGAATATATGGTGACTATTTGTTCTGGTACTGTGTTGCTTGCTATTTTGATTTCCTGATAATATGTTGCTTACTATGTGATTTCATGAATATGGGTTGTTTGGTGAAGGATTGTCTTATATATATATATATATATATATATATATATATATATATATATATATATATTATGGCAGAGTTGCCTTGTTTAGGGGATGAGTCCTATGTGTGCCAAAGTGGTCACTGAATAACTGTTATTGTATTGGATGTCTAATTTTAGTTAAGAAAGACACTTAAAACATTTTAAAATACTTATTAGGATCAGTGAGGGCCATTCAGATATTTTGAACATATTTTGAACTTATTGGGCTTTATTGAGCCTCTTGTATACTTAAATAAGCCTTTTATGGCTATATTGGACTTTATTTTGTACATTGACATTGGACCTTGAATTATAGACTATTTTGGACACCCAATGAGCCCCAGGAAAAACTTAGATTTAGAAAAATGAAAAGATAATTTTAAGTTTTATAAATATAATTTTTCTAGACTTATGCTATCAAGATTATTTATTTATGTATAGAATTGTGCAAGATAGTTCTTTCCTAAATATACCTATTATGTCTTGATCAAGTGAAGGCTTGGATAACATATTATTATGATATTTTTATATAACTTTTCTTGGGTACCCACTAGAGGATGCCTCAATAAAAGAAATAAGGGTGAGCCTACTAAGTCATAATAGGGCAACACGATTTAGGTATTAAGCCTACCAATGCCAGTGCAAACATAATTTAGATATTAAGCTTAGTAGTTTTCAAGGCCTAATTGTTAAGTTGAATAATATTGTTTGCTATATTTTCTTTATTCTCTATATGTGTCATTACTTGTAGTATGTGAATGCTGAAAACTATTGATGTCCTGTTTATTATCTGTATTTAAATCATGTTTTACTATTATTTAGGAAATCCTGAAATTTATATGATATTTTTTGCTTATGTATTCATATGGAAATCTCTATTATCTTTCATTTTCATTATTCTGTATTTATATTGAGTATTTCATAAATAATATATTATCCTCTATTTACATTATTCTGTAAATTTAATATTCCTCATAAAACATTCCATTCATATTATTTTCTTTATACCTGGCTTTACTTCATGGTTATTATTTTATATTAATCATGTTTATATTATTGAAAAATTATTTCTCACTCTATTATGGTTTATATTTTTAGATGCCAATTTACAGAGGGATATTAAAGTTGCAGGAAGAATGGATGCAATTCCCTTTGCGGGGTTGGATCTATGTGATCCATAATATATGTATTATATCTTGTGATGATGCTATACAAGCTATACTTATGATTTTTGTGGCACTAGGAGAGTTGGAGACTCAATCATTTCCTATAAGTGGATTTGCTCCCCCATTTTCATAAAAATATGTAGTTGGTGACAGTTGATAGTTCTTTTTGTATAAATAGGGGACTTACTTTGGTAGTTCTTTTTGGCACTTAGGGATTTCTTTTTGGGTAGCTTAGACTAAATCCCTAGTGATATACTATGGTCTGTACCTATGATGATCTTGCTTCCTTTTAACTAGACTTTTTAATAGCATGCAGTAACAATAGTTATTTTCATCATTTTTTATATTTTTCTACATTGTATAGGTTTAGTTAATGTGAAATCAAGAACCTCTATCGTAAAAGAATAGTTAAAGAGGAAGAGAGTAATTGGACATAAATAAACTAGTAATTATTCGCATTTATAATAAAAAATCTCTACTAACAATGGGAAAGTAAAGGTGGCATTGTAAAGTCTAAGTCTAAAGTCCCTAAAGGAGGGTGAGACTAAACCAAAAGTCTTCAGATGTTGGGTGAGGGTAGACGAAAAGTTCCTAGAGCATGAAAATATTCTTGATGGAGCCATGAAATCCCTAAAACATGAATATAGTTTTTACTATGGTTGCATAACATGCATTCTTGAGCTTGGGTGAACTATATATGTATGCTTGAATGTTGGACTAGCTATTGAGATTATTTAAATCTCACGTTTCCCCTATATATACTAACCATGGCTAAGTGGCTTTCAAGAAAGCAAGAATGATGAACAAAAGGCCTAAGAAGAGTTATTTTGACAATGGAATTTGTTTTAAAGCATATTCTTGAATATATGAATATGTACTTATATATTTTGATGTTTGGACATGCCAATACATTTAAAAGTGATGGACTATGATATAAAGACCATTTATGGGTTGTAACAAGTAACATAATGCAATTTGGTACCTTGAGTTCTTAAATGTATGTATGTATTCTTGCATGTGAAAAGGTGATTTTGAGTTGTATATCAATTATCACATGTTGAACCAGCCTAACATGATGCAATTGTGGATTAAAACTTGCTCAAGAGAAGAAATGGCATTTCAGAGCTCATTTGACACCATTTGAAACCAAAAGTTGGTCTATTTGAGCCATAAAATATCCCTTTACCCTTGACAGCTCAAATGAGCGAGTCTTGGATTGAAATTTAACAAGAAATTACAGGATATTGAGAGCTTTTTATAAAGCCAAAGATTATAACTTTTGGATCTCTCTATAATATTTTATAAATTTTTTAAATTGGCTGAATTATGCAGAATTTTATAGTGTGTTGTTCATATGGTCTGTCTCATATTTTGTGGGTTTTGAGGGGTCAAATGGACTCATTTTGATATGAAAAATTTGAAATGTATGGCTCAAGTTATGAATTTTTATAGTTTAGACTAAATTAGAAGTTCAAAGTGTCAAAATGCACATTTAGCATATTTCATAGATTTGGTTCTTGTTTATGTGTTATATGGATTGTAACAAATTGGTTTAGCATGAATTTGAGAAATAGAATGATGAAAGTCCATGGAAAAACATTATATGGCAAAGTGGCACTTTTAATGACAACAACTTCCACAGCTAAAAAGGCATTTATGACAAGTTAATTACAAGAAGTGTGTATAAAATGAAATGAGCATATGATAAGTAATAGTTTGACAAAATGAGTTTATATAAATTAAAGCTAGTTGTCATTGAGCCCCACAATCTAAGTTTGCTCCAAATGGATTCCTCTTGTAACATTGGGAGTATTTTTTATTTTTTCCATTTTCACTCTACTCACATGTTTTCACTCTTAACCTTCAAACTAAGCTTTGATACCAATTTGATGTGCCCTAAGATAATCCAAAAGAACAATCTTGAAATACAAATAAAAAGAAGAACTAGTAGTCTTGATTCATAGTTTGCAAGCCACAAACAAGGATTGTAACACCATATATTTCTAGCATGCTTCTGATCATTTCTAAGTCTCATATGATCAATTGAACAAAAGGGAACGGAAAATGACATTAAAATAATGCCTTATTTCGCGTTACGTCGCGTATAAAAATTTCATTTGGTGTCACACGGACCATATGAGCTCATACGACCCGTTCTCATATTTAATTACATACATACAACTCATTTGCATAACCAAAGTTGGCCCACAACTTGTGGAATTCAAAGGGGACCATTAAATTCACACTCTTATTTTTCTATCACAACTTTGAAAATTCATAACTAAATCCAATGGATGTCAAATGTTTTCCCATTAATGATTCATGAGCTAAAATTCATAACTAATTCTAGAAAAATTGAAATCATTCATTCTTGGCCATTATGGAAATCTACTCATGTCTAATTTATGTCAAAAATATTTCGAGGCCATGAAACATAACACAGAAAGCGTTTGACACATGAAAAGGGGTAAAGGTTCGAACAGCTACTGGTACTGATGCAAGTGTCTGCTATGAATTTCGAAAATGTCTAATTAATTCCAAAAAAATCCAATCTATGAAAATAATAACAATTTGGAAATCTATGAACGTTACCTTTATGGTAAAAATAGATCATACCAGAGAAAGCACGCTTAGCTACCCAAACTCAATGGAACAGTGACTCAGGTCGTGTTGAGCTACTGCTACTGTCCCAGAAATTCAAAAATTTATATCTCTCAGCTCAAACCTCCAAATGAGATGCTTCTAGTTACTACAAGTCATTGTGAATGCATAGTTTATAACTATAAAATTTTGTATCCATTGGACCACGTTTGCCCCTCAGATGACATAATTTCACAACTAACCAAATGAACAGTACCAGTGCAAATCCGAGATTCTGATACCAATTTTGAAAAATTATAGAAAATTCCACAGACCTTCAAATGACCTGATATTTATCTTCCCAAAAAGCTCTAGGCAAGATCTACTTGTATGCAAAATTTCAAGTCAAGAAGAGGTCATTTGGCCAGACTTTGCCATAGCTCAAGAATATGGCAATTTTGGTCCCAACAAGAGGCAACTTTGGTTCAAATGAGCCATCCATGGTTCCACACACATTTGAGCAACTTAGAAAGCATAAATATAGGATAAATAAGTCCCTCATAAGGTTTGAACCCTCATGCAACTCAAATTCACCATGCTACTTCCATAAACATACATACACAAGTGGGCTCCCAAGTGGTCAAAATACATAATTCTATTCATTAAACTTTATTCTTGATACATACACTAACTTTACATAGTTTTACACTTGTTCAAAGTGTCATGGCTCAAAAATAACATTTACATATCTACTTTTATATTCTAGTCATCATAGTACATCAAAATAGAAAGATTTGCCAAGAGATGGAGATTTAAGCTCGTTGGCTTCCATCCTTTGGATCTTGAACTCCACCTAGATCATATGAGATGAGAGAAAGGAGGGGGTGAGATTCATTGAATCTCAATAGCTCATACACCTATTCAAGCACATTTTCAAGGCATATAACATGTCAATGGTACAAGTATGCAACTACTCAATCGATGAAGTATTCAATTTCCACATTTTTATGTCACAAACACATGTCAAGAATATGAATGAGCTTTAGGGACTTTTGGGTTGGCCTCACCCCATTTTTAGGACTTTTGGATTGCCTCACTCTTGGTTTTTGGGACTTTTGACTTAGCCTCTGTAACATCCGATTCCCTGAAAACCAGAGGAAACGTGAGAAACGTAACGTACAGTTTCTCTGTTAACGAATGAAACTTACCGGATACAAAAGGAAGTCTCCCAAGATGATGGAGTTAAGGTCCCAAAAAATTTGGGAAGCATTCTAGACTCCTAAATATGAGAATCCCAAACTCATACGGAAAGAAAAATAGAGCTAGAATGAAGAAACAATTTCTCACGAAAAGCCTACGAAACATAATGGCATTTTTGTAATTTCGAGTAATTTTGGAATTCACATAGGAGGGCTTTTTAAATGAAAGTTTTGAGTTCTCCAGGATTCTCAGAGGCCCTAAAAACCATGGGAAGCCCCAGGACAGTTAAATCTCCTCCGGTGGATGTTTTCCAATGTCGGTGTGCCCGAACTTTAACGAATCCGTTCGAGAAGGTTTTAGCTCCAATTTGAGTGATTACAAAGGTATTTTACTTAATTGAGGACCTAAATTTTGTAATGGAAAAGACAGTTCTAAAAAAGGAGCTAAAACGAAGGAGAAACAAAAATGCAAAGTATGAAGGGCAAAATGGGAATTTTTGAAAAAGTCCTTTTATCATAGCTATATATAGGTGGCGCCTCACACTTGCCCTCATTTCACTTCAGATTTTCCAGCCCCAAATCAGAAGAAGAACCCTAAGGGAGAGGCGCCCAAGAGAGGAAGAAGAAGGAGGAAGAAAGCCAAGCTTAAGGTATGTTTTCATGGCAATTTTCCTTACTTTTCTCCACCTCCACCACCTCTCCTTCATTCTCCTTTCTTTCCTTGGATTAAAATGAGGTTTATAAATCTGATTCCAGGGAGATATTCAAGGGAAAGTTCGGATTTGAAGAGAGGAGCTTGGAGAAATCAAGATTCAAGCCAAACTAAGCAAGGAAACAAGATAAAAATGCATCCTATGGGTGATACCTTTCACCCCACTTCTTCTCCATTTCGACCTAGACCAAAAACCCTAGGAGGATCTGATTTCCAAACCCAACCAAGCATGATTCTTAGGTATTTGATGGAGAGGAATAAGAATATGCAAAGAAAACAACAAAATAACCATTAGATTTCAAGATGCAAGTTCTAGGGTTTCAATTGCACCTTGTAAAATCTGATTTTGTATGATGATTCCTAGGCCTAAGTAAGAGTTTAAATGAGCTCCCAAGATCCCTAAAAGGCTCCCCATATGCTTCTTCCCTTGAGAAAACAAAGAAAGCTCCATGGAATCCAATATGCTTCATAGCCTCGGCCTAGATGGGTTCTCTTAGCTAGGGAGAGTTTTAAATTTCTCTAAGGCCATTCTTGAGTCATATTTGATGAATGAAAATGAGGAGAGGCCTTGGAAAAAATTTAGAACTCATAGAAAGTGATTTGGTGCCTTAGGTTCCATATTATAACCTAAAGAAGCAACATGATATTAGGCTCTTTGTTTTAATTGTGTGATGACTCCAAGAGGCTTAAAAAGAGTCAAGAATCATATTTGAGAGGAAAGAATGGAGCCTAGAAATTGTTTGAGGAGTGTTGCTTCATTAGGTGCATTTATGGACCATAATGGAGCCTATAGAGTAATCTAGTATCTAAGCAAGTTGTATAACCTTAGAGTTTGTTTCATGAACCTAATTAGCTCTCATAAATTGTATCTAGGCCAAGAGAAACTATCTCCACCAAATTGTGGGTGTGTGGCCGAAAGAGGAGGCTTGAAAGCTAAGGAAAAAGTGTGCAAAATTGTGCAAGGTAACTCTCTCCATCTTCTCTCATGCATGGATGTGTATTTAGCTTGTTTTAGAATGTGTGTATGTATAATTTCAAGTTATGAAAAGTATGCTAGCATTCCTTTATATGCTATGATCCTTAATACCATGTTATATTTTCTAATGAGTGCATGATGTTTGTATGAGTTTACTTGAGTGTGGAGAGACCAAGAACTCTTCCCTTGGGTGAGGATGAGCCAAGAACCCTCGAGCTTAGTTAAGACAAAGCAAAGAGTCTCCCAAAAGCAAAGTGGGCTCCCAAGAGTATGGTTGAGTCCAAAATGCTCATGAATGGGTGAGGCAAGTCTAAAATCCATGAGGAGAAGTGTGAGGCCATTCCAAACACTTGGTGAGCTATTGAATGATTTGTATGAGTTGTTCACATGCCAAGTTTTCTTTAAAATGTCCATGGCTTTTATTTCCTCCATGCATACATTTGTAAAGCTTGCTTTGCACATATTATATGTGATTGAATGAGAGATGAGCTATTGAGATTCTTTGAATCTCATCTGCTCCTCTGCAATGATCTAACATGCTAGGTGGACTAAGTAATTATGGGTAAAGGGAGCCAACAACCATGAATAGCAAGGATTGACAAGCTGTGTTAT
Source organism: Erythrophleum ivorense (assembly GCA_026724425.1). Lineage (NCBI taxonomy): Eukaryota > Viridiplantae > Streptophyta > Magnoliopsida > Fabales > Fabaceae > Erythrophleum > Erythrophleum ivorense. The sequence goes on from JAIUCV010000008.1 coordinate 31,055,272, forward strand.
TTTAGCCATTTTGGAACCATAATGATAGTTCATAATGTATATGATGTTATATATGTACCATGAACCATAAGACATATGTAAATATACTATTATGTGATATTTAGATGTATGAAAATGATATATGACCTATAGCACTTATTTTGAGTATGGAAGGCCAAGGTGTGCAATATAGGATTTTGGTGAATGTATGCATAAGTGTGGGTTGAATGGCCAAAATGAGATGCATGAGATTTGGGACCATTTGGGCAGCTCACTTAAGTCTCAAATGTACTTTTGGACTTGCCCAAAAGGTACCACAACCAAGGGAAGGCCATTTGGCAAATTTGGTACCTCATATGGAGCCAAATTTGACCATAATAGAACCCTATGTCACTTTTTAGCCAAATGAGTTAGTATTGCCCTGAAACTTGGCATGCAATTAGGTCTCATTAAGATATTTTTGGAAAGCTAAAGATCATAATTTTCGAAGACCTAGAGAATATTTGATAAATTTTCAAATTTGGGATTTTTCATGGATTCTGGTATGGGTACTGTTCATACTGGCAGTTTTGAATTCTATGTCACCCGATGGCCAAATGGTATCCAATGCTTATAAAATTTTACATACATAGAATAGAGGTCATAACATTTCTGTGGCCACTGAGATCACCTCAGTTGGAGGTCTGAGCAGTGAGTTATGCATGTTTGAAGTTAACTATTAGTATCAGTAGTGCCCCATGAGTCTGGTTACTATTCCATGGGGTCCAGTTGACTAAATGTATCTTTTTCATTCTAGAATTATTTTTACTATCAATTTAACATTTTTAGCTTTCCAGAATGACAGAATTTGTGTGATTTCAATTTTTATAGAATTAGTTATGAATTTCAGAAATTTACATCAGTAAACTGAACAACAGCCCAGGCAGCCAGCGACTCTGTAGCTTTTTGGATGTCAAACGTCCTCTGTGATGAATTTTATGACCTGGACTATTTTTAGTGTGAAGTAGACATCCTAAGGTTTCCATAATGACAAATATTTCATGATTTCAAATTTTTTAGATTTAGGTATGATTTTCCAAAATTTGTGATAGAAAAGAGGAAATCTTGGCCAAAAATGCAAACATGGATTTCATATGCTCCTTTGCTTTCCACAAGTTGTAGGCCAAATTTGATGATGGAAATGAATTATATTCATGTGTTTAAGTATGAGAAAGTGATAGATGCTTTCATATGGCCTACGGGACTTCGAAAGAAAAATTTTACCTATAGAGAAATGCATTTTTATTCGTAACTCCCTATGCCACTATATTGTTTCCATAGAACAAATATAAAATGAGGCATAGGAATTATATGAATTGAGTCCTAGAAGTATGGTGTTACAGCCTCACCCATCCAAGGGACTTTTGGCCTTATCTCACCCATGCAATGAGACTTTTGGCATCTCCTCACCCACATTAAGGGACTTTTGGCACTACCTCACCCTTATGAGTCATTTCCATCATTCAAAGACATTCAAGAAAGCATATTGGCACCAAAATAGCAACATAGCATCAAGTGGCATGTCTCAAACATATAAACATACACACAAGCACACAATGACACCATATGCAATAAGAAAATGCAACAAGAAAAGGTGGAAAGCTACCTTGGTGCAAATTCAAGCTTTACTTTACTTGTTTCTTCTCCTTTTCGGTTCCACAAACACAAGGAGGTAGGGTTGGATTTCCTTGTCCTATTCACAATAAACTAATTATACTCTTGGAACAAGTTATGACATTCAACTCACTCTTAAGACTACACTTTGTTCTATTTGTCACAATATGGTTCCATTAAGGACCTAATGAAGCACTACCATAATTAACATTCTTGGTTCCATTCTCTTGCCATATTTAGACCTCTTGACCTCATTTAAGGTCCTTGAAGCCATCACCCACTCACTTTCACAAACCTAGGTCTATGTTGCTTCATAAGGTTACATTATGGAAGCCATTGCCTCATCTCCCAACCTAAGGCTTCTAAATTTTTTCTAAGGGTTTCTCCTATCTTCTTTTATCATGTAAAGTCCCAAATCAAGCTTGGAACCATTTAAAACATTCCCTAGCTATCTCTAAAGGTCTTGACCTAGTTATGCTTCCATTAAAGACCTATGGAGTTTGGGATTTTTCCTTAATGGATGCGACACTTGGGAGGCTCCCTAGGAGTCTTAGAAACTCAAACAAACACTCACATATGATGGGGAAGTCTTGAATCAACCCAGATTTTAACTTATGTTCAAGTACCCTACACTTTTCCAACTTGAGTTTTACTAGTTTTTCATGCATTTCTTTGGTATAATCCATCTTCCCATGGCTTAGTTTGATGGATTCTTTTGGATTATAAAACAAAAAATCTTCCCTCTTCATGGTTCTGTTTGAGACATCCTACCATGGAAGAGGAGAAGGAGAAAAAGAAGCAACAAAGGGAGAGAAACTACCTTGCAATCAAGCTTCCTTCAAGAGCCTTTCCTCTTCCCTCTTTCTCCTCCTTAAATTTCAAATTTTCCTCCTCTGATCTGGACCCAAATCAGCACCAAAAATTGCATTAAAACCAAGGAAAGATGAAGCAAGAAGGGGAGGATGAAGTTTCAAGAGGAAAAAGCATGAAAACCTTACACTTTCTCACCCTTTTTTTGGCTTTTCTTCCCCTAAAATTTCCTCCCTTTGTGCGCCTAAGATAGCAGCTCCATTTCTGAGTTTTGGGCAGAAGAAAGTCGGTTTAGAGAGGGGGGAGCTGAACGTGACTTAAAAAGGGAGTTTAGAAGCTTCTTTTATGCACTTTGTTTTCATTTTTGCCCTTCCATAATGGCATTTCCGATTTGGCTTCGTTTTAGCTCCTTTTTGAGAACTGTCTTTTCCATCATAAAATTAAGATTCCCAATTTAATAAAATGCCTTTGGAATCACTCAAATCGGAGCTAAAACCTTCCCAAATGAACCGGTCAAAGTTTAGGTCAACCAACGTCAGAAAGAGTACACCGGAGGGGCTTTACCGGTCCCGGGGCTTCCCATGGTTTTTGGAGCCTCTGAGAACCCTGGGCAACTCAAAATTTCCATTTAAAAAGCCCTCCTAGGTGTTTTTCTAAAATTTTACTTATTTACGAAAATGCCACTGGCCTTTCGACAAATTTTTTGAATCACTCCGACCCTGGTTTCTGGGCAACTCAAGGCTCAAATCCTCGTTTTTTATTATTTAAAATTTTATTCAAATTTTATTTGGCCTTGAATCATTCATCTCAGGGGACTTGCTTTTCAAACATGCCCGTTCCGATGATTGTACAACGTATTGGACGTTACAAGGATACTTGGTTGATTCACCACACTATAAAAAAAGGAAGGCTAAATGATAAGAATCAAAGGGATTTCATCACTAAGTTTAAAAAACTTAGACAAGAAATTTGGGCGGAAAACGCTATGCTAATTTCAGAAACCAACAACTTTTTCATGGATAATCAACTATTTTTAAAGCCAAGAACAGCCCTTTTCCTTACAATTCCAAAAATAATTAATGGCATTAAGGGCAGAAAATAGCATATCACTTAATTCCAAAGGCATTATGACAATAACAGCAACGCACATTTTTTTGTTTTTTGTGTTTTTGTTTTAACAAAGGACATTCATGCTTACAAAAAACATGCCCAAACTATTAAAGACTTCAAAAATAGTCTATATTGACTCTTTAAATTCCATTGGCCACACAAACTTCATCACATATGATCAAGGTGCTCCATGTGAATTTGGACTCCATGATGCACGTGGACTTGGGCTCCGAATTGGTTGAATAGCTTTTAAGTTGTAAAACAAGAACTATTTGAAGCTTCTTAGCCATTGAACGAGTTGATTAGCCCAAGATTAGGTGCTAGTTGATTTAGGTTAACTTCTTTGTTTTCATGATACACGTAAACTAAGATCACATTTTGTCATTATTATATTTTCATCAAAATCATCCCTTTCTTGTATTTTTTCTACAATTATCACAATCCTGCAATAACTTTGTACTTACAACTATAACCTAGAATTCTAATAAAGATGATCTAGTACATACTTTTAAATTGAAAAATGTAAGTTTGAGATTGTTAGATCGATTAATGAGAAATGGTAAAATTGGGAAGAGTTGACTCAATTGATTTGATACGACTGTGCTAATTAAAAGAAAGAAAAAAGAAAAATAGTTCGCTTCTTACTAGTGTATATCTACCAATTATGTCCTCCTCCTATCTTAAAATTGAAACAAACTATTTAATTCTCAGAGTCTTATTACAGTAAACAAGATATTGTAAACTCAAATGATTAATATTGAAATTGAATATAATGCTGAGAGAATATCAATGAGTGCAGCCCGAGAAAGGAAGTGTAAAACTGTACACGTGTAATGAGATATGAGTAAAAGTTATAGCAAACCGGGAACACTACTACTGCACACTACTTTAAATTATTTTCACCTTTTCTATGTCTGAAGGTTTCAAAGTGGGAGTAAGTTTGGCAACAAAAATAATAAACAGCAGGTGCCCCCAGTTTGAAATTTTTTAGATTCTCTTGGTCGAGATAGTGCATCAAATTGTTCTGATTGACAAGTGACAACCTCTCCATATGCCCCATAAAAAAAGTGATGATCATGATAACAAAATATCTTAGAGTTGAAGCCTCAGTGGGACAAAAGGAAAAATCTGAACAAATCTAGTTGCAAAGGGTAATTAAACAATTCACAAAAAAAAAAAACAGACACAAAAAGGCTTGGTTTAATCATTAGTTGTAATTACCAAACATGACTAATTATTTGGTTGAACAAACGCGATTATCATATAAAGTTGAAGTTTATAAATAACTTTGTCCGTACCTCAAACCACAACCTTTATTTTGTTTTTATGGCCGATACATTAACTATCAAATTACTATCTATGACTTCCAATTTATTTATTTTTAAATCTGTTTTATGTCTAATTAATTCTTTAACCTTAATTCATATAATATGTATATTTTAAATCATCAATTCTATCCAGACGACACTGATATGACATCTTATGTATCTGTTAATTCAACAAACGGAGTTGAGAGTTCAATGGATTAAGTATTAGAAGTCAAAAAATCAAATTAACACAAAAGATATTAACTTAATAATACTAAAAACAATAAATAAATTTGCAAAACTAATATACTAATTTAACTATAATATATTTAAAAGCTACTTTTGGATTAATCACGAAAGCCAAGACAATATGTACTCATGAACCATGAATCTCCATAAATTTTTTAGTCAGTGTTCCTAAATAGGAACACATGTAGAAGCATGACAATGATCCAAATCCAACTAATAAGATAGTGTCTTGAGAGAGAGAGAGAGAGGGGGTGGGGGAAGAGAGAGAGATTTGTCATTTCAACCACAAGCTCACAAATGAATAATTACCGACATTGCATTTAAGTGCTTTTTCACCTTTCTTAGAAAGTAAGTGAACCTAATTAATCATTGAATGATTTCAAAAGATGTTCAATTCTTTAGATAAAATTATTTAGAAGTTTATTATTAAATTTTAAATAAAAATATAAGATGTAAATGACATTTTTTAAAATACTAAATTATGTAATGTTAAATTATAAATATTTACCTATTAGAATTTTTATTAATAATAAATACCTAAAATTTATACATAAATGATATACTATCAACTCTCCATATAATATTACAAGGCAGAAAGCTCAATATTCTGGATTTGTGACTGCTAAGTTATTCAAGATTTTGTGTCAGATTACTGGGTCCAAAAATTATACAATTTGGGAATCTAATAATAGTACTAATCTGTGTCCCAGAAGAAGCATGTCCTACATATAATATAGACATTTTCTTTTCTTTTTCTTTTCCTTTTACTTTAAAGTGTACCTGCATCCTCCAGGCTCAAACTAAATCACCTTTATCTATGACAAAAATCTTTAAGGCAACCAATAATTCATGAAGGAAAAAATATACAAAGCATTAGCTTTAGGATCACAATGAACTCTAAGCTTCCATAATGCAAGCAGCGCCAAAAGAGTACCTCTTGCACGCTGCTTTTATAACTAATGATCGCATCAAATGAAAGAAGTTAAGCCATATGAAGAGCAACAGACAAAGTTTCCAAATGGAGCAACTTATGCACTGTGAAACAGGGCGGTCTAATATCAAATTTATCTGTGACAATTTCTCTCTTAAATAACATTGAACAAATAAATTGTCTTTCATAAAAAAGGTCAAGATATAGAAATTTAAAATAAATTGGTTTGCAGCTATTTAATAAAAGGTCAAAATGCAAAGAACTCCTTCAACTTATGACATTGTAATTTACTTTTGTCAACATTGAAAGTTGACCAAACGTCTTTTATATTTCAGTTTTGTGCAACATACCTCCTTTATTAATATTGCCGTCCAAAACCCTAATTGTACTTGTCTATGTTAGCAAAACTAAAGAGGTTAGATAACCATACTAGCACTTGGTGGGACCTTTTTGCTTGCATGGATAAGTGTCCTAAGTGTTTTGAATGAAAACGTTAATGGCGGGGAATATTGCACAAAATAGAAAGTCTGAAGTCTTTGGTCAATCTTTAAAGTTGAGAGGTACATTGCACAACCCCTTACATGGTAGAGGGTTCTTTCAATTTTATCCTTAAAAAAAGGGCTATTCCATATATATATATATATATATATATATATATATATATATATATATATATATATATATATATATATATATTAAAAATAAATTTAAGAAAAATAAAGGAAAAAATTTCATAAGTCTAGGCACAATAAGTTATACATGTATCTAACAAATTAATATATTAAAATTTATAAATAATTTTTATAGACTAAACAGAGCATAAACATGACTTGCATTTTATGTGCTTAAGATGAAAATTTGCTACCCTTGTCTTCTAGTTCTCCTTTCTACTTGCCTTTCTACTGGGGTTTCTAACTCAAAGTTTTCATTGTCTACAACAGCACTTCTTTCCTTCCTATTAGTTTGCTCTTTCTCTCTCTCTCTCTCTCTCCTCTCTCTCTCTCTCTCTCTCTCTCTCTCTTCCTTCTATGTAATCATTTTCTTCTTCATCTATCGAAATTCTTCTTGAAAGTAAGAGAAACATAAAGAGAAAGGTTTGGAGTAGAATGGAAAGCTAGATTGTATTATTGAGAATTCATCAGTGCAATCTATATATATATATATATATGTATGCAAATATGTACATGGGTGTAGCTAGGCTATAGTCTAACAACCTATTATAGTTATAACTACCAAGACTAGACTTATAACAGGCTAATAGCTTCTATCATTCCCTCCTCAAATTGAGAATGAATTGTTTGGCAATTTGTCACCATGAGTTTCTCCCTTAAATGACAGAAACATGTGCGTGGGAGTGGTTTAGCTAGTATGTTAGTAATTTGGTCGATGAGAAAATATGGTTGACAAAGATGTTTTTCTTTGCAACTTTCTCTCTTACATATAATAAATTCTATGTGTTTTGTTCTGGCCTGCATTACTAGGTTTGCTACCATTCGGACTACACTAAGGTTATCACAATATATACAGTTGGCTTTGGTAGTTTAGTTACCTTTTATTATAATAGATCAATGATTGAATACAAGTTAGGTTAGCTATTACATTGGCTAAGCTTATATATTTTGCCTCTTTGGTTGAACTTGCCATAACTCCTTTCTTTTATGTTGTCCTAGAAATTAAGTTAGGTCCAAGGTAGACATAATATTTTGATGTTGACTACCTATCATTAGGATCATTTCCTTAGTCAACATCACAAAACTAGTCAAGGCTAGGTTGCTTAACTTGCTTGAATTCCAACCCGTGGGTGATACAACCTAGGGGTGTTCATTGGCCCAATTGGCCCTAAGGACCTACCTTAGCCCTGTCTAATCGGGCCAGGCTAGGCCAGGCCAAAAATATAAATGGGCATAACTTTAAACAAAACTATTTCGGGTCGGGTCAGGCTACGGGCGAAGGTATGTTCTGCCCAACTCACCCTAATAGTTATTTTTTTTAGTTATTAATATCTTGTCATCTTATATTTTTTTTAATTTTTATTTCATTTAATTATCTCTACATACTGCAATTTTTAATACCTATGCAAATATTCTTTACTTCTTAATTATTTTTATCATTGATGTAAATGCTTACTGACATTTCTTTTGTTGAATAATAAAAAAATATATATTTACCTAAGACTAATTATGTTAGTATATCTTATATTTTACTTGATAATACTAGGCTATTTTTTTATTACTGATACAAATATAAGAATTCTAAAAGTCTATTGTTTTGAAATATATGCTTATAAGTTTGTAAAAAAATATTTTTATATTACAAGTATTAATTCATAAACAAAAAATTAGTTTGGGCGGCCCTAACCCACCCTATCCCAATATAAATTAGACTTATTAGGGTCGGGTAAGGCCACGGGTATAAAAAGAAGCCCGATGTCTTAATCGAGTCAAGCATCAGATATATTAGATATTCGGTCTGACCCTACCCCTATACAACCCTATTTATTAGGGCCGCCCTAACCTGCCCTAAAATTGAGTTTATCCGAGTAGGGCTGGGCCACGAGCATAAAAATACGCCCAAGACCCTAATCGGGGCGGGTTTCGGGCTAAGCATCGCCCTGACCTGGCCCTGCCCATGTACACCCCTAATGTGACCTATCTTAATTAGTTGAAATTAGCAAGTGCACTAGTTACTAAAGTAGTAAAGTGAACTCGAAGTACAAATGTCAATCTCACAAGGGTTGATTACTTATAATTATAGAGGATTTTACTTTATTTCAAATATTTAATCACTTACAATATGAACATATTTACACACTAGTATCCTAGGTCTCTCTTGTTACTAGTCATTCAAACAATTAAACAAACATCTAAATTGTACAAAATAAAAGATATTAAGACTCAAATGAAACATAAATTAAGACTAAAAACACTAGGATGCAGACATATTACACACCCACAACAGCATTGATTCTAATTAATTAACATTAGGGACATGAGAGAGATTGTGCTTAGGTTTAGAGTTTATATATATATATATATATATTAAAATTTTAATCTAAGAAAAAATAACACATAAATTTTAGATATTTGTTGAAAGTATATCTCAATGTAATGTATAGGATACTTCCAAAGCCTTATGATAAGCTTTTAAAGCCTCTTTATAAAGGTCATTTGCTTTGTATATTAAACTTGTTGCATGACATCTAGATGCATAGCATAGTTTAAAGGCCATAGATTTTGAAAGACACGCTTTTGTATCATGCCATTTTAGCATGCTTATGTATAAGAAATCAAGATCATGCCATATTTCCATTTCTAAGTTATGGGCACCGGGAAGATTGGTTATAAGTTTTAGAGGAGAAAGATGAAAGCATTCAGTAGCTAAAGAGTGAACCTTGTGATTTTTGAATATGATGCTTTCCCACAAGACCTTTCTTCCTTGTAGTTTTGGCAACTTTATTTGCTAAACCCATATCTCCTCCTTCCAAAGCCGCATATGCTTCCACAGTATTGTTGCTCAATGTTGTCTGAATTTGTAATATTTGGTATTTCAAAAGCTAAATCAAAACCTATATTTTGATAAAAGAAGACCCTAAAGTTAAACAAATTAAGGCCACTTGAGGGTAGAATGCTAATTACAGCATTTAGAAATATGGTTGAAAAACTAAGTGGCTTGAAATCAAAGCCAAAATGGCTAAACAAAATGAACCAAAAATCTAATGGCAAAATCGTAATTTTAAGTAAAATGTTAGAAATATAAAAGAAGAGGTTATAAATGGTAAATTGAGTTCACTAGGGTTTTCAAAGGCTCAAAAAATCATAAGAACCATCAGAATAGTTAAAACCCTTCTAATGTACAATTTAGGTCATCAATTGGTCTAAACTTTGACTGGATTATTTCGGATTATTCTAAATCAAATAAATTTGACACAAAATGTTTTTAAAAAATTAGAGAGTCTCAATTTCATTATAGAAAAGGCGGTTTTTGAAAAGGATTTGAAATAAGCTCAAATTGTGTAATTAAAGATTAAGGGCAAAATTAGAATTTAGAAAAGTTATAAAACCTTGGCTCCTCCTTATAAATAGCCGCCCTTACCCTTTCTTCTTCATTTTGCTATCATAGACAACCCTAAATCAGAACCAAGGATGTGGAGAAGAAAGGAAGGAAGAAGGGAGAACAATGCTTTTGGAATTGGTTTGGCTCTTGAATGGGTGAGGTTATGCCAAAAGTCCCTTGAAATGGGTGAGGTGAGATGAAGTCAAAAGTCCCTAAATATAGGTGAGATTATGCAAAAGTCTCAATTTTGAATGAGGCTAACTCAAAAGTCTCTGAAGCATGAGATTACTCTTGATGGAGCCATGGGATCCCTAATTCATAAAAATAATTATATTTGGTTATACGACATGCATGCTTACATTCTTTGAACTTGAGTAAATCATATATGTCTGCTTAAATGTTAGAATAGCTATTGGGATTGTTTGAATCCCATTTTTTCCCTATTTCCACTAACCATGACTTAGGGCTCTCAAGGAAGTAAGAATGATGATAAAAAAACTTAAGAGAGCTTCTTTAACAAAGAAATCCATTTTAAGACATATTTTTGTATCTATGACTATGTATTTCTATATTTTGATGTATGAGCATTCCAACATACTTAAAAGTACTAGCATATGATGTAAAAACCATTTATAGGTAGTAATATATGATATTATGTAATTTGATCACATGAGTTCTTGATTATGTGTGTATATAATGGCAAGTGGAAGGATGAATTTAAGTTGTATGGTATTTGTGGCATGTCGAACTAGTCATACATGATGCATTTATCATTTAAAACGTGTTCAAGAAGAGACATGGCAAAATGTGGCTCATGTAGAACCATTTTGAACCAAAATTTTCATCTTTTCAGCCATAATATGTCCATGAACCATTGATAGACCAAATAGATGAATCTTGGGCTGAAATTTGGCAAACATTTAGAGCACAATGAGAGCTTTCCACAAAGCCAAAGAACACAATTTTTAGAGCTATATAAAATATTCTATGAATTTTTGAAGTTGGCTAAATTATATAGCAAATACTAGGTTACTACTCATATGGTCAGGTTTTGTTTTTTGGGCTTTTGAGGGAACACATAAGCTCATTTTGACTTAAAATTTTTACAATAATTAGCTCTCATTATAAAATTTTTGTAGCCACTGAGTTTTCACAAATCAGAGTTGTGTAGCTCAAGTTATAATTTTTTAAAATTTGGCCCTATTATGTGTTAAAATGGTCAAAAGGCGCATATGATGAAACCAACGAAATTTGTGCCTCTTTTTGGGATGTCTTAAGTCTAACAAAGTGGCTTACTATGAAATTGAAGAAAGAAATTACCAAAATCCATGTTATGTGAAAATTATGGGATTGATGCCTTCAATAATAGTAAATTCCACTGTCGAAAGTGTGAATATGTTTAATTGTTCTTAAAAGAGGAACATTACATGAGATTTATATATAATCCTTAATGGTATGACAGAATCAAAGCCATAAACATCACACTTTTCGTCCCCCAATGTGATGATGCCAAGATGATGGAAGAAGTTAAAATAACACTTTTAAGCAATATGTATGCCATTTGTGTTTTTATGATGCTTGAACTTACTAAACAAAATTACTTGTAGAAATGAGAAGGAAAGATGGATAAACAACCATAAGATTTAAAGGCTTAGGAATTTGTACTTTTAAAGCATCATTTATTGATTCAAATTATTCTAAGCACCTTTTGTAACATCCCAAAATTCATTAAGAATAATCATGATGAATTAAGGGATTAACATGGGAGATTAAGGAAGATTATGGAAAATAAAGATTTCTAAAGAAATAGATTCATTTTAGACATTTTGAGGCAATAATCATTTCTTTTGTTATTGTTAGGTAGAGACATACTAATTATGGTTAAGGGTTTAATTAATGAAATTGATTGAAGAAAGATAGACATTTAATTTGAGTCATATGGTCAACTCAATTATGCCTGAACTAGGTAGGGAAACCTAACATTATTCTTCTTACAGGCCCACCCCTCATTTAATCCACTTAACCCTTAAATCCATGACCCAACAAGCGCATACATTGTAATATCTGGTTCTCTGAAAACGAGAGAAAATGTGAGAAATGTTGTAACACCATACTTTTAGGACTCAATTCATACAATTACCATGCCTCATCTTATGTTTATTCTATGGAAACAATATAGTGGCATAGGAAGTTATGAATAAAAGTACATTTTTCTACCGGTAAAATTTTTCTTTCGAAGTCCCGTAGGCCATATGAAAGCATCTATCACTTTATCATACTTAAACACATGAATATAACTCATTTCCATCATCAAATTTGGCCTACAACTCGTAGAAAGCAAAGGAGCATATGAAATCCATGTTTGTATTTTCGGCCAGAATTTCCTCTTTTCTGTCACAAACTTTGGAAATTCATAACTAAATCTATAAAAATTGAAAACATGTAATCTCAGTCATTATGGAAATTTTAAGACGTCTACTTTATGCTAAAAACATGTAGAAGTCTTAAAATATCATATATAATGCGTTTGACATGCGAAATCATCTACTGGTCGGAGGGTTCCTGATACTGTCACAGTTTACTGATATGGACTTCAAAAATGTCTAACTAATTCCACAAAAATCAAATGCTTGCAAATGATATCACTATGGAAATATGTGGATGTTAACTAGAGAGAAAAAATATCTCCAGATCAGTACATCAAGTCAAACGCCTGGAAATCAATGGAACAGTACCTCGGGTCTGGCAAGATGTCTGATACTGGGTAGAACCTTCGAAAATGCATATCTTCCTCTCTAGACCTCCAAATGAGGTGATCTTGGTGGCCACAGAAAGCTTATGACCTCTAGTTTATGTATATAAAATTTCATAGCATTGTATACCATTTGGCCATCAGGTGACACAGAATTCAAAACTGCCAGTATGAACAGTACCCATACCAGAATCCATGAAAAATCCCAACTTTGAAAATTCCTCAAATATTCTCTAGGTCTCCGAAAATTATGATCTTTAGCTTCCCAAAAAGCTCTTAATGAGACCTCATTTCATGCCAAGTTTCAGGGCAAGACTAACTCATTTGGTCAAAAAGTGACATAAGGTTCCATTATGGTCAAATTTGACTCCATATGAGGTACCAAATTTACCAAATGGCCTTCCCTTGGTTGTGGCACCTTTTGGGCAGGTCTAAAAGTACATTTGAGACTTGGGTAAGCTGCCCAAATGGTCTCAAACCTCATGCATCTCATTTTGGCCATTCAACCCACACTTATGCATACATTCATCAAAATCCCATATTGCACACTTTGGCCATACATACTCAAAATATGTGCTATAGGACATATATCATTTTCATACGTCTAACCAACACATAATAGTATATCACACATGTCTCAAGGTTCATGGTACATATACAACCTCATATACACTATGAACCATCATTATGGTTCCAAAATAGGCAAAATACTACATAAACTTGTCACTCCTTGTTCTTTATGGTTGTTGGCTCCCTTCACCATAAGTGCTTGGTCCACCTAGCATGTTAGATCATTGGAGAAGAGGGGATGAGATTCAAAGAATCTCAATAGGTCACACACCCATTTACATCACATTCAAGGCATACATATACCAAATGCATAACCATACAAGCATAAAGTGTGCAATAAATTCCATTCCATGCCACATTCACATGTCAATATTACTTTCATGCTCTAGGGACTTTTGGTTTAGCCTCACCCCATTTCTAGGACTTTTGGATTTGCTTCACTCTTGGTCTAGGGACTTTTGACTTTGCCTCACCCATTCAAGGGACTTTTGGCCTTGTCTCACCCATGCCATAAGACTTTTGGCATCTCCTCACCTTCATCAAGGGACTTTTAGCATCACCTCACCCTTATGGGCTCTTTCCACAACCATAGTCATTCAAGACAACACATTGGTACCAATGCACAACAAGGATCAAGTGGCATATTATCAAGCATCAAGAACGCATACAAGCACACTAAGACATACATATGCACACAAGAATGCAAAGAGAATGAGGTGGAGAGCTACCTTGCACAATTTCACACACTTTTTCTTTCGCTTTCAAGCCTCCTCTTTCGGCCACACACCCACAAATTGGTGGAGATGGTTTTTCTTGGCCTATATACAAATTATGGGAGCCAATTAGGTTCATGAAACACATTCTAAGGCTACATAACTTGATGAACCACTAGATTACTCTATATACTTCATTATGGTCCATAATTACACTTAATGAAGCAACACCCCTCAAACGATTTCTAGGCCTTATTCTTTCTTATCAAATATGATTCTTGACCCTTTTTAAGCCTCTTAGAGTCATCACATCATTGAGACAAAAGGCCTAGCACCATGTTACTTCTTTAGGTCATATTATGGAACCTAGGGCACTAAGGCACTAAATCACTTTCTTTGAGTTCTAAATTTTTTCTAAGGCCTCTACTCATCTTCACTCATCACATATGACTCAAGAATAGCCTTAGAAAAATCTAAAACTCTCCTTAGCTATAGGAACTTGCCTAGGCCGAAACTATGGGGGGAAGAAGGGTTCATGGCCTTCTTGATTTTTCCTTGATGGGAGACACACTTGGGAGACTTCCTAGAGGTCTTAGGAGCTCAATCAAATACTCACACATGCAAGGAAACTCATATATCAAATCAGTTTTTGCAAAGTGTTCAAGAGCTCTACACTTTTTCTACTTAGAGTTCATTAATTTTTCTTGCAATTTCTTTGCTTTCTTGGATGGGAGGTGCATGTGGGAAGCTCTCTAGGGGTCTTAGGAGCATGTTTAAACATTCAATTAAGTCTAAGAACATTCATATAAAATCAGATTTGCAAGGGAGCATTTGGATCCCTAATGGTTCTATCTTGTCTCTTAATGCTCCTTTCTTGATTCTATTGGTTCCTTCTTAATCCTTGCCATCTAAAACCTCTAATCCTTCCATAAATTGGGCAGAAAACAGCCCCTAAAAATTGGGCTCATGATGCCCAAATTCGTGCAAGAAAAAGGGGGAGGGAGAAACTACCAAAGAATGGAAGTTTTACCTTGTTTTCTTGCTTCCTTTGGCTTGTTCTTCCACTTGGTTGGCTTACTCCCTCAATTTTCGAAATTTCCCTCTATATTCTGCCCCAAAAACAGCACCAAACGCCCCATTAAAATCATAGAAAGAAAGCTTGAGAGGAGAGGAGCAAGGTTCAAGAAGGAAGGATATGGAATTTCTTAAAGTTTCTTACCTTTTTCTTGAATCTCTTCCTCCAAAATCCTCCTCCTCTTGTGCGCCTAAGAAGCTGGAGTTTTCCTCTGAAATTGGGCAGAAGCAAGTCGGTCTTAGAGAGGAGAGAAAGAACGTGGATAAGAAGGAGCTAAAAGGCACTTTATGTAACTTTTTACTTTTGCATTTTAGTCTCTTTTCTTGGCTTTTTCATTTTAGACTCATATCAACTCTTTTTTGAAATCCGTCTTTTCCATCATATTCCTTAGGCTCTTAATCATAAGAATTGCCTTTGGAATCACTCAAAAAGGATCTAAAACCATTTCGAACCATTCGGTCAAAGTTTGGTCAACTTTTGCCGAAATCGCTCACTGGAGGGGTTTCAACTGTTTTAGGGGTTCCCATGGTTTTCAGGGCCTCTGAGAATCTCGGAAAGCTCAAATTTTCCATTTAAAAAGCCCTCCTATGAGATTTCAAAATTTTCCAAAAATTACAAAAATGCCCCTACTTTCTTCGACAAATTTTCTGAGCTCTTCTGGCTCTGGTTTCTGGGCATCTCAAATCTCAAATCCTCATTTTCTAATATTTAAAATTTTATCATAATTTTAGTTGACCCCAATTCCTTCTATTTCAAAGACTTCCTTTTATATTTGGCCCATTTCTTATGTTTACGGAGAAACTGAACATTACATTTCTCACGTTTACGGAGGGACCGGATGTTACAAATGTAACGTATGATTTCTCCGTAAACGAACAAAATTCACTAGATACAAAAGGAATTCCCCCCGAAATGACTTAGTTAAGGTTCCCAAAAATTTAGGAAGCATTCTAAACTCCTAAAAATGAGAATCCCATGCTCAAACAGAAAGAAAAACGGAGCTAGGATGAAAAAATGAATTGTGACAAAAGATTGACGAAACATAAGGGCATTTTTGTCATTTTGAGCAAATTTTGGAATTCATACAGGAGGGCTTTTTAAATGAAAGTTTTGAGTTCTTTGGGGTTCTCAGAGCCCTGAAAACCATAGAAAGCCCCAAGACAACTAAAGCCCTTCCAGTGGATGTTTTCTAATGTCGGTTGACCCAAACTTTAACTGATTTGTTCGAGAAAGTTTTAGCTCTAATTTAAGTGATCCTAAAGGCATTTTACTAAATTGAGAACCTAAATTTTACAATGGAAAAGATGGTTCTCAAAAAGGAGCTACAACGAGTTAGAAATGAAAATTCCAAGAATGAAGGGCAAAATGAGAATTTTTGAAAAGTCTTCCTTCCTCCACCTATATATATGAGGTGCCCCATCTTCCCCTTCATTTAGCCTCACTTGTTTCTACCCTAGACCAGAAGAAAGCCCTAAGGGATGAGGCGCACCAAGAAGGGGATGAGGGAAGAAGAAAAACAAGGTAGAAAGGTATGAATTTTCTTAGTTTTTCATTCTCTTTCTCTTACAAACCTCTTCTTCTCCATTTCCCTTTCTTTCTTATGATTATATTGAAGTATATGAATCTATTTTAATGAGAAATTAAGGAAAAAATTTGGATTTGAAGAGAGGAAGCCAAAGAAGACAAGATTCAAGTGAGAAATCAAGGAAAAATAAGTTAAATCTTCCATCCCATGGTAGCTACTCCTCCCCCCTTCTTCTCCCTATTTCTCCCTATGTATGTAGATGCAAGAGGGCTGGAATTTTGAGGAGAACCAAGGCTGAATTCTATGAATTTAAGGGAGGAGAGTAAGAATATGCAACGAAATCCAAGTAAAAACCATGAATTTACAAGATAGAAAAGTTAAGGTTTTAATTGCACTTTAAACTCTATCATGGACCCTAGCCATATTTTATGATGTTTAAGTGTTCATATAAGTTCCTAAGATTGAGAGGTATGTCACGCAACCCTCAAAATAAAACTAGGTTTGACTAAATATGTAGCTAATGGCACAACCTAGGTCATCTCCCTTGGAAATAGAATTCAATGTTCAATTAGGTTTTCTAAGTGAAAGTTCATAAAAGCTATCTAAATTAGGGGGGTTTTTGATTTAATTAAACTAAGTAAAATGAAATTGAAATAAAATTCCTAATTGCTACTTAATTGGATGAATTATGGTTAATAATGGGCTTGTGACTAGTGTAACACCCCAAAATTAATTAAGATGTTAATGGCATACTTAGACTAATTAAGAATAATTATTATGGAATAATTAAGTAAGCTATATGAATAGAAATTTACAGAGAAATAAGTTATTAATGTAGGTTTAAGATTTCAATTGGGTTAAAGGTTAATTTAGGCCCAAAATTAATTTTAGTAAGTTATGGATAAGGATTTATGAAGGCCCAATGATTTTGGGGTGCAAGTCCAACTCCTTATCATGAGACTTGGGCCAAGAGAGATTACCTAACAATGGCCCAATCTGATTTAGTAAAATAGGGGCCCAAGACCCAATTTATATGAGCTAACCCAATGCACATTATGCAGACGCAAATTAGATTGACTCTTGGCTTGACCCTATCAAATTATTGCAGCCCAACTTATGAAATAAGGCTCAACAAGCATAAAAATCTGAACCCACAAGGAATTGGGCCATTGGGTCAGCACATCCCACTTCTAGCTTTAAATTTTCTACAACCCATCTCATCTAGCACTAACCCACTTGAAATAATGAGTCCAATTGGACCTTGGGCTGATGGGTCAGCCTATTTTTCATTAAAAACCCTAAAAGTCCAGTAGCCACACCCATTTGGAAGAGCAAAACACTTGGTTCTGCTGAAGGGAAAAGCTATTTTCGCACTTGAGAAGAGGGGCTAGGGTTTTTCTGCATTCCTCCACCATTTCTCACTTCTAGAAGAAGATTTGGCTAAGGTAATCTATACAAAACATGTCCCTCTCATTCTCCTCTTCATTTTGGTCTGATTAGTTTCTAGTTTTGAACATTTTCATCTCCTTTCCAAATCTGAACCTTGGTGTTTTGGTGTTCCCTTGGAAGATTTTCAGAGTAGAAACTAAAGAGGTGATTAGGTAAGTATTTCCCTCTCAATTTGTGTATTATTTTGCTGGAAAATGTCCTCAAGGATTGATTTTCATGATGGGTTCTGTTATTGTGCGAAATTACAAGGAGATGAAGGTGAAACAATGAAAATTCTGGGCTTAATGATTGAAATCCGAATTTGGGAATGTCCTATGATGTGTTCTTGGTAGTTGAGGCTCAACTCAGTCTATTAACCTCCTAGATGTATAAGTAAGTAATTTCTCTCCTTTTATGAGATGTATGTATTAAATTCCCATCATTTGGACTGACTTTTGGTACATGGTTTGTGCATGTGCGAAAATGGAATTGTAGGAAGCGAATCATAATGAGCATTGATGTATAGACCCTAAATTAGTGTAATAGATCATTAGGAAGCTTGGACCTGGTGTGCTTTAAATCATGATGGTAGCTAGAGGATGAGCAATTGGCTTCATCGAGGTAACTGGGGTTAATTTTCCAATTCCATATATATGTTTATGTTAATCTAATATTGTTTGCACATATATGATTTTGAAATGCTAAGTGATTGGTTGACTACTTGAATTGTTATTATGATTGGACCTTGTGAGTCCATGGTGGAGCTGTGGTGCGGCTACCACCTATGCATATGCTTCGATCGAGCACTAAATTGTGATCAGACCCTAGATGCACTGAGCCCTGGTTGTGCTCATTATGGAGTAGGTGCTGTGGACGGACCTCTCCTGGTGTTATTGGCCATTAACATGTTGTGTGTGACTGCTGGTATGGGATAATAGTTATTGGTAGTTCAACTAGTTCATTTGCGAATTGAATTGATGATTCTAGTATTGATAATATGAAATTACATTGGATTTATTAACTTGTATATATATATGGGAATTGCCTTTTGTTACTGAGATTATATATCTCACCCCGTTATGGGCTAACATTTTCAGGGACTGGACCTCTTAGTGGCAAGGAGAAAATTAATGGAAGCACATTAAATGGTTTGGTAGCACATAAGTTTGGAGGCCTTGTCGAATTGTATTGTTACTAGATTGCTAGTCTTGTATCATTGCTGCATTGTATCATGAATTGCCAAGTATAGGGACTGTATATGTAATTTAATTATCATGGGATTGAACATTATGATTGTAATTGGCTAACAATGGATAAGTGACTTGATCTTATATGAACATTAAACATGGGCCCCATGCACCTTGTGATCAGAATACATTTGCTATCATTAAATTATAGTTTTGTTGATGTGTGATAGTTTGATAAGTAGAAACTAATACTTTAAATCTTGAGATGGATAAGGATAGATTAACTAGGTAAATCAAGTAGATAAATACCATTAAAGGTTCACAAATGGAGGGAGAGTGGTCCTAGAGTGTCCCTAAAAAGAGAGTGGAGAGTATGAGACAAGAGTTTTGGAGTTGTAGGATCAGAAGTGTGACAACCCTATCTTCTAATCATTGTAATTATAGCTAAATATAAGGTTTATTAATTAATGATCAAGGTTTTAGGTCATTATATTTTACCGTATTACGAAAATGTGAGGGAATTTGAACCTTGATGTTAGGGTCGTTACCATGCCACCTCAACAAAATAAAATGTGCATAAAAGAAATCTTACTACCATAAGAGGCTCATGATTCAACCATCCGTTAGTTTCAACACCCAATAACCTCCCGGCTTGTAATCTTGTATCATTCTCCTAATTTCACAAATCTCTATCACCGCGGCGAGTTGGACCTTCGCCACGGCCAACCTATGTGGCGCCGCGGCAGAAATGCTTCTTGGAACTTCTACTCGACTCCCAGAATTCTCGCCTCGGCGCAATATATTCGCGCCGCGGCGAGTTTTGCCTCTGTCCAACATAAATTTTAATTTTTCGACTCGCGCCGCGGCGGGTTTTGGTTCTGTTACCCCCCCTGGGTGAATTTTTCGCTTCGCGCCTCAGCGAGGTTTGTTGCGCTGCGGCGCCTTTCGGCTCTGTCTCCCCTTTGGCCGCGGCGAAGCCTTCTTGGCCGCGGCGCGATTCCCTTCTGTGACCATATTACCCGAATTTCGCCCTCTACACTCCAATTCTCACCTTAGCAACACTCTAGGTCCACCTACCCTTGTTTTAAGTGATCCTAATGGTGTTTATCTACCCTATTTACCCATCAATCCATCCATTACCATTGTGTAACTCAAATGTCACTTCCTACTTGTTCCACTAACTCATACCAACAAATTCATAATTAAATGGCAGTAAGAACACATGCATTAGCAACAATTTACATCCCATGCACATTCCATAGATATTCCATTCAACAATAGCTTACCTCTAAGACATCATATGTTTACAATTCCCATAAGGTGATCCATATCACAATTTCAGCAGAACTACATACATATATATAATGCTATAAGTTCATACATTGATATTCCACTATGATGTGCTCTAAATCCTTAATGGTTACATTTCAATCAAGCAAAATATAAACGCCTACACTTGGCAACATGATTACATGATGATGCTGTGTAAACTAATAACAAAAATTGCATCTATCCTACTCTACTCAGACCAAGTGTAGCTCCCCACACCCGGCCTCAGCTCATGGATGTTCATCCACTTGCTTACCCTTATCCTTACCCGAAGAACTTTCACCTGAAATATTAATCCCATAAAACGGGGTGAGATATGAATCTCAGTAACCAAGGCAATTCCATCATATACTCCATATTAATTCACATACATGCATAATTTCACATAAACACCAGCAGTAGACCATTCACATCAGTAAATGAAATAATTAGGCTATCATGATTACTATCCCATACTAGCAATCACATTATCGCATGTTAAAGGCCATTAACACCGGAGAGGCCCATCCGCGGCACCTATTCCCTATTGAGCACAACCGAGGATCAGTGCATCTGGGTTTGATCATAACCCAGTGCTCGATCGTAGCACATGCACGGGTGGCAGCCGCACCACAGCTCCACCATGGACTCACAAGGTCCAATCACAATTCAACAGATAGCCAACCAATTCATTCAACATTTCAAATCATTCATGTGTAGCAAAATATGAAATTAACACAGATATATGCATGGAATTAATGTAAACCCAGTTACCTTACTTGTAGACACTTGCAATAATCACCAATGGTGCAGAAATCCCCCTATAACCATAACATCATATAATTACTACTCTAATTCATCATTAATAATCATAATCAGTACCCAAGGAATTTAAAATGCCAATGACTACCCAAGAATCATTTACCCAGCCACAACAAGTCCCAATTTCGGATTTAAGTTTCCTCCACCAGAAAACTCAACATTCCACCCAAAATCCTAAGCAAATTCGTACATAATTAATACCCATTTTATAAATTAGCTATGGGGGTCTCAAATTAACAATTAAAGCATCAAAATGGAGGGTTTAAACTCACCCAAGGTCAGCCCTAATCCCAACCTACGAATTTCATCAAGAAAACCCCCAAACACTTACATTTCAGATTTTGGGTAGGATGAAAATGATCCAAATGAAAAACTAATCGGGCCAAATTAAAGAGAAAGATGAGGGGATTAAGTTGTATAACTATTACCTTGGCTGAATCTTGCTCTAAGTATGAGAAAATGCAGAATTTTGGTCCTAAACCCTAGCCTCCTTCTCCACCTCCGATTTTGCCTCTTGAATCTTATGTTTCAGCAAGTGAGAAAGTGGCTGGGGTATTAGGGTTTGAGTTGGGTCAAGTATGGGATATGGGTTGCTCCAAGATCCATCTCCACTTAGGCTTCAGATTTTAGCTTATTGGGCCAATTTTTAGAGTGTTGGGCTGCAGAATTTTACTGGGCCAGTTTTATGCATTTGGGTTGCTAAAGTTTAATTGAGTTTGGACCAAGTTTGAGAAGCTCAAGAATGTGGGTCTGCACAAGGATTATTGGGCAACTTAGAAGAGTCTATACAAGATAAATCTTGGGCCTCCATCCCACTAAATTATGTTAGGTCTGCACATAATCCATTGGGCCCCCATTAACCTCTTCTCATGATCTATTAATTTAGGCCTAGATAGAATTTCTATCACAATTAAATCTCAAACCCATATTAATAATTTATCTCTCTAAAGTCTTCATTCACTTAACTTGCCCAATGAGCCCATATTAATTACTCTTAATTAATTCTAATCCATGATTAACACCTTAATTAATTATGGGGTGTTACAAGAAGGAATTGGTCGCGGCCAAAATTTAATTAGCCTTGGCCAAATGGTAACAAAGGGGAATTGGCCTCGACCAACATTTAATTGGCCTCAGCCAAATGTGGCGAACTTGCCAGGAAAGAAAACAGAGAGCAATTGGCCACGTCAAACAGTGACGTTGGCCGCGGCTAAGTCTGAGAGGCAGATTTGAAGGTGTTTCGATGGTATTTGGCTGTGGCGAAAGGGGTATTTAGGCACGGCGAAATGTGAAAAATTGGTGAAGGCGTAAGGAGTTGAACCGAGAGTAATTGGCCGCGGCGCAAGGGAATTTAGCCACAGCGAAAGTGCTCTATTTCTCATATTCACCTAGAAACCTTAGTTTCTCTTAAGGTAATGCTAAGGAATGATCTAGAAACACTTGTAGGAGGATTTTATGAGTTGGAATTGATGGATGGGAGAATCAAAAGCTCCTCATTAATAATTAAATTCACTTACGCATTCGAATAATTGTGGTTGTCTAGCTAATGATCTTAACAACATTAAGGTTTTAAATTTCTTCACTTTTTCCCAATGTAATTAATCTTAATGACTTCAAACCTTGATATATGATTATTAATCCCGTACTTAACCTTAATTATGATGATTAGAAGTTAGGGTCGTTACAACTAGCTTTGGATTCATCCCTTGGTATTCACTATCCTTATACTAACCCAATTGTGATTAATTTTGGCCTAAGAGTCCCTATTTGTGTCCAATACAAATTATCTTGAATTACCACTCAAGATTCAAGAAATTAACGAAGTAATATTGAATTGAGACCTCAATCTCGCATTAAGTTGTTAATTCTTATCTTTAAGATCAATGAACACCCAATTTAATTGATTAACTGATTAATTAGCCTCTGAATCATCATCCAAAGATGTTTAATTAACTAACTAAACACTAAAGAGTCCTCAAATCAAACAATTAAACATTCAATCTCTCACATGCATTTCATTAAACACCTTGACTGCATATATGGATAATTGTAGGAAATTAAAAAATTCAGTATTTAATCCAACCAATTAATCAACAAAAGGCTTCTTAATTAGTGTCTAACTAGCCATTAATTACAATTACACAAATTCTCTATCAAATACAACTTAACCAAGACAATATATGAAAGAGAAAAAGTGTAGGAAAATAAAAATCCTTAGCCAAAATTCTGCTTGTAATTCCATGGATTCAAGCTTGCACCAAGGTCCTTCTTCCTTACTAGTCACAGATGGAGGCTTAGAGCTTCATTTAAATGGAAGGAATTGAGTGGGAATGAAGGAGATGGCTACTGGTCGAAGGGGCGTGCGAATGGAGTGTGACAATGTGAATGAATGGAGAGGCGTGAATGAACCCTCTCCTCAATGATGATGGAATGGGTCTCTTTTATTTGATGGATTGGATGGACGATGGACTGCGAATCTGGATGTGGTGAATGGGCGAAGATGAATGGATGATAAAATGATCCAATGGCTGGTATTCCTTCATGAATCACGTGCTTCATTAATTCTTTTTCACGTGCTATTCCTTCTCTTAAACTCATCTTCTTCATGTGTATATAAGGTGGGCCCCATTGTGAATATAATAATCCACGTTACTTCCTTTCATTCTACTACTGTCTAGACGTAGCTTTTGCATGCTTGTTTCTTCATCTCCAATTGCTCGCTTTCTCCAGCTCCAGCTCTTACTTCACGCTTTATCCAGCCGGTGTGTGTGTTGTTCTCTACGTGAAGCTCTCATCTCTTCTATGCTTAGCTCTTCTTAATCACGTGGCTTTGTTTAAATTTATTTCCTCCTGCAACCTTACACTCTTCATGCTACTCTTCGAATGCAATTCATTCGCTCTTCCCATAACCCATGCATGCTACCTCTTCTCCAAACGAACCTCCATTCAAGCTCTAATTGCCAATTGAAAAATCTGCACAAAAAGAATAGAAGAGATGAAATAGAAAAATTCACAAAATTCATTTAAAATGATTTATGCATTTAAAATTAATTATTTTGCCAATTAATTCATAAAGTGCAGAGAATGGCTACTAAAATAAAATTTCATCTAATTAAACCCTTAAAGCCATATTTGGAACTAAAATGTCTAAGTTAAAGAGAATAAAATGTATAAAATATCATGCTTATCAAAGATATCAAGAGAGCTTCCTACATGTTTCCCCCATCAAAGGAAGCAAGGAAACTCCATTAGTACCTTATGGAAGTATAACTTTGGCCAAGGAGAGTTAATGCACCTAGGCAGTGTTTTAATTTCTTCCAAAATTAGTTTTGCATTATGTATGATGGGAGAATACGAGAGGAAGCCTTGAAAAAATTTTAGAAACCATAGATAGTGAGATGGCCTTATATGTTCCATAATATGGCTTAAAGAAGCAATACCTAGCTAGGCTCCTAGAATTGATTGTGTGATGACTCCAAGAGGTTTAAATGGAGTCAAGAATCATAAATAGATGGAGAGAATGAAGCCAAGATAATGTTTTCCAAAGGTTGCTTCATTAAGTGCATTATAGAACCATAAAGAGCCTTATGAGTCATGTAGCTTTTCTAGTGATTGTGTAGCCTTAGAATTTGATTCAAGAGTATAATTAGCTTTCATATAATGTGTCTAGGCTAAGAGAAATGATCTCCACCTTCTTGGGTGTGTGAGATCAAGGGAGAAGACTCAAGGCTCAAGGAAAAAGTGTATAAATGCAAGCAAGGTAGCTCACTCCTCCTTCTCTCATGCATAAATGTTTGCTTGGCTTGTCTTTAAATGTGTGTATGTATGTTTTAAGCCATGAAAAGTATTCTAGTATGATTTCATATGCCATGGTACCATGATGATGCATTATGTTTCTAAATGATGTTTATGATGCTTGCTTTGGTTTGCTTGAGTGTAGTGAAGCCAAGAACCCTTAGCCATGGTGAGGATGAGCCAAGAACCTTTAAGTTTGGTTGAGACAAAGCAAAGAGTCCCCCAAAAGTGAGGTTGACTCCTAAGAGTAAGGTTGAGTTTAAGAACCTCTTAACGAATGGGTGAGACAAATCCAAAATCCATAAGTGAATGAGTGAGGCTAATCCACTTGCTTGGTAAGCCTTTGTATGCTATGTATGACTTGCTCAAATGTTGAAAATGCTTCTTGAATGTTTATGTATATTAATATGCCCATGCATGCATTTGTAAGATTAGTTTTGCATCTTTTATGTGTGATTGAAAGGGAGATGAGCTATTGGGATTCTTTGAATCTCATTCCCTCCTCTCCAATGTTCTAATATGCTAGGTGGACCAAGCGAGTAAGGAAATGGAAGTCAACCATTTTGAGAGATAAAAGTTTGACAAGAAAGTGTATAGATTTTGTTTCTTTAAGGCCATATGAATAGAAAATGTTTTAATCCATGGTTGTATATGTTCTATGATATTATGAACATGTATAATTATGCTAATGTATTGTATATAAAGGAGAACTAAAGTTATATGCATGGAAATGTGCATTTTGATTATGTAATGGCAAATTTGCATTATGGAAGTGTATGTATAAATGCAAGTGGGATGACCAAATTGAGATGCATGAGGTTGGAACCACTTAGGAAGTTCATACAAGTCATAATCATGCTTTTAAACTTGCCCAAGAGGTGCCAAACACCAAGGGAATTCATTTGGATACTTTGGTATCTTATATAGAGCCAAAATTGACCATATTGGAAATCTATACTACTTGTTATCCAAATGAACTCTTCTTGATCTGAGACCTGGCATGCAATTAGAGCTTGTTGAGAGCATTTTGGGAAGCTAAAGTGCAGAATTTTTAGAGGTCTATGGAATATTTGTTGAATTTTCAAAGTTAGAAAAAATTCTAATTTTGGTCAAGCTACTATTCACACTGGTCTGAAAATGAATTCTATCACTCAGGGGACAAATAATGTCCAATTGTCACAAAATTTTATAGGAGAAACTAGACATTCCCAGTGACTTGTACCAACTAGAAGCACCTTATTTAGAGGTCTAGAAGGGGAGATATGAATTTTTAAAGATTCTGCCCAGTATCAAGTGTTCAAACTGACCTCAAGTACTATTTGATTAGTTTTCGATGCCTAAACGTACCTGAACTGGTCTGAAGTTATTTTTTACCTCTAACTAACATCTCTATATTTTTATATTGGTATCATTTGCATAGATTAGATTTTTTTAGAATTAATTGGATATTTTTGAAGTTTGTAGCAAAAAGTTGTGATAATACCAGTAGCCAGCTAGACCTTTGCATTGTTTTGAATATCAAACATCTTCTGTGTTATGTTTCATGGCCTAGAAATATTTTTAACATAAATTAGACATGTGTATCTTTCTAGAACGGGTAAAGAATGCATGATTTTGATTTTTTTAGAATTAGTTATAATTTTTCAAAGTTCGTGATAGAAAAGGAAAAATTCTGGCTTAGGTAACTACCATGGATTTTGTGTATTTCCTTGCCTTGCACGAGTTCTAAGCCACTTTTGGTAATGAAAATGAGTTGTATCTATGTTATTAAATATGAAAATGTGATACATGAGTCCATATGGCCCAAGGACTCTGAACAAAAAATTTTATCCATGGCAAAGTGCATGTACATTCATTGTTCTCATGCTACCTTTCTTACTTCATTATGGAATACTTAGAATAATAACTAGAAATGGAATGAGGCAAGCTAGATAAATATGGTGTTACATACATGAACCCACTTAGATTTTAGGCTTTTAAGTCAGCCCAAATCCACCTAAAACCTTAACATAATTAGCCTTCACTCCCCTATTCTGTAAACCCATTCTTTTCTCAACCATGGAAAACTTTATTTTTGCACCTTGAGAAAGGAGGCTGGAATTCTCTTCACATTTCTACCATTTCCCACTTCTAGAAGAAGATTTGGCCAAGGTAATCTATTGTTGTTTTTTTTTTTAGTGTACACACAAGTATACATATTGCACCAGTAATAAAGTGATGAATAGAGTATCATTCCCACGAGGATTTATCTCTAAGGTAATTGCTAAGTACTAAAATTAGGCATCTTAATCTAAATCAAACCAACAATAAATAAAATGAGAAATTAAACTAAATGAAAAACATAAAAATCTTATAAGAACGAATTAACCACTGTTTATCTTGCTTTAAATGATAATTTTTGCTAACCAAGGACTCTAAATTACTTATAAGCATCTTCTGAATTACCTATAAGCATTCCCCTAACTAATTCATAATTCCTTATATAATTGATTGGAGGCTTAATCAAGAATAGGTTCTAATATAACTATGTGAAGCTAATAGGCATATTCCTATCATACAAGCAAATCAATCCACTCAACATGCAAATTTCATAAACCCACACTACCTAATCCATGGTCAAATCCTAAAATCCGTTTTCCAAGCTCATTTAGGTTACCTAAATCATCTAATGGCTTCCACACACTTAGTGTAACACTTTCATTCTAGCTCATCTCATGCTTTTGAGTAGCATAATTATCATGAATCATACACATAATTCTCATAAAGGAGGCATGAAGATTTGGACTTTTATTTGCAAGTCATCATATCCAAAAACCCATTCGGTGTCACGTGAACCGTGTGAGCTCATTCTATGCATCCTCATATTTAATTGTATGATTAGAACTCATTTCAATCACAAAAACTAGCTTTAGACCCATGGAAACCAAATAGGGATATGGGACATGTAGATTCATTTTCGGCAGACTTGGCCTCATCTTTAGGCAAAGTTTGGAAATTCACAACTAAATCTAGAAAAATCAAAAACATGTAATCTCAGTCATTCTGGAAATCTTAAGACTTCTAATTCATACTAAAAATAGGTAGAAGTCTTAAAATCCAACCCACAATGCGTTTGACATCCGAAATCATCTAAAGGTCGGAGGGGGTTCTGTTACTGTCACAGTTTACTGATATGAACTTCAAAAATGTCTAACTAATTCCAAAAAAATCCAATGCTTATAAATGATATTACTATGGAAATATGTGGATGTTAACTAGAGAGAAAAAATATCTTCAGATCAGTTCATCAAGCCAAACTCCCGGAAATCGATGGAACAGTACCTCGGGTCTGGCAAGATGTCTGATACTGGGCAGAACCTTCAAAAATACATATCTTCCTCTCTAGACCCCCAAATGAGGTTCTTCTAGTTTCTACAAGTCACTATGACTGTCTAGTTTCTGCCTATAAAATTTTGTAGCCATTGGACCACGTTTGCCCCTCAGATGACACAGTTTCCCAACTGACCAAATGAACAGTGCATATGAAAATCCGAAATTCTGAGACCAACTTTGAAAAATCATAGAAAATTTTACAGACCACCAAATGACTTGATCTTTAGCTTCCCAAAAATATCTAGACAAGATCTAATCACATGCCAAATTTCAAGGCAAGAAGAGGTCATTTAGTCCGACTTGGACATTCTGGGCAAATTGACCACTTTCTTGTGTTAAATGAGGCTTCAAGGGTTCAAATTTGCTTCTCCTACCTCTAAGACTCTATGGGCACTTGGGAATGCATCAATATAGGCTATCAAACATGGCTCAAGTGTCTAACAACCCAGATTTTCAAAACTCACTCTCCCACACCAACACATACACTCATGGGAGAATGCTAGATCTTACTATTCATTGTCAAACTTGCTACATCATGCACCATAAATTCAATTCTCATATATATATACATTGAATACATTCATTTACAAATATTCATAGGTGCTACATCATGTACATCATATCATTAGATTACATCTCTTGACTAGCTACAAGATAAATACAAAAGGCCTCTTTTACAATCTCTTTATTGAACTCCCTAGCTTCAAGCTTGGAGGCTCCCATCTCTTGCCTCACTTGGTCCACCTAGCATATTGGGATGGTGGAGAGGGGGAGTGAGATTCAAAGAATCTCAATAGCTCATCTCTTATTCAATCATACACACAAAGCATGAAAACAAGTCTCACAATGTATGCATGGGCATGTTAGCATATGAAATCATAAGAAAAGCATTTGCAACATTTGAGTTGGCCATACATAAAAAAAAATATTTTCAACATGTGAGTAGGCCATACATAACATATAAAAGCTTGCCAAGTAAATGGATTAGCCTCACCCGCTCACTTGTGGATTTTGGACTTGCCTCACCCATTTTCTAAGAGGTTCTTAGACTCAACCCTTACTCTTTGGGAGTCAACCTCACTTTTAGGAGACTCTTTACTTTGTCTCAACCAACTTGAGGATTTTTGGCTCATCCTCACCATGGCTAGAGGGTTGTTGGCTTTTCCATACTTAAGCAAACCCAAACAATCACATAAAACATCATTGAAATACATAAGGCGTCATCATGCTAGCATACTTCTCATGGTTCAAAACATACATACACACAAGCAAGACAAAGTAAGCACACATCTTATGCATGAGAGAAGGTGGAGAGAGCTACCTTATTGGTTAATCTCAAACTTTCCCTTTCAATTTATCTCCTCCCTTGTTGCTTTCACAATCACCACTAGATGGGAGTGCTTCTCTTGAGCCTAGACACACAAGAACATATAATTACTCTCTTAACACTTTATTCATAAAGCTAGGGATTTCTTTCTAGTAAACCCTACCAAGCCTATAAGAGCTAGGGGTTCTTTCTCTCACTAGAAATTCACCAACTCTCCTTCCTCTCTCAAGCTCTCAAGAAAGGAAGTAAGGGAGAAGTAGGGATATGTGAGTCTTGGTCTTCTTCAAGAGGGGTTTTCTACTTTCCCTCCTTTGAACCAAGCTCAAAACATGGCTACTTTAACTACCAAAACCGTAGGAAGAGAGGATAAGGAGAGAAGAACAAAATGCTAAGAGAAAAGCCATGGAAATCTTACCTTTTCTTATTCTTCCTTCCTCCTCTAGGTTTCTCTCTCTCTCATCTGTCCTTTTCTCTGTCTTAGAGGGAGTTTAAGTCGGTTACAAAGTGAAAGGAGGAGTTGGGACGCTTTAAAAAGCCAAATTCTCTTTTTTCATGCTTTTCCGGACTAACCCTCGCTATAGCGAGCCATAACCCTCGTTACGACGAGCTCGTATCAGTCCCAGACCCCTGCCTTCGCTACAGCGCGCTACAGCGAGCTACGCCCTGGTTTTTGTATGGGATGTCCGCACTCGCTATAGCTAGAAGCATTTTTGCTATAGTGGGAAGGTACTCTCACTATAGCTAGACCATTTCTCGCTATAGCGAACAGGTACATTCGCTATAGCTAGGCTGTAGTTAGCAAACTTAGAAAATTTTCAGCCCCTCGAAATTTTTTCAGCTTTTTCTCTTCTTCTTTTCTTCTTCTTTCTTTTCTTCTTTTCTTCTCTTTTTTTTTCTGGTTGTTAAGGACTCAATTCATATAATTCCCATGCCTCATCTTATGTTTATTCTATGAAAACAATATAGTGGCATAGGGAGTTATGAATAAAAGTGCATTTCTCTACAGGTAAAATTTTTCTTTCAGAGTCCCATAGGCCATATGAAAGCATCTATCACTTTGTCATACTTAAACACATGAATATAACTCATTTCCATTATCAAATTTGGCCTACAACTCATAGAAAGCAAAGGAGCATATGAAATCCGTGTTTGCATTTTCGGCCGGGATTTCCTCTTTTCTATCACAAACTTTGGAAAATCATAACTAAATCTAGAAAAATCAAAAACATGCAATCGTGGTCATTCTGGAAACCTTAGGATGTCTACTTCACACTAAAAATATTTCCAGGTCATAACATTCATCACACAGGACGTTTAACATCCAAAAAGCTCCAGAGTCGCTGGCTGCCTGGGCTGTAATTCAGTTTACTGATACAAATTTCTGAAATTCATAACTAATTCTATAAAAATTGAAATCACACAAATTTGGTCATTCTGGAAAGCTACAAATGTTAACTTGATATAAAAATAATTCCAGAATAAAACCAATATGTTTAGTCAGCTGGACCCTATGGAACAGTAACCGGACTCATGGGGCGCTACTGATACTGACAGTTAACTTCAAACATGAATAACTCACTGCTCAGATCTCCAAATGAGGTGATCTCGGTGGCCACAGAAAGCTTATGACCTATAGTTTATGCATGTAAAATTTCATAAGCATTAGACACCATTTGGCCATCTGGTGACATAGAATTCAAAACTGCCCGTATGAACAGTACCCATACCAGAATCCATGAAAAATCCTAACTTTGAAAATTCCTCAAATATTCTCTAGGTCTCCGAAAATTATGATCTTTAGCTTTCCAAAATTATCTTAATGAGACCTAATTTCATGCCAAGTTTCAGGGCAAGACTAACTCATTTGGACAAAAAATGGTATAGGGTTCCATTATTGTCAATTTTGGCTCTATATTGGGTACCAAAATTGCCAAATGAATTTCCCTTGGTCTTGGCACCTTTTGGGCAAGTCTAAAAGTGCATTTAAGACTTGTGTGAGCTGCCCAAATGGTCCCAAACCTCATGCATCTCATTTTGGCCATTCAACCCACATTTATGCACACTTCCATCATACTTTCATATTGCATAATTTGGCATCTCATGCTCAAAATGTAGGCTAGAAGTCATACATCATATTCATACATTTAAACATCATATAATATTATATTTACATGTGTCTCAAGGGTCATGTGCCATTTACAATAATCATATACATCATTGAACATCATTATGGTTCAAAAAGAATACAAACTAGGCCTAGGCTTGTCAATCTCCTTCTTTCATGGTTGTTGGCTCCCTTCACCATAGCTACTTAATCCACCTAGCATATTAGAGCATTGGAGAGGAGGGGATGAGATTCAAAGAATCCCAATAGCTCATCTCCTATTCAATTACACATAATATGTACAAAGCAAGCTTTTCAAATGCATGTATGGAAAAATGGAAGTTATGGACATTTTCAAAGCAACCTTGGCATGTGAATCAATCATACAAGACATTCAAGAGTTCCCCAAGTGTTTGGATTGGCCTCACACTTCTCCTCATGGATTTTGGACTTGCCTCACCCATTCTTTAAGAGTTTTGGACTCAACCATACTCTTGGGAGCCCACTTTGCTTTTGAGAGACTCTTTGCTATGTCTCAACCAAGCTCAAGGGTTCTTGGCTCATCCTCACCAAATGGAAGAGTTCTTGGCCTCTCCTCACTCAAGCAAACTCATACAAACATCATAGATTCATTTAAGACATAACATGGCATCAAGGATCATGGAATATAAAGGCATGCTAGCATACTTTTCTTAGCTTGAAAATACACATACACACATTCTAAAACAAGCTAAACACACATCCATGCATGAGAGAAGGTGGAGAGAGCTACCTTGCACAATTTCACACACTTTTTCCTTAGCTTTCAAGCCTCCTCTTTCGGCCACACACCCACAATTTGGTGGAGATAGTTTCTCTTGGCCTAGATACAATTTATGGGAGCCAATTAGGTCTATGAAACATATTCTAAGGCTACATCACTTGATAAAACACTAGATTGCTCTATAGGCTCCATCATGGTCCATAATCACACCTAATGAAGCAACACCCATCAAATGACTTCTAGGCCTCATTCTTTCTTTTCAATTATGATTCTTGACTCCATTTAGACTCCTTGGAGTCATCACACAATTATTTTAAAGAGCCTACCTAGGAGTTGCTTCATTATGCTACATTATGGAGCCTACACTTCCATCTCACTATCTAGGGCTTCTAAAATTTTTCCAAGGCTTCCTCTCATCCTCTTCCATCCTACATGACTCAAAAATAAGCTTGAAACAAATTAAAACTTCCCCTTGGTACTCTTTCTAGCCTAGGTCGACATTATGGAAGTATTTGGGGTTCAAGGGGTTTCCAATTTTTCCTTGATGGGAGAGTCACTTGGGAGGCTTCCTAAAGGTCTTAGAAGCTCAATTAAATACTCACACATGCAAGGAAACTCATATATCAAATCAGCTTTTGCAAAGTGTTCAAGAGCTCTACACTTTTTTAACTTAGAGTTCATTAGTTTTTCTTGCAATTTATTTACTTTCTTAGATGGGAGGTGCATGTGGGAAGCTCTCTAGGGGTCTTAGGAGCATGTTTAAACATTTAATTAAGTCTAAGAACATTCATATAAAATCAGATTTGCAAGGGAGCATTTGGATTCCTAATGGCTCTATCTTGTCTCCTAATGCTTCTTTCTTGATTCTATTGGTTCCTTCTTAATCCTTGCCATCTAAAACCTCTAATCCCTCCATAAATTAGGCAGAAAACAGCCCCTAAGAATTGGGCTCATGGTGCCCAAATTCGTGCAAGAGGAAGGGGGAGGAAGGAACTACCAAAGAATGGAAGTTTTACCTTGTTTTCTTGCTTTTCTTTGCTTGCTCTTTGCCTTTTTTGGCCTCCTTACTTGATTTTCGAAATTTCCCCTCTGTTCTCCCTTCAAAACAGCCCTCAAAACTTCAGAAAAAACATGGAGAAGAAGAGGGAAAAAGAGGAGAAGAGATTGGTGGAGAGAAAGCATGAAAAACAAGCAAATTTTCATACCCAAAGACTTGAATTTTTTCTCCTTCTTCTCTTCCCTTAGTGCGCCACTTTCAAATCTGTTTCAAACCAGAAAAACGTCAGTGGAGAGGAAGGAGAAGGGCTGGACGTGATTTTAAAAGAAAAAGGGTAAAGTCAACATACTTTTTTAACTTTTCATTTTAGTCCCTAATTCATGGTTTGTCCGTTTGGTCTCATTTCAACTCCTTTTTAAAATCTGTCTTTTCCATCATATTTCTTAGGCTCTTAATCATAATAATTGCCTTTGAAATCACTCAAAAAGGATCTGAAACCATTCCGAACTATTCGATCAAAGTTTCAGTCAACTGACGGCCGAAATCGCTCACCAGAGGGGTTTAAACTGTTCTAGGGGTTCCCATGGTATTCGAGGCCTCTGAGAACCCCAAAAAGCTCAAATTTTCCATTTAAAAGGCCCTCCCGTGAGTTTTCAAATTTTTCCAAAAATTACAAAAATGCCCCTACTTCCTTCGACAAATTTTCTGAGCTCTTCTGGCTCTGGTTTTTGGGCATCTTCAACTTCAAATCCTCATTTTCTAATATTTAAAATTTTATCATAATTTTAGTTGGCCCCAATTCCTTCTATTTTGAAGACTTCCTTTTATATTTGACCCATTTCTGACGTTTACGAAGAAATCGAACATCGTGTTTCTCATGTTTACGGAGGGACTGGATATTACACTTAGAAGCATGAAGAACAAAGATTGAATAAGTAAAGCATATCATTAATTGCAAAGAAAGAAAGTAATGACAATAAGGTTCATTATTATCTCTAATCAAGAGTTCAACTGTATATAACACAAGTATTCAACACTAAAAACAAAGTATATAATAGCAACATCAAGGAGATTGCAAAGAAAGAAGGAAAATGAGGTAAAACTAGTTGTGGAGCTTGTCTTTTCTTTAATCCCAACCTTTCCATTACCTCTAAGAACTCCTCTTCAGCTCCTTTAACCTCTAATCAACCTAGACTACGACCAAGAGTGAAGGTAGAAGTTTTTCTATCAAAACCTAGCCAAAATCAACAACAAAAACAACACCATTTTGATAAGTATGAGTTATGTTGTGACTTAAAATTTGAGTCGCGACCAATTGCTCTTTAGAGTGCAAAATTCTATTTTACATCGCAATGGTGCTCAAAAGTGCCACGGCGCTAATAAATTATTTATAGCAATGCTTTTAAATGCCATCTTTTCATTTGTGATCCTTTTTGTCTTTTTTTTTCCTTGTTTTTCTTGTCTATTTTTTCTTCTTCTTTTTCTTTTCAATCATCTTTCAGCAAATCTTCTCAAATCTTGTTACTTTGCATTTCAAAACTTCTAAACTTGTTCTTTATAATTTTAACCCTACAAAACATAAAATTCATCTAATTATTATTTATAATTTACTAACAAATGTTAAACAAATTAACAACCTAAACATTTAGATAAAAACATAATTGATACTTAAGTAATACAAAAATTAACTTAAAACTAAAAACAAAAACTAAACTAAACTTACTAAATCTTAGCTTAACTAAATTTTATTAATTTTATATATTAAAAATATAAAATAAAATCAATATTTATATGATAAGTCCCTTAAAATATTAAGAAAATTATGATAATTTAAGGATTTATCACGCCCCTAAACTTACCTCTTTATTTGTCCCCCAAAAAAAGCCATATTAAATAACAAAATTCTTATTATAAAAAACAAAAACAAAAAAATTCTTACCTACTCAAACTTTCATTTCTAGTAATGATAGATGAATGCCTTTAACAAATGCATTAAGAACTATAATCAACAAGAAAAGAAAGTAATGCATACAAGCTTCAGAATTTAAGAGTTAATGACAAATTTTCCAAACCCATGATGTGTGTGTATGAAGAACCATGCTAAAGTCTAATTGTAAGTCTTAGAATAATTTATGTAAATCAAACTACACAATAAACTTCTCTCTTAAAAACTTCATACACTTGCTCTTCTATCCTCTCTCAACTAATGTCAGCCATTACATAACTCATTAATCAATAGGCCTTTTAAGATTGTAATAGGACTTATTGTAAAATCCAATTTTCTAAAAACGAGAGAAAACGTGAGAAACGTAACATACGGTTTCTCAGTAAATGAACAAAATTCACCGGATACAAAAAAAAGTCCCTTAAAATGATGTATTTAAGGTCTCAAAAAATTTGAAAAGCATTCTAGACTCCTAAAAATGAGAATCCTAGGCTCAGATGGAAAGAAAAACGAAGCTAGAATGAAGAAACAATTTCTTACGAAAAGCTTACGAAATGTAATGGCATTTTCATAATTTTGAGCAAATTTTGGAATTCACATAGGAGGGCTTTTTAAATGGAAGTTTTGAGTTCTCCAGGATTCTCAGAGGTCCTGAAAACCATAGGAAGCCTCAGGACAGTTAAATCCCCTCCAGTAGACGTTTTCCAATGTTGGTGTATTTGAACTTTGATGGATTCATTCGGGAAGGTTTTAGCTCCGATTTGAGTGATTCCAAAGGCATTTTATTTAATTGGGAACCTAAATTTTATAATGGAAAAGGTGGTTCTCAAAAAGGAGCTAAAACAAAGAAGAAACAAAAATGTCAAGAACAAAGGGCAAAATAAAAATTTTTGAAAAAGTGCTTCTTCCTCCCTTATAAATAGGTGGTGCCTCACACTCTTCCTCACTTAGCTTCAGATTATTCTGCCCCAAATCAGAAGAAGAACCCTAGGAGAGTGGCGCACCAAGGGAAGAAGAAAAGGGAGAGAAAATCCAAGCTTAAGGTATGTTTCCATGGTAGTTTTTCATGCTTTTCTTCATCCACACCTCCTCTCCTCCCTTTCCTTTGTTTCCTTTGATTAAAATAGGGTTTGTAAATCTGCTTCAAGGGAGAAATTCAAGGAAAATTTCGGATTTGAAGAGAAGAGCTCAAAAAACACAAGATTCAAGTGAGAAAAAGCAAGAAAACAAAGTAATTTCTCTTCCTGTGGTTGTCATATTTGGTTCCTTTCTCCACCATTTCGCCCCACTTGAGAAAACCCTAGGATGAGATGATTTTTAGGCAGAACCAAGCATGAATCTAAGGAAAAAGGGTGTAAAGATTAAGAATATGCAAAGAGAATTATCAAAAAACCATTAGATTTCAAGATGCAAATTCTAGGATTTTGTGTGCACCTTGTAAAATTTGACCTTGTGTGATGATTCCTAGCCTAATTAAGAGTTTGAATGAGCTCCTAAGATCCCTAAGATGATCCCATATGCTTCCTCCTTCAAAATAACCAAGCAAATTCCAAGAAAGCCATTAAGCTCCATAGTCTCAGCCAAAGTGAGATTCCATAGCTAGGGAGAGTTTTAAATTTTTATAAGGCCATTTTTGAGTCATATATGATGAATGAAAATGAGAGGAGGCCTTATAAAAAATTTAAAACTCATAGAAAGTGATTTGGTGCTTTAGGTTCCATATTATGATCTAAAGAAGCAACGTATTATTAGGCTCTTTGTTTTAATTGTGTGATGACTCCAAGAGGCTTAAAAGGAGCCAAGAATCATATTTGAAAGGAAAGAATGGAGCCTAGAAGTTATTTGAGGGGTGTTACTTCATTAGGTGCATTTATAGACCATAATGGAGTTTATAGAATAACCTAGTATCTAAGCAAGTTGTGTGGCCTTGGAATTTGTTCCATAAACCTAATTGTCTTCCATAAATTGTGTTTAGGCTAAGAGAAACCTTCCCCACACTTTTGTGGATGTGTGGCAGAAGCAAGGGAGGGATTTTCAAGAGAAAAAGTGTGTGATTGTGTGCAAGGTAGCTCTCTCCACCTTCTCTCATGTATGGATGTGTGTTTAGCTTGTCTTAGAATGTGTGTATATGTATTTTCAAGCCATGATAAGTATGCTAGCATGATTTTATGTGCAATGATTTTATGATGAAATATTATGTTTTCAAAGGAATGTATAATATTTGTTTGAGTTTGCTTGAGTGTGGAAAGGCCAAGAACTCTTACCCTTGGTGAGGATGAGCCAAGAATCTTTAAGACTGGTTGAGACAAAGCAAAGAGTCTCTCAAAAGCAAAGTGGGCTCCTAAGAGTATGGTTGAGTCCAAGAATCCCTTAAAGAATGGGTGAGGTAAGTCTAAAATCCATGAGAAAAAGTGTGAGGCCAATCCATCCCCTTGGTAAGCTCTTAAATGTTTTATATGACTTGTTCATATGTCAAACTTGTTTCTTGAATGTTCATGACTTCCATGATATCCATGCATGCATTTTTAAGACTTGCTTTGCATATATTATGTATAATTGAATGGGAGATTAGCTATTGGGATTCCTTGAATCTCATTCCCTCCTCCCTAATGATCTCACATGCTAGGTGGACCAAGTGGACAAAGTAATGGAAGCCAATCTCCTTGAAGATGAGAGGATGACGTGAATATGCTTGAGTTTTGCTTCTTTAAGGCCATAATTGTGTCAAATGATGTAATCCAATGATGTATATGGTCTATGACCTCTTAGACATGTATAATTATGATATTACGTGATGGATAAATATATGGATATGATGTATGAACCCTAGAATAGAATTTGGGTATATAATGCCAAGGTATACAATTTGGAAAGTTTAATGTAATGTGTATATGTGTGGATGAAAAGGCAAAAATGAGATGTATGAGGTTTGGGACTATTTGAACAACTCACACAAGTCCTAAGTGTGCTTTTAGACTTGCCCAAAAGGTGCCAAGACCAAGGAAAAACCATTTGGTCACTTTGATACCCCATTTGAAGCCAAAAATGACCATAATGGAACCCTATATCACTTTTTGGCCAAATGAGCTCTTCTTTCTCTAATATTTGGCATGCAATTAGAGCTTGTTGAGGAATTTTTTGGAAGCTAAAGACTATAATTTTCTAAGGTCTACAGAATATTTGATGAATTTTCAAAGTTGGCAATTTTTTTAATTTTGGTCTGCTACACTATTTATTTGGTCTGAAAATGAAATATATCACATAAGGCCCAAATGATATCCAATTGCCACGAAATTTTATACAAAGAAACTAGACATTTGAAGTGACTCATGCCAACTAGAAGCTCCTTATTTGGAGGTCTAGAGAGGGAGATATGAGTTTTTGAACATTCTATCCAGTATCTAGAGTTTTACCCGACCTGAGTTATTGTTTTATTGAATTCCGAGAGCTGAGCTACCTGAACTGGTTTGGAAATATTTTTTCCCTCTAGCTAAAAGCCACATATTTCCATATTTGTATCATTTTCATAGATTATATTTTTTTGGAATTAATTAGACATTTTCAAAAAAACTTACAGAATTCTGTAACAGTTCTAGAATGCAGTTTGACCTTTGAACCTTTTCAGATGTCAAACGTCCTCTGTGATGATGTTATGGTCTGGACATATTTTTAGTATGAAGTAGACAACCATAGATTTTCATAATGATCAAGAATGTATATTTTATATTTTTCTAGAATTAGTTATGATTTTCCAAATTTAGCGGTAAAATTGAGCAAAATCTGGCCAAAATGTAATAGGTATATTTTAAGCTTCCCTTCATGATTCTTGAGATGTAGCCACATTTTATGATGCAAATGAGTTGTATTCATATAATTAAATATAGAAATGTATTGTATGAGCTCATATGGTCCACGTGACACTGAATAAAATTTTTTATACATGACGTAACGCTAAGAAATGCATTAAAACAATGTCATTTTCTTGCCTCTTGTATAAATTGCTTGATGTGAGGCATAGATATAGTATGAAATGAGCTAGTAATATATGGTGTTACACTTATGGTCATAACTGTTACAAGAAAAATGGTATATGGAAAATTTATGAACAAGATTAAAGAGAATAACTATTAAGCACAAAAATGAAAGATAAAATTCTCCCTCTTTCTCTTGTTTTCTTTTCTTTTTTTTATATTCCACCTCATTTTATTTTCTTCTTTTTTTCTTTTTACTTTTACACCCCCAAACTTCGCTCATTTTGATCATCAAATTTTTCTTTAGGTTAATTCTTTGACCACATTTTTTTCTTTTCTTTTTAATTCCTCTCTATAATCATCATATTTTTCACGTCTCTCAGGAAACAAAAAACCATATAATTATTATTCCGACACTTCTAATTTGAATGTCTCTCATGAAAATACCAAGAACTATTCACATCAAACCCACATTATACCTTATTTCACCTTTAAAGCTTCTTATTCACATAATATCAAATGTTAATTATCCTCTTGAAAATTGATAAGAATATCGTTTTTTAGGCTAAAGGTTATTAATATGGTTTTAAAAAAAAGAAATTTTATGCAATTATATGCATATTTCACTTAAAGCTCAAAAGGTACTAGTGATATGTTTTGAAAAAAATTAGGCTCATAGTTTTAAATATAACCAATGAATGCCTAAATCACTTTAATAGATCATACAAAGCCTAAGATTTCGCCTTAAGAGACTATAAAGAAAGTTCTAAAGTTTTATGTTTAAGATCAATCACATAGTCTAACCTACATACATTACTTAAAACTAACAATTATTCTAAGCATGGTGTAAGTGCACAAAAAAAAAGTGTCAATGAGTGAGGAAAATATCACCATTAACAATCAATCTCATCCACAAATTGCATTAACAAACATTTCCTATTATTTATACGTTATCAAGAAATGAAGTTCCTCAATGGCATCTGACATCAATTGAAAAATAAATACAAGATAGGTAGCCAAAACTTAAGCTCAAAATTTTTTTAAAATAAGGAGTTTTTCAATAAAATTTTGCATAAAAATATAAACAATTAAAAGTAATAGAATTCACATTTCTATTTTAAATTCCCTACCCCCAAACTTAAAATGAACATTGTCTTCCATGTTCAAAACATGACATAGCATCAGAGTAGTAAGGGATCAAGAAAACTCCCTTAATACACTTTGCTCTTTGTTTACTTCAAGATCCTCCAAACTAAAGGGAAATAACAAAAAAGCATCTCCTTATGGAATGATTCTCTATATCTCAACCTGATAATATAACGAAAATTAACATTGTACAAGCTAACTAGCATAGCACCAAAATATTATTAAACAAGACAAATGCAATTTTTTGTCAAAAAAGAGTTGTAATGACATTCTGGTAAAATCAACCCAGCAAATGTCCAATTAACCTTA
Source organism: Erythrophleum ivorense (assembly GCA_026724425.1). Lineage (NCBI taxonomy): Eukaryota > Viridiplantae > Streptophyta > Magnoliopsida > Fabales > Fabaceae > Erythrophleum > Erythrophleum ivorense. Next base: position 31,096,473 of record JAIUCV010000008.1, read on the forward strand.
TGAAATTTTTTTGGGAATATCCTAATACACTAATAAATGTGATCAAGCTAAAATTTGCATGTTGATAGCCACATTATTGGACCTGTAAAATTCAGCAAATGACATAGCATACAGTAAATTCCAACAGCTTGTCAATACAAAGTAGTGTGTATTCAAATATAAATAAATAACTCATCTGAACTTCAAATCATTTGAACCAAATTTTCCTAGAAACTAGACTAGTAAAGGAAAATTTTTATGCAAATTTCATGCAAAAATTCGATTAGATATATTCCCAATAAATCTATAAAATCAGGTCACAAACATATACAGCAACATATAGCAATAACTAAAAACATGTGAAATTTATATAGCAAATGAATTCAATTGGCTCTAAAATTTTTATGCCTAAGACAAGACATCCAAACAAATATACCAAATGAAATCATAACAAAATTTAAGGTTGATTTCTCTCCATAAATTTTTCAAGTCATACCACAACAATCATACTTATTCACAATAGCACAAGGGAAAAAAATTAAGAAAGAAGAGCATACAAAGGGAATAACATTCAACATGTAAGCATACCAAACACAATTATGAACCCAATAAAAAGAATACAAAATTAATTAGAAATCACTCCCTGAATTGCATACTTCAACTACTCATCTATTTTTCCTAACTTCAACCAACAACAATCTTAAGGATTCAATGCTAGCAGACTCTAAACGAAAGAAAGTTAGGGGTTAGAAAAACAAGAAAAATAAATTTAATTTTTTTATGTATATATACATATATATTATTTAGTTAGTTATGCATGGTTTGCCTCCCAAGAAGCACTTGTTTTATAGTTTTCATCTTGATTTTACATCAAAACATAATCATAGGTGTCAAAAACTATAATTGCCTTGTTCCCTTTCTTCCTTAGGTAAGTAGGCTTTAGTAGGAGTGGGTACTCTTTCCATTTGATAACATGTGATTCCTAACCCAATGGTTTCATAGGAAAACATGCTTTGGCTGAGATAATAAGAAGCTTAGAATTTAATTTTTCTTAGACGGTTTTGTGAGCTTCCAAATACGTCAGACACCCTATAAAATCTTCTTGGCTCTCTTTAGTAAGAACCAAGAACTTCAGTGGAGGACTCATTAAGAGATTGCCTAGAATCACATTTTCTATCTCCTTCTCATTACAACATTTTTCTAATTCATCAAGAGGATCCTTTACTATAGCCATTTAAAAGGTTACCTCTTGGTCTTTTAGCCTTATAATATTCTTCCCTTTTTATACTCTCTGCTTACAATTCCCTTCAAATTGCACATAACCCTTGGGTAACTCTTCTTCACTCCTCAAATGAATTCCATTATAATTTTCTTCATCTTCTATTCAAGGAGTAGTTATCATATCACCTAAAAAACTCTATTGTAAACCATTATAGATAACATTAGCTGGTTTGCCTATTTGAATTTTTAAGTTTCTAATTGTGTCATCTTGTCTGGCTAGGTAGACATCTTTCTTGGCCATGAAGGCATCTTGCTTGTCCATATAGTACTTAATCATTTCTTCCAAGTTAAGATTATGCTCTTAAACAGAAATATCATCTTGTAATTGGCAATTGAAAGGTTAGGAAGGGTAGATTGCATATGATGAAGAAACTTAACCATGATTCCAAAATAATTTTGTTCATGATTCCAGCTAGGAATATATGTGTAATCACAAACATTATTTGGATTCCTATTGAAATCATCCTCCATCTGTGCATTTTCTACAGAATATGGGCATTGTTTTTTATAGTGACCTTCCCCACAATCATCACAAGTCATGTACAAGTATGGAGACTCATTAACATGAGCAATATAACTAGTATTCAAATCAGAGTTATCAAACCTTCTATCAAAATTTGCCATTTAAGCTATCAATTTGGTCATGATATTAAATTTATACTCACTAATTACCCTATTTATTATCCAAGGGTAATCCATAATTAAAAATAAAAATAATAAAAATAAAAACTAAACATAAATATCAACAACTCCAACATAAAAAATAAAACATAAACCAAAAGAATTAAAACAAAAATAACAAAAACACAATGAATAAAGTTTGAGTTCAGATTAAGTGAGCTCGGTATTAATATTAGCAAACACTTAGCAACAATGCCAAAAACTTGTTGCTTACTTGAAGCGTACACATAAGTATATGTATTGCTAAAGTAATACAGTGATGAGAAAAGATCAATCCCTCGAGGATTTGCTATCAAAACATGTCAAGTACCAAAATTCACACCCTAACTTAAATCAAGCGAATTTATTTCTTGTAATTGTATTAACAAGAGATGATTAAAGAGTATCTACTATGCAAAGCTCAAAATTGTTATTTGGATTTCTGGGTGAATAATAGTATCTAAGATTATTAATCCCTCTTACATTTTATAGCAATTTAATTCAGCACTAATTAACTTTATTCTTAATGGCGATACATGTTAGTCTAGGGTTTTCTTGTTCTTATATGTATTTTTCCAAATCTCATATAGGATTATCTAATTAACTTCATAATCCCTTATGAAATCAACCAAGATCAATTCAATAGCACAACACCCAACTGGACTATGTAAGGTTAATGAGTATATTCCTATCTCATTGACTAAACCATCTACTATCGTTTTCAAGTTTCAAGTACTCAAACAACTCAACTCCTAATCTAATTTCACTTTTCCTTTTCCAAGTTCAAATAATAGTATCAAATCAATCTAATAGTTGGCCAAGCAATCAGAAAACATAAAGCATGGAGCTGAATAACCATGTATTCATCATTAATCCAAAATCAGAATGAGAAACAACAACTAATCCATGCAAGAGTTCTTAATAATCCTAAATTAAGGAGCTTAGCTACATATGTTCATGAAAACCAGCAGCAAAGTTAAAGCAAAGGCCAGAAACATTTGAATAAATGTAAAGAAACGAAGACGGAAAGAAGAAACTAAGAATGGAAGCTTGTCTCTGCTTGAATCTTCAATCTCTAGCATTCCTTTGCTTCAAGATGTCTTTCTTAGCTTCTCCTCAACCTTTACACACCTAGAACAGACCCAAGATAACCCAGAATGATGGCTCCTCTAGCTGAAATGGCTATATGTAGTAAGAAACCCTCAAAATTTTGATAATGAAAACACAGCATTTTGCTAAAATGAATTACACCACAACTTAGGATGCCAGGCATTGTATGCTTATAAACGTGTTGCACCACCGTGCACCTGGCCTCTGCTAGGCATTGTGTCATGGCTCACTGAGTGGATCGTCGCATAACCCTCAAAATAATACTAGGCTGATAGAATATGCAGTTAATGGCACAACCTAGGTCATCTCCCTTAGAATTGGCGTTCAATGTTTAATTGAGTTTTCCAAATGTTAAAAGACTCTAAAAATTCCTAAACTAAGGGGGTTTTGATTTAATTAAACTAAGCAAAAACTAAATTGAATTAAATTTCCTAATTGCTATCTAATTGTATGAATTATGGTCTTGTGACTAGCTTTGGATTCGTCCCTTGGTATCCACTATCCTTATCCTATTCTAATTATGATTAATTCTGGTCTAAGAGTTCCTAATCATGTTCATAACAATTTATCTTGAGTAACCACGCAAGATTCAAGAAATCAATGATCTAATGTTGAATTGAAACCTCCCATCCAAATTAAATTGTCAATTCTTGTTTTAGGATCAATGAACACTCAATTTGATTGATTAACTAATTTGATTAACCTCTGAATCATCTTAAATATTTAATTAACCAACTAAACATTAAGGAATCTTCAAATTAAACAATTAAGCTCACTCATGTATTTTATCGAATACCTTCTAAGCATACATGGAATTCAGATAATATTGAAATTAATCAAATCAATTAATTAACAAAAATACTTCCTAATTAGTGTCTAACCAGCCACTAATTATAATTACACAAAATCTTCTCAAATACATCTTAACCAAGAAAATAATTGAAAGAGAAAAAGTCTAGGAAAAATAAGGAAATTCTTAGCCAAAATATTCTATGTCTTCTCCATGGATTCAAGCTTCTCCAAGAGCTTCCTCCTTGCTAGCCTCAAGGTGGATTAAAACTTCATGGATGGTGGAGATGGAAGATGGATGGAATGGAGAATAGAATGGAGGCGTGGATGATGAATGGTGTGTGAATGGTTGATGAATGGTGCCAGCGAATGGATGGAATAGTTGAATAAATAGGCAAGGATTTGCTAAGCTTTTAGAGACGTGAGATGGATGAATTGTGAATGGACTAGGATATATATGGAGACGTGCTGAATGAAGCCTCTTTCTTCTTTAAAATTCACGTGCTTCTCTTTGTTGCTTCACGTGTTGCTGCTCGTGATTTTATTTACTCCATGCAATGCATTATCTCCAATTCCCTGAAGCTACTTTCTGTATATAAGAGGTAGGCCCCGCTGGTTATTATATTCTATATAATTTTAAGATTCATGCAAGCTTCTTCGTATTATGCAGCTTCCTTCTCATCGCTATTATTCATGTCTTTTTCCAGCTCCCAAGTTTCTCGTTCAGCTTCTTCTGTTTTATGCTGCCCAGTCTAGCGTTGTTCAGCTCCCATCTCATGCATGTTCAGCTCGTGCTGCCCAGCTTCATCTGTTTTGTGCTGCCTTCCACTTAACCTTCAGCTCTCAAGCTTTCTGTTGCATGTTCTCCACCAGCTCAGCTTCTTCTTCTGCGTCTCCAGCGTCTTCCTCAACTCGTTTTCAGCTGTTTCTGCGTGAGTGTGAGCTCATTCCAGCTACGTTAAAAACGTAGCTTCTTTTTCGTTTTGCTTCCAAACAGAGGTTGTTTCTTCTTTTGTTTCCACACAAGTTCGAGCTTTCTGTTTCCAGCATCTTATTCTGTTCTTAACCTCAAAAATAGAGGCTTCTTGGGCATGTTCGTTCTCTTAACTCCATCTCAATTCATACATCCAGCCCAGCTCCCTTTCAGTGTCATTTCTAACGTGTTAAAGATGTAGCTTCTGCATGCGTTCTGCTCAACTGTGCTTTCTCGTTCAGCTCGTCCAGTTCACTCAACTTGCTCAGCTTCTCTTCGTTCTCAGTTCTCACGTTATCTTTATTCATACGAGCTGTTGTTCTGGAGTTTATTCATCCCTCAACTTAACACTAGCTCCTTCAACTCGATGTTCTTCCTCTCTTCTTTCCACACAAGCTCGAGTTCACTTCATTTGTGTTCTGCTTCCAGCTCCACATTGCTTTCATGTGCAGTTCTGCCCTTGTGTGTCTTCCACCTCAACTCCAAACTCCTTCGTGTTTTTGCCTTGCAAGCTTCTTGCTCATTTTTATTACACAAGCTCCTTTTATGCAGCTCCTTTTTCGTGTTGCTTTCTTTGTTTCTGCATGTGTGAATGATGTGCAGCCTTGTGAATGAATGGACGTAGGAATAAGGTGAAAGTGCAGCATGATTATGTAATGTGAGTGACCATAGCTTCATGTGAATGTGCATGCATATAATGCATGCAATGAGAGAGCATCCCATTCATGTGCCAACCACAATTCATTCTCCCATTTTTAAGCTATAACAAGAAGTACAATTGAGGCCTAATTCTTCCCCTTCTCTTCTCTAACTCAAGTTCCCATTTGAACATCATTTAGCAATTGAAATCTACACAAAAGAATGAAAAGTGTTAAGTAGAAACAGTCAAAAAATTATTAAAAAGGAATTCATGCATTAAAACTCAATAATTTTGCAAATTAATTCATAAGGTGCAAAAATGGCCACTAAAATCAATTATCCACCTAAGTAAATCCATTAAGCCTTATTTAACATTTAAAATACTTAAGTTAGGGGGATTAAAACATATAAAATTCATGCTTATCACTCACACAACATGTGCCACTATTTAAGCTACGCTTTGATCCATGCCGGAGCACTTCAGGTCTCTATATCACTTTACGCCACGACTTGCTTGTGATGCACCATGATACAACTTGCTTCAAGTGCTTCTCTTCATTTTCTTCCAGTTTAGCTGTGACTTGATGAATTTTGGCCATTGTGCACTTCCTAAAACTGCAATTACCAATTCTTTGAAGCCTCTTTGACATGAAGAATTTCATCAATCGTGTGTTTAACATGCTTCTAGCTCGATACATCTTGTGATTGCACCCTCCAATAAAAACAGAGTATGATTAAGTCTCAATTACTCAAAATTAAAATAAAAGTTTCCATTTAAAGTGTAAAAGTTAAGTATGAAATTATTCATTCTCAGTGTGTTTATTTTACTTATAAAAGGTATTATTTACTATGTAATTAAAGGTTAAATCCATATTCACTTAAAGAAAATATGCATAATAACATGAATAACAAGGAGTTATAATCTATATGAAACTTATTCCCCTCATTTTCCTCTACATTTTGGCCTGAATAGTTTTTGGTTTAGTGAATTTTTCTTCATCACCCAAATCTAAAACTTGCTTTTTGGTGGCTTCATTGTTGATTTTCGAAGGTTGGGGCTAGGAGGACTATCCGGAAACCATCATTTCATCATTTTGATGCATTTGCTACTAGTTAGAGACACCAATGGCTAACTTATGATATGGCTTTTGTTTATGTGTGAAAATATCCAAAAATTAGAGTGGTATATTGAAGATTCTAGTGTGGGAAGGCTCACATCCGAAATTAGACTCATTGGAGTCGAAGTAAGTGCTTTTTAAACGCTTAAGATGTTAGGAATGATAGGTGACTAATTTTGGTATCTGGTGGTAACTAAGAAATTGATTTTTGATGCATTAGGACCTCTAAAGTGTGAGCATTTATCTTTGACTTTAGAATTTGGCACAATTAAGTAAGGTAACCGAGGGTTTGATTAAATTCCTTACATATGTACTTTGTTAATATGACAAGTATTGTATAATGTATTTTTGCTTTGCTAAATGATTAGTGGAGCTGTGGTGCAGCTTGTAATACCATATTTTTTTCTAACATTGATCCCCTTCTTGCAAGTGGGAATACAATTCATCAAAGAAATTCCAAGAAAATGCATTAAAATAATGGATTAAATTGGGTTGCGTAGCGGATAAAATTTTTATTTCGCATCTTCGGGACCCCATGAACACATCAACAATATTCTCTAATTATTTTTCATTCATACAAATCATAACATTCTCAAAACTTAGCATAAACCATGGATCAAGGGTCAAAAATCCTAAAATTTTCCTCGTTCATCATGGTTGTACAGTGACAGATTTCAATGGTAACTTTGAAAAATTATAACTAAATGTAAAAAAATCAAAATCACACAAACCATAGCTTTCTAGAAATCTCTAGATGTTCACTTTACAGTAAAAATAAACTTTAGCCACGAAAGCCTCATATGGTCATGTTTGACAACAAAAAAGATAGGAAGGTCGAGTTGTCCAAAAATCTGATACAACTTACTAATATAAACTTTGGAAATTCATAATTAATTCCAAAAAAATAAAATTTATGCAATCTATACCAATTTGGAAAGATACAGATGTTAATAGAGCAGAAAAATACTTCCAGACCAATCCAAGAGTATTCAGACCTAAAAAATTAATCAAACAATAACATAGATCTGACTGGGTTCCTGATACTAGACAACAACTTCAAAAATTCATATCTCCCTCTCTATACATCCAAATGAGGTGCTTCTAATTCGCACAAGTCACTAGGAAGGTTTAGTTTCTCTTGGTACAATTTTATGGTAATTGTACATCATTTACCCCATGATTGACACATATTCACTTTTGGACCAATTGCACAGTACCAATGGCTAAACTAGAAAATTTTTCCAACTTCAAAAATTTTCCAAATATTCCATAGACCTCCAAATAAAACCCACTTTAGCTTCCCAACAAACTCTCAACAAAGCTCTAGATGCATACCAAATTTTAGACGAAGAAGAGCTCATTTGGATAGAAAGTGACATAGTTCACTCAAATGGTCAATTTTGCTTCATGTGAGGGGTCAACTTTGTCCAAATGGCCTCTTCAATGGTTTGGCTCCTCTTGGGCAAGTTTAAAAGCACAATTATGACTTGTGTGGACTGGCCAAGTGGTCTCAAATCTCATGCATCTTAATTTGGCTATCTCACATCCATTAATGCACTACACATATAAACCATTCAAGAAGCCAATTTCCACATTTGCATTGATTTAATGTCATACATGGGTTACATGACGTTCATACATCATATTACATTTGCTCAAGGTCTTACATTACAAAAATAACTTGTACAAGTTCATTTTGACATTTATACACAAAGAGAACAACAAAATATTCCAAATGTAACTCTTCAAGACTTTTGGCTTGCTTTCCTTGTATCTTGAGAGCCACCTAGACATATTAAGATGGAAGGGAGAAGGGGAGTGAGATTCCTTGAATCTCAATAGCTCACACACCCATTCACACACACATTAATGGCATGTACAAATCAAAGCATATGCATGGAAGGTTTAACAACCATAAAGTATGCAATGTCACAATTTTCATGCCACTTATTCACATTCAAGCCAAGAACATGCACTAGAGACTTTTGGTTTTATCTCACCCTATTTCTAGGACTTTTGGATTTACCTCACCCTTGGCCTAAGGACTTTTGACTTGGCCTCATCCTTTCAAAAGACTTTTGGCTTTGTCTCACCTATATGATGAGACTTTTGGCATCTCCTCACCTTTATCAAGGAACTTTTGGCATCACTTCACCCTTATAAGCCATTTCCACAACCAAGGCTATTCAAGGAAACACATTGGTACCAATGTAATGTCAAGACATCAAGTGGCATATCATCAAGTCACAAGAACACATAAAAGCATACAATAACACACATATGCACTCCAAAATGCAAGGAGAATAAGGAGGAAAGCTACCTTGAATTTTGTAAGCTTTCCTTTGTCTTATTCCTCTCTCTTTTCGGCCTCATAAGTGCACCTAGGTGGGTTAGTGTTCTCTTGGCCTAAACACTATAAACAATAAACAATTACACACTTGAAGCAAGCTAAGACATTAAACTCACTCTTGAACACACACTTGGTTCCATAATTGGCATAATGGTTCCATAAATGGCTTATTGAAGCAACCTTCACAATTCAAGCTCTATGCTCCCATCTCTTTCTATTTCTAAGTCTCTTGGCCTCATTCAAAGTCCTTGGAGTCCTCAAACAATCATTCACACAAGCTTAGAATCAAGTTGCTTTATAAGGCACCATTATGGACACTATTATCCCATCTCCCAATCTATGACTCCTAAATTTTTTTCAATGATTTCTCCCATCTTCTAACATCATATAAAGTTTCAAACCAAGGCTAGAACAAATTAAAACATCTCCTAGCCCATGGAATCTTGCTTGGCTAAACCTAGCACCATAATGGAGGTTCACAAGCTTGTTGATTTTTCCTTGATGGGAGAGCCACTTGGGAGGGTTTCTAGGGGTCTTAGGAGCTCAAGGAAACACTCAAGTAGCCAAGGAATTACTCACACAAAATCAGATTTTTCAAAACCTTAAAGAAGCCTACACTTTTCTATCTTGTTTTCCATAAGTTTTTCTTACAATTTCTTGTCATATTCCTCTTCCTCATGGTCTAAAACCTTGGTTCCTCTCTTGTTTTTGTACAAAAAATCCTCCTCCTATATGGTTCTATTCTTGGCTAAAATACACACATCCATGGAGCAAGGAGAAGAAGCAACAACAACAAGCAATTACCTTAGATTCAAGCTTGTTTTCAAAACCTCTTCCTCTTGGTTTGCTTCTCTCCCAGAAATTTGAACCACTCCCTTAGGTTCTAGACCTAAAATAGAACTAAAAAGCTTAACTAAACCATAGAAAGAGAGTATGGAAGGAGAGGAGCAAGGTTGGAGCAAGAAAGAACATGAAATTCTACAAATTTTATCTTTTTCTTGATTTTCTTCCTCTTTTTCTCCTTCTCTTGGTGTGCCTAAAGGAGCTGTTATTTTTTTGTGTTTTGGATAGAAAGGTTAGTGCTATATGAGAGGAGAAAAAGGGGAGAAATGTGTGGAAGTTTCAAGAAACTCACTTTTTCAAAATTTTCAATTCTGTCCTTCCATAATGGCAATTTTGTTTTGGCTTCATTTTAGCTCCTTTTTTAGAACCGTCTTTTTCATTATAAAATTTAAGTTCTCAATTTAATAAAATGCTTTTGGAATCACTCAATTTAGAGCTAAAACCTTACTAAATGAATCCATTAAAGTTCGAGCTCACTGCCATTGAAAAATATACATCGGAGGGGCTTTACCAGTCCCAGGGCTTCCTATGATTTTTGGGGCCTCTAAGAACCTTAGACAACTCAAATTTTCAATTTAAAAAGCCCTCCTATATGTTTTTCCAAAAGTTTCACTTATTTATAAAAATGCCATTATATTTCGTCAGTTTCTATCACAAATTGTTTCACCATCCTAGCTCCGTTTTTCTTTTTGTCTGAGCCTGGAATTATCATTTTAAGAGCCTAGCACTCTACCCAAAGTATTTAGGACATTATCTAGCTCACTTTCAGAGGACTTACTTTTATACGACTCATTTCTTCGTTTTACAGAAATTACATTTGTTACACAATTGCCACTTGTATAATGTATAATGTATCTGATAATTGTTGTATAATGCATCTTTGTTTTGCTTTGCTTAAATTCCAAGGTGGAGCTATGGTACAGCTACCACCCGTGCATTGTGCTTTAATCAGGCATTAATTTATTATCAGACTCTTGAATGCACTGAGCCTAAGTTGTGCTCATTGGGGAGTTGGCGCCATGAACGGGGCTATTCCCAGTGTTATTATCCATTAACATGATGCTTGTGATTGTTAGTATGGGACAATAGTCACTAGTAACCCAACTAGTTCATTTATTGATCATGATGTTGTTTTTGGTAAATATGCTTCATATGCATTTATTTTGATTAAACTGTACATATGTGTGGAATTTCCTTCGGTTACTGAGATTCAAATCTCATCCTGTTTTATAAGCTAACAATTTTAGGTGAAGGTTCCTCAAGAAAGGAAAAAAGAAAGCAAGTGGATGAACATTCATGAGCTGAGGCAATGCGTAAAACCCCTATGGTTGGATTATTTTGACTTCGAGTATATGCAAATTTTGTGATTTATTTTGTATAGCATCATCATGCACTCAAATTGCCAAGTGTAGGTATTTTGATATTTTATAAGTAATGATGTAACTAGTAAGGAGCTAGACTTTATACCATTTGAAATCTGATACTTATACTTAAGGATAATAAAATATGAGTTGTTGTTAATGTAGAACCATTACTTAATCACTTGAGATTATGATTACGCCATGCAATAAATGGTTATCCTGAATAGTGTTGTATGGTAGCTCTGCTAGAATATATACATATACATGAATGATATTGTTAGTGGCCTAGGTTACAAATTACTATCATAATATGTTCATGTGCTAATGTATATCGTAGTAATCAATTATTATGAATCCCCTTTTCAGCTTATAAACAATTAGGATTATTAATTATGGTATTTGAGATATAGGAGGTCTATAAAACCATGAATGATGGCTAAGGAAGTCCTAGAATTCACCTAGAATGAGTGGTAAAAGGTTAGAAAGCATAAACATGAAAGAATAGAGTCAGAGGGGATTTGAGTCGTGGCCAAGACTACATAAGTCACAACCAGGGTAGTTACAGAACCATAGGGTGCAGCAACGCAATGTGCTTTGCCACAACACAAAGTGAGAATTTCACTTAGGGAGGGTAACAAAACCTAACTTTGCTATGGCACAGGACTATAGCGCATGGCGTAATGCAGGAAATTTTGAGTTTGTAATTCCAGTAGCTATAACGAACGTAATTCTCGTAAAACGATAAAATGAGCCATATAAAAGCAAGTCTATTGGAATGAGCTAGATAATGTCCTAAAAAATTTGGGTAGAGTCCTAAGCTCTTAAAAATAATAATTTTAGACTCAGATAGAAAGAAAAATAGAGTTAGGATGGTGAAACAAATTGTGACAAAAATTGACAAAACGTACTGGCATTTTTGTAAATATGTGCAAATTTTGAAAAAACACATAAGAGGGCTTTTTAAATGGAAACTTTGAGTTGTTCAAGGTTCTTAGAGGCCTTGAAAATCATGAGAAACCCCGAGACTGGTAAAACCTCTCCGGTGTACTTTTCTAATAACAATGAGCCTGAATTTTAACAGATTCATTCAAAAATGTTTTAGCTCCAATTTGAGTAATTCCAAAGGAATTTTACTAAGTTAGGAATCTAAATTTTATAATGGAAAAGACAGTTCTAAAAAAGGAGTTAAAACAAAGCTAAAACAAAATTGCCATTATGGAAGGACGAAATTGAAATTTTTGAAAAAGTGAGTTTCTTGAATGTTCCATAAGCTTATTGACTCTTTCTCCTATCATATAGATCGACCTTCTTCTGCCTAAAATATAGAAAAATAAGCTCTCTCTTAGGCGCATAAGAGGATGAGAGAAAGGGAGGAAGAAACCATGGAAAAGGTGAGAAATTTCATGGAATTTCATGCTTCTCCTCCTTTCAATCTTGTTCCTCTCCTTCTTAGCTCTCTTTCCATGGTTTATTTGAATGAATTGGTTCTGTTTTGAGTCCAAAAAAAGGAGGAGCAATTCAAATTGCTTGAGGAGAAGAAAACCAAGGAGAAAAAGTCTTGAAACCAAACTTGAATCTAAGGTATTTCATGGTTTTGTTGTTTCTTCTCTTTGCGTCTTCCTTATGCACAATTTCGGCCAAACCAGAACCATGAGAGGGGAAGGAGTTCTGTCTAAAAACAAGAGAAGAACTAGGGTTTTAGACCATGGAGAAAAGGAATATGGCAAGAAATTGCGAGAAAAATCAAAGGAAACTAAGATAGGAAAGTGTGGTGTTCTTGAGGGAATCATGAAATCTGATTTTGTGTGTGTGTTTCCTTGACCATTTAAGTGTTCCATTGAGCTCCTAAGACTCCTAGAAACCTCCCCAAGTGGCTCTCCCATCAAGGAAAAAATTGAAACTTCAAGAATTCCATTATTGCCCTATGTCTCGGCCATGGTTACTTAAAAGGGTTAGAAAGTGTTTTAATTTGTTCTAGCCTTGGTTTGGGATTTTATATGATGTTGGAAGATGGGAGGAACCATTGGAAAAAATTTAGAAACCATGAATTAGAAGATGAGATAATGGTATCCATAATGGTACATTGTGAAGTAACTTAGTTTTTAGCTTGTGTAAATGAATGTGTGATAACTCCAAGGACCTTGAATGAGGTCAAGAAGCCTAGAAATGGGAAATGAATGGAGCCTAAAACTTGAATTGTGAAGGTTGCTTCAAGGGGCCAATTATGAAACCATTATGTCATTTGTAGGATTAAGTATGTGTTTAAGAGTGCAATTAGTGTCTTGGCTTGCTTCAAGTATATGATTGTGTGCTACTCATGATGTTTAGGCTAAGAGAACATCCAACCACCTAGGTGCACTTATGAGGCTGAAAAGAGAGAGGGATAAGACCAAGTAAAGCTTGCAAGATTCAAGGTAGCTCTCTACCTCATTCTCTTACATTCTTGGTTGCATATATATGTCACTATGTGCTTAAATGTGCTTTTATGAATTGAGAACATGCCATTTGATGTCTTGCTAGTGCATTGGTACCAATGTGTATTCTTGAATGGCTTTGCTTGTGGAAATTGCTCATAAGGGTGAGGTGATGCTAAAAGTCTCTTGGATGAGTGAGGCCAAGTCAAAAGTCCCTAAGCCAAGGGTGAGGTAAATCTACAAGTCTTAGAATTGGAGTAAGGCAAAACCAAAAGTCCTTAGAGCATATTCTTGAATTGAAAATGAATTGGTGGCATGAAACTATGTATTCTTGCATTTTCATGTTGAGACATGTTCTAAAAGCGTGCCTTTGATGTATGTATGCTTTGAATGTGTGTGTGAATGGTGTGTGAGCTATTCAGATTCCATGAATCTCATTCCCCTTCCCTTTCCCATCTTAAAATGTCTAGGTGGTACACAAGAAGGGAGAAATGCAAGCCAAGAGCATTGAAAAGTCATACTTTGTTCATTATGTAGTTTTAATTGTAATTAAATGTCAAAGCAAGCTTGTACATATTATTTTTGTGATGTAAGACCATGAACAAATGTAAAATGATGTATGGATGTTATGTAGACTTTATGTGACCTTAAATCAATGTAAATGTGGGACTTGGCTTCTTGAATGGCTTATGTATGTAATGCATTAAAGGATATGGAATAGCTAAATTCAGATGCATGAGATTTAAGACCACTTGGGTAGTTCATACAAGTTATATTTGTGCTTTTAAACTTGCCCAAAAGGTGCCAAACAATAAAGGAAACCATTTGGATAGATTTGGTACTTCACATGGAGCAAAATAAGCCATTTTGGTGAGCTATACCACTTTCTATCCAAATGAGCTCTCCTTGGTCTAAAATTTGGCATTCATTTAGAGCTTGTTGATATCTTTTTAGGAAGCTAAAGTGGGTATTATTTGGAGGTCTGTGAAATTTTTGGTGAATTCTTGAAGTTGGAAAATTTTCTGGTTTCTGGTCATTATACTGTACAATTGGTCCGAAAATGAATCTGTGTCATTCATGGGGCAAACAATGTCCAATTGACATGAAATTTTTCAAAGAGAAACTAGACCTCCCCAATGACTTGTTCCAATTGGAACACCTCATTTGGATATCTAGAGATAGAGATATTAATTTTTGAAATTGCTATTCTTGCCTAGGTGTTCAGTCAGACCCATGTTACTGTTTGATTGATTTTTGAGCTCTAAATGCATCTGGGTTGGTTTGGAATTATTTTTTTCCTTTAGTTAACACTTGAAGCTCTCCAAAGTGGTATAGATTGCATGGATTGAATGTTTTTAGAATTAATTATGAATTTTCAAAATTTATATCAGTAAGTTATATCAGATTTCTGGACAGCTCGACCCCTTACCTTTTCTGATGTCAAGCATGGTCCAAATGAGATTTTAGTGGCTAAGAATTATTTTTAGTGTGAAGTTAACACCCAGAGCTTTCCAACAAGCTATGGTTTGCTTGATTTTGGATTTTCTTTTAGTTATGATTTTTCAAAGTTACCCCTAAAATCTGCCACATGCTGTTCAAGAAGAATAAAGCGAAATTCAAGGTTTTTACCTTGAGATCCATGGATTATGTGTTATTTTGGATTATTTGTGATTTTTATAAGTGGTAAAAAAATTAGAGAATGATGTTGGGGAATCCACGAGGCCCATTTGACGCGAAATAAAAATTTAATCCTCGATGTAACGCGAAAAAGTGTATTAAATAATGGATTTTTCCTTGCTCATTTCCTAAGAATTTGTGCAATTCCTCATGAATGAGAATGTATGATGATAGAAAGTATATGGTATGACAGTAGCTCACCTCGCCATGACACGAGGAAAGCTCACTGCGACACGACTCGAGAAATTTTGAATAGTAAGGTCCAGAGGGTAACTTCACCGCAACGTGGAAGTCCTAGGTTGTGACACAAATTGTGTATTTTTGGTTTTGAGCTCCAGAAACCACTTAAGTTGTGGTGTGGCATAGGTGTACCAATTCGCAGTGCAAGTCCAAAAGCTTAATTTTTAGGTTCCAGCAGTTAACTTAGCTGGTGCGAATGCCCAAGTTGTGAGCTAAAACATTGAACTCCTGTTTCTAGCCTCTAGAGCTTAGTTTTTATGAGGTTAATGGTATGTCATGACTTGGGAAAAATTATAAGAAGGTTTTGTGGATGTGGAGTTAGTGTTAACATGATATGAAGGATGTAATTGATGACTTAAATTTCTTATAGGCTTAAATTGCTTTGCTTGTTAAATCATGATCCCTAAGAATAATAAGGTTCAAATGTCTTCAAAAATTTTCCTAGATGGCTATTTGTATTGACTTTAAATCTTGATTTATGATCATTAACCATATAATTAAGCCCAATCACTATAATTAGGAGTTAAAGTTGTTACACTTTTCATTATTGTTGAAGTGAAAATCTCCAAATGATTTTTAAGTAAGTTTTAATTATGTCAAACAACATATTTTATGGATTGGAAAAATAATATTTTGGAAAATCAAATTAGGCACATATATTTTAAATGTATTTTAATGAGCTTTTCTCTTGAGAGTTTTTCTAAAGCTTTCATAATGAGTATCTTGAAGGGAATGTTTAATAAGTTTAAGCCAAAAGTATTTTTGAGCAAAATTAGATTGGGCTAAAAAATATTCTTAAAGAAATTTGATTTGAAAAATTTCTCCAAAGAAAATTTAAAGGAAGAAAAAATTAAATTGGGATAAAAAATATTCTTAAAAAAATTTGATTTGAAAATTGGTCTAAAGAAGTTTTAAGGGAAAATGTCTTTGTCAAATGCATTTTGTGAAAATCATTTTTGGAACAAAGAAGCTGTTATTGGTGTAAATCTTTAATTAGTCAATTGTGTTTTACAAGATTAGGCTAGAAGCATTAAAAAAAACACATTAGGCCAAATAGGATTTAAGAAATATCAAATTCATGTGCTCAGTTAGTTGTTTAAGGTTAATAGGCCAAAATGCTTTAAACACTACATTAGGCCATAATTTGCTCACTTGGATTTTAGTAGTCTGGGCTTATAAGACATTTGAGAAGAAATTGACTTAGTGTCTCTTTGTCTTATATGTGTATAAGTTCTTTTTATCCATCAAGCAACACCTTTTAGTCACAAGCGAGTCGTAAGGGAAACAAGACTAAACAACTACCTTACATCACTTTTGACACAATATTGCTCATCAGTTACTACACAAAAAGCAAAATGTGAATTTGGGAAATGGACAAAAGGCTAAATTAAATTGTTAGATTTCATTCTTTTGAACAATGCAATAAAGTACAATGGTGCATCAAAAGAAAATAGGAGTAGGAAAAGTATTGTACATGTTGTCTTGTCCTACCTAATACTAGTTAATGCTCTCAAGAAAGAAGGAAATTCAAAAGATTTGAATAAAAGAAAGTTTATTTCTCATATTGATCTATCCTAATTCATATTCATGGAGAGAAAGAGAGAGAGAGAGAGAGACACGAAAGTAGAAGAATGAAGTTATAGCATTGATGGAATAGAAAAGCTTTAACATTTATAAAGAGAGAAGCTTTGGTCAAACACTAAGAAAGCTCTAACACTTCCAAGCATTTAATGAAGACTTTGCTAGCTATTGGAAGAACTTGAAGAAAAAAGAAGAATGCCTTCTCATGAACAATAGCTCTTTGCAAAGGACTGGCTAGAAAAGCTATGAAGAAGAAGGTGCAGAAGAGAGGAAGATAACACACTATGCATTCATGAGGTTGTTCTCTCCATCCATTTGGTAACTTGCTTATTGTGCTTTAATATGGGATATACTCTAAGTGAGTAAATTATCAAGCTAGCATTTTTCATGCTCTATGTAAAATTGGGCTTTCATTGTACACATCTTGTTACTCTTCATATGGGTAGCTAGGAAACTATAAGAATCCTAATGGTTTGGGTTGCTAGGAACATATAATAATCCAATGGGGTTGTGAGATTGAAAAATCTTGAGTGGGTGATCTTATGTATTAGGTTACCTTAACAATTATGTAGTAAAAGCCAAGGGGCTCATCTCATGTGTAGGTTGTCTCGAAGTGTTTAGATGGTAAAACACAAGTATGATTTTATGAGATTTTCTTAGCAATTAGAACATAAAAGTCCTTAAGGCTGATCCTTAACAATAGTTGCCTGGTTGTAATTGTGATTACCCTTATAAAAATTTCTTTGATTTATACTTGGGAATTAGATTAAAACTACCTTAGTCTAAACTAATATAAACCTTGTGGTGTGGTTTTCTCTCTACCTTACACTATTACATTTTCAATTCTTGCATTTTGAAAAAGTTTACAAGGATTTTTCTACTCATGACACTCTTTTGAAAAATCACTTAGTTTTCAGAAAGATATCTTTCACATGACTTTTCAAGAACCTATAAATTTTCTTTAAGTTAAGATTCTTCATTTCATTAACTTGTCTAACAAACCATTGTTAGGCATCAAATTTTTGTCAAAATTAATGATTTTAAATGTGATTTCATATACCTTTTAAAACACATTATTTAATAAGTTTACATTGTTTGTTTAGAATATGATTTGAATACGTAGTATAAACTAACACTTCTTAAGTTTTATTGTTCTCACAAAGTGTTTTAGGAAGCTAGTTTTTTTTTTAGGAACAACTCTTTCCTTACTCTATGCATTTAATCATTCCTGTTCTGGAAGTTAGAAAAGAAAGTTAATTATATACAAGTGTTTTAACCAATAATTGTGTTTCTAGAAAACCATAATTTCAGCATTCACACAATATTTCGGGAGGCCTATTTTTCAAATAGTTTTATAGGAACTAAAAGATTTTCAAAAGTGGAATAATTTATTAAAGTCTAATTTACCCCCTGTCTTAGACTCTTTTAGAGCTAAAAATTATTATTTTTCAATATTTCAAATTTTTATTCAATTTACACTTTACATCATTTAAATAGGAAGTAACTTCTTTAGCTAATGCATTTTGATGTAATGATATATGATAGATAGGTGAGAAGTATATAGAATTACTTCGGTTAAACAATGGAAGAACTTGTGATGGGAAAAGAAAATGCACTATGTAATGTTCGATTTTTGTTAAACAACGAAAATGGACGCATTTTCAAAGCAAGTCCCCTTAAATGAATTAGTTAAGGTTCCAAAAAATTTGAGTAACCTTCTAAACTCCTAAAAATGAGAATCCTAGCCTTAGATGGAAGGAAAAATGAAGCTACAATGAATAAACAAATTTTGACAAAAATTTTACGAAACGTAATGGCATTTTCATAATTTTGAGCAAATTTTGAAATTCACACAAGAGGGCTTTTTAAATGAAATTTTTGAGTTCTCTGGGGTTTTCAGAGGCCCTAAAAATCATGGGAAGCCTTAGGACAGTTAAATCTCCTTTGGTGGACGTTTTTCAACATCGGTGTACCTAAACTTTGACGAATTCGTTCAGGAAGCAAGAAGGTTTCAGCTCCAATTTGAGTAATTCCAAAGGCATTTTATTAAATTGGAAACCTAAATTTTATAATAAAAAAGACGGTTCTAAAAAAGGAGCTAAAACAAATGAGAAAAGAAAATACCAAGAACGAAGGGTAAAATGAAAATTTTTGAGAAAGTCATTCTCCTCTACCTATAAATAGGAGGCACCCCACTCTCTCCTTCATTTAGTCTCATATTTTTCTACCAAATTTTAGAGGAGAGAGAAAGGGTTTAGGAGCACCAATGGGAGAGAAGAAGAAGGAGAACTTCAAGACATAAGGTATGAAAATTTGATTATTTTTCATGCTTTCTCTTAGCCAATCTCTTCTCTTCCTTTTCCCCCTTCTTTCCTATGATTTTGCTAAAGTCTTAGGGGCTGTTTTGAAGGAATAACATAGGGGAAATTTTGAAATTTAGGTGAGGAAGCCAAGGAAGGTGAAGAACAAGCAAGAAAAACTAAGGAAAACAAGGTATCATGCAATATTTCCACTTGATCTTCTTCCTCCCCTCTCTTATGGGTATTTCGACCTATATATGGTCAGCCTTAAGGAGTCAAGTTTTCAACCAAACCAAGGGTGAATCTTAGGAATTTGAGGGAGAAGAACAAGAATATGCAAAGAAAACAATAAACTAGCCATTAGATTTCAAGATACAATTTCTAGGGTTTCAAGTGCACCTTGTAAAATCTGATTTTGTACAATGATTCGTAGGCTTAAATAAGAGTTTAAATGAGTTCCTAAGATCCCTAGAAGTCCCCCCATGTGCTTCCTCCATCAAGAAAACCAAGCAAAGTCCAAGGAGGCCAAAATCATGCATAGTCTCGGGCTAGATAGGTTTGGGTGCCTAGGAAGAGTTTTGAATTTTTCTAAACCCATTTTTGAATCATATATGATGAATAAATATGAAAGGAAGCTTTGGAAAAAATTTAGGAAGCTTAGAGAATGAGTTGGTGCTTTATGTTCTATAATGTGACCTAAAGAAGCAACATATAGTTAGGCTTTTGGTTTTGATTGTGTTTAGGAGACTCTTTACTTTGTCTTAACTAATTTTAAGAGTTCTTGTCTCATCCTCACCATGGCTAAAGGTTCTTAGCTTCTCCGTACTTAAGCAAACCTAAGAAAACATTATAAATATCATTTGGAAATAGAATACATCATTATGGTACCATGGAATAAGAGTTCATCCTAGAACATTTTTAATAGCTTAAAATACACACACATACATTTATGCATGAGAGAAGGAGGAGTGAGCTACCTTGAATGCAACCACACACTTTTTTCCTTGAATTTGCTCTCCCTTCCTCGGCCTCACACATACAAAGGTGTGGGATTGGTTTCTCTTGGCCTAAACACAATTTATGGAAGTCAATTAGGTTCATAGAATTAATTCTAAGGCCACACATCTTCCTTAAACACTAACTTAGTCTATTAACCCCTTTATGGTTCCAAGAATGCACCAAATGAAGCAACAGCTATCAAATAAATTCTAGGCTCTATTCTTTCTTTTCATACATGAGTATTAACTCCTTTTAAGCCTCTTGGAGTCATTACACAATTAGGATAAAGAGTCTAACTACATGTTACTTCTTTAGGTCATATTATGGAACATAAGACACTAATTCATTCTCTAGGCCTCCTAAATTTTTCCCAAGGCTTCCTCTCATTTTCACTCATCATAAATGACTCAAAAATGGGCTTGAAAAAATTTAAAAATCTCCCTAGGTGTGCTAACACTTCTAGGTCGAGACTAGGAAGCAATATGGCACCAATGGACTTTGATTTATTTTCTTAATGGAGAAAGCACATAAGGAGACTTCTAGGGATCTTAGGAGCTCATTTCAACTTTCATTTAGGCATAGAAATTAAGCTATCTAGTCAGATTTTATAAGGAACACATGAAACCCTAGATTTGCTATCTTGAATTTTCATGGTTATTTGTTAATTCCCTTTGCATATTCTTATTCTTCTCCCTCAAATTCCTAAGATTCACCCTTGGTTTAGTTGAAAGCTCAACTCTCTAGGGTTGGCCATATGTAGGTTGAAATGCTCACAAGAGAAAGGAGGAGGAAGATCAAGTGAAGGAATAGCAAAATACCTTGATTTCATTAGTTCTTCTTGCTTGTTCTTCACCTTCCTTTGCCTCCTCACCTCAATTTCAAAATTTTCCCTCTGTTCTTCCCTCAAAACAGATTCAAAATCTTCAATACAACCATAGGAAAGAAAGGGAAATGGAGGAGAAGATGTTTGCTAAGGAAAGAGCATGAAAAACAACCAAAAATCTATACCTTTTGCCTTTGATTTCCCCACCTCTTCCTCTCCCTTTTGTGCACCTTTCTCCTTTGGGTTGTTCTATGGTTTAGGGTAGAAACATAAGTGGCTAAGTGAATGGAGAAGTGAGGCGCCCTATATATATATATGGGAGGAAGAAAGACTTTTCAAAAATTTTCGTTTTGTCATTTGTTCTTGGCATTTTCGTTTCTAATTCATTTTAGCTCCTTTTTAAGAAATGTCTACTCCATTATAAAATTTAGGTTCCCAATTTGGTAAAAATACCTTTGGAATCACTCCAATCAAAGCTAAAACCTTCCCAAACGAATCTATCAAAGTTCAAGTACACCGACATTGGAAAAAATCTACCATAGTGGTTTCAACTATCTCGGGGCTTCCCATGGTTTTCAAGCCTTTAAAAACCCCCATAGAACTTAAAACTTTCATTTAAAAAGTCCTGTGTGTGAATTTCAAAATTTACTCAAAATTACGAAAATACCATTATGTTTTGTAAATCTTTCGCAAAATTGTGTTTCTTCATTTTAGCTCTATTTTTCTTTTTGTTTAAAATTGGGATTCTCATTTTTAGGAGTCTAGTATGCTACTTAAATTTTTTGGGACCTTAACTAATTCATTCCGGAGGACTTGCTTTGAAAATACTCCAGTTTCCGTCGTTTAACAAAAATTGGACATTACAGTTTCCCTTATTTTCCTCAATATCTCTATGGTGTCTCTTCTTACAGCCATAGGCGTCCTTTAGCACCCATAATATTTTATATTTTGGCAACTAGAATAGTCCCTAACAAGTAAAATATATTATTTAAAAGTTTTTCAAAAGCAATCCCTAAGGATTCAAGTCTTATATTTCTAAAAAGCTTCAATTTTAGATAGGTAGATTATTTGATTTTTCTTGAGGATAAGTAAAAAGATAAGTTTTGGTGGTTTGATAACTGCCAAAAAAGTATCAATTTTTAGTAGTATTTTACAGGACTTATCAGAGGCTTTTAGATTATTTTTATCTCTTTTGCACTTATTTTCATATAAATTTGTAATATTATTTATTTTGGTGCAAATTAGAGTCAAATTGTAAAAATCCTCTAAATTAGAACTTAATTGAAATAATCCTGAAAAATTAGCTTTCACTTGAAAATAGTTTTTTTTTTTGTAAATCATATTTTTCATAGTAGCCTATAGTATATTTTTTTGTAAATAATTGCTTTTATTGTTTTGTCAACTTTGATTTTATAGGTTAAGTACCTATATTTGTGTTTTTAATTGTTTTGTAGGGACTTAATTGTAAATAAATAAAGTTTTGTACGCTTTTGAGGTGATTATGAAGAGCTTAAAGGATTGGAAAGCAATTATTGTAACAAGCCCGTGCATGCTACTTGTTGTGACAAGAATAATTGTCCATCATGACAAGCAACTTTATATCTATGAATCATAGCAATTGTTTCTTATCAGAATGACCAACAATTTTTAAGTTTTGTATAAATTGCTTTCAATAGAGGGATTTTCATCATTTTTATAACCTTTTTAGATTAGATCTTTTCATTTTCTCTTTATCTAGGAGCACTAAGAATGGATTTTAGATTGAATTATTTCAAGGAGGCAATTCTTGAGATATGTATTAATAGATTTTATAATGTAATATTGAATTCTTTGTACTATGTTGATCTAATTCAAATTCCTATATATCTTCATTAGTTTTTTTATGTTGTTTGATTAATTTCACTAATTGAATCTTGTTTTATGTTGATAAATCATATGTAGTGATAATTTCCTCTAAATCAATGTATGGTTTATAAAGTAGTTGTATATGCTCATTGCTCCTAATGATTTTTCTTGCATTTAGTTCATTGATTAGCACTTAAATATCATGGCCATGAGTTTAGGAGTTGATTAATTGGATGAAAAAATTTGATTATCAATTACATAAGGATTAAATAGTGTAAACATAATGGTACTAGTTACTGCTCACTAATCTTCACATAATGCAGCTGTCAATTTTCTTACACTTGATGTGTTTGACAATTAATTTCATCAAACGCTTGATAGTGTAGCACTTCCTCCCACACGAGCTCTTCTGAGTAATTAGGCCTAAATAATTAGTATATGATGCATTGAGATAAGTTACCCTTGCTAATTAGTCCAGTAATTCATCGAACTTAATGCACGTGGTTCTAAGAAGATCAAAATGACATCCTAGGATTGTGTAAGGTTAATACGTCGAGGTCAACTAATGACGATAAGAGATGAGTTCGCCTACGATAACCATCACATTGTCAAGATTGAGCTATGCACTTAAGGTTGCATTTAATTCAGATTTATTCAAAATTTTGGCATCTAGAGTCTAGGCTAAAGAGCCTAGAGTCTTATATACATTAGTTTGAGTTCATTTAGAATAGGGATAGCCCTTTCTCTCTTCTGGTCTCTAACAACTAAGCTTATCATAGGACATTAGTTAGGTTAGGTAAATGTAACTTATGCCTTATGATGACTTGCCAGAGTGAGGCTTGCTAATTTAATTCTCCTCAGAATCATAAGACAACTCCTTTGCCTTATGATGACGCTTCCATGAAGTAACTTCTTTAACAAGAAAAGGCAAAGAAGGCAAAGAAACCATAGATGGAGAACTTGCTAAAGGAGCAAAAATTGAAGAAGCAGAAGTTGAAGGAGTAACAATTAGAGGAGCATCTAAAGGAGCTACAAGACGAACATTAAGACTACCTTAATCGGTGAGCCTCCAAAGTTGCAACCACATACTATAATGTTAAGATATAGTTAGGTTACCTTAGGCTAACCAATGATACAGATTTACATCCCTTAGCACCAACTATAAGGTAATCATGCTTAAAGGAATTTTGCGCTAATGAAGCCTACAGGCTAAATCTAGCAAGATAGCTATGTCACCTTCAATGGCACCTTTGTTCTACCTACTCACCTTGTTTGGATCATAATTGATTTTTTTGATGTATTGATGAGTAAAAAGGAAGGGACCAATGTCATAATATGTCTTATCTAATTAATTCATATTGTTTCCATCTTAAAGTAACAAAATTATAACCGTTGCAAAACTGTTGACAGCGGATTTTAGCTCATTTTACAATCAATTGGAACTATAAAGGTCAAAATTTGAATTCCTTTTTTTTTTCATTCATGGTTACCATACACAAGTTTTTTTTAATCCATAAGACCAAGATATAAGCCTCATTTGCATATTAGAATCATATAGTCAATTTTGGCCACTTTGAACAGAAAGGGTATTAAATTTCAAAAATTCATAACTTGTGCTATATAACTTGGATTTATGCAAATTAAATATCTACAAAAAGCTTATAATCTAAACTTTGTGCTGTAAGAATTTCAAGCAAAAATGAATCCATTTGAGCCTTGAAAAGACATGAAATCCATGGCTATAACAATATGAACAGTACTACATAATTTCATAATTTTGCACCAATTTCAAAAATTCACCATGTATTCTATAAAACTCCAAAAAAATCATCTTTGGTTTATTAGAAATCTCTATAAATTTTCTAGGAGCTTACCAAATTTTAGCCCCAAAGTACCTCATTTAGATTAAAATTTGGTTCCAAAGTGGTTTATTTGGCCTCTAAATTGCAATCTCCTACTTTGAACAAATTTTAATCTATTCAAGCTTCATTCTACAAGAACCATTGCATAAAATAAAGCTAGTATAAAAAATTCACCATCTCATACCCAATGATGCATATACAATCATTAGCTTCTCATGTAATGTCCAGTTTTCGTTAAACGACGGAAACATATGTGTTTTCAAAGCAAGTTCACGAAATGAATTAGTTAAGGTCCTAAAAAATTTGAGTAACATTCTACAATCCTAAAAATGAGAATCATAGGCTCAAACAGAAAGAAAAATAGAGCTAGAATGAAGAAACAATTTCTTATGAAAACTTACGAAACATAATAGCATTTTCGTAATTTTGAGTAATTTTTAGAATTCACACAAGAGGGCTTTTTAAATGAAAGATTTGAGTTCTTTGGGATTCTCAAAGGCCCTGAAAACCATGGGAAATCTCGAGATAGTTAAAACCCCTCTAGTGAATGTTTTTCAATATTAGTGTACTCGAATTTTGACGGATTCGTTTAGGAAGGTTTTAGCTCCAATTTGAGTGATTCCAAAGGAATTTTACTAAATTGGAAATCTAAATTTTATAATGAAAAATATTGTTCTCAAAAAGGAGGTAAAACATATTAGAAATAAAAATACCAAAAATGAAGGACAAAACAAAAAATATGGTTCGCAACGTTAAAATACTTATGATTTTAATACCATTATTTTTGTCTCTTATGTGAGTTACATGATATGAGGCATAGATATGGCATGAAATGAGTTAGAAATTTATGGTGTTACATCTTACATAAAAATTCATGTACAAATTGCCCACTCATGCATCAAAATAACATATATTCATGTACTCAAAGCTTATACACGAGTTACCATTACATATTCTTATCATATACTAAATATTTCACTACTAATATATCTCATACATCATCAATTACATAGTTACAACATAAGCTTTTAATACATGCTTTCTAAACTCTAATTCTTCTCAATTCCCTTCTCCTTACTTGAAGAACTGATCATAGTTAATGGGAGATAAATAGGATGAGGTTCTTGGAAGAATCTTAGCAGCAAATCTCAATCCATATCAATGCATATAATGAGTGTAAGGAGGAAATGCAAGCATGTGACTATATATTTATCAAATAACTCAAACATAAATATTTGCATGAAACTTTGAAACTCATCTAGCCTTGGCATAGGATCATACTAACTAGGCTCAACTAAAATAATCTCTAGGCTAAGGAAGAGATACTACACTTAATTCCCCAAAACAGGGAGCTATGAGTCAAAACATAGCCTTTTATACACATAAAACTTAAGATAAATCCCAATACAAAAATAGTTCATGAATTCATTAAGCAATCAAACAAACAAGCATCTTAACTCATTCAAATGCTCAAATACATGCAAGATAGGGAAAAATAAGTACCTTATGGATTTATAAGCTTTAATCTACCACCAATCCACTTGGCTTTACTCTTTTCCTTGGTCTTTCTCGACTTGACACCTGCACTTTGATGGACTTAAGCTAACTTGGCCTACATATATCAATTTGCAATACAAAATAATTCATTAATATCCATTCTAACTCTCATTGTTACCACTTAAGTCTATTAGAACTCAATATGCACTTTGAACCATCTTAGGTCCTATAAGATGAAAATCTTATATTTCACTTTTTAGGCTCTAAAATCTCACTTGATATAAGTCATATAACTCAAATGGAACTCATTAAAGCCATCATATACATGATTAAACAAGCCAAATGTAAAGCTGCTTTTTTAGCCTTCTTGAACCCTAAAAATTTTACTTTTCAAAATAAGGTTCCTAAATGTATTCTAATGGTTCCATTAGTACTTATACGCCACATTTAGGTCCCTTAAACCTTAGAAATCATTAAAGCACTCCCTAGGTGTAATACCATAAATAGATAGCACTTAATTTATATCCTAAACTGCCTATAGAGTCCATTTTCATAAATTTAACACTTTTAGCAGTGAAATTTATCGACGTTAAATGTCAAATTTATTCAATTTTGATTAAATGGACCAAATTTATCTTACATCCCTATTACATGTGTTCATACAGAATCATCACCAAATGAGACGTGAACTTCAGATATAAACTATGCATCACATAATAGCCCAAGTTGCACACTTTTTCCAGCTTCCATAATTCTGTCACAATCTTAGAAAATTCATAACTTCAGTTAGAAATTTCCAAATCATGCCAACTAAGATTCTTTGGAAAGATCAAGACATCATTTAACTACTATAAAACTTTCAAATCAAAACAATATCATTTGCCCCATGAAATCCTAATAGAATAGTAGCTGGGTCAGGATTTCATACAAGTACAGACCTAGAACTTTAAAAATTCATATCCCACACTACAAAGCTCCAAATTGGGTTATCTCAGT
The DNA here is from genome assembly GCA_026724425.1 of Erythrophleum ivorense. Lineage (NCBI taxonomy): Eukaryota > Viridiplantae > Streptophyta > Magnoliopsida > Fabales > Fabaceae > Erythrophleum > Erythrophleum ivorense. The sequence goes on from JAIUCV010000008.1 coordinate 31,123,810, forward strand.
GGCTATGGAAAGCTTATGATTCCAGAGATATACCTGTAACATTTTATGAGCATTGGGCTTCATTTACCCCCTTAAAGATATCAAAAACTAGACTAACCAAATGAACAATGCACTGACAGTTCTATAAATTTCAGCCAACTTTGAAAAATTATAATAAATTCTCTAGAGCTCTAAAAATTCTGTTCTTTGGCTCTATGAAAAGCTCTAGATGAGATTTACCAAATTTCATGTACAATTCATCCAATTGGTCTAGTTTTAGTTGAGGGCAAGAATATGGTCCAAAGTGGTATCAATATGGCATTAAATGGTCCAAGACAGCTTCTCACATAAATCATGACCATTTGAGCACGTCCAAAAGCTCAAATATAGCATATAAAAGCATCATAATAGGCTCCAATCATCATGGAACTCAAAATCACCATCTCACTTGTTCATATACATATAAACACTATGGCTCAAGAATGTTAAAATCTTACATTCTCATACATTTGGCTCAAACTTTGGTTCATACATCATATTTATATACTTTTACACATGATCAAAGGTTTACATCTCATAAATAACATATACATATACACTTTGACATTAAATTACACAAAAAGTTATTCTATTGTCAAAGTAATACAATTTATGTAACAACCAGAAAAAAAAAGTTGAAAAATTTTCGAAGGGCTGAAAATTTTCTAAGTCTGCTAGCTATAGCGAGAAATGGCCTAGTTATAGCGAATGTACCTATTCACTATAGTGAGAAATGGTCTAGCTATAGCAATTTCTCGTTATAGCGAGAGTGCCTTCTAACTATAATGAGAATGCTTCTAGCTATAGCGAGTATGGGCATCCCATACAAAAACCAAGGAGCTGCTCGCCGTAACGCGCCGTAGTGAAGGCAAGGGTCTGGGACTGATACGTGCTCGCCGTAGCGAGGATTATGCCTTGCTATAGCGAGGGTTAGTCTGGACAAGCGTGAAAAAAGAGAATTTTAACTTTTTAAAGCATCCAAACCCCTCCTTTCTCCTTTAACCGAACTAATCTTCGTCCAAGCACAAAAAAAAAGGCTTGAGAGAGAGAGGGAAACTAGGAGAAACTAAGAGAGAAAGAAGGGAAGCTAAGGAAGAAAGGTAAGAACCTTCAAAGCTCTTCATGCTTCTTCTTCTTAATTTTATTCTTCTCCTTCTAATCTTTCTTCCCATGGGTTGTTGAGTAGGGAAGCTCTGTTCTAGTTAAGAATGAGCAAGAAACTCATGTATCTTCAATTCTTCTTCTTTGTTTTTCTTTCTTGAGAGCTTGAGAGAGGAAGGATAGTCAGTGAACTTCTAGAGAGAGAAAGAACCCCTAGTTTCTTATATGCTTGGTAGGGTTTGCTATAAAGAAACCCCTAACTTTGTGAATAAGTGTTGAGTTATGAGAGAGTAATCCCATGCTCTTGTGTGTCTAGACTCAAGAGAAGTACTCCCATCTAGTGGTGATTGTGAAATCAAGAAGGGAGAAGACAAATTGAAAGGGAAGGCTTCTGTTAGCCTATAAGGTAGCTCTCTCCTCCTTTCTCTCATGCATGAATGTGTGTTTAGCTTGTTCTAGAATGTGTGTATGTGTATTTTCAAGCTATGAAAAGTATGCTAGCATGCCTTTACATGTCATGACCCTTGATGCTATGTTATATGTTAAATGAATCCATGATGTTTGTATGAGTTTGCTTGAGTGTGGAAAGGCCAAGAACTCTTCCCTTAGGTGAGGATGAGCCAAGAACCCTCGAGCTTAGTTGAGACAAAGCAAAGGGTCTCCCAAAAGTAATGTGGACTCTCAAGAGTATGGTTGAGTCCAAAGTGCTCAAGAGCGGGTGAGGCAAGTCCAATACCCATGAGGAGAAGTGTGATGCCCATCCAAATACTTGGTAAATCCTTGAATGTCTTGTATGATTGATTCACATGCCAAAGTTGTTTTTAAAGTGTCCATGACTTCTACTTTTTCATACATGCATTTGAAAAACTTGCTTGGCACATATTATGTATGATTGAATGAGAGATGAGCTATTGGGATTCTTTGAATCTCATCCCCTCCTCTCCACTATCCTAACATGCTAGGTGGACCAAGTGAACAAAGACATGGGAGCCACCAAGCTTGAAGTTAGGGAAATCGACAAAGGATACGTAAAATAGCCATTTTGTCGACGTTTTGTTGTTAAGAGATGCAATCGAATGATGTACATTGGGTGTGCACTTATGAATACTTGTAAATGGATGTACTTAATGTATATGTATGAGAATTTGAACTATAGTGCATGATGTAGCAAGTTTTCAGTATGAATAGTAAGATTTTGGCATTATGTACATGGTGTATGTGTTGGTGTGGGAGAGTGAGTTTTGTAAATCCGGGTTATTAGACATTTGAGCCATGTTTAATAGCCTATGTTGATGCTTTCCCATGTGCTCATAGAGTCTTAGGAGTAAGAGAAGCAAATTTGAACCCTTTGAGCCTCTTTTAACAAGAGAAATTAGCACTTTGCCCCCTTATGTCAAAGTCTGACCAAATGACCTCTTCTTGCCTTGAAATTTGGCATGTGACTAAATCTTGCCTAGATATTTTTGGAAAGAAAAAGATCAGGTCATTTTTAGGTCTGTGGAATTTTTTATGATTTTTCAAATTTGGTATCAGAATTTCGGATTTGTACTAGCACTGTTCATTTGGTCAGTTGTATAATTGTGTCATCTAAGGGGCAAACGTGGTCCAATGGCTATGAAATTTTATATGCAGAAACTATACATTCACAGTGACTTTTAGCAACTAGAATCACCTTATTTAGAGGTCTAGAGAGAAAGATATGAATTTTTGAAGTTTCTGCCTAGTATCAGTCATCTTGCCTGACCAGAAGTACTGTTCCATTGATTTCTGAGAGCTTGGCTTGATGAACTGATCTGGAGATATTTTTTCTCTCTATTTAACATCCACATATTTCCATATTGGTATCATTTGTATGCATTGGATTTTTTTGGAATTATTTGGACATTTTTTAAGTTCATATTAGTAAACTGTAACAGCATTAGAACCAGTCCGACCTCCAGACCAATTCATGTGTCAAACGTCCTTTGTGTGAGAAGTTATGACTTGTACATATTTTTAGCATAAAGTAGACATCCCAATATTTCTATAATGACTGAGATCACATATTTTCAATTTTTCTAGATTTAGTTGTGATTTTTCAAACTTTGCCCAAAAATGAGGCCAAGTCTGGCCGAGAATGCATATTCATGTCCCATGTCTCTTGTTAGTTTCCATGGATTGAAAGCATATTTTTATGAGGAAAATGAGTTGTAATGGTGCAATTAAATATGAGAATTCATAGCATGAGCTCACACTGTCCATGTGACATTGAAATGAATTTTTAATCATAATGCAACGCAAGGAAGTGTATGAATTCAATGGAATTTCTCACTTTATTCTTACTATATCTCACATGAGCATGTATTGGATGAGGGATATGAGTTAGAAATGATGGTGTTACATTTAGATACCAACACATACAGAGCCCTCACGAGTATTGTCCCTTCCTTCTCGGTTCGTGGGTCATTGACCCTGCCTTCCCGATTCGTTGGGGTTTATCCCTTCCCACTTAGCTCACGGGAAAAGCGCGCTCGTGAGGGGGAGGATTCTCCCCACTTATATAGGTCGTTCCCAGGACCATTCCATCGGATGTGGACTTTACATTCTACCCCCCTTGAAAGCCAACCCATTCTCGGGTTGCACATTCGAACGGCCGGCTCTGATACCAACACATACAGAGCCCTCACGAGTATTGTCCCTTCCTTCCCAATTCGTGGGTCATTGACCCTGCCTTCCTGGTTCGTTGGGGTTTGTCCCTTCCCGCTTAGCTCATGGGAAAAGCGTGCTCATGAGGGGGAGGATTCTCCCCACTTATATGGGTCGTTCCCAGGACCATTTCATCCGATGTGGGACTTTACAATTTACACTCCTTAGCTTCTATTTTTGGTTCCATGAGCATCACCTAGACAAGAGTAGATAAAGAGTAGGGAAGAGTGAGATTCAAAGAATCCTAATAGCTCATTCACCCTTTCAAGTAAACATATATGGAATGTTATCATGTCAAAGAACACAAGCATGCATCAAATGCTTTCAAGAACCAAACATAAACATGTTTTCAAGGTCACATAAACATATCAAAATCAAAATCAAGTTCTAAGGACTTTTGGTTTAGCCTCACCCTATTATTTGGGACTTTTAGATTAATCTCACCCACTTTCTAGGGACTTTTAACTTAGTCTCACTCATTCTTAAGACTTTTGGCCTTGTCTTACCCATTCTTAGAGACTTTTAGCTTCACCTCACCTAATCTAAAGGACTTTTGGCACAACCTTATCCATCAAGAGCAAATTCACATTCAAAACACAATTTAAGAAGCATAATGGTACTAAAGTTTCAAACCAATAGCTAATGGCATGTCTTATGATTCAAACATACATACAAGCATTCAATGACAATCAAACAACCAAAAAATGCATACAAGAATAGATGAAGAGCTACCTTGGTCCATGAAAAACAATTTCTTCCTTGATTCTCTAGCTTTTTGGTTCGGCCTCACACACACACTTGGAGGAGGCTTGGTTTGCTTGGCCTAGACAAATCAAACAAGACATAAAACACATCAATGGAACCATCTCTAGTCTCGCATAAAGCTTACACAAGCTACTTCTAGTTTATGGCATGTTTATGGTTCCATACAAGGGTATAATGAAACAACTTATATAATTCATAATCTTAGCTCTAATTTCTCACTTAATCTAAGTCACATGACTCCATTTGAACTCATTAAAGTCATTTCCAATTCAATTCAAGGAGCCTAACACCAAGTTGCTTCTTTATATATAATGAAACCCTAAACTTTCAACTTTCAAAATATGGTTTCTAAATTCTTCCTTTGGTGTTTATTATTCATATCTAGATCATTCATAACCTTAAGATCAAAGAAAACTCTCCCTAGGTATATGAATCCCACATTGGCCGAGACACCCATATAATGGAGCACCCATGGAGTTTTGCTTGCTTTCCTAGGGAATTTGGCATCCATGAAGCTTCCCAGGTCTCTTATGAACTCAAATATGCTCTTATATAAGTTAAATCATCATTAGAAAGTTTCACAAATCCCTAGGTGCAATCAAAATCCTAACTTCTTTATTTTGTTTCCTAATACTCCTTTCTTGATTCTAATTGCATATTTTAATTCTCCATACTTCAAAACCATTGTTTTTCTCAAGTTTTCATCAAACAAAAACTTCCTTCTCACTCTCTCTCTCTTTAGGGAGAATTATGGAAGAAAAAGAAGACTAAAGAAATGGCAATCTCATGGCTTATACCATACCTAATTTTAAAGTTTACTAAATGGTGATTCTTATGGCAAAGTTGTTTGCTTCAAACTCTCACTTTTTCTCAAGAGGTCAGCCACTAAAATTATCCTTTCAAGAAACTAAAACCGCTATTAGAAAGAGCAAGAGTAGAGCAAAGTTTCTAACTACCATGAAATGAGATTTAATATATTTCCTTACCTTTTTGTCTTCTTTTTCTTCTCTCTCTCCTCCCCTCTCTTAGACACCATAGCCACTAAATTTAGAGGTCTCCAAGTTAGTTTGAAGGAGATGGGGACGTGGCTTGGTGTTGGAAAAGATATTTTATCATTTTTCATAATTACATTTTTGCCACTACACTTTGACTGTCCCATTTGAGCTTGTTTTAAATCCCTTTTTGGAACTATCTTTTCCATCATAAATTTTACATCCTTTAATTCATAAAATACACTTGGTTTCACCCAAATTAGATTTAAAATCTTACCGAACCATCCAGTTAAAATTTCAATCAACGGATGACGTAAAACGTTCACGAAAGGGATTTTAACTATTTCAAGGGTTCCTATGGTTTTTAGGGCTTCTGAGAACCCCAAAAAATTCAATTTTTTTATTTAAAAATCCTTCCTTTGAGTTTTCTAAAAGTTGCCCAAAATTATAGTTTTACCACTGCATTTTCAATTCCTCTATTTTGCCGTTTTAGCTTCAATTTTGGGCTATTTTGAAACTCTAAACCAATTTTTAGATGTTCTAATCAATATTCTAATCTCAATTAGTCTCAATTCACTTTACTCTAAGGTCCTCATTCATTAATCAAATGGTTTTCATTTCAGTTTTTCATAGTTCCTACAGGCCTTCGCTAGGCCTGTGACCCTCTATAAATAATTCATTCTACCTTTTTGAAATTTCTTTGAATTTCTAAATTATAAGATATTACACCAAGTACTTGTTCTCTAACTTGGCCAAGACTAGCACCTTAATGGCCTAAATAGAGTTTTGTCATTTCTCTTGGGGAATTTGAGACATATGGAGTGTTCTTGGCTCTTTTCAAGTTCAAGTTTGGTCTTTAATGGCTTAATACATCTTCCTAAGGTTCCATAATTTCCATGGTGCAATAAAACCCCTAGATGCTCTAACTTGGTTCTTTTTACTTAATCTTAATCTCCATGCTTCTAAAGCTTTATTCCTATCAAATTTTAGCCAAATTCAAAGTCCCTCTCGTTTTCCTCTATTTAGGCCAAACCAAGAAGAGCATAAAACTCAAAGGAAAAGCAAATTTTGTAGCTCATAAGATACCTTCTTTGAAAACTCTTGAAATGGATATTTTTATGGTACAATTTGTTACTCCAAACTCCTTTTTTTTTTCAAATGGTCAGCCTCTAAAATGCTTCTTTCAAGAAACCAAAACCATCAATAAAAAGAGCTTAAAGTGGAGAAGAAGTTTAGTAACTAACACACAATAAAATTAGGCACTTTTCCTTACCTATTTTGCACTTTCTTCCCTTCTCTTTCCACCCTCCTTTAGACATCTATGGCTACTGGTTCTAGAGTCTTTAGGTCAGTTATAAAGAAGAGACCAGGTGGTGTGACCCTAAATAAGAAGAAAGAGGTGTTTTACAATAATTTCTAAAATTTCCTTTACGTCCTAGCACTTTAATTCCTCCATTTGAGTTTATCTTGTATCCTTTTGAAAATCATTTTTTTCATAATAAAACTAGGGTTCTCTAGTTTATTAAAAATATTTACTTTGAAATTACTAGTATTTAAAATAATTTGAACAAAATAGGTTAAAATTTTGGTCAACCAACACTCTAAATAACACACTATTAAAGTTTTAACCATTCTTATTGTCCCTAGTGAGCTTAATTTTAGCATTTGAAATTCCTTTATTTGAGTTTCTAAAATTTTGCTCAAAATTACAATTTTGCCACTACTTAATCGGCTTATTTTGTTTTGCCACTTTGGCTCTAGTTTTGAGTCGTTAGGGATTTCATGTACTCATTTCTAGATGTTTTACTTAATATTTTACCTTTGTTTGTCCTTAATTCATTTTATTTTGGGGTCATCTTTCATTATCATACTAGGTCTGCTTCAGTTTTAAAAGAACAAGATGTTACAACCAATAATACTTTTCATGTAATATCAAATTTTTCAAAAACTAAATTGAAGCTAATATTGTGATATGAGGACCCTAAAGCAAAGAGAATTAAGACCAATTAATAGTAGTATATTAATTAGAACATCTAAAAATGTGGGTAGGAATCAAAATGGCAAAAAGAGGAACTAAAAACATAGTGGTAAAATCATAATTTTGAGTAACTTTTTGAAAATTCAAAGGAAGGAGCTTTAAATGAAAATTTTAAGTTTCTCGGAATTCTCAAAGACCTTAAAAATCATAGGAACCCTTAGAATAGCTAAAACCCTTTCGGTATACATTTTAGATCATCAATTGACTAAAACTTTTACTGGATAGTTTGATAAGATTTTAAATCCAATTTAGGTGAAACCAAAGATATTTTATAAATTAAAGGACCTAAATTTTATGATGGAGAAGATAATTCTCAAAAAGGAGTTGAAATAAGTTCAAATGAAGGAAACAAAGTTTAAGGGCAAAGTTGGAATATTGGAAAATTGTAAAACCCTAGCTCATTCATATAAATAGCCCCCTCCACCTTCTTCTCCTTCATTTGCATGAAATTTTTAGTTTTGAACTAGACCCAAAAGACACCCCAAATAGCAGCAAAACTCAAGGGAGATTAAAGTCACCTAAGGTAAGGAAACTTAAGGAATATTCCTATGATGTTCTTATTAGCTAGTTTCCATTCTTTCTCCACTTCTTCTCCATGGTTTTGATATCTCAAAGGAAGGTGTCTTGAATTTGAGCTCATGGAGAAAAAAGGCTTTTACCAAGGAACCAAACACACCAAATAAACCATCATGCAAAGTCATTTCATTTTATATATGTTTTGGTCAAGAAGATTGCTTCTCCTTGTCTCTCCATCATCCTATAGGTTCGGCCAACATGGGAGGAACATGGAAGGGGCTGGTTTTTCATTGAATCATGCTAGAAATTAAGGTTTTGAAATGTGGAGATTAATATTTTGCTATTAGAGCAAAGTAAGAAACCATGGAATGCCTAAATGAGAAATTAGGGTTTTAATTGCACTTAGGAATTTATGAAACTTTCTAATGATGATTTAATTTATGTAAGAGTATGTTTGGGTTCTTAAGAGACCTAAGAAGCTTCATGGATGTCAATTTCCCAAGAGAAATTAATGAAACTCCCTTGGTGCCCTTCTTAAGCATAATCTCGACCAAGCACCATTCCAAGTACCCAGGGAGAGTTTTCTTTGATTCTAAGGTTATGAATGGTTTAAATATGAATAATAAACATCAAAAAAACCATTGGTTTGAATTTAGGAACCATATTTTGAAAGTTGGAAGTTTAGGGTTCCATTAGGCTAGAAGCAACTTGGTATTTAGCTCCTTGAATTAAGTTTGTAATGACTCTAATGAGTTTAAATGGAGTCATATGACTTAGAATGAGTGAGAAATTAGAGCCAAGATGATGAATTATATGAATTGTTTCATTATGCTACAATATAGAACCATATGGATGCCATAAAATGGAATTGGCTTGTGCAAACTTTATGTGAGGCTAGAGATAGTTCCATTGATGTTTTTGTGTGTTGTTTGATGTGTTTAGGCCAAGAAAAGCAAACCTCTACCAAGTGTGTGTGTAAGGCCGAGAGGAGAAGCTAAGGAATCAAAAGAAGAACTTGTACTTCTTGACTCAAGGTAGCTCTTCATCTATTCTTGTATGCATGTTTTCATTGTTTGATTGTCATTGATGCTTGCATATGTGTTTAGATCATGAAACATGTCTATTACTATTGGTTTGATGATTTGATGACATTATATTTCTTGAATTGCTTGAAAATGTGAGATGACTCTTGATGGGTGAGGTTGTACCAAAAGTCCCTTGAATTTGGTAAGGTGAAACCAAAAGTGTAACACTTTACTTTCTAGCTCATACCCATCATGCCCTACATACTCATATTCACATGCTAAGCATACAAGGGAGGTCATTTGCTCTACCTTATGCTTCTTTTCTATGGCATCATGTATGGGTAGAGGCTTACTTTAGAGTCACATGGGCCGGATGAGCTCTCTCTATGTATCCTCATGCTTAATTTCACTACTAAGACTTATTTCAATCCCAAACATATGCTTTAAACTCATGGAAAGCAAAAAGGGATATGAGAATGCATTTTCGTTCTTGGCAGATTTTGCTTCATTTCTGGGCTAAGTTTGAAAATCCATAACTAAATACAGAAAAATCGTAACTACATGATCTTGGTCATTCTAGAAATCTTAAGATGTCTACTTTATGCTAAAAATATGTAGAAGTCTCAATATCACACCTATCATACGTTTGACATCAAAAATCATCCACTGGTCAGAGGGGCTCTTTTGCTGTCACAGTTTACTGATATGGACTTTGAAAATGTCTAACTAATTCCACAAAAATCCAATGCTTACAAACAATATCTATATGGAAATATGTGGATGTTAACTAGAGGAAAAAAATATCTCCAGATCAGTTCACCAAGCCAATTTCCCAGAAACCGATGAAACAGTATCTCGGGTTTGGTTGAGTGACTGATTCTGGGCAGGAACTTCGAAATTGCATATCTTCCTCTCTAGATCTCTAAATGAGGTGCTTCTAGTTCCTACAAGTCACTGTGACCATCTAGTTTATGTGTATAAAATTTCGTAGCCATTGGACTACGTTTGCCCCTCGGATGACACGATTTCTAAACTGACCAAATGAACAGTGTTTTCTGAAATCCGAATTTCTGATGTCAACTTTGAAAAATCATAGAAAATGCTATAGACATCTAAATGACATGAAATCTAGCTTCCCAAAAAGCTCTAAACATGATCTAGTTACATGTCAAATTTCTTAGCAAGAAGAGGTCATATGGTTACCTCTTGACACCATGTGCAAAAATCCACTTTCTTAGCTAAAAATAGGGCTCATGGGATCCAATCTTGGTTCTTCTACCTCTATGACCCTTTGAGCACATGAGAAAGCATCTCTAGGGGCCATCAATCATGACTCAAGTGTCTGACAACTTAGATTGGATAAACTCACTACCCCATGCCCACTTATGTACCCATATAGCCTATACTAACATTGAGCATTTCACATCAAAATTGCCTCTTCATTCATAATAGGCCTCATTCTCATACATTCGTCATACATGGATTAGCTTACAATCATTCATAAAGGTTACATCATTACTTTACATCACTTGTCTCATGTACAATACATTTACATGAAGCTCTTTACAAATCTTTCTTAGTCTCCCTAGCTTCATGCTTAGTGATGGTTCCTATCTCTTACCTCACTTGGTCCACCTGGCATGTTTGGATGGTGGAGAGGGAGGGTGAGATTCGGAGAATCCCAGTAGTTCATCTCTCATTCAATCATACATATATAGCATGCAAACAAGTCTCATTGTGCATGTATGGCATGTTAGCATATAAAATCATGATGAAAGCATTTAAAACATGTGAATTGGCCATGCATAAAGGAAAAACATTCTCAACATGTGAGTAGGCCATACATAACATTTAGAAGCTTGCTAAGTACTTGGATTGATCTCACCCACTCACTTGTGGCTTTTGGACTTGCCTCACCCATTCTTAAGAGGTCCTTAGACTCAACCCTTACTCTTTGGGAGTCAACCTCACTTTTGGGAGACTCTTTACTCTTGTCTCAACTAACTGGAGGGTTTGGCTCATCCTCACCTTGGCTATAGGGTTATTGGCTTTTCCATTCCTCAAGCAAACCAAAACAATCATGAAAATCATCATTTCAATTCATAACATATCATCATGCTAACACACTTCTCATAGCTTATATCATACATACATATAAGTAAGACAATGTAAACACACAATTATGCATGAAAGAAGGTGGAGAGAACTACCTTGTTAGCTATTCACTACTTCCTCTTTCACTTGTCTCCTCCCTTGTGGATTTCACTACCACTTCTAGATGGGGGACTTCTCTTGAGCCTAACCACACAAAAGCATAGAATTAATTCCTTAATACTTGATTCTTAAGCTAGGGATCTCTTCTAATCAACCCTACTGAGCTTCTCAACTAGGTTTCTTTCTCTCACTAGAATCCATTAACTAACCTCTCTCTTTTCTCAAACTTCTCAAGCTTTTAAGAAGGGAAAGCAAGAAAGAGAAGACTACATAACTTCTAATCTCTCTCTCAAGAGTGATTTCCCACTCTCTCTCTTCTGAACCAAACTCAAGACCTAACCATCTTTGCTATCTAAACCGTGGAAAGAGAGGGGAAGGGGAGAAGGGTGACATGTGAAGAGAAAAGCTATGAGAATCCTTACCTTCCTTGTCCTTTCTTCTTCTCCTAAGCTTCTCTCTCTCCCCTCCACCCTTTTCTCTCTCCTAAAGCGAGCTTGAGTCGGTTAGAAGAAGAAGAAGAGATTTGGAAGCTTTTAAAAAGTCAAATTCTCTTTTTCTCGCTTTTCTGGACCGCTCTCGCTATAGCGAGCCATTGCCCTCGCTACGGCGAGCTCGTGTCTGTTCCAGACCTCTGCCTTCGCTATAGCGTCGCTACTGCGAGCAACTCCCTGGTTTTTGTATGGAATGCCCGCACTCGTTATAGCTAGGAACATTTTCGCTATTGCGAGGAGTCATTCTCGCTATGGCGAGACTATTTCTCGCTATGGCGAACTCGAAAATTCGCTATAGCCGGGCTGTGGCGAGAAGACTTAGAATTTTTCAGCCCTTGGAGATTTCCAGCTCTTTTCTTTTCCCTTTCTTTTCTCATTTCTTTTTTCATTTATTTTTCCTGGCTGTTACAAAAAGTCTCATGGAATGAGTAAGGCTAAGTCAAAAGTCCCTAAAATGGGTGAAGCTGATCCAAAAGTTTCATATAATTGGGTGAGGCTAAACCAAAAATATTTAAAGCTTGTTCTTAATCTTGATGAATCCATATGACTTTGTAAATATGTTTATGTTAGATATTTGAAAGCATTAGATGCATGCTTACTCTTTTTGATATGATAACATACCATATATATATGCTTGAAAGGGTGAATGAACTATTGGAATTCTTTAAATTTCACTCTCCCTCATTTTACGTCTAACCTTGTCTAGGGAGTTCTCAAGGAGCAAAGAATGGAGGCTAAGAAGTTTGAATCATGTTACTTTGACAATGGTTTAGAATTTTATGTAATTTAATGTCAAAGTATGGTTGTGTAAATTATTTATGTAATGTAACCCTTCACTCATGTGAAAGTATGATATTATGATGTGCATACCATATTTGGGAGCAAATGTGCAAGAATATGGATTTTTGACATATGTATGGCTTGTAGAGTGTATATATAAATCCAAGTGAGAGAGTGATTTTGAGTTCCATGATAGTTTTACTATATAAGATGGCCAAATATGCTATAAAACATGTGTTGGACATGCTCAAATGGTCACTTGCATTGTAGAATTACATTATGGATCATTGATGCCAACTTAATACAAAAATAAGCCATATTTTACACCTGAATTAAAACTAGACCAAATGGACAAATTTTGGCATGAAATTTGGCATATATATAGACCTCATTTAAAGCTTTTCACAGAGCTAAAAAATATAATTTTTGAAACTCTATAGAATTTCTTATAGCTTTTTTAAGTTGGCTGAATTATGCAAAAATGTACTATCACTATTTATTTGGTCAGTTTTGGTTTTCTATATATTTGAGGGAACAAATGAGCTCCAATACTCATGAAATTTTATAGGCATATAGTTGGTATTATGAGATTTTCATAGCCACTAAGATCACTTAATTTGGAGTTGTTTAACTCAAGATATACATTTCCAAAGTTTCAAGCCTGTACATGCACAAAAATCTGATAGTGATACTGTTCCATTAGATTTTCATGACCCAAATGAATTTGCTTTGATCTAAAATTTTTGAATTAGCTAGTTCATTTCCTGGACTTTCCATAGAGTGCTAATTTGCATGATTTGGCTCTCTCTAGCTTAAGATATGAATTTTTAAAATTTTAATAGAATTATGGATTGACATGGAAATGGTGTAATGGTGATAATATATGATGCTTAACCTTAAACTCAAATTTCATGCTTCTTTTTGTGATATTTCTTATTGAACAAATATATTAAGGATGAAGGATGATATTGGTAAGTTGGAATGACTTGTTTAAGCAAAAATGAAATATTTTCACATTTAATGTAGGTAAATTCCATTGCCAAAAGTGTTGAATTTATGTAAAATGATGCTATAAGCACAATGTGATACAAAAGTTGTGCTATCTTATTATGGCATGACATTTCACACAAAAAAAGTGATACACCCTTAGCAAAGCCAAACTCATATAACTTCTAATAAAGAGACAATGGTGTTGGAAAGTAGTAACCATCCCAATAATATGAAAAACTACCAATGGCATAAGTGGAAATGATGAGGACGATTAAACAATTAAATATCTAACATTCTCCCAGTTGGTTCAAATACAATGTCTCCATATAGCATAAAACCAAAAATATATTATAAGGATTATAACAATAAATCCTTTAAGTAATGACTATGACCTTTTAAGTATCACTTGTAACATAATTTTGAACTTAATGGTAGTATATACTTTATGCATAAAGCTCAAATGTTTGTTAACCTCATAATATGTACATGCCAATAAAATAGAGATAACAAACCAATAATTTGAATTTCATCACTCCAACATAACTTAACTAAACCAAAGATAACACAATATGGTCTAAGTATCATATGAGGTACATGATCCTTAAACTCCTTTAGTGCATGCTCTTAGCTATAGAATCTTTAGACCTTATGCGTTATATTACCTCTTCCTTAAGGTCATCATTAAAGAAAGTTGTTTTTGCATTCAATTGTTGTAATTCCAAGTCAACACGAACAATGATAATATGGAAGAAATCTTTTTTGACACAAGAGAAAAAGGTTTCTTTGTAGTTAATCCCTTCCTTTTATGTGAAACTCTTGGCAATTAATCTAGATTTGTAGTGGTTAATATTGCCTAGTAAGTCCTTTTTTAGTTTTTAAAACCTATTTACAACCAATGGCCCTAGACCCATGAGGCAATTCTACAAGTTTGAAAATGTTATTACTTGTCATAAATTCCATCTTATCTATATAGCATCATGCCACAATTTGCAATTTTCATTACTCATAGCTTGTGAAAACATAATAGGTTATCTTCAATATTTACATCATGTCAAACTCAAATAGTTACATCACATTATTGCTACAACTTATTAACACTAGTGAATATCATCTTCACAGATATGGGTGAAGATGAAATATTCTTTTGATAGTTGCAACTAAAAGAAGCAGCATCCTACAATCAAAGAATTTTAGCAATATAAAGTATTGGTTATTTCTTAGAAAAGTTTCAAGTGAATAATGTAATAAACCAAATAATAATAATAATAATAATAATAATAATAATAATAACATACATTGTCAAGTGGGAATTGCTTTTTGATATTTTAATTTAAGGCTTTTAAGTTGTAGTTGTACTAGTATTTCCTTTTCTCCTTGCCATTAAGCTATTGAATTAGTATCAATAGTATTGAATACACATATATATATTATGATTTTTTTAATTTTAAATTGTGTATTTTATACATTTTTATTTTTCCTCCAATTGTTAGATTTTAGATTTGGCCAAATCTCAACTTTTAAATTTCAAATTTTAAATTTTAAATTGCCTCAAAATTACCTTTTAACCCCTAATTTAATCCTCACTTATGCCATAGGTTGCTCACATTTACCTTCTAGCCTCGTGCACTGTTTGTCTTCATCACTTACCTTTTAGCCCTCGTGCATTTCATCAAAGATCAAACTATTTCCATTTCATCAAGTTAGAATTTCCTCTTCCTTACCATTTTGTTTCTTTAATTTCTTTCTTTATTTTCTACATATTTTTATTGTCTCATAGAGGCACTATAGCTTTTTTTATGATATCCTTCACTTTATGCAAACAAGAAAAGGAAATCCATTGTGAGTGAATACAACAAGTTATTAGGATAGAGCTTCTAAATTTATTAAAACTGACCAAAATGTTAGATTTATTTAAGTAGCATTAAAAGTAGCACATATGGTAAAAATAGCATATGGAGCAAAAACAATAACAGAGATAGAGAGGCAAATGGTGCTCCCTGCCTATGTGGAGTAGCATTATGTAGCCTTCACTTTTTGTTTGATGCCTCTATATTGGGTAGCATTGTGCAGGCTTCACCCTCTTTATCTAGTTTGTAAGTCCTACAATTTAACTCTCTCGGTCTATGTGGGGGCGTTTTGGCTTGCTTATGAATCAACCTTCTAATTGAGAGAACATTATTTGTTTTCCCCTTTGAACATGAAACTTGGTTGGGCATTTCTTCTTGGCATATCCAAACTTAAGTGAAACCATTAACCATCATGTTTTTCACTTAATGATTTGTGTGCTAATAATCTTTCTACTTCATGCTTTCTTAGGTTGTTTATTTTTTTTTTTTTTGGTAGGTAGGTTATTCAAGTTTTTATTTTAACTAGTGGTGCTACTTGTGCAAATGCAAGGCAACCAAACAAGTCGCAAGGCCTACAATTTTTTGAAAAAAAGAAACATATAAGTTGCAAAAAAAATCACTTTATAAACAATTTATCAACAATGATACAAAACTTTACTTTTATATATATATATATATATATATATTGATGTTGGTGCCACTTTAGGCCAAGACATTTAATGTTTAATAATGTATTTTGTTTTTAATTTGTTATGGTTCTTTTGTATGTTGGATTGTTTATTGGAAAAACAAGTAGTTTATTTGTTGTGACCAAGATTGGTTTTTCATAGAAAACACTTTTTCCTTTGTTCCACCTTTTTTTTCATTTTTTTCTCCAAATATTTTGTTCCTTTTTTTTTTGGTATACTTTATTTGAAGCATCAATGCCATTTTTGTGAGCTAATTACAAACATTATTTGTTTTTCTAAATGTGCTACCTCTGCATTCCAACATGAAACTTGGCAAGGCATTTCTTCTTGACATATCCAAACTTAGGTGCATTCATTAACCTCTATGTTTCTTTTTTTAAAACTTTAATGATTCTTATGTTAATAATCCTTCTACCTCATACTTTCCTAGGTTGTTCAAGTTTTTTACTTTGATGTTGGTACCACTTTAGGCCAAGCTTTTTAATGTTTAATAATGTATTTCATTTTTGTTTATTGTGGTTCTTTTATGTCTTAGATTGTATATTAAATAAACTAGTATTTTATTTGTTGTGACCAATATTAGATTTTTATTTCATTTCTTGATAGGAACAATTTAACCCAAAATATATAGTCCTTGAAGTCTTACTTGTAGTTGGAAATGCCAACATTCATTGCTTTGATCAAATGGTTTGAGAAGGAAGGTTTAGACCATTAAATGATGCTTAAGACTAGGAAGACTCGAATGATATGGTCTACAATTGTAGTAAACTATCAGCATAGAAGATCAAACCAATTTAAATTACCAAATAGTATTAACGACGAATTAAGTTGAGGCACAAAGAGGCAAGACAAAGATGAAGGATTATTAGATTGCAAAAGTTGCAATCTCAAAGCTCATTGTTCAAACTGCCAACTATTCAACCTTTTTTTTCTTTTCTATCCATTTAATGTGCGTGTGTAATCTAATGATATATATATATATATATATATATATAACCTTTTCCCCCTACTCAATTTAGTTTTAGTTCATTCGATATAAATTTTTGACATCTCAATTCAGTTCTAATAAATGTACTTAATCTAAGTTTAGCTTATTTTGTCATTAGACAAAAACAATAGTTCAGCAGGTATAGCCATTGCTTATTTTGGTAAAGAAGCAGTGAATATTACTGATTATATCATCTGACCAATGAAAAAAGAACATTTGGCATAGATGATCATAGCTATTTAAATTCAAGATGTGTTCATGATGGATCAAGTGAAGTAGAATGAGGCAATGCAAAGTGGTATGATCTCCTTAGAATAACACAACCAACACAAGAAAAGAAGACACTAGCACAATCTTGTTACTGTAATTATACTGCTCAATATAGAGTTTTGGTCAAAATTCAAAGAACAATCTAACTCCATCAATAACATCAAATCATGTTTAACTATCATTTGAATACATAGAATATTAGCTAATAATAGAAGAATATAACAGAGGAAGAGAAAGGAATTATCAGTTAAGAAGGATATGCCAAACTTTCATATCTCTTTCCCGAGCCATACCCGCAATATATACTCACTAATTTCTATACCTTAACGGTCTCTTATGCATTCAATTGCTCTATCCAGATATGGGCCCACTAATATGGATTTAGATCCTCTCCACCAATTCTTCTCTCCTTTGCCTCTCTACTAAAATTTGATGGTCAAAATTATGTCTTTCAAATTTTTTACCATTGACTATTAGTAGCAGATAAATCTAAATGCTCAGCTTTTGGTGAAGAGGCAAAGGAGGGAAGAATTGATGAAGAGAATCCAAACCCCACTAATATTGGAAGGCTAAAGATTATTAGACTGGACAAGTTGCAATCTCAAAGTTCAATATCCAATGGTATAATTCTTGAAGGCTATTGTCTTTTAATTTTAGTTTTAGTTTATTCGATATATATTTTTGACGTATGATTAATGATCTTAATCTTTTACCTTATTTGTCATTAGGAAATAAAAATAATCTAAGGTAGCAAAACATAATTTGCAAGATGAGTAACATATCAATATGATACGACAATTCTGAAGTTCCTCTAACATTTCTCAACCCAAGGTTTATAAACGCTCTGTGCATGGAGAATTAGGTATCATTCAATTTCCTTCTTGAACCCCCAAAAAAAACCAAATCCAATTTTCCGCTGTCATTCACTCATCTTCTCCTTAATTGGGCTTAGTACCAATCCAAGGAATGTGAACAGTGTACACAGTTCACCAAACCATTGGGCTCCAGAGAGCGTGCGTGCGTGTGTAAACAATAAGATATAATGTATGAGCTGTTAATAGGAGGCCCAACATTGAAACTACAATCTTAATCTCTTAAAAGAGGAGAGCATTGAGACCTTAAGCTTGTAGTTTGTACAGATACACATCCACGCATTCCATATTAGGGAATGGGATGATAACAAGGAAATGCATCTGTTTGTCTAGATTTTGAAAATAAATAACACCAGATCGAAACTTACAATTAATTACCAAAGTTTTTACTGGGCAAACATAAAACTGCTATCAATCACTTCCACAGCAGCCTTCATCAGAAGGATCAGCCCTACAAGCTCATGCAATCTGATGCAGCCAACAAAAATACCTATCTAACGCTCAGCCTGAACTACCAACAAAGTAGAATGTAATCAAAATTTTTTATTTCTGCCAGAGCAAAAATATTGGTAAAGCATTTGGACTATTTTCAAATCTAGCAGCTCTTGGCCCCCTTCATGACACTGATGCCCCACCAGTGGTCTGTTTAGCCACATAGATTTGCTTCACCTTTGATGACGAAAAACTCTTATCTCCACCCAGTGTTTGGTTTCTCCCTTGCAACCCCATTCTTCGGTTAGACCATTCGCCCCCAGAACTACTTTTCTGAGAAACACCTCTCTGATGATTAGTATACCCTGAAGAATGGTCATACTGCTGAGTAGATATATTATTTTGCTGCAAGGGCTGACTCTTGAAAGCACCACTTGAATTCTGACTATTGCTATTGCTGCCATTGCCATTCTGAACATTAACCTTGGCAGCATCTGCAATGATGCTCACGGATGGAGTCTTGATGACAGCACTCTGAACTGATTGCTTAGCAGCTGAGGAGTTTGAAGGGCCCACTAGTCCAAGTTCATCTGGCAACCGATTAACATTTAAACCAGCTCCTGTAGGAAAATTCCTATCACCATCAGAAGGTGCTGAAGTTTGAGATGTGGGAAACCTATTGACACTTATTGGCTGGTCAACAGAAGGACTGTGGCTAAACTGTGAAGTATGCACTCCTTCCTGCAGTGGCATCGACAGAGGAATAGATGAAAGAGGCATATGAGGGGCATGCGGCCAATGAGCTTGAACTGACATTTCCGGAGAGGACTGGCACAACATTTTACACAAATGTGAGATACCCCAAACAATATTAACCATTTAAACAGATAAATTGCAACACAGTAAAATGTGTTAATTTCATTATCTTTTTGCATAAAATTGAACTCTAATAAACCAACATTAACTACCACAAGCATAGAAGTTAATATATGACCATTTAAGAGATTACCACCCCAAACCACTTATTAAAACTTTACCTGGAAAGCAGAAATATCAAACATGGCCAGAGGAGAAGCTATCGGCAGAAGTGGCGAACCAGGAGCAAGATGCTGAATCGGAGCAGGCATGTTAACAGGATTTCTCTGTGACGGTGCCATATTCATAGTGTTCATATCCCCTTCACCAGCACCCATAGCAGAAGATGTGGGGTTGTGCTTCCAATCAGACTGCTTTCCTGATGGGATATAGGTGGCACCCATGAAACTCAGACCAACTTGTCCAAATTGTCCAACAGGTGCAAAATGGTTATAAACAACCATGTGTGGCGGTCCCTGGACACCTGGAATGCCTCCAGGAGGAGTGATAAAGGGGCCAGTATATCCTGCTGCAGGACCATAAAAAGAATCAACACCAGAATGGCACTGCTGCCAGCTCCTAATTGGCGCTGATGTTTGCAAGCTACTGTTTTGGGACTGTGATTGTGTTGTAGATGCAGACTCATCATGTGGTCCAAAAGCAAAAACAGGACCACCCATCACAGGATTCATTTCATAGAAGGGAAAATGAGGAGGAGGACCTCCAGGAAAATGTGAGAGCATTTGGCTTGAATTTTGCAGACTTGGTAGGGGTGACCATAATGATATTGGTGGAGTCTCAACAGATAGATCTGCTGGAAGAGATACACTTAGAGGCTCTTCAGATCTAGATTTACTAGCTGATTGCTGATTACTAGCAACTCCTGCCAAAGAAACTTGAAAAAAATAAATATAAAGGTCCAGATTGGCCCATGTCACATAAGCATATTCCCAGAGGAGAAAGTATAACTCATTAAGTGGGGATAATATTCACCTGCTGCTACACCATCATTACCAGCAGCTCCATAATTTCTGGCATCTGAAACTGATATAGAAGTACCCAAACCATTACCAACAATCTCATCACTGCTGATTGCAGCAACAGCAACAGCTGAAGCAGCTGCTTCAGCTTCAGCTTCACAATCTTCTAAATTGTCATGGGATTCATTACTGTGTTTCTCTTTATCAAAGAAAAGACTGCAATCATTGTCAGATCCAGCAGGGTTATGCAATGTTTGCATGTCTGATATAGCTGAACGAGGCGGGCCAATCCCATGAGACACAGCACGGCTACTAGGTGGAAGTACAGTGGGAGATGTTACTGCCCCTGAATAAAGAAAACATGTCCACCATTAGTAAGTCAACTGAATTTTCAGAAATATTATCTAAAGTGCAAGAGCATTGCCATTAAATTTAATTCCTCACCAAACTGAATTTTCTCCCCAGCAAGCAGGGAATTGATTGGGCTGGCAACAGAAGAGAATGATTTTTCACTTGTCAAGATGGATGATGTTGGCAAGCTGGGCTCACTAAAGTTCCCCGTTAGATCTCCAACAGAAGCCCCAGAATCAAACTGTTGAGGCTTCATAGCCTCATCAAGTTGCCTCTGTGTAAGGGCCATGACCTGCCATAAATGTAAGTTCTAAGAATATCAACAGACTACTAAACAAATGAAAAAAAATAAAAATGTATGAAGGTTCTGTGATAGCTCAAACTCCTGATCTCAAGATTATGCCAATACAATACTAGGCTAGATGCCCCTTTGGTCCACCAATACTTGGTAAGGTGCCCCCTTCTCTCACTCAAAGAACACCAACAAAAACTATCAACTTCATCCTCAAATGAAATTATTAGTCACTCAACAGTATGGCACGAAATAAGGAAAAATAGATTATGGGTTAATCTTCTGTACAAACTACTTTATATATAGGAAAATGAAGACACTAATTTTCCCATTAAATCAGAGTAAGCCTGCAACAAAGAGATACCATTACTATAAAGTCAAACCATGTTTCTTCTTATGTCAAATCCAAATAAAGAAGTATTAATGACATAGTAAGTGAAGTTCACAGGACAAATCTGAGAAAACATCATTTCAGTTGCAGTGGTAGAAGCTGGGAAGAGGCAGGTTTAAACCTGTTGACTAATTTGTGCATTGACCAAAGATGTCTGAACATTATCAAGAGCCTTATTCTTGCTCTCTAATATCACCCCAGCCCTGGGGCTCTGTCCTCCGCCAGAGACAGCTGGGAGACTCATCTGAAGTGACCTGTGGGAAAAATATGATTAATATTTTCCATGCAATAAATGCAACATGAAATCTTACAAGACAGCAAATACCTGCTTGTCTGTGATCTTAAATCAGGCTGAGCATCAATTTTCAAAGGAGGTGTGCCTATAGGAGCTAATGGTTGGGACACAGATCCAGATGACATTTCAATCTTTGACATTCCACCCCCGTCAGGAACAACAACATCAGAGTGACTATTGTTTGCTGCTTCTCCTATAGGTAGGGTTGCTCTGCTACAATTATCCATGGCTACAGCACCTTGCGAAGTAGAACGAGGCTTCCGCAGCATCTAGCATAAAACAAATTAAATCAACATGATTAAGAAAAATGATATACAAAATCCTGTTACATGATGAACAGATAAAAATTATATACCTTTTGAACCTTTGCAACCCGTGACTTAGCCTTGATTTCTTTCTCTCTCTGTTCTCGTCGATCATTTAGCATTTGCCTCTTTGACCTGACTTCAATAAAATCATCTTCATCACTAGGAGCTTCAATTCCAGGTTGCTCAAACACACGTATAATTCCACTTTGCAAAGGAACATCAACTTCTTCCCCAGATCGCACATTCCGTTTGAGATGACTCTGTCCAGAATGGGAGATGATCTGAATCCTGGTTGATTCTTTTCCAGCAACTTTGTCAATTCTACGTCCAGAATCTACGTCCTGTAACATATCTGTAGCCAAGCTCATGCATGCTGATTCTACTGCCTGTTTTCCCACTTTATTGGTAAAAACGTTCCTAGGTCCAGTCCTTGTGGATACACCTGTACCCATCCCATTGATATTTGACTTTTTATCTGAACCAAACCGATCAGATGAAACAAAGCCAGAAGACAGCCTCTTCTCACCACTATCACGAACTCGAAACTCAGTGTGCTGGATATTTCGATGAGGCCTCCTCAGAAATCCACTGGTTTCTTGGCGATTTACCCTTGGGGCTGGACCTGATGATCTTGAGCCTGAACCTTTTACCACAAAGGCATATCTCTTTCCTCTGCCACCAGATGCTGGAAACTGTGCCTTTGACTCATCAAAACCTTTCTCTTTTGAAGCTGACTGCAGTGACACATCTCTACCATGAGATTGGCCTTTGGATTCTTTAGCATTGGATGAGGTACTGCCTCTCTTCGCAACTAAACGTTGTTGCCCCTGTTCGTCCATTTGGAAACCTGTAGAAGTCCTAGTGTTACCATTACCATCATGAGGAACCCCCATTTGACCCTGCTTTATTCCAGCCATATTTTCAGCAACCTCACTTGGCAGTGATCCTTGAGATAGATTTATATGACTTAAATTACTTGGTTGATTATCAACAGCATGAGACCTAATCTCATTTTTAATAAACCCATCAATAATATCTGGATCAGTTTGAAGTGGCATTGGACATCCAGAGTTATGATTGAAAGAGAATTCCAATGGAATATTAGGCTGAATAAAAGACATTGATTGTGGACCAACAGGCATCATCCCCTGAGATATGGGAGATGTATACCTTAGCTGGCCAAATTGAAATAAAGGAGGCTGTGATGGGTGCATGTGAGAGTGGGGTGCACCAACCTGTGGATGCAGATGCAGTGGCATCTGTATAGAGCCAATTTGTATGGCTGGAACTGGAGATGGTATCAAAGACGGACCTGTAAAAAGACCAAATTGAAGTTTAACGGGTAGCTCAAGTTGACTTGGAGCAAGAGCTACATTAGATATATTGGATTGATCTGAAGACAAGTATGGAGCACTAGTAACTGAAGTTGACATACTATGATGAGCAGACAGCTCATCATTAGAAGCTTCCACGTTGCCTAAACTCTCAGATGCCATAGATGTATGACCATTACTAGCCTGAATGACCAAATCTTGTGTTGTCTTCTCGGAATCCTGGAATACACTAGAACCATTAAGATTTGCTTTAGAGAAGTTGGCAGTTTGAAGGGCTATGCCATCACTGCATGCATTGCCAAAATATACACATTCTTCTAGAGTGCCACTAGACACTTGTTGTACCATGGAAGATGTTTCTTCACTTTTTAAAGTTCTTTCAAATTCCTCATTTGGCATCCCAACCTGAACACCTTCATCAAATCCTAATACTAGGTCATCCATCATGTGGGGCAAACCTTTCTCCTCTAAATTCATGTCTTCAAACTCCTGGTTGAGATCAACATTATCATCTCCCTCATGCACTTCATCTTCTTCCTGATAATTCTCATCTTCATCATATTCTTCTTGTTCCTGGAACCGTTCATTATTCTCGGTAGTCCATTCGTCATCATCACCCGAAGAGAAGGCACATGAGGAACTAACTATGCTCTCATTCCCAGCTCTGACAGGCATTACTGTTGATTCATTCTGCTGACTGGAGAGAGGGCCATTTTTGCCTTCTATAGAAGCCAACAGCACAGGAGAAACTCCAGATTCATCTAAATCATCATGAGAGAGATGGGTTGGAGAACTAGGTGGGCTTGAAACAGAGAGTGAAGACTGAGAATCACACCTTGGTACAGCGGTGCTCTCAACTTTATGATTGTCGTTCTCTTTACCCTCTGGCAAGACACCCACTACTTCTGGTTGTCCAGGACTCCCCTGATATTCACTGTCATAACCAGTTGGCATCTCATTTTCTAGGAATGCAGAAGGACCAGGACGTCGATTTCCATTCCTGTAGGTTTTGTCCACAGAAGTTAGTGAGGGAGGTGGAAGAACTCGAGGCTGCCTCACAGAATACCGTGACCTCCCAAAAGCATAACTTCCATCTGATTCAGAATTTGGATCATGGTGCTCAGGGTATGCAGAAAATGATTTGCCACGAGAACGACCTGGTGTCCAGCCATCACCAAATCTTTCCAAATTATCAGGAAAATCAGAATCAATCTCTGTATTTCTGCTTAAATGATCTCCTTCTCCAGGATGATTCCACCTTTGCCCTTTTCCATTAGCATATTCATCTAAATGAGCCTCCACAATGCCTCCTTTATAAGAGGCCCTTGAGGTCATGAATCCAGCACCTCTGTAGTATTCTTTTCTCATTAATGGCTTTCCACTGATTGGTGCATCTCTACAGGAACTATTTTGACCATTATCCTGGTCATGTTGATAGAATACTGAGTTGCTTTCATTCTCATATACATCTCTTCTCCACAAATTCCCTGATTTCCCTCTATCCACAAAGGAGGAACAAATATCTCTAGAAAAATGAGGCCTTGAACCAATCTCCAGTGGCTTATTCAGGCTTGATGAATCAGAAGATACCAAAGCTATGATTCCTTCAACCACTCTTTCACTGTCATCCCTATCACCCACATCTGTACGCCTGGATGCATCTTTTTCCCCTACTATCTCAGACATTTTCTCATCTGCAACAACCGAAGAATCATTACCACCTTTGGCTGCTTCAGCCTTCCTTCTAGCAATCCTTTCCTCCAATTCTAAAAGTTTTTGCTTAGCAGCTTGTTTCCTTCTCTCTTCTTCTAAAAGAATCCTTTGTTTCTCTTCTTCCCTGGCTATCCTCTGCTCTTCGGCTTTCTGCAAAGCTTCAATTTGTTCTTGTTCTGCTCTCCATGCTGCCTCTCTTGCTTCTTCTTCTAGCCTCCTTCGCCTCTCTTCCTGTAGATGCAAAACAGGAGAAATTAAAAAAGAAATAACAAAATTCTCAAAATAAATGATCAATTTAATATATCAATAATCAAAGGTAACAACTATACCTGACTAGAGGCATATTTCAAGGAATGATATAGACTAACAAAACCCTAGACCCAAAAAGCTAACACAACCCTATTCACATCCTTAATTAAATCCTAGGTCACCCCTATTGTCCCAAATCACAAACCCCTATTGTCCCAAATAACAATTACATTCTTACATAATAAAATAAAGGGTAAGTTTTACACTCACTCTCCTTGAGGTTTATTCAAATGACAATCCACTCCAAAATCGTCCATATATTACACTCCACACCATTTGATTAATTTGATTGACAGCACAATTAAATATTCTAATGATATATCCTTCTGAAGTTAACTCAAAATAAATAGAAACATCTTATTTATTGAAATTCATTTTATATGTAAATTATTCTTTTAAAAAAATTAGCATGTGGAATAATGAAATTGAAATTTTATTTTTTATAAGAGAATGAAATTTAAAAAAAAAAGGAAAAAAAATGCTAAATAGACTAATCAAGAAATCAACAAAATTTTCAATAGTTACATAAACTGAATTTGGTATCATGTAACCTTTTTTATATTTAAATTCCTTTGTTTTCCAATTTTTCTTTCCCTATTATTTTTGGGGATGTTTTTGGACTCTCAATTTCCTATTTCCTTTTTATCAATTGGCTATTCAAAGTTCGATATTTCTTCACAATTGAATTCCAGATTTTTTATATAAAAGATTGAGAAATAGAAAAATATATATCATATAACTATTGTTCAAACTGGATTCCACTTATATGACTAAACAAAAATTGAATTTAGTAATCCAATTGAGAAGAAATATCATAAATTAAACACTGAAAGTTTAAAAACACAAAAGGGGGGGGAGCATAAGAAAAAGTAGAATGTAAATAATCCAGGAAGACAACCATAATTAAAATCAGCTAAATTATCGACCCCAGTTTGTTTGACAAAATTTGAAATCTAAAATACACAATCTCCAATTTTTCAATAGTAGATAGATTCTCTGTTTTTCTTCAATTCGAATAGAGTATTGATTTAGAGACAAAGTAGTACTTATAAACCTTTTGATTTGGTCAAAAAGCTTTATTTTGTCAATATTGCTACTGCACATGCCAAGTTTTAAAAAATTTAAATAAAATAAAATTTTGATAAATCAAATTTTTCTATTCAGCTAGAGTTAAATAGAATATTCCATTAGAATAACTGATTACGTTGTTACTTAAATTGATCAGATGAAGTGAAGTGTAATATTTGAACAAATTTGAGGGTTGAGTGACATTTGATTGAACATCAAGGAGGGTGAGTGCAGTTTACCCTAAAATAAATAATGAATATAGTGTAGTTTACCCTAAAATAAATAATGAGTATATCTTCTTGTATTGCTTTACCTGTTCTCTGACCTGCCTTAATCTTTCCTCTTCTTCTCTTCGAGCTAACTCCAAAGCTCTTTCTTGTTCTTCAATGTTCTGTTGCCGCTCCTGTTCTTGCATCCTCTGAACTTTTTCAATCTCAGCCTCAAATGATTCTCTAGCAGGATCATGGAAATCATTTTGTTTCAGTACATCTTTTTTCTTCTTGACCACCCCAGCAAGACTTCCAGAAAAAAAATCCCTCCCATCAAATCCAGAAGCTCCAAAATCTTTCATGAAAGGATCCTCCAAGAAAGCCTTTTCACTCTTTGGTAATGAGCGCTTTTCTCTATTAAAATTAAGCACTGGTTCATGAGCAGGAAGCCCTTTAGCACCCACCGAAGATGAGAATTTTGAAACTGGGCTCTGGACAGAAATAGAGCTATATCTATTGTATTGTTCATTACCAGCAAAACTATCCCTCACATTTCGTTCAGGCCCTTGGCCACCATATGACTCCATTGTGTTATTCCAAGGCTGTCTCCCTTTCTGGCCATACCCCATCTCCCTCTTTCCAAAATCATCGTGAAGATTATCCGGGAAGGTAGATGGTATATATTTATCATCCTTCCCCACTTCTCTATTCATGCTGTATGGCCTTACACCAACACCATTTCTCTCATTTCCCACACCTTGAACAACAAACCCATCCTTAGAAAAAGTTGAATTTCTCCAAGAATTTGCTTCCCGCCCCTCTCTACTAGATGCTCTGACAGGGTTTAGTCTAGGAACTTCACTGGAAGAAACTTTTCCAGTTTCATCGTCCCGCTGTCCCCGTTTGTCAAAATTAAGAGCAGGCTTATGCGGCATTGCACTAACTCTGGGCATATCAAAGTCTCTATCCCAATAAGCTTCCTTCTTTGAAAATCCATGGTCTCTCGCCTCTCTACTCCTGTCTGTGAAACCACGACTTGTATCACGCTCATCATCAGCCCAGTCAGATCTTGGGTTCAATCGCACTATAGGCAGAGGACCCAGGAAATACTCTTCTTGCTTCCTATCATGGTCCGCAGCACGAGAACTACGAAAACTGTGAGTTTCACTGCCATCCTCACTCAGTCCATTGCTAACACTACAATGGGATGGATGGAACTGAGAGTGCATGTCAACATGCGAGCTCAAGCGTGAACCATCCTTCTGCTCAATGGATAAATTGTCACTTACCAATTGCTTTGGCTTCTGATTCAAATTCTCCTTGAGCTTCTGAGGTGGCCCCGAAGACAAAGTGGCCCGTAATGAAGGAAAATCTTCACCTCTTATCACAGCCGCCTTCTCTGCAGTAGGATGGGCTAGAGCAGACGCAGGTGTAGCGGGGCACACTACAACCACACCTGATCGAGCTGAAGGTGGCATATATGCACTGCTGCCCCTGCTAAAACCATCCACAGGACGCAATCCATGGTCAAATCCATCAACTGGCTGTTCACCAAACGGTATTTTGTCTTGCAAAGAAACAGTGGCTGGCTTGCTCCACCCCACACCAGATGAGGTGGGACGAGACCCACTTCCAGAAACCCCTCCTCCAGCGGGCCCTCCTCCCAATCCCAACGAATCAAACCTCTCATGCTCTTTCCGCAAGGAAGGCAGATTCAAGGGGGCGGGAACAGAAAGCTTCGGCCCAGCCTTCTGCGAACTGCGAGGCCTTGAAAGGACCACCATACCACCCCCTCCACCTCCATGACCACTGGATCGTGTCCGACTGGATGCATAAGCGCTAGAATGAGATGAATGATGGTGAGAATGCTGCCCATAAGATTTGTTCAGATTGACAGACGCAAATTTGGTTCCGATACCGGGGTTGGCCATCGCAATCGTTCGGCGGATATTTTAATGATTCAAAACCCTAACCTTGACGCCGGCGTGGTTGTGAAGCTGAAGCCAAAACCACTCGACGCGACTTCCGCAACCTTCAAAGCAGGCCGTCGAGCTTCTACCGGACCGACGGCGAGGAATTTGGCCGTCGTCAAGATGCTCAATCGGAGTTCAGCCGCGGAACTCAAGGTTGAAGGAACCCCCAAAAAAAAAAAGAAAAGGAAAAAGTAAAAGGGGTTTTCCTCCTCCACCAGTTTCCTTTGCTTATATGTTACGTGTTGCCTTTCTAATCGTATCGTTGATTTGTTTTACAGAATTCGATGTTTAATTTAATTTCATTCATTTTACTGACTTTTTTTGGAGAATTATAATAAAAAATAAATTTTTAAGAAATTTATTATCATTTATTTTAAAATAATTATTATTAAATTTAATAACAAACTGAACTTAATAATGACAAGTCTTTAAAAATAAATTTTTTTTATTTTTAAACATAATTTTTTTTTTTAAAATAATTGTAATTTTTTTAAAACCAAATTGTTATTTATAATAATATTTTGTATTTGTTAAACACAGTAATTTTTTAAAAAAATTTCTTTATGGCAATGCCGCTAAACAGATATTTACGTTATCGTTAATTACAGAAAGCAAGGTTTAATTATTATAAATTTATAATAAGCAAATAATAATTTAAACAATAAAAATTATGTACATCTTCAACTTTCTTTTTTTTTGGGTAAAAATAATGCTTTAAAACACCAGTAAGTATATAAATATATATATATACATATATATAAAAGTAACCTTTACTAATTAAGTATTATTGTATTTTTGTTGTCATGTTTAGTATGTTGTTATTTATTTGACAAATGTATACATTTATTTTATAAAAAAACAATTACTTTAATTATTTTATATTTTAGTTATGATTTTCTTTTGTTTTTTAAAATTATCTATGTGATCCTTAAAACTCACTTAAATTTTTAATTTGATTCTTCTATTTTTTTTTTCCAAATCAATCCCTTTTTGCGCACATTTAAATCATGATCCCTACATCCAAGTCTATTATAACATCATTAATTTGGAGTTTCGCACACATTTAAATTTTGAACCCTTACATTCAATTCCATTATAACATGGATAATTTGGAGTTGACTAAGTTAACAAAGTGCACACGTGTCTTCAAGACAAAATTGAGAAGAGTTTTTCGCCATATAGACCCCATGTTGGAAACACATGTATTACACATGGGATCTAGACCATCATAATGCTGCCCAGCATCCATTCCTCATGTCTTTGACTTAAGCAAGCCTCTAATGTTGACTGTAGCTAACGTCAACTAAGGCCAGAGCACATGCATCTTCTGAGCTGGTCTTGAAGTGTTTGGATGGAGAGAAAAGGAAACAAGTATTTAGTGTAGTTGAACATGATTCCCAAGAGTTTAAAGTTGAGAAAAGCAAATAACTGAGAAAAAAACAAAGTATGCACCCAAAAAAAAAAAAAGCTTCACTCTTCAACGGCTAATCTATATAATCACAAGAAAACAATTTTGCCTTTGGACTCACAACTCTGTCTCTGAACCACAAGTAGCGATTAATGACTTCGTCGTGGGCATTTCAATTGGAGAAATCCCCAAATGGGTCCCTCACAACTCTGTCTCTGATCATTAACAACACAAAACCCACATGTTAGTTTTGTTAATCTAATTAACGCAAACTTCACAGCTCGCAAACCGAACAACATGCTTAGAAAATGATTTAATGGCAGTGGAGTACCTTGGTTGTTCATAGGCAAAGAATGGCTCTGTTTCATGGTCAATGAAAACGAAGATAACATCACCATAAATACCACCACATGCGTATTTAACCACGTGAGTTGCCATGCTTCTTCTTCCATTGTAAGATGAAAGAATTAGAAATAATGAGAGAAAAGAGACGTAACGTGTAATATGAAAGGCTTTGGCATGAAGGACGAGGCGGGTGTAATACGGTCACGTGATTATGAGTTGGCCAATATTAGCTGAGGTGATGAGCTGTCCAAGCTGCTACAAAAAGGACAAAATAAACCAATGCGCCTTCCGCAGGGAGAATTCGCTGCCATGTCGTTTAGATACTTTGCGCGTAACATTTTAGAAATTCAGTGAAGTATATTGTGAAGTTTGCAGTTACGGAGTTTTATCCTTCTCTTGAAATCCTATACTTGAGACAAGGACACTTATCTTACAATTTGTATTCATTTTTCTCTGTATTAATTCCTTATTTCAGATTAATACTAACATCGAATATCCAGAATTTTTCATTTGTTCTTTACTGCAATTTTCTGGTTTGCAACAAATTGGTGCTCTTGTTGAGCAATGGCAACATCGTACTCAAAACTTCAAGAATCAATGTGGGAGATGAGAGATTCATTAAAGAGAACGGAAGCTATGTTACGACAATATAGTCAAGAAGAATACGATCAAGAATAAGACAAATGGAAAGAAATTCCTGTTTCAGAGTCTCATGCTTCAAGCATCCAACAGGAAGTTATCTCTGGCTCCATTCTTCAAAAATGGTACATTATCAAACATCACTACTTGGCTCATTGCTTTACAATGTAGCTTGTAACATCTCAAAAATTAGGTCTTAGAAAAATATAAAAAACTTATGTAGGAAATAACAATATTCAAATGAAATTTAAGAGTCAACATATAATTATAAAAAATTTAGGGTTTAATGCATAATTTTTACCAAGAATAATTACAATATTTCATGGGGTCAAAATAGAATTTTTTTTCCAAAATAAAAACAATGGAGTTAAAGAAGATATTTTATATGGAAATAACCATGATAAGGACCTGAACAACTTACTCAACTGAAACTTTTCTCAAATTAAAACCTAAAAAGAAATATGGTGAGTCAACCATAAACTCCTCTAAAAATATCCTTAATATTTTAGGGAGAAGATTTATGAGAAAGAAAGTAGCATAATTAGTCAAGGATAAAATATCTAAAGAATTTGAAAAAAAAAACTTAAGTGAGAGAAAAAAGTAAATTTATGTGTAGAAAGAGAAAAGGGAGTCAAAAAAATCAAAGAAAAGAGAAGTATGTGAAAAACCTGACTAGAGTCCTCTATAAATAGCATCTTTCTAACTCTTATGTCTCTCCATCCAAAACACAAAAACTTATACACCTCTCACTTTGTTTCATGGCCCTCTCCCTTTAACGCTCTTTTGCTTCCAACATGTTTCACTACCACATACGAAAAAAGGAGAGAAAGAAAAAGAAGAAGAAAAGAGGAAAAAAGAGAAAAATTATAAGAAAAAAACAAGGTAAAAACATATCCCTTTAAATGATATATAAAATTAACTTACCTCTAAGCATAATCTCTTTTCTTAGAAATATCTATTAGTTGTTATAGTTTCATAGAAATCCACAAGAAAAGTTAAAGGCTAATGAACTCAAAGTCTCATTTAGTACACAGAAGATTTAGTGATGAAAATGAGAAAAAAAAAATTAAATGGAATGTAATGAAATAAAGTATGTTTGGTATGAGTGGAAAAGAAAAGGAAATATATGTGTATTTGTTTGTTTAGTTAGATGAAATAAAAATAAAATAAAAAGTAATAAAAATGAAAAGATCAAAATACCCTCATTTGCCAAAATGATTTCTCTTCAGCTCACGTCTATGGTGGTGTATAAATGTATATTTTTTTTTTGTAACAAGTCTTTTAATAAAATTATTAAACAAAATATTTTTATAATTTAATAATTTTTATTATATAACTATGTTTTTATAATAAAATAATTTTAATTCAATTTATATATTAATGAAAATTTACTTTTAAAAAATTGTTTTAAAAAATACATTGCTTACATTAATTAAATTTTATTTTTCAAAAAAAAATTATAAATTATTATTTTAATATAATAAATATGATGATTTATTTTAAAATTTTATAGATATTATTGTCATATATATTCATAGATTTAAATATAATTATAAATATAATACATATTTTTTAATTATCTTTATATATTATATATAATATATTACTATATATTATAATAGTACATATATATATATTAAAATATATATACTATTATAATAATATATGTGTGTGAGAGAGAGAGAGAGGGAGAAAGAGACAATGCATTGCCCCACACGCATACAGACACATAGCTGGCATCATTTGACTAATTGGCGGTTGGTATTATTATATTGATTGTTAATTGTTTAGATAACCACCAATTAAATATTGGTTGGTAGTTTTTTCTTAAATTTTTAATATTTATTTTTATGCATATAATTTATTGATTTAATATTAAATGATGTGTTATTATTTTTAAAATATATTTATTATTAATTAGTTTTATAATACATTTTTGATATTTTTATTTATTATTTTTTTTTAAAAAATAATATTGTTCATCTTTTAGTCTGTAAAATAAATCATTAAAAATACTAATTTTATATATTATAATATTATTTGTATTTTACTATATATTTATATATACAATATAAATAAATATAACATAGATATATATATGTATATAATATTAACATATATATATATGTGAAATGTGACCAATTGAATGTGTTTGATTGGACAATTCTAATTGCGTTTTCTTTCTAAAAAAATTTATATAACTTATTATTTTTATGTTAAATATTATTTATTTTTTTGATTTTATAATTAGTTAAAAATTAATAAAATAATAATCTTTTAATAGTCCTCAAATGGTCACAACAAAACACTACATATGAAAATCTAAAATGGAAGATATAGAAATTTTTTTTAAAGAAAAACTTTGTGTGAATAGATCCCATCATATATAAGTGAAAAATGCTAGATTTTTTGGGTGCTTATAATGGACTAATCCAATATAGAATTCAACCCAACTAGTTGATTTAATTAATTGGATTAATTAAATGATTGGGATAATTAATCATTTATTTAATAATTAAATTTAATATTGAATTTTGAAATTCAAGAGGAGCTTAATAGTGTGTTATCTTTTTTCTTCTTAAGAGATATAAAAAAAATTAGACAATATTTTAACTTGGATGAACATAAAGAAGAAAAACTTAAAGCAAGAGAGTAGCTAGTTTCCTCAGGATTTTGAGTATGATTGCTATGAAATTAGTATGCAAAGCCTCACCAAATGATATTTTGTATAAACCATAAATACTAGTGATCAGAGTGGAGCAAAAATAAAAGTAAAAATTTTATGAAATACATAATTCTTTTACTACGAATTTTGAATTTGAATTTTTGGAAGAATTCAACCCTTCAAAAATATTTTTTAAGATTTTTATCTCAATTTTATTCATTTTTGGTTGAGAATAATAAATTTAATGTATTTTAAAACTTTGTTAAATTTACAATAATACCCATGTTTATTAATTCATATATTTAATACAAATATTTCTTTTGAAATTAAATTATCATTTATAAATTAGTCAAATTTTAAAATATGTTGTTTGTTTTTAATAATTTTTTATCAAATAATTTTATGCTAGTTAGTGCTAATTCTAAAAGAAATTCTTTGGTTTTTTGGAGTGCCATGTCATTCATACTTTCTTTAATTAAACAAATTTGAATCAAATAAAATAGGAGGAAGCTTTGCCATAAAGTAATAAAACAATTTTATGTTAACGAAAAAGTAATAGCAGGGGAAGTATTGACCAAATGGTAATAAAAATGTTAAATTCGAATCCTCAACATCTGAATATAGTGTACAGCATGGAATTCTACCGAATAGCATCCAAATTCCATCTAATATTATTTTTTAATATTCCAAGGGAATTCAAATGTATGCACCTGAATTTCATCAATTTCCTTTCAAATAAATTTTTTAAAACTCCAGAGACTGGATATTTAAGAATTTTCTTATATTTTTTTCTTATATTTTTATTATAATAAATTAAGAAAAAATATTAATAAATTAAGAAAATAATTTATTTATGTAAACAATTATAGCCATTGAAATACTAAATGCTATTAGTAACTATAAAAAGTTGAAGATGAAATATATATACAAATAAATGATTTTAATTTAAAGAAAATTGTATCTTAACCTACATTATGAATCTAACTTGAACACCATTTATAAACTAAAAAGTGTTATTCTTATTACTGGATTTAAATAGGACCTTGAAGTAATGAAAAATGCAAGAGCATTTTATATTATTTAAAATGTAATGTAATCTTATTAAAAATTATTAAGTATTAAATAAGAGGTAATTATTTAATATTTTTTTAATATTTTGTTATTAATTGATTGTATATATTTATATGTCTTTATTTCAAACATTTTCCCCCTTACATATAGTTCTGTTGCTTTTAAAAATATAAGAATTGCCTCATATGTTCAAAATACATATCTCAACTCTATAACGTTCCTTTGTTATTCTCTTTTTCTCAGGTCCATGACACATTCTCCTCCCTTCAAATATTAGTCTAGTGATCTAAATTTAAAAGTTTCAGAAATTACTTACTTGTTTGAAATTCAATTAATATATTTGTTGAAAATAAACATTCTAATATTGAAATTGATTATTGAACGTTGTTTGTGTAATACTTGCCAAAAGTAAATTAAATAAAAACTTGCAGCATTCAATATATGGAATATAAAACACTCAGTTCTCTTAATCATCATTAACCATTTCCTTTGTTATTAACATGTTAAATAATAATTCTTTCTTTTTTAATAGTTTGTTTTGTATTATTTGAAGACAATATTTTAAGTTTTTTTTTGTAAAACATTACAAATTTGGATTTGAAGTTTTGGAGAAAAAAGATACATGTCTTATCCCTTAAATTACATTAATTACGCATTAATTTTTATAGTTTTCATTCGATGGTGCTAATCTTATTTATATTTATATATATACTAGTCAGAAAAATAATTAGTCAAAATAAATGAGAACATGGAGTCACTAAAAAAAAAATATTTTGTAAAAGAGACAAAAGATATTGTTCCACTTCAAAGAAAGAAAAAGTAAATATACTTTGACAAAAGAGAAAATAGTAGTTTGAGAAGATTTATTATATATTTCAAATGTTAAAAGGCAAGACTTTTAAAAGGAGAAAATGTCATTCAACTAAATCTTAGAAATATTGTGAAATGTAATATAATCTTATCAATTATATTTTTGTAATTATTAAGTACTAAAGAGGACCTTTAATGTTTTTGTAATATTTTGTTATAAGTTAAAAAGAAAAATTATAATTAAAAAGTAATTGAATAGAACAAATATAATGAAAAAAATTACATAATATTGGATATAAAATTATATCAATATAAATATTATACAAATATTTATAGCAAATGACTTCCTGTACCATAATGAGGTCTTTTTCTTTCACGCCACGGTTGTTGTCGGCCTAATTCTTCTAATTGTTGTTGCTTTTGGATTGTTGGATCATAGTTTAAATCTAAAGATGGAGTTTGAATTGGAAGAATTGGATTAGGTGGCGTCAAAAATCCAAGTTGTGACGATTCTCCAAGCTCAATGGAGGAACTAGCGTATGCAGCTTTAAATACAAATGTATTGAGTAGAAGATTTGCGAATGATCTGAATGAGCCAAACATCTGTTGAAGAGTTTCAGAAAGAAATAAAGGTGAGGGAGGTATGTAAGCAGAGGGGTTTACTCCACCAAAGTCACCAAACTGACTAGACAATATAGAATAAGATGGACTAGCCATGCCAATATCTTGCTACACTAAAGTCGTCATATATACAGATGCACTGGGAATATTAATACCCTGCTGAACTGGCCCTTGTTGTTGTTGGACATTTCTTCCAATAGCAGGTTGTTGACTTAATAGGTAATATTGACGTTTTTTACCTAGATGACCTGGTAAAATTTGAAGTCTGGAAAAATTTGGTGCCTGGTTAGCAGATTGGGAAAAAAGTGAAAATTGTTGTTCACCAAGAGCACATAATATATTGCTAGCATCTCACCCCACAATATCACAAAAATCTACAAGCAAAGGATCCTGCAAGTGCATCCTATAAAGCCCATCTGCCAAATCAGCCTAATCAAGAAAATATAAAAAGTTAACTATCAATATATATTAGACCAAGAGAATGATGATGACAAAGATGACAAGATGTAATAAAATATACTGCATATCCAATAGCAACAATCGATCTCTGGATTCATCGATGAGTATGTTGCCAATACCATCACATATACTTAGACGTGCGACCAAAAGGCTTCTCAATGATGGAAAATTAAGACATGGTATCTCGTCATCCATACTATCGCTAAATGAAAAGGCTATACTTAAACATTTAATTGGCCTGGGTTCTTCCTCAAAGTTGTAAATTATGAAGAGAGTCTAATTTGGCTAGCTCTTGTAGAATGAGTTAATGGCAACTAAATTATCGTAAGACGTGATCTGAATAGTGTCACTCTATGATCCAAAAACAAATAAATGGCACCTATGTAACCCAAATGTCCAGATAAGTCAGACAATACTCTGGAACAACTCGTACACTGATTGTGGTGGATATAGGTGACATACAATCTATGCGTAACATGGAGTCAAGTATTAAATAATTATCAAATAGTTAAAAACTAATGTATAGCAAAAATCAAATCGAGTATATATCTCATCATCCCTCATTGTATCTAACAAAGATCTGAATAAATGGAGAGCTCTAACACTCGGATGAGGAGGTCATCTAACATTCTTCCGTTTATTACAATAAGCAAATATATTTGGTAAATAATGGCTAATAAATGAAGTCAATATGTTTTAATAAAAGATGTAAAATTTTTAGTTCCTTTACATACTTAAAACTTAGAGGTGGAAATGTAGGATATTCTCTAATGCGAGGGTCAGGGGTGGGTAGTCTCTCGGGTGCAAGCATAGAAAAGTGATCTTATGCCAACAGATGCAACAATGTCAAATATCCAAATATGTCACAATCATTTTTGTAGGTTGAATTGCATAGCTCATGATATAGAAAGACCAATACTGCTGATTCCTAACTATAATAACTAGTCTACTCAAAATCGTCTAACAAAAACAAGTAGATCAAATAAACTCTATAATTAGATCAATCTAGCATCAGCCAACCTCCAATCATGCGAAAAATGTATACACAGGTAAACTAGTGTACAACCTCATCCTCTGTATCATCTGGCAGATGTATAAAGTTTTGAGCCAACCAAGTGATAGAAAGTCACTATCCATCAATCTGGTCAGCTAATGGTGTAATCTTTAGAAACCACTGACAAACCTCTAGCTAATTAAAACCCATTTCGCCCACAATAGGATCCCCATCAATTGGTAGGCCCAACTGGATTGCAACGTTTTCAAGGGTGATCATACACTCTCCTCAAGTGGTATGAAATGTGTGTATCTCTGAGTGCCACTGTTTCACTAATGCACTAATCAATTATGTATCATACTCAAACTGGCTAACTTATACAATGTCATAAAAATTGACATGCCCTAGATAATCAACAATGGCTGGTGGTGGATCGCCTAAATGATCATCATGTAAAACTCATTGTGGATAAAGTATCCAATCATCTTGCAAATAGAGATAAATCACATAACTAACAACTCATTTGAAATAAAAAACAAAATGAAATAATTTATCTTATCTCACCATTCTAGATGCTCTGCGATATATGCCACTCTTGTAGGTATAAAAGTGACTCACATTCTAGAACTGGATGAATAGGCTGTCTAATTTCGGTCATAAGATCTATATATAAAACAACACAATCTACTATTATTCATTTAAAATTAACGTGTACAAGCATTAATGATATAACATGCTATTAGTCATTTCATAAATGTTCACGTACAAGCATTAATAGCATACCCTATTTATTTATTATAATTATAACGAAGTAGTAATTACAACTTTTGTTAATATACAACTAAGTAATAGAAGTGCAGTGTGGGCAAGAGGCACGTTTATGCCCTATTTGTTTACAAAAGATGCACCTATTTGGTTGTCCTGAGATCCTAAAGTCTATTTTATTTTGAAAACAGTTTGAACGAGGTTGACTTCGCTTGTAGAGCATGGATGGATCTGAGACTAATTTTGGACCACTTGGTTGTAGCCAATATTCTTGTCCTCCAATGAGTTGAAATACACTACTATATGTATTGCGCTTGGTGTCCAAGCAAAATACAAGATCTATAAGTTGGAATGGCTCTAGGGCTACGTTGCCAGAGCATACTGATATGGATACCTCTCCACTTGGAATTCTTTACAATCACATATGCAGTTGTTTAAGTTAACTTTGCAGCAATGATCATATTGACGATTTATCTAGTTATAAGGCTCTTCGACCTCAAACAATACCACTTGCCTATTGAACACTTGCACAACACATAAATGAGAGTGATGCACATTTGTTGGTATCCTTTTTATCAGCGTTTATGAATACACCTGACTCACTGTCATCTAAAAATTGATATGCTCGACATGTTGTATAAAGTATTGATTGATCCAGTAATATGTTGCTTTGACTATCCCTAAAATAGGTAAAAACCTAATCCTCTTCAAGATGCCATTCATACACTTTTCCAAATTTATTGTCATGTGGCCATAGCAACGACCATCTACATAGTATGCTTAGGTCCATTGTTCTTTTCAGATCTCAGTAATCCAACTGTTTGCTTTTTTATGGATGGCAACTATCTTAGTCAATTTTTCTTAGAGACAAGGGTTACATGCTATACACTTTATTCCTAAGATGTCGGGTGCATCTGCAAAATAGAGGCTCTCCGGGCATATTAATACAGATTTTCTACATTTAGTAAATAATATATAACCTATAATTAAAAGTAAATAAATTAAAGATATGAAATAAAATAGTTGCTATCTTAATATGCATAACCTGTATAACATGATTAATGGTTTCGCTATAAGTTTCTAATCAATATATAATGTGAATAATCAAATACAGAAGAGAAATATACTAATATCTTTTAACTTTTGCATTAAATATAATGATCTATACTGAGTGTAAAGATTGCTGGCCACATGACGAAGACAGAAAACATAATAATCATAAGGTAGTAGCCAACCAGTTTGTAAATTAGCAATGGCAAATAGAATTGATGGGTGTCTATTTGATATCAAACAAATACCACGTCTTTCTTAAGCTACTCGCTTCCCCAGGTTGAAAAGGAACCATGTTCATGCTAATTATATCTCTCCCTTCACAACAGCAAAGGTGAGAGGGACACATGTCAGTCTCCATCCTATGTCATTGCTATCAATAGCATCCCTTTGTATTTTCCATAGAGAAATGTCCCATCCACCTAAATCATTGGCTTTAAATGCTCAAATACATATATACAATGCTTGAATACCCAAAATACGCGCTTAAACGCCATCATTAGCTCACTAGTAAAAGTGCTTTGAGGGTATTGTTTCGTCACAAACTCAACATATAAGCCATGCATGAAATATTATACCACAGCCAACTACTTAGGCAATGTAGCATATGAGCTTTCCAATTATCAAAAGCAATTGTGGTGGCTTTATGTTTTGCTTTCCACGCCTTTCTGTATGTTATAGTGTAATCAAACAAGTTCCTTATCCACTCTATGATCTGGTTGATTGGAACATCAGGTGTCTCAATCACCATTGCTACGATACGTGATGAGATAACGTCAAAATTTAATTTAAGATGATCTTGTAAAATCATCGTAGACAAAAAGTGTGTAGACCCTTATATCGTGTAATCTGCCAAAATGATCTATTCCCCTTGCCTTTTTTGCATGTTCGAACTCGCCATCTATAGTTGTTGCCATAATTCATACACCGACATTTTTCATATTTTTTATTTGTCAAGTATTTCTTAAAACTATGGTGAACCCTCATAAAGTATAGCTTCACAACAAGACACAGTGCCTTCTGATTCGAATACCTTAATCCAATGTACAACTCCTGATTATTCATTTATATTTGATGCCCCCTTCCTCAAATTCATCACCTCTCGCTAAGGCAAAATTAACTTGTTGGAAAAACACAACAATCGGGTCAACATGAATGGTACCATCATCATCACTCGCACTATCATCATCAAGGGCATCTTCATCGTCTTCATCATCATTATCATAATCAGGGTCAAGTTTTACATTATACTCATCTTTATTTTCAAAGTCTTCTAGGAAATTTTCTTCTGACCCAGTTGGAAAAGAAGGTTCAGTAAAACCAATTGTTGGGTGGGAGAAACTCAGTTGTGAATTACTCTTTATTAGTACCATTTGACAAGGTTCAGAACAATATGTTGATTGAGACAACAAATCAAGTGCAGGTAACAATTCATTCACCAAATTTGGCTCAAAGTCAATACTCAATTATAGGTCAATGTATAAGGTGTTTGCATATAATTCAATGGCATTCAACTGTGATGGAAAACGTGAGTGAAATTGCCACATCTTCTGCACATCACAAGCATCTTCCAACATGATTGCTCGATACCATGTTGAGTTTACTATCATCGGGAGCTTATATATTAAATTAGAAA
Organism: Erythrophleum ivorense; assembly: GCA_026724425.1. Taxonomy (NCBI): domain Eukaryota; kingdom Viridiplantae; phylum Streptophyta; class Magnoliopsida; order Fabales; family Fabaceae; genus Erythrophleum; species Erythrophleum ivorense. Next base: position 31,165,064 of record JAIUCV010000008.1, read on the forward strand.
CAACATAATTGTGTGACAGCCATAACTTTTGAGAAACATCTTGTTTTAACTCTTTTAGAGTGATGTCAGTACTGAATATTATATATTTTGATATTACACATTGAAATGTTGCACCTTAGGTATTTTCATAAACCTTTCCGTTCACATAAATGTAAATGATCTTATTTCTCTTGGCCATTTTTTTCAACTGAAATATCCTGACGGCAAACACTATCTATAAAAGTCATTGTTTTAATAGATTTTTTTATTCACTTTGAATTATTCAGTTGCATCTCTCAAAATTGTAAACAATTTTTTTTCTATATTTATTTAAATATGATCCAAAGTTTCTCTTTCAATTATAATAATTACCATTGTTATATTTTTTTAACAAATTTGAATAATTACCTACTAATAATTATAAATATTTATTTGCTTTTATTTCACATTATTTCAACTTTCTTTTCCTACAATTATGAACACTATATTTGTTTCTTTTTTCTATCATTTTTTTTTACATTTTCTTCCCATTTTACTTTTTTTAACTAATTTTTTTCTATTTAAGCTCCCTTTTTTATTTCATCTTTTAAAACAATTTTTTTCTTCATTTTACCTATTTTCATTAGTTTTTTCGACACATTCATAAAGCATATCTTTCCTATATTTTAAATTATTATTCATTAAATTATTATCTAACATATATTTTTCTTCTCATTTAAATCATGGTCTCTCACTAACTATAACTTATTTTAAATTATAAATGTACATATTTTGAAAACTTCCCCATTTTTGTCACTTACTAATTTCATTTTTTTAACAAATTTATTTGACAAATTTAAATAATTACTTGCTAATAATTATAAATATTTATTTGCTTTTATTTCACATTATTTTCATTTTCTTTTTCCATAATTATGAACATTATATTTGTTTCCTTTTTATATCATTTTTAAAAAAAATTTCATTTTACTTTTTTAACTAATTTTTTTCTATTTAAACTCCTTTTTTTTTCATCTTTTAAAACACTTTTTTTTTCATTTTACTTATTTTCACTAATTTTTTTGACATATTCCTAAAACATATCTTTGTTATATTTTAAATTATTATTTATTAAATTACTATTTAACATATATTTTTCTCCTCGTTTAAATTACGGTTTTTCACTAACTATAACTTTTTTTCTAATTATAAATCTATATATATTTTGAAAACTTTTCCAATTTTGTCACTTACTAATTTCATTTTTTTCCTTATTTTGACATTTAAATATATTCTACTTTTTTATGTCCTATAATTGTTTAACCTTTATTTAAATTACTATTCTCTAATTTAAATTACTATTTTTCTCTAATTTTATACTTTTTTCCATACATATATTTCACAATTTTTCCATATATATATATTCCAAACATTTATACTTTTTTTCCTATCATTCTTAGTTTTAACATTAGCAAGTTTCTTTTTTGTTATGAGCACAAAATTTTTTCTTTCCTTAATTTTTCCTCCAATTTTCAAATGTCTCATTTTTATTTTATTCAACCTTTTTTTTTTCTCAAGTATTATTTACACAATTTAAAACTACTAAAACTCTTCATATATTCTCAAAGTCCAATTTAAATAACAAAGTTTTCTAATAAATAACCATTTTTTTTCCAGCAATTTTTCCTTCCTTCATTCATAGTGTTATAATTTTTTTTTCTTCTTTCTTTTTGCTAAATATATATCTAAAATAATACCCATAATCAACATTAATTATACAACAAACAGTATTCCATAACTTAAAATTTATAAATTCCAACAACATTATTATTTTGCAAATATTTCAAATAATATATATTTTACAGTAATAATAAATTAAAATATTTGATATACAAAAATGAGTTACCTAATAATTTCATATTAAATATGTCTTCACCCTTTATAATATTTTCTCTTTTACTAGCATTTCAAAACAAAATCTTTTAACAAGCCTCCAACAAGCGTCACATAAGCTAAATTTTGAAGGAGTGATAATTTCAACGGCATAATTGAAGTTGTAAGACTTGGCCATTTTATAGAGGAAGAGTTCTGAGGGCAATTTCGTAATTTTTTCTTCTCATTATCTATAATTTTTTTTAACCAATCAAATTGTCTAAAAATCTTCCTCAACTAATAAAAGCACGCCACGTAGACGGATAATACAATAAATTGCATTTTGCCGTTACATGTGATTAGTCAAAGTTGACGGGTCATGTCTGCATGAATTCGGACTGACATAGTCCGAATTAAGCTTGTTTGAATTCGGACTAACACAATCTGAATTCAACTTCCCACCTCGTCTCTTGCGCAATTTGTTACTTCTCCATGTATTACTTTTTGTTTTGTTATTTCTCACAAATTTCTTTTTTTTTTGTTATCTTTGATTTAAAAAACATAAAATAGGACCTATTTACTAATAACTTTTCATAATTTTTTTTTGATTTTTTGGACACCTTTAATTCCTTCTTCTCCCATAATTTTCACGGATTCTCTCATACAAGGAGATTCTCCTGCACACATTTATCCCTCTTCTCTTTCCACGCTAAACAACTATTCTCTCTCCATTGAAAAAATCTCACTTAAACGTTTGCTAGACACCATCTAAGAACGGCTAGCCATAGGCAAGGCACAACAATCATTCTCTCTCCATCAAAGAACTCTCACCCAAAACTCTACCAGAAATTGTCAAATAGTGGCCAGCCACTAGCAAGACGGTGGCCATAATCAAGCCCCATACTAGTGGAGTTTTCTTATCTTGTCGCTTTAGTTTTTATTTGTTACTATGACCGTTTTATGAAGGAACTGGGCAAATGACTTTTGGTTAATCTTGTGTTTGGTGAGAAACCCAACTAGGTCAGTTCCCTTTTCACCATCAATGACACTTTAGAAATGAATGTTTGATATTTTACTCCTACGAAGGAGGAAAACTGAACATTTTGGCGGGACAGCTAGAATTTTTCTGATAGGATCTTTTCTGGTGTGCGGCAACAAAGTGTTGCTTGTGCATAATTTTAGGCAATTAGTTTTGCAACAGTTTAGCGTGGGACTTGTAATAAAAAAGGTGCTTTAGTGAAGAGAAGAGAGGAAATAGAGATGTGAACAAATCTTTAAAAATTATGAAAAATTATTAGAATGTGATTATATTTGTCTAATTTGGACTTTTTAATTAGAGAGTATATAAAAAGATATGACATAACAGTATATAAGATAGAACCCATTTTCTGATAGTTTGTCATAATTTTTTTAGGTTTTTTTTTTGGATATCTTTGGTTTCCTTTTCTTCAATAATTTTCATGGATTTTCTCATACAAGGAGATTCTCTCACCCACGTTTATCCCTCTGCCCTCTCCATGCTAAACAACCATTCTCTCTTCATAAAAAAACTCTCACCTAAACCTTTGCTAGACACCATCTAATAGCAGCTAGCCGCCGGCAAGACAGAACATTCGTTCTCTTTCAAAGCACTCTCACCCAAACCTCTACAAGATAATGTCCAATAGCGGCCAGCTGTTGGCAACACGGCAGCCATAATCAAGCCCCTACTGGTGGAGTTTTCTTATCTCATCCCTATAGTTCTTATATGTAACTGTTACCTTTCATGAAGGAGTTGGGCAAATGCCTTATGGGTAATATCACTTTGGTGAGAAACCCAACTAAGTCAATTCCCTTTTTGCTATCAACGATGCTTTAGGAATGAATTTTTAATATTTTGCTCCTATAGACGAGGAGAACTAAACTGTAAGAATTTTTTTGACAAGATTTTTTTAGCATGCAACAACGACGAGGGTTTCTTGTGTATGATTTTAGGCAATTAGTTTTGCAACATTTTAGTATGCTTTGGTGGAGAGAAAAGAGGAAATAGAGATGTGAAAAAATCTTTAAAAATTATGAAAAATATTAAAATGTGATTATATTTTTTTAATTTGTATTTTTTAATTAGAGAGAATATAAAAAAATGACATAACAGTATAAAAGAATTTCTCCTTTTAACTAAGCCAGAAATGAAGGGATCTATCTTTCTTGTAAACTTGTTCTCGAAAAGGAAAAAACAGAAAATTATCAGGCTTATCCTCTGCATCGATGCACACTTGTCGAAGTTGACCCATTGTGCATTCACTTTGACACGTGTGAGGCAGACTCTTATCCTCCATGAAATTCCCACTTGGTCTTTATGTCAGGCCTCGGGCTTTTCTCTTTTGGAATCTGCTGCCAATGGACGTGTCCGACGAATCAAAGTCGAAGCAGCCGACTGTGGTGCAGCTGAAGCCAATCGATGCGACTCCCTCAACCTTCAAAGACTATGGTCAGGTCATCGAGCCTTCGCCGGACGGCGAAGAGTTCGGCCCTCAAGATGCTCAATTGGACCTCAGCCGTGGAACTCCCAGGTCCCTAACTATCTTCCTTGCATATTAGTGTATTGTTATATAGAAAACGAGTTTTAGATCTCTCTCTCTCTCTCTGTTGTTGTAGGGTTCATTTTCTTCTATTAGTTCAATTGATTTCGTGTTAGACGGTAATACATCTGAGCAGCTTTGTGGACATGGGTCACAATTCTGAGGACTTCAATTTAGACCTCATTGGATAATTGTGTTTTGATCTCTTTGACACTGCTAGTGGGGAAGAAACTTGGAGTCCGCAGTATAAGAAAGCAGAATATTTTTGTTAGGCTCTTCATAAGATTGTTAGATTAGGCCAATATGAAAGTGAAGTAGCTATTTATTTGTTTTCAAAGTTCAAAATCAGGAGCTATGGTTAAATTTGCAATGTTACTGGGTACCCTGATCAACGGGTGAATGATTAAATGTTATTTGATTTATTTCTGTTATTACCAAAGATGGATTTATAGCATTGCTGGTTAATCTGGACTACCAAACTACAGAGATGAGTTTAGTTCTATTTGGTATTGTAGTGACTCATTGCTAGTTGGGTTGTGTCATCACAACGTAAATTGAACAAAAGTACAATATTTCTCCTCTTTAGCTTCAGATTATGAGGTACTTGTACCCTGAGAGAGCAAAGTAAATCTGCCTACACCATTGGAATTGCCCTAGCAACCTACTGTATATCTAAATTGGAAGCCAAATTTTGGAATTCGTTGCGGAAACTTAGCACAGAGGCAGTTTTTGGAAGCCGCTTCTGAAGAAATCCATTCCATGTGGAAATGCTTCATGGGAGAGCCCTTGTCAGTATTAGACAATGTCCAATAGTTAATTTTAAGACATTTTCCAGTTACTTTTGTGCAATCTAAACTGCTTTTTTTTAAAGCATAATTCGTTGCAATTGAGGATTAGTTTTTAGTTATTTGGAAGACAAAACCTTAACCGACAAGTCTGTCTCTCTATAAATAATCTACTAGATTAATTAAGCAGGAATAGTCAGATTCCTGAACTTCAATTGACATTTTGCTCAAACCCAAGTATTAACTTCTTGGAACATGTTTTTGGGAGCCAATTTAAGCAATTTTGGGCTATTGCTTTACTTTAAAGATGGCAGCATTGAGAAAAATTAGTTGAGCTATGAAATTTTTAAATCTCTCGTATCAAACAAGATTTCGTTATCTCGTTTTAGAAAAACCATGCATTTGGAGTTAACTATGATCCATTCCTGCATATTGGCAGGTTCTACGTTATGCATCTTGAAGATCGTCCACTCGAGTTTTCTATGATTACACACCATGCGAGTGTGACCCAGTGCCTTGGGTCAATTGGTGGTCATGTTTGGTATCTTGGCGTAGCTAAGCCATCCATTGTTCTTTCAAACGAAGTCAAGGACGAAAATAGCAAGAAGGCTGTGCAGTCACACTCTGGTCATCTATACGTGCCTCCTGCTGTTGATGATGTTCAGGTTTTCAAGGTTTCTGGTTTTAAATTTCTGAAGCTTAACCGAGGGACATGGCATGCTGGCCCTCTATTTAAGGCAGATACAATGGACTTTTACAATCTAGAGCTAAGCAACACAAATGTGAGCCCTTTCACCTTTCCTTTCTCTGAAGTTTTTCATGCCTCTTAGTTATTGTGGAAGGTTCTCCAGAGGACCCTTGGATGTTATGTAATTTTTACACAAATGGTACACCACTTGAACGTAATGGGAGACTTGATTTTAAGGCTTAAGCTTAATTTAAATTAAATTGAGAGTACAGTTGATGCTATAAGACAACCATTTCCAAAACTTGGATTTCACCTATCTACATGTCATGATAACTTTAGTCATCAGATTCTTGATTAGACTTAAGAGTTAAGCCACTGGAGGGGTTTGAGTAGTTTGCAGGAGGTTGTAGGTTCAAACTCAGTACTGTCATGTACCAAGAAAAAGAGAGATTACTGTTAGATTTTATCATGTAAATTTAGAGCTTCCATTATTCACCCAATCTTTGAATTTGGTAGTTATTGTTACAGTATGTCAGCAAACTTAAAAACTTGACGTCTTTTCATTATTACACTTGTTCTTCCATTAATGTTATTGGCAAACTTCATTCTTTATGCCCCACTCACTTACTTTGCTATATAAATCTTACTTCAATCAAGTATCCTTGTTTTCCCCCATTTCTTTTTATATCTAGCGAGGAGGAAAACCTCATTTTGGTTCCAGATGGATACGTGGACTTTCAATTGGGTCTTTCACAAATCATTCTTTCACTTTTAATCATTCAATTATCTAAATGTTTGTAATGTCGCCCTTCCATCCCCTCTCTTTCCAAAATTTAATAGTGTGATTAAATTTGACGTGCAAGTTAAGAATGCTAGGTAATAATAACGTCTAAATCAGCATATTTTTATGCTTGGCATTAAAATTTTGCATAAAAATGGAATGAAATGGCAAGATTGCAAACATTTAATGATTGAGCGACTAAATGGAAAGAAATAATCTGTGAAACTCCAAGTATCAAAATAAAATTTTCCTCTCCGTGAATGTTGCTCTCATAAAGATTGTTTTGCAAGTCATTTACAAGGCCTAACTTTGTCTTCTGTGTGTAGGTGATTGATCATACGACACACAACTTCATCAAAGACAATGGTGTTGTCTTTTCAATCGATGAGTGACTGTATAGCTTTTTCACGTTGCTTCCAGCATTTTAATTAGTTCTGCGAATTATATTGTTGAATGATACCACATGTAATACACAATATATTGTTTCTGAATGCGATAAAATTGTGCTTCATATGAGTATAAATTGCTGTGTGTGTGGTCTTTTCAATCGATAAGTAATTGTATAGCTTTTTCCAGTTGCTTCCAGCATTTTAATTAGTTCTGCAAACTATATTGTTGAATGATACCACATGTAATACACAATATATTGTTTCTGAATGCCATAAAATTGTGCTTCATATGAGTATAAATTGCTCTCTCTCTCTCTCTCTCTCTCTCTCTCTCTCTCTCTCTCTCTCTCTTTCTCTCTCACACACACACACACACACACAAGACAGTAGCTGGATCCCCTAAAAGAACAGTGAAATATGTCCTTTTTTATGACTAAATTTGTAATAACCCAATAAATTGGGTTTGAAATGGTAAGAAATGAAAAAAAATCGGAAATTAAATTGTAATGACCATAAAAAAAGGGAACATAAATAATTAAAACTTGAGATAATATTGATTAAAAAATAATATTATTCTTAATATTAATTAAAATAATCAAATTTATTAGATATGGTAGTTAAATTAAAAAAAGTGTGTGTGTGTATATATATATATATATATATATATATATAAAAGCAAAGCCATAGCTCTAGTGGCAACATTAACATTCTAGTGAACCAAGTTTGATTTATCACACGACCATTGTTGCTAATATTGTTGGCTTCCTTCCCTCAAAACATTTCCTTGAACTCGTTGCTTTCTGCAGGGGCCAGTGAAGCAAATTTCAAAACTCGTTTTAAGGATTTGCATTCTTGTAAATTAAAACAGTGAACCCTCAGATTTTTTTTCCACGTGTCCTTCTCCAAACTAATTGACCGAAAAATCCTGCTTTGTCGCCATCTGTCACAAGTACTAGAAGCTTCTTGCTTTTTCGTCTTCATCATTCCTGGTTGTTCTTCTCTTCGCAGATCACTCACCCTCCAAGTGTTCCTTGTGCGTTCGGTTTCAGCTTCCACCCCTTTTTCACTGCATCCAACACGGGGCAAGAGAAAAACCTGTAAGTGAGTTTTCTTTTATCCATCCTCCTTTTCAGTTCTGCACTTTGCTTTGCTTTGTGGGTTTGAGTCTTTATTTTAGCTGCGCTTCCTGCCCGGATCTGAAGACTCAGCAAGTTTCAGTAGCTGGCCGTGCCATCTAGAGAGAGTTGTTTTCTTGCTTGGTTTTCGTCGTTTCTACTTAGGATTTCAGCATACTTTTTCCTTTTTTTCGTTTGCAGGAGTTATTCATCACATACTCTGTTTTGCTTCGCTTGAGGGCAGTGCTATTTTTGAGTTTATATTAGCTCTACGTTTTGGCAAGGTAGCAACGCCTTTTTCCTTTTAAATATCTCTAGCTTTGTTTCGATTCCACCACTTTTCATGCCTTGAGTTTCTAGCTGCAACTCCATCCCAAAGTTTCTCTTTTAGTTGTTTATGTTATTGTTGTCATTCCAACTGCGTGTTGTCCCTAAGTGATCCTTCCATTGTTGCTTTATCATTCCAGCAATAGGCACTTTAATCACGGTCTATTAGAGACCTCCTTCGGCAAATGGTGGCTTGGGTGTTTTGAAGGATGGGTCCCTTAATTGAGCTTTAATACCTCACCTCCCTGTTGCGTTGCTGCACTTTATTGGTTAGCAATTAGCATTGACTACGGAAGTAGCATTGTGATTCTTGGGTGATTTCAAGGTATCAAACTTCCCTAATTAACGGTATTTGGTTTTCTCCTAGAATAGGGTGATACTAAATTAGGAACAATGCCATTGAAATGATAATAATAATAATAATAATAATTAATTGGGTATCAAACTAAGCCAACTAATAATAATAATAATAATAATAATAATAATAATAATAATAATAATAATTAATTGGGTATCAAACTAAGCCAATTATTCAACAAGTGGGTAACAAATTAACTAAAGTAAATTAAATTTTAAAATGTTAAACTAGGATGAATGTTTGATTTTTTTTATCACTTATTTTTCTTCATTTGCTTCATTTTTGTAAATATGTTTATTAAGAAATTTTTTTTTGGTTGATTCAATTAAAAGTTGTACATTGATCCTAGAGTAAGAGATTAATTATGGAATTTAATCTAAGTAGAATTGATTCGAGGGATAAGGAGCCAATTAATTAAAGTAATGAATTAACTTAATTCAAACAGGCAAGCTTGTAACATCTGAAGTTTACGCGGTCGGTAGACAACGAAGATTGTGGTAAAATAATTAAGTAACCAATAAATTACCAAAGGTAAGAAAGAAAAAAAGAAAAAAACCTAGCAGGGTGTACTTGAACTAAAGACGATAAGAACTTAATTAGGTTAGATTAATACAACTAGGTGCAATAGAGAAACAAGAATTTAAATGTGGTTCTTAGATATTAAATAATTGTTATGACCATGTTATAGAAAATGGTTGAATTATTTAGTTGGACATGTGAAGGTGTTCAATGAGGAAGTATTGCTAACGATTCAATAGGTATTGTGAATAAATTATAAGGTATAATACGTTTTTTTTTTAACATCCTTCTCGTTTTTATTTATTCTATCTTTTGTTTGTGTTGTGTGTGATTGTTGAGATTGGCAATCTAAGTGGTGTCTCTTGTCTCTTGTATGTATATTTTTAGTAATATTAAAATTTTTAAATTACATTATGTCACATGTATTTTGTTATTAAAATGGATATGAATTAACATGATGACTAAAGGTGTTATTTTTGAAAATTTGAGAGGTAATAAGTTACTTTAATATGTTTTTATGGGTCTATTTATATGTTTTATAAGTAAGAAATATGTTGTCGATAATTGTGAAGTTTTATTGTAGATTAGTTTATCTAAAAGATTATATATATATATATATATATATACATATAAAAGTGGGATCATACAGAATGTTGGTTATTAATAACGGTTTTGTTAGCTTCTAGTGCATCCTAAATATTACATTGTGATTTCTATGATTGAGTACTAGAATCGTATTGAGTTAAATGCTCTAATGGTTGTCAAGCAGTCATATTTGGATATATGATTATTTATTCTCATAAGCTGAATGCCTACGTTTGTATATATCTTAAAATTTAGGGTTCTACATGGACCTTTCTATTGTAATGTTGTGTTAGACCATTTTTAAACCACTAGTATTTATTACTTCTTGATATATAAATTTCTTTTTATGAATTAAGTCTTATTTATCTATTATTTTCATGCTTCTTTAAATTGTACCTTGATTAATCTATCAGTCATTACATATTTTATTGTGTACTTTATCAACTTAATAATGAAAAGTAAGTTTTCCATCAAACTAAATTTTAAGCTTAATCAAATTTATTGTGTATGTATTTTGTAATTTTCTCCTCTTGTTATTGTTTGATAGATTCTATTATTCTTTAGCTTTCATATTATTTATTTATAAATAAATATTAACATATCTTATTAAAATAATATATATTTATCATACAATTACCTTTGTTATTTTTATGCTACCTTAAACCTAAACTAAAATTTATTTTCATTTAGAAAAATTTTGCACTTGCTCATTCTTTTAAGTATGGTGTTTTATTCTCAACTCATTGAATAGTGTGACTCATTTTGTTAATTATTTTTTCAAATAGGGAAATTGGGTTGGATGCTCTTCCAGTGTAATTCAAAAGAATTGTGGGTGAGGAGCTAGTGATTGTTTTGATTAGTATTAATGGATTGTTGTTTTGGTATGTATATGTTCGTATTCTAAAGCCGCACCATAGTCTACAAGTGAGATCTACTTCATATCGAATATGTTTTATGATTAATTTAAAGGCTGAGAATAAGGCTCTTCTTCTTATATGATTGGCTAAATGTTACAAATAAATCTAGTATGGGCCAATTTTTATAAGTCATTATAATTTGATATGACTGGGAACTATAAAGTCTTGAAATTTATAAGAATGAAGTAGCAGAATCATGCATCGAAAATCATATTAGAGTTGTATGTGGTCAAACTTACAAATCCAGGATCTTCTTGCGATTTGTGTCGGTCATGTCTCTATATCGGGCGTGACAAGATGACATTAACCTTTGTGAAATTTAGTTGGATTATATTTGATATTTTTCTTAAAAGTTATATTATGTTCCTTTATATTTATTTTTGCAATTAATGAAATCAACTCTATGCTCAATATTTATTTTTTAAAAAAATAAATTACTTGTCGAATTAAAAATAAAATTATAGTTTTGAGTAAAAAGTTAACTTGTTTAATCCAAAAAAAAAAAAGGGATGAGAGGGTTTTGCAATGGATTAAAATTTCAAGGGAGTTAGTTGTAATATTCGGAAAAAAAGAGTATTAAATATAATTTGATTACATTTTTAGAGAGGGTAGCATAATTTAATTATTTGTATTTGTATTTTTGTACATTTTCAGAACTAGAGCTTTATTGGGGTCTGGGGTCCTAAAATTTGGATGTATCCAATAAACCTCGAGCACTTTATTACTTGGGTTGAATTATAAATTTTAACGAAGGATATTGTAATTTAATATTTATTTGTTATTGATAAAAAATTTGAATTTTTTCATCAACATCAATTGGTATATTTAATTTGCTCACTTTTTGGGAAGGATTGGAGGGTCAAGATCGAGCATATTTATTCAAAAGGCGATATTGGACGACTTCCCCTGACCAGTGAACGCGCTCTAGTATGATGTTATTGGGATTAACATACCTTAAGGTTTTGATGTTGTTTTATTTATCTCTTTTTATGAGTAAATTATGTAGATTTTTTTAAAATTATATATATATATTAAAAAATATATAAGTTTTTTTAAATAAAAAATTCTATTATATTTTAATTATATTTTAATTTTTTAATTAAAATATGTTTCATTAATATAAATATATATTTTATAAAATTAGATGGAGAATATTTTAATCAAAAATTTTAAAATTAGATTAAAATATAAGATGAATTTTTGTTTTATAAAAATTTCTTATGTATTTTAAAAATAAATAAAAAAGATATCTATTTAATTTTAATAAAGTTTATAATAGCTTTTCTTTTTCTTTTTTGGTTGAACTTTTGTTGAGCCCCGATGACTTATCCGATATATATATATATATATATATATATATAGTGAAATAGAGTAAAATAATATATGTGATGGGGTGTAAAGAAAACAATAATGATTAAGAAAAAAAATTATTTTTAGCTCACATTGAACAAAAGAATGCACCACCAATTAATACGTAACAAACACTAAACAAGGCAAAATGAAAGTGATACAAGATATGAAAGCAAGAAGTACGAAGTTGTTTTTTTTTTTTTAAGTCCAAAGGTTTTTAAAAAAATCCAACATAAGATTTGAGACATAACTTTTATAATATAAACCAAGACTTATTCAGATTAAATTTTTTTAAAAATAAAATATATTTAATAACTACAATTTTCAAAATTAAAATAATTAATAACTACAAGTCTCAAGGCACAACCTCTAAGATTAAAGCTACAAAAGACAACTCCTTTAAAGTAGGTAAAATCTTTAAGGTGCTTTTCAACATTCAAAAAGGCTTATTTGATCAAAGTTACGATACGTATACCATTTGAATTGTTGACTCATTTATTAATTCTATTTGCTATGCGTTTAAACTTAAGTCATTAATTGAAGATGTATTGCTTGATTATTCCTGATGTGCGCCTACATCAATATATAACAAATGAATCAAGTAAACAGTAATAATTATTGAAAAAATCATGATTTTTATATTATATTTTACAGTTTCTGGGTATATATTAATCATGTGTATTGGATATCTATAATTTTGTTTTATATTTTTATAATGGATATTACGTATTGCTATTAATGAAAAAATAAATTTAATTATCGAATATTCGAATGCTTATATCGTAATATCAAAACCATTCTAAGTGCTTGTTCTGTATGTAAAGTCATAATATTATTCATAATAACTAAACATATTAAGTGATAAATTCATTATTATTGTTTCTAGTATTAGTAATCAAATATAATTAAAAAATCAGTGTACACATAAAATTTAAAAGTGTATCATTGAGATGAGTTTTCCAATCTCCAAAGAAGCCATAAATTGACAAAGTCCCAGTCTAGAGAGAAATTCAGTTAGCAGCAATATCAATATGATTGAGAATGACTTTATAATATCGTAAGTCAGTAAAAGAACTATAAAAGATTGTGAGAATTAATTGACTTGTATTCAAATAGCATTTCATCTCTAATATTGTTATTAGGTTAAACTCATAAATAGATACTTAATAGAAACAACTGTTAAGACCTAAAATGAAGTTAATGTAGTCACAAAGTGTTTAATTACTACTAATTAAAACAACCATTATAGCTCACCAAAATAATACATGTTGTGGCTTCTTTGAGTAGTACAGTTTGCCGAGGTATGTTTTAACGAAAACGGGTGCCTATAGTATCTAGTCACATTAACTTCACGTTAAGCTATTCCACCCAACTCTGTTAATGGGCTTAATTAACATAACGATGATATTGAGTACAAACTCTTTGAAGGATTAATATGAAAATGATTAAATTTTGAGAGAATCAATTGAGATAAAGTGTGTATATTTATATATATTTTTTGTTTTTCAAAATATTGATTCCCCCTATAAAATTTGAAACAAGATCGTAAAACAAATTGTGTGGGAAGGGAAAATGATGAAAGACATTTCCTTTTAATTTTATAAAACTCTGAATGAAAAAAAATAGGGAAAATAAAAACACACACATAATTTATTCTTTAATTTTTTAAATGTAATTATTAATACAAAGATGATAAATTTTGAGAGAATAAATTGAGATAAAGTGTATATTTTGAAAAAAAAAATTGATTCCCCCTATAAAATTTGAAACAAGATAGTAAAATAAATAGTGTGAACAGGGAAAATGACGAAAGACATTTCTTCTTTTAATTATATAAAACACTGAAGGAAAATGGAAAAAAAACACACTCACACACACATAATTTATCTTATAGTTTTTTTAAATGTAATTATTAATACAAAGATTATTAAATTTTGAGAGAATAAATTAAGATAAAGTGTATAAAAAAAATTGATTCCCTCGATAAAATTTGAAACAAGATAATAAAATAAGTAGTGTGAAAAGGGAAGACATTTCTTTCTAATTTTATAAAACTCTGAATAGAGACAAAATAGGGAAAATAACAAGAAACAGACACACTCACATAATTTATTCTTTAATTTTTTTAAATGTAATTATTAATAATTTTAAAGATTAATTTGTGTGTGTGTTGAATTGAAACAGTGGTGAATCAATTAACCCTTCTCGTTCCATGTGACTGAGGGGAATCAAAGAGTTATGGTTTTCAAGGGCAAACGAAAATAAAACAAGAAATGACTTCCAAACCAAAACTATAAAATATATATATATATATATATATATATAATATCGATAAGAGACAACGTTATTGAGCATATAAAAGGATAATCTATAAATTCTCTGATATATTCCTTCTTAATTTACTATGCCGATTTTTAATAAATTATGTCTGTTTAAGAATTCTTAACGAGGGAAAGAATTGGAAAAAGTCCTTTCATGAGACTAATGAAAATTGCAGTCTTTATTTAGAGACTTGCGAAAGAGGCAAAAAACCAATAACATCTATGTGTCAAATATCTGTTTTCGTTGGTCCTATTTCTCTCTCAGAGGAAAATGAGAAGAAAAAACGGCTCCTCTAATCAAAGCATAAAACTGATATTCAAGCAATCTTCTTGTGCTACATAAGCTTCTTCTGGGGGCATAACCTACAATGTATTCCCATATCAGAAAGCAACAATAAACCATTTGAAGAGTGCCAATATGGTTGAGAGGGAAAGAATCATTACATCAAGAAATCTTCTTGTAGTTGGGTTATCTGCAAAAGTGCAAAACTGAGGAACTAGCATTTACAACAAGTACATGAAAGTAGACTAGTTAAGAAACTATACAAACATTTAACTCACCAAATGAATGAGCCCGATCTTAAACACAATGACTAAAATCATATTTTGGTATTTTATGGATGAACTAATTGATCTCAAGTTGATTCTTAATTTATTTTTACTCTTATTTTTATTCTTTACATTTCAAAATCCATTGAATCTAGCCCTTTTATTAATGAACTAGTAACTTTGTTAAGGGCTTTGGTGACACCTAATGATGTCGCGTAATAAAAAAAGGTACCACGTCATTAAATTTGTCAACAAAGTTAATAGTTAACTAATAGAGTGACTAGATTGGATGGATTTTGTAATATATAAGATCGAAAGAAGAATGAAAATCTATTAGAAATGGACTTGGGGATTGTTCCATTCTTGGAGAACCAAAATGGGTTTTAGTTGAAGCAAAATATAACAAGCATCAAAATCTTGTGTATAACAAGTTTACCGTTTACAACGTAGAAGCCATTCTATCCGCTATCTCAAAAGTGAATATCTTTAGGCACGCCCATCGTCTGCATTTAAGAAATTAGTTAAGATCAATGTTCAAGTTATGAATTGTTGTTAATTATCTCTCTTTGAAACTGTATAGACAATTTGTAGCCAAACTCTGTAAACTAAGAATAACAAAAGTCAATTTATTCCTTGAAACAGATCATGTGGACGCCATGCACACATATAATAGAGTGTACCATAATGAAGGATGTTAAATATATCAGCAAAATTCACAAAGCAGATCATGAGTATTGTCCACTAAAATTTTTCTAAACCAAGCCAAGCAACTGCACTTAGGAGACTATCAGTTAAAATGAATGTTAAACATTATTAAGAAAAACTGTAGTTTTACCAAGGGACCACTCAAATAACATTTTCAAATGTTAATAAAAGTTAGAGTAAATTATAGAAATTTTCTCTCTATTTTTAAAAAATATATAAAATTTTATTGAAAAAAAATTACTTTATAATTTAATTTAATTTTAATTTTTTTGACCAAAATACCTTTCATTTAAAAATTTTAGTTAAAAAATGTATGTATTAGATTGATGGAGGATATTTTGATGAAAAAAATTTAAAATCAAACTAAAGTGTAAAGTAATTTTTTTATTTCAAAAAAAGTCTGTGTATATTTTAAAAATAAAAAAGAAACTTATAAATTTCAACAAAATTCAAAAAAAATATTTGCGTAATCTACTCTGAAAATTATGATAATCCAAGATAAACAAAATGTATATTCCAAAAGGATATGACAAGTGAAATTGTAGTAGAAATGAGTTTTGAGACTTGTGTCTTTGCCGGTGTCAAGGTGGGGAGTATGAAATTAATGAAAAGAATAGGGACCTTGAATATATCTTCAAACATCCCCATGGTATTCCTTCGCTGTACTCCATAGAACTTCTCCGCAATAGCATCTATCATCTACACCACAGTTTTTCATGTCAAAGCAAGCGCACAGATTGAACTTCAATAATTATATATATATATATATACACACTTGCTGACCTCATTGAATGCAGGTTCCCTGTTAATACATAACTTATATTTTGATCTCAACATGGTAAAAAGAGGAAAAACATTTCTCTCCAACCTGCATCAGAGGAAGAAAATAAAAAGACTCTGAATTTATCACCAAATCTAAGGAGTCTGAAGACGAGTTAAAACTGATTCTGAAAGCTTCTTACTGTACTTCCTCATCAATCATCAGCATGAAACAAAATGGGAGCTAAATATGGAGATAGTTTATCAATCAAACATTCAAAATCCATAATATATTAAAATATTTTTTTTTTACCAAATACATTAAAGTAGTTGATATCCCATAAGATTATAATACCATCCTTTCTTTTTAATTAAAAAACAAAAGAAAAAAGAAATTGTGTTCACTATTTAAGACCATAAGAAAGGGAAGTTGATTAATATTTCATATTTTAGAGAGCAAGACATGGAACACATTTAAGTATTTAACATTACTGATATAAGTTAGGAGCAATCTATCAGTTTTCTCCAAATTATAGTGCTTCCACTTCCTTGGGACATGAAGTAATGCAACATGTTACGTGTATATTCTTTATATTTGGACTGAGGAACAAAAAATTGACCAATCATTCTATAAAACATAATGAACAGCTTACGTGGGCAAAAGAAAACTGACGAACTGCATCAAATCTGTCTGAGGAAACTCAACCTCTGCAGCTTCAGCTTGTCTCTTTATATCTTCCAATAGTATTTTTGCATCTTTCAGATTACCTAAAGATAAATACCTGTCATGCAAGAAATGAGTAGTTTCTAACTACGAAATCGTGTTAAAATATTCAGGGAATTAGAGGTGAGAGACAATGACTGAAATTTAAAGCTTGTAAACATCGCCAAAATATTGCTTGGATGCATCAATGATTATTAAAGGGAAAATTCTCATTGTCACATAGCTAAACAGTGAGGATAGCTTGAAAATAAGATTCAATGATTTACACAAGGCAAACAAACCATGCCTTCTGTCCTACTATTTTCAATTACTTAATGTAGATCATTACTCACACAAGCAAATGGAACTACTTTAGGTTATTTAGAGCAAGTATGGTCTAAATCAGAATGCCAACCCAGCGATTATCACTTCTCATGTTACCCCTTTGAAATTTATTTCTTAGGGTTATGGTCTTCTGTTGCAATCCTAGAAGATATCTTCTTCCAAAAGACCTGTTAGGAAGGTAGAGCTTCCAAGCTTGGGATTTTCACTTTTCGAAGAATCTTACTAATGGAGATGTAATTGAATTAGAAATAGAAACTCTTGCCTCTTCTTGACTCTGTTAGACTCTCCCAATTGGTTTCCTGTTTGGTTGCTAATTCATTTTTGTGCAGGCCTAGGGAGGGCTAGAAAAATCCCCTCTTCTCACAACTTGAGGACCTTTTTCCTTAATTATAGAAAATAATTAGTGAGTTTTGAGAATTCGTTCTAGTGTTCTTAGTTCCCTTTGTTCTACATCAGTATATCGTTTACCAAAAAAAACAAAACCTCAATTGAATGTAAATATTATAAGATTAAATAGGCTAACTATATAATTTGAGGCCTATTGTACTACAGGTTGTACAATTGACACTTATAATAGACACAACATGAGCTTCACTCCTTCCACTAATTGAAACCTCTCTTTATTTTCCTCAATTTGCAACAGTTTACATACTAAATTGCGTTGAATCAAGAGGTTACCTAGTATCATAACTAGCCTGAGTATCCAAAAGTGGGAAAATATTGATAAGAATGACAGGGGAGGTCAAGGTGGGAATGTACTTCCTATATACTGTAAAAAGGAGCAGAAAGAAAATGAACTGTAAAAAACTAATGGAAGGAAAGAAGTTTTTCTCATTCATATATTTCATTTTCAAATTAGTCACTATTTTTACTATCGTCCTAGAAGTGTTTTGACAGATGCTAAAGTCAAACAAAAAAATGGCCTGCAATACAGTTAAAACAAACATAAACTTTTTTAGTAAAAGCTGTTTTACCTCCTAAAGATGTAGAATAAAGTTGCACTAAGTTACCAACTACTAGCTAATGTATACTTTTACCTCAAAATTGCTCGAGCGATGGCCAAATCATCTTCGCCAGGATAACACTACAAAAAGGTATATATGAGGCTTATTAGTTGAACCTTGTGGATGCCCCAGCTAAGAATAACTCATTAAATTTGCTTGGAGTGCTTCAACAGAATTTTGCAAAAGTAGAACAAGATAACTGTGAGGATGCACGCAGACCTTGCCCATAAAATTCACGAGAGTAGAAGCCAACTTCTTGGGATCATTTCCTCTCACAAAATGATATGTCACCTTAGCCATATCCTGCATTGACCATTCATTACAAATGAAATCATTATTGTTTCAAAGAATGAAGGGTGATAAAGATATGAAACATACGGCCTCAGGAGATTCAGAATAAACGTATTCAGCTAGCATAATGTGCAGTTCT
Source organism: Erythrophleum ivorense (assembly GCA_026724425.1). Taxonomy (NCBI): domain Eukaryota; kingdom Viridiplantae; phylum Streptophyta; class Magnoliopsida; order Fabales; family Fabaceae; genus Erythrophleum; species Erythrophleum ivorense. The sequence goes on from JAIUCV010000008.1 coordinate 31,184,085, forward strand.
GGAGATCCATAACCGTGTGGTCCAAACACTGCAGACCACCTGAAATATAGTAGCAGCAGAGGAAGACCACATATATATATCCGTACATTTGTTTAAAAACAAATATTGGTAACAAAATAAATTCTTTCCCGCAATGGAAAAAATTTTTCAAAAAAGAGAAAGAAAAAGGAAAAGAGTGTATGAGATGAGTTACACCCACCACTCTTTCCACTCTTCCCAGAGGCTGTACGATTAGCCTTTAAATAAAAAGTATTTGTGTTCGTTGATATGATATATAATTCACCTAATAGCAGCTTTTAAGAATGAGAAGCAACCGTCCACACGTATTTTTGCAACTCCAAGGGCTTCAGAAAGCTCCTGCATGTCATCATCATCCCCCAAGTTACTTGGCAGCCCAACTCTTGGAAACTTGCTATAGATTTTCTTCACACGCCCTACCATCATCAAATGCTTTCATTATCATAACTAGCATGGGCCTGTGCTATGTACAAAAATCAAGAAAAATAAAAAGAAGAGAACATAAAAAGGAAAAAAAAAAGACAACACGAACCCCACAGAACTATGGTTATGTGGCTTGAGAATGGTAAAAAGAAGGAAATCATCCGTTTAAAGAATTTTGTGGATCTCACCCGAAAGCAAAAACAAAAACACTACACTAATAAACAGTAAAAAACAATGGTTCTCTTCCAACTTTTATTGATGCCACACGTCACAGGATCAGGATCCTCTGATTGAGGAGTTTCCTGAAGTAAGAGATAGGGAAGGCAAAATTTTATAAATAAAAATATATATATGTTGAAAAAAAAAAAAGAATATGAGAAACTTCACAACTTCAGAGGCAAGCACATTTCAGGGATTCATTTCGCACATCACATTGCCCAAATAACAATATATAACAAAGCGTACCAAGACTTTGATCATCACACGGAATTTTTCCTTTGTCTAGTGTCTCTGCAAATAATAAAGCGAGCTCTGCTCCACAGATTTCCTGATCCATCAAATGCTAATTTCATAACCACACATGTATCTCCAAACAAAGACGATGAAATATCAAATAAAATAAAATAAAAGTATAACCTGTCCTTGTTCCAACTGAAGGCATGCTCCTGATTCTAAGATACCTAAAGCTTCCGAGTACCTCTCAGCAGATACATATCTGCAGCACTCATCAACTTCAATTTCTAAACCTTGTTTTCATTACCATATATCGAATACATTGATTTAATAGCCAGAAAAAGAAACAAAATATTTGAACCTCGTACTAATAGATTTGTACATTTGTTGAGCTCGATAATAACTGCCCTCTTTTACCAGCTTCTCCAATTTATCAATATGCTGCATTTAATTTCACACCAAAAACTAATACCAAATTTAATCCACAAACACAAAAGCTAAACAAATGTATGCATCATATCATATAACATAGCAAATTTTTACAACATCTCAGAAACAAACCAAGTCCACTTTTTAGATGGCAATGTCTACATAGAATCATATACCCAACACCTGGGAGGGATAAGAAAAAGCAGAAAATATGCCCCATTATACCCAAAACATATATATCATTTGCTTAGCTCAAGTGAACCCTTTTTAGTAACAAAACTTATGCCTTAATATATTCAAACATGAGAGAAACAACAAACCAGGTGAGACAAACGAGAAAAATTTTTCTTAGGCGCCGTGCATTTACATTCAATAGTTAGGATTTATATCATACAGTGTATAAAGCAAATCCTAGCCGATAGACACGGGTGTCTTTAGTGAATGTAAGAATTTCTCGAGACAAATATTTATGGTACCTCTTGAGCAGGAGGTAGTACGGTTCTTTTGGTTCTCTCTCGCGACATTGCAATGGCAGACAGATATCTGTCCTTTGGCTTCGTTGGGAAGCAAGCAACTGAAACTGATGCAAAATGGAAACCTGCCTTTTGCATCACAAATCAAAACGGTTAAACCGCCATAATTAGTGGACACAGCACAAAATAATGCCAAATTCAGCTTATTATGGGCCACTCACAAGCCTAACTACTTAAAAAATAAAACGAAAGGCTATAAATTTTGATTTATTATTTGCACAAAATAATGTTAAATATTTATTAGATCAGGTCTAAATTTTTATATTCTAGATTTTGGATTAAAAAAATAATACAATCTCATCTACAATATATATATATATATATATATATATATATATATATATATATACAGCCAATATAATTTGACTCTAAAAATTAAATTTCTATTTTGTAGGATGATTTATTATGTTCTTTTTAATTTTTTTTATAAATACAATATTACTATTCTAAAACATATATTTACATATAAGTGATAACATCTCATTATATAAGATGATATTGACAGTTTAAATTAAAAAAAAAAACATACATTATTGTTTCAATTGCACTTCTAGACAAGGTTAGAGGCAGGGAATTGGATTTATTTTATTTTCATTATTTAAAATTTTTTGCCACTACTTATTGTTTGAATGTTTAATGAGAGAAGAAATAATAAAAGAAACACTACTAAAATAATAAATTACAGATTTATTATTTTTCTTATGATCTCTCCTTTAATTTACAAGAGAATGAAAGGTGGAGTTTTGACAGAGAAAAAAGAGGGAATTGGTCCTCTTCTTTCTCATTTCTTCGAATAAATCTTAGGTCAACATAATATAACTCTTTTTCATTTTAACCATTTGACAAATAAGTAATTACGGTTTAATTTGATAGTTGACTTACTCAAATTTGGGATGGATAATTTGTTTTGTGTTATTTTAAAATGCTCAAAGTTTAGAAATCGAAATTAAAAATAGAATTGTTTATAAATATGAAATCAAGAGAAACTTTTCTGAAAAATGCTCTTCTTAAATCAAATTCCAACAATACTTCTGCTTAACTGACCTGTTTTCCTTTTTTTTTTTTAATTCTACATGCATATAATGAAATATTTCTTATGCGTTACAAACATAAGAAGATTTATTTTCAAAATAAATATTATAAGAGTTTTTTGTCAAAATATTAAAATTAAAAACTATATTTTAATCTAAACTTTGATGAATTTTTTGCACAAAATAATCTTTAATATTTATTAGACGAGGTCTAAATTAAATTTTTATATATTAAACTCCTGATTTTGTTTTTGGTTACTTGTATATTCTATATTTTGAAAAAAAGAAAAAGCTAGTACAACCACATGTTAAAAAAAATCATAAACAAAATGGTAAATTTGTTAAGTTACTCTAGCATTTCTAGTCAAGATGCAAGTCACATGCTCAAAATCTCTCATTAGCGCTGACACTTACAGAGTCTCACGGCACCGATACTTCAACAAAAGGGAACCGATAAGATTTTCATAGTCACCATGCTAGGTGAATTCAAATCCCCCCTTCTTCTCTCTTACATCAAGATGATTTATTAAGGTTTTTTTTTCATATAGTTATAAGATTATTATTCTAAAATATATTTACTAATCAATAAGTAATACACGTCCCTGTAAACGATATTATTTGAAAGTTTAAATTTTTAAAAAGTAGAACAAATATATCATGTTTCAATTGTACCTAGAGAGTTCATTGATTTGGTTCAATCACACAAACAAATGATTTTTTTTTTAAATTATTACTTGAAGGCCCAAATACAAATAATTTCCTCCTGATATTACAAGAAATAAGGATTTTTTCTTGCAAAAAACTCATGTGAAATTTTTGTAGCAAGAAATTCTCATATAATTTCTTACTGATTTTGTTACGGTTTATAATTTTTCACAATTTACAAGAGAAATTTTTATAATTCTTTTTGTGAAATTTTTTAAAAAATTTTTTAAGAAAAATATCATGATAAATGCAATGTCATATGATGAAAAAGAGACGTCAAAGATTATTGTAGAATATTTTTGTGAAAAAAATTAACAAATGTTATTTTAATTCTCATGAAAATTATCATGAGAATTGTAATTTATTTTTATAATAATTTATTGTAAGAATTAAAAAAATAAAAAATAAATTATGTAATTTTTTGAATGTTTACTATATTTTATTGTATGAGTAAAAAACAAATAAAAAGATTATATAATTTTTTAAAATTCTTATAATATTTTATTATTAGAGTAACAAAAATTAATTTTTATGATAATTTATTGTGAATATTACAAATTATTATTATTATTATCTCCAGCAATTAAAGCCTAAAATGCATACACGACATTTTAGCCAAGTAGCCCATTTGCTTCTTTAACACCCTAGGGAGACTAACAAAGCAAACCAAATCTGTGATTCTTCTTCATCTTTGATTCTTCTTCTTTATTCATGGAACTGGTCACCAAATCCACAACCTTTGGCCAAATCCGTGAGGTGAGACCAATGACCATGACGTTCCTTCCATAGCGAGATCTGTGATGACCAGAGCATAGGTTAATCCTTCCCCTCTTCTTGATCAACTATCCTATCCGATTAATTTCTTATATGGGGTGAAGTTTTCTGGTTTGAAAGTTGAGAAGATTTAGGGCTTTTAGGTTGGTTGGGTGGGGAAGAAGAAGGAGAGATGAAAAGCATATGTTAAAGGTAGGTCTTCTAACATTTGATCCTCTATTTCGACATTGTTGAAATTTTGGGTTTCTTAATTATATAGTTCTGCATGCTAGACCATAGCCTTAAAGCCAAAAGGAAGTAGATACTAGCTTGGAATTGCTTTGGTATCTCAAGAAATTAAAAGAATTAAGTTTTTTTTTTTTTTATGTAAGAAATTCTCCTAATGATTGCATCGTTCTATTCTTATTTTGGCGAGCTAAATTCTTAAAGGAAGAAATCTAAAATTTTGTAGCTTAACAATTGGTGTAGGAGACTTAAAAGATCTAAAGGTTTAAAATAGGTAAAGTTTCATTTATAACCTTAGCTTTAATCATTGAAAATATTTTTGATGTAGAAATTTTCCATAAAAATGTTTTTTTCATAGAAAAATTTTGAATTCTTACAACAACAACAATAACAAGAACAACCAAGCCTTTTTCTATTAAGTGGGGTCGGTTACATGAATCAATTGACATCATAAAAACTTATCGTAAATTATATTTTTAGATAAATTATTTAAGTCTAAATCTCTCTTAATGATTTCTCCTATAGTTTTTCTTAGTCTTTCTCTGCTTCTAATTATTAGACACCTTTCCATCTCATTTACTCTTCTAATTAGGGTTTTTTTTAGTCTCTTCCATACATGTTGAAATCATATAAGTCATGATTCTATAATCTTTTCTGCAATAGGTGCAACTTTTACCTTTTCTCTAATACATTCATTTATAATTCTATTTCATCTAGTATGTCCACTCATCCAACATAATATTCTCACCTCTGCAACATTGACCTTATTCTCTTGTTAACTTTTTATTATCCAACACTCAATTTCATACAACATTGCAGGTCTTATAGTTATGCGGTAGAATTTACTCTTAATTTTGAGCTATGCTTTTTTTCATAGATAACGCTAAAAAATATTCCTCCATTTCATCTACCTCGCTTGAATTTAATGTTTTACATCTTTTTCTATTTTTTTGTCATATTATATAATGGATTTAAGATATTTAAACTGTGTTACTTGTGGTATGGTGTGTTCTCTAATTTTTACTTCTACGTTAGAAATGGTGTGTCTTTTACTAAACTTACACTCTATATACTTTGTTTTATTTTTACTTAGATGAAATCCATGAGCTTCCAAAGCTAGTCTCTACCTCTCTAATTTTTCATTCATTTCTTCTCTCGATTCTCTAACTATAACTATATTATTTGCAAAAATTATATACTATAACACCGACTTCTGGATATGTTTAGCAAGCACATCCAAGACTAAAGTAAAAAGATAAGGATTTAAAGTTGACCCTTGATACAAAACAATAGTTATTGAAAAATCTTCTATGAATCCATACTTTGTTATTAAACTAGTTGTAACTTTATTATACATATTTTGAATTACTCGAATATAAGCCATACGAACTCTTTTTTTTCTCTAAAGTCTTTCATAGAATTTCTCTTGGCACCTTATCATTTGCTTTCTTTAAATCGATGAACACTATGTGTAAATCTCTTTGATTCTCTCGATGTCTCTCCATCAATGTTCGCAACAAATATATTGTTTCTATGGTTAGCTTTCTTAGCATAAAACTAAATTATTTTTCCGTTACTTAAGTCTCTTGCCTTAACTTTCGTTTAATTACATTTTCTCATAATTTCATAGTGTGGCTCATGAGTTTAATTCTTTTGTAATTTGCACAATTTTGAATGTCTCCTTATTCTTATAAATAGGGACTAAAGTATTTTTCTTTTACTCGTTTGACATTCTCTTAGATATCATAATTTCGTTAAATAACTTAGTGAGTTAACTTATGTCTTTCATTCTTAAATCCTTCCATACTTTAATAGGTATATTATCTTATCCAACTGCTCTACCATTCTCCATTCGCTTTAATGCTTCTTTTACCTTTGACTCTTGAATCCTATAATAAAAAGTATAATTTTAGTCCTCCTCTGTAGTGTCATATCTGATTGTAATAAAATTTTATGTCCTTTATTAAAAGCTTATGAAAATAATTCTTCCACCATTCCTTGATATCTTGTTTCATGACTAAGACTCTCCCTTCTTCATCCTCAATACATTTTACTTAATCCACATTTCTTGTCTTTCTTTTCCTACTTTTAGCTAACTTGTAAATACTTATTTCTTTAATTTTAGTACTTAAAGATTTGAATAACCCATCAAGTGCCCTAACTCTTGCTTTGCTCATTGTCTTCTTAGTAATTTTCTTTGCTACTTTATATTTTTTTTTTCAATTTTCATCACTTTTGTACAAAAATCACACTTTATAACACTCTTTTTTAATTTTAATCTTATCTTACAAACTTGCATCTTACTACTAAGATTATTTATCCCTAGGTCCAAAACTTCATGATTCACCTAATATCTCTTTTGTTACCTTCCTAATTTCTTTAGCTACTTCGTTCCACATATTATGAGTACTTTCTTATACTTTCCAAGATCCTTCTTCCACAATCCATCTCTACAAACTCTACAAACTCTTTTTTTTATCCCCCTTCAATTGCCACCACTTAATTCTAGATACTCTATCTCGACCTTTGCTTTTTACTCTCTTCTTAAATCGAACATCTATAACCAAGACTTTATATTGAGTGGTTAAACTCTCTCCAGGTATAACTTTGTAATTTATGTAAAATTTTCTATCTGATTTCCTTATAAGAAAGAAATTAATTTGAGAGCATGCCCTTTTACTTTGGTACATGATAAGATACTCCTTACGCTTTTTAAAACAAGTGTTAGCTAATAAAAGATCGAATGCTAGTGAAAAGTCTAAAATAATTTTACTTTCTACATTAGCTTCTCCTAAACTATGTCCCCCATGAGTACTCTTATAGCCTCTAGATACAATCATCACATGATCATTTAGATCTCCTCCTAAAAAAATCTTTTTTCCTAATGGCATTTCCTGAACTATATATTCTAAGTCCTCTAAGAATTTTACCTTATGATATTTTTCTAACCATACTTGTAGTACATAAGTACTAATAATATTAAGGTTTCCTTCTCCACTACAAACTTTAATGTAATGATTTTATCTCCTAACTTTTTTACATCAATTATAGCATTTTTTTTAAATTTATCCACAATTATACTTACCCCATTTCTAGATTTAATCTTACCATTATACCAAAATTTAAAAATCTGAAATGTCTAATTTTTTACTTTTTCTCCTACCCATTTAGTTTCTTGTAGACACAATTAATCCTCCTCGTAATTACAGTATCTATTATTTTCATTAACTTATTTGTAAGTGTTCCTATATTTTAAGCTCCAAAACGAATTCTACTCTCATGAACTAGCTTCTTTACCCACATTCGTTCACAAAAATATAGAACCCTTACTTATTTTTTATTACACCCAGACATCAATGCAGTGGCCCTTACTCATTTGTCACTATACTCGAGCTATACAGCGTATTGCTTTCGGGCAACGATTTAGCATTACTTTTAATACATCGATGATTCATGTCATAAAGATTCGACAAAATTTTATATTGGTTGTTGTAACACTACAAATTCTAGCTTCTTTCTATCATATTTGCATGCTCATATAGTGCATCACATGAGGGGAAGCAAGAAAAGTCCAATAAAATAAGGCATTTAAATGTGCTGCGTCGTATATAAAAATTTTATCCAGAGTCTCGTGGACCATATGAGCTCATATAATATATTCTCATATTTAATTACATAATTACAACTCATTTACATCATAAAATGTGGCCTCTAACTCATGAAAATAGAAATGAAGAATAAAATATGGATATTCATTTTCGGCTAGCTTTTGCCTTTTTTATGTCCAAACTTTGAAAAATTATAAATAAATTTTAAAAAAATTGAAATCATACATTCTTGGTCATTCTAGAAATCTACGGATGTCTACTTCACACTAAAAATATGTTCAGACCATAAAATCCACCATAGAGGTATGTTTGACATCCGAAAAGGTCCAGAAGTCAAATTACCTTCTAATGCTGTCATAGATTTCGGTAGAAAATTTTGAAAATGTCCAATTAATTTCACAAAAATCCAATCTATGTAAATGATACCAATCTAGAAAGTTATGAATGTTGTCTAGAGGAAAAAATATTACTAGACCAGCTCAAGCAGCCAAACTTCAGAATTCAATATAACAGTAACTGAGGTTGGACAAAACTCTTGATACTGGACAGAATATTCAAACATTCATATCTCCCTTTCTAGACCTCCAAATGAGGTGCTTCTAGTTGGCACGAATCACTGTGAATATATAGTTTCTCTGTATAAAATTTCATGGAAATTAGACATCATTTAAGCCTTGTGTGACAGATTTTATTTTCAAACCAAATGAATAGTGCAACAAATCAAAATCAGAAAAATTGCCAACTTTGAAAATTTATCAAATATTCTGTAGACCTTTAAAAATTATGATCTTTAGCTTCCCAAAAAGCTCTCAATAAGACCTAATTGTATGCCAAATCTCAGACTAAGAAGAGTTCATTTGGCTAAAAAATGACATAGGATTCCATTATAGTCATTTTTGGCTTCATATAGGGTACCAAAGTGACCAAATGATTTTCCTTTAGCCTTGGCACCTTTTGGGCTAGTTTAAAAGTACAATTAGAACTTGTGTGAGCTGCCCAAATGGTTTCAAACCTTATGCATCTTATTTTGGCCTTTTCATCCACACATATATACATTTACATCAAACTTCCACAAAGCACATCTTGGCATTACATATCCAAATTACATTCTAAAGTTCACATATCATATCCATACATTTATACATTACATAATATCATAATTACACATGTCCAAAGGGTTATAGACTATATACATCATTAGATTACAACAATTGACACAATTATGGCCTTTAAGTGACAAAACTCAAACACTTGGTTGTCAAATTCTTTTCTTCATGGTGGTTGGCTTCCATTGCCTTATCCACTTGGTTCACCTAACATGTGAGATCATTGGAGAGGAGGGAATGAGATTTGAAAAATCCCAATAGCTCATCTTCCATTCAATCATACATAATATATATAAAGTAAGCCTTAAAAATGTATGCATGGATATCATAGAAGTTATGAACATTCCAGAAGTAAGCTTGTCATGTGAATAAGTCATACAAAAAATTCAAGAGCTCGCCAAGTGTTTGGATTGGTCTCACCCTTTTCCTTATAGATTTTGGACGTACCTCACCCATTCTTTAAAGGATTCTTGGACTCAACCATGCTCTTGGGAACCCACTTTGCTTTTGGGTGACTCTTTGCTTTGTCTCAACTAATTTCAAGGGTTCTTGGCTCATCCTCACCATGGTTAAGAGTTCTTGACCTCTCTACACTTAAGTAAACTCAAACAATATCATAATATCATTTAGAAACAATTATGTTATCATGAAATCATGGCATATAAAATCATGCTAGCATACTTTTCATGGCTTGAAAATACACATACACACATTCTAAGATAAGCTAAACACATATCCATGCATGAAAGAAGGTAGAGAGAGCTACCTTGCACACAATCACACACTTTGTCTCTTGAAACTCCCTCCCTTGCTTCGGCCATACACCCATAAACTTGTAGAGATAGTTTCTCTTGGCCTAGATACAATTTATGGAAGCTAATTCGGTTTATGAAACAAATTCTAAGGCCACACAATTTACTTAGACACTAGGTTATTCTATAAACCCCATTATGGTCCATAATTGCACCTAATGAAGCAATGCCTCTCAAATAATTTCTAGGTTCCATTCCTTCCTTTCAAATGTGATTTTTGACTCCTTTTAAGCCTCTTAGAGTTATCACACAATTAAAATAAAGGGCCTAACATCATGTTGTTTCTTTAAGTCATAATATGGAACCTAAAGCACTAACTCACTTTCTATGAGTTTTAAATTTTTTCTAAGGTCTTCCATCACATTCATTCATCATCTATGACACAAAAATGGGTTTGAAAAAATTTAAAACTCTCCTTAGCTACCCCAACCTTGTTTGGCCGAGACATAGGGCTTCATTGGCCTCCTTGAAATTCTCTTTGTTTTCTTGAAGGAGGAAGCATGTGGAGAGCATTTTAGGGATCTTAAGAACTCATTTAAACTCTTAATTAAATCTAGGAATCATCACACAAGATCAGATTTTACAAGGTGTACACAAAACCCTAGAATTTGCATCTTGAAATCTAATGGTTATTTTGTTGTTTCCTTCACATATTCTTGTTCTTCTCCCTCAAATACCTAAGATTCATACTTGGTTTGGCTTAAAAATCAGATCCTCCTATAGCTCCTAGGGTTAGGCAAAATGAAAAAAAAAGGGTAGGTGAAGATATCAACCATAGGATGAAATTTTACCTAGTTTCCTTGCTTATTTTTACTTGAATCTTACTTTCTCTAACCTCCTCTCTTTAAATCCAAAAATTTCCTTGAGTTTCTCCCTTGAATCAGATTTATAAACTCTATTTCAATCAAAGGAAACAAAGGAGAAGGGAGGAGAGGAGGTGTGGATGAAGAAAAGCATGAAAAACTACCATGGAAACATGCCTGAAGCTTGGATTTTCTTCTCCTTCTCTTCTTCCCTTGGTGCACACAAAACCCTAGCTCTAACTTATGAAATTATGCAGAAAATTCTGATTCCAAATAAGGGAGAAAGTGGGGCACCACCTATATATAGATGTAGGAAATTTACTTTTTCAAAAATTTTAATTTTGCCCTTCGTACTTTGTATTTTCATTTCTCCTTTGTTTTAGCTCATTTTCTAGAGCCTTCTTTTCCATTATAAAATTTAGGTTCCCAATTTAATAAAATGCCTTTGGAATCACTTAAATCAGAGCTAAAAACCTTCTTGAATGAATTCATCAAAATTTGAGCATACCGAAGTTGAAAAATGTTCACTGGAGGGGATTTAATTATTCTGGGGCTTCTCATGATTTTCAGGGCCTCTGAGAATCCTAAAAAACTCAATAATTTCATTTAAAAAGCCCTTTTATGTGAATTCCAAAAATTGCTCAAAATTACGAAAATGCCATTATGTTTCGAAGGTTTTCTATCAAAAATTTATTTTTTCATTCTAACTCTATTTTTCCTTCCGTCTGAGGTTATAATTCTCATTTTTAAGAATTTAGAATGTTGCTCAAATTTTGTGGAACCTTAACTAATTCATTTCAAGGGACTTGTTTTGAAAACGTGCCTGTTTCTGTCATTTAACGAAAATCAGACATTACAGTTGTCGACTGCCTAACACAACCTTTTTCTTTTTTTTTTTTGGTCTTGGGAATGGCCACAAAAAGTGATTCACAACAAAACTCATCATAGGTAGAGTTAAAAATTTTGAATTCCTATAGTTATTTTTTCATGATCCAAAATTTGTAAGAATTTATGTGAGAATAACTATTCTCATAGAATTTTAGGATTTTTTTATAAAAAAATTTTGTAAGAATTTTGCTATTTTCTAATGGTGAATTTAAAGTTTATGCAATTTATTATCCTTAATTTTAGAAGTTAACTATAAATTTCAAACTCTCAGCTTTATGCAATGTAACTTCATCTTAACTAAAATATGAACTAATAATCAGGATAAACACAATATGATTGGCAAAAGAAATGTGAGACCCCGACGTGAATGCAGGAGGGGAAGAAAATAAAACCGACGTGATGCAGGCAGGAGAAGAAAAAAATCGACGTGAAGAATGCCATGCAAGGTTTGACTATTCCATGCAAAAAAAAATCGGACAGCTGCCACGCATGGGTTTTTTTTTTCCTCTGTGAGTTTACGTATGTGCCCTCATCTCCTTCTTCCTTCAGCTGGTTTGTTTTGGTCATTTCCTCCTCTAATTCCTACAGCTCATATCCTCCAGCGCAGCATCACAGAACCGCCATTCTCCTCCTCTGTTTCGCTGGACGCTGGCTCTTCATCTTCTTCAAGTTGCTGGACGCTGTGTGGCTGCTTCTTCCTGCTGACTTGCTCCAGCTTTGTGGCTCCACTCAAACGCATGGAAGCTCCTTGCTGAACGAAACTGGTATGGAGTTAATTCTGCAGTTTGTCTTCCTCTGTTCAGCGTTCTGCTACTCTGTTTCAACGTTAATTCTGTTCGAGTTCCAGCTGCAGATTCTTCTTGCTTTTGGTTCGGTTTTGCTACTGATTTGTTTTGGTTCTGGGTTGAATCTTTGCTGCAGAAAATTTTCTCTCCCTGTGTTGCTAAATTCCAGCGCCTCTTGCTGCCCTGTTCAGCGTGAATTCTGTTCAAAATTTCAGCTGCAGCCTTTCCTTGAAGTTGATTCAGTTTGTTGCTGTTTTTGGGTGAGTTTGAGGTTGAATTCCAGCTGCAAGTTTTCCTTGAATTTAATTCAGTTTTGCTGCTGTTTTTGGGTGAGTTTGAGGTCAATTTTCCAGCGTTTTCTCCCCTGTAACATAATGCAATAAAACGTTTCTGTTGTGGCAGTTTGAAGGGAAGCCTCGTACAGGAGAAAAAGTGATGCAAAAAGTGTTTGCTGTTGAATTTTGGTGAAACCAAGCCAAAAAAAAAAAGTGATGCAAAAAGTGACCTTAATTGGTTTGAATTTGATTTTCCTCATGCTAAATTATATACCAATTTTTCTATATACTAAATTCCTTCAATTTCTGCATATACCTTCCTCAAAAAAAATTGATTGTTAGACTTCTTCTTAATTATTAAATTATATGTGTGCAGAATAAATGTTTCGATTAAAATGGTATAGCTTCCTTTTAGTTTTTGGATTCGGGTAAACTCCAAAGTTGAACCAAGAAAACTAGTCGAATAAGTCCAAGTTCTTTATGGAATTAATTGGAATGCTTCGTCTTCTAAACTCTGGTAAATGGGTCTTGTAGGGTATTCAGGAGATTAAGATATAGCCGAGGAACGGGTCAGGGAAATTTCTGTGGTATCTCGGAAGGTGAGTAAGTAACGCAGACCAAAGATTCAGAAAATTCTTATTTCTGTTCTTAAGTTTCCTTGCAGTGTTTTAAGGATTGGATTCTCTATCTATGGAGATATATATTTCAAAAATGTAGTCATAAGCACATTTACCAAAATTTGATTTCAATCGGGAATTTTACAAGTTTACGGATGTTGAGTTAAATTGGAAATCCTACTGTGAAACTGATCTGAACATATTTTGTCTGAAACGCTATTTGGTAATTTTCTGGAGCTATCTGCTCAGAACCCTGTAGCTAACAACAGTAGATGTTAGCCCTGGTGCACCATGATCTGAACCTCAGCTAGCAGGGGTGGTGCTAGCCCCATGTGCAGGCCACCACACGCGGAGTCATTTTATTCTCGCAAGCTGAAAGCTTTGCGTCTGTAGTGATTTTCCCCGCGAGCTGTGTGCTCTGCGTCAGTGTTCCGATTGGTTCTGTTTAGATGCGTCGGTGTATTTTGAAAAAAGAGTTTGTTCTATATATATATGTGTAAACCTATTTGATCTATGGTTATTTTTGAAAGGGTCGGTGTGCTTATTCACTGAGTATTCGACTCATTTTTGTTATATATATATATTTTTCAGAGAGCAGTAGGGACTCTAGTCTGCCCCCAGCCGCCTTCTAGTGGCTGACTTCTGGAGACGTCCTTTGGCGAGCCTGCGGAGCTCCTGTGGGTGTTTTGTGATTGTATCTATATTTTGTTTGAAACTTTGTAAAACCTTGTAAATGTTGCTCCACTGAATCGTAGTTAGGGCATCCCCTCACCCCAGATGTTTTCTTTTGCTCTGATTGTACCCCTGTTGGGATTAATTGTACTGGCTGAGCGTTTGTAGAAATTTCGGGAGGTCTACGTTATAGGGGAGACTCTGCCGAAATTTCTACAAATGCCCTTCAAAGAAAAGCTTGCTTGTTTCATATGATTCAAATGAATGCCATAAGTATTTCCTTTATAATTCCGCTTCCGCGCATGTGTACTCAAAATTTGGGGTGTGACAAGAAAAGCCTAAACCTCTTTCCTTTGTGAAAGTTCCTTCTTGGAATGCCTTGTTTAATTTCCGACATAGGCTTTTGCTGACTTCTTGTTTGTGATTTCTATGTGTTTCCTAATGTAACTTGTCAAGCTTTCAATTTTCTTTCAAATATCATTTGAAGATAGATTTAAAGAATGAAGGATTAGAGTGTGATAAGGAATCAGTATTGTTGGATTAGGGAGATTTGAGGGACTCACATTTTAGTGGTAGAACTTTGATTGGTTAGATTACTACTAGTGAAAATCTTAATAGAAGAATTATGTGATTCTTAATTCAAAAGAGTTGGAACATTTGTGGAGGTTTATCGATTAATGAAGTTGGTGATAAATTGCTTTTGTTTAATCTTGACAAAAATGAAGATTATAATAGAATTTTTAGAGATCAACCATGGAATTTTATAAGGTTTTTAATGATTCTTAACATGTGATATTCTCTCTTTTTAGAAGGTGGATTTGAACTTTTGTCCTTCTTGGATTTAGTTTCACTGTCTCTTAGTAAAAAGGATGATTAAGAAAAATTGACTGAGAATGGGATGTAAGGCAAGGGAAGTAATGGCTTATAAGGAACCGTTGGTTAATGGTAGAATTAGTAGTAGTTTTATGATGTACCATTATGGAAATGAATGAAATGGATGGAGAATGACCATCGTATCCTTACTTAAAAAAAAGTAATAAAGAAGGATAAATATTATTGAGTAATGATAACAAGTTGCAAAAAATTACCTTTACCTATACTTTTCTAACCTTATGCTAAAGGGCTATAAGAGTTTGAGTAATATTAGATATAAGGAAATGTCTATTAGGTTCCAGATCCGCAGATCAATTATACATAGCAGTTGGATTACTTTGAAATATGAAAAACTTAAGAACTACTTCAATAAATATGGTGTTATTAATCATAATTGAAAAACTTGCAAGTAAGAATCAATGAGTCCTTTGTTTAACTATTCTAACTTAAATTATGGTGTTGGTTTGGGTGTTGCATTAGTAAGACCAATTGTGTAGATCATTGTATTAAAGGATAAAGGCAACATAGTTGCAGAAATGGAAGAATAAAACATGGTGCATGTTAGAGACAACCAAATGGTAGACATGGAAGAGTGTGTGGAGGACAATGAGTCAGTGACGTGTTAACACATAACACATCAATTTGTCCCTAACTTCAAATGACTCAGCATTAGAGGATGAGTAGCTATGTTTCAGGGATTGAAATCCTTTGCTGTTCCAAGTGTGTTGCTCCCCTTGGAATAAATTTGGACTATCTAAATCTGATTTAGATAGTCTATATTTCAATTTTTATATTTTTAATTTCAACCATCCATTTATTAAAATTGAAAAAAAATCAAAATAAAAAGATGACTTTTATTATATCTATCTTAAACTCTTTATTAATTTACCAATTATCCTACATTTACCTCTCCTAGAAATTTTGCTCCATGTTCAATGTAAGACGTAGAAATATCTTTAAGAGATTTAACAATGACAAAGCAAGGATGCACCTGTTAGAATGTAAAGAACCTTGCCTGCCATAAATGAAAGAAAGAATGGGCTTTAAACCTTTTAGCCTTGGTCAGCAAGGCCCTTGTAAAACAAGTCTGGCACATTATTGACACTAGGGAGAACTCTATCTTTGCTAAAGATTCTAAGACCAAAATACTACAAAGGTGCTTCTGTAGGCTGCCTCTACAACCACTCTAATGCTTCTTGGATGTGAAAAGGAATCACTAAAGCAAGTTCTCTCATCACTTCTTATCTTTCCTGGCAATTAGGCTCAAGCAAGAATATACTAATCTACCACCATCTTTGGTGGTCCATGCAATGAAATTAGCAATCCATGTCAAGCTAACTATCACAAATTGGGACAATTACAAACTTATCTTACATAACAAATTAAACTAGGACTAAAGCCTCTTGGTATCAATGTATTTGAAGTATGTTAAGAGTCAGATTCTATGCACATATTTTTCTATTTTTATAATTAGGACCATCTAATTTGGACAATTGATGCTAGCGAAACTTACATTACAAGAGAGGGTGACAAATATCTCAAGGAAGAAAATAACATTTTCAATGCCAACCCCTCTAGATTTTAGGAAAAGCTTTGCTAAATTGAACTTCCAATGAAGCTTTTATTATTCATAGCTGATAAGAAGAGCTATCCTTGCATCAAACATTCTAAGGATTCACAATCTACAAGTCACTTAAGACTGTATCTTCTACAATTTAGCACTTGGAACATTTGATAACATCTTCTTTAAATTTGACTTTGCGAGGGCCGTTTGATTCACTTCCTTATTAGCATTAAAAGCCTATGATCCTTCAATTTTAGGAATAATTGAGTGGCTTCATACGTGGTTCACCAATGGTCAAATAAAACATTGGGAGGAAATGGTTCATCATTATAATTTTGCATGGCATATGTGATATTAAGAATTAGATTGTTCATAAAAGCCTGAAGGTGGACCCCATGATACTTTTAAACCTAATTAAAGGAAAGATGCAGTTCAACACTTTATCCTAACAAGCAAGCAGCCTAGGCCACAGAAGGACTAACTCAAATATGGATAGTCAAACCTTGCAAGTCCAAATAGACCTACTCATGAAAGGTGGACAATCATCATTCACATTAGCACAATTAGGCTCAAGGCTGTGATTTTCTACAACTAATCTTTAGTAAGACATCTCTTTTGGAAACTCACCAATTAAGCACATGCTTAGGAGAATGGGTTCTCTTAGATCCATAAGAAGCATCCTCCTTTAAATCTCTCATACTGATATTGTCCAAGATCCTCATCACTCTAACCTCTAGCTTCTCTTCATTAGTAGAAAACAAATGTCCTTACTTAACTTATTGAACAAAAGAAGGGCAAATTTGGAAATCTTTAAGAAGGATCTTCAGCAATTGGTCTAACCTTCTATTTTCTTT
This sequence comes from Erythrophleum ivorense, assembly GCA_026724425.1. Classification (NCBI taxonomy): domain Eukaryota; kingdom Viridiplantae; phylum Streptophyta; class Magnoliopsida; order Fabales; family Fabaceae; genus Erythrophleum; species Erythrophleum ivorense. Next base: position 31,201,533 of record JAIUCV010000008.1, read on the forward strand.
AATGTCAACTATTTAGCTCAAAATATCAGGCTAAATGGATTGAATTCCTCAACTCTTCCTTCCCCTTCATTTATTCTAGTTGTCTAAATTAATGTTAAGGTTGCCATTGTATTGATAATAATAATAATAATAGTTGGAGTATTTAAGTTTTTACAATTTGTAAGCATAAATATGAAACTTGGCGTTGAATTATAATTTAAACATATCCTCATTGTTTATTGACTTTATTTCTTTTTTCGTTGCATTTTGTGCGCTTTGATAGTCAACCAAGGTGCTAAGAAACCATGATCAAATAATGAAAAACACAAAAAAGGGGAAAAGTGTGGATTCTTAATTTAAGCAACTTTGGAAGACAGTTATAAGACATGACTTACACATTAAGGCCACAATATGAATAAGGGCATAAAAGAAGGGTAATAGCTTGATGAAAGATGTGTATGGTTATTTAAGAAGCTATAAATATGACATGAAGGGTACCAAAGAACACACATGAAAACCATGCCAAAAACTCACATTACAACTTCTTTTACTTAATTTTTAGTTATTTACTCACTTTATTCACTCATTTCTTTATCATTTTATAAATGTTATTATTTTTCAATCAACTTTCAGTAAAATTGTAATTAGTTTTTTTGAAGCCTTTCTATTGTCAATTCCATACAAAGCATGTATAAATTCGACTATTAATCATAGCAAGTATTCTTCACTTACTACATCTTTGTCCCCTCTAAATATTCATTTTGAAACTTCCTTCACAACCTTAGTTTCATTACTTAGAACATAGGAGAACTCTTCTTTCTAGAAAGTTATACCCTCTTTCTTCAAGCAATTCATAAAATTTGGATTAGATATATCACTCGACACGACTTTACCCTCTCAACAAGTTAGCTGGTTATATTTTGAACAAATAGCTCTAACACCCGCCCATCAACCTCTTTTTTTTTGTCATTATTTTTGTCATAAACCTTCTCGTATTTAATTTCTGAAAGGAGGGTCTTGTAGAGTGCTATTTACACTTAACATAGTAAAGTGCACAAATATTTTCTACTTACAAAATAAATAGTTGATATTATTTTAATTATATATTTAAAATTCAAAAATAAAATGCAGCATTACAAATTCACCTTTTTTTTTACTTCTTTTCTTCTCCTCTATAATTTTTTAGCTCATCCTTCTCAGTACCTTGAATATTTTTTCTTTCTCCTTCCCCAATAAAATTCATTTTTTCTCTTTCTATCTTCCCTTTTATTGTTCTGTTAAATTTGAGTGATGAAGCATCTTCTCTTTCGAATTTTTTTAATGATATTAAATGGGATAAGAAATAACCAAAAATGAAATTTATTGAACACCCATAATTTACCTAACAACATAAATCTTTATTTAAAGTTGTTACGTTCGGTCCAAGGGTTTATCAATTTCTATGCTGCAAGATCTCTTGTTTTCTCTCTTCTAGTATTAATTATTAATAATTGTAGCTTCTCACTTAAATTTCATCGAAAACCCTGACAGGCAAACATGGAGCATGCAAATGCACCTTTTAGATAATCAATTGACTTCCATCGCTCCTTACGTTGCACGACAGACTTATAGGGAAAAAAAACTGTCGTTCTGTTTAGCACAGCAGAGGATTGGGATGCCATTTCTTGGTTTCAAAAATGGATTTTATGTGCACAGCACGGTACTATACACTGCGTACAGTAAATTTTCAACCAATTTTATAATTTTTTTTAAAAAAGTTAGATAACAATATCAATAAAGATTAATAATGTTTTATATACATATTTCTTAGTTTGATAAGATCTGTTAAAAAAATTAATTCGAGATAAAATTGTTGATAAAAATTGCTATGTACCACGTGTTTTTTTATTAAAACAAACACTATATACTTAAAACATTATAAATCTTATTGATATGAGGATCTGATTGTATTTAAAAGAAATTAAAAATGTACTGTGAAAATTACATAGTTTCTCTTTTATTTTGAAAATTTATTTTTTTTAAAAAAATTAAAAGATACAATATACTAATTTTTTTAAACAAAAAAATACATTACAATTACAAGTATGTTGATCAAAATATTTTTATATTTTTTATTTATATACTGTAATATGTAAATATATATTTCATTAATATAAAAATATTCAATTTTTTAAACTTAGAATAAATTAAATTTATAGTTTTTTATACAAAATAAATAACATTAGCATAAAAATTTTAAAATATATTTTTTAATAAATTATAGTCTTTATATAAGAGAAATTAGTATTATTTTTGAAAATATTTCAATATATTTCAGTTATAGAGGATTTATGTTTATTAAACAAGAATAATTTACATAGAGTAAATAATATCTCTTCAACCTGCAAAACAAATCCATAAACTGGTCAAGATGCACTACAACCTGTGAGAGTAGCCTGAAATGACCATTTTGCTATATGTAGGCTTCACTTGGGTAATGGGTTACACCCTAAAGCCCAAGTTATGGATTTTAACTTGGATATATAACTAACAAGCAAATAATTAAGAAGAATTTTCAAATTAAGCATATGATAATTGTAGAAAAGTAAAGAAAGTAGTTCATGTCTTTGATATATTATTGTATAGATTAGGTGATTAATTAAGCAGAAATGGATATGGGATTCTGCTTCCTCTATCTAGGTTTTGAGTAATTGGATCACTTCCAAGACTACCATTATTATCTTCCATTCACATGGTTTCTTTGTTTCTATTATTCTTAATCTTTTAGATATCTTTGAATGCTATCAATCTCTCTCATCCCATGCCATTGAATGCCCCCAACTGTCCAGTCCAGCGACTTCATCCATTTGCTTTAAAAATAAATGCCTAAATTATTTCGGATTGATTAAATTTTAAAATGCACAATTTAGTTTGTGAAAATGTTTTATTTTTTATTCCTTAGTTGTTGGATCATATATATTTGTCTTATTTTTCACTCACAGGAAACTAACGAGTACAAAATTTCAAGAAATTGAGTTGTATGATTCAATAATCAAATAGTTAAAAAGTGTATTTTTTGAGAATTAAAAAAAATACATTTTCTCAAAAAATTGAATAAATATATAATGTGGCGTCCACAAGATATACATTTTTATACTTTAATCTTTATTATTACTCTATACAGATTAGTAATTCAAAGTCTGTAACTTGTGTATATGTATATTAAGTTAATCACTAAAAATAAGATAAATATATAATTAGGTCTAATTGAGATATTAAAGTATAGTGAATTGCAAACTTTAACAAATTAATTTGTATAATGAAATAAAGCTAAATATATTATAAGGTATACTTTTAGAAATCAAATTATATATTTACAAAAAAAAAAAAATCTTAGATGCCAACCCAGCATGCGATGTAGCCTAAGTTGCGTAGGACTCATTTTTATGGACTCTGCTCATCTCTTGCTAGAATGAAGTAAAACTTAGATTCCTGCAAATTCGAGAGGTGTATTTTAATTTGAATCGTCTCAATTAAATTTAAAATATTTAAATTTTATGAAGTTTTTTTTTGGTTTTTTAATATAAAATATTTTTTAGTAATTATAAAATTGTCTTTATTTTATATTTTACATCTTATAAAATAAAAAAATCTAAAATTAATATATATATATATATATATTTATAATATAAATTGTCCAAATCCATTTTAAATTTAAATAATGTATGCACGCTGCGTATGGAGCATGTTCCAGTGGCAACATTGAATTAGTCATCTAAGATAGGGGATAAAACTGAATTGTGATGCAAACTAAAAAGCAGGACGCCACCAACGTTTTACTCCCCACTTCAATTTTTTAAATTGCATAGTTGAAAACGCAGCTTCTTCCTCTTCGGATTTCGAAGAATCTGGACCTTCTGTAAAGATCTCATCACCGACATCTTCAGGAAATTCAAAATCTTTAGGTATGTCAGAAATTTTGTCATTCTCCCCTTTTCTACATCTCTATAACCCTAAGTGTTTTCAGCATGGATATTATGAATCTCAGTATATATTTAAGTTCGTTAGCTACCTTAGGCAGTGTTTGGTTAAATGGAGGGGAGGGGAGGGGAGGAATTCTAATGGAGGGGAGGGGAGGGATTCTAATGGAGGGGAGGAGAGGGAAGAGGAGAGATTTTAATAATGTGTTGTTTGGTTGATTTGGGGAAGAGGGGAGGGGAGGGATTTTAATGATATGTTATTTGGTTGGGGAGGGAAGGAGAAGGATTAATGGATAATTATGCCCTTATGATATTAGAATTAATTTTTTTTGTTTTTAAGATATTTTTATATAAAAAATGCTTTTTTATTTTTATTTAAAAATATTTTTAATTTTTATAAAAAATTATCTTAAACTTTATTAAAAAAATAAGATCTATATTATATTTTAAATGAGAGACAATTTAGTCAAATGAAGAGAAATATTTTTTTTTTCCCTCCAAAAACCCCCACTTTTGGAGGGGAGGGTTTGGAGGGGAAGGGGTATGTTAGACTCCTTCCCCCCCCTATTATTTTCATACCAAACAAGAAAAGAAGCTCCCTTCCCCTCCCCTCCCTCCCCCTCCCCTCTAAATCCCTGAAACCAAACAATGCCTTAAAGTTCAAGCAGAGATGGGTTGTTTGGTGTCAAACAGGGAGCAGTCGAGACGGGCAGGAAGAACTCGAACTAAGGACCCATTGTTTTCCAAACCATGCTTACTCTTTATGCGAAAAGATTTGTGAAGAGCATACTGATTTCTGTTCTGAACAGGTCTCTTGAACCTTCATGGCAATTTTTATTAATTTGGTTGAAAAGTACTGGATTAACCTTATAATTTCTGGCTTAATAGGACTTCTTCATTATAACTTATTTTATTTTTCATCCTCCGTATGTGTGCTTTGTGGATTGTTTATTTATTTTTATTTTTTTTTGAATTAGAGTTAATTAATAAGCGTGCTTTGTATTTATTGATAAGCTTTAACTTTCTTTTCTGACAATGTAACAGCAGTTGCTCTTGCCAATTAGGGGTGGGCATATTGAGCTTTCAGATTTCTTATTGTCATATTTTTAGAGACCTCCTTAGACTTTTGGTGTTCTTTTCTGTTGAAGAAGTTTGATAAAATTTTGTATGCAAGGGAAGGCCCTTGACTAGCAGGACTTTGTAGGTGTTCTCACTTCGTTCTATTATCAAATTTAGCTTACATATCAAGTGATTCAGATTTCAACCACACGTCGAATTTCTTCTTTCCTTCTGTGCATTGTGTTTTTCAGTCTGAACTTACAAGTGATTAACAGTGCTGCGCCCACAAATTTTTAAATGACCATATCCAATTGTTCTCATATGTTATCTCAATGGGTTGGTTAGGATCTTAAGCACCTGTAACTTGAGCATGTTTGATTGATATATGTAAATAAAGTTCTGATGTTCATGCATTGTTGTGTATTCTTTGATATATATATATATATGAGCAGCATAAGAAACTTTTTGATTAAGCTGGCAAATATAACATAATATTGGTGTGAATTATTATTATTTTTTGGCTTTGTGTTTCTTCATATTTCAGTTTGATTGAGCTGCACATATATATGACTGTCTTATCTGCCACATCTGAATTCACAATTAAATGTCTTTGTTCCAACAACCGTGCACGCCCCCTACAGAGAAAATAGGATACTTTGCTATCAAAAACCGATGTGCTTTGGACTAAGTATGTACTGGTGATTTATCTTTCATTATGCACTAAAAGTTGTGTACTTATTTGAGAATGAAATGATTATCTTATGGCGGTGAATAATTACAAAGATAATTTTTTTATTTGAAATCATTACTTATTGTGGTGTTATGTAAGATGCTTTTCCATTCTTTAAATTGTCCCCCTCATGCACTTACTAACTCTTGAGAAGGTAATTCTGATTCTAATGTAGTAAGAAACTCGCAGTGTTGCTCTGAGATTAGAAAGTCGCAGTTTTTAATGCTTTACCTTGCTTTTTAAAAATAACTGCTTTTTGCGAAGCACAAAAGCATATGCTTGACGGTAGAGTTGTTCAATTTTGGACAAATCAACTGCTGATTTGAGAGAATGGGTATTGAAAATTGATTTTTAAGGGATAATAGGTTAAGGTTTTATTTTTTTAGGCAAGTCTCACTTGCAGAGATAAGAGTGGTATGCCTGTGCGTGTATATACGTGTGCATGTGCACATATATTTCTGTTCATGTGTAGTGTTTATGCATATGTGTAGTGTTCATGCATATGCGTGCACATATATGTATATGCAGGTGTGCACGTGCATTTATGTTTGTGCAAATTGTATCTATGTACATTAAAGATAATTCATTTTCCACAAAAATAGTAAAAAGAAAAGAAAAACAAAATAACCCTCCAAAAATCAAGAGGAGGAAATTCTGGAATTTAAATAAAAATTTAAATTCTTTGAAATTTACCTGATTGAATTACTTGTAAAATTTAAAAATCTCATCATTACTAATCCAAATAAAAATTTTTTCAATGAAGTAATTAAAATACTCTAAAAAATTACTTTCCCTCCTTTAATTACCTATAACATATTCTCTTTTGTGAACATTGATAACAGTAAGTATTTTTGCCACTCAGTCTTAAAATGTATTCACAAGAGGCTTACCAGTGACACTTTGCTGCTGATAAAAGCTGCAAAACTGTATTGATAAAAGCTGCAAAACTGTATTGCATCTTTAATGATCCTCTAAGTTTGGTGTATTCCGGTTTGAAAATTTGAAAACATACCGCTATTTTTCATGCTTATGGAGACAAGGATTTCATCAGGAACTTAACTATCAGACATTCCAAGTTAACTGATGTATATATTAATTTCATCGGTGCGCAGTTTTTTTGCTATTTTCAGTGATGGATAGATGGGTGAACAGGTTAGCTTTGTGGTCATTCTTGATAACAAGCACATTTATCTGTTGTAGGCTAAGTGTTGCAAATGTAATTACTTTATTCATTGTGCAAATTCAATCGATACGAGTATTACATTATTGATTATTTAATTTGATACTTCGAAAGTCAATGAAAAATATTTTGTGTGCTGTGCTTTTGCAACTTTTGAATCACTGTTTATTTAATATCATACACTTTGGTTTATTTATGATCTTTTTACATATCTAATTAATTTAAATTAACAGGACAAACAATGAAGTAATCTTTTACAAAACATGGGTTACAAATTAGATATTGTATCAGCATTTTATTATAAAAACATATATCCAAGCCAAATCACAATGACTACCAGTATCTCAAAGGCCAGGGTTCTTCACATGCATACTTGTGTGAAGAATTTTTTTTTTTCCTATTGAAAATATTGGTTTAGATAATTTTTTATCAGCAATAGCTGAAACTCCTCATCTATGTCTTGCCTTCGGGTCTGAAACGCTTTATGAATCAGCTTCTGTTGCTTTATGGAGTTGTTGTATTAATGGGTCACTGGTGAATTTTCAAGGTTAGATTTTTCACGCGATTTTCTTATTTTCTATGTCCTTGACAATTCTTGAAAGATGACAAAATTTGAGATTCATCATAATAACATGACCCATTTTAAAATTGTTATGTGGAGTCTTGCTATGGTGAAATGTACGTGTGTTTCCTTTGGGTTTAGAAATTTGGAAACACATCTACCCATTGGCTGACTTGTGAATCTGGGGTTGCATTGTCTTTTGAAGTGTTTTCTAGTGGGAAGATCTTTGGAGAACATTACAAAATGGATGCATATTTTTAGCCAAGTTAGTATTTATATGGGATGAATATTCATTTTCATTTTTCAACTTGTGATTTAAGGACACTATTCGAAATCCTGTATGCTTATTGCTATCATCTTATGCTACTGGTTCTACTAAAAAACAAAACCATCTAATGGCAACAGTTATTAAGTTTTCATTCAACTGATCAGAGAGTGTAAGGAGGAGCTTTGTCCAACTTTTTCTTCTAACACAGTGCATGATGACAGAGGTACAAGCTTTTGTCCCAACAAAAATGTTTGATCTCAAGGAGCATTTAATAAAAAGAGATATTGTCTGGACCTCATACTTATTAGTAACAAGGATTCACTGGCGTAATAACTCAAATAAAGTGGAGAATAGTTATGCAACAATATATTTAAGGATGCCATAGCTCATTTTCTTTTATCCTTTACCCTTTTCTGAACAATGGAACGAGACCCCTCCTGCAGGTGACCAAGGGACCACATTTTGTCCAATTTACGTTCTCGCCATTGTTCTTTTAATTTTTGCTAATCAACCCCTTTAGATCTTTTTTCTTCTTTAAGTGAACACGTGTCCCTCCTTGCATCCATAAGTTCTTCTGATGGTGCTCTGTTGCCATCAATCATGCTTCTTCCTCCCTACGAGTTCTGTTCCTTCGCTGGGAGAAACCATCAGCGCTCTTTCCTCTTCTTCTTTTTCTTCCTTTTTTTGTGGGGGGGGGGGGGTGGTTTTCCGACAGCTTGCTTGCTGTTTCATGAGCTGTTCATTCAATTTGAAGCGCTCATTTCTTGCTAGCCGAATCAGTGACGGTAGCTGATGACCGAAGCTCCCTTCTTCAGTCTCCAACATTGCTTCAGTTTCATCTTGTTCCCCCCCGTTTTCTTTCTCGTGATTTCCGTGACTCACTGTTGGCGTCTTCAACCTCTGTTTCTTGTTTCTTATTTTAGCTTCAGCTCGTGCTGGGTTACTCACCTACACTCTGTTCAGGACTCTCGGCTTGTAGCTCTTGTGAAGCTTCATCACAGCCACACCTCCAAGCTTTTCGAATTTCTTCCATCCTCAGCCAAGCCGGTGCCTTGTTCACCGTATCTGCACCTTTAATGGTTCTGCCCAGCCTTGTCTCTCTCATCTTGCCATCTTTTGAGCTAAGATATTCAAGGAGCACGAGATCTTGAGGAAAGGAAAGAGAGATAGGGAGAGAGGTGGAGGAAGAACTTCAGCATTTCTCCCTGCTCCCTAGTTTCGGCCAAGTTGAAGGTAGGTCCGAAAATTTTCATCAATTCGATTTCATAATATCAATTTTTTTAAAAAATAATCTTCTTACATACTATAAATTAATTAGTAAGATAGACAAGCTTGGCAGGAATTGTTATGGTCTTGGGCAAATCCATCCATGAGTTATTTTTAAGAGGGAATATGGGTTTACTTAAAAGAGTTTTGCTATCAAAATACACAATTCATGGAATTATGGTCGTAAGCAGCAATACGATATATCTTATTTGTAAATGTTGATAAAGGTATTTTAGGGTAAGGATTTATCTCAATGCAACTTTTAACATGCTGCATTTGGTATGAATTCTTTTGTCATATGAAAAGAAATTTGATTGAATGAGAAATAGTAAGGCAAGCTCAAATCACATATTTTGCTAAAGAATTTATGTGATTAAAGCAATCTAGTTTAGCCTAACACTGAAGTAGGAATTCAATTATGTATGGGTTAATTAAGAGAATAAGAGAAGTGCCAAGTAGGTGACAACTAACTAAAATAAATCAATTGGGCTAATAAGGCAGTGGACTAGGGTGAAGTATTTCATAGCTTAATCCCATTGCTCGATATCTCAAGGAATTTATTGATCTTTGAAGATAGTAAATTAAATGTGCTGAAGGAACTAAATCAACACTAGGGAACTTAAACGTAGGTAAAAAGAATAACTAAAATGAGTCATATTTATCTAAGAAAATATTAGAGTAGAAATTTATTTTGTAGAATTTAGCCAAGTCAAGTTGATTGATTAGGTGGGGGTTACATTTGGAAAAGTTAAAAAAGTAAGGTGATGGATTAATTAAGAACAGACTACATTGATCTAGTACTTGAGCTAAGAATCATAATAAGTCGTAGGGTAATTGAAATATGCTAAGGTAAATTCTAAATAAAAAAGATTAATGAATCAATTATAAGAAGAGTAGGGATAGGGTGAAACATAGGAGAAGTTACGTTGACCAAGTTAATGTCAGATAAAAGGACACATGAATTGGATTATCAGAAATTAAGGAAGTTATTGAAATTGTTTGTAGGAGACATTTTGAGCATTTTGTTGTATGGGTGACAATGTTCAATGAGAAAAGCATTGCTAATTATTTTGCAAGTAATGTGAGTTGATTATAAAACATGATATATTTTTAATTTTTTTTATTTCATCTATTTTTGTTGCATCCTGTGTGTTCGTTGGGGTGGGGCATCTTATGTATTGTCTCAATGTGTATATTATTAATGATATTAAATCTTTCAGATTTCAATATGTCATATGTATTGCATTATCAAAATAGATATGAATTGACATGATGATTATAAGTGTTATTTTTTTGAAGTTCGAAAGGTGATAAGTTACCTTAATATATTTTTGTCGACTTGCTTAAATGTTTTATAAGTATAAAATGTTATACTATCAATTGTAGAATTTTATTGCAAATTAGTTTATATGGAAGGTTTTAACATATGAATTTTATTTAATATATATATATATATATATAAAGTAAGATTGTACAAAATGCTAATTGCTAACAATAATTTTGCTAGCCCTTGATGCATCCTAGATATTGACATATAGTTTCTGTGATTGAATATCAGAATGATATTGAGTTGAATGTTCTTTGATAGTTCATGGACTGAGTGTTTATATTTGGATGTATAGTTATTTATCCTTATGAACTATGTGTCTATGTTAATATATATTTTAGAATTTAGAGTTTAGTATGGATATTCCTCATAAAATGTTTTTATTAAATTGTTTTTAGTGGAAGAGTCATTTATATTCAGTATCAAACTTTTAAATTTTTGAATTTAATTTTTATTTATTTTATCTATTTTAATTATTTTTCATTTTTATCTTTTCGCAATTTTTTATCTAGGTTAAATTATTATATGCTTATATATTCACTGTATTTTATTTCATTAATAATGTAATCAACAATTCTCCATTAACTCAAATCCTTTAACTTTTTATGTATACTAATTATGTCATACATCTTTTCATTTAAAAATTTACACATTTGAATCTTTATAAAAATTATTTTATGTATTTTCATACTTAAAGTTTTTGTTATTTATTATCATATGTTAGAACACAACTTTGTGCATGCTCAGCCTTTTAATTAATTTGTTTTATTTTCAATTTATTGAGTACTGCAATTTATTCAATTATTTATTTTTACAATATTGAAATTATATCAAAATGTTCCTCCAGCCTAGCTCAAGAATGTTATTAATAGATAGCAAATGGTCGAGTTGTCAGGTATTGATGGTTTGTTGTCTTTTGGGTATGTATATGTTAATGTCTTGTAATTGTCTGAATGTTGTAGGTAAATCTAAGATGTTCAATTTATAGAGGATATTTTGTTGGATTTTCTACAACAAATCAATATAACTTGATATGATTATGACAAGCTATAAAATCTTGAAATTCGTAGAAATAAAGGAAGTACTAGAACCAAGGATTGAAAATCATCTTAAGGATTGTATGTTGTAAGGCTTACAAATATGGGATTTTTTTTTTCATATTTCATGCTAATCATGTCCACATTTTGGGGTGTGATGCTTTGGTGTGGGTCCTTTTAAGCTAATGAGTTAAATTTGTAAGATTGAGATCATATGCTCATGGTGGATGCTGAAGTTATGATCTCTTTGGTAGTGGAAGACTAGGGGATGAAGAGTTCAGAAAAGCTTGGGTGAAAGAGATAGATAGAGACAATACTTTATGGATTGGAAGTGAGAATGAAACTGATAGGGAAAAGGACTTAGAGTCATCTTGATGAAGAGATTTGAAAAGCAAGACAAGAAGCTAAAGAGCATTCAAAGTTGATTGATGCTAATGATAGTGATGAGTTGAGTAGTGTTTGGTTTGTCAATGATGAGGAGAAGACACTATGAACTGGTGATGAAATGGATAGTGATGATGATGCCTTTACAAAAGCTTTACCTAAATGAAAGTAGCGATAAGTACATAGATAAATTGTTTGACTTTGAGGAAATGCTTAAATATTAGACCATCTCAGAGTCACTGAAATCTGAACAAGAACCTAAGGAGTTGTCACTAGGAAAGAAAACAAGGAAGCTTGCAATTGAGAATGCTCAGAAAGGTCCTAATGGGCAATACACCAATGTATGGGAAGTCATGAGTGACTCAAACATTGTAATTAAAGCATTTGAAAATGTTTCAGGACCAAATAATGCAGAACTTAGATAGGGAGGGCCTAATAAATAAATAAATAAATAAATAAATAAATATTCAGTTCTTTAAGGACATTCAAGCACATATAAGAGATCTAAATTACAAAGTTTCACTTGAGTTAAAGTTGAAGCCAAAGAGTAAGCTAGTTTCTAAAAAGTAATGGCAGAAGACACAATCTAGGAGGAAGGAAGCACAAAAGATATAAGTTGTTGTTTTTCACTTGAGATAAAAACAAGTTGTCTGAATAATGTTTGTACCATCATTTTGCTTTTACTATCTTAATGATGAAAGTCTCATCCATATCAATTAATCATTCATGGTTACAAGTTCTAGAGGATTATTTTCTCTTTGCTTTCTCCACTTCTACTAGAAATATTCATGAAGTCCTACTATCTTTCCTAGAATTCTAAAGCCATTGATTTTGTTCCTTACAATGGTATACAATATCAATATGTAAATACTATTTTGTTAGCATCCCATATTAAACATTATAAGGTTGTAAAATGGGAATGGAGCTACAAGGGTTGACTAAGTTGGTTACATAAATTGCCTAAGAAATATGATAGAGTGAAGGATACGTGGAGACTAAGGAGAACTTCACAACAAGATTGACTAGGGAAGAGAGACATATAAGTAGAATTTGGATATTTAAGTGGGAGGTCCTGTGCTAGGAATGTTTTTCATTGCTTTTCTTTCTCATTTTCCTTTTATTGGTCTTATTTCACTGGTTCAAGCTTTGATTCTACCATTTTCTTGTAACGAATTCCTTTGGATTCATGGTTAGGATAGTTGTTTCCTAACACAATTCACATGACATTATGGTTATTAATAAAAAGCACTATAGCTTATAACACATCGCCACGGGCTATGGTGCTTACTACTTCTCTAGCCTTGTAAGCTTCATGTAGTGTGGCCATAGTCAGCTACAGGCACTATGTTTCTGTAGTTCTAGTGATTGCTCTATGCACTTTAGCCAAATAGGGCAACAACCCTAATTTAAATCATTTTCAGAGGCTAAGAGCTACCAGCCATTGTCTTAACTTGCATTATTGGCACACTTGCTTTTCGTAGCCATCTCTAGCACTGGTAGCCATTAAAGTGAGGTAAGCATTCTCTCTCCCTCTTTTCTTATCCCTTGATTAGGAGCACTTTCTCCCCCATCCTTTTCTATCTCTTCTACCATTGTTGTCGCCTATAGTATGTGCTCCTCCAATGCCAATGCCTACTTTGAATCTCCATCCATGACTAGACCTTCTTGTAGTGGCACCACCACCTTCTCTACCTCTTTCCTTAACACTACCTCTCTCACCATAATTCTTTGTTTTTCTTTTTTATTTCAATTTAATTTAACCTTGTTGAATAATGTAACTTGAAACTTGTTAATCAATTATCACTAGACTAGAACTTTCAACCTTTATTAAACTTCCTTTTTTTTTCTTTATTTTAGATACATATTATAATTTGTAATTATGTTTTTGGTGTTTTCAATTTAGATTATTTAAAGTTAAACCAAATCAAATGAGTTCAAGAATGCAAACACTTCTTGGAAATTTTATCACCTTGCCAATCCTAAAAGTAGGGAATAAGTTACATTCAATTTTGTAATAAGGTTGTAATGGAGGGAGCACCAAGGCTAGAAATCATTTGATGGAAGGAGTGGAAGATCAAAGGAATGATCCACAAATTGTTCATCATTCCTTCAACATGTGAAAGAAGAGGACTTGGGAATGATCATCATAATGACTTAGGAATCTTGCAATATTTTATGGATATGGAGGTGGCTCGATCTAGCAAAGGGATTTCTATATTCCAAAGAAAATATATCCTTGATCTACTAAAGGAAACTAGAATTATTGGATATAGGTTAGCTTATACTCCCATGGATTTGGCCAAAACAGAAAAAATTGGGACAGGAGAAGATTCCACGCTTGTTGATAAAGGGATGTACCAAAGATTGGTTGGGAAATTGATATATGTTTTCACGTGAGATCAAACATTATTTTCGTAGTTAGTGTGGCAAGTCATTTATGAATAATCCTATAGAAGAACACTTAGAAGTAGTAAATCAAATAATCTAATATTTGAAAATAGCACAAAGGATGGGGTTGTTTTTATAGAAAGAAATTAACAGAATAGAAATATTCTCAAATGTTAATTGGGCTGACTCTCTTACTGATATGAGATTGAATTCCAACTACTAGACTTATGTGGGGGGTAACTATGTTACTTAGAGAAGCAAAAAGCAACTAATGGTAACACGAATTAGTACTGAGACTCAAGATTTTGTAGGCATGTGGTTAAAAAGGCTACTTGAAGAACTTTAATTTCTCTTTTCAACTTCCATGAAGTTACTATATTACAACTAGGCTACAATCAGTGTTGCAAAAAATTTAATTCTTCATGACTAGACTAAACTTGTCGAGATTGATTATTACTTTATCAAAGAAAAGATTGAGAAGGGATGATTGAGGTTGTTTACACTTACTCATTAGCAACTAGTCATTGTTCTAAGCAAGGTTATTCCAAGAACCCAGTTTGATGTTAATTTATCCAAGTTAAGTATGATTGGCATATACTCTCCAGTTTGAGAAAGAGATTGTGTGTAGAATTTTTGGATTTTTCCCTAATTATTTTTCAATTTAAGAGGAATTTATTTTAATTCTCTTTTGGATTGTTTTTTGGGGTTAAATATCCATTAGTGAGAGAGAGAGAGAGAGGGGCTTGAATTTGCAAAAGCAACCTAAATTTACATAAAGGCCACTCTTACACACACATATATGAAAATATGTAAATGAACAAAATTGATCTTAGGATAAATAAGACCGCTAAGTCGGGTTGCAAGTATCTCTTTCCAATGATGCTTGTTTCTCTTTGGCTCAATTAATCTAATTAATAAATGGAAAACACTTGAAGCATAGAAGTTAATTGAAAAATCAAATAAACTGGAGAAATAAGTCAACAGAATAGAATGCAAATAGTATAATATCAGTGTTAACACTATATATATATATATATATATATGTCTATCTTAACACAGTCTTATTTTTTAACAAATTTTACCATCCCAATATTCGAGTGCGCCACTACAGTTCAAAACGGTTGGATATTGAGGACTACAGATGGACTTCACCTAGCTAATCAGCTCCACAGTTCAAAAGTTTCACACAAGCAAAGGGTGAAGCCAATGGGATCCCTAGAGTAATGAATATTCCTAAATTCATCATATATTCATATATAAGACCAAGCCAAAAAAATAAATATTGACCACTTCTCCCGGTACAAGAAAAACGAATATTTAAACAGAACAGGAGTAATTTTGCATATTATATATATATATATATATATATATATACATATAATCCATTTCCTCCTCATTATCCCATTGACTATCTTCAACCTTAAGACATTTATGGTGTATGCAAAACCTTGTTGATGTATAATCAAAACTCTTAGAACTGTCTTTGAGCCTTTCAATTGATCATTTAAATATCACACCAAATAACTTGAAACTAATCAAACACATACTGCATTTGCTCAATAGTGTCATATTGATTACCTTGTCAGTCGTGAAATGTATGACTCAAGATCAATTGAAGAAGCGAAATTTTATCCTTATATGCTTAAGACTTTCAAGTTAATCTACACCACAATGATCGCATGGGAAAATCCAAATTTAATGCTTTCAAATCTGAAAACTTACCCTTATATGGTACCCTTGTACAAGAAACCATTATCATAATCAATCATACAAGATACAACCACACAAGATACAACTACAGAGAGATCAATTATTATAATTATTTACTTATGTCTTATATCAGTCCACCAAAAAAGAAAAATCTTTTTCAGACATCCAGCAGATATATTTTTCCCCGCTTTTCTTAAATGCATGTGCATCGTTGGACTTTCGAATCAATTCACATTCAATTGCTCGTGTGGCTGTTTGGGCCCCCCCCAAAAAAAAAAGAAAATTGCTCGTGTGGTTTCTTGAATTGACCCATCCTACCAGCAAACAAAGAATAGTTTTCCTGTGCACTTCAGAAATGATGTCTTAAGTCTCCCATCGGTCGTATTTCATAAAACATGAAAATGTGATAAAGAAAATGAATTTTGATGTAATCAAAAAATAATTGAATAAAATGAAACCTAATATGGGAGATTATTCGTATGAGTTACCTGTTTAGAAGATAGAAAGCAGGGATATCCTAAGAATTATGTAGCAGCCTATTAAGAAGAAGAAGAAGAACATAGGGAGGCAACAAGAGTGAAGAGATTAAAACACAAAAGCCTTAACCAAGGATCTCTTCTTTGGTCAGATACCATCCCGTCATGGCCTTTCTCACAAATACTAGTACTTTGGTCAAGTGGATCCTTGTGACGTGTCAATTGATGTTCACATTCCATTGGATCCCAAGTCGAGCTTGCGCGATCTGGGGAAAATCTATAGTTCTGATGTGTCTCCTGACAATGCAAAAGAAAAAAAAAAAATCTTAACGTCCAAGTTTCTCTGGAAACATAAAAACTATTTGTGTTACTAATATATTTAATTTAATTCTGAAGAATATATATTTGACACTTCAACTCTACCATTTATATATTCTCAATCATTTCACATAATACATATAGCAATAGAAAGAAAAATAAAGGAAATCTCTAGCTCATCAATGTTTGAATGCAGTTTGGTAGGATCACAGGCATATAAATATAAGGAGCAAAAGTGAAAAAGATGAAGTACTCAAAATGTGTTTGCCTCTGTATATCTCCTTATCAAACATGCAATCTGTCCGGAATATACACCAAAGGAGCGAAATGCCTATGAATACTACCAAATCAACATGGACAGTAGAGCAAATAATGACTAATTGTGTTTCGTTAATCAAAGCCTTGTGCTTAGTCCATTATTAAATTACTTCACTTTTCTTAATGTAAATAGATCTTTCTCACCTAATCTGCTTAAATTTGTAATTAACAAAATATTCATAAAGAAATATCATCATAACTAAGATTTTTCTCAATGATATAAATACCTCTAATGTATTTTCGCCTTTTTTTTCACTGGAGTCGTCTTCGTAGACTGTTATATCTTTTCCTTTGGCTTTTATGACATTTTCAGAGCTCTCTGAAATTTGATGGTTGATTAGAGCTTCATCTTCTTGCTGCTTCATATCTTGTGTCTGACAAACTCCCTTATCTTCCATGTTTGCTTCTTGCCTCCTTACATCAACTTCTCTTTTTGGCCTGAACCTCCTTACTCTTTTGGTAGATTGGACGTCTCCCGTCTCTGCGTCGCTTTCATCTTCATACGTTGAAGACTGCGAGTATGTTTGCCAATGTACAAATTATGTAAAGAAATTACTTTCACCATTGCAGTGAACCAAAGACTAGACGATAAAAAGTCAAAAGAGATTTATAAAATGGTCAACCAGAAGGCAAACGCTATATAGCTCAATGGTGAAATAAATCCAAAAATATAGGAGCTTAATTACCGGGGAAAAATTGCCATACAGCTCCTCCAATTTTCTTTTTTGGTTAAGCTTTGGTTCTTTGTCCTTCCTACTTGTGACAAAGGGTTCTCGTTCCGATTCTGTGGAACAAGAGAATTAATGTCTAACAATCACAATGGTGACTTAGATAAGTTCTTTAGATGGTAATAAAATACATTAACAATTTGCTTTTTTTTTTTTCAAAGAAAAATATATAAACAATATCGAAGATGCATTAGATATATATAAAATTAAAGTGTCTAAAGGATAAACATAAATTTTAGAAAAGAAACTGAATAGAAATATAATTTAACTAAGTTCTAGTGGTCGCCTTGGGGAAAGTTTCATATACTCCATAATCAAATATTAAATCAAAGTTTTTCTACATAAATTATATGGTAGTCCACTGCTAATTCTTTTATTAATTTTGTATTTTATGTTAATTTTTTTGGTTATTGTATGCTGATGATGTTATAGGTATAATATGAAAATATTTGATTATATATTTATTATCAATTTTTTAAAAAATTTAATATACATGATCATCAAGATAATGACTTCTAATTTAACAGCTGGATCAATGAAAATCACTTTCTATAATTGGCATAGGAGCAAGAGAGAAGAAAACTCTCAAATGATAATATGAAAACTTTTTTCTAATTGATTCTTCCACAGATAGCATGGGGCCTATTTATACTAATCCTGGAGGCCCTATAACAGCCAAGAGAATTAGAGTAGAATGAGAGTTACAAACACATAATTATTTTGGGGTTACAAAGATTTATTGTTAGGAAGGTTACAAACGTATGAAGATGATGCGGGGAGGGAGTTACAAATTTTTTGTTTCATCTGTTGCATCCTCCCCGGGTTGGACTGGACTCGCCCTCAAGTCAACTTTGGCTTCTTCATCAATGTATGGAGATAGGTCGGCAACATTAAAAGTAGCAGAAACCCCATAAGCACTCGACAACTCGACTTTGTAAGCATTGTTATTAATCTTCTGCACTATTTTGAAGGGTCCATTAGCTCGTGGAGACAACTTGTAATTTGGTTGTTTCGGAAAACGCTCTTTACGCAAATGAATCCACACCAAGTCTCCTACATTGAAATTTTACTATCTTCGATGCTTATCATGTTGGACCTTGTACCTCAAGTTCTGCTTTTGGATCCAGTCTCAAACTTGTTCATGCAACTTCCTGATTTGTTTTGCTCTTTGGTCAGCATCGGCACTGTAATATTGCTTATTAGATGAAGGACTCAAATCCAATGGACTAAGAGGACAAATGCCATAGACCACTTTGAACAGACATCTTCCAGTGGCTTGATTAGTTAAGTTGTTATAAGTGAACTCAACCTGGGCAAGGACAAGATCCCATTGCTTCAAATTTTTCTCGACATAGCTTCGAAGAAGATTGCCTAAGATTTTGTTAACTGCTTCAGTCTGTCCATATGTCTGGGGATGGCTAGCATTACTAAATTGAAGTTTAGTTCCCATTTTCTTCCATAGAGTTCTCCAAAAATAGCTTAAGAACTTGACATCACGATCAGAGGTAATAGTTTTTGGAATGCCATGGAGTCAAATAATCTCTTTGAAGTACAAATTCGTAACTTGAACAGCGTCATTTGTCTTCTGACATGGAATAAAGTGTGCCATCTTTGAAAATCGATCTACCACAACCATGATAGAATCTTTTTGTCTTTGAGTTCGAGGTAGTCCAAGGACAAAATCCATACTCACGTCTTCCCAAGGAGCTTTCGGCACAGGAAGGGGCATGTACAACCCAGTGTTTTGGCTCTTAGACTTAGCCAAATGACAAGTTCTGCATCTTTGTATGTATCTATTGACATCTCTTTCAAGCCTTGGCCAATAGAAATTTTCCTTCACTAAGGCCACAATTTTGTCACGACCAAAATGTCCTGCTAAACCACCATCGTGGGCTTCCTCAATGATCGCCTTTTGCAAGGAGCATCGAGGAATACACAGGGCTTTCCCTCGGAATAGGAATCCTTCATGCTTGTAGTATTGTTGAGAAGGCTGAGTTTCGGTGGCACTCCATGCTTCATTGAAATCAGGGTCATCCTTGTACAACTCCTTGACGGTCTCAAACCCAACAACTTTGGTTTGGATAGTAGATAGTAAGGCATGATGAGTTCAAAGTCCCAGCCTTATGCTTGAGCAAAAATGGATAAGACTGCAAGGTCTCACTCCAAGCAACATGTCTATGGTTGATTTTTTGTTAGGAATTCATATGCTTAAGCAACTCATGATCAGAATAAAGGATAAACTCCTTATTTAGCAGATAGTGGTTCCAGTGTTGTAAAGCTAAAACAATCGCATAGAATTCCTTATCATATATGGAATATTTCACCTTAGCATCATTAAGCTTCTCACTCAAGAAGGTAATATGATGTTCTTCTTGACTTAGCATAGCACCAATCTCGGTGTTGGAGGTATTACAACTGACCTCAAACACTTGATCAAAATTTGGAAGGGCCAATATATGTGCCTCTGTCAAACGCTTCTTCAATTCTTCAAAACTTCTTTGGGCTTGCTCGGTCCATTGGAATTTATCTCCCTTGATGCAATCAGTCAGTGGTGCAGCAATCGAGCTAAAATTTTTGATAAACCTTCTATAGAAAGAAGCCAATCCATGGAAGCTTCGAACATCGTGGACAGACGTTGGAGCAGGCCAACTATTGATGGCTTTGATCTTACTAGGGTTAACTTGAACACCCTCAACAATGATGATATGACCAAGAAAAATGATCTCATAAGTCAGAAAAGTGCACTTTTTCAAATTGGCATAAAGTTTTTGCTCACGAAGGGCTTACAAAACTTACCGTAAGTTCTCAAGGTGCTCTTCTCCATTCTGACTGTAGATAAGGATGTCTTCAAAGTAAACAACAACAAATTTACCAATAAAAAGCTAGAGTACTTAATTTATTAGGTGCATAAAAGTGCTAAGGGCATTCGAAAACCTGAACAGCATCACAACCCATTCGTACATGCCATCCTTCGTCTTGAATGCGGTCTTCCATTCATCTCTAGGATGAATACGGATTTGATGGTATTTGCTATGAAGATCAATCTTAGAGAATGTTGTAGCACCATGTAATTAATCTAGCATATCATCAAGTCATGGAATCGAAAATCGATACTTGATAGTAATCTTGTTGACGGCTCAACAATCAACGCACATTCTCTAGCTTCCATCCTTCTTAGGCACTAAGAGTATAGGTACGGCACAAGGACTGACACTTTCAAGAATCAACCCTTTCTGCAACAATTCTCTAACTTGTCGTTGGACTTCAGCATGTTCCTAAGGACTCATCTTGTAGGCGGGCTTATTAGGAATGACTGCTCTTGGGATCAGATCAATTGCATGTTGGATATCTCTCATGGGAGGTAATCCAGGTGGAATCTCATTCAGAATCACATCTAAAAATTCAGCTAACAATTGCTTGACCTATGATGGAATGGTGGATCCTTCGTTTGACTCGAGCAATAGAATAAAAAGCCATGCCTCTGATTTTGTCACCTTAAATGGCTCTCTGTCAATCAAAGTCACCAATGGCTTGGGCTCCTTTTGGTCTTTGACATGTTCACTAGGCAACAACAGTGCTAGCTTGATCTTCACCCCATCTTTCACAAATGAATAGGTGTTGGCATGGCCATCATATAGAGCACGATGATCATATTGCTAAAGTCTCCCCAAAAGAAGATGGCAAGCATCCATAGGAACAACATCACACCATATCTCATGTTGATATTTTTTTTCAATTGAAAAGGAAACAAGGCAACGTTTAGAAACTTTTACCTCACTCTCCTTGTTGAGCCACTGTAGTTTGTACAGATGCAGATGAGCTTGAGTAGGCAAGTTCAACTTTTCCATCATGTAGTTGGATACTACATTCTCATAGCTTCTGTTGTCAATAATCACATCACACACCTTACCTTGGAGTACAGCGGGTGTGGAAGATATTGTGACGTAGCCATGGCTCCTCTTTTGTTTGAGTTGTGTGTAAATTTTGCCTGATCACCAATGTTTCACCATGATCGGCGGGCGTGACTTCTTCATCAAAGATTGGTCCTTCATAGTGTATCGGCTCGTCATCTCCTTTAGATACTTTATGAACTTCTCCTTCAATAATGGTGACAACTCTTTGGTTAGGATAGTCCGCAGCAATATGGCCAAACCCTTGGCATTTGAAGCACTTGGGTGCCTTAGAACTAGAATCCCTAGCAACCTTAGGTGGAGGTTTACTTGACGAGCTCGGTTGCTCTTGTGGTTTATGACCACTAAAAGGAACCCTAGTAAAGGACGATGGCTGGTAAGATAACTTCTTCGGCAACTACTTTTCAATGCGGATAGCTAGACGGATGATACCATCTAGAGTCCAGTATTGCTAAAGCTGAATTGGATGGGCAATGTTAGGATTCAAACCTCTAATATACTGGGTTATCGTTTGTTCCTCTTTCTCTTGTATGTCACATTTTATCATAAGCTTTTCAAATTTCCTAGTGTATTCTTCAATAGATAAGGTCTTTTGGCGAAGATCATGCAATTGAAGAAAACTATCCTAGTAATAATATTCAGGTAAGAACTTACGTGAGAGCTCGCATCATATCTTGTCCCACATTTTGATTTTACTTTTACCTTTCTTTTCACGTCTTTTCTTGAGATTCTCCTAGCAAATGGAAGCATGTTTCTTCAGCTTGATAGCAACAATCTTAACTTTCTGATCGTTTGGCACTTCTTTGTATTTGAACACT
The DNA here is from genome assembly GCA_026724425.1 of Erythrophleum ivorense. Lineage (NCBI taxonomy): Eukaryota > Viridiplantae > Streptophyta > Magnoliopsida > Fabales > Fabaceae > Erythrophleum > Erythrophleum ivorense. The sequence continues at coordinate 31,223,951 of JAIUCV010000008.1, forward strand.
CGTTCCACAGTTTATAGCCAATTAACAAACTCATCTAGTTGGAGTTTCCCTTCAAAGTCAAGTATTTCCACCTTAATATTGCTGTTGTAGAATATCTGTCATTGCGAATGGTGATTTCTGATAGTTGAAGAACTATCATCAGAATCATCTTTATTTCCTTGTCGATCCTCTAATTGAGCCTGTTGGAGGTCTATAATTCCCTGCATAACTTCAATTCGATGTCTCAAGTCTTCCATCTCAACTTCATGTACTGGTCGATGTCGTGGTGGCATTTTGACTAACTGCAGTGTTAGTTGTACTATCCAGTCCCTCCGTAAACATGAGAAACACGATGTTCGGTTTCTCCGTAAACGTCAAAAATAGGCCAAATATAAAAGAAAATCATCGAAATAAAAGGAATTTGGGCCAACTAAAATTATAATAAAATTTTAAATATTAGAAAATAAGGATTTGAGATTTGAGATGCCTAAAAACTAAAGCCAGAAGAGCTCAGAAAATTTGCCGAAGAAAGTAGGGGCACTTTTGTAATTTTTGGAAAAATTTGAAATCTCATAGGAGGGCTTTTTAAATGGAAAATTTGAGCTTTTTGGGGTTCTCAGAGGCCCCAAATACCATGGGAATTCCTAAAACAGTTGAAACCCCTCCGGTGAGTGATTACGCCATTAGTTGACCAAAACTTTGACCGAAAGGTTCAAAATAGTTTTAGATCCTTTTTGAGTGATTCCAAAGGCTATTCTTATGATTAAGAGCCTAAGAAATATGATGGAAAAGACGGATTTCAAAAAGGAGTTGAAATGAGCCCAAACGAACAAAACTACGAAGATGGACTAAATTACAAATTCTGAAAGTTGCTTAAATGAATCCCTAGCTTATAAAAAACGTCCCTCCTCTGCTTAGATCTCCTCACCCACTCTCTCACACGTTAAAATAGAATTAACAAGGGCTAAGAGTGGCGCACAAGAGGGGAGGCCAAGGAAGGAAGAAGAAGCTTTGAAAAATGTAAGTTTTAGCAACTTTTTCCTACTCCTTGCCTTGTTAAACTTCTTCCCCTCTTCTTCCTCTTCTTTCTCATGGTTTTGGCATTTAATTTGGTGCTGTTTTGAAGGCAGAACAGAGGTGGAATTTTTGGATTTGGTGAGGGGAGGCTAGCCAAGTGAAGAACAAAGCAAGAAAACCAAGAATCCAAAGTATTTTGCTACTTCATAAGCTTATGTCTCCTTGCTCCTCTTCTCTTCAATTTCCCCCCATGTAAGACCAGCCATGAGGGATTAAATTTCTGGCCAAACCAAGAATGAATCACATGAATTAGGGTGTGGGAATTTAGAATATGCAAAGGAAACCAAGTAAAAGCCATTGAATTTCAAGTTAGCAAAGTGTAGGATTCTTGAAGAGTTTGTAAAATCTGTTTTGATTCATGAATTTCCTAGGCTATGTAAGTGTTTAATTGAGCTTCTAAGACCTCTAGGAAGCCTCCCAAGTGACTCTCCCATCAAGGAAAAATTGGAAACCCCTTGAATGCCAAATGCTTCCATAATGTCGACCTAGGCTAGAAAGAGTACCAAGGGGAAGTTTTAATTTGTTTCAAGCTTATTTTTGAGTCATGTAGGATGGAAGAGGATGAGAGGAAGCCTTGAAAAATTTTAGAAGCCATAGATAGTGAGATGGAATTAGGCTCCATAATGTAGCATAATGAAGCAACTCCTAGCTAGGCTCTTTAAAATAATTGTGTGATGACTCCAAGGAGTCTAAATGGAGTCAAGAATCATAAATTAAAGGAGAGAAGGGAGCCAAGATCATGAATTCTCGAAGTTGCTTCATTAAGTGCCTTATGGAAGCATAATGGAGCTATAAACCAAAGTAGCATCATGTAAAGTGTGTATAATGCCAAGGCTTGTTCCCATGAGTAATTCATGTTTCTTTTGGTGTGTCTAGGCCAAGAGAAATGGTCTCCACCTTCTTGGGTGTGTGAGGTCAAGGGAGAGGAGTCAAGACTTAAGGAAAAAGTGTGTAAATGCAAGCAAGGTAGCTCTCTCCACCTTCTCTCATATATGGATGTGTATTTAGTTTGTTTTAAAGTGTGTGTATATGTATGTTTAAGCTATGAAAAGTATGCTAGCATGCCTTTATATTCCATGATCATTGATGCCATGTTATATTTTAAATGAATCTATGATGTTTGTATGAGTTGGCTTGAGTGAGGAGAGGCCAAGAACTCTTCCCTTTGGTGAGGATGAGCTAAGAACTCTTGAGCTTGGTTGAGACATAGCAAAGAGTCTCCCAAAAGCAAAGTGGGCTCCCAAGAGTATGGTTAAGTCCAAAGCTCTTAAAGAATGGGTGAGGCAAGTCCAAAATCCATAAGGAGAAGTGTGAGGCCAACACTTGGGGAACTCTTGAATGTCTTGTATGATTGATTCACATGCCAAGGTTGCTTTGAAAATGTTCATGACTTTCATTTTCCATACATGCATTGGAAAAGCTTACTTTGCACATATTATGTGTGATTTAATGGGAGATGAATGCTAGGTGGACCAAGTAGCTATGGTGAAGGGAGCCAACAACCATGAAAGAAGGAGATTGACAAGCCTAGGCCTAGCTTGCATTCTTTTTGAACCATAATGATGTTCAATGATGTATATGATTATTGTAAATGGCACATGACCCTTGAGACACATGTAAATATGATATTATGTGATGTATACATGTATGGATATGATGCATGAACTTTAGAAATGAATTTGGGTATGTAATGCCAAGTTATGCAAATTGGAAGTTTGATGCAAATGTGTATAAGTGTGGGTTAAGAGGCCAAAATGAGATGCATGAGGTTTGAGACAATTTGAGCAGCTCAAACAAGTCTTAAATGTGCTTATAGACTTGCCCAAAAGGTGCCACAACCAAGGGAAAGCCATTTGGCAATTTTGGTATCCTATATGAAGCCAAAATTGATCATAATGGAACCCTATATTACTTTTCAACCAAATGAGTTAGTCTTAATCTGAGATTTGGCATGCAATTAGGTTTCATTAAGAAATTTTTGGAAAGCTAAAGAAGATAATTTTCTGAGGTCTAAAGAATATTTTATGAATTTTCAAAGTTGGGATTTTCTATTGATTCTAGTATGTGTACTGTTCACACTGGCAGATTTGTATTCTATGTCATACGATGAACAAATGGTGTCCAATGCTTGTGAAAATTTACAGACATAAACTAGAGGTCATAATCTTTCTATAGCCATCGAGATCACCTCATTTGGAGGTATGAGCAAAGAGTTATGCATTTTTTAACTTGGCTGTTAGTAGTAGTGGTGCCCTAGGAGCCCAGTCACTATTCCATAGATTTCCAATAGCTAAACGTATTTGTTTCATTCTAGAATTATTTTCACATAAATTTAAGATTTGTAACTTTCTAGAATGACCAAATTTGTGTGATTTCGATTTTTATAGAATTAGTTATGAATTTTAGAAGTTTGTATCAGTAATCTGAAACAGCAGCCCAAGCAACAGCAACCTCTAGACCTTTTTGGATGTCAAAAGTCCTCTATGATAAATTTTATACTCTGGACATATTTTTAGTGTAAAGTAGACATCCACAAATTTCCAAAATGACTAAGATTGCATGATTTCAATTTTTCTAGATTTAGTTATGAATTTTCAAACTTTAGTCAGAAAGAGGGCCAAACCTGGCCGAAATTAAATAGCCACTTTTTATGCTCCATTTCGATTTCTATGAGTTGTGAGCATGATTTTGAGATGGAAATGAGTTATATTGATGTATTTAAATATGAGAATATATAGCATGAGCTCACACGGTCCACGTGACCCCGAATGAAATTTTTAAGTATGACACAACGCAAATAAAACCATTATTTTCATTCCCTTTTTCATGTGCTCTCATGAAATAATGAGGTGAAGCTTATGAATGACATAAAATGAGATAGAATTTATGGTGTTACATTAGTGCTTAAGGGTAAAAATTACAATTATCAAAGTATAAGGGTAGATTGGTAATTTTAGGAAATTTAGGGATGAAAACGTAATTTTGAAAAAATATGGGGCAAAAATGAGATTTTGAAAAGTTTAGGGGTCAAAGTGCAATTTCAAAAAATTCAAGGGTCAATAGAATTATGAAAAGTTTAGAGGTTAGAGTGCAATTTTAGAAAATTCAGGGGGTCAAAATGGAATTTTAGAAAGTTTGCTGATGGAGACTATGATGTGGTAAGAACTAACACATGGCAAATGCTGAATGGACGATGTGGCAATAGAAGGATGATGTGGCACTGACATGGTCGTCTTCAACCTCTGATCGGCGCATGAAGGTGCATGGAAACAGATGGTGGCGTGTTGACGACGCGTGCAGCTACGAGAATGGCGCATGAAGGCGCGTGTGGTGGTTTCCGTCTGCGAGAAGCTCCAATCTAAGGTTTTTAAACCTTCTGAACACAATGGCGATGTTTGTTTGGTAGGAAAATGATCGAAAATGGTGTTTTCGATGGTGGCAACGGTGGCATCTCTGGAAAACTCACTTGTTCAGGCCAATTTCTGACTCTCCTTTCTCACCCCTCGTTTCTAGACTCTCAAATCGAACCTAGAACCTGGCTCTGATATCAAAAGCTGGCATAGGAGCTAAGAGAGAAGAAAACTCTCAAATGATAATATGAAAACTTCTTTCTGATTGATTCTTCAACACATAGCATGGGGCCTATTTATACTAATCCTAGAGGCCCTATAATAGCCAAGAGAATTAAAGTAGAATGAGAGTTGCAAACCCATAATTATTTTGGGGTTACAAAGATTTATTGTTAGAGGGGTTACAAACGTATGAAGATGATGTGGGGAGGGAGTTACAAATTTTCCGTTTCATTCGTTGCAATAATGATATATTGAGACGTTTAAGTATGCTAACATTTACTCCAATATGAATAAGCAAGCATATAATCACAGGAAAAAACTATAAATTGGTGACAAAATATTTCCACATATGTTATATCTTCTTTTCAACTATTTAGTATCTTAATACAAACATTTATATGCATATTCAAATGTATCTTACCATTATTTCTTTTTTTTTTTTTTAATGATGAGGATTAGAGAATTTTGATAGTAGGGAAGCAAGATAAGTTAGACAGTATGGGAGAAAAATTAAGAAGAACACCTTTCTGAGTAGCGGTGCCGCTTCCACTTAACCAAGTTGATACCGTGAAATTTGAATTCAAGTGATCAAATTTTGTCCTTTTATAAGGATTGGTGAATCGGATATCCTCCATTCTACTTTCTTGTTTCTTTACATGGATTCCCATCTCTTTCGCATAGCTTGATCTAACTTCGCCATAGAAACAAATCTCCACATGATTCCATTCACTAAGAATCAGTTCGCCCATTTCATTAGTGATTTCAACATCCCACCACATCTCCACATGATCCGATAATATTGAATTACCGCCGGCAGTCCCCTGATTAATTATTGGAGTTTCTTTGCCATTAACGATCACATTGGCTCTTAACTCTGCATGGTGGGGACCACTAAATACCATTTGTTCTTTAACGCAACAGAGAAAGATCACTGGAGGTTTGTTGCAAAACCAGAAAGAAATGGACGATCCCCTGCTACGATGGTGCAACCATTCTGGAATTGTTGATCCTGGCACAACAAAATCTTTGCGTCCAGCCTCATGTAATTCCTGTCAATCATAAAAATGCTGAGGGGCATACAAGAGTCACAAAATCAATGGATTCAAATATCAGAATATGAAACACAAGCTAACCTGACTCAGGAATATGCTTCTCGACTCTGAACTCAATGATATGCAATCTCTTGCCCGTAATTCTCTTATGTTTGGCGGAATCCCTCTAATTTCTCTCTGATGTTTGCAATAATCTAGATCAAGTAGAGTCTAGAAACGACACTCCTTGATAAATGCGGGCAGAATTGTAAATTTACTTCAGATAGGTGTAGATATTTCATATGGGCAAACCAAGTAAGACATATTGGAAGGAGTTCATCTGATATATTGCAATCTGTGAGTATAAGCACCTCCCCTTCTGGAAACAACGTGGAGGTTGCTTCTTCTTGGCCTTCTCTACAACCTTCACTAGATATCACTTCTAGTTCGCGAAACTTATCAATGCTACTTGGTACAAGAAGATCTTTTGTGCATCCATTCACACGCAAATCTTCAAGCCCAGTAATATTACAAATTGAATATGGCAAGCTTACATTATCCAAATCAAGGTATTTTAGATATTTCATTTCTTCCAGTATTTCTGGAAATTTCTCAAGACTTAAACAACCCCTAAGGCCAAGATGTTTAAGATAGGGCATCTTGATGCCACGTGGAAAAGTCCTAAGCTTTTTACAATCGCCAACTACCAAGATTTTAAGTTTTCCCAAATTTCCGACCGAATCATGAATTTCAATTAAAATTTGGCAATCATACAATCTCAGTTCAATTAAATTTGGGATGCCAGATACATCACGGATGTGTGTTATAAATTGACATTCAATAAGATTCAAAACACTCATATTCTCACATTTCTGCGGGAAAAAAAACCATAAAATAGTTAGAAGGAAATTTTTAATTAACACGTAACCCGACTACCAAAACAAAAAATATATCATGAAGATAGAAAGTTAATATACTTACCTTTATTGGTTCCAACGATTGTATGCAGCTACCTTGCAAGTCAAGCATAGCAAGGTTTGTTATATGAAAATCATCTGCTAAATAAGGTGCAGGATATCCCGGCCATTGTAGCACCCTTAAACTATTGGGGAGATATTTAGGACCTTCTGAAAAGCATACCTTCTTAAGAGAAAGAATTTTTAGGATTTTCATCCTTTTGAAAGCCTTTCCATCCCAATTTATTTTTATATTTCCATACCAATGCTCCTGAATTATAATCTCACTTTCTCCGTACCCTACATATTAAGGAAAAATTTAAAGTCAAACACAATAAATAAGGAGTTTCACATACTTAAAAAAAAATAAATGTAGTTTTGATCAATAAAAATGTCACACCCCAAATTTTAAGTACACATGCGCGGAAGCAGAATTTTAGAGGAAATACTTATGGCATTCATTTGAATCGTATGAAACATATGAGTTTTTCTTTAGAGGACATTTGTAGAAATTTCGGCAGAGTCTCCTCTATAACGTAGACCTCTCGAAATTTCTACAAAGTCACAGACAGTACAATATAGCCCAAAAGGGCGCAATCAGACCAAAAGAAAACATCTGGGGTGGGGGGAATATCCTAACAATGATTCAGTGGAGCTAGCTTTACAAGGTTTTACAAAGTTTCAAACAAAATATAGATACAATCACAAAACACCCACAGGAGCTCCGCAGGCTCGCCAAAGAACGTCTCCAGAGGTCAGTCACTAGAAGGCGGCTGGGGGCAGACTAGAGTCCCTACTGCTCTCTGAAAAATATATATATATATACAAAAAATGAGTCTAATACTCAGTGAATAAGCACACCGACCCTTTTTAAAATAAATGTAAGTCAAATAGGTTTACACATATATATATACAGATATAGACCATATGAAACAGATTTTAAACAACTCTTTTTTTTTTTCAAAATACACCGAACGCATCTAAACAGAACCAATCGGAACACAGACGCAGAGCACACAGCTCGCGGGGAAAATCACTACAGACGCAAAGCTTTCAGCTTGCGAAAATAAAATAACTCCGCGTGTGGTGGCCTACACACGGGGCTAGCACCACCCCTGCTAGCTGAGGTTCAGATCATGGTGCACCAGGGCTAACATCTACTGCTGTTAGCTACAGGGTTCTGAGCAGATAACTCCATAAACTTACCAAATAGCATTTCAGACAAAGTATGTTCAGATCAGTTTCACAGCAGGATTTCCAATTAACTCAACATCCTTAAACTTGCAAAATTCTCGATTTAAATCAAATTTTGGTAAATATGCTTATGACTACATTTTTGAAATATAAAACACTGCAAGGAAACTTAAGAATAGAAATAAGAATTTCCTGAGTCTTTGGTCTGTGTTACTTACTCACCTTCCGAGATACTACCAGAATTTCCCTAACCCGTTCCTCGGCTATATCTCAGTCTCCTGAATACCCTACAAGACCCATTTACCAGAGTTTAGAAGACGAAGCACTCCAATTAATTTCATAAAGGACTTGGACTTATCAAAATTTAAGATTTATTCCTCTACTAATTTTTACGCTTCCCATACGCGTACAGTATGTTTCTTATACATTTTGTACCTTCACTTCCTTGGTTCCACTCAGGAGTTAAACCCAATTGCAAAAATTAAAAGAAATGTCCACCATCTTTGATCGGAAATTTATTCTGCATAATTATAATTTAAGAATTAAGAAGAAGTATAACAATCAATTTTGAGGAAGGTATATGCAGAAATTGAAGGAATTCAGTATAAAAAAAAAGGGTATACAATTTAGTATGAGAAAAATCAATTTAAACCCAATTAAAGTCATTTTTTTTTTGCATCATTTTTTTTTTCCAGCATAGGACTTCCCTTCAAACTACCACAACACAGGACAAGCGTTAATCTAAGAGAAGCACCAGAATTTGGAATCAAAGAAGCAACACATGCAACGGAATTTCATGCCTAACACTAGTCCCATACAGCCACTAAATTTAGCTTAAACGAAGGAAAGCAAATAGCAACTAGAAGCAAACCAGAAAATGAAGTGGAAGTGGTGTAGGGATGAGACGCTGTTCAGCAACACCAAGGGAGATGAGGCGCTAAAAAAGGGTCCAACAGGAGCATTACGCACAACAGAACCAGCGCTGGAATTTAGCAACTCAGGGAGCAACTTTCAGCTTAACTTTCAGACCAAAATAGCAGCAAAACCTCACCCAAAACAGCAGCTAAATCGAACCCAATTCAAGGAGAAGCTGTAGCTGGAATTTAAACAAAAATCAGCGCTAGAACAGGGCAGCAGAAACGCTGAACAGAGGAAGATTTTAGCTGCAGAATTTATCCATACCAATTTTGTTCAGCTGGGAGGAGTATGCGACTGAAGGGAGCACTCAATTGAAGAAATTTCACAGCTTAAGAAACTCCCAAGCCAACGGTTCAGTAGCTCGAAGATGCAGGGAAAGCAATGCTGAACAGAGGGGGAAACGTTCCAGCGTTCAGTCAGCATACACTTCGTCCATCAGAGAATTTCTATGCGACTTAACTGGGGTAACTGGCTGGAGATGGAGCAGAGAATAATCACAGTTCGAAAGGGAAGAGGAAGCAACGTCCAGCAGCGTCCAGCACATCAGAAATGAAGGTGCAGAGTTTCTGATCTGTCTCTGCGTTTTCCCTCAGCTGAAAGTGATATTTGCTGCAGATGTTTAGGAGGTAATGACCGAAAACTCCAGCTGAAAGGAAATGGAAGAAAGGGGATATATGTAAATTCTGGAAGAGCAAATTTAATACGTGGCAGCTGCAAATATGCTTTGACAAGTCAACTCCCTTCCCATGCATGAATTCATTTTTCTTCACGTCGGGTTCTCACAAAAAATGTCGCCAAAAAAATTGTGAATAAACAAATAAAGCTTATATATATCAAGGGACTAAAAGAAAAATTTAAGTCACCCTTATTTGAGTTACTCACAGTTTTGTATTTTAAAACATAAATAATATCTTCATGGAACCATAATCTACTTCTTCTTCTTGGCTCTTCTCGTGATTCCTGACAAACAATTTCTCTCCTCATCTCTTGTATCAAGTCATGCATTTTAATATGACCATATTCAATATATATGAGGCATTTGTCTATCAACACTTCAATAGCATAATTTGGATCAAATCCATGAGCATGTTTCACCATATCTTTGACATATTCCAAATTTTCTCCTTTGAAAAAACAAGCAATATCTAAGAAAATTTCCCGCTGAACTTCTTGCAAGCTATTATAGCTTACTTGTAGTATTTGTTGAATGTCTTTATCTGGAATTCCTCTATAGTTGTCTAATGCAGATTTCCACACTTCTATACTCTTGCCAGACAACTCAGAGCCTATTACTTTAAGAGCTAGTGGAAGGCCTTGGTCTATAGTGATTTCATATTCGAATATGATACTTGGCTGTCAATTTCTTCTACAAATACATGTTCTTTTAAGTATTCAATCTATAAATACACAGTTTTTAAAACATCACTTGTCAAAATACGGTTGCTTTTTGTTAATTAGTATGCATTTAGATGAGTTGTTAATTATTCATATTACCTACTCATATTTAATTTTTTTAAATATTAATTCATTTATATATGGTTTTAATGTTTATATAGTTTTATTAATTCGAAGTTAACAGGACTTGTGAAATTATCGAATTCATATTTTTTTCAAAAACTGAAATAATGGTTTATTCATGAAAATTTGATGATGCTCTTGAGGAGTTTTCAAGAAGTTTCATGTCTTTTAATAATGGTACTGTTTCTCGTCATTTGCCAGTGTTTTTCCTGGAAATTTGACGGTGCTTTTAAGGAGTTTCCAAGAAATATCTTATTGACTAATGGTAATGGTCTTGTCTCATCGTCTTCTTTTGAAATGATTACTCTTTGTAGAAAAATTGGTACACTTAAACAATTGGTGGGGTTAATTCTTGGAAAAGGTACATTCCCAACAACGGGTTTAATTGGATGTGTTGAAAGGAAAACAAAAAGAAAAATGTGACTTAGTGAGTGAAAAATTATTAGTGTCTTTATTTTTATAAAAATAACTTAATAATTAAAATAATAATTTAATAATAAAATATTATTAAATAATAATTATAAAGATATAATAAGTATTACAAATAATTTTGTAAAAAATTATATTTACCTCACAATAAACTAAACAAAGTGACAAATTTGTAAAATTTATAAAGGAAGATCTTAAAACTTTAAAATATTTAGAAGGGTCAAAAGATCTAATTTTTTGATGGAATGTATAAAATGGTAATTATAATCTTAACGCTGTATTTGGATGGGGGAGGAAAAAATGAAAGAAGAGAAAAGTAGAAAGAAAAGGGAGAAAAGAAAAAAGTGAAGAGAAATTATTTTCCTTTAGTGTGTTTAAATGGAGGGAGAGAAAATGTGGAGAAAATAAAATTTATTAATTTATAATGTTAATAATATCCTTATTATTTAATATTAATAAATTTTATATTTAAAACAAATTATGTTTTAAATATAAATTAATTACTTTAAATTTAAACATATTTTTTTAAAAAAATAAGAATAATAAATCTTAAAAAAATTATAAATATTATTTTACTATATATTGATTAATTTAAATATAATAAATATTTTTAATTTAATATATATATTAAAATTATATATATATACATATATAAGAGGATGGGATGATATCATCCCATCTGACGGAAAGATGGTCGGACACAACGTCCGACTGTCTTTTGGTTGCAATAAAAAATGATTGCATTATAGTTGGTTTTGTTTTTATAAAAATATAATTTATTAATTTTACTTCAAAAACATATATAAATATTTTGTAAAATATATTTATTATTAATTAATTTTATAATAAAGTTTTAAAAAAATTATTATAATATTAATTAATTAATTAAAATTCAAAAAAATTTTAAATTAATTTTTCAGTTTACGACTGTATTACAATTGGACATATGTTAGACTACTATTTGGTCATAACCAATGTAGTCGGTTGGTTTTTTTAATAAAAATATAATTTATTAATTTTAATTTAAAATTATATATTATTATTTGATAAAGTATATTTATTATTAAATAATTTTATAATAAAATATGAAATGAATAATTATAATATTAATTAATTAATTAAAATTCAAAAAAATTTTGTTTAAATTAATTCTTTTTGGTTTATGCTTGAATGCATTTTTTCCACTATAATGTAGTTAGAATATGCACGTTGCATCCCGTTTTCTTTTCAAAATCTCTCCATTTTTTAAAAGAAAATTTTTTCATGAGACCCATGTCATTTTTCACCCATATTTTTTGGATTTGGATCCTCTCTCATGCTCTCTCCCTTACTCTCTCTAGTGTCAGATCTTGATCGTCTAAATTAATTTGGACGTTCCAGATCTAATTATTTTTTTATTTTTTAAAAATAAATTCTTTAAAAGAGAATAAAATAAAAAATGAAATTATTTTTTTAATTGTGAAATTTTAAAAAATATTGTTTAAGCCTAGAAAAACTAAAAAAAATTTGAATAATTCAAATTAAAATTTGAATGGTCCAGATTTTTTGAGAGAAGTAAGAGAGGCATGGAAAAGGATCTTTTTCAATACTTTTCTCTTCTCTCGACTCTCCTCCCCTATCCAAATAGGGCAAAATTACTTTTCTCCCCTATTTTCTCCTAAACTTTTCTTTCCTCCTTACTTTTCACTTCATCCAAACACATTGTAAAAGTCTCATGTAATTCTAAGAAGTCTAGATAATAATTTTCCAATATTATAACTTATGCACATAAATGACCTCATAATTGGGAAATAAAGTGGTAACAAAATAAATTCTTGTAATAATAATAGCAAATTTCTGTTATAATTTTAGAAAATTTGGATTGTAACTTTATAATATTGTAACTTGTATATGCAATTGACCTCATAATTCTAAAAAATAATATGGTAAAAAAATTACAATCTAACACCAATAACTTTAAAAAGTTTATTATAATTTCAAGAAGCCTTAATCCTTTAACCCTTTTAATTAATTTAAATTTTTAAGATTTTTCATTAGAAATTTTATAAACTTATCATTTTTTAATGTAATTTTCTCTTTATTCTTCTTTATCACGATAAAGAATGGGAAATTTTCCAACAAATGTGCTGTTGTTTGAACTACTACTTCCCCAATAAGCTTAAAATATTGTGCTGTAGAGGTCCATCTTCTTTGTACTATTATTATAGGCCCCCCTAATCCCCTCAAAAACACGCGTTGCAAGGGATGGTTTTGCTTGGTCAAAGATGGTGAGCTGGATACTACTTGGAGTCTAAGTTAAGGATGGTTTTGCTTGGTCAAAGATGGTGAGCTGGATACTACTTGGAGGCTAAGTTAGTATGGCATGGTAAAACAATCTAAATTAATTGTATTTTTAAAAATTTACGTATTAGTTTTATAACTCAGTCTTAATTTTTTTTAAAAAATAAAATATAATTTTTTTCATAATTTTATTTGCAAAAAATTTTATTTTTGAAAATTTTGCCTACATAAAATAATTGGTATAGTTAATTCTCCCCACATTAAGATGGAGAATAAACATGTGAAAGAATTATGATAGCTACTATGAGTAGAGTGGCAAGAGAGAAATGAAGACCTCAAGTTTTGCACTGAAAATAGTGAAGTTGCGGATTCATATATTTGAAAATTTATAAATAAGAAGAAAGGAGTAGCAACACTTGTTGTCTGCTCTTGCCTTCCCTCCAAGTCAATCTTCGTCGGCCGAATAACCTACAGTGCTAGGATTTTTTTGTTTTCTATATAAGAATAATATTTAATAATGAAAATAACAATACCTGGAACGAGTTTTTCAGCTTGAATACAAGTTGTGAGAAAACGATAATCAAGACATGTACAATTCAAATTGAAATATATAATACAATGGACAGTCAAAAACTGTAATGAAAGACTAGCAACTCTACAAGTACAATCTATGTAGTTCAAGGAATAGTTGTCAAAATAACGAAAATATTATGCTATATGTTGTGCAAAATATTATGAATAAAATTATCGATTGACATATTCCTATGACTGTTCTGTGATTTACAATTAAAAATTAATAATGTAACAAGCAAAAGCAATCAATTTTAATATTGTGTTAGTTCAACCCTTCAATGCATAAACATTTCTAGTTTAGTATACTCTTAAATCTCAACTAAATAGAATGTTGATCTAGAGTTCAGGGATTGCTATTAAGCTTATTATTCAAACTAGCCAATCATTTGTGGCTTAGAATTATGGAAAAGAAAGGATTAAGAATTAAATATACTTATAAGGACTCTCAATGGAGCTTAACAGAATTTTTTGGTTCTTTAATTTATTTTATTTTGTTTAGCTAAAGTTCTTTAAATTTATAAGTAACTTGATGCTGGCTTATTAGAGTTAGCAAAGCACAATCACGTGTTAAGAATTGGACTATAAGTAACTAGACGTTATACATTCATGCTTGTTTAAGTATTGTAAAGACCGCCTGAAATTCAAATAAGAACGAACAAGATAAATTTTGAGGCCAAACATCAAAAGGGAAAAAGAAACAATTAAAAAGACCTTAAAGTAGAATAGAACCTTGTAGGGATCTCACATGGGAAGCATCAATATGTCAAAAAAGGGTATATTGGTATCTAATACGTACCCAATACCGATATATATATTATGTGCCAATATCTGTATCGCTAGCCCCTTTTTTCATACGTTTCAAAACATATTGAAACACACTAACATGTTTTTAAATGGGTCAAAATGATTTTATTAAGAGCCATTTGATGGGATTAAAGGTAAGTAATAAATTTGTCTCTAGATGAATTGGAGTTGGAATACAAGTTTATAAAGGATCTTAATGATATAAATGAAGATGAAAATTAGTATTTAATTTATATTAAAAAATTTAATTTTAATTTATTTTATGCTTTTATTTGTAACTTCTTATAAATATTTTATTTTATATTTGATTGTATCATATTCAAACTTCTTATATAATTGTTATGTTTACTCTAAAGGATTATCAATTTCTATGCTACAAGATCTCTTATTTTTCTTTCTTCAAGTATTGAATATATATATTGATAGCTTCTTATTTAGGTTTTTGAGCTAAATCTGTGTGCAGAAAAAAAAAATTTCGCCAAATCCGTGTGACAAGAAAAAATTACACGCAGATGCTATAAGTTTTTAAGAAATCGGATTCATGGAGTCCAATTTATAATTAATAATTTTTTTAAAATAAAAATTTTCAAGCATTTTTTTTTTAAATAATATATTGAAGTCGGACCCATTGGGTCCGACTTCAGTGTATTATATTAAGGCGTTGTAGGCTAGGCTTGCATGCATGCAGGCTGAAACTCATGGGATTTAATCCTATGAGCTTCTCCAAGCCAACCCCCCTCCAGCCCAACCTTCCCTCCCCTCTCCAATTCATTCCCCCTCCCCCCTTCCTCCTCTCCCCTCTCACTCTCCCTCTCCCTCTCCCTCTCCCTCTCCCATCCCACACAATCATAAGCTCCTCCGCCTCCTTCTCTCCTTCTTCCATCCTACACAATTAGAAGCACTCCTCCCCCTCCATTAACAAATTTGTTCATCCTTCCATCTTCCTATTTTAACCAATAAAGGTTAGTGGGCCAATTTTATTCTCTTTCATTTCTTTTATTATTGAGCTTATTTCTCTCTTATTTTTGTTAAGCGCTCATGTACAAAAATATATTTTGAAGTGATTATATATATAAATTAGTAAAAATAATTTTATAAAGTTACAATTTTATTGTGTTTTTATATTTATATTTAAAATTTTTAAATAAAATTGCAACTAATTTATTTATGTTTTATATTATCATATTTATTTGTTTTCTTTATGTGAGTAATTAATCTATTTTATATTAAATAATTAATATATATAATAAAATATAATGTTAAGAGTAAGGTCAATTAGTAATTAATTATAAATAATGAGTTTAAAACAAATATTTCTATCTGTAACAAGTAATTTTATAATAATACATTGTAAAAAAATATTTAATTTATTATATCGATTGTGCAGGACTAACCAAAAAATGGCACGCTCGTCACAAGTTATTCAGCCAGGACTAGAAGATGATTCACTTTTGTATCTTCAGACAATGCATGTTTTACAAGCTGTTTGGGGAGGAAATGATAGATTGCTTCGTCCACGACTAGTCATGCATAGGGATTGGCTGTTTGCACCTCCACCAGTTATTATTAACAATTTACAGTAAGTCGATTTCTATGGGGTAGCTCGACTAGGGCAATTTGAGTATAATCTTGCACTTGTGTCAGCACTGATAGAAAGATGGCATCTTGAAACTCATACTTTTTATACCACTCGAGGAGAGTGCATGATAACTTTAGAAGATGTTGCTATCCAGTTAGGGTTACCTTGTACCGGAAATCTCGTTATTGCTCAAATAGATTATCTATGGAAGGATACATGTGAGTGATCAAATGTATAGACAGAGGTTGGTCGTTACTTAGTTGGTGGAAAACTTTAATCAGCTACCCAATAATGCAGACGAGGACACAGTGCTACAATATCATGGGCATGTATATTGAGACTACTCGGGGGTCTTTTGATGCCAGAAAGATCGAGTCATAAAGTGTACTTAATGTATTTACCATTACTGTGGGATTTTGAGGAAGCTAGCCAATATAGTTGGGGATCTATATTACTAGCTCATTTCTATAGAGAACTTTGTAATGCAACTAACCCTACTGAACAAGGTATAGGTGGATGTATGACCCTCCTCCATCTTTGGGCATGGGATAGATTCCCAATGCTAGCTCCAGAGAGACCACCACAACTAGATCCCGAGCTAAAAATTTATCCAGCACTTCCACCATTGGGTTTCAGGTAAAATAATTAGGAAATTTAAAAAGCATTTACATGTTTAAGTACTTACCCTAATATATTTTTGGTAACTTATTTTGCTACAAATGTGTGGGATCACAGATGGAAGAATGTCGGTAAACCTCCCTGTCCACAAGACATGGCGTTACGACAATATCAAATATTATTAGATGTGATGCGAGATGATGAGGTATGATTGATTTACATGGCTGAAATTATCCTAAATACCTTTTTATGAATATGGTTATCTTTGTGATGCTTTAATATGTTGTAAATAGATCATGTGGCAACTATATGAAGCAAACGGAGTTCATGATCTCATTCCACAATATTGCCTCGAAGGTTGAGACACTTGGCTAGCATCGGTGCCACTTATCTGCTTCTATATCATTGAGTGACATCACCCAGATCGGGTGTTATGCCAGTTTGGTCAGCAATAGCCAATCTTCAGATCTCTAGTCAATTTAGGAGCTTTACACACATTACAGTTGCGCAAAAAAACCTCAACGAATTGGCTAGAAGAGCACTTGACATTTTTTGAATTTTGGAATTCATGGCAAAATTGAGTAGCTGAGGCACTGCCCACTACTGCACCTATAGATCGCACGTCAGATTACATAAGATGGTATTGGGCAAGAATACAACGATAGATCCATCCTGCGAGCGGTGCGGCTGGTTTCGCAGTAAAGTAAAACTATTGGTGGCTATTGTTATTGGTCATGTTGTTGCTTATTTTATAATATCTCATCATTTAATAACGAACCTATTTTTTGCCAAGCCGATACAGTTGAAGATCTTTATAAGCTAAGCATTTGTGACTCGCCATCGATGGAGTATTGCGAGTTTCGAGAGAAGGTGAGTGAAGACCAAAAGAACATTTTACTCACTCTTAGGGAACAACGTTTCACAATGGCTTCATCAGTGCCTGATTTGCCACAACCACATATTTCGGAGGGTAGGCCAGGCAAGAAATGTGATAGTTATATGTCAACCAGGATGCCTATCATTGCAGAGGATGAGCCACCTCACGTCGGCCCAAGTACAACAACAAGGGTTACGCCAGAAGGCGGTGCAACACACTAACAAAAAATTGGCATTGTTGATCAAACTTTTTCTATGCCGGTTAACCCTGAAGGCATGGGTCCATCCTATTATGTTCTGCCATCATCATTGTCCCAGTTTGGGTCTCCTAATCCAGCGTAGTTTAGGTCATTCATGTCACTATTTGATGATCAAATTATGTTTAGTGCTGCGTATGACGGTCGCCTTTTTGAAATAGAGGACTCATCGCACCAAGGGTTTGTTACTCCACAATAACCAATTCAACCAATTTCTTCCCCTACGTTTGATTTAAATACTCCTCCAACTAATGCTGGTAACAATGAACCAGTAAAAGAACATGAAGACCTGGTGGACCAAGGGCGACCACAGTGTGACAGGCGATAGGCACGTTGTGGCACTGGTAGCCATTACTTCTGATATATGTATAGTTGATGAAAAAGAGCATCGATGCGTTGTATCGAAGTTGTTTTACTTATATGTATAAGTTTCAACTAACTGTAATAAACTCTAAGTATTTAATGTATATTTTAGCTTGTAAACACTTAAATGTCAACAAAATTTACTTTTATGTTTGTTAAGTATGAGTGATTAAATATTAACAAGTGTATATATATTTAAAATACTAGTATATATATATTTGTGATTATAATACCATTGTCAACAATAACAATTTTTATAGTATTTTGATTAATTATAACAATCAATACAGTGATTTCACATTTCATATAGTACGTGATAATTTTTAATACGTTGCCAATCAAACTACGCTCAGTTTAAAATCAATTATTTAATGTAGATTCTGTATATTGATATATTAAATTGTTATTGCACTTTTGTCATATAGTTGACTTAAAAGTTTAAACTACAAATAAAGATTTATCAATACTTTTTGGTAAAATTATTCTTTGGTCCTTATACTTTCATTTAATTTTTAGTTTAATCCTTATAATTTTAAAATTTATAATTAAATCTTCATAGCTTAATTTTTTTTAATTTAGTCTTTACTATCAAACTTTTATTTGTGTTAAATTTTATTGATGTATTTGACTATGTGTCATATTGACACGACATATATGATTTATCCTAGTAGAAGGAGTCAAAATAAATAATAAAGTGAAATTAATTCATATACATATATGTAAATATAACCTATATGAAAGATTTGGATGAGTTAATAAGAATTATGCATATTTAAAATAACAAAATGGTATAAAATTGGTTGCTACATTAACAAATTTAACAAAATAGAAACAAAAATTTAAAGATAGGGATTAAATCAATTTTTTAAACTATATGAATATGATTACAAGTTTTTAAATTATAAAGAGCAAATTAAAAATTAAGTAAAACTATAAGGACAAAAGAATTAATCATATTTTTTTGTTATAATCTTTAAAATAAGAAAACAAATCCTCTACTCTTTCAAACTGAGCATATAAGTTACTATTAAAAATTTAAAACTGAGCATAGTAAAATCTACATTAAATAAGTTATTTCACTTATTTTATTAAAAAATTTAAGTTCATTTAAAAAACATATATTATTTAGACAAAGACACGATTAGTTATTATTGATAAAAAAAAGTTAAAAACTCCCTCAACAATGAAACTATTTCAGCTATAGTTTGTACGCTAAGGAAAACAAATTAGACTCTTAATTGTAATAGTTTTCTTTTTAGCATATATGTCATAGATGTTTTGAAATTTTTTTTTTACTAATAAATACGATTTGCTTAAAAAAACAAGATAGATAGACTAAATATAATAAAGAAACAACAAATCTATATCATGTTCAGAAATAGGGTTGGCTACTTGTTAGAACAGGTAGAAGTATTATGTCCAACTTGCTGACATAAACCACACTTGTTAGGCGGTCCTGGTTGCAACCAGTCCATCTCATTTTGAATGTGAGATGAACGAGGTCGGCCTTTCTTTCGGATCATTGACGGATCAGGAATTAACTTTGGACTCTCTATGGTAGGCCAATACACCTCATCTCTAATAGGTCGAAATTCATAATTGTATGCACAACGCATTGCTTCCAATCGAAACACCGAATCCACAAACTGCTGTGCATCAAGCCCAACATGCGCACAAGCTACAATGACATGTTGGCAGGGGAAGTGCTCGATTTGAAACTCGACGCAGTCGCATTTATGCTTAAGTAGGTTGACCTTGCAACATCGACCAAATTGTCGATTTTGTATGTCATATGGCTCTTGAACCTCGAATGTTGCGGCTCTCTTGTCGAACTGGCGCACAAAAAAAGCAGGGGCGGCTTGTGCAACTGCAGCCATCTTTTGCTTAATTGTGGGACAAAATACTTGTTCAGTTGCTATCTGGGTATGTACCTGCTGAGCTTGTTTGATAAAGTATCTCTTTACCCGATATAGGGTTGCCTTTGCAAAGTTGGTAATTGGCAAGTTTCTAACACCTTTAAAGATACTGTTCATTGCTTCAGCTAAGTTTGTTGTCATGTGGCCATATCGGCGACCTTCAATATCGTATGCTCTTGACCATTATTCTTTTAGAATATTAGCTATCTAACTAGCAGCTCTATTGTGCAAACTTGCTATCTCACCCAATTTTCTGTCAACCACATGATGTTGATATTCATATCCAATATTAATGAACTTCTCTTTTAGCTAATTGGTCCCATGTACTTTATGAAAGTTGCAAGCTACATGTCGAAGCAGAATACATAGTGCCAGTATGGCGGTTGCCATCTAACTCGTGAATCAGAAATAGTAACTAAAATTGAAAGATGTCTATTTGATAACAAATATATCCCCCTTCTGTCCTTTACTATGCATCTCTGAAGATTGAAAAGAAACCATGACCAAGTTGACTGTGTCTCTCTCTCAACTATGGCAAATGCAAGAGGCACAACTTTCCTGTCACTATCTTGTAATATAGCTATAAGTAGGGTGCCTTTGTACTTCCTATATAAGAACGTTCTATCAACTTGCACGATCAATTTGAGGTTAGCAAATGCATCAATACATGGCTTGAATGCCTAAAAAATGCGGCGAAACATTTTCTTAGGTTACTCATCGGAACTACTTTGTGAGCATTGCTTGTTACAGAAACAGCATCTAATCACCTTGGGAGTAAAGCATACGGGCTTTCCCAATTCCCAAAAACAATAGTAAGGGGATGTTTTACTTTCTAGGCTTCCCTATAAGACACATTGTAGCCAAACATACCCTGTATCCTTTCCATGATTAAGGAAACTTTAACCTCAAGCTTGTTAGTGACCATTGCCACGACACAGGATACAGGATGAGATAATATTTGAATCTAACTTTGGATGATCTTGAGAGATAGCAACGTAGAAAGACATGTATGTGGGCCTTCATATTTGGTAATCTCCCAATGTGCCTTGTTTGCCTTTTTGCAAGCTTTTACCCTCCATCTGTAACTATCCCCATAGTTAATGCATCGATATTCTTCATTCTTCTTACATGAATAGTACACATGGAAGGTATGATGTACTCAAATGGAGTATAGTTTCACTGCATGTCATAATGCCTTTACATATGCATACTGCATACCAACATTCAACTCTAAGCTGTTACTCAATCTTGTAACTTCCCTTCTACTTGGGAACTTGGGACCACTTGTTGCTTCTATATTGATCTATGAAAAAAAGGCAACTGCTGGCTCATCATACCTATTGTCGATACTCCCATTTGCTGTCGAACTATCACTACCAACATTACTCTCCTCATTTGACTCATTGTCATTATGATCAGCATCATCATCATCAAAATCAAAATTCATGGCAACATCATATTCTTCTCATCCTCAAAGTCATCCAATATGTCTTCTATCATCATTGGCAGAGATTGAGGTTTAGTATTGTTAACCATTTAACAGGATGAGTTTGGTTAGGACATATAGTCAATGGGAGGGATGTCTCCAGGGTAGGAATAAACTGGCGAAACCTGTTCAATTGCCTCGTGAATATTGCTTGTGCATAGGAGTATCTGAGTAACTTGTTCATCCACAGGTTGTGCTTCAAGATTCAGATCTACTTCATTAATTGATATACAAGCATATAACTCGACACCAGTCAATTGGGATAAATATCATGTGTTGATTTGTCATATCTCTTGAACATCACCATCATCTTCCAAGCTACACAGCCAGTATTGTGTTGGATTTAAAGAGGTCGGGTACCTATATATAAGATCAGACACATATTGGTTCGATGCAAGTCGTAATTTTTGTCCAACTACCTGCTTTAGTCTCTCTAAAGTGATATCTGGATTAACTCTCATTACATTCACTCTGGGGCAGACAAATGTTACACCTTCTGAGCCATCAAACATTTGTCCGTTTGTATATATGCAAACTATCTCATTCGTATTATTCATCATTTTTTCTGCAGTTCATTTTGTCAGTAAGATCTTTTAGTCATACTAAATAGCTGACTAAATAATACTATTTTTAATAATTTATATATTTATTTGTTACTTATAGTTAGTTTAATTTATAAAATATTTGTTCCAAAATTCTTTCTCTTCTTCTTCAAATAACATATGCATACAATCATTTTGCTTAGTTTAACAATAAAATTTTTATATCTAAATAAGTATAGTTACACCTTTTTTTTACCGATAAAAATTCTTTTTCTTACTTCCTTACTTGTATTAAATTGTTATTTTCTTATTTTTATTAAATACTTTTCACACATGTTAAATTCACATTATTTTTTATTTAATAAATTTTTTCAACCATTGTTTTCACCTTCTTTTATTATTACTTCTCTTCATAAAAAGATATATGTTTCAAGTCAAATTTACTTGTCTCTTAACAATATAATTAATTATACATATTATTTATTTATCTTCTTAAATAACCTTACAAAACATATTACTCACACTAACCCTTAAAAGATTTAACTTTGACAATAAAAATAAAAATAAATAAACAAAATATTTATAATTATTATTATAAAATTTAAATACAATCACATTTACCTCCCTGTCTACATGACCAGATAATACCAACTTTGTAAAACTTCCTCTAAGAGATGAAATGAAACATGAATAGTCTCTAAATGTAAAAACTTTGAACCAATTTAGAGGAGTCTCAACTTTCAAAAAAAAAAAATTTAAAAAACAAAGAGTTTGCTCACTGGATTTGAACTGGTTGTGGGTGGTGAGCAACTTAATGAAAGGGAAGGAGAGCTTCTGATGAATTGTGTGGGATGGGAGAAGGAGAGGGAGAGGAGAGGAAAAAGAGGAGGAAATAAATTATAAGGGGGGAAGTTAGCTCACGGGATTAAAATCTTGTGAGTCAAGCCTGCATGCATACATGTACTGGAATATAGTATACTGAAGTCGGACCTAATGGGTCTGACTTCAGTATATTATTTTTAAAAAAGAAGTTGCCATGAAGTTGGACCTATCAGGTCCGACTTCATGATAACCTATATTTTTTTTAATGCTTGAAGTCGGAACCATTGGTTCCGACTTCAAGCTTTTTATTTTAAAAAAATTGTTAATTGTAAATCAGACTCTATGAATATGATTTCTTAAAAATCTATAGCATCTGTGTATAATTTTTTTCTGTCACACGGATTTGCAAATTTTTTTTTTCTACACACAGATTTAGCTTAAAAAATCATTTAATTTAAATTTCATTGAATACAATGACAACCAAATCATGGATCATACAAATTGTCACACCCTAAACTAGAAATATGATAGGCATAATACGAGGTTAATCTTATATCCATATGCCTAACATGGTGACTTGGAAAACATATACTCAATCCTAATAAAACAATTTAATGTTATAACATTAGTGAATGTAATCATCTAACAATTTTTGCATTTCATTTCAAATTCATTCCATATACTTGATTGAATTCTTGTAGAAATTTTGGTAGAATCTCCTCTAAAAACAAGACTTTATGAAATTCCAACAAATAGCTCAATACAACAATATACAAAAGAGAACTCCACTCTCATTCTTATCCACTACACATCATTTACTAAGATGAGGAATCTTGCTTGTAAATTTTGTGAAGTTAAACCTAGATTACAAAAATGCATATGTATGTCGTTAATAAAATATGCAACAGCACCAATACGAAACAATGTAAGGCACCCCAAAGAGAAGCTAAATCCCTCCTATGCTATTGATATGGACTCTAGTATAATTTTTACTATTTAAAAAATAAAATATTTATTGAATAAATAACATCTTATAGTTCACATAACAATTGAATAAATAAAAAGAAATAAATAGGAAAGACAGCTTACAAATATCTTACAAAGACTTTACAAGATTTTAAATAAGGTGTATGTTTTGAGTCATGACAATCACATAATATAAAGTATGAAACATTTAAAATACACATTTGAAAATTTTCAAAACCAATTCCTTTTAAAACATTTTCGTTGGCAAGACTTTTCTCAAAATGATATAATCTGTTATGGGCACCAAGTCCATGTGGGTAAATAATTAGTCTATCATGGACACCTAGTTTGTGTAAGTCTATCGTGAGTTTTCAACTCACATAAAATAGCATTCCTCCATTCTATGTATGTTGGTCAACACATGGGGCTAGCATCTTCTTATACCCTATACTAGTTAAGGTTTACCCAAGATGTGCCAAGGGCTCACAAAATTGCTATTAGCAACTAGTGTTTTATAATTAGCCCTTTCATAAAATGTTACCATCATATATAGAATCACCTTAACTCAAATTTGCATTTAAAACTTTTCTTATGCATAATCAAAATCAAGATTTGTAAAAATTTCCCATAATAACTCTCACTAATGCCATACATGTGTCAAATAACTTGTAATCAAGAATTTTAATAAAATTCAAATATTTCTCAATTGAATGTCAATGCCATTTGGAAATTGAGAGTTTAAGAAAATAATCATATTTCACCAAATAATAAGAATTGCAAGGTACAAAAATGTGAAATCATGAATTATGTAATGGGATGTTATCTACTCACCAACCATCCACTTATATGAAGTATGTAACACCATCATTTCTAGCTCGTACCCATCATGCCTTACATGCTCATATGAGATATGGGAAGGATAAAGGGAGATTTTCCTCATTGGGTTCCTACACTTTCTCACATGGCATCATGCATGGTTAAAAATTTACTTTAGTGTCTCATGGACTGTGTGAGCTCATTCTATGCATCCTCATATTTATTTGCACCATTACAACTCATTCCAATCCCAAAAACATGCTTTTAGCCCAGGGAAACTAAAAAGGGATATGAGACATGTAGATTCATTTTCGGCAGACTTGGCCTCATTTCTAAGCAAAGTTTGGAAATTCACAACTAAATCCAAAAAAATAGAAGACATGTAATCTTGGTCATTCTAGAAATCTTAAGATGTCTACTTCATGCTAAAAATATGTGTAAGTCATAACATCCCACACACAGGACGTTTGACATGTGAAATCATCTGGAGGTCAGAGTGGTCCTGATACTGTCATAGTTTACTGATATGAACTTCAAAAATGTCTAACTAATTCCAAAAAAATCCAATGCATGCAAAAAATATCAATATGGAAATATGTGGATGTTAAATAGAGAGAAAAAATATCTCCAGATCATTTCATGAAGCCAAACTCCCATAAATCGATGTAACAGTACCTCAGGTCAGGCAAGATGACTGATACTGGGCAGGAACTTCGAAAATGTATATCTTCCTCTCTAGACCTCCAAATGAGGTAATTATAGTTGCTACAAGTCATTGTGACTGTCTAGTTTCTGCATATAAAATTTTGTATCCATTGGACCACGTTTGCCCCTCGGATGACACAATTTCACAACTGACCAAATGAACAGTGCTGATATGAATCCGAATTTGTGATACCAACTTTGAAAAATTATAGAAAATCCCAAAGACCTCCAAATGAATTTATATTTAGCTTCCCAAAAAGCTCTAGACAAGATCTAGTTACATTCCAAATTTCAAGACAAGAAGAGGTCATTTGGTCAGACTTGGACATCATGGGCAAATGGACCAATTTCTTGTGTTAAAAGGGGGTTGTTGGGGTCCAACTTTGCTTCTCCTACCTCTAAGGCTCCATGAGCACGTGGAAAAGCATCAACATAGGTTATTAAATATGTCTCAAATGTCTAACAATCCAGATTTGCAAAACTCACTCTCCCACACCAACACATACACCATGTACATAATGCCAAGACTTTGCTATTTATAACAAAACTTGCTACATCATTCAAGATGGTTCTAATTCTCATACATATATGATAAATACATTCATTTACAAGTATTTAGACTTGCTACATCATATACATCATTAGAGTACATCTTTTAGCTTAACTACAAAATAGTGACAATATGACTAATTAACAATTCCTTTGCCAATCTTCTAGCTTCAAGCTTGGTGGCTCCCATCTCTTATCTCACTTGGTCCACCTAGCATGTTAGGATGGTGGAAAGGGGGAGTGAGATTCAAAGAATCTCAATAGCTTATCTCTCATTCAATCATACATAAAGCATGTAAACAAGTCTCATAATGTATGCATGGGCATATTAGCATGTGAAATCATAAGAAAAGCATTTTCAACATTTGAGTAGGCCATACATAACATATAAGAGCTTGCCAAGCAAATGGATTAGCCTCACCCCTTTACTTGTGGATTTTGGACTTGCCTCACCCAATCTTTAAGAGGTCCTTAGACTCAACCTTACTCTTGGGAGTCAACCTCACTTTTGGGAGACTCTTTACTTTGTCTCAACCAACTTTAGAGTTCTTAGCTCATCCTCACTATGGTTAGAGGGTTATTGGCTTTTCCATACTCAACCAAAGCAAAGCAATCACATAAAACATCATTGAAATACATAAGGCATCATCATGCTAGCATACTTTTCATAGTTTAAAAACATACATATACACATGCAAGACAACATAAGCACACATCTACGCATGAGAGAAAGTGGAGAGAGCTACCTTATTGGCTAATCACAAGCTTTTCCTTCCAATTTGTCTCTTCCCTTATTGATTTCACAACCACCACTAGATGGGAGTGCTTCTCTTGAGCCTAGACACACAAGAGCATGGAATTACTCTCTTAACACTTTATTCAAAAAGTTAGGGATTTCTCTATAGCAAACCCTACTAAGCATATAAGAACTAGGGATTCTTTCTCTCTCTAGAAGTTCATCACTATTCTTCTGTTTTCTTTCATTTCTCAACTTATCACACTCTCTTTTAAGGGTTTCTTGCTCCCTCTAGGTCAGAACCAAAACTTTCTTACTCATCAACCCATGAAAAGGGAGCTTAGAAGGAGAGGAATAAAATCAAGAAGAAGGAGTATGAAGAGCTTTGAAGGTTCTTATCTTTCTTCCTTAGCTTCCCTTCCTTCTCTCTTGGTTTCTCCTAGTTTCCCTTTCTCTCTCAAGCTTTTTTCTGTGCTTGGACGAAGCTTAAGTCAGTTTAGAGAGAAAGGATGAGTTGGAGCTCTTTAAGAAGTCAAATTCTCTTTTTTCACACTTTTTTGGACTAACCCTCGCTATAGCGAGGCATAACCATCGCTACGGCGAGCTCGTATCAGTCCCAGACCCCAGCCTTCGCTACAGCATGCGCTACGACGAGCAACGCCCTGGTTTTTGTATGGGGTGCCCGCACTCACTATAGCTAAAAGCATTCTCACTATAGCTAGAAGGCATTCTCGCTATAGCTAGACTATTTCTCGCTATAGCAAACAGGTACATTCGCTATAGCTAGGCTGTAGCTAGCAGACTTAGAAAATTTTTAGCCCTTCAAAAATTTTCAACTTTTTTTTTCTTTTTTTTTCCTGGTTGTTACAAAGTATTTTCTACTATCTCCTCACAAATCCTTAAGTAGCATTGTTGAATATTCCTAGAATTGTCCATAACAACAATACCACCATTAATTGCCTTAAAATTACATATGTGACCATATTTTCCTCTTTCACTATCACTTAAGCTATTGAACATCATTTACTTACAATAATGTCAATGATTTGCGATAGAAAGATACGACAGAATTTCGATAGAATGACTTTTGAATTTTTTTCACACTTTTACATAAAAAAAATATAAGTAGAAATGTATAAAATAATAAAAAGAAGTAAGGAACTGACAATAATAGTAAAAAATTTTGGGGGTGATTATTATGCTGTTAGTATCATTTATAAAATTATAATATAATATTATATATGCGTATATAAAATAATGTATAATTAAAAACATATAATGTAAATTGAAAGATATTTAAATTTTAACTAATTAAAGTAATAATATAATATAAATATCTATTTAATATAAATTATAATTTTATTATAAATTATATTATTTATAATTATTAAGAAAAATATATTTATTTAATAAATAAATTATTATATTAACTTAGATAAATAAATAGATATAAATAATGCAATATAAATAAAATTTTTTATAAAAGATATTGACAAAACATGAATATATTAATTTTTTCTTATATTTTAATGTTTTAAAAAAATTCTATAATATAAAAATATAATATTATTATCATAAATAAAATATATTATTATGTAAATAAAATATTACTAATATATATAGCGACAATAATATAGTTGTTGTGGGTATAAATAACAACAACGCAACTGCCGTCGCTAAATACTGTTGCCAAAACTTTATATATTTTTTTATATGTATGAATACCAACCACTTTGTTGTTGCAAGTGGTTGGTATTGATATATATATATATATATATATATTAATGAATAGATATTATAAATTAATAAAAAAATATATAAAAATATATATTGCTTGATGTATATATTATTTTATATATAATAAATTTAAAATAATTTAATTTAAGTCATTTTTATATAAATTATATATATTATAATTTAATAAATATATGAATAAATATAAATAATCTTAAAAATAAAATTTTATTAAAAATATGGATAAGTTTAAAATGAATTTATTTTCTTCTATTATTTGTTATTAAAAAAGATAAAGGTATATAATATTATTATAATAATACATTGTTTATAAATTAAACAGTACAATATAATGTAATAATAAATTATATATATTATATAATAATAATTGTCATACCATAGCAAGATATTATTCAAAATATATCACAAGTAACATTTATGTATCGTTATAACCAATTCACCATTTTTAGCAGCGAAAATAACTGACACATGAAACTAAAATAATTCATTAATAACCACATGAACTCTATGAGCTTATCAAATGTAATAATCATTCTCAACAAATTTGTTCAACCATAGCTAACACATTTGGAAGCTCAAAATTGAATTGCAAGTCATATTCCACAAGACCATATCACCACATGCATTTAGCCATGGATCCCATTAGTTTCCCTTAACCCAAATGGGTACTATTTTTGGTTACATGGGCCATATGAGATTATCAATACTTCCTTCCATCCATAATATACTCAACCATAGCAAATCATCACAATTTATCACACAATTTTCGGGTTGGAAACCATTTTCCTCAAACCTAAATTTTTTGGCCTCGAGTTCTAGGGACAATTTACTAATATGAAGTTTAAAAACTCATAACTAATTTTAAAAAAAATTGAAATTAAGCAAACCATACCATTCTAGAAATCTGTAGATGTCTACTTTCTATTAAAAATATTTCTAGATCAATAAAATGGCATTTAACTTATGAAAATAAATGAAATAGTATTGGAGGTTGAGCTACAATATTGTCATTGACCTTTAACTTAAAAAATTCATATCTCCATCAATATAAATCCAAATGAGGTGCTTTTAGTGGCTATGAAAAGCTTATGATGTATAATTTATATTTGTGAAATTTTATACATTCGATTCTATTTGACTTATGAATGACAGAGGGAAAGAAATTGACCATATAAATAGTGCTCATACCAAATCTACATAATTTTTTCAACTTTGAAAAATCATAATAAATTTTTTAGAGCTCCAAATTAGGTGCTTTTTAGCTTTGTAAAAAGCTCTAGATGAGACCTATATTCATGCCAAATTTCATGTCAAAACTAGTTCATTTGGTCAAAATTTGGTTTAGCTCAAGAATATGACACTTTTGGTACCATAAAAGGGTCAAATTAGTTCCAATTGATCTCCAACCATTCCACCACCAATTGAGCACATTTATAAGCATAAACACATCATGTATAAGCTTTCTAAGTGGTCCAAAATATCATACATCAACTCGCCCTTTCACATGCATAAATATACATTCAAAAATGGGCTCCCAAGTGGTCAAATCACATTTTCTCATTCATTTGGCTTCAACTTTGGTTCATACACTATATTTACATACTTTTACATTTGCTCAAGGGTTTACATCTCAAAAATAATTCATACATACAAACTTTGACAATTAATTACATCAAAAGATACACTAATGTCAAAGTATGGCTAATTATGCTCCTTGGCTCCCATTTTTGTTTCCTTAAGCTCCACCTAGACATGGTGAGATGGAAGAAGAAAGGGGGTGAGATTCAAAGAATCTCAATAGCTCAAACACCTTTCAAGTAAGAAAATAAGGCATATAATCATGTTAAAGAATACAAGCATGCTATAAATACTTTTAAGAACCATTTAATTCATAATTTTCATGCTATACAAACATGTCAAAACTAAGAACAAGCTCTAAGAACTTTTGGTCTAGTCTCACCCCATTTTTTGGGCTTTTGGATTGGCCTCACCCTTTATCTAGGGACTTTTGACTTAGCCTCACTCATTCTTCAAATTTTTGGCCTTGTCTCACCCATTCTTAGGGACTTTTAGCTTAACTTCACCCATTTCAAAGGACTTTTGGCACAACCTCACCCATAAAGAATAATTCATATTACAAAAGCAAATCAAGAAGCATAATAGTACCATAGCAATAGGATAACATCAAATGGCATGTCTCATAATACAAATACACACACAAGCATTTAATGACAATCATATAGCCAAAAAATACATGCAAGAAAGAGTGGAGAGCTACCTTGGTGCAAGAAGACAATTTTCTTCTTTACTTTCTTTGCTTTCTTAGCTTGGCCTCACACCCACACTTAGGAGAAATTTGATTCCCTTGGCCTAGACACATCAAACAAGACACAATTCAATCCATAGAACCATCTCTAACCTCATATAACCATTACATAAACTCACTTTCTCATATGACACTAATATGGTTCCATATAAGGCATAATGAAGCAACTTGTAACACCATATATTTCTAACTTGCTTCCTATCATTTCTAAGTCTCACATCATGAATTGCACAAAGAGAATGGAAAAAAATGGCATTAAAATAATGTCATATTTAGCGTTGCATCGCGTATGAAAATTTCATTCGATGTCACGCGGACCATATGAGCTCATACATCACATTCTCATATTTAATTACATAAATACAACTCTTTTGCATCACCAAAGTTGGCCCACAACTCGTGGAATTCAAAGGGGAGCATCAAACTCACACTATTATTTTTGACCAGAATTTCAATTTTTCTATCACAACTTCAGAAATTCATAATTAAATCCCTAAAAATCTAAATCCAACAAAATTTACCATTCTAGAAAGTTATAGATGTCTAAACCATGGTAAAAATAATGTCAGCTCATAAATCATTAAGGAGAGAACATTCAACATCCGAAAAACCATTGAGGTCGCTGTTGTCTAGGCTATTAGTTCAAATTACTGATATGAAGTTTCAAAATTCATAACTAATTCTAGAAAAATTGAAATCATGCATTCTTAGCCACTAGGGAAAGCTACAAATGTCTACTTTATGCCAAAAATAACACAAAGTGTTTGCATGCGAAAAGGGGCAAAGGTTCGGACAGCTACTGGTACTAATGCAAGTGTCTATCATAAAATTTAAAAATATCCAATTAATTCCACAAAAATCCAATCCATGCAAATGATATCAATTTAGAAATCTATGAATGTTATATTTATGGTAAAAATAGACTCAGACTAGAGAAAGTACGTTTAGCCACTAAAATTCAATGGAACGGTGACTTAGGTCCTGTTGTGCTACTGTTGCTATTCCAGAAATTCAAAAATTCATATCTCTTAGCTCAAACTCCAAATAAGGTGTTTCTATTTGCTACAAGTCACTGTGAATGCCTAGTTTCTACCTATAAAATTTTGTAGCCATTGGACTACATTTGCCCCTCGGATGACATAATTTCACAACTGACCAAATAAATAGTACTGGTGCAAATTTGAAATTCTAATACCAACTTTGAAAAATCATAGAAAATTCCACAAACCTCCAAATGACCTAATCTTTAGCTTCCCAAAAAGCTCTAGGCAAAATCTAATTACATGCAAAATTTTAAGTCAAGAAGAGGTCATTGGTCAGATGTTGCTATACTCAAGAATATGGCACTTTTGGTTCCAACAAGAGGCAAATTTGGTCTAAATGATCCATCCAATGTTCTACACCCATTTGAGCAACTTGGAAAGAATAAATATTGCATAAATAAGTCTCTCATAAGGTTTGAACCCTCATTCAACTCAAATTCATCATGCTACTTCCATAAACGTACATGCAAAAGTAGGCTCCCAAGTGGTCAAAATGCACATTTCTATTCATTTAACTCTATTCTTGATTCATACATTAAATTTACATAGTTTTATACTTGTTCAAAGTTTCATGGCTTAAAAATAATATTTACATTTATACTTTGACATTCTAGACATCCTAATATATAAAAAATGGAAAGATTTGCCAAGAGATAGAGATTTAAGCTCCTTGGCTTTCATCCTTTGGATTTTGAACTCCACCTAGATCATATAAGATGAGAGAAAGGAGGGAGTGAGATTCATTGAATCTCAATAGCTCATACACCTATCCAAACACATTTTCAAGGCATGCAACATGTCAAAGGTACAAGTATGTAATCAATCAATTCATGAAGCATTTCACTTTTCCATTTTTGTGTCACAAACTCATGTCAAGCATAAGAAGGAGCTCTAAGGACTTTTGATGTGGCCTCACCCCATTTTTAGGACTTTTAGATTGCCTCACTCTTGGTTCTTAGGACTTTTGACTTAACCTCACCCATCCAAGGGACTCTTGACTTTGTCTCACCCATGCCATGAGACTTTTGACATCTCCTCACCCACATTAAGGGACTTTTGGCACTATTTCACCCCTTGTGAGCCATTTTCACAATTCAAAGACATTCAAGAAAGCATATTGGTACAAAAATAACAACATAGCATTAAGTGGCATGTCTCAAACATATACATATATACTCAAGCACACAATGACATATATGCAACAAGAAAAGGTGGAGAGCTACCTTGGTGTAAAATCAAGCTTTACTTTGTTTGTTCTTTATCCTTTTCGGTTCCACAAGCACAAGGAGGTGGGATTGGATTTTCTTGGCCCATTCACAATAAACAACACTTAATTATACTCTTGGAACAAGCTAGGACTTTCAACTTACTCTTAAGAATACACTTTATGCCATTTGTCATAATATGGTTCCATTAATGACCTAATGAAGCAACTACCCTAATAAACCTTCTTGGTTCCATTCTCTTGCCATATTTAGACCCCTTGACCTCCTTTAAGGTCCTTAAAGCCATCACACACTCACTTTCACAAACCTAGATCCATATTACTTCATAAGGTTACATTATGGAAGTCATTGCCTCATCTCCCAACCTAAGGTTTCTAAATTTTTCCTAAGGGTTTCTCCTATCTTCTTTTATCATATAAAGTCCCAAATCAAGCTTAGAAACATTTAAAACATCCCTTAGCTATCTCTAAGGGTCTTGACCAATTTATGCTTCCATTAAAGACCTATGGAGTTTGAGATTTTTTCTTAATGGATGGTGTAACATTTGGTCCCTTCGTAAACGTGAGAAACGTGATGTTCGATTTCTTTGTAAACGTAAAAAATGGGCTAGATACAAAAGGAAATTCTTGAAATAGAAGGAATTGGGCAAAATAAAATTATGATAAAATTTTAAATAATGAAAAATGAGGATTTGAGCCTTGAGTTGCTCATAAATTAGGGCCGGAGTGATTCAAAAATTTTGCCAAAAGGCCAGTGGCATTTTCGTAAATATGGATACTTTTTGAAAAACTCATAGGAGGGCTTTTTAAATGAAAGTTTTGAGTTCTTTGGGATTCTCAGATGCCTTGAAAATCATGGGAAGCCCCGGGACAGTTAAAGCCCCTCCGGTGAGCAATTTTGGTTATCAGTTGACTGAAACTTTGACCAGATTGTTTGGGAAGGTTTTAGCTCCAAATTGAGTGATTCCAAAGGCATTTTATAAGATTGAGAATTAAAATTTATAATGGAAAAGACGTTTCTTAAAAAGGAGCTAAAACGAGCCCAAACGAAGCAACAGAAGTGGAGGGACATAATCGATATTTTAGGAATTGTTTTAAAAATCATCCTCCACCTTTTTAAATGACTATGCAGCTTCTCCACCCTTCTAAGAGCATCTCTTGAGCTCAGAACTAGACCAAAAATGGTGTGAGAATTGGGAGAAGAGAGAGGAAGAAAACTAAGGCAAAAAGGTATGAAAATACATGGAGTTTTGCAATAAGTTAGTTATAAAATTTTCTCCTCTCTTCATTCTCCTTCTCTTGATGGTTTTAGATTCTTAAAAGGAGGAATTTGGTGGCTGACTTCATGAGAAAAAGTGGAGGTTTTGAGCAACCAAATAGAGCAAGAGAATCACTATTTAGCAAGCTCTCAAATGAGGTATGATGTGCATTAAAAAAACTTATTTTTCTTTGAATTCTAATGGCTTCCATATTAGGTCTAGAGAGAGAAACTAGAGAGGGAAAGGAATTCAAGCCAAAACAAGGTAGAGACAAGAATATTCAAGCATGAGAAATAAGAATATGCAAAGGAAACTAAGTAAAAGCCATTGAATTTCAAGTTAGCAAAGTGTAGGATTCTTGAAGAGTTTGTAAAATCTATTTTGATTCATGAATTTTCTAGGCTATGTAAGTGTTTAATTGAGCTTTTAAGACCTTTAGGAAGCCTTCCAAGTGACTCTACCATCAAGGAAAAATTGGAAACCCCTTGAACCCCAAATGCTTCCATAATATCGACCTAGACTAGAAAGAGTACCAAGGGAAAGTTTTAATTTGTTTCAAGCTTATTTTTGAGTCATGTAGGATGGAAGAGGATGGGAGGAAGCCTTAGAAAATTTTTAGAAGCCATAGATAGTGAGATGGAAGTGTAGGCTCCATAATGTAGCATAATGAAGCAACTCCTAGTTAGGCTCTTTAAAATAATTGTGTGATGACTCCAAGGAGTCTAAATGGAGTCAAGAATCATAGATTAAAGGAGAGAAGGGAGCCAAGATCATGAATTCTTAAAGTTGCTTCATTAAGTGCCTTATGGAAGTATAATGGAGCCATAAACCAAAGTAGCATCATGTAAAGTGTGTATAATGCCAAGGCTTGTTTCCATGAGTAATTCATGTTTCTTTTGATATGTCTAGGCTAAGATAAATGGTCTCTACCTTCTTGGGTATGTGAGGTCAAGGGAGAGGGTCAAGGCTTAAGGAAAAAGTGTGTGAATGCAAACAAGGTAGCTCTCTCCACCTTCTCTTATGCATGGATGTGTGTTTATCTTGTCTTAAAATGTGTGTATGTGTATTTTCAAGCCATGAAAAGTATGCCAGCATGATCTTGTTTAGCCATGATTTCATGATGTCATGTTATGTTTTCAAGTGAATGTATGATGTTTCTTGAGTTTGCTTGAGTGTGGAGAGGCCAAGAACCCTTGAGCTTGGTTGAGACAAAGTAAAGAGTCTCCTAAAAGCAAAGTAGGCTCCCAAGAGTATGGTTGAGTTCAAAGTACTCAAAGAATGGGTGAGGCAAGTCTAAAATCCATGAGGAGAAGTGTAAGGCTAATCCAAACACTTGGTGAGCTCTTGGATGAATTGTATGGCTTGTTCACATGCTAAACTTGCTTCTTGAATGCTTATGATTTGTATTATGTCCATGCATGCATTTTTAAGGCTTTCTTTGCATATATTATGTATCATTGAATGAGAGATGAGCTATTGGGATTCTTTAAATCTCATCTCCTCCTTTCCAATATTCTAACATGCTAGGTGGACCAAGAGAGCAAGGCAATAGAAGCTGACCCCTTGGGAGAAGAGAGTGGGATATTAAAGTCCATGGAATTGGCTACTTTAAAGCCATATGAATGGAAAATTTTGTAATCCATGGTTGTATGTGTTCTATGAGGTCATGAATATGTATAAATATGTTGATGTATCATGTATGAATGAGAGATTATGGCATGTGAATACTAGAATGTAAAATGAGTATGAAATGGCCATTTTTGCTTCTTGAAAGTTTGATGCACTAGTATATATGTGGAAGTGGCATGGCCAAATTGAGATGCATGAGGTTTGGTACCCCTTGGGGAGTTCAAAAAAGTCATATTTATGCTTTTAGACTTGCCCAAGAGGAGCCAAACATTAAGAGAAGCCATTTAGATATTTTGGTACCCTATATGGAGCATAAATTTACTATCTTAGAACTTTTGTCATTTTTTGTCCAAATGAGCTCTTCTTGATCTAAGATTTGGTATGAAATTAGAGTTTTTTGAGATCTTTTTAGGAAGCTAAGAGGTCTAGAGAATATTTGATGAATTTTCAAAGTTGAAATTTTCTATGGATTCTGGTATGTGCACTGTTCACACTGGCATATTTGTATTCTATGTCATCCGATGGAAAAATGGTGTCCAATGCTTGTGAAATTTTATAGACATAAACTAGAGGTCATAATATTTCTGTGGCCACCTAGATCACCTCATTTGGAGGTCTGAGAAAAGAGTTATGCATTTTTGAAGTTGGCTGTCAGTAGTAGTGGCGCCCCAGGAGTTCAGTCACTGTTCTATAGATTTTCAATAGCTAAATGTATCTGTTTCATTCTGGAATTATTTTTAGCATAAATTTAAAGTTTTTATATTTCCATAATTACTAAATTTTTTTGATTTCAATTTTTATAGAATTAGTTATGAATTTTAGAAATTTGTATCAGTAATATGAAATAGCAGCCCAGGCAACAGCGACCTCTGGACATTTTCTGATGTCAAACGTGCTCTGTGATGGATGTTATGGTCTGGAACTATTTTTATTGTGAATTAAAAATCTGTAGCTTTCTATAATGGCCAAGAATGTATGATTTCAAATTTTCTAAAATTAGTTATGAATTTCCAAAGTTTGGTCAAAAAAGGGGTTAAATTTGGCCGAAATTTAATATGCTTATTTTGAGTTCTCCTTTGAGTTCCATGAGTTTTGGGCCACATTTTATGATCTAAATGAGTTGTATTTATGTAATTAAATATGAAAATATATGGTGTGAGCTCACATGATCCACATGACACCGAGTGAAATTTTTACATACGACACAATGCAAGAAAATGTATTATTTTTAATGAAATTTCTCACTTCCTTTTTGGAACATGTCACATGAACATGTAAATGA
Organism: Erythrophleum ivorense; assembly: GCA_026724425.1. Lineage (NCBI taxonomy): Eukaryota > Viridiplantae > Streptophyta > Magnoliopsida > Fabales > Fabaceae > Erythrophleum > Erythrophleum ivorense. Next base: position 31,261,032 of record JAIUCV010000008.1, read on the forward strand.
TGATAGGCATGAGCTAGAAAGTATGGTGTTACAGATGGGGCACTTGGGAGGTTCCTTAGGAGTCTTAGAAACTTAAACAAATACTCATATATGATGGGAAAGTCTTGAATCAACCCAGATTTTAAACTATGTTTAAAGCACCTTACACTTTTCCAACTTGAGTTTTACTAGTTTTGCATGCAATTTCTTGGTATTTCCCAACTCTCCATGGTTTAAAATTCTCACTTCTCTCTCATTTCAGAACAAAATCTCCTCCCCTCTCATGGCTTTGGTCTGATCGAACACACACACTAAGGGAACAAGAAGGTGAGGTGATGGAAAGTCAAGAATTTACCTTAAATCAAGCCTTCTTCAAGAGTTCTTCCTCTTCCCTTTTACTCCTCCTTGAATTTTGAATTTCTCTCCTTTGATCTTGACCCAAATCAACAACAAAAATTGCATTAAAACCATGGAAAGATGAAGCAAGAAGAGGAGGATGAAGTTTTAAGAGGAAAAAGTAGCAAAATCCTACACTTTCTCACCTTTCCTTAGCTTTTCTTTCTCCAAGATTCTCTTTCTTTTGTGCAGCTAAGGAGCTAAGAATTTTCTCTCAAAATGAGTAGAAGAAAGTCGGTTTAGGGAGGGAGAGGAAGAACGTGACTTAAAAAGAGAATTTGGAAGCTTCCCTTTTGCAAATTGTTTCTATTTTTGCCCTTCTATAATGACATTTCAGCTTTGGCTTCGTTTTAACTCCTTTTTGAGAATCATATTTTTCATCATAAAATTTAGGTTTCTAATTTAATAAAATGCCTTTAGAATCACTCAAATCGGAGCTAAAACCTTCCTAAATGAATCAGTCAAAGTTTGGGTCAACTAACATTGGAAAGAGTACACCGGAGGCGCTTTACCGGTCCTGGGGCTTCCCATGGTTTTTGGGGCCTCTGAGAATCTTGGACAACTCAAAATTTCCATTTAAAAAGCCCTCCTAGATATTTTTCCAAAATTGTACTTATTTACGAAAATGACACTAGCTTTTCTACAAATTTTTTGAAGCACTTCGGCCTCAATTTATAGGCAACTCAAGACTCAAATCCTTGTTTTTTATTATTTAAAATTTTATCCAAATTTTATTTAACCTTAAATCACTCATCTCAGGAGACTTGCTTTTCAAACCGGTCCATTTCAGTATTTTTTACAACGTACCGGGCGTTACACAACTTATATAATTCAAGATCTTACTCTAATTTCTCAATCAATCTAAGTCATATGACTCCATTCAAACTCATTGGAGTCATCTCCAACTCAATTCAAGGAGCCTAATACTAAGTTACTTTTTTATGCATAATGGAACCTACAATTTCCAACTTTCAAAGTGTCATTTCTAAATTCAAACCAATAGTTTCTTTGGTATCTATAATTCATATCTAGACCATTCTTAACCTTATAATCAAGAAAAACTCTCCTTAGGTGTGCTCTTCCCTTCATGGCCGAAACTCACTTGCACTTATGAAGCTTCCTTCATTTTCCTAGATAAATGGCTATCCATGGAGCTTCCTAAATGTCTTGAGAACTCATTGATACTCTTAGATATCCTAAATAACCATTAGAAAGCTTCCTAATTGCCAAGGAGCAACCAAAACTTTAAGAGCCATAAATTATTTTCTATTAATTCCTTTTAATTCCTATTTGTTCCATTTGGTTTCCCATATGCCAAAGCCTCACTTCCTACCAAGTATCAATCAAAATAAGACCTCTAACACATGTCCCTAAATATGGTTGAAATAATAAAAGAGGGAAGAAGCCAAGAAGAAGCATGAAAACCAAGAATTCTCACCTTGTTACAAGTTTTTCCAAAGGCTCTTTCTTATGCTTCAAAGCCCCCTTTCAATTTCTCCCTTCTCTCCATTGGACCAACTACCACACATGACCAACCAAAGTTTTAAAACCATAAAAAAAGATAGGATAAGGAGAAAAATAAATTTAAGGAAGGAAGAGACATGAAAATCTAAGAATTTCTTATACTTTTACAAGCTTCTTCTTCCTCCCTTAGCTCTCCCTCTTGTGCGCCACTCTCAGCCCTCTTTAATTTTGTTTTAATGTGTGGGAAAGTTAGTGAGGAGATTTGACCAAAGGTGGGACATTTTTATAAGCCTAGGGGTTCATTTAAATAACTTTTAAAATTTATAATTTAGTCCCTTTTCTTAGTTTTGTCCAATTGGGCTCATTTCAACTCTTTTTCAAGAACCATCTTTTTCATCATAAAATTTAGGTTTTCTAATTTATAAAATGGATTTGATTTCATCCAAATTAGATTTTGAATCATTTGGTCAATTGACAGTCAAAATCATTCACAAGAAGGGTTTTAACTGTTCTCGAGATTTTCATGGTTTTCAAAACCTTTGAAAACTTTGAAAAACTCAAAATTTTCATTTAAAAAGCCCTTTTATGAGTTTTCAAAATTTTTCAAAAATTATGAAATTGTCTCATATTCTTTCATAAAGTTTTTCTAGTTCTCCTGGCTCAGTTTTTCAAGCAATTCAAGTCTCAAATTTTCATTTTTAAGGGTCTAAATTATTAGTTAAATTTCATTTGGCCTCAATTCTTTCTATTTAGGGGACCTCCTTTAGGAATTCCTTTAGTTTTAAACTTTTTTTACGTAACCAGGTATTATAATAATGATATTGTTTATGTTTATATCTATATTTTTTCTTTTATGTGTGTGTATATATATATATATATTTTGAAAAGAGTCATTGAAAAAATAGCCATTATACATTATTGTTATATATATATTTATAATATTTTCATTTAACTTATCCTCTCTTTCTACTCTATCTTATCCTCTCCTTTTATATCTCAATCACTCTATTTTATTCTCTTCGTAAATTTGAATTTTCTTTGATTTTACTATATTGCTTCAAATTACATTGATCACTATCAATATTTATTTTGGTGTGTTTTGCTCATTGTGGAGATTTATTTGCTCAAAGAATAAAAGGTACATATATATATATATTTATAAACTAAATATATATATATATATATGAAATATTTATGTATTTTATTAAATGTAAATAATTGCTTTATTGTATAGAAATATTATTAGTTTAGATTTATAAGTGAAAATTAAACGTTGTGGTGGTAATAATAATTTAGGTGATATAAAGAAAACGTTATGTATTTGGTAATAGTTATAAGATAAATTCTTTTAATAAGAATTGTGAGATAATATTTGAATAGTTAATTATCATAGAAAATGGAGATTTCTAATAATCAGAGGTGGATGTATAATAGGTTAAATCTTAGACGTAAAGGATATACGAATGAATTTTTATAAGGAGTAGAAGAATTTATTAGTTTTCCTTGTGAAAAAAGACCAAGTTCAGGAAGAGGAAGAATTAGATGTCCTTATTCTAAACATAAAAATACAACATATCTTATGATTGATGTAGTGAAAATTGATTTTTATAAAAGAAGACCTTGATATTCGTATTGGACATGTTATGATGAGATTGAACCATCTTCAAATAACATTAATATTGAAACATGTAGCTCATCATGTTTAGTAAATGAAGGCCATAATAATAGTTATAAACGAATGATCTTTGATGTAATTAGTCCTGATTTTGATATTAATAATATTAATGAAATAGATTATAATGATAATATTAGTCATATTGAAGAATCTCCAAATGTAGATGCCCAAAAATTCTATGATTTATTACATGCATATCAACAACCATTATGGTCAGGATGTAGTAATCAATCTGAGTTATTTGTTGCTGTAGAAACGTTAAGCATTAAAGCAGATAGTAATATGTCATAGTATAGTTTTAATCGATTTGCACATCTTATGAAAAATAGTTGCCCATCTAATAATGTTGTACCCAATAATTGGTACTAAACTAAGAAACTAGTATCAAAACTTGGTTTATTTGCATAAAAAAATAATGTTTGTATTAATGGATATATGTTGTATTATAAAAATGACATAGATAAAAAAATATACAAATTTTGTGAAGCACCTCGATATAAAACTAGTTGACTTGGTCGAAGAAAAAGTTCAAAAGAGATTCCAGTAAAAAGAATGCAGTATTTGCCAATTACCCCTAAATTGCAAAGGCTTTGTGCTTCAATGAGATCTACTGAGCTTATGCAATGACATTGGAATAATAGAAGGCATGGCAATGTATTATGTCATCCATCTAATGAAGAAGTATGGAAACATTTTGATAGGGTATATCCTGATTTTGCTATAAAACCACGAAATATTCGACTAGGTTTTTGCTTCTCCATATTCATGTTGGCTTGTGATAATTACTCCTTACAATCTTCCTCCTGAGTTATGTATGACTGCTTCTTACTTATTTTTTATGGCAATCATTCCTAGACCACAAAATCCTAAGGTTAAGATTGATGTATTCTTGCAACCATTAATTGATGAGTTAAAATTATTATAGAAAGAAGAGTATGTACTTATGATGTCTCAAAGAAACAAAATTTTCAAATGAGAGCATCATTAATATGGACAATAAATGACTTTTCAGCATATGAAATGTTGTCAGGGTGGAGTATAACTGAAAAATTAGCTTGTTCTTATTGTATGAATAACTCAAAAGCCTTTACCCTAAAGTATTGAAGAAAAAACTCTTAGTTCAATTGTCTTTGACAATTTCTACTTATGCACCATGTACTTAGGAGGAATAAAGATGCTTTTAAGAAAAATAGAGTTGAAAATGATCCCCCTCCCCTAAAATTGGATGGAGAAGAATTATGGCAACATATGAAGATCTATCCTAATGTAGTAGATCAAGGAGTTTTTAAACTAGCAGGCTATGGGCAATATCATAATTGGATGAAGCAAAGTATATTTTGGGAGCTTCCATATTAGACACATTTGTTGATTTGACAAAATTTAGATGTTATGCACATAGAAAAAATGTGTTTGATAATATATTTAATATTGTTATGGATGTCAAAAGGAAGACCAAAGACAACATAAAAAGCCAAGATGGATTTAAAAGAATATTATAGGCAAAGAGACTTATAGTTGCAATAATTAGCTAATGGAAAAGTGGTAAAACTAAAAGCTAAGTTTACTCTCACGTTAGATTAAAAAAGGGCTATTTGTCAATGGGTAAAAGAATTGAAAATGCCCAATGGGTATTTTTCAAATCTATCAAGAAGTGAGAATTCAAAAGGAAGGTTTGGACTTAAAAGTCATGATTGCCATTTTTTTTAGAATGTTTCTACCAATCGCATTTAATGCATTTCTTGAGCAAATCTGGAAGCCTATAACTAAGTTAAGTCAATTCTTTAGAGAATTGTATTCAACAACATTGAAGGTTGATGATATAATGCAAATGAAGTAGAATATTCCTATTATTCTTTGTAAGTTAAAAAGAATATTTCCACCACGATTCTTTAACTCTATGGAAGATTTACCAATTCACTTACCATTTGAAGCTAGGGTTGGTGGACCTGTTCAATATCGATGGATGTATCCCTTTGAAAGATAATTACTACTTCTGTGATATTCTAATCATTTTTAATTAGTTAATCTTATATCAATTTATTATCATGTTTAACTACTTATTGACTATTTTATTTATGCAGGTTTTTGAATAGATTAAAACATACAGTTAAAAATAAAGCTCATATTGAATGTTCTATATGTGAGGCATATTTGTCACAAGAGGTTTTGTACTTTTGTTCATACTACTTTGAGTCACATGTAACTTTAGTGCCAACTAGAGTTAGTCGAAATAATTATATTGATGAAGTAGAGTCAAGTGAGTCAACTTTATCAATTTTTACTCAAGTTAGACATTTGATTGGAAAGTGTTCATCTGGTTATCTAAGTGATAAAGAAATGGGCGTTGCTCATTTTCATGTTCTACTAAATTGTGATGAAGTCAAGCCTTATCTCAATTAAGATTCAGACTTATCATTATAACTTATTTAGTTTGTGATTGGACCTAACATTTATATCATATTACAATACTTTTGAACAAGAGTTTAAAAAAGCAAGTCCATACATTAACTTCAAGGAAATCGATGCCAAGATTGAATAGCAATTTATTGTGTGGTTTAAGTCTTATGCATGTAGTGACGTCATTATTTATGTTATATTACAAATATGGGTATACATACATTTATTTATTTACTTATATCATTATATCTTAATTCTATTATGTCAAATAGGTTCTCAATCAACCATTATCTAGAGATAATATGTATTTGAAAAATTTTGCTTGGGGACCTAGAGGTGCAGACATGGGCAGGATACTTTGTAAATAGGTACAAGTTTCACACCGATAATTGGAGCATTGGAAAGAAAACTATAAATAGTGGAGTTTGTGTGAAAGGAAGAGGAGAAAATGGAGATAATGACTATTTCGGCATTCTTAAAGAAGTGGTACAATTATAATATCTAGGAGAACCTGTAAAAAAATTAGTACTATTTTACTATGATTGGTTTGATCTAGTTACAAATCAAAGGATGAAGATACATGAACATTATGGAATTATTGAAATTAAACACACAAGGAGGTATAGAAAATTTGATCCATTTGTATTTGCAGAATAAGCTATCCAAGTATATTATGTGCCATATCCTGAGAAAAGTAGAGATAAGCTCAATTGGTGGGTTGTCCTCAAAACTAGAGCAAGGAGTGTGGTGGATGATAGTAATACCTTAGAGTTGGCTTATTAAGATGATGTGGCACATGTTAGTATAATAGATAATAAGATATTATCTAGTACATTATGAGAGCAAGGAGAAATAGAAGAGGGATATCTACATATAGATTTATTAGTTGAAGATGTAAATGTTCTGTTCGATATGCAAGATGAAGTTGCTGAAGAAGACGAAGACAAAGATGAAGAAGAAGATGAAGAAAATAATGTTCAAGATGAGGATAATGATAAAGAAGATGAATAATCATTGAATGAAAGATATTTTATTATAATATTACATATTAATGAAATTTTATACAGTACAATATAAATATAATTTTATATTGTATGAATATAATGTTTTTTTCTATTAAATTTAATTGAGCTCTTTCTAGTTTTATACTATAAGACATAAAATTTTTTCACTAATATTAATATTGTCACATCTACCTTTCTCATATGTTCTAACTCATAGTATTGAAGGATCTTGTACTATATTCAAAAGACCCTGTTGACAAGGTCTTGAGTTCCACAATATAAAATCTAAGATCCTGTCGACAAGATCCTTGACCTTGGGGAATTTTTGTATTATTTTCATGGAAATATAGATTTATGACTTTGTCCTTCTAATTACCATTCAAATTCATATCCTCTTATGAAGAAAGAAGTTACCATAGTTATGATTTTTTTCTGTATTTTCAAGCCTTTTTTGTGAAATTTCTTTCCCCTATTAAATGATGTCCAAAATTCATAAAAGTTGGTGGAATGGCTACTTATTATGTTAATTATAAGTCACTAAAGCAGTTTTTGAAAACTCTTATGGATAGCCCCTTAAGCAATTCCATTTAGACTACTACCTTGTTTGAACTTGCTATACACTATCCCTTCTATTTTCTAACTTCGTTACCCTATCCAATGTGTTTAGAAAGTTATAAGACTTTTAGATCTAAGTCTATATGTCTTGGCTACCTTCCCATAAAATTTCATGCATTAATTCCTTCATTTACCTATTTAACAAGATTTATTATGAATTCCACTCAAAGCTGTCTCACAAAGCAGCTAAGTTATATTAGTACATCATTTCCTTAATCTAACCTATTCTAATAATTCTCTAGCTTTCCAGAACCTTAGTCCAAAGGATGGAGAAAACATTAGAAAAATTTAGACTTAGATTATCCCATGACAATGATAATCAATTTATGCAAAAACAATAATTAGAGTTACTCTTCCATATAAAACAATGCTTTAGTTAAACATAATCGTCAACTCACACTAAAGGTCATATGCTTACAATAATCCTACAATTGCACAATAGAAGATTACACAACAAAGTTCCACACTCAAGAGTAAAATCATGCTTTAGCATTTGGTGTTACACAGAGAATTTACAAAACTGGTAATAAGGACAATATATAGTCTACTATTCGGCCTATCTGGTTTTTGCTTGTTTCGCTTCATTTGAGGCATAATTGACACTTGAAAATGGGTTAGCTTTATAATGAGATAAAATCTTAGTAGATAACAATGTATTCAATAAGCATACATATAGATAGCACGGATTACTATCCAGGATACATTCGATGCATACTTTGGTGTTAGAGCCAACTTAATGTCTAAGTAGCAGCATATTCTCATTTGTTAGGCTACCATACTTCAGTTAGTGGCCAATAACAGTAATCTAGTACTCATAAGAGTCACCTTAATAGAGCATACATGCAACCATACACAGCATAAGAATTTCAGGAATTCATCTAGTGGTAATTACGTAAACAGCAAAATGATATAGTGTTAACTACCTATTTCGTCACTGTTATTCTATCATGTTATTCCTTAGCTCTTGCTGTCCAAGTGTTTTCGTAAAATTCCAATCACACATTATCTTAATTAAGAATAAGTCATGGTTACTACTTGCATTTCATTAAGTTACTGGTTCCCTATTGAAATTCCTAAATTTCCTATTTCTTCGTAATCCATTTTAACTTATGTCAATACATATGTGTGTTCATTGTCTAATAGCCAATTGTTTAGTTCTATTTGGTGCCTAAATACCCATCATATGTTCTGCTCTTTAATGCTATTCATTTTATTCAATTCATGCCATTCTCAAGGCGCTATTCCCATGGCTACTAAATATATAGAATTTTCTATCCACTCCATTCCCATTCTCGGCTTACACAATTTCAAAGGGATAGTTTAAGCATTTACCTTGAATTGTCAATGTTGAATTGTCAGTGGCTCCTTCCTAAGTCCCTTTATTGTTTGGTTTCCTTAGTGTTCTATGGCTGTCCCAATAATACAAGTGTTCTTATTTAGAATTTTTAACTAAGGGAATAAAAGCCAATTGGAGATGGAATGGGTTTCATATCTTTACTGTTGTGAAGTTTCCTTGCATCTATGGCTTGTATACTCATCCTTCCATTGCCATGGCTATCAAAGTTCTTCCTCCTCTCCTTGTTACCACTTTTCTTGGCCTAATTAAGTATAAGGTGAAGGAAAATTATGGTAATAGCCACCTTCCCACTGTCTAACTAAAAGTGAATGTAGGCAAGTGATTATAATATTATTTCTCCCATCTCATTCGATGGTGTGTTGGCTAGTGGCATTTTGTGGTGTTCCATTTCCATTTAAGATACCTATTAAATATGACAATCAATTCCCATGGCTGAGCATCATTAGATAATCAAATAGATGTATAGGTCCTTGCAGGGGAACGGTGAAGAAAGGAAGTAAGTGGAACAATTTAATAACCATTTCCTCTACTTTTTGTTCAGTGCTAGGTGATGTGGCAACATATGGATGGTTCTACCCTAACTAACTTCATATGTAATTGGCATTAAATCTGTAACACCATATATTCTAGCATGCTTCCTATCATTTCTAAGTCTCATATGATAAATTACACAAAAGGGAATGGAAAATGGCATTAAAATAATGCCTTATTTCGTGTTGTGTTGTGTATGAAAATTTTATTCGGTGTCACGCGGACCATATGAGCTCATCTATCACATTTTCATATTTAATTATATAAATACAACTCATTTGCATCACCAAAATTGACCCACAACTCGTGGAATTCAAAGGGGAGCATCAAACTCACTATTATTTTCGGTCAGAATTTCAGTTTTTCTGTCACAAATTTAGAAATTCATAACTAAATCCAAAAAATTTGAAACCTAACAAACTTTACCATTCCAAAAATATCTAGATGTATACCCCATTCTAAAAATAATTTCAACTCATGAATCATTAAGGGGAGAACACTTGACATTTGAAAAGCTACTGAGGTCACTGCTGTCTGGGCCACTAGTTTAGTTTACTAATATGAAGTTTCAAAATTTATAAATAATTTTAGAAAAATTGAAATCATGAATTCTTGGCCATTATGGAAAGTTACACATGTTTAATTTAGGCCAGAAATATGTACAGGCCATGAAACATAACACATAAAGCATTTGACACGCGAAAAGGGACAAATGTTCGGACAGCTACTGGTACTGATGCAAATGTCTGCTATGAACTTCAAAAATGTCCAATTAATTCCAAACAAATCCAATCCATGCAAATGATACCAATTTGGAAATCTATGAATGTTAAATTTATGGCAAAAATAGACTCAGACCATAGAAAGCACGTTTAGCTACTGAAATTTAATGGAACAATGACTCAGGTCGTGCTATGCTACCATTGCTATTCCAGAAATTCAAAAATTTATATCTCTTAGCTCAGACCTCCAAATGAGGTGCTTCTAGTTGATACAAGTCATTGTGAATGCCTAATTTTTGTCTATAAAAGTTTATAGCCATTGGACTACATTTGCCCCTCGGATGACACAATTTCCCAACTGACCAAATGAACAGTACCAGTGTAAATCTGAAATTCTGATACCAGTTTTGAAAAATCATAGAAAATTCCACAAACCTCCAAATGACCTGATATTTGGCTTCAAAAAAAATCTCTAGGCAAGATCTACTTGCATGCAAAATTTCAAATCAAGAAGAGGTCATTTCATCAGACTTTGTCATAGCTCAACAATATGGAAATTTTGGTCCCAACAAGAGGCAAATTTAGTTCAAATGAGCCATCCATTGTTCCACACACATTTGAGCAACTTAGAAAGCATAAATATAGCATAAATAAGTCCCTCATAAGGTCTGAACCCTCATGCAACTCAAATTCACCATGCCACTTCCATAAACATACATACACAAGTGGGCTCCCAAGTGGTCAAAATACACAATTCTATTTATTAAACTCTATTCTTGATACATACACTAACTTTACATAGTTTTACACTTGTTCAAAGTGTCATGGCTCAAAAATAACATTTACATATCTACTTTAAAATTCTAGACATCATAGTACATCAAAAATGGAAGGATTTGCTAAGAGATGGGGATTTAAGCTTCTTGGCTTCCATCCTTTGGATCTTGAACTCCACCTAGATCATATGAGATGAGAGAAAGGAGGGTGTGAGATTCATTGAATCTCAATAACTCATACACCTATTCAAGCACATTTTTAAGGCATACAACATGTCAAAGGTACAAGTATGCAACTACTCAATCGATGAAGCATTCAATTCCCACATTTTTATATCACAAACATATGTCAAGAATAAGAATGAGCTCTAGGGACTTTTGGTTTGGCTTTACCCCATTTCTAGGACTTTTGGATTACCTCACTCTTGGTTTTTGGGACTTTTGACTTAGCCTCATCCATCTAAAGGACTTTTGGCCTTGTCTCTCCTATGTCATGAGACTTTTGGCATCTCCTCACCCACATTAAGGGACTTTTGGCACTACCTCACCCTTATGAGCCATTTCCATCATTCAAAGACATTCAAGAAAACATATTGGTACCAAAATAGCAACATAGCATCAAGTGGCATGTCTCAAACATATAAACATACACACAAGCACACAATGATACATGTGCAACAAGAAAAGGTGGAGAGCTACCTTGGTGCAAATTCAAGCTTTACTTTGCTTGTTTCTTCTCCTTTTCGGTTCCACAAACATAAGGAGGTGGGGTTGGATTTCCTTAGCCTATTCACAATAAACAACACTTAATTATACTCTTGGAACAAATTATGACATCCAACTCACTCTTAAGACTACACTTTGTTCTATTTGTCACAATATAGTTCCATTAAGGACCTAATGAAGCAACTACCATAAGTAACATTCTTGGTTCCATTCTCTTGTCATATTTAAACCTCTTGACCTTATTTAAGATCCTTAAAGCCATCACACACTCACTTTCACAAACCTAGGTCCATGTTGCTTCATAAGGTTACATTATGGAAGCCATTGCCTCATCTCCCAACCTAAGGCTTCTAAATTTTTTCCAAGGGTTTCTCCTATCTTCTTTTATCATATAAAGTCCTAAATCAAGCTTGGAACCATTTAAAATGTAATACCCCATAATTAATTAAGGTGTTAATCAAGGATTAGATTAATTAGGCATAATTAATATGGGATAATTGGATAAATTAAGTGGATGGAGATTTTAGAGAGATAAATTATTAAAACAAATTTGAGATTTAATTGGGATATAAATTCTATCTAGGCCAAAATTAATAGATCATGAGAAGAGGCTAATGGAGGCCTAATGGGTTAGGTGCAGACCTAACCCAATTGAGTGAGATGGAGGCCCAATATCCACCTTACATAGACTCTTCTAAGTAGCCCAATAACCCTTGTGCAGACCTCAAATTCTTGAGCTCTTCAAACTTGGCCCAAACCTAATTAAATTTCAGCAACCCAATGCACATAAAACTGGCCCAACAAGCAAAAACCTAAAGCCCATTATGAGTTGGACTTTGGAGCAACCCATGACCCATATTTGACCTAACTAAAACCCAACTTAAACCCTAATGCTTCAGCCACTTTCTCATTTGTTGAAACTCAAGAAGCAAAATTCGGAGGTTGATAAGGAGGCTAGGGTTAGGGGCAAGAATTCTGCATTTTCTCACATTTAGAGTAAGATTCAGCCAAGGTAATAGTTATACAACTTAATCCCCTCATCTTTCTCTTTAATTTGGTTCGATTAGTTTTTCATTTGAAATATTTTCACTCTACCCAAAATCTGAAATGTGGGTGTTTGGGGATTTTCTTGGTGAAATTCGTAGGTTGAGATTAGGGTCGACCTTAGGTGAGTTTAAACCCTCTATTTTGATGCTTTATTTGTTAATTTGAGACCCCCATAGCTGATTTATAAAAGGGGTATTAATTTTGTACGAATTTGCTTAGGATTTTAGGTGAAATATTGAGTTTTTCTAGTAGAGGACACTTTAATCCGAATTTGAGATTTTGGGGTGGCTATTGCAAATTTGTCTACAAGTGAGGTAACTGGGTTTATATTAATTCCATGTATATATATCTAATTTAATTTCATATGTTGTTGTATATGAATGATTTGAAATGTTGAATGAATTAGTTGGCTATCTGTTGAATTATGATTGGACCTTGTGAGTCCATGGTAGAGTTGTGGTGCGGCTGCCACCCGTGCATGTGCTTCGATCAGGCACTGGGTTATGATCAAACCCCAGATGCACTGAGCCCTAGTTGTGCTCAATGGGGAGTAGGTGCCGTGGACGGGCCTTTCCCGGTATTAATGGCCTTTAACATGTGATAATATGATTGCTAGTATGGGATAGTAATCATGATAGCCTAATTATTTCATTTACTGATATGATTGATATAATTCTGATGTTAATTTTGATTCATGCATATATGCTAATTAAATTGGATATATGATGGAATTGCCTTGGTTATTGAGATTTATATCTCACCCCATTTCACGGGATAAATATTGCAGGTGAAAGTGCTTCGAGTAAGGATAAGGGTAAGCAAGTGGATGAATATCCATGAGTTGAGACCCGGTGTGGGGGGAGCTACACTTAGTCTAAGTAGAATAGGGTAGATGCTAATTTTGTTAAGTCTTGTATAGCATCATCATGTATCTGTATTGCCAAGTGTAGGAGTTTGTATTTTGATAATATAATGTGTACCTATGGAGGAGTAAGCCTTACTTTAAATTGGTATTTGATGTATGGATTTATGATATCTGCTATGAGCCTTGTTGAACTCTGATATAGCTTATTATTGGAATTGTAATCTTGACATATTGATATGAACCCCCATTGATTGGGTTTCAAGTGATAGCTGCTGATAGTTCATGAACTCCTGTTATTGTTATTCTACAAACTTGCTGACATATGGACTTGCTGATATAGAGTAATTAGAGAAAAGAAATTGACCCTTAAATCTTGAATTAGATAGGATAGATTAGCCGGACAAATTAGGCTAATGAGGGCTATTTGAGCCCCGCAATTAAGGTAGAGGGGCCCTAGGGGGGGAGAAAGGAGAGTATGAGACCAGATTTTCGAAGTGTAGGACCAGAACGCACTTCGCCGTGGCTAAAATGTAGTTGGTTGTGGCCAATAGTGGCGAAGTTACCTAGGGAAAGTACCAAAGAACAATTCATCATGGCGAATATGGAATTGGCCGCAGCGAAATGTGTGAGGTAAAATTGGGAGTCGTCCAGAGGGAAATTTGCCACGGCGAAGTGGGGAATTGGCCGCAGTGAACTTTTGTGAAAATGAGCTAGGCATTCCAGAGAGGAATTGGCCGTAGCGAAAGGTAGTGAAGGAAGTCCCAGGAGGCTTCTTCGCCAAGGCTCCATGTAGGTAAGCCGCGTAGCCGTGACGAAATTAGTAGCAATGCGAGGGGTGAAGCTGAGGGGAATTGGTCGCGGCTAAAGGGGAATTGGCCGTGGCAAATGTCCTGAAACTCCTATATTGACTAGAAAATCTTGGTTTTCCCTATTGTAACCTCATAAGATGACTTAGAAACATTAATTGAAGATGAATGTGAGTTGGAAACGATAGGTAATAGGATCAAGGCTCATAAAGGAATGTTTGTTTCCCCTGAGGTACGTAAATGTTCGTAATTTGATGGTTGATGACTCTAATGAAATTAAAGTTCAAATTTTCCCGTATTTTTATAATGTAATTAGTCTTAATGACATGTAACCATGGATTAGGGTTGTTAATCATGTATTTAACCTTAATTACAATGATTAGAAGTTAGGGTCATCACATAAAATACCCCCTAGCTATCTCTATAGGTTTTGACCTAGTTATACTTCCATTAGAGACTCATGGAGTTTGGGATTTTTCTTTAATAGATGGGGCACTTGGGAGGCTCCCTAGGAGTCTTAGAAACTCAAACAAAAACTCACATATGATGGGGAAGTCTTGAATCAACCCAGATTTTAAACTATGTTCAAGCACCCTACACTTTTCCAACTTGAGTTTTACTAGTTTTCCATGCCTTTCTTTGGTATAATCCATCTTCCCATGGCTTAGTTTGATGGATTCTTTTGGATTATAAAATAGAAAATCTTCCCTCTTCATGGTTCTATTTGAGACATCCCATCATGGAAGAGGAGAAGGAGAAAAAGAAGCAACAAAGGGAGAGAAACTACCTTGCAATCAAGCTTCCTTCAAGAGCCTTTCCTCTTTCTCCTCCTTAAATTTTGAATTTCCCTCCTCTGATCTGGACCCAAATTAGCACCAAAAATTGCATTAAAACCATGGAAAGATGAAACAAGAAAGGGAGGAAGAAGGAGCATGAAAACCTTACACTTTCTCACCCTTTCTTTGGCTTTTCTTCCTCCAAAATTCCCTCTCTTTGTGCACCTAAGACAGCAGCTCCTTTTCTGAGATTTGGGTAGAAGAAATTTGGTTTAGAAAGGGGGGAGCTGAACATGGATTAAAAAGAGACTTTGGAAGCTTCCTTTGTACAATTTGTTTCCATTTTTGCCCTTCCATAATGGCATTTCTGGTTTGGCTTCGTTTTAGCTCTTCTTTGAGAACCGTCTTTTCCATCATAAAATTTATATTCCCAATTTAATAAAATGCTTTCGGAATCACTTAAATCGGAGATAAAACCTTCATAAATGAATCGATCAAAGTTTGGGTCAACCAACGTCGGAAAGAGTACACTGGAGGGGCTTTACCGGTCCTGGGGCTTCCCATGGTTTTTGTGGCCTCTGAGAACCCTGGGCAATTCAAAATTTCCATTTAAAAAGCCCTCCTAGGTGTTTTTCCAAGATTGTACTTATTTATGAAAATGTCACTGGCCTTTCGGCAAATTTTTTAAATCACTTCGATCCCAGTTTCTGGGCAACTCAAGGCTTAAATCTTCATTTTCTATTATTTAAAATTTTATTCAAATTTTATTTGCCCTTGAATTACTCATCTTAGGGGACTTGCTTTTCAAATCAGCCCGTTCCAGTGATTGTACAACATACCGGGCGTTACAAAATCTCCATGGTTAGGAGGGTTCATCAATGTTAAAGGTAATATAAATATATGTATATTAGGTAGAAGCATGAGGTGTCAAGGAATGTTTGTGATTTAGTTGTCTTAATTCTCCTTCACTTTCTTATCTATACCGTGTATGTTATGTGAAAACCCTACCTTCTAATCATTGTACTTATGGTTAAATATACAATTAATAATTTATTTATCAAGGTTTGAGTGGTTACAATTTATCACATTGTGAAAATATGGGAAAAATTTAAACCTTGATGTTAGGGTCATCACCATACCACCTCAACAAAACAAAATTTTCATAAAGGAAACCCTACTACCATAAGGGGTTTATGATTCAACCATCCTTCTGTTTCAATACCCAATAACCTCCCACAAGTGTTCCTATATCATCACTTTACATTACCATTGAAGAAATTAGGGTTTCTAGGCTAAAAAGAGTAGGTTGGGGACTTGCGCCGCGGCCTATACCTTCCCCGCTACGGCTAAGTTGCCTTCTGGAATCATTGGACAAACTTCACAACTCCCAGGATTCTCACCTCGGCGCAATATATTTGCGCCGCGGCAAGTTTTGCTTCTGTCCAACCCTTATTTTTATTTCCTCGACTCGCGCCGTGGCAGGACATAATGCGCCGCGGTGAGTTTTGCTTCTATTACCCTCCTAGGCGATATTTCCCACTTCGTACCGCGGCGAGACTTATCAGGCCGCGACGCTCCTCGCCACTGTCACTCCCTGGGCCAATTTTCTTCCCTTGCACTGTAGCGGGATTGGTTATGCCACGGAGCCCTTCGGCTCTGTCTCTCATTTGGCAGCGACGAAGCCTTCTTAGCCGCGGCGAGACTCCCTCCTGTGACCATATTACCCATATTTCACCCCCTACACTCTAATTCTCATCTTAGAAACACTCCAAGTCCACCTTCTCTTATTTTATGTGATCCTAATGGTGTTTATCTACCTTATTTACCCATCAATCTGTCCATTACCATTGCAAAACTTAAATGCTACTTCCTACTTGGCTAACTAGCTCAGATCAGCAAATTCATGAATATATGACAGCAAAACACATGCATTAGCAGCAATTAACATCTCATGCTTATTCCATAGAGATTCCATACAACAATAGCTTATGTCCACAACCAAAGGCATCATATGACTACAATTCCCATATGGTAATCCATATCACATTTTCAACGAAATTACATATATGATACTATAAGTTTATACATTAATATCCAGCTATAATGAGACTTAAATCCTTAACAGTTACATTTCAATCAAACAAAATATGAACGCCTACACTTGGCAACATGAATACATGATGATGCTATGTAGACTAATAACAAAATTGCATATCTACTAAATAAGCCAGCCTAAGTGTAGCCTTCTCCCATATGTTGAAGCTCATGGATTTTCATCCACTTGCTTCCCTTTATCCTTATCCGAGGAACTTTCACCTGAAATATTAATCCCATGAAACGAGGTGAGATATAAATCTCAGTAACCAAGGCAATTCCATCATATATCCATTTTAATTAGTATATATGCATGAATCAAAATCAACATCAGAATCATATCCATCATATCAGCAAATGAAACAATTAGCTATCATGATTACTATCCCATACTAGCAATCATATTATCACATGTTAAAGGCCATTAAGGGAGAGGCCTGTCCACGGCACCTACTCCCTATTGAGCACAATCGGGCTCAGTGCATCTGGGTTTGATCATAACCCGGTGCTCGATCGAAGCACATGCACGGGTGGCAGCCGCACCACAGCTCCACCATGGACTCACAAGGTCCAATACAATATTACAGATAGCCAATCAATTCATTCAACATTTCAAATCATTCATATACAGTAACATATGAAATTAAATTAAATATATACATGGAATTGATATAACCCGGTTACCTCACTTGTAGACAACTTTGCAACAGCCACCACCAATCCCAAATTCGGATTAGAGTGTCCTTCACCAGAAAACTCAATATTCCACCCAAAATCCTAAGCAAATTAGTACCCATTTTATAACTTAGCTATAGGGGTCTCAAATTAACAAATGAAACATCAAAATGGAGGGTTTAAACTCACCTAATGTTAGCCCTAACCTCAACTTACGAATTTCACTAAGAAAATCTCCAAACACCCACATTTCAGATTTTTAGGTAGGATGAAAATGCTCCAAATGAAAAACTAATTAGACCAAAATAAAGAGAAAGATGGGGGGATTAAGTTGTATAACTATTACCTTAGCTAAATCTTGCTCTAAATGTGAGAAAATGCAGAATTCTTGCCCCCAACCCTAGTCTCCTTCTCAACCTCCGAATTTTGCTTCTTGAGTTTCAGGAAATGAGAAAGTGGCTGAAGCATTAGGGTTTAAGTTGGGTTTTAGTTGGGTCAAATATGGGTCATGGGTTGCTCCAAGATCCAACTTTATTTGGGCTTCAGGTTTTTGCTTGTTGGGCTAGTTTTTAAAGTGATGGGCTGCAGAATTTTACTGAGCCAGTTTTATATGCATTGGGTTATTGAAGTTTAATTAGGTTTGGGCTAAGTTTGAAGAGCTCAAGAATGTGGGTCTGCACAAGGGTTATTGGGCCACTTAGAAGAGTCTATACAAGGTGGATTTTGGGCCTCCATCACACTAAATTGGGTTGGGTCTGCACTTAACCCATTGGGCCTCCATTAGCCTCTTCTCATGATCTATTAATTTAAGCCTAGATAGAATTTATATCCCAATTAAATCTCAAACCCATATTAATAAATTTACCTTTCTAAAATCTCCATTTACTTAACTTGCCTAATTATCCCATATTAATTATTCCTAATTAATCTAATCCGTGATTAATACCTTAATTAATTATGGGGTGTTACATGTTATGTGTTCATTCCTTAAATGATACAACTCATTAGATTACATGTAACTTCCTATTATTTCCCATGGCTAGATGTAAGATAAAATCATGACCAAATGCTATTTAAATCTACATGTATCTAGTTGGAAGGTAGAAAGATGAGGTGGCAAGGGTTGTTTATTTAATTTTTCCTAACATCCTTCTTCTATTCAATTGTCTAGCTAGATGCCTTCTTTTCCTTTTTTACAATTAAACATTGCATCCTATCTACTTCTTAGTTATCCCACAACAGTTTGCATCCTATCTACTTCTTATTATCCCACGGCAGTGCCTACAATGCAAATCAACCAAATTTTCCATGTCCATGCCTAGATATATCTTGCATAGTGAAGCATGAGGTGTTCTTATTTTGGTTCATTAAGTCTTTTTCTTCCCTCCATGGTCCCCACATCATCGTCCCAAATTGTGTGTCCTCATTTTAGATTGTCCAAGATATTCAATTACATGCAATTGCCTACCAACTTCCACGGCTAAGTGGAGACTAATGTCTTGATCGAATAGTTGCACTTAAATATATTCCTATCTACATGAAAATAATGGAGACATTAAGACAAAAATGATTGTAACCTTATTTGACTCATGTCTAGGTGTTTCTATGCTACATAAATTATCAAGCTAATGCTTTAATAAGGCCTCTTAATTAGCATAGGGTAGTTTTCTAATACTTACTTAGGATAGTCCCTTACTATTCTTCTTTCGTTACTTTTGTTACATTAATAATTATAAAAAATTTGGAATGTGACAAATATATTATAAATTTCATAATAAATGATTTTTAACTTACTTTATTAATTTTATTTTTTTCCTTAATTGTATTTGTAATTTATATTATTTACAAAACTTTATTGAATAAATAATAATAATAAAAATATATGTCCATTATCTAAAAGTTAAATCTTTCATGTAAAGAATCTATTTTTAAATAAATATTACATATATTTTATATTTATATATCTTATATTTTATTTTGTATCATAATGTTGTGTATATATATATGTTTTTCCTTTATATTTTTTAATCATTTTATTATGTTAAAATAATAATTTTTTATTATTGATTTATTTTAATTTATTAGGATATTATTTTTTATGTAAATTTATTTTAAAACTTTTTTATAACATGCATAAATTAAATAAATTAATACATTCATATATATATATTCATTTAATAATATAATATTAATAAATAAATTAGTACAAAATATATTATTTATATTTATCAATTTTTATTAATTATATATTTTTTATTTATATAATTATATAAAAATTATAATTTTATAAATATAATATAAATTAAAAAATATTTGTGAAGGACACCTTTCACATGAAAGGTGTCTTTCATGTCAAACACTCTTCATGTGAATGATGAATGACATTTTATCACTTTGTCACTTTGTCCTTCACCTTTCACGTGAAGGATTGAAATGATATATATATATATATATATATATATATATATATATATATATTATCTAAAAGATAAAGATGAAAGATATTTTCATGTGAAGATATTTTTTTTTATTTTACATATATTTTATATCTTTATTTATGTATATGTTCCATATCTTTTTCTTTTTATTTTCAATTTTCATATTCAAATTTCTTTCTTATGCTTCTTTTCTGATCTTCTCTCGCATTCTCTCTTATTTTCGAAGGTAAGTGATATTCTCACTTATTACTCTTATTTAATTTTATTATTATAATATGTATCAGATTAACTACTCTATAGTGTATACATCAAATCAAATGATTGATGTGAAGCAGCAAGTGAAGCTATGATGCCTACACGATGAAGCAACATGAAGGAGGGAGATTATTTATGCCTACAAATAATTTTTATATATAGATAGGGAGATATAAAATAAATTACTAATATTTATATTTTTTTTAGATATCAAGAAAAATATCATAAAATGAATCTCTTTATCTTCAAGTTTGGCAATGATGTACAGTTGAGAAAAAGTTAATCAAAAGAAACGAAATAGAGTAATACTTTTATTAATTACTTCTTTTTCTAACATCTATTTACCATATATTTTAGTTATATGCAAATTTAATTAAAATAAATTTAATTTATTTTTTAATCAGATTTATACCAGATGGTCAGATTGTTGATGAATATATTCTTTACCATTATACAATACAATTATAATGGTCCTTATAATTGTCTTTTAGAAGTTCTTGAACCAATCAGAAAATTATGGTTTAACGAGTTTGGGGTACAATTTAATGGTATATTATATATTATATATGATATAAATTGATATATTTGTAATTAAAAATAAGTGAAAAAATGTATTCTTGCAGAAATGTTACTCTTGGATTCCAAAATGACATCATAAAGTTTATCAAGTATTTTTGCATCATGTCAAGAATAAATTGAAGAACTTAATTGGATATGCATGAAGTCGAGGAAAAAAGCCAAGCTGAATTAAAGAAGATATATGGGATGAACTATGTACTACTTGGAATAGTTTACAATTCCAATAAAGAAGTGAAAAAAAATAAGAAAAGAAAAGCATCTAGCTCTAGTTCTAATCTATTTCTTCATGTTGGAGGTACTGTTCTAGCAAGTTATTATTGGGAGGAGCTTCAAAAACAATTAAGCAGAGTACCAACTCCAACCAAGCTTCACTATCGTATCCATTATAAAAATGGCAAATGGATTGATAGAAAATTAGAAACTATATTTGTAAGAATAATTTTATATTCAATATATTTTTAATTTTTATTTATTAATAATATATACTAATTTTATGTTTTATGATATTTTAAGAATTAATTTTAATCTTAATTTATCAATAATATATTATTTCATTTTTTATGATTTTTTTTAGAATGAATATATCAAGTTTAAAGGTACAATCCAAATACTATAATATTCCTTTTATGGAATCAATATCTTCACAACAATTATTTGAAGAAATGAATCTTTGGATGTAAGTATTTGGAGGAGGAAAGAGTGGAGGAATGATTTATGGTCTTGGAAATATGTCACCAGAAATAGAAGGAAATCCAATATTTGGTTTTAAATATAAAGTGCTAGATTATGAAAAGAGATACGCAACTGATGTTAGAGTTGCAACATCAAGATTTTGTTGAAACAAGGACTCAAGGTTTTAGAATTGTCTAAGTCTCATCGCTATAGTTAGGATACTAGTTTGCTATAACTAGGATGCCAATTCGCTCTAGCGAGAACACCAGTTCACTATGGCGAGTGCATATCCCATACAAAATTCAAGGAATTTCTCGTAATAACGTATGCTATGGCTAGAACTGTCAGGTCTAGAACTATGAACTCTCGTCATAGCGAGTGACATTTTTCACTATAGCGAGACCTTTTTGGAGACTCATATGAAGGCTTTTTAAAAGGAAGATTTGAGCTTTCTAGAGTTCTTAGAGGCCCTAAAAATTATGAGAACCCCTAAAATAGCTAAAATTCTTCAAGTGAGTGATTTCGGCAAAGAGTTGACTTGAACTTTGATCGAATGGTTCCAGAGGGTTTTATATCCAAATTGAGGGGTTCCAAAGCCAATTTATATGTTAGAGAAC
This sequence comes from Erythrophleum ivorense, assembly GCA_026724425.1. NCBI lineage: Eukaryota > Viridiplantae > Streptophyta > Magnoliopsida > Fabales > Fabaceae > Erythrophleum > Erythrophleum ivorense. The sequence goes on from JAIUCV010000008.1 coordinate 31,283,498, forward strand.
TTAAATTTTATGATGGAAAAGATAATTTTTAAAAAAGAGTTGAAATGAGCCCAATTGAACAAAACCAAGGAAAAAGGACTAAAATGCAAAAAGTGAAAAGTTGCAAAAAGTGGCTTTTGGGCTTTTGAAAAATGTCCAGCTCTTGCTCCTTCATTCTAACCTACTTTAGTTGGCTAGAAATAAATCCTCAAAGCTCTAGAAGTGGTGCACCAAAAAGGAGGAAGAAATTAAGTAAAGGTAAGGAATTTCATGATTTTTTCTTTAGTAAGTTGATTCTCCTCTTTCCTATCTCCCTTTCTATGGTTTTAATATTATGTTTGGTGCTATTTTGGATCTAGTTTAGAGGAGGAAGAGTGGAGTTTTAAGAAGAAGAGTAAACCACTTGAAAGAGCATTAAAGGAAAGACTAGAAAACTAAGGTAACCTTCTTGCTTTGTTGCTCTCTCTCCCTTCCTTCTCTTAGTGTGTATGTTCGGTCAAGAAGAGGGCTAAAAAGGGGGAGTGATTTCTAATCAAAAGTAGGCAAGAAATCAAAATTTTAGATGATGGAGGACTAGAAAAGGTAAAGGAACTTAAAGGAAAATTTTTAAAAAACTAAGATAACAAAGATAGAGACTTTTGAACATATCTTAAAATATGATTTTTCCCAAGAATTCCTAAACTTATATGAGAGTTCAATTGAGTTTCTAAGACCCTTAAGAAGCCTCCTAAGTGTTTCTCCTTTCAAGGAAAAATAGAAAACTCCATGGGCTCCTAAGTATCTCTAAAATCCATAAAGGCCTAATGAAGTAATGTATAGTAGGCTTAGGACTTGGTTTAAGGAGATAATTGAGTTCTTTTTGTTGTGGTTAAGCCCAAGGAAATCCTACTCCACCCATTTTCAAGTGTGTAGCCAAGGAAGGCAAGAAAGATCAAGAAAAAGTATGTGTAATTGCACTCAAGATAGCCTTCTAACCTTTCTCTCATGTATGTGTGTGGATGTTTTCTTACTTTGGATGCTTGTGTGTGTGTTTGAACTATGAAAAGTATGCTTAGCTAGGAGGGACATGTGTGGTGCCACTTATGTGTCTGAAATTGCTTTTATGTGTGCATAAAAATTGAATAGACTTGGTGATGCTAAAAGTCCCTTGATAAGAGCGAGGATGAGCCAAAAGCCCCTTAGTATGAGTGAGACAAGCAAAAATTCTCATGAGGAGCGAGACTTAGGCAAAAGTCCCAAAGCAAATGGATGAGACAAGTCCAAAAGTCCTAAGAGAGATGGATGAGGCTAACTGAGGTCTTAAGAGTCTACTTTGATATATTTGAGACTTTATGAAATGAAAATCATGTTCTTTATATGCATATGTAGCTCATAAACCATGCATGACATTCTTTTGCATGAAATTACATCCATCATGTATGATTGAAAGTGTTTAAGGCTATTGAGATTCTTTGAATCTCACTCCCTCCCCATTACCTAATATGTCTAGGTGGACCAAGTGAGCAAAGAGATGGAGGCCACCATGCTTGAAAAGAAGAGATTAAGAAAAGAATTATGTGTCTAGCCATTTTGTAACCGTTTGGTTGTCAAATGATGTAATCTCATGATGTATATGTTGTATGGACACTTGAACATGTGTAAATATATGGATATATGATGTATGTATAAGAATTGAAACTATATGAATGAGATTAGAGGTTTTTGATATTGAAATACATGGTTGTGCCCTTAAGAACTTATGCATATAAACAAGTGTGGTAGTGATTTTATGATATATGGATATTTGGACTCCTTAGACAAGTTTAATAATGTATTTTGAAGCTTTTCTGTAATACCATAATTTCTTAACTTATCTTATGCCTTAAAGAATGCATCTCACATAAGAGTCAAGAAAAAGCAATTAAAATAATGAATATTTTAGTGTTTCATAGCGTATAAATTTTTTATTCAATACCTTATAGACCATGTGAGCTCATGTATCACATTCTTATATTTAATTACATGGATACAACTCATTTCCATCACCAAAAGTGGCCTACAACTCGTGCAAGGCAAGGGAATACACAAAATTCATAGTTGCTACCTCGGCCAAAATTTTTTCTTTTTTGTCACACTTTGGAAAATCATAACTAATTCTAAAAAAAATTAAAATCATGCATTATTTACCATTCTGGAAAGCTACAAATGTCTACTTTATACTAAAAATATTTTCAGGTCATGAAACATTACACAGAAGATGTTTGACATTCAAAAAGATGTAGAGGTCCGACTGGCTACTGGTACTGATACAGGTTTCTGCTATAAACTTTAAAAATGTCCAATTATATCCACAAAAATCCAATTAATGAAAATGATATCAATCTAGAAAGCTAAAGATGTTAGCTAGAGGAAAAAAAAAACAATTTCAAACCAGTTTAGGCATGTCTAGGGCTCAAAAATCAAACAAACAATAACCTAGGTCTCTCTAGACGTTTGATATTGGATAGAGACTTTAAAAATTTATATCTCCCTCTCTAGATATCCAATTGAGGTGCTTTTAGTTGGAACAAGTCATTGGAAAGGTTTAGTTTTTTTTTTATAAAATTTTATAGCAATTGAACATCATTTGCCTCATGAGTGACAAAATTTAATTTTGGACTTAAATGAACAGTGCACTGAACCAATTTCAGAAAATTTTTTAACTTTAAAAATTCATCAAATATTCCATAGACCTCTAAAAATTCTGCACTTTAGCTTTCCAAAAAGCTCTAAATACATGCCAAAGGATCAAGAAGAGCTCATTTGGACCAAAAGTGGTTAGGTTTCTAATATGATCAATTTTGGTCCATATAAGATACCAAATGTGTCTAAATGGCTTCCCTTTATGTTTGACACCTCTTGGGTAAGTTTAAAAGTTTGAATATGACTTGTATGAACTGCCCAAGTAGTTCCAAACCTCATGCATCTCAATTTGGTCTCTCTATTTCTGTTATTATATACATTTCCATAATGCTAGTTTTGTCATTACATGTCCAAGATGCACATTTCTATACATATAACCTTAAATCTCATTTATGCATAATACATTAGTATAATTATACATGTTCACAATATCATAAGGCATGTACAATCATAGATTACAACATTTGCCATTCATATGGCCTTAAAGAAAGAAAATCTACACACTTTAATGTCATGCTCTCATCTCTTGAGTGGTTAGCTCCCATTTCTTTGTTCTCTTGGTCCACCTAGCATGTTAGAACATTGGAGAGGAGGGAATGAGATTCAGAGAATCCCAATAGCTCATCTCCCTTTCAATCATACGTAAAAGATGTAAAACAAGTCTTACAAATGCATGCATGGACATATTGACATGTGCAATTATTCAAGAGACATTTTTAACATTTAAGCAAGTCATACATAACATACATAGGCTTGCCAAATAAGTGGATTAGCCTCACCCATTCACTTGTAGATTTTGAATTTTTCTTACCCATTCTTTAAAAGGCTTTTGACTCAATCTTACTCTTAGAAGTCAATCTTACTTTTAGGAGACTCTTTACTTTGTCTCAACCAATTTTAAAGGTTCTTGGCCCATTCTCACCATGGTTAAGGGTTCTTGGCTTCACCACACTTAAGCAAACCCAAGCACACGTAATAAACATCATATGAAAGCATAAAGTAAGATCATGGCACCATGGAATAAAAGTTCATGATAAAATACTTTTCATAGTTTAAAACACACATATACACATTCAAAGACAAGCCACGTATACATTCATGCATGAGAGAAGGAGGAGTGAGCTACCTTGCTTGCATTTATATACTTTTTCCTTGAGCCATAAGTCCTTTCCCTTGACCTCACACACCCAAAAAGGTGGAGATCATTCCTCTTGGCACAGACACATTATATGAAAGCAAATTATAGTCTTGAATTAAATTCTAAGGCCACACAATCACTAGAAAAGCTAGGTGATTCATAAAGCTCTTTTATGGTTCCATAATGCACTTAATGAAGAAACCTTTGGAAAACATCATCTTGGCTCCATTCTCTCCATCTATTTATGATTCTTGACTCCATTTAAACCTCTTGGAGTCATCACACAATCAATTCAAGGAGCCTAACTAGTTGTTGCTTCTTTAAGCCATATTATGGAACATATAAGGCCATCTCACTTTCTATGGTTTCTAAAATTTTTCCAAGGCTTCCTCTCATATTCTCCCATCATACATGATGCAAAAATAAGCTTGGAAGGAATTAAAACTACCCCTTGGTGCTTCATCTAGCCTAGGCTGAAACTATGCACTATATGAACACCAAGTGGATTTGCTTCACTTTCTTGATGGAAGATGCATATGAGGAGCCTTTTAGGGATCTCAATAGCTCATTCAAATACTCATTTAGGTTAGGAATAATTATATCAAATTCTATTTTTAAGGGAGCACTTAAATCCCTAAGTGGTGCATCTTGTTCTTTAATGCTTTTTACTTGATTCCAATTTTATATTCTTAATCCTTGCACTCTAAAACCCTTAGTTCCTCTTTGGTTTAGACAGAAATCATCCTCTAGGGATTGGGCTCCATGGTGGTCGAACCATACATGAGAAGGGGGGAAGAAGCTACCATAAAAGTGAGATTTTACCTTGTTTCCTTGATTCTTCTTGCTTGTTTCTCATCTTTCTTGGCTTCCTCACCTCAAACACGAATTTCCTCTCTCTGTTTTGCCCCCAAAACAGCACCAAAACTTTATTAAGACCATGGAAAGGAGGCTTGAGAGGAGAGGAACAAGTTTGGAAAGAGAAGGAGCATGAAAATCTATGAAATTTCTTACCTTTTTCTTTCTTTTTTTCCTCCTTTCTTCTCCTTGGTGTGCCTAAGAGAGCTAGTATTTTTTTGGTTTTTGGGCAAAACAAGTCATTCTTAAGAAGGTGGGAGAAAAAGAGAGAAGTATGTGGGAGCTTCTAGAAACACACTTTTTCAAAAATTCTAATTTCATCCTTCTGCAATGGCAATTTTGTTTCAGCTTCGTTTTAGCCCTTTTTTGAGAACCGTCTCTTCCATTATAAAATTTAGGTTCCCAATTTAATAAAATACCTTTGGAATCACTCAATTTTGGTGCTAAAACTTTATTGAATGAATCTGTCAAAGTTCAAGCTCATTGACATTGGAAAACGTACATCGGAGGGGTTTTACCAGTGCTAGGGCTTTCCATGGTTTTTAGGGCCTTTGAGGACCTTGGGCAACTCCAATTTCTCATTTAAAAAGGCTTTTTATATATTTTTCTAAAAGTTTCACTTATTTAAGGAAATGCCATTACGTTTTATTAGTTTTCGTCAGAAATCATTTCACCATCCTAACTCCGTTTTTCTTTCTGTCTGAGCATGTGATTCTCATTTTTAAGAGTCTAGAATGCTTTTCAAATTTTTTGGGACCTTAACCAAGTCATTTTGGGGGAATTGCTTTTGTATCTGATAAATTTCATTTGTTTACGGAGAAACCATACGTTATATTTCTCGCATTTTCTCTCATTTTCAGAGAATCGAATATTACATTTCTCCTCCCTTAATTAAATAAGTGTTATCCTCAAAATTTGGGGTATAATTTCTCTTACTCTTTTATATTCTAACTAACTACTTCTTTTCTTTCCCTTCTTCTTGGCTTTATAAGCTTTTCTTAGAGATTTCACTCTTTCAAGTTTTTCTCTTAGCTAGAGAATTTTCATTACTAAGTCTCAATGAGGGCTCTATTATTATAGAGTACTGGCTAGTTTTTCTCATAAGGGAAAGAAGTTTCTAACTCTGGAGGCCTATCTTGAGAGAGCTTACTAATTATATTTGATTAGTCTCAACCCATTCGTAAGGGTTAACGTTCCTTTTAATGGACTCATTTGCATATCTTGGGAAGTGACTTGTTTTGTATTAAATCTCCTATGTCCTTTCCCAATGGCTTCTTATAAAGTCTCATAATCTTTTTGTTAATCTATTTGCTTATTTACTTATACCATCCACTATTTATCTCTGCGTTCTTTCTTACTAGTTCATCCCATTATTACAATTCACATTTCTTTCTATCACAAGCCTCATATCTCAATTGCTTACTAAGATTATAGCTCTTTTAGGGAGTTTTCATTTTTAATGATCCTAGTTTCTCTGTTATTAACATATTTATTTCTATAGGCTAGGACTTTTCTTACTCTTTTTGCTCATTTACAATGGCATTTTATAGTCCCTCACCTTAATACTATTAGGCCTAACTTATATTCTTTATACTGGCATTGAAGAGATACTACCACTTACTACTATTGAATTTTAGTGGGATGCTAGCTATTCTCACAGTTTCAATTACTGGAGATATACTGTACCACTTACATCATGTAAAAACTGCACCTAACCCCTTTCTAAATACATAGTCTAGCATATGGGGATTTCTCTATCCCTTGGTCAGGGCAAATATCTGCTGAGTAGTGGTTCATCTGGCTCTAACTCTAGGAAGCTAATTTTCTTGCTTTTTTCATCCCATCCACTGTGCTCATCTTTCAAGAGATCTTGTTAGTGGTCTAACTGTCTGAGTAAAGCCTTCACATATCTGTGGCAATGGTCTACCAGACTTAGGAGATCTCTAGTCTCTGAGATAAAAGTTAACTGAAATTGTACTGGTCTCTTAGACTAACTGCTCTATAAAAACTATCTCAGGCCATCATCTCACTAGAAAACTATCATGTTGTGACTAAGGCTCTCTGTAACTTTGTGGGATTTGCTATGACCCCTAGGTCTACTATGACCTCTAAAAGCCCTGCTAGGGTCTACTACGATCCACTGTGCTATACTAGGATCTACTGTGATCCATCTCTAAGAGATGTCAAAGCCTAAGATCACTATATTTGACAGTAAATATAAGCTCATGAAGTCCGGTAACCATTGCTCATAATAGCTAAGGCTAAACTCAGGGGTACATCATGCTCTTCATGCGAAGTGGGTTTTGGGTCATCTGATTCGCTAGGATCCCATCATACTAATACTCAGGAGGATTTTAATTTTCATTCATCATTCCTCATGGGATCCTCAGGTTCCCACTTCAGCCCCTTTTACTTGGGCTTTCTTTTCTTACTCTATTGATTTACTTACTTTACGTGTACTTATTCTAACTTTCCTTTCATATGCTGCAGTTTTTAACTATGCCCACATTCTGCTTTTGAGTGTCTTGGCACCAGGGCATTTCACACACAGAGTGTGGTTAACATCTCTGATAGGAGAGAGGCTATATACTGGTCCCTTCTTATTTCTTTTATTTATACTATAAGGGACTCAAGCTATGCATATTGGACTCGTGCTATCTGAATCTGAACATTCTTTACTATTAGCACGTTCTTTTCTATATTACTATTCTTTACTTGGGATTCCTTTTTTGCATGTTTTTCTTACTACTCTAATATTCTTGGAATCTCTTCCCTCTCTTTTCTAATTCATCTCGTTCTTTAACTAACTAAAGTACCTTTCGATTATCGAGACATTTTACTGATTGATGCCATCATTTGCTACGCACTTAAGTTACATTACTACTGGGTTGGCCAGACCTAATATCATGTAACCCTTGTTGCAAGCAAACCATAACATCAAACACTAATACACAGGTACTTCATGATTGAGCTCAAAGTCACTATTGCCTGTATATTACAAGTTTCCTAATAATCTAAAGCATCTCTCTTTTACTTTTCTTTATCTACCCTATTCTCGTAGGATACTTAGGGAAAATAGGATTCTTTCTCTACTTCGTCCCGAGATCACTATACATTGTCTGACTATTTTTACTTCAGGAACTATCATGTTAGAAGAGCGTCTATGCCAAGGATGGGTGTGCTTTTCAAGTACTGAAGCACATCAATTCAATATTTGTTCTCAATCCACTATATCCTCAGCTTGAACCCTGTTATATCTTCTCTCTCTTTTTACCTTTCTTATCCTTTTACTTCAGTAAAAAGATGCTCTACTATTGGCTGTCTCTGTTGCTAGTTTAGATTTCTTTACGCTCAAAAGCACCTACATTTTTCTGAGGTCCCTCTACTTGTTTACTCTTTGTAACATCAAGGGGGTCAACTTTTTCTCATACTCTTGCTTTGCTTTTAACTAGACCGTCCTTCAATAAGAAGAGTTCTATTTCATGAAATCCTAGGAATTACATTCTATGGCACTCTTAGCTTACACTATTTCTCTGTATAATGCAAAAATTCACCTTCTAGGGTAGTCCCTAGCTCCCTCGAGCTTTCTTAAAAGTACTAAGGCACTAACTGTTTGTCTCAGCTCATTTCTATATTCAGATCAGAGTCAGGCTTTCTCTCTATTTAGCTTCCTTAGCCTCATCCTCAGGAGCACAGTATACTGATTTTAGGGTTTCAATTACCCAATCTAGGACATATACTCTCAATATCTGGATTCTACCTTACTGAAATTTATGCTCTACTGGGTACTCTAATCACTTACGTGCCTTAACCCTAAATCATTCTCATATTAGGGAGCTCGTCTGACTAACTATCAGACCCCTGTCTATTTACCCTTCTTTGTTCAGTTTACTTACTTAATCATTACTAAAGTGAGGGTATCTTTTTTGTAGCTAATTTCTTAGCTCTTCCTCACTTCCTTTATCACTGTATTCTACAACTCAGTGGGTCTATCTGGGGGGATTTTGCTAACAACTACCAAGTGGTCTTCCCCGACTTAGGATGTTTTGTCTTTCCTTTCTCCATCCAGGGAGAATTTTCACTGAGTTTTTAATCAAATTAATTTCTCCTTTCACACATCTCACTTGGACGATGATATTAGTCACTTCCCTTAGGCTTTAGTTTACACTTAGCCTAGGCTACCTATCTCATCGGACCTGTAGCTTACAATAACTTAGTGATTTCTAAACTATTTTCATTCTCTTCTGAGCCTCTGTCATTGGGCCAATCATACTCATCTTTAGGCGTTACCTATGAGGTACACTTTTCTAAGCCACTCACTATGTGCCTCACTACTAGTAGCTTTACCTTATGTAAATTTCAAGGCTACATTAACATCCTGTCATTCAGTGTTTCACAAGGTAGCACCCTAGGTTGGAGTCAACACCTCAAAGGTGAGTTTCAACAATCTTATCATCCCTGTGTCTAACTTTCTCTAATGCTGAGCTCTTTCTCAATCTTAGTCTCAATTGTTAGGCCCACTGATTTCTCACTAATCTTCTGTGATCATTCACTACTATTTTTTTTCTACTTATATTAGGGGTTCCCACTCTCTATGTGTCGATTGACCCCATAGCAACTCATTTCTCAAGTTAGCCTGAATATGACCAACAAGGTCATTCATACTACAATACACTCCATGACAGCTAGAAACTTTATCTTTAGCTATGAAACTCGAGCCTTACTGCCTTTGTACATAGCCCATCCTCAAAGCTAGAGGCTTCTACCTTTTACTTCATTCATACATAACTAGTTATCAACTTTGGGTTGTTGGGGTTTTATGAAGTGTAAATTATAACTCAATTTCTGGCTTGAGGGAATTAAACTTTTAGGTTCTGAAATTCATCTAGACATTTGGGTGCTATGGCTAAGGGGTAACTTTCTTTCTCACTTCCCCTCTAACTAGTCCTGTGTAGTTGTAGTTTTATCTTATACCATGCTGCATCACTACTTGTCTTTGCATTAAGCAAGACATCTTGGAATGACCTGAGTATGACTACTAGAGAGAATTAGGCCTCACATATTTTCTCTAGCAAGCCTCTTCACATCAACAAGGTCATTTCTCATTGTTCATACCTAGGGCTTGCTACTGATCCCAACGAGTTATCATATCTCATAGAGCTCTAGTCGTCAAATCCTTTAGCTCTACTCAAACCATCTTAGAGGCTACCCTTTCTCGATGTCCACTATCTACTCCAAGACCATTCTACAACTTACTTGTCATAAACATAGCCACAAGTTATCTTTACACACTCAAAATGTCTCCTACAAGGCTTTTCATAATCATACAAGCCCTTACACAACCTTATTGTTACATCCTCAAGCCAAATCTAATTTGAGAGAGTCTAAAACTTTGCTCTAATACCAATAAATGTAACACCATAATTTCTTAGCTTATCTTATGCTATTTCCATGCCTTAAAGAATGCATCTCACATAGGAGGCAAGAAAAAGCAATTAAAATAATGAATATTTTAACGTTGTGTAGTGTATAAATTTTCATTTGGTGTCCCTTGGATCATGTGAGCTTATTTATCACATTTTCATATCTAATTACATGGATACAACTCATTTTCACCATCAAAAGTGCCCTACAACTCGTGTAAGGTAAGGGAATACACAAAATTCATAGTTGCTACCTCCGCCAGAATTTTCCCTTATCTGTCACAAATTTTGAAAACTCATAACTAATTCTAAAAAAATAAAAATCATACATTATTTAATATTCTGGAAAGCTACATATTTCTACTTTATGTTAAAAATATGTCTAGGTTATAAAACATTACACAGAAGATGTTTGACATTTAAAAAAGTGCAGAGATCTGACTAGCTAATGGTACTGATACAGGTTTCTGCTATAAACTTTAAAAATGTCCAATTAATTCCAAAAAAATCCAATCTATAAAAATGATATCAATATGGAAATCTAAGAATGTTAGGTAGAGGAAAAAAATAACTTCAAACTAGTTTAGGCACGTGCAAGACTTAAAAACTAATCAAACAATAACCTAGGTCTTTCTGGACGCCTGATACTGGACAAACATTTCAAAAATTCATATCTCTCTCTCTAGACATCCAATTGAGGTGTTTCTAGTTGGAACAAGTCATTGGAAAGGTTTAGTTTCTCCCTGTAAAATTTTATGACAATTGGACATCATTTACCCTATGAGTGACAGAATTTAATTTCGGACCTAAGTGAACAGTGTACTGAACTAATTTCAAAAAAAATTTCAACTTTGAAAATTCATCAAATATTCCATAGACCTCTACAAGTTTTGCACTTTAACTTCCCAAAAAGCTCTTAATAAGCTCTAAATGCATGACAAATCTTAGATCAACAAGAGCTCATTTGGACAAAAGTGGTGTAGGTTTTCAATATGGTCAATTTTAGTCCATATAAGATACCAAATGTGTCCAAATGGCTTCTCTTGATGTTTGGTATCTCTTGGGCAAGTTTTAAATCATGAATATGACTTGTATGAACTACCCAAGTAGTCCCAAACCTCATGCATCTCAATTTGGCCTCTCCATTTCCATTATTACATACATTTCCATAATGCTAGTTTTGCCATTACATGTCCAAGATGCACATTTTCATACATATAACCTTAAATCTCATTTATGCATGATACATTAGCATAATTATACATGTTCATAACATCATAAGACATGTACAACCATAGATTACAATATTTTCCATTCATATGGCCTTAAAGAAACAAAATTTATACACTTTAATATCATGCTCTCATCTCTCAAGTGGTTGGCTCCCATTTCTTTGTTCTCTTAGTCCACCTAGCATGTTAGAACATTGGAGAGGAGGGAATGAGATTCATAGAATCCCAATAGCTCATCTCCCTTTCAATCACACATAAAAGATGCAAAACAAGTCTTACAAATGTGTGCATGGGCATATTGACATGTGCAATCATTCAAGAGACATTTTTAACATTTGAGCAAGTTGTGCATAGTATATATAGACTTGCTAAGTAAGTAGATTAGCCTCACTTATTCACTTGTGGATTTTGGACTTGCCTCACCTATTTTTTAAGAGTTGTTTGACTTAACCTTACTCTTAGGAGTCAACCTCACTTTTGGGAGACTCTTTATTTTGTCTTAGCCAATTCTAAGGGCTCTTGGCCCATCCTCATTGTGGCTAAGGGTTTTTAGTTTCACCACATTCAAGCAAACCCAAGTACATATAATAAGCATCATATGAAAGCATTAAGTAATATCATGGAACCATGGAATAAAATCTTATACTAGAATACTTCTCATAACTTAAAACACATACACACATTCAAAGACAAGCCTAACATACATTCATGCATGAGAGAAGGAGGAGTGAGCTACCTTGCTTGCATTTCCACACTTTTTCCTTAAGCCATGAGTCTTTTCCCTTGACCTCACACCCCCAAGAAGGTGGAGATCATTCCTCTTGGCCTAGACACATTATATGGAAGCTAATTATACTCTTGAATCAAATTCTAAGGCCACACAATCACTTAAAAAAAGCTAGGTGACTCATAAGGGCTCTTTTATGGTTCCATAATGCACTTAATGAAACAACCTTTGGAAAACATCATCTTGGATCTATTCTCTCCATTTATTTATGATTCTTGACTCCATTTAAACTTCTTGGAGTCATCACACAATCAATTCAAGGAGCCTAGCTAGTTGTTGCTTCTTTAAGCTATATTATAGAACATATAAGACTATCTCACTTTCTATGGTTTCTAAAACTTTTTCAAGGCTTCCTCTCATATTCTCCCATCATACATGATCAAAACTAAGCTTGGAAGGAATTAAAACTACCCCTTGGTACTTCATCTAACCTAGGCTGAAACTATGCACTATATGAATACTAAGTGGATTTGCTTCACTTTCTTGATAGAAGATACATATAGGGAGCCTTTTAGAGATCTCAAGAGCTTATTCAAATACTTATTAGTCCTAGGAATAATTACATCAAATCAGATTTTCAAGGAAGCACTTAAATCCCTAAGTGGTGCATCTTGTTCTATAATACTTTTTACTCGATTCCAATTTTTTATTCTTAATCCTTGCACTCTAAAACCCTGAGTTCCTTTTTGGTTTGGATAGAAATCATCCCCTAGGGATTGGGCTCCATGGTGGCTTAACCATACAAGAGAAGGGGAAGAAAGAAGCTACCATAAAAGTGAGATTTTACCTTGTTTTCTTGATTCTTCTTGCTTGTTTCTCATCTTTCTTGGCTTCCTTACCTCAAACACGACTTTCCTCTCTCTGTTCTGCCCCAAAATAGTACCAAAACTTCATTAAAACCATGAAAAGGAAGCTTGAGAGGAGAGGAATAAGTTTTGAAGGAGAAGGAGTATGAAAATCCATAAAATTCCTTACCTTTTTCTTGCTTTTTCTCCTCCTTGCTTCTTATCCTTGGTGTGCCTAAGAGAGCTGGTATTTTTTTGGTTTTTGGGCAAAACAAGTCGTGCTAAAAAAGGTGGGAGAGAAAGGGGAGAAGTGTGTGGGAGCTTTTAGAAACACACTTTTTTAAAAATTTCAATTTCATCCTTCCATAATGACAATTTTGTTTCGGCTTTTTTTTAGCTCCTTTTTTAGAACCATCTTCTCTATTATAAAATTTAGGTTCCCAATTTAATAATGCATTTGGAATCACTCAATTTGGAGATAAAACCTTACCAAATAAATCCATCAAAGTTCGAGCTCATCGACATTAGAAACAGACACCAGAGGGGTTTTACTAATGCTAGGACTTCCCATGGTTTTTGGGGCTTCTGAGGACCTTGGACAACTCTAATTTCTCATTTAAAAAGCACTCCTATGTGTTTTTCCAAAAGTTGTACTTATTTACGAAAATGCCATTATGTTTCGTTAGTTTTTGTCAAAAATTGTTTCACTGTCCTAGCTCCATTTTTTTCCATCTGAGCCACGGATTCTTGTTTTTAAGAGTGTAGAATGCTTCCCAAATTTTTTAGAATCTTAACCAAGTCATTTCGGGGGACTTGCTTTTGTATTCGGTGAATTTTGTTCATTTATGGAGAAGCCATATGTTATGTTTCTCATGTTTTCTATCATTTTTAGAGAACCAGATATTACATTTTTTCACATGTGTAATGTCTAATTTTCGTTAAATGATGGAAACGGATGCGTTTTCAAAGCAAGCCCCTTGAGATGAGTTATTTAAGACCAACAAAAATTAGAATAAAATTCTAAATAATAAAAAAATAAGGATTTGAATTTTGAGTTGCCCAAAAACCAGGGCTGCAGTGATTCAAAAAATTTACTAAAAGGCTAATGGTATTTTTGTAAATAAGTATAATTTTGGAAAAACACATAGGAAGGCTTTTTAAATGAAAGTTTTGAGTTCTTCAAGGTTCTTAGAGGTTTTGAAAACTATGGGAAGCCTCGGGACAGTTAAAACTCCTCTGGTGTATATTTTTCAACGTCAGTTGACCCAAATTTTGACCGATTCGTTCGAGAAGGTTTTAACTCCAATTTGAGTGATTCCAAAGGCATTTTACTAAATTGGGAACTTAAATTTTATAATGAAAAAGACGGTTCTCAAAAAGGAGCTAAAACGAAAAATGCCACGACGAAAGGGACAAAATGGGAATTTTTGTAATTTTAGCTCTTAAAGCTTCTTTAAGAAGCATGTTCCATTTCTTCTTCTCTCTTAGACCGACTTGTTCTGTCCAAAAACTAGAGGAAACTCAAGAGATTTAGGCACATAAGATAAAGGAGGAAGAGGAGAAAATCAAGGCAAGAAAGGTAAGAATTCTTAAGAATTTCCATGTCCTTCCTTCTTGAAACTTGTTCCTCTCCTCTCAAACTTCCTTTCTATAGTTTTAATGGGAAGTTTGGTACTATTTTAAGGGTAGAACAGAGAGGGGAATTTCAAAATTAGGGAGAGCAAACTAAACAAAGGAAGAACCCTCTTGAAAGAACTTGATTCAAGGTAATTTTCTTGCAAGATGTTACTTCTTTTTCCTTAGCTTCTTCTTCCATATTTTGGCTCAGATAGAACCAGAAAAAGGGGGAGATTTTTTACTTAGAGCTAGTATGAAACACATAAATTAGGCTATGGAAAAGTAGAATATGCAAAGAAATTAGAAAGGAAATCAATGAAATGCAAGAATGGAAAGTGTAAAGCTCTTGAATGGGATGAAAAAAATTGATTTAATATATAAACTTCCTTGCATGTGTGAGTGTTTATTTGAGCTTCTAAGACCTCTAAGAAGTCTCCCAAGTGTGTCTCCCATCAAGGAAAAATCAAAAAGTCTATGAACCCTTCCTCCCCCTTATGTTTCAGCCTAGGCTAGTTAAATAGGTTAGGAAGTGTTTTAATTTATTCTAGCCTTGGTTTGGGACTTTGTATGATGGTAGAAGGTTGGAGGAACCCTTGAAAAAAATTTATAAACTATAGAAAGTGAGTTAGTCATATATGTTCCCTAAAATGACCTAAAGAAGCAACATGAAGTTAAGTTCTTTATTTTAATTGTGTGATGACTCCAAGAGGCTTAAAAGGAGTCAAGAATCATATATGAAAGGAAAGAATGGAGCTTAGAATTTATTTGATGAGTGTTGCTTCATTAGGTGCATTCTTAGAAACGTAAAGGGGTTATTAGACAAGGTTAGTGTTCAAGAAAAATATGTGACCTTAGAATTAATTTCATAAACCTAATTGACTTTCATAAATTGTGTTTAGGCCAAGAGAGATCATTCCCACACCTTTGTGTGTGTGAGGCCGAGGAAGGGAGAGCAAATTCAAAGAGAAAAGTGTGTGATTGCATCCAAGGTAGCTCATTTCTCCTTCTCTCATACATGGATGTATGCTTGACTTATCTTTGAATGTGTGTATGTGTGTTTTAAGCCATGAAAAGTGTTCTAACATGCTATCATATGCCATAGTACCATGATGATGCATTATGTTTCTAAATGATGTTTGTTATGCTTTCTTGGGTTAGCTTGAGTGTGAAAAGGCCAAGAACTCTTAACTATGGCGAGGATGAGCTAAGAGCCCTTAAAATTGATTGAGACAAAGTAAAGAGTCTCCCAAGAGTGAGGTTGAGTCAAAAACTTCTTAAAAAAATGGGTGAGGCAAGTCCAATATCCATAAGTGAAAGTTAAGGCTATTTCATTCACTTAGCAAACCCATGGATGCCTTGTATGATTTACTCATATGCCAAGCTTGCTTTTTGAATGTTCATATCATCCATTATGCTCATGCATGCATTTTCAAGACTTGTTTTGCATATATTATGTGTGATTGAAAGGGAGTTGAGCTATTGGGATTCTTTAAATCTCATTCCCTTCTCTCCAATGATCTAACATGTTAGGTGGACTAAGTGGGTAAGGTAATGGAAGCCAATCACCTTGAAGATGAGAGTATGACATTCAAGTGCATGGTTTTTGCTTCTTTAAGGCCACACAAGTGGCAAATGTTATAATCTAATGTTGTATATGACCTCATAAACATATGTAATTATACTAATGTATCATGAATAAATGAGAGCTAAGGTTGTATGTATGGAAACATACATTTTGGTTATGTAATGACAATTTTGCATTATGGAAGTGCATGTATAAATGCAAGTGGGATGGCCAAATTGAAATGCATGAGGTTTAGGACTACTTGGGCAATTCATATAAGTCATAATCATGCTTTTAAACTTGTCTAAGAGGTGTCAAACATCAAGGGAAATTATTTGGACACTTTGATATCCTATGTGGAGCACAAATTGACTATATTGGAAACCTATACCACTTTTTGTTCAAGTGAGTTTTACTAGATTTGAGATTTGTCATGAAACTAGAGCTTGTTGAGAACTTTTTGGAAAGTTAAAGTGCAGAATTTTCGTAGGTCTAGGAAATATTTGATGAATTTTCAAAGTTGAAAAAAATTCTGATTTTGGTCAAGTTACTATTCATACTGATTCGAAAATAAATTCTATCAATCAAGGGACAAATGATGTCCAACTACTACAAAAATTTATAAGGAGAAACTAGACATTCCTAGTAACTTGTGCTAACTAGAAGCACCTCATTTGGATGTCTAGAGAGGGAGATGTGAATTTTTAAAGATTCTACCTAGTATCAGGTACTCAAACTGACCTCAGGTACTATTTGATTGGGTTTCAAGGTCTGAGCATACCTAAACTAGTCTAGGGTTGTTTTTTCCCTCTATCTAATCTTTGTAGCTTTCCATATTTGTATCATTTGCATAGATTAGATTTTTTTGAAATTAATTGGACATTTTTGAAGTTTGTAGCAGAAAGTTGTGATAATACCAGTGACCTACCAGACCTCTGTATCTTTTTGAATTTCAAACATCTTTTGTGTTGTGTTCTATGACTTGGACATATTTTTAGCATAAAGTAGACATGTGTAGCTTCCCAGAATGGCAAAAAATGTATGATTTTGATTTTTCTAGAATTAGTTATTATTTTTCAAAGTTTGTGACAAAAAAGGAAAATTTCTAGCCGAAAATGCAACTATGTATTTTATGCTTCCCTTTACTTTCCATGTGTTGTTGGCCACTTTTGATAATGGAAATGAGTTGTATCTATGTAAATAAATATAAGAATGTGATACATGAACTCACATGGTCTGCGGGACATCAAATGAAAAATTTAAACGCGATGCAACACTAAAATATTCATTATTTTAGTCATTTTTTCTTGCTCCCACATTGAAATGCATGATATGAAGCATGAGAATAGTTAAGGAATATATGGTGTTACAATATGCCTAAGTGGTCTTGGTTCTAGGGGAAGACCATTTGGTACTTAAACTATTTTGGGACAAAAAATGACCCATTTTATGAGTTAAACCCCAACCTAACCAAATGAGTGATCTTGAGGTTGAGATTTTACACACTTATAAATAGCATATAGAGCTTTTTCTGGTCCAAGAACCCCATTATTTAGAGGTCAATAGAATTTCTTATGATTTTTCAAAATTTAGCTTATAATTGAGTTTTGGTATGGACATTGTTCACTTGAGCAAATTCCATTTTCTTGTCATTCGAAAGTCAAATGAGGTCCAATGGTTTTGAAATTTTACATGGAGAAACTAGATATTCACAGTGAGTTATATCCACTAGAAGCACCTTATTTGGAGGTCTAGAGAGGGAGAAATGAATTTTTAAAATTCTGCATCAAAACTAGTGATGCCAGCCAATCTTGGGTACTATTTCATTATAATTCAGCCCTTAAACGAGCTTAAAGTGGTTTGAAACTATTTTTTCATAAATTTAACTTCCATAGATTTCTACAATGTATGGTTTGCCAGGTTTTGATTTTTTTAGATTTAGTTATGAATTTTTGAAGTTCATATCAGTAACTTGTGACAGTAAACTAGGGTAGCCAGAACTTTAGTGCTTTTCTATTGTCAAACGTGGTCCAGCTAGATTTTCATGGCCTAGAATTATTTTTATCCTATAGTTGACATCCAAAGCTTTCTAGAAAGCTATCATTTGCTTTGGTTTGAGTTTTTTAGAATTAATTATGATTTTTCAAAATGGTGGCAAAAACTTGAATTCTAGACCCGAGGCAAAAACTCAATTTTTCTGAGGTGTGTCTCCTAACTTGAAATGTATGGAATGTTTTACATTGGTTATGACTTGTTTAGATAGAATATGAGTAGGAGATGGTGTTGGGGAGTCCATGAGGTCTACAAAGAAAAATTTGAATAGTTAAAGTGCTATGCAATGCTATAATAATCCATGATTTAAATCCATTTTCCTTGGAACTAATGTATGAAGCATGCATAGGGTATAAGGTATGGGAAAGTAGGGTTAAAGTAATATGGTGTTACAAGAGTTATATTTCCTCCAAATGAAACACATCCAGTTATTAGCCCATTACATCCCAATGTTAGCAGTGTTACACCCATATAATTTACAATTTCAAGAAAATAAAATAGCTATTTAAGCCAAGGATAGATTAATACATATAAAAGTTATTATCAAAATCTTTGTAATGAAAATAATAATATATGAATTTTTTTGTTTATATTAATTTTTTATAATTTTATTATTAATTATAAATAAATATTTGTGTATTGCTATAATGTTTCAAGTATAGTACACTGAGTTTGATTAGATTAATATGTTTATATTTTTAATATTTGACATTATATATATGTATATCTTGTACTTCGTGATTTCAAATTCTTTTGTCTCTGTCATATCCTCCGTTCCTTCGTCCCTCTTACACCTTCACTTCCATTATCTCTATCCCACCCTCACTTTGTCATCTGAGGCAACCAACATCATCAACATATAAATTAAAACAAGTAGTTTTCTTATTAAGTTATTTTGATTTCATGTTTTAAGAAATTTATTCACATAAATTTGTTATCTTTTACAAATTAATTTATTTAGATGTATCAACATGGATCATCTTTTAGTAGGAGGGACTCGCTCACGATCTGAACATACTATTTCGAAGTTTCAAAATCCAACTCCCAAGTTCCAAATTCTAACTTCTATTCAAAAATAATTTATTGAACTTGAAGGAAATGAGTTATTATTTAATTTTTTAATATTATTTCAATTTATTTTAATTTTAAGTATTTGTATAATTAACTAATAAATATTCAATTTTTGTAGATTTAAACCAAATAATAATAAAGTTTGAGTACAGATAATAACTATTTTTAAAAGTAAATATAAAATTCCTTAGAATAGTTGGAAAGATGTTTCTCCTGAATATCAAACATTTATGGTTTGCTAAATTAAGGTAAATTTTGTTGCTTATAAATCTTTTTATATAATCATAATATCATGTATTTTATATTTTAATAATTATAATCTTTAATTTTTTTTTAGAAGTATTATGAGTAGAGTTCTGATGACAATGATAAAATTTGGAGGAATTAGAAAAAGAAAGTCATTGATTGGCTTAAAGATTTAATTGGTAATGCACATAAGATAAGAAAAAAAGCTTAATTGGATTGGAGAATCCATTAGAGAAGAGTTGTGTGCAAAATGGAATACTTCAGAATATCAATTACTTCGAGAACGGATAAGAAAGAATAGAGCCTCTAGTTCTGAATTTGGTTTATCGTTACATATTGGGGGATCTATATTAATGCTTAAACATGCCAAAAGTTTGGTAATCAAATTTATTTTTTAATATTTATTAATAATTTTAAATAATATTTCTCTATTAATATTAATTTTTATTTTACAGATATAAGAATTACGAAGACCACCAACATATTCCGAGGTCTTCTTAAAAACTCATCAACATAAAGAATTTTGGATTGATAGAAAATCTCAACCTGTTTATTTAATTATGATTTATTTTTAATTTATATTTGTAATTATTCTATTATTTTCTTTTTCAGGATGAATATACACATCTTAAAAATTTATGTAAAAGCAGAGGAGAGAGTATTTCATAATTAGATTTATGGTTATAGTTGCTGGAGCAAAAAAAAAGGTTCAATTTATGATATTAGGAGTATATCTGATAACATATTAGAAAATCTTATGTCTAGATATACTGATACTCAATATCCAGCATATCCTCATTCTTCTTATATCTAAGAAATTGTACGGAATGAATTTATAACTTTGGCTACCCATGATACCCAACTTAAAGAACAAACATTACAAATTGAATAGCTTTGACAAGAATTAGATGAATTTAGAAGTATTGTTCAACATCTTTCACAACAACAACATTAAGATGAAATTGGGCAAAGTGCTTTTTATAGATAAGATATTTCTCATTTAGATAATAATAATGCAAATGATAATTTCAATGAAAATAAAGATAATTGTTAAATTTTGTAAATTTTATGTAATATAATATAAGAAATTAAATTTATATTAGATTTTTTATTTTATTTAAATTTAATATTTTTTCATAAATTATATAATATTATATATTATATATTTATTTAATAAATTTCATTATTTATTAACTTATAATGTGTATATATATGTATATTAGTTTATTGTATATAATATATACATACCAAAATTTAATAATATATATTAACTTGATTTAATTATATATATAAATTTATAATATATTGGATAGCAAAATTAGATGCCATGAAAGTAATAAAAATTATATTGATGTTATTAGACACGAAGATGGTAAAAAATTAGGCGTGCAAATCAAATTTGATTATTCTGCCAATTTTTTTCATTCCTTTCTATAAATTTCAAGTTTTTCGTTTGATGTTACACTTTTATCTTCTGCACAGTTGCATAGCAATTGCTTTATCACTCTTCTCTTCCTTCTCCTTAGATAACTTTCAACTGCTTTCCATAATTTCATACTTCTTTCATTTCGCTTTTTCTTCTTTCTTTGTGGATGAATTTCAAGTGCTTTTCCCTAGTGTTTAATTATTTGGTTTTGTTATCCTCCATTTTAACTCTCTAGCTATTACATTTTTTTCTACAAATTTTGATCTTCTGTTTTATTTATTACATTCATTTCCATTTTGTTCTAATTTTCTTTTTTCCCCCTCTATTTGTATATTTTATATTTTGAGTTATTATTATTTTTATTTTGCAAGTGATTATTGATTTTTCAGGTAAGAATTTTCATGTTAAATTTTTGTATTTAGTTTTATTTCTATATTCTTATTTTCTTAATTTCATTTGATTTGATTTTTTTTTTGAAGAATTTTGGTTTACAATACTACATCTAAGAATTTTGGAGAATTTCATAGGAGAACAGCATAAAAATTGCAGAATAGAATGTAATACTTAATATTGAAACCCAAAAAATGCAATACAAATCTAATAAATAACTGTAACCCAAAATATGATAGGAAAAAAATAAAAATGTATCAAAATAAAAAAAATTAAATATGCCTTTACTTATTATTATTAATTCCAATCAATCCTATTTTTAAAAATTTTTATATCAATGAAATTATTAATTATTATACTAAATATATGTAAAATAATTTTTAACAAGATAAAATAAAATATATAAGTATTTATTTATTAATAAAATATATTTTTTAAAATTAAATTTAAAAATATTTTCAAATTTATTAACTTTAAAAATTAAATTAAATTACAAAAAAATTATTTCTTATCATAGTTTTGTCAAAAAAATCTGACGGAATATGCAACAGAAATTACTGTAAGAAAGAATTGAGATAGACTTATGGTAGAATATATAAAATTTTAATTCAAATTATGAATAGTGTTTCACTATCATGATTCTTATATAGAATCATGGTAGCCCCATGCTTCCCACCTTTTAGGTGGATAATAAATGTATATATTATTGATTAGTAATTCTAAATATTATAAATATTTATTAATAATAAATGTACATACTATTTATTACTAATTCTAAATATTATAGATATTTGCTAAATTAATTCCTACAAACTATTGGAAATTATTTATTAATAATCATCATAAATATAATTTTTTTAATTTTAATTTATATTAAATAATTTTTTTTAAAAATTTTATTATACTATTCATTAAAAATTATTATAGACATTATTTTTTAACTTTTTTAAATCAATTTTTTTTATTAACATTCTATTTATATTACATAAATTTTTATAACAAAATTTTTATTTATTCATTTGACATTGATGTGATAGTGTGTCAAATGTGGCAATAGAAAGAGCGATAGAGTGACGTGTGACATATGAGTCTGTAGTAACAAATTTGCCACAATAAAAATAGCTATAGCTTATCTGACAGCATATTTTTGTTGGAAATTATAAATTTTTGACTATTTGTTACTAAAATTTATTGTTTGTTACTAAAATTTATTGTTGGCAAGGTCCTATTACCAAAACAATTACATAGCTTTTTTAGTGCTTTACCTGTCATAAAGCTCAACTCTTGCCCTTAGCTAATCTTAGTTTAAATGGTTTCAATTTTTTTTCTATTTTAATTACTCACTAATGATTTAAATTTTGTCATGGGTCCATTGGATTGTAGAATACTGTTATGCATTGAATTGGCCTGATGCCAAACCCGATTAAGATATTAATCTTGCTTTTATGCCTCTCTAACTTGACCTTGCCCAAAAAAGTTTGATTTTATGTCAATTCAGGATGGGCCAATGGTCTTTTTTCTTTTAGTAAACCTACCCAAAAAAAAAAGGAAAAGAAAAGCAACAATTGATTAGAGAATAGAATAGAAAAAAAAGTAGCAAATTATAAATTAGCAACAATCAAACATTCAAGCCAATTTAAAGGATGGCCAATTATAGAGCCATTAAATTTTAACACATTAGTTCTACATACCTTTGGTATCATATCAAACTATATAGCCATATAATAACAACCCATCCCTATCCAATTCTTGTAATATAAGCAAAGCTTATATATGCATATATTGCTATCAAGGTGGCCACTTGATTAATATAAAAATTAATCCATTATTTAGAAACAATAGTTTTGCTTGATTTTCAATCAAATTAATGCACTAGGGCCCAAAATTAGTTTGTTCTCATATGACTTAAAAACATGTTATTAAACTTTTTGTGATTTATTGTAGTAATTAACAATCCTGTGATATTTTTCATCTAAACTTTAATAGAAATAATCACGTGAATGACAAAACATCAAACAATTGTATTGTTTAAAGTATACTTTGCTTATATGTTAGAATACTTTTGTAGTGTTCAGTAGTTATTATTGGGATTATAAGCTAACAATTTTAATCTTTACATGATATCTTGATCATATCATTGACTTCAAAAGGCCATAAAATTATTTAGTATATAAGTAAAACATACTTCCTAATGAATTAATGAACAAACAAACCTCGAAATACAGTAGGTAATCTATCCAATCCTTGAAAAAGCCACCATTTCTTTCAAAATGCTAATTCACATCATTTTTTACAAGCAACATTTTTGTTTCAAAAAGAAAAAGATAAGTAATTAATTATGCTATGCTACTATACAACAAATCTTAACACATCTAGAACATAGATTAAAAAAAATGTACCATCTATCTAATAAGTAAGAATTAGGAACCTAAAGATAACAAAGTTATAGTGAATAAAGTTAAATCAAATCTACATAAAATGTTTATAGTTGTGGATAAGCATGTGTGTATGTGTTTGAGTGTGTGTGTGTGTGTACACACGCACATTATGCAACTTACTTTCAACAATGACTTTCTAAAAGCTGTACAATTACTCTTAAGATATGGACTCGAGGCATTTTTATGTAGGACATGATTTTCATCCTCTAAATTTGATAACTTTTCCTCAAGATTCCATTTAGATACAAGTACAAAAAATGAGTAATTAGATAACTAAGATATGTAATAGCACCTTTTCAAAATTTTGCTAGAATTGAGAACTTTTCTATTTAACCTCCATCAATTTCTTAATGGTTTCATTACTAACATTTTGAGCTTTCATAAGCTTAAGCTCCAAAGTTGCATTCTTCCTTTCCCACAAAAAAAAAAAAAGAGGCTAATAGCAATTAGAAAAGAGATTAAGAACTAAAAAGCTAAGGGAAAAGGGGGTCTCATCACGAGTGATGAACAAAGAGATTTAGAACTTTAGATTTAGGAAAACCATTTAGAGTTAAGTTGCTAACTTGCTCTATGTAGACATGGAAACCTAGATTACAGATTTGAAGGAGATGCCATAAATTTGCTTTAGCCTTTAATGGCATTTTTAGAACTTACCCAAGCTAAAGAACAAAACAAAACCACAGAGATGGGGGATGACATGAGTGGCCATGGTTGTGTGCATTAGGCCGATGGCAAATGTAAGAAGAGGAAGCTTTAAAAGCATGGTTGTGACAATTGTAACCTGTAAGTGCATGGTTATGAGGGATGAATGAGAATGAGTAGAGAACAAAACGAAATGGAACCATAGATGGAGGATGACTAATGACATGTGTGGTTGTGGCTGTCACACCATGATTTTATGACTCATCTCATAACATTTGTAGGTTCAATTCCATGAAGCACATGAATTCTCAAGGAAAAAGGCATTAAAAATAATGAATAAATTTGTGTTACGTAGTAGATAAATTTTTCTTTTGGTGTCATATGGATTGTATGGACTCATCCTTCTCATTATCATATTTAATTACACAGATACAACTCATAACTATCTAAGGAAGTGGGCTAAAACCCATGCAAG
This sequence comes from Erythrophleum ivorense, assembly GCA_026724425.1. Taxonomy (NCBI): domain Eukaryota; kingdom Viridiplantae; phylum Streptophyta; class Magnoliopsida; order Fabales; family Fabaceae; genus Erythrophleum; species Erythrophleum ivorense. The sequence goes on from JAIUCV010000008.1 coordinate 31,308,279, forward strand.
TGGATGGAATACATAAAAACACTAGGTGCAGTCTCGACCATAATTTTTAGCTTTTTGTTATAAACTTTGAAAAATCATAACTAATTCTAGAAAAATTAAAATCATACATTCTTTACCATTCTGGAAAGCTACAGATGTCTAATTTATGATAAAATATATCTAATAGGGGCTACTAGCTATCAAAAATTGATGGAACAGTACCAGAGGTTGACTGTTATTATTAGTACTATCCTCCATTTTCAAAAATTCATATCTCCCTAGTCAGAGGTCCAATTAGGGTGATCTTAGTAGCCATGGAAAGCTTATCATGTCTAGTTGATTCTTGTAAAATGTCATGAGTATTGGACATCATTTGACTCTCAAATAGGACAACCCAAATTTCTGACCATATGAATAGTATCTACATCAGTTCAGCAGAAAAATGCCAACTTTGTAAATTCATAATTATTTTCATAGAGTCCCAAATAATCTAGTCTTTAACTTCCCAAAAGTTCTAGATAAGATCTATATATGTGCTAAACTTCATGAGCAAATTCGTTCATTTGGTCAGATCTTGATATTGGGTTGGGATATGGTCACTTTTATGCATTACAAAGGGTCCAAATGATCCATTTTGAGTTCTAAGGCAATCATGACCACTTGAACACATGGGAATGCACCAAAATGACATTATAAGCTTGTCTCAAAGGTGCACAAACCCAGAATTTGAAAACTCACTTTGTCACCACATGTCATACATAAGAATGTACAATCTAGTCTTGCTCCTCAATGTCTAAAATGTACTATATCATACATAGCATTAAATCTCATTTGTGCATGATACATTTGCATAATTACATATGTATATAAGATCATAGGACATATATAATAATGGATTACAATATTTGTCACTCATATGGCCATAAAGAAGCAAAATCTATGCACTTTGTTATCATACTTTCATCTTCCAACTTGATGGCTTCCATTACCTTGCTCATGTGGTTCACCTAGCATGTTAGGACATTGGAGAGGAAGGAATGAGATTTAAAGAATTCTAATAGCTCATTTCTCATTTTAATCACGTATAAAGAATGCAAAACAAGTCTTAAAAAAGCATGATTGGCATTTGAACAAGTCATACAAAGCATACATAGGCTTGCCAAGTAAGTGGATTGGCCTCACCCATTCTCTTATGGATTTTGGACTTACCTCACCCATTTTCTCTAAGAGGTTTTGACTTAACCTCACTCTTTGAAGGCTCTTTACTTTGTCTCTGTAATGTTTGATTTTTCGTAAAACACCGAAATGAGTCAGTTTTCAAAGCAAGTTCCCTGAGATGAGTTATTTAAGACTAACAAAAATTAGAATAAAATTCTAAATAATAGAAAACAAGGATCCAATGTCTAAGATACTCAAAAACCCAAGCCAAACGAGTTAGAAAAATTTATGAAAGAAAGTTGAGGCATTTTCGTAATTTCTGAACAATTTAGAAAACTCATAGGAGGATTTTTTTTAAATGAAAAATTTGGGTTTTCTGGGGTTCTCAGAGGCCCTGAAAACTATGGGAATCCTTAGAACAGTTAAAACCCCTCTGGTGAGCAATTTCAGCTGTCAGTTGATTAAAACTTTGACTGAACGATTTGGAATAGTTTTAAATCCAATTTGAGTGGTTCCAAAGGCATTTTATGAGTTAGAGAGCATAAATATTGTGATGGAAAAGAAAAATTTTGAAAAGGAGTTGAAATGAGCTTAAAATGAAAAAGCTAAGAAAATAGACTAAAATGCAAAAGTAAAAAGTTGTTAAAGTGACTCCTCCCCTCCATATGGCACGTGGCTTTTTCCCAATTTGATTAACTAGCCATTTTTCTATCCTAAAATAGAGCAGAGACCAACAACCATTCACGCACTAGAAGAAACTTCAAGGGAGAAGAGAAACAAGGCAAAAAGGTATGGAAATTTAAGGAAATTCAAGCTTTTTCCTTCTTTAAAGTTGCCCACCTCCTCCTTGCCTTCCTTCCTATGGTTTTTGTGTGTGATATGGTGATGTTTTGGGTTTGGTATAGAGGAGAAAGATTGGAGTTTGGAAAAGAGGAGTTCACCACTTGGAAGAGCGCTTGAGAGAAGTTAGAAACCAAGGTAACTTTGTTGTCTTTCATGCTTCTTCCTTCTTAATTTTTTTCAGTTTAAGTTTTGGTCAAGGAGACAATAGCTAAGAGGGATTGAATTTCAGGCAGAACCAAGAATGAATCATGTGGATTAAGGTATGGGAATTAAGATTTTGCAAAGAGAACAAAGTAAGAATCATTAAATTGCAAGATGGAATTGCTGGGGATTCAAGAACATAACTAAAAATTCGATTTTATACAAAAGTCCCTAGGCTAATGTAAGTGTTTGTATGAACTCCTAATGTAACATTCAGTCCCTCCGTAAACATGAGAAACGCGATGTTTGGTTTCTCCGTAAACGTCAGAAATAGGCCAAATATAAAAGGAAGTTATCGAAATAGAAGGAATTGGGGCCAAATAAAATTATGATAAAATTTTAAATATTAGAAAATGAGGATTTGAGGTTTGAGATGTCCAAAAACCAAAGCCAGAAGAGCTCAAAAAATTTGCCAAAGAAAGTAGGGGGCATTTTTGTAATTTTTGAAAAGTTTGGAAAACTCATAGGAGGACTTTTTAAATAAAAAATTTAAGCTTTTTGGGGTTCTTAAAGGCCTTAAAAATCATGGGAATCCCTAGAACAGTTGAAACCCCTCTGGTGAACGATTTTGGCCATCAGTTGACCAAAACTTTGACCGAACGGTTTGAAATGGTTTTAGATTCTTTTTTAGTGATTCCAAAAGCAATTCTTATGATTAAGAGCCCAAGAAATATGATGGAGAAGATGGATTTCAAAAAGGAGTTAAAATGAGCCCAAACAAACAAAACTATGAAGAGGGACTAAATTACAATATTTAAGAGTTGCTTAAATGAATCCCTAGCTTATAAAAATGTCCCTCCTCTGCTCAGATCTTTTCACCCACTCTCACACACGTTAAAACAGAATTAAGAAGGGCTGAGAGTGGCGCACAAAAGGGGAGGCCAAGGAAGGAAGAAGAAGCTTTGAAAAGTGTAAGTTTTAGCCACTTTTTCCTACTCCTTGCCTTGTTAAACTTCTTCCCCTCTTCTTCCTCTTCCTTCTCATGGCTTTGGTATTTAATTTGGTGCTGTTTTGGGGGCAGAACAGAGGTGGAATTTTCGGATTTAGTGAAGGGAGACTAGCCAAGTGAAGAACAAACTAAGAAAACCATGAATCCAAGGTATTTTGCTACTTCCTAAGCTTAGGTCTCCTTGCTCCTCTTCTCTTCAATTTTTTCCCATGTAAGACCAGCCATGAGGGATTAAATTTCTAGCTAAACCAAGAATGAATCACATGAATTAGGGTGTGGGAATTTAGAATATGCAAAGAAAACCAAGTAAAAGCCATTGAACTTCAAGTTAGCAGAGTGTAGGATTCTTAAAGAGTTTGTAAAATCTATTTTGATTCATGAATTTCCTAGGCTATGTAAGTGTTTAATTGAGCTTCTAAGACCTCTAAGAAGCCTCCCAAGTGGCTCTCTCATCAAGAAAAAATTGAAAACCCCTTGAACCCCAAATGCTTCCATAATATCAGCCTAGGACAGATGGAGGGGTTAGAGAGTGTTTTAATTTATTCTAACCTTGGTTTGAGACTTCATATGATGGTAGAAGGTGGGAGGAACCCTTGGGAAAAATTTAGAAGCCATGGATTGGGAGATGAGGCAATGGCTTCCATAATGTGACCTTATGAAGCAACTTATGTCTAGGCTTTTGTAAATGAATATGTAATGGCTTCAAGGACCTTAAATGAAGTCAAGAGGCTTAGGAATGAGAAGAGAATGGAGCCAAAAACTTGAATCATGATGGTTGCTTCAATAGGCCATTTATGGAACCATTATGTGACTTATAGAACTAAGCATGTTCTTAAATATAAGTTTAATGTCCTAACTTGTTTCAAAAGTGTAATTAGCTTCCATATGATGTGTCTAGGCCAAGAGAAATGATCACCACCCTCTTGGGTGTGTGAAGTCAAGGGAGAGGATTCAAGGCTTAAGAAAAAGTGTGTAAATATAAGCAAGATAGCTTTCTCCATCTTCTCTCATGCATAGATGTGTGTTAGCTTGTTTTGGAATGTGTGTATATGTATTTTCAAGCCATGAAAAATATGCTAGCATGATTTCATATGCCATGATTTTATAATGACATATTATATTTCATATGATGTTTTGATGTGTGCTTGGGTTTGCTTGAGTGTGGTGAGGCCAAGAATCCTTAGCTATGGTGAGGATGAGCCAAGAACCCTTAAGATTGGTTGAGACACAGCAAAGTGGGCTCCCAAAAGTATGATTGAGTCCAAGAATGCATTAAAGAATGGGTGAGGCAAGTCCAACATCCACAAGAAATTAGGTGAGGCCAATCCACTTGCTTGACAAGCCTTTGTATGCTACATAGGATATTTTCAAATGATGAAAATGCTTCTTGAATGTTTGCACATGTCTATATGATCATACATGCATTTATGAGACTTGTTTGCATCCATTATGTATGACTGAATGAGAGATGAGCTATTAGGATTCTTTAAATCTCATCCCCTCCTCTCCAATACTCTAATATGCTAGGTGGACTAAGTAGCTATGGTGAAGGGAGCCAACAACCATGAGAGAAGGAGATTGACAAGCCTAGGCCTAGCTTTCATTCCTTTTGAAACCATAATGATGTCTCACAAAGTATATGATGTTGTAAATGTACCATGACCCTTGATACATGTATAAATACACTATTATATGATGTTTATGTGTATGAATATGATGTATGACCTTTAGCATATGTTTTGAGTATGTAATGCCAAAGTATGAGAATTGAAAGTTTGATAGATGTGTGTATAAGTGGGGGTTGAATAGCTAAAATGAAATGTATGAGGTTTGGGACCATTTGAGCAGCTCACACAAGTCTTAAATGTACTTTTAGACTTACTCAAAAGGTGCCACAACTAAGGGAAAGCCATTTGGCAAGTTTGGTACCCCATATGGAGCCAAATTTGACCATAATGAATCCCTATATCACTTTTTAGCCAAATGAGTTAGTCTTGATATGAGATTTTTCGTATTTTTTTTTTTTTTTTTTTTTAAATTATATCTCATTAAGAGATTTTTGGGAAGCTAAGATCATAATTTTTGGAGGTCTACATAATATTTGATGATTTTTCAAGTTGGCAATTTTTATAGTTTCTGGTATGTGCACTATTCACACTGGCAGATTTGTATCTGTGTCATCCGATGGGCAAATGGCATCCAATGCTTGTGAAATTTTACAAGCATAAACTAGAGGTCATAAGATTTCTGTGACCACTATATCACCTCATTTGGAGGTCTGAGCAAAGAGTTATTCATTTTTTAAGTTGGCTGTCAGTAGTAGTGGCGCCCCAAGAGTCCAGTCATTATTCCATATATTTCCAATAGTTATAAGTATTTTTCATTCTTGAATTATTTTTAGAATAAATTTAACATTTTTATCTTTCCTAAATGACTGAATTTGTGTGATTTAGATTTTTATAGAATTAGTTATGAATTTTAGAAGTTTGTATCAGTAATCTGAAATAGCAGCCCAGGCAGCAGCGACCTCTGGACTTTTTTGGATGTTAAACGTCCTTTTTGATGAATGTTATGCTCTAGACGTAGTTGTAGTGTAAATTAGACATCCATAGCTTCCCCAAAATGACTAAGATTACATGATTTTGATTTTTCTAGATTTAGTTATAATTTTCCAAAATTTGACCAGAAAAGAGGCCAAATTTGGCCGAAAATATACTTGATTATTTTGAGCTCCATTTTGGTTTCTATGAGATATGGGCATGATTTTGAGATGGAAATGAATTGTATTGATGTATTTAAATATGATCATGTATAGCATGAGCTCACATAGTCCACGTGACACCGAATGGAATTTGTAAGTACGACGCAACACAAAGAAAGTCACTATTTTTTTTCCTTTTGCCTATATCTTCATGAATATAATGATGTGAGGCATGTATACATGTGATATGATGAGCTAGAAGTTATGGTGTTACACTTAAGACCCCTAGAGACCTCCCCACATGCATCTCCCATCAAGGAAACAAAGGAAGCTCATTAATTCTCATTCTCGAAGCTTGTTTCGGCCTAGGGCAGAACCAATACCTAGGGATAGTTTTAAATTCATTCAAGCTTGGTTTTTTGTCATATATGATGGGAGAAGATGAGAGGAAACCTTGGAAAAATTTTAGGAAGCCTAGAAAATGAAATGGTAGCATAAGTTCCAAATTATGACCTAAAGAAGCAACATATGGTTAGACTCCTCATTGTGATTGTGTGATGACTCCAAGAGGTTTAAATGGAGTCAAGAACCATAGATGGAAGGAAAGAAGGGAGCCAAGAGCTTGAATTATATGTATTGCTTCATTAGGTACATTTTGGAACCATAAATAAGCCATGGGAACAATCTAACTCTTAAAATGAATGTATAGCTTTAGGAATTATTCCAAGAGTATAATTGGCTTTCATATAATGTGTTTAGGCCAAAGGAAGCAAGTTACACCTACTTGTGGGTGCTTAGCCAAGGGAGAGGAACCATTTCTAAGAGTTAAAGTGTGTCATTGCAAGCAAGGTAGCCCCCGAACCATTTCTTGTCTTGAATGTGTGTGTGTATGTTTAAAGTCATGAAATATGTTTCTAGCAATGATGCTTTGCTTATGTATTGAAATGATGCTTGATGAATGCCTTTGATTTGATTGATCTTAGTGAAGCTAAAAGTCCCTTAGTTAGGGTGAGGATGAGCCAAAAGTCCCTAAGGTTAGGTGAGACAAAACCAAAAGTCTCTAGCAAGAGCGAGGCTTAGTCAAAAGTCCCTTGAAAATGGGTAAGGCAAGTCCAAAAGTCCCAAAGAGAGTGGGTGAGGCTAAACCAATACTTTGGCAAGCTTATATATGTTATCTATGTTCTTATGAATGAAGAGAATGCTTTATGTATGATTGAGAATTTCATGTTGGCATACATGCATTTAGATTTGAAACTTGCATCAAGTATGTGTGTTTGAAAGGGAGATGAGTTATTGGGATTCTTAGAATCTCATTCCTCCCTCTCCATTGCCCTAAAATGTCTAGGTGGACCAAGTGAGCAAAGGAATAGAAGCCACCAAGCTTAAAGAAGGGAGATTGACAAGAAATGTGTCTTTTGTCCTCTTTGTAACTATGATGATGTCAAGGAATGTAATATGAAGATGTAGATTACGTATAGCCTTTGACATACGTGTAAATATATGAAATACTTAATGTATGTATGAGAACTAGAGCCAAATGAATGATATTGCATGGTTTTGGTAATGAATGGCAAGAGTAGCATATATGTAATCTTGTGTATATCTTGGGTTGGATGAGTGGAATTATAAAATCTGGGTTGTTAGCCCTTTGAGACATGTTTGATGGAGGATTTTGGTGCTTTACCACGCGCTCATGTGGCCATAAGAATAGGAGAAGCCAATATGGACCTTTTGAGACCCTTATGAAGCATGAAAATTGACTATTTGCAACCCTACGACACAATCTAACCAAATGGATAAATTTCCTCATGAAATTTGGCATGATGTAGAGCTCATCTAGAGCTTTTTGGGAAGCTAAAGTGAGTAATATTTAGTGGTCTACAGAATATTTGGTGAATTTTTGAAGTTGGGAATCTTTTTTGGATTTGGTCACTGTACTTTGGCTTGGTCCAAAAATAAATCTATGTCAAACATGGGGCAAACAATGTCCCAAACCATGAAATTTTATAGGTAGAAGCTATACCTTTCTAGTGACTTTTTTTCAATTAAAAACACCCCGTTTAGATGTCTAGAGAGGGAGATATTAATTTTTGAAGTGGTTGTCTAGTATCAGGCACATAATCAAACTCAAATCACTATTTGATTAGTTTTTGTGGTTTGAACGAACCTAGAATGGTCTGGAATGATTTTTCTCCTCTAGCTAACATCCATAGCTTTCCAGATTTGTATCTTTTGCATAGATTGGATTTTTTTGGAATTAATTGGATATTTTTTAATTTCATATCAGAAACTTATATTAGCATCAGTAGGTAGTTAGACCTTTGTGCCTTTTTCATTGTCAAATGTGGTCCCAATACTATGTTCATGACTTAAAATTTTTTTATCATAAAGTTAACACTTAGAGCTTTCTAGAAAGCTATGTTATGGCTGATTTCAATTTTTCTACATTTAGTTATGAATTTTCAAATTTTTCCTTAAATCTGCCACTGTACAATCGGTGATGCACGAAGGGATCTTTGAGGTTTTTGATTTGAGAACCGTAGTTTGCTAATAATTTGAGTTGTTTATGATTTGTATCAATGCTAAATGACTAAGGAATGTTGTTAGGTAATCCACGAGACCCATGTAACGTGAATTTGTAAATTTTGACCTCGATGTACGTAATAAAAGTGCACTTAAATGGTGATTTTCTTGACCTATTCTCTAAGAATATGTGTAAATACCTATGAATGGGAGAGTATAATGGTTGAAAGTATATGGTATGACAGTCTCAACCAATTTTAAGGGTTCTTAGCTCATCCTCACTATAGCTAAGGGTTTTTGATTTCACCATACTCAAGCAAACATATTAGGCATCATTTGAAACATAATACAACATCAAGATATCATAATATATATGCACATGCTAGAACACTTTTCATGGTTTAAAACACACATACACACATTCAAGATAAGTCAAGTACACATTCATGCATGTGAGAAAGAGGAGTAAGCTATCTTTGTTGCAACCACACACTTTTTCTCTTGGAATTTTGCTTTCTTCCTCAGCCTCATACACACAATGGTGTGAGATTTGTTTCTCTTGGCTTAAACACATTATGTGTATGTGGAAGCCAATTAGGTTCTTGGAATCATTTCTAAAGCCATACATCTTCCTTAAATACTAGCTTGATCTAATAACCCCTTTTATGGTTCCAAAATGCACCTATGAAGCAACATTCATCAATTGAGTTCTAGGCTCCATTCTTTCCTTTCATTTATGATTCTTCAATCCTTTTAAGCCTCTGGAGTCATCACACAATTAAAACAAGGAGCCTATTTAGGTGTTGCTTCTTTAGGCCATATTATGGAGCCTATTGTGTCATCTCACTTTCTATGGTTTCTAAATTTTTTAAAGACTTCCTCTCATCCTCTTCCATCATATATAACTCAAAAATAAGTTTGAAATAAATTAAAACTACCTCTAGGTACCCCAACCCTTCTAGGGCGAGGCATGCACTTAAATTGTACCCAAGGGAGTTGCTTTGGTTTCTTTGATGGAAGAAGCATATGAGGGGCCTTTTAGGGATTTTAGGAGCTTATTTAAACATTCATTTAGCTTAGAAATTATTGTATCAAATTAGATTTTACAAGGGGTACTTGAAACCCTGGTTTGCTATCTTAATTTTCTATAGTTATTTGTTAATTCTCTTTGTATATTCTTATTCTCCTCCCTTAAGTTCCTAATACTCACCCTTGGTTCTACCCAAAATTCAAGCCTTCTTAAAGCTCCATGTGTGTGACGAACCAATGAGAAGAAGGGAGCAAGAGATAGCTACCATGGAAGGAAGATTACCTTGTTTTCCTTGATTTCTTACTTAATTCTTCCTTTCCTTGCATCTTCTCTTCAAATCCGAATTTTTCTTTCTATTCTTCCCTCAATACAGATCCAAAAACTTTAATAAAACCATAAGAAAGAAGGGAAAATGGAGAGGAAGAGGTTTACTAAAGAGAAAGCATGAAAAAAACCAAGAAATTCTATACCTTTTGCCTTGTTTTTCTCCTCCCTTTCTCTTTCTCTTGGTGCACCTCAAACCCTAGCTCTTTCCTCTAGTTTATGTATAAATAATTGTGTCTAAATGAGTGAGGAGGTGGGGCACCTCATATATATATAGGGAGGTTAAGAAAGACTTTTCAAAAATTTCAATTTTGCCTATTCGTCTTGACATTTTCATTTCTAGTTCATTTTACCTCCTTTTTGAGAACTGTCTTTTCCATTATAAAATTTAGGTTTCTAATTTAATAAAATACTTTAGAATCACTCAAATCTGAGCTAAAACCTTCCTGAATGAATTTGTCAAAATTTCAGTCAACCGACGTTAGAAAACATCCACCAGAGGGGTTTTAACTGTCTTGAGACTTCCCATGATTTTTAGAGCCTTTGAGAACCTCAAAGAACTCAAAATTTCATTTAAAAAGTCCTCCTGTGTGAATTCCAAAATTTGCTCAAAATTATAAAAATGCCATTACATTTTGTCAATTTTTCATTCAAATTCGTTTCTTTATTCTAGCTCCATTTTTCTTTTTGTCTGGGCTTGGATTCTCATTTTTAGGAGTCTAGATGCTATTTAAATTTTTTAGACCTTAACTAATTTATTTCAGGGGACTTGCTTTGAAAATGCACCCGTTTCTATTGTTTAATGAAAATCAAACATTACAGTGGCTATAAGTGATGGGGTGTGGTAGAAGCAGGAAGAGGAAGCTTCATCTTTGAGTGTGTTTGTGCATGGTTATGAGGAAGGAACAAAGGAGTACTAAAGGGAGGTTTGGGTTTTGTTTGTTTTGAGACTTAGGAATTGCGAAAGTAGCACATTGAAGATGCTTATTTAAAGAAAAAAATTTTAAGAAATTAAGCCATACGATTCAATAACTAACTAGTTGAGAAATATATTTTTAAGTGACTAAAAAAATTATATTTTCACAAAAAAAATAAATAAGTATATAATTTGCCTCTACAAAATATACCTTCTTATGCTTTGGTCTTTATTTATACTCTATACAAATTAGTATCTCAAAGTTTGTAACTTGTGTATGTATACATTGAGTTTTTTTTGGGCTAGCTGTATATATTGAATTAGTCATTAAAAATAACACAAATATACAATTTGGTCCAGTTGAGATATCAAAATATAATGAATTATAGACTTTAACAAATTAATTTGTATAAGGAAATAAATCTAAGAATTAATATATTATAAGGCATATTTTTTAGAGATCAAATTATATAATATATATTAAAAAAACTTAGGTGCCAACTTAACCCTGTGATGTAGCCAATTTTGTAAGATGCATTTTTGTGAATCGTGATCCTTGACTATGCCTAATCATAATATCTAATGCAGTGCTATAAAATGAATTATTTCACAATAAGTGAAGTAGTGCATTTAATTGCTAAGGAAACTTTTTTTTTGGGTTTTTAACCTTGCGAAATCATGGCCTTTCATTTGAATTGCAATCCAACTATCCCTTGATGTTTAACGTTGCATTTGCTACATCAACTATAGTAGATGCTTTAATTTCCAAAATGCAAAAGTGGCTTCCTTCTATCAGAAGGCATCATCTTGAATGGAGGCTTGTTAAGGGGTGCCAAAAAATATTGTATTTCAACAAAATGCAATAGCCTAGGGTTGTTCGTTGTCCAATAGGTGAAGGTTCTTTATTGTCCACTGGTCTCTATTTTTCCATTTGAAAGCCATTGCATATATATATATTGGTTTTAGATGTAAAAATGGGTTTTTTTTTATTGTTGAAAAATGAAAATAAGAAGAGGTAAATAAGTTATTATGGGAATGATGATAGAAAAATCCAATTTTTTTTGGGTATGACTATTGTGTTTTTGATTCTTTAATGGGTTTCATTAGTGAATGTCCTTTTGGGTTTCATTATGTTGTAACAAAATCATAAGAAGGATAAATTATAAATTATGTCATACTTGTTTAAATGTTAAATGGATAAATTATAGTGGGCTATATGTTAACAAAGAAGAAAATGGGTATTAACAAGAAAAGAGAATGGGTTATAGGTTACTGGACAAATTATGTCATACTTGTTTGTTTGACACTCTTTTATGTGTTTTGGATAAATTATTTCACATTATTTATGGCTTAAACATTGATATTGTCTTGTTCAAGGTACCTTTGTATTGTGTTTCTAGTTGTTTGGAAATGGATCTTCTAATGGAGCTTGAGTTGAATCCCCAACTAGTTACGGATTTGAAAATTTGGAAGCCACATGGAAGTTTGGGATTGGCTATGGTGGAGAACCAAATTTGGAGTTAGGGAAACATCATTTCAATAAGTGTAGGAAAGATGACTTCATAACTTCATACATATATGTTTATAGCAAATAGGGTGTATGAAAATAAGACAGAAGAGACTTTATAACTATCAATCTTTTGCTTGAGACTAGATTGGTTGTAAAGCAAGAATAGGAGTGACATGTGTGAATGGAAAATATAAAGTCAATGACTTTATTGAGGAATATAATCATCTACTTCATCTTTTAGAAATAGTTCATATGTTAGGTTTATAAAGTCAATTAACTAAATTTAAGTTCAAACTTATAAGATTAATTTAGCAAAAGATATTGACCTTTAATAGAAAGTATTTTTTGAGTTGATGAGTAGGCATAATAGAAGAAGAGCTAATCTAGGTTATACTTAGAAGATGCAATAAATTATCTTCAATCTAAAAGACAAAGAAGCATGGTGTATAGAAAGGTTGGATTCTTATTGCAATATTTTTAGCAACAATTATATGAAAATCCATTATTCTACCACGCTTATCAAATAGATATGAAAGAACAAATTACTAATGTCCTTTGGGCTAACGTAAGAATATTGATTGACTATGGTTATTTTGGTAATGTGGTGTTACCTAATACAACATACTAGATTAATTAGTTGCATAGAATGCTTACCTTCTTTTCAAGATTCAATCTGATAAAGAAATGGTGATTCTTAGAATAACATTGTTGCATGATGAAATCACATATTCGTTTAAATGGCTTTTTGAAACTTTCTTAGAGACACACAAACAAAAAAGGCTTCTTACTATTTTTATTAAGCAATATCAAGTGATGGCAAAAGCATTGCATGAGGTGTTGCTAGAGACTTGGCATTGGTTTTGCATATAGCATTTGATGCAAAATGACATCAAGTACTTTAGAAATTTGATAAAGATGAATCACATGTTTTGACTATAAAGAGAAAACATAGTTTAAGGTAGTATTGAGCAATTTATTATTAAAATATAATGTGCATGAAAACACATGGCTAAGATCATTTTATAAGGTGAAAAAAATAGACTCATTATATGAAAAAATATTTTACGCTTGGCATATATAAAGTACAATAAATGAAAGTGTGAATTGTATTATGGTAATTAATAATTTTCCCCATCTTACTACTTGGTTTATTGAATCAAAAGCTTTTGACTTTATTTGCCTAATTCTAGGAATACAATAACAAATAGGCCTTACTTCAGTGAAATTCTTGTCGATTAAGATAAGGAGAATTGGAGTTTTTACTTGCATTGCAACCTTTAACTCTCTTTAATTACATATTATAATAATCATAACCCTCCTTTCTTACTCCCCTTAAACTGTTATAAATAAATCCACAAGCTACTTCTTTTTTTGGCCAAATCCATAAACCACTTGAATCAAGTCAAAATATCTATTTGAACTTTATACAATTTTGCATAGAGTCCATCCTCAAGCAGAAGTTCTTTGTGGTTAGCCATCTGCGAACACACACAAATTGATCAAACAACAATAAGCAAATATGCTTGGAACAATTGAATGAGTATTGCTAGAATTTTAATTGGTGCCATAGTTTTGGATATAATAGCCATGTGTTATTTTTGAGTTCTCAGGAAGGGGTATTGTAGATCACATGCAATGAACAGAGATTCAACATCTGACCAAAGATACATCATAAATTAAACATTGGATCAGAAATTCAACAAAAATTAAACATAATTTAAACTAGAAATTAAATCAAAAATTAAACAAAAAACATTTGGTTGTAAAAGCAAAAGCTAGATCCATTCAATGCCTCTTTCTGTTTTGCATTAATGGGGGTCATCCTTATGACCATCTACCATAGCATCACTACATCTGAGGCCCTCCATGGCTATGAGAGGAAAAGCCATGACTATAACATTCGGTCCCTCCATAAATGTGAGAAACACAATATTTGGTTTCTCCGTAAACATTAGAAATGGGACAGATACAAAAGGAGGTCCCTGAAATAGAAGGAATTGGGGACAAATAAAATTATGATAAAATTCTAAATAATGAAAAATGAGGATTTGAGCCTTGAGTTATCCAGAAATTAAGGCTGGAGTGATTCAAAAAATTTACCGAAAGACTAGTGGCATTTTTATGAATATGGATGCTTTTTGAAAAACTCATAGAAAGGCTTTTTAAATGGAAGTTTTGAGTTTTTTGGGATTCTCAGAGGCCCTGAAAACCATGGGAAGCCTTGGGACAGTTAAAGCCCCTCCAATATATGTTTTCCAATGGCGGTGAGCCCAAACTTTGACTGGATCATTCGGGAAGGTTTTAGCTTCGATTTGTGTGATTTCAAAGGAATTTTACTAAATTAGGAATTTAAATTTTATAATGAAAAGAACAATTCTGAAAAAGGAGCTAAAACGAAGTCAAACTAGAAATGCCCTTGTGAAGGGCAAAATTAGAAACAATTTTAACAAGAAGCTTCTTAAACTCACGCCTTCTCTTGCTCTCATTTTCCACCATCTTTCTTCTACCCAGAACAGAGAGGAGAACTAGTTCTTTTAGGTGCACAAGAAGAAGCAATCTTGAAGGGAGAAAAAGCCAAGAAAAGGTAGGAAATTTCATGGAAAATCTAGCTTTCTTCTTAGCAAGTTACTTTTCCTCCTTCTCTTCCTTATTTCTATGGGTTTGATGGCATTTTTAAATCTGTTTTGGGGGCAAAATAAAGATAAAAAATTCGTGTTTGAAGGGAGGCTACTAAGGAAAGTGAAAAGCAACCAAATGAAAGTAAGAAAATAAGGTAAAACTTACATTCTTTGGTAGCTTCTTCCTCCCCCTTTCTCTTGCACAATTTGGCCACTATGAGCCCAATTCTTAGGGGCTATTTTCTGTCCAAATCAAGGGGGGATTAGAGGTTTTGGAGTGTAAGGATTAAGAATCTATCATTGGAAGCAAGTAAAAGCCATTGAATTTCAAATTAACAAAGTGTAGGATTCTTAAAGAGTTTGTAAAATCTGTTTTGATTTATGAATTTTCTAGGCTATGTAAGTGTTTAATTGACCTTCTAAGACCTCTAGGAAGCCTCCTAAGTGGTCCCTCCATCAAGGAAAAATCAAGAAGCCATTAAACCCCATTAATGCTCTATATGTTGACCAAGCAAGGATAGCATAGCTAGGGAGAGTTTTAAATTTTTTTTAAGCCCATTGTTTAGTCATATACGATGAGTGAAAGTGAGGGAAAGCCTTGGGAAAAATTTAGGAAGCTTAGAGAATGAGTTGGTGCTTTAAGTTCCATATTATGACCTAAAGAAGTAACATGTAGCTAGGTTCTTGGTTTTAATTGTGTGATGACTCCAAGAGACTTAAAAAGAGTCAAAAATCATATTTGAAGGGAAAGAATGGAGCCTAGAATTTATTTTATGAGTGTTGCTTCATTAGGTGCAATTATGGAACCATAATGAGGTTTATAGATCAAGATAGAGTTTAAGCAAGTTATGTGGCCTTAGAATTGAGTTCATAAACCTAATTAGCTTTCATGAATTGTGTCTAGGCCAAGAGAAAGCATCCCCACATGTTTGTGTGTGTGAGGCCAAAAGAGGGAGTATTCTTTCAAAGGAAAAAGTGTGTGGTTGCTTCCAAGGTAGCTCTCTCCACTTTCTATCATGCATGGATGTGTGCTTAGCTTGTCTTAGAATGTGTGTATGTGTATTTTCAAGCCATGAAAAGTATGCTAGCATGATTTTATGTGCCATGGTTTCATGATGACATATTATGTTTCTAAATGATATTATGATGTTTATTTGGGTTTGCTTGAGTGTAGAGGGCCAAAAACTCTTAGCTATGATGATGATGAGCTAAGAACCCTTAGAATTGGTTGAGACAAAGTGAGGAAGTCTCCCTATATGAGATGGACTCCCAAGAGCAAAGTTGAATCCAAAAATCTCTCAAAGAATGGGTGAGGCATATCCAAAATCCATGAAGGAAAGGGTGAGGCCAATCCATCCACTTAGCAAGCCTTTGGATGCCTTGTATGATTTATTCACATACCAAGCTTGCTTCTTGAATGTTCATGCCATCTATTATATTTATGCATGCATTTTCAAGACTTGCTTTGCATATACTATATGTGATTGAATGGAAGATGAGCTATTGGATTTCTTTGAATCTCATTCCCTCCTCTCCAATGATCTCACATGCTAGGTGGATCAAGTGGACAAGGTAATGGAAGCCAACCATCTTGAAGAGAAGAATTTGATAGTAAAGTGCTTGAGTTTTGCTACTTTAAGACCATAATTATGTCAAATGATGTAATCCATTGATGTATATGGTCTATGACCTCTTAAAAATGTGTAATTATGATAATATGTGATGTATAAATGAAAGGATATGATATATGAATGATGAGATGCAAATTGAGTATATTTTGGTAATGCAACTTCATGAATGGCATGCATTTGTGTGGATAAAATGGCTAAAACGAGATGCATGAAGTTTGAGACCATTTGGATAGTTCACATAAGTCCTAATTATGTTTTTAGACTTGTCCAAAAGGTGCCAGCACCCAAGAAAAACCATTTGGACAATTTGGTACCCCATATGGAGCTAAATTTGACCATAATAGAACCTTATATCACTTTTTAGCCAAATGAGCTCTTCTTGATCTAAGATTTGGTAAACAATTAGAGCTTTTTGAGATCTTTTTTGAAGCTAAAGAACATAATTTTTGAAGGTCTACAAACATTTGATGAATTTTTAAAGTTGGCAAATTTTCTAGTTTTGGTTTAATACACTATTCATTTGGTTCGAAAATAAAATCTGTCACACATAGATCAAATAATGTCCAATTGTCACAAAATTTTATACAGAGAAACTAGACATTTCTAATGACTTGTGCCATGGAAACACCTCATTTGGAGGTTTAGAGAGGGAGATATGAATTTTTTAAGATTCTATCCAGTATCAGGAGATTCACCCAACCTTAGTTACTATTCTATTGAATTTTGAGGTCTGGGCGTCCCTAAGCTGGTCTGGAGTTAGTTTTCCCCTCTAGCTAACATCTACAGCTTTCTAGATTGGTATCATTTGAATGGATTGGATTTTTTTTGGAATTACTTAAACATTTTTGAAGTTTGCTGCAGAAATCTGTGACAGTACCAGTCAACAATTCGACCTCTAGACCATTTCGCATGTCAAACATCCTTTGTGATAGATGTTATAGTCTAAACATATTTTTAGTATAAATTAAACATCTATAGATTTCCAGAATGGCCAAGAATACATGATTTTGATTTTGTTAGAATTAGTTATGATTTTCCAAAGTTGTGACAAAAAAGAGCCAAATTCTGGTCGAAAATATGTATGAATATTCTAAGTTTCCCTTGAGTTTCATGAGTTGTGGGCCACATTTTATGGTGCAAATGAGTTGTATTCATGTAATTAAATATGAGAATATGTTGTATAAGCTCACACGGTCCACGTGACATTGAGTAGAATTTTTATACACGACACAACGTAATTATATTTATTATTTTAATGAACTTTTCTCACTTCCTTCATGGAATTGATGATGTGATGCATAAGAAAGTTATGAAATAAGTTAGAAATATATGGTGTTACAATGAGCATCGATGCCTCACTATATTGGCTTCTGCTGTTTCATTTCATATTAGGTGGGCAATTGAACACAATGTAGCAGATGCAGTGTTAAACATCAAAGGATGGCTAGGATCGAAATTCAGATCGAGGGCCACGATTTTGCAGGGTTAAAAAAGAAAGTTTCCTCAACTAATGATGTGTTTCATAACATTGCAACAAATACACGGTTGAGAATCATGATTTTATTTTTGTGGGTTACACATGTCTCTTTTCTGACTAGAAAAATTATAGTTAATGATTTTATATAAAAATACTTATATTAAAATATTTTAAAATTTAAAATATATATATATACTTTGGAGCAAGTAGCACTATTTTGAAATCATGAATAATGTGGCTTGCCTCATGTTCCATGTGTGCTATTTACTTTTTTTTTAAATGTTGCATGGATTTTCATGTAGCTGACCCCATCTAGTTATTTTAAAAGATTTAAGAATTAAAATTTAAACTATATAAAGATATTATATTGTAAGACTTCATGTTAAAATTTTTAATCTTTAGATCTTTCAAAATGATCTTAAAACTTACAATTCTTTAATATAAATATTTTTAATTTAGAATTATCAACTTTAATTTCCCTTAAAATTAAATTATCGAGCATGTTCTAGTGGCAAGATTGAATTAGTTATCTAAGATAGGGGATACAATTGAAACAAAAAATAATCCTCTTCTGATTTTGAAGAATCCAGATCTTCTATAAATGTCTCATTAGCTATTTTCTCATTATCGAAATCTTTAGGGAAGGTAAGTTAGAAATTTTGTCATTCTCCCCCTCTTACGTCTCTATAAACTTAAAGTTCAAGTAGATTGCAAAGTCAAATATAAAAAGTAGTCACTGTTTTTCACTACTAACTCATACAAGGGTTACTATTGAGTTGAGCTTGTCTTTACATTTGCAAGTATATGAACCTCATCTAATAGATATGTTATTTGTTTATATTTTAACATGAGACTTGCATTCAACTTTTTCTATTGTTACTTTTGCTATCAAGAACAATTGTAAAGTTGATTTGGCATTTGTATTGTAGAAAATTACTTTACCATGGTTGATTTAAAACTATTGTTAGCCAATATTAGGTTGAGAATAAAGAGAGTGTAATACCTTAAGTTCATATGCCCCATACAAAACATTCAAAGTCTTACATCCTCATTTATATGGGATTTGTATACTTTGGTACCTGAAAAGCAAGGACATGGATTTTGACTTTGATCATTTTAGCACACACAAGACATTCAAACTTACCTCAATTCCATTTTACCCATAACATACTCAAACATATCAAAATTAATATATTTGGAGGCTCACATTAAGGATCAAGCACCATTTGCAAGGCACATACACTTTTATCCAAGATTACTTGTGTAAAAGGAGGGCCATAAACATCATTCTTGTCTTTTAGGGCCATGTGGACATACTAACATCATTTTATATCTATAAAATGTCCATACAAGTTAACAACATCACATTTCATCTCATACATTTCGGATTTGGAACCATGCTTCACCAAAAACCAGAATTTCTCTCAAGTTACAGGGGCTAATTTTTGACATCAACTTTGGAAAATCATAATTAATTCTAGAAACATTGAAATCAAGTAAATGATAGCTTTTTGGAAAGCCCTAAATGTCAACCATAGGTTAAAAATCATTTTAGACTATAAAATTATCAACTAGACTACAAATAATAATAGAATAATACCCAAGGTCTAACTACCCAAGTTTGCTATTATAGTTTCTGATATAAATTTCAAAAATTCATAACTAATTTTATAAAATCAAAATCTAACAAAACATAGAATTCTAGAAATCTATGATGTCTACATTCGAGTAAAAATAGTTCCAGATCAAGGAAATGATATCTAACTTATGAAAATTGATAGAATAGTACTTGAGATTTGTTTGTGTTACTGGTACTGACCACCAACTTCAAAAATTCATATCTCCTT
Source organism: Erythrophleum ivorense (assembly GCA_026724425.1). Classification (NCBI taxonomy): domain Eukaryota; kingdom Viridiplantae; phylum Streptophyta; class Magnoliopsida; order Fabales; family Fabaceae; genus Erythrophleum; species Erythrophleum ivorense. The sequence continues at coordinate 31,327,986 of JAIUCV010000008.1, forward strand.
CAATATAAATCCAAATGAGGTGGTCTTAAGTGCTACAGAAAGCCTATCATTCTTAGTTTATGGCTGTAAAAGTTTATGAATATTGGATATCATTTGACAATTGGATGACACAGGAGAAGAAATTGACCAAATGAATAATGCACATACCAAATTTAAAAATTTTCCCAATTTTGGAAATTCATAATTTATTCTCTAGAACTCCAAATAATGTGGTTCTTTACTCAACAAAAAGCTTTAGATGAGACCTATATCCATGGGAAAATTCGTCCATTTAGTCAATTTTGGGTATAAGGTGTAAAAGTGGCACTTTTAGATGTCATAAAAGGCTAAAATAATGCCATATGCTCTTCTACTCCAACCACAACCAATTAGGCATGTGTGAATGGTTAAAATCAGCATATAAAGGCTACTCAAGTGGTCCAAACTTTATGTATCTCAAAACCACTTCCTAACTTAATTTTGCATACACGTATTCTAAGGTATTTAGAAGTCAAACTTTCTCATACATGCATATATGGTTCCAAAACTCATTTATTCATCATAAATACATAAATTTATGTATGTTGAATCAATTACATCATTCATATATCATGTGATTATAACTTTTGACATCAAAATGCTTATTTTCTTTCTCCTTTGTCAAAGTGCGATGCTTCAAGGTCTTTGGCCTCCACTCTTTGATCCACTTAGCTCTCCTAGATATAATTAGATATATGGAAAGGAAGAGTGAGATTCAAAGAATCTCAATAGCTCTTTACCCTTTTCAAACATATATAATGGGTGCATGTACAGGTCAAAGAATGCATGCATGGCTTTCAAGCTACTAGTGAACATATACATAGCATTTTCCATGTTCAAGAAACTCCTACATAACATGCATAGGCTCTTAAGGGTATTGGTTAAGCTTCACCCATTTTTCTTAGGACTTTTGGATTTCTCTCACCTATTTTTAAAGGATTTTTAACTAAGTTTCACTCTTCTTGAGACTTTTGGCTTTGTCTTACCCAATCTTAGGGACTTTTGCCTTTGGTAAGGGACTTTCAGTATCACCATACACATTCAAGCTAAAACACATTCATAGAACACATTTTCAAAACATCATGGTACCATGGTGTGTAAGAAATAGTTAGAAACATTTCTTATGGCATAAACATACACACAAACATCTTAAGGTAAGAAAACACTCAAGAATGCATGAGAGAAAGGTTAGAGAGCTACCTTGGAGCAAATACACACACTTTTCTCTTAGGATTCTTTTTCTTCTTCTTGGCCAAGCCTTGCAAATAGGTGGCCCTTGGTTCTCTTAGCCTAGACACATTAAAAGAGACATAAATCACTCATGCAAACAAGCTTTGGTATCATACATACTCTATGTAATGCTACTTTATTCTATGGCTCCATTATGCTTCCATAGAAAACCTTATGAAACAACTATGAGAATTCATAATCTTGACTCTCATTTCTCATTCATTCTAGGTCTCTTGACTCCCTTTAGACTCCTTAGAGTTATCACGCATTCATTTTAAATAGCCTAAGTATAAGTTGCTTTCTAACGTCTCATTATTGAGTCTACACCTCAATCTCACATTCCAAGACTTTTAAATTTTTCCAAGGCTTTCTTTGATATTCTTCCATCATATCTAGTCCCATTCTAAGCTTGGAACAAATTAAAACTCTCCCTAGGTAGCCAGACTTGCTTAAGCCAAAACATGACTATGATTTGACACCCATAGAGTTTACTTTATGTTTTTGAAGGGAATGGCTCATGTAAAGATTCCTAGGGGTATGTGGGATTCATACTATGTCTTACATAAGCTAGAATACCTCTAGGAAAAATCAAATTTTATTATTTGTTTCAAAACCCCAAGTTGTGGCAACTTGAATTTTAAGGCTCCCTTTTTGTTTCCAATTGCATAATCTTAATCCTCACACTCTATAACCCTTCTTCCTACCTTCATCTAAATAGAATTCATCTCCTTTTGGTTGGGTCCATGGTTGAATGAAAATCACCCAAGAGGAATAGACAAAGAGATGCAAGGAAGAGCCATGGTTCATACCTTGTTTTAATGCTTTTTCAAGAGTTTTTTCCATTGCTCCAAGTTTCTCCTTGAAACTCTAAGCTCTCCTTTGGACTAGACCCAAAACTACCCCATATGAGTCATGAAAACCATATAAATGAAGAGGAGAAGAAAAGGAAGAAGTTTAGTCAAGGAAGGAGTGTGAAAAATCAAGAATTTTCAAACCTTTTTTGCCTTATTTCTCCTTCTCTCTCCTCCCTCTTTGGACTCCATCTCAGACCCGTATGAAGCTACTTTAGGTCATGGAAAAGGAAGGAGAAGTGGCTGGAATGTGTTTTAAGAGAAAAAGGTAAAGTTATACACACTTTTCCACATTTTAGTTTAGTCCCTAAACCATGATTTCTCCATTTGGCCTCATTTCAACTTCTTTTTGAAATTTGTCTTTTCCATCATAAAATTTGGGTCCTCTAAATCATAAAATAATTTTGGTTACACCCAAATTAGATTTAAAATCATTTCAAACTATTTGATCAAAGTTTTAGTCAACTAATGGCCAAAATCACTCATCGGAAGGGTTTCACCTATTCTGGGGATTCTTATGATTTTCAAGGCCTTTGAGAACCTTAAAAAACTCAAATTTCTTATTTAGAAGCTATATTGTGAGTTTTCTAAATTTGTTAAAAATTATGAAAAAACCTAACTTTCTTTCACAAACTTTTCTAACTCATTTGACTCCATTTTTAGGGCACCTTTGGCCTTGGATCCTCCTTATTTGAGGTCTAAATTATTATTCTAATTTTATTTGACCACAAATCATTCTATTTGGGGAACTTCTTTTTATATCCAATGTGTTTCATATGTTTACGGAGAAACCAGATGTTACAGAGTGCAAATTGCTTTGTATCTTTTTTAGCTTTATCTTTTTTCCTTTCTCTTCCTTTTCTTCAAGAACTCATTACAAAGAGTTAAGTCTTGCTTCATCTTTTATAAAACCTAAATTTCTTCCTTAGTGTATGTATCACTATGAATAATTTAAAACGAATGTTTTTGTCATTCGAGTTCACAACAGATATGTGACAAACTTAAAAATATGAGATTTCATCTCTTAAAAGAAATCATTGATATTAAAATTTGAGATTTTATCTCCTTAAAGAAATCATCTATATCATAAAGTTTTTTTTAAAGATGTAATGGCAGTGTTTCTTTATTGTACACAATCCAGGGGTTTTTCTCATTGTTCTATTACAGAGTATATAGTTCTTATTGTTATGTTAGCAATGTTGCTTTGCTAATATGGCCTATAATAAATGTATAATAGTCTATTTTTAGTAAAGATGTGTTGTTTAGTGTATAATAGGGAGTAGTAGAGATGGGCAAGAAGAACTTGAACTAAAGACCCATTGTTTCCAAACCATGCTTATTCTTTTTGTGAAAAGATCTATGAAGAGCTTACTAATTTATGTTCTGAATAGGTCTCTTGAACCTTCATAGTGATTTTATGAATTTGGTTAGAAAGCATCAATTAACCTTATAATTTCGATCCCACTAAGACTTCTTTATTGTAGTTTATTTTATTTTTCACCCTTCATATGTGTTCACTATATTAGATTATCTAAATCTTGTATGAAACTAGAATACTAATATCAAGATTAGAATGAAGAATGTACTTGTGGTTGCCATAGTAGCAATATAGGAGTTGGATTTTCTTCTCTATTACCTAATGCTTAGATGAACGGCTTTCAATGCGACTAGCACTTTTAATGAGGGTTAAAGAGGGGATCTAGATCTATTTAATGATGTTTTATTAGGCCTTCCCATCATAGGCTTCAATAAAACTATTAGCCCACACTATTAAAATCATTCACTGGACTTTTGATTAGATATGTGCTAAAGCTCATTAGCTTCATGACCACTTAATTAATAATTGGACTGGTGATAAAATTTAATGGATCATGGTCAACCTAATTTTAGAAATCATTAAAAGAATTAATATGAGCCCATATAAAAATTTTCCAACATTCTCCACTTGAGCCACATTAATTTGATTTTAAGAAAATTTATTTTATTTAATAAAATGCCTCATGGGTTGACAAAACAACAAAACTATATGTGCGCACTTTATTTATAAAACAATGGCCCTAAGAACGCACATCGTACACAATCTAGTCTAACATAACTATTAATAAGGGATAATAGCGATCATCATGCCTTTTAATGACATAAGACCAGTCCATACTCACACATATTGACATGGATCATAAGTTTGGAAGTGTGGTAAGAAATAGCTTTCAAAGTGATCAATAATGTACAAATTTCTTATTGGTCCTCCGTATGATTTCTTGACTTCTGTATGCTAAACTACAATGAGAAATCACGATTTCTCTATATCTGTATGCTAAACCGCTATGAGAAACCATATGACTTATAACAAGTCTATATGTCTCAAATACTTTATCTTAAGAATACAATATAGTGCCATAAGAGATATTTCTTGACAAATACAACGTTTATCCTTAAGACTAGCACCATATCTTAAGGTACATGTTGCATTCAATCTTTACAAAAACAAATATTAAATATGATTATCATCAATAAAGTATGAGATATCAAATATGAGAAGGTTCATGAAATTCATTTACATAAACAAAAGACATCCACGGAATCATCGTATAAAATAAAAAAAAAAAGGAAAATATATAAACTCCCACTAACTTAAAAGATCAAAAGACCCTAAGATACCTATATTCTCAACATGTTTATTAAACTGTATGGGTTTTAATCTTTTAGTTAGAGGATCAACTAACGTTGAGATTTATGAATTCAATGGCAATGTCTCCTTTCATCATATTTTTCTTAATATTCATCACCACGATCGAACCTAACTATTTTGATGATACTCCCTAATAAATATTTTTACTACATATGGTTGTAGGATAGGATCCACCAATATCTGTGTGTATTATTTCTAAGAGGCTTTTACTATGAGTTGCACCCTTTTTTTTAGTTTTAGTCAATTTTCCCCTCATATAATCAATGCATGTATTTATCTCCTTTAAGTTAAGCAAGGGTAGTATGTCATCTCTTATTAATCTTTCTATTCATTCCTTTGAAATATGACCAAGTCGTTTGTGCCACAACAATGGAGATTTCTTCTTAATTAAGGGTTGTTTAGTCATAGAATTCTTAACATTGAAAGACAAATTGTCAATTTTAGAATTCAAGCACAGTCTATATAGTTCGTAAGATAAAATGCATTTGCCAATCACATTAAAATCATATGAAGTTTCAACACTTTTATTTTCAAAATTAAAAAAAATCTAACTTTATCAAGCAATGAAAGAGAAATTAAATTTCATCTAAATAACAAAAAGAAAAAAGAAGAAAGAAAAAAATGTTTTCTAAACAAAGCAATAACTAGATTCTAATTAAAAAAAATCTTATATATTCAACTTTAACGTCAACATAATTTCCTACTTTTAACTTAGACTCATTCTCGCTTGGTTTCCTACTGTTTCGGAACCCTTTGGTCTTTGCCCTTTTTTGCCAGGCAATCTTTGTATTTTAGACAATAAGCTTTCTTATGACCTTTCTTTTTGCATAAATAACAACTTATATCCTTCATTTTATCTCCATCGCCTATAGTCTGATACTTACGATGCCTTTTAAAGTCCTAATCCTTTTTAGGAGCATATGTCTTCTTGTTCTTAAATCTTTCTTTTCCCTTATGGAAATTTGGCCTATTGTAGGAAACCAAATATGCACTCTCATTCTTTTCCCTTTTAGCTTTTTTTCCTTAGCCACACACTTAGAAATCAAGTCATTTAAGTCCTAAGCCTGCTTGTGTATTGTAAGTAGTTTTGATTTGATTGAATTCTTACAGAGCATATTAAGTGTGTGATGAATAACAAAACTATTTAGATCGGAATATCATGAGCCTTCAATTTTGATTGAGCATGCACCATCCTCATGATATATATTTTAACTCTTTTAGTGCTATCGTATCTCATACTTGTCAACTCACTCATGAGTTGTCTAGCCTTAGCCTTGTCAAACATGTGGTACCTCTTTCCCACGGCATCGAAGAACTCCTTAGCATTTGTGGTTTCTAGTAAACCACTCATGAGATATTTAGCAATTTATCTTTTCATAGCTATGAGACTGAGGTGGTTGGATTTCTCTTACTTAGCATAGTACCTACATTTTTTTGCAGTGCTATTCTCAGTGTGTTTCAAAGGTTCACTTTCACGTAGTGCCAGTTCTATGTCTACTATTCCCAAGGCAAATTCAACATCCTGTTTCCACCTCTTATAGTTGAAATTAGTTAAGACCTCAATGGAAGCATTATTGTTATTCATAGCAAAGGAGACTGTAGATAAAGTTGCAACATGGTCAGTAAAGCAGACAATTTCAAAACAGCTTAAGTTGAACAAGTTATCATTGAAAAGCACCTATTGCATTATCATGAACTCCCCATTTGGTAGACAACATAACATGCATTATGTAACACTACAATTCTAAGACTCAACTCATGCAATCCTCATGCCTCATCTCATGCTTATTCTGTAGAAAAGCAACATAATGACATATGAAGTCATGAATCAAGATGCATTTCGCCACGAGTAAAAATTTTCTTTCGGTATCCCATGGGTCCTATGGACTCATCCATCTCATCCTCATTTTTAAGAACTCAATTCAAACTCATAACAAGCTCAAAAAGTGATCTATACCTCGAGCAAAAGGAGTAGATACATAAAACTGCAGTCTCAAGTAGAATTCCAGATTCTGTGCCTAAACTTTGAAAACTCATAACTAATTCTAAAAAAATAAAAATTAGGAACTATACCATTCTAGAAAGCTACATATATCTACTTTATACTAAAAATAAATCTAGACCATAATAGAGGCTTCTAACTACCAGAAACTGATGGAACGGTACCAGAGGTTGACTATCATCCCTAGTACTAATCTCCAATTTCAAAAATTCATATCCCCCTACTCAGAGGTCCAATTGGGGTTATCTCAGTGGCCATGGAAAGTTTATCATATCTAGTTTATACCTATAAAATTTTATGAGTATTGGACATCATTTGCCCATGAATGACATAGCCTAAGTTTCTGACCATATGAATAGTACCTATATTAGTTTAGCAAAAAAATAGAAACTTTAGAAATTCATAATTAATTACAAAAACTTCCAAATAATATAATCTTTAGCTTACCAAAAAGCTATAGATAAGATCTACATGTGTTCCAAATTTCATTGGCAAATTTGTCCATTTGGTTAGATCTTGATATTAAGTTGCAAAATGGCTTATTTTGTATCATATAAGGGGTTCAAATGGTCCATTTCAAGTTCTAAAGCAACCATGACCACTTGAGCATGTGGGAATACACCAAAATGACATTCTAAATTTGTCTCAAAGGTGCACAAACTCAGATTTCTTCCAAACTCACTTATCCACCCCATGATATACAGAAGATCGCATACATTAGTTCTTGCCATTCAATACCCAAATCATGCTATCTTATACATTTGGCATCAAATCTCATTCATACATCATACATTTGGGTAATTACATATGCTCATATGATTACATAACAATTTCATCATAGGATTACATCATATGTCATATGTGTGGCTACAAAAGAGACAAAACTAGGCCATTTCATACACTTGGATATCAATCTCCTTCTTCTAGGCTTAGTGGCTTCCATTACCTTGTTCAATTTCTCTACCTAACATGTTAAGAAATTGGAGAGGAGGGGATGAGATTCAAAGAATCCCAATAACTCATCTCCCATTCAATCACACATAAAGTATGCAATACAAGTCTTAAAAATGTATGTATGGGCATATGTGAGTATTCAAGAGACATCCTTGACATTTGAACAAGTCATATATAGGATACATAGGCTTGCTAAGTAAGTGGATTAGCCTCACCCATTCACTTGTGGATTTTGGATTTGCCTCACCCATTTTCTTTAAAAGATTTTTGACTCAACCTTGCTTTTAGGAGTCAACCTCACTCTTAGGAAACTCTTTATTTTTTCTCAACCAAGTTCAAGGGTTCTTGGTTCATCCTCACCATGGCTAGAGGGTTCTTGGCTTCTCCACACTTAAGCAAACTAAGGTAAGTAAATAAAACATCATTTGTATGCATAAAACATCATCATGGTACCATAGCATATGAAATCATGCTAGAACACTTTTCATAGCTTAAAACATGCATACACATATTCAAAGACAATGTAAGCATACATTCATGCATGAGAGAAAAGTGGAGAGAGCTACCTTTACCATACAAGCACACTTTTTCCTTGAACCTTGAGTCCTCTCCTTCTACCTCACACACACAAGGAGGTGGAAATCATTTCTCTTAGCCTAGACACATTATATGGAAGCCAATTATACTCTTGAATTAAATTCTAAGGCCACACAATCAATAGAAAAGTTAGGTGACTTATAAGGCTCTTTTATGGTTCCATAATGCACTTAATGAAGCAACCTTTGGAAAACATCATCTTGGCTCTATTCTCTCTATCTATTTATAATTCTTGATTCCATTTAAATCTCTTGGAGTCATCACACAATCAATTCTAGGAGCCTAGCTAGGTGTTGCTTCTTTAACCCATAATATGGAACATATAAAACCATATCACTATCTATGGTTTCTAAAATTTTTTCAAGGCTTCTTCTCATATTCTTCTATTATACATGATGTAAAACTAAACTTGGAAGGAATTAAAACACTCCCTAGGTGCATGAACCCTCCTTGGGCAGAAGCTATGCTTCCATATGGCATTAATGGAGTTTCTTTGCTTCCTTTGATGGGAGAATCATGTAGGAAGCTCTATTGGTGTCTTAAGAGCCTATATGGACTCTTAAACATCATAAAATATGATTAAGGTTCATGGTAGAGTTCAAGGTGCAATCAAAACCTTAGATTCCACAACTTGTATTCTAAAGCTCCTTTTTCAATTTTAGTTGTATATTCTTAATCCTCACATTCCATAACCTTTGGTTCCATCAAGAACACATAAAGAAAAACTCTCCTCCTCACTTTCTCTCTCTAGACCAAAGCTTAAATGACTTGGAAACATAAGATTTTGCAAGTTTTTAAGTAGAGTCTTATCTTAAAATAGAGCTCTCTTCGTGTAAATTATTTTTCATTGATTAATTTCTTGAAAAGAGTTCCTTTTTAGCTTAGGTCATACTTGAATCTTTAACTTTTCAAGAAATGAAAACCACCATCAAAGAGCTCTTAGAGAGAGAAACAACTTTCCTAACTGGCGCGGAATGAAACGGGACTGTTTACTTACCTAAATGAAAGTTTAAACTTCTTCTCTCTCTCCCCTCTTAATGTCACACCATGGCTGCTCATTTTTCTGAAAATGGAAGCTTGGAGAAGCTGATAAGGTGTAGTCTTACTTAAGAAGCTTTTTTTACAATTTTTCAAAATGACTATTTTGCCCCTACACGTTTGTTTGTTTCTTTTAGGTTATTTTAACTCCTTTTTTAAAACCATCTTTTCCATCATAAAATTTAGGTCCTCTAATTCATAAAATGCCTTTGGTTTCATCTAAATTAGATTTAAAATCCTCTCGAATGAATTAGTTAAAGTTTGGGTCAATTAACATTGGAAAATGTCCAGTAGAGGGATTTCAACTATCCTGAGGCTTCCCATGATTTTTAGGGCTTCGGAGAACCCTAGAGAACTTAAAATTTTCATTTAAAAATCTCTCCTATGAGTATTCCAAAATTTGCTCAAAATGACAAAAATGCCCTTACATTTCGTCAACCTTTCATTCAATTTCATTTCTTCATTCTAGCTCCATTTTTCTTTTCTTCTAAACTTGGGATTCTTATTTTCAGGAGTCTAAAATGCTACATAAATTTTTTAAGACCTTAACTAATTCATTTTAAGGGACTTTCTTTTGTATTCGGTGAATTTCATTTGTTCACGGAGAAATCGTATGTTACGTTTCTCACGTTTTCTCTCGTTTTCAGAGAACCAGATATTACACATTAGGCCTCTCTAGCGTGAAGCTAATATGAAGGAGAATATATAGTATTGTAAGTCTTATCTCCTTTATATAGATAAGTCTCTCAAACTACATATCTCTATCCAACGAGGAATTTATAGTTGAGAAAGTCTATCCCCTTTGGGCAAATAAATTCTCTTAACTATTTGCTTCCACCAGCACACTTCATGCCATACTAGAGTTAGTATGTACAATAACCCCCTTTAGGTAGGTAATTATATACAGTAACTCAATTTCTATCAATGAGGAAACTTATCATTTTGTGTATTTTCATAGGTAAATATCTTTGGTGACATATACCCACAATAATACATAAAATAATATTCCCAAACTAGAATAAAGAAGTTGCCTTACCTCCTATCAATAAAAGGAACTAAGCGGTTTTAATAATTTTGATGAATGAACCACTTTGATGATTATCATTCTTAACAGTTTATTAAAAAAAAATTCTCAAACTAGGAGAAAATTCATGTGATATTAAGATACTTTTACCATATGCATCTTAAAAGGTCAATAATAAATCATGTTGGCATAAAAATTGTGAACATCAACCAATTTTCTTTAAATAAGGCTTAAACATTGATGTTTTATGCGTCAACTCAAGAGTATAATTTTTGTATATGTTTCTAGGGAGAGTATACCTAACTTCCATGCTTTAAATATGTTAAAATATTTTCCTAAATTTTTTTGTAATTTTCTGAGGCCGTTTGTTAATTGAAAATAATAAAAAAATGCCAATTTTAATTGAAGAAATATGAAAAATTAATAAATAATTTTTTTGGGCTTCTAAAAATAAAATAAAAGTCATAAAAATTAGAAAATTCTTTAATTTGAAAAATAGCATGAAGAATGCTCCAATTGAAGCTGGGGGTTGCTCACATATGCCACCCTTTATTCACCCTATGCATGGGGTTTGGCAAGGCCAAACTGGAGGTTATCTTCTACCTCTAGTATAATCTCTAGCTGGGTACACGAGTTTGAAAATGGGTTCTATAGACCCATTTTTTTCTAAGCCATTTTAAGTGATATTTGCTTTGTTTTCTTCATGCTTTTCAACATAATTGTGATTTCTAAGCTATCTAATGCATAAATTGTCCATGAAATTAATCAGAAGGGAAGAATCAATGGATTTTTCTTGTGGGTTTTGCGGCAATGGTTCTAAAAACCAAATTTGAAAATTTGAAGTATTTAATCACTGAAAACATGGGGCTTTATATAAGCAAGGATTTCTAACATATCTAGATCATCAATTGTGCAAATAACCCAATGAAAGATAACAATTCATCAATTATTCATCATGGTTTCATGGTATGAACCCTAATTAGCCATCTTGTAATTCAAAGCCTTTTAACACCAAAAACACATGGAGTTTTAGAGTAAAACAATGATTCTAACTTGTCTATTGTAATGTCCCACATCGGATAGAAAGACCCTGGGCTAAGGCCTTATAAGTAGGGGAGAATCCCTCCCTCCCGATGGTGCACTTTTAGGAGACAAAACTCTACCACGTGGGAAATGAGAGTACCATGGGATGTCACAACGGGGACAATACCGTCGAAGGCTTTGTGGGGAATTGGTATTAGAGTTGGCCTAGCTGCATGTGCAACCAGAGGACGGGTTGGCCCCAAGGGGGGTGGAATGTAATGTCCCACATTGGGTAGGAAGACCCTCGGCTAAGGCCTTATAAGTGGGGGAGAATCCCTCTCTCCTGATGGCACGCTTTTAGGAGACAAACCCCACCACCATGTGAGAAATGAGAGTGCCACAGGATGTCGCAACGGGGACAATACCGTCGAAGGCTCTGTAGAGAATTAGTATCAAAGCCGGCCTAGCCGCATGTGCAACCTGAGGATGGGTTGGCCCCAAGGGGGGTTTTGTTCCTCCTAAGTACTCTCATTTCCTTGGGAAAAAGCCTCGCTGGTGGGGAGAACTATGCTCCCTCTTATATGGGCCTTTCCCAAGACCACTCCATCCGATATGGGACATTATATTCCACCCCACTTGGGGCCAACCCATCCTCAAGTTGCACATGTGGCTAAGCCAACTCTGATACCAATTCCACATAAAGCCCTTGACGGTATTATCCCCGTTGCGACACCTCGTGGTACTCTTATTTCCCATATAGTGGGGTTTTATCTCCTAAAAGCGCGCCGTTGGAAGGGAGGGATTCTCCCCCATTTATAAGGCCTTAGCCCAGGGTCTTCTTACCTGATATGACACATTACATTCCACCCCCCTTAGGGCCAACCCGTCCTCGAGTTGCACATGTAGCTAGGCTGGCTTTGATACTAATTCCCCACAGAGCCTTCAAAGTTATTGTCCCCGTTGTGGCACCTAACACACTGGCCTGGTGGGGTTTTGTTCCCCCCAAGTACTCTCATTTCTTTGAAAAAAGGCCTTGCTAGTGGGGAGAGCTACGCTCCCTCTTATATGGGCCGTTCCCAGGACACTTCATTCGATGTGGGACATTACATTCTACCCTCCTTGGGGCCAATCCATCCTCGAATTGCACATGTGGCTAGGCTAGCTTTGATACCAATCTCCCATAGAGCCCTTGACGGTATTGTCCCCGTTGCGACACCCCATGGTACTCTCATTTCCCACATGGTGGGGTTTTGTCTCCTAAAAGCGCACCATTGGGAGGAAGGATTCTCCCCCACTTATAAGGCCTTAGTCCAGGGTCTTCCTACTCGATGTGGGACATTACATTCTCCAATTAAAATATATTCATACAACTTAAAACCATCACAAAATAGCACAAGAATTTTGAGCTTATAGCACTCATACACAAAATTTACATGTTCAGCCTTGGGTTCTGCTACTAGATTTCTTGTGCCAATTTTGAAAAATGATACCTAAATCTAGAAAAATAAAAATCAAGTAAATGATAGCTTTATGAAAATCTCTAAGTGTCAACTCTAGGTTAAAAATCATTCAAACCATGAAAACCCAATTAGGCCATGATTGACAATAAAAAAGCATGAAAGATTTGCCTGCCCAGGTTTGCTATCACAAATTACTGATATGAAATTCAAAAATTCATAACTAATTTTAGAAAAATCAAAACCTAGAAAACCATACCATTTTGGAAAGGTATAGATGTTAACTTGAGGCTAAAATAAGTCTAGACTAATGTAATAGCCTTGAGCCATAGGAAATCGATGAAATAATACCAAAGGTATTGCTACATTACTAGTACTGACTCTAAACTTCAAAAATTCATATCTCTCTGTTTATACCTTCAAATGAGGTGATCTCGATGACCACAGAAAACTTATCATATCTAGTTTTTTCTTGTAAGATTTTGTAGCCATTGGACACCATTTAGCCCTTGGATGACACAGGAAAAAAATTTGACCATATGAATAGTAACCATATTAGTACAGCAGAAATTTGGCAACTTTGAAAATTCATTAATCTTACAAAGCTCTAAATAATCTGGTATCTATCTTCCCAAAATGCCTTGGATGCAATCTATATGTATGCCAAATTTTATGAGAAAATTCGTCAATTTGATCAAATCTTGATGTAGGGTTGCAATTTGGCCATTTTAAGCCTCTTAAAGGGTCACAAATAGTCTATTTTTACTTCTAGCTTTTTTAGGGTACTTGAGCATGTGGAAAAGCATCAACATAGCCTATTAAACATGTCTCACAGGTCTACAAACCCATATTTCACAAACATACTCTCCCACTTGATGATATACACAATGCATACATAGGCCATTCTTGCCATTCATTGTCAAAAGCTTGCTACCTCATTTAAATGGTATCAATTCTCATATATAAATCACATATCCATATAATTACACATGTTCAAAAGGGTTTACATCACATTCATCACAAGGTTACATCACATGCCATCAAAATGGTTACAAGGTGAATACATAACACATTTCCATATAAATCCTCTTCCTTTAAGTTTGGTGGCTTCTATTCTTTTGCTCACTTAGTCCACCTAGACATATTAGGTAATTAGGAGGAAAGAATGAGATTCTAGAAATCCCAATAGCTCTTCTCCCTTTCAAACACATATAATAGATGCAAATTCAAGTCTAAAAATACATGCAGGGCTATTTTGAAATTCATAACATACATGAAACATTTTTTGCATTCAAGAGGTCACATATGACATTCATAGGCTTGCCAAGACAATGGTTTAGCCTCACCCATTCTCCTTGGGCTTTTGGACTTGCCTTACCCATTTTATTAAGGGGTTTTTGACTAAGTCTCACTTTTTTAGAGACTTTTGATTTTTTTCTTACCCATTCTTAGGGACTTTTGACTCATCCTCACCTTAGTTAAGGGACTTTTGACTTCATCACACTCAAGCAAGCCATTCATATTCATAAAACATCATTCAAATGCATAAGTAAGGCATCATGGTACCATGGCATATAAATACATGCTAAAAACATCTTTCATGGCTTAGACATGCGCACACACATTCAAAGACAAGAAAACATCTAAAGATGTATGAGAGAAAGAAGAGGAAAGCTACCTTGTACACAAGAATACACTTTCTTCCTTAGAAATGCTTCCTTTCCTTCAGCCAAACACCTACAAGGAGGTAGAGCTAGATTTTTTTTGGTCTAGACATATCACATGGAAACCAATTACACTCTTGGAACAATTTCTAAAGCTACACATGCACTTGAAAAGCTAGATTGCTTTTACTTCCTAAGATTCATCCTTGAAAAATCATTGTTCATCCCCTAGGTTATGTATATTAAAAAATCATTATTCTTTCTTTATTTTCTTTGTATATTCTTGTTTCCTACACTCTAATTCCTAAGATTCATCCCTGATTTGGTTCAAAATTCAATCCCTCTTAGCTATCCAATGGTGGCTAAAATATACAAGAGGAAGAACAAGGAAAAGTAAGCATGGAAATAGCAAAACTACCTTTATTTCTTAGCTTCCTTTGGAGGCATCTTCTTTTGCTTGGACTCTCTTCCTCAAATTCAAACTTCTCCCCTTTAATATGACCTCAAAACAGCATCGAAAACTTTAATAAAACTATGGGAAGGAGGAGGAGGAGGAGATTAAGTTTATTAAAGGAAAGACCAAGAAAATCCATAAATTTCATACCTTTCTTGCCTTGTTTTTCCTCTTCCTCTTCCCTTCTCTTGTGCACCTCTCTCCCTTAGGCTCACTTCTACTCTTGGGTAGAAATAAAGTTGATCAAGTGAGGGAGAGAAAGGGGGGCGCACCATTTAAAAAGGTAAGTCTTAAAATTGTTACAACAAAATTCCATTTATGTCCTCTTTTTTGATATTCTCATTTCTAGTTCATTTTAACTCCTTTTTTAGAACCTTCTTTTCCATCATAAAATTTAGATTCTCTAACTTATAAAATGCCTTTGGAATCACTCAATTTAGAGCTAAAACTTTTCCAAACAAAAGGGTCAAAATTTGGGTCAACTGATGTTCTAAATCGTAAATCGGAGGAGTTTTAATTGTTTTGGGCATTTTTATAGTTTTTAGAACCTCTGAGAACCTCAAGAAACTCATTTTATCCATTTAAAAATTCCTCCTATGAGTTTTCTAAAAAGTGCCCAAAATTATAAAAATGCCACTACATCTTCATTGAATTTCATTTAGTTATTCTAGCTCTATTTTTAGAGCACCTCTAGCCTTGTATCCTCATTATTTGAGGTCTAAATTATTACTCTAATTATATTGGACATCAAATCATTTTATTTGGAAGAGTTCCTTTTGTATTCAGTGAATTATATACATTTATGGAGAAACTGAGCATTAAGTTTCTCACGTTTACGGAGATATCAAATGTTACAGTGATGAAAAAGGATGAGGAGATGGATCCTTATTATGTAGAAAACTAATCATTTTGTTGGGGTCCAAACTTCAGTGTTTGGGAGATTGATCTCTGGCATCTTTTTATTCATCGAGAATAAATTTTTCAGGGTATGGACCTAAAGAAGTGTAAAAGACAAATTTATTTTCTTGATAATTATTAAGTTCACACAAAAACATTCTTAAATTTTTAAGAATTTCATGCTCTTGCTTAGGCTAGTTTGTGAAGGTATGCCATTCATAAGCATGGTTCTTGGATAAAAGCATGTTCTGATTATTTATCCAATAGGGTCGGTGAATAATGAATATACTGGAAAACTATTGATTAGCTTCAGGGTTGTACCACATATCATATTGGGAAATGATCCTTCGAAGTTCAGTACGCCACCAAGGTAATGGTGAAAACCATTCTAATAAAGTCCAAAGATTAGAGTCTTTGTTGTTGATTTTGTAAGAAAACTAAAAACAAGGAGAAAAGGGAACTCAATGGCTCCAAAGTAGAGCACTGTGAGTGCCCACAGATACCAAAGAGCATTTTTCAGTGACAGACTTGCAGATTATGAATAGAATTAAGAAGGGAGTCCACGGTTTAAAGAATAGTGGAAGAGCAGGAAGGGTTGGCATCTTTGAGATACTTATAGAGATAGTAAAACAAAGATTTTTCAGTAAGTTTCTAGACTTGAGTTGGGGTTTTTGGCTTAAAGTCAATAGGAGGAAAGTCTTTTAAATCTACCGAAGGTGGGAGAGGATGGTGAATAGTACATCTTGGTATGGAATGTGCCATGGAAATAAGAGGAATAGGTTTAGTTGGGGTGAATAGGCTTATGACTTTTTTAGGTTTGGAGAGAAGATCTACAAAAATGTTGTTGTGACCCCTAATGTGTTCTACTATGAATTTATAGCAAGAAAACTAGTCTTTCCAACATAGTAATTGTTTATCTGGTAGAACTTTTTTGAGAGAATTATAATAAAGGACCCAAAGATAAAGAAAATTATTCTTAAAGACCTATTACCACTTGTTTTAGGATGATTACCACTGAGTTTATCATCAAATTGTTGAACCTAGTGATAAAAGTCTTTAAGAATAATTTTCTTCATCTTTTGGTCCTTAAACATAATTTTTCTAACTTTTTTCTTAGACTCCTAAGATCTTAGGGAAGGAGGAATTGTCCATTTGCACCATAAATTCATATGGACATAAATAAAAGTTGAATTTCTCGATTCCCTTTTTGACTACAAAAATCTCTTTATAGATTGCATGATAGTGTTTCTTAGAGTCTTTAAATTGTCCATTAGCATGGCTGCAATAGTACCTTTTCCCATCAATTTTTTCAATCATTATGGCTCCCTAAAAATCTTCACTGGCATCTGTCTGGAGTATCCATTTACCCTTATAAAAAATCTTTAAGGGTAAAGGAGTCTGAAAGACCTTTTTGAGGTGTTGCATAACAACGGTTTGAGCTAGTCCCTATGGAGGAAGGTCTTTCTTGAGTAATTTGGATAGCTAGCTAATGTGATTAGACACATATGGTATGAAGTCTCTGATAAAGTTTATGATGCTGAGAAATTGTTGGATTTCTTTGACGATGAGATGTTTATCAAGAAAAGTGAGCAATTCCTGTGTAATGTATGGACCCGGTTAGTAATGTCCATTAGAAATATGCATCCTAACAAATTCTATTTGGGCTTGACCTAATTGGCTCTTTCGGGTAGATAACATAATTCCATATTTCTTTGTAATGTTCATAAACTATTAGAGTAGCTGTTTGTCCTTTTCTTCATTTCTTGAGTAAAGGAATATGTCATCAATATAGATGTGTACTATGGAGAAGGGGGCTCAAAGATTTTAGTCATAGCCTTTTGAAATAGTGATAGGGCTACCTTTAGACCAAATAACATAACAGTCCATTAGTATTAAGCATTTGGTATGCAAAAGGCAGTTTTATACCTCTCTATAGGATCAATTCCTAATTGTCAAAATCCAACTTTCAGATGAAACTTTGAAAACACCTTTGCATATTTTAGCAGGCTTGTTTGAGTACTAATATTTGGCAAATGAAACTTATTATCTTGTAAGAATATGTTGAGAGGCTTATAATCGATGACTAATCTTTTCTTTCCTCACTTTAACTATGAGCATTTTTCCATATAAAAAGCTTGACATGCCCAATCAGATTTAATTAGTTCAATAAGGCTTGTTTCAAAAGGGCTACGCATTCTCCTGTAGCTAATTTTAAATCATCAGGATTCATGCCAAGATGAGTAGCCTTTATAGGATTGATATCTTCATTCTTCTTAAAAGGAAGTTGGATGAAGAACTTTTTTATTCTTCTAATTTGCTACTGCAAAAGAGTTTATGAGTCTTCACTCATTGTCTTCTAGGCCTTTTTAGTATTTTAGGGTTGTAACAACCACAATCAAGGTTACACATAGAAGGATCACAGTCCCAAAGGAAGTGACCCATTAATTTTTGCAACATAGGCATAAGACCTATTAGGATGAAAAGATCTGATTAGAATAAGACCTTTTTTTTGTTCTTGGGAGGCAATCGGAGTGATCATCATGGAGTGATGAGTAAGTCTTTGAAAAGGACTAGAGGAGGTACCTTCTTCAAATCCAGGACGCTTAAAGATAGATTTGACAATTCCATCTTCTAACTTTTCAAGGATTGGAGGAGCTATGGTGTGGAAAGCCTTTTGGCTTCTATAGAACTCTTTTTCATAGTTAGTGACCCATTTAAAGGGCATCAGTTGTAGCAGATCTTCCTTGGGAATTTACTTTGGGATCTGTATGATCGTAGTGTTATTTGGTCTATCAGAAACCATGCATAGAACATCATTTATAGAGTTTTGAAATTGGAGATCAATGGAATGGTTCTGAAGATGATAAATCATCTGGTGATAGGAGTTGCTAGGACAACTTTTAGACTTGTTTAGCACTAATAATTTGTACTTATACCTTTAATCTATTAGAGAAAGTAGGATCTGCCAACTTGATGTTGAAGTTAGGAACTGTAGTGAAAACCACACTTCCACCATTTAAAGTAACAAATGCTACTTTAATCAGAGTATTTTGAAAGAAGGTATATGAAGTATCAAGGAGGGAAACACGAGCTATAACCATAATCCCTTTTTTGCCATGAATGGTGAGGGCCAAGTGAATGGCTTTAAGATGGATATGGGTGTATCCTTGGTAGATCCAGTGTGAAATGAAGCTTTTGGGAATCTTAAGGGTGACATATTGTTTAGCTTAGGTTGATTGTAACTCGCACTAATATAGTTTAGTACCCTATACAATTCCCTTGATAAGAGGAGTTTTAGGAGAAAGTCTTCTGCAAATAGAATGAGTAAAAGAGCCATTTTGGTGGTAGAGTTCATACGGATTAAAGAGAGGGGTGATGGTCTTATCATAATGAGAGTCATTAGGAATATGGGTGATTTCTACAAGGTTATCTATCTTGTTTGAAGCATGAGATATACAGGAAGAAGGAATAAATCTAGGTAAGGAAAGAGAAGAGAAAGTTCTAACTGGTTCATAAGCGTCTTCTATAAATAACATGATAACAAAAATATCTTATTACTCTCTTTTATTGTAAATCTACTCCTAATTATCTTGAGAATGTGTAGGCTCTAATACCATCTCAGCCATTGACCTTAAATTAGACAACATTCTCTTCCAATTCTCCTTCTTAAGATCATTCAATTTATGTAGGTTTTTCTTCAGAGAAAACCCAGCCAGGGAACATCATGAGTTTTGGATATTCTAAGACATACTTTAAAGGGAGAAGAGGAGTAATTTGATCCACTTCCTTTCTTTCTTCAGAAATAATAGGAAAATAATCTGGACAAAAGCCGCCAATATGCTCACATTTATCCCTCAATTTGTGAGGAATTGGTTCTATACCTTACCTTCTCAAGATAGAATAGTTTATACGAGTTTCCCAAATTAGTCTTAACAAAATTCTTTTTCAAGTATGCTTGGACTAACAACCTCTCTTCCTCTAGGCTTTCTTTTTGTCTTGGCCTCTTAAGATCAAGGATTCTTTTGATCTTATTGGAAACTCTTTTAAGTAGAAAATTCATAGACAAGGAAAGAGCTTCTATCAAAATTATTTCTTCCTCAATACTTTCTGATGCATAGGATCCTTATGCAAGGCAAGTGCAAAGTATACTTGTATTGGCTAAGATAATTGTAAGAGATTCACAGGTAAAAGATTTTAGAATATGAAGATCTTTAGAAAAAAGACATAGAGAGAGCTAGGAGTTGTATTGATAGCAAGACTAAATACAAGCCTCTTCCTTCCTTTTTTTGCAACAAAGGAAAGGCATGCTACTTATAGGTGAAAGCCCTTACAAATCGACAAACAACTTTTATAAGTGGCAACAAGTATATATACAAAGAAAGGGGACATGCTATTTGGAAAATGGGAAATTTGTTTCAAACCTCTTACTTTGCATCTTGTCTTATCTATTTTATTCACCTATCTTTTACTTGGCTTTTACTAGCATAATTTCCCACTTCTTAGTCTTCTTAGCCAAAGATCACTCTAGCCATTTTGATATGCCTAAAATATCATATTAAGTATGCAAAATAAGTAATCAATGCACATCTAAGCTAACATGCTCAGATGCCCTTCAATTGCCTTATATAACATATTATGGCCTAACATTTAAAAATACATAACTTTAGTTAGGGATATCCTAATTAGATAAATTATACCTTTCTAGAAAGCTTATAAAATGTACAATTTATTATTAAAATTGTAGACTTAATTGAATTCATTTAATTTCTCAAAACTATAAATTATGGCTAGTCTATGCAATTTCTTGCTGTCAGGACAATTTTCTAGTACTAATTTTGGAAATTTATAACTCTAACTAAGATTGTCTAAATTAGACAAACTTAGACTTATTGGAAAATTCTTGATGTTCCCTAGCTATTATAACAATTTTAGGTTTAAACTAGATCATTTGTTCTTTGAAAAGAATTGAAATCTAGCGCTATCTAGAGACCCAAATTGATACATGACAAACTTCCTGGGACAATTTTAAAAATTCATAAAATATTTTGTACTAATCTAAAAATTACAAACTATGTCTCATGAAACTTTAGGATGTCATCTAAATACCTACCAAGTTTCAAGCCCAAATACATCCATTAGGGCCTCCATAGGTAGAGATACATATTCTGACTTATTATGGGTTTGTTTTCGCTATTCATGATTTTTGTAACACCCAAATTAATTAAAGATAATTATGATGATTAGGGAGTTAATGTGGGATTAATTACCAAGAATTAATTAAGAAATGTGGATACTTAATTTAGGCCTTATGATTAATTCAATTATGCTTAGGGTCTAATATAGAAGCCCAATTATGTCATGAGCTTAGTAGGATAGCCCAATATTAGTTTTCTTATAAGCCCAATTTAAATTTTATAGAAGCCCAAAAATTTAAGAGTGAATTTGAGTGACATAAAAGCCCATATAGCCTTAACCCAAACTTGGGGGAAGGAGTCCAAATAAGTCTTGGCCTATTAGATTAGCACATTCCTGACCATAAAATTCTACAGCCCAATCCCTAAGATATGGCCCAATAAGCAAAATCTGAACTCCAATTGGACTTGGGCCTTTGGGGTCAGCCCAAGACCCAAACTTAAACCCTAAACCCTTAGTAACCATTCCCTATTCTGTAGAAAAAACATAAGAGGCAAAGAAATTTTCTGAGGTTTTTGGAGGCTAGGTTTATCATAACCTTCTTAGCCCCATTTCCTATTTCTAGGATCAAAATCAACTAAGGTAATTATTATATAATTTAATCCTCTTCTCTTTCTCTTCAATTTAACCTGATTAGTTGTCATTTGAAGCATTTTCACCTATACCTCAAATCTGATATGGGATATTTAGTATTTTTTTTTGGAGGATTTTCGAAGGTTGAAACTAAGAGGGATATTGGATAAGTATAAACTTCTTATTTTGATGCATTTTCTACTGGTTTATGACCCTTATAGATAATTTATGATATAAGTGGTGATTTTGTGTGAATTTGCCCAGAATTTGGAGTGTTGTTATGAGGTTACTAGTGTAAATACAACCAAATTTGAATTTAGTTCTTATAGTGGTTGGGTAAGTATTTTGTAACGAATGTAATTTCTGTAAAATGATGAAATGAGCCATATAAAAGCAAGCAAGTCCTTTGAAATGAGCTAAATAATGTCCCAAAAAATTTGGGTAGAGTCCTAGACTCTTAAAAATAATAATTTTAGGCTCAGACAAAAAAAAATGGAGTTAGGATAGAGAAACAAATTATGACGAAAACTGACGAAACATAATAGAATTTTCATAAATAAATGAAATTTTTGGAAAAACACATAGGAGGACTTTTTAAATGGGAAATTTGACTTGCCCAAGGTTTTCAAAGGCCTCAAAAACCATGGGAAGCCCCGGGACTGGTAAAACCCTTCTGGTATATGTTTTCTAATAGCGGTGAACTCGAACTTTGACGGATTCATTCAAGAATGTTTTAGCTCCAATTTGAGTAATTCCAAAGGAATTTTTGAAATTGGGAATCTAAATTTTATAATGAAAAAGATGGTTCTCAAAAAGAAGCTAAAACGAAGCTAAAACAAAATTGCTATTATGGAAGGACAAAATTGAAATTTTTAAAAAAGTGAGTTTCTTGAAGCTTCCACACACTTCTCCTCTTTTTCTCCTCTTATATAGCATAACCCTTTCTGCCTAAAATACAAAAAAATAACAGCTCCTTAAGGTGCACCAAGAGAAGGAGAAAAGGAGGAAGAAAATCAAAGAAAAGGTAAGGAAATATAAGGAATTTTATGCTCCATCTTTTTCCAATTTTGCTTCTCTCCTTCCATGCTTTCTTTCTATAGTTTTGTTGAGCTTTTTGGTTCTGTTTTGAGTCCAAAACTAAAGGGAGTGGTTTGAATTTCCTGGAAAGAAGCAAACCAAGAGGAAGAGGTCTTGAAAACAAGCTTGAATCTAAGGTAATTGCTTGTTGTTGTTGCTTCTTCTCCTTGCTCCATGGATGTGTGTATTTCAGCCAAGAATAGAACCATATAGGGGGAGGATTTTCTGTCCAAAAATAAGAGAGGAACTAGGGTTTTAGATCATAAGGAAGAGGAATATGGTAAGAAATTCCAAGAAAAACTAATAGAAATCGAGATAGAAAAGTGTGATAGTATTTAGGGTTTTGGAAAATTTGATTTTGTGTGAATAATTCCTTGGCTATTCAAGTGTTTCTTTGAGCTCCTAAGACCTCTAAAAATCCTCCTAAGTGGCTCTCCCATCAAAGAAAAATCAAGAAGCATGTGAACCCCTTCCTTGGTGCATATCTCAACCTAGGCTAACACAAGTAGTTAAGGAGTGTTTTAATTTGTTCTAGCCTTGGTTTAAGACTTTATATAATGTTAAAAGATGGGAGAAACCATTGAAAAAAATTTAGGAGCCATGAATTAAGAGGTGGGACAATGGTGTCCATAATGGTGCTTTATGAAGCAACTTGATTCTAAGCTTGTGTAAATGATTGTGTGAGGATTCTAAGGACTTTGAATGAGACCAAGAGGCCTAGAAATGGAAAGAAATGGAAGCCTACAGCTTGAATTGTGAAGGTTGCTTCAATAGGCCATTTATGGAACCATTATGCCACTTATAGAACTAAGTGTGTGTTCAAGAGTAAGTTTAGTGTCTTGGCTTACTTCAAGTGTGTAATTGTGTGTTGTTTATGGTGTTTAGGTCAAGAGAACACCAACCCACCTAGGTGTGCTTGTGAGGCCAAGAAAGGGAAGGAGAAAGACTAAGAAAAGCTTGCATAAATTCATGGTATCTCCCTACTTCATTATCCTTGCATTCTTGTGTGCATATGTATGTCTTTGTGTGCTTGTATGTGCTCTTGTGATTTGAGAACACGCCACTTGATGTCTTGAGATTGCATTGGTAACAATGTGTTGTCTTGAATGCTATTGATGGTAAGAATGGCTCATAAGGGTGAGATGATACCAAAAGTCCCTTAATATGGGTGAGGAAGTGCCAAAAGTCTTAAGGCATAGGTGAGGCTCTGCCAAAAGTCTCTTGGATTAGTGAGGCCAAGTCAAAAGTCCCTAGGTCAAGGGTGAGGTAAAACCAAAAGTCCCTAGAACTTCTTGATGACATGATTGTGAAAGTGTGGCATGAAGATCTTGAAAATGTGCATTTATGATCCAAGTAGCTTGTTTACTTGTACACTTGATATATATATGCCTTGAATGTGTGTGTGAATGGGTGTGTGAGCTATTGAGATTCTAGGAATCTCACCCCCTTCCCCCTTTCCCTTTCAAATATCTAGGTGGTGCCCAAAATCAAGGGAAAGAAAGCCAAAAGCCTTGAAAAGCCATACTTGTTCCTTATGTAGTTCTAATTGTAATTAAATGTCAAAGTTACTTTGTACATATTATTTTTGTGATGTAAGACCATGAATAATTGTAATATGATGTATGAATCTTGTATGGACTATATGTGGTATGAAATCAATATAAATGTGGGTCTTGGTACTTTGATGGCTTATAATTACATGTGGGATGGTCAAATTAAGATGCATGGGATTTGGGACCACTTGGGTAGTTCACAAAAGTCATATTCATACTTTTAAACTTGCCCAAGAGGTGCCAAACATTAAAGAAAGTCAATTGGACAAAGTTGGTACCTCATATGGAGCAAAAATTAGCCATTTTGGTGAGCTACACCACTTTTTGTCCAAATGAGTTCTTCTTGACCTGAGATTGGCATACATCTAGATCTTATTGAGAGAATTTTGGAAAGCTAAAGTGGGTATTATTTGAAGGTCTACAAAATATTTGGCAAATTTTTGAAATTGGCTAAAAGTTCAAAATTTGCCACTGGTATTGTTCATCTAGTCCAAATTTTGTTCTTTGTAATTCATGGGGCAAATGATGTCCAATTGTCAGGAAATTTTACGAGGAGAAAACAAGACCTTCCTAGTGACTTGTGCTAATTAGAATCACCTCATTTGGATGTCTAGAGATAGAGATATGAATTTTTGAAGTTATTGTTTTGTTCTAGGCTCACCTCTAGACCTATGTTATTTTTTGATTAATTTTTTAAGGTCTGAATGCTCTTGGATTAGTCTGGAACTATTTTTTTCCCCTCTATTTAACATCTTTAGCTTTCCAAATTTGTATAGATTTCATGGATTATATTTTTTTGAAATTAATTATGAATTTTCAAAATTTATATCAGTAAGCTATATCAAATTTCTAGATAACTCAACCTCCTTGCCTTTTCTATTATCAAACATAGTCTAGATAACACTTTCATGGTTGGGACTTATTTCTAATGTAAATTTGACTTTTAGAGCTTTCTAGAAAGCTATGGTTTGTGTGATTTTAATTTTTTTACATTTAGTTATAATTTTTCAAAGTTACCCTTGAAATCTATCACTGTACAACTACAAAAAATGAAGGGGATTTTAGGGTTTTTGACTCTTGATCGGTGGGTTTGTGCTAATTTTTTGAGAATATTACAATTTGTATGAATGGAAAATAATTAAATAATATTGTTGGTGAGTTGATGGGATCCCAGAGACACGAAATGAAAAATTTCTCTGCAACTCAATGCAATTTAATTCATTATTTTAATGCATTTTCTTAAAAATTTCTTTGATGAATTGTATAATCTCACTTGCAAGAAGGGGATTAATGTTAGAAATAATATGGTATTACATATTCTCTAGGTAGTCCTTTGTGATTTAATTCCTTAAGTAATGGGTTTGTTATTATAAATGATGATTAAGAGTAGTAATGGTTTGGTTTTGTGTCCATAAGCTGAAGTAGCATTTTGTTAACTCTCAAAGAAT
This sequence comes from Erythrophleum ivorense, assembly GCA_026724425.1. Taxonomy (NCBI): domain Eukaryota; kingdom Viridiplantae; phylum Streptophyta; class Magnoliopsida; order Fabales; family Fabaceae; genus Erythrophleum; species Erythrophleum ivorense. The sequence goes on from JAIUCV010000008.1 coordinate 31,353,728, forward strand.
TGTCTACAAGTGAGGTAATCGGGTTTGATGTTAAATTTCATGCATCTATCTACTTTAATTTTATATTTAATGTACAATTATAATTTTAAATGCATAATAAATGGCTGTCTATCTAGATTGTATAATTGGACCTTGTGTGAGTCCATGGTGGAATTGTGGTGTGACTGCCACCTGTGCATCGTGCTTTGATTAAGCACTGGGTTGTGATCAAACCCTTATATGTATTGAGCCTAGGTTGTGCTTATTGAGGAGTTGGTGTCGTGAACGAGCCTCTCCCAGTGTTAATGGCTTTTAACATGTGGAATTGTGATTATTAGTATGGGATAGTAGTCACTAATAACCTAATTGTTACATTTGCTGATATGACTAGTATATTTTTTTATGCTTATATGATTTTATGCACATATATTAATTAAATTAGAATACATAAATGAAATTTGCCTTTAGCTTCTGAGATTTGTATCTCATCCCATTTCATGGGATAATAGTTTCAGGTAAAGGTTCTTTGGGTAAAGATAAAGGGAAGTAAGTGGATGAACATCCATGAACTAAGATCCAATATGGGGGATGCTGCACTTGAGTTGTTCTAACCTAGGATGGATGCTAAATTTTGGTTATTCTTTTGTATAGCATTATCATGTAATCATGTTGCCAAGTGCAGGAGATTGTGTGTTGATAACCTAGAATGTATCTATTGAAGAGTTTAGGCCTCACGCTAAATTAGTATCTAGGGTATACATTTATAATATCTTATATGAAAACTTGTTGATCCTAAAATATGGTCTATTATTTGAGAATGTAATCATGGGATAACTTAAATGTTGACTTAGATTAGTAGTGCATGGAACCTCTATTGGAATTTATATTTGAATGATAATATTAGTTGCTTATGAATATGGTTACTGTTATTACTACATGGAATATGTTGATGTATGATAGTTAGATGAGTAAGAATCAATACTTAAGTCTTAAATTATTAATGAAAGGTATGTTGGGTAAATTAGGTAGATGAATACCATTAGAGGCTCATAAATTAAGGTAGAGTAATCCTAAAGTGCTATTAAAGAGAGAGTTGGAGTGTATAAGGGAAAAATTTGGGAGTATAGATGCAAATGAGGGTTACGTCATGGCTAGAAATGGCTAGCCACAACTAGGAGTCAATCAAAAGTACGGAGTGCCACAGCACAAGGTGAAAAACTTGTCCAAGGAGAGTAACAAAGAGCAAAATCACTGCGGCAAAGAGGAGTTCGCTGTGGCAAGCATCGAGAGACGAGCTTAGAGAGCTCTAAGAAGTCCTCTCACCGTAACGCCACATAGGCTCACCGCAATGAGGCTCCAACTCACTGCAACAAGAATTGTGAAATTGTAAATAAGAGTTCCCGAAAGTAACTTTGCCATGGCATAGAAAATCTAAGCCACAATACAAGGTGCAAAACTTCAATTTTAAATTTCAATAGCCACTTACACCACAGCACAGATACACCCAGTCATGGCAGGAGTCTCTAAGCTTAGTTTTTAGGTTCCAATAACCCACTTAGCTACAACGGGGAAGGTCCAAGTCACAGTGAAGGTTCCCATGCTCCTATTTTGACCTAGAGACCTTAGTTTTTCTTATGATAATGTTTAGTAGTGACTTAGGAACACTTATAAGAGTATTTTGTGAGTTAGAATTGATAGTTAAATGAATCGAAGGCTTCTTATTGATAATTAGATTCACTTGTGCACTCAAATAGTTGTGGTTGTTTAGCTAATGACTCTAATGGTATCAAGGTTTAAATTTTTCCACTTTCTCCTATTGTAATTAATTGTAATAACTTTAGACTTTGATTTACAATTATTACTCATGTAATTAAGCCTAATCATTGTAATTAGGAATTAGAATTGTTATAATTTCATATTTGCCATATTAACTACTTATGTAATTTTCTCATTTTGAGCAAGTTTCTTAACTAGCAATTAACTCATTTAATTGGTCTTTAACATAAAACATGGCCTATGTCAAAATATAGATATGCCACTTGTTTATTTTGCTTAGACTTCTATCTTACCATTTTGCATCTTTGGTGGTCATATTGTATTTCATTGACACTAACTCTAATCTCGTGACTTGCACATCATTCTTATATCATTTTACATGTGCTAGACCAACCATATGACCATTTCTTATTTTGTACAAACTTATGGAACTTATGGCTCTTTATGGTTTCAAATTAGCTAGTTTTCATCAAACTCATACTAAATCATATTTAATTTATGTCTACACCACTCTTTTATGCATCTAATCATCATATTTCAACCAAGAAATCATGAATTCACAATGGGCTAAGGGATGAACGAAACAATGGAAGAGGAAAACTCAAGTTACACACATTTTCCTAAAAGTAAACTTACATGGTTTTGCATGGTTCCTTGCCTTGATTCTTTTCCTCCACTTTATTCTCTAAGAAGAGCTTCTTTCTCCCTATGATCAGCTCTAATTTTCATCCTTTTAAGAAGTTAAAATCATCATGAGAAAGGGCATGAAGAGAGGAAGAATTTTCATAATTACATCATAGCTCAATTTTGCATAAAACTTCACCTATTATGGCTTACTTTTCCTTCTCTCTCTTCCCCTCCTCATGCCACCATAGATGAGCCTTTAGAGCCAATGATTATGTTAGTTATATGAAGAGGAAGAAGATGAGGCATGATATTTACAGAAAGATCTAGAGTTACAATAATTTTGAAAATGACCATTGCATCCTTACACTTTAATTCTTCCGTTTGAGCTCATTTCTCAGTATTTTTAGAAACCGATTACTCCATACTAAATTTTAGACTTTCTTCTTTATTAAAATATAATTTCTTGGGTGACTATAGTTTAAAATAGTCTAAAACATTTTAAATTATAATACTACCACTATCTGTTTGTTTTTACACAATTTAGGGATTTTGGCCAAATTGGAGCCCTCAGCTTAAACTCTGCATGCTCTTCTACTTTAAGCTCATGAGAATTATCCTTGTCTCCATTTGTCTTTCATTTAAAACAAAACCCTAGTTTTCTATACTATTTTAGTTAAAATTATGATTTTACCATTGCATTCAATTTTCTCTAATTCTAGCCTAAAAACTCAATCTTTTTGGATAACTCTGAAGCATAGGATATTTTTAAATTCTCTTTACTCATATAATTATTCTCTAGGTCCACAGTTGCTAAAAATAGATCAAAATAGTGTACTTATGATTTTATAACTAATTTTCTCATTTTGCGTGCCATCAAGGTTTTAACCAATTTTATCCACCCCAATTACTTTACTAACCTCATTTAGCCATACTAAGATGGAAAATATCTTATTCTCTCATTGTCTTATTAAATATTAATTTTGTTTCTAATTTATCCCTAATGTACTATCAAACCCATTACTGTTACCCCTTCTAGGCTTGAAACTTGACTTTTTAGCTTATTTTTCTTTTCTAATTAGGCTTTTACTCATTTCCCTCATCTGGTTTACCTTGATCTAAAGGTTTAACTCAATATAAAGATACTAATTATACCATTTAATCTAATACCAAAATACTAGTTATTACAATGATGTTATCTAAATTATGAAGGTTCAATGTCCAAGATTTCATAATATTCACCTAAAATGATGTTTAAGTAACATTTTACTGTCATTTTTTTACTATTTAGTATGGAATCAAAAACTATTGTCATTGGGATGATTTTCTATAGTGATTGATCACACAATATTGGTTGTCACTTTGTGTCTAATTCAATGTTTCGCTTTTAAGGTTAAAACCATTAAAAACCAAAAAGAAATGCATACACTAAGCATAAAAGGTTCATTTTCCTTAAGCATTTTTTTATGTGTGCGGGCATTGACTTGAGTAATATTTATATACTATTGTACCTCCATATTATGTAGGAATCCCTTTATGTTGTAGCATTCTCAATGCCAAGGCTTACTTGTGATATTTCTACTTGTATTCCTTTTTTTTATAACATCTATTTTTTGGCCTAATTATACTTTGACAATTCCTTATTATGTTACACTAAAAGATAATAATATAAACTACATATTTTTGGTACTGTGCCTTCCAATTATAATCTAACCACTTTTTTACCTTTCACTATATATGCTTTTCATTTTATGATACTCACTAAGGTTTCTTTTGAAAATCAACTTCATCCAAAATTACACACAACAATTATGTAGGAAGTTGAGAATCCTAAAAATTTCTACTAGCAATTTATTAAAGTGAGCTATAATGCTTAGGTATTAATGATGTTTACAGTTAGTAGACAAGCTTTAATTTCCATGACATACAAAGATATGTAAGCAACACCCTTGAACCCCATATAGTAAACATGAATTTACAAATAATTTAAGCTTCTCCTAATATGATAATTGGTTTAAGAAAATTTCTTCCATTGCATTGCATGATGATTGGAAAAAAGTTGCATGTTTATAAAACCACAAAAATTATGTATTAAATTTGCAAACTTCCATTAGCTACCCCAAGCATATTGTTATCATTCTCAAATAATCTTTTAGAGCCAACTTTATGTCCTTTAATATGGTCCTAATTTCATATAGCCTTTCAGTTTAGGCTTGCCCAAAACTTGCAAGAGAGATTATTAGATAAAAAGAAAGCAAGGGAAAAAGAGCTAGAAAGAAAGGAAAATAGTTGGTTGATGAGCAAGTTTCACGTGTGATTATTCATAATTTAACAAATAATGAAAACAATTTATTCCATTGCAAAATAATACTAATGCTTTATATTACTCTAACTATTTGCAAATCCCCCTTACCATCAACATTTTACATCACAGATTTCCACTCAATCACAAGTTTGCAAGTTGATCTTCTCCTTGAAAGAATTGGTTTTTGATGCCTTAGCACTATACAATAACTATCCCATTACTTATAAATGGATGATTGTAGCAGCCTTAGTATACATAGCTTTTAGCCTCCAAGATATCAAACACAAGTTGTCCCTTATTGATTTAGTTCATTACAAAAATATTATTTGTTTATTGTTATTTTTCTTGTAACACTATAAATTCTATCTCATCTCATGCTTTTAAAGGGCAAATATCATGAACTATATAGGTTTCCCATAGAAAAAGCAAAGAAAATGGGATTATTTTCGCGTTGCATCATATCAAAAAAATTCATTCAGTGTCACGTGAACCGTGTGAGCTCATATTATACATAGTCATATTTAATTACATCAAAAAAACTCATTTTCATCACAAAATTATGTCCACAATTCATGGAAACTGAGATGGAGCATGGAATATGGAGGTTCATTTTTAGCTAGATTTGGCCTCTTTTCTAATCAAACTTTGGAAAATCATAACTAATTCTAGAAAAATTGAAATCATGCAATCTTGGTCATTCTGGGAAGCTATGGATGTCTACTTCACAATAAAAATATTCTTAGATCATAATATTCATCACAGAGGGCGTTTGGCATCCAAAATTGTCCAAATGTCAGACTAAATTTTGGAACTGTCACATAATTCTGATGAAAACTTTGAAAATGTCCAATTAATTTCAAAAAAATCCAATCCATACAAATGATACCAATATGGAAAGATATGGATGTTAACTAGAGAGAAAGAATATCTTTAGATCAGCTCATCAACCCTAGGCCTCATAATTCTATGGAACAGTACTTCTAGTCAAGCAAATTTACTGATACTAGATAGAAACTTTGAAAATTCATATCTCCCTCTCTAGACCTCCAAATGAGATGCTTCTAGTTGGCACAAGTCACTGTGATTGTCTAGTTTCTTTGTATAAAATTTTTATGACAATTGGACATTATTTGAGTCTTAGGTGACAGAGTTTAATTTCGGACCAAATGAATAGTGTAGCAAACCAGAAATATAAATTTTTTCAACTTTGAAAGATCATCAAATATTTGTAGACCTCTAAAAATTATGATCTTTAACTTCCCAAAAAGCTCTCAATGAGACCTAATTTCATGACAAATCTTACATCAAGACTAATTCATTTGACTAAAAGTGATATAGGGTTTCATAATGGTCAATTTTGGCTCCATATAGGGTACTAAAGTCTAACAGTATATTTAAGACTTGTGTGAGCTGCCCAAATGGTTCCAAATCTCATACATCTCATTTTGGCCATTCAACCCCCACTTATACACATACCATCAAACTTTCAATTCTCATACTTTGGCATTAGATACTCAAAACATATGCTAAAGGTCATACATCATATCTATACATATAAATATCACATAATGGTGTATTTATACATGTCTCAAAGGTTATGGTACATTTACAACATCATATACTTTGTGAAGCCTCATTATGGATTCAAAAAGAATGAAAGCTAGGCCTAGGCTTGTAAATCTCCTTCTTTCATGGTTGTTGGCTCCCTTCACTATAACTACTTGGTCTGCCTAGCATGTTAGAGCATTGGAGAGAAAGGGATGAGATTCAAAGAATCTTAATAGCTCATCTCTCATTCAATCATACATAATGGATGTAAACAAGTCTCATAAATGCATGTATGGTCATGTTGACATGTGCAATCATTCAAAAAGCATTTTCATCACTTGAGAATATCATACATAGCATACAAAGGCTTGCTAAGCAAGTGGATTGGCCTCACCCATTCTTTAAGACATTTTTGGACTCAACCATGCTTTTGGGAGTCCATCTTATTTTTGAGAGACTCTTTGCTTTGTCTCAACCAATCTTAAGGGTTCTTGGCTCATCCTCACCATGGCTAAGGGTTCTTGGCTTCACCACCCTCAAACAAACCCAAGTGTAACACCATAAGTCTAGCTCATCTCATGCCTTTGAATAGTATAATTATCATGAAGCATACACATAATTCTAATAGAGGAAGCATGAAAATTTAGATTTTTAATTGCAAGTCATCATATCCAAAAACCCATTCGATGTCACGTGGACTGAGAAAACTCATACTATGCCCCCTCATATTTAATTTCATTATTACAACTCATTTGTATCACAAAAACCCACCTACAACTCTTGGAAATCGAAAGGAGCTATAGGAAATGGGTATTCATTCTCGGACAGCACTGGCCTCAATTCTGGGCAAGCTTCAGAAAATCATAAATAAATCTATAAAAATTGAAATCATGCAATCTTTGTCATTTTGGGAAGCTATAGATGTCTACTTTACACTACAAATACGTTTAGAGCATAAAATTTATCACAGAGGACGTTTGACATTCAAAAATGTCCAAAGGTCGCTGCTGCCTGGGCTGCTGGTTCAGTTTACTGATACAAATTTCTAAAATTCATAACTAATTCTATAAAAATAGAAATCACACAAATTTGGTTATTCTAGAAATCTAAAAATGTTAAATTGATACTAAAAATAATTCCAGAGTGAAACCGATATGCTTAGTCAGCTGGACCCTATGGAACAGTAACCGGACTCATGGGGCGCTACTGATACTGATAGTTAACTTTAAACATGCATAACTCACTGATCAGACCTCCAAATGAGGTGATCTTGATGGCCATAGAAAGCTTATGACCTCTAGTTTATGCACGTAAAATTTCATAAGCATTGGACACCATTTGGACATCGGGTGACACAGAATTCAAAACTACCTGAATGAACAGTACCCATACCAGAATCCATGAAAAATCCCAACTTTGACAATTCCTCAAATATTATATAGGTCTCCGAAAATTATAATCTTTAGCTTCCCAAAAAGCTCTTAATGAGACCTAATTGCATGCCAAGGTTCAGGGCAAGACAACTCATTTGACCAAAAAATAGTATAGGGTTCCATTATGGTCAATTTTGGCTCCATATTGGGTACCAAAATTGCCAAATGGATTTTCCTTGGTCTTGGCACCTTTTGGGCAAGTCTAAAAGTACATTTAAGACTTGTGTGAGCTGCCCAAATGGTCCCAAACCTCATGCATCTCATTTTGGCCATTCAACCCACATTTATGCACACTTCCATCATACTTTCATATTGCATAATTTGGCATCTCATGCTCAAAATGTAGGCTAGAAGTCATACATCATATTCATACATTTAAACATCATATAATATTATATTTACATGTGTCTTAAGAGTCATGGTACATTTACAACAACATATACATCAAGAAACACAATTGTGGTTCTAAAATGGCTAAAGCTAGACATAGACTTGTCATTCTTCCTTCTTCATTGATGTTGGCTCCCATTAGCATATCCGCTTGGTTCACCTAGCATGTTAGATCATTGGAGAGGAAGGGATGAGATTCAAAGAATCTCAATAGCTCATCTCCCATTCCATCACACATAATATGTGCAAGCAAGTTTCATATATGCATGCATAGAGAAAGTAGAAATCATAGGCATTTTAAAGCAACTTTGGCATGTGAATCAATCATGCAAGACATTCAAGAGCTCACTAAGTGTTTGGATTGGCCTCACACTTCTCCTCATGGATTTTGGACTTGCCTCACCCATTCTTTAAGTACTTTGGACTCAACCATACTCTTGGGAGCCCACTTTGCTTTTGAGAGACTCTTTACTTTGTCTCAACCAAGCTCAAGGGTTCTTGGCTCATCCTCACCAAAGGGAAGAGTTCTTGGCCTCTACTCACTCAAGCAAACTCATACAAACATTATAAACTCATTTAAAACATAACATGGCATCAAGGATCATGGAATATAAAGGCATGCTAGCATACTTTTCTTAGCTTGAAAATACACATACACACATTCTAAAACAAGCTAAACACACATCCATGCATGAGAGAAGGTGGAGAGAGCTACCTTGCTTGCATTTACACACTTTTTCCTTAAGTCTTGACTCCTCTCCCTTGACCTCACACACCCAAGGTGGTGGAGACCATTTCTCTTGGCCTAGACACACCAAAAGAAACATGAATTACTCATGGGAACAAGCCTTGGCATTATACATACTTTACATGATGCTACTTTGGTTTATGGCTCCATTATGCTTCCATAAGGCACTTAATGAAGCAACTTCAAGAATTCATGATCTTGGCTCCCTTCTCTCCTTTAATCTATGATTCTTGACTTCATTTAGACTCCTTGGAGTCATCACACAATTATTTTAAAGAGCCTAGCTAGGAGTTGCTTCATTATACTACATTATGGAGCCTACACTTCCATCTCACTATCTAGGGATTCTAAAATTTTTCCAAGGCTTCCTCTCATCCTCTTCCATCCTACATGACTCAAAAATAAGCTTGAAACAAATTAAAACTTCCCCTTGGTACTCTTTCTAGCCTAGGTCGACATTATGGAAGTATTTGGGGTTCAAGGGGTTTCCAATTTTTCCTTGATGGGAGAGTCACTTGGGAGGCTTCCTAGAGGTCTTAGAAGCTCAGTTAAACACTTACATAGCCTAGAAAATTCATGAATCAAAACAGATTTTACAAACTCTTCAAGAATCCTACACTTTGGTAACTTGAAATTCAATGGCTTTTACTTGGTTTCCTTTGCATATTCTAAATTCCCACACCCTAATTCATGTGATTCATTCTTGGTTTGGCTAGAAATTTAATCCCTCATGGCTGGTCTTACATGGGGGGGGGGAAATTGAAGAGAAGAGAAGCAAGGAGACCTAAGCTTAGGAAGTAGCAAAATACCTTGGATTCTTAGTTTTCTTGGTTTGTTCTTCACTTGGTTAGCCTCCCCTCACCAAATCCAAAAATTCCACCTCTGTTCTGCCTTCAAAACAGCACCAAATTAAATGCCAAAACCATGAGAAGGAAGAGGAAGAAGAGGGGAAGAAGTTTAACAAGGCAAGGAGTAGGAAAAAGTGGCTAAAACTTACATTTTTCAAAGCTTCTTCTTCCTTCCTTGGCCTCCCCTCTTGTGCGCTACTCTTAGCCCTTCTTAATTCTGTTTTAATGTGTGAGAGAGTGGGTGAGGAGATATGAGCAGAGGAGGGACGTTTTTTATAAGCTAGGGATTCATTTAAGCAACTTTCAGAATTTGCAATTTAGTCCCTCTTTGTAGTTTTGTTTGTTTGGGCTCATTTCAACTCCTTTTTGAAATTTTATTTTCCATCATATTCCTTAGGCTCTTAATCATAATAATTGCCTTTGGAATCACTCAAAAAAGATCTAAAACCATTCCGAACCATTCGGTCAAAGTTTTGGTCAACTTTTGCCGAAATCGCTCACTGGAGGGGTTTCAACTGTTCTAGGGGTTCCCATAGTTTTTAGGGCCTCTGAGAACCCCGGGAAGCTTAAATTTTCCATTAAAAAAGCTCTCCTGTGAGTTTTCAAAATTTTTCAAAAATTACAAAAATACCCCTACTTTCTTCGACAAATTTTCTAAGCTCTTCTAGCTCTAGTTTTTAGGCATCTCAAACCTAAAATCCTCATTTTCTAATATTTAAAATTTTATCATAATTTTAGTTGGCCCCAATTCCTTCTATTTCGAGGACTTCCTTTTATATTTGGCTCATTTCTTACATTTACGGAGAGACTGGATGTTATACCAAGCATACATCAAAACATCATTTAGAAACATAATATATCATCATAAAATCATGGCATATGAAATCATGCTAGTATACTTTTCATGGCTTAAAAATACGCGTACACACATTCTAAGACAAGCTAACACACATCTATGCATGAGAGAAGGTGGAGAGAGCTTCCTTGTTTATATTTACACACTTTTTCCTTAAACCTTGAGTCCTCTCCCTTGACCTCACACACCCAAGAGGGTGAGATTATTTCTCTTGGCCTAGACACATCATATGGAAGCTAATTACACTCTTGAAACAAGCTTGGACATTAAACTTATATTTAAGAACATACTTGGTTCCATAAGTCACATAATGTTTCCATAAATGGCCTATTGAAACAACCATCATGATTCAAGTTCTTGCCTTCATTTTGTAATAACCAGAAAAAAAAAAGAAACTAAAAATTTTTAAAGTTATGAAATTTTCTAAGTTTGCTAACTATAGCGACAACTGGCCTAGCTATAGCGAAAATGCTTCTAGCTATAGCGAGTGCAGGCATCCCATGCAAAAACTAAGGAGTTCCTCACAATAGCGCGTGCCGTAGTGAAAACAGGGATTTGGGACTAATACGTGCTCACCGTAGTGAGGGTTAGTCTAGAAAAGTGTGAAAAAAGAAAATTTGATTTCTTAAAATGTCTAGATCCTTTCTTTTTCTTTTAACTGACCTAAGCTTCGTCCAAAACAGAGAAAAAGGCTTGAGAGAGAGAGAGGGAAACTAAGAGAAGCTAAGAGAGAAGGAAGGAAGTGAAGGAAAAAAGGTAAGAACCCTTAAAGATCTTCATGCTTCTTCTTCTTACCTCTATTCTTCTCCTTTTAAGTTTCCTTTCCATGGGTTATTGAGTAAGAAAGCTCTATTCTAACCTAGAATGAGCAAGAAACCCTTGAAAGAGAGTGTGATAAGTTAAGAAATGTAAAGAAATGAGAAGAAGAGTTGGTGAAATTCTAGAGAGAGAGAACCCCTAGTTTCTTACATATTTTGTAAGGTTTGCTTTGATGAAGAGCCTTCTAGCTTGTGAATGTTTATTTAAGTTATAAGAGAGTAATTCTATGCTCTTTGTTGTGTCTAGGCTTAAGAGAATCGGCTCCATCTAGTTGTGGTGTTAAGACCAAGAAAGATAAAGAGAGATCAAAAGGGAAGGCTTGTATTAGCTTATAAGGTAGCTCTCCACTCTTTCTTGTTGCATTCTTGGATGTGTAATAGTCATTGTATGCTTGTGTATATGCTTGTATTATGAGACATGCTATTCAATGTTGTCTTGATGCATTGGTACCAATATGTTTATGTTTTGGGTTGTAAAAATTACTCGGGTGAAGTAGTGCCAAAAGCCCCTTGAGATAGGTGAGGTGGAGCCAAAAGTCCTTAAACCAAGGGTGAGGCCAATTCAAAAGTCTCAAAAATCAGGTGAGGCTAGACCAAAAGTCCTTAGAGCTTATTCTTGGCATTGATATGATATTCATGACATGAAAATCATATGTTGTGTAATTGTGAATGGTTTGCATACTTTGACTTATTTATATATCTTGATTGCTTCCTTAAATGAGTGTTTGAGCTATTGAGATTCCATGAATCTCACCCCCTTCCCTCTCCCATCTTATATAGTCCAGGTGGAGCTTAAGAGCTTAAAAGTGGAGGCCATGAGGCATAGAAGGCCTTTGTTTTGTCACTTTTGTACACTCACACATAGTTTGATGTATAGGAAAGCCAAAGTGCTTATGTATACATATTCTTTTTGAGATTTAAATGCTTAAGCAAGTATAGAAATATGTATAAATGATGTATGAACTATGTATAGAGTCAAAGCAATGAAAAGATGAGATTTGGCTCCTTTGTGGATTGTATGCAATAGTGTATTTTTGCCTGTAGCATAGTGAGTTTGAGATGTAGCATGATATGAACCACTTGGGCATTTCATATATACTATGTTTATGCTTTAAAACTTTCCCAAGAGGTGCTAGAACATGTGAGAGGCCATTTGGACCCACTTTGAACCATTTTGGGTGTCAAAACTATTAAATTTGTGAGTTTCATCAAAGTATAACTAAATGAGCTCTTTGTGATATGAAATTTGGTATGCATATAGAGCTTATTGAGAGCTTCTTGGGAATCTAAATTGGGTAATATTTGGAGGTCTAGGGGATATTTGGAGAATTGTTGAAGTTGGAGAATTTTCTGGTTTTGGTTATTGTACTGTGCAATTAGTCCAAAAATGAATCTGTGTCATTCATAGACCAAACGGTGTCCAATTATCATAAAATTTTATGGACATAAACTAGACATCTACAGTGACCTATAACAATTAGAAGCACCTCAATCAAAGGTCTGTAGAGGGAGAAAGAACTTTCTGAAGTTCTGTGTTAGCATCAGAGAAGTCATCCGACCTTTGTTAATATTCCATCAGTTTTCAAGGTCCAAGGGCTGCTGAACTGATTTGAACTTATTTTTTTCCTCTAGTTAACATCTTTATCTTTCCAAATTGGTATAGTTTTCCTAGATTGAATTTTTGTGGAATTAGTTATGAATTTTTTAATTTTATGATAGCAAGTTGCATTAGTACCAGGGACAGCCGGACCTCTATCTCTTTTTTGATGTCAAACATGGTCCAAACGCTGAGATTGTGGTTGGAAATTATTTTTAGTATAAATTTAACACTTAAATATTTCCAAAGAGATTTTGTTTACTTGATTCCCATTTTTATAGAATTAGTTATGATTTTCCAAAATTAGAGACAAAAATATGACTTTTTGGCCCATTTGAGAAATTGCACTTTCTTGGTTTTTGGCTTAATATCCGTGGTTCATAAGTTTTTTTATGCTATGTATGAGTTGTATAAATGGATTTTGAGCAGCTTATATGATTGATGGGTTCACGGGATCCACGGGACAAATTACGAGCGTTTAAACCCCGATATATAACAGGAAAATACCACGACTTTTATCATTTTCTTTGGAAATCATATGGAATCAAGCCTAAGCAGAGACTAGTTAGGGTTAACATATTATGGTGTTACACATTCTCTTCTCATTCCTAGGCCTCTTAACCTCATTTAAGGTCCTTTGAGCCATTACATATTCATTTACAAAAGCCTAGACATAAGTTGCTTCATAAGGTCACATTATGGAAGCCATTGCCTCATCTCCCAATCCATGGCTTCTAAATTTTTCTCGAGGGTTCCTCCCACCTTCTACCATCATATAAAGTCCCAAACTAAGGCTAGAATAAATTAAAACATTCTCTAACCCCTCCATCTATCCTAGGCCAACATTATGGAAGCATTTGGTGTTCAAAGGGTTTTCAATTTTTTCTTGATGGGAGAGCCACTTGAGAGGCTTCTTAGGGGTTTTAAGAACTCAAACAAACACTCACATATGTTAGGGAATGCATGAATCAAATTAGTTTTTACAATCCCATCAAATGCACTATACTTTTTCAACTTAGAGTTTATTAGTTTTTCTTGCAATTTCTTTACTTTCTTGGATGGGAGGTGCATGAGGGAAGCTCTCTAGGGGTATTAGGAACTCATACAAACATTCAAATAGGATTGGGAACTCTTAGATAAAATTATATTTTTGCCTATGTCTTTGAATCCCTAACTTCCTATTCTTGGTTCTCTTTTACTTCTTAATTAATTCTACTTGTATCTTCCTAATCCTCACATTATAGAACCCTTAATTCTACCCTAATATGGTCAGAATTTATCTCCTATGGAATGGGCCCTAAGGTGAATGAAAATTTCATGGAGAAAGCAAGCAAGGAGAAGCAACAAAACAAGAAGGAATACCTTAGTTTCTTATTTCCTTCAAAGCCTCTTTCACTTGGTGTAAACACTTCCTTGAATTTCTACCCTTCTCCCTCTGAACTAGACCCAAAAATAGCCCCACTTTATCAAACAAAACTATAGAAAGGAAGGTGGGAAAGAGGAGAAGAGAGTTTCTAAAGAGAGAACTAGAAAAAGTCTTGATTTACATACCTTTTCTTTTTAGTTTTTCTCCCTCCTTGAGCTTTCTCCTAGTGTGTCTCTCTTCTCTAGCTTCTCTCTCTGGTTTGGGCAGAATGAAGGGTCTGTTATGATGAAGGAGAAGGGGGACACTTCATATACCAAAAGGAGATACATAAAAGCTTTTTAAAAATGCTACTTTTGTCCTTCATTCTTAGCTAATTCATTTGAGGCTCATTTTAGCTCCTTTTTAAGAACTGTCTTTTTCATCATAAAATTTAGGTCCTCAATCTTATAAAATGCCTTTGGAATCACTCAATTTAGAGCTAAAACTTTCCCAAATGGTCCAGTTAAAGTTCAGGCTCACCGCAATTGGAAAACATATATCGGAGGGGCTTTAACTGTCCCAGAGCTTCCTATGGTTTTCAAGGCCTTTGAGAACCTTGGAGGACTTAAAACTTTCATTTAAAAAGTCCTCCTGTGAGTTTTTCAAAAAAATTTCCTATTTACGAAACTGCCACTAACCTTTCGGCAAATTTTTTGAATCACTTCGGCCTTGATTTCTAGGTAACTCAAGGCTCAAATCCTCATTTTTTATTATTTAGAATTTTATCCTAATTTTAGTTGGCTCTAATTCCTTCTATTTCGAGGACTTTCTTTTATATTTAGCCCATTTCTGACGTTTATGGAGAAACTGAATATCTCATTTCTCATGTTTACAGAGGGACCGAATGTTACATCTCTCACCTATAAGTGTAGAACTATGTTAAATATTTGTTGCCAGTAATTAAAATAAGCCCCTCACTTTTCTTTCCAACAAAATTGGTTTTATATATATTGAGTATTATCAAAATATATTAAGCTCTTTCTTCCACTTAGAAATTCCATACGCACATTAAATATTTTGGTCAATGAGCTTTGTCATGCCATTAAGGAATGTACGAATATTTCATACCATATTCCTTTAATAATGACAATTACTCGTGTTAATACTTTTGGCAATGAAATTCACCATTATTAAAGCCTTAATTACTCTAATTGTGCACAAATAAATATTTTCATCATAGAAATTCTCAAATTCATGCTAAATAAGTTTGCTAGGCTTATAATATCATAAAATGAAGCTTAAATTTTGAGTCTTCCTTCATACACATATTTTCACAATTTTGACACATAATATGCATCAAATTTTAAAAAATCATAATTTGAGCTACATAACTCTAATTTGTGCAAACTTACTCGCTATGGAGAGCTTAGGATGTCAAATTTATGTCTTTAAAATTTTATAAGCAATTGAACTCATTTGCCCCTAAAATTCATGAAAAACCAAATCTAGACCAAATGAATAGCTCCAATAACTGAACTGTAAAATATGTTAAAATTTGAAAATTTACAAAATATTCTATAAAGCTTTAAAAATTGCATTCTTTGTCTTTATGAAAAAATCTTAATGAGCTCTAAATATCTACCAAATTTCAATCTAAAATTAGTTTATTTGGTTTAACTTTGGTTTGGATACATACTATGGCTCAAAAAGTGTTATATTTGGTCCCAAATAGTTCAACTTAAGTCATATCATGTTATATCACAATTTAGGCAAGTTTTAAATGACAAATATAGCATATATGACTAATCCAACATGCCCCAAAAATCATGCAACCCAAAATCACACTCCCACTTGCCATTATACATGTGCAAATTCAAAAATTCACATGGTCAAATTGCACCTTCTCACATATATACATCTAAAAATGATTTATACATCATAGTCCCATACTTTTGAGTGTGTGGGAAGGATTACATCTCATAATAAACATACACATCATCATATTGACAAGAAAATGTATTAAAACTTAAACTAGTGTCAAAGTAGTTCTTCCTAGGCTCTTTGCTCACCATCTTTGGCTCACTGAGAACCACCTAGATATGGTTAGAGAAAATATGGGAAGAAAAAAGATTCAAATAATCACAATAACTCATTTATTGTTCAAGCACACATATATGGTATACTTAAGGTCAAGAAAGCAAGCATGCATATTATACAACCAAGCATCAGTCATTTTCATGCATAGGGATCACATGGCTCCACCAAGAGTAAAAACAAGCTCTACGGACTTTTGGTCTGGTCTCACCCATCAATTAGAGACTTTTAGTTTAGCATCACTCTCTTTTAGGAACTTTTAACTTAACATCACTTATATTTGAGACTTTTGGCTTAACTCACCCACATTTGGGGAACTTTTCACCTCATCTCACCTATTCAAAGGGACTTTTGGCATAACATCACCTATTCAAAGGGACTTTTGGCATAACATCACCTATTCAAAAGCCAAATCAATGCCAAATGCAATCAAATATTGCATATGATCATTAAACAATCAATAACATACATATTAGCAAATAAAACATATAAGCAAGCTAAGACCAATCAAGTAACTAACATACATATGTGAGAATAGACGAAGAGCTACCTTAATACAAAATTCAATTTAGTTTCTCTTTGGTCATTGGCTTGGTCTCTCGGACTCACACCTACACTTGAGGGAGATTTCACTTGCTTGGCCTAGACACACCAAATAAAGCACAAAATTATTCATGAAACCATACTTGTACCCATTTAAGCCTTATACAAACTTGTTAGAATTTTAGGTTCCCATATGGTTCAATTAAGTGGCATAATAAAGCAACTTTTATGAATCAATATCTTGACCCCAAGATCTCACCTACTTATATGACTCCATTAGAACTTATTAGAACCATCATAAACTCAATTCAAGGAGTCTAGCACCAAGTTACTTCTTTATGCATAATAAAACCCTAAATTTTCACCTTTCAAAATAAGGCTTTTAAATTCAATAGTTCTTTTGGTATTTATAATTCATATAAAGATCATTTATAACTTTGGAATCCAAGAAAACTTTCCCTAGGTACTCTACATAAGGCTTAGGCGAGACAATGTTCAAGAATGGGTTCCATAGTGTTTTGCTCATTTTTCTTGGGGAGTTGACATCTATAAAGCTTCCTTAGCTTCTTCTTAATTCAATTATACTCTTACATGGTTTGAAATATCATTATGAAGCTTTATACTTCCTAAGATGCAATCAAAACCCTAAGTATCAAGTTTTGCATTCTTTAACTTCTTACTTGCTTTCAATTGCATTATCATAATCTCGATGCATCAAAACCCCATTTCCCATCAAGTTTAAGCCAAAATCAAACTCCCTCTGGGCTGCCCTTCGTTAGGCCGAATTAAGGAAGAGCAAGAACACCAAGGAAAAGCAAGTTTTTAACATGGCACTATACCTTGTTTAAAACCTTGTCTAATGAGGATTTTTGTGGTACAATTGGTTGCTTCAAACTCCTTCTTTCCCTTAAGTGGTTAACCATCAAACTTATCTTTCAAGAAGCCAAGACCACCATTAGAAAGAGTAAGAAGAAGAGAATAAGGTTTCTAACTAAAAGAACATAAAATTATGCAAGTTTCCATACATTTCTTAGCCTTTCTTTCCCTTCCTTCTCCCTTCTCTTTGAGCAACTTTAAGAGCTAGTTTAGAGGCGTTCTAGGTTGATTATGGGGTTGGGGGGATGTGGCTAGACATTTATAAAAGGAAAAGTGAGGTTTTAAAGTAATTATAAAAATTCTCGTTCTGCCCTTCCACTTTCATTCCTCTGCTTAAACTCATTTTGAATCCTTTTTTAGAACTGTCTTGTCCATCATAAAATTTAAATTCTCTAGTTTATTAAAAATATTATGTTTCAAATTTATGGGACTCAAAACAATTCAAACTAATTCGATCAAAGTTTAGGTCAGCTGACGTCCTAAATCACATACCGGAAGGGTTTTAACGATTTTGATGGTTTCTATGATTTTTTAGACTTTTGAAAACCTTAATAAGCTCAATTTTACCATTTAAAACCTTCTCCTTTAAGTTTCTCAAAAGTTACCAAAAATTATGATTCTGCCACTATTCTATCGGTTTATTCCGTTTAGTTGTTTTGACTCCAATTTAGAGTCATTTTTAGTTTTCCAACCTCATTTCTAGATGTTTTATTTAGCATTCTAATTTTACTTTGCCTCAGTTCATTTTACTCCAGGGTCCACTCACATTAACTATAACACAATAAGGTATTAACCTCATCTAAACTTCACTTAGACTTGATTCCATGTATTGCCAAAGAAAAAAGGGGTAAAATCATGGCATTTTATTGCATTACATTGGGGTTCAAAACATTCATACTTTGCCTTGTGGACCCATTACTCACATACTCTACTCAAACTCCATCCATACAAGTCATACATATCATAAAACAATCCATAAATCCTAGATTTGAAGCTAAAACCAAAAAATTTTCATTTTTCTCACGGGTCCAAAATTCAAATTTTTGGCACCAAATTTGAAAAATCATAACTAATTTTAAAAAAATGAAAATCAAACAAACCATAGCTTTTTGGAAATCTATAAATGTTAAATTTATACTAAAAATAGTTTCAAACCATAATAACATCATTTGGACGATGTTTGATAATAGAAAAGCTTAAAAATTCAGACTACCTAGTGTTTCTGATATAACTTACTAATATGAACTTCAAAAATTCATAACTAATTACAAAAAAATCCAATCTAGAAAAAATATACTAATTTGGAAAGCTACATATGTTAACTAAAGGGAAAAAATATGTATAGACTAGTTTAGAAGCCTTTAGACCTAGAAAATGGATGGAATAGTAGCCAAGATCTGCTAACGTTCCTGATATTGACATAGAATTTCAAAAAATCATTTATCCCTCTACAAACCTCCAATGGAGATGCTTTTAGTTGGTATAAGTACTGTAAATGTCTAGTTTCTTTTTCTAAAATTTCATAGCTATTGGACACCATTTGACCCATGAATGATGAGGCAAAATTTTGGACCACATGAATAGTGCCACTGTCAAATTGTGAAATTTTTGCTAACTTTGAAAATTCACCAAAATTTTTCTAGAGCTCCAAATAATATGCACTTTAGGTTCCCAAAAAGCTCTAGGTATAACCTATATTCATGCCAAATTTCAGATTAAGAGGAGCTCTTTTGATCATATCTTGATATAACTCACGAATATGGCAAATTTAACACCCTATATGGGTCAAAAGTGATTCAAATGGCTTCTTAAATGCTCTACCACCTCTTGGAAAAATTTTAAAGTATAAACACAATATATAAGAATTGCCCAAGTGGCCAAACCATCATACATCTCAAACTCATCATGCTATAGGCAAGAAAATACTACTACATACAAACCACCATGTGACCAAATCTCATATTTCCATTACTTTGGCTCCATATATGGTTCACACATCATTTATACATACTTTTAAACTTGCCCAAATATTTACATATTAAAAATAACATTTACATATAAATATTGACATCTCTTTATATTAAAGGCCATACAAAACTATATAAAGTGTCAAGAAATGGCTTTTCAAACTCTTTGACTTCCACTTTGGTCTCCTTAAGCTCCACCTAATATGTTAAGATGGGAGAGGGAAGGGGGGAGATTCATGGAATCTCAATAGCTCATACACCCATTCCAACACACATTCAAGGCATATAACATGTCAAAGGTATGAGTATGCAAGCTAACATAATCATAAAGCATTTCAATCCACAATTCCATGCCACAAAGTCACAATAAGGTCAAGAATGAGCTCTAAGAATTTTTGGTTTAGCCTCACCCCATTTCTAGAACTTTTGGATTTGCCTCACCCTTGACTTAGGAACTTTTGACTTGGCTTCACCTATCTATAAGACTTTTAGTGTAACACCAAATATTTCTAGCTTATTTCATACTACTTACATGTCTCATATTATACAATCCATAAGAGAGTAAGAAATATGGCATTAAAATAATAAGTTT
Source organism: Erythrophleum ivorense (assembly GCA_026724425.1). Taxonomy (NCBI): domain Eukaryota; kingdom Viridiplantae; phylum Streptophyta; class Magnoliopsida; order Fabales; family Fabaceae; genus Erythrophleum; species Erythrophleum ivorense. Next base: position 31,374,067 of record JAIUCV010000008.1, read on the forward strand.
CTTAGCGTTGCGTCACATATAAAATTTTCCTTCAAAGTCCCGTGGGCCATATGGACTCATGTATCACATTCTCATATTTAATTATATGGATACAACTCATTTCCATCACTAAAAGTGCCCTACAATTCGTGGAAAGCAAGAAGATACATAAAATTCATACTTGCATTTTCGGGGCAGAATTTCCTCTTTTCTATCACAAATTTTGGAAAATCATAACTAATTCTAGAAAAATCAAAATCATACATTCTTGGCCATTATGGAAAGCTAAATATGTCTACTTTATGCTAAAAATATGCCCAGACCATGAAACACAACACAAAAGACGTTTGACATTCAAAAAGGTCTAGAGGTCTGGTTGTCTAATGGTACTGTCACAAGTTTCTGTAGCAAACTTCAAAAGTGTCCAATTCATTCCAAAAAACTCCAATCCATGCAAATGATACCAATATGGAAAGCTACAGATGTTAGACAGAGGAAAAAGTAACTCTAGACTAGTTCGGGTATATGCAGACCTCAAAAACTAATCAAACAATACCTAAGGTCAGTTTGAATGCTTGGTACTGGATAGAATCTTTAAAAATTCATATCTCCCACTTTAGACTCTAAATGAGGTGCTTCTAGTTGGCACAAGTCACTAGGAATGTTTAGTTTCTCTGTATAAAATTTTGTGGCAATTGGACATCATTTGAGCCCTATATGATATAAATCATTTTTGGACCAAGTGAATAGTGCATCAAACCAAAAACTAGATTTTTTTGCCAACTTTGAAAATTCATCAAATATTCTCTAGACCTCCAAAAATTTTATTCTTTATCTTTCCAAAAATCTCTCAATAAGCTCTAATTGCATGCCGAATATTAGATCAAGAAGAGCTCATTTGGACAAAAAGTGACATATGATTCTAATATGGTCAATTTTGGCTCCATATAGGATACCAAAGTGCCCAATTGACTCTCCTTGATGTTTGGCACCTATTGGGCAAATCTAAAAGCATGATTATAACTTGTATGAGCTGCACAAGTGGTACCAAACCTTATGCATTTCAATTTGGCCATCTCACTTGAATTTATACATACTTGCATCAAACTTCCAAGAAGCACAATTTGCCATTACATACTCAAATTATATTCTAGCATTTACATAACATAGTCTCTCATTTATACATCACATATTAATATAATTATACATGTTCAAGAGGTCATAGACCATATACAACAATGGATTACACCATTAAACACTAATATGGCCTTAAAGAACCAAAACTATGCACTTTGGTGTCAAGCTCTCAATTCTCATGTGGGTGGCTTCCATTCCCTTGATCTCTTGATCCACCTAATATGTTAGAACATTGGAAAGGAAGGGATGAGATTCAAAGAATCCCAATAGCTCATCTCTCATTCAATCATACATAAAAGATGCAAAATAAGTTTCGCAAATGCATGCATGGCATATGGACATGTGCATCCATTCAAGAAACATTCTTGGCATTTGAAAAAGTCATACATAACATACAAAAGCTTGCCAAGCAAGTGGATTAGCCTCACCCATTTACTTATGGATTTTGGACTTGCCTCACCCATTTTTTAAGAGGTTCTTGGACTCAACCTTGCTTTTGGGAGTTAACCTCACTTTTGGGAGACCCTTTACTTTGTCTCAACCAATTTTAAAAGTTCTTGGCTCATCCTCACCATGGCTAAGGGTTCTTGGCCTCACCACACTTAAACAAACTAAAACAAGCATCATAAACATCATTTAAAAACATAATGCATCATCATGGTACCATGGAGTAAGAGCTCATGCTAGAATATTTTTCATGGCTTGAAATACACTTACACACATTCAAAGACAAGTAAACCAAACAATCATTTATGAGAGAAGATGGAGAGAGCTACTTTGCTAGCATTTGTATACTTTTTCCTTAAGCATTGAATCCTCTCCCTTGACCTCACACTACCAGAAGGTGGAGATCATTCCTCTTAGCCTAGACACATCATATGGAAGCTAATTATATTCTTGAAGCAAAGTCTAAGGCCAGACAACTTGCTTAGACACTAGTTTGACTCATTAGCCCTTTTATGTTTCCAAGAATGCACCTAATGAAGCACCACCCATCAAATAAATTCTAGGCTCCATTCTTTCCTTTCAAATATGATTCTTGACTCCTTTTAAGCCTCTTGGAGTTATCACACAATTAAAATAAAGAGCCTAACTACATGTTACTTCTTTAGGTCATATTATAAAACATAAAGCACCGATTCACTTTCTATGGTTTCTAAATTTTTCTCAAGGCCTCCTCTCATACTCTCCCATCATACATGATGCAAAACTAAGGTTGGAATGAATTAAAACACTCCCTAGTTGCATGAACCATCCTTAGCCGAGGCTATGCTTCCATATGGCATCAATGGAGCTATTTTAATTTCTTTGATGGGAGAAGCATATGGGAGGCTCTCTTGATATTTTAGGAACTCATATACACTCTTAGACAACTTAAATTACTATTGGGAAGCTTCATCTTAGCCTAGGTGCTACCAAATCCCTAAATTCCATAAATTACATTCTAGAGCTCCCTTTTCAATTCTAGTTGTATATTCTTAATCCTCACACTCCATAACCTTTAGTTCCATCAAGAATACATAAAGGAAAAATTCTTCTCCTCACTTTCTCTCTCTAGACCTAAGTTTAAATGGCTTAGAAACACAAGATTTTGCAAGTGTTTCAAGTGAAGTCTTACATTAAAACGAAGCTCTCTTTGCGTAGATTATTTTCCACCGATTGATTTCTTGAAAAGAGTTCCTTTTGGCTTGGGTTAGACATAAATCTTCAAGTTTTCAAGAAAAGAAAATCACCATTAGAGAGCTCTTAGAGAGAGGAACAAAGTTCCTAACTGGCACGGGATGAAACGAGGCCGTTTACTTACCTAAACGGAAGCTTAAACTTCTTCTCTCTCTCCCCTCTTAATGTCACGTCCTTGCTGCCCATTTTTCTGCAAATGGAAGTTTGGAGAAGGTGATGAGGTGTAATCTTACTTAAGAAGCCTCTTTTACAATTTTTTAAAATGACCATTTTAGCCCCTACACGCTTGTTTGCTCTGTTTAGGCTTATTTTAACTCCTTTTTGAGAACCATCTTTTCTATCATAAAATTTAAGTTTCCAATTAAATAAAATACCTTTGGAATCACTCAAATTGGAGCTAAAACCTTTCTGAATAAATTAGTCAAAGTTTAGATTAACTGACGTAGAAAAACGTCCACCAGGGAGGCTTTAGTTATCCCAGGGCTTCCCATGGTTTTCAAGGCCTCTGAGAACCCTGGAGAACTTAAAAATTTTATTTAAAAAGCCCTCCTATGTAAATTCTAAAATTTGCTCAAAATGACAAAAATGCCCTTACGTTTCGTCAACCTTTCGTTACATTTTACTTTTTCATGCTAGCTCCTTTTTTCTTTCCGTCTGAGCTTGGGACTTGCTTTTGTATCTAGTGAATTTCATTTATTTACAGAGAAACTATATGTTATGTTTCTCATGTTTTCTCTCATTTTCAGAAAATCGAATGTTACATTTGGCATTGTCTCACCCATGCCTTGAGGCTTTTGGCATCTCCTTACCCACATCAAAGGACTTTTGGCATCACTTCACTCTTATGAGCAATTTTCATGACCAATACATTCAAGAAAGCATATTGGTACTAATGCAACATTATAACATCAAGTGGTATGTTCACAAGACAAAAAAGCACACACAAGCATACAATGACATATACATAACCAAGAGTGTAAGAAGAATAAGATGGAGAGCTACCTTGCAATCTATACAAGCTTTCTTTTGCTTTTCCTTTCCCTTTTTGGCTGTACACCCACAACTAGATAGAGCTTGAGTTCTTTGGCCTAGACACAACAAAGAGGATTCAATTACTCTCTTAGAACAAGTCAAAGCATTAGACATACACTTAAGAAGCATACTTGGTCTATTGGTTCCATAATAGCTCCATTAATGGCCTAATGAAGCTACTACCATAATTCAAGCTCTTAGATTCATTTTCTTCTCATATCTAGGCCTCTTGGTACCATTTAGACTCCTTGAAGTCACCACAACTCATTTCAAAGAATCTAGATACAAGTTTCTTCTTAAGGCTACATTATGGAACCTATTGACCCAACTCTCGATCTATAGCTTTTAAATTTTTTTTAAGGGTTCCTCTCATCTTCTTCCATCACATATGACCCCAAACCAAGTTTAGAACTAATTAAAACACGCCCTACCCTCTCAAATGCTTTAGGTCAAGCCATGAAGAGCATTTGGAGTCCATGGAGTTCCAAATTTTTCCTTGATAGAAGGGACACTTGAGAAGCTTCCTAAGGGCCTTAGAAACTCAAACAAACACTTACATATACTAGGGGATTCAAGAACCAAATCAATTTTTACATTATATTTAAGAGCTTCACACTTTCCTATCTTAATTTCCATTAATTTTCCTTCCAATTTCTTTGCATATTCTAAGTTCCCATGGCGTAAATCAAAAGTTTTGTACTTGTTCTCAGTCAGAAACTCCCCTTCTCATGGTCCTATTATAACAAACATAATTTTCGTAAAAAGATAAAATAAGTCGTATAAAAGAAACTCCTCTAAAATGAGCAAGATAATATCCCAAAAAATTTGGGTAGAGTCCTAGGCTCCTAAAAATGATAATTCCAGGCTCAAACGAAAAGAAAAATGGAGCTAAGACGGTGAAACAAATTGTGACAAAAACTGACGAAACGTAATGACATTTTCATAAATAAGTGTAACTTTTGGAAAAACACATAAAAGGGCCTTTTAAAAGGAAAATTTGACTTGCTCAGGGTTCTCAAAATTTCTAAAAACCATGGGAAGCCTTAAGATTGGTAAAGCCTCTCCGGTGTACGTTTTCCAATGACGGTGAACCCAAACTTTGATAGATTTGTTCGGGAAGGTTTTAACTCCAATTTGAGTGATTCCAAAGGTATTTTTTTAAATTAGGAACCTAAATGTTATAATGGAGAAGACGATTCTAAAAAAGGAGCTAAAATGAAGCCGAAACGAAATTGTTATTATAGAAGGACAAAATTAGAATTTTTGAAAAAATGAGTTTCTTGAAGCTTCCATACACTTCTCCCTTTTTCTTCTCTCATATAGCACAACTTTCCTCTACCCAAAATATAGAAAAAGGACTAGCTTCTTAGGGTGCACAAGAGAGGGAGAGAAGGAGGAAGAAAAAGGCAAGAAAGATAAGAAAATCTAAGGAATTTCATGCTCCATCTTCTTCTAATTTTGTTCCTCTCCTTTCCTCTTCTCTTTCCATGGTTTATTTAAGTGAATTGGTTCTATTTTGAGTCCAAAATAAGGAGGATTAGTTCAAATTGCTTGAGGAGGAACAAACCAAGAAGGAAAAGCTTTGAATACATACTTGAATATAAGGTATTCCATGGTTTTGTTGTTTCTCCTCTTTGCTTCTTCCTTGTACATAATTTCGACCAAACCAAAACCATATAAGGGGGAGGTTTTCTATCTAAAAACAAGAGATGAACTAGGGTTTTAGACTATGAGAAAGAGGAATATGGCAAGAAATTGCAAGAAAAACTAATAGAAATCAAGTTTTAGAAAAGTGTAGGCTTCTTTAGGGTTTTAGAAAATCTGATTTTGTGTGAGTAATTCCTTGGCTATTTGAGTGTTTTCTTGAGCTCTTAAGACCTCTAGAAACCTTCCAAGTGGCTCTCCCATCAAGGAAAAATCAAGAAGCTTGTGAACCTCCATGATGGTGCTATGTTTAGCCAAGCAAGGTTCCATGGGTTAAGGGATGTTTTAATTTGTTCTAGCCTTGGTTTGGAACTTTATATGATGTTAAAAGATGGGAGAAATCATTGGAAAAAATTTAGGAGCCATGGATTGGGAGATTGAATGATAGTGTCCATAATAGTGCTTTATGAAGCAACTTGATTCTAAGCTTGTGCAAACAATTGTGTGAGGGCTCCAAGGACTTTGAATGAGGCTAAGAGGCCTAGAAATGGAAAGAGATGGGAGCCTCCTAAAGCTTGAATTGTGAAGGTTGCTTCAATAAGCCATTTATGGAACCATTATGCTACTTATGGGACCAAGTGTATGTTCAAGAGTGAGTTTAATGTCTTGGCTTACTTTAAGTGTAATTATGTGTTGTTTATGGTGTTTAGGCCAAGAGAACACCAACCCACCTAAGTGTACTTGTGAGGCCAAAAAGAGAGAAGGATAAGACAAAGGAAGCTTGCATAAAGTTAGGGTAGCTCTCCACCTCATTCTTCTTGTATTCTTGTATGCATATGTATGTCTTTGTGTGCTTATGTGTGCTCTTGTGATTTAAGAACATGCCACTTGATGTCTTGAGATTGCATTGGTACCAATGTGTTGTCTTGAATGCTATTGATGGTGAGAATAGCTCATAAGGGTGAGGTGATGCCAAAAGTCCCTTAATGTAGGTGATGAAATGCTAAAAGTTTCAAGGCATGGGTGAGACTAAGCTAAAAGTGTAACGTCAGATTTTCGTTAAACGACAAAAACAAGCACGTTTTCAAAGCAAGTCCCTTGAAATGAATTAATTAAAGTCTCAAAAAATTTAAGTAACATTCTAGACTCCTAAAAATGAGAATCCTAATCTCAGACGGAAGGAAAAATGGAGCTAGAATAAAATGTAATGGCATTTTCGTAATTTTGAGTAAATTTTAGAATTCATATAAGAGGGCTTTTTAAATGAAATTTTTGAGTTATCTGGGGTTCTATGTAACAACCAGGAAATAAAAAGAGGAAGAAGAAGAAAAGAAAAGAAAAGAAAAGAAAAAGAGAAAAGAAAAGAAAAGAAAAGAAAAGCTGAAAATTTTTGAAGGGCTGAAAATTTTTTAAGTCTGCTAGCTACAGCCTAGCTATAGTGAATGTACCTGTTCGCTATAGCGAGAAATGGTCTAGCTATAGCGAGAGTGCCTTCTCGCTATAGCAAAAATGCTTCTAGCTATAGCGAGTTCGGGCACCCTATACAAAAACCAGGGCGTTGCTCGTCGTAGCGCACGCTATAGCGAAGGCAAGGGTCTAGGATTGACACGAGCTCCCCATAGCAAGGGTTATGGCTCGCTATAGTGAGGGTTAGTCTAGAAAAGCATGAAAAAAGAGGATTTGAGTTATTAAAGCACCCCAATTCCTCCTTTCTTCTTTCAACTGACCTAAGCTCCTTCTAAGACAGAGAAAAGGGCGGAGGAGAGAGAGAGAAGCCTAGAGAAGGAAGGAAGAGTAAGAGAAAGGTAAGATTGCATGGCTTTTCTCTTAGAATATTGTTCTCCTCCCCTTGCTCTCTCTCCCTATGGTTTTGATTATTAAAGTAGTTAAGTTTTGAGCTTGGCTCAGAATAGGGAGAGTGGAAAACCACTCTTAAAGGAGGTTAGAAGTCATGTAGCCCTCTCTTCCTTGCTTTCCCTTCTTAAGAGTTTGAGAGCTTGAGAGAGGAAGGATAGTTGGTGAATTTCTTGTGAGAGAAAGAAACCCCTAGCTTCATATGCTTAGTAGGGTTGCTAGAAAGAAATCCCTAGCTTTAGGAATAAAGTGTTAAGAGAATAATTCTATGCTTCTTGTGTGCCTAGGCTCAAGAGAAGCACTCCCATCTAGAGGTGATTGTGGAACCAACAAGGGAAGAGACAAATTGAAAGGGAAAGTTTGTGAATAGCTAATAAGGTAGCTCTCTCCACCTTCTTTCATACATAAGATGTGTGCTTACATTGTCTTACTTGTGTGTATGTTTTGAACCATAAAAAGTATGCTAGCATGATGATGCCTCATGTATTTCAATGATATTTTATGTGATTTCTTGAGTTTGCTTGAGTATGGAAAAGCCAATAACCCTCTAGCCATGGTGAGGATGAGCCAAAAACCCTCAAGTTGGTTGAGACAAAGTAAAGAGTCTCCCAAAAGTGAGGTTGACTCCCAAGAGTAAGGGTTGAGTCCAAGAACCTCTTAAAGAATGGGTGAGGCAAGTCCAAAATCTACAAGTGAGTGGGTGAGGCTAGTTCATTTGCTTGGCAAGCTCTTGTATGTAATGTATGGCCTACTCACATGTTGAAAATGTTTTTCTTATGATTTCATATGCTAACATGCCCATACATACATTGTGAGACTTGTTTGCATGCTTGGTGTGTATGATTGAATGAGAGATGAGCTATTGAGATTCCTTGAATCTCACTCCCCCTCTCCACCATCCCAACATGCTAGGTGGACCAAGTGAGGCAAGAGATGGGAGCCACCAAGCTTGAAGCTAGGGAATTCAATGAAGAAATTGTAAAAGAGCCTTTTTTGTCTTTATTGTGTAGTTAAGTTAAGAAATGTACAGAGATGTAATATAATGATGTACATGATGTAGCACATATGAATATTTGTAAATAGATGAACTCAATGTATTTACCATGTATATGTATGAGAATGGAGCTTATAGTGAATGATGTAGTAAGTTTTGCAATGAATGGTAAGATCTAGCATTCTCCACATGGGTGTATATGTTGGTGTGGGAGAGTGAGTTGTGCAAATCTGGATTGTTAGACACTTGAGTCATATTTAATAGCCTATGTGGATCCATTCCCACGTGCTCATAGAGCTTTAGAGGTAGAAGAGGCAAATTTGAACCCTTAAAGCCTCATTTAACACAAGAAAGTGGTCCATTTGCCCATGATGTCCAAATTTGACCAAATGATCTCTCCTTGCCTTAAAATTTGGCATGTGACTAGATCTTATCTAGAGCTTTTTGGAAAGCTAAAGATCAAGTCATTTGGAGGTCTATATAATTTTCTATGATTTTTCAAAGTTGGTATCAGAAATTCGGATTTTCATAAACACTGTTCATTTGGTCAGTTTTGAAATCATGTCATCCGAAGGGCAAACGTAGTCCAATGACTACGAAATTTTATATGCAGAAACTAGATAGTCACAGTGACTTGTAGCAACTGGAAGCACCTCATGTGGAGGTCTAGAGAGGAAAATATGCAATTTCGAAGTTCCAGCCTAGAATCAGTCATCTTGTCAGACCCGAGGTACTGTTCCATCGATTTCCGGGAGTTTGGATCGATGAACTGATCTGGAGACATTTTTTCTCTCTAATTAACATCCACATATTTCCATATTGATATCATTTGAATGCATTGGATTTTTGTGGAATTAGTTAGACGTTTTTGAAGTTTATATCAGTAAACTGTGACAGTAGCAGAGCCCACTCTGATCTCCAGATGATTTCGCGTGTCAAACGTCCTATGTGTGAGATGTTATGACTTGAACGTATTTTTAGCATGAAGTAGACGGCCTAATATTTCCAGAATGATGGAGATCACATGTTTTCGATTTTTCTGGATTTAGTTATGAATTTCCAAACTTTTCCCAGAAATGAGGCCAAGTCTGCCGAAAATGAATGTGCATGTCTCATATCCCTCTTTGCTTTCCATAGGTTTAAAGCATGTTTTTGGGATTGAAATGAGTTGTAATGGTGCAATTAAATATGAGAAAGCATAGCATAAGCTCACACGGTCCACGTGACACTGAAAGGCATTTTAACCCCATGCCACAATGTGAGAAAGTATATGAACCCAATGAGTGGAAAACTCCCCTTATTCTCCCCATACCTCCTACGAGCATGTATGGCATGATGGATATGAGCTAGAAATGAATGTTTTACATTCTCAAAGGCCCTGAAAACTATGGAAAGTCCCGGGACAATTAAATCTCCTCCGCTGGACGTTTTTCCACTTCAGTGTGCCTGAACTTTGATAGATTCGTTCGGGAAGATTTTAGCTTTGATTTGAGTGATTCCAAAGGCATTTTACTAAATTAAGAACCTAAATTTTATAATAAAAGAGACAATTTTCGAAAAGGAGCTAAAACGAAGGAGAAATGAAAATGCAAAGAACAAAGGACAAAATGGAAATTTTTGAAAAATACTTCCTCCTCCCCCTATATATAGGTGGCGCCCCACTTTCTCCTTCATTTGGACTCAGAATTTTTTGCCTAATTTCATAGGAGAGAGCTAGGGTTTTGTGCGCACGATAGAGGAAGAAAAAGAAGGAGAAATTCAAGCTTAAAGGTATGCTTCCATGATAGTTTTTCATGTTTTCTTCCATCCACACCTCCTCTCCTTCCTTCTCCTTTATTTTCTTTGATTAAAATGGAGTTTATAAATCTGATTTAAGGAAGAAACTCAAGGAAATTTTTGAATTTGAAGAGAGAAGCTTGGAGAAAGCAAGATTTAAGCAAGAACAAGCAAGGAAACTAAGTAATTTCTCTTCCTATGGTTGATATCTTGATTCTCCCTCCTCCATTTTGCCTAACCCTTGGAACCATAGAAGGAGTTGATTTTTAGGCAGAACCAAGGATGAATCTAAGGAAAAAGGGTGTGAAGATTAAGAATATACAAAGGGAATTAACAAAGAACCATTAGATTTCAAGATGCAATTGCTAGGGTTTCAATTGCACCTTGTAAAATTTGACTTTGTATGATGAATTCTAAGTCTAATTAAGAGTTTAAATGAGCTCCCAAGATCCCTAAGAGGTTCCCTACATGCTTCTTCCCTTGAGAAAACAAAAAGAGCTTCATGAAACCCATTAAAGCCCTATGTCTCAGCCAAGCAAGGAAAGGATAGTTAGGGAGAGTTTTAAATTTGTCTAAACCCATTCTTAAGTCATATATGATGAATGAAAATAAGGAGAGGCTTTGGGAAAAATTTAGAACTCATAGAAAGTGAGTTAGTGCTTTAGGTTTCATATTATGACTTAAAGAAGCAACATATAGTTAGGTTCTTTGTTTTAATTGTGTGATGACTCCAAGAGGTTTAAAAGGAGTCAAGAATTATATTTAAAAGGAAAGAATGGAGCCTAGAATTTATTTAAGAGGTGTTGCTTCATTAGGTGCAATTATGGAACCATAATGGGGTTTATAGAGCAACCTAGTGTCTAAGCAAGTTGTGTGGCCTTAGAATTTGTTTCATAAACCTAATTGGCTTCCATAAATTATTTCTAGACCAAGAGAAACCTTCCCCACACTCTTATGTGTGTATGGTAAAAAAGAGGAGCTTGAATTCAAAGGAAAAAGTGTGATTGTGTGCAAGGTAGCTCTTTCCACCTTTTCTCATGTATAGATGTGTATTTAGCTTGTCTTAAAATGTGTGTATGTGTATTTTCAAGTTATGAAAAGTATGCTAGTATGATTTTATATGCCATGATTTCATGATGACATATCATGTTCTAAATGATGTTATGATGATTGTTTAAGTTTGCTTGAGTGTGGAGAGGCCAAGAACTCTTAACTATGGTGAAGATGAGCTAAAAACCCTTAAAATTAGTTGAGACAAAGCAAAGAGTCTCCCAAAAGCAAAGTGGGCTCCCAAGAGTATGGTTGAGTCCAAAAATCTCTTAAAGAATGGGTGAGGCAAGTCTAAAATCTATGAGGAAAGGGATGAGGCCAATCCATCTACTTGGTAAGCTCTTGGATGTCTTGTATGACTTATTCACATGCCAAGCTTGCTTCTTGAATGTTCATGACATCTATTATATCCATGCATGCATTTTCAAGACTTACTTTGCATCCATTATGTATGATTGAATGGGAGATGAGCTATTGGGATTCTTGAATCTTATTCCCTCCTCTCCAATGATCTAATATGCTAGGTGGACCAAATGGACAAGGAAATGGAAGCCAACCACCTTGAGGATGAGAGAATGACAACATAATGCAAAGCTTTTAGTTCTTTAAGACCATAGATATGTCAAATGATGTAATCCATTGATGTATATGGTCCATGACTTCTTGGACATGTGTAAATATGATAATATGTGATGTATGAATGAAAGAATATAGTATGTAAATGCTAGAATGTAAATTGAGTATATAATGCAAAGTTATATTTCTTGAAAAGTTGATGTAAATATGCATATGTGTGGATGAAATAGCCAAAATGAGATGCATGAGTTTTGGGACCATTTGGGCAGCTCACATAAGTCTTAATTATGCTTTTAGACTTGCCCAAAAGGTGCCAAAACCCAAGGAAAACCATTTGGACATTTTGGTACCCTATATGGAGCCAAAATTGACCACAATGAAACCCTATGTCACTTTTTGGCCAAATAAGTTTTTCTTGATATGAGATTTAACATGTAGTTAGAACTTATTGAGAAATTTTTGGGAAGCTAAAGAACATAATTTTTAGAGGTCTATAGAATATTTGATGAATTTTCAAAGTTAAAAAAAAATTTTGATTTTGGTCATGTCACTATTCACTCAAGTCCGAAAATGACATGACCACCCCTTGGTGTCTCTCTTGGCACCCTTTCTTTCTCTCTCTCTGTTTTGGATAAAGAAAGGTCGGTTACAAGAAATAAGAGGCTTATGGGTTCTTTAAAAAGCAAAATTTCACTTTTTCACACTTGTTCTAGAATAAGTTGATAGCAGGAAGCACCTTTCGCTATAGCGAGAACCACCCCTCACTACAGCGAGAACTTATCAGTCTCAGGTCCCAACTATTCTTGCTATAGCTGGAGCTATTGTGAGAAACTCTTTAGATTTTGTATGAGACATGAACTCGCTATAACAAACTACATCCTCGCTATAGCGAACTAGCTCCTTGCTATAGCGAATAGGTACTCTCGCTATAGCTAACAGGGATTTTGGCTGTAGCCAGTAGACTTAAAAAAGTTTTTGAGATCTTAGATGTTACATTAACCATACAATTCAAATTTCGATTTCTCTTAATTTATATTGCCCTTCTCTAGGCTCGTGACTTCGCTTAAATAATTTATTTCACTCTTTAGGAACTATTTTAAATTTCCAAGTCATAGGATATTACAAAGTTCATTTCAAATAATTCAAGTAATATATATGTAGTGTCTACAATCAGTCTTCTTATAAACATGGCATCAACTCATAATACTTATTGTATGATACTTTACATTAACAATGATAAGACTATATTCTTCAACTTCCATAGAGATATATTTTAAATATCAATTATTCAACAGGGAAGAACAATACATACAATAACTATGTTCCATATTTCCCACATCCCTAACCAGCCTTATAGTTTACTGTTTTTACCTATCAGCCAAGGCATTAATAGCTTTTGCACTCTAACAACAAATGTGTAGCATTATTGTAACACTGTTACAAGTTAAACCTTAGACATTTGAACAAAATGGCACATTATGCAACCCAACCATTTGTCTCCATAGATTATATCTTCGTTGATATGATTTATTTATTCATTTATTTTAACTAACCTAATTTATTATTGATGGGATTCTTACTAACCTAATTTAATGATATTCATTTAAGCAAAATGGAAAGTCCCCTATCTTGCTTTAAACAAGCAAATAGATGTTATATTATCATTCTTCTCTCTTTATTTTTTCTTGAAAAAAATCTCCTTTTTTGTCTTTCTTTGGAAAAAGTCCATGTAAACAAAAGCAAGATTGACCAACCAATTAAAGTTTCATTCGAAACTTTTAAAATACCACTATAGTGCTATTAGTTATCTTGCTATTTTTACTAGAATACAGTCTGCTTCTTCATCTTTCTTTCCTAACAATATCCAAAGAAAACTTGGAGGATCGAGAAATTAGTTTAAGTTTATTGCAAAACACTTAAGGTATGTGAATATACATTAATGTACATCTATAAGAATTTCCAGTGGAACCCTACCATTCAAATATTTCATCTTTAACGCTGGAATACAATGCTTTTGCCTATAAAAGTTCTTTCTTATTTCTAAAATTTACCACTCCTATCATACCATCATTTGTTATATATTTTTCATATTAAACATATAACCTTTAGTGGCAAATTATGATAACCAAACTTTTAATAGTGAAAATTATGGTTATTGAAAGTGCCAATAGGTTCCATAATGCTCGTACATGGATTTTTATGATTCTAACTTTTAAATTCATTCATAATAAGGGCTGTGCATGGGATAGGATGGGCTGGGCCAGGATTGGAGTGAGCCCAAGGCCTGTCCCGATATCAATCTCGAGACTAAATTCAAGGCCCGAATCCCATCCCGGCCCAATATAAAATCGGGCCGAGATGGGTCAAAATGGGCCGAGATGGGATAGGAAAAAATTGTCTTCCCCTAATGAGTAAAAAGAAACAATAATTAGTAAAATCAATCACTTATTGGTCAAGCTAATTGCACGATGAGAAAAACTTCTAAAGTCAAAACTGCATCAACTTAAAGTAAATAGCTACATATTTGAAACCACAAGAAACTAAAGAATATATCAGACAATATGATAGTTATTTGCTCATACTTTTAAAATAATTCATATTCTAGAAAAATTCAACATAATCATATATTCATCACTTAAATCAAAGTATTAGAATATAATTACAAAAGTAGTTCATTTCAAAAGACACACCTCTCAACAACAAAAAAGCATCATAAATAAACATGACATCGTAATAATCTAATGGCTTACTAACATAAAAATCAATATGAGCACTTCCCATCCATCGACACTTTTCAGACTCAATGTCAACATCTACAATGAGCCCTATAAAAGAATAATATCTATAATAAATATCATAATTATCTCCAAGTAACAGTTACGGGCAAAACCAGACACTGAGTGTGTGATAGATAATTAAAGAAGAAGCTGGCAGTTCAGACGTGTTTAAGTGTCTGCCACTGCTTCATTCGCATAACCAACATATGGTGATAGTAACTACCCCATGCAAGCATCAATACACTAAAAAATCTGGTTTCCCCTTGCCTGATGATAGCCACATCAAGAGATAGCTTATGACTTGTCAAAATTTGATACATAGTTTAAACCTTTTATTAGCATATAAAACAAAATATTGTTGAGGTTATAATATATTAAGAATAATATCTATAATAAACATCAAGAGATATTGATATTGATAGAAATGATCTCCAACCTCGAATAATGGAAAGAACAGCATTAGCAGCCGTGCAAGGATCACCAACTGAATCAAGGAAAGGTTTTGCCATGCCATTTCCTAGTCCCATCCTCCTCTCCCTAACTATTGCTCTCTGTATTTTCTCAACAAAAATTTGCAATGGCCTTGAATCCTGTCCTCAAGTGTAGGGGTTCTAACAAATCTTATACTATATAGCACATCAGTGACCTTTCACATGTATATCTATATTTTCTAGAATGCCAGTTAGATACCTAAATCAAAAGTAGAATGCAGGAATGCATTGGCAATTCCAGTTCCATCAAAATTTTAAGTGAAGAAGTGCTGAAAATATCCTACGTATAGGAGATAGCTAAAGGCCTTAAGAGACAATCCTTTGCTTTATTGAATGGTAATAGTTTCTTTTAGAACAGCATTATTTATTAATTAAATGCCAATACTTTTCTTTAACAGTCATTCAAGATTTCTAATAATTATTCAAACTTTATAAATTCAATGCATAAATCATTCAAAACTAAATTTAGCACTAAATCTCAATTTTATCAAACACAGGCTAAGATTTCATACTCCATCTCTTTTCAAAGAGGATGGAAATGAGCCTCATAGGACCACAACAGCCAAAATGGACAAAAATAAGGATCATAAACTAATTAGTAATGATAATGTCAAATTAATTATCACGATATCCCCCTCACAAACCTTGTTGCCTTCTCAAATTCCTTGCAGTTGAGAACATTACCATATGCAAATACAAACCAAATAAAAATCCCATATATTTTGAACTATAACAAATATTGACAAAATTAGACATCTTAAAGCTCATTGTAGCTTAATGCACTCAGTCATATACTAAAATCATTCTATAATTATTTCAAGTGAAACAAAAGCTATCCACACTCAGGTAAAAGAGGTATGCATGTTTAAACTAAAATAGGAAGCATTCAAAATACAATCTGACAAGAAGCTTTTGCGCATCAATCATAAAATAATGGATCGTGCATAACTGTTAGCAAATGAACCAAGACTGTGTGCATGGTGTGGTGTTGTGACATATGATAAAAATGAGTTGACTTGATACAGGAAAATAGGTAACAAGAATCTACAAAGGAATCAAAAGTCAATCTGAATGAACAAGATCAAATGATCAAGACAAGCAAGACTTACGCAGAAGTAGGGAGAGAATGAGCAGAAGGATCCCAGCACATGAGTAAAGTATCAATAGCTTGCAACGATAAGGATACACAGGAAATAAGCAAATTTCCAATGTTAATACAGGATAGCAAAATGAGAGAAGCATCTGCCAAAGTGGCCAATGCTTTACAAATGTCCACGCAAAAAAGTATCATTTTTAGAAAATACTTGTTCCTACAAAAGATAGTTAAATATTGTTACATTGGAACACAAAGAAATCAAATCACTTTCTTAACATACTGTGTAGAGTAAAGCATAAGATTTAAGTCATTGAAAGATTCCCAACAAGCCAAGCCAATGATGTCAATTAGAATATGCATTTAAAATCCAAGGATAGCTTATAATGCTTATAAATATCTCTCCAAAGTTCAAAACATTGCTGTTATCTTTTTTCAATTGTTTTCAAGATTAAAAAGATCCCTAATTGCATTCAAGTACAAGTTAAATATAATATTCCTTTGTATGCCATATGAGAATGAGATATGACATATTATCCAAAAAGCGAAAGCACAAGATAAGACCAGAGAAACAGCAACACGAAACAATCTCTTTCTAATGCAAAACATACCCACAAGAGACAAACCCAGAGAAGGAGACAAAGATTGTATAAAATAGATAAAGAAGGTAAAAAAAAAAGGATAAAATAAATAGCTGATAGAAAGTAAAGGGAATACATGAAACATAGCTTATAGGGATCCAAGTATAATTTATCATAGGCCTGTAAAAACATGAAACCACCCCCTTCCCTGATAGAAAGTAAAGGGAGTACAAAAAAAGAAGGAAAAAAAAAAGAAAGAAAGCAAGAAAGAAAAGGATAAAATAAATAGCTGATAGGGCTCCAAGTATATAGTATAATTATAAACAGGTTAACATTGTTGCGCCTGCAAGATTCTAAAATGTTCACTAATCCACACATGGAACATATATGTGGATAACCCTTGAATATTATCATTACAACACAATAATTGCACTAAGAAAATTAAAACCAAAGATGGGGGCAAAAAACTTATAAGGAGGATTTCTAAATGCGCGGGCCAAGTAGACAACTTTTTCTACGCAGGACGAACAGTCTTTACCACATGATCAGAACGCACTAGAAGATTTTTTCTCAGTAGAATGTTGGCAATATCTTCTATTTCCAGATTCTTATCTGATTCTAGAATATCTTTGAGCTCTGGATGATTTTTGAAGAAGTTCACAAAATTCTTCCCTCTAAAATATTCAACACATGTCTCCTACAGAACAACCCACCTAGAAACCAAATCCTTATGGTCCATCACTTTCTTAGTGAACAACTGAAAAACATCTTCCTTGGCAGTTAGCTTCTAAAACCAAATCAATCTCAAGATAATCACAAAATAATAAGAAGACTTTTACATTTCAAATTGATGTGGTTTAGTAGTTAGCAAGAGGTATTAGGTTCAAACTTCTATTCTGTCATGCACACCCCCCCCCAAAAAAAGAGAGAGAGAAATTCAAAGACAAAAGCACATTTAAACATGGTCAGTAAAATGATCTAATATACAGGAGAAATAGATCCCAGAATATCATAAAAGAAGTAATTGACATGTAGCTTGGAATAATATGTAAATCTAGACAACTGTATTATAAGCTTTTAGAAAATAAACCATTTTTCACAATTGCTAACCATAACCAAAATATTGGGGAAATCATGAAGCTTACAATAACCAAAATTAGATTAAGAACAAGAAGCAAATGGTGACTGTAACGATATTAAAGTACATACCATTTGATGTAATTAATGGCAGATGCCTAGTATTTGGTGAGTGACAATTGTGGCTTATTGAATACAAGGAACCAAAAGAACGTTGGAGCCTTTTAGATTAAATTGTCAAACAGATGAGATTCAAACTCTTAGCATATTAGCATAGCATCATTCTTAAAATACAAATACATGTTTCCAATAACAAAAAGTCAAAAATATGAAGAGTTTAGAATACAAATACAAGCTAAATAAAATAACAAAAACACATCAGGTGACATTCTGAATAGCTTCAGAGATTACTCCTGAAACTCCTGAAATATCAACAAAAAGTAAATATTATTTTGAAAATTAAGAAGTAGAAATCAAAGGGAGAAATCCAATGAATGTCATTATATTATTGTTAAAGTATAGAGCTTACCAGATTCCATAAGACTCTCAAACTCCTCATATTGATTGAAGTCACGCTCAAATTTGAATACTGTGGGGGATAGCCAATTTTAGGTGCAGATGAGTGCTTTAACCATTTTTAGTGATAATGAACTCCTAAAAGTATCAAGTACATGACCACTAGTGCAGAAAGTAGATTCAGATGCCACAGTTGACATTGACACAGCTAACACATCACGTGCAAGTGAAGAAAGCACTTTATACTTTCCAACATTTTCTTTCCACCATGTCAAGACATCAAAAAAAGGATGATCTTCAACTAAATCATCTGCAAGATACTTTTACAACCCGTTCTTTGATCTGAAGTGACTTTCATTTTACTCTTGTTAATGTTCCATGCCTTTTTTATCCTTCCAGGAGCAAAACTAGGTAGCTGCACTCCTATATCCCTTCTACTTGAGTCACCACTATCTTCAGAGACATCTTGTGATTCTTCAACAACCCCCCCAACACCAGCATATTCACCATATAGATAATACAATGCATTTGTAACCCTTTTCTCCATGGCCTCACAAAGATCGAGATTAGGATATATTTCTCCAAAGTGAGTTCTCACAAAAGTAAGTTTATATCTCAGATCAAGTATCACCCCTAAGACTAATAAAGGGTTCAGGTTCTTTGGCTTCCCCCAATACTTATCATACTTACTCTTCATTCTTCCAACCATATCTCTAATCAAAGGATCATCTACTGTATAACTAGATATTAACATATCCAAAATTTTGCAATGTCATGAAAACATGCATTTGATGTCACATATAATGATCTAAACAACCTCAATGTAATGTCATAAAAAAACCTTCAAAAATTGAACAAATACAGAGGTATTAAACTAATCAAAAGGTTAAGGAGGACCAATTCGATGGCCATTTTCTTTAAAATACACATAGTACTCCTCATCTTCATCTTCCATTCTCTCAAACACTCGTTGAAATTTTAGGGCATGTTCCAACATCAAATAAGTGGAATTCCACCTTGTCGAAACATCTAAGCAAACAAGACTTTTTGACTTTATTCTTTCATTTTGAACAAAATTTTTGAACCTATGAAATCTTGTAGGAGAAGACCTCACATATCTTACAATATTGCAAATAGCAAAGATTGATTCATTCATATCTTTCAATCCATCATTCACTACCAAGTTTAAAATATGAGCACAACACCTCACATGTAGATAATCCCTATTACACACTAATCTATTCCAATTTTTTAATTGTTTCTTTAAATAAGCAACTGCTGTGTCATTAGAGCTTGCATTATCTATAGTTATTGTGAAAACTTTTTCAATCCCCCATCCTAAGAGACACTTTTCAATTTCCTTTCCTATGGTGTCAGCCTTATGATTTTCAATTATACAAAAGTTAAGAATTCATTTTTGTAACTTCCAATTTTCGTCAATAAAGTCAGCTGTGAGACACATATAGTTAAAATTTTGAATTGATGTCCATATGTTTGTAGTGAGGCAAACTTAGATATATGATTTTTTTTAATAACTCCTTAACTTTCTTAGATTCATCCTTAAAGAGTTTTAAACAATCTCTAGTGACTGTGTATCATGATGGAACTAGAAACCTAGGCTCTAAACAATGGCTATACTTTCGAAATCTATGCCCTTCCACAATCCAAAAAAGCATCTCATCACATATCACAAATTTAGCTAAAGCCCTTCAACAATCATTTACATTATAAATGTGAGGGACCAAAGTTTTTCTGTGAGCAATCCACCCTGAAACATCTTCCCCAGAAGACTCACTATATACTAACATGGTTTGATTAATCGGCCTATATGGGTTCTTCTTGCATACTTTTACATGTCTATTCAATCCACTTGTTCTATGTTTAATTAGGTGACACAAATAGGAAACTTCACAATATTTACATACAGCTCTATGTTCCCCACCTGTTTCACTCAATGGAAGTTTTTTGACATGTTCCCAAACACTAGACTTGTTTGCACAAGGTTTTCTCTTGGAACCTATAGTTATGGAATCTGTGGCTAAAGCAAAGGCTGCAACAGCAGCAACATCTGAGGTTGAGGAGTCTTGGGTAAGAATATTAGTAGATTGAGTTAGGATTGAGATTGGGATTGGCCTTGGGTTTCTTAAGTTCTTTGATCTGCCATAAGTTCCTTTGTCCCTACAAAGTTTATAGATAATAATAATAGGATTTTAAACCTATAGAACAACATCTCAAGCATTGGAATTAAAGAAGCTCAACATAGGCATTTTAAATTCTTTATTTGCTATTGAAGTATCTTGACGTGATAGATTTATTTCTTTATTTTCCAAAGGCCAAAATTAATTCAAAGTGGATAAACTACCAAACCATGTTTAAATAATATCATCAGAGAATGTTTAGAATCTTTACATTCCTCTCTTCTTTTTTTCTCTAAGTTTTTGACATAGACAAATGAATTTTTCTCAAAAAAAAAGTGCATAACATGACAGATAAACAATTACTTCCATACAATAACTATAGCTATCAATTATGGAATAACCATCCTCATCAAAAAAATTTATAGTTATCTACCTAGCTACAAACTTTGTAAAACCCATCACACATACAATATGTATGTATTATACCCAATGTGAAGCTTACCAATCCCGATAATGAGATCTGCAGCATTCTAATTAGCTCTCAAATTGTATTAGTCACTTTGGATGAGCTTTCTTACAGTGCAAAATCCATACGTCTCCTTAGCAAGATCAAGACTCGGGAGATTGCAAGACTGAAGAGAGATGAGACTCGTGAGGGAGAGATCAGGCTGCGAGCAAGTAACTAAGAGAGGTAAACTTCTTTATGGACTATAGCTACCAATAACCATCGCAGCACAACCAGACCATCTCAGTGACTCACCAGAGTGTCGTGGGAGTGTCGTCTACTATAGAATCATGGATTTAAGGGAGGGATTGTCGTTGTGGCTCTGTCATGAGTTTAGAGAGGGATAGAGTCACAGAGGGAGCGAACGATGAGGAGATCGGGCTGAGCTTGCTATTTGTTTGATTAAGGGAGGAAGGATTGCCATCGTGGCTTCATTGTGCATTTGGTGAGGGATAAAGTCGAGGGAGCGAACGGTGAGGAGACCGGGCTGAGCAAGCTTATTTGTTTGATTAAAGGAGGAGGGATTGTCGTGGCTTTGTCGTGGGCCTCGTGGCTCCGTCGTGTGTTTGGTGAAGGGATAGAGTCACAGACTCACAGAGGGAGCGAATAGAGCAAACGATGAGGACGAGGAGGGAAACCAGGCTGAGCTTGAATGCTTGATATTTGTTTTAATAAATCTTTGATCTCAAGCTTCAATTCAGCTGACCAAAATGCAAAACCTAATTTATTTTATTTTATTGAATATATCGGGCCGGGACAAGTTAAACTAGTTAGAAGACTCATCTCAAAGCTCGTCCTGGCCCGAGGTTCCAGCCTCATTTCCCCTCCCTATTTATCTCATTTTTTACTTTTCCCTGTCCTAACTCGACCTAATTTTATCGGGTCGGGCCGAATTTTTTGGGCCTTTTGGCCTTACACAGTCCTTTTCATAACTAATTTGTTATAATCAAGTTAACATATAAATAAGAACTAAATTAACAGAATTAGCCATTCGAGCAAATTGACCATAGAAAACCCAATAAGGTTTAAATTTTGAAAATTCATAACTTGATCTATATACAACATCGATTAACACAAATTAAGTGTCCTTGAAAAGTTTATGATATGACCTATCTACTATAAAAATTTTAGATCAAGATGAATTTATTTAGTCCCTTAAAATGCAAGAAACTTGAGACCAATGTAGAATGCATAATAACTTAATATTTAAGTTTTCTAAACCAAATTCAAAAATTCACCAAATATTCTACAAAACTATGAAAAATGCAAACTTTAGCTTGTTGGAAAGCCTTATGCGTCCTCTAATTACCTACTAGATGTCAACCCCAAACTAGGTCATTTGGATTATCAAGGGTAAAGGAACATTTTATGGTTTAAATGAATCAAATTTTGGTTCCAAATTGTATCAATTAAGCTCCAAAGTGCCAATTTTCATTTCAACCAAATTTCAATCCACAAATGCAGCATATAGGACTGATCCATCATGTAAAAATAACTTTGCAACTAAAAATCACAATCCTACCTACAAGAATACACATGGATATCAAGGAACCTCATATGCCAAAATACATTATATCAAGTCTTACAAGTATCAAATAGTCTTTATAGCATAGTCTAATGCTTTTGCATATGTTTGTATTTCCATACATCAAAATATATGAGTTCATATCTATATATACAACAACATCTCTTAAACTAGATTCCATTGTCAAAAATTCTCTTCTTAGGCCTTTTGCTCATCATGCTCTCTTCCTTAAGTTTTACCTAGCCATGATTAGTGAAGATAGAGGAAAGTGAGATTCAAAAAATTCTAGTAGCTAATCCAACATTCAAACGCACATATAGTTCACTCAAACACACAAAAGCAAGTATATATGTCATATAATCATAGGCAAATCATAATTCATGGCCTACGGATCCCATGGCTCTATCAAAAGAAAATCCATACTCTAGGAACTTTTGACCTTGTCTCACTCAACATTTAGGAACTTTTGATTTAGCCTCACTCACTTTTAAGGACTTTTGGCCTGACCTCATCCACTTTTAGCATAGCCTTATCCATCAAAAGTCAATCCAATCTCAAATGCAATTGAATGCAATACAATTACATAATATGCTCAAACAATCAATAAATCACATAAATGGCAAACCACATATATAAGCAACCAAAAAACTCAAGTAAACTAATCACGTATATATAAGAATGAAAGAAAAGTTACCTTGACATAATTTCAATTAATCTCCCTTGGTCTCTTTCTCTTCTCCCATGACCTTACACACACACTTGGATATGTTTGGCCTAGGCATATTGAATAAAGTATAAAACAATCAATGAAACTATAGTTATACTCAGACTAGCATTACTTATACAAATTTGGTCGTTAGGCATGGTATATGGCTTCTTTGAATTTCCTAAGAAGTAACTCTTATAATTTAACTTCTTGCTCCAAAATCTCACTTGATATGAGCCATATGACTCTAAGAGAACTCATTAGGGCCATTACATGTATGGTTAAACAAATCTAATACCAAGTTGCTTCTTTAGGCCCCTTTCAACCCTAAAATTTTATCTTTCAAAATTAAGGCTCTTAAATTTATTCCAATGGCTTTATAATGTTTATAATTCATATTTAGACCATTTATGACCTTGGAATTAATGAAACAACTCCTTAGGTACTCCAACTATAACTTGGTCAAGACACCCCTATAGGCACCCTCTTAGGAGTTTTTATTCAATTCCTAGGGGACTTCAAAGCTTTAGAATATTCATGCTTCATTTCTCATTTAATTAAGATATTAGAAAAGTTAATTAACTCTTCTACGATTTTAAACCTCTTAAGGGCCAATCCAAACCCTAAGTATGCCATAGGTTTTTCTTTAGATTCTTTATCAATTTTAATTGCATAATGTTAATATTCACCTTTCAAAATCCATAATTCTACCATGTATTCATCAAGCTCAAGCCTCTCTCTCATCTCCCTTCTCTTGGCCAAAATGAAGATGGGCTAAGGTTTCACACATACCAAATTTTCCTAGCCTAATCTATATATCATTTGGACGTGCCCTTAATGGAGATTATTTTGATACAATTGGTTTCCTTAAAAAAGTTTCTTTATCCAAGAGTTTAGCTACAAAACTCACTCTTTTAGGAAACCAAAACCACTAAGAGAAAGAAAAGAAGTAGGAAAATGTTCATAATAGCATCATAGGCCAAATTAGCAAGTAAACTTACCTATATGGAGCTTCTTCCTACTTTCTTCCTCAGTGCTCCTCACACCACTTGGTCTAATTTTTAGGGCTGTACAAGTCAACCAAATAAGGAGGAAGAAGGGTGAAGTCCTATTTACATAAGAAAGCTAGGGTTTACAATTTTTTAAAATTTCAATTTTGCCCTTACACTTTAATTCCACCATTTGAGCTCATTTCTTTATATTTTCAAAAACCAATAACTCTATAATAAAATTTAGACTCTATGTTTCATTAAAAACATCAAGGTTACACAGATTTAAAACACTCAAAAGAAGTTTGATCAAAGTTATAGTCAACGAAAGTCTAAAACTATACACTACTAGGGATTTAATCAAACTAACTTCATCTGGTTATTCTACTTTATCATATTATGATAAGGAATATTAAATTCTTAACCCAATTATTATGTTTCCTAAATCCTTAAATTTTCATCTATTAGGCCCGTATCAATTTCTTTTAATCTCGATTGGTCTTTCCTAGCCCTATAACCATTTTTAATTAATTCATTCCATTTTTTAAAGACTATATTGATTTTCAAAGCATAGAATATTACAATTCTCATGTATACTGTAACACCATTACTTATAGGATGTTACTAAACTTCTTACTTTACTTATATTACAAACTTATAGAGAAAATTTTGAACTATAGATTTTTTCTTAATTAATTAAACATAAAAATGCTAAAACTATCCTTGAGGACATTCAATTATCCATACAAAGTGGAATAAGTCCACTTGTTTAAATAAATTGCAATGTCACTAAACAATGTAAATTTTTTACTATAAATAAACATCAACTAATTAGTTTTACAAACCAACTACAAAAATTAGTAACGTTCCTCTATCTCCATTATGGTATGTAATATAAAATATTTTTATATTAAGTTAAACTTTGAGATAAGGTTATAAGAAGTGATGAGAGGAAGTAAAAGTCCAATTAGATGAGAAAAGAGACTAAAAAATAGTTAAAATTTAATTCAGGAGCGACGGAAAAGACTTCTCATAATACAATAGGAGAAAATCAAAAATTTTAATATTTAGCAATATATTAATAGAGTAAGATATTTTTCAACATTATATAACTAAATAAGGTTACCAAATTAACTAGAGTTGGTAAAATTAGTCAAAGCCTTGATTGCATACAAACTAAGATAACTAGTGACACGGGTGTAGGTTGAGCTATTTTAAGCTACTGTGGACATTGAATTTTTACTTTTTAAATAAAGGAGAAAGTCAAATGATGTATAAAGCAAAGAAGTCTAAAAAAGCAGTATTAAAAAACTAGAATAGATGAAAAATGACTATAATGGTAAAAGAGTCAATTTAGCCTTATAAGTAAGAAAAATCAGAGATATGTATAACTTGAAATATGGTAAGAGAAACTAGTTTTTCTCATTAGAATATGAAAGTAGAGGATAAGTACTTTAGCTAGATGAGTCATTACGATACAAAATACTAATGGCACTAAAAATAAGAAAAATCATATATATGCAATTTTAACTACACTATGTTATTTTAAACCCTTTAAAATTATGAAATTTTGCTTTTATGTAAAAAAGAGCATTTAAATTTTTATATGGAGCAGTCAGATTCAAAAAACATTGAAAAATGAGCTAGAATAGAGAAAAAAATGCAAGTAAAGGATAAAATGGTCATTTTTAGAATATTACAATTATAACAACTTTTTAATTATATAATTCCATTTTCTTCTTCTTCATCTTGGAACCAACTTAGTAGTATCCATTTAGGCCTCATCCATAGCATGATGTTAGAGGGAAGAAAAGGCAAGGATTGAAGTGGAATTTTAGCTAAGAAAATGAGCTCTTTTCATCTCCCTGTGGTTATCAAACTTGTTCTATTCTATGAAAGCAATCTAATGAGCTAAAAATCATTTTGAAAGGTGGAGTTTGGTGGCTGCTACCTCAACTCAAGTAGCTTGTTTTGGAATTTTAATTGGTGCAAAAGATTCCTTATCAAGAGAGCTTCCATTTAAGGTATGAAACAAATTTAAATCTAGACATCAACTTTAAAGAAATTGACTCTATGATTGAGCTGAACTTTGTCTCGTGGTTTAACTCATATGTTTATGGTGAAATCGACCAATATGTATAATTATCATTTACTTGTATACATATATTTATTTATTTATTTTCTTGCATTATTATAACCTAGTTTTATTGTTAAATAGGTTCTTAATTTATCAAGATTTAGTGACAATGCATATTTGAAGGATTTAGCTTGAGGACCACTAAGAGAGATGCAAACATAGCGATATTCTGTAAATGGATACAAGTTTCATGCTAAATCTTATAAACATTGGGAAGAAGATGATAAATAGTGAAGTTTGCATGAAAAGAATGAGAGAAGATAGAGAGAATAACTATTTTGACATCTTTAAAGAGGTAGTACAATTATAATGTCCAAGAGAAACTATTAAAAAAATTAGTATTATTTTATCATGATTGGTTTAATCCTATTATGAATTGTGAGATGAAGATACACAAAAAATATGGAATTATTGAAATTAAATATACCACAGGGTTTAATTTGATCCTTTCATATTTATAGAATAAGTTATTTAAATATATTATGTGCCATATCTTATGAGAACTAAAGATAAAGTATATTGGTAGGTTATCATAAAAACTAGAGCAAGGGGTGTGGTAGGTTATAATAAAACATTAAAAATTGCTTACCAAGATGATAGGGGTTACGTTAGTACAAGAGATAATGATATATTATTTGATACTTTACGAGATGAGAGAGAAATGGAAGAGGTGAATCTTGAAATATTGTTGCAGGTAGAAGATGTAGATCTTGAGATAAATGTGTAAAGAGAAGACGAAGACAAAGAAGAAGAAGAAGAAGATGTGGATCTTCAAGTGCAAGATGATGATGATGATTAATTATTAACGTGAAGGTAATTCAAATATTTTTTTATTGTTAATATTAATTATGTGAATTATTTATATTATTGTAAATTATAAATTATCAATTTTTTAAAATTATGTTCTTCTTAATTATAAATTATTATGTATTATCTTTGGATAATTATTATAAAGAATTATTATAATATTAATATGAATAAAAAAAAAGTTGATATGATTGACCTTTCATGTGAACACTAAAGCATTCAATGTGCTTTACATTGAATGCTTTAGCATAAATTATTTTTTAATAATATTATTATATATTTATATCTTTCACATTTGTGCATTCTTCTTTTTCCTATATTCATATATATCTCTTCCATTTATTCAAGTTATTTGTTCCTCTAGTATCATTTGAGTTTTAAATTAAGGAAAGAGTGAAAACTCTGTCTAGAATTATTTTGTCTCACTCAATCATGCATTTAAAATATATTTAAAATATTTTCAATTTGTAAATGTATGACTTTGAATAAAGGTAAATAGCATGACAAAGGATATCTATTGTTACTTCAATTAATAACCTATATCCATTATACTTTCTTTTCTTTCTTCTTATATCATATCATACTTTAATCTATACCAGGACATTTTTTGATCTTGGAGATGTCTAAAAAAAATACATGTTTTAGTTATTTATTCTTAACAAGGAACTTAACATGAAAAGGTGTTTATCAGACCATTGCAAATAAAGGGTAATATTCTTAGTTAATTACATTTTTTTACAACATAAATTTTCTTTATGTATAAATTAAATTAATGTAAATTTTACTTCATTTATAAATTAGATTCAATCGAAATGGTAATATTATCAGTGAATACATTATTGCTATCATTAAACATAATTATGATGTTCCATATAACTGTTTGATAAAAGTTTCTTAAACAACTAGACTATTATCAATTCAAGAGTTTGAGGTATACTTTAATTTTATATGTAAGACAATTAATTTTTTGTGTTAATTCTTTGATAATTGAATGAATCATTTTTGTAGAAATATTATTGTTGGTATCTAGAAGAACACGACAAAGTTTATGAAACCTTCCTAGTTCAAGTAAAGATTAAATTGAAAGGTTTAGTCATATATGTGTGAAATAAAGGAAAAAAGATCCGACTGAATTAAAGAATATATTTGGAATGAATTGCGTATTGTTTGGAACAAGCCACAATTCCAACAAAAAAGTAAAACTAATGAGAAAAATAATACATCCAGCTCTGGCTTTGTCTTATCTCTTTACATAGGTGGCTTTATTCCGTCACAGTTGCATTGCGAGATGATGAATAAGGGATTAGGTAGACAAGTAACACTAGTTGAGCTTCACTATCCTACCCCATCAAATAAATAATAACTAGGTTAATAAAAAATTAAAAGCCACATTTGTAAGTATTTAATTTATATCTATCACTATAATACAAATTCATGTATATGGAATGTTTGTGTAGAATAATTATATCAACTTTGAAGTTAGGGAAAGATAAAGTTTTACTTCTCAACAATAATTATCACCACAACAATTATTAGAAGAAATAGATGTCTAGATGAAAGTCATTGGAGGAAAAAAGGCTTATGGGATGGTCTATGGTCTTGCAAATATGTCACATCTAATAGATGAAGATCTAACCTTTATATTTAGATACAAAGATACTGAGTTTGATACAAAAAATTATTCAATAATCAAGAAAGCTATATTTTCAGGAGGTATATTACATTTGGATGTTAGGAATGTATTGCATTCTCTTAACCTACAATTTCAAAAAAAAAAAAAGATAGTTATTGTCATATCTTAACCCCAAGAAACTCATATCATAGCATTCAAGCAATAAACACTAGACTTGCACACAAAGCGTAGCATATGGACTGAAATCACATAAACAAACCCACACGGATGAATCCCACTTTGGTTTAAGCAATTTTGTCCATATAATATCCATACAACATTCATTCAAAGCAAGAATATCATTACATAAGCTCTTGAGGTCCATTTTGCACTACTTGAACTTTTTACACAATTTACTTGGACATACAACACATAATAATGGGAAGCACACTACTAAGAACCTCTAGCTCAGCATTAAATCACTCCTAAGCCCATGAATTGATCTTCAAATCCTCTTAGACCATAAAATATTAAAACATATCGGATTCATAGCCATTTAGGTCAAGAAACTCGGGTTTGGAGGTTTGGAACACATATCAGAATTTTTGCCACGGGTTCCAATTTTCAGTTTTCTGGGCAGACTTTGGAAAATCATAATTAATTCTAAAAAAATCAAAACGAGGCAAATGATAGCTTTCCAGAAAGATATGTATGTCTAATATAACGTACAAATAATTACAGGTATGAAACACCCAGCTGTACTGTGTTTGACAACCGAAAATTATGAAAGGTCAGGCTGCCCTTGAGTTCTGCTACAGCTTACTGATATGGATTTTAAAAATTCATAACTAATTCCAAAAAACTCCAAATCAAGTAAACTATATCAATCTGGAAAGCTACAGATGTCTACATTAAGGGAAAAATAGCTCCAGACCCATAGAATGACATTAAACTGGAGAAACTCGATGGAACAGTGCTAAGGGTCCTGCTGCGTCACTGACAATGAGTTCTAACTTCAAAAATTAATTTCTCTCTCTCTAGATGTCCAAATGAGGTGCTTCCAGTTGCTATAGCTCACTGTGCATGTCTAGTTTCTCATGTAAAATTTTAGGACCATTGGACCTCATTTGCCCTATGTTTGACACAGATGCATTTTCGGACCAAAGCTACAGTACACTGACCAAAATTAGAAAAATTCCTAACTTCAAAAATTCTCCAAATATTCCTTAGACCTCCAAAAATTCTCCACTTTAGCTTCCCAAAAATTTCTAGAAGAGATCTACATACATGCCAAATTTCATGAGGAAATTTGTCCATTTGATCAGTTTGTGACATAGGGTTGCAAAATGCCCTTTTTAAGCTTCATATGAGGTCTCAAGGGGTCCATTTTTGCCTCTTCTCATTCTATGGCCACATGAGCACGTGGGAAAGCATTAAAATACTCTATCAAACATGTCTCAAAAGGCTAATTACCCAGATTCCATAATCTCACTCATCCACATCAAGATATACACAAGAGTCATACTTGTATAACTTGGCATATCTAAGTCAAATTCATGAAATATCATTCACATGGGTCTAGTTCTCATACATATACAATATACCCATACTTTTACAAATATTCATAAGCTCATACATCATATACATTATGGAGATACATCATGTGACAACCATATGGCTATAATACAAATATGTTACAACTCCATTGCTAATCTTCTTGCTTCCAAGTGTGGTGGCTCCCATTTCCTTGCTCTTTTGATCCACCTAGGCATATTAAGTAATGGGGAGGGAGGAGTGAGATTCTAGGAATCCCAATAGCTCATCTCCCATTCAATCATGCATAAAGAATGTAATATAAGTGTTAAGGATGCATGCATGGCATATCAATATAGAAAATGGTGCAAAATACATTCTTGGCATTTACACAAAGCACACATAACATACTTAGGCTTGCCAAATGAATAGATTAGCCTCACCCACTTTCTTCAAAGTTCTTGGACTTGCCTCACCCTTTTTCTCAAAGGCCTTGAACTAAGCCTTGCTCTTGGGAGACTTTCTCTTGGTCTCAACCACTTTTAAGGGTTCTTGGCTCATCCTCACCGAAGATAGAAGGTTCTTGGCCTTTCCACATTCAAGCAAACCAATGCAACATTTATAGGCATCATTTGAATACATAGTGCAATACTTTGGTTCCATGGAACATAGACATCATACTAAAATACAATTCATAGCTTAAAATACTCATACACACATTCAAAAATAATGTAGACATTCATTCATGCATGGGAGAAAAGAGAGAGAGCTACCTTGTTATCTATGCAAGCTTTACTTTGCCTTACTCCTTCCCTTTTTCGGTTCCACAAGAGCACTAAGGTGGGGTCAGTTTCCTTGGCCTAAACATCATGAATAATACTCAATTATATTCTTGAAACAAGCTAAACCATTCAATTTACTCTCAAGAACATACTTGGTTCCATAAGTCACATAATGGCTCCATAAATGGCCTATTGAAGCAACCATCATGATTCAAGTTCTTGACTCCATTCTCTTCTCATTTCTAGGCCTCTTGACCTCATTTAAGGTCCTTGGAGCCATTACATATTCATTTACAAAAGCCTAAACTCAAGTTGCTTCATGAGGTCACATTATGGAAGCCATTGCCTCATCTCCCAATCTATAGCTTCTAAATTTTTTCCAAGGGTTCCTCCCACCTTCTACCATCATAAGAAGTCCCATTCTAGGCTTAGAACAAATTAAAACACTCTCTAGGTGACCAGACCTTATGTGGCCGAGATATACATCATGAAAAAAGTCCTTGAACTTTGCTTTGTTTTCTTGGAAGGAATGTCACATATGTAACTTCCTAGGGGTCTAAGGGACTCAAACCATGTCTTACATAAGCTAGAATACCTCTAGGAAAAATCAGATTTCATCACTTATTTCAAAACCCCAAGTTGTGCCAACTTGAATTTTAAGGCTCCTTTTTTGTTTCCACTTGTCTATTCTAAATTCCCATACTCTAAATCACTTGTTCTTCCCTTGATATGGTCAAAATTCAACTCCCTTGGGATGGGCTCTAGGTTGCACGAAATTCATATGGAGGAGAACAAGCAAGAAGTGCAAGAAAAGCCATGGAAAGGAATGGGAACCTACCTTAAATTCTTGCTCTTCCAAGTGGCTTCCTCTTGCACCCAAGCCTTCCCTCTAATCCTAACTTCTCCTTGCTGGACCAGAACCAAAATAGCATCAAAATACATTCTGAACCCATGGAAATATCGAGGAGAAGGAGGGGAATATTTATTGTAAAGACAAAAGGAAGAAAACACACCCTTTCATACCTATTCAAGGCTTCTTATTCCTTCCTTGGCCTCCCCTTTTGTGCGCCACTCTTAGCCCTTCTCAATTCTGTTTTAACGTATGAGAGAGTGGGTGAGGAGATCTGAGCAGAGGAGGGACGTTTTTTATAAGCTAGGGATTCATTTAAGCAGCTTTCAGAATTTGTAATTTAGTCTCTCTTCGTAGTTTTATTCGTTTGGGCTCATTTCAACTCCTTTTTAAAATCTGTCTTTTCCATCATATTTCTTAGGCTCTTAATCATAAGAATTGCCTTTGAAATCACTCAAAAAGGATCTAAAACCATTCCGAACCGTTCTGTCAAAGTTTCGGTCAACTGATGGCCGAAATCGCTCACCGGAGGGGTTTCAACTGTTCTAGGGGTTCCCATGGTATTCAGGGCCTCTGAGAACCCTAAAAAGCTCAAATTTTCCATTTAAAAAGCCCTCCTATGAGATTTCAAAATTTTCTAGAAATTAAAAAAATGCCCCTACTTTCTTCGGCAAATTTTTTGAGCTCTTCTGGCTCTAGTTCTTAAGCATCTTAAATCTCAAATCCTCATTTTCTAATATTTATAATTTTATCATAATTTTATTTGGCCCCAATTCCTTCTATTTCAAGGACTTCCTTTTATATTTGGCCCATTTCTGACGTTTACAGAGAAATCGAACATCGCATTTCTCACGTTTACGGAGGGACCGGATGTTACAATTAGTTCATCTTTGGAAGGCCAAATTGATACTTATAAGAGTTATTTTAACTTTCACAAATAGGATCAAGATAACTAGGACAATAATAATAATAATAATAATAATTAGAATGATTAATTATTTTAAAAATAAGTTGTATTAAAATTTTAATTTGTGATAAGACTTTTCATTTTTACTATTTATATTATTATATCATTGATAGGAAGTAGTTTGATAGGCATGACCAAACTATGTAAACTATGTAGTATTTATGGAATTGAGACCCTAGTGTAAACTAAGCAACATGAACTGAAGTTTAAATAAATTGAATTCCAATATTTTATTTACATTTTTTATTTTTGTATATATAGCCTCTCATTCTACATTAACGCTTTGTTTGGCTCAACAGAAGGGAGGAAAGGGAAAGGGAGGGGAAGGATTTTAATGATCCCTTATTTGGATTGATTAGAAGGAAAGGGAGAGGAGAGATTTTAATGATACCTTATTTGGTTTAAAAGGGGAGGGGATGGGAGCTAACTAAAAATTGACTATTTTACCCTTATAAAATTTAAATGAATTTTTCTCTCTTTTCTATTTTATCAACAAATAAATATGTGTAATGCAATTTATCAACTATGACCTTCCATAGTAAAAATAATTTTTGATCTCTTACCTGAACAAAAAACTTGGACAAAAATTAAAATTACAAATTCTATACAATTTTATCAAAATAACAATAATTATAATTTTGTTTTAATTGAACAACATTTGTAAAAAAAATTGAAAGAGTAGATTGAACTTGTCTGCCAATAAATATATATATATATATATTGCAATTAAAATAAACATCCACATAAAAAAAGATGAAAAGGTGAATATCATCTACGTTAAAAAAGGTTCCAACACCAATATCATTACACAAGATTACTCCCTAATAAGGACATGAAAAGATCCAAACACCATGTCTATGATTATTGCTTTGCGAGCTGGAAGTTGGCATTGAACAACTGATCTCAACTTGTCAACATCACTCATAAGATAGTTATAAATTTGAGGCTTTTTGCTAGCATCAAATCCATATTTAGTTATCAAATTCCAAATTTCTTCACCTAACACAGGTGGAATCTTGTGGCTAAAACTCTTTCTTTTTATAACATTTGACTCATGTAATAAATTATTTCCCTGGTTCAGTATGTCATGTATTAAATCATGACCTCGAGCCAATATCATTACACAACTACATGATCTTTTACTTTATGTGTCAATATGTGAAGAGTCTTGGCAACTTGTTCTTCCACACTTGAATATCGTGTGGCTTGTAAGCCACCTTCTCTCTCTAACATATCACATAATCTTAAGAAAGTTTTAGGACCCATTCTAACTATATCTCGACCATTTCTACTACTAATTATTGACTCATTACTTCTTCGCGAACTCTTTCTCTCCTTGAATTCATACTATAGCCTATTTTTTTCTTATTAGACATATGAGTCACATAGTACCATACAAAAGCACAAACAACTTGAACTACAGCTCTTCTATGCAATTCCAAGTATCGACGAACCAACATAAAGTATTGCATCAACATTTGGCGAACCAACATATATCTATGCCTTACCAATTCCATCTAGTAAAACTAAAAACCAAATCAAAAACATATATTTAATCAAAAGATAGACACCATAAAGTGCAATTGCAACAATAAATTTGAATCAATAGATTTGGCTAATCAATAAATATATATCACTAGCAAAAATTCTCTCTAGAATATACATATATATGCATATATATATATATATATATATATATATATATAATTTAATATATATATATATAATTTAATATATATATATATATATATAATTTAATATATATATATATATATAATTTAATATATATATATATATATATGTGTGTGTGTGTGTGTGTGTGTGTGTGTGTCTTTTTGTGTGATGGGGATTCAGGACTACGGGACCCACA
Source organism: Erythrophleum ivorense (assembly GCA_026724425.1). Classification (NCBI taxonomy): domain Eukaryota; kingdom Viridiplantae; phylum Streptophyta; class Magnoliopsida; order Fabales; family Fabaceae; genus Erythrophleum; species Erythrophleum ivorense. The sequence continues at coordinate 31,408,745 of JAIUCV010000008.1, forward strand.
AATGAATCATTAGTTGAATCAACATTCAAAATAAATTATGATATTTTGTCAAATTATGAAATCGAACATCTCTTTAGAATGTTTTTATATTTTATTTTCAAAGAGTGAAAGTGTAACATCTAGTTCCCTGAGAACCAAAGGAAACGTGAGAAACGTAACGTGCAGTTTCTCCGTTAACGAACGAAACTTACCAGATATAAAAGCAAGTCCCCCGAAATGATGTAGTTAAGGTATTGAAAAATTTGGGAAGTATTCTAGACTCCTAAATATGAGAATCCCAGGCTCAGACGGAAAGAAAAATGAAGCTAGAATAAAAAAATAATTTTTTATGAAAAGCTTACGAAACGTAATGGCATTTTTGTAATTTTGGATAATTTTTGGAATTCACACAGGAGGGCTTTTTTAAATGAAATTTTTGAGTTCTCTGGGGTTCTCAGAGGCCCTAAAAATCATGGGAAGCCTCGGGACAATTAAATCCCCTCTGGTGGACGTTTTCTAATGTCGATGTGCCCGAAATTTGAAAAATCCATTCGGAAAGGTTTTAGCTCCAATTTGAGTGATTCCAAAGCTATTTTTCTTAATTGAGGACCTAAATTTTATAATGGAAAAGACAATTCTCAAAAAGGAGCTAAAACAAAGGAAAAAAGAAAATGCAAAGTATGAAGGGCAAAATGGGAATTTTTGAAAAAGTCTTTTTACCATAGCTATATATAGGTGGCGCCTCACACTTGCCCTCATTTCACTTCAGATTTTCTAGCCCCAAATCAGAAGAAGAAACCTAAGGGAGAGGCGCCCAAGAGGGGAAGAAGAAAGAGGAAGAAATCCAAGTTTAAGGTATGCTTTCATGGTTTTTTTTTCTTGCTTTTCTTCATCTCCACCACCTATCCTTCATTCTCCTTTCTTTCCTTAGATTAAAATGATGTTTATAAATCTGATTCAAGGGAGAAATTCAAGGGAAAGTTCGGATTTGAAGGGAGGAGCTTGGAGCAATCAAGATTTTAGCCAAACTAAGCAAGGAAACGAGGTAAGAATGCATCCTATGGTTGATACCTTTCATCCCACTTCTTCTCCATTTCGACCTACACTAAGAACCCTAGGAGAATCTGATTTCCAAGCCCAACCAAGCATGAATCTTAGGTATTTGATGGAGAAGAACAAGAATATGCAAAGAAAACAACAAAATAACCATTAGATTTTAAGATGCGAAACCTAGGGTTTTAAGTGCACCTTCCAATTTCTGAATTTGTATAATGCTTCCTAGGTCTAAGTAAGAGTTTAAATGAGTTCTTGAGACACCTTAGATGCTCCCCACAAGCTTTCTCCTTCAAGAAAACAAAGACAACTCCAAGAAGCCCTAAACCTAGGCATGTCTCGGCCAAGAAGAGTTCTAGGTGTGGGGGAGAGTTTTAAATTTTTCTAAGATCATTCTCGAGTTATATGATAAGCATGAATTTTATATGTTTTAATTCTCCTAACTTAAGCATTTTAGTGACCAAATATGGTTTTAGGGGTTTATTTAGATGGAATTTTGTTTAATAGCCATTCTTTGCACTTTATGAATTAATTGGGAAAATAATTGATTTTAAATACATAAATCATTTTAAATGAATTTTGTGAATTTTTCTATTTCATCTCTTCCATTCTTTTTGTGCAGATTTTTCAATTGGCAATTAGAGCTTGAATGGAGGTTGGTTTGGACAAGCATCAAAAGAGATCTTAGGCTGAAGTTTAAATGGGAAACAAATGAAGAAGGGGTCTGCATGAAGCATGAAGGGTTGCCAAACACACTCAACCATGCAGCAACGTCCAGTTTTACGTAGGAGCAGCAGAAGGAGCCAACGTGGGAAATCACGTAGAGGCAACACACAGAAAAAAAAAGAAGCTACGGGGCAAACATATGAAGCAAGGAGCAATGCATGAAGGAAGAAGCCACGGGTTTAGAGCTTGGATACAAATACACACACATGCATAACAGAGCATGAACAGAAGAAGATAAGCTCGTGGCAAGGAAGCAAACATCGTGAGGAAGAAGGACCTTGCTCGAGCTACTGGTTGTGAGTGCATAAGCTGAATAAGTGAGTCATGCAAATGAAGCCACAAGAGCTGAGAACGAAGAGAAGTGAGGAGTAGAAACGAAGGATGCATGAGCTGAAATGAAGAACACAAGCTGGGCTGGAGAAGAGCATTTGCACGTGGAAGAAGCAGAGAGTACTCAGCAAGCTGGGAGCTGGCAATTAGAGAGGGCTGACGTGAGAACAGATTCAAATTGCATGAGCTAAATCGACGTGGAAGCTGAACATGGAGCTGAACACGTGGATTAATGAAGTGAGTTGGAGATTAATGAGCTATAACGTGGAAGTAAAGAAAGCTGAAATAAGGAGCTGAACACGTAGATTAATGAAGTGCACTGGAGAAGGAAATAAAACGTAACCTCAGTGTGGAAAAGGAGGCAGCATGTGGAATCATTAAAATTCACGTGAGAGCCCTTCATTCATCCATCGTTCATTCACCCATTCCATTCAACCACATTCACGCTACTTCATCCACCGTGCCGTATTTCATTCCACGCCATCTCCTCCATTCCCATTCCATCTCCACTCAAATGAAGATCTAATCCATCTATGGCTAGCTAGGAGGAAGATCCTTGGTGCAAGCTTGAATCCATGGAGAAGAACTCAAAATTTTGGCTAAGATTTCTTTAATTTCCTACACTTTTTCTCTTTCATCTATTGTCTTGGTTAAGTTGTATTTGATAGAGAATTTGTGTAATTGTAATTAGTGGCTGGTTAGACACCAATTAGTAAGCCTTTGTTGATTAATTGATCTGATTAGATACTGATTTTTCATTATTCTCTAATTTCTCATATGTGCCTCGAAGGTGTTCGATAAAATGCATGAATGAAATAATGTGTTTAAATGTTAAACTGAGAATTCCTTAGTGTTTAATTGGTTAATTACACATTTTTGGATGATGATTCAGATGCTAATTAATTAGTTAATCAATAAAATTGAGTGTTCATTGATCCTAAAATAAGAATTAGCAATTTGATGCAGGATTGAGGTTTCAATTCAACGTTTAGATTATTAATTTCTTGATTCTTGCGTGGTAACTCAAGATAATTTGTTATGAACACATTAGAGACTCTTAGGCCAGAATTAATCACAATTGAATTAGGATAAGGATAGTGAATACCAAAGGATGATTCCAAAGCTAGTCACAAGACCATTCTCCACCCACAATTCATATAATTAGGTAGAATTTAGGAATTTTATTTCAATTTCATTTACTTAGTTAATTCAATCAAAAACCCCTTTAGTTTAAAAATTTTAGAGTCTTTTAACATTTAAAAAACTCAATTAAACATTGAACTCCAATTCAAGGAGATGACCTAGGTTGTGCCACTAGCTTCATATTTTATCAACCTAGTTTTATTTTAAGGGTTGCGCGATGAGCCCGTCCAAAATTTGGTGCCGTTGCCGAGGAATTGGATTCTTAATTGTTTGAGAAAGTTTTCTAAGTGTTTTTATTCTGTTTTGGTTTGATTTTTGTTCTGTTTTGAGCTTAGAATTGGGTAATTTCGGCGTTGCGGCATTAACTTGTCTGGTTGCTGGAATTTTTGTTTGAAGTACCCAAAAAATTCTCAAACTTTGTTTTCCATGGTTTTTGGGTGTTTTTGAGCAAAAATAATAGCAAAGCTATTTAGTGCACCATTTTGTGGCAAATTTCATCGTTTGAGGCATTTTTCGAATTTTTTTAGTATTTTTTCGAATTTTTTTAGGAATTTTTCAATTTTTCTAGATTTAATTTCTTTATTTTTTGTGAGCTTGTTTTATGTTATCAACCTCTATTTTGAAGTGTTTTTTATAGTTAGTTAAGTCTTAACTTCATTTGAATTTTTTTTTCTCTTAAATTAGAGTTAATTTTGGTTATAATTTTTAGTGATTTTACTTGTGCTGAAAGTGATTGAACTTCTCATTTTATTTTCTTTAAATGAATCCTTATTTTCTAATCAAGGTGTCTATGATTCTTATGCAGAGCATAGGATTTCTCGAAGTTGGATGACGCCATGACAATGCTTCAAGGTCTTCTTGAACAACAAAGACAAGAACGACAAGCACTGGTGAGGAGGAAGAGTCCTATTCATTAGGTAATATCCTTCCATCTTCTAATACTTTGCATTTTGTTGGAATTGATTCTAGTATAGATGATAGCACTGTGACTACTAATGCACATGATTGTGTTGATTTTGAATTGCATGATGATGATATTGATGAGGAAATTGTTGTTGAATATCCTGATTTGGTTGATTGTGGTCACTCATTGAGTAAAATTGATACAATTGTTGATGTTCAGGAATCCTTATGTACTGATTGCACTTGGTATATCTACACCTAGCTGTGACCATAATGATGAATTCATTTCTGAGCCTGTAATTGATGAATCTCTTAAGTCTAGGGTAGTAGATAAGTGTGGGGTGACCTAGAATGTGATAATCATTCTATTCCTAGTTTGGAATGGTTGATAGGCCTGTTGATGATACATCTACTGAGTTTAGGGATAGCATACCATCTGGGACCATGTGACATAGTTGATTTAATTGCATCTCTTGATTGTGTATGTGTAACATCCAGAAAAGAAAGAAAAGGAATGAGAGAAAATGAGAAAAGGAGGAAGCTGGGAAATTTTCGAAGGCTGAAAATTTTCTAAGTCTTCTCGCCATAGCCGAGAAATAGAGTCGCCATAGCGAGAATGCCTCCTCGCAATAGCGAAGATGTTCCTAGCTGTAGCGAGTGCGACATTCCATACAGAAACCAGGGAGTTGCTCGCCATAGCGGCGCTATAGCGAAGGCAGAGGTCTGGAACAGGCCGAGCTCGCCGTAGCGACGCCATAGCGAAGGCAAAAGTCTGGAACTTGCACGAGCTCACCGTAGCGAGGATGATGACTCGCTATAGCGAGAGCGGTCCAGAAAAAGCGTTAGAAAGAGAGGATTTTGACTTTTTAAAGAGTCTAAACTTTTCCTTTCTCTTTAGAACCGACCTGAGCTTCGACCAAAGAGAGAGAAGAGAGCGGTGGAGGAGAGAGAGAGAGGCCAAGAAGCAAGGAGATCAAGCAAAGAGGTGAGTAATTTGTAGATTTCCCTAGCTTTTCTCCTTAGCATGTTGTCTCCTCCTTTTGCTTTCTCTTCCTACGGTTTTAGAAGCTGAGTTAGGTTATGTTCAGAAGAGGGAAGTAGGAAAACTACTCTAGAAGGAGGGTAGAACTCATTTATCCTCAATTCTTCTTCCTTGCTTTCTTCTTGGAGAGCTTGAGAGGGGAAGGAAAGTGAGTAGGGTTCTAGAGAGAGAATCCCTAGAATCTGTGAGGGTTTACTTTGATGAAGAGTCTCTTTTAGCTTTGTGAGAGTCATTTAAGCTATGAGAGAATGACTTGATGCTCTTGTTATGCCTAGGCCCAAAGGAAGAAACTCCACCTTGTTGTGAGTGTGAAATCAAGGAGGGAGAGGAGAAATTGAAAGGGAAGGCTAGTGTGATCTGAGAAGGTAGCTCTCTACTCTGTTCTTGTTGCATTCTTGGTTGTGTAATAGTCATTATGTTGAGTATGTGCTTGAATGATGAGATATGCCATTGATTTTGCCTTGATATATCGGTACCATATGCTTATGATATGATTGTGGAAATCGCTCGGGTGAGAGGTGGTGCCGAAAGTCCCTTGAGACGGGTGAGGAGGAGCCAAAAGTCCCTAAACCAAGGGTGAGGCCGATCCAAAAGTCCTAAAGCTCGGGTGAGGCTAGACCGAAAGTCCCTAGAGCTTCGTCTTGGCATTGGTTGATTTCATGGCATGAAACACATATGTTGTGTTATGATGATTTATTTGCATGTTGACTAGTATATGCCTTGATTGCATCTTGAATGAGTATGAGCTATTGAGATTCTCCCGAATCTCACCCCCTTCCCCTCCCATCCTATTATTCAGGTGGTGTTCCGGGAGAGGCGAGTACACCTCACGGAGCCTAGAAGAGCATAGTAGCATGATGTATAGCTTTTTGGTTATTTTGATGTATAAGGTGCCAAATGAGAGTGCACCTATTCTTTTTGGAGTTGTAGCTATATGAGCACATGTAAATGTATGTACAAATGATGTATGGATGATATAAAGGGTTAAAGTAATGAGAATGTATAAATTGGCCTTTTGAGGCTCATATGAAATAGTGTATTTTCTTCCATAGCATAGTGAAATTGGAATGTATGATGATTTGGGTTATTTAGATATTCATATATGCTATGTTTGTACTTTTAAATTTGCCCAATAGAGGTTAGAGCATGTGGGAGGTCATTTTAGACCCGTTTTTGACTCCCATGCGGTGCTAAAATTGCCATTTAGGCGAGCTCCGTCAAAGTATGACCGGATGAGCTCTTCTTATTATGGAATTTGGCATGCCTCTAGAGTCTATTGAGAGCTTCTTGGGAAGCTAGAGTGGGTAATATTCGGAGGGTCTAGAGAATATTCGGTGAATTGTTGAAATTGGGAATTTGCAATGTTTTGGTCATGGTACTGTTCATTGAGTCCGAAAATGAAACCATGCCACTCGTAGACCAAATGATGTCCAAATGTCATGAAACTTTAGGAGCATAAACTAGATATCCACAGTGACCTATACCAACTGGAAGCACCTTAATTGGAGGTCTATAGAGAGAGAAACGATTTACTGAAGTTCTGTATCAGCATCAGGGAAGTTTCTGACCTTCGTTACTGTTTTATCGGGTTTCGAGGTCTTAGAACTCCTGAACTGATCTGGACTTATTTTTATCCTATATTTCACATCTGTAGCTTTCCAAATTGGTATAGTTTTCCCTGATTGAATTTTTGTGGATTTAATTACGACTTTCCGAAGTTCATGACAGTAAACTGCACCAGCAGCAGGGACAGCCGGACATCTGTTCCTATTTCGATGTCAATGAGGGTCTAAACGTTGAGATGGAAGTTGGGAGTTATTTTTAGTATGAAGGTAACATCCCAAGCTTTCTAGAGAGCTATGATTTGCTTGATTCCCATTTTTCTAGAATTAGTTGTGATTTTCCAAAGTTGGAGCCAGAAATATGATTTATGGGCCCGATTGAGAAATTGTATTTTCTGAGTTTTTGGCTTCTTACCCGTGGTTTGTGAGTTGTTAGAGACTATGTACAAGTGGTATAAATGGTGTTTGAGTAGAGAATGTGAATGATGGGTTCACAGGACCCACGGGGCAAAATATGACCGGTTAAACCCCAACTTTAAGTAGTGAAATACCACGGTTTCGGTCATTTTCCGGGGAAATCATATGGAGTCAAGCCTAGAGGGAGATGAACTAGAGTGTAGTCAGTAAGGTGTTATAGTATGTGTTGAATTCGCTATATGTGATGAATGCTCTCAAATTAATTCTTTCATTAAGACTAGTGAGTTCCTCACATATTCTGATCAAGATGATTCCTCACTAGCATGTAATGATGTGACTGATGAAATGGTAGATGTAGCATGTGAAAAGAACATAGATAGTGAAATTGTTGAACAGCTTGTTGATAATTCAGACCCAACTTTTGAATGCTTATGTGATGATATGCATACATGTCCTATCTGTGCTGAGATTAATGAGTTTCTGGAGTCTGATAAGTCTGTTAAATCCATAGAGTCCTTCGCTTGCACTGAAACTGGTAATGAGACTAATTCTCCTTATCATACTAGTGTTGATGAGAGCATGCATGGTGATACTGCTAATGTTGGAAATCCTATTGATGCTTGTTCTGTTGTTAATACTAGTAGGAGACTTAATTTTGTTGTTGATCATTGTTTAGAATTTTGTTAGCCTATTGATGTCTCTTTGGTCAGGGAAGATGTTGTTTCTATTGTTGAGAGTCCAAAACAGATTCCTGAAGTTGTTGAGCTAATTCCCAACAAGCCATAGACTCTCTTAGTTGAGGAGACTCAACTGTCAGACACCTTGAACTCAAAGGACTATAAGAAGTTGCAATCTAATTTTTCTGTTGATGCAGTGACTCTTACTGAGGGGAGTCCAGTAGATTTCATTGGTTTTAATAGATATTTGGAGAGTCTAGAGTCTAGTGTTTTTAAATTTGATTCTAAATTTTCTTTCTTTGGTTTTAAATGTCTTAAATTTGATTTTTCTTCTTTTCTTGCTTGTGAAATTGTTGAATATGACTTTCTGAGACTACTGATGGTTGAGGAAGTCCATGAGTCATCACTACATGATCAATCCAAATGCTTTAAAGTAGTGAGACTTAAATTTGTTCAGCTAAGGAGGAATAAAGCAATTTTAATTCTTGTTTTTTATACTTATGATTAGTTAGTCTTTGATAGAGTTCTTTTTAGTTTAGGATTTAATTTTCTTTTCTTTTCTACATTACAATTTGTCTTTGTTTCTATTTTGTAGGTTAATAAAAGGTTGCTAACCAGCTACATGGGAATCTGAGCCTACCATTGGAATCTCCATTTTCAAGTTCATCTGGTTGTACACTCTCTTTTCACTCTCTTTATATTGTGTTGTTTATCTGTTGACTGGATTGTGTGCTGGCATTGAGGACAATGCAATATTTAAGTATGGGGGGGGGAGAGTCATTGATTCCATCCATCTTTTCCTTGTTTCCTTGTTTTGAAAAGTGAGATCTTCCTCATTGGATTTATACATGTTCTTAGAGTTGCTACATGGTTAAAAATTCATTTTAGTGTCACATGGACCGTGTGAGCTCATTCTATGCATCCTCATATTTAATTGCACCATTACAACTCATTTCAATCCCAAAAACATGCTTTTAGCCCATGGAAACCAAAAAGAGGTATGAAACATGTATATTCATTTCCGACCAAGCTTGGCCTCATTTCTGGGCAAAGTTTGGAAAATCACAACTAAATCTAAAAAAATTGAAAACATGTAATCTCAGTCATTATGGAAATCTTGGGATGTCTACTTCATGTTAAAAATATGTAGAAGTCTTAAAATCCCACACACAAAGCGTCGGAGTGGTCCTGATACTGTCATAGTTTATTGATATGAACTTCAAAAATGTCTAACTAATTCCAAAAAAATCCAATGCATGCAAATGATACCAATATGGAAATATGTGGATGTTAATTAGAGAGAAAAAAGGTCTCCAAATCAGTTCATCAAGTCAAACTCTCAGAAATAGATGGAACAGTACCTCTGGTCAAGCAAGATGACTGATACTGGACAGAAACTTCAAAAATGCATATCTTCCTCTCTAGACCTCCAAATGAGGTGCCTCTAGTTTTTACAAGTCACTGCGACTGTATAGTTTCTGCCAATAAAATTTTGTAGCCATTGGACAACGTTTGCCTCTCGGATGACATAATTTCATAACTGACCAAATGAATAGTGCTTATGCAAATTCGAATTTCTGATACCAACTTTGAAAAATCATAGAAAATTCCACAGACCTCTAAATGACCTGATCTTTAGCTTTCCAAAAATCTCTAGACAAGATCTAGTCACATGCCAAATTTTAAGGCAAGAAGAGGTCGTTTGGTCAAATTTGGACATCATGGGGCAAAGTGCCAATTTCTCTTGTGTTGAAAGAGGCTTCAAGGGTTCAAATTTGCCTCTCCTACCTCAAGGCTCTATGAGCACATTGAAAAGCATCAACATAGGCTATTAAACATGGCTCAAATTTCTAACAACCCATATTTGCAAAACTCACTCTCCACACTAACATACACCTATTTGGACAATACTAAGATCTTACTATTCATTCCAAACTTGCTACATCATTCAAGATAGTTCTCATTCTCATACATATATGATAAATACATTCATTTACAAGTATTCATATGTGCTACATCATGTACATCATTAAAGTACACCTCTTGACTTAACTACAAAATAGTGACAAAATGGCTCTTTTACAATTTCTTCACCGAATTCCCTAACTTCAAGCTTGGTGGCTCCCATCTCTTGTCTCACTTGGTCCACCTAGCATGTTAGGATGGTAGAGAGGGGGAGTGAGATTTAAAGAATCTCAATAGCTCATCTCTCATTCAATCATATATAAAGCATGCAAACAAGTCTCACAATGTATGCATGGGCATATTAGCATGTAAAATCATAAGAAAAGCATTTTCAACATTTGAGCAGGCCATACAAAACATACAAGAGCTTGCCAAGCAAGTGGATTACCCTCACCTATTCACTTGTGGATTTTGGACTTGCCTCACCTATTCTTTAAGAGGTTTTTAGACTCAACCTTACTCTTGGGAGTCAACCTCACTTTTGGGAAACTCTTTACTTTGTCTCAACTAACTTTAGGGTTCTTGGCTCATCCTCACCGTGGCTAGAGGGTTGTTGGCTTTTTCATACTTAAGCAAGGCAAAGCAATCATATAAAACATCATTGAAATACATAAGACATCATCATGCTAGCATACTTTTCATGGTGTAAAAAATACATACACACATACAAGACAATGTACGCACACATCTATGCATGAGGGAAGGTGGAGAGAGCTACCTTATTGGATAATCACAAGCTTTCCCTTTCAATTTGTCTCCTCCCTTGTTGATTTCACAATCACCACTAGGTGGGAGTGCTTCTCTTGAGCCTAGACACATAAGAGCATGGAATTACTTTCACATAGCTCAACACTTATTCACAAAGCTAGGAATTTCTCTATAGCAAACCCTACCAAGCCTATAAGAAACTAAGGATTCTTTCTCTCTCTAGAAATTCACCAACTATCCTTCCTTTCTCAAGCTCTTAAGAAAGGAAATCAAGGAAGTGAAGCTACATGAATTCTAACCTCCTTCAAGAGTGGTTTTCCACTTTCTCTCTTCTGAACCAAGCCCAAAACATAGCTATTTCAACCACCAAAACCATAGGAAGAGAGGGCAAGGAGAGGAGAACAATATTCTAAAAGAAAAGCCATGCAAATCTTACCTTTTTCTTGTTCTTCCTTCCTCCTCTAGGTTTCTCTCTCTCTCCTCCACCCTTTTCTCTGCCTTAGAGGGAGCTTAAGTCGGTTACAAAGAGAAAGGAGGAGTTTGAAGGCTTTAAAAAGTAAAATTTCCTTTTTTCACGCTTTTTCAGACTAACCCTCACTATAGCGAGGCATAACCCTCGCTACGGCGAGCTCATATCAGTCCCAGACCCCTGTTTTCACTATGGCACGTGTTATGGCGAGCAACGCCCTGGTTTTTTGTATTGGGTGCCCGCACTCGCTATGGCTAGAAGCATTTTCGCTATAGCGAGAAGGCACTCTCGCTATAGCTAGACCATTTCTCGCTATATAGCTAGGCTATAGCTAACAGACTTAGAAAATTTTTAGCCCTTCGAAAATTTTTCAGCTTTTTCTCTTCTTCTTTTCTTCCTCTTTCTTTTCTTCTTTTCTTCTCTTTTTTTTTCTAGTTGTTACATGAGCCAAGAACCCTCAAGCTTGGTGACAAATCAAAGAGTCTTCCAAAAGCAAAGTGGGCTCCCAAGAGTATGGTTGAGTCCAAAATGCTCAAGACTGGGTGAGGCAAGTCTAAAATCCATGAGGAGAAGTGTGAGGCCAATCCAAACACTTGGTGAGCTCTTGAATGATTTGTATGAGTTGTTCACATGTCAAGTTTGCTTTTAAAATATCCATGGCTTTTATTTTCTCCATGCATGCATTTGTAAAGCTTGCTTTGCACATATTATGTGTGATTGAATGGGAGATGAGCTATTGGGATTCTTTGAATCTCATCCCCTCCTCTCCAATGATCTAACATGCTAGGTGGACTAAGTAATTATGGTGAAGGGAGCCAACAACCATGAAGAGCAAGGATTGACAAGCTTATGTATCATTGACTCATTTTGGAACCATAATGATGGTTCATAATATATATGATGTTATATATGTACCATGAACCCTAAGACATGTGTAAATATACTATTATGTGATGTTTAGATGTATGAAAATGATATATGACCTATAGCACTTATTTCAAGTATGGAAAGCCAAAGTGTGCAATATGGTATTTTGATGAATGTATGCATAAGTGTGGGTTTGAATGGCCAAAATGAGATGTATGAGGTTTGGGACCATTTGGGCAGCTCACTTAAGTCTCAAATGTGCTTTTAAACTTGCCCAAAAGGTGCCAAGACCAAGGAATATCTATTTGGTAACTTTGGTACCCTATATGGAGCCAAAATTAACCAATATGGAACCCCATGTCACTTTTTAGCCAAATGAGTTATTCTTAGTTTGAAATTTGGCATGCAATTAGGTCTCATTGAGAGATTTCTGGGAATCTAAAAATCATAATTTTAGAAGTTATACAGAATATTTGACAATTTTTCAAAGTTGGCAAAATTTATGGAAATGGTCTGATGTACTGTTACAATGGTCCGAAAATGTTTTCTGTCACATGATATGCAACTGATGTCCAATTGTCATGAAATTTTATATAGAGAAACTAGGAAATCACAGTGACTCGTGACAACTAGAAGCACCTCATTTGGAGGTCTAAAGAGGAAGATATGAATTTTTGAAGTTTCTGTCCAGTATCAGTAGCCTTGCCCGACCAGAAGTATTGTTCCACTAAATTTTGAGAACTGGGCTTGATGAAATGATCTAGAGATATTTTTTATCTCTATTTGACATTCCCAGCTTTCTATATTGGTATCATTTGCATGGATTGAATTCTTTTAGAATTAATTGGATATTTTTGAAGTTCATATCAGTGAACTATGACAGCATCAGGACCTAGTCTGACCTCCAAATTATTTCGCATGTCAAATGCTCTGTGTGTGAGATGTTATCACTTGTACATATTTTTATCATGAAGTAGACATCCCAAGATTTCCAAAATGACTAAGATTGAAAGTTTTCTATTTTTCTAGATTTAGTTATGATTTTCCAAATTTGTGACAGAAAAGAGGAAATTTTGGCCGAAAATGCAAACATGGATTTTATGTGCTCCTTTGCTTTCCACGAGTTGGCCAAATTTGATAATGGAAATGAGTTATATTCATGTGTTTAAGTATGAGAATGCGATAGATGCTTTCATATGGCCTACGGGACTCCGAAAGAAAAATTTTACTTGTAGAGAAATGCATTTTAATTCATAACTCCCTATGCCACTATATTGTTTCTATAGAATAAACATAAGATGAGGCATGAGAATTGTATGAATTGAGTCCTAGAAGTATGGTGTTATAGAAAGAATTTTATATAAATAAATGCTACTATCTAGTGTCTTTTTTTTTCCTTTGAGTTACACTATCAAATCAAAAAAGGAGCACAAAACCTTTCCTAGTGTCATTTTTTTTCCTTTATGGTACACTATCGAATCAAAAAAGGATTATAGAACCTTTCCTAGTGTCTTTCTTTTTTCTTCATGGTACACCATCAAATAAAAAAAAGCTTAATGAAATTTTATACAACACTAATCCACATCCTCAAAAGCAGCACTCAAGCAGGGAAAATTGAAAACATAAAATAGCTCAGGGCAAGTGAGAGCGACTAGATAGAATGAAAAAAATAATAAAGAGTAGAAAGTATATAGAACAGAACCTAAATTAAGAATTGGTGGTGGCGACAACAAGATGACGGCAACAAGACAGAGCAATTATATATTACGGTATAATTAAACTAAGGGTAAGAGAGGAATTATATTATTTTAATAAGGCTAATTTTGTAATAAAAAATTTATCTCTCATCTGCCCTCCAAAAAATCCCAATTTTGGAAAGAAGGGCTCCCCTCCCCTCCTTAAAAGTTGTCTCATCCAAACAAGAGGGGGAAGCAACTCCCTTCCTTTCCTTAAAAAATTTTCTAGCCAAACAAGGGGGAGCGCTCCCCTCCCCTCCTCTCCCTCTCAAAAACCCTCTACCAAACATAATGTAAAAGCCTAAGATAGATGAAAATGCTTTGTGTGTGTGCATGATGCTTTACATTATGTTTGGTAAAGGGTGTTTGAAAGGGAGGGAGGGGAGTGCTCCCCTCCCCTTATTTAGCTAGAAAATTTTTTAAGGAAAGGAAGGGAGTTGCTTCCCTCCCCCCCTTCCCCTTGTTTGGATGAGACAACTTTTAAGGAGGGGAAGGGAGTCTCCTTCCTTTTCCTCCCCTCCAAAATTGGAGTTTTTTGGAGGGGAAATGAGAGATAAATTTTTTGATTACAAAATTAGCCTTATTAAAATAATATAATTCCTTTCTTACCCTTAGTTTAATTATACCCTAATATATAATTGCTCTCTCTTGTTGCCATCATCTTGCTGTCGCCATCACCAATTCTTAATTTAGGTTCTATTCTATATAATTTCTACTCTTTATTATTTTTTTCATTCTATCTAGTTGCTCTTGCTTGCCTTGAGCTATTTTATGTTTTCAATTTTCCCTGCTTGAATGCTGCTTTTGAGGATGTTGATTAGTGTTGTATAAAATTTCATTAAGATTTTTTTTTTTATTTGATGGTGTACCACGAAGAAAAAAAAAGACACTAGGAAAGGTTCTGTACTCCTTTTTTGATTCAATAGTGTACCACCAAGGGAAAAAAATGACACTAGGAAAGGTTCTGTACTCCTTTTTTGATTCGATAGTGTACCTCGAAGAAAAAAAAACAAGACACTAGATAATAGCATTTATTTATATAAAATTCTTTCACTCTTTGAAAATAAAATATAAAAACATTCTAAAGAGATGTTCGATTTCATAATTTGACAAAATATCATAATTTATTGTGAATGTTGATTCAATTAATAATTCATTTGTGGGTCACGTAGTCCTGAACCCCCATCACATGTAGCATGCTTCATTTGCAATAAAAGAGTATGTGAATCCCTATCACACAAAAAAAAATACACACACACACATATATATTAAATTATATATATATCTATATATATATATGCATATATATATGTATATTCTAAAGAGAATTTTTGCTAGTGATATATATTTATTGATTAACCAAATCTATTGATTCATATTTATTGTTGCAATTGCATTTTATGGTGTCTATCTTTTGATTAAATATATGTTTTTAATTTGGTTTTTAGTTTTACTAGATGGAATTGGTAAGGCATAGATATATGTTGGTTTGCCAAATGTTGATGCAATACTTTATGTTGGTTTGTCGATACTTGGAATTGCATAGAAGAGCTGTAGTTCAAGTCGTTTGTGCTTTTGTATGGTATTATGTAACTCATATGTCTAATAAGAAAAAAATAGGCTATAGTATGAGTTCGAGAAGAGAAAGAGTTCGTGAAGAAGTAATGAATCGAATAATTAGTAGTAGAAATGGTCGAGATATGGTTAGAATGAGTCCTGAAACTTTCTTAAGATTATGTGGTATGTTAGAGAAAGAGGGTGGCTTACAAGCCACATGATATTCAAGTGTGGAAGAACAAGTTGCCAAGACTCTTCACATATTGACACATAAAGCAAAAAATCGTGTAGTTGTGTAATGATATTGGCTTGAGGTCATGATTTAATACATGACGTACTGAACCAGGGAAATAATTTATTACACGAGTCAAATGTTAGAAAAAAGAGAGAATTTTAGCCACAAGATTCCACCTATGTCAGGTGAAGAAATTTGGAATTTGATAACTAAATATGGATTTGATACTAGCAAAAAGCCTTGGATTTATAACTATCTTATAAGTGATGTTGACAAATTGAGATCAGATTCAATGCCCACTTCCAGCTCGCAAAGTAGTAATCATGGACATGGTGTTTGGATCTTCATGTCCTTATTAGGGAGTAATCCTATGTAATGATATTGGTATTGGAACCTTTTTTAATATGGATGATATTCACCTTTGCATCTTTTTTTATGTGGATGTTTATTTTAATTGTAATATATATATTGGCAGACAAGTTCAATTTACTCTTTCAATTTTTTTTTTACGAATGTTGTTCAATTAAAACAAAATTATAATTGTTGTTATTTTCATAAAATTGGTATAGAATTTGAAATTTTAATTTTTGTCCAAGTTTTTTTCTTAGATAAGAGATCAAAAATAATTTTTACTATGGCAGGTCATAGTTGATAAATTGTATTATACATATTTATATGCTAATAAAATAGAAGAGAGAAAAATTTATTTCAATTTTATAAGGGTAAAATAGTCAATTTTTAGTTAGCTCCCATCCTGTAACATTCGGTCCTTCCAAAAACATGAGAAACGCAATGTTCGATTTCTTCATAAACGTAAAAAATTGGCAAAATATAAAAGGAAGTCCTCGAAATAGAAGAAATTGGGGCCAACTAAAATTATGATAAAATTTTAAATATTAGAAAATGAGGATTTGAGGTTTGAGATGCCCAAAAACCAGAGTCAGAAGAGCTCAAAAAATTTGTTGAAAAAAATAGGGACATTTTTGTAATTTTTGGAAAGTTTATAAACTCACATTAGGGCTTTTTAAACAGAAAATTTAAGCTTTCCGGGGTTCTTAGAGGCCCTAAAAACCATAAGAACCCTTAGAACAGTTGAAACCCCTCTAGTGAGTGATTTCGGCTGTCAATTGGACGAAACTTTGACTGAACAGTTCGGAATGATTTTAAATCCTTTTTGAGTGATTCCAAAGACAATTATTATGATTAAGAGCCTAAGAAATATGATGGAAAATACGATTCTTAGAAAGGAGTTGAAATGAGCCCAAATGAATAAAACTATGAAGAGGGACTAAATTACAAATTTTAAAAGTTGCTTAAATGAATCCCTAGCTTATAAAAACGTCCCTCCTCTGCTCAGATCTCCTCACCCACTCTCTCACATGTTAAAACAGAATTAAGAAGGGCTAAGAGTGGTGCATAAGAAGGGAGGCCAAGGAAGGAAGAAGAAGCTTTGAAAAGCGTAAGTTTTAGCCACTTTTTCCTACTCCTTACCTTGTTAAACGTCTTCCCCTCTTCTTCCTCTTCCTTCATTTGGTTTTGGCATTTAATTTGGTGCTATTTTGGGGGCAGAACAGAGAAGGGAATTTTGAAATTTGAGGGAGCAAGCCAACCAAGTGGAAGAACAAGCCAAAGGAACCAAGAAAGTAAGGTAAAATCTCCATCCTTTGGTAGTCTCTTCCTCCCCCTCACCCTTGTCAATTTCGTTCAACCAAGGGCCCATTCTTTAGGGGCTATGTTATGTCCAATTCATGGAGGGATTAGAGGCTTTAGATGGCAAGGATTAAGAAGGAACCAATAGAATCAAGAAATGAGTATTAGGAAACAAGATGAAGCCATTAGGGATCCAAATGCTCTCTTGCAAATTTGATTTAACATGAATATTTTTAGGCTTAAATGAATGTTTAAATGTGCTCTCGTGCAACCCTCAAAATAAAACTAGATTGATAAAATATGTAGCTAGTGGCACAACCTAGGTCATCTCCCTTGGAATTGGAGTTCAATGTTCAATTGAGTTTTCCAAATGTTAAAAGACTCTAAAAATTCCTAAATTAGGGGGGTTTTGATTTACTTAAACTATTTAAAATTAAATTAAATTAAAATGACTAACTACCTAATTGTATGGATCGTGGGTGAAGGATGGTCTTGTGACTAGCTTTGGAATCGTCCCTTGGTATTCACTATCCTTATCCTAATTCAATTGTGATTATTCTGGTCTAAGAATCCCTAATTGTGTTCATAACAAATTATCTTGGGTTACCACTCAAGATTCAAGAGATTAATGATCCAATATTGAATTGAAACCTCAACCCCGCATTAAATTATTAATTCTTGTCTTTAAGATCAATGAACACCTAATTTGATTGATTAACTGATTAATTAGCCTCTGAACCATCATCCTAAGATGTTTAATTAACTAACTAAACACTAAGGAATTATCAAATTTAACATTCAAGCACATAATTTCATTCATGTATTTCATCGAACACCATCGAGGCACACATGGGAAATTAGAGAATAATGAAATCAGTATCTAATACAATCAATTAATCAACAAAAGGTTCCCTAATTAGTGTCTAACTAGCCACTAATTACAATTACACAAATTCTCTATCAAATACAACTTAACCAAGACAATATTTGAAAGAGAAAAAAAGTGTAGGAAATAAAGAAATCTTAGCCAAAATTCTGAGTTCTTCTCCATGGATTCAAGCTTGCACCAAGGATCTTCCTCCTAGCTAGCCACAGATGGAGATTAAAGCTTCATTTGAATGGAAGGAATGGAGAATGGA
This sequence comes from Erythrophleum ivorense, assembly GCA_026724425.1. Classification (NCBI taxonomy): domain Eukaryota; kingdom Viridiplantae; phylum Streptophyta; class Magnoliopsida; order Fabales; family Fabaceae; genus Erythrophleum; species Erythrophleum ivorense. Next base: position 31,426,903 of record JAIUCV010000008.1, read on the forward strand.
GGAGATGGCGTGGTGATTACTGCTGGACGAAGGGTGGACTGCCGCGAATGGAATACGGCGTGAATGTGGAATGACCTAGTGAATATGATGAATACGATGGATGATGTCTCCAACCCCCCTCGTGCTTCAATTGTTTTTCACGTGCCCCTCAGCTTGTTTATTCCTCATTGCCCGTAGCTTGCATGTGATTATATGTATGAGAGTGGGCCCCACTTCATTTTATTTAATTATATTCCACATGAATTCCAGCCCAAGCTCTCACGTCATTTTTCTCATGCCAATCAATATGCTCAGCTGGTGTGTGTGTTGTTCTCTATGTGAAGCTCCTCTCAAGCCTTCTTTGTTCCTTCAAACCCGAGCTCATCATGTAGCTTTCTTCTTCGTTCATTCTGCTTCCAAGTTCTGTCAACCCAACTAAAAATGTAGCTTCTTTTCCAGCTCTGTTTCTGGTTCTCACGTAAGCTTCTCCAAGGTTCTGTGTGCATTTTTTTTCTGCTTACTAAATTGTAGCTCTTCGTTTCTTAACTTGTGCAGCAGCTTCTTCACTTCATTCTCAGCTTTTCACATTGAAACTGCAGCACCTTCACCATGTTGGCTGCTTCTCTTCGTGTTTTCCATGCAAGCTTCTTGTTTCAGCTCCTTCAACTCTTCCTTGTCGTGCAGCATCTCGTTGCTTCCTTGACTCGATGCTTTTTATTCCTTCTAAACCCAAATGAGTGTGCTGCTGTTTGCATGAGCAACTCGAGCCTCCTTCTTCCTCCTCCTTCCATGTAAACCTAAGCTTAAGTTTACCTCTTTTCATTGTTATTCTTTTTCTCATTCCTCGTGGAAGTTGTAGCTTTCTTTTCTTTCAACTGCTTCTTGCTTTCACACACACACTTAGCTTCAGTTTGTGGCTTCCTCATGTAGTCTTCTTTTATGTCAAAACCAAGCTTAAGCCTCTCTTTCCTTCTCCTGTTCCAGCCATAATCAACTCATGCAACCCATAACTTTCCAGCTGAGCTTCTTCTCGAAAGCTCCTTCAACCCGTGGTTATATGCTTCTGCACCTCTTCCAATCCAACTCGTGCCTCTTTCCTCTTAAGTCATGCATGTGTGTGATGATCACGTGACTTCATGTAAGTGTGTGGGTTGCATGGAAAAGTTCATTCAAGCTTTAATTCCCATTGAAATTCTTGAAGCTCTTGAGATTGCACACTAACACACTTAAAGCCCATCTCTTCTCTTGCTTTTATACAATTTAAGTTTCTATTCAAAGCTCCAATTACATATTAAAATTCTGCACAAAAGAGTGGGAAAAATCAAATAGGAATATTCACAAAAATTATTTAAGATAAATTTAAGCATTAAAAACCAATAATTTGCAAATAAATTCCTAAAATATAGAAATGACCACTAAAATAAAATCTTATCTAATTGAAGTCTTAGAGCCACATTTAATCATTAAAATGCCTAAGTTAAGGAGAATAAAATATATAAAAATCATGGTTATCATGCTCCTAAGATCCCTAAGAGGTCCCCCATATGCCTTTTCCTCTATGAAAATAAAGAAAACTCCATGTACCCCAAATGATGCCTATGTCTCGGCCAAAGAGGGTTCTAGTAGTTGGGGAGAGTTTTAAATTTTTCTAAGGTCATTCTTGAGTCATATTTGATGAATGAAAATGAGAGGAGGCCTTGGAAAAAATTTAGAACTCCTAAAAATTGATTTGGTGCCTTAGGTTCCATATTATAACCTAAAGAAGCAACATGATGTTAGGCCCTTTGTTTTAATAATGCGATGATTCCAAGAGGTTTAAGAGGAGTCAAGAATCATATTTGAAAGGAAAGAATGAGGCCTAGAAGCCCCTTGAGGGGTTTTACTTCATTAGGTGCAAATATGGACCATAATGGGGGTTATAGAGCCAACTAGCGTTTAAGCAAGTTGCATGGCCCTAGAGATTATTTTATGAACCTAATTAGCTCCCATAAATTGTATTTAGGCCAAGAGAAACCATCTCCACCAATTTGTGGGTGTGTGGCCAAAAGAGGAGGCTTGAATCCTGATAAATGCTAATTTTCATATATTTTTATCCACATTTATTATTGATTTTAATGATTGATTTGAGCTTAATTGGATTTTTTATGCAATATTTGAATTTGTGGTTAATTTTGGAAAATAATAAATTTTGAATTAATTAGGAGAATTTTTGGATTTAAATTTCTAATATTCTATTCTCAAAAATTCTTTGATGATTAAATACTTTCAATCCTTAAAACATTTATTAATCTAGTGCAGAATTTTTGGAAAATTAAATTGAGAAATTAAAGTGGATTAAAGGAAATTATTGGAGCATAATTTTATTTCCATTAATTTCTGAATGGCATGTTTGTAATTAGTTAATTAGGTTTCCATTTTTTATTTGTTGGCAGAAAAGTCACGTGGAGGGCTGGAGGAAAAAAAAAAAAAAAGAGCTTGGGAACAGATTATACACACACACATCCTCCATGTAGTTGCTACATGAGATGAGAAGCAGGATAGTTCTGTTTTAAAAATGATGAAGAAGCAATGTGAAAAGCTCATGAACAAGGTTGTGGTGATTAGAAAGTTGAAGTTGGAAAACGCTGGACTTCACGAGGGGACTGTGCAAAGGGGATTGGAGTACCTGAGGGCTTCTTCAATTCTTCCCTCAGACTACACCTGCAGGAGAGACGATAGCTAGAAAAGAAGGAGGCTGCTCATCCATCATTTTTCAAACATGCACACAGGGCGCTGAGATACTGGAAGGAAGAGATGGGTGGCTGGAACGAGCTGCAGAAATATAGAAAGAAACGCTACGGGCTAGACAAAGAAGCATGCACACAATAGCTCGCGTGAACAGTAGCTGGAGATGAGAAAGGAAGAGCACGACAACGCTGAAGCAGAGTAGAAACAGCTCCAAGGCGAGCAGTAGCCACGTCAAAGGCGAGTTGTGTAGAGGAGAAGAAAGATGAACAAGCCATGGAAGTTCCAATATAAGCTGAGCAATGGGCTGAAACTAGGAGAGCTGGAGAGAATGTGGAGTGAGATGTAGAATCATTTACTTACAGCAGCTAAAGAAGGAGCTCGGGTTGACGTAGAAGAACGTGGAGCTGACGTGTTTGCTACAGTTTTTACGTGGAAATGAAGTACAAAGAAGAAGCCACGTTCTGGTGCGTTAAGTGGTTGAGGAAGACGGGAAAAACGTAGCTCACGTGGATTAATGAAGATGAGCTAAAAATAGAGCATGAAGTAACGAGCTGAGGGAAGAATAAAAAACGTGACTTCAGTATGCAAAAGGTTGAGCTGCGCGAAGGAGGCTGCATGTGATTTATTAAAGAGCATGTGGAATCATTAAAAAATTCACGTGAGAGGGAGCAAACATCCACCACATTCACGCCTCCATATTTTTGGAAACCCTTGTCCATATATTCGCGCATACACCACATTCCAGAGGGGGCATTCATTCATTCATTCATTCGGATCCCATGCCTGACGCCGTATTCCATCCATTCCAACCCTTCATCCATTCATTCACCACTCCATCCACCACGCCATCTCCTCCATTCCATCTTCCATCCATCCACCATACAATGAAGCTCTAATCCATCCGTGACTAGCAAGGAAGAAGACCTTGGTGCAAGCTTGAATCATGGAGAAGAACTTAGAATTTTGGCTAAGAATTCCTATTTTCCTACACTTTTTCTCTTTCATATATTATCTTGGTTAAGTTGTATTTGATAGGGAATTTGTGTAATTGTAATTGGTGGCTGGTTAGACACTAATTAGGGAATTTTTTGTTTGATTGATTGATTGAATCAAGTTCTGAATTTTTTATTATTCTCTAATTTCCCATGTGTGCCTCAAAGGTGTTCGATGCAATACATGAATGAAATTATGTGCTTGAAAATTAAATTTGAGAATTCCTTAGTGTTTAGTTGGTTAATTAAACATTTTAGGATGATGATTCAGAGGCTAATTAATTAGTTAATTAATCAAATTGATTGTTCAAGATCTTAAAACCAAGAGTTAGTAATTTAATGCGGAGTTGAGGTTTCAATTCAACATTGGATTGTTAATCTCTTGAATCTTGCGTGGTAACTCAAGATACAATTGCCATGAACACAATTAGGGATTTTTAGGCCATAATTAATCACAATTGGATTAGGATAAGGATAGTAGATACCAAGAGATGATTCCAAAGCTAGTCACAAGACCATCATCCACCCATAATTCATCTAATTAGGTAGAAATTAGAAACTTTATTTTAATTTTATTTTAAATAACTTAAGTAAATCAAAAACCCCCCTTAGTTTAAAAATTTTTAGAGTCTTTTAATATTTGGAAAACTCAATTAAACATTGAACTCTATTTCCAAGGGAGATGATCTAGGTTGTGCCACTAGCTACATATTTTATTAACCTAGTTTTATTTTAAGGGTTGCGCGACGAGCCACTCAAAATTTGGCACCGTTGCCAGGGAATTGGATTCTCAATTGTTTGAGAAAGTTTTCTAGGTGTTTTAGCTCTGTTTTTGTTCTGTTTTGGTTTGATTTTTGTTCTGTTTTGAGTTTGGAATTAGGTAATTTCGGTGTTCTGCGTCAAGTGTCCTGCTTGCTGGAATTTTTGTTTGAAGTGCCCAGAAAATTCTCAAACTTTGTTTTCCATGATTTTTGGGTGTTTTGAGCAAAATTAATAGCATAGCTATTAGGTGCACCATTTTTTTGGCCAAATTCCATCGTTTGAGGCATTTTTCGAATTTTTTAGTATTTTTTTCGAATTTTTTTAGGAATTTTTCAATTTTTCTAGATTTATTTTCTTTTATTTTTGTGAGTTTATTTTGTGTGACTAACCTCTGTTTTAAGTGTTTTTTTTAGGAACTTCTTATCTTCATTTGAAATTTATTTTCTTGATTTTGAATTAATTTTAGTTAAGTTTGTTTGTGATTTTTCTAGCACTAAATTTAATTGAACTTCTCATTTTTCTTTGCTTTAAATGGATCCTTATTATTCTAATCAAGGTATCTATGATTCTTGTGCAAAGCATAGGATTTCTTAGAAGTTGGATGATGCCATGTCAATGCTTCAAGGCCTTCTTAAAAGACAAATACAAAGCCAACAATACCAACAAGTCCAACAACCATGCTACCAACCACACCATCATTCCTATGAAGTTCACCCCAACTACCAGCCATACCACAACTTCCATGTGCCAAAGCTAGAATATCATCCTGATAATTACCATGAGGGGTACATGCAACAAGAGGTCCAGAGGGAACCAAGTGAGGAAGAGAGGATGATGCAGCTAATGGAAACTTGTATTATCCAAAATCAACAATTAGAGCAAATGATCCAATGGGAAACTGAATGGTTGCAACTCCAAGATCAACAAATGATGGATAACCTCATGACGGATTCAGGATTCCAAATGAATCAATCGACCTCAAGTGCTAATGAATCAATTGAAGAGCAAATTAGAAGGGAATGTATAGCGGAGGAAGAGTCATATTCATCAGGTAATATCCTTCCATCTTCTAATACTTTGCAATTGGTTGAAACTGAATCTAGTTTGCTTGATAGCACTATGACTACTTATGCATACAATGTTGTTGATTCTAAATTGCATGATGATGTTGTTGATGAGGAACTTGTTGTTGAATATCCTGATTTGGTTGATGTGGTAATTCATTTAGCAAAATTGATACATTTGTTGACGTTCATGAATCCTTGTATACGGATGCACTTGGAATTTCTACTCCTAGCTGTGACCATAGTGATAAATGCATGTTTGAACTAATTAATGAATCTCTTAAGTCTAGGGTAGTAGATAAGTGTGGGGGTGACCTAGAATGTGATAATCATTCTATTCTTAGTCTGGAATTGGTTGATAAGCCTGTTGATGATGCATCTACTGAGTTTAGAGACAACATACCATCAAGACCATGTGACATAATTGATTTCAATGATTCTCTTGATTGTGTGTGTGTTGAATCCATTATAATTGTTGAGCAGATTGTTGTTGATGAATCAGACTTTAATTTTAAATGCTTATGTGATGATATGCACACATATTCTGTATATGTTGAGATTAATGAGTTTTTGGAGTCTGATAAATCTGTTGAATCCATAGAGTCCTTTGCTTACACTAAAACTGTTAATGAGATTGATTCTCCTGATCATACTAGTGTTGATGAGAGCATGCATGGTGATACTGCTGATGTTGGAAATCCTATTGATGCTTATGCTGTTGTTGATGCTAGTAAGAGACTTGATTTTGTTGTTGATCATTGTTAGAATTTTGTGAGCCTACTGATGTCTCTTTGGTCAGGGAAGATGTTGTTTCTATTGTTGAGAGTCCAGAACAGATTCCTGAAGTTGTTGAGCTAATTCCCAACAAGCCACAGACTCTCTTAGTTGAGGAGACTCAACTGTCAGACACCTTGAACTCAAAGGACTATGAGAAGTTGCAATCTAATTTTTCTGTTGATGCAGTGACTCTTACTGATGGGAGTCCAGTAGATTTTATTGGCTTTGATAGATTTCTAGAGAGTTTAGAGTCTAGTGTTTTTAAATTTGATTTTAAATTTTCTCTCTTTGTATTTAAATGCCTTAAATTTGATTTTTCTTCTTTTCTTGCTTGTGAAATTGCTGAATATGACTTTCTGAGACTACTAATAGTTGAGGAAGTCCATGAGTCATCACTACATGATCGATCCAAATGCTTTAAAGTAGTGAGACTTAAATTTGTTCAGCTAAGGAGAAATAAAGCAGTTTTAATTCTTGTTTTTGATACTTATGATTAGTTAGTCTTTGATAGAGTTCTTTTTAGTTTAGGATTTAATCTTCTTTTCTTTTCTGCATTACAGTTTGTTTTGTTTCTGTTTTGTAGGTAATAAAAGGTTGCTAACCAGCTACATGGGAATCTAAGCCTACCATGAGATCTCCATTTTCCAGCTTATCCGGTTGTATTCTCTCCTTTCACTCTCTTTATATTGTGTTGTTTATCTTTTTACTGGATTGTGTGCTGACATTGAGGACAATGCAACATTTAAGTGTGGGGGGGGGGGGGAGAGTCATTTCATTCCATCCATCTTTTCCTTGTTTTGAAAAAAAAAATTTGAAAATTTTTGAGAAATTTTTTTTGAAAAATAGCATGATTTTTTTTTAATTTTTCTGTGGAATTTGCAAGTTGAGATGATTATAGCTTAGATTCACTTAGACATGATAAGCAATGAATCTTATGTCCTAATTCAAGTGAAATGGCAATGAATTTGATTTCAATGAATTATTTGATAGCCATTAGGTGGTAAAGATTTGAGCCTTAATTGTTCATTTCTAGTGTGTATTCACCTATCAGTGTTTTCACTTTAGAACTTGTTTTGTTTCTTTGTTAAGACTACATTTGCACTTGCATGCATGAAAATTATAAGGCATTCCTTTCTTTTTGTAACTAGATAGCCAAAAAGCCAACCTACATGCATTTTATCCATTGTTTAGCCACTTTGAACCTTAATTTTCTTTTCTTGTTAGCCTATAGCCATTTAAAATGTTTTCCCACCTTGTTTTAAGATGCCTTAGGGATTTTAAGGAGCATTACACTTGTTTAGGATAGATGAATGTGTGTCTTACATCCATTTAGGCCATGGTTATTAAAAGTTGAAGAAATTGTCTTGAGAAAAAAAATGCAAAGAAAAGAAGAGATAAAGATGAAAGAAAAAAAAAAGAGAAGAAAAGAAAAAAAAAATGAATGAAAACAAAAACAAAAGGAAGAGAAAAGGGCAGTAGAAAATCAAAAAGAAAGAAGTCTTTTGAATTGAATTTATAGTTGCCTATAGTGATAGGAAATAAGGCCTTGAATGCACACTCTTCCCTATCCTAGGTCTCATTTATTGCTCTTGAAATCCTAAGGTGTTCCATTTGTTGTTTGTTTTTCCCCTTGTTTTTGTATCCATTCATTTCACTCCCCTAGCCCCATTACAACCCTAAATAAAGTCCTTTGATTGGTGTATTGCATTTAGCAATAGTGGTGGAGACTTAGAAACTTGACAAGCTTATGGTAGTGAGCTTTGATAAGGTGAAATTTGAGTGATCTATATTGCCTAAACACTTGAGATTTGAGAGTAAACACTAATCCATGTGAGGGGCTATGCATTTTCAATTCATTCTTTTCAAATGAAATTGCCATAGAACTTAATTCTTGATGCATGTGAAATTAGTTTAGATTATTGAAGTGTTGATAAGTTTTGATCATTCCCAATCTTGTAACTTTCTACACTTTCCTTTCCACTTTCATTTTTCCACTTGCCATTCCACTTGCTTTCCCTTAAATTTTGGTTTGCTTTGCCTAAGAGTGCAAAGAGATAAGTGTGGGAGAATTGATAAATGCTAATTTTCATATGTTTTTATCCACATTTATTATTGATTTTAATGATTGATTTGAGCTTAATTGGATTTGTTATGCAATATTTGAATTTGTAGTTAATTTTGGAAAATAATACAATTTTGAATTAATTAGGAGAATTTTTGGATTTAAATTTCTAATATTATATTCTTAAAAATTCTTTGATGATTAAATATTTTCAATCCTTAAAACATTTATTAATCTTATGCAGAATTTTTGGGAAATTAAATTGAGAAATTAAAGTGGATTAAAGGAAAAAGATTGGAGCATAATTTTATTTCCATTAATTTCTGAATGGCATGTTTGTAATTAGTTAATTAGGTCTCCATTTTTTATTTGCTGGCAGAAAAGTCACGTGGAGAGCTGGAGGAAAAATCGAAAAAAGGAGCTTAGGAACAGATTATACACACACACATCCTCCATGCAGTTGCTACATGAGATGAGAAGCAGGATGGTTCTGTTTTGAAAATGATGAAGAAGCAACATGAAAAGCTCATGAACAAGGTTGTGGTGATTAGAAAGCTGAAGCTGGAAAACGCTAAACTTCATGAGGGGACTGTGCAGAGGGGACTGGAGTAGTTGAGGGCTTCTTCAATTCTTCCCTCGGACTACACCTGCAGGAAAGACGCTAGCTGGAGAAGAAGGAGGCTGCTCATCCATCATTTTTCGGACATGCACATAGGGCGCTGAGATACTGGAAGGAAGAGATGGGTGGTTGGAACGAGCCGCAGAAATATAGAAAGAAATGCTACGGGCTAGACGAAGAAGCATGCACACAATAGCTCGCGTGAACAGTAGCTGGAGATGAGAAAGGAAGAGCACGACAACGCTGAAGCAAAGTAGAAACAGCTCCAAGGCGAGCAGTAGCCACGTCAAAGGCGAGTTGTGTGGAGGAGAAGAAAGATGAACAAGCCATGGAAGTTCCACAATAAGCTGAGCAATGGGTTGAAACTAGGAGAGCTGGATAGAATGTGGAGTGAGATGCAGAATCATTGACTCATACAACAGCTAAAGAAGGAGCTCGAGTTGACGTAGAAGAACGTGGAGCTGACGTGTTTGCTACAGTTTTTACGTGGAAATGAAGCACAAAGAAGAAGCCACGTTCTGGTGCGTTAAGTGGCTGAGGAAGACGAGAAAAACGTAGCTCACGTGGTTTAATGAAGATGAGCTGAAAACAGAGCATGAAGTAACGAGCTGAGGGAAGAATAAAAAACATGACTTCAGCATGCAAAAGGTTGAGCTGCACGAAGGAGGCTGCATGTGATTCATTAAAGAGCATGTGGAATCATTAAAAAATTCACGTGAGAGGTAGCAAACATCCACCACATTCACGCCTCCATATTTTCGAAAACCCTCATCCATATATTCGCGCATACACCACATTCCAGAGGGGGCATTCATTCATTCATTCATTCAGATCCCACGCCTAACGCCGCATTCCATCCATTCTAACCCTTCATCCATTCATTCACCACTCCATCCACCACGCCATCTCCTCCATTCCATCTTCCATCCATCCACCATACAATGAAGCTCTAATCCATCCGTGACTAGCAAGGAAGAAGACCTTGGTGCAAGCTTGAATCATGGAGAAGAACTCAGAATTTTGGCTAAGAATCCTATTTTCCTACACTTTTTCTCTTTCATATATTATCTTGGTTAAGTTGTATTTGATAAGGAATTTGTGTAATTGTAATTGGTGGCTGGTTAGACACTAATTAGGGAATTTTTTGTTTGTTTGATTGATTGAATCAAGTTCTGAATTTTACATTATTCTCTAATTTCCCATGTGTGCCTCAAAGGTGTTCGATGCAATACATGAATGAAATTATGTGCTTGAAAATTAAATTCGAGAATTCCTTAGTGTTTAGTTGGTTAATTAAACATTTTAGGATGATGATTCAGAGGCTAATTAATTAGTTAATTAATCAAATTGATTGTTCAAGATCTTAAAAACAAGAGTTAGCAATTTAATGCGGAGTTGAGGTTTCAATTCAACATTGGATTGTTAATCTCTTGAATCTTGCATGGTAACTCAAGATACAATTGCCATGAACACAATTAGGGATTTTTAGGCCATAATTAATCACAATTGGATTAGGATAAGGATAGTGGATACCAAGAGATGATTCCAAAGCTAGTCACAAGACCATCCACCCATAATTTATCCAATTAGGTAGAAATTAGAAACTTTATTTTAATTTTATTTTAAATAGCTTAAGTAAATCAAAAACTCCCCTTAGTTAAAAATTTTTTAAAGTCTTTTAATATTTGGAAAACTCAATTAAACATTGAACTCCATTTCTAAGAGAGATGACCTAAGTTATGCCACTAGCTACGTATTTTATCAACCTAGTTTTATTTTGAGGGTTGCGTGACGAGCCACTCAAATCCAAAGGGAAAAGTGTGTGATTGTACACAAGGTAGCTCTCTCTATCTTCTCTCATGCATGGATGTGTGCTTAGCTTGTCTTGGAATGTGTGTATGTGTATTTTCAAGTCATAAAAAGTATGCTAGTATGAATTCATATGTCATGGTTTTATGATGACATATTATGTTTTATATAATGTTTATGATGTGTACTTGGGTTTGCTTGAGTGTGGTAAGGCCAAGAACCCTTAGCCATGGTGAGGATGAGCCAAGAACCCTTAAGATTGGTTGAGACAAAGCAAAAAGTCTCCTAAAAATAAGATGGACTCCCAAGAGTGTGGTTGAGTCTAAGAATGTCTTAAAGAATGGGTGAGGCAAGTCCAACATCCACAAGAAATTGGGTGAGGCTAATCCACTTGCTTGGCAAGCCTTTGTATGCTATGTATGATATTCTCAAGTGATGAAAATGCTTCTTGAATATTTTCACATGTCAACATGACCATACATGCATTTATGAGACTTGTTTGCATCTATTATGTATGATTGAATGAGAGATGAGCTATTAGGATTCTTTGAATCTCATCCCCTCCTCTCCAATGATCTCACATGCTAGGTGGACCAAGTGGATATGTTAGTGGGAGCCAACAACATTGAAGGAGGAAGATTGACATACATATGTCTAGCATTTTCCTTTTAAAGCCATAATGAACCATAATGATGTATATTAATGTTGTAAATGGTCCATGACCCTTGAGACATATGTAATTATTCTATTATATAAAGTAGAAATGAAAGTATGTGTTATGTGAATGATGGAATGGGAATTGAGTATGTATGGTAAGGATAGCTTCATGAATGAGTTTATGGAAATGTGCATATGTGTGCATAGAAAAGCCAAAATGAGATGCATGGGGTTTGAGACTATTTTGGCAGCTCAAACAAGTCTTAAATTCACTTTTAGAATTGCCCAAAAGGTGTCAAGACCAAGGGAAATCCATTTGGCAACTTTGGTACCCTATATGGAGCCAAAATTGATCATAATGAAACCCTATGTCACTTTTTAGCCAAATGAGTTAGTCTTGATCTGAGATTTGGCATGCAATTAGGTCTCATTAAGATATTTTTGGGAAGCTAAAGATCATAATTTTTGGAGGTCCACATAATATTTGATGATTTTTCAAAGTTAGCAATTTTCATAGTTTCTGGTATATGCACTGTTCACACTGGCAGATTTGTATTCTATGTCATCCGATGGGCAAATGGTGTCCAATGCTTGTGATATTTTATAGTAATAAACTAGAGGTCATAAGTTTTCTGTGGCCACTAAGATCACCTCATTTGGAGGTCTGAGCAAAGAGTTATGCATTTTTGAAGTTGGTTGTCAGTAGTAGTAGCGGCCCAGGAGTCCAATCATTGTTCCATAGATTTCCAATGGCTAAACGTATTTTTTTCATTCTAAAATTATTTTTAGCATAAATTTAAAAATTTTATATTTCCATAATAATTTAATGTGTGTGATTTAAATTTTTATAGAATTAGTTATGAATTTTAGAAATTTGTATCAGTAATATGAAACAACAACCTAGGCAGCAACAACCTCTGGATCATTTTGGATGTCAAACGTCCTTTGTGATGAATGTTATGCTCTGGAAATATTTTTAGTGTAAATTATACATCCATAGCTTCCCAAAATGACCAAGATTGCATGATTTCTATTTTTTTAGATTTAATTATGATTTTCCAAATTTTTGTCAGAAAATGGAGCAAATATGGCCGAAATTTAACAAGCCCATTTCATGCTTCATTTCGGTTTCCATGAGTTGTGGGCATGATTTTGTGATGCAAATGAGTTGTAATGATGTATTTAAATATGAGGATGCATAGCATGAGCCCACACGGTCCATGTGACACCAATTGCAATTTTTAAGTATGACGCAATGCGAATAAACCTATTATTTTCAGTCCTTTTTTCATATGCTTTAATGGAAATGATGATGTGAAGCTTATGAATGTTATGAAATGATCTAGAATTTATGGTGTTACACATCCCCTCCCCTTCTAAACTAAACAATGTATCATTAAAATCCCTTCTCTCCCCTCCCCTCCAATCAATCCAAACAAGAGATCATTAAAATCCCTCCCCTCCCCTCCCTTCTATCTCTTCTCTTCCTCCACTCCTTTTCATTGAAATCCCTCCAATCCCTTTCCCTCTGTTGATCCAAACAAAGCGTTAGACTCTGACACTCTCTTGGTGTCTATTAATCCTTAATCAATCCCTTCTATGTACAAAAGCCAGTGTTCATTTATACTAATTTTATTTAATTATTTAGATTTTATATCTGAAAGGAATTTTTTCTAGATAAAAATTATTTTATCTCTTAAATTATACACACACACACACACATATATGGGAAACATCATTAAGTAAAGATTGATCACAACCTCAAAACAATCCTCCCCCAATGCATGAAAAGACTCAAGCTCTAACTCTAGAGACAATCTAAAAACAATTTATTAAGCTAAACAATGATAAATACTATTTAATTATTTTATATTATTTAAATTTGTTATAGCTTTTAATTATTTATAAATTTAATTGATACATATTATTTTATGTAGATTTAGATTAAATAATTATACAGTTCATTCATGCATAATAAATATTTAAAAAAATATATAAAGGAGCTTAGAATAGTTGGAAAAATGTTCTTCTAAATTATTGAAATTTATGTTTTTTAGAATTTTAGGTGATATTTCCTAATCATTTATTAGATTATTATAATATCGTGTATTTTATTTTATTAATAATTGAAACCTCTATTTTTTATAAAAATATTACTATTGGAGTCCCCATGATCACAATCGGATTTATTTAAATTAGAAGAAACAAAATAATTGACCATTTAAGAGATTTAGTTAGTGATGCTCGAAGGAAAAAAAAAGTGAATGAATTGGAGAATCCATTTGGGATAAACTATGTAGAAAGTGGGCCATTGAAAAGTTCCAATCAAGGAGTGCACAAATGAAAAGAAATAAAGTCTCAACTTTTAGGTTTAGTTCATCTCAATATACAAGAGAAAGGAATTAGTAACTAATTTTATTTTATCAAATTCTTACTTAGTATTTTAAATGTATGTATAACTAGTAAAATTTTCTTTTATAGACATAAGAATTGGAAAGATATCCAACATATTCTGAGGTTTTCTTTAAGACTCATATATTAAGTAATGTTTAGATGAGCAAAAAATCTGAAATTATATGTGTGTGTGTGTGTGTGTGTGTGGGTGTGTGTGGGTGTGTGTGTCTTTTTATATTTAATTTATATATGTTATTATAATTTTATGACTTTGACTCCTTTTGTTCATGTCCAGAATAAGTATCAAGAAAAAAAAATAAGGCAAAAGGTAAAGGAGAAAATATTTCAGAACTAGATTTATGGGTCAAGGCTTTAGGAGAAAAGAAATAAGGTTTCATGTATGGTTTAGGAAGTGTATCACATAATATATTTGGAAATCCAATGTCTAAATACTCTCATTTTCAAAACCTAGCATATAATCACTCTAAATATTTACAAGAAATGATAATAAAAGAATTTTTATCTTTTTTAACATAGAGTCATAATGTTGAGCATGAATAGCAAAAAAGACAAATCAAAGCACTTGCACAAGAATTAAAATTTTTTAAAACAACATTGAAGTCAAATTAAGATGAAGCTGGCCCAAGTTCTAAATATAAGCTAGATATATATTATATCAACAAAAATAATGAGGAAGAGGAAGAAGAAGAGTGATTGTTAATTTTTTGTTATGTAATTTAATTTATGTTATTTTATTCAAAGAAATATTATCTTATATTTAAATTTTTTTAATCTTATTTTGCTTATATTTGATATTTTTACTTCATAAATTTATATATCATATGTTTGGATACTCAAGTTAATTTTATATATATATATATATATATATATATATATATATATATAATAAGTTAAGGTACATCCCATGAAATTTTATTAAAAAAGTTAAAATGCCTAGGGCAATAAATTAAAATGGCACCAACATAAAAATGAGCGAAATGAAAAAAAAAAGAACAAAATTCATTTCAACTGCCAAATCAATAAATTTTTTTTCTTTCTTTCTATATAAATTTCTTCTCTCTCATTTCATCTTATCTAGTCATCTTTTTTGCTTTCTCTTTTCCCTTATTTCATCTCTTAGATGTTTTTGATTGATTCAATTGCTTCATTATTTCTCTTATGATTTCAAATTTTGTTCTTCATTTTCTCTTTATTTAAATTATCTTCTTTCTCATTTCATGTCTGATTATCTTTTCTCTCTCCAATTTATTTTTCATTTTTCTATTGTTGATTTCATTTCTTTTTAGGTAAAATTTTTTATATCTAGTTGAAATATTTTTTTTATTGAGGTTTTGATTTGATTTCTAACATTAGATTATAATTTGTGGAAAGGAATCAATTTTGATTATTATTGTTTCTATTATTTTTCCCCATGTCTGCTAATTCATTTGTAATATCGATAAATCTGTATTGTTATTGTATTTGGGAGTTTTTTTGGGGATCTAGTTTTATTTTTTTTCCTCTTTTCGATTCATGAATATGTTTTTTATTATTACTTTTTTTTCTTATTTGATTTACATAATAGGAGGAAGAATGAAACAAGAAGAATGAAACTAGGATAAAAACTGAAGAACAAATACCTAGAAAACCCAAAAAATGCAAAAGATGATTAACTGAATGCAAGAAAATTCATAATAATAATACATAAACTAATATAAAAATAAGATAAATTATTATTAATTATAAACAAATTTATTACATTAATCATTATATTAAAAAATATTAAAAAGTAAATTAAAAAAAGAGCTTAAAAAGACTGAAAAATAAGTAAGAAAGAATAGAAGCTTGGTTGGACACTATTGAACAAGTGTCCAATTGTTGTCTAGCCGAGCTTCTATCGAAAAGCTCTTTCAGATGGACGATGTTTGTTGGAAATAAGGATTTTGTTGTTGGACACTTGTTTGACTAAGTTTCTATCGAAAAGCTCTTTTCGATGGAAGATATATGTCAGAAATAATTATTTTCGATAGACAAGTAATGTGTGTGTATATATACATATATATATTTGGTAAAGCCAAAAATATTTTTCCAAAAATTATAATTTAATTTTTTTAAATAATTAAATAAATATTAATTAATTTTTATTTCATTTTTTAAAATTGTTTACTTATCATTTATATCAATTTTTATTAATGTTATTTATTTATTAATTTTTATTATTTAAATTTTTATTAACATTATTAGTTATATATTATATGTCAAATATAATTTGTATTTGAAAATTAAAAAGCTACCCATTGATATAATGAGAGAGAGAAAAGGAGAAATGTACTATATTCTAATGAATTACAATCAAAATAAAATACTAATAATAAAAAAAATGAGGGATTGTTTGACTGAATTTTCAATTAAAATTCTTTAATTTTTGACTAAAATTTTAAGTTTACCAACTGAAAGTTCATTCTATAAACTCAAGTTTTGTTGTGATAAATGAATGGTAACTGTTGAATATTTCGGGTTTTCTAGAATTAAATTTGGATCAGATTGGACTCATCCAAACTCTTATAGTTAGGAAGCACTGTTAACATCTTCCAAATCTTCTTGTAATTCCCTCTCAATCTCTTCTTCAAGTGTCTCTTCATAGGCCCCACTCATAATTGTCCCCATTTTGTTTTAAAATAACAATACATACTTAATATTATTTATCAACAATATTTTCCTATCCTAAAAAGAAGAGTACTGTTACGGGAGAGTTTTATTACAACGAGTAGAAACCTGAGAATGTTGGTTAGGTTTGATAATGATTCATATTTCCAACCACTACAAGAACAATCATATGTGGCCGTAGTTATTTTTGGTAACAGATGAAAATATTTATGTGTGGATAATTTACATGTACAAACAATCTAGAACAATGTTAGTGTAGATAATTTCTTTACCCATAATCACTTACTGTGGCTTAATTTGGTACAACGAACAGGCTGGAGAAGGAGAAAAAGAGGGAATAATTAAGAGAGAGTAGAAAACATATTTGGTACAAGAAAAAGACCTTCTCTTTGGATATCTCTGTCCTCCATACCAAGGGAATGTGGTCTCCCTTGCCCTGTGCAATGGAAACCCGCAATTTTCAAATGAATAACATTTTAAGTCACTATTTATCCCTTGGTGACATTCAAAGTGCAATTGAACTATCAACATTTTGAACTCTTCCTATCTGAATGCATGTAGCAAATGTGCCGACACAGAGATGACGTTGTGAGAGTGAACAATAACGTTCATTATTGTTTAGAGTGGTCTAGTTTTCGCATATCTAATTTAATTATTTTTTTGATGCAAAATATATTTTATCTTTCTTTTATCTCAATTAACAAAAATTAATATTTTAATACTTTTTGGTACTATAAGTGTCTTGGCCATTTATTTATATTTTCTTTTTATTCTTGTATTAATTTCATTTAAAAAATTTATCTTTTTTTGTTATATTAAATATCATTTTGAATCATAAAATTACATTCCATTTTATTCTCATCGTAATTCTTTCAAAATCTGTTTATCTTACCAAATGTGACGTTATTGCTATCTTTACCAATAACTACCGTAGGTAAAAGAGGATAAAAGCCGTATTTAAAATTTCTGGGAAAAATGGAACTCACGTGCCCTGACTTCTCCGTTTTCACTTTCTTTTGCACCCCACTACAAATTTTCGGATAAAATTTGCAATTCTCACTTCATAGCGCCTGCTAAACTGACCAATATCACTTCCACCTCCACTCCGAAAGGGTTTGGGAATTTCCTTCATCACCATTTCTCGGCTCTCCTCTTTAAAGGAGTATTGCACACCCCCAACTCCCTGAAACAGGTCCATCTTTCTTTGCCACCCTTTGTTGATCCCAATTCCGTGCGTTGTAACAGACCCTGTGTTTTTGGTTGTCTATTTGGGGTGCGTCTGACATGCATAACAAAATCAGAAAAAATTATAAGAGGGAAAAAACTTATACTTAACATGAGTACTAATAACTATTAAAAATATAACTTTAAGTACTTATTAAATTAATATATTAATAAAATTTTTAAGAGTATAAAAACAGGTGCATAATAATTAAAAAAATGTAATAACGTTAAAAATATATATATTAGAAATGGTACAATATGAATTAGCTATTAAGATTATATTCTTTGATTTTCAGTTAAATAGAGTTTATCTATAATCTCTTTTATTGTGAAATCTTTTGTAATTTATTTTTCAATATAAACAGCTAAATTATTTGTAAGAAAATCATTTTTCATTTTATTACAAAGTTCTGTTTTTACAATAAATAAAGAGTATGATTAAAAGAACTAAAAAGGAAGGAATTTTGTAAAAGAGTAAAAATTAGAGAATAGAAATTAGAAAGTATATTATTAGTTATTTTTAAAATATGGAAATAAAAATTTTCGTAGAGCAACTTTAATATATTCTATTATATCTATACGTTTTATAAAATTTACTTTTATTGTCAATATAAAAGGCATCTATGATTTTAAAAGCATGTATTTAAAACTTTAAAATATTAAAAGTGATAGATAAAAAGTTTTAAGGGGCCATATTTAAAAATTAAAAAAATAGTAATTTATACATATACAATACGTATAAAAAAAATTAAGGGTGTCCAGATCATCATTGTTGTACATAGGTTTCTACGCGTCAAAACTACTCCTGGGTACCAATGTGTCTACTGCCACTCAATGTCGTTTCCTTTTAATTATTTGAAATGGAATTCTCAATTTGTTCCATTTGCTATTTACATCATTAAATATTCATGTTTCTTTTTGCCTATACCCTGCCAGAAATTTATATATATGTATGACTGAATGTGCTAAAGCAGCAAGTACTACCAAAATAGATCAGATCAAAGAAACACGTCCAAAGTTGAGAGCTAGGGTTAACATGGATGATTGTTCTTCCAGACGTTCAATTCTTTTTCTTGCAGTTGACAATAGAACGTGGTTTGTCTTCCTATTAGCTTTAGTTGAAGCCCCTAGTACTTAGCTGGCCAATGTTCACTTCTATTAAGGGTCTCAATGAGTCCAAGAGAGAGTGGCTAGGAAGATGTCATTTCATTTTGACATTTGAAAGGTATCATTCTGTTGACGACTTGTCTTCTGCCGGTGAAGCGAAATTATAAGTTTGTAACTGTCCCTTTTCTTCTGTCGATGACTTGTCTCTTTCCAAAGAGGTAGATTGTTTACATTAATATTGTCGTTTCCAGATAGTGGAGCTAGCATTATCCATTGATTATAGTCTTAAAAATGAAATAACTTTCGTTATATTATGGTATCTCCAATTTAAATGATTTGATTTAATTATTGTTATATCTGTTAAGAGAACTATCGTATCGCGGGTAAGAGAAATATAGTTTTAATATGTCTTACATCCTGGTTGCTACTAATGTATGTTGTCTTTGATCGGCCTACGTATAGATAGAGGCTTGTTAGTTGCTTGTGTTGTCCAGTTCGATGGTGTCCTACTAAATCATCTGTCCTTTTTTTTTTCTCGCCCAATCTAAATCATCTGTTCATCTGTTGATTTTCTAGCTGTCGGAAATGTTGATAAACTATATTGGAAATCATATTCATCCATACTCATAAGCATGTGATTGATACAGGAATCATTTCTTGTGAATATTGTGAAGAAAAAGGTTATTCTTTCTTCTTCTTCTTTTTTTCAAAACAGAGACTGTTTGTCTTTTAGTAATGATTTTTTTTTTCCTTTGACCTCAATTTTTTTGGCCTTTTTGTTTGCTTGCAGTCAGATTTTCCTGCACGAGTGGATATTTCTCCTGCTAGCTAGATGCCAAACAAACATGCCTTGGTGGTGATTGCAAGGAATATAATGATCTAGTAGTAGCTACAGAGAGGGGAGTGAATCCCTGTGTTATTTTTTATGGGTTGATTAATCTGGAATTGTTTGATTAATTGGTGGCAGCTAGGCTGCTGTCTTGGCTTAGTAAGAAAGAATTGAGACCTTTTATGGTGTTGAAAGTCTTACGCTATGTTTGGACAAGAGAGAAAAAAAGTTTATTAAAAAGAAAAATAAAAAATATTTTTTTTTATATGTTTAAATAGAGAGAGAAAAAAATAAAAAAAAAACTCATTAATGTATAAAATAATAATTTTTTTGTACAATATTAATAATTTTATCATTAAATGAGATATTTTAAAAAAATTATATTCATGTAAATTAATTATTTTATATTTATACGTGTATATATATATAAGAATAATAAGTTTTAAAAAAATAAAAAATAAAAATTAATTCACAAATTATTATGATAATATAAAATTATTTATTTTAAATTTTTATAAATATTATTTTAATATATATTAATAAATTTAAATATAATATATATAAATATAATAAATATTTTTAAATATAATAATATAATATTATATATTAATATATAAATATTATATATTATATATTAAATTATATATATATATATATATATATATATATATATATATATATAATGGAGGGTCCTCTATTCTGACTAATTGTCGGAGGGCTTCATTAATAATAGTTGGAGGCTCTTTTGTTTTTTTTTTAAGTTATATATATTTTATTAATTTTAATGTATTAAAATAAATTATTATTTTATAAAATATATTTATTATTAAGTAATTTTATAATAAAATTTTATATAAATAATTATAACATTAATTAATTAATTAAAATATTAAAAAATTTAATTAAATTAACAATTTCATAATTTTTACAAATGAATTTTTAACTTTTGATTGAAATGTAGTCGAGAATTTCTAATGTCATATTTTCTCTCCAAAATCTCTCCATATTTGAAGAGAAAATTTTTTAGTAGAACTCACTATTATTTTCTCCCCTCCTTTTCTCTTCTTCTTGGTTTTCTCCTCGATCCAAATGAAAGAAAATATATTTTATCTCCTATTTTTTTCTCTGATTTTTTTGTCTCCTTGATTTTCTCTCTATCCAAACTCAGCGTTAGTGACTGTATATGGCTTTTGGTTTTTACACCTAATTAAAATACAATTTTAATTATCACTAAAACCCTTCATCCTAAATTAATGCATAGAGCAAATTCAAAGATTTGGGAAGATCTGTCTCTATCGCAACCATAAAATGGCCAAAAATGATGATATTGGAACCTTGCCCATGCAATTGTCTAGATAATTGGAAATTTACACGGTGGGAAATTGCTTTTAATGTAATGCAACTGGAAAATGGAAGGAAAACTTTAATCCAAGATTAGCCACTGATACATGCATAATTTTTTTTATGCTAATCTTGGTAATGAAAAAAATAATTTAGGGATAATAATTACTCAATAAATGAATTGAGGTATCCAAGTCAATGTAAGGTATCCTCTCGTGCGTGTGCGTGTTTATTTTGTTTTTTTGTTGGGGGGGGGGGGCTATAATAAGAAGATTTAATCAGGAAAATAACAGCATCTGGAGCAATTATTTCAGTTTGAATACAAGTCAGTCCAATCACCACAATCCTGTCAAATGAGTAAATCATAATTGAGACTGGTACAATCAAAATTGAAATATATAATATACTCGACATTCAAAAACTGTAATGAAAGATTGGCAACTGTACAAGTATAATCTATGAAATTGCTCCCAAGATCAAGGAATATTTGTCAAAATCAAAATTGACAGTATCTTCCAGGTGGCCAGTTTGAAAAACAAAAATGAATCAGGGTAGTAGAGAGAATTATGTTGAAAGACTCAATATTAAAAAAAATTATAATAAAAAATTTATATAATATAAAATTTATAATAAAAAATTTTAAAAAATTAAAATTATTATTAAAGATTATCATTATCATTAAATATTAAAAAATTTTATTATTATTTTTAAAAAATTTATTACTAGATGTAAGAGAGTTTAGTATTTTTTTACACTCAATAATAAATATCGATAATAAATATTATAAAACTAGTAATAAAAACTTTTTAAATTTAATAATAATAAAGATTCTTAAAAATAATTTTAATATTTAAGATATTTTATTATAAATTTTATATAATATAAATCATTTATTATATTTTTTTAAAAAAAATTATTTTAAAAAACTTATTATGATTAATTTTACTTATTTTAATAAAAAATAATTAAATTTAATGATAATAAATCTTTTAAAATAAATTTCTCTAATTATGAGCCCTCTTTTATAATTCTTCCAGCTATGTATGTATCACCTCCTCTCCCTCTCGAATGCTTGAACCATATTTGTTTGCTTCGATGAATTCTCTGTACTGTTCATTTTCGCTCCTGAGACAGCCCTGCGATAGAGTACAACTATCAGTCAAAGGTCAGCAATTATATCATCATGTAGTCTATTACAATCTCCTGGTCTATAGTAGTATAGATGGCGATTCGGTCATTGCTTAGTTTTCAATTCAAATTATTTGACAAAATTATACGAATTTTTTTTAATTTTATTGAAATTATATAAATTATATTTATTTTTAAAAAAATATAAACTTCTCTAAAAAAATTAAGTCATATTTTAATTTATATTTTTTAATTAAAATACCTTCTATTAACTTTTAAATATATATTTTTTTGTTCAATTTAATGAAAACAAAATCTACTCCTTTATTTTTACTTATATATATCTAAAAACAAAATATATTTTTTTAATTTTTATTTTTATATATTTGATTATAATATATATTTTCTTATTAAGATTAATGATGATATTTCAGTTCAAAAAAATTTAAAATTAAATTAAAAGATATATTTTGAAAATAAAAAATATATAATTTTAATAAAATTTATGAGAGTCGTGTAATTTAACCATTATTTTTCCATATAATAAAATAACCAATGCTTGCCACAGGGTTTCTCGTACCCAACGGGAGTTGCAATGTTATTTCATTTCAGTTTTTTATAGTAGCGGAGGCGGAAGAAGTGGACTTGATGACTCTGAATGGTACTGCTTTGTCATTGCATGGATATCCCTTGATGACGTGTTACCATGGATTATATACAGAAACAGATCCTATGCAATACTATATCATCTTGTGCAGTGAAAAAGACAGTTTCTTATATTAGAACCTGCTTTGTAAAATGCTGGTCTCACATCTTCTATCTATTTATCTCTTAATTGCAAAGAATTCAGATACACCATTAGTTACTGGATAATGGGAGAAAGAGGAGGGAATCACCTACAGAATGCACAAATAAAATTATGTTAGCCTACTTATGACTCCTTATAACTGTGAATTAGCTAGGCAATGTAAGACAAAACAATTTCCAGCAGGATTTAATATAACGCAAAATTTTGTAGTCACCTATGGTTAGGTGGCCAAGATCATCTTCTGACTCATCATCCACATGGCTTACATTCACAAGTAGCAGAACTGAAGTTTCTGTTCTTGCGCCTGCATTAGTATCATCACGTCGACGAAGAACTCGCTTCAGGCTGTCATTCGGTGCCCTTGACCAAAAAGCTTCTCATCCCTGAAAGTGAAACAAACGCAACAGTCATTCTTCTTAATTATGCATGGAAAAGATAAGCTGTCACACCTTGATTATAAAACTAAACCAAGTAGAATAGTCACGAAAATTTTAATTTTTTTAAAAAATAAAACTTTACAAGTACCTAATTATGAAAAAAATAGTTTGTAGACTAAAATTAAATTAGGATTCAATTGTGTGTAAAAAAAGTATTAGATATCTCACAACATCTGTTTCTATAAATGATTATCTTAAATTAATTATTTAAAATTAATATAGTTTTAATCTTATTTTCACTTCACTAACAATCACATGCAAAAATTAAAAAAAAATTTAAAAATATATATTTATTTACAAGAATAAATTTGACTTAAAATAAGAATTTAAAATTTATATATCTTATAAAAAGGATCAAAATCTATATAGTTT
This sequence comes from Erythrophleum ivorense, assembly GCA_026724425.1. Taxonomy (NCBI): domain Eukaryota; kingdom Viridiplantae; phylum Streptophyta; class Magnoliopsida; order Fabales; family Fabaceae; genus Erythrophleum; species Erythrophleum ivorense. The sequence continues at coordinate 31,450,658 of JAIUCV010000008.1, forward strand.
GACAAAATAAAAAACAATGTCAGTTGATTGGTGATTTTTAATTTGTAAAAAGAGAAAAAAAAATTAAAATCATTTTCATCTTTCACAAACAAAATAACTTTAAAATTGGTTTGTGTCTTTTAATTTGCAAAAGCTAAATTAAGTTTACTGTTCTACTCTTCTCATTTTTCTTTTTTTATTTTTTTTTATTTTTCTAGAAATGACATTTTATTTCAACCGGAAAGGATTTTTTTATTTTTTAAGAAAATTTTTAATTTCTAATTTTGTCAAAAGTTCATAAATTGATGCAAAAGGAAATTAACTTTTTTTTTTCAATTATTTGTGGAATGAAACTCTCAACAAGTTTGTTTACTCAAAGTTTTAAAACATTAATCTTTAAATTTCAAAAGTTCATTTATTTTTTTTCAGAGATTAACTTTAAATTTTAAAACATCATCATTCTTATTTATTTTTCCTTGATTTTTAAAGAGAAAAACTTTTAAGAAAAAACTCTTTTTCAAATATTTTTGCCTTTTAAATCTTAATAAAATCTAACTTGACTTGATTTCTTTTTTACAACTTTTTGTAATTTTTAAAAAGAGAGTTTGAAAAAATATTCTTACGAAAAACAAATTCACTTGATTTTTGTAAGAACTTAGATTTTGAACTTTTTGAATGTTTTTATTCTTTTTACATCATTTTAAAATAAACCATTTGATTTTCTTTGAAAAAAGAAATTTTTTTTGAACTTTTTTTTAAATTTTAAAAGAAATTCATTTTCTTTTTCTAAAAACTATATCTTTTCAATTTTTTTCTTTTTATTGAATATGGGCCATTGGAATTCAAAAATTTATTAAAACATAATTACAAAACTTAATTAGTAGTATAAAAATTTATTGTTATATATGGTTTTTTTATTAATCTTTATATACTTGAGGAGACAAAGGGTTTCACACAACAATTCTAAAAAATATATAATATAATATAATATAAATTACAAAAATATTTATGAGCATATAACATTTGTGTCTATGTGTGCTTTTGTGCATGGAATCAAATAATCATATTATTTGTGATGACCCTACCTTCTAATCATTGTAATTATGGTTAAATGTACGATTAATAATTAATTATCAAGGTTTGAGTGGTTACAATCTATCACATTGTGAAAATATGAGAAAAATTTAAACCTTGATGTTAGGGTCATCACCATACCACCACACAAAACAAAATTTGCATAAAAGAAATCATACTACCATAAGGGGTTTATGATTCAACAGTCCATAAGTTTCAATACCCAATAACCTCCCACAAGTGTTCTTATATCATCTCTTACCATTACCGTTGAAGAAATTGGGGTTTCTAGGTTAAACAGAGTAGGTTGGGGACTTGCGCCGCGGCCTATACCTTCCCCGCCGTAGCCAAGTTGCTATCTGGAATCACTGGACAAATTTCACAAATCTCGCTGCGGCGAGTTGGACTTTCACCGCGGCCAACCTATGTGGCGTTGCGACAAAAACGCTTCTTGGAACTACTGCTCTCGACTCCCATAATTCTCGCCTCAGCGCAATATGTTTGCGCTGCGGCGAGTTTTGCTTCTGTCCAACCCTTATTTTATTTTCTCGACTCGCGCCGCGGCAGGACATAATGCGCCGCGGCGAGTTTTGGTTTTGTTACCCTCCTGGGCGATTTTTTCCACTTTGCGCCGCTGCGAGATTTATCGAGCCGCGGCGCTCCTTGTCACTGTCACTCCCTGGGCCAATTTTCTTCCCTTGCGCCGTGGCGGGATTGGTTATGCCGCGGCGCTCTTCGGTTCTGTCTCTCATTTGGCCGCGGCAAAGTCCTCTTAGCCGCGACGGGACTCCCTCCTATGATTACATTACCCAAATTTCTCCCCCTACACTCCAAATCTCATCTTAGAAACACTCTAGGTCCACCTTCCCTTATTTCATGTGATTCTAATAGTGTTTATCTACCCTATTTACCCATCAATCTGTCCATTACCATTGCAAAATTTAAATACTACTTCCTACTTGTCCAACTAGCTCATATAAGCAAATTTATGAATATATAACAGCAAGAACACATGCATTAGCAGCAATTGACATCCCATGCACATTCCATAGAGATTCCATTCAACAATAGCTTATGTCCATATCCAAGGCATCATATGACTACAATTTCCATATGGTAATCCATATCACAATTTCAACAAAACTACATATATGACACTATAAGTTCATACATTAATATTCAACTATAATGAGACTTAAACCCTTAATGGTTAAATTTCAATCAAACAAAATACGAACGCCTACACTTGGCAACATGAATACATGATGATGCTATGTAAACTAATAACAAAATTGCATCTCTACTAAATAAGCCCGCCTAAGTGTAGCCTTCTCCCATATATTGGAGCTCATGGATTTTCATCCACTTGCTTCCCTTTATCTTTACCCGAAGAACCTTGACCTGAAATGTTAATCCCATGAAACGGGGTAAGATATAAATCTCAGTAACCAAGGCAATTTCATCATATATCCAGTTTAATTAACATATATGCATGAATCAAAATCAACATCAGAATCATATCCATCATATCAGCAAATGAAACAATTAGGCTATCATGATTATTATCCCATATTAGTAATCATATTATCACATGTTAAAGGCCATTAACACCGGGAGAGGCCCGTCCACGGCACCTACTCCCTATTGAGCACAACCGGGGCTCTGTGCATCTTGGGTTTGATCATAACTCGGTGCTCAATCGTAGCACATGCACGGGTGGCAACCGCACCACAGCTCCACCATGGACTCACAAGGTTTAATACAATATAACAGATAGCCAATCAATTCATTCAACATTTCAAATCATTCATTTACAGCAACATATGAAATTAAATCAAATATATACATGGAATTGATATAAACCCGATTACCTCACTTGTAGACAACTTTGCAACAGCCACCACAAATCCCAAATTCGGATTAGAGTGTCCTTCACCAGAAAACTCAATATTCCACCCAAAATCCTAAGCAAATTTGTACAAAATTAATACCCATTTTATAAATTAGCTATGGGGGTCTCAAATTAACAAATGAAGCATCAAAATGAAGGGTTTAAACTCACCCAAGGTCAGCCCTACCTTCAACCTACGAATTTCACCAAGAAAATCCCTAAATTCCCACATTTCAGATTTTGGGTAGGGTGAAAATACTCCAAATGAAAAACTAATTAGACCAAATTAAAGAGAAAGATGAGGGGATTAAGTTGTATAACTATTACCTTGGCTGAATCTTGCTTTAAATGTGAGAAAATGCAGAATTCTTACCCCAAACCCTAGCCTCCTCTCCAAGCTCGGAATTTCTCTTTGTATTTTGTGTTTCAGCAAGTATGAGGAAGAGGCTGATGTATTAGGGTTTTAGTTGGGTTTAAGTTAGGTCAAAAATGGGTCATGGGCTGCTCTAAGGTCCATCTCCATTTGGGCTTCAGATTTTAAGTTATTGGGCTAGTTTTAAAGTGTTGGGCTGCAGAATTTTACTGGGTCAGTTTTATGCATTAGGTTGCTGAAGTTTAATTAAATTTGGACCAAGTTTGAAGAGTTCAAAAATTTGGGTCTGCACAAGAGTTATTGGGCTAATTATAAGAGCCTATATAAGGTGGGTATTGGGCCTCCATTAGCCTCTTATCATGGTCTCCTACATTAATTTGGGCTTAGATGAAATTTCTCTCCCAATTAAATCTCAAACCCATATTAATAAATTTACCTTTTTAAAATCTCCATTTACTTAACTTGCCTAATTATCCCATATTAATTATTCTTAATTAATCTAATCCGTGATTAACACCTTAATTAATTATGGAATGTTACATTATTCCAAATACATATTTCATTAAATTCACATCTTATGAATTAGAAAAATCGAGGAAATATCTCTTCCATCCATCTCTTTGTACAGCCTCCCATTTATTTGATTTAATCAAGTCATGGACCTCAAAATCGTGGGCCTCATACACAATAGCAACAAAGAGGCACATTAGCTTTCTTTCATAAACAAGTAAATAACAAATGTTTTAATACTTAAGCAAAGTCAGCATATAGATGAGATTATATACAGAAGTTTCCTCATTCAAGCCAAATTTTCAAGGGTCCAAATATAAATAATCTAGATTCATTCCAAAGAGAACTACACCAAAGCAGTCCAAATTCCTGATTAAACAACATGGACATTATGAACTCCCATATTCATTTATCATGATGAACTGAAATAAGAAATAAGGATACCTAACATAATCACATTTCTAGTAACAATGGAGGCAGAACAAGATTTTTTTAATTCAACTTCAAGCATCATCCAGATTCATTCTAATTAATCCCATATGTACTAAACAAAGAACTCCATACCAACAAGAAACTTAAAAGCAATTTGTAGAATAAATCATTCACTCATTCTATGAAATAGCATGTTCTAGACTACCATACAAGGCATCAGTCACGGTCCAACATTCTGCTGAAAGGACAAGGACCCAGAGAAACGAATGATAAAAGAGTTCAGACAAAACTTTACCCGTTATTCAAAATTACTATACATACATCCTACACAAAAACCTTGATATCCATAAATCTCATACCAAAAAACTTATAACATCAAAATCAGACTACCTCTATAACTCTTGGCCTTTAAAAGATGAAAAGGATGAAAAGCAGGGGAGATAGAGATGAGGAGAAGAAACGGAGAAGGTGAAACAAGAAGTGTACCTCTCAACTTTCCTTCTGTTCTCATGCTCGATCTCACCAACTCCTTGCTGTCATCCTCTCAATAGCCAAGCCTCTCTTCTCAATTTCTTCCTTCTCCGAACCCAAAAACTAGAACCTCACTCATAGCAATTTGATTTTCCAACTCTCTTTCCCAGAAAAATCTTCCCTCAAAGAAACTAAGTCTCTTTATTAAGTCCCTCAAAAAAATCCCTCCTCCAAAAGCCCCCTCCTCAAAAGCATGGATACGCCATTCCAGAGGCCGTACCCATACTGTATATATATCTGGTATGGATACATGTACCATACGAGTACAATACGTACCCAGACATTTCTTTTTTTCTTCCGTACGTTTCAAAACGTTTCTGTTCGTATCCAAACTTTTTGAAATAGCTAGAAAATGGCTTCAAAATAGCTTCGAAATGGCGGGCGAAATGTTTTGCCTCGAACAACATTGTTTTGTCTCTCATTTAAGCCTCCGTTGAATGCTTTAGGCAAGCTTCAAACTTCAGCTTTTCTCTAGCTCCTCCTTCGACCCTCGTGCTCTGGTTCAGGTCTTCTCCCTCGACCCTTGCCGTTAGCTTTTTGCGTCTCACCGTGCGTTGCCTGTGGTGTCATTTTCTCCGGCGACCTCTGGCTCTGTTCCTCCGTCAAAAGCTTCAAACTTTAGCTCTTCTCCCTCAGCCCTCGCTGTCAGCTCTTTGCATCTCGTCGTGCATTGCTTGCTGTGTCATTTTCTCCAGCAACCTATGCTTTGTTCCTTTGTCGTCTTCTTCAGCCAGTGGAAATGGTAGGTTGCATCTTTTCTAGTGGCAGGTTCTCAACTTCAAATTCCTCTTTCTTTGTTTTCCTATTTTCTTCTTGTCTCTTTGCAATGCTTGAGTATGTTAATTTGGTTCTCATCTTGAGTATGTTATACGCTTGAGTATGATCTGCTCAGGTTCTCAGCTTTCTTTGTTTGCACAGGACCCATGTGTGATGAAACCTATAGTATTTATTTTGACCCATTACACGCTTTGACCAACATAGCTATTGACACAAAATTTACATGTTCAGTTCTGATTCTTTATTTTTATTATCATTTTTCAATGGTGTTGAATGCAAATCTGATTCTTAGTTCTTATTAGTGTAAATGTTGATCTAATTTCTAGTGTTTAGTTTAGTTTTTAATATGTTAAATTATTGAATATATATATTCTCGTACCCGTATCCTAAAATTTTAGAAATTGTCGTATCTCACGTATCGTATCGTGTCATACCCAATATACGTACCTATATCGGTGCTTCGTAGGCCCTTTCTATTTCAAATTTGAAGCAAATTTATAGTGAATACAAGAGTGATTCTCACTCTCATTCATGCGCGTCCATCATATCTTACCCGCCCTAGGTTGTTAGAAAGAAAATTCTAAAAAACAAAATTGTCTTTTTGCTTGTCGCATTCCCCTGCTCTAGCGTTTCCTTCTTTTGCTCTGCTCATTCTCTTCTCTTGCAGCCACCAAGAGCGTATGCTAATAGACTTGTGGAGATTTCATTGGGAGGTACCCACCCTTCAGGGAGTAGATCGCATAACCTACCTTTGCAAAAGTTGATGTCTGCTCCACTTCTCCACTTCTTGATGGACCACGAGAGATAGGGACCTGAAGGCTTTTATTTTTGTTTGTTTTTGTTGTCTTTTCTTTTTAAAATTTTAATTTTTTTATTTCTTATCTCTTATTTTCTCCCTTTTTTTTTCTATTAAATGGATTTTAAACAATTTTAGATTGTCATCCTACCTGTTTTTTAAAATGGATTGGGCCAACAAGTTAGATAATATATTAGGTTAATTTATTAAGACTCTTTTTTTATTTTTTTTATCATATTTATACTTTTTTATTTTTCATTTTGATTGTCACTTGTGTTTTTGCTTAATTCATTAAATTAAAATGGCCATTTAAACTTGACTCAAATGACTCATTTTTTCTCTTCTTTTCTTTTGTTCTTTTTTCTTTTTGTGCTTCATTCATTAAGATTGACTTGATTCAAAATTAAATTAAAATTGAAAATTAAACTCAACTTAAAAGGCTTTAAAATCTAAATGCTTTTTTATAATGTACTTTTTATTTGTTAAGGGGGATACATAAATAAAATAAAATATGGTGTTCACATAAACAATCACTTATTGTTTTACACCTTACCATATGTCGTCTAGAATATTCTAAGTAAGATTATTGATTAACATATTCCTAAGACTACTTTGTGATTTACAATAATGCAACAAGCAATAGTAGTAAATTTTAAAATTGTGTTAGCTCAACCCTTACATTGTAACACCCCATAATTAATTAAGGTGTTAATCATGGATTAGAATTAATTAAGAGTAATTAATATGGGCTCATTGGGCAAGTTAAGTGAATGGAGACTTTAGAGGGATAAATTATTAATATGGGTTTGAGATTTAATTGGGATAGAAATTCTATCTAGGCCTAAATTAATAGATCATGAGAAGAGGCTAATGGAGGCTCAATGGATTATGTGCAGACCTAACATAATTTAGTGTGATGGAGGCCCAAGATTTACCTTGTATAGACTTTTCTAAGTGGCCCAATAATCTTTGTGCAGACCTAAGACTCTTGAGCTCTTCAAACTTGGCCCAAACCTAGTTAAACTTCAGCAACTTAAGTGTAAAAACTGGCCCAGTAAATTCTGCAGCCCAACACCTCTAAACTGGCCCAACAAACTTAAAAAATATGAAGCCCAAATGAAGATGGACTTTGGAGCAACCCATGACCCACTTTGACCCAACTTAAGCCCACTTAAAACCCTAATGCTTCAGCCACTCTCATATTTTTCTGAAACTCAAGAGGCAAATTCGGAGGTGGAGAAGGAGGCTAGGGTTTGGGGCCAAAATTCTGCATTTTCTCATACTTAGAGCAAGATTCAGCCAAGGTAATAGTTATACAACTTAATCCCCTCATCTTTCCTTTTAATTTGGTCCGATTAGTTTTTCATTTGGAGTATTTTCACTCCACCCGAAATCTGAAATGTAAGTGTTTGGGGGTTTTCTTGATGAAATTCGTAGGTTGAGCTTAGGGCTGACTTTGGGTGAGTTTAAACCCTTCATTTTGATGCTTTATTGGTTAATTTGAGACCCCCATAGCTGATTTAGAAAATGGGTGTTAGTTTTGCACGAAATTGCTTAAGATTTTCAGTGGAATGTGGAGTTTTCTGTTAGATGACACTTAAATCTGAAATTGGACTTGTTGTAGCTGGGTAAATGATTCTTGGGTAGTCATTAGCATTTTAAATTCCTTGGGTACTGATTATGATTATTAATGATGAATTAGAGTAGTAATTCTATGATGCTATGGTTATAGGGGGATTTCTGCACCATTGGTGATTGTTGCAAGTGTCTACAAGTGAAGTAACCGGGTTTACATTAATTCCATGCATATATCTGTGTTAATTTCATATTTTGCTATACATGAATGATTTGAAATGTTGAATGAATTGGTTGGCTATCTGTTGAATTGTGATTGGACCTTGTGAGTCCATGGTGGAGCTGTGGTGCGGCTGCCACCCGTGCATGTGCTTCGATCGAGCACCGGGTTATGATCAAACCCTAGATGCACTGAGCCTCGGTTGTGCTCAATGAAGAGTAGGTGCCGTGGACGGGCCTCTCCGGTGTTAATGGCCTTTAACATGTGATAATGTGATGCTAGTATGGGATAGTAATCATAATAGCCTAATTATTTCATTTACTGATATGAATGGTCTACTGCTGGTGTTTATGTGAAATTATGCATGTATGCGAATTAATATGGAGTATATGATGGAATTGCCTTGGTTACTGAGATTCATATCTCACCCCGTTTCATGGGATTAACATTTCAGGTGAAGGTTCTTCGAGTAAGGATAAGGGTAAGCAAGTGGATGAACATCCATGAGCTGAGGCCCGGTGTGGGGAGCTACACTTGGTCTGAGTAGAATAGGGTAGATTCTAATTTTGTTAAGTCTTGTATAGCATCATCATGTATCTGCATTGCCAAGTGTAGGAGAATGTATTTTGATAGCATGGAATGTAACTAATGAGATATAGGCTTTACTTTAGCTGTTGATGGATGTATGAACCTTGACATTCATTTTGAGCAATGAAATCCTTTGATATTAGATTGTTGACTTGAATCAGTGATGTATGGAACCTTAAAGGAATGTTAATTGTTGGAAGCTTATGTAACTTCTTGAAATATCAATATGTGTAATTACTGTCATATGGTAGTTGGATGGGCAGGATTTCATACTTAAATTTCAAATTAGAGATGGTAGAATAGCTGGGTAAACAAGGTGCATAAACACCATGGGAGTTGCATAATTCATGGTAGAGTGACCCTAGGGGGTTATTGGAGGAAGAGTGGAGAGTAAGAGGCAAGGTTTTGAGAGTTGTAGGTTCAGGAGGTGGTTGGCCGCGGCCAAAATATTACTAGCCGCGGCCAATAGTGGCGAAGTTGCCCAGGGAGAGCACCAGAGAGAAATTCGCCGCGGCTAATATGTAATTAGCCGCGGCTAACTTCGAGAGGTTAAATTGGGAGTCGTCCAGAGGGAAATTCGTCGCGGCAAATTGAGGAATTGGCCGCGGTGAACTTTTATGAAAATGAGCCAGGCATTTCAGAGAGGAATTGGCCGCGGCCAATATCAAGAGGCAAGTGAGGGAAGTTCCAGGAGGCTTCTTCGCCGCGGCGCCATGTAGGTTGGCAGCAGCTAAGGTCCAACTTGCCGCGGCGAAACTAGTAACAATGCGAGGGGTCAAGCCGAGGGGAATTGGCCGCGGCGAATGTCCCAAAATCCCTATATTTACTATAAATTCTTGGTTTTTCTTATGGTAACCTCAAGGGATGATTTAGAAACATTAATAGAAGATAAATGTGATGTGGGAATGATAGGTAATATAATCAAGACTTATAAATGAATGTTTGCTTCCCCCTGAGGTATGTAAGTGGTTATGATTATGTGGTTGATGACTCTGACACTATTAGGGTTCAAATTTCCTTGTATTTCCATAATGTAATTAGTCTCAATGCCATGTAACCCTGCTTTATGGTTATTAATCATGTGATTTACCTTAATTACAATGATTAGGGGTCAGGGTCATCACATACATTCTAGTCTCTTCCATGCAAAATCATATGTAGGATAGTACACTCTTAAACCTCAACTAAATAGAGGTCAAGAATTGTTATTAAGCCTAGTACACAAACTAGTCAAATTTATTATGCATGTCAATCACTTATGGTTGAGAATTAGGGAATAAAGAAAATGATTAAGAATGAAAGATACCTATTAGAGCTCTCGATGGAGATGTCCTTTAAATTTATAAGCAACTTGACAGTCGCTTATTAGAGTTAATAAAGGGAACTAGATGTTGCACACTTGTGCTTACTTAAATATTGTAAAGCACTTAAGCTTGTAGGAATCTCACCATAAACAATGAGATCTTGGCTTAAAAAGATGACAAAATTATTTACTTATGTCTTATATTAGTTCACAAAAAAAGAGGATATATATATATATATATTAGACATCAAGCAAACATATTCTTTTCTTTTTTTCCTCTTCTGAAATTCATGTGCAAGTCCTTGGATTTTCAATTTAGATCACATTCAACCAAAATTTAGTGAAAGAAGCTGAATCATAGAAAAAGGATGTTTTTGGCTATAATACTGAGTTGCTTACTGAGCCATAAAGAAAGACTTCTTATAGAAAATGTTGATTGCAATACCCTAGGTGTAACTTATCTAATAGAAGTAAAGAATCTTCTAACAAAAAAATAATTACATCAATAGCTACCAAAAGCTAAAATAACAGAAAACAAATCAACAGAATTAAATAATCAAATAACCATAGCTAATATAAGATTCTTATATCTTAACACCCCCTCAAACGAGTACGTGTAATAGTCACTCGAGTTTGTCTTTTGAAGACTAGAAATGATAGCAAAACAAAACCTCTATGAAGTAATCTACAAGATGATCTGAAGAGGGAACATATCCCACTAAAAGTAGCTAAGCAAGAACTTGATCTCGAATGAAATGGACATCAATCTTTATAAGCTTGGTTCTTGCACAAAAGGAAAGGTTAGAAACAAAAGCATTGGCACTAATGTTATCACACCAAATGAAGGGAACCTATCATAGAGGAAAGCCAATTTCATTGAGCAAAGAGCAAATCCAAGCAATTTCCGTCGCAAGATTGGCAAATGAGTAATATTCTAATTCTATACTAGATCTAACAACCACTTTTTGTTTCTTAGAGGACTAAGAAACAAGCAAGGGCTCGTTGACAGAAAGACAATAAATAAACCTGAGAATTGCATAAAAGGAGCAGGACAAAAAGTAAATACCAAGAGGTAATAAACTGGGGAAATTCAGTAACATAACATGTAACACCATAACTTCTAGCTCATTTGATGCCCTTTATAAGCTTTGTATTATCAATCACACAAGATCATATAAAAAGTGGATAAAAATAATAAACTTTTTCCGCGTTGCGCTATGTCAAAAAAATTCAATTTGGTGTCACGTGAACTGTGTGAGCTCATACTATACTTCCTCATATTTAATTTCATTATTACAACTCATTTGTATCACAAAAACATGCCTACAACCCATGGAAACCAAAATGGAGCTCAAAATAAACAAGCACATTTTCGGCCAGATTTGCTCCATTTTTTTACCCAACTTTGGAAAATCATAACTAAATCTAAAAAATTTGAAATCATGAAATCTTCATCATTATGGAAACCTTAGGATGTCTAATTCACATTAAAAATACACCCAGGTCATAAACTTCATCACACAGGACGTTTGACATCCAGAAATCTATAGAGTCACTGGCTGCCTGGGCTGTTGTTCAGTTTACTGATACAAATTTCTGAAATTCATAACTAATTCTATAAAAATCAAAATCACACACATTCATTCATTTTGGAAAGCTACAAATGCTAAATTGATAGTAAAAATAATTTCAGAATGAAACAGATACGTTTAGTCAGCTGGACCCTATGAAAAAGTAACCGGACTCATGGGGTGCTACTGATACTGACAATTAAATTCAAACATGCATAACTCACTGTTCAGACCTCCAAATGAGGTGATCTCGGTGGCCACAGAAAGCTCATGACCTCTAGTTTATGCATGTAAAATTTCATAAGCATTGGACACCATTTGGCTATCAGGTGACATAGAATTCAAAACTGCCAGTATGAACAATACCCATACCATAATCCATGAAAAATCCCAACTTTGAAAATTCATCAAATATTCTCTAGGTCTCTGAAAATTATGATCTTTAGCTTCTCAAAAAGCTCTTAATGAGACCTAATTGCATGCCAAGTTTCAGGGCAAGAATAACTCATTTGGCAAAAAATAGCATAGGGTTCCATTATGGTTAATTTTGACTCCATATTGGGTAGCAAATTGCCAAATGGATTTCCCTTAGTCTTGGCACCTTTTAGGCAAGTTTAAAAGCATATTTAAGACTTGTGGGAACTGCCTAAATGGTCACAAACCATTTGCATCTCATTTTGGCCTCCTCACCCTTACTCATATACATTACACCAAGCTTTTCTCAATTGCATACATTGGCATAAACACTCACTTTATGATCTAGAATACATACACCATACTCATTCATTTATCTATCACGTAATACCATTTTTACATTTGTCCAAGGGGTCATAGACTATTTACAATCATAATATACATCATGAAGTCTCATTATGAGTCAAAAACACAAAAATCAAGCATAAGGGTAGCCATCTTCTTCCTTCAATGTGATTGGCTCCCATTACCATGTTCACTTGGTCCACCTAACATATTAGGACATTTAAGAGGAGGGAGTGAGATTCAAGAATCTCAACAGATCATCTCCCATTCCATCACACATAATATGTGCAAGCAAGTTTTATGAATGCATGTGTGAAAAAAAATGGAAGTCATGAACATTTAAAATCAAACTCGGCATATAAACACATCATACAAGGCATTCAAAAGCTCACTAAGTATTTGGATTGGCCTCACACTTCTCTCTATGGTATTTAGACTTGCCTCACCCATTCTTTGAAATCTTTAGACTCAACCACACTCTTTGGGAGTCCACTTTACTTTTGAGAGACTCTTTACTTTGTCTCAACCAAGATCAAGGGTTTTTAGCTCATCCTCATCATGGGAAAGAGTTCTTGGCCTCTCCACACTCAAGCAAGCTCAATCACACATCATATGTTCATTTGAAAGCATAATGTGGCATCAAGAGTCATGGTATATAAGAGCATGCTAGCATACTTTTCATAGCTAAAAATACACATACACACATCATAAAACAAGCTAAACACACATACATGCATGAAAGAAGGTGGAAAGAGCTACCTTGCACAAATTCACACATTTTTCCCTTTGAATTTAAGCTCTTCTTTTCGGCTACACATCCACAAAAGTGTGGGGAAGGTTCCTCTTGGCCTAGACATGATTTAAGGAAGCTAATTAGGTTCATAAAACAATTTCTAAGGTCACACCACTTACTTAGACACTAGGTTATCCTATAAACCTTATTATGGTCCATAAAAGCACCTAATGAAGCAACACCCCTCAAATGACTTCTAGGCCTCATCCTTTCCTTTCAAATATGATTCTTGACTCCTTTTAAGCCTTTTGGAGTCATCACATCATTAAAACAAAGGGCCTAACATCATGTTACTTCTTTAGGTGACAATATGGAACCTAAAGCACTAACTCATTCTCTAAGCTTCCTAAATTTTTTCTAAAGCTTCCTCTCACATTCATGCATCATGTATGACTCAAAAATGGGCTTGGAAAAATTTAAAACTCTCCCTAACTATGCCATCCCTACTTGGCCGAAACTTAGAGCATAAATGGGATTTAATGACTTCTTGATTTTTCCTTGATGGAGGAACTATTTAGGGAGGTTGTTAAGAGTCATAGGAGGTCAAGGGAACACTTAAATAGCTAAGGGAACTTATGGATTAAATCAGTTTTTACAATCCCCTTAAGTGCTCTATACTTTTTCAACTTCTAGGTTCATGACTTTCAATGGGGTTTTGTTTGTTTTCATGGAGGAAGAGGCATATGGGGGACCTCTTAGGGATCTTAGGAGCACATTTAAACATTCATTTAAACCTAAGAACATTCATGTTAAATCAGATTTGCAAAGGAGCATTTGGATCCCTAATGGTTCCATCTTGTTTCCTAATGCCCCTTTCTTGATTCTATTAGTTCATTCTTAATCTTTGCCACCTAAAACATCTAATCCCTCAATGAATTGGACAAAAAACAGCTCCTAAGACTTGGGCTCATCGTGGCCAAATTCGTGCAAGAGGGAGGGAGAGGAAGAAACTACCAAAGAATGGAAGTTTTACCTTGTTTTCTTACTTTTCTTTGCTTGCTCTTCCACTTGGTTGGCTTGCTCCCTCAATTTTCGAAATTTCCCTCTCTATTCTGCCCCCAAAACAGCACTGAACTCTCCATTAAAACCATAGAAAGAAAGCTTGAGAGGAGGGGAGCAAGTTTCAAAAAGGAAGGATATGGAATTTCTTAAAGTTTCTTACCTTTTTCTTGAATTTCTTCCTCCAAAATCCTCCTTCTCTTGTGCGCCTAAGAAGCTGGAGTTTTTCTCTGAAAATGGGTAGAAGCAAGTTGGTTTAATGAAGGAGAGAAAGAATGTGACTTGTAAAAGAATTTGAAAGCTTCCTTTAACACTTAAATTCCATTTTTGCCCTTTCATACTTTGCATTTTCGTTTCTCCTTCGTTTTAGCTCCTTTTTTAGAACCATCTTTTCCATCATAACAAATAGGTTCCCAATTTAATAAAATGCTTTGGAATCACTCAAATCGAAACTAAATCCTTTCCGAACAAATCGGTCAAAGTTCACGTTAATCGACGTCTGAAAGAGTACACCAGAGGGGCTTTACCAGTCCCGGGGCTTCCCATGGTTTTTGGGGCCTCTGAGAACCCTGGGCAACTCAAAATTTCCATTTAAAAAGCATTCCTAGGTACTTCTCCAAAATTACACTTATTTATGAAAATGTCACTGGCCTTTCGGCAATTTGTTCGAATCACTCCGACCCCGGTTTCTGGGCAACTCAAGGCTTAAATCCTCATTTTCTATTATTTAAAATTTTCTTCCAATTTTATTTGGCCTTGAATCACTTATCTCAGGGGACTTGCTTTGAAAACTGACTCATTTCGATATTTTACGAAAAATCAGACATTACATAGCATCCGAATTTGAAATGGATCGAATTTGATTTTAAATTTAATTTTTTTTACAAAATTTGATAGAATTTGAAATAATGGTTTCTGAATTTCATAATTTTTTTTAAATCAAAGGGAAACAAATTGAATTTCTTTTAAATTAATTTCTTTTATTTTGATAATAAAAGAAAGTTAGTTAAAAATAAATTAATTAAAAAGATACTTATTTATTTAAATAATCTAAGCTATTAAAATATTAATAAATATAACAATAATTATATAAAATGAAGGGAGTGATGTATGTAAAAATAAATTATTTTAATGTAAGTAAAAATCTAAAAAGTAATATCGGAAGCTTTAAATAAAAAAAATAAGAAATAAAAAATACTTAAAGAGTAATAAACATTTAAAGTTAAATTGGGTTATGGTACAATTTGTTTAAGTTAAAAAGAAATTTGCTTTACTTCCATTCAAATTTAATGTAATATTTTTAATTAAAGTGAATGTGGTTATGAAGAATATTTATCTATATTTTGTTAAATCCATTTTATTTGAATGAGATAGAAAACTAAGCCAAATTTTTTATTAATATAATTTTAAAAAAAATTAAGCCAAATATATTTAAATTTATTTTATTTGAATAAGATGAAAAATTATTTGTTAATATAATTAATAATTTTACTATAATTTATTTGAAGTTAATAGAATAGCATAATATATATGTATTATTTGTTAGGAAATATTTGTCTAATAATTTTTTTATATTAAACATTTGTATTTTTAAATAATGGTTTGATTAAAATAACTTAATAAATTTTCAATGAAATTTACATAAAATTTTATCAATTTTCTTTTCAACTTTTAAAATTATTTAATAATTATTAACATAGGAAATTTTAAAAAAAACCAATAACTTTAAAGAAAATTAATAATACATTGGGATTAAATTATATTATTGTAAATGTTATAAATACATTTATAATAAATGACTTTCGGTGCCACAATGAGGTCTTCTTCTTTCACGTCGTGGTTGTTGTTGCCCTAATTATTCTAGTTCTTGGTGCTCCTATACTGTGAGATTTGTGTTTAAATCTATGGATGGAGACTGAGCTGGAGGAATCGATTCATGCGGTGTCATAAATCCTGATTGCGACGATCCTCCTAGCTCAAAGGAGTAACCAGTATACATAGCATTAAACGCAGATGTATAAAAAAGAATCTACCCGAATGATTCGAAAAAGGGAGACAGTTGCTGAGGGGTGTCAAAGGAAGACGAAGGTGAGTGCTGCATGCATGAAGAGGGCCTTACTCCACCAACGTTATCAAACTGGTTAGGTGGCATTGAATAAGAAGGACTAGACATGCTAATATGTTGCTGAATTGGGGCTGGAATGTATGAAGACATACCGGGAATATCTTGCTGAACTGGACCTTGTTGTTGCTAACTATTTTCTCCAGTAGTGGGCTGTTGGGTCGATAGGTAATCTTGACATCTTTTTTCTAGACGACCAGCAGGAATATGAGGCCTAGGAAGATCCGACGTCTGATCAGCTAGTTGAGAAAATAGTAACAATCGCTACTCACCAAGAGCATGTAGTATATTGCTAGAGTCTCAACCGACAATATCACGAAAATTGGCAGGCAAATGATCTTGTAAGTACAGCTTATAAAGTCCCTCTGCTAAATCAGCCTAACGAAACAAAAATGATAAGTTAAATATTGACATGTGAAAAGATTAGAAAACAATAATGATAAAGTTAATGAACAAGAAAACATTGTACCGTATATCTAGTAGCAGCACTCGACCTCTGAATCTATCGACGCGTGCGTTGCCAATACCATCACATGTACTCAGACGTCCAATCAAATGGCTTTTCAGTGACAGGAGATTGAGCTATAGTATAGTGTCATCCATACCATCACTAGATGAAAATGCTATGCTCAGACACCCAATTGGTTTGAGTTCTTCCCGAAGTTGTAAATTATGGAGGGAGTCCAACCTGACTGGCTCTTGAGGAATTGGCTGATGACGACCAAATTGTCGTAGGACATGATCTGGATGGTGCCACTCTATGATCCAGAAGCATATGAGTGGCATAGATGCAATCCAAATGTCTGAATAAGCCAAACAGTACTCTGAAATCAATTCTCGCACTGCCTGTAGTTGGTATGGACGCCATATAATCTATGAAAAATATTAGATAAAGTAGTGAGTAAATAACAAATAGGTAACAGTAAAAAATTTATGCACACCGAAGACTTAAAATCCAGCACACACCTTATCATCTCTCATAGCATCTAGTAAAACTCTATATAATCGAAGAGCTCTGACACTCAGACGTGGAGGGCATCCAACATTTTTTCATCTGTTATAATAAATAAATATTTTAGTCAAATAATAGGTAATTACTAGAGTATTCCTCAATGAACCAATAAAGTAGTTCAAACCTGAAACCAAGAGGTAGGAGTATAGGGTATTCCTCAATGCGAGGGTCAGGGAAAGGTGGTATCTCGGGTGCAAGCATAAGAAATCGATCCCATGCCCATAAATGTAGTAACATCAAGCATCCAACAATGCCACAATTACTCTTATAAGTTACATTACAAAGCTCTCGATAGAGATAAGCTAACATTGCAGAGCCCCAACTGTAATGGGCAGTCTGCTCAAAGTCATCCAACAAGAGTAGATATATCAAGTAAACTCTATAGCTGGATTTATCTAGCATTAATCACCCCCCAATCATACGAAGAATGTAAGCAAGAGTGAACTGGTGGACCATCTCATCAGCTGCATCATCTGGTAGATGTGCAAAGTTCTGTGCCAACCAAGCAATAGAAAGTCGTTGTCTATCGATCTGATCAGCTGGTAGTGTGATTCTAAAAGCCATTGGCACACCTCCGACCAATTGAAACTTGTCCCACCCACGACAGGGTTCCCCTCAACCGGCAGGCCCAACTGCACTGCTACATTCTCGAGGGTGATCGTATGCTCTCCTCGAGTGGTATGAAATGTATGTGTCTCAGGACGCCACCTTTCTACTAATGCACTTATGAGTGAGGTATCATACTCAAATTGCTCAATTCGTGCAACATCATAAAAACCAAATTGCCTCAAATACTCAACAATTGCTAAGGGCATATCACCTAAACGATTGTCATGTAAAACTCGGTAAGGGCAAAGTATTTGATCATCCTACAAATAGTAATAAATCATATACCAGAATAATTAAATGAAATAAAAAATAACAATTAATATTTTATTCTACCTCACCATCCCAAATAGCCTGCGATATGTGTCGTTCCTGTAGGTATAGAAGTGAAGTGTCCTCTGAGCCTGAATGAATGGGCTGGCCATCTTCAGCCATGGTAACTATAAGACAAAAGAATATAATAAACTAATATTTATCCAACATAGACGTAAATAATTAAAGCAGAATAACATATCACATAAAAGGTACTGCGTACTATAACGTCATCATATGTCATACAATATTCTTTTTAACTTATACATACAGAAAATAAGTAGTATAACATATTTGTAAACAATTACAATATTTTTATGCACTAATGAGGGGCAAAATGATGATGTGAGCAGGAGGAATGATTATGACTGGTTTGTCTGCACAAGCTATATCTACTTGATTGTGTCGAGGTCCTAAAACCTATTTCATTTCTATAACAAGTTGAACAAGGTTGACCTCGCTCACGAAGCATTGACTGATCAGGGATTAACTTTGGACCATCTGGTTGTGGCCAATTTTCCTATCCTCCAATAGGGTGAAACATATTACTGTATGCATTTTGCATTGTATCCAGTCGAAATACAGGATCTACAAACTGATATGGCTTAAGAGTCACTGATCCACATGCTGCTAAAGCATGCTGGCATGGGTACTTCTCCACTTGGAATTCACCACAATTGCAAGTTCGCTCAGTCAAGTTAACCCTACAACAACGACTGTATTGGCGATTCATTTGGTCATACGGCTCTTTAACCTTAAACAATGCAGCTTCTCAATTGAATATCCGCACAACACATAAATGGGATCGCTGAACATTTATTGTTATCCTCTTTATCAAGGTTTATGAGTAAACTTGATCTGCAGTAAGCTGAGTATTGATCTGCTTGGCATGCTGCACAAAATATTGGTTAACCCAATAATATGTTGCCTTTGCTATTCCTGAAATGGGTAAGGATCTGACCTCTTTCAAAACGTCATTCATGCACTCTGCTAGATTCGTAGTCATGTGGTCGTATCGCCAACCCTCAACATCATATGCACGGGTCCACTATTTTTTGGAAATTTCAGCAATCCACCTACCTGCCTCCTAATGTATAGCCGTTATCTCAACTAGTTTCTCATCAATATAACGACGCTCCTATGCATAACCTATGTGACATGGTTAATATCTTTGCTATTAGTTCCAAATCAACTAAAAAAATAAAAAATTCATGTAGAAGGGAGAAACATACCAATGTTATTTAACTTTCGCTTTAAATCTGATGACTTATAATGAGTATGGAAGTTGCTTGCCATATGACGAAGACAAAAAATATGATAACTATACGGTGGCTGCCAACCAGTCTATGGAGTAACGACAACTGACAGAATGGACGGATGTCTATCTGATATCAAACAAATACCCTGTCGTCCAGGTACCACTCGCCTACGTAGATTACTTAGGAACCATGTCCACGCTGATTGTGTCTCTCCTTCCACAATAGCAAAGGCGAGAGGAACAATATGTCAGTTGTCATCTTGTGACATTGCCATCAACAGTGCCCCCTTATATTTGCGATACAGAAATATTCCATCGACTTGAATCATTAGCTTCAGATACTCAAATGCGGGTATACAAGGCTTGAATGCCCAAAATGCACGTTTAAACACAAAAATTGGCTCACTATTAGAGGTACTCTGAGGAGATTGTTTTATTACAAACTCAATATATGAGCCAGGTATGAAATATTGTATCGCAGCCTTCTACCTAGGCAATGTCGCATACGAGCTCTCCTAGTTACCAAAAGCAACAGCTGCAGCTTTATGCTTTGCTCTCCATGCCTTTCTATAAGATATAATGTATCCGAACAAACTTCTCATTCGCTCAATGATTTGGTTTATTAGAACATCAGGTGTTGCTGTCACCATTGCAATGATGCATGATGAGATGACATTAGAGTCTAATTTTGGATGATCTTGGGATATTGTTGTAGACAAATATGTATATGGACTCCCATATCTTGTTATTTGCCAAAATAATCCCCTTTCACTACCTTTTTTACATGCTCTTACCCTCCATCTACAACTTTTACCATAATGTACACACCGACATTCTTCATACCTTTTGGTCGTCAAATACTTCTTAAAAGTGTAGTGTGCTTTCACATAATACAATTTCACTGCAAGATGCAATGCCTTCTGATTCGAATATTGTGCTCCCACATATAACTATTGATTGTTCATTTGTACTTGATTTTCTAGCTCCTCGAACTCATCACCCTGTGCTAAAGTCAAATTAATTTGTTGGAAGAATACAGCAGCAGGGTCAACATATTGGGACACTGGTTCAATATCAAAGGCATCATCATCATCACCCTCATGCTCACTATCATATGCATCATCATCGTCATCATCAATTTCATTGTCATCATCTTCTTCATCATTGTCGTAATCAGGATTAAGTTCCGCGTCATACTGATCTTCATTTTCAAAGTCTTTCAATACATTTTCTTCTGATTCAGGGGGAGAAGGAGGTTCATTAAAGCCAATCATTTGATGAGAGGAACTCGACTGTGAACTGCCCTCTATTGGCGCCATTTCATATTGTTGAGTAAATCTAGACAGTTGATACAACGGAACATGTGAAGGCAACACATCATTGGTTGAGTTTGCTTGATATTCAATACTCAATTGTTGGTTAGTATCTGAGACATTCACATACACCTCAACTGCATTCAATTGTGATGGAAAGCGTGAGTGTGATTGCCACATCCTCTGCATATCATGGTCATCTTCAAGTATAGTTGCTTAGTACCATGTTGGATTTATTATTGTTGAAAGTCTATTTATCAAATCAAATAAAACATGGGCATGGGGAAGTCACAACTTCTGACTAATTGCTTGTTTTAATTCTTCCAAAGGGATGTCAATGCTCACTGTTATGTATCTTGACTTGCACATTGAAATGTCATACCCTGAACACTTTCATAAATTCTGTCGTTTGCAAAAATGCAAACAATTTCATTTCTCGTAGCTATTTTTTCCCTCCAAATATCCTAATCACAAACATGTTCCAGATAATTACTTTAATCATTTCTTACATTTGTAATAATTACCTTCTTACTTTAAGTAAACAAAATTTACTTCAATTGTTTTTCAATTATATAAATATTTTTTTATTCATTTGTTCTGCCCACCCTTAACTACATTTCTTCACTAACTATATTATTTTGACCTTTTTTATTATAAATACAAAAAATGTTAAACTTATTTTTCTAGTATCCAACTATTTTGTTATCTCCAATATTTCTCAAACAAAAAAATTTCCCTTATTACCCTTATTTTCAATAATATCTGTAACATTTTTTCTAACTTTTTCCTAACATATTTTTGAAGGATATTTTAATTATTACATACTTCATCTTTTTTTCCTACATTTCTATTTATTTTTTCCATTGCAAATAAAGAAGGCCAAATTTTTCTCCATTCTTTACAATTACCAAAAATTAAATTAACTTTATCATTTTATTATTTTGTATTTTTTCTCATTTTTCAAATTCCAAAAGTTTTCCTTTATTTCAACTTTTTTTAGCATTTTTCCCCTCATTTTTCTTATTTTAACTATTTTTTACACTTTTTCCCTCCTTTCTTTTTTCTCATTTTTTCCATTATTTTTTTATTTTAGCAATTTCTAGTACATTCCTCGTACTTATTTTTTCCTCCTTACTTAGTACCTTAATTATTTCAATAATTATATTTCTTTTATTCTTCTCTTATTTTTCACTTCCTCCTTTCAAAGAAATCTTTTCTTATTTTAGCCATTTCCTTTTCTTGATTATTCCACTTTTTTTTTATTTCAGCGACTTTAAACTAATGACCTTTTGTTATCTCCAATATTTCTCAAACATGCTTTTATTTTTTTTCCCAAATTTATAAATTCTATTTCTAATTACTTTCATCTCTTAAGCTTTTTCTTTCATTGCCCTTATTTTAAATAATATCTGTAACATTTTTTTAACTTTTTCCTAACATATTTCTGAAGGAAATTTTAATTATTACGTACTTCATCTTTTTTTCCTACATTTCTACCTTTTATAATTTTTTTCTTCATTACAAACATACATATATTGTAAATATCTATATATATATATATATATATATATACATATACATATTTTTTCTTTATTTTTATAACTATCAATTATTTGTTTTTCTTTTATGCCCTGTGCAATTTATTTTTATTATACTATTTAAATATTAATATTTTCCTTTATTTTATTTCAACCACAAATTTTGATTCCATTTCTTTTGTTTTTCTTTCATTTATTTCTACCTCATAATATATCTAAACTAATACAACAAAATCAATATTACCTAAACAATTCCATTAATAACAAGACATTTCCTTCTTCTTCTCAAATGTATTTCTCAAATATAAACTAAATTCTACATCAACCATACAACAAATATAAAATATATATATATATATATATATATATGATATCAAATGATTCTACCAGCATTATTTTTGTCTAAATATTTCAAACTATATATATCTTAGTTATAATAAATATTAAAATATCAGATATAATAAAATATTTGACATACCTAATATTTTTTGTAACAAATATAGCTTGATACTTGCTCCTTTGTGGTCTTCCTTCTTTTACTCAGATCTTGAAATTTCACCCGCAACAAATAAAAAGGGATGGATAGAGAATTTTTACTAAGAGAAGAATGAGAGGAGTTGAATGAGTTGAGCTTCAGAAATGGGAGAAGATGTGAGCTGCATCCATGGAATCGTGTATATATAAGAAGAGTATTTTTTTTCTGTATCTTATCAGTAATTTTTTCTCAGGCAATCATATTCTTCTGCAATCCTAATTACCCTTTTATAAAAAGCCATGTTGCAATTTCTTCTTTCCATTTCTTCTGGCTAACCATTCAAAAGCACCGATTAACGTGCACCTAGCTAGCAGGCTAGCTTAGACTGAATTCGGATCCGACAGTTTTGAATTCAAGTTGAATTCAGATCCGACGGTTCTGAATTCAAGTTGAATTCGGATCCAACGGTTTCAAATTCAGTTGATTTATTACCTTTTCGTAAAATTTTTGTCTCCTATTATACTTTGCGCAAGTTTTTTTTTTATTTCTTCTCATTCAAAAAACAAACAAGCAAGTCTCCAAAAAATATACAGTAACGTCCAATTGATTTTCTGTCATCAGGGCATGAAACCTAGTTAGTATCTAAATATCTTATTAAGGACAATGTTTCTGATGGCTTGATATGCAAACCATAATGCAAAGTTCCCTTTAGGTACCTCAAAACTTGGTTAACAGCTTGTGAATGTATAGATGTCGGTGTAATCAAATACTGACTAAGCTTGTTAATACAAAAAGAAATATTACACCTTGTATTTGTGAGGTATTGCAAACAAGGTTATTAAAACCGAACCAAACCGGCCGATTCAACCAGTTAAACTGAGAACCAGACCTTGGTTTGGTCCGTACGACTCTTCAAACCATTACTCTTCAAAACCAGTCAATTGTGGTTAAGAATTGAGTTTGATCGACCAATTTAGGTCAGAACTGGTATTAATAGACCGGATTGGATCGGTCCTCCTAAAAAATCCTTGACCTTCAATTGTTGGATTTGAACCTACGTGCAGCTGCTTCTAAAAAAGTCATACGCCATTCAGCCTGCAATGCATCTTCAACATATGTATGTAATTTTTTATATAAATAGAGAACTTAATGGGATGCTAGCATTTTTTCAAATGAAAACAGCCACCTCCAATGTCGAATTCGCGTTCCTTTGTTTCCAAAAGGGTGATGCACCATTTATGTTACAATATGCCTTTAGTTCTTAAAGGTTCATTTTTATATAAATATATTATTCAATGAGTTGTTGGCACTTTTTTATAAAAATGGATTCATGCAATGTCCATCTAAAATAAAAGTTTTAATATCTTAACCCCTACACCACCTAACTCATTTTATTAAAATTATGTATAATATTATATAAATATAACTTAATATTTGTCTTAAAATTTATAATATTTAATTTAAACATTTATCAACTATTACTTTTTTTTTACACTATATTCAAATCTTAAAGAACTAATTAAATTTTACTATACAAATCTTTTTTTAAAATAATAATAATAAATTAATATATTAAATAGTTAATTCTTATAATATTTTGGTTTCAATATTTATTTTAACACATTAATATTTAATGATTATATTTATTAATAAATAGGTTATTTTAGGCTCAAATTTTAAAATTAAAAAATTAATTGAACTTAAATATTATGTTATATTTAATTTATTTGTATATATAATCAGTAATAAAATGTTTTAAATTTTATTAATATTTTATTATTATTATTTATTATACTAAAATATTAATATTAATATATATATAATTATTATCGGTTTGACTACGTTTTGACCATAGTTCGACCAATGAACCTTGAACCAGTGTGTTCAATAACCACTCCGATTTTAAAAACATTGATTGCAAAGCGCCAATTGCACTTCTATAAGAAGAAGGATCCTTTAACAGTTCACCATTATGGGTTGAAATGTTCTTCCTAGTAGCAAGAGGGGAAGGAAATTATGTAGCTTGTAACATGTTAAATTTTTTTAGCAAGTCAATGATGTATTTTCTTTGGTTTAAGTACATTCCACTAGCATGTCCATGTACTTCAAAACCTAGAAAGTAGTGCAATAGGCCAAGATCCTTTAGAGAGGATAGACTATTTGTAATATTTTATGTTTTGTAAATTAAAATAGCCCCTAAAGAATGGAAAGAAATAACTAAAAAAAAGGTCATAGGAAGAGAAAAGGTCAGTTAGGATTAAAAGAACTTATTTAGGCTTAATTGACAAAAAAAATTAAGAATTTAAAAACATAAAAATTGATTTGAGAAATTAATATCTCTCAGCATAAAATTATAAACTAAAATTAGTAAATTAACCATAAGAGGTTAGTTTGTATAAACCCCTGACAGTATATGATTTATGATCCTAAGTAGTAATAACTTTGGCCAAACTTTTTAAAACTATTTTAAATCCTTGTAACCTCTGCAAATATTTTTAGTGAAAATGAAAGTCTAAATTTTAGTGTGGAGCTATTTGTTGCTTGCGTGTATTGTTGGCAATAGATTGGCTTGTTGTTTGTTGAATAGAATATGCAATTGCATGATACCTATTTGCATTT
Organism: Erythrophleum ivorense; assembly: GCA_026724425.1. Taxonomy (NCBI): domain Eukaryota; kingdom Viridiplantae; phylum Streptophyta; class Magnoliopsida; order Fabales; family Fabaceae; genus Erythrophleum; species Erythrophleum ivorense. The sequence continues at coordinate 31,476,084 of JAIUCV010000008.1, forward strand.
GTGACTGGGATAACTCTTTAATGAGTGAGGCTAAAGGGGTGAGCTTGGAATTGCTTTACCTTTGGCAAAAAGTCTCTTGAAGGCATGGATTTGCTTTTGTTTGAGCTAAAGATTGCTTTCTTGTGTATGATTTGGTTATGATTGCATAATATGCATGCTTGCTTCCATGTGTTTGAGTGAACCATATGTATGTTTGAATGTTAGTTTAACTACTGACATTTTTTGAATCTCATATTTACCTACCATTGACCATGGCCAAGTGAAATTCAAAAAAAGGAATATGAAGATGCAAGGGCCTAAAAAGATCAAATTCCACACATGAGAAGCTTAAAAGTTGGTGGTATGTACATGAACCATATTTTCATACTAATGTAATAGCAATACATGTAAAAGCGTTAGACTATGATTTTGTGACCCATGGATACATGTATAAAGAATTAGAACATGATTTAGTTAATAGCATTCTATATGGAGTACATATGTATTTGCATGCAAGATGGTGATTTTTAGTTGCAAGACAATTCTCATATGATAAATCATTTCTACATGATGCATATATGGATTGAAATTTGCTCATGATAAGAAACGGTATTTTAGAACTCATAGTATTAATTGAAACTCAAATTTTGACTATTTGAGTCATAAAACATCCCTCTATCATTGACAACCTTAATGACCAAATTTGGATAGCATTTAAAAGACATTTAGAGCTTGCTATAAAGCTAATGATCATAATTTTTAAAATTTTATAAAATATTTGGTGAATTTTTAAAGTTGGTCTCAAAAAAGTCGTCATGCATTTTTCTTGTTCATTCTAGTACAGTTGTAGATTTCATGTTCTCTGAAAGATTAAATGGATTCATTTTGACTTGAAATTTTTATAATAGAAAATTCACATCCTAATCTTTTTGCATTAATCATAGTTGTATAACTCAAATTATGAATAAAAATTTGTACTCCATTATGTGTTCTATAGCTTAGATGAGCAAATGGTAAATTCCATGAGTTTTATCTTTACATAAATGTGAACTTGGATGGAACTAATTGATTATACATGAATTTATGAGATGAAATTGTGAGAATTTATTTTTGAGCCTTGTGAGTTCATTTGAAGTATTTAGTGACTAAATTTTTCACTGCTAAAGGTTTAGTTAACTATTTTATCCAAATGAACCACTAATGCCATAAGGTAACGGGAATATGATATGGTATAATGCTATTTAATTTCTCAATGAACAACTTTAAACCATTTGGATTATTACTAGTGCCAAGAATATCATCTGCATAAATCAATATCATTATAACTTGTGACTTATTTCTAAACAAAAAGAGTGAATTATCCCCTTTTGTATTATGAAAACCTCCTAATTAGAGTGTTTTTAAGTTTTCAAACCATGCTCAAGGTGCTTACTTTAACTAGAGCCTTGGATAGTTTACAAACATGGTTAGGTCTTTGCAAATCAACAAAACCGTCAAGCTATGACATAAAAACTATCTCTTGGAGATGTCCATTGAAGAAAGTATGGTTTATACCAAATTATCTTAGTTCCTAATTAAGGAAAACAACAATAGAAATAACTAACTTAATGGTAGAAGGATTGATGATAGGACTATAAGTTTCTCCAAAATCTATTCCAGGATCTTGTTGAAATTTTTTTACAACCAATCTTGCTTTGAACCTTCGAATTGAGCCATCTGCATTGTATTTAATTTTAAGCACCCACTTGTAGCTTGCAATGTTTTGCTAACAAGTGTAGAGGACAAGAACCCATGTTTGGTTTTTCATAAGGGCATCAAATTCAGTATTCATAACTACATTCCAGTAAGGAATTTTCAATGCCTTAACTGCTCTTGTAGGTTGTGTTTCTGAATCTTGTTCAACATTTGAAACACTAATGAAGGGATGTCTGGCTTTAAAAATACCCAATTTGCTTTTAGTAATCATTTTATATGTGTTGGCTGCAAGCTCATTCATTTGTTGTCAAGAAACATTTTGATCAGCTTGTTCATTAGTTGTCATCTCTAATAATTCAGAGGAACCTCTTTGGGATAAACTTTGAAAAATCTCTAAGTTCTCTAACTTTGACATTGAAGAATTAACTAAGGCATCCTAATTTGAGAGTATGCTACCATCAATAAAAGTTCCTTGTGAGCATTAGCCTACAACATTGTGGGAAATGTTTATTGCATTCATAATGGAATTAACTAGTTCAAGCACTACTTTAGATTGAGATGTGGAAGGAAAGAAAGCAGCAATAGGTACTATCTCACGTTATGGTGAATGTTTACTGCTTAAGAATCCAATGCTAAAAAGGAAATATAATTCATTAAATACTGCATGTCTGGAAATGTAGATCCTAAGAGTTGAACTCAGGCACCTATGTCCCTTATAAGATCCACTATAACCTGTGAAGTCACACTTCATTGTGTGGTATTGCAATTTGTGACTGTTATAGGGCCTTAAATAAGGAAAGTAAGCACAACCAACCAGTTTTAGAGTCTTATAATGTGGTGAAGTTCTATACAACTTTTGAAAAGGTGAAACACTTTGAAGAAATTTAGTTGGTAGCCTATTTATAAAGTACACAGTTGTTTGAAATGACTCCCACCAATATTGTGATGGTAAGCTAGCTTGAGCAAGTAAGGTCAAACCCATTTCAACAATATGTCTATACTTCCTTTTTACCATTCCATTTTGGGCAAAAGTGTAAAGATACGATTGTCTGAAACTTAGGCCTAGAGACTCAAGCAAACTTGTGAAGCTTTGATGCTCACCACCTCAATCACTTTGTAATGCCTTAATCCTTTTATCACATTGATTCTCAACAAGATTTTTAAAATTGATGAAAGCATTTAATGCTTGTCCTTTTATCTTAAGAAGATAAATCCATGTATAGCAATTATAATCATCAATAAAGTGGGCATAGAATCTGTAGCTAGAAGTGCCAACAATAAAGGATGAACCATAAACATTAGTGTGTATTAAATCAAGTGGGTTGCTAACATGAAATTGAGATAATTTAAAAGGGAGAGAATGAGATTTCCCATATTGAAAAGTATCACAAAATAGAAATTCTTCATTAATTTTGAGTTTCTCATTACAATTTTTCAAAACTTGACTTGGAACATGAATGGAAAGGTATCCTAGTCTTTTGTGCTATTCTTGTTATCTAGAACTATCGGTGTTATTCTTAATGGTGTGCAATGAAAAGCATCTTGGTGAGGAAGGATTGTATCTACTATCAACTTCATAAAGACCTTCTCTAAGCCTCCCTTATAAAAATATTATCCTTGTCAGTTTGTCCTTCACAAAGCACCCATGTAAGTGAAACTCAACATAAACATTATTGTCAGCTATTAACTTAGATACATTCAACAAATTCTTTGCAGTTCTAGGAAGGTAAAGCACATTAGTCATCTTTAGTTTGTCAAAGGAAAAATGGCAGAGAAAATCATAAGAACAATTACTTACAACCTCAAGTTTTTCATCATTTTCTACTATCAAATTCAATTTACTAGAATTGGTGATTAGAGTCTAAATCTGATTTACTTCATTAGCTACATGATTACTACATGCACAAAAGTGAAATTAGAGTACTCGTTATTATTGCCATACTCATTCCTCTTGTCATAGTGCAGTGAGGTACCCATTGAGCTTTTATCAAACCTAAAGTAGTAATTGGTAACAGTATGACCCAACTTATTGTAGACCTAGCAAGTGGATTTGTTGGTTCTAAAATTTCTTCCCTTACCTCTTCCTTCATAAAAGGACCTCTAACCAAAAGATCTCCAATTGCCATGATAGTGTTCAAAATTTGCTTGACTACTTTCAGACTTCACCACATTGGCAAATGAGTTTCCTAAATTCAAGTTGGTCAGATTATTAAGTTGTTCAATCCTCCTCTCAAATGTTAGCAAAATGGCTCGCAAGTCTATCCAAGAGAGATCTTTTCAGATAGTTGGACAACAATGGGATTGTATTTAGCATCAAGGATTGTAAGAGTTTGTGTAACAAGATCATCCTATGAGATCGAGCTTCCAACAAGTGTGAGATTATTAGAGAGGTTCTATATTTTGTTCAAGTAGTCTTCTATCTTTAAAGGTCCTTTGTGAATCCTCTGCAATTCACTCTTGTAAAGAGTGATGCAAGAACATGTGTGCACACATAATAAGTCCTTAGCTGCCTTCCAAAATTTCTTAGACATGGTACAATTGATCAACTGAGTAGTAATTTCAACAATACTATATTAAACAACCACCCGTGAAGCAATTGGTCAATTGTTAGTCACTCCTCATATTTAGGGTTGGCTTTCTTCTTAGCATCTTTAGAGAGAAATTCAAGAGGACCTGGCTTTGTTCCCAAAATGTAATCATCTAGCTTCTTTTGGCAAATAATTAGGAATATCATCAGTTGCCATATAAGATAGTTGCTTTTGTCCAACTTGACAGAGCAAATCTAGCTATGCAAGTTCAATAAAAGTAGGCTTTTGGTAACAACAAAAGCAGATGAAGATTGTGGCTCAAGGGCTTGCTTGCTAGCAGCGGTGCTCGATGTAGTTGGAGATTGGGAATCCATAGCATTAAGCCTATTGAAGGCTCTAATACCAAGCTAAATTCAAAGAAAGAAGCTAAGTAACAGAAAAGGATGTTTTTGGTTGTGATACTCAATTGCTCTACTAAGCCATAGAGAGAGGCTTCTTATACAAAATGTTGATTATAATATACCACTCCTATAGTGACAGCTGTCCACCTTAGGTGGTCTAACTTACCTAACAAAAATAAAGAATCTTCTAACAGAAAAACAATTATATGAATAGCTATCAAAAGCCAAAATAACACGAAACAAATCAAAAGAATTAAATAACCACAACTAATATAAATTCTTATATCTTAACACATTCAATTGGTCTTGTGGTTTCATGAATTGACCCATATTACCTGCAAACAAAGAATAGTTATCCCACTTTAGAAATGATGTATCAATGTCTCTTGTCGATCTTATTTCATAAAACACGAAAATGTGACAAAGAAAATGAATTTTGACGTAACCAATAAATAAGTGAATAAAATGAAACCTAAGGCTATGAGTTACCTATTTAGAAGATAGAAAGCATGCATATTCTAAGGAATCATGGAGCATCCGATTACGAAGAAGAACATAGGGAGGCAGCAAAAGTGAAGAGATTAAGACAAAATAGCTTTAGCCAAGGATCTCTTGTTCGGTCAGATACCATCCCATCAAGGCCTTTCTCACAAATATTTGTACTTTGGTCAAGTGGATCTCTGTGACATGTCCCTTGACATTCACATTCCATGGGATCCCAAGTTAAGCTTGTGCGATTTGGGGAAAATCTATATTTCTGACATGTCACCTGACAATGTAAAAGAAAAAAAAAGTTAGCTAAAACTTTTTTACAAGCATATTATTATGTTCTTTTAATAAAATTATAATATGTGAAACAAAATGGCCAACATAATCCTAAATTGTGAAAATTTTACAGTATTATATTTTTATTTAAAAAAATTAGATACCATAGAATTAAAAAGTTTACCTAAACCCAATCCAAATTCAAACACATTTGATTCAAGGTTATATCTTAAGGTCCCAGTTTCTTCAGAAACATAAAAACTGTGTTACTCATATATTTAATTCCGAAGAATATATATTTGACACTTCAATGCTACTACCATTTATATATTCTAAATCATTTCATCTAATATCTATATCAATAGAAAGAAAAATAAAAGAAATCTCTATCCCATCAATGTTTGAATGGAGTTTGGTAGGATCACATGTATATAAATAGAGGGAGCAACAGTGAAAGAGATGAACTACTCAAAGTGTGTTTGTCTATCTCATCAAACATGCAATCTGCCCGGAATACACATCAAAGAAGGGCAAATGCCTAAGAATACTAGCAAATCAACATGGAAAAGACAATTAATAGAGCAAATAATGACTAATTGAGTTTCGTTAATCAAAGCCTTGTACTTATTCCACTATTAAAAACAATATGGTATTCATTAATCAACATAGAGCAAATAATGATTAATTGTGTTTCGTTAATCAATGACTAATGCTTTGGATATACCCTTCCATTATTAGAAATACTATGATTTTCTACCCAAAAAAGTTGTTATAATTATTTGTCTACCAAAAAATTGAATCACTTCACTTCTTAACATAAATATATCCTTCTCACCTAACCTGCTTAAATTTGTAATTAACAAAATAGTCATAAAGAGATTTCATCATAACTTAGATTCTTCTCAATGATAACAATACCTCTAATGTATTTCCACCCTTTTTTTCACTAGAGTTGTCTTCGTAGACTATTATATCTTTTCCTTTGGCTTTTATGACATTTTCAGAGCTCTCTAAGATTTGATGGTTGATTAGAGCTTCATCTTCTTGCTGCTTCATATCTTGTGTCTGACAAACTCCCTTATCTTCCACGGTTGCTTCTTGCCTCCTTATATCAACTGAACCTTCATTAGGTCTGCTTTCATCTTCATTCATTGAAGTCTGAATGTTAAAAGTCAAAAAAGACTTATAAAATGGTCAACCCGAAGGCAAATGCTATATAGTTCAAATGGTCAAATAAATCAAAAATATAGGAGCCTGATTACCTGTAGAAATTTGCCATACAGCTCATTCAATTTTCTTTTTTTGTTAAGCTTTGGTTCTCTGTCCTTCCTACTTCTAATAGAAGGTTCTCGTTCCGATTCTGTGGAGCAAGAGAATTAATGTCTAACAATCATAATGGTGACTTAAATAAATTCTTTAGTTGGTAATAAAATACATTAACAATTTGTTTTTTTTTAAACAAAAATATATAAACAATATGGAATATGCCTTGATATATATAAAATTAAAGTATTTAAAGGATAGACATAAATTTTTAAAAAGAAACTTAGAAGAAATATAATTTAACTAAGTTTTGGTGGTTGCCTTGTAGAAAATTTCACATACTCTATAGTCAGATATAAAACAAAAGTTTTTTCTACATAAATTACATGGTATTTCACTCCTAATTCTTTTATTATTTTTGTGCTTTATGATCATTTTCTTGGTTATCATATGCTGATGATATTACATGTATAACATGAAAATATCAAATTACATATTTATTGTTATCAATTTTTTTAAATTTAATATACATGATCATCATGATAATGACTTCTAATTCAATAACTAAATTAATGAAAATCACTTTTTATAATAATAAATTGAGAGATGTGAGTATGTTAACTTTTACACCAATATCAATAAGCAAGCATATAATTATGGGGAAAATCTAAAAATTAGTAACGAAATATTTCGACTACATGTTATATCATTTTGGCAACTAATTAGTATCTTAATACAAACATTTATATGCATATTCAAATGTACCTTATTTAAAAAAAAATGTTGACGAGAATTAGAGAATTTTGATAGTCGGGGAGCTAGATAAGTTAGATAATATGGGAGAAAAATTAAGAATACCTTTATGAGTAACGGCGTCACTTCCACTTAACCAAGCTGATGCCCTGAAAAAATTCCGAATCAAGTGATCAAATTTTGTCCTTTTATAAGGATTGGTGAATCGGATATCCTCCATTCTACTTTCTTGTTTTTTTACATAGATTCCCACGTCTTCCACATGCTTCAACTCATCTTCACTAGCACCAACTACTTGTGCAGAGATACAAATCTCCACATGGTTCCATTCACTAAGACGCAGATTGCCGATTTCATTAGTGATTTTAATATCCAAACTCATTAATATATTATCTAATAACATTGCACAATCGCCAAGAAACTTCCCCGTTGTCACTTTGAACTGAGCGAATCCTGACTCCCTGCCATTAACGTTCACCTCGGCGCTTAAAACACTAAACACGTAAGGACTACAAATCTCCATTTGTTTTTTAACAAAACAGACAGAGATCACTGGGGGTTTGTTGCAAAACCAGAAAGAAAAAGACGGTCCCCTGCTACGATGGTGCACCCATTCTGGAATTGTTGATCCTGGCACAACAAATTGTTTGCGTCCAATCTCATGTAATTCCTGTCAATAATAAAAATGTTGAGGGGCATACAGGAGTCACAAAATCAATGGATTCAAATATCAGAATATGAAACAAACCTAACCTGACTCAATAATAAGCTTTTCGACTCTGAACTCAATGAAATGCAACCCCCTGCGCATAATTCTGTTATGTTTGGCGGAATCCCTCTTATTTCTCTCAGATGTTTGCAAAAAGTTAGATAAAGCGTGCGCAAGAAATGACACTCTTTGATGCATGCGGGCAGAATCGTAAAATTATTATGAGATAGGTCTAAAACTTTCACGTGGGCAAACCAAGTAAGACACATTGGAAGGAAATCATCTGATATATTGTACTCTCTGAATCTACTCTCCTCCACGTTTGAACACAGCATGGAGGTTGCTTCTTCTTGGCTTTCTCTACAACCTTCACTAGATATCACTTCTTGTTCTCGCAACATATCAATGCTACGGATTGAATATGGCAATTCAAAGTTTGTAAGTCTCAAATTAAGAACTTCTATATATTTCATTTCTTCTAGTATTTTTGGAAATTTCTCAAGACTCGAACAACAGTCGAGTTCAAGAGATTTAAGATAGGGCATCTTGATGCCACGTGGAAAAGTCCTAAGCTTTTCACACCATCCAACATTCAAGATTTCAAGTTTTTCCAGATGTCCGACCGAGTCATGAATTTCAACTAAATTGTGACAATCTTCCAACATCAATTCAATTAAATTTGGGAGGTCAGATACATCAGGGATCTGTGTTATAAATTGACATTCACGAAGATTCAAAACACTCATATTCTCCCATTTCTGCAGGAACAAAAACCGTAAAATAGTTAGAAGGAAATTTTAAATTAAGACATAACCTGACTACCAATATATATATATATATATATATAGCGAAGATAGAAAGTTAATATACTTACCTTTGTTGGTTCCAACGATTGTAAGCAACTACGTTGCAAATCGAGCATAGCAAGTTTTGTCATATCAAAATTAGTTGGCAAACAAGATTCAGGATATCCCCACCATTGTAGCGCCCTCAAAGTACTCGGCAGATATTTGGGACCTTCTGAAAAGCATGCCGTTTTAAGAGAAAGTATTTTTAGATTTTTCATCCTTTTGAAAGCCTTTCCATCCCAATTTGCTTTTATATTTCCATACCAATGCTCCTGAATTATAACACTTATTTTATCCGTACCCTATATATCAAGCAAAAGTTTAAAATCAATCACAATAAAATAAGAGTTTCCTATACTATAAAGAAAATAACTACAGTTCTAATCAATAAAAACGTCACCAAAAATTTGTGAATAAAACAATGAAACTTACATATATCAAGGGACTAAAAGAAAAATTAATGACCCTTGTTCGAGTTACTCACAGTATTGTTTTCTAAAACATGAATAATATCTTCATCAGACCATAATCTACTTCGTTTTCCTGGCTCCCTTGGTGATTCCTGACGAACAATTTCTCTCCCCATGCCTTGTATCAAGTCGTGCATTTTAATACAATTATTTTCAATCTTTATAAGGCATTTGTCTACCAACACTCCAATAACATAATTTGGATCAAAACTATGAGCATGTTCCAACATATTTTTGACATATTCCAAACTTCCTCCTTTGAAAAAACAAGCAATATCTAGGAAAATTTCCTGCTCAACTTCTTGCAAGCTGTCATAGCTTATTTGCAGTATTTGTTGAATGTCTTTATTTGGAATTGTTCTATAGATGTCTAATGCAGATTTCCACTCTTTTATACTCTTACGAAACAAGTGAGAGCCTATTACTTCAAGGGCTAGTGGAAGGCCTTGTGCATACTGTACTACACAACTCAAAACTTCTATGTAAGTTGGATCAACTTGATTACTTTTAAAGGCATTCCAGCTTAACAATTCAAGAGATTCTTCATTAGTGAATTCCTTCATGTCATACATTGTTTGAACCCCATGCCTTTTGAGTAATTGTTTATCTCTTGATGTGATAATAATCCTACTTCCGGAACCAAACCAATCACAATCACCAGCTAATTTTTTTAATTGCACTTGTTTATCAACATTATCAAGAACCAAAAGAACTTTCTTTTGAGTGAGTCTCCTTTTTATGATTGCAACTCCTTCATTAGCATCTTCCACCTTGATATCCATCCTTAAAATCTTTGAAAGCATTCTCTCTTGCATTTGTTCTAGGCCAAATTTACTTGAATTTTCTTTGATGTCATGAAGAAAGCATAAACCTTCAAAGTGATCAGCGATTGAGTTATATACAGCACGTGCGATTGTTGTTTTACCCGCTCCTCCAAGTCCACAAATTCCTACCATAGTGACTTTGTTGTTTAACCAAACTCTTAAAAGAGAGTTAATTTTCAACACTCGAGACTCTAATCCAACTGGATAGTCAGCAATATGCAGAGGAGTCCTATTGATCTTACTAGAGATCTCTTTCACAATCCTTTCAATGAACTGATACTCGTATCCATGCCTAACAAATAACAAAATTTTATGTCAAGTCAAACTAAATTCATTCATAAGCAAATAATTTTAATTTATTTTTGTATACATTTAATATGAAGTATCTAAACTTGCAATAAAAAGTAAAATAAGAGATAAAAGTTGTGAATTACCCAGGACTGAAATGAAAACCAGATACATTAGCTGCTTCGTGCAGTGCGAGTTTCCAGCTTTGTATTTTCTCCTCATCAGCCCTTAAACTTTTTTTATGTACAGCCAATGCTTCTTCATAATTTCCTTTTTGATGTCGCACGTTTGAAGGCTCCATGTCATAAAAAATTGGCCAAACCAGCCGATCCTTTCCCTTAATACACTGAAGGATCTTGACAAGTTCATTGAGGCAAAACGTTGAGGACGCATAGTTCTTAGAGAACACAATGAGGGCCATCCTAGATTGTTCAATTGCTTTGAGAAGTGTCGGTGTAATTACATCCCCTTTTCTAAGCCCCTTATCATCAATGAAGGTGCAAATTCCCTTCTGAAGCAAAGCATTATAAAGATTTCCTATAAAACCATTACGGGTATCTTCACCTCTAAAATTGAGGAAGACATCATATGTCCATTGATGGTTGAAGGAAGAGGAAGATGTTGATCGCTCTGTCATGGTGGCTTCTACAACCAACCTTGCAAGAGAAAATTGAAGATTTTAAGCTTCACACTGAAACAGTGAAGTTGTGGACTGAGAAAGCCAGTACCTCACTCCAAGTCAATCACTGAGGTGAAAAAGAAAAAAAACAGAGAATTAAAAACGCTAAATTGATGCTCTACCTGCCAGCTAATTACGGACAGAAACACACAACTTTTTTGCTTTAAGAAAATTTACGTTTTCGTTCACATTTATATCCTGCTTCGGCTAAGACTTGTTTCAATGCCCTTATCTGCGTTAAATATATAAAGTTGATAGCGTAAAGAAAATTTACGTTATTAGCCCATGAAAATTCATTGGCAAAAAGTTTTCCTATAATTTGAAAGGAAAAAAAAAAGTTTTTCATGGCCAAAATCTGCATTTTACACTCAGCGACATGCATTGAAATTGATGGGGCGTTTTGAAAATAAAAGTTCTCAGGACATTCAATGTGAAGGGCAGAGTCCAAAGTTGCAAAGAATATGAACAAAAACAAAAACGAAAGAAATATAGAGAGAATAAAAGGAAGAAGGGAGTAGTCGCTAAATCTTTACTTGTTGTAAGGGAGAAAAAAAATAATCTTCTAAACTTCATGCATAATTGGCTCTTGGGGCTCTTGTTGCCAGAGGAATTTCAGTAACCTTGCCAGTAAAGAACAAACTGGGCACACACATTATATTTCAAGATGAAAAAGCACTTACAAATTACTGAACAGTGACTTTGCAGAGACCGAGGCTCTGTGGAAATGACTATAAGTCAGAGTACCCATTGTTCTAAGTAACGGATTGAAAATTGAAGACTCGGACATAAAAGGGAATTTACAGAAACCCATCTCGAATGGAAAAAGCTAAGCCAATTTTATGAATTACCAAACATATGATTGCTGGGATAATTCAATTAATTAAAAAATTAAAAAAATTAGTTACTGAAATTTTCGGAGTACAAGAACAATGAAGGATTGAAGCATGAGTACGAGGAAAAATAAAGGAAGAGGGCTTTACCAAGTTGGAAGAAATTCCCAAGATCTCCACAAATTTTAGTTGAAGCAGAAGAGACCCTGGGCCAGCCAACACAAGAGAACAATGAAGCTTGAATTTGAAAGCTATCCGATCCAACCAACAGAAAACGTTATCAGCAAAAGAAAGGACTGAAAATGCAGAACTCTTTCGGACAACCCAAGGGAGTTGGTTGTTGCGATGGGAAGGCACGAAAAGAGAAAAACAAGAACGAAGCAGTTAAAGCTGGTCACACCCACAGAGCACCCGGTTTGTGCAGCCTGACCCAAGTCAGCAAAAGAGGAAGCCCAGCCAAAAAAGCTTCAGTTTCGTATTAAATGCAAGGCTAAGGGAAGGAATTTATTTAAATTTATTTATTTTATTTTTATTATATATATATATATATATTCCTAGACTTCATTTTAATTTATTTAAATTGATTTTATTATTATTATTAACCTCAACCATTTAAATTCCTAGACTTCAGATGGTGCATTTGGGTGCATTTGACCCTTTTTTAGTCAATTAAAATTTTTATAAATATATTTTTTATCTTTATAAAGAAAATTCATAATCTTTAAAATTAAAAAAAATTAAGAAAAGGTCAGATTTGCCCAAATGAACCCTCGGAAGCCTTCCCACAGTATCTGTATTCTTTATGATATGGGACCGTAACAGTTGAAGATTTTATTACTTCTTGCATCGTGGAATGAATGAATGAATGGCCGTTTGGTTTTGGAAAGGAATTGGATTTTATTTTTATTTTTGAGTTTAGTATTTATTATGTTTATGTAATTATTATTTAATTATTTTTTAAAGTAAAAATATAAAAATTACTTTTACGTATAAAATTATTTTTTATTTTTATCTTTAATAATTTTATATACTAAACAATTAATGAGTGAAGCAAAAAAATTTATATTAATTATAAAAATGACTTCCCCTGTAAATTCAAAATATTGTCAATAAATTCTTTATTATTTCTTCTAAAATAGATTTGGATTATTTGAATTTAATTTAAATAGTTTAGATTTTTTATTTTTTATTTTATTTTATTTTAAAGAAAAAAATGAAAAATGTTTTTAACTATAAATTTATAATAATTAAAATTTTAAATTTTAAATTATTTAAATTAAATCTAAACTATTTAAAATTACTCCAAAAAAAGTAGTAAACAAACTGCAGCGAAGTCTATCTTCTTCAAACACTCGTTGAAGAGGATGGCTTGGTGATTGGAGGGTTGGTTAAGTCAAAGATGGAGAGCTGGCGACCACTTTTCCTCACAGGCTAATTTAGTCGACAGGAAAATAAAAGGGTCTTTCGACTTTCGAGGGACCCATGGAAAAGAGACTTCGTAAAACAATCAAAACTAATTTTATTTTAAAAAATTTTTATATCAATTTTATAATTATGTTCTAATTTTTATAAAAATAAAATATAAAGATTTTTTCAAAATTTTCTTTGTAAAAAAAATTATCCGCATAAAACAGTTAGTGTGATTAATTTTTTCATGTTATTTAGTATACAAAATATTAGGTCTAGAATTAAAAATTAAAAAAAGTAAATAAAATTAATAAAAAATAATCATTATACTCTTACTTTAAACAATTAATAAAAAATAAATATTATTAAATAATTATAATAATATAATAGATATTATATCAAATAATTAAGATAAAAAAAATGTAAAAGAATTATAATAGCTGATGTGATTAGTGTTGTAAGAAAAAAAATAAAGTCCTCAAATTTTATTGTAGGAAAAGTGAAGTTGCAAATTCATATATAGTGGCAAAACCAAGACCCTAGTTAGAGGGACGAATTTGATATGATTCCTTTTATAAATATGCTATATGTATCTTACCTCAATCATCAAGATGATAGAATAAAATTTTAATTGATTTGTTTAGATTTGATAACAAATTTTTTAAATTAATCTTAATTTGTTATTATTTAAAATTATATTTGTGAGGTCTAAATAAAAACTATTACTTTGATATCAATTTTTTTCAAAAATTTTATATCTTATTAAAAAAATTATGTTTTTATAGTATATTGTTTAAATAAAATACTAGAAACTAAAATTACTAATTAATTTCCTTCCTTCTAAACTAGTAAGGTCTAAACAAAATGCAGATAAATTCTCTTTTAAAATTAAGCTTATGAGACCATGAAATTCATCTTATATGTTTTAGCATTATTATAGCCTTGTCCACCAATGCTTGATCTACTTAGTTTATATTTACAAAATAATTCATTAATTGTCATTCTTAGTGATAAAATACTAATATAACTAACATGTATTATATCAAGAAAGTATACAATAATATTTTCTTTCTTATTAACATAACATAAAGCAGTAGCTATTTATTCCTTATTCGCTATGTTACCGGACTCACCAACAATCAATAAATGACAAAAATTATTGTTAATAGATATTAAATTCATGAGCTGTAAATAAAATATTATTATTTTGATGTCAATTTTTTGTTAAAATTTTTTTTTTCATATCCTAGTAAAAAAATTAAGAAAAACCAAAATTATTACAACTAAATATTAAACATACGCATATAAAAAACGTAAATAAAAAATTTCAAAAGATCTAACGAACAAAAATGTGCAACTCAATATATATATACAGAGGCAATGGAAAGCAACATTACCAGGAGGTGGAGGATCTCACCAACAACATTACCAATGTCTAGCAAAACTGCAACAATGGCAGGAGCTCATCAATGCTACACCAGCAACGCTGCTCACTAATGGCCAAATGTGTTTGAGTGGAGAAGCCTGAAAGACTCAAACTCTGAAACTAAAAGAAAGGAAGAGGCGAAGAGCAAAGTAAAATGAGTGGGAGAGAAGTCAAACATGATTAAGTATTTCTGTGGAGAAACTAATTCATTAATTTGGCAAAAATATTGAAAAGTGCTCAGAAGTTGGAAAAGATTAAAAAGAAAAAAGATAATGATAAAACAGGAAAAAAATAATTTTTTAGTTAAAATTATATACATACTTCCTCCGGTCCATGTTATGAGATACTTTCAATTATTTCACACAATTTAATAAAACTACTTAACTATTTTAAACTCTTTAAATTTATCACTTTTTTTTTATTTTTGCCCTTATTTATATAAGAGAAAGAAAAAGAAAAAAGTTGAACCAATTTCTTTTTAAAAAAAAGAAGAGGGACATTTTTGAAAAATTAATACAAAAAATTACATTATATTTTATATTTTGGATCAAATAAATCTTTTAGACTAGAGTAGTAATATATATGTGAGAGTTTATTGAGTTAAAATCAATATGTCAAATAATGGAAGAAAATCATATAATCAATTATATATATATATATATATATGTAAAGATTTAATAGGTTTAAAATTTTAAAAGACAAGAGAATTTAATATTGTAACTTAATATTACATATAACAGTTTTTAAAACTGGGGGGAGGGAGTCCAACACGTAGCTCCGCCCTTACTTTTTTTTTTTTTGCTATATATATATATATGATTTTTTTTTGGCTATATAATAAGAATATTTAATAATAAAAATAACAGTATGTGGAATAATTATTTCAACTTGAATACAAATCAATCCAATCACCCCAAAGCTGTGAATGAGAAAATTATAATAGAGATAGGTACAAGTCAAATTGAAACATATAATATACTAGACGGTCAAAAATTATAATAAAAGATTGGCAGCTCTACGTGTATAATCTATGTAGTTGCTAAGTAGTTCAACGACTAGTTATCAAAATTGACAGTATTAAACAAAATTGAATCATAAACCGAGCTCCTCCTCTCACATGTCTGAACTACTATATGTTTGCTTCGACGAATTATCTGTGCTCACCCTTCATTTTCACCCAGACGGCACTGTTTTGCAAGATAGACAATGACTTCTTGTTTTACACAGCTGCCATATATTGTCCAGAATATTCTGAATAAGATTATTGATTGACATATTCTCCTATCTATGACTGTTTTGTGATTTACAATAACGTAACAAGCAAAAGCAGTAAATTTTAAAATTGTAGTAGTTCAGGCCTTGCATTCTGGTCTCTTCCATGCAAAAAAAAACATTTTTATTTTGGTACCCTCGATCCAGAGATCAGGAATTTCTATTAAACCTATTATACAAAATAGTCAAATTTATTAGGCATGTCAGTCATTTATGGCAGAATTAGAGAAAAGAATTAAGAATTAAAGATACTTATCGGGCTCTAAATGGTTCTTTAAATCTATAAGTAACCTGATGCTGGCTTATTAGAGTTGGTAAGCCACAAAACTGGGCTATAAGCAACTAGATGTTGTGCACTTGTGCTTATTTAAGTATTGTAAAGCACTGAAACTTGAAGAAATATCACCATAAAGAACGAGACCTCAACTCAGAAAGAAATAATCTTGCTAAAATCAGAATATATAAAACGAAAATTTCCCTTTTACTTCTCTTTTTAAACTATTTATAAGATGTTCACGATATGATGACTTTTAAAAAAAAAAAAAATACATTTTGGTTTTTGCTGTTTTTGTGCACAGCTTTTTGGACCTCCGTATAAACTACATAAAAACCCACCTTAGTTGTTATTAATCAGAAGCTGCCTAATTTTCATGACAACCACTTGCTCATTGGACGTTGCTATAGTGGGAAAATCCAAGATCCAGAATTCCATAATGCTACTCATATTAGAATACAAAGAATGCAGCAACTTCAAAGTTCTAACATATAATTTAATAACAAGCAAACCGAATACAAGTTCCAGAATGAAGATAGCAGGAAAGAATCAGAAAAGAAAAAAAAAAAATTTTTACCCGGGGAATTTTAGGATCAAACGCATTAAGCATTTTGAATCTCTGGCAAACTGATTATAAACAAATTTGGCAAGATAGGGATATAGCACAAATCACCATTTTTTTTAATAAATAAAAAAAAAGGAGGATAAGAATTACTTATAGGACAACCAGAAAATAAGAACAGCAGAAAAGAGCATCAGCCCAAAAGAACTCTCTAATCCCCCTGTACATCTATAGGGGAAAACACTTATAAAAATCACTTCCATATCATATATGATTAAACATCACCATGCCTTGATAGTGCATCTCCTTGTGATTAGTGAATTTGCATGTATAATAGAAAGATTCACCAGCAGACAAATTCAGAAGGTAGAAAGGACCCTGTAAATGTTGCTTTCTTCGAAGTAGATCTGTCTAGATTTTAATTTTTTAATTTTAATAAATTATTTTTTATTTTGAAGGAAATAAAATACAAAATGAAGTCTGATGAAAGTTGAAAAATTATTGTTATCTTCTATTTTGCTTATTTTAAAATAAAATAAATATTAAAATTAAAAAAATAAAATATAAACAATTCAAACCAAATCTAAATAATTCGAATACGTACATGTTGCTTTTTAAAAAGCTGTAGATGATCTGCATTCACTTTGGGGAGAGGGAAAGGCACCATAGTCATTTAAATATAAGGCTGGACAGGTTTTAGCAATATTCCATATATTTGTATAAATTTCAAACCAAAACAATGTTCCAAAATTAACTGGTTAGGACAACAAGGAAAAAAGTTCACGTAGTGATATAAGCGCCGATAATGTTGAATAAAATTCTAGGAATATAATTAATTTCTTAGACAAGTAGGTTAACATGCAAGTATATGTTACCATTATGAAGATGGTTTTATATGACATATTCACAGGGAAAGGTATCAGAGGCATTGACAACCAGATGATAAATAACATGACCCAAGGATGATATCAGGGAAATATTTATACTTTCACCAGGTGACACTATAATGTTCATGCAGCGTCAGCATTAACAGTATGCAATATGTTCTTCTTTTTCGTTTCTTTCTCCCTTTTCCTGGGCTTCAAATTCATCGCAGTGGTAACAGATACACTTATTAGCACTAATGAACAACCATAAAACATACACTGAAGCAACAGAAAACAAGCATTAGAAATCAGGGAAGTTATGCAGAAACATGCAAACTGAAAATCCAGAATCAACCATTATTATGAGAATGCAATTTGTTATACTCTTGGGTTTATTAGATGACGACACTAACTGAATTACTATATTAATTTCTTACACAAGGTTAAAAGACTAAAAATGATATTCTCTTCTTGTGATGGAAATTCAACCCCAGCAGACGGTAAATCATTAAAAATATTACATTACAGAAACGAAGATATCAAAAGAATGTTTGATCTCAATCACTCATTCCCAACAAATTATCATATTTTCTTCTCCTCTGTAAATGGTTAGAATATTGTATTCAAAAGGTCTCCTTTGCGGAAAAAAAATGTAAAAATTTTCTTCGTTCATCAAGTTGTATAATTAAAAAATTAGTCACTAATTTTTCTCTTCCAAGTATATTGATTATTAATCATATTACATTACTGGCGTCCAGAATGAGAAAAGAACAATAGTTATCTGAACAAGTAAAGAAAGGTCATTAAAAACAGAAAATATGAAGTTATAAACACCATAAAACAAAAAACATAAGCATGGTTCACATAGGTTCCTTTGATGGCATGACCATTGAAGAAGCTCCTTCAGCTCCAATTGGCCAGAATTCTTCCTTATTTCATCTGCCTCCGAACCCCTATCAAAAGGCTCCCCAAAATTTCTCTCAAAATTATTAAAAAACTCGCTTTAAAGTGGATTTTGACTAGGCACCGTGGCCAACATTTTTTTTTTCGCCAAGGCCTTGAAATCTCCAGAATTTGCACAGTGCACCAGTCAAGGTGGGTGCAGGCAGCACTAAATGCTGGCCATGGCCTGACGCTCTTTTTAGCTTCTCAATTGTACTAAGTTGCAGATATAGACCCTAAAGTCCTTGATTTTTCTCTTTAAGCATTAGGACTTTAATTATTTATACATTTGGCCCTACAGAATACAAAACGCAACTAATAAGTAGTTGAGAATACAAATCAAAAGCAAGTCAAACACAACTACTTATTAACTATTTCTAATTACTTCTGTCTACAAGGATGAATTAATACTTTATTTATAAACTTAAAACCAACCAAATAATTAATAAAACTCCGGAAACTAAAGTCTTAACTCAATAAATAACACAATCAAGTCATATAAAAATTAAATTTAGGAGTTTTGCACTTAATTTCACCTAACTACACTTGAAATCCATAAAACTGAAAATAATAACAAAAGTATAGAAGATGTAAAAAGCATTAAAATAAAAATACTTACAACGCCCTTGGAAAAAGTCATAAAAATACATTTAAAGAAGGAGCTTATCATTGTGTTATGATTAAATAGGTCCAGCCACAATAGTCCACGAGACTTGAAGCAATTTGGGACCAAGTGTATCTTCAACACTTGCATGCCTTTTGGACTAGCTAATACAATCTTGCTTAAATTAGAGGTTCGGCCCAATGAAGACTCAGAGCCTACTTAGAGCATTAAATAATTTTGCCCAACAAGCATATGATGTAGCTTGTATTTAGTTTCGGCCCCAGAAGGAAATTAAGCCTAATAATACTAATATAAAACTTTCTTGACCCACTTTGATAGAAATAATAATTTCGCCCAAATTGAAATATATTCTGATTTTTCAAAGTATTTTCTATTAAAAATATTTTTTTCATATTTAACATAATAAAAACATACTTAAGACTTCGATTCAACAATATATTCAAAAATTAACTATGTTTTGTATTGAATATATTTTTTTAATGAGATCAAAGACACAAGGGTTTAAAAATATAGACATGACAGAACAAAATGGAGCCTAAAAACCATTATATTACTCTTTAATAGTGTCGGTAGTTTTGCTTTTATTTGTTTATTGGAAGTTAAATAATAGGAGGTCAGTTTACTGCTTTTGAATAATTATAGCATTCGTTCGTTCTACCAAAGCCTGTGTTGGAGGGAGCACAGATTCTAGAATGGTGGTAAATCTGAGCTCATTTGCATTTCACGAGTCAAAAGGGGAAGCTATAACACGTGTCAAACTAAAACACACGTGTCACCCCATCGTGCTGTAATTGCCTTTATAGCGGTCTGAACACTTTCTATATATATATTTTCAGGAGCTCCCACTCTATCCTCTTATACAACATATAACAAAAACAAGCTTGTAAGCTGTATCTCAATTCTGAAGCAAAAGCAAGAATCAAGAGATTCAGAAAAGGAAGGAAAGAAATATACGATGGGTTCAGAGACTTTCTTAGAAGTCATCTTAGCAATACTGCTTCCTCCTGTTGGAGTCTTCCTTAGATATGGCTGTGGAGTATGTACTCTCTCTCTCCAACCATTCTTTTCCTTACCTTTTTATTACAAATTTCTTGATTTATATTGCTTTGAATATGTGACACTGCAGAATTTTTTTTTATGAGAAAGATCGAATAATTAGAGTTTTGAATAAAAAATTTTGGGTTTAAGATTATGTAAGCTTATCTTATTTGATTTAGGGTTTATAATGGAGGTAATAGAATAATTAAGATTTAATTAGAATTTTGAATCAAAAGTTTTGAGTCAAGAACTATGAGAACTCATATTGTAGTATCTTATCAGAATATTGGGATTTTTTATATAGGCTCCAAATCACATAGGAATATTATCCTCCGATCTAGAATTTTATGAATTGTGTGTGTGTGTGTGTGTGTGTGTGTGTGTTCCTTCCTTCCCGTTCCACATATACTCATCTGGGAAATTACACCTTTATTTCTGGAGTTATGAGAATTTTATGAATTTTCCTGTTCCACATGATGAATGCATAAATTAAGTATAAGTGATAGAGGAAATTCATGGGAATTGCAGGTGGAGTTCTGGATATGTCTGTTGCTGACAATATTGGGATACATACCAGGCATTATATATGCCATTTATGTCCTGGTTGGATAACAATGCTTTTTCTTTCATTTTTTAGGGTATATTCACTAGTTTAGATATGTGGATTTAACTTTATTGTATCTTTTTCCTTTCCTTTTAATGTTTCCCTAGGAAAATATAGTTTTTTACGTTCTTAACAGAATTGTGTACATACCACAAGTTTTGTGATTTGCAGGGTTGTACTACTCTTTCAAGTTGTTCAGTTCAATTTCAATGTAGTTTTAGATGGAAACAGGATGAGTTCAATTATTGCGGTTCTTTTGAATCGAAATGAATCTCGAATATGATCTTTCTTTTTTTTCCCTTATGTATCTATTAGGATGCATCTGAATTATATTCAATTTTCAACTAGAGTATTCTTAATGTTATGAACGGTAATATTACGAATTTCAATTTGTTTCGTGCACTTATGAGAGATTGTTCGGAGAGAGCGACGTTCAAGTTGGCTTTAACAAATTTTTTCCTGTAAAACCCCAAAAAAAAGAAAATCAAAAGCTCATGTGATGTCTAATCGTTTGAAATTTACTAATATATCCTTGGTTCCCAGCAGAAGCAGAGTGATCAAAAGCATCAAGTGGATTATGTTTTTTTTTTTTCCTTCAAATTTTGGAAGATCCTTATTAGCAAGAATTCTATGTTCCTTGAATCGCTGTAACTAGTGTCATGAATTAATTTTTGTTAGTGAAGCAAGTGGAATCATAAGTAAGGCCTTTCTGGTATTTCTTTTCACGAAGTTTATTATTTTAAAAAATAAATTTGCATTCATTTGTTGAGATTTGGAAATGGTAAACCATTTTCCACGGAAAAACATTGGGGTTCAATCAGAGAAGTACTAAAAAGCTTGTTTGGTTGATTATATTTTCTGATATTGTTATAAACTACCGGATTATGATGTTTTGGTTGCATTTATTTACTTATAAATTTCTTCCGTTTGAAGGAATGTTTTATTGCATCAATTGGTTGATTGGATTTAGATACTAATTTGAATCTTTAGTGACATACAAAGCTATCTTTTGAAAATATAAAACATTATAACTGAATAATATCATCATCTAAAAATCATCAGGACTTTACCAGTTTACCAGAAAACAAAGAAAATAATCTTATAAACTCTTCAAAGAGGGCAGAGTATAAGGTTAGTCATGAAGTTGACCTAAAAGCCTTTCGGCCTTTAGCCCGGCCCGCTAAATTCCTTGTGGACCTTGTTTTGCACTAAGCTCTATCACCACATCACCACTGATCCCAATTGTTGTAATTACCTGAGGATGATGTTGAAAAGCAGTTAGATTTTGCTTCTCACTATCATAGCTCGTGTTAGGCCCTTTATACTCTTTCTGCAACATTGGCCTCTTGCCCTTAACACACAACTGTGCTTGTGTTTCTGTGACCATTTTGTGATTTCTCAAGCAATCTTTGCTTTTTTCTTGATTGGTTTCCCTAGTTTGCTTAGAATAAACCTTTGAACTCCTAATAATATCTTTGTCTTTCACTGCTCTTGATCTGTTGCCAATTCCATTTTGTCCTGACTTCCACTCTTCACTTCCTTCTTCATCCTGTCAATTAAAACTTCAAACTAGTTAATATGCAGCATACATGGCAAATAAATCTTTTTAGTACTATACAAGATATTATTGGGCAGAGAAAGATTTAAAATTCAAATATTGAAAATTACTTGAATTTACACTCCTCATTCTCTTATATTTTGGGGGAAACTACAAAGGATCTCAACACCTTCAATCAAATCAGGAGCCGAGGTATCAAATTGTTTCAAAATAACAGAGAGAAAGAAGAAAGCAGGAATTAATTTTCATTTGGAAAGAACACCTTTGCTAAAAATAAAAAATTACAAATATTATCCACTTGTATCCTTCTTTAAATATGTCCTTTTTAGTAATTTGATAGTAAAAAAATAAATACTTTCTTGAAGGAATGCCTAAATACTAATGAATCTGAAAAAAGTGTTAATCCAATGATTTGGTCAAACACTAGATGCTTCTTTTATTGCAGGCTTTTTGAGAAAATAATTTGAAAAAAGAAAAACATTTTAAAAATGTGCAAGCACTGCGATATAAAACTCAAAACATAATTAAATCATGTCAGATAACTTAGAATCTAACAGCAACTGACCTCATCAAAATATCCAATCTTGGATGATGGCAATCTAAGGCCAGAAGGTTTTGAATTTCTTGAAGCATGAAAAGGAACAGATGGGGCAGAGCAACAAGGACACTTCTTTTTCATAGATGAGGAATTATGAGAATCACTTTTACTGTCTGAAAACTTTAAAGTTGAACTAGGTTTACTTGATACTATCAAACTTTCCCCTGAAATAAACACATCAATTCATCAGTTTTGTTGTAAAGTTCCTTATAGAGATTCTCCTATAAGAAAAATGAAAAATAGAATAAATTATATAGATTTTTTTAAAATTTTATTAAAATTATAAATAATTTTCTTCTATTTTCAAAATATATATAGACATCTAATTTAATTTAAATTTTTTTATTAAAATATTTTTTATTAATATAAATAATGAAAACAGAATTTGCTCTTTTTACTTTTATTTATACATATTTTAAAACAAAATATAATTTTTTAAAATTTTTTATATATTTAAATATAATAAATATTTGAATATTTAGAATAATAGAAGGTATTTTAGGCAAAAAAAATTAAAATTGAACTAAAGTATATATTTTAAAAATAGATGAGATATTCATATCATTTTAGCTAAATTTAAGAAAAATTTGTATAATGTACTTAAAAAATAATAAATAAACATTTTTTATAACTCGGCATCATATTATTGACTCTTTAAAAAATATTTTCTTTATGTTTTATAATTTTATTCAAAAACCTAATAGCAAATTCCTAAAAATTGCACCCTAGTTTATAGAATTCATTCTAATAATCTTGTACAAGCTTACCATTTGTGGCAAGGACATTTTTATTTTCCCCTTTGACTTCATTTGCAAGCAAGGAAACCTTTTTGGTGGGAGCCATTTGGGTACTTTTAACCCGTCCTGATGACTTTGGGGGCTTAAGAGATGATGAGGGATTAAATTCTCCACTTCCAGCAGTACACTTTCCTCAATAAATATATGTTAGTTTGTTTCACAAAAAATAAAAAGATATATGCCATTTTTGTGAGCTTTAAAAATGATTTCAATTCTCAAAAGATAGCATATTCAATTAGGGATGCTTAACTGTGCATTAAGCAACTAGACACCATTAGTTGTGCATCTCCTAAAAGCAAGTACGAATACTGATACAGAAACAATATGGACACTATGCCATGTAAAATTCAAAAGAGTGAAGTTGTGTTGCATCTTATATGATTTTTCGACACGAGTCAATTAGAGGTATTGGCTAATCATCAAATTAATCTATATAGCTCAATGATGCACAGAAGAACAGCTCAAGAAGCAATATCAGAGTCACAATCGGCTCATTAACTACAATGAAACATGCCTGTTTTAATGATGGAGGTGTAGGAGCTTCCCTAGCAACTTTCTGTGACTGATTGCCAATTTGCTTTCTGGAACTTGGCAAGGACTTCATCTGAATTTTGGAGCAAATGAAGCATCATTCAAAGCAAAAGCTCAAGGCCACGCAAAGAGCTAGTCAATAGTGGCAAGAACATACCTTTAGTTGAGTTCGCCCATCCATCTTTTTCTGTGCTGAAAATAGGCATAGACAGGATTGGAACATATTCAAAGGCAAATCCATGCTCAAAAACATAAAAGTACAACACTACAAAGTACAGGCATTCCACCTAATGTGGCAATGAAAAAGTGAGATATAAATATTTTTAAAAAGCAAACAGGTTTTGGTCAAGGATTAAAGGTTCATTTAATTGGATGATGTATAATAAAAAGAAATGTAAAACATGGATTGGTAGAATAGAAAATGATTTTTGTACCTTACTTTTAAAAAGGTAATAAAAACAAATAAAAAAACAAATACTGTTAAATAATAATTATAAAAACATAATAAACATTGCATATAATTTAGAAAAAAATTCTCTCTTCTTTGCAAGCAGCCCAATAGGGCCTAGGCTTTAGATGATGGAGAACCAAGATAATTCCTCTGAGTCATGTTTGTTCTAAGGCTGAACCCTAGGATTTAGAGGTACTTGCCTCCAGAAAGAAAATTCATAAGTATTATATATGTATATAATATTATTGTCCCCCTAAAATGTTTAATCTGCCCCCTTTGTTAGTGTTTATGTTAAGTACATATTTTCAACCCCACTTCTATGCTATTTTTTCTGGTTTCTTCCTTGAGGGTGAAAGAAAGGGGAGAGTGGAGGTGAAAAATACTAGAGAGAGTGAGAAGTTAATACCAATGATGAGTGAGACTTAAAAATCCATGTAAGAATGCAAATGCTGTACTTACTAGGAATCTTTTGCATGTGTCTGTACATTGGTGGTGCACCAGGTTCCTCACTTAATCCATGCATAGATGCTTTGGCATCTTCAAAAAGTTGAAGCTCAAGGCTTGCTAGTGAGGAGTCATCACTATCAGTGGTAGACGACATCCTTAGCTCTTCAATTGCAGAAAGAACATGCATTTCAGATTTCTTAAATCCTTTATTCACAAGACACAGTTCTTGAGGGTTCAATATTCCTGACAAAGTAATAACATACTCATGAGTTTGAAAACCAAAGAAGGAGAGACCGTTGGTAAAAGGAAACATGCAAAAGTTTCTTGGGTTTTTTTTTTTTAAATACTTTTTTAGTTCTTGTAAGTGTTTAGCCAATACTTAAAACTACTTTTAAAGAATAGGAGGTTTTTTTATTTATTTATAAATACTGTGAGAGAGAAAGGAAATTAGTTATTCTTTGAACTGGAATAAAAGCAAAAATCAATTTTAGAACAAAATAAAAATACAAATATTATCCTTACCCTTTTCCTCAACATGTCGGTTTTAATAATTTAACAGTAAAAAAAATTTCTTTTTTGAAAAATCACTGAACATTAATGACATTGATAAAAACACTTTTTAGATTATTTGATTGAGAAACCAATTTTAAAAGAAGTTTCAAAAGGTGAAGAATATGAAGCATACCTTCACTTGTGAGAAAAGCATTATCCCAAGCTAAACTTGTTCGTGGATTGCACTCGGTAGCTGCAGTTTTCATTTCAGACTCCATAGGTTGATGCTGCACATGGCCCAGTCTGTGCATGTCCCAACCATAATGAAACAACTCCTCGGGTTCTAGAAATCCTGAGAATGTAATTCTCAGGGGGTCATATGACTACTAAATAGGGAAAGCTAAATGTGATTGTAAGTACTATACCAGGACTTGTGAAGAATGCACTATCCCATGCCAAACTCTTTCTCAAATCAAACTTTGGCTCACATTCTGATCCCAAGGATTTCATATCCTTTTGACTTATATTTGCATCCTTCATATCTGGCTTCTTTCTCTTATCTGAAGAATCTGTACTCAAATTGAATTCCAAGACAGTTTAAATGGACCATTATATTATATTGATGTTCTACACTGAAATCTAAAGTCTCTAACTAAGGCATGCTTTTTTTGGTTTGAGACCCTTGATATTCAGAAACCACTTGAGCCTCAATTAATCCGACCCATTAAGGGGACAAACGCTTCTAGCACCTAATTTCTCAATTTACAAGACTTGAACCCGATACTTTGCTTAAAAGAACAGTGCTCCTAGCCACTCGAATCAACAGGCATTGGTCTGTTATGTTATCTTTAACTTCTCATTTTTAATCATTTTATGGAGATGACATGTTCTATATTTTTGCAAAGAGCGCAATGTTCTTGCGAAGAAGAATGGATACTGACACGAACACCACAATACAACAAGAATTTTAAGTGTTGTGAGTAATTCAACAATAACACGACACCATTGTTTCATAGCTTACTTCCCTCACTCCCACAAGGATGGACCACTTTTTCTGTTTTCATTCATTGACATCCACGATACGCAGAAAACCACTGTTTGGTTCCTGAGAAAGAGAAGTGAAAGAAAATATCATAGAGAAGCCAAATATAGAGTTATCTGACTTCCCATTGAGAAACCACAAAAACCCACTATCTAAATCATTTGAAGTTTATTACCATTTCCATTCACTAACACTTACCCGAGCATCCAAATTCTTGAACGCCCTTTTCTAGTTCCAGAGCCATTGATGATTAACCTTCTTGTTCCAGCAATGAAGAGAAAGAAAATGGAGGCAGAGTATTTGAAACAAGGAATGAACGGACCCAAATGACCAATTAAAGCGCAATAATTGGTTTCAACCTTAACCTTCAAGGCCACGATTTTGTCTGTTTCATTTTATTACTGATTAAAAAAATAAAAAATAAAAAATGCACTAATAAATAATGGAAACTTCTAAGTAGGACTACTATAGCTTGTGATGATTTAAAAGTAAAGCTTTGAGGCACTTGGATTAGCGTAAGGGAAATATATATGTTAAATCAGTACTTACAATTGAGGAATTCTAATATAGAACTAGTTTATCAATTTTTGGTAGCATGATGTGTAAATGTGAAATGGAACTCGCTAATATATAATTTGACACGTGCACTGCTCTGTTAATTTGGTTTATCAATAATTGACAATCCAACTCTTCATAAGATTTTTTGAAATTATTTTTAGTACAAATATAGGTCAAATTTTTATTCATTATCAATTAATGCGGATTGTTTTTTCTCTCTTCATCCCCAAAATCGCTAATCAAAGATTATAAAAAAAATAACTACAATAATAAATGTGAACGTAATATCAGAGAAAACGATCATTCCATTACATAATGAGGAAGAGTAAATATAAGCCAAGGATGCCTTGCGATTTCTTGATCCATTTTTGTGTGGGAAAATTCCTTTTCTTTGCGTGATACTGCGGCCATATTAAATATATAAATTCTTACCTTAGTGAGCCAGAAAAAGATTGTGTGCTCATTTGTGAGTATGATGCAAGAAGAAGACAGAATTTTGAGCCTTTTTTCTTTGTGTTGTGTTTGTTTTGGGGGGGGAGAGAATCATTTGGAGTATAAATGCTGGCATACAGGATTAAATTTTGCAACCCAAGTTTTTGTTTTTTTTAACATTTTGATAATAGAATCCACTATTAGTTCGGTTCATCTGGAAAACCCATTCGAACCCACGTCCAAGTAAAAATTGCTTCGGGACTTATTCCCTACGCTGTAATCCATGTGTTCAATTATGTAACATAGGTCTAACTTAAATAATATAATAAAAAATTATTTATATAACTATATACATATTTGTATAATCTAAAAACTTTTAAACTAATATATATACTATTTATAACTATATATTTAATTTATTCAATTTTTTATATTTGATAAATTATTTTTTAATTTATTATTTGTAAATTTGTTGTTTTCTTATTTTTTAATAACAAATGAAATCTTAATATAATTTAAAATTTTTAAAAGTTTAAAAGTTTAATATTAAATATTCTTAAATTTTAATTATAGGTTATTTTCATTAAAATAACTTTTAAAATATCTTAAGAAATAAAAAATTAATAATTAGATGTTTAAAATTTATTAATATTTATTTGTTACATTAAAATTTTAATGTATAAAATTTAAAATATACATATTTAATTATTGTTAATTCAACTACATTTAAATTAATAAATTGTGAACTAGTATTTCTATTGAGTTGATAACTAATATAATTTTAAAAACATTGATACAATCACAAATGTATTAAGTGATGCAATAAAAAATTTTTGTCTTTAAGATGACCAAAAAACTTAATTAAGTTTTGGCAAAGTTTGATAATACTTTACCAAAATATCCAGAAGAAAAACACATTGGTAATTAATGGATTGAAACATGGATTTAATTCACTCCGAGAAATATTCACCATTGGAAAAGAGGAAAAACGGAGTCTTGTTTTAAAAAAAAAATGTCCTAAGAAAGAGCATACTATAGAACCTTTTAATGAAATGGTGCCTTTTCAACTACCAATGAAATCTATTTATGGTTTCCTTGTTACTTCGATAGGGTATAAATATTTGAATTTTATATTTTCAGGTAATTTTTTCAAACCTCTTGCCCATACCGAGTAGCAGCCGAAAAGTTGGGAGATTTTGGGCCAAAGTCCAATTCAAAAAAATTGTTAAGACCTATGCATTAATGCTTTTCTTTTTTTAAGTAAATTGAACTTAGTAGGGTGTCTCCCATATGAGATTTTATTAAGACTTCAGTGGGATGATTTTGCAATTTAGCATATTTTAATATTAATTTTATCAGTATTTAATAATTTTTTAGTATTAGTATTTTTATTTATTTTAAAAGATATTATCTTGTTAAGTTTTTTATTATCTTATTTTTAGGATAATTATATTTTAAATTTTAATTTGTATTAATTTAGATAAACTTATTTTAAATATTTTTTTAAGATAAAAGTCATAAATAATAAGAGTTTTTAAATAAAATATTTTATTATTAGTTTTAATTTAAGTTTTATCATTATTTATTGTTGAGATTTGAGTATCAAAGTTTGTTGCCTTCTTTGGTATATATGTTTGACTATTTTCATTCAATAAACTAAATTTAGAAAAAAAAATTAAACCTTTAATTTATACGATTTTAAAATTTTTGTGGTTAAACATAGATATCTCAACAAAGAAACCTTCAAAAATTCATAGCAAAATGCCAAATCCCTTTTTTCCTCTCTAGATTTTTCAATTTCATGCTACAACACTCCATCACAGCCAAAGCAACAAAAGGGGAAAATTCAAGAAGGAACATTATAAACGAGGGATAAATTTCAAAAAATAAGTACACAAAGAAGATTTGTAAAGCAATTAAATGAAATAATCAGTGAGCTAAGAGCACTCCTTTAATTCCTTGTTTCATTCGCCCAAATCTTCTTATGATGTTAACCAATCATCACCTTCCATATGAAATGGTTGAGTTCTAACTCCTTTTTTCAAATCCTATAACAACTTAAAACAACTAAACGGAAAAACAAAAGGAATAAAATAAGTTCACGAAAGTTTTTATTTTATTTTAAACAAAAATTATACATAACTACAAACAACTAAAAATTAAATTAAAAAAACCAAGTAAAGACTGACGATCAACAAAACTAACATCAAACTCAAACTCAAAAAATGCATATAAAAAGAAAAACTAACAACTGAAAATTAAAAACACGGACTTTTTTATTTTAGAGTCTTTAACTAAATTATGCTCTTGTGAAGCTTTATCTTTATCATTGAATGGAGTATCATCACAATTTATTGCTCCTCCACATTTGCGCTACATGGATTTAACACAATTTAGACGTGTTGCCTTTCCTTAATCAAAAGCTTTTTTGTTTTTAATGACAGATGGATTGAATACCTTTTTGTTTGCCTTCAAAGGATTTGTTATAATTATGTGGGTTTGTGAATTGTGATTGCCACTTCTCCTTTCCTTGTTGGTATGTTCAATAATTCATATTCTGAGGTGGATTGAGCACTTATATAACTAAATGATAATGATTTTGGTATATGAAAAAATTGTTGAACACTTGTGTTTTATATTATTATTGTTTGAAAATATTTTAAAGAAAATTTGTGATTCGAAATTATGAAATAAATTAAAAAAACTCTTTAATAGAATAATTAAAATTATTTTAAATTAAAAAAAATTTAGCGATGATTATTGTTATCACTAAAAGTCTTTTTTTTTGTTCTCATAGTAATTTACCTTGAAAATTAAAAAAAGATAATTTTTTTTGCATTATCACAGTAACTTTGTTATAGTTTTCACAATAAAATATTATGATAAGACAAAATAAAAAAAAAGTTTTGTTCTCACAAATAATTACAATGAGAAGTATGCGAAAAAGTCACAAATTTTATTATAATTTTTGGAAAAACACTCTCAAAGAAATTTTTTTAATATTTGTAAGAAATTTTCTGTAAGGACATTTTTCTCATAAAAAAATTCGTAAAAACTGTGAATTTTTACACTTGTTTTTTTTCCTGACCCAAAATCCGTGAAAATTTATGCGATAACAACAATTTTTACAAAATGTTGGGATTTTTCTTGCAGAAATATTCTATAAGAATTTGGTTGTTTTCTTGTAGTGAGCACACAAGGATTATTTTAGCATATTAGTATGCTGATCTAGGATTTTTTTAGATGAAAATTAAATTTACTAAAAATTTAAACTAAATGCTATCTAAATCTATACAACCAAATAAAACAAGTCAGTTAAACCATTGATTAGTTAGGAACAACTGCTAAGATATAATAAAATCTAAGATTACACACAATTAAGGAACACATCTGAGGTTCAAAATAGCTCATAAGAATGCCAAAAGAAAGCTAGAAAGTTAGGAAAATTTTGGTTGTTCTGTTTTTTGACAACTCACTAAATTATGCTTAAATAAGTTGCAAAACGACATGGCTATCAATTTCAAAACTCCAGGCCAATTTTTCTCAATAAACTAGACATATAAAGGTACGCTCGCACAAAAAATCAACGTTACATATTCTACCAATTGTTCCCACTAATTTCTACAAGGTAGCCTTATTCCAAAAAAATGACAGCACAAAGAAATAGGATAGCGTAAGAAAAAGTTAAACAAAACAATACTAAATGAACTAAAAAATTCATGAAAATTTTATGTACAATAGTTGACATATAGATATGTTTCTTCATAAAATTTTAGAGCAATATCATGTTTATACTACTCTTAGTAATTTCTCAAACTTGACTTACAAATTAGGAATGCTTAAAAATAGAGCATCTTGAAATGTCTAAAAATTAGTGCATTTGAACAAAAAAATCAACCCAAAAATTTTTTAGAAAATTAAACATGATTTCTAACATGTAGACAATGAATTACACCAAAATCATGGTCAAATTCCATTAGATGAAGTCATAACAAATTTTGAAAGTCAGCCAAACATATTTTCTTAGCACACAATTTCAAAAGCTGTCTACTCTACAAAAAGAATGATTT
Organism: Erythrophleum ivorense; assembly: GCA_026724425.1. Taxonomy (NCBI): domain Eukaryota; kingdom Viridiplantae; phylum Streptophyta; class Magnoliopsida; order Fabales; family Fabaceae; genus Erythrophleum; species Erythrophleum ivorense. Next base: position 31,508,108 of record JAIUCV010000008.1, read on the forward strand.
TACCCTATATAACAACATAATCTAATTGTAATACACTATCTAATATGTTTGGGTATCAAATCAAAGAGCAAAATATACATGCATGACATATAAAAGGAAAGATGGAAAATTAAAAATATTGAAGGAAAATATACATATTAAAATAGATCTCGATACTTACCTAGATGAAGCAAAATTAGATCTTGCTTGGATGTTTGCCCCACGTGATTTGGAAAAGGATCACTAGTGGACTACGATCTCTTTTTCACATCAAATGACATCATATCAAAGAGGAAGAGAGATTTCTTATCAATGTATTTTTCTTGTCTTTGTGTGTTTCTTTCTATTTTCTCAAAAAAGGGAGTGAAGGGAGAGAGATGGAAAACAATTTCACACCCTCCACACTTTCATGATTACACACTCTCATGTTAATTGTCAATTTTTGAAAAAAAAGGTGACCACATCCCCCTTTTTTATTATTGAAATAACTCCCTTTTTCATTTTTTTGAAATTTAAAAATTCAAAATTCAAATAACATTAATTTAGTAAGTAATTAATTAATTAATTAATTAATTAATCAATTTTCTTTTGAGAAATTAATTTGGGTCATAAGTCATCTTATCAAAGGTGCCCCATTTCCAACAAATGCAATGATAATACCAAAGTAATCCCATTATATATGAACAGACAAATATTATACATGTTTTAAACCTTAATACATATCATACATGAGCTTAAGCTATAAAGACAACGAATAAAACTACTTTTGTCCTCATATTATAAGCTAACAACCTCCATGGCATACCCCATGGCATACCATTACTCTAGAATACAAGTGAAGAAGAATAATTCATCAATAACAGTGCTAAGAACTTGAAGCAATTATCTTATAGATGTAAGTAAGTAAGTGCATTAGTTGTTCAAGTAAGAAAGTGGACTTTGAGTTCAAGTATCGACCCTACAATGATTGGTTACCTATAATTTTATAGGATTTCCACTTACCAATAGGGGTTAGTTGTTAATTACTTATAATTACAAACTAGCCTAGAGATTGGTTACTTGCTAGGCAACTTAAACATCTAAACAAACATTTAAAATGTGCAAAACATAAAGACATTAAAGACTCAAATAAAATACAAATTAAGACTAAAAACACAAAAGTAAATACGAAAAAAAAGACTTAACACAACATTGACTTAGACTAAATAGTACATTAAGAAGGTAAGTGTCAAACCTCTCGTAATATAGGTTATTCTACTAATTAATATCTTTAGACCTTAAAATCAATGCTCAAATCAGGTTTAAGAGAATAATATTATTATAGTTGTTAGTTCAAACGTTAAAGCATAAAAGTTACTTGTGAAAATATTAAAAATTTTCTTTAAAAAAAACTCTTTGAGCATTATTTAAACTTTAATTGTGTCTCACTCTCTCAATATAAGCCCAGATGATATCTTAGACAAGAGTCAATGTTAAAGGTGGGTCTCAATAGTCCAGATTTATTTCTAAGTCTCTAGATCCTTTCTTAATTGTTACATAGTCACATGGCACATCACAAGTTCATACTAGTACTTAAATCATATAGTTAGGCATTCTAATTTATTGAAAAATCTAGCAGCATAACAAGTAGAAACTGAATGTTGCTCGGGCACTATAGCCCTCTTTTTTAATAAACCAATTACTTGCATATAATTTAAGTTTAATATATTCAATTCTAATGATCACAAGGCTCAAACATCAGCTAGCCCATTAACTTAGACTAATCAATTAACTCAAGAGATATAAAATACTAATAAATATATCGAATGGTCATTTACATTACTAAAAAGTATCCTTACATTTAATAATCCATTTCTAAATTGTCATAACCAAGTTCCATCTTATACATTATAATCATTATGTACATCTATCTTAAAACACAATGTACATAGCTTTTTAAGAAACTAAATCAAATATTTCATTTTCTAAAGAGCTATAGAATTTTCACTATCTATTCTGCTACTTTCAAATGACATGGGATTAATGGATAACGGGGTAAGATTCTAGGAAGAATCTTAGTAGCATAATTCGACTCTAACATGTATCAACCACTCAAACACATAGGAATACATGTATGCATGTATACAACTTTCTTTAATATATGATCTTTCTAACATGTGAAAATATGCATGCATAAAGTTAAAATCTAGCCAAATTTACTAGACTCTTTCGTGAGTAGCTATGATACTTAGTACAAGAAAGAACTATTATACTCAATTCCCTAACTCTTTTCATTTAGTCATCTTCAGGTAAAGTTTTGCTTACTAGCCCAATAACTCATAAAAATCATCATAAAATTCATAAAACTTATTCAAATATCAAACAAACATACCATACAGGCAACCAAAGCACTCAAATAGTTGAAAGTATGAATGACAAGAGAAAAATGCTACTTAATAAAAGCTTACGCCCAATGCCATAGGTACTAGCCTTTTCTTTTTTCTAGTTTTTTTCTTTTTTAGCCAATCACTAATATTATGGCCTTTTGCTACTCTGGTAGCCTATAATATCATATCAATACTTAGATTAATACTAAGGCCCCTTTCATGTGGCTATATGCAATGCTATGCCATGATTTATGCATTCTTGGCTCTTTGGAAACCCTTTAAGACTCTTTTTTCTGGAATTGTTCTTCCTCAACTTATTGATCATATTTTTGGGGCTCACTTTACTCTTCATTTAGCTCAAAATAAAGTTTGGTGCTTCTCTCACTTGTTTGCCTAACTAGTCATTCTCACTTGCCCTTTACTTAGGCCCTGATTTAGAGTTTCTCACAAGCAAGTTTTCTTAGACAACTCAAACTTTCTAAATTTTTATTTTCATCTCAAAGCTAGTCTTTTACTAATCATATGATTATTCACTATTCATTTGGCCATTTTCTAGACATATTTAGCTACTTTGGGCAAAATTTTGATTGGCCACTTCCATGCATCTAGATTTCCTTCTCATCTCTTAGATGGCTTATTGGACTTTCATATAACTCATTAGAAACATCAAATGAAGTGCTAACTTCATGCAAAACTACTTTGGCTACCTAGGGTTTTACTTGAACCCTAAATTTTTGACTTTCACAATTTGGCTTATTTCTTGAATCTAATGCTTTCTTATATCTCCATAATTCATAAGAAAATCTTTGAATACCATAGAACCCAAAAACTAGCTCATCTTCCCTAAGTTTCCTAAGAGTAGCTAAGAGCACCATTCTATAGGCCAAAATGGATTTTCCTAAATTTTTTGCCTTGAATCTCTTGCTAAATTCATGCCATGCACTATACTATCATTAAAATGCATAAAAATATAGAGAAGAGTGCCTCTCTTTCTCTCTCTCTACAAGAGGCACTTTAAGGTCTAAGGTTCAAACTCTAAAACTTTCTATCTATTGATTCTTACCTCTTAATGATTCTTTCTTAAAGCTCTACAATTTACTCTAATTAGGTTTCTAAAAAATAGATCTTCTTCCTCCCTTAGAAAATCTCAAAGTCCTCCTCTTCAAAAACTAAGACTATAGAAAGAGAGTTCTTGATGAGTAGATGAATCTTTCTAACTAAAAGAGAAGAAAAAGTGTGTAGAAATACCTTAAAATCCATGCTCTTGCTTTCTCTCTCTTCCTTTCTCCATGGATGCCATCCAAGGAGCTTAAGAATGCTAAAAATCTAATGCAAGGTAGTGGAGTAAGGAAGTGGATGAAATACATGCATTATTATAAATAATATTTTACTATAAATAATTTTAAAAATGTTATTTACATCTCTTTTTTTTTTACATTTTTTTCTGCATTCTATCTCAATTTTCCTATAGATATCAACCCCCAATATATTTTAGAAAGTCTTGAAACCCTTAGGTCAACTTTCTTAAGCTAAAGGGATACAAAACAATGTAAAACAACTCAAAATAACATTGTAGCACTGGCTTTTTCATTTTTTAGAAGGTCTTGAAACCCTTAAGCCAACTTTGGCTTGCTTTTTACTTCCTAGACATTTTGGGCAATTCATTTAAATCATATATAGTGGAAAATACCATTAACAAACTTTAATTAACTTTTCATTAAAATCCATGTATTCTCACTTTTTCAATGTACCCTTGTTTAGGTGCCCCTGATTCTCGTTCTTCTTCAACTTTTCTCTTTGTTTTCTCTCTTTAGTTAGCCTTCTACTCCCTTTTTAATGTCTTTCTAACTTATTAAGAGATCTATGCTCAAATGAAAATACAAGATATGTCTTAAATGACTTTTCTAGTACTTTTCTTGCCACACCACAAGCCTTCAATGATTGCCTCTTTTGAGCCTTTCTCTCATTTCTAGCCCAATCTTTTATCTTGATTGAGCTTCTAATCCCTTTTAATGCTTTATTTTACTCATTTTTAGGAGTTCGGCCCAATACACAGTACTAGATGTGATAGTAAGTTAAATCAACAATTAATTTTTTATCTAATAAAGTACCCTTTATTCCTATGGTTTCATCAATATAATTTGTCATTATAATTACTAAGTTAACTACATAATTCTTCACCAATATGTATGTCAAATTGTAATACAAGCTGTGTAAAATTTATCTATCACCTAATTTCATTAATACGATTTACCACTAGATTCAAAAATTAAATTAGCATAGATTAAAAGCAAACCAATTGAAATTTGATCAATATAATCCATCATCTCAAGTAATTAACCCTTCATTTACACTAATGGCAATAAAATTCATAGCAAATATTCATGAATAGAGAAATAAACATTGATTCAAAAACATAGCATTGATGTCAATACAATTTGAAGTCCAATACAACCATGCAATAACAAATTAACAATGATACACAAAATCCACATCATAAAACCAAAAAAAAATCACATAAACAGACCTAAAACCTAAACTACAAAGGAAAAGGGGAGGAAAGATAGAGAGATTAACAAGAACGCTGAAAGATGCTGCGTTGTTGCTATATTTGTCTTCCCCTCCATCAATCTTTACTCCTAGAGTTTCAAAAGCCTTCGTAAAACCTTAATAGAGCTAAGATGGTCATTCTCCTTTATTTTGAAGCCCCTAGGTCCAAATATATTGCCGTTAAGGTTAGAAAATATCAAAATTATATATTTTGGGGCTATCGATATGACAGTTGAGGTAAGTAAGGTCACAATTGCAATCTAGCCACTATCCAAAGCTAAAAATTGAAGTTTTTAATTCTAGTGCAGCAGTGCTCAAATCATAGCGCCATGACACTGGCCTTGCTACCCCATTGTGCAATGTTCAACTTTGTTCGTTTCACTCTAAGCCTCTTGGGCTTTATTCCTTTGCACTTCTAACTCTATAAAACACCAACATACTTAATTAAAAGCCATTTATAATCAATTAACATGGATTAAACAATCAAACTAAACCTAAAAATATCACATTAACCTAAAGCCACTGAACTATCACTAAAACAATATAAAAACTAAAGTCGACAAGTACACACTAATTGAAGTAAAATTTAACAAAATTACTTATAAAAGCCCAAAATTAATTACAAAAACACATGATCAGTCCCTTGAAAAGATGTGAAAAAACGTATGAAATAGGGACTTATCATTATTTGAATATTAGCTAGTGTTATAATTTGAACACAATTTCTTTTTAGTGATCTAACTTTTATTTTCCTAATAACGTAATAGTTATTTGAATTTATTTTTTATTAAAACATTCGTTCCTTCCCTATTATTAGACTATTTGCTCATCGAGCTCTCAAGTTCACTCCCCCATTTTACATATTATTAATTCTTCTTCTTCTTCTTCTCTCTTTTGAGATAAAATAATATTCTAATATGGATTATAGCTTCTTTAAACCACAAGCAGAATCACCACTTCCCATATGGTTTATTTGAAAATTAATGCTATGAAATGTTAGAATTTGAGAGTAGAGCTCTGTTCAAATATAATTTAGATTTTGATTGGAATTTGGGCTGTTGTAAAGTTTGAGATAATTCTATTTTTAAGAAAGACTCTACAAAATATTCTAAGAAATACTTGAATGATGAATTGAAATATTTCTAGATATTTCGCATGTCTACATAAATGTATACCCCAATTTGCAAGTTTGGGGGATGGAGATTTATACCGTATTTCATGTCATTTACTCCTCCCTTCAATCAAGGGGCGTGACACCAACACGCATATAATCTGATAGTGATCTAACTATTATCCAACTATTATTTTAACCGATTTAATAATAAATATAATTTTGAAACATTAATATTAACTTCTTGTAGGCTTTTTTTATTCATTTTGGTTAAAAGGGAATGGATGCCCTTCCGGTACATATATATATATATATATATATGGCCAAACATACTCTAATTATATTTACAAAAAAAGATTGTATACTCATAATATATCAGATATACATATATATATATATATATATTAATTTATAGTTGATAATGATATTAGCCATTAGAGGTTAACATCTAAATTCATCTAATGATTAATAATTACATCAAATAATCAAGATACAGTGCAGATTTTAAGTAGCGATCCAAAAATAACCCTATATCTACATATATGGCAAATTATCGAACTTACAACATATTTTAGAGAGATAATTAGAGAGATTACATTGCTACAATCATAAAGCAACCTCATAGCTTATGACTCGCACTAGCTATAGTTTTCATGCATACACACCATATTATTATTTATTAGACTAATTCTAATACCATGATATCAAGGAGAAGCACTTAATTAAACTGGCCATGGCTTACTCCATCCATACATTATTTACCCATGCTTGTTTCTGCGGCTGGAATCGAAGAAGGGTGAGCGGTAGCCATAGCCACCACCGCGCGATCCACCACTCCCTCCTCCATAGCCACCGCCGCCACCAGAGCTGCCTGAACCAGTTCCAGAGCTATAACCACCACCAGACCCATATCCATACCCAGATCCTGACCCGGAGCCAGAACCAAACCCATAGCCAAAGCCCCTGGCGAAACCCGATGGAGATCGCGCGGAGCCGGAACCATACCCCCACCCACTTCCGGGTCCGGAGCCCCAGCCCCACCTGTAGTCCCAGTTGGGACCGTGGCCCGAACCAGTAGCCCCCGTGGGTGTTCCAGTCTGTTGAGCGCCCCCAGTAGACATTTGGACTGAACCAAGCTTTCTTCCGCCGCCACCGGCAGCCACCGTGGGAATGATGAAGAAGACAAGGAAGAAAGTGAAGTTGAGAAAGTTGGATAACATTTTGTGATAGAAATGGGATTTGTGATTTTTGACCTGGGGGTTTATGGCGCATGAAAGTCGTTTATATAGTGGGCTTGATGATGATGACGATGACGACGATGATCGTGATCAGAGGGAAATGACAGCCGTGAATGAAGGCAAGGACGAGACTACCACTTTTCGTTTTCTTTTTATTTTTCAAAACTTTATTTTTGAGAAATTGGATAATAGAATAGTTAATATGGCCAAGATAAAAAAAAAAAAAAGCAAGCGAAATCATTTAGGAGATATATTTGTCTATCTCCACCCATGACAAATTATTCATATGCTAATTATACTTGAATATATGAAAGTAACATACTCAACTTTGCCAATAGACTAACCCTTTGAGATTTATTCGACATGTTTTGACCAGCATGAGCTTTTTCTTATGGCACAGCATATGAAGCTTAATATATATATATATATATATATACACACGCATATGATATATTAAATAAATTAGAATTAGAACTATTAGTTTCTCCTAATCTGTGAAAGAATATGTAATAATTTTAATATCCATTGTATCAAGACAAATTTATGTCTATCACTATAATGATTATTACATATAATGTTATTAAATTTTTAACTAGATTTAAAAAAAAAGAAGTTTATATTTTTTTTATGTGCTTGCTATTACATTTTTTTTAATAACAAATGCGTGCGAGTGTGTTTATTTTTTTTTTCAAATTCATTATTTCATTGATTCATTTAATTTTTCATCTAATTGAATAACTTTTCAATAAATATTTTAAAAAATAGCGTTTAAGCTTTATCACAAAAACTAATTAACTAATGTCAAATTGGGAGGGATCAGGTGTCATCAGCCTTTCACATAAATCTTCAACACGTGTTCATTAAAAAGAAAAGAATGGGTAGCCACGGCTGACTTGCACCACCGCCTTTCTGGTGTTTGATATAATCCTAACTTAAATTATGATGCTAGCTTTTGACCCAAAAACTTAAAAAATTCATCATGCTAGCTTTTCTAGCTAAGTTTGGGAAAGCTACAATTCCCCTTTTAGATTTCTATAAATAATCCAACCCATAATTTGATTATGGGCCAAGCTTTGGTGAATTTTTGGCAATTTCTGATTAAATCATCTTCCCCATAGGAGGAAACTTCTTAGGATGTTCAACTCACTGGATTTTTCCCATTATAATTAGGTTCTTATTGTTTAAAGGCATTGAAATTTTTTTCTTTCTTTCCCTTTTTTTTAATTAAATTGTCAAAAACTTAATGAAAAGTGAGAAGCTGTAGGGTGTGATTAAATTTAAGAGAAAATGAGAGAATATATTGTGGAGAAGAACCAATCAAAATTTTCCAAATCCGATAGAAGTAGTAAAGAGACAGATTTCAAACTAAATAAACTACTTTCATGTCAAGTTGTTCCCCCCCCCCCCCCCCCCAAAAAAAAGATGTCAAGGTGTGTTTTTTATATTTTATTTTTCTGGATAGATTGTTCTTTAAATTTTTGTTTCATTCCTAACTTTTAGTACTTTATTGAATTAAGCTCTAGTCACCAATTAAATTTCATTTGCAAAAGCGAGAACCACCATTTTCTTTCAAGAAAAATGAGATTAATGATGTAAGGTAAATAACTACAGCTTTCTTTTCTACCAAAAAATAAAAAACCATTATAGTTCTCTTTCATTAATTACAATTAAGATATTTTACATCGTATCTTAGAGTAAATATATGATTAATTCTTGAAATATATTTTTTAAAATTTGGTTAGGTGAAAGCTCTATATTAAAACTCTTGATCAAATAGTTCCTTTATGTTAGGTAAAGTAATGATCACTTGACAGACAGACTTATATATGATTTTTCAAAATCCACTCAGTCCAAAAAAAAAATAATAGAAATCAAGCAAAATGGTATTGTTTGAAGAAAAATGACATATGAACAAGTCCAAATCATTAGCCAATGGCTCCATGATCTTCTATGGATGTCATATTAGTTGGATCTAGATCCACTGCAGTGCCACTTACAATGGAAGATCTAGACTATTCAGATTAATTTGAACGGTCCAATTTTTTTTTAATTTTAAAAATAAATATTTTTATAAGATACAGAAGGCATAATAAAAATAGTTTTTCAACTATGGACTTTTGAAAAAAATAATGTTTTAACTTTAAAAATTAAAGAAAAAATTTTAATCATTTAGATTTTGGTTTGAATGGTTGAGATCTTATTAGGGAGGGAATGGAGAGAAAAATAATGGAGAGAATTTAAACCCCATATTAGCTAGATTGTTAAATAACTATGAATTTGTCTAATGTATGCGGTTATTTTGATTGAGAAAAAAACGATGGAGGGAGTGATTTGAAGGACTTTATCTTTAAAATACCAAATTAAAAGAAAAGTGATATTTTAAAGACTAAATTATTGATTTATTTTATATTTTATCACTATATTAAAATAAAAAATAATAATGATCACGAATGAATGCCATAATAATATAATATAATATAATATAATATAATATAATGTATATAAGAATTTTTTTTACTAGAAAATGAATGGTTATTTTGGTTAGAAATATTAATAAAATTAAGGAAAAAATGTGATTTTAATCACTTAATTTTATTTGAATTTTACTATTATCTTTTAATTTCATTTAGTTCTAATTTAATCATTTCACTTTGCCTTAGGTTTTACTTTTATTCTTTAATTTTATTTGACTTTAATTTTATTTTTTAATTTTATCTTAAGTTTCACTTTTGTCTTTTAATAATTTCATTTGATTCTAATTTGGTATCTTAATTTTATTTTAGATTTCATTTTCATCCCTTATTTTTATTTCCTTCTAGTTTGGCCCTCAATTTTAAAAAGCTACTCAAATCTTTTTTTTTTCTCCTCTAACACCATCAAATTAAAATGTTTTAAATATTTAGGCTTCATATGAATTAATAGTGAGGACCAACAAAAATAAATTGGGCTCCTAACACCAAAATGAGAAAAATAAAGGCAGAAACAAATTCGACTATTGAATACCAAGTAATTTAATTTGTGAAAGAATAAGACATAGAATTAAATTTCAAAATAGAAATTATTACATTTCATAGGGTTTGCTATCAATAGACAAATTAAAGAAAATAAAAAATTGAACAAGAAAAAAAATATTTGAATAGTTTTTTAAATTAAGAGCTACACTAGAACAAAATAAAATTTAAGGATAAAAGTGAAATTTAAATTAAAGTTAAGGATTAAATTGAAACTAAATGAAATTAATTAATAGATGAAAGTGAAACTTAAGGTATAGTTAAGGGATCAAATTAAAAGTAATTCAACTTAAGAGACAAAAGTTAAATTTAAGATAAAGTTAACAAACTAAATTTAAATTAAATAAAGGTAAAAGATGAAAATCAAACTTGAAGTAAAATTAAAATATCAAAAGTGCAATATTTTTGCCTGAAACTAATATTTGGCTTTTTTATCAGCTTACATTTCAAATGTAGCTCTTGTCATAATATTAAAGCATCTTACTATCTTAAATGAAATTTAGGTATCTCATCCAAAAAATAGTGCTTAACCTTAAAAAAAAAGAAAAAAATTTAGTACTAAAATATTGTGTGTAGCAAACAAGTCACAAAGATAATGGGAAAAAAAAAGATAAAGTCAATTCCCAATTAATCATGTTATTCCAACTTTAATTTGAAACGTCTTTTTCTATTTTTGTTTGATCCACTGAAACGTTTTATCTAATAATAATGAAGACCATAATATAAGGTGTCTTTCAAGTTTTTTTTCCCCTATAATGTTAATTTTTTTTTTTAAAAAAAGATATAAAGCATAGAATCAAATATCGGAGGAAAGAAAGTAAAAATGTAGGAATCTCATATTTTAGCAACGTCTATTTCTTTTTAACTAGACATAAAATGTGTGGAATTTATCTAAATATATAAAATTTATTTAAATAATCAATTTCATATATTTTATATTTATCTTTGTTCAAAATTAATACTATTAATTTAAAAGTGAAATTAAAAAAAAATTCCTATTTCGATTGAAATGAGCAAGGACTTATGGGGACCGCAAGGGAGTTAATTGGAGGGAAGGGAAGACAATAACTTTCCCAAGTGGTGGTAGTGCCTTCATGAAGTGTCACACCAACGTGCATTCCATAAAGCGTCCCTTTCAGCAGTTTGACTCCCTCCCATGTACCGACATTATTCTTCTCTTGGTGGGTTAATTTATCATTTAAAAAAAATAAATTTCAAATTCAATAACATGTTAGTTAAAAAGAATTTATCTATTTATTCTATATGAATGTAATTGCTTGATATGTGTGCACAATTATTAGGTGCACTTTTTGCATTCAAGATTGGCAGAAAGAGTTAATATACTTTTATTAAATATAAATATTTCATGTGATGGAGTTGAGTGATACATAAATTTTGATATGTTTCTGTTTCCTTTTTACTGACAAATTATTGTGAGATTTAAAAATATTTATTTTAATTCGAAAAGAAGCATTATTAGATACATTTTGTATACACATAGCAAGACAATGAGATATGTGCAGTCGTCCAATACGTGCTTATGATGTATCTTTTTCCTTGTCAAAGAAATGATAGGAGCTGTATTAAGTTTGATTCTCTCTTATTTAGTGTGTAATTTTATTGGAAAAAATAGGAAATCACACAAAAAAAAAAGAATATGTATACTATTTTTTTTAATTCACTCTCTCTCGTTTTATCTATTTTTAACAAAATGGTATTCTGTTCACACTATAAATTATACGGTTTAAAAAAGTTGTGGTATTATTCTTTTTTTGGGGCATGTCTGTCAACTTGTTACGCGTTTGAGGCATTATTCTTTTTTTTTTATTTGTCGAAACCCAAGATAAAAAATAATACTATATTATCAAATAATAATTTAAAAAATATTTTAAATTTTATAAAAAAATATTATATTACAAATTACATCATAGCAAGTCAATCTAATAGATCTTTTTATTCCTTGAAAGGAAGGCAGTAGATATTTAAGGAATGAATTTATATTTTACTTCCTTTTAATTTAGTTTTCTAAAATTTTAATTTTTGTTATTTTAGATTATGTTGCATTCAATATTGTTTTCGCGTTAAACATGTTAATAAACATATTAACAGAGATGGAGATAGATGATGTAGTCTAATATAAAATAAGTATCACTGCTAAGTAATAATTGAATAATTACAAAATAAAATATTTTGAGTTGTTAGTCATATGCAGTGTTTCAGGACCAAGTCACTCGTCTTTGTTTAATGTGAGGAAAGGACAATATTAAATGTAAAATAACTTTTAATTTGAAGGATTAAAATAAAGTGTTGCAAATTTTAAGGATGAAATTGAGACAATATATATATATATATATATATACATATATATTTAGTAAACCCAATGAATATTCATCCTATATTGAAGTGTTTTAATGAAAAACTAGATTTTTTTTGGAAAAAAAAAATTTTTTGGTAAATGTTTAGATTTAGGTCTTTAAAATATCATTAAAAAAAATTTAAATATCATATGTTGATGGTTTTGTTTCTATAAGTTTTTATATTTATCTAAACATTCACTACCACAATGTTAGTTAAAAGCGGCTTAAGTTTGATGAAAGATTCCGTCCTCATGTGTATGTGTGTGTCTATATATATATATATATATATATATATAAGCGGCTAAATTAAAAATATTTTTTAAATATATTCATTAAGAATAAAAAATATTAAATTGAGAATATTTATCAAACTGAAAAAATTCATTAAAAAAAAATTTATTTATTAGTGGGACAAATTTGACTTAATGTCAGTCGGATAAATTTAATTTTTTTTTATATTTGATTAATTATAATTGTAATATTTAAGATATATTTCATTAATTAAAATATATTTGAAATTATGTAAATTACTATTTATAATAATATATAACTAATATAAATTATAAATAGATAATATAATTAAAATAATGATAAATATATTTATATACTATATTAAATTAAATAAATTAATATTTTTTATATGAAAAACACAAAACAAAGCCGGAGTGGCAGACAAAAGCTACCGGGCTTCCCAAAAAGAAGAAAAGCTATAGTTTTTTATTATTTTAATTTCTATTGCTTTTAGTGACTGAAAAATTTGTCACTAATGCCAAGTGACTGTTGAAAATTTGACTGAATTCATCAGTCGTTTTTCCAGTTGAAAATGCTTTCTCTTTTTTTTCCATCTATTTTTACAGCTGCTTTTCCGCGGGTTTGTTGTAGTGAGTATTATTTGTCAAATAAAATAATATATACATATCTCTAAAATAAAAATAAAAATTAAGAGCGAACCCCTTCAATCTCAAGAAATCAAGCTTTCTACAACAATATCATATACAATTTTTTTAAATATGCTATTTGTTATCCTTTCAAATTATGATATTTTTCAGGGTCAAAGAAGCTTTAGTATCATGTGGCTTAACTCACTTGCAGTTTGGTATCTTTTGGTTTGAAGTTTTGTATTCAAGTGGCTTGGGATTTAAACTTTTAGCACATTAGTATCTTGGAGTTTCATTTCATTATTATTTTTGAAAAAAAAAAAGGCATGTGCAACTCAGAAAACCTCCAAAATGCCACAATTTGGTCTGAGAAGTAAACGTTTAAAAAAAGTGTAATTCCCAAGTTGTCCCAATTTGTCTAAACTCTTTTTCATAAGGAAATTAGGAATTTGTATAGACTCAGAAGCACAATTAGCAATTTTGTTTAGAGGCAAAATTTTTTTAAAAAAATTGTGTTGTATATGTTGAATTTAGTATTTTGATTAGTCAAAAGAGAAGTTTTGAAATTTCGGTGATTTACTGTATAGTAAATTAAGAATTTCGTGAAAAAAATTAGAAATAAGGTGAGATTAGAGATAAAATTAGAAATTTCATTTAAGGAAAATATTTGAAAGAAATATTGTGTTGTGTGTGTCAAATTTAAAATTTCAATTATTTAGTAGAGGAATTTTAATCTTCAATGTGTATGAAATTGAGGATTTTACATAGAAATTGAAAATTTAAGGGAAAAAAAATTAAAGATTCTGTTGAAGAACAAAATTTGAGGGATACAATGTTGTGCTTATCAACTTTGGAATTCTAATAGGTCAAAAGAGGAAATTCGATCTTGAATATATAAGAAATCAAGAATTTTATAAAAAATTAAAAATTTATGGCAAAATTTAATAAATTTCATTTAAAAAATAACAGAATGAAACCACATGATGTAAGTTAATGGTTTTAATCACCGGCCACCTGCGTGCAAATTTTTAAACCATGAGATATTAGAGTATAAGTGAGCTAAACCACAAGATACTGAAGTATATTTTGCTCATTTTTTATAACCGAAGCCTTAAGGTGATATTTTCATCATCTTTCGTCATTTTAAATTTCGTTTGAACTTCAAGTGACGAGAATGCTAAATTGCCATCTTTACTATATCATTAGCAGATTTTTTTCCTTTTCTTGAAAGATGATTTAATTACATCTGTCTTCCTTTATTATAAAAAATTACTCTTCTACTTTTTGAAATCGAAAGATAAGCTATAACTAGATTTATTTTAATTACAATACCCTCAGTTGGTTAAAATAACTACTTTTCTAATTTTAACAAATCACAAAATAATCATTTTTTTTAAATTTAACAAATTTTAAATTACTTAATGCAAAATTAAATAATTAAAAAAAACAAAAAATATATTAAAATAATAATTTTTAAAAATTTTAATTAATATAAAATAAATCTTATTTTTAATAAATTATATATATGTCAAATAAAGATGTGTACAATTATAAATGTAAAAAAAAAATCTTAGAAAAAATGAAGGTTATTGTTTTTAACAAAAATAAACAACATTATAGTGAAAATTTTAAGAAGGTTAAATTATTATTTTAGTTATTATAATTTCACTTATTTTTTTTGTTCCTATAGTTTAAAAATTTATAATTGAGTCTTTGTATATATATTAAAATTTTTTAATTTGGTCATTATTTATATGACATTTTAACACCTTGAATATGTATTATTTATGCCAACAAAAAGGGTAAAAATAAATAATAACGTGAAATTAACTTATATATATATGAAATGTAATATAACCTATGTTAAATGAATTAGGTGAATTGACTTGAATTATGAATATTTATAGTGGCAATATAGTACATTGTTAAACATATTAATAAAATTTAACAAAATATTAATAAAAAAGTATAACATTAAGGACTAAATTACAATTTTTTTAAACTATAAAATCTAATTACAATTTTTAATCTATAAAAACCAAATTTAAGATTTAATAAAATTATAAAGAGTAAATGTATAATTTAACATTTTAAGAAATATAATTGATAAGTTATACTTCTAACTTAAAAGACCATTTCTATTGTTGAAAATATTTTAGTCAAAATAAATTTATTTATAAGCTATTTTTTGGTGGGGAAAGTGATTTTCCATAATAGAGAAAAATGTCATGTAACAAACAATCTCTTACGAGAGAAAGGAGTAATTTATTTATTTTTATTACTAGCTCTACATTCACTATTATTATAGACGCGTCATTTTATTAATTTATGATCACTATTTTAAAACAATTTAAAATGCTAAAGGAAATAATTTAATAATGCTTTGTATCCAAACAATATTGATTATACAATGTTTATTTTGATAATTTGACAAAAAAAAAAATCGCTTCTTTAAACATTATTGGAGCAGCAAACACTTTTTTAGATGAATTTTTTTGGGTGAATTTTTTTGGGCAAACATTTCTAAATGGTTTAATAAAAAACTAAATTATTTGATCACTGTACTATATGGTGCAAATAAAAAAATTTAATCCCAAACAATTTTTGCAGACAGACATTCCGAATTGTAACGCCAACAAAAGAATAAATTTGTCATTTAACTTTTTTGGTTTTCTGATTATATATAATTTAAAAAATTTTTACCATCGAGTTTTTTAATTACAGTATATTATATATATTATTTTTAAATAATAATATAATAAATACATAATTTTTATAAATATGAATTACGTGATTATATATATATTTTTAAAAATTTAATAATAAAAATATAAAAAGTTATAGTACTTTTTAGAAGTGCAATATAAAAATTATTCTGCAAGGTTTATAGACTATGAGACTGAATATTTGTGGGTGTCCAAAATCTAGGGCACACATGAACGTGGCATCCAGTTGGTCACGTGGAAGCAAGTGCAGTGTAGAGCAAAATTGGGCCATTCTTTTGACTTCTGAGTTTATTTGGGCCCATCAATGTAGGCCATTGTACCCATTTGCAAGATTCTTAAGTAAGTGGGTATTTCATGGCCCAAACCCATGTGCACAAAGCAGACGATATTTCTTTCAATATTTATTGCTATATATATATATATATATATAGCATCCTTTCCTATTTGATTTTGAGTTAGACTGACAATAATTTATGCAACATCTCACTTAGAAACTATACGAGAATATGTTGGACTTATTTTAAGAAATAATTGATAATAAAAAACTAATTTAAAAATGAATTTTGTTTAGACCAATAAGCCTATAGACACCCGTAAAAAGTGATAATTTTAACCAATGTCATTTTCTCTGTTATGAGAATTAAGAATATATTAATTGAAAGGTCCAGTTGGGGAGAGAATTTAATTCAAACAAACAAAAAATACACACAACCGAAAATATATAAAATATGGATTATCAATCATATATGCCATTTGTTTAAAGCTTTTTTTTTTAAAAATTTGTATTCAATGTCCATAGTCAAAATGCAGATTTTGATGTGAAAGAAAATAATGAAAGCTAAAGCATTAATCATGGTAATCCAAATATTCACATTCAAAGAAAATACATGCATGCCTATTTTCATTCCCCAAATAAACATATGCTACTTTACTTAATTAAGATCGACTAAGAAAATTATAAGTCACGGGGTTCGATAATAAAATTTTTGAATAATCCATATAAAGTCGTAAAATTTAATTTTTTGTGCTGCTATGTATATACTAGTAAAACGTAACACATTTTTGAGATGAGTCCCAAAGAGTGAATAGTAGTTGGTGATACTGCTTGATTTTAGATATAAAAGCCTAGGATATGTGAAAGATACTAACTTAGAGGTTAATTTATTAGAAAACTGATAGGGGAGAGAGGGTTTCAACTGCATCGGTACAAAGTTGAGCAGATTATAGATCAACAACTGTTGATGAGAAAATTTAAAGTAAAATTATAATATAGTTATCAAGTTGTTCTTACTTTATAGAAAGGTACTTACAAGCGTGATTCGATAATGAAATGTTTGAATATATTTGTAATAACCCATATTTATACTTGCAATATATATATATATATATATATAGAGAGAGAGAGAGAGAGAGGAGAGAGAGAGAGAGAGAGAGAGAGAGAGAGAGAGAGAGAGGGTACTTAATGTAAGTTAATTTAATTTATGGGAATAAGATTGAATTAAAAAAATCTTATAAATTTTTGGACTAAAATATCTTGGGTAGTACTCGGTTCGTAGGTGTGGCTGACCTTATTATGTAGTGTTTCAATTTTTATTCTATCCCTGCGATCTTGGATTATTTTCGGTGGCTATTCCTGAACCTTTTTTTTTTTTTCTGCTGAATGCTTAGTTACGCCACATTGAAACTTGTTTTAAATTTAAGGCTTTTGTTGATTTAATAAATTATTATGATTATAAGGGAAAGTTCATACGCTTTGGGTTGAAGTTAATTTCTACGGCTTGTTCATTTTAGGATAAAAAGTATTAGGTAGGTTGAATCTGTCTAGGAGGAGGAGGCAATCTCCATTATGCATTTTTCTTTACAACGGACGATTTTGTATTTTGGAATATAACCAGAAGTGAGAGTTTGAATTGAATAGTGAATTAGAATGGGCAAAATTGTTTATTGCTGTGTGAATAAATATACTTCCACGAACTGGAAAAACAGAAAGGTGCTATTGTTAGATATGTGAGGAATATATATTGTATAATCTTTTCATTAAACTAGAAGTAGGCTGCAATCAATTTTTACATACATCTAATGTGTCATGTCATTTATGCATATAAATCCTATTTGTATAGCACATGGACCCATTTATATGAATTAAATTCTGATTATTGTGTACTAGGTGCACCTAACAAATTTTTGTAGGCTTCTTGTAGTTATATGGCAATTCGTGCCAATTGCATAAGGCTCACACAAAGGCCAAATTAATAAAAAAGTAAAAAAAGTAAAAAAGAAAAAATAAAAAAAAACTCATGAATAAGATAAAAATAATATTCTATAATAACAATCATTCTTTATATATGTGTGTGTATGTGAGATTAGCATCGGATCTCGTGTGGCTACATGAGAATTCATGCCTTACTCTAATAAAAAAAAACACAATTTTTCTAAAAAATTATAACAAAATAAAGAAAAGGTACGAAGCTTGAAATAAAAAAAAAGTCAGCACTATTTCAAAACTAATAAACAGTACTAGCTTCGTATACTTTTATAATACATATAGATTGAACAGGAAAAGGAGGCGTTGCATTTTAATTTCATGTTGGAAGTACCTTTTAATTTATTTCTTCTTTGGATATAAGAAACTATTTGATTGAATTACATTATTCGAGTTTTGGGTTGTTGTGTATTTGTGAAGAGATTGGTTGAGTTTTATTTCACGCGTATTCGTTTTTGGCTTCACCGGCCGGTGGTTGCTAAACATGATTTTTCAAGCATTGATCCTAACTTGTAAATGTTAATTTTTGGCTTAGAATATTGAGTGGTTGTTGGTTTTCGGTTTACAGTGTAATGTGTTTGAGCAATGACTTTGCATATTGTATTTTGAGGAATTTCCATGAGTAACCCAACAATTAGCGTTTGTTGGAAGGAATGGCAAGAAGTACAGTGAATGTGGTTTTTTAACTAACTTGGTAGTATATGCTTAAGTAAATAATATTAAGTCACTTACTAAGCGTTGCTAAGCTTGTAAATATACTAAAATATAATTATATGAGATTAAGTAATTGAACTAGCAAGTCTCGCTTTATTAAATATACTAACTATTCTAAGTAATATAATTTCTTAAATGCAAAGTTGATTCATGAGAAATGTATATTTAAATAACAAATTTAATAAAATTTTTATTCCTATGTTAGCTTAAGTTATACTACATATCTTACCTAGTGTTCTAATATAAGCGTAGTCATGAGCAAATAAAAAAAAATGTTTGTCACTAACCTAAATGTAACCTAAACTAATATGCATGAGACTCAAGACATTTTAGTTTAGAGTCTAGACACAAAAATATTAATTAAATTTCAATTTTATGCATCTTGAAGTATATAGTTCATTCTTGACAATGATTTGATCATGGTAATCTAATTCCTACTACCATTCTTTGTCTACGCCTTTTGAGACAACAATTTTATGACATCCTAACTCTCCAATGCATGCCATGATAGGGGAGGATTTGCATATTATGTTTTGTGAATTACTAGACTAGCTAGAATAGTAGCCCATTGCTCCCTTGCATCCTATACTAATTGCCTAGGCCTCAATTAAGCAAACGCTTTAAGTGCAAGGTAATTGGTAATTGTATTATGTGTAGATCATTAACTGCTAATACTTTGTTAACACTCACCAAACCTATCTAATCAACTTTTTAAGCATTTTTATCTAATTCATTAACTCCTAAATCCATTGCATTGTTATTTAAAAATCAATCAATAAACTAAATGCAAGAGATGTCACTAAGAGTATTGAGTATATACAATTACACTATAAACCATACATTTATGGGAAGGAAATAATCACAACTAGTAATTAATCAATATTAAACAAAATTTAATTGGTGAAATTAAACAAGAAGCATAAACTACTAATGAAGAAACTATGAGAAAATGGATTAAATTATTGTAGAATACGAAAGATAGATCATTATAATATAATTCTACCATAGAAATATAGAAACATACATTTAGAGATGATCTAGATCCATAATTCTCCTTATGAAATGCTCCTAGATGTTGAATTATAGAAAAAACCATCTTTGGAAAATGAAAAAATGTAGGAAAAAAGTCTACAAATTTGTATGTTGGAGGAAATTTATTTTAAAAAAAAATCTCAAAATGCATTGGTTGTCCTTAAAAGAAAATTGATCTTATCATGTGTCATACCTAGAGAGTTTTAAATACATTATCATGTAAAATATAGGTTTATAACTTCATTTTCTTTTATCTTAGCAAATATCCTTCTGTTATCAAATATTGGGTACTAACGGAGGCATAATTAACTTTATTTCAAAGCCTGTTTTTGTGAAATTTCTTTACCCCATCAAATGTTATCCAAAAATCATGAAAGTTGGTTGAATGCTCTCTCATAATATTAATTAAAAGCCACTAATAGTTTTTAAAAATTCTCATGGGTGACCCCTTAATTAAACCCATTTAGGACCCTACTTGGTTTGAACCCATTGCACACTATCTTTTCTAAATTCAATTTAATTAGCCCAGTAAATGAACTCCAAAAATCCTTAAAATTTTTAGACCTGAGTTTATATGTCTTAACTACTATCCAATAAAAATTCATGTATTAATTCCTTCATTTACCTATTTAACTAATTTTATTATGAATTTTGCTCGAAGCTATCTAGTACTTAAGTATGGTTCTGTTAGTACATGGTTTCAGGGATCCAACTTACTCCAAAAATTCTATAATTTTCTAGAATTAAAGTTCAAAGATTGAAGTATTCACCATAAAATTTGGACTCAGAAATCCCTCTCTAAATACCTCAACTAAAGCCAAACGTTAGACAGTTTGGATTGCATGCTAACTCAAAGTTCTACATTGGTGTATTCTATTTTGTTCAACTAAAATTGTGATAATACCTGTATAGAATTCCTTGGATAGTAGCTATGCTTATGGTAACATTTCAAAGCTATTCCAAATTTGTGATAATCAGTTTTATGTAAAAACAATAATTTAAATTACTTTTATTCACAACATAGTGTCATACCTTATATTTTTATTATCATACTCTTCTATTTAGGGTAATTGGTGCACATTCATAAGACAAAAGTAAAAAAAGGTATGAAAATAATACACTTTTATTGCGTTACAACAGGGTTAAATTTTTCAATTTGCGTTACATGGGCCTTGTGGATTATTCCATAACATTTGCTAGTCATTTATCATTAGAACAAATCACAAACAACTCAAATTACCAAGCAATCCGTGGATTTCAAGTCAAAAACTCCAAAATTTATACTTAAGCTCGTGGACAGTACATAGCAGATTTTAGGGACAACTTTGAAAAATCATAACTAAATGTAAAAAAATCAAAATCAAGCTATAGTTTGTTGGAAAGCTTTGGATGTTAAATTCACACTAAAAATAATTCCCAACCATGAAAATCCCATCTGGATCACATTTGACAATAGAAAAGGCAAGAAGGTCCGACTGGCCCTCTAATACTGATATAGATTACTGGTATAAACATTGGAAATTCATAATTAATTCCACAAAAATCCAATCCATGCAATCTGTACCAATTTGGAAAGCTACCGATGTTAATTAGAGGAAAAAAATAGTTCTAGACCAATTTAAGAGCATTCAGACCTCGAAATATAATTAAACAGTAAAATTCTAGCTCATTCTCTAAACATCCAATTGAGGTGCTTCAAATTAGCACAAGTCACTGGGAAGGTCTAGTTTCTCCCTGTAAAATTTCATGGCAATTGGATATCATTTGCCTCATGAATGATAGAGAACAATTTTTGGACTATATGAACAATACCAGTGGCCGAACCAGAAAATTTTTTTAACTTCAAAAATTTGCCAAATATTCCACAGACCTCTAAATAATACTCACATTAGCTTTTTAAAAAGTTCTCAATAAGCTCTAGATGCATGCCAAATTTCAGACCAAGAAGAACTCATTTGGATAGAAAGTGATATAGCTTACCAAAATGGCTATTTTTGCTCCATATGAGATACCAAATCTGTCTAAAAAAGCATGAATATGACTTGTATGAACTATCCAAGTGGTCCCAAACCCCATGCATATTAAATTAGTCATTTCACTTCCATTAATGCACTAATACATCAAGTCATCAAGAAGCCAAAATTCCACATTAGCTTTAATTTAATGTCACACATGGGCTACATAACATTCATACATCATATTACATTTCTCCATAGGCTTACATGTCAAAAATAACATTTACATAACCACTTTGACCATTAGTTACAAAAGAAACTACATAATGAACAAAGTGTGGCTTTTCAATGCTTTTGGCTTGCATTCCTTGCTTCTTGGACATCACCTAGGCATTTCAAGATAATGGAGGAAAGGGAAGTGAGATTCCTAGAATTTCAATAGTTCACACACCTATTCACACACGTTCATGGCATATACACATCAAAGCATATGTATGGAAGGTTTGGCAATCATAAAGTATGAAAGGTCATAATTTTCATGCCACTTATTCACATTCAAGCCATGAACATGCTTTAGGGACTTTTGGTTTTGTCTCACCTTATTTCTAGGACTTTTGGATTTGCCTCACCCTTGGCTTAGGGATTTTTGACTTGGCCTCACCCTTCTAAGAGACTTTTGGCCTTGTCTCACCCATGCCATGAGATTTTTGGCATCTCCTCACTTCATTAAGGGATTTTTGGCATCACCTTACCCTTATGAGCCATTTCCACAACCAAGGCTATTGAAGGAAACACATTGGTACCAATGTAATGTCAAAGCATCAATTGTCATATTCTTAAGTCATAAGAGCATATATAAGCACACAATTGCATACATATGCATATAAGAATGCAAGGAGAATGAGGTAGAAAGCTACTTTGAATTTATGCAAGCTTTTCTTGATCCTTTTCCTTCCCTTTTTCAAACCCACAAGCACACCTAGGTGGATATATGTTCTCTTAGCCTAAACACCATAAACAATGCACAATTACACACTTGAAGCAAGCTAAGACATTAAATTCACTCTTGAACATACACTTAGTTCCATAAGTGGCATAATGGTTCCAGAAATGGTCTATTGAAGCAATCTTCACAATTCAAGCTCTAGGCTCCCATTTCTTTCCATTTCTAGGCCTCTTAGCCCCATTCAAAGTCCTTGGAGCCCTCACACATTCATTTACACAATTGAAAAATTAAGTTGCTTCATAAGTCACCATTGTGGACACCATTGTCCCATCTCCCATTCCATGGCTCTTAAATTTTTTCCAATGGTTTCTTCCATCTTTTAACATCATATAAAGTCCCAAACTAAGGCTAGAACAAATTAAAACACTCCCTAACCTAGTATTCTTGCCTTAGTTGAAACTAGCACCATAATGGGGGTTCACAAGCTTCTTGATTTTTCCTTGATGGGAGAGTCACTTGGGAGGGTTTCTAGGGGTCTTAGGAGCTTAAGGAAACATTCAATTAGTTAAGGAATTACTCACACAAAATTAGATTTCATAAAACTCTAAAAAACCCTACACTTTTCTAACTTGTTTTCCATGGGTTTTTCTTGTAATTTCTTGCCATATTCCTCTTCTCCATGGTTTAAAACCCTTGTTCCTTCCTTGTTTTAAGACAAAAATTCCCTCTCCCATATGGTTTTAGTTTAGGCCGAACAAGAACCAAGAAAGAGCAACAAGGAGAAGTGATAAGCATGATTTTTATACATTTTAATCCTTTTAACTTAAACATTTTAGTATCCAAATATGGCTTTAAGGGTCTAATTAGATGAAATTTGATTTTAGTAGCCATTTTCTATATTTAAGGAATTAAGTTACAAATTATTGGATTTTAATGCATAAATTTATCTTAAATAATTTTGTGAAAATTCCTACTTGATTTTTCCCACTCTTTTGTGCAGAATTTTTATGGACAATTGGTAATTGAATAGGAGATTATTTTGGAGAAGAAATGGAGGTTTGCCAAGTCCAAGGAAGCCATGCATTCCATCCTCTCATCTCTCACCCACTTGGTTTGCACATATATATCAAGTATGGGTCTCTCTCTATGGAAGCATTAGTTGTTTGTGTGAAACAAGAAGCTGCATGGGTACTTTAAAAAAGAAGAGCTTCGAGCTTGGCTGAAGAAAAGCCACAAGCAACATGAACACGTGAGAAGCTCGAGGAAGAGGCTGTGAAGGAGAAGAACACCTGAGCATGTGGAAAATATGTGGAAGCAACAAGGGAATATAAGCTCATGCAGTAGGCAACAATCACGTTAAGCACGACATATGATATGAGAAGAAGCATAAGCTGGAGCTTAAAGAAGAGAAGCAGCTGGGTAGAGAAAAGGAGCTACAGTTTTAACGTGGAAAAGGTGAGGAGAGCCGGGGAAAAATCGAATGAGCTATGGGTCCTGAGTAAAGAAGAAGCAATAGCCGAGGAAAGCTCTGTATGTGGGAAGAAAGAAATAAGAAACACAAAGAGTTTCAGCTGGAATGAGTTGCACGAGGAAGCTCCAGAACGTGGAAAGCTTGCATGAAGAGAAGGCTGATGTGTTTGCTTCTGGTTGAGGAAGAGAACAACACGAGCTGAACGAGTTCCACGAGGAAGCACCAGTCGAGCAGAACATGAAGAAGAAGATGCAAAAGGAGCTGAAAGCAAAGCAAACAGCAGCCAACGTGAAAAACAGAGCATGTTCACGTAGAGAACATGCAAGAGCTGGAGTTAAATTAATGGAAGACAAAGTCACAAACAGAAGCTACGGGTTGAAGGAGCTTTTGAAAAGAAGCTCAGCTGGAAGAGTTACTGGGCTGAATGTGTGATATAAAAAGAAACGCAGAAGGGGTTCGACGTAGGAAAGAAGCTGCAGTTCAACGTGAAAAACCACGTGGAAGAAGCTTGAACTCGAGCTGAACTTGCATGGCTGGAACAAACATTGAGTAAATTGAGAGAAGCTTGCTTTAGAAGTAGAGCTGGAGCAAAGCTGGAATGACGATGAAGCTGGGCTGAGCACACGAAGAGGAAAGCTGGACGATGCTAACGCTAGAAGCTCCAGAACATGCAGAAAATGAGCTGAACTGGGCAGAACGTGGTGAAGGAGAATAGAATATAATAACTAGTGGGGCCCACATCTCATATACAGAAAGTAGCTTTAGGAAATTGGAGATAATGCATTGCATGGAGTGAATAAAATCACGAGCAGCAACATGTGAAGCAAAACAAAGAGAAGCACGTGGATTTTAAAGAAGAAAAAGGCTTCATTCAGCACGCCTCCATCCATATCCTAGTCCATTCACAATTCATCCATCTCACGTCTCTAATAATCTCGTAGCCCCTCACCTATATATCCTTCATCCCATTCATCCTAGAGGCACCATTCACCATCCATCCACCATCAAACCATCCATTCCATCCAACCATTCCATCGTCCACTCCATCCTCTTCTCATCTCCATTCCACTCCATCCTTTTCTCATTCCCATTCATTCCATCTTCCATCTACATTCCATGAAACTCTAATCCATCTTGAGGCTAGCTAGGAGGAATCCTTGGAGAAGCTTGAATCTGGGGAGAATATTCAGAATTTTGGGCTAAGACTTTTCTATTTTTTTCCTACACTTTTTTCTCTTTCAATTATTGTCTTGGTTAAGTTGTATTTGATTGGGAATTTGTGTAATTGTAATTAGTGGCTAGTTAGATACTAATTAGGAAGTATTTTTGTTGATTAATTGATCTGATTTATTTCAATATTATCTGAATTCTCATGTATGCTTCGAAGGTGTTGGATAAAATACATGAGTGAGCTTAATTGTTTAATTTGAAGATTCCTTAATGTTTAGTTAGTTAATTAAATATTTAGGATGATTCAGAGGCTAATCAAATTATTTAATCAATCAATTTGAGTGTTCATTGATCCTAAAACAAGAATTGACAATTTAATTTGGATGTGAGGTTTCAATTCAACATTAGATCGTTAATCTCTTGTATCTTGAGTGGTTACCCAAGATAATTTGTTATGAACACATTTAGGAACTCTTAGGCCAGAATTAACCATAATTGGATTAGGATAAGGATAGTAGATACCAAGGGACGAATCCGAAGCTAATCACAAGACCAAAATTCACCTAATTAGATAGAAATTAGGAATTTTTAAATTCAATTTAGTTTTTGCTTAGTTTAATTAAATCAAAACCCCCTTAGTTTAGGAATTTTTAGAGTCTTTTAATATTTGGAAAACTCAATTAAACATTGAACGCCAATTCCAAGGGAGATGACCTAGGTTGTGCCATTCGCTACATATTTTATCAGCCTAGTATTATTTTGAGGGTTATGCGACGATCCACTCAAGAAGTAACAAGAATGAAGAATTACCTTGGATTTCTAGCTCCCTTTTGATGCTTCTTCCCTTGCTTAAATTCCTTTCTTAATTTTTGAAAATTCCCCTCTTGTTTTGGACTAAAAATAGAACCAATCCCTTTGAGAAAACCATAGAAAGAAAGCACAGAAGAAGGGGAGCAAGATTGGAGGAAGAAAGAGCATGAAAATCTACAAATTTTCTTACCTTTTCCTTAATTTTTTTCCTCCTTTTCTTCCCCTTCTTATGCGCCTAAGAGAGTAGGTCATTTTCTGTATTTTGGATAGAGGAAAGTCATGCTATATGAGGGGGAGAAGAAGGGAGAAATGCGTGGAAGCTTCAAGAAACATACTTTTTCAAAAATTTCAATTTCATTCTTTCATAATGGCAATTTTGTTTTAGATTCGTTTTAGCTTCTTTTTTAGAATTGTCTTTTTCATTATAAAATTTAGGTTTCCAATTTAATAAAATGCCTTTGGAATCACTGAATTTGAAACTAAAACCTTACCAAACGAATCCGTCAAAGTTTGGGCTTACCGCTATTGGAAAATGTACACCAAAGGGATTTTATTAGTCCCAGGGCTTCTCATAGTTTTTGGGACCTTTGAGAACCTTGAGCAACTCAAATTTCTTATTTAGAAAGCTATCTTATGTGTTTTTCCAAAAATTATACTTATTTACAAAAATGTCATTACATTTTATCAGTTTTTGTCACAAATTGTTTCAATGTCCTAACTCTATTTTTCTTTCCATTTGAGCCTAGAACTATCAGTTTAGGAGTATAGGACTCTACCAAAATTTTTTGGGATATTATTTAGGTCATTTCAAAGGACTTGCTTTTTATACGGCTTATTTCGTTGTTTTACGAAAATTACGTTCCACATAGCATTTTTGTTAGATATGGTTGTCAAACTAAACGAAAAGCTACCTTTGTATCAATGCAACACTAAACCTAAACATACCTACATAAGTAAAACTGCATTCCCCAAAACTATGATAACTCTTTAACTTTTTACATTTCCCAAAGGATTTATGAAAGTTAATTATATAAATGATAGGTAGTCTAATGTTTTGCTTGTCTATTTTTTTACTGATTTGGCTCTATCAACTACATAACTATCTCCTAGAAAGAAGAGTTAGTTTTGTAATGAGATAATAATCTTAGTAATTAACATCAAATTCGAGAGTATATGAATAACACTGAACAAGATTTAAGTCACATTCGATGCACAACTTCAAAGCAAAAACCATTTGGTTGCTAGATAGTAGTTTATAATCCTCCGTTAGGCTATCATGCTTAGGTCATTGGCTAACAATAGAAGAGATGGTACCATAGCACCTACCCTATTCAAGAGATAGACATAGAAGCAACCAAGCAAAACATAGCACAATAATTTCATGAATTCAATTCAATGTACAATAACTATATAAAAACAAAAATGGTGTTAACTACTGATTTCGTCACCATGGTTTTATCAATTCAGTCCCTAGCCCTTGTTGTCACAAGTCTTTCCCTACAATTTCAATCATACAGTACCTTAATTAAGGACAAGTCACATCCAAGGTTCAAAACAAAATTAAGCTACAAATTTTAATACAATAAATTGTGGTCTACTTCTGACAGTTGAAAAATTGAAATTCTTACTTTAGGATTAGTCAAACTCTCATTTCCTCTCTTCCTTATTAATTTAATATCATTATGATTAATTATACTACACTCAAAACCTTAAAGTCTAGCCTCTAAGCATAATTTGAATGGCAATTAGGCCCACCAACAATTTCCTTTCCAAGCCCTAGTGTTTTCTCCCAATTATGGCAACCAAAAGCATGCACATTCCATTATGTATAACTATATGGTTTCATTTAATATCAAGACATTCCACATATGTTTTGCCTTTTCACTCTATTATTTTAAACTCAACTTAAGGAATTCATATGATGCCATTTCCCATGGCCAAATACAACTACATTATTTTGTCCTTTTTCCATTCTAGCTCTTGGCCTAGTTACCCTCAAAGAGGGAAGATTCAATTTCTTACCTTCAAGAAGCCTTGTTGCATTCTCCTATAACTCCTTAATTGCCTCCCTTTAATTTTTTATGGCTGTCCAATAATAACAAAATACCATAATTTAGAACTTTAACCTTTTAAGATGAAGGCAAGCAAGAGGTAGAGTGATTTCTCCCATTCTTACCTTTGATGAAATTCCTTAAAACCTTTCCCTTGCATCCACAACTCCTTCCTTATTCTCCAAACTCCATGGTTGACTTGAAGCTTTACCTCCTTCGCTTAATATTGCTTTCAGCTTGGCTAAGACTAAAAGAAAGAAAACACACAAAAGTGCCACCTTATGCTCCTAATTCAAAGTGGATACAATGAACGTGAATAAAAAATCACTTCCTTCCATTTACCATTCGGTGATATGCAAGGTGTCACTTTTTCCCCCTCCCATCCAAGCAATATATCTAAGTAATGTTCCATGACTCCCTATGGCTAAAGAATATATTAGCAAATGACTGAATGCAAACTTGTAACACCATATTTATCTAGCTTGCCTCATGCCATTTTTAGGTCTTATTCTATGCATTTCATAATGAAGCAAGAAAGGTAGCATGAGAACAATGAATGTACATGCACTTTGTCATGGATAAAATTTTTTCTTCAGTCTTGTGGGCCATATGAACTCATGTATCAGATTCTCATGTTTAATTACATAGATACAACTCAAATTCATTACCAAAAGTGGCCTAGAGCTCGTGTAAGTACAAGGAACACATAAAATTCCTAGTTGCAACCTCAACCAGAATTTTTCCTTTTCTGTCACAAATTTGAAAAATCATAACTAATTTTAGAAATATTGAAATCATGCATTCTTTACCATTATGGAAAGCTATAGATGTATAATTTATGCTAAAAATATGTCCAGGCCATGAAACATAACACAGAAGATATTTGACATTCGAAAATGTGCAGAGGTTGACTGGCTACTGGTACTGATATAGCTTTCTGCTATGAATTTCAAAAATGTCCAATTAATTCCAAAAAATCCAATCTATACAAATGATATCAATTTGAAAAGATACAGATGTTAGCTAAAAGGAAAAAATAACTTTAGACCAATTTAAGCATGTCTAGGGCTCGAAAACTAATCAAATAGTAACATAGGTCAGTCTAGATGCCTGATACTGGACAAAAATTTCAAAAATTCATATCTCCCTCTCTAGACATCCAAATGGGGTGCTTCTAGTTGACACAAGTCACTGGGAATGTATCATTTCTCTTATAAAAGTTTGTAGCAATTAGACATCATTTTCCCCATGAATGACAGAGTTTAATTTTAGACTAGGGTGAATAATACACTAAACCAATTTTAGAAAATTTCCCAACTTTGAAAATTCACTAAATTTTCTATTGACCTCCAAAAATTTTGCACTTTAGCTTTCCAAAAATCTCTCAACAAACTCTAAATGTATGTCAAATCTTAGACCAAGAAGAGCTCATTTAGATAAAAAGTGGTATAGGTTTCTAGTATGGTCAATTTTGATCCATATTAGATACCAAATGTGTCTAAATGGTCTTTCTTGATGTTTGGCACCTTTTGGGCAGGTTTAAAAATATGAATATGACTTGTATGAACTGCCCAAGTGGTCCCAAATCTCATGCATCTTAATTTGGCCATTCTACTTCCATTTACACATACATTTCCATGATGCAAGTTTGCCATTACATGTTCAAATTGCACATTTCCATACATATAACTTTAAATTTCATTTGTACATGATACATTAGCATAATTATGCATGTTCATAACATCATGGGATATATACAACCATATATTACAATAATTGCCATTCATATGGCTTTAAAGAGATAAAACCTATACACTTTGATGTCAAAATCTCATTTCTCAAGGTGTGGCTCTCATTGCCTTATCCACTTGGTTCATCTAGCATGTTAGAACATTAAAGAGGAGGGAATGAGATTCAAAGAATCCCAATAGCTTATCTCTCTTTCAATCACACATGAAGTATGTAATACAAGCCTTGAAAATGCATGCATGGACATGTTAACATATATGAGCATTCAAGAAACATTCTTGGCATTTGAACAAGTCACACATAGATGCATAGGCTTCCCAAGTAAGTGGATTAGCCTCACCCATTCACTTATGGATTTTGGACTTACCTCACCCATTTCTTTAAGAGGTTTTTGACTCAACCTTACTCTTAGGAGTCAACCTCACTTTTGAGAGACTCTTTACTTTGTCTCAACTAACTTTAAGGGTTCTTGACTCCTTCTCACTATGGCTAAGGGTTCTTGGCTTCACCACACTCAAGCAAATCCAAGAAAATATCATAAACATAATTTAAAAATATAATGCATCATTATGGTACCATGGAGTAAGAGCTCATGCTAAAACATTTTTCATGGCTTAAAATACGCATACACATATTGAAAGACAAGCCAAGTATACATTCATGCATAAGAGAAGGAGGAGTGAGCTACCGTGCTTTCATTCACACACTTTTTCCTTGAGTCTTGAGTCCTCTCCATTGACCTCACACACCCAAGAAGGTGGAGATCACTTCTCTTGGCCTAGACACATTATGTGGAGGCTAATTATATTCTTGAATCAAATTCTAAGGCCACATAATTACTAGAAAAACTAGGTGACTCATAAGGCCCTTTTATGGTTCCATAATGCATTTAATAAAGCAACCTTTGGAAAATATCATCTTAGCTCCATTCTCTCCATCTATTTATGATTCTTGACGCCATTTAAACCTCTTGGAGTCATTACACAATCTATTCTAGGAGTCTAGTTAGGTGTTACTTCTTTAAGTTATATTATGGAACATATAAGGCCATCTCACTATCTATGATTTCTAAAACTTTTCCACGGCTTCCTCTCATATTCTCCCATCGCACATGATGCAAAACTAAGTTTAAAAGAAATTAAAACACTTCATAGGTGCATGAACTCTCCTTGGATGAAGCATGTACTCTCCTTGGCACCCTTAGAGTTTCTTTACTGCCTTTGATGGGAGAAATATGTAGGAAGCTCTCTTAGTGTCTTAGGAACTCATACGAACACTTAAATATCATAAAATATGGCTAGGGTTCATGATAGAGTTTAAGGTGCAATCAAAACCCTAGCCTCTCTATCTTGCAAATTCATGGCTTTTACTTAATTTTTTTTTGTATATTCTTATTCTCCTCCCTTAAATTCCTAAGATTCATCCTTGGTTCTGCCCAAAATTCAAGCCCTCCTACAGCTACATACATGGGGCAAAATAGGGAGAAGAAGGGGGAGGAAGTGGCTACCATGGGATGGAAGGTTTACCTTATTTTTTCTTGTTTTCTTGCTTGATTCTCACTTTCCTTGGCCTCTTCTCTTCAAATCCGAATTTTCCCTCCTTATTCTGACCTTAAAATAGTCCCAAATACATTAAAAATTCTATGGGAAATAAAGGGAAGTAGAGGAGGATGGATTTGCTAAAGAGAAACCAAGAAATCCTTACCTTTTCCTTGCCTTTTCTTCTTCCAAAGCTTCTTCTCTTGGTGTGCCTAAGAGCTGGCTCTCTTCTCTAGTTTTGAGGTAGAATTTAGTTGACCTAAATGAGGGGAGAAGAAAGGTGCCTCATATATATAAGATATTTAAGAAGGACTTTTCAAAAATTTTTATTTTACCTTTCATTCTTAGCATTTTCGTTTCTAACTCGTTTTAGTTCCTTTTTTAGAACCGTCTTTTCCATTATGAATTTAGATTCCCAATTTAATAAAATGCCTTTGGAATCACTCAAATTAGAGCTAAAACTTTCATGAATGAATCTATCAAAGTTCGAGTATACTAACGTTAGAAAACGTCCACCGGAGGGGTTTTAACTGTCTTGGGGCTTCCTATAATTTTCAGGGCCTCTGAGAAGTTTGGAGAACTTAAAAATTCCATTTAAAAAGCCTTTCTATGGGAATTACAAAATTTGTTCAAAATGACAAATATGCCCTTACGTTTCGTCAACCTTTCGTTTAAATTCATTTATTTATTCTAGCTCCTTTTTTCCTTTCATTTGATCCTGGGATTCTCATTTTTAGGAGTCTAGAATGTTTTCCAATTTTTTTGGGACTTTAAATAATTTATTTAGGGGGACTTGCTTTTGTATCCGGTGAATTTCGTATGTTTACAGAGAAACTGTACGTTATGTTTCTCGCATTTTCTCTCATTTTCGAAGAATCAGATATTACAAAACCCATATGCACATATACGGTGAAGGCATTGGAAGAATAGGTGTTTATGATTTGTTTATCCTATTTTCCCTCACATGGCCCCATAGCACCGTTTATACTAATTATCACACTCCCATATTATTAATTTAAATGAAGCTCATGGCAATCTACACAGCTAAATGAATGAGCTGCATAACTGAACACACTCTCTTAACATTTAAATATTTCTATGGTCAAGTGGTGGAATGGTCAAACAACATGAAATTCTAATTTATTCCTCCCCACCGCCGGCCATGTCAAATGTTCCATTATCCCTTTTATAATATATTAAAATTTAGCTTTATATCCTTTGCATAGTTATGAGAAATCCTAAGGCTATAACTGAATGTACTTGCATATGTATATATACCTATATATGTGGAGATAATTAAATGTGAAGATAGGAATGGTCACAAGCTTGTCTTCAAGTTATTTCTCAAATTATGTGACCCACGACTATTGCATCCATTTGTTTAGGTGTCATGCATTTCTATTTACACCAAGCATCCCATTTAATTACAATTTATAACTTGCACGGCTAAAGAGTCCTAAGGCCACTAAAATCAAATGTATTGTTATATGTGTGTCTAGGTAGTAAATTTGGTCAAGATGGTATTGCCTTGGAAGGTTTTCGTAACACCATCATTAATTCCCCATATTTCATTGTTTTATTTATTTATACTTAAGACAATTTAACTTAATTCAATTTAGTTACCATCTCATTTTTTTAAGATAGAAATTCTTTACTGCATGTCAACTAACCTATAGAACGTAGCGGATCATGAAATGTAATGAAAATAGAACATATGGTCAAGAGTCTAGATATAGGAGAGGGGGGTCATATAAGTATTGACCACATCATATCACTGGAGATTTATCCTATAACTACTTAAAAATAAAATCCCTAAAAACAAAAAGAACCAAAAAGGTTAGTCTCCTGTGTAATATCTAATTATTTTAGAATGGTTTGTAACTCATTGGTTATAAAAAGAAGTCCCTTAGATGGAAAGAATTGAGGCCAAACCAAATTAGAGTAGTGATCTAGATATCAAAAAAATGAGAATATGAAACTTAAGATGCTCGAAAACTCGAACTAGAATAGTCAAGAAAAATTAGAAAAGAAAGCAGTGGCATTTTTGTAATTTTAGACTCTTTTTAGAAAACTAAAAAAATGGATCTTTAAATGAAAAAAATTGAGTTTATCGGGGTTCTTAGAGACCTTAAAAATCATAGAAACTCCTAGAATGGTTAAAACTCCTCTAGTGAGCGATTTTGGCCATTAGTTGACTAAAACTTTGACTGAATGGTTCAAAATGGTTTTAAATTCAATTTAGGTGAAACTAGAGGTATTTTATGAATTAGAGGATCTAAATTTTATGATGAAAAAGATAGTTCCCAAAAAGAAGTTGAAATGAGCCCAAATGGAAGAAACCAAATTGAGGGACTAAATTGTCATTTTGAAAAAGTGTTAAATGGACCCTTTTCTTCTTATAAAGCACATCCCCCACTTATCCCTTCTCTTAATTAACTTACCTCTACCTCAAACCAGATTCTTAGACACCTTGAAGAGGTGCACCAAAGGGGGGAGTGAAGGGAAGAGAAAACCAAGCAAAAAGGTAAGAAAATCCATGATTTTTCATGTCTTCTCCTTCACTAATCTTCTTCTCTTTTTTCTCCTCTTTTCTCCCATAGTTTTCATGACTAATTTGGCACTGTTTTGGGATTGGTTCAGTAGGAGAAGGTTAGAAATAAAAGGAAAAGTTAGCAGCAAGTGAAAGTGTTCTTAAAAAGCTTTGAAATCAAGGTAAACTTCCATGGCTTTCTTGCTTTTCTTGGTTGCTTCCCTCCCTGTACATTTTTGGCCAGCAATAGGCCCGCTCAATAGGGAATGAATTCAAGCCAAAATAAGGTAGAGACAAAGGTTTTCAGGCATGATAAATAAGAATATATAATTAGATTTAAAAGAAAAGCAATAGAAATCAAGTTATGTGACTTAAAGTTTTTTTTGCACCTAGCCATTTTTGAAGCCTTCGAAAGATAGTCTAGCCTATGTAAGAATATGTATGAGTTCTTAAGACATTTAGAAAGCTTCACAAGTTTCATTTCCCTAAGAAAAACTAAGCAAAGTCCATAGGCACTCACATTGCTATATGTCTTGGCTTAGAGAAGATGAATCACCTAGGAAAATTTTCCTTTGATTTTAAGGATAAGAATGGCCTAGATATGATTAATAAACATAAAAAAAAATCATTGGTTTGAATTTAAAAGCCATAGTTTATGAGATGGAAGTTTATACCCCTTTATGGATATAAAGAAGTAACCTAGTATTTAGCTCATTGAATTGAACTTATGATGACTCTAATGAGTCTAAATGGAGTCAAGAGACTTAAATTAAATGAGAAATTGGATTAAATTAAATGAGAAATTGGAGCCAAAATCATGAATTCTAGGAGTTGCTTCCTTGTGCCCTTTTATGGAACCATATTGGTGGCATTAGACAAAGTAAGCATGCATAAAGTTTGTGTAAGGTTAGAATTAGTTCCAATGGTTGAATTGTGTCTTATTTGATGTGTTTAGGCTAAACAAATTAAGATTCTCCTAAGTGCAAGTGTGTGGCCAAAAAAGGGAAGGAAAGAATAAAGGAAAAAGTGTGTGATTTTTGATACAAGGTAGCTCTCTAACCTTTTTTGCATGCATTTCTTAGATATGTGCTTATCATTGGATGCTTATGTGTATGTTCAAACTATGAGATGTATTTATAGCTATTGATTACATGTATGGTACCATTATGCTTCTTGAAATACAATTTTGAATGTAAAGTGGCTTGAGTGAATGTAGTTATGCCAAAAGTTCTTAGGAATGAGTGAGACAAAGCCAAAAGGCTCAAGAAGGAGTAAGGCTAAGTCAAAAGTCCTTTAAAGTGAGTGAGGCAAATCCAAAAGTTCCAAAGAATTTGGGTGCGGCTAAACACCATTTCTTAGAGCTTATGTTTGATATGTATGAGTTCATATGATAAGGAAATTAATTTATGTATGTTTATGAGAAATGTTTATAGCATGCATGCATTCTGTGACATGTAAATGCATCATATATGTATGTTTGAAAGGGTAAAGAGCTATTAGGATCCTTTGAATCTCACTCTTTCCTATATTATATTTAACCATGTCTAGGTGAAACTCAAGGAACAAGAGATGGAAGTCAAACATCTTAAAGAGCAAGACTTTGACAACAGAATAGAAAATTAGGCATTTTGATGTCAAAGTATGTAACTATATGATGTGTATGAGATGTAGACAATCATGTATAGAAGTATGAAAATATCATGTATGAATAGAATTTAGAATCAAATGAATGTTTATGTATGAGTTTGACATTCTAGAGCCTTGATGTACTTGTGTAAAATGATAACTAGGATAGTGGTTTTGAGATGCATGATGATTTAGACCATTTGGAATGCTTCCTTATGCCGTATTCATGCTCTTGGACATGCTCAATTGGCTATGGATTGATTGGAAGGTCATTTGGCATTCTTTTGAACCATTTTGACCCCTAAAATGACCATATTCTTGAACTAAACCACAAATTAACCAAATGGAGCTTATATGACCTCCCTCTTTGCATAAAATTTGGCAGACATATAGGTCTCATCTAGATCTTTTCACAGAGTCAAAGAGCATCCAATTTGGAACTCTAGAAAATTTATTATAAATTTTCAAAATTGGCCAAATTATGTAGAATTGCTTCAGTCACTATTTATATAGTCAGTTTGCATTTCTATGTCATTCAAGAGCCAAATAAAGTTCAATGCCTATGGAATTTTACAAGAATATATCTGACATTATAATATTTCTAGGGTCACTAAATTTGTAGGAAAAGGAGTTGTATAGTGAGAGTTATGAATTTTTGAAATTAGAGGCCTAGTGTTGCACAAATACTATAGAAACCTCTAATATGCAATGGATTTTATGAGGCCAATGAACTCATATGCCCTTAAAATTTTTATAAAAATTAGGTCTCATCTTAAGCTTTCCATAGTTACCAAGAACACCTTATTTAGAGCTCTGTAGAGGGAGATATGGATTTTTGAAGTTCTAGTTCAGTTGCAAGATGCCACTTAGACTAGTGTTATTGTTCCATTAAATTTTGTAAGGCATACATAGTTGTTTTGATCTAACATTTTTATGGTAATTAAAGGACATCTTGAGAAATCTAGAAAGCTATAGTATGCATGATTTTAATTTTTCTATAATTAATTATGATTTTTCAAAGTTTATGTTAGAACATGGAGCATATGTGAGAATGGCAAGTATGTTGTGATTTTGTGTTATGCACCTTGGATCTGAATTTTTAACTTTAAATTATGTTAATTCTAGTTGAAAAAATGTGTTATGGATGGAAAATAAGTTTGCTAAGCTCACATGGTCCAT
Organism: Erythrophleum ivorense; assembly: GCA_026724425.1. Taxonomy (NCBI): domain Eukaryota; kingdom Viridiplantae; phylum Streptophyta; class Magnoliopsida; order Fabales; family Fabaceae; genus Erythrophleum; species Erythrophleum ivorense. The sequence continues at coordinate 31,545,358 of JAIUCV010000008.1, forward strand.
TTGGCAATTAATGAATTATGTTGGCTTTTAATGTTGCTAAAAATGGCTGCCAAAGGTGTTTAATTTATGAGAATGAATTCTTTTAGCCAATTGTGATGTGAAGTGAATGCTAGTTATATATGGTGTTACACCCTGTTTTCATATAAGATCATGATAAGATTAGTTTAGAGTTTCTATTCATGGAAATAGAGGAGGCATCCCTCCCGTAGAGAATGCAGGATTCTCCTCATCTATTGCCATAAATATAATTGGTACTATATGAACGAATTCATCACACTAGATAACTCTAATGTTGTGGATGACATATGTTCAACCCCACATCGGGAACTAAATTCATTCTACCTGGAGTTCTAAGGTCACTCGATAAATTGGCATATCAAAAAAATATAAACCATTACAAAGTGAGAAATAATTTTTTCAATAACATAGATAGGATTAATACAAAATAATATCCATGAAGAAAAGTTAAGTAATAATTTAACAAATAGTAAGTAACATAAGTAGAAAGCTCTAAAAAAATAATTAATTTACAAAATGACATAAATAGAGAAATATATCCTTTTTTGTAATTTGTAACATGTATACGAAATAATAAAAATAGAGAGTTTTGTAGTAACATATAACAATATCATGTAAACTTCAAGATTTTGCATATATAAATAGATCATGATTTAAATACAAGTAAGATATCAACAAAATCAAAGTTCATCTATAATACCATAAGTTCATACACCCCATACCACAATATTCAAAGTATTACATACTCATTTACATGGAGATTGCATACTTTAACAACGGAAATCAAGCGTATGCATACCGAAATTGTTCATTTTGCTCACATGAGTCATTTAAATTTATCTCAAATCATTTCATCCATAACATATCCAAAAAAATAAGAAACAACACAATTTAAGCCCTACAACATAGATCAAGAACCATTTCTCATGGATTTGCATTTTTGCTCTTGGGTTGCGGAGACAATTTACTGATATGAACTTTGATAAATTATAACTAATTCTAGAAAAATAAAAATCAAATATATGTTAACTTTCTAGAAAGATCTAGATGTTTACTAATGACTAAAAATAGTTGCAGACCAAGAAAACACCACCTGAATTACAAAAAATAATACAACAATACCAAAGGTCTAGTTGCATCTTAATACTGACCATCAATTTTAAAAATTCGGTTCTCCTTCTACAAGTTCCAATTGGGGTGCTCTAAATTGCTATAGAAATTTTATCATCTCTAATTTATGCTCATAAAATTTCATGAGAATTGGATTTCGTTTGACCCTCAGATGACACAGAAATATAGACTGACCATATAAACAGTAATTGGACCAAATCTTAATAATTGTCCCAATTTTGAAAATTCATAATTAATTCTCTAGAGTTCCAAATAATGTAGTTCTTAGCTCAACAAAAAACTTTAGATGAGACCTATATTCATGCCAAATTTTAAACTTAAATTTGTTCATTTGGAAACTTGGAGTATAGGGTACAAAAATTGACTTTTTAAGCACAAAATGAGGTTAAATTCAACTCAAATGCTCTTCTACCCTAACCATGACCTCTTGAGCATGTGAGAATGGTTAAAAATAGCATATAAAACTTGTCTAAGAGGTCTAATTTGTAACACCCTAAAATTAATTAAGGTATTAATTATGGATTTAGGTTAATTAAGAATAATTAATATGGAATAATCGGGTAAGTTAAGTGAATATAAATTTTGGAGAGATAAATTATTAATGAGTTTGAGATTTAATTGGGATAGAAACTTCATCTAGGCCCAAATTAATGTAGAAGATCATGATAAAAGGCTAATGGAGGCCCAATGAGTTAGGTGCAGACCCAATCTGATTCAATGTGATAGAGGCCCAAGATCCACCTTTTATAGGCTCTTATAATTGGCCCAACAACCTTTGTGTAGATCCAAATCCTTTAAGCTCTTAAAACTTAGTTTGACCCAATTAAAATTTTGCAACCCAACACTGAAAGCTGGCCTAACAATCTTAAGTCTGAAGCCTACTTGGTATTGGACCTTTGAGTTAGCCCATGACTCATATTAGACCTAACTTAAAACCCTAAAAACTAACTTAGCCACCCCCATTCTGCAGAACACAAGAACACAAAAGAGAAATTCGAAGATTTGAAGGGAGGCTAGGGTTTGGGGCAAGAAATCCACCATTTCCCACTTCTAGAGTAAGATTCAGCCAAGGTAATAGTTGTATAACTTAATCCCCTTCTCTTTCTCTTCATTTTGGCCTGATTAGTTTTTCATTTGGAGTATTTTCACTATATCCAAAATCTGAAATGTGATTGTTTGGGATTTTCATGGTGAAATTTCGTAGGTTAAGGCTGAGGGTGTTATTAGGTAAGTATAAACTTTCCATTTTGATGCATTTCCTACTGGTTTAAGACCCCCATAGTAGACTTATAGTATGGGCCTTAATTTTGTATGAATTTTCCTATGATTTGGAGTGACATATTGATGTTTCTGGTTTAGGGAAGGCAAAATTCGAAATTAGAGGCTCTTGGTGATTTGGGTGAGAATCTTTTAGGTAACTATTGGTAACTTAATTCTTTGAGCATTGGGTTATTACCACAAATGATGAATGAGATAGTAATGGACTGATAAAAATGAACATTTTCTGATATTGTGATTTTAGGAGAATTTTGGTATTGTTGTAACTTTCTAACTTGTTTACAAGTGAGGTAACTGGAGTTTATGCTAATTCCATACATATGTTAGTTTTAATCTTGTATTTGTTGCATGATTATGATTTTGATGCTAAATGAATTGGTTGATTATCTATTATGTGTGATTGGACCTTGTGAGTTCATGGTGGAGCTGTGGTGTGGTTGCCACCTATGCATGTGCTATGATCGGACACTGGGTTATGATCAAACCCCAGATGCACTGAGCCCTAGTTGAACTCATTGGGGAGTGGGTGCTGTGGATGGGCCTCTCCCAGTGTTATTGGCCTATAACATGTGGAATTGTGATTGCTAGTATGGGATAGTAATCATAGATATCCTAACTGTTTCATTTACTGATATGACTGGTATGTTTTTTGATGCTCATATGAAATCATGCATATATGTTAATTAAACTGGAATATATGATGAAATTTTCCTTGGTTACTGAGATTTGCATCTCACCCCATTTCATGGGCTAAATATTTTAGGTGAAGGTTCTTCGGGTAAGGATAAGGGCAAGCAAGTGGATGAACATTCATGAGTTGAGGCATGGTGTGGGGAGCTACACTTAGTCTAAGTGGAATAGAGTAGACGCTAATTTTGTTAACCTTTGTATAGCATCATCATGTATCTGTAGTGCCAAGTGTAGGAGTTTGTATTTTGATAACATAGAATGTAACCAATGAGAAATAGGCTTCATATTTGTTGTTAATGGATGTATGAACTTATGACACTTATTATAGCTTGTAAACCTGTGTTTTAACTGACTAGTTAAGTAATGAAATCATATGATATATTGATTGTGGATTTGAGCTAGTGATACATGAATTATCCGATGAAAACATGATTGAATGACCATTGTGAGAAATTTATAAATTTGCTGATATAAGACTAATGAATGAATAGGAAAAATCCACCTTTAAATGTGGGATGGGTAATAAATAATATAATGGCTAGGATAAATTAGCTAGATAGATACTATTAGAATCTCATAATGAGTGGGAGAGTGGCCCTAGAGAGCCCCTAGATAAAGAGTGGAGAGTATGAGATAAGATTTTCAGAGTTGTAGGATCAGAAGGAATTTTGTTGCGGCTAAAATATTATTAGCCGCGACAAATAGAGGTGAAGTTGCCTAGGGAGAGTATTAGAGAGTAATTCGCTGTGGCGAAAAGTGGAATTAGCTGTGGTGAAATATGAGAGGCAAAACTGAGAGTCGTCCAGAGGGTAATTCACTGCGGTTAAATGAGAATTGGCTACGGTGAACTTTTGTGAGAATTTGTTGGGCATTCCAAAAAGGAATTAGCTGCGGCAAAAGGGGAAATTAATCGCGGCCAATAGTGAGAGTTGAGCGAGGTAGGTTCCAGGAGTCTTCCTCGCCGCGACGTCATGTAGGTTAGCCGCAGCAAAGGTCCAACTCACAGCGTGAAGATAAGGAGTAAACCCGAGAGTAATTGGCCGCGGTGCAAGGACATTTAGCCGCAGCTAATGAACCCAAACTTTCATTCTAACCTAGCAATCTTAGTTTTTCATATGGTAACCCCAAGGGATGACTTAGAAACATTGGTAGAAGATTCTTGTGAGTTGGAATTAATGGGTAATAGAATCAAAGGCTTATAAATGAATGTTTGTTGCCCTGATGTACATGATGCTTGTAATTATATGGTTGATGACTCTAATTATATTAAGGTTCAAATTTTCTTATATTTTCTGAATATAATTAGTCGTAATATTTTGTAACCCCAATTTATGATTATTAATTACGTATTTAACCTTAATTACAATGACTAGAAGTTAGGGTCATCACACAATTACTCATGCATCTCAAAACCACTTCCTCATTTGCCCTCACATACAAAGCTACAAGTGCTCAATTAGGCATGTGGATGTAAAAAATATACATACACAATTGGTTCTAAAATCCTTTCATTCATCATAAATACATGTTTTTACATATGTTCAACCATTTACATCATACATACAACTCTCGTACAAAACTCTTGACATCCAAGTACCAAAAATTCCTATTCTAGTGTAAATCTTTCCACCTTAAGCTAAATGGCATCTTCCTCTTGGTCCATAAGTTTTACCTAGGCAAAAATAAATATGTGGGGAAAAGAGTGAGATTCAAAGAATCCCTATAGCTCTTTTACCCTTTCAAACATACATATATGATGCATTTTTAAGTCAGCGAATGCAAGCATGCCATAAAACCTTCTAGAAAACATACATAGGCATTTTTCCATTTCATATAAGTTCATACAATTCAAACATAGGCTCTAAGGGTTGTTGGTTTAGCCTTACCTAAATTCTTAGAACTTTTGGATTTGTCTTACCCATTTCTAGGAACTTTTGACTTGGTCTCACTCTTTTTTAAGACTTTTAGGTTTGTCTCACCCACTCTTAGGGACTTTTAGCTCCTCCTCACCTATCTTAAGAGACTTTTGGCATCACTAAACCCACTTAAGCCATTACATATCAAAACAAGTTCACAAATCACATTATGGTACCAAGACACTAAATCAATGGCTATAAATAAATCTTATAGTTCAAATACAAATACAAACAATCTAAGATAAATAACAAATCAAAGAATGCATGTGAGAAAGTTTAGAAAGCTACCTTAGACTAGAAAACACAAGCTTTCCCCTTTGTAATTTACTTGTTCTTCTTGGCCAAACACACATAATTAGGGAGATGTTGATTCTCTTGGCCTAGACATATCAAATGAGACTCAAATCAATGATTGGAACCAATTCTAGCTTCATAAAACCCTAAGCTAACTCCCATGGTCTTAAATCACTATTATGGTCCATATTTGACATAATGAAGCAACCACTTGAAATCATGCTCATGGCTCCCAATTCTCATTCTTTCTAGACCATATGGCTCCATATAAACTCATTGAATCCCTTTCAAACTCATTCTAGAAGGCCAAAGTCTAGGTTGCCTCATTATACCTAAATTGGGACTTAAAACCTCAACTCTCAGACTAAGCATTCTAAATTCAATCTATTGGTTCCTCTAGCATCTATAATTCATATCTAAGCCTCTTATTATCTTGGAATGAAAAAAAAAACTCTCCCTTAGTGTTCCAGCTCCATTGGGGCTGAGATATGTACAAAGAAGGAGCCCATGGAGTTGCTTGCTTTTTCCTTGAGGGAATGGCTCTAAAAAATCTTCCTAGAGGTTTAATGGACTTATAAAAGCTCTTAGATAAGCTAGAATATCTTTAGAAAAAATTAGAATTAAGCATTTGTCTTAAAACCCCAAGATTCTCAATCTTAAATTTCATTGCTTCTTATTTGATTCCAATGGACTATTCTTATTTCCCAGACTCTCCAACACTTGTTTCTCTCTTGCTAAGGCCAGAATTCATCTTCCTTTAAGTGGTATAGGTCTAACCCAAACATGACTAAAAGTAGAAACCAAGATGAAGCAAGAGAAGTCCATGGTTTCTTACCTCATTTGCTAACTTTTCAAGAGCTTTATTTCATGCTCCCATGAGTTCTCTTAAATCTCCTCCTCCCTCCACTACTTCAGCTAGAAACTAACACCAAAATAAATAATCAAATCATAGAAAGAGAAAGAAGAAAAAGGGGAATAAGTTTAGGGAAGCAAAGAGCATGAAAAAAAATCTTACTCTTTCACTTGGGTTACTCTTCGTTCCTCTTGTGAATTTCATGGAGCCCTCTCCAAATCTGTCTAGACTAGCATGTTTTGGTGGAGAGGAATTGGTTGAAGCTGAACATGATATAAGACCCCAAAAAGTGAAGTTATGTTACTTTTTCACTTTTCAATTTAGTCCCTAAATCATGGTTTCTTTATTTGGCCTCATTTCAACTCCTTTTCAAAATCTATATTTTCCATCATAATATTTGGGTCCTTTGACTTATAAATTGCCTTTGGTTTCACCCAAATTAGATTTAAAACTATTCTGAACTATTTGGTCAAAGTTTTAGTTAACTGACAGCCAAAGTTGCTTATCGGAGGGGTTTCAATTATTCTGAGAGTTCCCATGGTTTTCAGGGCCTTTGAAAACCCCATAAAGTTCAAATTTTTCATTTAAAAAGCCCTCCTATGAGTTTTTCAAAATTTTTAAAAATTACAAAAATACCTCAACATTCTTTCAAAAATTTTCCTAGTTCATCTAGCTTGGATTTCTGGGTAACTCAAACCTCAAATCCTCGTTCTTAGTGGTCTATATTATTACTCTAATTTCATTTGATTGCTATCCCCTTGATTTAGGGGACTTCTTATGTAATTATCACATTTCTGGCCTTTTTTCAATAAATAGGGTGTTACATCATCAATTGCGAGATATTGTAAGATTTCCATATGCACAAAATATAGAAAATATAACAAACAACATTTATTCAACTTGACTATTAGCTCTTAGAGACTATTAAGCTTAATACCTAGATCATGTTGCACTGGCTTGGGCAGGCTCCATACCCAGATCATATTACACTGCCATGACTTAACAGGCTCACTTCTACTTCCTTTACTGAGGCATTCCCTAGTGGGTACCTAAGGAAAGTCATATAAAAATATTACAATAATATGTCATCCAAGCCATCATGTGATCAAAACATAATAGGTATATTTGGGAAAGAACTACCTTGCACAACTCTATGCATAAGTAATTCTTATAGCAAAACAGCATACTGGAGTCCAGAAAAAAATTTATTTTAATACTTGAAATTATCATTTACTTTTTCAAGTCTAGATTTTCCTTTAATATCTAATGTCCAAAATAGTTCATAAATTAGGCTATAATATCAAGGTACAAACTAAAGTCCAATATAGCCATAAAAGGCTTGTTTAGTTATACAAGAGGCTCAATAAAGCCTAGTAAGTCCAAAATAGGTCCAAAATATCCGAAGAGCTCTCATTGGTTCTAATTAGTATTTTAGGTATTTTTAAATATCTTTCTTAATTAAAATTGGATATTCAGTACAACAACAGCTATCTAGTAGCCAACTTTGTCACACACAGGACTCATCTCTTGAATAAGGCAACTCTGCCATAATATATATATATATATATAGGCCAGTCTTTTACCAAACAACCCATATTTATGAAATTTGATAGTAAACAACATATTAGTATAGCAAGCAACATCATCTACAACACATACTTATCATATATTCCATTCTTGATATACTACTTCATAAATTTTTAACTATCATAAATAAGTTCCAAAATTTACAAAATAAATATCAACATAATTCAGATAGCATATAAACATATTAGATCACATAGATAATCCAAAACACATCAAATAACATAAGTAAAAATTCAAGAAGCTCTTGGTCAATACTTTTTCTCAAAGAAGTTGACTCTTTATACAGTGATTCATAATTCACTAAAATTTCACCATAGGCCTTATTATTAGTGTAGATTAACCTAATTTAGTTAGATTTTAGAAAATGCTGCCCTAGGTGTGTGAGATAGTTTAGGCCGAGCTATGTAGCATGGGTGTGTGTGTGTGATTTTGCTTCATTTTTATGTCACCAATTGCCATACATACATATTCAAGGGAGATCAATAAAAGCCTTAAAATAACCTCCAGAAATTTCATGTATATTGTATAATTTTATCAAAATGAAATTCAAGGGTTTCTTGCAATTTCTTCATGAAAATCAAAGTTATATTAATCTATCTTTTCCTTAGGCCTTCTTTCATTATTCTCCTATTTATTTTCTCTTTAATTTTTTCCATGGCTTTTTGAAATTCCAAGTTCCATAGTTTGTAGAAAAATTGCCAAGATTAGAAATTTTCTTGAATTACATGAATCTATAAGCCTTATATATGATTTCTCCATTTTTTCTTAGCTTGGATTCATGAAAACAACAAAATTCCTCCTTTGTTCTTGCCATGGCCAAATCATGAGGAAGAATAAAAGAGAAGATTCATGGAAGAAATAGAAGAAAAATAAAAAAGAAGAGAGTTTATCTATGTTACCTTAAAATTTTCAATATTTCCTTTCCCTTGGTGGCTTTTTTCTCCTTCTTCCTCTTTCCTTCTTCTTCCTCCTTGGCCAAGCTCTCCTTCTCCCCTTTTTCCTTGCTATGGTCAAATGGGTGTGTGTGTAACTTTGAGTTGCGAGTAACTTTTCTTTGATTTTCTTAACTTGATTTATGGTTTGTTGAACTAACTCAAGTCCTAGCAAAGACTTTTCTCCAACTTCGTACCAACACAAAGGGAATCTACACTTTTGTTCATATAAAGTTATATAAGAAGCCATCCTAATGTTGGAATGGTAACTATTGTTATAGGCAAACTTTGCTAATGGTAAGTATCTATTCCAATTTCCCTTTTGCTCCATCACACAAGCCCTAAGCATAGCCTTTAAGGTTTGAATGGTTCTTTCAATTTGTCCATTAGTCTGAGGGTGATAAGCTATACTAAAACATAACCTAGTCCTAAAAGTACCTTGAAAAGATTTCCAAAATCAAAAAGTGAATCTAGGATCCCTATCAGAAATAATGGTAGAAGGTACTCCATGTAACCTCATAATCTGTTGTATATACAATTGAGCTAATCTATCTAAAGAGTAGGCAGCCTTTATGGGTAAGAAGTGAGTTGATTTGATTAGTCTATCTACAATGACCTAAATGGCATCATGTCTTAATTGAGTTCTAGGTAATCCCATCACAAAATCCATGGATATATTATTCCATTTTCATTCAGGGATTTCTAAAGGTTGCAACAAACCTGAAGGTTTCTGGTGTTCTATTTTCACTTTTTAATATATTAAACATTTAAACACAAATTCAGCTATGTCTTTCTTCATTCCTAGCTGCCACTATAATTTCTTAAGATCATGATATATCTTTGCGGATCCAGGATAAATAATATATTTGCTTTTGTGAGCTTCTTCTAGAATCAATTTCCTTAATTTTCCATTAGGCACACATAATCTACCTTGGAACATTATGGTTCCATTCTCAGCTTTGGTAAATCTAGCTTGTTCATTTTGAGCTTGTAAGGCTAAGTCAGATCCTTGGGTTTCTCTAATTTGATTCCTTAAATCACAAGATATTTTAAGCCTATTCAACCTATAACCCTTAGGTGACTTAATGAGAAAAGTAGGTAAATCTCTAATATGCTCCATCAAATTCATCTCTCTTACCATTAGGGATGATACATGCAAAGACTTCCTACTTAGAGCATCTGCTACTATGTTGGCCTTTCCTGGATGATATTTCAACTCAAAGTTATAGCCTTTCAATAATTCTATCCACCTTCTCTGCCTCATATTAAGTTCTTTCTTTTCAAATAAGTACTTGAGAGGCTTTTATGGTCATTAAAGATTTGAAAAGTCACCCTGTATAGGTAATGCCTCCAAATTTTTAAAGCAAGCACTACAGCTGCTAATTCTAAGTCATGGGTAGGATAATTTTCTTCATGAGGTCTCAACTACCTAAAAGCATAGGCTACTAATCTCTTATCTTGCACAACACACATCCTAACCCTTTCTTTGACGCATCACTGTACACCTTAAAGGTTCCTAAAAGATCAGGTATGGTTAATATTGGAACAATGGTTAACTTCTCTTTTAAAGTTTGGAAACTTTGCTTACATTCAGAGGTCCAAATAAAAGGACTTCCTTTCTTAGTCAACTTGGTCAAAGGTGAAGCTATTGAGAATACTTTTATAAATCCATGGTAATATCTGGCCAAACCTAAGAAACTTCTAATTTCGATGATAGTCTTTGGTCTTTCCCACCTAAGCACCACTTTTACTTTACTAGGATCAACTGATGCACTTTGACTAGAGATCACATGGCCTAAAAATTTCACTTCAAACAACCAAAATTCACACTTTTCTAGTTTAGCATACAATTGTTTTTCTTTAAGGATTTGCAAAACTAGTCTTAAGTGCTCTTCATGCTCTTCTTTACTCATTGAATATACTAGAATATCATCTATGAATATCAGGTAAGGTTGGAAAATCCTATTCATGTAGTCCATAAATATTGCAAGTGTATTAGTGAGTCCAAATGGCATTACCAAGAAGTCATAATGACCATATCATGTTCTAAAGGTAGTTTTAGGAATGTCTTCTTCCTTTATTCGAATTTGGTGGTATCCAGATCTTAAGTCTATTTTGAAAAATATAGAGGCTCCTTTAAGTTGATCAATCAGATCATCTATTATTAGGAAAAGATATTCATTTTTTATGGTTACCTTATTCAGTTGTCTATAATCTATACGTAACTTAAGGCTTCCATCTTTCTTGGCCACAAATAACACAAGTGCTATTCAAGGTGAAACACTTGGCCTAATAAATTTCTTTTCTAACAAATCATTGATTTGGCTTTTTAGTTCTTGTAATTCAAGAGGTGACATCTTATAAGAAGTGATGGAAATTAATCCTATTCTAGGTATAAGTTAATGGAAAATTCTATCTCTCTCTTAGGGGGCAATCTTGGAATTTCATTTGGAAAAAATTTAGGGAACTCACAGACCACAAGAATTTAGGTTATCTTTATTTTGACCTTTGATGAATTCAAGAGGGAAATTTCTAAATTCATTAAATCATCTTCCTTTCCACAAGAATTGGCATAGATCTTTGGAGGAATGAAAATAGTCTTGTTATGGCAGTTAACAGTGACATGGTTAGTAGATAGCTAATCCATTCCTAAAATGACAACAACAATAGTCATAGGCAAATATATAAGGTCAATAACAAAATCTTGTTCACAAACATGGATAGGACAATTTGGATAGAAAAGTCACTACTCTTTCAGTAGGGGTAATCACATCAAGATCATAGGGTAAAATAATGATGGGAAGTTGTAAGTTCCTTACACAATCTACCAATATAAATGAATAGGTAGCTCCAGAATCAAACAACACAGGAAAAATATTATTTTTAATATAGCATGTACCTTGTATTAATCCGAATGACTAAGCCACATCTCTTTTATCTAAGGAATAGACTCTCCCTTGATATTGTGGTTGGATAGGATTCTGCTCCTTTTTCCATTATGGACAATTTCTAATGAAATGTCTCATTTGACCATACTTGTAACAAGTAGGAGGTCTCAATGAACATGACTTACTAGAGTGCTATTGCCCACACCTTTTACACATTATGGTATTATCCAGTTTGAGTTGATAGGGGGAAGGTTTCTTTTCATTCCTTAGGTTCTTATGGAAAGGTTTGAATGGTCCTCCCTTCTTTTTCCACTGGTTATTTTTTAATTTTTCACCCTTATCCTCCTTCAGATTCTTTGCTACCACTTTACACCGATTCACTAACTTTGGATAGTTCCTGATCATTAGTGGGAATATAACCTTTTTCATCTCTATTCATAGTCTTGGCTCTAATTTTCAACACTTCTAGGCTTCATCTTGGTTATGCCAAAGATAAGAGGAGAACTTAGATAATTCCTCTAGTTTCACTAAATATTGTTCAAAGGTCATATTGCCTTAGACTAGTCTGAGGTACTCTATTTCTTTATCATTGCGGATTTCTTTAGGAAAATATTTTTCATAAAAGACTTTCTAAAAAGATGCCCAAGTAATAGAGGTACCTCGGCTTTCTAACAATTGTCTAGTACTCCCCCACCAATGTTCAGTATCCCTAGAAAGCATATAAACTACAAATGTTATCTTTTGTTCATATGAAAATCCCATCACTTTGAAAGCTTTCTCCAATTCCTTTATCTAATCATTAGTCTTTTTAGGGTCAAAGACTCTAGTGAAGGTAGGAGGTTTAGCCTTCATAAAGTCTAACTATCCTCGTTGGTTTGCTATTTCTTCCCTTTTTTCATCCTTATTTCTTCCATTTTTATTTTGACCATTTTTCTATAAGTGTTGTGTAACGACCCTAATTCTTAATTGTCATAATTAGGCTTAATAGGATGATTAGTAATCGCAAATCAAGGTCTAAAGTCATTATGATTAATTAAAATAGGAAAAAGTGGAACAATTTGAACCTTGATATCATTAGGGTCATTAGCTAAACAGCCACAACTAATTAAGTCCACAAGTGATCATAGTTATCATTTAAGACTTTGGATTCATCTTGCTACGGATTTCAACTCACAAAAACCTCATATAAAGACTCCCAAGTCCTTGCATAACATTAACATAGTGAAATACAAGGTTTCTAAGTTGAAAATAAGAGTTTGAGAACCTTTGCCATTGCTTCCTTCCTCGCCGCACCTAAGTTGGTTATTGGAACCTAAAAATCAACTTTCTCATCTTGCGCTGTGGCCTAAGATTTTTGCACTGTGACAAAGTTGCTATTGGGTTCAACCTCTCACATGTCGTACCACGACAAGTTGGACTCTTGCAGTGGTGAGCCTATGTGGTGTTGTGGCGGAAAATACCCTGGAACCTACTGTAGAAAATTTTCTAATTCGAGTCGCGGTGGGTTATACTTGACCAGTAGTAAAACTAGCTACTAGAATGCTCATTTCCTAATTTTCTTAACCTGTGCTGTGGTGAGGTTGTTCTTTGTTACCTTTTTGGGCAACTTTTCATTTTGCGCTCCTCACCTTTGCTTGACACCTGGCCGTGGCTCAGCTTTTCTTGGTTGTGATGTAACCTTTTTCTGCACTATTTCTCCTTAAGTTTTGTCTCATACATTCCAACTCTCCCTCTAATAACACTCCAAAGCCACTCTACCTTAATTTGTGAGGCTCTAATAGCTTTCATCTACCTAGTTTATCCAACATACCTATCATTACCAATTCAAAACTTAGGGGTTAATTCCTACTCATCAAACTATCATGTATCAGTAAATTCATAAAGTATTGACAGCAACAAGATTCATAAGTAACTAATATTTTCATTCATGGAAATATAAAAGTATACTCTCAAGAGTCAAGTCATACATTCATACTAAGGAGGTTCCATATCAGATATAAATAAGTACATACACCATATACCAGATTTGTATAAAGCTTGACTCCCTATTAGATACATCATAGGTTAATAAAACACAAAATGCCTACACTTGACAATATGATTACATGATGATGATGATATACAAAAGAATAAAAAAAATTATCATCTATCCTAAATTAGATCTATTTAAGTGTAGAACTTCCTACACATGGTTTTAGCTCATGGATGTTCATCCACTTGCTTCCCTTTATCCTTACCTAAAGGACCTTCACCTGAAATAGTTAACCCATGAAATGGGGTGAGATGCAAATCTCAAAAACCAAAGGAATATTCTATTCATATATTTTAATTTAATTAACATATGTGCATAAAATTAGGTAAGCATCAGAAATATACTAATCATATCAACAAATGAAACAATTAGGTTATCAGTGACTATTATATCATACTAGCAATTACATTTTCATATGTTAAAGGCTATTAACACAAGGAGAGGCCTGCCCACGACACTAACTCCCTAATGGGTAAAACCTAGGTTCAGTGCATATAAGGGTTTGATCACAACTCAGTGCTCGATCAAAACACAATGTACAGGTGGAAGTTACACCACAGGTCCACTATGAACTCACAAGGTCCATGTGACGACCCTAACTTCTAATCATTGTAATTAAGGTTAAATACATGATTAATAACCATAAAGCAGGGTTATATGGCATTAAGACTAATTACATTATGGAAATATGGAGAAATTTGAACCTTAATTTTATTAGAGTCATCAACCATATAATTACCAATACTTACGTACATCAGGGGAAACGAACATTCATTTATGAGCCTTGGTTCTACTACCTATCATTTTCAACTCACATTTATCTTCTATTAATGTTTACAAGTCATCCCTTGAGGTTACAATATGGAAAACCAAGATTTCTTAGTTAATATAGGAGTTTCAGGACATTCACCGCGACCAATTTCCCTTTAGCAGAGGCCAATTCCCCTCGGCTTCATCCCTCGCCGCGGCGAGTTGGACCTTAGCCGCGGCCAACATACATGGCGCCGCGATGAATAAGCCTCCTGGAACTTCCCTTGCTCACTTTTCGCTATTGGCCGTGGCCAATACCTCATTTCGCCGTGGCCAATTACCCGCCTCGCCACGGCGAATTTCCCTTTGGACGACTCCCAGTTTAGCCTCTCATATTTCTCCATGGCTAATTCCACATTCACCGTGGCGAATTGCTCCTTGGGACTTTCCTTGGGCAACTTCGCCACTATTGGCCGCGGCTAACAGTATTTTGGCTGTGGCCAAATGCCTTCTGATCCTACTACTCTTAAAACCTTACCTTATACTCTCCACTCTCTATTTGGGGACTCTCTAGGGCCATTCTCCCACTTGTTATGAGGTTCTATTAGCACTTATCTACTGAATTCCCTAGCCATTGGATCATTACCCATCTTACAATTAAAGATGGATTCTCCTACTTATTCATTGGTCTTATATCAACAGATTTACAAATCTCTCACAATGGTCATTCAATCATATTTTCATTGAGTATTTCATACATCCATAGTTCAAGTCTACATCAATATATCATAGAATTACATTACTTAAATAGTCAATATATCATAGGTTCACTAGCCAAAATGAGAGTCAAGGTTCATACATCCATCACCAGCTAATGTAAAGCCTATTTCTCATTAGTTACATTCCATGTTATCAAAATACAATCTCCTACACTTGGCAATGCAAATACATGATGATGCTATACAAAGGTTAGCAAAAATTAGCATTTACTCTATTCTATTCAGACCAAGTGTAGCTCCTCACACCCGGCCTCAGCTCATAGATGTTCATCCACTTGCTTGCCCTTATCCTTACCCGAAGAACCTTCACCTGAAATGTTTAATGCCATAAAACGGGGTGAGATATGAATCTCAGTAACCGAGGAAATTCTATCATATATTCCAGTTTAATTAGCATACATGCATAATTTCACATAAGCAACAACAAAATACAAGTCATATTAGTAAATGAAACAATTAGACTATCATGATTACTATTCTATACTAGCAATCATATTTACACATGTTAAAGGCTAATAACACTGGGAGAGGCCCGTCCATGACACCTACTCCCCATTGAGCATAACCAGGGCTCAGTGCATCTGGGGTTTGATCATAACCCGGTGTCCGATTGAAGCACATGCACGGGTGGCAGCCGCACCACAGCTCTACCATGGACTCACAAGGTCCAATCTCAATTTAACAGATAGCCAACCAATTCATTCAACATTTCAAATCATTAATGTAAAACAACATATGAAATTAAATCAGATATATATGGAATTAATATAAACTCGATTACCTTACTTGTAGACAATTGCAATAGCCACCAATGGTATAAAATCTCCCTATAATCATAGCATCAGATAATTACTACTCTAATTCATCATTAACAGTTGCAACAAGTGCCCAAATAATTTAAAATGTTAATGGCCACTTAGGGGAGCACTTACCCAGCTACTATAAGTCCCAAATTCGAATTGAGTGTGTCCCCCACCAGAAACTTCAGCATATCACCCAAATTCCTAAGCAAATTCGTACATAATTAACACCCACACTATAATCAAGTCATTAGGGTCTCTAATCAATAGATTTACCTAAAAGAGAAGAGTTCATACCTATCTAATGATAGCCCAAGCCTCAACCTACGAATTTCATCAAGAAAGTCCCCAAACACCCACATTTCAGATTTTGGGTATGGTGAAAATACTCCAAATGAAAAACTAATTAGACTAAAATGAAGAGAAAGATGAGAGGATTAAGTTATATAACTATTATCTTGGCTGAATGTTGCTCTAAATGTGAGAAAATATGGATTTAGGCCAAGAACCCCAGCCTCCCCTTTTGACCTCCGATTTTCTCCTTTGTGTTTCAGAAAAATGGGATAGTGGCTTAAGCATTTAATGTTTAAGTTGGGTCAAATATGGGTCATGGGTTGCTCCAAAGTCCATTTCTATTTGGGCTTTAGATTTTAGCTTGTTGGGCCAACTCTTATGCATTGGGCTACTAAAATTCCATTAAGCCAGAACAAGTTTTGAGAGCTCAAAGGTTTTGGGTTTGCATAAGGGTTATTGGGCCAATTATAAGAGTCGATACAAAGTGGATATTAGGCCTCTATTAGTTTGAATTATATTGGGCTTACACCTAGCTGATTGGGCCCCCATTAGCCTCTTATCATGACCTCCTACATTAATTTGGGCCTAGATGAAATTTCTCTCCTAATTAAATCTCAAACCCATATTAATAATTTATTTCTCTAAAATCTCCATTCACTTAACTTGCCCAATTATCCCATATTAATTATTCCTAATTAATCTAATCTGTGATTAACACTTTAATTAATTATGGGGTGTTACAGTCCAAGCACAATATATCAGATAGCCAAACATTCACTATGCATTTCAAAATCATACATGTATAGCAGATATAAAATGAAAGTGGACATATGCATAGAATTTAACATTAACCCTGGTTACCTCATTTGTAGACAATTCCTTAAAAGCCAATAACAATGCTACTCAGCCTAAGAACACAAAATCAGACTATCACCATTCCTACTCATCAATTTATAGTAGCAAACAGGTACCCAAAGAATTAAAATACTAATGGCTACTAGAGAACACTTACTCAACCACTACAAGTCTTAATTTCAGATTTGATGTTTCCCTTACTAGTAAATTTAGAGTATCACCCTAAATCCTAGGCAAATTTGTACAAAATTAATACCGATACTACAAATCAACTATAGGGGTCTTAAACCAATAGAAAATGTATCAAAATGAGGAGTTTACACTTACCCAATATCCCTCCTAACCTCAACTTTCGAAAATCCTCTAAGAAACATCAAATAATCCATATTAGATTTTAGGTGTGGTGAAAATGCTCTAAATGAGAAACCAATCAAGTCAAATTGAAAAGAAAGAGAAGAATATTAAGTTGTATAATAATCACCTTAGCTGATTTTGACTATAGAAGTGAGAAATGGTGGATTTATGCTAAGAACCCTAGCCTCTCTCCAAAACCTTTGAATTTTCTTATGCTTCTTGTGAGTTTTATTTGTGTACAATGGGGGAGGGGCTACTAAGGGTTTAGGGTTTAAGTTTGGGTCTTAGGCTAACCCAAAGGCCTAATTCCAAGTAGGTTCAATTTTATCCTTGTTGGGCCATGAATTATAAGATTACATGGGTCATATATGAGACTTGGGCCAAGCTAAACAATGTCTATTAACATTTGAGTTTGCATAATTAAATATTGGGCCTCCAAGAAATGGAATTGGATCTCCTTAAAGCTAAGATTAGGCTTCTACACTTAACCCAAAACATAATTAAATTAACCATAAGGCCCAAATTAATGTTCATCTTTCTTAAGTAATTTTCTAATTAAATCCATATTAAATCCCTAGTTAATCATGATTACCTTTAATTAATTTTTGGGGTGTTACAATATAGGCAAGCATACCATGGCCCAAGGATGTTAAAAACTTAAATTCTTATACATTTGGCTCTATATCCATTACATACAATATATTCATATACTTTTACATATGATTAAAGGTTTACATCTTATAAACATCATATACATACATACTTTGACATCAAAATACATAAAATCCTATTCTATTGTCAAAGTATCATCATTCATGCTCTTTAGCTTCCATTCCTTGCTCCATGAGGCTCACCTAGACATGGTTAGACCTGAAGTGGGGAAGAGTGAGATTCAAAGGATCCCAATAGCTCACTAACCCTTTCAAGTATACATATTTGGCATATTTTCATGTCAAAGAATGCAAGCATGCATCAAATGCTTTTGGTAGACATACAAAATCATATTTTCAAGTTACATTGAAATCATTCAAATCAAACATAGGCTCTAAGAACTTTTTAGTCTAGTCTCACCTAATTCTTTGAAACTTTTGGATTGGCCTCACTCATTTTTAAGAACTTTTGACTTAGTCTCATTCACTCTTGAGACTCTTAGCTTTGTCTCACCCATTCTTAGGGACTTTTAGTTTCACCTCACCTAATCTAAGAGACTTTTGGCACAACCTCATCCATTAAGAGCCATACACATTCAAATTTTCCTTCAAGAAACATAATGATACCAAATCATCAAACCAATAGCTATAAACATATTTCATGATTCAAACATACATACAAGCATCCAATGATAATCAAATAACTAAGAAATGCATACAAGAAAGGATGGAGAGCTACCTTGAGTCAAGAAATACAAACTTCTTCCTTGAACTTTACTTCCCTTTTTCTGCCTCACATACACACCTAGGAGGAGCTTGATTTGCTTAGTTTAGACACATCAAATAAGACATAAAAACATTATTAGAACTAATTCTAACCTCACATAAACTTTGCACAAGCCTATTGTAGCTTAAGGCATGGTTATGATTCTATACAAGGGCATAATGAAGTAACTCATATAATTCATGATCTTAGCTCTAATTTCTCACTCAATCTAAGTCATATGACTCCATTTAAACTCATTAGAGTCATCTCCAACTCAATTCATAGAGCCTAACACCAAGTTGCTTCTTTATGCTTAAAAAAATCCTAAATTTCAACTTTTAAAATATGATTTCTAAATTCAAACCAATAGTTGCTTTCATGTTTATAATTCATAGCTAGACCATTTCTATCCTTAAAATCAAAGAAAACTTTTCCTAAGTGACCTATCTAGCTCTTGGCTAAGATATAGACTTAAGTGAAGAGTCCATGGAGTTTTGTTGAATTTCCAAGGGAATTTGCCATCCATAAGGCTTCCTAGGTCTCTTATGGACTCATACATACTCTTATATAAGTATATTACCATTAGAAAGTGTTAAAAATTCTTAGGTGTAGCTAAAACCCTAAGTAACATAACTTGACTTCTAAAGCTTTTCTTTTGGTTCTACTTGCCTATTCTTAATCCTCATGCTTTAAAACCCTTGTTCCTACCTTGTTATAGCCTAAATTCATCCTCTCCTAGATGGGCCTAGGTTTGGTCGAAACTCACAAGCAAGGAAGAGGCAAAGTGAAGCAAAGTTAGACCATAAAACTTACCTTGTTTTAAAGCCTTTCAAGAGAACTTTCTAAAGCCTCCAATCTTTCCTTAAATTCCTCTCATCCTCCTACTGAACTAGCCATGAAACATGTCCAATTGAGACATCAAAACTATGAAAAGAGAGAGGAGAAAGAGGAGAAGAAGTTTAATAAAGTAAGAAGCATGAAAAAGTAGCATATTCTTACACTTTCAAGGCTTAATTCTCATCCCTTTGCTCCCTCTTCATGTGCACCACTTGGAACTGCCCTTGAATTTATTTTGGACCAGAGGAAATTTGGTTAGGGTGCTGGGCAGAAGTGGGACGTGATATAAGGACCAAGAAGGCTCAATTATAATATTTTTCAAATTTTCAATTTAGTTCTTAAACTTGGTTCTTTTCATTTAGGCTCATTTCAACTCCTTTTTGAGAGCCATCTTTTCTATCATAAAATTTAGGTCCACTAATTCATAAAATGGTTTCATCTAAATTGGATTTAAAATCTTACCAAATTGTTTGGTTAAAATTTTGGTCAATCAACACTAACAAATGTATACCAGAAGGGTTTTAGCTATTCTAGGGGTTCCTATGATTTTTAGAGCATCTAAGAACCTTAAAAAATTTAATTTTCTAATTTAAAGATCCTTACTTTAAGTTTTCAAAAAGTTACTCAAAATTACAAAAATGCCACTGTCAATTTACTTAATTTTATTTAGCCATTTTGGCTCCAGTTTCCAGGCATCTTTAGTTTTGTATTTTCATTTTTAGAGGTCTAAATTATTATTTTAATTTTGTTTAGCCTCTAATCATTTGAATTAGGGGACCTCCTTTTGTAACTCATTAGTTTTAGGCTTTTTTAGAAAAATCGAGTATTACACCATTTGTCATTGACAAGTTTTGCTCTTGGTGGTATTATGTATATGGATTTTATGAAAATTGTTATCTTGAATGAAGAAGTTAGATGAAAAACTCAAGAGGTATCAACTTCACATTTTGAACTTTTGGTTACTGAAAGTTGGTGGAGAAACAAGCCAAGGATCATTGGAATATTAGCAAAAACAATAGTAGAAAAAAATCAAGGTCTAAGTATAAAAATATTAACTATCATTATTGTAAGAAAAAGGGATATGTCAAGAAGTTTTTATTATAAGTGGAAAAAGGAGAACCAAAATAAAGACAAACAGGACAAGAAAGATAGTGACATGATTCTTGTGTTTCTGCCTTTACTTTAAAAGATCTTATGATTATTTATGATTAGAATCTGCCCATGATAAATTTAACTAGGTTGTTGATAGTGGTGCTTGCTTCCTTGTGACATTAAGGAAGGATTTCTTCACATCTTATACTTCAGGTGATTATGGTGTGTTGACGATGGGTAATAATTGTCTGTCAAAGGCTATTAGCATCAGGAATGTTATTTTGGAAACTAGTAATAAGGTAAAGTTATTTTTAAAGAATGTTAGACATGCACTTAACATTTGCTTGCATCTAATTTCTACCAATGTTCTTAATGATGATGGTTACACTAATACCTTTGGTGATGAACAAGGTAGAAGCACTAACGATTATTTGGTTGTGCCATGTGGAAAAAAGTTTTTTGGTTTGTATTGGACTAAAGCCTTACTTTCCTTTAATATTTTTAATAAAATTGAGTGTGATAGTTCCTCAATATTATGGCATAAGAGGCTTAGCCACATTAGTGAAAAAGGACTTGATTGGCCAAGAATATCTCCTTTCAGGTTTGAAAGATGCAAGATTAGAAAAGCATGTTCACTAGTTGGTTAGGAAACAAAATAGAGTCTCATTCAAAAGCTATCCCCTCTACAAAAAATCAGAATTGCTTGAATTAGTGTATTCAGATCTCTACGGTCCTATGAAAGTGAAGACCTTTAGTGGTTCACTTTATGTTATATCTTTTATTGATGATTATTCAAGGAAACTTTGCATTTGTGTTTTGAAGTCAAAAGATCAAGTTCTTGGTGTCTTTTAAGCAATTTCAAGCATATGTTGAAAAAGAAATAGGAAAGAAACTAAAATGTATTCGCATTAACAATAGTGGTAAATATTGTGGACCATTTGATGAGTATTGTAGATAGTAGGGTATTAGAAACCAAAAGATTCCTCGTAAGACTCCTCATTTGATGGCTTGGTGAAGAGAATGAACATGACATTGGTGGAGAGAGTTAGGTGTTTGCTTTTAGAAGCAAAGTTACTTGATTCCTTTTAGGGTGAGTTTATATACTGCTACACATGTTATTAATTATCTCTTATTATTGCTTCATAGTTTGACATTCCTAACCAAGTGCAATATGGCAAGGTTGTTTCCTATAACCACTGTAATGCCTTAGCTCTCTAGCTTTTATTCTATGTCTTATAGGCTTATTGTTACACATTTCTAAGAAAATAACATATTTAATAGCATAAAATTTGCATAATGGAAAGCCCAATTAATTCATTATTAGCTTTAGGAAGCACGTGAGCTCATCAATATCATTTTCCATCTATAATATATCCATTCAAGTTATAAACATCATAACTCATCTCATAAATCACAGATTTGGAACCAAACTTGAAGGAAAATTAGATTTGCTATCGGGTTTGTTGTCATAAGTTTTTGTTATGAACTTTGAAAATTCATAACTAATTCTAAAAAAATCAAAATCATGCATATGATAGATTTCTAGCAAGCTCTAAATATTAACTAATGATTAAAAATAATTCTAGACCAAGACAATAGCATTTAACTTGTGAAAAATAATGGAATAGTAACTCAAGTTGTGCCTCAGACAACATCAGGACCTAGGACTTCACAAGTGAGGTGATCTTAGTGGCTATAGAAATGTTATGATGTCTAGTTTATTCTTGTAAAATTTCATAAGCATTGGCCTTCATTTGTCCCACGTGTGACATAGAGAAGCAAACTAACTATATGAACAGTGCATATACCAATTATGTATAATTTAGCCAATTTTGAAAAATCATAATAAATTCTCTAGAGCCCTAAATTGGGTACTATTTAGCTCTATGAAAATCTCTAGATGAGACCTACTTGTTGGCCAAATTTCATACAAAAAATCATCCATTTGGTTAGACTTTGATTCAGCTCACAAATTAGTCAATTTTGAAGTCCATAATGGGTTCTTAAGGTACCAAAAAGCTCTCTTCTTATTCTATAGCCACTTGGGCATGTCCAAAAGCATAATTACAGCCTAGGGAAGCATGTCAAATGGTTCAAATCATCATGAAACTAGATCTCACTATACCACATGCATTCATACACATGAACATAAGGGTGCTAAGATGTCAATCTCCAACATATGCATTCATTTAGCTTCAAGATTGATATACACATCATAAATACATACATTTGAACTTGTTCAAGTGGTTACATCTCATATATATAATGCCTTTACAAACTTTGGCATCAAATTACATTCAAAGCTATGCTATTGTCAAAGTGTTGCACAACATGCTTATTGGCTTCCATTTTTGCTTTCTTGAGCTTCACCTAGACATGGTTAGATGAAAAAAGAGGAAAAAGTGAGATTCAAAGAATCCCAATAGCTCTTTACCCTTTCAAACATACATAATGGATGCATATACATGTCAAAAAATATAGCATGGCCTTTAAGCTACTAGTGAACATACATAAAGCATTTTCCTTGTCATAGAAACTCATACATATCATACATAGACTCTCAAGGGCATTAGTCTACCCTCACCTATTTTTTTTAGGATTTTTAGATTTATCTCACCTATTCTTAAGGGACTTTTGGCTTTGTCTCACTTATTTCTAAGGACTTTTAGCTCATCCTTACCCATGCTAAGGGACTTTTGGCATAACCAAAACCCATTCAAGCCACTTTGTATTCATAAACACCTTTAAAGACACATAATAGTACTATAACATGCAAACAATGGCTAGAAAAATTTCTCATAGATTAAACATACACACAAGCACTCTAAGACAAGTAGACATCCAAGCAATGCATGAGAGAAATATTAGAAAGCTACCTTGAGGCAAGTATCATACACTTTTCCTTTAATTCCTCTTCCCTTTTTCTGCCAAGCATATTCAATTAGGTGGCACTTGATTCTCTTGGCCTAGACACATCAACTAAGATATGATTCAATCCTTGGAACAAGTTTCAGGTTTATACAAACTCTATGGAAGCTCACTGTCTCATATAACTCCATTATGGTTCCATACAAGACACAATGAAGTAACTTTTGGAATTCATAATCTTAGCTCCATTTTCTCCTTCAATCTAAGTCTCTTGACTCCATTTAAACTCTTTAGAGCCATCATAATTTCAATTCTAGGAGCCTAGACACAAGTTTCTTCCTTATGTCTTAAAATGGAGCCTACACCTCCATCTCACAAACTATGCTTTCTAAATTCATTCTAAGGCTTCTTTTGATGTTCATCTATCATGTTTAGTCCCTTTCTAGCCTTAAAAGAAATTAAAACTCTTTCTAAGTGCATATGGTGGTCTTCGCCGAGACATGAGCATCAAGGAGCACCCATGGAGTTTTGAAAATTTCCTTTAGGGAATTGGCACATGTGAAGCTTCTTAGGTGTCTTGAGAACCCATACACACTCTTATACAACTAAAATTACCAGTAGGAAGCTTCATACATATCAAGGTGCAATAAAATCTTTAGGTTTTGTAACTTTAATTCTACTGCTTTTTTTCAATTTTAGTTGTATATTTTTAATCATCACACTCTAAAACCCTTAATTGTAACATCCAGTCCCTCCGTAAACGTGAGAAACGCAATGTTTAGTTTCTCCGTAAACATAAAAAATGAGTCAGATACAAAAGGAAGTCCCTGAAATAGAAGATATTAGGGTCAAATAAAATCATGATGAAATTCTAAATAATAGAAAATAAGGATTTGAGCCTTGAGTTGCCCAGAAATCAAGGCTAGAGTGATTCGATAAATTTGCCGAAAGGCTAGTGGCATTTTTGTAAATATGGGTACTTTTTGAAAAACTCATAGGAAGGCTTTTTAAATGAAAGTTTTGAGTTCTCTGGGGTTTTCAAAGGCCCCAAAAACTATGGGAAGCCCCGGGACCAGTGAAGCCACTCCGGTGTACTTTTTCAGATGTCGATTGATCCAAACTTTGACTGGTTCATTCGGGAAGGTTTTAGCTCTGATTTGAGTGATTCCAAAGACATTTTATTAAATTGGAAATCTAAATTTTATGATAAAAAAGACGGTTCTCAAAAAGGAGCTAAAACGAAGCCAAATCAGAAATGCAATTACGAAGGGCGAAATTGGAAACCATTTTAAAAAGGAAGCTTCTTTCTTCTTCTTTATATGCCACGTTCTTTCTCTCCTCTCTAAGACTGCCTTAATTCTGCCAAAAACCGAAGGAGAAGCTGCCCTTCTTAGGCGCACAAGAGGAGGAAGATTTTGGAGGAAGAAATTCAAGAAAAAGGTAAAAATCTTTAAGAAATTCCATATCCTTCCTTCTTGAAACTTGCTCATCTCTTCTCAAGCTTTTTTTCTACAGTATTAATGGAGAGTTTGGTGCTGTTTTGGGGGCAGAATAGAGAGGAAAAATTCGTGTTTGGAGTGAGGCAACCAAGGAAAGTGAAAAGCAACCAAGAAAGAGCAAGAAAATAAGGTAAAACTTCCATTCTTTGGTAGCTTCTTCCTCCCCCTTCCTCTTGCACGAATTTGGGCACCATGAGCCCAATTCATAAGGGCTGTTTTATGCCCAATTTATGGAGGGATTAGAGGTTTTAGATGGCAAGGATTAAGAAGGAATCAATAGAATCAAGAAAGAAGCATTAGGAGACAAGATAGAACCATTTGGGATCCAAATGCTCCCTTGCAAATCTGATTTTATATGAATGTTCTTAGACTTAATTGAATGTTTAAACATGCTCCTAAGACCCCTACAGAGCTTCCCATATGCACCTCCCATCCAAGAAAGCAAAGAAATTGGAAGAAAAATTAATGAACTCTAAGTAGAAAAAGTGTAGTGCATTTGAAGGGATTGTAAAAATTGATTTGATTCATGCATTCCCTAGCATATATGAGTGTTTGATTGAGCTCCTAAGACCTCTAAGAAGCCTCCCAAGTGTGTCTCCCATCAAGGAAAAATCAAGAAGGCCATGAACTCTTCTTCCCCCTATAGTCTCGGCCTAGGCAAGTTCCTATAGTTAAGGAGAGTTTTAAATTTTTCTAAGGCTATTCTTGAGTCATATGTCATGAGTGAAGATAAGTAGAGGCCTTAGAAAAAATTTAGAACTCAAAGAAAGTGAATTAGTGCCATAGGTTCCATATTAGGACCTAAAGAAGCAATATGATGCTAAGCCCTTTGTTTTAATGATGTGATGACTCCAAGAGTTTAAAAGGAGTCAAAAATCATAATTGAAAAGAAAGAATGAGGCCTAGAAGTCATTTGATGGGTGTTGCTTTATTAGGTGTGATTATGGATCATAATGGAGCCTATAGAGCAATTTAGTGTTTTATCAAGTGATGTAACCTTAGAATATGTTTCATAGACCTAATTGACTCCCATAAATTGTATCTAGGCCAATAGAAACTATCTCCACCAAATTGTGGGTGTGTGGCCGAAAGAGGAGGCTTGAAAGCTAAGGAAAAAGTGTGTGAAATTGTGCAAGGTAGCTCTCTCCACCTTCTCTCATGCATGGATGTGTGTTTAGCTTGTTTTAGAATGTGTGTGTGTGTATTTTCAAGCTAAGAAAAGTATGCTAGCATGCCTTTATATTCCATGATCCTTGATGCCATGTTATGTTTTAAATGAATTTATGATATTTGTATGAGTTTGCTTGAGTGAAGAGAGGCCAAGAACTCTTCCCTTTGGTGAAGATGAGCCAAGAACCTTTGAGCTTGGTTGAGATATAGCAAAGAGTCTCTCAAAAGCAAAGTGGCTACCAAGAGTATGGTCGAGTCCAAAGCTCTTAAAGAATGGGTGAGGCAAGTCCAAAATCCATAAGGAGAAGTATGAGGCCAATTCAAACACTTAGGGAACTCTTGAATGTCTTGTATGATTGATTCACATGCCAAGGTTGCTTTGAAAATGTCCATGACTTCCATTTTTCCATACATGCATTTGAAAAGCTTGCTTTGTACATATTATGTGTGACTGAATGAGAGATGAGCTATTGGGATTCTTTGAATCTCATTCCCTCCTCTCCAATGATCTAACATGCTAGGTGGGCTAAGTAATTATGGTGAAGGGAGCCAACAACAATGAAGAAGAGAGATTGATAAGCTTATGCCTTGTTTTGTTTATTTTGGAACCATAATGATAGTTCATCATGTATATGAGGTTGTATATGTACTATGAACGTTGAGACATGTGTAAATACCCTATTATGTGATGTTTAGATGTATGATTATGATATATGACTACTAGCCCATGTTTTGAGTGTGTAAGGCTATAGAATGAGAATTTAAAGTTTGATGAATATGTGTATAAGTGAAGGTTGAATGGCCAAAATGAGATGCATGAGGTTTGGGACCATTTGGGTAGCTCACATAAGTCTTAAATATGCTTTTAGACTTGCCCAAAAGGTGCCAACACCAAGGGAAGACCATTTGGCAAGTTTGGTACCTCATATGGAGCCAAATTTGACCATTATGGAACCTTATGTCACTTTTTGGCTAAATGAGTTAGTCTTCATCTGAAATTTGACATGGAATTAGGTCTTAGTAAGAGCTTTCTGGGAAGATAAAGATCATATATTTTGGAGATCTACAGAATATTTGATGATTTTTTGAAATTGAAAAATTTTGGGGATTTGGTTTGCTGCACTATTCAATTGGTCCGAAATTGTTTTCTGCCATTTGAGATCCAAATGATGTCCAATTGCCATGAAATTTTATACGAAGAAACTATGAAATCACAATGACTTGTGTCAACTAGAAGCACCTCATTTGGAGGTTTAGAGAGGAAGATATAAATTTTTGAAGTTTCTATCTAGTATCAGTAGCCTTGCCTAACCAGAAGTACTGTTCCATTGAATTCTGAGATCTGGGCTTGATGAACTGATCTGGAGATATTTTTATTCTCTAGTTGACATGCACAAATTTCTATATTGATATCATATGCATGGATTGAATTTTTTTGGAATTAATTGGACATTTTTGAAATTCATATCAGTAAATTGTGATAGCATCAGGATCTAGTCCGACCTCCAGATCATTTCACATGTCAAATGCTCTGTGTGTGAGATTTTATGACTTGTACATATTTTTAACATAAAGTAGACATCCTAAAATTTCCAGAATGACCAAGATTGCATAATTTAGATTTTTTTAGATTTAGTTATGATTTTCCAAAATTTGCCCAAAAATGAGGCCAAGACTGGCCGAGAATGAACACTCATTTTCCATATCTCATTTCGGTTTCCATGAGTTGTAGGGATGATTTTGGGATGAAAATGAGTTGTAATGATGTAATTAAATATGAGAAAGTATAGTATGAGCTCACATGGTCCACGTGACACGGATTGAAATTTTTAGATATGACGCAAAGCGAAATTAATCCCATTCTCCTTGCTTTTTCTATGGGAAGCCTATATGAATCATGATAGAATGCTTAAGAATGATATGACATGAGCTAGAATTTATGGTGTTACATTAATCCTACCTTGGTTTGGATAGAATTTCTTCCCTCTTGATTGGGTTCAAGGTTGGCTAAAAGTGTATAAGAGAAGAACAACCAATAAAAGCAACAAAATCCATAATTTCATACCTTGTTTCCTAGCTTATTTAAGGAGCTTTCTTATGTCTTAGCCTTCTCCTTTAATTCCTCTCTTCCACTTGTTGGACCAGCCACAAAACATGTCTAAATAAACCATTGAAACCATAAGAGAAGAGAGGAGAAAGAGGGCAAAAGGTTTAGTGAAGGAGAAGACATGGAAAAGTAAGGTTTTCTTACACTTTTTAGGCTTCTTCTTCCTCCCTTGAATCCCACCTTTGGTGCACCTCTTAGAGCTGCCTTAAAATATTTTTGGACCAGAAGCAAGTTAGTGGTGAGGGTTGGAGAAGAGGGGGACATGATTTAAGGAGCCTAGGTGTCCATTTAGCACTTTTTCAAAATGACAATTTAGTCCCTCAACTTGGTTTTATTTAGTCTCATTTCAACTCCTTTTTGAGAATCATCTTTTCCATCATAAAATTTAGATCTTCTAACTTATAAAATGCCTTTGGTTTCACCCAAATTGAATTAAAAACCTTTATGAATGAAAAGGTCAAAGTTTAGATTAATTGACATTCTAAAACATAAACCAAATGGGTTTGAACCATTCTAGGGGTTCTTATAGATTTTAGGTTCTTTAAGAACCCCAAAAAATTCAATTTTTTCATTTAAAGATCCCTCCTTTGAGTTTTCTAAAAAATATAAAAAATTATGAAAATACCACTACGCTTTTGTTAATTTATGTTTAGCTATTTTGGTTCTATTTTCAGGGCACCTTAGGCCTTGTATTCTTATTATTTAAGGTATAGATTATTACTCTAGTTTTATTTGGCCTCAAACCTTTTTATTTAGGGGACTTTCTTTTACAATTGGTTTATTTCTATCATTTTTACGAAAACTGGGCGTTACAACCACTTGCATGCATTTGACTATAAAGTATTTGTATATGCGCCAAAATGATGAGAGGTTTAAGTTACAAGTCAAAACAAGACAATGTATCTTCATTGGTTTCATTGATGAGCTTGGTTATAAATTTTATGATCTAGTTGAAAAGAAGCTTATTTGAAGTCATGATGCTATCTTCATGGAGGATCAAACTATTAAAGATATTGACATGGCAAAGAAGTTAGAGTCTAAAAGTATTAATGGCCTAGTTGACTTAGAACCAACTCTATTCTAGATCTTGTGACACAAATGCCTAATGTAGTTGAGTTTGGCAGTCATAGTGATATGTAAAATCATGTTCAGAATGACTAAGTTGAGGGTGATGATGTTACTGATACTAAGATAGATACTCATATTCATTAGGTTACTAATGAACTTGCAATTCCACTTAAGAAGTCTATTAGGCAAAGAATTCCTTTTACTCATTATTCATCTGATGAATATCTACTCCTCACTAATTGAGAACTTAAGGGCCATGAAGAGGCTTTGGAGAGTGAGCAAAAGGTTGAATGGCTTGCAGCGATGAAAGATGAGATGAAATCTTTATATGATAATCATACTTTTGAGATAGTTAAGTTGTCTAAGAATATGAAAGCTTTGAAAAGTTAGTGGATTTACAAGTTAAAAAATAAAGATGGTACTTTATCTCTATAATATAAAGCTAGAATAGTTATCAAAAAACTTTAGTTAAAAAAAGGTATTGACTTTGAGGAAATTTTCTCACCTATTGTTAAGATGTCTTTTATTTGAGCTGTTCTTGGTTTTGCAAGTAGCCTTAATTTAGAGGTTAATCATATGGATATGAAAACCACTTTCCTTCATGATGATTTAGAGGAGAATTATATAGAGTAGCCTAAGGGTTTTGTGGTTAAGGTTAAAGAGAGCTATATTTGCTAGTTGAAAAAGAGTTTGTATGGGTTAAAACAAGCATCGAGTGAATGGTATAAGAAGTTTGAGTTTGTTACGATCTAATAAGGATGCAAGAAGATTACTTTTCATCATTGTGTGTTCATGCATGAATTCTCTAATAATGACTTCATCATTTTATTGCTTTATATTGATGACATGCTAATTATTGGTCATAATTCTTCCAAAATTAATAAGTTAATCGAGCTTAGTAAGTCTTTTGCAATGAAAGATTTAGGACCAGTAATACAAATTCTTGGAATTTAGATTATTCATGACAAATAGGCTAAGAAGTTATGGTAATCTCAGAAAAAGCACGTTGAGAAAGTACTTCAGCAATTTAACTTGGAGAAAGATAAAGTGGTTAGCATACTTCTTGTTATTCACTTTAGGCTTAGAACTAAACATGTTCCTTCTAATGATGATGAGAAAGAAGAAATGCAGCATTTTCCTTATGCATCTTTAGTAAGAAGTTTAATATATGTAATGATTTGCACAAGGCCAGATATAGCCCATGTAATTGGTGTTGTTAGTTGTTTTCTCTCTAATAGAGTTAGAGAGCACTAGAATGCTATTAAGTGGATTCACAATATCTCTAAGGTACTTCTAGTTTGAAACTCTATTTTAGAACTAGTAAACATATTTTTTCTAGTTATACAACTTTAGACATAGCTAGGGATGTGAATACCAGAAAGTCTACTTCTAGCCATTTGATTATCTTCACAAGGGGAGTAGTGGCATGGTAAAATCAGTTGTTGAAGTGTGTTGCATTGTCTACTATAGAAGTTGAGTTCATTGTTGGTATTGAAGTCTACAAGGAGTTGCTTTCATTACAAAAAACTATAGTTTGAGCCATGATTTTTAAATGGTTTTAGTGATGGTCTTAACCACTACTAAGTAGTTTAGAGATAGTTATAGAATCAATAGTTGAGCCATCCATCATAAAAGGTTTTTATCATAGTTTAAGTTAACCATTATTAGAACTATGGTTACACCATAGTCTAGCCACAAATTAAATAAACTATGGCTAAACCATGGTCTGGCCATGGTTTTTAATAACCATGCCTAGACCATAGTTTTGAAACTATGGTAAGACCATGGCATAGAAACCTTTGTTAAAAACCTACATAAGGTGGTAGTTTTAATTGCTACTATATATATATATATAAGCTTTCTATTATATTGTTATTTCCATTTCTATTTTTATTTTTTCCACAAACTTATAACAACAATTTCCAGCACTTTCCAATAATAAGACAGGAGCCCTATAGTAAAGTTAGAAGCATTTGATACAAATCTTTCTAGGTTAACCTAGATGTTCCTATCTCTGCTAAGTCCATGTTAGTATCTAAATGCTTCTTAGTGCTCAACTAAACATGAAAAACTCTTACTACTTATAAAATAAGTGAAAGCAACCAACATACCAATCTCAACTTACAAAATTACTAAATAGGCATTTGAACAAAGAGAGTTATGTTTGTAAGTAGAAAAAGAGTTTATATGGGTTAAAACAAGCATCAAGTTAATGGTACAAGAAGTTTGAGTTTGTTATGATCCAATGGGGATACAAGAAGACTACTTATGATCATTGTGTGTTCATACATGAATTCTCTAATAATGACTTCATCATTTTACTATTTTATGTTAATGGCATGCTGATTTGGTCATAATTCTTCCAAAATTGGTAGGTTAATGGAACTTAGTAAGTCTTTTACAATGAAAGATTTAGAACAAGCAATACAAATTCTTGGAATTTAGATTATTCATAACATATAGGCTAAGAAGTTGTAGTAATCTTAGGAAAGTATATTGAGAAAGTACTTTAGCAGTTTAACTTGGAAAAAGATAAATTGGTTAGCACACCTCTTTTTACTCACTTTAGGCTTAGCAGAAGACATGTTTATCTATTGATAATGAGAAAGAGAAAATGCAGCATATTCTTTATGCATCTGTAGTAGGAAGTTTAATGTATGTAATGGTTTGCACAAGGCCAAATGTAGTCCATGCAATTGGTGTTGTTAGTTGTTTTCTCTCCAATCTAGTTAGAGATCACTAGAATGCTATTAAGTGGATTCCACAATATCTCCAAGGTACTTCTAGTTTGAAACTCTATTTTAGAATTGGTAAATTTGTTCTTTATGGTTATATGGCTTTAAACATGGCTAGGGATGTGAATACTAGAAAGTTTACTTCTAGCCATTTGATTACCTTTGGAAGGGAAGTAGTGGTATTGCAAAATAAGTTGTAAAAGTGCATTGCATTGTCTACTATAGAGAATAAGTTCATTGTTGTATTGAACTATGCAAGAAGTTGCTTTCATTACAAAAAAACTATGGTCTTAGCCATGGTTTTTTAATGGTTTTAGTGAAGGTCCTACCCACTACTAAGTGGTTTAGAGACAGTTATAGAATTCATAGTTGAACCATCAATCACAAAGGTTTTAATCATAGTTTAAAATAATCATTAGTAAAACTGTGGTTATACCATAGTCTAGTAAAACAAACTATGGCTAAATCATTGTCTAGCCATGATTTTTAATAACCACGGCTAGACCACAGTTCTAAAACTATGGTAAGACCATGGCCTAGCAACCATAGTTAAAAACTTGCATAAGGTGATAATTTTAACTACTACTACAAATATATATATATTAGCCTTTTATTATCTTGTTTTATCCATTTTTATTTTTTATTTTTTTCCACAAACTTATAACGATAATCTCTAACACTTTCCAATAGTAAGATAAGAGCCCCAAAGTAACCTTAGAAACATTCGCTACAAATCTTTCTAGATTAACTTAGATGTTCCTATCTATGCTAAGTCCATGTTGGTATCCAAATGCTTTTTAGTGCTCAACTAAACATGAAAAACTCTTACTACTTATAAAATAAGTAAGAGCAACCAACCTACCAATCTCAACTTACAAAATACCAAATAGACATTGGAACAAGAACAACTAATTCTAAAAATTAAAAAGAAAAGAATCTTATTTTTGTAAAAGACTAGTGTCTATTGGACAAGTCATTTGAACAAGAACAATTAATTTTAAAAATTACTAGAAAGAAACTTATTTTGCATTTATCCCTAATCGAGTACCTCTTATAATTTCTATAAAAGAACAATGTTAAATAGACTAGTCATGTTGTAGTCACCACCATTATTGCATAATAGCACATTACTTTGGTGTCCTATAGGCTTCATTATTTCTTATAGGCTTCTGAGGGATCTAAAATTGTCAAGTAAATGGTCCCTGATATTAGCAAGGACATGAGTGCTAAATATATAATTAGAATTAACAAATATGATAGATTTCAAAATGTTTAATGATACTTTATACTAACTACTAAAAATGAATATCCTTTCATTTAAATTCTTTGTAATCCTATAGTATGCATACATTACATACTTGACAATATAAAAAAATATTTTTAATATCTTTACACTTGAGAATTTAATAAGAGATGTTTTCTACCTTTATAACAACAATCAATAAATTTGTTGAACTATAACTTCCAACATTGATCAATAATACATTATTGAATCAATACCTCTAAGTATTTTCTAATACCCCTTAGTATTTTTCACTCTTTGAAATGAATAAATCAACTAAATTAATAAAAACATGAGATTTCCATTTATTTATTAACATTCTTCTTTAGCTATTTTTCTTCCTTACTTAGAAATTGTCTTAAGAGCAACACTTGGAAATTATAGTAAATAAGCTTCTCTTCAAGCACCCTATCTAACCACCCACCATAATTCACATTTACCAATTTACTTTAAAGATTAAATTTACAAAGATGGAAAAACAAGAAATTTGCTAAAGTCACCAAATAGTCTAAAAGCTTTTCATGTCAGTTTATACTCAAGGCATTAATCCTTCACTTACCAATAATTACCACAACTCTTCCAACTTGGTCAACAAAATCTAATCCTTCACTTACCTGTAAAAATAACAACATTTAACTCCTATACATTAGCATAAATGAAGATTAAAAGAATCCAAGCAAGACATATTAATCAAAAGTGACTATTTTGTGCGGAATCTCTCATACCATTTTAAGGAACCATTTATTTCAAGATCTTATTCATATTTGATATTTCTAACAACAAGAATGTCTACAAGCTTGAAAAGGTGTCCAAAAAATATCATTGAAGAATACCTTTGCATCTTGATGTGAGGAATCATTCTTCTATGGGTTTTGTGTTTACCTTTTTTTTGTAGGAAATGTTGATCACCAATGCAGTCTAACCAAAATAAATTTCACAATTTCATATAATTATGAAAGATATATTGTATTATTAGATATGCAAAGGTTGAAATGTAGTTAGCTAAAACATGAGAAGAAAATAATCTGCATATATAATTAAATGCACATTACAATAAAAGATCCTAAGCAAGCATAGCTTAGCATTTCTCCATCAAATGCAAAGTTTTTCCTATGATCAAAATTAATCAAATGTACAAAAACACCATAGAGACTCAGAGTATGATATTCTCCTAAAGAAAAAGAAAGAAAGAAATTGTATGAAATGAAAAGACTAGCATATAAATGTCATGAATCAAAAGGGTCATTGAATCAACAAGATGAAGACTTTAAAGTGGAAGATCTCTAGACCTTTAGAGTATGGCAAAATTGAAATCTCAATTTTCTTCTTCAACCTAATCCATTACATGTATTATTAGAAGAAAAAAATTATCGAGGATGAAAAAATACTAGTAGAAAATTGACAAGAGCCTCATTTAGATGAAGGATTTTCAAGTACTTATCATTGACACTTCATAGTCATTGACTTAAGCGATAATCATCTAAAATAAGAGTAAACTAAAACCTCAATGTGGCACTTAATCAAATAGTAAAATTTATAACTTGATAGTTTGATTAGCACTACAAATTGATAATAAAATTTAATTTCTAGACAAAGAAAAAGCAAAAGCAATTCTAGTCAAATTCTTTGAAATACATAAAAGTGCTTCAAAAAGAGGTAAGCCTCCATTTGCAAGCTGAAAGAAAGCATAAAAACCTAATGTTGCACATGAAATCATTACCTAAAAAGGTAATTTAGCAAAGTTGCAAATTAAGTATGCATGGAAATTGGATAAAGAGAGTGAGAGGTAGGTGAAATTTGAGAGACATACTAGAGACTTGGTGTTATATCTTATGATTTAGAAATTTATAATAATTCCAAAAGAGTGGAATGAATTACTTACGAAGGGTTACGGGCCTAGCGAATGCCAGTATGAATTACGAGAAACTGAAATTAAAATCATTTGGTTAATAAATAAGGACCCTGAAGTAAAGTGAATTGAGGCTAATTAAGATTAGAATATTAATTATAACATCTAAAAATGTGGTTAAGAGCCTTAGGATAGCCTGAAATTGGAGCCAAAATGGCTGAACGAATTAAAGGAATAATGCAGTGGCAAAATTATAATTTTAGACAACTTTTTGAGAACTCAAAAGAGGGAGCTTTAAATGAAAATTTTGAGCTTTTCAAGGTTCTCAAAAACTAAAAAAATCATAGGAACCTTTAGAATAGTTCAAACCCCTTGGTGTGCGAGTTAAGTAATTGGTTGACCAAAACTTTGATTGGATGGTTTAGTAAAATTTTAAATCCAAAGGTATTTTATGAATTAAAGGACCTAAATTATATGATGGAAAAGATAGTTCTAAAAAAGGATTTGAAATGACTTCAAACGGAGAAACCAAAGTTAAGGGACATAGTTGAAATTTTAAAAATTGTTATAAATAGTCTTCCAACTTCTTATTTAGCACGCCCCACTTCTTCCTCTCCCCTTAACTGAATTTCTTTTGGCCAAAAACTGAACTAAAACCCTCTCCAAGTGGCACACCTAGAGGGAGTAAAGGGAAGGAGAAAATCAAGCAAAATAGGTAAAGAATTGCTACTTTTTCATACTCTTCTCTTTACTAATGTTCTTCTCCTCTTTCTCCTCTCCTTCTCCATGGTTTTGAAGCTCTAAATGGTGATGTTTCATGGCTAATTCAGTAAAAGGAAGAAGGAGTTTGGAGAAAGTCTTGGAAGTCTAAGAAAGTGCATCTTACAAGGAAGCTAACAAGGTATGCTTTCATGGAAAAACTTGCTTTCTTTGATTCCTTTCTTGCTTCACCATTTTGGCTAGATTTAGGGGACCATGTAGGGAGTTTAATTCTAGTCTAAACTTGATAGAAAATGGGGTTTTGAAGTATAAGGAATCATATGGAACAAATAGAACTCAAAATGAAGCATTTGGTAGCAAGTTATGGAAATTAGGGTTTTGATTGCACCTAGGGATTTATGAAACTTTCTAATGATAACTTAACTTATGTAAGAGCATGTTTAGGTTCATAAGAGACCTAGGAAGCTTCATGGATGCCAATTTCCTAAGAGAAATGAATGAAACTCCCTTGGTGCCTTCCTTAAGTATAGTCTCAGCTAAGAAGGATTATAAGTACCTAAGGAGAGTTTTCTTTGATTCTAAGGTTATAAATGGTCTAGATATGAATTATAAATAATAAAGGAACTATTGGTTTGAATTTAGGAACCATATTTTGAAAGTTGAAAGTTTAGGGTTCCATTATGCATAAAGAAGTAACTTAGTGTTTGGTTCCCTGATTTGAGTTTATGACGACTCTAATAAGTTTAAATGGAGTCATGTGACTTACATTGAGTGAGAAACTAGAGCTAAGATGATGAATTATATGAGTTGCTTCATTATGCTACAATATGGGGCCATATGGATGCCATAAGATGGAATTAGCTTGTGTAGAGTTTATGGGAGGCTAAAGATGGTTCTATTGATATCTTTATGTGTTGTTCGATGTGTCTAGGCCAAGCAAAGCAAACCTTTCCCAGGTGTATGTGTGAGGCTACGAGGAAAAGTTAGAGAACCGAGGAAGAAAGTTGTACTTCTTAACTCATGGTAGCTCTTCATCTATTCTTGTATACATATCTTGGTTGTTTGATTGTCATTAATTGTTTGTATGTGTGTTGAACTATAAAACATGACTATTGTTATTAGCTTGATGATTTGATGACATTATGTAACACCATATATTTCTAGCATGCTTCTGATCATTTCTAAGTCTCACATGATCAATTGAACAAAGGGAATGGAAAATGACATTAGAATAATGCCTTATTTCGCGTTACGTCGCATATAAAAATTTCATTCGGTGTCACACGGACCATATGAGCTCATACAACATGTTCTCATATTTAATTACATACATACAACTCATTTGCATAACCAAAGTTGGCCCACAACTCGTGGAACTCAAAGGGGATCATCAAATTCACACTCTTATTTTCGGCCAGAATTTCAGTTTTTCTGTCACAACTTCGGAAATTCATAACTAAATCCAAAAAATTCGAAATCCAACAAAATTTACCATTACAGAAAGCTCTTGATGTCTACCCCATGATAAAAATAGTTTCAGCCGATGAATCATTAAGGGGAAAACATTTGACATCCGAAAAGCCACTGGGGTTGCTGCTGTCTGGGCCACTGGTTCAGTTTACTGATAGGAAGTTTCAAAATTTGTAACTAATTCTAGAAAAATTGAAATCATTCATTCTTGGCCATTCTGGAAAGCTACACATGTCTAATATATTATAAAAATATGCCTAGGCCATGAAACATAACACAGAAAATTTTTGACACGCGAAAAGGGGTTAAGGTTCGGACAGCTACTGGTGCTGATACAAGTGTCTGCTATGAACTTTGAAAATGTCCAATTAATTCCACAAAAATCCAATCCATGAAAATAATACCAATTTGGAAATCTATGAACGTAAATTTATGGTAAAAATAGACTCAGACCAGAGAAAGCACGCTTAGCTACCCAAATTTAATGGAACAGTGACTCAGGTCGTGCTGAGCTACTGCTACTGTCCCAGAAATTCAAAAATTCATATCTCTCAGCTCAGACCTCCAAATGAGGTGCTTCTACAAGTCATTGTGAATGCCTAGTTTCTAGCTATAAAATTTCGTAGCCATTGGACCACGTTTGCCCCTCAGATGACACAATTTCAAAACTGACCAAATGAACAGTACCAGTGCAAATCCGAAATTCTGATACCAACTTTGAAAAATTATAGAAAATTCCACAGACCTCCAAATGACCTAATATTTTGCTTCCCAAAAAGATCTAGGCAAGATCTACTTGCATGCAAAATTCCAAGTCAAGAAGAGGTTATTTGGTCAGATTTTGCCATAGTTCAAGCTTATGGCAATTTTGGTCCCAACAAGAGGCAACTTTGGTTCAAATGAGCCATCCATGGTTCCACACACATTTGAGCAACTTAGAAAGCATAAATATAGCATAAATAAGTCCCTCATAAGGTCTGAACTCTCATGCAACTCAAATTCACCATGCCACTTCCATAAACATACATACACAAATGGGCTCCCAAGTGGTCAAAATACATAATTCTACTCATTAGACTCTATTCTTGATACATACACTAACTTTACATAGTTTTACACTTGTTTAAAGTGTCATGGCTCAAAAATAACATTTACATATCTACTTTTACATTCTAGTCATCATAGTATATCAAAATATAAAGGTTTGCCAAGAGATGGAGATTTAAGCTCCTTGGCTTCCATCCTTTGGGTCTTGAACTCCACCTAGATCATATGAGATGAGAGAAAGGAGGGGGTGAGATTCATTGAATCTCAATAGCTCATACACCTATTCAATCACATTTTCAAGGCATATAACATGTCAAGGGTACAAGTATGCAACTACTCAATCAATGAAGCATTCAATTTCCACATTTTTATGTCACAAACACATGTCAAGAATAAGAATGAGCTCTAGGGACTTTTGGGTTGGCCTCACCCCATTTCTAGGACTTTTGGATTGCCTCACTCTTGGTTCTTGGGACTTTTGACTTAGCCTCACCCATCCAAGGGACTTTTGGCCTTGTCTCACCCATGCCATGAGACTTTTGGCATCTCCTCACCCACATTAAGGGACTTTTGGCACTACCTCACCCTTATGAGCCATTTCCATCATTCAAAGACATTCAAGAAAGCATATTGGTACCAAAATAGAAACATAGCATCAAGTGGCATGTCTCAAACATATAAACATACACACAAGCACACAATGACACCATATGCAACAAGAAAATGCAATAAGAAAAGGTGGAGAGCTACCTTGGTACAAATTCAAGCTTTACTTTGCTTGTTTCTTCTCCTTTTCGGTTCCACAAACACAAGAAGTTGGGGTTGGATTTCTTTGGCCTATTCACAATAAACAACACTAAATTATACTCTTGGAACAAATTATGACATCCAACTCACTCTTAAGACTACACTTTGGTCTATTTGTCACAATATGGTTCCATTAAGGGCCTAATGAAGCAACTACCATAATTAACATTCTTGGTTCCATTCTCTTGCCATATTTAGACCTCTTGACCTCATTTAAGGTCCTTGAAACCATCACACACTCACTTTCACAAACCTAGGTCCATGTTGCTTCATAAGGTTACATTATGGAAGCCATTGCCTCATCTCCCAACCTAAGGCTTCTAAATTTTTTCCAAGGGTTTCTCCTATCTTCTTTTATCATATAAAGTCCCAAATCAAGCTTGGAACCATTTAAAATACTCCCTAGCTATCTCTAAGGGTCTTGACCTAGTTATGCTTCTATTAAAAACCCATGGAGTTTGGGATTTTTCCTTAATGGATGGGGCACTTGGGAGGCTCCCTAGGAGTCTTAGAAACTCAAATAAACACTCACATATGATGGGAAAGTCTTGAATCAACCCAGATTTTAACTTATGTTCAAGCACCCTACACTTTTCCAACTTGAGTTTTACTAGTTTTTCATGCATTTCTTTGGTATAATCCATCTTCCCATGCCTTAGTTTAATGGATTCTTTTGGATTATAAAACAGAAACTCTTCCCTCTTCATGGTTCTGGTTGAGACATCCTACCATGGAAGAGGAGAAGGAGAAAAAGAAGCAACAAAGGGAGAGAAACTACCTTGCAATCAAGCTTCCTTTAAGAGCCCTTCCTCTTCCCGCTTTCTCCTCCTTAAATTCCGAATTTCACTCCTCTGATCTGGACCCAAATCAGCACCAAAAAATACATTAAAACCATGGAAAGATGAAGCAAGAAGGGGAGGATGAAGTTTCAAGAGGAAAGAGCATAAAAACCTTACACTTTCTCACCTTTTCTTTGGCTTTTCTTCCTCCAAAATCTCCTCCCTTTGTGCGCCTAAGACAGCAGCTTCATTTCTGAGTTTTGGGCAGAGGAAAGTCGGTTTAGAGAGGGGGGAGCTGAACGTGGCTTAAAAAGGGAGTTTGGAAGCTTCTTTTGTGCACTTTGTTTCCATTTTTGCCCTTCCATAATGGCATTTCCGGTTTGGCTTCGTTTTAGCTCCTTTTTGAGAACCGTCTTTTCCATCATAAAATTAAGATTCACAAAACTTTATAATTTTATGTAATTTAATGTCAAAATATAGTTGTATAAGTTATTTATGTAATGTAATCCTTCACTCATGTGTAAAAGTATGTTGTTATGATGTATATATCATATTTGGGAGCAAATGTGCAAGAATATGGATTTTTGGCATATGTGTGGCTTGTAGAGTGTATGCATAAATTCAAGTGTAAGAGTGATTTAGAATTCCATGATGATTTGGACTATATGAGATGGCCAAATATGCTATAAATCATGTGTTAGACATGCTCAAATGGTCACTTGCATTGTAGAATCACATTATGGACCATTTGATGCCAACTTGTTATTAAAATGAGCCATATTTTTCCCCTGAACCA
The DNA here is from genome assembly GCA_026724425.1 of Erythrophleum ivorense. NCBI lineage: Eukaryota > Viridiplantae > Streptophyta > Magnoliopsida > Fabales > Fabaceae > Erythrophleum > Erythrophleum ivorense. The sequence continues at coordinate 31,586,351 of JAIUCV010000008.1, forward strand.
AAACTAGAGCAAATGAACGAATTTTTCGCATGACTATGGCAAGCATATAGATCTCATTTAGAGCCTTTTATAGAGCTAAAGAACATAATTTTTAGAGCTCTGTATAACTTCTTATAATTTTTCAAAGTTGGCTGAATTATGCAAAATTGTCCTGTCACTATTCATTTGGTCAATTCTAGTTTTTTTTTATATTTAAGGGGCCAATGAGCTTCAATACTTATCAAATTTTATAGGCATATAGTTTCCATTATAAGCTTTCTTTTCGATAGCCACTGAGATCACTTAATTTGGAGTTGTGTAGCTCAAGATATGAATTTCCAAGGTTCTAGGTCTGCATATGCATAAAAATATGATAGTGGTACTGTTCCATTAGATTTTTTACAATCAAAAAAGTTTATTTTAATTTGTAATTTTTACAGCGTATAGTTCATGTCATGAGCTTTCCAAAAAGTGCTCATTTGTGAAAATTGGAGTTTCCTAGCTCAAGTTATGAATTTTTGAAGATTGTGACAGAATTATGGAACCATGAAAATTGGCGTTGAAATGCTAGTTTGTAACATATGGTTTAAACCTAAAATTTCTTGCTTATTTTTGTGATATTTCTAGTTGAGCAAGTATATTATGGATGGAAAGTGATATTGGTAAATTGAAATAATGCATTTAAACAAAAATGAAATATTTCGACTTATAACATTTGTATTTTTTGTTACTAAAAGTGTTGAATATGTGGAAAATGATGTTACAAGCATAATGTGATATAGAATTTTTGCTATCTTATCATGGTATGACACTTGGATTATTGGAAAGCTTTGTGACACCACTTTGAGGATTAGAGTCATCACTAAGCTTCAATAGAGACATTGATGCTCTTCTCATTTAGGGAGTTGCTTCAAGCTTTGGTTGGGAAGATTTACACTCTGAGCTTCATTTTTCTATTGATAGAACTATGATATGTTTGGATTTCTTCATTTGTGGTTAGGGGAATGAAACCAAAAGCTCTTATTAGGAGAAATACGAAAGGAAGAATGGAAGAGGCTTGTGGTGGCTAGGTTTCACTGAGCTTCATTCACGATCGAGAGAGATTGAGCTTCAAAGACTTTTAGTTCTGAAAATGAGGACTAGAACATGAAGTCATGAAAGGTAATATGGAAATTAGTGCTCTTAACCATAGTTACCATAGTAATCATGGTTAAGGCCACTGATGACTTAATCACAGTTTTACTAAATTGGGGCTAAACCATGGCTTAGCCATAGTTTTTTTAACTATGGCTAAGCCACGATTTAGCCATAATCTAGAAAAATCAAGGTTAAATTGCCATTTGGGAAAAAACCATGGTTAAGCCATGGTTTAATGAAAACCATGGCTAAACCATCATATGGTGTAGCCATGGTTTAATAAAACTATGGTTATGTCTCTTGCTTAATTATGTTTCTGGAAATCATTGTTAAGACATGTCTTAGCCATAGTTTCTAAAACCATAGCTAAATCACTATTATAAAAACCTTTTTTTTTTGAAGTGTTAAATGAAGAAATTTATGCATGAACTTAGGTTTACGAAAAAAGGTATGTTTTGTATTGTGATAGTCAATGTGCTATCCATTTGGGCAAGAATCCTACTTTCCATGGCTGATCTAAGCATATTAATTGTGAAATCATTGGATATGAGATACTTTGGACTCTTAAGTCACTTGAGTTTGAGAAGATTCATACAGATAACACTAGTTTAGATATGTTAATGAAGCCTCCACCCAGGGGAAAGTTTGAAACTTGTCATTTGAGTGACGGTTTGGCATATGCCTCCACTTGAGTTGGAGGGGATAGTTTGTTGTAGGTCCTCTTTATGTGGAGCCCACTTACTTTAATTGAACAAAAGTTGGCCAAGGCTACAAAAGGTGTGGAGAAACCATGACTTTCCACCACATGTAAAAATAGGTTTTCTATTTTACACACATACAAGACGTAGTGGTGATGAGGAGAGGTCAAAAGGGAAATTCGCTCACTTGGTAATCTTGATTGGAGGGACATTTGTGTTCTGATCTTTATGAAATCTTATTGCATTGTTCTTGGCATATTGTGAGCATTTTATTTGTATAGTCATATTATTTTTCTCTACTTTATTGGTTGGCTTGCTATATCTATGTCCTTGGGTTTTATGTATTGTCTCTATGGTGTTTTTTTTTCTCACTTTATTTATGGTGCATAGGACTTGGAGTTCTTAATAATTGTTAGAGACTCATTGCTGTATTCATTGATCTATTGATAGTAGAATTTTTCTAGACTAGGTCTTATGGTTTTCACCTTTTATAGTGAGGAGGTTTTCTACGTTAAAAATTATGTGTTCTTATTCTATTTGTTTTGCACATTTCATATATCTACGGTTTGAAATATTTTTGCACATTGGTATTAGCTCCTTACGGGTTCTTTTTAGTAGGGAAATGTTTATTTTTGCCTATCATTATTCTGTTCATGCACTTCCTTTCCCAACAATTTTAGAGTATTTAATTTGTTACAAAGCATACTCCCATCAATTTGCAACTAGAATTAGGATTCTTGTTTAGGAATTTAGGTTTAGATATCTTATTCTTGCTCAACCTTTCTTTTAATATTGTAACCATCAGTATTTGATAATAGACCAATAAGTGCATCACATGACGAATGATGAAATATAAAGTGTCATCGTAGTTAACAGCATGAACAAGAAGCTAATAAAAGGACTAAATCTTAAACGGTGATTGTTCAAATTAAATGATTAATTTTCAGTTTTGAAAGTGGAAAAAAGCATTTAAAATTGAGTGAAATTGAAGGAAATGTTTACATTTTCCCCAAAACCTTAAATATATAGGTTGGCCATGAGGCTTTTAATAGATGGGCTCAGCCATTCAAAAATGAACTAGTTCACAGATTGGTTGGCCCGTTTCTGCCCAATATTTTATATATTTTAAGTATTTCACAAAAAATAATAGTTTTGAATTAAATAATTATAAAGTTTTGTATAAGAAACGTAAACACAAAGCATCCGAAAGTAATTTTATAGTAAGAAAAAGAAATCGACCTGACTTAAACGAGTCATAAATAAATCGAAGGTGTAAAATCCTATATCCGCGAGACATACATTGGCCCGTTTTAGCCTGCAAGCTAAAGGAGGAGGGCTAAAAAGTCCGCATTTAGATGGGCACAATGATTAATCTCTCTCGAACTAACTTCTGAAACTGATATTTAGAACCTAGTCAGATTCTAAGTGTAACAGTCTTGTTTTTGATAAAGAACTGTTGAACTATTTAAAATATATCCTTCAGGGCTTCAATTGTTTTGTATTTTATTTCACCAAGACTTGAACATTTCATCTTTTTACGCTGTCAAGCGTGCATATAATGAAGTTTCATTGTGTAAATAAAAAACTTTGTCTAGATATTGAACAAGTATTAGTTTAGGTTCCCAGCCAAAATCTAACTAATTATTATTATTATTATTATTATGTATACAAGGCTCTATTTTGTTCCTTAGAAATTGAGAAATGTTAGAAACGGAAACAAGAAAGTGACAATGCAGATCTAATGCTCTGAAAAGGTAAGAAGTTCCGAAAGAAGTGATGCTTATAAAGTTTGAAAAGAAAATAGCAAAAGGAAAGAATGGATGAAAAGAGAAGAAGCAAATTTCATTATACATTTTCACTTTGTGTCACTTTTTCTCTAAATTTTACAAAAATTTTATAATAAAAGACTCTTAAAAGATCCTTACATGATGCTTTGAGCCACCTAACTGTACCATGAAGTTCGCCTTGAGACGACAGTGGCCTAAACAAGCAAGCACAGCATGACCAAGTTCAAATTCAAGAAGCTAATTAAGCCAAGAACCATAAAAGTGGTGCTTATATATGGAGAGCTCAAACTTTCTGTAACCAAGCCCAACCCAACCCATAAATGTAGCAAAGAGGAATGTCGGAAGGGTTAGTGAAAATAGCATTTAACAGCTCTATTTTCCATATATAAATAAAATCTCTTGAAGTATTGGAGATTAATTAAGAAGTTAAGTGCATTCAAAAGGTTAAAATTAATTCTCTTCTCATTCTCTGACATATTGCAATTGTGACCTATCAATTCTGTTGCACACTCCTTAGGAATTGTTTATTAGAGGCTCTTGTTTTGTAGAGAAACTTGGTTTTTCCGGAAAATATTTTACCGGTTTAAAAACGAGAGAGTACACTCGTACAAACTTCATTTTTAAAGTAGATTTAAAACTTGGATTCTATCAAGTTTTAAACGGGCAATCATGCTCCTTGATAAAATTAACTCCTTAATTGTTCTTTCAATGAAAAATTGGTTTCGAAAAGAAAAATATATTAAGTTGTCTTCATTTAATTCAATCCCTCTTGCTAAACATTGTACTCACAATTAATTTATAATATATGATTACAACAAAAATAATTAAATTAATTCTTTTCTTTATTCATTATTTTATCCGTATATAATATTATATTTGAAAGATAATGGTGCATGCAGTGGTTGATGCTCTTATACTTTATGTCACTTTGTTATATTCTCCTTGGTACGTCTTCTTCGAGTTTCTTTGTTCGCTGGGGATAACTAAAACAGCTAGCTAGATTCAGTGATCAGTGATGATGTCTTTTTCTGTGACAAGCCCTGCCCGTTGTCGTTTGGGGTTTTGGTTTCAATTCTCAGGGTCAGGGATCTCATGGGTGGGTATGGAAGGGTTTGTTTTAGCATGCATGCAAATTCAGTGTTACACAGAGACACCATGTGCAAGTGCAACGAAATCACAAGACACAGCTTCGCCATAGTATCTAAAGACGACCTTCATTAATAATGCCCTACAAAATGACTCACCACTCTACTAGCTAGCCGCTACTCTAGGCCCCCCCACCTCTCTCTGTCCCTCTCTGCATGCATGCGTGTCTTTCCAACTACACCCTGCATCTATATATATATATATATATATATTGCAGTGTATGGAGTTGAAAAGTCCACTTTGACAGCAAAATTTGTCGATGTATGTGTCTCTCTAATACCGTAAAAGTTTTAATTTGATATTTAATTGGATTAGCTGAATTGATAAGGGATAGTATTTCTCTTCAATAATCTTGGTTTCATTGTTCTAGAAAACACTCTAAAATTAAAATTTTAAATGCACAAAGTTAATGTGAAAAAGTATGCCCTTAAGGTTATTCAAGAAGGGAACAAACTAAATAAAGTTTGAGAATACTCTTATATATCATAATAATTATAAAAAAAGAAAAAAAATTACTGTGGTTCCCTACTGGCTACAATCCCAGTAACGTCATAAATAGTCTCCAGTTTTTCTTTTTCATTAATTAGAAATAATGTAATTAAATAAAAGTGATTGTTCTTTCACTTAACTCATTTATATGGACACAATTTTGGCCGCATGAATTCACTAAATGATAGGTAATCAAGTGAGCTAATTATTACCAATATAATCTTCCTTCTCCAATCCATTATCCTTTCAAATTGAGTAAAATTTAGATCGATATCACTTGATTATTTTTCATCTAGTAGGTCCGTGTGGCTCAAATCACATCCATGAATGCGCAACTTCATTTTTGTCATCATAAAAACAGAGTTATGACAAAAGGACTTAATTGCATTGTTGAATGACAACATTGATTCAATTAAAACTAAAGGGGAACAAACAGAAACTTCTACAATACTATAGAGATCAAAAGTGTGCTGAAACCATTTAAAAAAAAATCGTAAATTAAGATAGTTATAAAGTGACATATAAATATGGCAAAAGTGAGTTCTATTAAAAGTGTATGTGACATATATATACATACAGGTCTTTATATAATTAACTAAATTTATCTATTGTCTATAGACCAAATTTACCTGTAAAATTTTTGGTTAAGAACTTTTATCTGCTGCCACCTACATACCTTATCCTAAATTTGCAGATATAAAGAAAAAGCTCATAATATGGCACACTTTTCAAGCCCTATGTATCCCTTTCAAACTGATATAATGCAGCAAGAAAAACTCCCTTATAGGGCAATAGCTCATCATTCACATTCTTGTGCATTCTAGCTAGCTGTGGTTTTCTCTCAGCAGATGATGGCAACGAAAGAAGAGGTAAAAGGAACTCCAAAAGGTCACTTTGTGGTGTATGTGGGGAGTGAAATGGCAAGATTTGTCGTGCCTACGACATACCTGAAGAACCCCATCTTCCAGAGATTGCTAGAGAAAGCTGCTGATGAATATGGCTTTGATAACCCAAATGGGATTGTTCTACCATGTGATGCATCTTCCTTCAGGAGACTTATTGCTCTTTTGGACAAGTGGTATAAATATATATAGTCATCTTATGATCTTAGACATCTATATATGCCTAATCAAATACAGTTTTGTGACTGTGAAGGTGCAACTGTACTGCTACTCCTATCCCTTGTGCCTAGATTTGATCAATGAGGTTCCATTTATAATAATCCAATAATCCTAATGTTCATTAATAAACTATATATCTGTTTTGTGTTTTAGTACATAAGGGAGATAATATTTAAGCAGTGCTTAAATTGTTATCCACTTCAATCATTTAAGTTTAATATAAATTGCATAAATAAAATTTTTGGGTAGAGTATATACAATAAAAAAAATAGTCATAGTATATGTTTTATTCTTGAATTGTTAGACATATTCATCTTTAATTATCAGAAATTAATGAGTGCACGAAGTAGACCTTGAAATTACAAATTAATTTACAATGAAACCGTCATTTTTATGGACCAAGTTTTTGCGCTTACTAAGTTTTAGGGATTAAACTACATAAACTTAACAATTCAAAGAACAAATTGTTTGCATGAGTATATACGAAATAACTTTCTTATTGGGTTTGCATTAACATGTCTATATGATTATTTTTTATTAATTCAGTCTATTTCGATTAACAAGATATAGTACATACTATATATACGTGGAAGTGTTTGTCAGTACTATATATAAGATTAAATCCAAATATAAGAAGATATTTAAAGCTATGCACTCATTTAACTTTTGCTACTTTCCACTTGTAAGAATGAACGAACGGATTCGAAAATAAATATGGTTAAAAGTGTGAAGGACAAGATGAGAAAATATTATTTATCTGCTTTTGATTGGTATATATGAGACCTAAACCCATATATATATATATATATATATATATTTATATGTTTTTTGGAAGTTCCATGCATATTTTTAAATTTCATTTCAATCATGACTTGTCAATTAATTATTCTTCTAACATTTTGGAAGTAGACTATAATTAAGAAAGGGAGGCGGGTTGTCCATTTCCTAAAAGAAAATGAGTTATCTATTATTAGTTCCTAAAATTTTAATGAGATCAATTTAGTTTGTGAAAGTTTATTGTTGTGAAATTAATTAGTTCTAAGGATATGAATTTAGTCTTAATAAAAAAGTTTATTGTCAATTCTTAAAAATTTCATTGACCTTAATTTAGTTTGAAGTGAGGACTAAATTAATGTATATTTTAAAATACTTGGACTAAATTAATGTTACTAAACTTCAAAGAATTAAACTATTGCCAATAATATCTTTTATGGGGTAAAATAAAAATTTATTAAAAAAAGATCCTTCGTTTTCAAAATAAATTTGAGACCTCTTAATTAGTCAATAGGGATAAACTATAGCTTTTTTTAAAAAAAAATTTGAAATCATATTAGATTTAATAGGTAATAAATATTAAATTCTTATCATTAATTGTGAAAATATTTTCATAATCCTTTTAATTTTCTCTATTTAATTTTCTAAATTTTAATTTAATTAGGAGTAAACATACTCTTAAAACATTTTTTAATGCATTCCATGGGCTATACTATGTTGACGATCACTTTCTAATTAAAAGTCACTTTCTAATTAAAGTGTGATTAATTAGATTTACACGTGGATAGGTTATCACTAATAGAGAAGAGTTGAATCAATTTTTGTAGGACGTGTAGTTTTTTTTTTTTAATCACCCTTAAAAGGTCACACTTCACTTTCTCCAAGATTGTATATCAAGCAAGGGTGCAAGTAGTTAGTAGAAGATTGGAAGTTTAAAGCCTTGCTCCATTATATCTATTATAAATCAAATGAGCCAAGTTAAGAAAAAGCCACCGATCAAGAGTCAGAAAACACTGCCTTGGTCAAATGATTAGGACAATAAAATACTTGAGTATGAGTGCTAAATAAATCTAGCACCACTTTCAAAATTGCACAAGATTTCTAGTTGCAATTGTCGTTGCGTTGTAATGGCGATTGCAAAAAAGTGCAACAAAGTATAGAGAATTACAGTCGTTGCGAATTAATTACAATAATCAGTTACATGATGCGATTGCAGAAACCTACTATCATAACATTACGGATGTAGATATGGTAGCATTTCTTTTTTTCTTCTTATAAAGGTTAAAATTCATTTAAGGGAGACAAAAGAGTAAAAGGAGCACATCAAGGGGGAGAACATGGAAATGAAGAAAAGATACAAGCCTTGAGAGCATCCTACACAACAAATATAACCTACGCCAAATGCTATAACCTAACAAGTGGTACAAAAAGGTTGGAGAAATAGAAGGCGCACACACAAAAGAAGTAAATTTTTTCCCTTTATGAATGGCTATGTCACAACTCAATTTCTGAGCTATGATCAGCACATAAGCTAAACTAATTTGATTATTAGATTAGTCTAGCAACTCTTAAAAATCTATAGTCAACTAGTATATCATATGTTTAATCTAGCCTGTATAACCTACAAGTTTTTAAAAAATTAAGTATTTATTTCATTGTGTCACTAAGAGGTTGTCAAAAATTTGATAGCATCCCTCCTAAAAAATTAGACATCCTAACTTGTAAAATAAATCAAACCAGCACCAGCACCAGCACCAACATCAGTAACAACAAATTACATACAATTAAAATATCTAACTAAGAAAGTATACACAATGTTTTATATATTCTAAGTGACTATATAACATATACTAATTCCAAAATATTTTCTCTATACCTAAGTGCCACCACATCATAGAGTCTAACACAATCTCACAAAATTAAGTACATACTCTAAGAGTCTGGTAGCACAGGAGCTCCCAGATCACTTTTCTCCTTTATTTACTGTTCTGTAAAATAATGGAAGAAGAGGGATAAATCTAACACTAGCTTAGTAAGTGCATAAATAATAAAGTATGCAGAGAAAAAACAAGGGCACATTTGAGTTTTTCGAAATCAAGTAATAATCAAATAATTTAAACAATAGTGTTTTATAATCGAATTGAAAACAATTAATTAATAATAGAAAAATTTCAGATAAAAACCATATTTTTTGCATGTTAAGAAAATATTATAGAGATAGGTATTATAGAAAGGATCCAAAATATCAAGGGTCTTTGCATTCAAACCACAATATCATATCTCTTCACATCTCTTTGGATACATTCTTCTTTATCACTTTCATAGTACACATCTAAAATCTTAAAAATTACGGCACTGGATACATCACATCACAATGTTATCAAAATTCATAATTTATTCTACGTGCACTTAGGTCATTATCTTCACTAATAGCTATGGGGTTCTAACTAGATTCCCATCCATTATAAAAAGAAAATGAAAAATAAAATATGCTTAAATGGCATTTGGCTATTTAAAATAAACAATGAGTCAAGGAAATAAATAAAATAATTAAATAAGGTAAGTTAGCTTTCATTAGAATCATTGTAACATATAAAACCATAAAACAATATAAAATATTTCTTTCATAAATAAATATATATACACACCACTACTTTCTTTCCATCCAATTCCTTTTTTTGCATTCCACAAGGGTGTATCATGCCACATTTCAATTATTTATTTACTTTAATAAATTTATTAAATCATCATATGAATGTATATATATATACACACCTATTTTGAAGTTTTGAAAACATCGATTTGTTTCCCCAAAGAGTAGAGCACATAAATCATAGAAATGAAATTTTTGCCATAGGAATATAAAATGGAATATAATAGATATGCCACTCCATTATTTACACACTCACCAATTGGGACTAATAGTATAACTCCCTATTTCCTATTATTTGGTGCCAAGTCCTAGTTGAAAGAGTTTCTCCAATATCACCTAAAATTATGGCCAATATAAATTAGGCCACTTTTAATGATTCAAATGAGTTGTATTCATGTAATTAAATATGAGAATATATTGTATGAGCTCACATAGTCCATGTGAAATCGAATGGAATTTTCATACGCGATGCAACGCAAAAAAATGCATTATTCTAATTCCCTTTTTCTTGCTCTTTCATGAAATCTATGAATGTAAAGTATGAGAATGTTGTGAAATGAGTTAGAAATATATGATGTTACAACTTGAACACGTGGGAATACACCAAAATAACTCTGTAAATTTGTCTCAAAGGTGCATAAACCCAGATTTCTCAAACTCACTCATCCACCCAATGATATACACAAGATTACATATGCTAGCTTTGGCTATTCAATACCCAAATCATGTTATCTCATACATTGGGCATCAAATTTCATTCATACATCATACATTTGGGTAATTGAATATGCGCATATGATTACATAACCATTTCATAATGGGATTACATCATATACCATGTGTATGGCTACAAAAGAGGAAAAACTAGGCCTTTTCATGCATTTGATGCCAATCTTCTTCTTCTTGGCTTAGTGGCTTCCTTTACCTTGCTCAATTGATTCACCTAGCATGTTAAGATATTGGAGAGGAGGGGATGAGATTCAAAGAATCTTAATAGATCATTTCCCTTTCAATCACACATAAAGTATGCAATACAAGCCTTAAAAATGCATGCATGGGCATATTGACATATGTGAGCATTCATGAAACATTTTTGGTATTTGAACAAATCATATATAACATACATAAACTTACCAAGTGAGTGGACTAGCCTCACCCATTCACTTACAAATTTTAGACTTGCCTCACTTATTTTCTCTAAGAGGTTTTGACTCAATCTTACTCTTGGGAGTCAACCTCACTTTTGGGAGACTCTTTACTTTGTCTCAACCAAGTTCAAGGGTTCCTGGCTTATCCTCACCATGGCTAAAGGGTTCTTGGCTTTTCTACACTCAAGAAAACCAAGGAAAGCACATAAAACATCATCTTGCATGTATAAAGCATTATCATGGTACCATGGAATGAAAGCTCATGCTAAAATACTTTTCATAGCTTAAAACATATATACACACATTCAAAGATAATATAAGCACACATTCAAGCATGAGAGAAGGTGGAGAGAGTTACATTGCTTGCAATTACACACTTTTTCCTTGAGTCATAAGTTTTCTCCCTTGACCTCACACACCCAAGGAGGTGAAGATCATTTCTCTTGGCCTAGATACATCATATGGAAGCCAATTATACTCTTGAATCACATTCTAAGGCCACACATTCATTAGAAATGCTAGGTAACTCATAAGGTGTAATACCATATTATATTCTAACATTGAACCTCATCTCACAAGTGGGAATATACAATTCATTCAAGAAATCTCCAGAAATACATTAAAATAATGAATTTAATTACATTGCGTAGCAGATAAAATTTTCATTTCACGTCTCCAGGACCCTATGAACTCATCAACAATGTTCTCTAATTATTTTCCATGCATGCAAATCATAAAATTCTCAAAAAATGGCACAAACCATAGATCAAGGGTCAAAAACCCCAAAATTTCTTTATTTCCTGCGACTGTACAGTGGTAAATTTCAGGGGCAAATTTGAAAAGTCATAATTAAATGTAGAAAAATCAAAATCACACAAACCATAAATTTCTAAAAATATCTAGATGTTAACTTCACATTAAAATAATTCCAGGACATGAGCATAGCCTTTGGACTACGTTTGACATCAAAATAGATACAAAGGTCTAGTTGTCTCTGGTACTAATACAGTTTACTGTCATAAATTTCAAAACTTTTCAATTAATTTCACAAAAATCCAATCCATGCAAATGATATCAATATAGAAAGCTATAGATGTTAGCTAGAGGAAAGAAATAACTTTAGACCAATATAGGCACGTCCAAGCCTAAAAAACTAATCAAACAGTGACATAGGTTTGACTGGATGCCTAATACTAGACAACAACTTCAAAAATTAATATCTCCCTCTCTAGACATAAAAATGAGGTGCTTCTAATTGACATAAGTCACTAGGAAGGTCTAGTTTATCCCTATAATATTTCATAGTAATTGGACATCATTTGCCCCATGAGTGACAGAGTTTCACTTTAGACTATAGCTACAGTAATAGAGACCAAATCAGAAAAAATTTTCAATTTAAAAAATTCATCAAATATTTTGTAGGCCTCCAAATAATACCCACTTTAGCTTCCCAAAAAGCTCTCAATAGGTTCTAGATGCATGCCAAATTTTAGACCAATAGGAGCTCATTTGGATAAAAAGTGACATAGCTTAGCAATTTGGTAGATTTTATCTCTCATAAGGTATCACTTTAGTCCAAATGGCATTTCCTTGAGTTTGGCACCTCTTGGGCAAGTTTAAAAGTATGAATATAACTTATAGGAACTACCCAAGTGGTCCCAAATACCATGCATCTTATTTTGACCATCTCACACCCAAGAATACATACATTCAAGTGTGCACCTAAGTGTTCAATTTCCATATTTTCATTGTCTTGACACCACACAACATTCATACATCATTCATACATAATATTACATTTGTTCATGGCCTTACATTACAAAAATAACATGTACAATGTCACTCTTGCATTTATACACAAAGAAGACTACAAAAGTTTAAAGTATAGCTCTTCAAGGCTCTTGGCTTGCTCTCTTTGGTTCTTGTGAGCCATCAAGACAATTCAAGATGGAAGGGAAAAGGGGAATGAGATTCCAAGAATCTTAATAGCTCACACACCTATTCACACACACATTCAAGGCATATGCACTTTAAAGCATATGTATGGAAGGTATGGCAATCATAAAGTATGTAAGGTCACAATTATCATGCCACATATTCACATTCAAGCCAAGATCATGCTCTAGGGACTTTTGGTTTTTTCTCACCCCATTTCTAGGACTTTTGAATTTGCCTCACTCTTGGCCTAGGGACTTTTGATTTGGCCTAACCCTTCCAAGAGATTTTTGGCCTTGTCTCACCCATGCCATGAGACTTTTGATATCTCCTCACCTTCATTAAGGGACTTTTGGCATTACCTCACCCTTATAAGCCATTTCCACAACCATAGTCATTCAAAAAGATACATTGGAACTAATGTAATGTCAAGGCATCAAGTGGCATATCATCAAGTCACAAGAACACACACAAGCATACAATAATATACATATGCACACAAGAATGCAAGGAGAATGAGGTGGAGAGCTACCTTAGATTTATGTAAACTTTTCTTAATCTTTTCCTTCCTTCTTTTTGGACTCACAAGTGCACCTAGGTGGAGTAGGGTTCTCTTGACCTAAACATCATAATTATTACACCATCACATACTTGAAGCAAGCCAAGACATTAAACTAAAGCTTGAATACACACTTGGTCTCATAAGTGGCATAATGGTTCCACAATTGATTCAATGAAGCAACTCTCATATTTCAAGTTCTAGGCCTCATTTTCTTGTTATTTCTAGACTTTTTGGACTCATTTAAGGTCCTTAGAGCCCTCACACATTCACTTGCATAATTGAAAATCCAAGTTACTTCATAAAGCACCATTATGGACACCATTGCTTCATCTCTCATTGCATGGCTCTTAAATGTTTTCCAATGGTTTCTCCCATCTTCTAACATCATATAAAGTCCTAAACCAAGGCTAGAACAAATTAAAACACTCCCTAGCTCTATAAACTAGCCTAGGTCTATGCACCAAGGAAGGAGTTCACAAACTTCTTGATTTTTCCTTGATGGGAGAACCACTTGGGAGGGTTTCTAGAGGTCTTAGGAGCTCAAGGAAACATTCAATAACCAAGGAAATATTCACATAAAATTAGATTTTACAAAACCCTAGAAACCTCACACTTTCCTAACTCGATTTCTATTGGTTTTTCTTAGAATTTCTTGCCATATTCCATCTCCCTGTAGCCTAAAACCCTTGTTCCTCTCTTTTTTTGGGATAGAACTTCCCTCCCCTATATGGTTCTGATTTAGGTCAAAATTCAAAGCAAGAGGAAGCAAAGGGAAGAAACAATTCAAAGCATGAATTACCTTAGATTCCAACTTAGTTTCAAGAGTCTTTCTCCTTGGTTTGCTTCCCTTCAAGAATATCGAACTTCTCCTTCAATATTCTATAAAACCAAATAGCTCAAATAAACCATGGAAAGAAAGCCTAGAAAGAGAAGAGCAAAGTTAAAGGAAGAAAGAGCATGAAATTCTATGGATTTACCTACCTTTTCCTTGATTTTTCTCCTCCTTTTCTTCCCCTTCTTGTGTGTCTAAGAGAGCAGATCATATTTTGTATTTTGGGCAGAAAATTTCGTGCTTAAGAAGGTGGGAGAAGAAAAGAGAAGTGTGTGGGAGTTTCTAGAAGCATACTTTTCCAAAAATTTCATTTTCATCCTTCTATAATGGCAATTTTGTTTCGGCTTCCTTTTAGCTCCTTTTTGAGAACCGTCTTTTCCATTATAAAATTTAGGTCCCCAATTTAATAAAAGGCCTTTGGAATCACTCAATTTGGAGCTAAGACCTTACCAAATGAATTTGTCAAAGTTTAGGCTCATCGACGTTGAAAAATGTACACCGAAGGGGCTTTACTGATCTTGGGACTTCCCATGATTTTGGGGCCTCTGAGAACCCTGGGAAACTCAAATTTTCTATTTAAAAAGTCCTCCTATGTGTTTTTCCAAAAGTTGTACTTATTTATGAAAATGCCATTACGTTTCATTAGTTTTCATCACAAATTGTTTCTCTATCTTAAGTCTATTTTTCTTTCTGTCTAAGCCTAGAATTATCACTTTTAGGAGTCTAGGACTCTACCCAAAAATTTTAGGACATTATCTATGTAATATTCAATTTTCTGAAAATGAGAAAAAGTGTGAGAAACATAATGTACGGTTTCTCCATAAATGAACAAAACTCACCGGATACAAAAGGAAGTTCCCTGAAACGATGTCGCTAAGGTCCCACAAAATTTAGAAAGCATTCTAGACTCCTAAAAATGAGAATCCCAAGCTCAGATAGAAAGAAAAATAGAGCTAGAATGAAGAAACAATTTCTTACCAAAAGCTTACGAAACGTAATGACATTTTCGTAATTTTGAGCAAATTTTGGAACACACAGGAGAGCTTTTTAAATTAAAGTTTTAAGTTCTCTGGGGTTCTTAGAGGCCCTAAAAACCATGGAAAGCCCCGAGACAGCTGAATCCCCTTTGGTGGATGTTTTCCAATGTCGGTGTGCCTGAATATTGACGGATCCGTTCGGGAAGGTTTTAGCTCCGATTTGAGTGATTCCAAAGACATTTTTCTTAATTGGAAACCTAAATTTTATAATGAAAAAGACATTTCTCAAAAAGGAGCTAAAACGAAGAAGAAACAAAAATGCAAAGCATGAAGGACAAAATTAAAATTTTTGAAAAAGTTATTTTTCCCTACCTATATATAGGTGGCGCCTCACACTCTCCCTCATTTAGCATCAGATTTCTCAGCCCCAAACTAGAAGTAAAACCCTAAGAGAGAGGCACCCAAGAGAGGAAGAAGAAGAAGGAAGAAATCCAAGCCAAAGGTATGTTTTTATGGTTATTTTTCATACTCTTCTCTATCCACACCACCTTTCCTTTATCCTCCTTGATTTTCTTTGATTAAAATGAAGTTTATAAATCTGATTCAAGGGAGAAATTCAAGGGAAATTTCGGATTTGAAGAGAGGATCTTGAAAAAAGCAAGATTTAAGCCAAACTAAGCAAATAAACAAGGTAAAATTGCATTTTATGGTTGATATTTTCCATCACCCTTCTTCTCCATTTCGCCTAACCCTAGGAGCCATAGGAGGATCTGATTGTCAAGCTCAACCAAGCATGAATCTTAGGCATTTGATGGAGAAGAACAAGAATATGCAAAGAAAACAACAAAATAACCATTAGATTTCAAGATGTAAATTCTAGGGTTTTGTGTGTACCTTCCAAATTATGATTTTGCGTGATGATTCTTAGGTTTAATTAAGAGTTTAAATGAGTTCTTGAGACTCCCAAGATGCTCCCCACATGCTTCTTCCTTCAAGAGAACAAAGAAAACTCTAAGGAACCCTAACCTAGGCATAGTCTTGGCCAAAGTATGTTTATATAGCTAGGGAGAGTTTTAAATTTTTCTAAGGCCATTGTTGAGTCATGTTTGATGAATAAAAATGAGGAGAGGCCTTGGAAAAAATTTAGAACTCAGAAAGTGATTTGGTGCCTTAGGTTCCATATTATGGCCTAAAGAAGCAACATGATGATAGGTCCTTTGTTTTAATTATGTGATGATTCTAAAAGGATTAAAATGAGTCAAGAATCATATTTAAATGGAAAGAATGGAGCCTAAAAATTATTTGAGGGGTGTTGCTTCATTAGGTGCATCTATGGACCATAATGAGCATATAGAGTAATTTAGTATCTAAGCAAGTTGTATGGCCTTAGAAATTATTTCATGAATCTAATTGGCTTCCATAAATTGTATCTAGGCTAAGAGAAACCATTTCCACCAATTTTTGGGTGTGTGGCCAAAAGAGGAGGCTTGAAATCCAAGGAAAAAGTGTGTGATTGTATACAAGGTAGCTCTCTCCACCTTCTCTCATGCATGGATGTGTGTTTAACTTGTCTTAGAATGTGCGTATATGTATTGTCAAGCCATGAAAAGTATGCTAGCATGATTTTATATGCCATGATTTCATGATGTCATGTTATATTTTCAAATGAATGTATAATGTTTGTTGAGTTTGCTTGAGTGTGGAGAGGCCAAGAACTCTTGACCATGATAAGGATGAGCCAAGAACGCTTGAGATTGGTTGAGACAAAGTAAAGAGTCTCTCAAAAGCAAAGTGGGCTCCTAAGAGTATGGTTGAGTCCAAAGTTCTTAAAAAATGGGTGAGGCAAGTCTAAAATCCATGAGGAAAAGTGTGAGGCCAATCCAAACAGTTAGTGAGCTCTTGAGTGACTTGTATGACTTGTTCACATGCTAAATTTGCTTCTTGAATGTTCATGACTTCCATGATAACCATGCATGCATTTGTAAGGCTTGCTTTGTATACATTATATATGATTGACTGGGAGAAGAGCTATTGAGATTCTTTGAATCTCATTCCCTCCTCTCCAATGATCTCACATGCTAGGTGGACTAAGTGGATATGGTAATGGGAGCCAACAACATTGAAGGAAGGAGATTGACATCCATATGTTTAGCATTTACCTTTTAAAGCCATAATGAACCATAATGATGTATATTATTGTTGTAAATGGCTTGTGACCTTTGAGACATATGTAATTATGATATTATGTGATATAGAAATGAGAGACTGTGTTATGTGAATGATGGAATGTAAATTGAGTATGTTATGACATTATAGCTTCATGAATGGCTTTATGAAAATATGCATAAGTGTGGATGAAAAGGCCAAAATGAGATGCATGAGATTTTGGACCATTTGGGCAGCTTATACAAGTCCTAAATGTGCTTTTAGACTTGCCCAAAAGGTGTCAGGACTAAGGGAAAACCATTTGATCACTTTGGTATCCTATATGGAGCCAAAAATGACCATAATGAAACCCTAAGTCACTTTTTAGCCAAATGAGTTAGTCTTGGTCTAAGATTTTGCATGTAATTAGGTCTCATTAAAATATTTTTGGAAAGCTAAAGATTATAATTTTTAGAGGTCTACAAAATATTTGAGAATTTTCCAAAGTTGGCAATTTTTCTAGTTTTGGTCTGCTGCACTATTCATTTGGTCCAAAAATAAATTCTATCACACAAGGCCCAAACGATGTCCAATTGCCATGACATTTTATACAGAGAAATGAGACATTCACAGTGACTCATTCCAACTAGAAGCACTCCATTTGGAGGTCTAGAGAGGGAGATATGAATTTTTGAACATTCTATCAAGTATCAATAGTTTTGCCCGACCTGAGTTACTGTTCTATTGAATTCTAAGTTCTAGGCATGATGAACTGGTCTGGAAATATTTTTTTCCTCTAGTTAACATCCATAGCTCTCTATATTGGTATCATTTGCATAGATTGGATTTATGTGAAATTAATTGGACATTTTCAAAGTTTTAGTAGAATTCTGTGATAGTTCCAAAGTGCAATTTGACCTCTGGACCATTTCAGATGTCAAACGTCCTTTTTGATAGATGTTATGCTCTAGCCATATTTTTAGTGTGATGTAGACATCTGTAGCTTTCCATAATGACCAATAATTCATGTTTTCAATTTTTCTATATTTAGTGATGATTTTCCAAAGTTTGGTCAAAAAGGGGTAATGTTGGCCGAAAATGCACTTGGTTATTTTGAGCTCTTTTTTTGATTTCCATGAGATATGGCTATGATTTTATGATGCAAAAGAGTTGTATTGAGGTATTTAAATATGGGAAAGTATAGTATGTGCTCATATGGTCCACATGCTATCGAATGAAATTTTTATACATGACGTAAAGCAAGAAAATGCATTATTTTAATTCTCTTTTCTTGCTCCTTCATGGAAATTATGAATGTAAAGCATGAGAATGTTTTAGAATGAGCTAGAAATATATGGTGTTACAATCTAGCCTATTTCAAAGGACTTGCTTTTATATAACTCATTTTGTCATTTTATGAAAATTACGTTTGTTACATAAGGCTCTTTTATGATTCCATAATGCACTTAATGAAGCAACCTTAAGAAAATATCATCTTGGCTCCATTCTCTCCATTTATTTATGATTCTTGACTCCTTTTAAGCCTCTTGGAGTCGTCATACAATCAAATCAAGGAGCTTAGCTAGGTGTTGCTTCTTTAAGGCATAATATGGAACCTATGATCCCATCTCATTATCTATGGTTTCTAAAATTTTTCCAAGGCTTTCTCTCATACTCTCCCATCATATATGATGCAAAACTAAGCTTGGAAGGAATTAAAACACTCCCTAGGTGCATGAACCCTCCTTGGTCAAGGCTATGCTTCCATATGGCACCAATGGAGTTATTTTAATTTCTTTGATGGGAGAAGCATGTGGGAGGCTCTCTTGGTGTCTTAGAAACTCATATGTACTTTTAAACAACATAAATTACTACTACGAAGTTTCATCTTAGCCTAGGTACAACCAAATCTCTAAATTTTATAACTTGCATTCTAAAGCTCCCTTTTCAATTCTAGTTGTATATTCTTAATCCTTACACTCCATGACCTTTGATTCCATCAAAATACATAAAGAAAAACTCTTATCCTCACTTTCTCTTTTTATACCAAAGCTTAAATGGCTTGGAAACATAAGATTTAGCAAGTGTTTCAAGTAAAGTCTTACCTTAAAACGGAGCTCTCTTCACATAGATTATTTCCCATCAATTGATTTCTTGTAAAGAGTTGCTTTTTGGCTTGACTTAGACCTGAATCTTCAAGTTTTCAAGAAAAGAAAACCACCATTAGAGAGCTCTTAGAGAAAGGAACAACTTTCCTAACTGACGCAGGATGAAACGAGGCCGTTTACTTACCTAAACAGAAGCTTAAACTTCTTCTCTCTCTCTCTCTCCTCTTAATGTCATGCCATGGCTGCTCATTTTTCTGCAAATGGAAGTTTGGAGAAGGTGATAAGGTGTAATCTTACTTAAGAAGCCTCTTTTACAATTTTTCAAAATGACCATTTTGCCCTTACACATATATTTGCTCCATTTAGGCTCATTTTAACTCCTTTTTGAGAATCGTCATTTTCATCATAAAATTTAAGTCCTCTAATTCATAAAATGCTTTTGGAATCACTCAAATCGGAGCTAAAATCTTCCTGAACGAATCAGTCAAAGTTTGAGTCAACCGATATTGGAAAACGTCCACCAATGGGGCTTTAGTTGTCCTAGGGCTTCTTATGGTTTTCAAGGCCTCTAAGAATCTCGGAGAACTCCAAACTTTCATTTAAAAAGCCTTTATGTGAGAAGTCCAAAATTTGCTCAAAATGACGAAAATGCCCTTTTATTTCATCAATCTTTCGTCACAATTTGTTTTTTTATTTTAACTCTGTTTTTCTTTCCATCTAAGCTGAGATTCTCATTTTTAGGAGTCTAGAATGCTTCCCAAGTTTTTTGAGACCTTAACTAAGTCATTTCGGAGGACTTACTTTTGTATTTAATGAATTTTATTCATTGACGAAGAAACCATACATTATGTTTCTCGCATTTTCTCTTATTTTCATAGGACTGGATATTACATAATGCATATGAATTGTTGGGTAGTCTTAACTCATGGGTGGATGGATATGAATATAAGTTTGCCATTGCTCTTTAGATGGGATGGTCTGCTATTTATCTTTGTGTCTTTGTTTTCTTTTTTATTTCATTATTTTTATTTTTCCCATGAAAATCACTCTTTTATTTTAAATAAAAAATAAAAAATTATTTTGGGAAAATTAGTCAAATTTTCTTAATAAAAAATACCAAAAAAATGTTATTTTCAAAGAAAAAAAAGAGAAAGAAAAATAAAGAGAGCATAGAAAATGAAGTTCCTTTAAATTTCACAAGTTAATACATTACAATTCATCTTTGAATCCATTTTGTAAGATTAGATCAAACTTTATTTCCTTACACCTTTCATAAAAAAATAAAAAAAAATAAAATTAACTTTCCTAATAATATGTGCTTTTGTACTCAATAAAGAAAATTCTTATTTCCAAAAAAATTCTAAAAAATAGAAATAGAGAGAAAAATGAAGAGAGCAAGTAAATGAGGTTCATTTGGTTTTCATAAATTAAAATACACCCACCAGTTCTCATATGAAGTCAAATTAATTTTATTTCCTACTCTTTTTACAAAAAAATATAAAAAAATGAAAATAAAAGCTACCAATCAAGTGACACACATTTCTACCCTAGTGTAAATTACATGGAATTTGATCATTTCACTGGGTATATAAGCCATAGCTCTTATTTCTAAATCAAGTCTATTTTTGTAAATATATTACTCTTTTTATTTTTGTGAATATTTTATTTTTCTCATTTTTGTAAATATCTTATTTTTTCTATTTTTATAAATATTTTATTTCATTTTTTTTTATTTTTTCCCTTTTTTGGCATGTGTTTTGATTAAGGTAATTTAAAATAAAATTTAGGTCATATTACTTTTGCATAATTAACTTAGAGTAATTGTTTTTAGAAATGGATATTATGGAATGCCTAACACTTTTTCCATGCACAATCGAATCCTAAACCTATCTTTGGTTTGTAGACTATCTTTTTCCATCTTTTTTCCTTCAAAACAAGTTTTTCAAAAAATTTTACTTTTTATAATTGAAATTTTAGTTGAATAAATTAATTTTTGAAATTATTTTTGGAAATCAATTTATTTTCTTTTTAACCATTCACATTGCACTTAACCCTAATGGGTTACCAGTTATATCAGTTTGGCAACTCCACTAAGGATAGTTTAAGAGTCTAGCCCAATTTTAATTTGCAATGTAAAATAAAATGGTTTTTTTATTACCCTTTTATATGCCATTTGCCACATATTATTAGGGTAGATAACATGTTTTATTCACATGTTTATTTTGTTTGATTTTATTTTCCTTTCAATTAATTGTATATATAACATATACTAAAATAGGCAACATATGGAATAAAACCTTAAGGTAGATGACCATATCTATATGTATTTCTTTTTCTATCTCTGTTGTCAATCTGTCCAGCATATGAGAGTTAGGTAGTCATTAAGGCAATTAGTTGAATGCTTTCCTCACACACATTGTGGGCCTTATACTCGAGTCTAAATATACCCTAGATTAGTATAGGTTTATATTGATCTCCTTATGAAATCCTAAGCTTTTTGACGTTATCATAAAGACCTCACCTAAATTGTACCTTCTTATGTGGTGTGGCCTATGTAAGACCTTTTTCCTATCATGGCCAAATTTATACAGCAAGATCCTCATCTTATAGTGAAGGCAATTTCGGGACTAATATTTCTTTAGTATCATAGACCTATCTTGAAACCCGTGCGCTAATAGACAAGCCATAATTGCTACCTCGATAGTTAGGGCCATACCTTTATAAATCAGTGATCTCAACTTAAGGTTTACCCATATTAAGAAAACTAGAGCAATTTTTATTTCATTCTTCATTACATTCATACCATGTGCCTAATCTTACCTATAAAGAAAGTGACTCACTATTTACTAGAGTAGTTAGTAGGATGTCATTGCATAATTAGACATATAATAACTATGATAAAATATGCATTGGCCAAGCAACCCTTGTCTAATGGGTTTTCAACCTTAAAGGACTATAATCATGCATATCATAATCATCTTTAGAAAAATTCCTTGAAAGGGAAACCTCTTAGTAAGCATTTTTCATTTCCTAAACAAAGAAAATAATATAAATATTAAAAATAAATAAATGGTACACAATTATGGACATCTTTCCTTTGAGATATACTAGTAAGCTAGACCAATTATGTTGATCTTAATTATGTAAAGATTTCCTTTCTCTCTTAGGTTAATAGTTGACTTCCTTTTCCTTGCGAAGTAATAAGCTTCTTAAAGAAAAGGAGAATCTCTTGATATTAATCTATCCCAATGATGTAACATTTTCAATCTTGTTCATTAAAGACATGCTTTTGTTAATACACTATTAAATGAATACCATGTCTTGGTAAAAGAATTGCAATAATTTTCCTTTTTAGGCATTAATTGTGTATAATTGGATATTTCTCTTAGATTGGTTGTCAACTATTTCCTTTTTCATGAGGCAATAGGCACATCAAGAAAAAGTACAAAGTTTTCTTTCTCTTCTCATACCAAGACATTATTCCCAATGGTGTACAAACAAGTACCTAAAACTAGAATAATCATGTCTATACCTGATGTGTTAGTGGATTATTATATAAGCTCATTGAATATCATCCAAGCCAAAGTTTAAGAATCAATTATGAAAATACTTGTTCTTTCTCAAATTGATCGCTAAAGCCCATATCCCTATGGATCAATCTTGAGGAAAAGGTGGAATTATCAGGCTAGTACTAATAATCAACTTATTAGTTGAAAAGAAAATAATATTGGTTTTACCATTAATTTATTGCCCAATTTTATTAGCTACTAAAAAGTGATGAAACAATTGGGTAATACCATATCTTTGAACCTAAGCTTAACAAGGCTAGTTTTAATTAGAAAAGACTAAGGTAAATGATCAATGACTTTCCCCCCCACACTTAAATATTGCATTGTCCTCAATGCCAGCACACAATTCAGTCAACAGATAAACAACACAATATAAAGAGAGTGAAAAGAGAGTGTACAACCGGATGAACTTGAAAATGGAGATTCCAATGGTAGGCTCAGATTCCCATGTAGCTGGTTAGCAACCTTTTATTGCCTACAAAATAGAAACAAATACAAACTGTAATGTAGAAAAGAAAAGAAAATTAAATCCTAAACTAAAAAGAACTCTATCAAAGACTAACTAATCATAAGTATCAAAAACAAGAATTAAAACTGCTTTATTCCTTCTTAACTGGACAAATTTGAGTCTCACTACTTTAAAACATTTTGATTGATCATTCAATGATGACTTATGGACTTCCTCAACCATCAATAGTCTTGGAAAGTCATATTCAGCATATTCAAGAACAATGAAAGAAGGAAAATCAAATTTAAGGCATTTAAAACCAAAGAAAGAAAATTTAAAATCAAAACTTTCTAAAAATCTATCAAATCCAATGAAATCTACTAGACTCCCATCAGTAAGAGTCACTGCATCAACAGAAAAATTAGATTGCAACTTCTCATAGCCTTTTGAGTTCAAGTCCTCCAAGGTATCTAGCAGTTGCTTCTCCTTAACTGGGAGAGTCTGTGGCTTGTTGGGAATTAGCTTAACAACTTTAGGAATTTGTTCAGCACTCTCAACAATAGAAATAGCATCTTCCCTGACCAAAGAGACATCAGTAGGCTCATAAAATTCTAAACAATGATCAACAATAAAATCAAGTCTCCTACTAGTATCAACAACAGCACAAGCATCAATAGGATTTTCAACATCAACAGTATCACTATGTATGCTTTCATCAACACTAGTATGATCAGGAGAATCAGTCTCATTAACAGTTTCAGTGCAAGCAAAGGACTCTATGGATTCAACAGACTTATCAGACTCCAAAAACTCATTAATCTCAACACATACAAGACATGTATGCATATCATCACATAAGCATTTAAAATTAAAGTCCGATTCATCAACAACAATCTGCTCAACAATTTCAATGTCTATATTCTAATCACATGCTACATTCATTGTTTCATCAGTCATACCATCATAGGTTAGTGAGGAATCATGTTGATCAGAATATGTGAGGGACTCACTAGTCTTAATGAAAGAATTAATCTGTGAGCATCGATCACATATAACGGATTCAACACACACACAATTAAGAGAATCATTGAAATCAATTATGTCACATGGTCTTGATGGTATGCTATCCCTAAACTCAGTGGATTCATCATCAATAGACTTATCAACTAATTCCACACTAGGAACAGAATGATCATCACATTCTAGATCACCCCCACACTTATCTACTACTATAGACTTAAGAGATTCATTAATTACAGGCTCAGAAATGAATTCATCATTATGGTTACAACTAGGTGTAGACATACCAAGTGCATCAGTACATAAGGATTCATAAACATCAACAATTGTATCAATTTTACTCAATGGGTTACCACAATCAATCAAATTAGGAGATTCAACAATAATTTCCTCATCAACATCATCATTATGCAATTCAGAATCAACACAATCATGTGCATTAGCAGTCACAATGCTATCAAGTAAACTAGATTCAATTCTAACAAATTGCAAAGTATTAGAAGATGGAAGGATATTACCC
The DNA here is from genome assembly GCA_026724425.1 of Erythrophleum ivorense. Classification (NCBI taxonomy): domain Eukaryota; kingdom Viridiplantae; phylum Streptophyta; class Magnoliopsida; order Fabales; family Fabaceae; genus Erythrophleum; species Erythrophleum ivorense. Next base: position 31,611,399 of record JAIUCV010000008.1, read on the forward strand.
AATGAATAGGACTCTTCCTCCTCTATACATTCCCTTCTAATTTGCTCTTCAATTGATTTATTAGCACTTGAAGTCGATTGATTCATTTGAAATCTTGAATCCGTCATGAGGTTATCCATCATTTGTTGATCTTGGAGTTGCAACCATTCAGTTCCCCGTTGGACCATTTGCTCCAATTGTTGGTTTTGAATAATACAAGCTTCCATTAGCTGCTCTTCCCTACTTAGTTCCCTTGGGACCTCTTGTTGCATATACCCCTTATGATAATTATAATTATGATACTCTGGCTCTTGCCTACGGAAGTTGTGGTATGGCTGGTAGTTGGGGTGAACTTCATAAGATTGATGGTGTGGTTGGTAGCATGGTTGTTGGACTTGTTGATATTATTGTGCTTGCCGTTCTTGTCTTTGTCGTTCAAGAAGACCTTGAAGCATTGACATGGCTTCATCCAACTTCTGAGAAATCCTATGCTCTGCACAAGAATCATAGATACCTTGATTAGAATAATAATGATCCATTTAAAGCAAAGAAAAAAAATGAGAAGCACAGTTAATTTTAGCACAAAAAAAAATCACTAACAAATTATAATTAAAATTAACTCTAATTCAAGAAAATAAAATTCAAATGAAGCTAAGACTTACCTAACTATTAAAAACACTTCAAAACAGAGGTTGATAACATAAAACAAACTCACAAAAAATAAAGAAATTAAATCTAGAAAAATTGAAAAATTCCTGAAAAAATTCAAAAAAAATACTAAAAAAATTCGAAAAATGCCTCAAACAATGGAATTTGGCCAAAAAATGGTGCACCAAATAGCTTTGCTATTACTTTTGCTCAAAACACCCAAAAACCATGGAAAACAAAGTTTGAGAATTTTCTGGGCACTTCAAACAAAAATTCCAGCAACCAGACAAGTTAATGTGCAACACCAAAATTACCTAATTCCAAGCTCAAAACAGAACAAAAATCAAACCAAAACAGAACAAAAACAAAGCTAAAACACCTAGAAAAATTTCTCAAACAATTGAGAATCCAATTCCCTGGCAACGACGCTAAATTTTGAGAGGCTCGTCGCACAACCCTCAAAATAAAACTAGGTTGATAAAATATGCAGTTAGTGGCACAACCTAGGTCATCTCCCTTGGAATTGGAGTTCAATACTTAATTGAGTTTTTCAAATGTTAAAAGACTCTAAAAAGTTCTAAACTAAAGGGGGTTTTTGATTGAATTAAAATAACCTAAAACTAAATTGAATCAAAATTCCTAATTGTTACCCAATTATATAAATTGTGGGTGGAGAATGGTCTTGTGACTAGCTTTGGAATCATCCCTTGGTATTCACTATCCTTATCTTAATTCAATTGTGATTATTCTGGTCTAAGAGTCCCTAATTGTGTTCATAACAAATTATCTTGGGTTACCACTCAAGATTCAAGAAATTAACAATCTAACGTTGAAGTGAAACCTTAATCCTGCGTTAAATTATTAATTCTTATTTTTAAGATCAATGAACATCTAATTTGATTGATTAAATAATTAATTAACCTCTGAATCATTATCCCAGGATGTTTAATTAACCAACTGAACACTAAGGGATTCTCAAATTTAACATTCAAACACATAATTTCATTCATGCATTTCATCGAACACCTTTGAGCCACATATGAGAAATTAGAGAATAATAAAAAATCAATGTTCAATCAGATCAATGAATCAACAAAAGGCTTCCTAATTAGTGTCTAACTAGCCACTAATCACAATTACACAAATTCTCTATCAAATACAACTTAACCAAGACAATATTTGAAATAGAAAAAGTGTAGGAAATTAAAGAAATCTTAGCCAAAATTCTGAGTTTTTCTCCATGGATTCAAGCTTGCACCAAGGATCTTCCTCCTAGCTAGCCACAGATGGAGATTAAAACTTCATTTTAGGGTAGAAAGAGATGGAGATGGAGAGTGGAGGATGGAATGAAGTGGGGAGGGCGAAGGGATGGAGACGCTGGACGATGGGGGCGTGCTGCGAATGGAATGGGCGTAGTGTAAAAATGGGTGAATGAATTGTGGTCTTTTTAATGGAATGGATACAGCATATGGAATGGAGTGTTGGATCAATGGCCTGATGAATTGAGAATGAATGGCTTGGATATAACATCAATCCATCCCTGCTTCTAGCCTCTTTTCATGTGCTATTCATGTGCTTCATTTATTCTTTTTCCACGTGCTCAGCTATTCACGAGCTTGCTTTGTATATGAGTGTGGGCCCATGTCATTTTGTTTTATAATATTTCATGTGAATTCCAACCAGGCTCTTTCTGACGTCATTTTTCTCATTTTGGCTCTCAGCTTATGCTTCGAATCTACTCCTCTTCTTTTCATCATTCAGCTCCATCATCTTCGTGCAGCTCCTCCATACTTAATGCAGATCCTTTCTTCATGTTCCTTCTTCAGCCAAGATCGAAGCTTCTTCCACATTTTACTCTACATGTTTGTTTGCTTTGTTCTGCTCAAGAGCTTCTTCTCTATTTTAGCATTGCTCTTCCTTATTCTAGCCACGTCCAGTTGCATGTGTACATGGAAAGTACGTGATTTTTCTCCATTCTGCTCGTGTATGCATTATTCAACCCATGCTCCTTGCCTTCTTCGTTTGCTCTTTGCTCATGTGGAATGAGCTGCTATTGTGCATGTATTCTTCTACTTGCCCCAAGCACCCAAGCTCGAGCTTCCTTCATTCATTTGCATGCTCTGTTTTGCTCACATTACTTCTCCTCCTATATTCGCTGCTGCCCCACCTCAACTCTTTCATCTTTTCTCACGTGGACTTGACTCCACGAGCTTCCCAATCTAGTGCTATGTTAAGTGACGTGGGCTGCTTGTGTTTGTACCCCATGCGAGTCTCTGTTTCTACTCTTTCTCACCATCCCACATTACTCCCTTTCTTCATACTCTTCACGTCAAAATAGTAGCTTCTTAATGACAGCAACACGTGTGTTACTTCTTCATCTATTCAGCTCTTAATCACATGCAGTCCCTTCTTCTCATGCTCTGCTATTTTTCTCAAGGCCATTCACGTGTTAGCTATGCTCTTTCCTTCTCTTGTTTTCACATTGATTTAAGCTTTCCATTCTCCAATCTTTAGCTCCACAAAGAGTACACTTGAAGCTCAATCTTCACCTTCAATTCAATTTCCCACTCAAGCTGTTTGCCCATCAAAAATTCTGTACAAAAGAATGGAAAATATTCAATAGAATTATCCACCTAATTAATTAAAAGAATTTCATGCATTAAAACTCAATAATTTTGCAGATTAATTCATAAGGTGCAAAAATGGCTACTAAAATTAATTATCCACCTAAGTAAATCCATTAAGCCTTATTTAACATCTAAAATGCTTAAGTTAAGAGAAATAAAATACATAAAAATCATGCTTATCAATGGGACACTGAGCAAGTAGGGATTTGAATTTCCTCTTGTATCAATTGTCATATTTGATTCTTTATGTGGATCGATAAGGTCTCTCAAGAAATTAAAGGACCATGTTACTCAATTGTTATGCCAAAACCAATGCACCTATTAATTTTCAAATAAATAAAATAGGATTCATGCATATTCATTTTGTAACAACCCTAATTCTTAATTACTGTAATTAGACTTAATTATATAGTCAATGATGGTAAATCAAGGTCTAAAGTTATTACAATTAATTAAAATGGGAAAAAGGTAGGAAAATTTGAACCTTGATACTATTTAGGTCATTAGTTAAACCAACACAATTATTTGAGTCCATAAGAGATCCTAATTATCAATTAAGACCTTTGATTCATTTTACTATTGATTTTAACTTACAGAACCTCTTGTAAATGTTATTAGGTCATTACATAACACTTTCACAATAAACTTCAAGGTTTCAAAGTCAAAAATAAGAGTTTTGAAACCTTCGCCGTGACTTGGACCTTCCTTGTCGTGGCTAAGTTAGTTACTAGAACCTAAAAACCAAGTTTGGAGACTCCTGCCATGACTTGGTATACTCATGTCATGGTGTAAGTGGCTACTATAACTCAAAATCAAAAATTCAAACCTTACACCATAATTCAGGCCTTTTGCGGCACGACAAAGGTGGTCTCGGGACCTACTATTTACACTTTTGTGATTCTCGCTGCAGCGTCTCGTTGTGGCGAGCTAATATGGCGCCATAAGGAGAAAGCCTTTTGAAATTCTCTAAGCTTGCCTCTCGATGCTTGTCGCTATGAGTTTGCTCTCTATTACTCTCCCTGGGTAAATTTCTCGCATTGCACCATGGTGAGGCATTTCACGCTGCAGCGTTCCTAGCTTCTGGAACTCCCTTGGCCGTGACTTACATAGTTTTAGCCATGGCTCAACTCTCTTCTATACCTAAATCTTAAAATTTCATCCTACACATACTAGACCTCCCTCTAATAACATCTTAGGGTTATTTCACCTTAATTCGTAAGGTTTTAATGGTAGCCAACTAGCTAAACTACCCAGTATACCCTCACATCTACTTAGAGACTAGAGTATTGATTTCAAATCTCTATCAATCATACATCAGTAAATTTATGAATTATTGATAGCAATAAGAATCATAAACCACTAATATGATCATTCATGACTATACAATAACATACTTCAAGTGATAAGTCTTATATCCATACTAATAAAGTTCCACATCAAATATAAATGAGTGCATATATCAAATTCCAAATTTGTATAAGGCCTAACTCTCTATTAAATACATCATAAATCACTAAAACACAAAACTTCTACACTTGGCAATATTATTACATGATAATGCTATACAAAAGAATAATAAAAATTAGCATCTATCCTGAGTTAAATCAACCCAAGTTTAATATCCCCCACATAAGGTCATAGCTCATGGATGTTCACCCATTTGCTTCCCTTTTTCTTTACCTGAAGAGCTTTCATCTAGAATAGTTTGCCCACGAAACTGGATGAAATGCAAATCTTAGTAATTAGAGGCAAATTTCATTCATATATACCAATTTAATTAATATATGTGCAATTAATTAGATAAGCATAAGAAATATTAGTCATAATAACAAATGAAACAATTGAGCTATCAATGACTATTATCCCATACTAACAATCACATGACACATGTTAAAGGCCATTAATATCGAGAGAGGCCCATCCACAGCACCTGTGACAACCCTACCTTATTAACATGGTACTTATAGTTAAATATGCAATTAATAATTAATGATCAAGGTTTGGAGTCATTACAGTTTATTATATTATGAAAATATAGGAAAATTTGAACCTTGATGTTAGGGTCATCACTAAACAACCCCAAACAAAACAAAAATGTATAAGAGAAATCATACTACTATAAGGGGTTTATGATTCATCCATTCATCAGTTTCAACACACAAAAACCTCCCACAAGTATTCCTATATCATTTCCTAGCATTACCATTAAAGAAACTAAGGTTTATAAGCTAAAGGTAGGAGTTTAGGGTCTTACGCTGTGGCCTAGACCATTCGCACCGTGGCTAAGTTAGGTACTGGAATAGTTGGGCAATTTTCACGAATTTTGTCGCGACTATTGGGCTATCGCCGTGGTCGGCCTACATGGCGCCAAGCGAAAATGCCTCTTGGAGCTACTATTCCAAATCCCACGATCCTCACCTCGGTGGAACAGCCTTGCGCCATGGCGAGATTTGCTACTGTGCACTCTTTTTACTTTGTTCTCTCGACTAGCGCTGCGGTGAGGTTTCATTCTGTTACCCTTTTAGGTGATTTTTTTCACTATGCGCCACAGTGAGATTCCTCAAGCCGCGATGTTCCTCGCCACTGTTACTCTCCAGGAAAATTTTATTCACTTGCCCCATGGCGAGATTACTCATGCCGTGGCGCCCCTCGCTTCTGTCACTCATTTGACAGCAACGAAGCCTTTTTAGCCGTGGTGTAACTCTCTCCTGTAACTATCTCTCCCAAATTTCATCCTCTACACTCCAATTCCCATCTTAGGAACAGTCTAGGACCACTTTCTCTCATTTTATATGACTCTAATGGTATTTATCTACCCTATTCACCTAACTATTCTACCATTACCAATTCAAAACTTGAATGTTAATTTCCATTCCTCCTACCTTCCCATATTAGCAAATCCATAGAGTAATAACAACCGGAATTTATGAGCTATCATCAATTAACATTCGATATACATTTCGTTAGAGATTTCACACATCAATAGTTTATATCAACATCTAATGCATCACATGATTACAATTCCTAAATGGTAAACCATATCATAAATTCAATAAAGCTATATATCAGATACTATAAGTTCATACATCAATATCTAACTATAATGAGACTTAACTCCTTAATGGTTACATTTCAACCAAGCAAGATATAAATGCCTACACTTGGTAACATGATTACATGATGATGCTATGTAAACTAATAACAAAATTGCTTCTACTCTATTCAGATTAGCCCAAGTATAGCTTCCTCCACACATGGCTAGAGCTCATGGATTTTCATCCACTTACTTCCCCTTATCCTTACTCGAAGGACCTTCACCTGAAATATTAATCCCATAAAACAGGGTGAGATGCAAATCTCAGTAACCAAGGCAAATTCCATCATATATTCCAGTTTAATCAACATATATGCATGGTTTCATTTAAACATCAGAAAACATTCTAGTCATATCATAAATGAAATAATTAGGCTATCATGATTACTATCCCATACTAGCAATCATATTTTCATATGTTAAAGGCCAATAATACCGGGAGAGGTCTGTCCACGGCACCTACTCCCTATTGAGCACAACTAGGGCTCAGTGCATTTGGGGTTTGATCATAACCCGGTGCCCGATCGAAGAACATGCAGCGGTGGTAGCCGTATCACAACTCCACCATAGACTCACAAGGTCCAACACAATACAATTTATTCAACATTTCAAATCATTCATGTACAGTAAATATGAAATTAAAATAGATATATGCATGGAATCAATATGAACCCAGTTACCTCACTTGTAGACAATTTGCAATAGCCACCAATGGTACAAAAATCTCCCTATAACCATAGCATCAGAGAATTACTACTTTAATTCATCATTTACAGTAGTAACAAGTATCTAAAGAATTTAAATGCTAATAACTACCTAAAGAAAACTTACCCAGTCACCACAAATCTCTAAATTTAGATTGAGTATGTCTGCTACCAAAAACTTCAATATATCACCTGAATTCTTAAGCAAATTCGTACATAATTAACACCCATACTATACATCAACTACGGGGGTTTTAAACCAGTAGAACATACACTAGAATGGATAGTTTACACTTACCTTATGTCAGCCTTAGCCTTAACCTACGAATTTCCTTTAAGAAAATACCAAACAACCATATTTCAGAATTTGGGTATAGTGAAAATGCTCCAAATGAAAAACTAATTAGGCCAAATTGAAGAGAAAGAGAAGAGGATTAAGATATATAACAAGTACCTTGGCTGATTTTGAGCTTAGAGGTGAGAAATGGTGGAATTCTTGCCCCATACCCTAGCCTCCCTTCCAAGCTCCGAATTTCTTTTTATGTTTTATGTGTTCTGCAGAATGGGGGTGGCTAGGTTAGTTTTTAGGGTTTTAGTTAAGTCAAATGTGGGTCATGGGTTGCTCTAAGGTCCAACTCCATTTGGGCTTCAGATTTTAGCTTTGTTGGGCTAGCTCTAATGCATTGGGCTACTAAAATTCCATTGGGCCAGAACAAATTTTAAGAGCTCAAAGGTTTTGGATCTATACAAGGGTTATTGGGCCAATTATAAGAGCCTATACAAGGTGAATCTTGGGCCTCTATCACATGGAATTATATTGGGCCTACACCTAGCCTATTAGGCCTCCATTTGCCTCTTATCATGCTCTCTTACATTAAATTGGGCCTAAATGAAATTTCTCTCCCAATTAAATCTCAAACCCATATTAATAATTTATCTTTCCAAAATTTCCATTTACTTAACTTACTCGATTATTCCATATTAATTATTCTCAATTAATCTAAAACCATGATTAACACCTTAATTAATTTTAGAATGTTACAGCACCAACTCCCCAATAAACATAACCTAGGTTCAGTGCATACAAAAGTTTGATAACAACTCAGTGCTCGATAGAAGCATGATGCATGGGTGGCAACCGTACCATAGCCCACCATGGACTCACAAGGTCCAAACATACAATTCATATGGCTAACCATTCATTATGCATTCAAAATTATACTTGTGTAGTAGATATAAAATTAAAGAAGATATATGCATGGAATTAACATTAACTTCGATTACCTTACTTCATTGACAATTCTTTAACCCAACAACAATGCTACTTTAGCCTATGTATACAAAACTAGACCATTACTACTCCTACTCATCATTTATAGCAGCAAACTAAAGACCACATAAAGGACACTTACCTAGCCCCCAAGGAGTCCTAAATTTGAATTTGATCTTCACCCACCCAAAAACTCCAAAATATTACTTAATTTTTTGGGTAATTTCACACAAAATAAAGGCCTATATTATAAATCAATTATGGGGGCCTCAAACTAGTAGAAACTACCTTAAGATGGGAAAGAAATACTTACTTAATAATGTCCTTAGCTTCAACCTTCAAAAATCCTCCAAGAAAATGCCAAACAACACATGTTAGATTTAGGCGTGTGTGTGGGTGAAAACACTCTAAATGAAAAACCAATTAGGTCAAATTAAAGAGAGAGAGGAGAGGCTTAAGTTATATATCAGTGACCTTGGCTAATTTTGATTCTAGGAATGGAAGAAGATGGATTTTTGCTGAGAACCCTAGCCTCTCTTCTCTAAGTGAGAAAAAAAGCTCTTACCTCTTGTGTTTTCTATAGAATAAGGAGGGGCTAGAGTGGTTTTAGGGTTTAGATGGGTTTAAGTTAGGTTGTGAGTAGATTTAAAGTCCCAAAATTCACTTAGGTTCAAAAGAGATTTTTTTGGGCCACCAATTGGAGAATTTATGATGGGTTTAGGTTGTCTTAAGGGCCCATTTAACTTGAATTAGCACAATATAGGTGTTGGGCCTTTAAGAAATAGAATTGGATCTCCTTAAGGTTAAGATTAGGCTTCTACACTCAGTCCAAAGTATAATTAAATTAATCATAAAGCCCAAATTAATATCCACATCTCTTAATTAATTTTCCTAATTAAACCCATATCAATCCCTGATTAATCATAATTATCCTTAACTAATTTTGGGGTGTTACACATTTCATGTTTAAAACAAAATCATTGGATTTATAAAGAAAAGTAGGATTCTTGGTCCTTTACAATGGAAAAAGTTAGCTTGAGGCAATGTTTAGGTCCCAAAAAGAAGAAAACAATCATTCATAAGCCACTAAATTGAAAAGTAAGTCATAGTTTAGTAAATGAAGTGAACAAAGGAAGCAATCTCATAAGGATTAGATATCTAAAGAACTTCATTTCATTTCTTCATTAAATAATATTTGTTTAGTCGATACCATTCTATCTAGCTAAAGTACAATGCTAGTTGAAATTGATTATGTCATTGGAGCTCACTTTATTTAACTTTATCAATGCAACAATCATGTATTTCACTCTTGTGCGTCCTTCTATCTCATCAATTATATTGATTCAATTCCTTTCTTTGCAAAAGGCAAAAAACCACAAAAAAATAAGATCTTATGGCATTTCCTTTTGAAAACCTCTAATTGGTATGAAAGAGCTAATGATAATCCACATTTAAAAAAAAAAGTTTCAATGTCATAAATGCATGTCTCATGATTAAGCTATGTCAAGGATATAAGGTATACTTTTTTTCTTTCACAAAAATAAAGGAATTACCTCTAGTCACCTCAATTAAGCTAGGGGTAATGCTTATTTCTTTCACTTATAATCAATTAACACCTAGGATGAGTAGTTATTAATAGGTATTTATGCTAAAGAATCAAATATCAAGAGAGGATCAAAATTATTCAGTTATCCAAATGCTACTTAACATTAGCCAACTATTTTGAGCTTGCCAAACCTTTAAATACCTAATATCGACTAAACCTAAGAAATAATGAGAATTCAATACAAGAGAGAAGTCTTGGCATTAGAATAAGTCCTTTTAAAAAGGACAATAAGAGGTAAATACTAAATTGGAAAAAGGTCAAAAGAGTAAAATACTCAAAGAAAAATCCCATGCTAAATAAAAACTAAAAAAAAGGAAAAAAAATCCAAAAAAGGAGTTTTGTCTCAGTGCAAAATTAAAGGAACAAAATCCTTTAAGAGGAAGCTCTAGTTAGACACAAAAAGCCAATAGGTTCTATTAAGACTACACGGCTATCAAAGCAAGATTCTTATTGTGACTCCATGTGAGTGTTTGAGCCTATACATCTTTCTTTCTTAAACCACAATTTTACCTATTTGACCACATTATAGCCTTGAGAGATCCTTTCTTGTTAAGTGAATTTCAATATAAAATCATCTTAGAGAAATAGGCAAGGAAGACTAGCAAAAGAATTGACAAGGGAATGGTAATTTTGAGCCTTATATCATTTTATTTCATAAAACCCATTTACTAAGGCCATATTACAAGCATAAGAAATCCTATCTAGCATTAGGCAACTCACTAAATTTATGTATAAAAGAGAGAGAAGATAAAGATGAAATGAAAAAAAAAATAGGAACTATAGATTAGAAATCCTTAGCAATATAAAGGTGATTGTCTCACCACCTTTGATTAAAGCTCCTTCTTCCCTAACCACATGATCAACCACTCCTTAGCTTTCTCTTCCTTCTTTTGCACACACTCTCTATCTTTCCTTCTCTGTGTGACTCTCTCTCTCTCTCTATCTCATTTATCATAGCTTCCATTTAATGTATGTGTGGGACTGAATTGAAAGGCAGAGGCTTAGGTTTTATAAAGAGATTAGGTTAGTTAAGTGGTCTGAAGTTGCTTCCTCTCCCTATGTGATTCCTTTTGATGTCTATAGAAAATATTTGAAGATTTGACTCTTTTTATTCACATATGATTGGATCCTATTTATTCTCTACAAAATATGAAAATGATTGATAATCATTAGATGGTATATTCCAAAGTCTTTGGCTTAATTATTCATCTAAAACTTTGCCACTTTCTTTTAGAGAAAATAAAATTTTAGCCTCAGGGAAAATTATAATTTCACATTAGCTACAATTACATTTTGGTCTTGTAAATTACATTTCAAACCCTAATCTTTTACTAATGGTATTTTGATCCCTAAATTTTACTTAAATATTTTTATTTCCAAATAATTTTCTTATATTCTTAAAATCTTAATAGTCTAGGAATTTTCAAAATTTTCATTTCTTAAGCATTTATTATTTTGAGGAGGATGTTACAATTCTCTATTCCCTTTAGAAAAATTTTGCCTGCAAAATTTAGAATTACATTAAGAAATAGCTTAGAATGCTTTTGCCTGATTTCATCCTCTAATTCCCATATAGCTTCTTTTAGGGTCAGTTTATCTTAGACTATCTTAGCTAAGGGAATATTTTTATTCCTTAATTGTTTTACATCAGTATCCTTAATTTGTACTGGCTTTGGTTTATATGTCAAATCATTTTGTACCTCTACTGACTCTTCTCCTATAATATGTAAAGGATTAGGAATATATTTGCAATGTTGTGAAATATGAAAAACAAGATGAAGATTTGATGATGTGGGGGTAAAACAATGTAATAAACCATAGGTCTAATTCTTTTTATAATCAAGAATAGGCTAATATATTTTGGACTTAATTTTTTGGGTTTTAAGAATCTGCCAATACTAGTAGTTAGAGTGATTTTTAAAAATACATGTTCTCCCTCTCTGAACTCCAAGGGTCTTCTTCTTTGATCAGAGTAGCTCTTTTGTCGACTCTAGTAATAAGCATTCTTTTCTTGATTAGCTTGATCTATTTAGAAGTCTCTTATACTATTTTAGGTCTTAACAAGTTTCTTTCTCCTACTTCATACCAATAGAGAGATGATCTACACTTTCTACCATAAAAGGCTTCATAAGGTGTTATCCTAATACTAAAATGAAAACTATTATTATAAGCGGACTCTACTAATGGCAGATGTCTATCCTAATTTCCCACTTAATCTAATATGCAAGCTATTAACATATCCTTTAGAGTTTGAATGGTTCTTTTTATCTGACCATTCGTTTAAGGATTTTAAGTGTTATTAAAATACAATTTAGTTCCAAAAGTGTAACACCTTATTGAATAAATAAGCAAATTTTAATAAATTTAACTAACAAGACTAAAATAAACCCTTGCTTAAGATTACTCTATCATGTGGTCATAGGAAAAGTGGGGAAATTTAAACCTTTTTAAGGTATACACTAAGAATGACATTAACTTAATCTATTTACTTATGAGCACCAAGTTCTAATTAACTATTTTTGAGTTATACTTGAGTAAAACTTTAAATTCTTTATAGAGTTCTTAAGGAAAGCAAATTATTCTAGTTAGGAGCACCTAGTCGACTACTTAATAGTGGGCAATCAGCCAATTACTTATAAAATCAATAGCATTAATAAGATGGCCTTGACAGTCTACTAGTCTTTAGCACCTAGTTAATTGGTTTGTTCACATAATGCAACCTATGCATTTTGGAACACAACCATTATATTGCTTACCATAACTGGTCGAATGGTTGCATCAAAACTAGTAATTAAACTTTATAAAAAGGGGTAAGCTATCAAACTTTTCATGGCAACAACCTTCCAAACACAATTCAAATGGCTAAAAATTAGCTAGCTTAGTAAAACCAAGGATTAAATCTTTCTATATCAAAATTTAACCTTATAATTCCTCAAATAACTTAGTCCAACTCAAAAGCTACAATTATCATTCATTTATAACTCATAACTAAAACTTCAACAACATAATAAAAAGTATTTATACACCACCTCAAGCTATAATTAAAAAAGCAACAAAATTGCAAAATTGTGAGTGACTTCCATTTCATAAATGAACCATTTACACAAAAAAAGATCCATCTTACAAAAGAATCAAAAGAACACCTAGTAGGAAATCAATTTAATTGTATAAGGCATAACATGTCCTACACTTGGCAAGACATGATACATCATGTTATGCCATACAAAATTAGACTTATATACAATTTCCATAAGCTATAATCATCCATTTACAAAAAGGAAGGTGCCAAAATCTAAGCAAATGCTAGAGTACTACTATTAACATTATGTTTGCTTTCCTTTGCCACAAAAGGATCTATGACCTAAAAATTTAGTCCATAACTGGGGTGAGGTATAAAATCTCAATAACCAAAGTAAAATTCTAATTATATAACATAGAATAATCCACCATGATGCTTCACATGAGAAAATCATAAAAGATCAATGCATGCACAAAATTAATGAGCAAGTTTGATTATTAGATGATTATTATCCCATACTAATAACCACATATCCATATATTTAGTCATTAGCTAATATCTTGGGGAAGGGAATGGTCATAGCATCTTTTCCTATAAAATGTGCATGGTTGTGACTTGATGCATGGTCATGGCATATGTGCATCAATGCAAGCATGGTCACAGCTCCATCTATCAGGACATAGTCATGGTCCAGGGAAGTCAACAAATATAAGTAATCAAACTTCATCATTAGTATCACATAACCATATGTACAGGTAATTCATAAGATATTACTACAAATATGGATGGGATTAAACCTTGGCTACCTCTTAAAGATGCCTTCTGCTTCTTATGCCACTAATGACAAGCTTAAAGTGACAATCCAAGCTTAGAGTATTCATAGACAATCAACCACACTTAATTAATAAAAGAAAATCCTCATCTTTAATAGATTATTGCCTATAAGTCAAGTGATTTACTTTAACAAGCTTTCTAAGGCCACATATCTTTAACCTTTAGCATCAAATGCCAAGTTTTACAAGTCATTTTTCCAATTTTTGCATATACATAAAGCATAAACAATAAACTAAACTTCAAGAAAAGATTTAGGGAAAGAAACCATAAATGAAGGGAAAACTCATACCCCTACCTTGGTTCAAATTCTTCTTTCTATAACATTCGGTTCTTTGAAAATATGAGAAAACATGATAAATATAACGTATAATTTCTTTGTAAATATACAAAATTCACTGGATGCAAAAGAAAGTCCCCTAAATAGAGTGATTTGAGATCTAATAAAATTAGAACAATATTCTAGACCTCAAAAAATGAATTTAGGAAGCTAAAGGTGCCCTGAAATCAGAGTTAAAATAGCCAAATAGAATTTAACAAAAATACAACAAAACCTAATGGCATTTTTATAATTTTGGGCACTTTTTGGAAAACTCATAGGAGATTTTTTAAAATAAAAAATTTGAGCTCTCTGGGGTTCTCAAAGGTCCTAAAAACTATGAGAAACCCCGGGATAATTAAAACTCCTTCGATGGATGTTTTCCAATAATAGTTAACTCAAACTTTGATCGGTTCATTCGGAAAGATTTTAACTATGAATTGAGCAATTCTAAAGGCATTTTATAAGATTAAGGACTTAGATTTTATGGTGGAAAAATGGTTCTAAAAAAGGACCTAAATTGAGTCTAAAACAAAAAGGGCAAAAATACGGGATGTATTTGGAATTTCCTTAAAACAATTTTAACCCATTCTTGGTTATAAGAGGCATCCTCCACCTCCTCTCTAACTAACCAACTTATGGTTCTATTTAGACTAGGGAATGAAGCCAAGGAGAAGGACACATCGAGAGAGCCCAAGACAGAGGAGAAAGAAGCTAAGAAAGGTAGGAAATTCTAAGGATTTTCATGGACTTCACTTCACATAATTTGTTCTCCACTTCTTGCTCCATCTTTCTATGGTTTTAATGGATGAATTGGTTCTGTTTGAGCTCAGACCAGAGGGGGAAAGTTTGAAACTTAAGAGGAGAGCTAAGGCAAGGGAAAAAGCATTCAAGGAAAGCTAGGAATCAAGATTAGTTGGTTGCTTTTCATGCTTCTCCTCCCTTACTCTTGTATATGTGTATTTTTCCCAAGATAAAGCCCAACCATTAGAGAATAAATTCTACCCTAACCAAAAGTGAATCTTAGGAATTAAGGTGTGGGAAGGTAGAATGGGCAAAGAAAATAAAGAAAGAACCATGAAATTGCAAGATAGGAAAGTTAGGGATTTGTGAACATAGGCTAAAATTTGATTTTATCCAAGGGTTCCCAAGCTTATGTGAATGTTTGTATGAGTTCCTAAGACTGCTAGAGAGCTTCCCATATGCACCTCTCATCAAGGAAAGCAAGACAACTTCCTTTGGTGCCAAGAAGAACATAGGCTCAGCTAAGAGGAAAAAGCTTAGTTTTGTATCATATATAGAGTATGAGAGGAAGCTTTAAAAAAATTTTAGAAAGCCTAGAAAGTGAGATGGAGGTATAGGTTCCATATTGTAGCATAATGAAGCAACACATAGCTAGACTCTTCAAAATAATTGTGTGAAAGCTCCAAGGAGTCTAAATAGAGTCAAGAGTCATAGATTAAGGGAGAGAATGGAGCCAAGATCATGATTTTCCAAGGTTGCTTCATTAGGTGGCTTATGGAAGCATAATTGAACCATATGAGTGCCTAAGTCATTTTAATATGTGTGTGGCTTTAGTGAATGTTCCAAGAGTGTAATTGGATCCCATTTCATGTGTTTAGGTCAAAAGAATCAAGCTCCACCTCTTTGTAGGTGTTTGGTCGAGGGGCAGGAAGGAATTTCAAGAGGTTAAAGTGTATTCTTATATGCAAGGTAACTCTCTCTTCTTTCTCTCATGCATGAGTGGGTGTTTATCTTGTCTTTGAATGTGTGTGTGTATGTTTAAGCCATGAAAGATATTTTAGCATGTATCTATATGCCATAGTACCATGATGCTATGTTATGTACTTGAATGATATCTTATGAACATGTTTTGGTTTGCTTGAGTGTGGTGAAGCCAAAAGTTTTTTAGTTAGGATGAGGATGAGCCAAAAGTCCCTAAGACTAGGTGAGATAAACCCAGAAGTCTCTAAAGAGTGAGGTTTAGTCAAAAGTCCCTTAAGAAAACGGGTGAGGCAAGTCCAAAATCCCAAAGAGAATGGGTGAGACTAAACCATTTTCTTGGCAAGCCTATGTTTGTTTTATGTGACTTCTTGAATGCAAGAAATGTTCCATATATGATATGCACTCCATAATATCCATGTATGCATTTTTAGACTTGAATTTTGCATCCTTTATGTATATTTGAAAGAGAGAAGAGCTATTGGGATTCCTAAAATCTCACTCTTCTCTCCCTATTACCTAACATATCTAGGTGGATCAAGAGAGCAAAGAAATAGGAGCCACTACACTTGAAGACATGAAGATTGACAATGGAGTTGTAAAATGCTTGTATTATAGCTATATGGTTGTCAAATGATGTATAAGTCCTTGAACATGTGTAACTACATGAATATGTGAGGTATATATGAGAATTGGAAGTAAATGTATGATGTTGCATGGTTTTGACATTGTATGGCAAGAATAAGCATGTGTATTCCATGTGTGTATCATCAAGTGGGAGAGTGAGTTTATGAAATCTGGGTTGTTAGACCATTGAGTCATGTTTTATAGACTATTTCCATGCTTTCCCACGTGCTCAAATGGCCCTAGAAAAGCTAAAAGTAAAAATGGACCATTTGAGACCCTTTTAGAAACCAGAATGTGGCATGTTGCAACCTTATGTCAAGATCTGACTAAATGGATGAATTTCCTCATGAAATTTGGCATGCATATAGATCTTGTCTAAATATTTTTGGGAAGCTAAAGTGCATATTATTTGAAACTCTTGAGAATATTTGGTAAATTTTCAAAGTTGGCAAAAATTTACAATTTTGACAATGGCACTATGCATATGGTTAGAAACTTCATCTCTATCATTCATGGGGCAAATGGTATCCAATAGCTATGAAATTTTACAGACATAAACTAGACATTGCTAATGACTTGTACCAACTAGAAGAAATTTAGAGGTCTGAGCAAAGAGTTATGAATTTTTGAATTTATATGTTAGTATCAGTAGCGCCAGTTGAGTTTATGTTCTATTCCATAAGTTTTTAGTAGCTATATGTGTCTGGCTTGGTCTAGAAGTATTTTTCCCTTACATTTAACATTTTTAGATTTTCAAATTGGTATAGTTTTCTTGAATTGTATTTTTATGAAATTAGTTATGTATTTTTGAATTTTATATCAATAAGGTATATTGGAAACACTGGGCAATTTGACCTATTACGTTTCTGCTACAAACATAGTCTACATGATATTTTCATGGTTTGGAATTATGTTTAGTATAAAGTTCCAGAGCTTTCTAGAAAATTATGGGTTGTTGGATTTTGATTTTTTTAGAATTAGTTATAATTTTTCAAAGTTACCATTAGTAAACTGAATTCTGGACCCGAGTTTGAAACGTGATTTTTTTTGTTTTTGGTTCCAAATATGTGGTTTATGGAATATTTTGAAATGGTTGTGACTTGTATGGATAGATTATGAGTAGAGAATGATATTGGTGAGTTCACAGGATTCATGACAAGCAGAATGAATTTTTAAACCCTAATGTAATGCAAGAAAATACAATATTTTTATTCCTTTGCTTGATTTTTCCTTGAATTCACACTAGACCAACCTTGGATATGAGGATATAAAGCTTAATAAATTACGATGTTACACTTTCCACCCTAAAGCACTCCAAAATCTTAAAATCTCAAACCTTATAGTTCCATAAATGGTAACCAAATCACAAATTATATAGATCAAAATGAAGAGGAAGAGAAATGAAAGAAGTTTCTTTAAAGTTACTTGAGCCAAATCTTCTTCTTTCATCCTTTAAAAGCTTACAAACTCCATGGAAGCTCCACTTCTCTTTCTCTTTCTCTCTCTCTCTCTTGCATGTTCGCTCTTTCTTTATT
The DNA here is from genome assembly GCA_026724425.1 of Erythrophleum ivorense. Classification (NCBI taxonomy): domain Eukaryota; kingdom Viridiplantae; phylum Streptophyta; class Magnoliopsida; order Fabales; family Fabaceae; genus Erythrophleum; species Erythrophleum ivorense. The sequence continues at coordinate 31,629,380 of JAIUCV010000008.1, forward strand.
GTATGTGTGTGAAAATGTTAAAGGTGGGGGAAAATGAAATGGGTTTAGTGTTTAGGCTTAAGCTACATTTTGGGCTTGTAATATCTAGTCTTCTTAAATTTGAACTAAAACCAATATAACAAAAGAGGACCCTAGAATAAAATGAAATAGGGTCATGTAAAGATATAATGATAATCTAAGCATCTAGAAATGAGAGTATAAAGCTAAAGATGGTAAGAAACTTGAGCCAAAATGGCTAAATAAACTAAACCGAAAAGGCAGTTGCAAAATTGTAAATTTAGGCAACTTTTTAGAAACCAAAAGAAGGAAGTTTTAAATAGAAAAATTAAGTTCTCTAGGGTTCTCAGAGGGCCTAAAAACTATAGGTACCATTAGAATGACTAAAACCCTTCCGGTATGCATTTTAGGCCATCAGTTGACCCAAATTTTGACTAAATAATTTGAGATAGTTTTGAACACCATAAAATCAGAAATAAATAATTTTAATAAACTAGGGGACCTAAATTTTCATATGGAGAAGATAGTTTTTAAAAAAGGAGCTAAAACAAGCCTAAACAAAGGAATTAAATGTGAAGGACAAAATGAGAATTATGAAAATTATTTTAAAACGCTCTCTTTCTTCTTATTTAGTGTCATGCCACTCTCCCCAAGATTAAAACCAAATTTTCTTGTCTTTGAACTAGCACTTCAAGTCATCCAAAAGGGAGGAAAAAGGAGGAAGAAAGAAATCTATTCTAGGCAAGGAATCATACTCTTATTCATGGTCTTGCTTTCACTAATCTTCTTCTCCTCTTTAAGCTATCTCTCTTGGTGATTTTAGCTTCTTGAAAAGAGCACTTTTGTGGTTGATTACTTGGCAAGAGGAGAGGAATTAAGGGAAATAATAGTATCATAAAATTTTACTCTTGATAAGCATTAAAACAAGGTATGTATCATGGTGGAGAACTTACTTCTTCTTGTCTTCTCCTTTCTCTCTATGTTTGGCCAGATCTAGCACCTTAGAAAGGGAATATTTTTTGGATGAAAACATGATAGAACTGGAGGTTTGGTAGTGAGGAGAACAAGATAGAACCAACAAAATTCATTAAAAGCCTATAGAATGCAACTTATGGGTTTTAGAGTTTTCTTTGCACTTTTAGAGTTTTAGAATTATAAGAAGGCATTTTAAGTTATATGAATTCATAATTAAGTAGAGAGAAGCCAAGGAATATCTGCATCTATTAAAAACCTAGAAGAAACTAACAAAATTCCAATGGGCTTCCATAGGTGTGTGGTTTCAGCCATGAGGTGCTTGAAGCACATAAGGAGTGTTTTCTTGGGTTCCAATGATTGAAAAGACTTAGATATGATAAATAAATAATTATGAAGCCATGGAATTGAATGTAGGAGCCCTATATTGAAGGTTGAAATTTTAAGGCCTAAATAGGGTTAAAAAAGCAAGTTAGTCTTAAATCCCCTCTAATTAAGCATATGATGATTCCAATGGGGTTCATTAAGAATATATGGCTCATAGCAAGTGAGCGTTTGGGGTTTAGAAAGTAAAAACCAAGAGTTGCTTCTTAATAGACCTAAACTTGTTCTAAGTTACACATTAGGCTTTAATGGAATTAAGTGATGATCATAAGACCTAAAATGAATCCAAATGGATTAATTTTCCTTGAAATTGTTATGTATAGGCTAGGCTAATCCAAACTCACCAAAGTGTAGGTGTCAAGCTAAGGAAAACAAGAGAAAAACTAAGAGCAAGTGGGTTAGTGGTGTTTTGAAGCCTCGCAAGTTCTAAGGTAGCTTTGTCTCCCTATCTTGTATGCATTTGAATGCTTGATTGAGTTAAGATGTTTGTATCTATTGTTGCTTGATGTATCCATGAGCTATGTCTTGATATGTTTTACATTATGAGTTTTGTGTATGAGTTTGATATGTTTTTTGACTCTTAGCTCCCTACGGCATGGAATTGATCATAGTAGTTCTTTCTTGATCCTGAGCTAAGTTTAGTTAAGCCTAACTAGTATGTTTTGATGCTGTGCCTTGATGAGAAATAAATTTTCATGTTAAAAGTTGCATTTAAGTTACATGAGGCATATGAATGGTATTTTTGCACCACATGCATTGCATTTCCTTATGGTATTTATGTATATATTAATTTGGTTGAGGTTGGCTATTAAGATTCTTTCTAGAATCTCACTCATATATTTCTACTAACCATTTTAGGCTCTTTAAGCAGAGAGAAGGTGATAGAAAAGAATTAGACTCTAGGAAGTATGCAACAATGCTTTTGTAATGGAAAGAATGATTTTTGTACAAGGTATTCTCACATATGTATGAGCTAGAGTACATCAATGTATGTCAATTTGAGACAAAAGTGAGCTTTTCATACCATTATGTTTATATATGTGGCATGGTGGTTCTTATGCATATTTAGGGTTTAAGAGGTCATATTTTTATGCAAGCCTTATTTTAGACCTTATAAATTGCATGCCTAAAATGATTGAAATTTGCTCAAAGTGAAAGAGTACAAATTGGAATCCATTTAGGTCACCTTTGAACCTAAAATTTGGTCTAAAAAGTCCTAAATTGCACAGTTATCACAAACATTCCAAATGATCTAGTTGGGGCTAAAATTTAGTGTAACACCATCTAACTTTAGCCTTTCATATGCCTTTTCAAGGATTCCACACCCTTAGCATAACAATTCTTGAAGAAAAAGCATTAAACAATGCAATATTCCACATTATGTGGTATTCAAAATTTTTCTTTTATACTCCGTGGACTTTGTCAATTCTCAAACATCATACTCTACTCATAATCTATCTATTCAAGTCATAAATATCATAAAATATCTCATGAAATTCAAATTTGGAAGCCATTCTAGAAAGCCACACATCGGTAGCTTTCTAGAATGGCCAAGACTATATGAGTTTAATATTTCTAGATTTAGTTATGATTTTTCAAAGTTGTGACAGAAATGAGCCAAATTCTGTCCAAAAATGTGTATGTATATTTTAAGATTCTTTTCGAGTTCCATGAGTTGGAGGCCACATTTTATAATGCAAATGAGTTGTATCCATGTAATTAAATATGAAAATAAAAGTTGTATAAACTCACATGGTCCACGTGACACCGAATGGAATTTTTATACACGACGCAATGCAACGCAAGAAATTGCATTATTTTAACTCCCCTTTCTTGTTTTTTCATGGAAATTATGAATGTGAAGCATGTGAATGTTGTGATATGAGCTAGAAATATATGGTGTTATACATTAAGCTAATGAAAGTTAAGGGAACAATATTTTGGGTTCTATTGCATTACTAATAGTAAGTCCCAACTTCAAAATGCATATCTCCCTCAATATAAATCCAAATGGGGTAATCTTTATGGCTATGGAAAGCTTAACTTTCTAGTTTATGCTTCTAAAATTTTGAGGTAATTGGACTTTATTTGGCCTATGAATGATAGAAGAGAAGAAACTGGCCATATGAACAATGCATATGCTAAATCTAAGAATTTTCCCAACTTTAGAAATTCATAATTTATTGTTAGAGCTTCAAATAATGCAGTTCTTAACTTTACAAAAAGTTCTAGATGAGACTTAGATTCATGCCAAATTTTATAGGAAAATTTCTCCATTTGGTTAGTTTGTGACATAGGGTGCCAAAATGAGCTTTTTAAACACCAAAAGGGGTCAAAACGAAACCAAATGCTTTCCTACCCTAGCCATGACCTCTTAAGCATATGAGAAAGCTTAAATACAACCTATTGAACTTGTCCAAGAGATTTGAATGTTCATACATGTAACAACTAGCAAAAAAAAAAAAAAGAGAAGAGAACAAAAAAGAAGAAGAAAAGAAGAAGCTGAAAAATTTTTGAAGTCTTGAAATTTTCTAAGTCTACTAGCTATAGCGAGAAATGGCCTAGTTATAGCGAATGTACCTGTTCGCTATAGCGAAAAATGGTCTAGCTATAGTGATAGTGCCTTTTCGCTATAGCAAAAATGCTTCTAGCTATAGCGAGTGCGGGCATCCCATACAAAAACCAGGGAGCTGCTCGCCGTACTGTGCGCCGTAGCGAAAGTAGGGTTCTGGGATTGATATGTGCTCGTCGTAGCAAGGGTTATGCTTTGCTATAGCGAGGTTAGTCCAAAAAAGTATGAAAAGAGAGAATTTGACTTCTTAAAGCATCCAAACTCATCCTTTCTCCTTTAACAGACCTAAGCTTCGTCCAAGCACAGAAAAAAGGCTTGAGAGAGAGAGGGAAACTAGGAGAAACTAAGAGAGAAAGAAAGGAAGCTAAGGAAGAAAGGTAAGAACCTTTAAAGCTCTTCATGCTTCTTCTTCTTGATTTTATTCTTCTCTTTCTAAGCTTCCTTTCTATGGGTTGTTGAGTAAGAAAGCTCTGTTCTAGTCAAGAATGAGCAAGAAACTCATATATCTTCACTTCTTCTTCTTTACTTCCTTTCTTGAGAGCTTGAGAGAGGAAGGATAGTTGGTGAACTTCTAGAGAGAGAAAGAACCCTAGTTTCTCATATACTTGGTAGGGTTTGCTATAAAGAAACCCCTAGTGTAACGCCCGGTAAATTGTACAATCGCTGGAACGGGCCGGTTTGAAAACCAAGTCCCTTGAGATGAGTGATTCAAGGCCAAATAAAATTTGAATAAAATTTTAAATAATAGAAAACAAGGATTTGAGCCTTGAGTTGCCCAAAAACTAGGGTCGGAGTGATTCGAAAAATTTGCCGAAAGGCCAGTGGCATTTTCGTAAATAAGTGTAATTTTAGAAAAAACACCTAGGAGGGCTTTTTAAATGGAAATTTTGAGTTGCCCAGGGTTCTCAGAGGCCCCAAAAACCATGGGAAGCCCCGGGACTGGTAAAGCCCCTCCGGTGTACTCTTTTCGACGTCGGTTGACCTAAACTTTGACCGGTTCGTTCGGGAAGGTTTTAGCTCCAATTTGAGTGATTCCAAAGGCATTTTATTAAATTGGGAATCTTAATTTTATGATGGAAAAGACGGTTCTCAAAAAGGAGCTAAAACGAAGACAAACCGGAAATGCCATTATGGAAGGGCAAAAATGGAAACAAAGTGCACAAAAGAAGCTTCCAAACTCCCTTTTTAAGCCACGTTCAGCTCCCCCTTCTCTAAACCGACTTTCCTCTGCCCAAAACTCAGAAATGGAGCTGCTGTCTTAGGCACACAAAGGGAGGAAATTTTGGAGGAAGAAAAGCCAAAGAAAAAGTGAGAAAGTGTAAGGTTTTCATGCTCTTTCCTCTTGAAACCTCATCCTCCCTTTCTTGCTTCATCTCTCCATAGTTTTAATATATTTTTTGGTGCTGATTTGGGTCCAGATCAGAGGAGGGAAATTCGAAATTCAAGGAGGAGAAAGAGGGAAGAGGAAGGGCTCTTGAAGGGAGCTTGATTGCAAGGTAGTTTCTCACCCTTTGTTGCTTCTTTTTCTCCTTCTCCTCTTCCATGGTAGGATGTCTCAACCAGAACCATGAAGAGGAAGAGTTTCTGTTTTATAATCCAAAAGAATCCATCAAACTAAGGCATGGGAAGATGGATTATACCAAAGAAATGCATGAAAAACTAGTAAAACTCAAATTGGAAAAGTGTAGAGTGCTTGAACATAAATTAAAATCTGGGTTGATTCAAGACTTCCCCATCATATGTGAGTGTTTGTTTGAGTTTCTAAGACTCCTAGGGGGCCTCCCAAGTGCCCTATCCATTAAGGAAAAATCCCAAACTCCATGGGGTTTTAATGGAAGCATAACTAGGTCAAGACCCTTAGAGATAGCTAGGGAGTAATTTAAATAGTTCCAAGCTTGATTTGGGACTTTATATGATAGAAGAAGATAGGAGAAACCCTTGGAAAAAATTTAGAAGCCTTAGGTTGGGAGATGAGGCAATGGCTTCCATAATGTAACCTTATGAAGCAACATGGACCTAGGTTTGTGAAAGTGAGTGTGTGATGGCTTCAAGGACCTTAAATGAGGTCAAGAGGTCTAAATATGGCAAGAGAATGGAACCAAGAATGTTAATTATGGTAGTTGCTTCATTAGGTCCTTAATGAAACCATATTATGACAAATAGACTAAAGTGTAGTCTTAAGAGTGAGTTGGATGTCATAATTTGTTCCAAGAGTATAATTTAGTGTTGTTTATTGTGAATAGGCCAAAGAAATCCAAACCACCTCCTTGTGTTTGTGGAACCAAAAAGGGAGAAGAAACAAGCAAAGTAAAGTTTGAATTTGCATCAAGGTAGCTCTCCACCTTTTCTTATTGCATTTTCTTGTTGCATATGGTGTCATTGTGTGCTTGTGTGTATGTTTATATGTTGAGACATGCCACTTGATACTATGTTGCTATGTTGGTACCAATATGCTTTCTTGAATGTCTTTGAATGATGGAAATGGCTCATAAGGGTGAGGTAGTGCCAAAAGTCCCTTAATGTGGGTGAGGAGATGCCAAAAGTCTCATGGCATGGGTGAGACAAGGCCAAAAGTCCCTTGGATGGGTGAGGCTAAGTCAAAAGTCCCAAGAACCAAGAGTGAGGCAATCCAAAAGTCCTAGAAATGGGGTGAGGCCAACCCAAAAGTCCCTAGAGCTCATTCTTATTCTTGACATGTGTTTGTGACATAAAGTGGAAATTGAATGCTTCATTGATTGAGTAGTTGCATACTTGTACCCTTGACATGTTATATGCCTTGAAAATGTGAATTGAATAGGTGTATGAGCTATTGAGATTCAATGAATCTCACCCCCTCCTTTCTCTCATCTCATATCATCTAGGTGGAGTTCAAGACCCAAAGGATGGAAGCCAAGGAGCTTAAATCTCCATCTCTTGGCAAACCTTTATATTTTGATATACTATGATGACTAGAATGTAAAAGTAGATATGTAAATGTTATTTTTGAGCCATGACACTTTGAACAAGTGTAAAACTATGTAAAGTTAGTGTATGTATCAAGAATAGAGTCTAATGAGTAGAATTATGTATTTTGACCACTTGGGAGCCCATTTGTGTATGTATGTTTATGGAAGTGGCATGGTGAATTTGAGTTGCATGAGAGTTCAGACCTTATGAGGGACTTATTTATGCTATATTTATGCTTTCTAAGTTGCTCAAATATGTGTGGAACCATGAATGGCTCATTTGAACCAAAGTTGCCTCTTGTTGGGACCAAAATTGCCATAAGCTTGAGCTATGGCAAAATCTGACCAAATGACCTCTTCTTGACTTGGAATTTTGCATGCAAGTAGATCTTGCCTAGAGATTTTTGGGAAGCCAAAGATCAGGTCATTTGGAGGTCTGTGGAATTTTCTATGATTTTTCAAAGTTGGTATCAGAATTTCGGATTTGCACTGGTACTGTTCATTTTGGTCAGTTTTGAAATTGTGTCATCCGAGGGGCAAACGTGGTCCAATGGCCACGAAATTTTATAGCTAGAAACTAGGCATTCACAGTGACTTGTAGCAACTGGAAGCACCTCGTTTGGAGGTCTGAGCTGAGAGATATGAATTTTTGAATTTCTGGGACAGTAGCAGTAGCTCAACATGACCTGAGTTACTGTTCCATTGAATTTGGGTAGCTAAGCGTGATTCCTCTGATCTGAGTCTATTTTTACCATAAATTTAACGTTCATAGATTTCCAAATTGGTATTATTTGCATGGATTGGATTTTTGTGGAATTAATTGGACATTTTCAAAGTTCATAGCAGACACTTGTATCAGCACCAGTAGCTGTCCGAACCTTAACCCCTTTTCGCGTGTCAAACGTTTTCTGGGTTATGTTTCATGGCCTGGGCATATTTTTAGAATAAATGAGACATGTGTATCTTTCCAGAATGGCCAAGAATTAATGATTTCAATTTTTCTAGAATTAGTTACGAATTTTGAAACTTCCTATCAGTAAACTGAACCAGTGGCCCAGACAGCAGCAACCCCAGTGGCTTTTCGGATGTCAAATGTTTTCCCCTTAATGATTCATGGGCTGAAACTATTTTTATCATGGGGTAGACATCCAGAGCTTTCTGGAATGGTAAATTTTGTTAGATTTCAAATTTTGTGTATTTAGTTATGAATTTCCGAAGTTGTGACAGAAAAACTGAAATTCTGGCCGAAAATAAGAGTGTGAATTTGATGATCCCCTTTGAGTTCCACTAGTTGTGGGCCAACTTTGGTTATGCAAATGAGTTGTATGTATGTAATTAAATATGAGAACGTGTTGTATGAGCTCATATGGTCCGTGTGACACCGAATGGAATTTTTATACGCGACGTAACGCGAAATAAGGCATTATTTAATGTCATTTTCCATTCCTTTTTGTTCAATTGATCATGCGAGACTTAGAAATGATCGGAAGCATGCTAGAAATATATGGTGTTACACCTAGCTTTGTGAATAAGTGTTGAGTTATGAGAGAGTAATTCCATACTCTTTATGTGTCTAAGCTCAAGAGAAGCACTCCCATCTAGTTGTGATTGTGAAATCAAGAAGGGAGAAGACAAATTGAAAGGGAAAGCTTGTGTTAGCCTATAAGGTAGCTCTCTCCCCTTTCTCTCATACATGGATGTGTATTTAGCTTATTCTAGAATGTGTGTATGTGTATTTTAAAGCTATGAAAAGTATGCTAGCATGCCTTTACATGTCATGACCCTTGATGTTATGTTATGTGTTAAATGAATCCATGATGTTTGTATGAGTTTGCTTGAGTATGGAAAGGCCAAGAACTCTTCCCTAGGGTGAGGATGAGCCAAGAACCCTCGAGCTTGGTTGAGATAAAGCAAAGGGTCTGCCAAAAGCAATGTAGACTCCCAAGAGTATGGTTGAGTCCAAAGTGCTCAAGAGTGGGTGAGGCAAGTCCAAAATCCATGAGGAGAAGTGTGAGGCCAATCCAAACACTTAGTGAACCCTTGAATGTCTTGTATGCTTGATTCACATGCCAATGTTGCTTTTAAAATGTCCATGACTTCTACTTTTCCATACATGCATTTGAAAAGCTTACTTTGTACATATTATGTATGATTGAATGAGAGATGAGCTATTGGGATTCTTTTAATCTCATCCCCTTCTCTCCACTATCCTAACATGCTAGGTGGACCAAGTGAACAAAGACATGAGAGCCACCAAGCTTGAAGCTAGGGAAATTGGCAAAGGATTTGTGAAATCGTCATTTTGTCACCACTTTGTTATTAATAGATGTAATCGAATGATGTACATGGGGTGTGCACTTATGAATACTTGTAAATGGATGTACTTATTGTATATGTATGGGAATTAGAACTATAATGTATGATGTAGCAAGTTTTTAGTATGAATAGCAAGATCTTGGCATTATGTACATGGTGTATATTTCAGTGTGGAAGAGTGAGTTTTGTAATCTGGGTTGTTAGACATTTGAGCCATGTTTGATAGCCTATGTTGATGCTTTCCCACGTACTCATAGAGCCTTAGGAGTAGGAGAAGCAAATTTGAACCCTTGGAGCCCTCTTTTAACAAAAGAAATTGACACTTTGCCCCTTTATATCAAAGTCTGACCAAATGACCTCTTCTTCCCTTAAAATTTGTCATGTGACTAGATCTTGCCTAGAGCTTTTTGGGAAGCTAAAGATCAGGTCATTTGGAGGTCTGTGGAATTTTCTATGATTTTTCAAAATTGGTATCTGAATTTTGGATTTGCACCAACACTGTTCATTTAGTCAGTTGTGTAATTGTGTCATCCGAGGGGTAAACGTGGTCCAATGGCTAAAAAATTTATAAGAAGAAACTAGACATTCACAGTGACTTGTAGCAACTAGAACCACCTCATTTGGAGGTCTATAGAGGAAGATATCAATTTTCGAAGTTTCTGCCCAGTATCAGTCATCTTGCCTGACCAGAAGTATGTTCCATCGATTTTTGAGAGCTTGGCTTAATGAACTGATCTAGAGATATTTTTCCTCTCTAGTTAACATCAACTTCTTTTCATATTGGTATCATTTGCATGTATTGGATTTTTGTGGAATTAGTTGGATATTTTTGAAATTTATATCAGTAAACTGTGACAATATCAGGACCCAGTCCGACCTTCAGACCAATTTGCGTGTCAAACGTCCTGTGTGTGGGATGTTATGACTTGTACATATTTTTAAATAAAGTAGATATCCCAAAATTTCTATAATGACCAAGATTACATGTTTTTGATTTTTCTAGATTTAGTTGTGATTTTCCAACGTTTGCCCAAAAATGAGGCCAAGTTTGGCCGAAAATGAATATACATGTTTCATATCTCTTTTTGGTTTCCATGGGTTGAAAGCATGTTTTTATGAGGCAAATGAGTTGTAATGGTGCAATTAAATATGATGATGCATAGCATGAGCTCACACGGTCCATGTGACATCGAAATAAATTTTTAACCATGACACAACGCAAGAAAGTGTATTAATTCAATGGAATTTCTCACTTTATTCTTACTATATCTCACATGAGCATGTAAGGGATGATGGATATGAGTTAGAAATGATGGTGTTACAATACATCACAAAACCACTACCCCACTTGTTCATATACACAAGGTTTCACAAATCCATTAATGCATATCGATGTCAAAAACTCATATGTTCATGCATATGGCTTCCAAAATTATACATACATCATATTTACATGTAATTGGACTTGCTTAGGTACTTACATCCTAGATACATCTTATAATTACAAGGTTTGACATTCAAATACAAACAAAAGGTCTATTTTGCTACATAGATGTTAAAATCTTATTTCTTCAAGGTGGTTGGCGTCCATTTATTGGCCCACTTAGCTCATTTAGATATGGTTAGACATTGGAGAGGGAAGAGTGAGATTCTAAGAATGCCAATAGCTTTTAACCCTTTCAAATACATATTCATGATATAATTACAAGCCAAGGAATGCAAGCATGCCTCAATCACTTCTAAAGTCATTCATAACCACTTTTCTCATGTCAATTCGACTCATACAACTTAACATCAGCTCTATGGGTCATTGGTTTGGCCTCACCCAAGTTTTTGAGACTTTTAAATTTGTCTCACCCACATTTAGAGACTTTTGACTTAGCCTCACTCCTTCTTGAAACTTTTGGCTTTGTCTCACCCTCTTTTAAGGACTTTTGGCTCCTCCTCACCCTTCTCAAGGACTTTTGGTTTTACCAAGCTCATTCAAGCCATCATACTTTCAAACAAGTTCAAAGAAGTATGTCAAGGTACTAAGACTCTACATCAATAGCTATACAATGGCTGTAATATCTAGTTTTCATTAAACGATAGAAACGGGTGCATTTTCAAAGCAAGTCCCCCGAAATGAATTAGTTAAGATCCCAAAAAATTTAAGTAGCATTCTAGACTCCTAAAAATGAGAATTCCTTACTCAGATGGAAAGAAAAATAGAGCTAGAATGAAGAAACAAAATTGAACAAAAAACTTATGAAACGTAATGATATTTTTGTAATTTTAAGCAAATTTTAGAATTTGCACAGGAGGGCTTTTAAATGAAAGTTTTGAGTTCTTTAAGGTTCTCAAAGGCCTTGAAAACTATTGAAAACCCTAAGATAGTTAAAATACCTCCGATGGATGTTTTCTAATGTCGGTATACCTGAACTTTGATGGATTCATTCAGGAAGGTTTTAGCTCCAATTTCAGTGATTCCAAAGGCATCTTACTAAATTGGAAACCTAAATTTTATGATGGAAAAGATGATTCTAAAAAAGGAGATAAAACAAATTAAAAACAAAATGCTAAGAATGAAGGATAAAATAAATTTTTTTGAAAAGTCTTTCTTCCTCCCACATATATACATATGGCACCCCACTTCTCCACTCACTTAGCCACATATGTTTCTGCCCTAAACTAGAAAAAAACCCTAAGGAGTGAGGCGCACAAGAGGGAGAGGAAGAGAAGGAGAAATCCAAGGTAAAAAGTATGGATTTTTTATTATTTTTCATGCTTTCTCTTTAGCAAACCTCTTCTCCTCTATTTCCCTTTCTTTCTTATGATTATATTGAAGTTTATGGATCTATTTTGAGGGAAGAACAGAGGAAAAATTTCAAAATTGAGGTAAGGAAGCCAAGGAAGGTGAAGAATGCCATACCTTATTTATAACACTTTTCCTACTACAATTACCTCATATAAAACTTAGAGGAGTCAACAGAAACCTGAACTAATAAAAATTTTTCATTTTAAAACTTCCTCATACAATTTTACTATTCATTTGGTCATTTTCAAATTCTTATCTAACTTTGAAAATACATACTTAATTATAGAAAAATCGTATGAGGTTAATTTAGGACTCTACTTCAAGCTCTCTAAGCCTTTTACATAGAAAAAATACTCACTTAGTGGAGCACATATAAATTCATATAAAGTTGCCCCTACAACAAATTGGACAATTTTACCCCTCATTGGTCATATTATTATTATTATTTTGCCTTTATATAAGCACAGGCATTCTTGCATCTTAGGCACACTAGTCATACTCGTTTTACTTCAGGGTTAGGTATATACATGGCTTTCCATTTCATACCTGAGTACTTTACAGTGTGATAATATAACTCATACACACAGTAATCTAAAATATTTAATTACATGACAAAATGTGGTGCATAAAAGTAAGGTCCTCAATTTATGTCTCCATATTCTTTGCTCTTTCTTTGCTTGAACTCAGACCTAGCATGGGTTATATTTGGGGTGAGATTATGAAATCTCAGTAGTAGTAAACCAATCTCATTCACAAGCAAGCATGTAAGTACATAACATAATGCCAGTCAAGATGCCACATATCACATAACAATACAAGGAATTTTATACAAGGCCAAACACAATCTAAGCATACATGCCTTATCTTATGGCATAAATGATAACTTGATATAGCATAACACTTATCATTATACAAACATACAAGCTTATGGAAAGAGAGAGGAAAATTACTACCTTAGCAAACTTTGCTCCTCAATCATTGGGACTCAGTTTACTTGCTTTTAGAGTTCTTAAAACAACATCAAACCCTATAATCATAATGATAATTCATTACAATCAACACATAAACCTTGAATTCTAAAGTAGGATGACCCTTTAAAACTTATTGGGACCATTAGAATTGGAAAAATCCAACTCCTTCCCTTCCCATTCACTATGGCCAAATAGTATGCATTTCTTAGCCAAAATTTAGGAATTTTATCCCATGAGTTTTGAGGGCTTTCCCATAAGTATTCCTAGCTAAAAACACCCTTTTGAATCCATTGGAATGGATAACATCATCAAATTCCAGCCCCAACATCACATTTTGGTCATCACATAATCTAGCTCCGTTTTAGGCTCAAAAGTGCATTTCTTTGGTTTTAAAAAATTCCATAGCCTTTTCCTTTATGTTTTAGGACTTGAAATTTGGTATACATGACTTTAAGACATCAAGAAAACACCATAAAAAGTTTTGGAAAATTCGGACAGCATCTCCCCAACATTTCCATTTTTCCAAAAATCACAATCTTTGTATTTTTCAAAGTCTCAGCACTTAACAACAATAACTAAGCTTATATGGCCTTCATGTTCAACATATAAAATTCATTTCAAGGCCCTCATATTCAACATATAAACTTCATTTTTAATCATCCATATTCTGTCCAAAAGTGGCTCATAGCTAGAGTTTAACAAAACTAACTTAAAGCATGTATTTTCAAGTACAAGATGGAGAAAACTTACTCTTTAAGCGTAATCGTTGCTTCCTTTGCTTTTCTCACACTAAAATCCTTTCTCTTACCACTTAGAGCAACATTCCACCTTGAAAAAAAGATGAATATGCAGCTGCCCTTTGGAGGAAATGGTTGGACGATGGAGAAGATGAAGAAATTTGGTGAAGAATAGTGGTGGTTTTGCTTGGTTTCACTTCTTCTTCCACTTTTTCTCCCTCCCTCTCTCTCTTCACGTTTTTCTCTCCTCGTCCCTTGTGTGTGGCATTAAAATGGTGGAATGGAGGTGAAGGAGATGAATTTGGATGAAGTTAAATGGTCATACTAAATTTGGATTCTTGGATCAACCTTTTCAAGATCAAATCTTAACCTTCCATTCCTTTTTCTTTTGATTTTCTAATTTCATAACTAAATATCTTCTTCCAAAAATTCTTGACCACACACTTGGATACCTTTTCTTAGCCCTTAAGTTATGAATAGTAACCATGGTTAATTTCTTAACTCAACCATGGTCAACTTTTAACTCAACTATAGTTAGTTTCTAACTTAACCATGGTTAATTCTTTAAAATGACTAAAATTCTTTTCTTCTTTCCCTTTTATTTTATATTTATCTTTGGGTTTCATCTTCTCTAAAGCCCTAATTATATCTTCTCTTCTCTTTTGAGCCTTTAGAATCAACTATTGGGCCTTACAGTAGTCTAACAATCGGTATCCGGGCCCGATTAAGGTTTTACGGTACAATACATACCTTTAGACCATATAAAATTTATGAATATTATTTCCTCTACTTTCTGGCCATATGGAGCTTCAAACATGGTTCAGGGGCCCTTAACCTTAATCCTCATAAATTTCGGTGTCAATCGGATACCCGGGTCTATATGTGTAATTTTCACTGTTCTATATTATGATTGTGTTATAAAATTTTCATTTACTGTAATTCTGTCCCTGAAACTCCTTCAGGGTTTCTTAGCCCTTTAGCTATTTTTATTTTTATAGTTGTTGCAACTTCTTTTTCTATTTTGCTCATGGCTATTGGTCGAGATAACCAGATCCTGGATCAGATCCCGCCCGGCCATCCGAACAACTTGGCATCATTGGACCCGTCTCATCAAACTGAGTTTAACCGTGGGTCACAGATTTATGAGATTCTTGCCCGATTTTTTGATATTCGTGCTTAAAGCCACGAATAAAGGGTGAAACTAGGATTCTCTAAACTTTTGAGCAATTTATACATTTTGCCCAGCATATAACTTTTCTTTGCATTTTGGTCCCTGGCTCCTTTATACTTGACTTCGGAGGCTCTTCGGGACCTTTTTCTTATCCTTTTTTTTCATCTATTTTAGTCCCAATTTTAAGGCACCTCTAGCCTTGATTCATCATTGTTTGCAGTCTAGAATATTATTCTAATTTTATTAGACCTCAATTTACTCTATTTGGAGGACTTCCTTTTATATCTGGTGAATTTTGTATGTTGACGGAAAAACCATATGTTACATTTTTCGCATTTCCTTACGTTTTCTTGGATTTTTAGAAAACTGGATGTTACAAAGAACAAGCAAGAAGAACTAAGGAAATCAAGTTATTTTGCCATTCCTTCACTTGATCTTCCTCCTTCCTTCTCTCATGGGTGTTTTGACCTATATATGGCCAGCCCCAAGGAGTTGAATTTCTAGCTAAACCAATGATGAATCTTAGGAATTTGAGGGAGAAGAATAAGAATATGCAAAGAAAATAACAAAAGAACCTTGGAAAATCAAGATAGCAAATCTAGGGTTTCTAGAGTTCCTTGAAAAATCTAATTTGATGTAATTGTTCCTAGGCCTAAATAAGTGTTTAAGTGAGTTCCTAAGATCCCTAGAAGTCTCGCCATATACATCTTCCATGTACAAAACAAAGCAAAGTCCATGGGTGCCAAAACCAAGCATAGTCTCAACCTAGATAGTTAAGGTACCTAGGGAGAATTTGAATTTGTTCTAAGCCCATTTTTGAGTCATATATATGAGTGAAGATGAAGGGAAGTCTTGGAAAAAATTTAGAAACCATAGAAAGTGAGATGGTTGTATATGTTTCATAATATGACCTAAAGAAGCAATATGTAGTTAGGCTTTTTATTCTAATTGTGTGATGACTCTAAGAGGCTTAAAAGGAGTCAAGAATCATAAGTGAAAGGAAAGAATAGAGCCTAGAACTTTTTTATGGGTGTTGCTTCATTAGGTGCATTCTTGGAACCATAAAGGGGTTAATAGACCAAATTATTGTTTAGAGAAGATGTGTGGCCTTAGAGTTAATTCCATGAACCTAATTGGCTTCCATAAATTGTGTTTAAGCTAAGAGAAACCAATCCCACACCTTTGTATGTGTGAGGCCGATGAAGGGAGAGTAAATTCAAGGATAAAAGTGTGTGGTTGCATCCAAGGTAGCTCACTCCTCTTTCTCTCATGCATGAATGTATGCTTAGTTTATCTTTGAATGTGTATATGTGTATTTTAAGCTATGAAAAGTATTATAGCATGAGCTCTTATTCCATGGTACCATGATGATGCATTATGTTTCTAAAGGATGTTTATTATATTTGCTTGAGTTTGCTTAAGTGTGGAGAAGCCAAGAACCCTTGGAAATGGTTGAGACAAAGCAAAGTGTCTCCCATGAGTGAGGTTGAGCCAAAACCTCCTTGAGAAAATGGGTGAGGCAAGTCCAAAATCTATGAGTGAATGGGTGAGGTTAATCCACTTACTTAGCAAGCCTATGGTTGCCTTGTATGACTTACCTGCCAAGATTGCTTTTTGAATGTTCATGTTATTCAATATGCCCATACATGCATTTGTAAGACATGGTTTGCATACTTTATGTATGGTAGAAATGGGAGATGAGCTATTAGGATTCTTTGAATCTCATTCCTTCCTCTCCAATGTTCTAACATGTTAGGTGGACCAAGTGGACAAGGTAATGGGAGCCAATAACTTAGAAGTTGAGAATATGACAAGAAAGTGTCTTGATTTTACCTCTTTATGGCCATATGAGTGGCAAATGTTGTAATCTATTATTATATATTACCTATAACCTCATGAACATATGTAATTATGCTAATGTATCATGTACAAATGAGAATTTATGTTATGTGAATGTTACAATGCAATTTGGGTATGTAATGGCAAAACTAGCATTATGGAAATTTGTGTATGGCATGGGGTGAGAGTGTGAGTTTCCAAATTCTAGGTTTGTACACCTTCAAGATAAGTTTAGAATGTCATTTTGGTGCAATCTCATGTGCTTAAGTGGCCATACAAGCTTGGGAAGCAAAATTTGACACTTTGATGCTTGTAGAGACCATAAAAATGACCAAACTGGAACCCTATAGCACAAACTGACCAAATGAATGAATCTTCCAATGAAATTTGGCAGACATGTAGAACTCATTAAGAGCTTCTTGAGAAGCTAAAGTCCAAAAATATTGGAGCGCTACAGAATTAATTATGAATTTTCAAAGTTGAGATTTTTTTGTTGTTCTGGTGCATGTACTATTCATATGGTCAATTTTGTGTTTTGTGTCATCTGATGGGCAAATGGTGTCGAATACTTGTGAAATTTTATAGGAATAAACTATAGGTTATAGGATTTTTGTAGCCACTAAGATCACCTCATTTGGAGGTATGAGTAGAGAGTTATGAAATTTTGAAGTTTCATGTTAGTACCAATAATGCCACTTAACCTTTAGTATTGTTCCATCATAATTCAGTTCCTAAATGAACTTAGTGTGATCTGGAGATATTTTTCACTTCAAGTTAACATTTTTAGCTTCTATGATTGACTAAATTTCCATGATTTAGACTTTTGTAGAATTAGTTATAAATTTTCAAAGTTTATGACAGTAACCTATGATAGTAGCCTAGATAGCTAAGACCTTGGGTACTTTTCGAATGTCAAACGTCTTGTACTTAATGTTTCATGACCTAGACATATTTTTGACATAAAGTATACATCTATAGCTTTTAAGAATAGTAAAGAATTCATGATTTTAAGTTTTCTAGAATTAGTTATGATTTTTTGAAATTTGTGATAGAAAATATGAAATTCTGGTCAAGGCTACACTATGATATTTTGTGTGTTCCTTGCACTTGTACAAGTTCTAGGCCACTTTTGGTGATGGAATTAAGTTGTATCTATGTAATTAAATATGAGAATGTGATATATGAGTTCATATGGTCCACGAGACTCCGAATGAAAATTTTGTCCTCTATGCAATGCAAAAATATTCACTTTTATATGCCATTTCCTTGTGTTTTTGAGAAATACATGGCATGAGACTTAGCAATAGCATGAGGCAAAGCTAGAAATCTATGGTGTTATATTTATAATTATAATATCTAGTTTTCATTAAACAATAAAAATAGGATATTACAATGGCTATAAACCATTCACATAATTCAAACACACATACAAGCAAACCAAAACAATTAACGAATCAAGAAATGCATGTGAGAAAGGTTAGAGAGCTACCTTGAAATAAGGAATGCAACCTTTTCTCTTAGGTCTTCTCCCTCTCCTAGGGCCACACACTTGGAAGTAGGTGGAGGATGATTCCTTTAGCCTAGACACATCAATTAAGATCTAATTACATTCCTGAGATAAATTTTAACACCACTCACACATTAAGGAAGCTTACTCCCTCTAATGATTCAATTATGGTTCCATTTAAGACCTAAAGAAGCAACTATGAAAATTCTTGGTCTTGGCCCCATTTCCTTTCTCTATCTAGGCCTCTTGGCTCAATTTAGACTTCTTAGAGCCATCACACCATCATTCCTAAGAGCCAAGATACATGTTGCTCCTTTAAGTCATATCATGGAACCCATACCTCCAACTGTCCATTTATGGCTTCTAAATTGTTTCCAAGGCCTCTTCTCATATTCTTTTGTCATATCTAACCCCATTCTAACCTTAGAACAAATTAAAACTCTCCCTAGGTATGTGAGACCCTCTTGGTCGAGACATACACACACTTGATGTAATATTCGATTCTCTAAAAACGAGAGAAAATATGAGAAATATAACATATAGTTTCTCTATAAATGCACAAAATCCACTGGATACAAAAGCAAGTCTCTTGAAATGACTTAGTTAGGGTCCCAAAAAATTTATGTAGCATTCTAGACTCCTAAAAATGAGAATCTTAGGCTCAAATGGAAAGAAAAATGGAGCTAGAATGAAGAAACAAATTTAAACGAAAGATTGACGAAATGTAAAGGCATTTTTGTCATTTTGAGCAACTTTTTGAATTTTCATAGGAAGACTCTTTAAATGAAAGTTTTGAGTTCTTCGGGGCTCTCAGAGACCCTAAAAATCATGGGAAGCCCTGTGATAGTTAAAACCCCTCCGGTGGACGTTTTCCAACGTTAGTTGACTCAAACTTTGACAGATTTGTTCAGGAAGGTTTTAGCTTCAATTTGATTGATTCCAAGCGCATTTTACTAAATTGGGAACCTAAATCATAATGGAAAAGATGGTTCTAAAAAAGAAGCTAAAATGAATTAAAAACAAAAATGCTAAAAATAAAGGGCAAAATTAGAATTTTTGAAAAGTTTTCCTTACACCTGCCTATATATATGAGGCGCCCGACCTCATTACTTCATTTAGCCACAATTGTTTTTGCCCTAAACTAGAGAGAAACCTTAAGGATGAGGCAGACAAGAAGGAGGAAGAAGGAAAGAGAAAAACAAGATAGAAAGGTATGGATTTTCTTGGTTATTCATACTTTCTCTTTAGCAAACCTCTTCTCCTTTATTTTCCTTTATTTCCTATGGCTTTATTGAAGCTCATGGATTCTCTTTGAAGGCAAAAAAAAGGAAAAAATTCGGATTTGAAGAGAAGAGGCCAAGAAAAGTGAGAAACAAGCAAGAAAAGCTAAGGAAACAAGGTAAAATCTTCATCCTATGGTAGCTATTCTTTCTCCCTCTTCTCCCTATTTCACCCTATATATGTAGCTGCAAGAGGGCTTGAATTTTGGGTAGAACCAAGGGTGAATCCTAGGAAATTGGGTGTGGAAAAAAAGAATATGCAAAGAAATTCAAGTAAAAGCTATTGATTTTCAAGATAGGAAGTCTAGGGTTTTGATTGCACCTTGAACTCTACCATGAACCCTATCCATATTTTATGATGTTTAAGAGTTCATTTAGGCTCTTAAGACACCAAGAGAGCTTCCTACATAATTCTCCCATCAAAGGAAGCAAAAAAACTTCATTGGTGCCATATAGAAGCATAGCTTCAACCAAGGAGAGTTCATGCACCTATAGAGTGTTTTCATTCCTTCCAAGCTTAGTTTTGCATCATGTATGATGGGAGAGTATGAGAGGAAGCCTTGAAAAAATTTTAGAAACCATAGAAAGTAAGATGGCCTTATATGTTCTATAATATGACTTAAAGAAGCAACACCTAGTTAGGTTCCTTGAATTGATTGTATGATGACTCCAAGAGGTTTCAATGGAGTCAAGAATCATGAATAGATGGAGAGCATGGAGCCAAGATGATGTTTTCTTAAGGTTGCTTCATTAAGTGCATTATAGAACCATAAAAGAGCCTTATGAGTCACCTAGCTTTTCTAATGAATATATGACTTTAGAATTTGATTCAAGAGTATAATTGGCTTCCATATGATGTGTCTAGGCTAAGAGAAATGATCTTCACCTCCTTGGGTGTGTGAGGTCAAGGGAGAGGACTCAAAGCTCAGAAAAAGTATGTAAATACAAGTAATGTAGCTCTCTCCATCTTCTCTCATACATGAATGTGTACTTACATTGCTTTGAATGTGTGTATATATGTTTTGAGCTATAAAAAGTATTTTAGCATGAGATTTTATTCCATGGTACCATGATGATGTTTTATGCATGCAAATGATATTTTATATGCTTGCCTTGGTTTGCTTGAGTGTGGAGTGTAATATCCGATTTTTGTTAAACGACAAAAACGAACATGATTTCAAAGCAAGTTCCTCGAAATGAATTAGTTAAGGTCCCAAAAAATTTAAGTAACATTCTAGACTCATAAAAATGAGAATCCCAGGCTTAGATAGAAAGAAAAATGGAGCTAGAATGAAAAAATAAAATTTATCGAAAAACTTACGAAACGTAATGACATTTTTGTAATTTTGAGCAAATTTTGAAATTCAACAGAAGGCTTTTCAAATGAAACTTTTGAGTTCTCTGTGGTTTTCAGAGGCCTTGAAAACCATGGGAAGCCCTGGGACAATTAAAACCCCTCCGGTGGATGTTTTCTAACATCAGTATACCTGAACTTTGACGGATTTGTTCAGAAAGGTTTTAACTCTGATTTGAGTGATTCCAAAGGCATTTTACTAAATTGCAAACCTAAATTTTATAATAAAAAATATGGTTCTAAAAAAGGAGCTAAAATAAATTAGAAACAAAAATGCCAAAAATGAAGGGCAAAATAGGAATTTTTGAAAAGTCATTCTTCCTCCACCTATATATATAAGGCACCCCAATCTCCCATTCATTTAGTCTCATATGTTTCTGCCCTAAACTAGAGAAAAAGCCCTAGGAGAGTGGCACACAAGAGGAAAAAGAAGAGGAGGAGAAATCAAGGCTTGAAGGTATGGAATTTTGGTAATTTTTCACGCTTTTTCCTTTCCAAACCTCTTCTCCTCCATTCTCCTTTATTTCCTATGATTATATTGAAGTATATGGATCTATTTTAAGGGAGAAATTAAGGGAGCATTTCGGATTTGAAGAAAGGAGGCCAAAGAAGACAAGATTCAAGTGAAAAAATAAGGAAAAATAAGGTAATTTAATCTTCCATGGTTGCTACCCCTTGCTCCTCTTCTCTCCATGTTTTGCCCCACTCAAGAAGTCATAGAAGGACTTGGTTTTTAGGCAGAACCAAGGGTGATTCTTAGAAAAAAGAGTGTGAAGATTAAGAATATGCAAAGAAAATTAACAAATAACCATGGAAATTCAAGATGCGAATTCTAAAGTTTCATAGGTTCTTTGTAAAATCTGATTTGATACCTTAATTTTTATGCATAAATGAGAGTTTAAATGAGTTCCTAAGATTCCTAGAATTCTTCCCATGTGCTTCCTCCATCAAGAAAATAAAGCAAAGTTCAAGAAGGCCATAAAGCTTCTTAGTTTCATCCAAGGGAGGTTTAGGTACCTAAGGATAGTTTTAATTTGTTCCAAGTCCATTTTTGAGTCATATATGATGAGTGAAAATAAGGGGAGGCCTTAGGAAAAATTTAAAAAGCATAGAAAGTGAGTTGGCCTTATATGTTCCATAATATAACCTAAAGAAGCAACATGTAGGTAGGCTTTTTATTTTAATTGTGTGATGACTCCAAGAGGCTTAAAAGGAGTCAAGAATCATATTGAAAGGAAAGAATGAAGCCTAGAATTTATTTGATGGGTGTTGCTTCATTAGGTGCATTTTTAGAACCATAAAGGGGTTAATGAGCCAAGTTAGTGTCTAAGCAAATTGTGTGGCCTTAGAATTAATCCCATGAACCTAACTGGCTTCCATAAATTGTGTTTGGACTAAGAGAAATCATTCCCACACCCTTGTGTATGTGAGGCTGAGGAAGGGAGAGCAAATTCAAGGAGAAAAGTGTGTGGTTGTATCCAAGGTAGCTCACTCCTCCTTCTCTCATGCATGAATGTATGCTTGGCTTGTATTTGAATGTGTGTATGTGTGTTTTAAGTCATGAAAAGTATTATCACATGATTTCATATGCCATAGTACCATGATGATGCTTTATGTTTTCAAATGATGTTTGTTGTTTGTTTTGGTTTGCTTGAATGTGGTGAAGCCAAGAACCCTTAGTCATGGTGAGGATGAGCCAAAAACCCTTAGAATTGTTTGAGACAACGCAAAGAGTCTACCAAAAGTGAGGTTGAGTCCCAAGAGTAAGGTTGAGTCCAAGAACCTCTTAAAGAATGGATGAGGCAAGTCCAAAATCTATAAGTGCCAGAGTAATCCACTTACTTGGCTAGCCTTTGTATGCTATATATAACTTGCTCAAATGTTGAAAATGCTTCTTGAATGTTTGCATATGTTAATATGCCCATGCATGCATTTGTAAGATTGGTTTTGCATCTTTTATGTGTGATTGAAAGGGAGATGAGCTATTGGGATTCTTTGAATCTTATTCCCTCCTCTCCAATATTCTAACATGTTAGGTGGACAAAGAGAACAAGGAAATAGAAGCCACCTCTTGAAATATGAGAGGATAGCATCAAAGTGCATGGAATTTGCTTTTTAAGGCCATAGAAGTGGCAAATATTGTAACCTATTATTGTATATAACCTATGACCTCTTGAGCATATGTAATTATAATAATATATTATGTATAAATGAGAGATTATGTTCTGTGACCATTAGAATGTAAATTGAGTTTGTTATGGCAAATTGACTTCTTGAATGGCTTTATGCAATTATGTATAAATGGAAGTGGAACGGCCAAATTGAGATGCATGAGATTTGAAACCATTTGGCCAGTTCATAGAAGTCATAATCATATTTTTAAACTTTCTCAAGAGGTGCCAAAACATCAAGAAAAGTTATTTGGATACTTTGATATCTCATATGGAGTAAGAATTGACCATATTGGAAACTTATACCATCTTTTATCCAAATGAACTCTTCTTGATCTGATATTTAGCATGCATTTAGAGATTGTTAAAAAATTTTTGGAAAGCTAAAGTGCAGAATTTTTGGAAGTCTATGAAATATTTAGTGAATTTTCAAAGTTGGAAAAAATTCTGAAACTGGTTAGGTTATTGTTCATACTGGTCTAAAAATGGATTCTATCACTCAGGGGACAAATGATGTCCAATTGTGACAAAATTTTATAGGAAGAAACTAGACAATCCCAGTGACTTGTTTCAACTAAAACCACCCCATTTGAATGTCTAGAAAGGGAGATATGAATTTTTAAAGTTCCTTCCTAGTATTAGGCATTTAGACTGACCTCAGGTACTATTTGATTAATTTTCGAGGTCTGTACATGCTAAACTGGTCTGAAGCTATTTTTTCCCTCTAGCTAACATCTGTATATTTTCATATTGGTATTATTTATATAGATTGGATTTTTTTGAAATTAATTGGACATTTTTGAAATTTGTGGCAAAAACCTATGATAGTACCAGTAGCCAGTTAGACCTCTGTACACTTTTAAATGTCAAACGTCTTCTATGTTATGTTTCATAGCCTAGACATATTTTTAGTATAAAGTAGACATGTGTAACTTTCTATAATGGCAAAGAATACATGATTTTGATTTTTCTAGAAGTAGTTATGATTTTCCAAAGTTTGTGACAAAGAAAGGGAAATTCTGGCCAAAATAATATCTATGGATTTTATGTACTCCCTTGCTTTGCACAAGCTCTAGGCCAATTTTACTCATGGAAATGAGTTGTATCCATGTAATTAAATATGAAAATAGGATACATGAGCTCACATGGTCCATGTGACACTGAATGGAATTTTCATCCATTACGCAACGCTAAAATATTCACTTTCTAATATCACTTTTCCTTGTCCCTTCATAGAATTCATGGCATGAGACATGGAGATAGTATGAAATAAGCTAGAAATATATGGTGTTACATGGAGAAGCCAAGAACCCTCTAGCCATGGTAAGGATGAGCCAAGAACACCTGAATTGAGACAAAGTAAAGAGTCTCCTAAGAGTGAGATTGACTCCCAAAAGTAAGGTTGAGTCATAATCTCTTAGAGAAAATGGGTGAGGCAAGTTCAAAATCCATAAGTGAATAGGTGACACTACTCCACTTACTCAGCAAGCCTATATATGTCATGTATGATTTGTTCAAATGCTAATAATGTTTCTTGAATACTCATATATGTCAATATACCCATGCATGCATTTCCAAGGCTTGTATTGCATACTTTATGTGTGATTGAATGGGAGATGAGTTATTGGAATTCTTTGAATCTCATCCTCTCCTCTCCAATGTCTTAACATGCTAGGTGAAGTAATTGAGCAAGGTAATGGAAGCCACCAAGTCTAGAAGAAGGGGATTGACATCAAAGTGTATGAGAATGCCTAGTTTTATCTCAATTGTAGCCATACACATGGCATATGATGTAATCCCATGATGAAATTGTTACACAATCATATGAACATATGTAATTACCTAAATGTTTGATGTATATATGAGTTTTAATGCCAAATGAGTGGTAATGTGAAATTTGGGTAGCGAATGATAAGTTCAAGCATGTGAAACCTTGTATATGGCATGGGGTGAGAGAGTGAATTTGAGAAATCTGGGTTTATGCACCTTTGAGACAAGTTTAAAGAGCTATTTTAGTGCATTTTCACATACTCAAGTGGTCATGATTGCCTTAGAACTTGAAATGAACCATTGGAGCCCCTTTGATGACACAAAATGAGTCATTTTGCATCCCAATATCAAGATCTGACCAAATAAATGAATTTGCCCATGAAATTTGGCACACATATACATCTTATCTAGATCTATTTGAAAAGCTAAATACCAGATTATTTAGAGCTCTATGAAATTAATTATGAATTTTTTCTGTTGAACTGATACAGGTACTGTTCATATGGTCAAAAACTTAGGCTGTGTCATCCATGGGTCAAATGATGTCCAATGCTTATAAAATTTCATAAACTAGACATGATAAGATTTCCATGGCCATTGAGATCACCCAATTGGACCTCTGAGCAGGGAGATATGAATTTTTGAAGTTGGAGATCAATACTAGGGATGACAACTGACCTCTTATACTCTTCCATTAATTTTGGGTAGCTAGCAACCTTTGTTATGGTTTGGATTTATTTTTAGCATAAATTAGACATATGTAGCTTTCTAGAATGGTATAGTATGCTTAATTTTAATTTTTTTAAAATTAGTTATGATTTTTTAAAATTCAGGCACAAAATCTAAAAACTCAGTCCGAGGCTGCACCATCCCATTTTGTGTATCCACTCCCTTTACTCAAGGTATAGGTCACTTTTTGAGCTTGTTATAAGTTCTAATGGTGTTTTTAAATGTGAGAATGAGATGGATGAGTTTATATGACCCACAGGACACTGAAAATTTTTTTTTACTCGTGATGAAATGCAACCTTATCCATGATTCCAATGCCATTATATTACTTCCTATAGAATTGGCATGAGATAAGGCATGGAATTTGCATAAGTTGAGTCTTAAAAATTATGGTGTTAAATTTATTGGTATTAGAGAAAAGTTCTAGGCTCTCTCTCAGGTTGGATTTAGCTTAAGGATGCAGCCATAAGGCTATGAAAAGGCTTATAAAGTTATGTAAAGCCTTGTATGAGATATTTTGGGTGTGTGGAAGTAGTTCATGGCTATGTTTATGATAAGTAAGTTGTGGAATGGTTTGGAGTAGTTAGTGAACATAAAAAAAAAGTGGCCTCTAGAATAGCTTGAGTAAAGCTAAGGGATCTAACGGTTGGAGCTTGATGAGATATGATAGCTCATTGGGATCAATAGCAAGCCCTAGGTATGAACAATGAGAAATGATCTTGTTAATATGGAGAGGATTGCCAAAGAAAGTATGTGAGGCTTAATTCTCCTGGTGGTCATACTCAGGCCATTCCGAGATATCTTGATTAATGCAGAGACAAGTAGTGGTGCAGTGCCATATAAGGTGAGACTGTGGCTACATAGGACCAATTTAGAGGGGAAATGAGAAAAAGAGTTACCCTCTAGCCACAACACCCAAATGTCTAGATGAACTTCAGAACTTAAAAGGTTAATCCCCTCAGGGTAGAGGTTTGAGTTACAAGTTATACTCTATAGAGCCTGACAGCCTAAAGGTGACAGCTAGCTATGCATGAATGATGCAAGAGGTATAACCCTCTAGCTTGATGATGAGCTAGATATAGAGGCAAGGAGGCTCAAGTTTTGTAGCTAAAGATGAAGTTTCAATTCATGAAGAAGCAACTCAATTAGAGGAAGTTTATCATGGCCAATCATTTTAGGAAGTAGCAAGGCAATCTAGAGAATTCCTCGCTATGGCCAATACTTGGACAGGAAACTAGGGTAAACTCGAGGCTAATTAGCCATGGTGAGTGATATGCTAACCGTGGCAAATGGCAGTATGAAAGGCCTTGTTGGTCATATTCAGGCCAACCTGAGAAATGAGTTGCTAAGGGATTAGTTTATGCACAGAAGGTCAGTAAATAACAAGTGATTAGTGGGCCTAACAGTTGAGACTGAGAAAGAACTCAATGTTAGAGAAAGTTAGATACAGGAATAACAAGGTTGTTGAGACTCGCCTTTAAGGTGTTGACTCCAACCTAGAATGTTGCCCCGTGAAACATTGAATGATAGGCTAATATGATGAGTTTAAAACCATGTAGACACTGTCAGGAAAACCTTGTTGATAGGATGTTAATGTAGCCTTGAAATTAACATAAGGTAAGGCTACCCATAGTGAGGAATATAGTGAGTGTCCAGAAAGGGTGTACCTCATAGGTAGCACTTCGAGATGAGTATAATTAGCCCAGCAATAGAGGCTCAGAAGAAAATGAGGATAGTTTAAAAAGTACTAAGTTATTGTAAGCTACAAGTCTGTTGAGATAAGTAGCCTAAGCTAAATATAAGCTAAAGCCTAAGGGAAGTGACCAGTAGCATCGTCTAGGTGAGATGTATAAAAGGAGACATTAATTTAACTAAAGGCTCAGCAAAAAATTCTCCCTAGTTTGAAAAAGAAAAAATAAGACATCCTAAGTCAGGGAGACCACTCAACAATGGTTAGTAAATCCCCTTAGATAGACCCCCTGAGTTGTAGAGTATAGTGATAAGGGAAGCAAGGAAAAGCTGAGAAACTAGCTACAGAAGAGATACCCTCACTTTAGTAATGACTAAATGAGTAAACTGAGGCCAGAAAAGTAAATAGATAGGGGTTCGATAATTAGTTAGAAGATCTCCCTAATATAAGAATGATTTAGGGTTAAGATTTGTGTGTGATTAGAGCACCCAGTAGAGCATAAGCTTTTAGTAAGGTAGAATTCGAACATTAAGAGTATATGTCATGGAGACCCTAAAATTAGTATATTGTGCTCCTGGGGATGAAGCTAAAGAGGCTAAATGAAGATAAAGCCTTGCTCTAATCTAAACATAGAAATAAGTTAAAACAAATAATTTGTGCCTTAGTACCCTCAAGAAAGCTCAAGGGAGCTAGAGGCCATCTCAAAAGGCAAATCCTGCATTATATAGAGAAAAAGTGTAAGCCAAGAGCGCTACAGAATGTAATTCCTAGATTTTATGAAATAGGATCCTCCTTACCAAGGGATAGTTTAGTTAAGAGCAAAGTAAGAGTATGAGAGAAAGTAGACCCCCTTGATGCTATAAAAAGTGAATAAGTAGAGGAACCTAGGAAAAATGTAGGTGCTCTTGAACATAAAGAAACCCAAACTGGCAACAGAGACAACTAATAGTAGAGCATCCTTTTACCTAAGTAAAAGGATAGTAAAGGTAAGAAAGAGAGAATATAACAATGTTCAAGATGATGACATAATAGATTAAGAATAAATATGTAGTTGATGTGCTTAAGTACTTAAGAAAGCACACTTATCTTTGGCCTGTATGCCCTTCTAGCATGATAATGCCTGAAGTAAAAATAGTCAAGCAATGTAAAGTAATCTTGGGATGAAGTAGAGGAAGAGTCCTATTTTTCTTAAGTATCCTACTAGAGTAGGGCATATAAAGAAAAGTAAGAGATGAATACTTTAGATTATTAAGAAACTTATAATATACAGACAATAGTGGCTTTGAGATCAGTCATGAGGCGCCTGTGTATTAGTGTTTGATGTTATGGTTTGCTTGTAACAAAGGTTACATGATATTAGGTCTGGCCAACCCAATAGTAATGTGACTTGAGTGTATAGCAAATGATGGCATCAATCACCAAAGTGTCCTGATAATCAAAAGGTATTTTAGTTAGTTAAATGATAAGATGAGCTACAAAAGAGAGGTGCAGGATTCCAAGAATATTAGAACAGTAAGAAAAGCATGTAGAAGGGAATCCTCAATAAAGAATAGTAACATAGAAAAGAACATGGTAATAATAAGGAATGTTCAGATTAAGATAGCACGAGTTTAGTATGCATAACCTGAGTCCCTTATAGTATAATTAAACAAAATAAAAAGGGACTAGTGTATAGCCTCTCTCTTGCTAGAGATGTTAGCCATACTCAGTGTGTGAGATGCCTTAGTGCCAAGGCACTCAAAAGTAGAATACGGGCATAGTCAGAAATTACAGGATATGAGAGGAAAGATGGCCGAGTACAACTAGAGTAAGAAAAGAAAGCCCAAGTAAAAAAAGGCTAAAGTGGGAACTTGAGGATCCCATAAGGAGTAGTAAATGAAAATTAAAATGCTCTTGAGTATTAGTATGATGGGATTCTAGAGAATTAGACAATACAGAACCCAATTTACATGAAGAACACGATGTACCTCTAAGTTTAGCCTAAACTATTATGAGTGATGGTTACTGGACTTAGTAAGCATTTGTTTTACTATCAGATATAGTGATCTTAAGCTTTGACATCTCCCAGAGATGAATCGCAGTAGATCTTGGCATAGTATAACGAGTTGCTATAAACTCTAACAGGGCTCTAAGAGGTCACAGTAGAACTAAGGGTTGTAGTAGATCCCACAAAATTACATAGAGCCCTTAATTACAACATGATAATTCTCTGATGAGATAATAGTCTGAGATAGTTTTTACAGAGCAGTTAGTCTTAGAGACCAGTATAGTTACAGATAGTTTTATCTCAGAGACTAGAGATCTCTTGAGTCTGGTAGACCATTGCCACAAAGATATAAAAGGCTCTACTCAAACAGTCAGACCACTAACTAGATCTCTTGAGAGATGAGCATAGGATGGGATGAGGAAAGCAAGAAAGTAGCTTTCCAGAGTTAGAGTCAGATAAACCACTACCCAGCAGATATTAGCCCTGACCAAGGGATAAAGAATGAGTTAGTGCTTTAGGTTCCATATTGTCACCTAAAGAAGCAACATGATGTTAGGCCCCTTATTTTAATGATGTGATGACTCCAAGAGGCTTAAAAGGAGTCAAGAATCATATTTGAAAGGAAAGGATGAGGCCTAGAAATCATTTGAGGGGTGTTGCTTTATTAGGTGCCAATATGGACCATAATGGAGGTTATAGAGTAATCTAGAGTTTAAGCAAGTTGCATGGCCCTAGACATTGTTTCATGAACTTAATTGGCTCCCATAATTTGTGTCTAGGCCAAGAGATACTATTTCCACCAACTTGTGGGTGTGTGGCTAAAAGAGGAAGCTTGAAAGCTAAGGAAAAAGTGTGTGAAATTATGCAAGGTAGCTCTCTCCACCTTCTCTCATGCATGGATGTGTGTTTAGCTTGTTTTATAATGTGTGTATGTGTATTTTCAAGCTAAGAAAAGTATGTTAGCATACCTTTATATGCCATGATGCTTGATGCTATGTTATGTTTTCAAATGATTACATGATATTTGTGTGAGTTTGCTTGAGTGTAGAAAGGCCAAGAACTCTTCCCTTTGGTAAGGATGAGCCAAGAACCCTTGAGCTTGGTTGAGACAAAGTAAAGAGTCTCCCAAAAGCAAAGTGGGCTCCCAAGAGTATGGTTAAGTCCAAAGTACTTAAAGAATGGGTGAGGCAAGTCCAAAATCTATGAGAAGAAGTGTAAGGCCAATCCAAACACTTAGTGAGCTCTTGAATGTCTTGCATGATTGATTCACATGCCAAAGTTGCTTTAAAATGCCTATGATTTCTACTTTCTCCATGCATGCATATATGAAACTTGCTTGCACATATTATGTGTGATGGAATGGGAGATGAACTATTGGGATTCTTTGAATCTCATCCCCTCCTCTCCAATGATCTAACATGCTAGGTGAACCAAGTGGATATGCTAATGGGAGCCAACAACATTGAAGAAGAGAGATTGACATTCATATGTCTAGCTTTTACCCTTTTTGAGCCATAATGATGTATATGATTATTGTAAATGGCACATAACCCTTGAGACACATGTAAATATGATATTATGTGATGTATACATGTATGGATATGATGTATGAACTTTAGAAATGAATTTGGGTATGTAATGCCAAGTTATGCAAATAGGAAGTTTGATGCAAATGTGTATAAATGTGGGTTGAATGGCCAAAATGAGATGCATGAGGTTTGGGACCCTTTGGGCAGCTCCCACAAGTCTTAAATATGCTTTTAAACTTTCCCAAAAGGTGCCAAGACCAAGGGAAATCCATTTGGCAATTTTGGTACCCAATATGGAGTCAAAATTGACCATAATGGAACCCTATGCCATTTTTTAGCCAAATGAGTTAGTCTTGCCCTGAAACTTGGCATGAAATTAGGTCTCATTAATAGCTTTTTGGGAAGCTAAAGACCATAATTTTCTGAGACCTAGAGAATATTTGATGAATTTTCAAAGTTGGGATTTTTCATGGATTTTGGTATGGGTACAGTTCATACTGGCAGTTTGGAATTTTGTGTCACCCGATGGCCAAATGGTGTCCAATACTTATGAAATTTTACATGTATAAACTAGAGGTCATAAGATTTATGTGGCCACTAATATCACCTCATTTGGAGGTCTAGAGAGGAAGATATGCATTTTCAAAATTTCTGCCCAGTATCAGTCATCTTGCCTGACCCGAGGTACTGTTCCATCAATTTCTGAGCGTTTGCCTTGATGAACTGATCTGGATATATTTTTATTCTCTAGTTAACATCCACATATTTCCATATTGATATCATTTGCATGCATTGGATTTTTTTGGAATTAGTTAGACATTTTTGAAGTTCATATCAGTAAACTGTGACAGTAGCAGGACCCACTCCGACCTCTAGATGATTTTGCATGTCAAACGCTTTGTGTGTGGGGTTTTAAGACTTCTACATATTTTTAGTATCAATTAGACATCCTAATATTTCCAGAATGACTGAGATCACACTTGTTCAATTTTTCTAGATTTAGTTGTGATTTTCTAAACTTTGCCCAGAAATGAGGCCAAGCCTGGCTGAAAATGAACATGCATGTTTCATATTCCTTTTTGGTTTCCATGGGCTAAAAGTATGTTTTTGGGATTGAAATGAGTTGTAATGGTGCAATTAAATATGAGGATGCATAGCATAAGCTCACATGGTCCATGTGACACCAAAATGAATTTTTAAAACCATGACACTATGTAAGAAAGTGTATGAATCTAATGAGGAAGACCTCACTTTATTCTTCTTATACCTCATATGAGCATGTAAGGCATGATGGGTATGAGCTAGAAATGATGGTGTTACACATAGCCTATAAATTAGCCCTTCCTCTAAACCTAGCCTAGATGCACTATGTATTTCATGTATCCTAGCTCAAAAAGTACTAGTTTGACACCTCACATGTCATAGAATATGAGAATATACATTTATAAGATAATCTATCTTAAATAGCATTACCAAATCGGATCGTGGACGCTAAGTCTAAGCAGTTAAGGAATAAAAGTATACCATTGGTGAAAGTGGTTTGGAAAGGACTATCTCCTGAGGATGCCACTTGGGAACTAGAAGAGGAGATAAGAAAGAAGAATCCAAAGTTATTTTAATAACGTATATATCTAAATTTCAAGGATGAAATTTTATTTAAAAGGGGAATTTAATATTTGATCTTCTTAAATTTGAAATGAAATTGATGAGATAGCAAAAGAAGACCCTAGCATAAAATGAAATAGGGTCAAGTAAGGATAGAACAATAATCTAACCATCGAAAAATAAGAGTATAAAGCTCAAGATGGTCTAAAACTAGAGCCAAAATAGCTAAACAAACTAAACCAAAAAGACGGTGGCAAAATCATAATTTTAGGAAACTTTTTAGAAACTAAAAGAAGGAACTTTTAAATGGCTAAATTAAGTTCTTTAGGATTCTTAGAGGCCCCAAAAATTACAAGAACCATTAGAATAATCAAAACCCTTCTAGTATGCATTTGAGGCTATCAATTAACCTAAAGTTTAACCAAACAATTCCATATGGTTATAAACCCATTAAAATTGAAATAAATATTTTTAATAAATTAAAGGCTCTAAATTTTCATATGAGAAAGACAATTCTTAAAAAAGAGCTAAATACGCCTAAACGGAAGAATTAAATGTGAGGGGCAAAATGAGAATTATTGAAATTATTTTAAAACTCTGACTTTCTTCTTTTGTAGTGTCACACCACTCTTCCCTAGACCAAAACCAACCTTACTTGTCTTGAAACTAGTCATGCCATCATATATTATGTATCCTACCTTTATATGATTAACACCTTATTAACAAAATCCTGGTAGAGTTGTCTAGATCTTGGGTTTCTTCAAGTTTTCTTAATTAAAGAATATCTTATCATAAGGTAAAAGATCCTGTTAACAAGGTCCTAAATTTTTTATTATTGGATTCGAGACCTTGTTGACAAAATCTTTAATCTTGTCAACAACATTTTATACCTTGTTAACAATATAGTTTACCTTATTAACAACATCTTATTTCCAACTCTAGTACAGGAATATTCATTCCTTATAGCTCTCTTGATATTATTTACTTGCAATTCATTAGAATGCAACCATAGCAATGGCTTTAGCAGTGGTTTTATAGGCTCACTATAAATGAAATAGAACTATAAAGGTCAAAATTAGAATTTCCTTCCACTTTAATCTATAAAATCCACAGACACATTTAGTTTAGCTTAATTGCATATAAGATAGGCTTTCTTTGCATAAGGGAGTCATATAACCATTTTTAGCCTCCTTTGACATAATATGGGCTAAATTTTAAAAATTTATAACTTTGGTTATATAACTCTGATTTATACAAACTCAGTAGCTATAACATCCAAGATTTTAGAAAAGTTTCTAAGTCTGTTGGCTATAACCAGGACCCTTGTTGGCTATAGTGAATGTACTAATTCATTATAGTGAGAAGCCAGTTAGCTATAGCGAATGTACCAGTTAGCCATAGTGATAAGCAAATTTGGTGTTGATATAAAGTTTAGAGAGTTTTTAGCAATAGCGCCAGTTGTGGCGAGCACTGGGGCACCTGGAACTGATAAGTGCTCACCGTAGCGAGGGTTGTTT
The DNA here is from genome assembly GCA_026724425.1 of Erythrophleum ivorense. NCBI lineage: Eukaryota > Viridiplantae > Streptophyta > Magnoliopsida > Fabales > Fabaceae > Erythrophleum > Erythrophleum ivorense. The sequence goes on from JAIUCV010000008.1 coordinate 31,663,220, forward strand.
CCTATTATAACGAGATTTAATCTAAAAAAGTGTGAAAAAAGGGAAATCACTTCTTAAAACATCCAGAACTCTCCCCCCACCTTTGGATCGACTTTTAGCTTGCTGAAAGGAGAGAGAAAGAGACAGTTGAGGAGGGCATCCAAGGAGGGAGGAAGAAAAAGAGAAATATCCAAGAAAAAGGGTTAGAAAAGTGTAGTGTTTCATGCTTCTTTCTTTAGCAAATCTATCCTTCTCTTTCTCCTCTTCCTTCTTATGAATTTATGGAAGGTTTTGGTTCTACTTTAAGCTTAGACCAAAGGGCAGAAGTTTGAATTAGAGGAAGAAAGCCAAAGAAAAAGAAAGAGCATGCAAGGAAAGCTTAAACTCAAGATAAGAACATTAGCCTCCATGCTTCTTCCTTCTTGTTCATATATGGGTGAGTCTCTCCCTTCATAGGAGTAGTCATGAGAGAGTTGTTTTAGGTAGAACTAAGCATGAATCTTAGGAACTAAAGTGTGGGAAACAAGTATATGCAAAGAGAACTAAAGAAGAACCATGAAAATTTGCAAGATAGAAAATTAGGGGTTTGTGGACATAGGCTAAAATCTGAACTTCTCTAAGAGTTTCTAAGCCTATGTAAATGTTTGTATGAGTTCCTAGGACCCCTACAAAGTTTCCCATATGCACCTCTTACCAAGAAAAGTAAGACCACTTCTATGGGTATCCAAAGAAGCATTGTGAGTCTAGCACCCTTGGATTGAATTGTGATAACTCCCAAGAGTTTAATTTATGTCAAGAGATCTAGAATGATCAAGAAATGGGGGCTAAAAGCAAGAACTCCATGTGTTGCCTCACTGTGTGTACTATGGAACCATAATGAGGTCTTTAAGTCAAGCAACTTAGTCTTGAGTTATAAAGGCTAAGTTTTATTTCAATGACTTATTTATGCTCCATTGATGTTATAAGCTACGAGAAATGAGTTCCACCTTCTTGTAAGAGTGTGACCAAGAAGGGGAAGGGAATTATGAGAGAATAGCATTATGATTCATTACAAAGTAGCCCTCCAACCTTTTTCTCATGTATGTGTATGGATGTTTTCTTGCTTTGGATGCTTGTATGTGTGTTGAACTATGAAAAGTATGTCTAGCTAGTAAGGATATATATGGTACCACTTTTGTGTTTTGAATTGCTTTTATGTGTGCATAACACTTAAATAGACTTGGTATTGCCAAAAGTCCCTTGATAAGGGTGAGGATGAGCCAAAAGCCCCTTAGTATGGGTGAGACAAGCCAAAAGTCTCAAGAGGAGTGAGGCTTAGTTAAAAGTCCTAAAAAGAAATGGGTGAAGTAAGTCCAAAAATCTTAAAAGAAGAGGGTAAGGCTAACTGAGGTCTTGAAAGTCTACTTTAATATGTTTGAGACTATATAAAATGGAAATCATGTTCTTGATATGCATATATAACTCATAGACCATGCATGACATTCATTTGTATGAAATTACATCCATCATATATGATTGAAAGTGAATAGGGCTATTGAGATTCTTTGAATCTCACTCCCTCCCCATTACCTAACATGTCTAGTTGGATCAAAATAGCAAGGAATTGGGGGCCACCATACTTGAAGATGGAAGATTGACAATAAGATTTTGTATTTAGCCATTTTGTAAAAATAGTGTTAGCAAATGATATAATCTCATATTGTAAAAGATGTATATCCCCTTAGACATATGTATATATAGGTATATGTGATGTATGTATGGAAACTAAAGGTATATGAATGAGAATGAATGTTTTGACATTGTATGGAAAGAATGCATATGTGTGCTCTTATGTAAATCAACAAGTGGGGCAGTGAATTTGTGAGATCTGGGTTTTTGGACCCTTTAGGCATGTTTAGAGGTCTATTTTGATGTTTTCCCACGTGCTCAAAAAGTCATGGTTAGGGTAGGAAAGCATTTGGACACATTTTAACCCATTTTGGTGCTTATAAAGCCCATTTTGGCACCCTAAGTGAATGATTTTGGAGATAATATTTTACAAACCTATAGATCTCATAGAGATCTTTTTTTTGGTTTAAGAATTGCATTATTTGGAGGTCTATAGAATTTATTATGATTTTTTGAAGTTCAACGAATTTTGTATATTGGTATCAATCACTATTCATTTGGTTAGAATTATTTTTGCATCATCCGAGGGTCAAATGAGGTCCAATGGTTCTAAAAAATTATGTGAGAAACTAGACATTCACAGTGACTTATAGCCACTGGAAGCACCCCATTTAGAGGTGTGTAGAGAGAGATATGCATTTTTTAAGTTGCAATTTACTGTTAGTAGTGCTAGCCAAGTCCATGTACTATTTCATCAGTTTTCACTAGCTTAACATGTTTTTCTTGGTTAGGACATATTTTTTTCTTAAATTAGACATCTGTAGCTTTACAGTTTAGTTTGGTTTACTAGATTTGGATTTTTTTAGAATTAGTTATGAATTTTTGAAGTCCATATTAGTAAACTGTATTAGAACTCCAAGACAAACAGACCTATGATGATTTTCTATTGTCAATCGTGGTCCAAATGAGGTTTTCATGGCCTGAAAGTATTTTTAGTATAAATTCAATATGTAGGGCTTTCTAGAAAGCTATGATTTGTTAGATTTCAATTTTTCTAGATTTAATTATGAATTTTCAAATTCTATCCCAGAAAATCAAAATCTAGAACCGAAATGGAACCCCCATTTTTTTGATGTGTGGCCCCTCCAAACACAAGTTGCATGAGATATTTTATGATTTTTATGACTTGTATAGATGGTTTATGAGTAAAGGATAATGGTTGAGAATTTATAGGGTCCATAGAGTATAAAAGAGAAACTTTAAATCCCACCTGACGTGGAATATTGCATTGTTAATGCTTTTTCTCCAAGAATTATCACGCTAAGGGTGTGGAATCCTTGTAAATGCATGAGAAAGGCCAAAGTAAGGCTAGAAGTTAGATGGTGTTACAGTGGCTACAAAAAGCTTATAATGAGATCTATCTACTATAAGAATTTCAAGTCAAAACAAGTTCATTTGTTCCCTTAAATATCTAGAAATCCAAAATTGCACTATGTGAATAGTGTACTATAGAATTTTGTATAGTTCAACTAGATCCAAAAATTCATAAGATATTTTATAGAACTTAAAAAATTTTGAACTTTTGTCTTTGTAAAAGGTCTCAATGTCCTTTAATTGGATGCCAAATCTTAACCCCAAACCAGATCATTTGGGATATAAAAGGTAAATAGGCATTTTATGGCTCAAATGGACTAAATTTTGGTTCCAAGTGATACCAATTGAGCTCTGAAATGTCATTTTTCATTTTGGGAAAATTTCAATCCATAATTATAGAATATAGCACTATTCCATCATGTCAAATTTTCCATGCAACTAAAATTCACCATCTTATATGCATGTATGCTTAGGAACCCAAGGTACCAAATTGTAATATAACATATCTTACAACCCTTAAATGGTCTCTATAGCCTACTCTAGTACTTTTAAACATGTTTGCATATCCATACATCTAAATATACATAGACATATCCATACATTCAAGAATACACTTAGAAACAAATCTCATTATCAAAGTAGCTCTTCTTAGACCTTGCACTCATTATTTTTGCTTCTTTGAGAGCCACCTAGCCATGGTTAGTAGAGATAGGGGGAAAATGAAATTCAATGAATCCTAATAGCTAATCCAACATTCAAACACACATGTATGGTTTGTCCAAGTACATGGAAGTAAGTATTCATGTCATACAACCACAAAAAAAACATGGTTCATGCCTTAGGTATCCCATGGCTCATTCAAGAGCAAAATTGTAATACCTTAACCTCCTAACCTTTACATAGTAATCACGTAGGCTATCCCAACACATATTTAGTATATTGGTACACATTTGCAAGGGTGTGAGGTAACACCATATATTTTTAACTCATTTCATACTATCTCTATGCCTCATATCAAACAACTTACAAAGAGGCAAGAAAAAATAGCATTAAATAATGCTTTCTTAGCATGACATCATGAATAAAAATTTCATTCAGTGTCACGTGAATCATGTGAGCTCATACATCACATTTTCATATTTAATTACATGAATACAACTCATTTGCATCATTAAAAGTGGCCTACATCTCATGGAACTCAAAGGGAAATATGAAACACATACATATATTTTCGGCCAGATTTTTCACATTTCTATCACAAACTTTGAAAAATCATAACTAATTATAGAAAAATCAACATCTTGCATTCTTAGACATTCTAGAAAGCTACACATGTCTATTTCATGCTAAAAACATTTCCAGACCATAACATCTATCACAGAAGGCATTTGACATTCAAAAAAGTTTAGAGGTCAGGCTATTCACTGGTTCTATCACAGAATTCTGCAGTAAACTTCAAAATTGTCCAATTAATTCCACAAAAATACAATCCATACAAATGATACCCATCTGCAAATCTATGAATGTTAGCTAGAGGAAAAAAATAACTCCAGACCAATTCCGATATACTAGACCTCGAAACTCAATCAAATAGTAACTGAGGTCGGCTAGAGTTCCTGATACTAGACAGATTCTTTGAAAATTTATATCTCCCTCTTTAGACATCCAAATGAGATGCTTCTAGTTGGAACAAGTCACTGGGAATGTCTAATTTTTTTGTATCAAAATTTCATGGCAATTGGATATCATTTGAGCCCTATGTGATAGATTTCATTTTTGGACCTGAGTGAATAGTAACTGACCAAAACCAAAAAAATTTGCCAATTTTGAAAATTCATCAAATATTCTGTAAACCTCTAAAAATTTTGTTCTTTAGCTTTCCAAAAATATCTTAACAAGATCTAATTACATGCCAAATCTCAGATCAAGAAGAGCTCATTTGGATAAAAAGTGATATAGGATTCTATTATGGTCAATTTTGGCTCTATATGGGATACCAAAATATTCAAATGGCTTTCCTTGGGGTTTGACACCTCTTAGGCAAGTCTAAAAGCATAATTAGGACTTGTGTGAACTGCCCAAATGATCCCAAATCTCATGCATCTCATTTTGGCTATTCCACTTCCATTCATACAAGAAATTCCATAATGCAAAATTGCCATTACATAACCAAAATGAGTATTTCAATACATATAACTCTAGCTCTCATTTATACACAATACATTAACATGATTATACATGCTCATAACATCATAGGTCATATACAACTAGGGATTTCATCAATTGTTATCTATAAGGCCTTAAAGTAACAATTTCAAGACACTTTGATGTCATGGTCTCATCTTCAAGATGGTTGTCTTCCATTACCTTGTTGTCTTAGTCCACTTAGCATGTTAGAACATTGGAGAGGAGGGGATGAAATTCAAAGAATCCCAATAGCTCATCTCTTATTCAATCATACATAAAGCACCCAAAACAAGTCTCACAAATGCATGCATGGCATATAGACATGTGCAATCATTCAAGAAGCATTCTTAGCATTTGAAAAAGTCATACATAGCATACATAGGCTTGCTAAACAAGTGGATTGGCCTCACCTATTTACTTGTGGATTTTGGACTTGCCTCACCCATTTTTTAAGAGGTTCTTGGACTCAACCATACTCTTGGGAGTCAACCTCACTTTTGGGAGACTCTTTACTTTGTCTCAACCAATCTTAAGGGTTTTTGGCACATTCTCACCATGGCTAAAGGTTCTTGGCCTCACCACACTCAAACAAACCAAGGCAAACATCATTTGGAAAACATAATGCATCATCATGATACTATGGAGTAAGAGCTCATGCTAGAACATTTTTCATGGCTTGAAATATATGTACACACATTTAGAGACAAGTAAAGCAAGTAATCATGCATGAGAGAAGGTGGAGAGAGCTACCTTGCTAACATTTGTACACTTTTTCCTTAAGCCTTGAATCCTCTCCCTTGACCTCACACACCCAAGAAGGTGGAGATCATTTCTTTTTGGCCTAAACATAATTTATGGAAGCCAATTAGATTCATGGAATTAATTCTAAGGCCACACAACTTGTTTAGACTCTAGCTTGGTCTATAAACTCTTTTATGTTTCCAAGAATGCACTTAATGGAGTAACACCCATCAAATAAATTCTAGGCTCTAATGTTTCTTTTTAAATATGATTCTTGACTCCTTTTAAGCCTTTTGGAGTCATCACACAATTAAAATAAAGAGCCTAACTACATGTTGCTTCTTTAGGTCATATTATGGAATATAAAGCACCAACTCACTTTTTATGGTTTCTAAATTTTTCCCAGGGCTTTCCCTCATCTTCTTTCATCATATATGACTCAAGAATAGGCTTAGAAAAATTTAAAACTATCTCTACCTATATAAACCCCTTTAGGCTTAGGCTATGGAAGACTTTGGCTTCCATGGAGTTTGTTTTGTTTCCTTGATGGAGAAAGTACATGGGGAGACTTCTAAAGATCTTAGGAACTCATTCAAACGCTTATTTAGGCATAGAAATTAAAAGATCAAATCAGATTTTGGAAGGAACACTTAAAACCCTAGAAATTGCATCTTGAATTTCCATAGTTTTTTGTTAATTCTCTTTGCATATTCTTAATCTCCACACCCTTTTTTCTAAGAATCACCATTGGTTCTACCTAAAAATCAAATCCTCTTAGGTCTTCTCAAGTGGGGCAAAATTGTGGAGAAGGGGAGCAAGGGGTAGCAACCATGGAAGAAGAAATTACTTTGTTTTTTTGTTTTTTCTCACTTGAATCTTATCTTCTTTGAGCTCCTCTCTTCAAATCCAAAATTTTCCCTTAATTTCTCCCTTAAAATAGATTTATAAACTTTATTATAATCAAAGGAAATAAGGGAGAATGGAGGAGAAAAGGTTTGGATGGAAGAAAGCATGAAAAACTACTAAATTTTCTTACCTTAAAGCCTTGATTTCTCTTCTTTTCTTCTCCTCCATGGTGCACCTAAGAGAGCTGGTGTTTTCTCTAGATTAGGGCAGAAACATATGAGGCTACATGAGGGTGAGAGTGGGGCACCACTTACATATATAAGGGAGGAAGAAGAACTTTTCAAAAATTCTCATTTTGCCCTTCATCTTTGGCATTTTCATTTCTAATTCGTTTTAGCTCCTCTTTTAGAACCGTATTTTCCATTATGAAATTTAGGTTTTTAATTTAGTAAAATACCTTTGAAATCACTCAAATTAGAGCTAAAACCTTCTCGAACGAATCCGTTAAAGCTCAGGTGCATCGACGTTAGAAAACGTCCACCAAAGGAGCTTTAGTTGTCCTAGGATTCCCATGGTTTTTAGAGCCTTTGAGGACTCTAGGGAACTTAAAAATTTCATTTAAAAAGCCCTCCTATGCGAATTTCAAAATTTGCTCAAAATTACAAAAATGTCATTATATTTTGTAAGTTTTCCATCAAATTTCGTTTCTTTATTCTAAGAATTCTCACTTTTAGGAGTCTAGAATGCTTCCCAAAGTTTTTAGGACCTTAACTACATCATTTTAAGAGACTTCCTTTTGTATCTGGTGAGTTTTGTTCATTTACAGAGAAACCATACATTATGTTTCTCGCATTTTCTTATGTTTTCAGAAAATCAGATATTACATGTGACACTTTTATGCATGGATAATTATGTAATGGAAAGCTTAATTAATTTGTTTTATGCCTTAAGGATCATGTGAGCTCATCCATATCATTTTCCATCCATAACATGTCCATTCAAATCATAAGTATCACAATTCATCTCATACATCATAGATTTGGAACCAAAAATCAAGAAGAACCAGATTTGTTCTCAAGTTTGCTATCATAGATTTCTAATATAAAATTTGAAAATTCATAAGTAATTTTAAAAAAATCAAAATCATGCATATGATAGCTTTCTAGAAAGTTCTAGATGTTAAATAATGATTAAAAATAGTTTTAGACCGAGATAAAAGCATTTAGCACATAAAAAGTAATATAACAATACTTCAGGTCTATTCTCAGAGAGCTCCAGGACCTAAAACTTAAAAAATTTATTTCTCTCAGTGGCTATAAAAATTTATGATATCTAGTTTATGCTTGTAAAATTTTATGAGCATTGGACTTTATTTGGCCTACATGTGATATAGAGAAACAAACTGACCATACAAACAATACGCATACCAATTCTACACAATTTGGCCAACTTTGAAAAATTATAATAAATTTTCTAGAGCTTCAAATTGAATGCTCTTTAGCTTTGTGCAAAGCTCTAGATGAGACCTATTTGTTGGACAAATTTCATGTAAAAGCTCATCCATTTGGTTAGGCTTTAGTTCCGCTTGAGAATTAGTCAATTTTGAAGTCCACAATGGTATCATAAGGCACCAAATGACTTTCTTAACATTCTATAACCTTTTGGGCACATCCAAAAGCATAATTACCACATATATGATGTAGTATCCAGGTTTGTAAAAATGACAAAATGAATATGTATTAAAAGCAAGTCCTCTAAAATGAAAGAGTTAAGATAAAAAAAATTAGGATAATAATCTACACATCAAATAATAAAAATAGGAGGTCAGAGGTACCCTAAAACCAGAGCCAAAATGACTAGATAGAATTTAATGAAATAGTTACAAAACATAATGGCATTTTTGTAATTTTAAAAAATTTAGAATACTCATAGAAGGGATTTTAAATGGAAATTTTGAGCTCTCTAGAGTTCTCAGAGGCCCTGAAAATCATAGGAAGCCCTGGGACAATTGAAGCCTCTTTGGTGTATGTTTTTTAATGACGGTTAACTTAAACTTTGATCTTTTTGTTTGGAAAGGTTTTAGCTTCAAATTGAGTGATTCCAAAGGCATTTTATAAGATTGAGAACCTAAATTTTATAAAGAAAAATATGGTTCTAAAAAAGGAGCTAAAATGAGCATAAAACAAAAATGCCAAAAAAGCAGGAAATAACATGAATTTTTAAGGAACAAATTTTAATCCCTTGACTTTTTAAACTCATGCCTCTCCCTTCTCCTCATTTAACCAACCTTCTTGCTACCCAAAATAGAGAGTGAGACCTAGAGAGAGAGAGGCACACAAGAGAAGGGAAAAAGGGAGAAGAAAAAGTCAAGCAAAACGTATGAAATTCATGGAATTTCTTAGCCTTCCTTTTAGTAAACTTATTCTCCTCCTTCTTCCTATAGTTATATTGAGGCATTTGGTTTTATTTTGAGCTTAGACCAGAAGGGAGAAGTTCAAATTTGAAAAGGAGAACCAAAACAAAAGAAAGAGCATCCAAGGAAAGCTAGAAAACCAAGGTAACCTACTTGTTTCTATGCTTGCTTCTTCTTGTCTCCATGGATGTGTGGTTCGACCACTCCTAGGATAGCCAAGGGGAGATAATTTTTAAACCAAATCAAGAGGGAAACATAAGAATTAGAGTATGGAAAAAAATTCAAAGAGAACAAAGAAAGAACCATGAATTTGCAAGATGCATAACCTAGGGTTTTCGTTACACCTTGGTTTGTAGAAAAGTTTCTAGCCATAATTTAAGGTGTTTAAGAGTTTGTATAAGTCCCTAAGATATCAAGGAAGCCTGCCACATACATCTCCCATTGAAGAAAGCAAAACAAATTCCATGGGTGCAATTGGAAGTCATGTCTCAGCCAAGAAGAGGGAAAGCATCTAAGGAGTATTTTAATTTCTTCCAAGCTTAGATTTGCATCATATATGATGGAAGAGTATGAGAAGAAGCCTTGAACAAATTTAGGAAGCCTAGGAAGTGAGATGGAGGTGTAGGTTCCATTTAGTAACTTAAAGAAGCAACATATAGCTAGATTCCTCAAATTAATTGTGTGATAGCTTCAAGGAGTTTAAAAGGAGTCAAGAACCATAATGGAAAGATAGAATGGAGCGAAGATCATGAATTCTTGTTGTTGCTTCATTAGGTGCTTTATAGAACCATAATTGAACCATATGAGTGCCAAAGTTTTTCTAAAATGTGTATGGCATTAGAGATTGTTTCAAGAGTGTAATTAGATCCCATTTGATGTGTTTAGGCCAAAGGAATCAAGCTTTGTAATGTCTCTTCTAAATACCCATCTTTAGCTATATATTTTTAAGGAATTCCTAATTTGAGTTTAATAACTTTTTTCATTTTAATTATTCCTTCATAATAAAATCTAATTAACGGTGTAACGGACTACGAAAATAATAAAAATACACTGTAATTTATACAAACTAGTTTAAGTGCTCCATCATAAAGGAGTGGGGTCAAACAGGTCACATCATATCAAATGGGGATCTATCTTATAACTATTCAAAAAGAAAATTCCTAGATAACAAAAGGACCAAAAAGGTCAATGTCAGTGACTAGGGCTCTATTCATGCATACGGTGGAGCAGGAGGATCAATTCCACCCATTAGGTATATGTAGGACTCAAACTCCCCTAGGGACACAAAGTACATTAGTATAACATGAACAACATTATCACATGATATGATGCGTATATTATAGATAAGGAAGACCCATACCTAGAGTGGGAATCAGATCTACTCCACCTGGAGTTCTAGGGTCACTCGATAAATTGGTATATAAGAAAAGTATAAACCACAATAGAGTGAGAAATAATTTTCTCAGTAACATAGACAGGATTAATACTACATAATATCTATGAAGAAAAGTCAAGTAATTTTAAGAAATAGCAAGTAATATAATAGCAAGACAATTAATTTACTAAATAGTATAAATGGAGAGATGTACCTATTAGCAATATCTAACCTGAATATGAAATAGCAAAGTGAACAGATATGTTACATCTAAAGATAGAACATGAATGAACACAAGAATTATCTTAACATAATTAATATTCAGTAGTTGCAAGATATTCATGAGATTTCTACATGTATAGAATACAGAACATATAACAAACAATATTTATTCCCTCTTGACTATTAGGCCTTGGAGACTTCTAGGCTTAATACCAAGATCATATTGCACTGGCTTTGGCAGGCTCAAGCCCAACTCATGTTGCATTGCCATGACATCACAGGCTCACCCCTGCTTCTTTTACTGAGGCGTCCCCCAGTGCATACCCAAGGAAAGTCATATAAATATCACAATAATATGTCATCCAAGCCATCATTTGATCAAGGCATAATAAGTATATTTAGGAAAGAACTACCTTGCACAACTTTGTGCACAAATAAATAATCCCAATAACGTGACAGCATACTGGAGTCTGAAAATTAGGGGTCTAGATATTTTTAAGTGTCTTCAAAATTGGACATCCAACACAACAGCAGCTACCCAATGGCTAACTTTGGCACACACAGGGCTCACCCCCTTTCGCCTTATATATATTGGCCAGTCCTTTACCCATACTCATATAATTAGGCAATAAACAACATATTATCCATGTCAAGAAATCAGAAAGTATATCAGCACAACAAACAGTGCAATTCCAGAACACATGTTATCACATATTCTATTCTTGACATAACACTACGTAATTTTCTAATTATCACAATGGGCTCCAAAATTCATAAAATAAATATCAACATAATCCAAACAGCATGTAGAATATATTAGGCCATAACAATCATCCAAAATATGTCAAATAACATCAGGGAAATTCAAGAACTTCTTGGTCGACCCTTTTTCTTAAAAATTTAACTTCTTATGTAGTGATCAATAATTCACCAAAATTTCACCATAGGCTTTATTTTTCATGTAGAATAACCTAATCTAGTTGGATTTAAGAAAACTCTTCCCTAGTTATATGTACATGTGTTGGCTGAACCTATACATCGAGGAAAACATATGATTTTATTTCATTTTCATGTCATCAAATAGCCACACATACATAAAACAAAAGCCTTCAATCAACTACTAGAGATTTTGTATGTCTACAATTTTCTTAAGTTAAGATTCTAGGGTTTCTTGCCAATTTCTTCATGAAAATCAAAGCCATATTAATCTTCCTCTTCCTTAAGCCTTCTTCCATCACTTCTCCATTTATTTTGTCTTCAATTCCTCTTATGGCATCTTGAAATACAAAGCTTCCTGATTTGTAGAAAAATTATTGAGAGTAGGAATTTTCTTGAATCACATGAATCCATAAGCCATATATATGATTTCTCCATCTTTTCTCCATATTTTCTTGGCTAGAATTCATGGAAATAACAAAATTTCCCACCTTCTCTTGCCATGGATGAAAATTAGAGAAGAAGAAAAGAGAAAATTGTTGGCAAAAAATAGAAGAAAAACTAAGAAGAAGAAAGTCTATCTATGTTACCTTAGCTCCGCGGTGTTTAATTTTCCTCGATGGCTTTTCTTTCTCTCTTCCTCTTCCCTTTTCTTCTTCCTTAGGCCAAGCTTCTTCTCCTTCTTCTTCTCCTCCTCTTGGCCGAATTGGTGTGTATTTTGTGTGTGAGAATGGCATGAAAGTATTATATATATATATATATATCTTGGTTATAAATGGTTAAGATTTAATTAACTTTAAAGTGGAAGATTTTGGCCTTTAGATTACACGAATGGTTAGGATTTAACCTTGAAATAAGGGATAAAATGTAGGCCTTTGAATTAGATCAAAGGTTGTGGTTTGGTATTGAAAAGGTGAAGTAATCTAAGCCATTACATTGCATCAACAGTTTAGATCGCATCATGTTTTACGGATAAATATTAGCTGTTGGATTGCCATGGTTACTTTTTTGTAATGTGTGAAGATAAGATTGCATTTAATGCTACTTAAGTTAACGTCTATGTCATACTGAAGTTAGCGGTAACTTTTTCGTAATATGTGAGATTTCTAAGATTCGCTAATGTAAGCTTGCATAATCACTCCGTAATTTGTGCAGTTTCTAAAATTCTCTTCTAACTTCTAGTCTCTTCTTTACACGTGGTGTCACATTAGCACTTTCCCAGCTCCCTAGTGCCATGTTAGCTCTTCCCCAGTTAGACTTCCAAAAGTGCCACTGTTTTGTAAGTTCTTCGTAATATTTTATTTAATCCATATTCTCCAAGTTCTCTACTATATTTTAATATTATTTGGCCTTATATGGGTCCCATTTAATGTCTCCAACCATATAATTAAATGTTATTTATTTTTCTAATATTTTATTATTTTAGGGTCTAAATGACCATTTTGCCCCTAATAGTAATGTGATAGACAAGCACCTCTGTTCATTTTTTGCTTATATCTTCTTTGTAGCTCCATATTTATGGATTCTGTCACCATTACCCGATAGATTTTTCTGCATAGAATTTCTTGAGACAGCTAACACGAGTTTAGGGTTTTAGTTCATCTCTGTATAAACTTGTAATCATTCCATGCCATTTTCTGGTCAAAATGAATTTAGAATTTCATGCAACGAGTTTTATAATTTTCTACACATTATTTCCTAACTATTGATATATATATTGGACCAATTCTGAATTCCCCTTCTTTCTAGAAAAATTATCAAAGTTCGTCTAGGTAACAAATGACAATTTTGCCTCTGGACTCCCTTAAAATCTCAAAAATTCCTATGGGTCCTATTTAACTTATACTTCTCATATACAAAACCATTTTGTTTAAATTCTTCTTATTAAAGTTTAATAAATTTATCACATAAAATACTAAATAATTAGAAAATCCTAATTCTGGGGATGTTACATTTCTCCCCCCTAAAAAAATGTTTGTCCTCAAAATTTGAAATATGTACCTTAAGTAAATAATTCTAGGTATTTCTGTCACATTTCTTCTTCCATTTCCCAAGTTGCTTCTTCAAGTGTCATTCCTTCCTATGCCACTTTTACTAAAGGAATTGTCTTATTCCTCAATTGTTTTTAGTCAGTGTCCAGAATTGATATTGGTCTTACTGTGTATGTTAGATTTTCTTGAAATTGTACTGATTCATTATCTAAGACATGTGAAGGATCAGAATATACTTTCTCAATTAGGGTACATGGAAAACATCATGAAGGTTCGACAAGGGAGGTGGTAAGGCTAATTGATAAGCTACCAAACCAATTCTTTTGAGAATTTGGTATAGACCAAGGTATTGAGGATTTAGCTTTTTGGTTCGAATGGCTCTGCCTATGCTAGTGGTAAGAGTAACTTTAAGAAAAACATGGTCTCTTTCATTGAATTCCAGAGGTTTTCTTCTTTGATCAAAATAACTCTTTTGCTTACTTTGAGTTGTGAGTAACTTTTCTCTAATTCTCTTAACTTGATCTGTAGTTTGTTGAATTAACTCAGGACCTAGTAAAGACCTTTCTTCAACTTCATACCAACACACAGGGGATCTACACTTACATCCATACAGAGCTTCATAAGGGGCCATCCTGATACTGGAATGATAACTATTGTTATAAGCAAACTCTACTAACAATAGGTATTTATCCCAATTTTTCTTTTATTCCATCATATAAGCCCTAAGCATCTCCTTTAGAGTTTGAATGGTTCTTTTAGTTTGTTCATCAGTTTGAGGGGTGATAAGCTATCCCAATTTTCCTTTTGTTCCATCACATAAGCCCTAAGCATCTCCTTTAGAGTTTGAATGGTTTTTTTAGTTTGTCCATCAATTTGAGGGTGATAAGCTATACTAAGGCATAATCTCGTCCCAAAGGCGGCTTGAAAAGATTTCCAAAATCGAGAAGTAAATCTAGGATCCCTATCTGAAACAATGCTAGAAGCACTCCATGTAACCTCACAATCTCCTGTATATACAATTGAGCTAATCTATCTGAAGAACAAGTAGTCTTTATAGGTAAGAAGTGAGCTGATTTGGTCAATCTATCTATAATGACCCAAATGGCATCATGTCCTGACTGGGTTCTAGGTAACCCCATCACAAAGTCTATGGATATACTGTCCAACTTCCACTCAAGGATTTCTAGAGGTTGCAGCAATCCTGAAGATATGTTCTATTTTCACTTTCGACACACCAAACACCTAGACACAAATTCAGCTATATCTTTATTCTGGGCCACTAATACTTAAGATCATAGTACATCTTTGTAGATCTAAGATGAATGGTATATTTACTTTTATGAGCTTTTTCTAGAATTAATTTCCTTAATTCTCCACTAGGCACACATAATCTACCTTGAAATATTATAGTTCCATCTTCAGCTTCAGTGAATCCAGGTTGTCTATTGTGATTTTGTAAGGTTATATTAGATTCTTGGGCCTTTCTAATTTGGTTCCTCAAGCCACATAAGATTTCAAGCCTAGTCAATCTATAATCCTCAAGTGACTTAATGAGAGATGTAGGTAAATCTCTAATTTGCTCAATCAAATTCATCTCTCTTACCATTAAGGATGATACATGTAAAAACTACCTACTCAAAGCATCTACCACTACATTGGCCTTTCCTAGGTGATATTTTAACTCAAAGTTGTAGTCTTTCAATAATTCCATCCATCTTCTTTGTCTTATATTGAGTTCTTTTTGTTCAAACAAATATTTAAGGCTTTTATGGTCACTCAAGATTTGAAAAGTTACCCCGTATAGGTAATGTCTCTAAATTTTCAAGGCAAACACTATGGCTACTAATTCTAGGTCATGGGTAAGGTAGTTTTCTTTATGGGGTCTCAACTCCTTAGAAGCATAAGCCACTACTCTCCTATCTTACATTAACACACATCCTAACCCTTTCCTTGATGCATCACTATATACTTCCTCACCAATGTTCAGCATCCCTAGAAAGCATATAAATTACAAATGTTACCTTTTGTTCATATGAAAATCCTAGCACTTCAAAAATCTTCTCCAATTTCCTTATCTACTCATCAGCTTTTTTTGGGTCAAAAACTCTAATGAAGGTAGGAGGTTTAGCCTTCATGAAGTTTGACCACCCTCATTGGTTTGCTGTTTCTTCCTTTTGTTCATTCTTATTTCTTCCATTTTCATTTTGACCATTATCCTGTAGCTGTTACAAGATCTAATGCATAGCAGTAGCCTACTCTTGAATAGATAAGGTTAATCCCTACAAAGTCTTATCAGTACTATTTGACTTTTTGCTAACATTTCATTGGGTTGTCATGATTATCCTGTTTACACAAATAGATATTTCTAAGGTGATCAGGTTCAACAGTGAAAAAAAAAAATACAATACCCTTATTTATAACAGTACTAATTTAATTAGCATACAGGTAAGGAAACACTAGTAATCTCCTATCTTTACACTAATCCCCAACAAGGTCTAGCCTTAACTCTTTTAAGACTTCACCTAGATCGATCTCAGTAACCATACCTAAAGGCACCAATAAATTGACCTGCTCTAATACTATAAATGTAACGTCTCTTTTAAATACCCATATTTAGCTATATATTTTTTAGGAATTCCTTATTTAAGTTTAATTACTTTTTTATTTTAATTATTCTTCACAATAAAATCTAATTAATGGCATAGCAGACAACGAAAATAATGGATATACACTGTAATTCATACAAACTAGTTTAAGATTCCATCATAGGGGAGTGGGGTCATACATGTCACATCACATCAAAGGGGGATCTATCCTATAACTATTCAAAAAGAAAATCCCTAGATAATAAAAGGACCAAAAAGGTCAATCTCCTACATTCACAGAAGGTCAATGTCAATGACTAGGCCTTTATTCATGCACATGGAGGAGCAAGAGGGTTAACTCCACCCATTAGGAATGTGTAGGACTCAAGCTCCCCTAGGGACACAGTGCATTGGTACAATACGAATAACATCATCACATGATATGATACATATATTATGGATGATGAAGACCCATCCCCGAAGTTGGAACTGGATCTACTCTGCCTAGAGTTCTAGGTTCACTTGATAAATCGGCATCTAAAAAAACTATAAACTACAATAGAATGAGAAATAATTTTCTCAGTAACATAGATAAGATTAATACCAAATAATATCCATGAAGAAAAGTTAAGTAATTTTAACAAACAGCAAGTAATATAATGGTAAGATAGTTAATTTACTAAACAATATAAATGAAGAGATGTACCTGTTAGCAATATCTAACGTGAATATGAAATCGCAAAGTGAACAGACATATTACATCTAAAGATAGAACATGAATGAACACAAGAATTATCTCAATGTAATTAATATTCAGCAACTGCAAGATATTCACAAGATTTTTACATGCATAGAATACAGAACATACAACAAATAATATTTATTCCCTCTTGACCATTAGGCCTTGGAGACTGCCAGACTCAATACCCATATCATATTGCATTGGATTTGGTAGGCTCAAGCCCAGCTCATGTTGCACTGCCATGACATAATAGGCTCACCCTTACTTCCTTTACTGAGGTGTCCCCTAGTGGGTACCCAAGGAAAGTCATATAAATATCACAATAATATGCCATCCAAGCCATCACTTAATTAAGGCATAATAGGTATATTTAGGAAAGAACTGCCTTGCATGACTCTGTGCACAAATAAATAATCCCAATAGTGTGACAATGAATTGGAGTCTAGAAATTAGGGGTTTAGATATTTTTAAGTGTCTTTGAAGTTGGACATCCAACACAATAGCAACTACCCAATGGCCAACTCTAGCACACATAAGGCTCACCCCCTTTTGCCCTATATATATTGGCCAATCCTTTACCAAATAACCTATACTTATAGAATTAGGCAGTAAACAACATATTATCCATGTCAAGAAATCAGATAGTATATCAGCACAACAAAGAGTGCAATTCTAAAACACATGTTATCACATATTCTATTCTTGACATAACGCTACGTAATTTTCTAACTATCACAAATGGGCTCTAAAATTCACAAAATAAATATCAGCATAATCCAGATAGCATGTAGAACATATTAGGCCAAACTAATCATCCAAAATATGTCAAATAACATCAGGGAAAATTCAAGAACTTCTTGGTTAATACTTTTTCTCAAAAATTTGACTTCTTATGTAATGATCAATAATTCACCAAAATTTCACCACAGGCCTTATTTTTCATATAGATTAACCTAATCTAGTTGAATTTAGAAAAACTCTTCCCTAGGTATATGTACATATGTTGGCCGAACCTATGCATCGAGGAAGATATATAATTTTGCTTCATTTTCATGTCACCAAATAGCCACACATACATATTCAAAGAAGATAAATAAAAGCCCTCAATCAAGTTTTAGAGATTTCATATGTATTCTACAATTTTCTTAAGTTAAGATTCTAGGGTTTCTTGCCAATTTCTTTATGAAAATCAAAGCCATATTAATCTTCCTCTTCCTTAAGCCTTCTTCCATCACTTCTCCATTTATTTTTTCTTCAATTCCTTCCATGGCATCTTGAAATACAAAGCTTCTTGATTTGTAGAAAAATTGCCAAGAATGGGAATTTTTTTGAATCACATGAATCTATAATCCATATATATGATTTCTCCATCTTTTCTCCATCTTTTCTTGGTTAGAATTCATGGAAACAACAAAATTTTCCACCTCCTCTTGTCATTGACGAAAATGAGAGAAGAAGAGAAAAGAAATTTTTTGGCAAAAAATAAAAGAAAAACTAAGAAGAAGAAAGTCTATCTCTGTTACCTTAGCTCCACGGTGTTTGATTTTCCCCGGTGGCTTTTCTTTCTCTCTTCCTCCTTCCTTTTCCTCTTCCTTAGGCTTAGCTTCTTCTCCTTCTTCTTCTACTCCTCTTGGTCGAATTGGTATGTGTATTTTGTGTGTGAGAATAGCTTAAAAGTATGTGTGTTATATATATATCTTGGTTATAAATGGTTAAGATTTAATTAACTTTAAAGTGGAAGATCTTAGCCTTTAGATTACATGAATGGTTAGGATTTAACCTTGAAATAAGAGATAAAATATAGGCCTTTGGATTAGATCAAAGGTTGTGGTTTAATCTTAAAAAGGTGAAAAAATCTAAGCCATTGCATTGCACCAATGGTTTAGATCACATTACATTTTGTGGATGAATATTAGCCATTAGATTACCATGATTACTTTTTCGTAATGTGTGAAGATAAGATTGCATTTAATGCTACTTAAGTTAGCGTCTATGTCATGCTGATGTCTGTAGTAACTTTTTCATAATGTATGAGATTTCTAAGATTTACTTATGTAAGCCTGCATAATCGCTTCGTAGTTTGTGTAGTTTCTAGAATTCTCTTCTAACTTCCAGTCTCTTTTTCACACATGATGCCACATCATAACTTTCTCTCTCCTCCATGGCACCATGTCAACTCTTCCCTGGTTGGACTTCTAAAATTGCCACTGTTCTGTAGGTTCTCCATAATATTTTATTTAATCTATATTCTCTAAGTTCTCTGCTATATTTTAATATTATATAGCCCTATGTGGGTCCCATTTAATGTCTCCAACCATATATTTAAATATTATTTATTTTTTAATATTTTATTATTTTAAGGTCTAAATGACCATTTTGTCCCTAGTAGTGATGTGACAAACAAGTCTCTGGTAGTGATGTGACAAACAAGTACCTCTGTTCGTTTTTTGCTTATATCTTCTTTGTAACTCCATATTTCTGGATTTTGTCACCACTACCCAGTAGATTTTTCTGCATAGAATTTCCTGAGATAGCTAACACGGGTTTAGGGTTTTAGTTCATCTCCGTATAAGCTTGTAATAATTTCAGGCCATTTTCTGGTTCTAACGAATCCAGAATTTCATGCAACGAATTTTACAATTTTTTACGCATTATTTCCTAACTATTGATATATATATATATATTGGACTAGTTCTGAACTCTCCTTCCTTTTAGAAAAATTATCAAAGTTTGTCCAAGTGATAAATGATAATTTTGCCCCTGTGACAATTTTGTCCCTGAGCCCCCTGGACCCCCTTAAAATTTCAAAAATTCTTATGGGTCCTATTTAACTTATACTTCTCATATATGAAACTATTTCATTCAAATTCTTCTTATTAAAGCTTAATAAATTTATTACATAAAAAACTAAATAATTATAAAATCCTAATTCTAGGGATGTTACAAGCTCCACCTCTTTGTAGGTATTTGGCCAAGAGAGAGAAAGGAATTCCAAAGGATAAAGTGTATTTTTGCATTCAAGGTAACTCTCTCTCCTTTCTCCTCATGCATCTTTGGGTGTTTTCTTGTCTTTGAATGTGTGTATATATGTTTATGCCTTGAAAAATATTTCTAGCTAATGTTTACATACCATGGTACCATAACACTTTGTATATGTTCTTAAAAGATGTTTTATGAATGAGTTTTGGCTTGCATGAGTTTGGTGAAACCAAAAGCCCTTTAGTAAGGGTGAGGATGAGCCAAAAGTCCCTAAGAGTGGGTGAAACAAAGCCAAAAGTCTCTAAAAGAATGAGGCTTATTCAAAAGTCCCTTAAAAGTGGGTGAGGCAAGTCCAAAAGCCCCAAGGAAAATAGGTAAGGCTAAACTATTGTCTTGGTAAGCCTACGCATGAAGAATATGTCTTCTTGAATGTGAACATTGTTCTATGTATGTGTATGAATTTCAAGATGGTCATGCATGTGTTTTTAAACTTAAAATTGCATCCATCATGTATGCTTGAAAGGGTCAATAGCTATTGGAATTCCTAGAATGTCACTCTTCCCTCTCCATTACCCTAACATATCTAGGTGGACTAAGTGAACTAAGAAATAGGAGCCACCACACTTGAAAACAAGAAGATTAACAAAGGAGTTGCTATTTGTTCATTTTGTAACCATAACATTGTCAAATGATGTATTCCCATGATGTATATGCTGTATAACCTTTTGAACATGTGTAAATATATGGATATGTGATGTATGTATGAGAATTGATAGCATATTAATGAGATAGAATGTTTTGACATTGAATGGCAAAGATGAGTATGTAAGATCATTGTGTATGTCAACAAGTGAGAGAGTGATTTTGGAATGTATGGATATCTAAATGCTTTAGACATGTTTAGAGGTCTTTTTTTATGCTTTCTCATGTACTCAAGTGGTCTTGGAAAAGCTAGAAACCGAAATGGACCATTCTTTACCCTTAAAGAGGCATAAAAATGCTATTTTGTAACCCTAGTCACAAGCTAACGAAATAGATGAATTTTTCTATGAAATTTGGCATGCATATAGGTCTCATCTAGAAATTTTTGGGAAGCTTAAAACCAGATTGTTTGGAGCTCTAAATAATTAATTATGAATTTTCAAATTTGCCAAAAAGTTGTTGAATTGATATAGTTATTGTTCATCTGGTTAGTTTCTTTTCCTATGTCATCTAAGGGCCAGATGGTATCCAATGCTCATGCAATTTTACAAGTATAAACCAGACATAATATGCTTTCCATGGCCACTAAGATCACCTCATTTGGAGGCTTGAGTAGAGAGATATGAATTTTTGAAGTTTGGAGTCAGTATGAGTAACATAACAATACCTTTAGTATTGTTCCATCAACTTTTAATGGGTAAACGTTTCTATTTTGGTCTGAAATTATTTTTAGCCTAAGTAAAATATGTAGCTTTCTAGAATGGTATAGTAGGCTTGATTTCAATTTTTTTTACATTTAGTTATGATTTTTCAAAGTTTGCACCAGAAATCTAGTATAGCAACTCAAGACTGAGTTGATAATTTTGTGTATGTATGCTCCAAACTTAGGTTTTATGGAACATTTGGTGATGGTTTTAAGTTGTATGGATGTATTTTAATTGGAGAATGATGTGGTTGAGTTAGTATGGTCCATTGAATGGGAAGAAAAAATTTTAAGTCTTACGTAACACAAAATAATCCATTATTTTAATTGAATTTTTCTTGTAATCTTACCATGCCAAGGAACTGTAACTAGAAATGAGATAGGAAAAAGCTAAATAAATATGATGTTACACTTTATTGTTATCAAAGCAAAGGTTCAGGCACTTTGATGTGGGTTGTGACTTGAGAACATAAGTTTGCCTTTACGTATGAGCCATTTGTGGATGAATTAAATATGAAGGTAATGGGTGTGTTCATATTTGATGCTAAAGTTTGTTAATATGTTTCAGAAAGATGGTGAACACACAAAAAGGTAGGCCTTCTAGAAAGGCTTGTGCTGAGGATAGAGTCGAGCCTAGTGATTTGATGGTTAAAGCCTTTTAGGCTATAATGGCTCACCTGGATCAACAACAAGCAATGATTATGTAGCTTTAGGAACAGCTTGCTCAGAGAGATAGTAAGGGCCCTACACCTCCTCCACCACAGATACCACAACACTCAAATCATCCTAAGCATTCAGGAGTGACTCACTTTGACCCACAACCACAGATACAGTAGATGTTTCAGACTCCACCAGCTCAGACACCTCTAGTCCCAGAGCAACCCTCTATAAGATAGATTATAGCACAATTCAGAAAATTCAGGCCTCCCACCTTTGATGGTGAATTGAACGCAAAGAAAGCTTAGGCCTAGATTATATAGCTCGAGAAGATTTTCCAGGTCATAGAGTGTACCTCGAGTAAAAGGCCGTAATGGCCATTTTCTAGTTAAAGAAAGAGGCATATTATTGGTGGAGGAGTACTAAGCTAATACTTAGATTGAGGAACCTCTTGCTTGTAACACCATACTTCTAGGACTCAATTCATACAATTCCCATGCCTCATCTTATGTTTATTTTATGGAAACAATATAGTGGCATAGGGAGTTATGAATAAAAATGCATTTCTCTACAGGTAAAATTTTTCTTTCGGAGTCCCGTAGGCCATATAAAAGTATCTATCACTTTCTCATACTTAAACACATGAATATAACTCATTTCCACCATCAAATTTGGCCTACAACTCGTGGAAAGCAAAGGAGCATATGAAATCCGTGTTTTCATTTTCAACCAGGATTTCCTCTTTTCTGTCACAAACTTTGGAAAATCATAACTAAATCTATAAAAAATAAAAAACATGCAATCTTGGTCATTCTGGAAAGCTTGGGACGTCTAATTTATGATAAAAATATATACAAATTATAACATCCCACACACAGAGAGTTTGACATGCGAAATAGTCCGGAGGTTGGACTGGGTTCTAATGCTGTCACAGTTTACTAATATGAACTTCAAAAATGTCCAATTCATCCCATAGAAATCCAATCCATGCAAATGATAACAATCTAGAAAGCTGTGGATGTTAACTACAGAGGAAAAATATCTTCAGATCAGTTCATCAAGCCCAGATCTCAGAAATTGATGGAACAGTACTTCTTATCGGGCTAGGTTACTAATACTGGACAGAAACTTCAAAAGTTCATATCTCCCTCTCTAGACCTCCAAATGAGGTGCTTCTAGTTGGCATGAGTCATTGTGATTATCTAGTTTCTCTGTACAAAATGTTGTGGCAATTGGACATCATTTGAATTTCGGGTGACAGAAAACAATTTCAGACCAAATGAATAGTGCAGCAAACCAGAAACATGAATTTTGCCAACTTTGAAAAATCCTCAAATATTCTGTAGACCTCCAAAAATTATGATCTTTAGCTTCCTAGAAAGCTCTCAATGAGACATAATTGCATGCCAAATCTCAGATCAAGACTAACTCATTTGGATAAAAAGTGATATAGGATTATATTATGGTCAAATTTGGCTCCATATGAGGTACCAAATTTGCCATATGGCCTTCCCTTAGTTGTGGCACCTTTTGGGCAAGTCCAAAAGTACATTTGAGACTTAAGTGAGCTATCCAAATGGTCCCAAATCTCATGCATCTCATTTTGGCCATTCAACCCACACTTATGCATACATTCACCAAAATCCCATATTGCACACCTTGGCCTTCCATTCTCAAAATAAGTGCTATATGTCATATATCATTTTCATACATCTAAACATCACATAATAGTCTATTTACACATGTCTTATAGTTCATGGTACATATATAACATCATATACATTATGAACTATCATTATGGTTCCAAAATAGCTAAAATAACATATAGGCTTGTCAATCATTGCTCTTCATGGTTGTTGGCTCCCTTCATCCATAATTACTTGGTCCACCTAACATGTTAGATCATTGGAGGGGAGGGGGTGAGATTCAAAGAATCCTAATAGCTTATCTCCCATTCAATCACACATAATATGTGCAAAGCAAGCTTTACAAATGCATGCATGGAGGAAATAAAAGCTATGGACATTTTAAAGCAAACTTGGCATGTGAACAACTCATACAAATCATTCAAGAACTCACCAAGTGTTTGGATTGGCATCACACTTCTCCTCATAGATTTTGGACTTGCCTCACCCATTCTTGAGCATTTTGGACTCAACCATACTCTTGGGAGCCCACTTTGCTTTTGGGAGACTCTTTGTTTTGTCTCAACCAAACTCGAGGGTTCTTGGCTCATCCTCATCCAAGGGAAGAGTTCTTGGCCTCTCCACACTCAAGTAAACTCATACAAACATCATGCACTCATTAGAAAATATAACATGGCATCAAGGATCATAGCATATAAAGGAATGCTAGCATACTTTTCATAACTTGAAATTATACATACACACATTCTAAAACAAGCTAAACACACATCCATGCATGAGAGAAGATGGAGAGAGCTACCTTGTATACAAGCGCACACTTTTTCCTTAGCTTTCAAGCCTCCTCTTTCAGCCACACACCCAAAATTTGGTGAAGATGGTTTCTCTTGGCCTAGATATAATTTATGGGAGCCAATTAGGTTTATGAAACAAACTCTAAGGTCATACAACTTGCTTAGATACTAGATTGCTTTATAGGCTCCATTATGGTCCATAAATGCACCTAATGAAGCAACACTCCTCAAACAATTTCTAGGCTCCATTCTTTCCTCTCAAATATGATTCTTGACTCCTTTTAAACCTCTTGGAGTCATCACACAATTAAAACAAAGAGCATAATATCATGTTGCTTCTTTAGGTCATAATATGAAACCTAAGGCACCAAATCACTTTCTATGAGTTCTAAATTTTTTCCAAGGCCTCCCTTCATCTTCATTCATCAAATATGACTCAAGAATAGCCTTAGAAAAATTTAAAACTCTTCCCCACACCTAGAACTCTTCTTGGCCGAGACATGCCTAGGTTTAGGGCTTCTTGGAGTTGTCTTTGTTTTCTTGAAGGAGGAAGCTTGTGGGGAGCATCTAAGGTGTCTCAAGAACTCATCTAAACTCTTACTTAGACCTAGAAAGCATCATACAAATTTAGAAATTTGAAGGTGCACTTAAAACCCTAGGTTTTGCATCTTGAAATCTAATGGTTATTTCATTATTTTCTTTGCATATTCTTATTCCTCTCCATCAAATACCTAAGAGTCATGCTTGGTTGGGCTTGGAAATCAGATCCTCCTAGGGTTCTTGGTCTAGGTCGAAATGGAGAAGAAGTGGGGTGAAAAGTATCAACCATAGGATGCATTTTTACCTTGTTTCCTTGCTTAGTTTGGCTTGAATCTTGATTTCTCCAAGCTCCTCTCTTCAAATCCGAACTTTCCCTTGAATATCTCCCTTGAATCAGATTTATAAACCTCATTTTAATCCAAGGAAAGAAAGGAGAATGAAGGAGAGGTGGTGGAAGTGGAGAAAAGCAAGGAAAATTGCCATGAAAACATACCTTAAGCTTGGCTTTTTTCCTCCTTCTTCTTCCTCTCTTGGGCGCCTCTCCCTTAGGGTTCTTCTTCTGATTTGGGGCTGGAAAATCTGAAGTGAAATGAGGGCAAGTGTGAGGTGCGACCCATATATAGCTATGGTAAAAGGACTTTTTCAAAAATTCCCATTTTGCCCTTCATACTTTGCATTTTTTGTTTCTCCTTCATTTTAGCTCCTTTTTGAGAACCGTCTTTTCCATTACAAAATTTAGGTCCTCAATGAAGAAAAATGGCTTTGGAATCACTCAAATTGGAGCTAAAACCTTCTCGAATGGATTCGTCAAAGTTTGGGCACACGACACTAGAAAACGTCCACCGGAGGGGATTTAACTATCCCGGGGCTTCCTATGGTTTTCAGGGCCTTTGAGAACCCCGGAGAACTCAAAAATTCCATTTAAAAAGCCTTCCTATGTGAATTCCAAAAATTTTCCGAAATTACGAAAATGCCATTACGTTTCGTAGGCTTTTCGTAAGAAATTGTTTCTTCATTCTAGCTCCATTTTTCTTTCCGTCTGAGCCTGGGATTCTCATATTTAGGAGTCTAGAATGCTTCGCAAATTTTTTGGGACCTTAACTACATCATCTTGGGGGACTTTCTTTTGTATCTGGTGAGTTTCGTTTGTTAACGAAGAAACTGCAAGTTATGTTTCTTACGGTTCCTCTGGTTTTCAAGGAACCGGATGTTACACTACTCACTTAGGAGACATTCCTCTAAGCCTTTCATGAGAGATACTTCCCTAGTTTCATCAGAGATAGGAAGGAATCAGAGTTTGTACTCCTGAGACAGGCTGAGGGAATGTCTATGGTCCAGTACATAGCAAAGTTTGTTAAGTTCTCTAGATATTCCTCATATTTACAAAGATATAATGATGAGCGCTGGAGAGAAGATAAGTGAGAAAATAGGCTGCTACCAAAGATTAGAGACAGGGTGGTCCTATAGAGGATTAAGGACTTCAATGCCCTAGTTAAGGTTTACAAAGTCACTGAAGCTACGATGATGCAGATAATCCCCAGTGCTAGACCTCCCTTCCCTGAGACTGAGAGACTGAGAGAAGAAACACATGCCACAGTTAGTAGCAAGAAAGGTGGTAAAAGCCAGTGGAACAAAAAGGGCAAGAGAAAAAGAGTTCAGTCCACCAGAGCTAGTTTCACTCCCACAGTATGCAACCAGTATGGTAGAAATCATAGGAACAAGCCATGTTACGTAGGCCAGAATATATGTTATAAGTGCGGTAGGCCAAGGTACACAGCTAGAGACTACACACAATTTACCTAGCAATTTACCCAATAGAGGGAGATGGCTCCTACATCCAGAACTCAAATTTAAGGTAGAGTCTTTATCCTGACACAGTAGAAGGCAAGAAAATCCATAAGCCTGATCCAAGGTACTATAGATTAATGATTTTTCTGTAACTACTTTATTTGATTCGGGTGCTAACCACTCTTTCATATCATATGACTGTACTAGGAGATTGGGTTTGAGTATGCATACATTACCATATGATTTACATGTGCCTACCCTTACAAGAAATAGAGCCATTACCTCCTATGCCTGTTTGAATTGTGTAGTCTAATTTAATTAGTGATATATCATACTTGATTTGATATGTATGCCTCTTATTGATATTGACTTGATTGTTGGTATGAACTGGATGTCTGCAAATAATGCCACACTTGATTGTTACCACAAATGTATTACTTTACTTGAATGTGGAACTGTGCCCATTATTAGGACTGAGCTAGCTCCCAGGATGAGAGGTCTTTAAAGCATGTTGTTAGGGGTTCTTAGTTTTCTTTTCAGTCTAGGATGAGATAAAAGAAGGGATAGAGGAAATCCCAATTGTGAAAGAGTTACCTGAGGTATTTCTTAAGGAGATTAGTGGACTACCCGCAAAAAGAGAAGTTAAGTTTCCCATATACATTGTACCTGGGGCAGGTTTAGTGTCTAAGGCCTCGTATAGAATGGCTCCCATCAAGCTAGCAGAGCTTAAAAAAAAGATAAAAGAGCTTTTAAAGAAGGGTTTCATTAGACCTAGTGTCTTGCCGTGGGGAGCTCTAGTCTTATTCATAAAGAAGAAAGACGGGAGCTTTAAACTATGTATAAATTACAAGGAGCTCAATAAAGATAACCATTAAGAATAAATACCATCTCCCTTGAATAGATGATCTCCTAGATCAATTAGTAGGAGTGTTAGTATTTTCTAAAATAGACCTCAGGTCTAGATATCATTAGCTTAGGATTAAGGCTGAAGATATTCCTAAGACAACATTTAGAATAAGATATAGGCATTATGAATTTTTGGTTATGCCTTTCGGGTTAATGAATGCACCTACAATATTTATGGATTACATGAACAAAGTGTTTAGGCTATACCTGGATAGGTTTGTAGTTGTCTTTATAGATGGTATTCTCATCTATTCCAAGAGTATAGAAAAGCATGAACAGCACCTGAGGTTAGCCCTAGAGACCTTGAAAGAGAAATAGTTATATGTTAAACTTAGTAAATGTGAGTTTTGGCTCACTGAGGTTCAATTCCTAGGCCACATGATCTCCCAAGCAAGGGTTGCAGTAGATCTCTATAAGGTAGAGGTAGTATTACAGTGGGAGAGACCTAGGACAGTGACAAAGATAAGGAGTTTTCTAGGTTTAATAGGTTATTACAGGAGGTTCATTTAAGGCTTTTCTTAGATAGCAATGCCACTGACTAAGCTCACCAGAAAGAATATGCCATTTGTGTGGGATAAGAAATGTGAGAAGAGTTTCTAGGTACTGAAGCATAAGTTAACCATAACCCCAATTTTAGTACTTTTTGACCTGAGAGAGACTTTTGTAGTCTATAGTGATGCCTCTAAGAAAGGGTTAGAATGTGTGCTTATATAGAAAGGTCAAGTGGTAACTTATGCTTATAGACAGTTAAAGCCTCACAAAGAGAATTACCCCACACACGATTTAAAGCTAGCAACAGTGGTGTTTGCTTTGAAAATATGGAGATACTATTTGTATGGAGCATCAATAAAAATTTATAATGACTACAAGAGTCTTAAATATTTATTTGAACAAAAGAGTTAAACATGAGACAGAGGAGATGGTTAGAATTCTTAAAGGACTATGATTTTACTTTGAAATATCATCTCGATAAAGCTAATGTAGTTGCTGATGTACTGAGTAGAAAATCTATACATATAGCCTATATGATGATTAGAGAGCAGGAATTAATTGTGAGGTTTAAGGACATGAATCTCTCATGTCAGGTGCATTCAAGGAAATTAGTAATGAGTGAAACCTAAATAGAGAATAACCTGAAGAACCAAATACGAAAAGCCTAGTCTAAAGATAAGCATATAAGAAAGATTAGATCCCAAATATCCTAGGGTAGCACTTTAGATTTCAATCTATCTGAGAATAAGCTAGTGAGATCCAGGAACAGGCTATATATGCCCAAGAATGCTAAGATCAAAGAAAGAATATTAGAAGAGGCACACAAGAGCAAATATATAATTCACCCAAGCAACAATAAGATGTATAATGATTTGAAAAAGATGTTTTGATGGCCTAGGATGAAAGTAGACATAGCAGAGTACATCTCCTGATACCTAGTATGTCAGAAAGTTAAGATAAAACACTAGAAGCAAACTAGGCTACTTCAGCCCTTAGATATCCTTGAGTGGAAATAGGATAGTGTTGCTATAGATTTTGTCATGGGTTTACCCAAGACATCATCGGGGCAAGATACCATATGGATAATAGTGGATAGATTAATGAAGTCAGCTCACTTTTTAATAATGAAATCCAGTTATACCCTAGATAAATTAGCCCAGCTATACATTCAGGAGATAGTGAGGTTACATGGTATGCCTAAAAACACAGTGTCAGCTAGAGATCCTAGGTTTATTTTGAACTTTTGGAGATCATTATAGGATGCCCAATGAGAAAAATGAGCTTATCCTTATGAGAGTTCAAAATTGTAATGTCCGATTTTCGTTAAACGATGGAAACGGGCACGTTTTCAAAGCAAGTCCCCTGAAATAAATTAGTTAAGGTCCCAAAAAATTTGAGCAACATTCTAGACTCCTAAAAATGAAAATTTTAGCCTCAAATGGAAAAAAATGGAACTATAATGAAAAAACAAATTTTGAAAAAAATCTTACAAAACGTAATGGCATTTTCATAATTTTGAGTAAATTTTGGAATTCACATAGGAGGGCTTTTTAAATGAAAGTTTTGAGTTCTCCAGGGTTCTCAGAGGCCTAGAAAACTATGGGAAGGCCCATGATAGTTAAATCCCCTTCGGTGGACGTTTTCCAATGTTAGTGTGCTCGAACTTTGATGAATTCGTTCAAGAAGGTTTTAGCTCCGATTTGAGTGATTCCAAAGGCATTTTATTAAATTGGGAACCTAAATTTTATAATGGAAGAGATGGTTCTCCAAAAGGAGCTAAAACAAAGGAGAAACAAAAATGCAAAGAACAAAGGGCAAAATGGGAAATTTTAAAAAGGTCACTTTCCTACCCCTATATATAGGTGGCGCCCCACTTTCTCCCTCACTTGGAATCAGAATTTTCTGCCTAATTTCAGAGAAGGGAGCCATGGTTTTGGGCTCACAAGAGAGGAAGAAGAAGGAGGAAGAAATCAAGCTTAAAGGTATGTTTTCATGATAGTTTTTCATGCTTTTCTTTATCCACACCTCCTCTCCTTCCTTCTCCTTTATTTCCTTTGATTAAAATGGAGTTTATAAATCTGATTTAAGGGAGAAATTAAAGGGAATTTTCAGATTTGGAGAGAGGAGCTTGGAGAAAGCAAGATTTAAGTAAGAAAAAGCAAGGAAACTAACTAATTTCTCTTCCTATGGTTGCTATCCTTGGTTCCTCTTCTTCTCCAATTCGACACACTCATGGAACCCTAGGAGGAGATGAGTTTTAGGCAGAATCAAGGATGAATCTAAGAAAAAAGGGTGTAGAGATTAAGAATATGCAAAGGGAATTAACAAAAAATTATTAGATTTCAAGATGCAAATTCTAGGATTTTGTGTGTACCTTGTAAAATCTGATTTTGTATGATGATTACTAAGTCTAATTAAGAGTTTAAATGAGCTCCTAAGATCCCTAAGATGCTCCCCACATGCTTCCTTTTTCAAGAAAACCAAGCAAATTCCATGAAGCTCAATAAGCTCCATAATTTTGACCAAACAAGGTTGGGCTAGCTAGAGAGAGTTTTAAATTTTTCTAAGGCCATTTTTGAGTCATATATGATGAATGAATATGAGGGGAGGCCTTAAAAAAAATTTAAAACTCATAGAAAGTGAATTGGTGCTTTAGGTTCTATATTACGACCTAAAGAAGCAACATGTTCTTAGACTCTTTGTTTTAATTATGTGATGACTCCAAGAGACTTAAAAGGAGTCAAGAATCATATTTGAAAGGAAAGAATGGAGCCTAGAATTTATTTGAGGGGTGTTGCTTCATTAGGTGCATTTATGGACTATAATGGGGTTTATAGAACAACCTAGTGTCTAAGCAAGTTGTGTGGCCCTAGAAATTGTTTCATGAACCTAATTGGCTTCCATAAATTGTATCTAGGCCAAGAGAAAGTATCTCCACAAATTTGTGTATGTGTGGTCGAAGCAAGGGAGGGAATTTCAAGAGAAAAAGTGTGTGATTGTATGCAAGGTAGCCTTCTCCACCTTCTCTCATGCATGGATGTGTGTTTAGCTTGTCTTAGAATATGTGTATGTGTATTTTCAAGCCATGAAAAGTATGCTAGCATGATTTTATATGCTATGATTTCATGATGACATATTATGTTTTTAAATGATGCTATGATGTTTGTTTGAGTTTGCTTGAGTATGGAGAGGCCAAGAACTCTTAACCATGGTGAGGATGAGCCAAGAACCCTTAGAATTGGTTGAGACAAAGTAAAGAGTCTCCTAAAAGCAAAGTGGGCTCCCAAGAGTATGGTTGAGTCTAAGAATTTCTTAAAGAATGGGTGAGACAAGTAAAAAATCCATGAGAAAAAGTGTGAGGCCAATCCATCCACTTGGCAAGCTCTTGGATGCCTTGTATGACTTATTCACATGCTAAGCTTACTTCTTGAATGTTTATGACTTCCATTATATCCATGCATGTATTTTCAAGACTTGCTTTGCATATATTATATGTGATTGAATGGGAGATGAGCTATTGGAATTCTTTGAATCTCATTCCCTCCTCTCCAATGATCTAATATGCAAGGTGGACCAAGTTGACAAAGTAATAGAAGCCAACCACCTTGAAAAGAAGAGTTTGACACCAATATGCTTAGCCTTTGCTTTTAAAACCATAATAATGTCAAATGTTCTAACCCCTTTGATGTATATGGTTTATGACCTCTTAGACATATGTAATCATGATAATATGTGATGTATGAATGAAAGGATATGACATGTGAACCCTAGAATGTAATATGGGTATGGAATGCCAAATTATGTTTCTTGAAAAGTTGATGTAAGTATGCATATGTGTGGATGAAGTGGCCAAAATGAGATGCATGAGGTTTGGGACCATTTGGGTAGCTCACACAAGTCCAAATCATGCTTTTAGATTTGCCCAAAAGGTGCCAAAACTCAAGGAAGACTATTTGGACATTTTGGTACCCTATATGGAGCTAAAATTGACTATAATGGAACCTTATGTAACTTTTTATCCAAATGAGATCTTCTTGATCTAAGATTTGACATACAATTAGAGCTTATTAAGAGCTTTTTGGAAAGCTAAAGAACATAATTTTCAGAGGTCTACAAAATATTTGATGAATTTTTAAAGTTGACAAATTTTCTTGTTTTGGTCTGCTGCACTATTCATTTAATTTAAAAATGAAATATATCACAAAGGGCTCAAATGGTGTCCAATTGCCACAAAAGCTTATACAAAGAAACTAGACATTCCCAGCAACTTGTGCCAACTAGAACACCTCATTTGGAGGTCTAGAAAGGGAGATATAAATTTTTAAAGAATCTATCTAGTATCAAGAGTTTTACCCGACCTCAGTTACTGTT
The DNA here is from genome assembly GCA_026724425.1 of Erythrophleum ivorense. NCBI lineage: Eukaryota > Viridiplantae > Streptophyta > Magnoliopsida > Fabales > Fabaceae > Erythrophleum > Erythrophleum ivorense. The sequence goes on from JAIUCV010000008.1 coordinate 31,695,794, forward strand.
ATATTGAATTTTGAGGTTTGGACTACCTAAACTAGTCTGGAGTTATTTTTTTCCTCTAGCTAACATCCATAAATTTCTAAATTTGTATTATTTGCATGGATTGAATTTTTTTTCAAATTAATTGGACATTTTGAAAGTTTACTACAGAAATTAGTGACAGCACCAGAAAGTAGTTTGGCCTCTAGATATTTTTGGATGTCAAACGTCTTCTGTGATAGATATTGTGGTCTGGACATATTTTTCATATGAAGTAGATATCTGTAGCTTTATAGAATGGCCAAGAATTCATGATTTTAATTTTTCTAGAATTAGTTATAATTTTCCAAATTTGGGTAAAAAATGAGCAAAATTCTGGTTGAAATTTAATATGCCTATTTTAAGTTTTTCTTTGAGTTCCATGAGTTTTGGACCACATTTTATGACCCAAATGAGTTGTAATCATGTAATTAAATATGAGAATATGTTATATGAGCTCACACGGTCCACGTGACACCGAATGAAAATTTTATACACGACGCAGTGCAATTAAATGCCTTATTTTAATGGACTTTTCTTATTTCCCCTCATGTAATGCACTATACGAGCATGCAAATGTGATAGAGATAAGCTAGAGTTTATGGTGTTACAAGAATAGTTAGAGAGTCTGCATTGATTATAAAAAGATAAATTAGGCCACTAGAAAGGACTATTTCCCTCTTCCTTTGATAGATCAAATGTTAGAAAGATTGGCAGGCAAATCTCATTATTATTTCTGAAATGGCTTTTCTGGTTACTTTTATATTCACATCATGCCAGAAGACCAAAAAAAGACTACATTTACCTGTCCATTTAGTACTTTTGCATATAGGAGGATGCCATTTGGACTTTGTAACACTCCAGATACATTTCAGCAGTGCATGGTGAGCATCTTTTCTGATTTCCTTGAACATTGCATGGAAGTTTTTATAGATGAATTTACTATTTATGGCACTTCCTTTGATGATTGTTTGATGAGCTTAGGAATGGTCTTAAAAAGATGTATTGAGAAAAATCTAGTTTTAAATTTTAAAAAATGTAATTTTGTGGTAGAGCAAGGAATTGTTTTAGGCTATGTGGTTTCTAAAAATGGCATTGAAGTTGATAGTGCTAAAATAGATGTGATTGCTCCTTTACCTTACCCCACTTGTGTGCGAGAAGTGTGTTCTTTTCTTGGCCATGCAAGTTTTTACAAGAGATTCATCAAAGACTTTAGCATGATTTTCTCTACCACTGTCCAGACTTCTTTAAAAGGATGCATATTTTAATTTTGGTAAGTCATGCAAATTAGCATTTAATGAGTTAACGAGAAGGCTAACCATATAACCTATCATCCAACCTCCTAATTGGGAATTTCCATTTAAATTGATGTATGATATATCTAACTTTGTTATGGGTGAAATTCTTTTCCAAAGGATAGATAAGAAGTCTAATTTGACTCTTATGCATCCCGCACCTTAGATGAGGCTCAAGCTAATTATACAACCACTGAAAAGGAGCTTTTAGCTATTGCTTTTGCTTTAAATAAGTTTCATTCTTATTTGCTTGATTCTAAAGTTATTGTTTATTCTAATCATGTAGCTTTAAAGTTCCTACTCAAGAAGCTTGATGTGAAATTGAGACTCATTAGGTGGATGCTACTTGTAACATCTGATTCTCAGAAAATAAGAGAAAATGTGAGAAACGTAACGTACGGCTTCTTTGTAAATGAATGAAACTCACTGGATACAAAAAGAAGTCCCCCAAAATAATGTAGGTAATGTCTCAAAAAATTTGGGAAGCATTCTAGACTCCTAAAAATGAGAATCCCAAGCTCAGACGAAAAGAAAAATGGAGCTAGAATGAAGAAATAATTTCTTAAGAAAAGCTTACGAAACGGATTGGCACTTTCATAATTTTGAGCAAATTTTGGAATTCATGCAGGAGGGCTTTTTAAATGAAAGTTTTGAGTTCTCCAAGGTTCTCAGAGGCCCAGAAAGCTATGAAAAACCTCGAGACAGTTAAAACCCCTCCAGTAGACATTTTCCAATATCAATGTACCCGAACTTTGATAGATTCGTTCATGAAGGTTTTAGCTCCAATTTGAGTGATTCCAAAGGCATTTTATGAAATTAGGAATCTAGATTTTATAATGAAAAAGACGGTTCTCAAAGAGGAGCTAAAATGAAGGAGAAACGAAAATGCCAAGAACGAAGGGCAAAATGGAAATTTTTGAAAAGTGTAACTTCCTCCCACCTATATATATGATGTGCCCTTCTTTCCCCTTCATATTGCACGACCAAGTTCTACCCAAAACTAAAGGAAAACCCTATTGGATGATGCACACAAGAGGAGGAGAAATTCAAGATAGAAAGGCATGGATTTTCATGGTTTTTCATGCTTTCTTCATTCCAAACCTCTTTTCCTCAATTCTCCTTTGTTTCCTATGATTATAATGAAGTTTATAAATCAGTTTTAAGGGAGAAATTGAGGGGAAATTGGGATTTGAAGAGAGGAGCTCAAAGAAGACAAGATTCAAGTGAGAAAAGCCATAAAAACAAGGTAACTTCTCTTCCTATGGTTGTCATCTTTAGTTCCCTTCTTCTCCATTTCGCCTAACATGAGAAACCCTAGGAGGATATGATTTTTAGGTAGAACCAAGGATGAATCTGAGGAAAAAGGAGTGTGGAGATTAAGAATATGCAAAGAGAATTAACAAAAAACCATTAGATTTCAAGATGTAATTTCTAGGGTTTCAATTGCACCTTGTAAAATCTGACATTGTACAATGATTCCTATGCCTAAATAAGAGTTTAAATGAGCTCCCAAGATTCCTAAGAGGCTCCCCACATGCATCCTCCCTTGATAAAACAAAGAAAGCTCCATGGAACCCAATATACTCCATTGTCTAGGCCAAGAAGGGTTCTTATAGCTAGGGAGAGTTTTAAATTCTTCTAAGCCCATTTTTGAGTCATATATGATGAATGAATATGGGGGGAAGCCTTGGGAGAAATTTAGGAACCATAGAAAGTGAGTTAGTGCTTTATGTTCCATATTATGACCTAAAGAAGCAACATGTAGTTAGGCTCTTGGTTTTAATTGTGTGATGACTCCAAGAGGCTTAAAAAGAGTGAAGAATTATATTTGAAAGGAAAGAATGGAGCCTAGAAATAATTTGAGGGGTGTTTCTTTATTAGGTGCATTTATGGACTATAATGGGGTTTATAGAACAACATAGTGTCTAAGCAAGTTGTGCGACCTTAGAAATTGTTTCATGAACCTAATTGGCTTCCATAAATTATGCCTAGGCCAAGAGAAAGCATCTCCACAAGTTTTTGTGTGTGTGGGCAAAGCAAGGGAGGGAATTTCAAAAGGAAAAGTGTGTGATTGTGTGCAAGATAGCTCTTTCCACCTTCCCTCATGCATGGATGTGTGTTTAGCTTGTCTTAGAATATGTGTATGTGTATTTTCAAGCCATGAAAAGTATGCTAGCATGATTTTATATGCTATGATTTCATGATGACATATTGTGTTTCTAAATAATACTATGATGTTTGTTGAGTTTGCTTGAGTGTGGAAAGTCCAAGAACTCTTAACCATAGTGAGGATGAGCCAAGAACCCTTAGAATTGGTTGAGACAAAGTAAAGAGTCTCCCAAAAGCAAAGTGGGCTCCCAATAGTATGGTTGAGTCCAAGAATCTCTTAAAGAGTAGGTGAGGCAAGTCTAAAATCCATGAGGAAGAGGGTGAGGCCAATCCATTCACTTGGCAAGCTTTTGAATGTCTTGTATGACTTATTCACATGCCAAGCTTGCTTCTTGAATGTTCATGACTTCTATTATATCCATGCATGTATTTTCAAGACTTGCTTTGCATATGTTATGTGTGATTGAATAGGAGATGAGCTATTAGGATTCTCTGAATCTCATTCCCTCTTCTCCAATGATCTAACATGCTAGGTGGATCCAAAGAGCAAGGGAATGGGAGTCAACCACATGAGAGATGAAGGAATGACATGAAAATTAAAAATTTTGTTACTTTGAAACCATACAATTGGCAAATGATGTAATCCATGGATGTATATTTATCATGATGTCATGAACACATGTAATTATGATAATATGTCATGTATGAATGAAAGAATATGTTATGTAGCCATTAGAATGTAAATTGAGTATGTGATGGCAAACTAGCTTCATTGATGGTTTGATGGAAATGTGAATAAGTGTGGATGAAATGGACAAAATGAGATGCATGAGATTTGGGACCATTTGGGCAGATCACACAAGTCCTAATTATGCTTTTAGACTAGTCCAAAAGGTGCCAAGACCAAAGGAAAGCCATTTGGATATTTTGGTACCTTATATGGACCCAAAATTGATCATAATAGAACCTTATATCACTTTTTAGCCAAATGAGCTCTTCTTGTTCTGAAATTTGGCATGCAATTAGAGCTTGTTGAGAGACTTTTGGGAAGTTAAAGAACATAATTTTTGAAGGTCTACAGAATATTTGATGAATTTTCAAAAATTGGCAAATTTTTTGATTTTGGTCTGATGCACTATTCATCTGGTCCGAAATTGAAATCTATCATACAGGGCACAAACAATGTCCAATTGCCATGAAAGTTTATACAGAGAAACTAGACATTCACAGTGACTTGTCCCAACTGGAAGAACCTCATTTAGGTGTCTAGAGAGGGAGATATGAATTTTTAAAGATTCTGTCTAGTATCAGGATTCCAACCGACCTCTATTACTTTTTGATTGAATTTTGAGGTCTTGGCACGCCTGAACTAGTCTAAAGTTATTTTTCCCTCTAGCTAACATCTACAGCTTTCTAGATTGGTATTATTTGTGTGGATTAGATTGTTTTGGAATTAATTGGATATTTTCAAAGTCTGCTACAGAAATTTGTGATAGCATCAGTGACAGCTTGACCTTTGGATCTTTTTGGATGTCAAACGTCCTCTGTGATGGATGTTATGTCTAAAAATATTTTTAACATGAAGTAGACATCCGTAGCTTTCTAGAATGGGCAAGAATGTATGATTTATATTTTTCTAAAATTAATTATAATTTTTCAAAGTTTGGACTGGAATGAGCCAAATTCTAGTCGAAATTATGTATGAATATTCTAAGCTTTCCTTTGAGTTCCATGAGTTGTGGCCCACATTTTATGGTGCAAATGAGTTGTATTCACGTAATTAAATATGAGAATGTATGGTATGAGCTCATATGATCTATGTGATAGTTAATGAATTTTTCATACACGATGCAACATAAGAAAATGCATTATTTAATTCCCCTTTCTTGCTCTTTCATGGATATTATGAATGTATGAAATGAGCTTGAAATATATGGTGTTACATTGCTCTTACAGGAATCTGACATAGAAATTAGAGATAAGAGTGGAGCAAAAAATCTTATGGCTAATCATTTAAGTAGAATACCTCATTCTTTAGATTTATTGCTATTAAGGATATTTTTCCAAATGAACAATTGTACTTGTTACATGATAATGGTCCCTAGCATGCAGATATGGAAAATTTCTTAGTCGCTTTTGAATTACCTACTTATTTTAAAAAGTACCAAATTAATAAACTTAAGAATGAATTAAAATATTATGTTTGGGATGACCCTTACTTGTGATGCATGTTGTGACACTATATTTACTAAGCTCATCTCATATTATTTATAGGCTCATTTCCATGAATTACATGAAATTCTCAAAGAAAAGCCATAAAAAAATACAATTAAATTGCGTTGTGTCGAGCATAAATTTAACATTCAATATCTCATGGACCGTATGGACTCATCCATCTTATTATCATATTTAATTACACAATTACAACTCAAAACCATCTCAAGAAGTGGTCTAGAATTCGTTCAAGTTGATGGTATACATGAAAATCAATGATGCAGCCTTGGGTAAGAGTTCCAGAATTCTAACATGGATTTTGAAAAATCATAACTAATTCCAAAAAAATTAAAATCAAGAATACTTTATCATTATAGAAAGATACAAATGTCTAATTTATGTAAAAATAATTTCAGACCATAACTGGGACTATTAGCCACCAAAAATTGATGGAACAGTATCAGAGGTCACCTGTCGCTACTAGTACTGTCCTCCAACTTCAAAAATTCATATCTCCTTGCTCAGATGTCCAATTAAGGTGATCTTGGTGGCCATGGAAAGCTTACCATGTCTAGTTTGTGGTTGTAAAATTTCATTAGCATTGGACATAATTTAGCCTTCGAATGACACAGCCCAAGAAACTAACCAAGTGAACAGTGTCTACATCAGTTTAGCAAAAAAATGCTAACTTTAAAAAATCATAATTAATTCCATAGAGTTCCAAATAATCTAAATTCTTTAACTTCCCAAAAAGCTCTATATGAGATCTATATGCATACTAAATTTCATGGGCAAATTCATTCATTTGGTCAGATTTGATATTAGGTTGCAAAATGGTCACTTTTATGTCTCATAAAGGATCCAAATGGTCCATTTTGGTTTCTAAGGCAACTATGGCCAGTTGAGCATGTGGAAAAGCACCAAAATGGTCTACTAAACATGTCTGGAAGGTGCATAAATCCAAAAATAAAAAACTCACCCTCTCACCCCATGCCATACATGTAACACCCGGTAAATTGTACAATAGTTGAAACGGGCCGGTTTGAAAAGCAAGTCCCCTGAGATGAGTGATTCAAGGCCAAACAAAATTTGAATAAAATTTTAAATAATAGAAAATGAGGATTTGAGCCTTGAGTTGCCCAAAAACTAAGGTCGGAGTGATTCGAAAAATTTACCGAAAGGCCAGGGGCATTTTTGTAAATAAGTGTAATTTTAGAAAAACACCTAGGAGGGCTTTTTAAATGGAAATTTTGAGTTGCCCAGGGTTCTCAGAGGCCCCAAAAACCATGGGAAGCCCCGGGACTGGTAAAGCCCCTCCGGTGTACTCTTTCCGATGTCAGTTGACCTAAACTTTAACCGGTTCGTTCGGGAAGGTTTAGCTCCAATTTGAGTGATTCCAAAGGCATTTTATTAAATTAGGAATCTTAATTTTATGATGGAAAAGACGGTTCTCAAAAAGGAGCTAAAACGAAGCCAAACCGGAAATGCCATTATGGAAGGGCAAAAATGGAAACAAAGTGCACAAAAGAAGCTTCCAAACTCCCTTTTTAAGCCACGTTCAGCTCCTCTCTCTCTAAACCGACTTTCTTCTGCCCAAAACTCAGAAATGGAGCTGCTGTCTTAGGCACACAAAGGGAGGAAATTTTGGAGGAAGAAAAGCCAAAGAAAAGGTGAGAAAGTGTAAGGTTTTCATGCTCTTTCCTCTTGAAACTTCATTCTCCCCTTCTTGCTTCATCTTTCCATGGTTTTAATGTATTTTTTGGTGCTGATTTGGGTCCAGATCAGAGGAGTGAAATTTGGAATTTAAGGAGGAGAAAGAGGGAAGAGGAAGGGCTCTTAAAGGAAGCTTGATTGCAAGGTAGTTTCTCTCCCTTTGTTGCTTCTTTTTCTCCTTCTCCTCTTCCATGGTAGGATGTCTCAACCAGAACCATGAAGAGGGAAGAGTTTCTGTTTTATAATCCAAAAGAATCCATCAAACTAAGGCATGGGAAGATGGATTATACCAAAGAAATGCATGAAAAACTAGTAAAACTCAAGTTGGAAAAGTGTAGGGTGCTTGAACATAAGTTAAAATCTGGGTTGATTCAAGACTTCCCCATCATATGTGAGTGTTTATTTGAGTTTCTAAGACTCCTAGGGAGCCTCCCAAGTGCCCCATCCATTAAGGAAAAATCCCAAACTCCATGGGTTTTTAATGGAAGCATAACTAGGTCAAGACCCTTAGAGATAGCTAGGGAGTATTTTAAATGGTTCCAAGCTTGATTTGGGACTTTATATGATAAAAGAAGATAGGATAAACCCTTGGAAAAAAATTTAGAAGCCTTAGGTTGAGAGATGAGGCAATGGCTTCCATAATGTAACCTTATGAAGCAACATGGACCTAGGTTTGTGAAAGTGAGTGTGTGATGGCTTCAAGGACCTTAAATGAGGTCAAGAGGTCTAAATATGGCAAGAGAATGGAACCAAGAATATTAATTATGGTAGTTGCTTCATTAGGTCCTTAATGAAACCATATTGTGGCAAATAGACTAAAGTGTAGTCTTAAGAGTGAGTTGGATGTCATAATTTGTTCCAAGAGTATAATTTAGTGCTGTTTATTGTGAATAGGCCAAAGAAATCCAACCCCACCTCCTTGTGTTTGTGGAACCAAAAAGGAGAAGAAACAAGCAAAGTAAAGCTTGACTTTGCATCAAGGTAGCTCTCCACCTTTTCTTATTGCATTTTCTTGTTGCATATGGTGTCATTGTGTGCTTGTGTGTATGTTTATATGTTTGGGACATGCCACTTGATACTATGTTGCTATTTTGGTACCAATATGCTTTCTTGAATGTCTTTGAATGATGGAAATGGCTCATAAGGGTGAGGTAGTGCCAAAAGTCCCTTAATGTGGGTGAGGAGATGCCAAAAGTCTCATGGCATGGGTGAGACAAGGCCAAAAATCCCTTGGAAGGGTGAGGCTAAGTCAAAAGTCCCAAGAACCAAGAGTGAGGCAATCCAAAAGTCCTAGAAATGGGGTGAGGCCAACCCAAAAGTCCCTAGAGCTCATTCTTATTCTTGACATGTGTTTGTGACATAAAAATGTGGAAATTGGATGCTTCATTGATTGAGTAGTTGCATACTTGTACCCTTGACATGTTATATGCCTTGAAAATGTGATTGAATAGGTGTATGAGCTATTGAGATTCAATGAATCTCACCCCCTCCTTTCTCTCATCTCATATGATCTAGGTGGAGTTCAAGACCCAAAGGATGGAAGCCAAGGAGCTTAAATCTCCATCTCTTGGCAAACCTTTATATTTTGATATACTATGATGACTAGAATGTAAAAGTAGATATGTAAATGTTATTTTTGAGCCATGACACTTTGAACAAGTGTAAAACTATGTAAAGTTAGTGTATATATCAAGAATAGAGTCTAATGAGTAGAATTATGTATTTTGACCACTTGGGAGCCCATTTGTGTATGTATGTTTATTGAAGTGGCATGGTGAATTTGAGTTGCATGAGAGTTCAGACCTTATGAGGGACTTATTTATGCTATATTTATGCTTTCTAAGTTGCTCAAATATGTGTGGAACCATGAATGGCTCATTTGAACCAAAGTTGCCTCTTGTTGGGACCAAAATTGCCATAAGCTTGAGCTATGGCAAATTCTGACCAAATGACCTCTTCTTGACTTGGAATTTTGCATGCAAGTAGATCTTGCCTAGAGATTTTTGGGAAGTCAAAGATCAGGTCATTTGGAGGTCTGTGGAATTTTCTATGATTTTTCAAAGTTGGTATCAGAATTTCGGATTTGCACTGGTACTGTTCATTTGGTCAGTTTTGAAATTGTGTCATCCGAGGGGCAAACATGGTCCAATGGCTACGAAATTTTATAGCTAGAAACTAGGCATTCACAGTGACTTGTAGCAACTAGAAGCACCTCATTTGGAGGTCGGAGCTGAGAGATATGAATTTTTGAATTTCTAGGACAGTAGCAGTAGCTCAGCACGACCTGAGTCACTGTTCCATTGAATTTGGGTAGCTAAGCGTGATTCATCTGATCTGAGTCTATTTTTACCATAAATTTAACATTCATATCTTTCCAAATTGGTATTATTTGCATGGATTGGATTTTTTTGGAATTAATTGGACATTTTCAAAGTTCATAGCAGACACTTGTATCAGCACCAGTAGCTGTCCGAACCTTAAACCCTTTTCGCGTGTCAAACGTTTTCTGTGTTATGTTTCATGGCCTAGACATATTTTTAGAATAAATTATACATGTGTAGCTTTCCAGAATGGCCAAGAATGAACGATTTCAATATTTCTAGAATTAGTTACGAATTTTGAAACTTCCTATCAGTAAACTGAACCAATGGCCCAGACAGCAGCAACCCCAGTGGCTTTTCGGATGTCAAATGTTTTCCCCTTAATGATTCATGGGCTGAAACTATTTTTATCAAGGGGTAGACATCCAGAGCTTTCTGGAATGGTAAATTTTGTTGGATTTCGAGTTTTGTGGATTTAGTTATGAATTTCCGAAGTTGTGACAGAAAAACTGAAATTCTGGCCGAAAATAAGAGTGTGAATTTGATGTTCCCCTTTGAGTTCCACAAGTTATGGGCCAACTTTGGTTATGCAAATGAGTTGTATGTATGTAATTAAATATGAGAACGTGTTGTATGAGCTCATATGGTCCGTGTGACACCGAATGGAATTTTTATATGCGACGTAACGCGAAATAAGGCATTATTCTAATGTCATTTGTCATTCCCTTTGTTCAATTGATCATGTGAGACTTAGAAATGATCGGAAGCATGCTAGAAATGTATGGTGTTACAATACACAAGGATGCATACACTTTATGTTGCCATCCAATGTCCAAGAGCTACAATATCATTCAGTTGATACCAAAACTTATACATACATCAAACATTTGGGTAATTACACATGTTCAAATGATTATACAACAATTTTATCATAGTATTACATCATATGCCATTCATATGGCTGCAAAGAAGCAAAACTAGACATTGTTGTCAATCTCTCATCTCCCAACTTGATGGCTTCCATTACCTTGCTCATTTGGTCCACCTAGCATGTTAAGACATTAGAGAAGAGGGAATGAGATTCAAAGAATCTCAATAGCACATTTCCCTTTTAATCATACATAAAGAATGCAATTCAAATCTTAAAAATGCATGCATGAGCATAATGGAAAGTATGATCATTCAAGAAGCATTCTTGGCATTTGAACAAGTCATACAAAGTATATATAAACTTGCCAAGTAAGTGGATTAGTGTAACGCCCGGTAAATTGTACAATCGTTGGAACGGGCCAGTTTGAAAAGCAAGTCCATTGAGATGAGTGATTCAAGGCCAAATAAAATTTGAATAAAATTTTAAATAATAGAAAACAAGGATTTGAGCCTTGAGTTGCCCAAAAACTAGGGTCGGAGTGATTCGAAAAATTTGCCGAAAGGCCAGTGGCATTTTCGTAAATAAGTGTAATTTTAGAAAAACACCTAGGAGGGCTTTTTAAATGGAAATTTTGAGTTGCCCAGGGTTCTCAGAGGCCCCAAAAACCATGGGAAGCCCCGGGACTGGTAAAGCCCCTCCGGTGTACTCTTTTCGACGTCAGTTGACCTAAACTTTGACCGGTTCGTTCGGGAAGGTTTTAGCTCCAATTTAAGTGATTCCAAAGGCATTTTATTAAATTGGGAATCTTAATTTTATGATGGAAAAGACGGTTCTCAAAAAGGAGCTAAAACGAAGCCAAACCGGAAATGCCATTATGGAAGGGCAAAAATGGAAACAAAGTGCACAAAAGAAGCTTCCAAACTCCCTTTTTAAGCCACGTTCAGCTCCCCCTTCTCTAAACCGACTTTCCTCTGCCCAAAACTCAGAAATGGAGCTGCTGTCTTAGGCACACAAAGGGAGGAAATTTTGGAGGAAGAAAAGCCAAAGAAAAAGTGAGAAAGTGTAAGGTTTTCATGCTCTTTCCTCTTGAAACCTCATCCTCCCTTTCTTGCTTCATCTCTCCATGGTTTTAATATATTTTTTGGTGCTGATTTGGGTCCAGATCAGAGGAGGGAAATTCGAAATTCAAGGAGGAGAAAGAGGGAAGAGGAAGGGCTCTTGAAGGGAGCTTGATTGCAAGGTAGTTTCTCACCCTTTGTTGCTTCTTTTTCTCCTTCTCCTCTTCCATGGTAGGATGTCTCAACCAGAACCATGAAGAGGGAAGAGTTTCTGTTTTATAATCCAAAAGAATCCATCAAACTAAGGCATGGGAAGATGGATTATACCAAAGAAATGCATGAAAAACTAGTAAAACTCAAATTGGAAAAGTGTAGGGTGCTTGAACATAAATTAAAATCTGGGTTGATTCAAGACTTCCCCATCATATGTGAGTGTTTGTTTGAGTTTCTAAGACTCCTAGGGGGCCTCCCAAGTGCCCTATCCATTAAGGAAAAATCCCAAACTCCATGGGATTTTAATGGAAGCATAACTAGGTCAAGACCCTTAGAGATAGCTAGGGAGTATTTTAAATAGTTCCAAGCTTGATTTGGGACTTTATAAGATAGAAGAAGATAGGAGAAACCCTTGGAAAAAATTTAGAAGCCTTAGGTTGGGAGATGAGGCAATGGCTTCCATAATGTAACCTTATGAAGCAACATGGACCTAGGTTTGTGAAAGTGAGTGTGTGATGGCTTCAAGGACCTTAAATGAGGTCAAGAGGTCTAAATATGGCAAGAGAATGGAACCAAGAATGTTAATTATGGTAGTTGCCTCATTAGGTCCTTAATGAAACCATATTGTGACAAATAGACTAAAGTGTAGTCTTAAGAGTGAGTTGGATGTCATAATTTGTTCCAAGAGTATAATTTAGTGTTGTTTATTGTGAATAGGCCAAAGAAATCCAACCCCACCTCCTTGTGTTTGTGGAACCAAAAAGGAGAAGAAACAAGCAAAGTAAAGTTTGAATTTGCATCAAGGTAGCTCTCCACCTTTTCTTATTGCATTTTCTTGTTGCATATGGTGTCATTGTGTGCTTGTGTGTATGTTTATATGTTTGAGACATGCCACTTGATACTATGTTGCTATGTTGGTACCAATATGCTTTCTTGAATGTCTTTGAATGATGGAAATGGCTCATAAGGGTGAGGTAGTGCCAAAAGTCCCTTAATGTGGGTGAGGAGATGCCAAAAGTCTCATGGCATGGGTGAGACAAGGCCAAAAGTCCCTTGGATGGGTGAGGCTAAGTCAAAAGTCCCAAGAACCAAGAGTGAGGCAATCCAAAAGTCCTAGAAATGGGGTGAGGCCAACCCAAAAGTCCCTAGAGCTCATTCTTATTCTTGACATGTGTTTGTGACATAAAGTGGAAATTGAATGCTTCATTGATTGAGTAGTTGCATACTTGTACCCTTGACATGTTATATGCCTTGAAAATGTGATTGAATAGGTATATGAGCTATTGAGATTCAATGAATCTCACCCCCTCCTTTCTATCATCTCATATGATCTAGGTGGAGTTCAAGACCCAAAGGATGGAAGCCAAGGAGCTTAAATCTCCATCTCTTGGCAAACCTTTATATTTTGATATACTATGATGACTAGAATGTAAAAGTAGATATGTAAATGTTATTTTTGAGCCATGACACTTTGAACAAGTGTAAAACTATGTAAAGTTAGTGTATGTATCAAGAATAGAGTCTAATGAGTAGAATTATGTATTTTGACCACTTGGGAGCCCATTTGTGTATGTATGTTTATGGAAGTGGCATGGTGAATTTGAGTTGCATGAGAGTTCAGACCTTATGAGGGACTTATTTATGCTATATTTATGCTTTCTAAGTTGCTCAAATATGTGTGGAACCATGAATGGCTCATTTGAACCAAAGTTGCCTCTTGTTGGGACCAAAATTGCCATAAGCTTGAGCTATGGCAAAATCTGACCAAATGACCTCTTCTTGACTTGGAATTTTGCATGCAAGTAGATCTTGCCTAGAGATTTTTGGGAAGCCAAAGATCAGGTCATTTGGAGGTCTGTGGAATTTTCTATGATTTTTCAAAGTTGGTATCAGAATTTCGGATTTGCACTGGTACTGTTCATTTGGTCAGTTTTGAAATTGTGTCATCCGAGGGGCAAACGTGGTCCAATGGCTACGAAATTTTATAGCTAGAAACTAGGCATTCACAGTGACTTGTAGCAACTAGAAGCACCTCATTTGGAGGTCTGAGCTGAGAGATATGAATTTTTGAATTTCTGGGACAGTAGTAGTAGCTCAACATGACCTGAGTTACTGTTCCATTGAATTTGGGTAGCTAAGCGTGATTCCTCTGATCTGAGTCTATTTTTACCATAAATTTAACGTTCATAGCTTTCCAAATTGGTATTATTTGCATGGATTGGATTTTTGTGGAATTAATTGGGCATTTTCAAAGTTCATAGCAGACACTTGTATCAGCACCAGTAGCTGTCCGAACCTTAACCCCTTTTCGCGTGTCAAACGTTTTCTGTGTTATGTTTCATGGCCTGGGCATATTTTTAGAATAAATTAGACATGTGTATCTTTCCAGAATGGCCAAGAATGAATGATTTCAATTTTTCTAGAAGTAGTTACGAATTTTGAAACTTCCTATCAGTAAACTGAACCAGTGGCCCAGACAGCAGCAACCCCAGTGGCTTTTCGGATGTCAAATGTTTTCCCCTTAATGATTCATGGGCTGAAACTATTTTTATCATGGGGTAGACATCCAGAGCTTTCTGGAATGGTAAATTTTGTTGGATTTCGAATTTTGTGTATTTAGTTATGAATTTCCGAAGTTGTGACAGAAAAAACTGAAATTCTGGCCGAAAATAAGAGTGTGAATTTGATGATCCCCTTTGAGTTCCACGAGTTGTGGGCCAACTTTGGTTATGCAAATGAGTTGTATGTATGTAATTAAATATGAGAACGTGTTGTATGAGCTCATATGGTCCGTGTGACACCGAATGGAATTTTTATACGCGACGTAACGCGAAATAAGGCATTATTTAATGTCATTTTCCATTCCTTTTTGTTCAATTGATCATGCGAGACTTAGAAATGATCGGAAGCATGCTAGAAATATATGGTGTTACAATTAGCCTCATCCATTCTCTTCAAGGTTATTAGACTTGCTTCACCCTTTTTCTTAAAGGCCTTGAACTAAGCCTTGCACTTGGGAGACTCTAATCTTTGTCTCAACCATTCTTGAGGGTTCTTGGCTCATCCTCACCATGGTTAGTAAGTTCTTGGCTTCACCACACTCGAGCAAACTAAAGCAAATATACTAAGTATCATTTGAAAACATAATAGGACATCATAGTACCATGGGATATAGGCATATGTTAGAATACTTTTCATGGCTTAAAACACATACACACACACTCAAAGACAAGGTAAGCACACATTCATGTATGAGAGAACGAAGAGAGAGCCACCTTTAATACAAGCATACACTTTTCTCCTTAGAATTGCACTCCCTTCCTTGGCCACACACTCACAATGATGTGAGGCTTGTTTCTCTTGGCCTAAATACATAAAATAGGATCCAATTATGCTCTTAGAACCATTCTTAAAGCTACCTATCTACTTAGAACACTAACTTTGTCTTATGGTTCATTTATGGTTCCTAAATGCACCTAATGAAGCAACATCCATCTTTTGAGTTCTATGATCCATTCTTTCCTTCCATTTATGATTCTTGACTCCTTTTAAGCCTCTTGGAGTTAACACACAATTAAAATAAGGAGCTTAACTATATATTGCTTCTTTAAGTCATATTATGGAGCCTATGATACCATCTCATTTTCTATGGCTTCTAAAATTTTTTCAAGGATTCCTCTTATCCTCTTCCATCATACATGACTCAAAAATAAGCCTAGAGCAAATAAAAACTTCCCCTAAGTACCCTAAGTCTCTTAGGCTAAGGCTATGCTTCTTCATGGCAACCTTGGAGTTTTCTTTATTTTCTTGATGGAAGATGCATGTGAGGAGCCTTTTAAGGATCTTAGTAACTTATCCAAACACTCATTGAGGCCTAGGAATCATTGTATCAAATTAGAATTTACAAGGGATACTTGAAATCCTAGGTTTACTATCTTGTAATCTAATGGTTCTTTTGTTGTTTCCTTTGTATATTCTTGTTCTCCACACTCAATTCCCTAAGATTCACCCTTAGTTCTACCTAAATTCCTTGCCTTCTTAAAGTTCCCTAGATTGGACGAACTAAGGAGAGAAGGGGAGAAGGAGTAGCTACCATGGGAATGAAGTTTTACATTATTTTTCCTTGATTTCTTGGATGATTCTTCCCTTTCTTGGCCTCCTCTCCTCAAATCCGAAAATTCCACCTCTGTTTTGCCCTCAAAATAGATCCAAAAACTTCAATAAAACCATAGGGAAGAAGGGAAGATGGAGGGGAAAGAGTCTGCTAAAGAGAAAGCATGAAAACCCAAGAAAATCCATACCTTTTTCCTTATTTTTCTCTTTCCTTTCTTCTCCTTCTTGTGTGCCTCACCCTCTTGCTCTCTTCTCTAGTTTAGGGTAGAAACAAAGTGAACTAAATGAAGGAGGAGGTAGGGTGTGTCCTTATATATAGCTAGGTTAAGAAATAATTTTTCAAAAATTTCAATTTTGTCCCTTTGTCTTGGCATTTTCTTTTCTGCTTCATTTTAGCTCCTTTTTTAGAACTATCTTTTCCATCATGAAATTTAGGTCCTCAATTTAATAAAATGCCTTTGGAATCACTCAAATCAAAGCTAAAACCTTCATGAATGAATCCATCAAAGTTCAGGTCAACTAACATTAGAAAACATACACCGGAAAGGTTTTAGCTGTCCCGAGGCTTCCCATAGTTTTTAAGGCCTTTGAGAACCCAGGGCAACTAAATTTTTTCATTTAAAAAGCCCTTGTATGAGAATTTCAAAATTTGCCCAAAATTACAAAAATGCCATTATGTTTAGTTAACATTTCATTTCTTCATTCTAGTTCTATTTTTTTTTATTTGAGCCTAGGATTCTCATTTTTAGGAGTCTAGAATGCTACATAAATTTTTTAGGACCTTAACTAATTCATTTAAGGGGTCTTGCTTTGAAAACTTATCCATTTCCATTATTTTGACGAAAATCAAACATTACACATGTGTAGTGACTAGATTATTAAAAGATGTATTTTTGACCATGAGTTTGCATCTGTTTTGCAATTTTGTCATACACTTGCATGTGGTGGCCATTTTGGTCCATAGCATACTACTAGAAAGGTTCTAGATTTTAGACTATTTGGGGCCACCTTATTTATGGATGCATATGCTTTCTATAAGAATTGTACCCAATGCCAATAAATAGTAATATTTCTTATAAGAATGAGATGCCTCAACAACCATTGTTACTCTGTGAGATATTTTATGTTTGGGGTATTGACTTCATAGGATCATTTCCTATTTCTTTTGGTTTCACATATATTCTTTTAGTTATTGATTATGTTTCAAAGTGGGTGGAAGCAAAAGCCACTAGGACTAATGATTCTTCTATGGTTGTTGACTTTGTGAGATCTCATATTTTTTGCAGGCTCAGCATACTTAGAGCAATTATCAGTGATCAAGGCTCTCACTTTTATAATAGAAACATGCAAGCCCTCCTTCGTAAGTATGGTGTGCTCCATAAAGTAGCCACCTCCTACCATCTACAAACAAACGGTCAAGTAGAGGTTTCAAATAGAGAGATAAAATAAATTCTAAAAAAAATAGTGCAACCTAATAGAAAGAATTGAAGCAAAAGATTAGAGGATGCACTATGTGCTTATTGCACTACTTACAAAACTCCTATAGGCATGTCACACTATAGATTGGTTTTTAGTAAATCATGTCACTTACCAATTCAGGTTGCACATAGAGTCTATTAGGTAGTAAAGAAGTGTAATATGGATCTATCTCAATCTGGTTCTCAGAAAATTGCAAGTTCAAGTACTTAAAGAAATTCAATTGGAAGCCTATGAAAACTCTAAGATTTACAAGGAGAAAACTAAGGTCGTGCATGATAAGATGATTGAAAGAAAAGAGCTTTATATTGGTGAAAATAGTTATCCTTTATAATTCTCACCTAAAGCTAATGCTCAGTAAGTTACATTCTAGATAAATTGGTCCATTTGTGGTCACTCATGCTTTTCCTTATCGTGCAATTGAGATTATGAATGAATTAACCAATAAGCGCTTCACAGTGAATAGGCAACGGCTTAAACATTTTTATGAGAGATTTCAAAAGTAAACATTGGAAGAGCTAAATCTTTACAATGCCTTATACACTTGAACCACTCAGAGTCAAAATAAGTTCATTTGGTTTCTCAAATATCTAGAAATCCGAAACTATACTATATGAACAATGTACTATAGAATTTTGTATAATTCAACCAAATTTAAAAATTCATAAGATATTCTATAGAACTCTAAAAACTATGAACTTTATCTTTGTAAAAGCTCTCAATGTCATTTAATTGCATGCCAAATATAGGCCCCAAACAAGATCATTTGGGCTATCAAAGGTAAATAGGTATTTTATGGCTTAAATGGATCAAATTTTGGCTCTAAGTGGTGCCAATTGAGCTCTAAGATGTTTTGGCCAAATTTCAATCCACAATTATAGTGTATAAGACTATTCCATCATGTTAAATTTTCCATGCAACTAAAACTTACCATCTTACATGCAAGAATACACATGCATGCTTCGAAACCCAAGGTACCAAATTGCAATATAACTTACCTTACAACCCTTAAATGGTCTCTATAGCATACTCTAGTACTTTTAAACATGTTTGCATATCCATTCTTCTAAATATACATATATGTATCCATACATTCAAGAATATGCTTAGAAACAAATCTTATTATCAAAGTTGAAGCACAGTTTAATTGAGCCCACTAAGTCACATTGGGCTTGTCAAGTTTTTTATGTACAAAAAAGATCAAAACAAAAATGAGAAAAAAAAAGATGTTGGTTATTGATTACAAGCCTCTAAATATGTTCCTTCAAGATGACAAGTTCCTATTACCAAAGATAAGTTCACAGACCAGCCTTCTTAAAAATGCAAATGTGTTCTTAAAGTTTGATTTTAAAGCTAGATTTTGGCAGTTAGGTATTGAACCTTCTAAGAGGTACAAAATAGCATTCTACATTCCTAATGCTTAATACCAGTGGACAGTCATGTCATTTGGTATCAAAGTAGCACCATCTCTCTTTTAAAAGGCCATGACAAAATTTTTTGAACCAATTCTCTATAGTACCCTTATTTGCATTAATGATATACTCCTTTACTCCAAAAATGAAGAGGATTATAAAAAGCTTCTCCAATAGTTTTTGGACATCACCAAATAATATAAGATCATGTTATTAGCCCGTAAGAGCCAATTGGGCCAGATCCAGATAGAATTCTTTGGAATGAACATATTCAATAGACATTACTACCTAGGCCCACATATTGCTAAAGAGTTACTCACTTTTCCAGATGAAAATTTCACCATAAAGCAAATTCAATAGTTTCTCAAGATAATCAATTTCATCAAAGACTTTATCCCTCACGTCTAATCACACTAGCCAGTTGTCAAAACTTTTGGAAAAGAACAATCTCCCACCATGGGGTCATGAGTAAACAACAATTGTAAAATATCTTTAAAAGATCTCACAAAATCCTTTACCTTTAAAGATTCCTAACAAAGGGAAAAGAATACTTCAGACCGATGCCAATGATATTTTTGGGAAGTTGTTTTCATAGAAGAAATTGATGAAAAGCAATACTATTGTTACCATGCAAGCAGACAATTCAAAGACACTGAAAAGCATTATCATGCAATCTATAAAGAGATTCTAGCTATCAAAAAGGGAATTGAAAATTTTAGCATTCATCTTAGCCTTTATGAATTTGTGGTTTAGATGGATAATTTGCCATTCCCTAAAATCCTAAAGTCTAAGAGAAAAGGCTTGCTTGATAGACAATTACTTAAATGGAAAGATTGGTTCTTATGCTAAAAATTCAAGGTTCAACATATCAAAGGCCACACAAACATCATTGCAGACTATCTTTCCAAACTAAAGCTAGTAAATTTGTTCACTCCTGCAAAACCAATTCCTTTCATCTTCATGGCTCACACCACTCTAGTTGTACCATCCACCATCCTCTCCCACTTTTAGCTCAACTTAAAAATGATTTTCTTCCTTGTGATTTGATACCCAGAAACCTAATTGAAGTCTAAAAGCTTGCAAAAGAATCTCTATTCTATTACCTTCATTAGTATCTCAGAGATTCATTGCTTCCTATCCACCCATCTTATTTCAATCCACAAACTCTATTCCTAATTCTCTTCAAGATTCATACTTACATCACTAATGATGCATTATGGTATCTATGGGCTTTCATCATTCTTTACTCTAGAGATATAGAATTTCTACCACTTCTCATCCCTTACTTTCTCTGTCAAGATGAGAATCGAAACTCCAATCCCTAGATCCTTTTTAAATGGTTTTCACCAATATAATGGTGGCAACAAGAACTACAAAAAGTTATTTCATAGTATAACTTGTGGAATATTCTTGAAGCAAATAAGAAAGTTGCTAGTATTTTCATCCTTCACTGTCCTTATTAAACAAATAGGCAAAATATGCTTCTAACCAAGAATTATACTTATAAATGGAACACTTTCCTTGAATGGTCCAAGCAGAAGGACCAAGCTCTAAAAAATCTTAAAGTTTTTTTATATGAAATTAATAATTATCAAGAGAGTAGATTTGTATTCTGCACATCATTAGGACCATTCCCAAGAGAATTCATTCTTAGAGAATGAAGGTTGCCAGAAGTCAATATACCAAATACTAAAGTTTAGACTCTAGCCAAGATGATCAAGTTTTTGTAAGGTTCAAGCTCACATTCTCAACCTACATAAAATGTAACATCTGGCTTTTTGAAAATGAGAGAAAACATGAAAAACATAACATATGGTTTCTCCATCAACAAATAAAATTCACCAGATATAAAAGGAAGTCCTTCGAAATGACTTAGTTAATGTCCCAAAAAATTTGAAAAGCATTATAGACTCCTAAAAATGAGAATTTTAGGCTCAAACAGAGAGAAAAATGGAGCTAGAATGAAAAAATAATTTCTTATAAAAAACTTACGAAACATAATGGCATTTTCGTAATTTTGAGCAAATTTTGGATTTCACATAGGTGGATTTTTTAAATGTAATTTTTGAGTTTCCTAGGGTTCTCAGAGGCCCTAAAAACCATGGGAAGGCTTGGGACAACTAAAGCCCCTCCGGTAGAGTCATATATGATGAATAAATATGAGGGAAAACTTTAGAAAAAATTTAGAGAGCTTAGAGAATGAGATGATACTTTATGTTCCATAATATGACCTAAAGAAGCAACATGTAGTTAGGCTCTTTATTTTAATTATGTGATGACTCCAAGAGGCTTAAAACGAGTTAAGAATCATATTTGAAAGGAAAAAATAGAGTCTAGAATTTATTTAACAGGTGTTACTTTATTAGGTGCACTTTGGAACCATAAAGGGGTCATTAGATTAAGTTAGTGTTTAAGGAAGATGTGTGGCCTTAGAATTAATTCCATAAATCTAATTGGCTTCCATATGATATGTCTAAGCCAAGAGAGATGATCTCCACCTCCTTGTGAGTGTGTGGCTGTGGGAGAGGAATTAAGTCCAAAGGAAGAAAATATGCAAATATGACAAAGGTAGCTCTCTCTACCTTCTCTCATGCATAAATGTGTGCTTACATTGTCTTCAATGTGTGTATGTATATTTTGAACCATGAAAAGTATCTTAACATGATTTTATATGCCATGGTACCATGATGATGCATTATGTTTCTAAATGATGTTTATGATGCTTGCTTTGGTTTGCTTGAGTATGGTGAAGCCAAGAACCCTTAAGATTGGTTGAGACAAAGTAAAGAGTCTCCCAAAAGTGAGGTTGACTCCCAAGAACATCATTGAGTCCAAGAACCTCTTAAAGAATAGGTGAGGCAAGTCTAAAATCCATAAGTAAATGGGTGAGGCTAATCCACTTGCTTGGCAAGCCTATGTATGCTTTGTATGACTTTTTCAAATGCTAAGAATGCTTATTGAATGATTGCACATGTCCATATACCATGTATGCATTTATGAGACTTGTTTGCATCCATTATGTATGATTGAATGGGAGATGAGCTATTGGGATTCTTTGAATCTCATCCCCTCCTCTCCAATGTTCTAACATGCTAGGTGGATCAAGAAAGTAAGGTAATGGAAGCCAACCACCTTGAAGAAGAGAGCTTGACACCGTAATGCATGATTTTTGGTTCTTGAAGGCCATAAAAATGGCAAAAGATGTAACCAATAGATGTATATGTATTATGATGTTATGAACACATGTAATTATGATAATATGACATGGATAAATAGGAGAATGTATTATGTGACCATTAGATTGTGATTTGAGCATGTTTTGGCCAATGAGCTTCTTAGATAACATTATGGAATTATGCATATGTGTGAGTGAAATGGCCAAAATAAGATGCATGAGGTTTGGAACCATTTGGATAGCTCACACAAGTCCTAATTATGCTTTTAGACTTGCTCAAGAGGTGCCAAACCCTAAGGAAAGCCATTTGAACATTTTGATATCCTATATGGAGCCAAAATTGACCATAATGGAACCCTATATCACTTTTTGTCCAAATGAGCTCTTCTTGATCTAATATTTGGCATGTAATTAGAGCTTGTTGATAGCTTTTTGGGAAGCTGAAGAACATAATTTTTGAATGTTTAGAGAATATTTGATGAATTTTCAAAGTTGAAATTTTTTTTGATTTTGGTCATGTCACCATTCATATTGGTCCAAAAATGAAATCTATCACACAGGGCCCAAATGATGTCCAAGTGCTACAAAATTTTATACAAAGAAATTAGAAATTCCCAGAGACTTGTGCCAACTAGAAGCACCCTATTTGGATCTCTAGAGAGGGAGATATGAATTTTTAAAGATTCTGTCCAGTATCAGGAACTCCAACTGACCTTAGGTATTATTTGATTGATTTTAGATGCCTGGATGTGCCTAAGCTAGTCTAAAGTTATTTTTCCCCTATAGCTAACATTTACATCTTTCTAGATTGGTATCATTTGCATGGATTGGATTTTCTTGGAATTAATTGAACATTTTTTAAATTTACTATAGAATTATATGATAGCACTAGTGAACAGCCTGACCTTTAGACCTTTTTGAATGTCAAACGTCCTCTGTGTTGGATGTTATAGTCTGAACATATTTTTAGTATAAAGTAGAAATGTGTAGCTTTCTAGAATGTATAAGAATCCATGAGTTCAAGTTTTCTAGAATTAAATATGATTTTCTAAAATTTGTGATAGAAATGAGGAAAATCTGGCCGAGAATGCATATATGTGTTTTGTGCTTCCAATTGATTTGCACGACTTGTAGGCCATATTTGATGATGGAAATGAGTTGTATCATGTAATTAAATATGAGAATGTGATGTATGAGTCCATATGGCCTACAAGACTCCAAAGAAAAAATTTTATATGCGACATAACGCTAAGAAATGTATTATTTAATGCTATTTTTCCTTGCCTCCTTGTGAGTTATTTGATATGAGGCCTAGAGATAGTATGAAATGATCTAAAAATATATGGTTTTATATAAAACCAAGATGAGCATATGTAAGATTCTCAAGATCTTAATGAGCTAGATGATTTTGACAAAATTGATGAATGGTTAATTTCACACATTGGAAAACCAGCAAGGATGACCTAGATGATACTGATAGCTCTGATGACCCAAACCTATCTCCTTCACATAACCCATAAAGAAGGAATAAGGCTTATCCATTGCTAGATTGTCTTATGTGCAATTATTGTCTTAGTCTGTTGGTTTTCGTTTTAGGTGTGATTTACTTTCTAATCTATAAAAATGGCTTTTATTTAAAGTGTCTGTGTTATTGTCCTTACTTTTGTAAAAGCTATTTATTTGTTTGTAGTAGATCTTGGCTATTTAAAGTGTGTCTCTCCTTAGCTGGGGATAAGAGGAGTCTTGTATCAAAGTTTGCTTGGTAATAAACTTCTTAGTGTTCTCCATGACTTCCTTCTAAAAACTCTTTTTCCAAAATCTTTCATAGTAAATCTTTTATGATTATCTTGCATATATGAGTATGCTTTATACTTATTTTACATAAGGATCCTATGCATTAGAAAGTATTATTAAGGAAGTATAATTATAGCAAAAGAATCTTGCCTTGTCTTTAGGTTCTTCAATTAAAAAGTTTTCTAAAAAGATCAAAAGAATCCTTAATTTTAAGAGGCCAAGACACAGAGAAAGCCTAGAAGAGGAAAGGCTAATTGTCCAAGCATACTAGGAAAGAGATTCTGTTGAATCTAATTGGAACACTAAAATAGATTATTTTGTTTTAAGGAGACAAGGTATAGAACTTATTCCATGCTCAGTAAGAGATAAGTGCGAAGGACACCTAGCTTTCTTCTGCCAGAATTGTTCTCCTTTGACATCTGAGGAAAGGGCTGAGCATGACTAAAGAGTTCCACCATTGCCCTTAGAATATGTTTGGTAGCATCCAGATTTAATGCTACATTACAAATACTGTAACACCATAAATTCTTAGCTTATTTTATGCTATTCTCATGCCTAAAACCATACTACTCATATAGGAGGCAAGAAAAATGACATTAAATAATGCATTTCTTAGCATTGCATCGCATATAAAATTTTTATTCGGTCTCCTGTGGACTATGTGAGCTCATGTATCACATTCTCATATTTAATTACATGAATACAACTCATTTCCATCCTCAAAATTGCCCTAGAGTTGGTGTACGGCAAGGGGATACATAAAATTCATGAATGCAATTTTGGCCAGAATTTCCTTTTCTCTGTTACAAATTTTGAAAAATCATAACTAATTCTAAAAAAATTGAAATTATGCATTCTTTACCATTCTTGGAAGCTACACATGTCTACTTTATGCTAGAAATATGACAGCCATGAATCATCACACAAAATAACATTTGATATTCAAAAAGTTCTAAAGGTCTGGCTAGCTACTGGTATTGTCATAGCTTTCTGCTATAAATTTTAAAAATGTCCAATTAATTCCACAAAAATCCAATCCATGTAAATTATACCAATCTATAAAGATATAGATGTTAGATAGAGGGAAAAAATAACTTCAGACCATTCCAAGCATGTCTAGGCATCGAAAACAAATCAAACAGTACCTGATGTTAGTCTGGACACCTGATGCTGGGAATGTCTAGTTTCTCTCTATAAAATTTCGTAGCAATTGGACATCATTTGCTCCTTGAGTGATAGAATCTAATTTTAGACCAGTGTGAACAGTACCATAAACTAAAACTAGAAAATTTTTTAACTTTGAAAATTTATCAAATATTCTCTAGACCTCCAAAAATTCTATTCTTCAACTTTCCAAAAAGCTCTCTAAATGCATGCCGAATCTTAGATCAAGAAAAGCTCATTTAGACAAAAAGTGGTATAGGGTTCTAAAGTGGTCAAATTTTGCTTCATATGAGGTATCAAGATGTCCAAATAGTCTCTTTTAATGTTTGGCACCTCTTGAGCAAGTTTAAAAGCATGAATATGACTTGTATGAACTACCCAAGTGATCATAAACCTTATGCATCTCAATTTGGCCATTCCACTTCCATTTATACATGCATTTCCAAGATGCTAGTTGGCCATTACATGTCCAAAATGCACATTCTCATACATATAACCTTAGCTCTCATTTATACATTACATGTTAACATAATTACACATGCTCATATGGTTACATAACAATTTCATCAAGGGATTACATCATATGCCATGTGTGTGACTAAAGAGGAAGCAAAACTAGGCATATTCATATACTTTATTGCCAATTTTCTTCTTCTAGGTTTAGTGGCCTCCAATATCTTACTCAATTATTTCACCTAACATATTAAGACATTGGAGAGGAGGGAATGAGATTCAAAGAATCTCAATAACTCATCTTCCATTCAATCAGACATAAAGCATGCAATACAAGTCTCACAAATGTATGCGTGGGCATATTAATATGTGCAATCATTTAAGAAGCATTCTTGGCATTTGAAAAAAAATCATACAAAGCATATATAGGCTTGCCAAGTAAGTGGATTAGCCTTACCCTTTTTCTTGTAGATTTTGGACTTACCTCACCCATTTTTTTAAGAAGTTCTTGGACTGAACCTTACTTTTGGGAGTTAATCTCACTTTTAGGAGACTCTTTACTTTGTCTCAACCAATTCTAAGAGTTCTTGGCTCATCCTTACCATGGCTAAAGAGTTCTTGGCTTCCTCGCACCCAAGCAAACCAAAGCAAGTATTATAAACCTCATTTAGAAGTATAATGTATCATCATGGTACCATGGCATACAAAATCATACTAGAATATTTTTTATAGCTTAAAACACACATACACACATTCAAGATAATGTAAGCACACATATATGCTTGAGAAAAGGTGGAGAGAACTACCTTGCTAGCATTTACACACTTTTTTCTTTAGTCTTGAATCCTCTCCCTTGACCTCACACACCCAAGAAGGTGGAGATCATTTCTTTTGGCCAAGACACATCATATGGAAGATAATTATACTCTTGAAGCAAAGTCTAAGGCCACACAATCACTAGAAAAGCTAGGTGACTTATAAGATTCTCTTATAGTTCCATAATACACTTAATGAAGCAACCTTAAGAAAATATCATCTTGGCTCCACTCTATCTATTCATTCATGATTCTTGACTCCATTTAAACTTCTTGGAGTCATCATATAATCAATTCTAGGAGCCTAACTTGATGTTGCTTCTTTAAGCCATATTATGGAACATATAAGGCCATCTTGCTTTCTGTGGCTTCTAAACTTTTTTCAAAGCTTCGTCTCATACTCTCCCATCATACATGATACAAAATTAAGCTTGGAAGGAATTAAAACACTCCTTAGGTGTATGAACCCTCCTTGGCCGAGGCTATACTTCCATATGGCACCAATGGAGTTGTTTTAATTTTTTTGATGCGAGAAGCATATGGGAGGCTCTCTTGGTATCTTAGGAACTCATATATATTCTTAGATAACAAAAACGACTACTAAGAAGCTTTATCTTAGCCTAAGTGCAACCAAATCCCTAAATTTCATAACTTACATTATAAAGCTCCCTTTTCAATTCTAGTTGTATATTCTTAATCCTTACACTCTATAACCTTTGGTTCCATCAAAAATACATAAAGAAAAACTCTCCTCCTCACGTTCTCTCTCTAGACCTAAGTTTAAATAGCTTGGAAACATAAGATTTTGCAAGTGTTTCAAGTGAAGTCTTACCTTAAAACAGAGCTCTCTTCACATAGATTATTTTTCACCGATTGATTTCTTAAAAAGAGTTCATTTTTGGCTTGGGTTAGACTTAAATCTTCAAGTTTTCAAGACAAGAAAACTACTATTAGAGAGCTCTTAAAGAGAGGAACAACTTTCCTAATTGGTGCAAGATGAAACGGGGTCGTTTACTTATCTAAATAGAAGCTTAAATTTCTTCTCTCACTCCCCGCTTAATGTCATGCCATTGCTATCCATTTTTCTAAAAGTGGAAGCTTGGAGAAGGTGATGAGGTGTAATCTTACTTAAGAAGCCTCTTTTATAATTTTTCAAAATGACCATTTTGCCCTTACACGCCTGTTTGCTCTGTTTAGACTCATTTTAACTCCTTTTTGAGAACCATCTTGTTCATCATAAAATTTAGATTCCTAATTAAATAAAATGCCTTTGGAATCATTCAGATCAGAGCTAAAACCTTCCCGAACGAATCAGTCAAAGTTCGGGTCAACTGACATTGGAAAACGTCCACTGAAGGATTTTTAACTGTCCTGGGGTTTCCCATAGCTATCAGGGCCTCTGAAAACCTTGGAGAACTCAAAATTTTCATTTAAAAAGTCCTCCTATGAGAATTCCAAAATTTACTCAAAATGACGAAAATGCCCTTGCGTTTCGTCACTCTTTCGTTACATTTCTTTTTTTCATTTTAGCCTTGTTTTTCTTTCCATCTAAGCCTAGGATTCTCATTTTTTAAGAATCTAGAATGATTTCCAAATTTTTTAGGACCTTAACTAAGTCATTTTGAGGGACTTCCTTTTGTATTTGGTGAATTTCGTTCGTTTACAGAGAAACCATACGTCACGTTTCTCATGTTTTCTTTTGTTTTTGGAGAACTGGATATTACAAACACTAAAGGTACTCTCTTGGTATTAAAGCCTCAATTCTTCAAGATAATCAAAAGTAGTTTTATTATAAAGAAAGTAGGAAGAGATTTCTTATTATCATATTTTCCACTGAAGAAACTTGTGAACTAGTTAGATTATCCTTTTCTTTTTCTTTTCCTAGATCAAATCTCTCTTTTTGTATATCCCATGCTTCAAACAAAATAGATAATTTTATAGAAATCACCCATATCCTAGATGAATCTTGCCTTGAAGAATGTAACACCATACTTAATTAGCTCAACTCATTTCATTCCTAGACTTAGTCCATTAGATGGCAAGGCTTCATATGGAAAATGCCATTAAAATATTCAATTTATTTGTATTACGTAGCGGATAAAAACTTCATTTCATGTTTCATAGAGTATAAAAACCCATTCATCTCATTCTCCAATTTAATTACATGCATACAACTCAAAACCATCTTAGAATGTTTTCAAGAACTCGAGCTTATAGTATATATACACAAAATAATGCAAGTCAGTCTTCGGTCCAACTTGACAAATTTCTGGTGCAACTTTGGAAAATCATAACTGCATCTAAAAAAATTGAAATCAAGTAATTCATAGCTTTATAGAAAGCTCTAGATGTTAAATATATACTAAAAATATTTCAAGCAATGAAAACATCATTTGGACCACGTTTGATAGAAGAAAAGTGACATAGGTCAGACTACCCAGCATTTTTGATATAGCTTACTGATATAAACTTCAAGAATGCATAACGAATTTAAAAAAAAAAAAAAACCTAATTCAAGCAAACTATACCAATTTGGAAAGCTACAGATGTTAACTTCAAGGGAAAAATACTTCTAGACGAATCTGAACAAGTTTAGCTACTGAAAAATGATGGAATAGTGCATAAGCTTGACTGGTGCTACTAATACTGACATAGAACTTCAAAAATTCTTAACTCTTTGTTTTGACCTCCAAATGAGTGCTTCTAGTTGCTACAAGTTACTGGAAATGTCTAGTTTATGTCTATAAAATTTTACATTCATTGGACCACGTTTGACCCACGGATGACACAGAAAGCTAAACTAACCATATGAATAGTGCTTATATCAGGACAACAAAAAATTGGTAATTTTGAAAATTCATAATTAATTTCACAGAGCTCCGAATAATTTAATCTTTAACTTTCCAAAAAGCTCTACATGAGCTCTACATGCATGCCACATTTCATGAGGAAATTCTTCTATTTGGTTAGTTTGTGACATAGGGTTGTATTTTGGTCCTTTTGGGTCATCTAAAGGGTCAATTATGGTCCAATTTTGCTTCTACTATGTCCAAGACCACTTGAGTACATGAGAAAGCATAAAAATAGACTATCAAACATATTCCAAAGGTCCAATAGCCCAGATCTTGAAAACTCACTCTTCCACACCAAGTTATACATAAGCACATACATAGACAACTCTTGTCATTCATTGCCAAAATCATTTAATATCATTCATATGGTTCTAAATCTCATACATACACAATATATCCACACATTTACAAGTATTTGTGAGCTCATACATCATGTATGTAACACCATATTTAACTAGCTCATATTATCTCATTTCCTTTTTGCATTCCTTTGATATAACAAGGTTCCCAGAAAATTCAATTAAAATATTACATTATTTTTGCGTTGCGTAATGGATAAAATATTCATTTCATATCTTGTAAGCCACATGAACTCATCTATCTCATTCTCCTATTTAAATACATGCATATAACTCAAAATCATCTCAAAATGTTGCCATACGCTTAAGCTCATAGCACACATACACAAAATAATACAAGTTCATTTCAGGTCTAGCTTGACAGATTTTTGTGTCACTTTGAAAATTCATAACTAAATCTAGAAAAATCAAAATCAAGCAACCCAGAGCTTTCTAAAAATCTCTGGATGTTGAATTTATGGTAAAAATAATCTTAATCCATGAGAATATCATTTGGACCACACTGCACAACAGAAAAGTAACATAGGTCAGATAGCCTAGTGTTTCTAATATAGCTTACTGATATAAACTTCAAAATTGCATAATTAATTCCACAAAAATCCAATTCAGACAAACTATACCCATTTTGAAAGCTACAGATGTTTAAGAAAAGGTCCAGACTAGTTAAAAAGCCTTTAGACCTTGAAATCGATGGAATAATAACTAAGGTTTGCTGCCATCCCTAATACTGACATAGAAATTTAGAAAATCATTTCTCCCTTTAAAGACCTCCAATTGAGGTGTTTTTAGTTGTCATAAGCCTCTGTGAGTGTCTAGTTTCTCATTACAAAATTTCATAGCCATTGGACACCATTTTCCCCAAGTGTGATAGAGATGCAAATTTTGACCAATTGCACAATGATAGTACCGAACTATAAAAAATTGTCAACTTCAGAAATTCACCAAATATTCTTTAGAGCTTCAAATAATATGCACTTTAACTTCCTAAAATGATCTAAACAAGATTCATATGCATGCCAAATCTCATGAGGAAATTTAATCATTGGGATAGATCTTGACATAGGGTTGCAAAATGCCATATTTTGGCTTCTAAAAGGGTCCCAAATGGTTTATTTTTGTTTCTAGCATTTCTGGGGCCACTTGAGCACGTGGGCAAGCATGAAAATAGTCTACTTAACATGTCTCAAGAGTCCAACAACTTAGATTTCACAAATTCACTCCCCCACTTGATGATATACATAAGACACATACATGCTCATTCTTGCCATACAATACCAAATACATGCAATATCACTTATTTGCTTCCAATTCTCATCTATACATCACATATTCATATAGTTACACATGTTCAAGAGCTTATACATCATACACACCATGGAGATAAATTATTTGACAATAATACAAGCATTTTTCAAGTCAATCTCTTTGTTTTTAAGTGTGGTGGCTCGCATTCCTTTGCTCTTTTGATCTACCTATACATTTTAAGTAATGGGGAGGGAAGAGTGAGATTCCAAGAATCCCAATAGCTCTTCTCTCTTTCAACCATACATAAAGAATGCAAATCCAAGTCTAAAAATATATGCATGGATAACATGGAGTGCATAATCATTCATGAAACATTTCTTGCATTCAAGAAGTCACATAAAGCATATATAGGCTTACAAAGCAAGTGGTTTAGCCTTACCCATTCTCTTTGGGGATTTTGGACTTGCCTCACCCATTTTTTTAAGGGACTTTTGACT
Organism: Erythrophleum ivorense; assembly: GCA_026724425.1. NCBI lineage: Eukaryota > Viridiplantae > Streptophyta > Magnoliopsida > Fabales > Fabaceae > Erythrophleum > Erythrophleum ivorense. The sequence continues at coordinate 31,726,958 of JAIUCV010000008.1, forward strand.
AAGCCTCACTCTTTAGAGACTTTTGGCTTTGTCTCACCCATTCTTAGGGAGGCTTTTGGCTCATCCTCACTATTGCTAGGGGACTTTTGGCTTCACCACACTTAAGCAAACTAAGACATGTTCGTAAAGCATCATTCAAGTACATAACAAAGCATTATGGTATCAGGGGATATAGATACATGCTAAAATATCTTTCATGGTTCAAAACATACACACACACATTCAAAGACAAGATAAACATCCATTCATGCATAAGAGAAAGAAGAGAAGGCTACCTTGTATACAAGAACACACTTTAATCTCTGGAAATTTGTCCCCTCCCTCGACTAAACATCTATAAAGAGGTGGAGCTTAATTCCTTTGGGCTAAACACATAGAATGGGATCCAATTATACTCTTAAACATTCACTAAAGCTACACACACACTAGAAGAACTTGGTTGCCTATATAGTTCAATTATGATTCCATAAAGCACCTAATGAAGCAACACCCATAATTTATGATCTTGGCTTCATTCTTTTTCTCCATTTATGGTTCTTAACTCCATTTAGACCTCACACAATTCATTTGAGGAGCCTAACTATGTGTTGCTTCTTTAAGTCACAATATGGAACATATGTTACTATCTCACTCCTTAGGCTTCTTAAACTTGTTCCAAGGCTTCCTCTCATCATCTTCCATCATATATGATGCAAAACCAAGCTTGGAATCAATTAAAACACTCCCTAGCCTATAGTTCTTGTCTTGGCTAAAACTAGCGCACAAAATGGAGTCCATGTAGTTTCAAATTTTTTCTTGAAGGAGGAGCCACTTGGGAAGCTTCCTAGGGGTCTTAAGAACTTATACAAACACTTATATAAGCTAGGAAATTCTTGAATCAAATTAGATTTCACTATGTCCCCATGAATCCCTAACTTTACTATCTTGAATTTTACTAGGTTTTCTTCTAATTTCTTTGCACTTACTTCTCACACTCTAAAACCTATGATTCTTCCGTGGTTAGGTTAGAATTTTGTCTCCCTTGGTTGGGCTCTAAATGGGGCAAAATTTACACAAGGAGGAGCAAGGAAGAAGAAGCATATAAGACAACAAACATACCTTGATTCCTAGCTTTTCTTAAGTGCTCTTCCATGTAGTGGATCCCTCTTTTCCAAATTCTACTCTCCCTCCTCTGTATGTGGCTTAAAATAGAACAAAATACTTCAATAAAATCATATAAAGAAAGGTGGGAAGGAGAGGAATCAAGTTGCTAAAGGAAGAGTCATGAAATTCTATCAATTTCCATACCTTTTTTCCTTGCTTTTCTCCTTCTTCTTCTCCTCCCATAGTGCGCCCTTTCTTGCTAGTCTCTCCCCTTGTCTTTAGTAGAGAAAGGTCGGTCTAAATGATGGAAAAGAATGGGAGACTATATATGGAGCAAGGTTACTTAATGAACTTTTCAAAAATTCCCATTTTGTCTTCTTTTCTTGGCCTTTTCATTTCTAGTTCGTTTTACCTCCTTTTTGAGAAACGTCTTTTCCATTATAAAATTTAGGTTCTTAATCTTATAAAATACCTTTAGAATCACTCAAATTCGAGCTAAAATTTTCTCAAATGAACTGGTCAAAGTTTGGGTCAACAATTGTTGGAAAACATCTATAGGAAGTATTTTAACTATCCCAGGGCTTTCCATAGTTTTTAGAGCCTTTAAGAATCCTAGAGAACTCAAATTTTCCAAAAAGCCTCCTGTGAGTTTTCCAAAAATTGTCCAAAATTACAAAAATACTATTATGTTTTGTTGCATTTTTGTTAAATTTTGTTTGACTATTTTCACTCCTGTTTCAGGGTACCTTTGGCTTCTTAAATCCATTGTTTGAGGTTTAGAATATTGTTCTAATTCTATTGGACCTCAAATCACTCTATTTGGGAAACTTTCTTTTGTATCCAATAAATTTTGTACATTTACAGAAGAACTATACATTATGTTTCTCATGTTTTCTTATACTTTCGAAGAACTGAATATTACATTTCTCCTCCCTTAAATAAATTTTGTCCTTGAAATTTAAGGGTACAACCTCCTCATACTCTTTCTTATATTCTCAATAATTGATCCTTTCTTTCCCTTCTTCTTAGCTTTATGCGCTTCTCTCAACGATTATGCTCTTTTAAATTTTCTCTCAACTAGGGAATTTACATTACTAGCCTTTAGTGAGAGCTCTTCCTTTCCTGTACTACTAGTTCCTTTCATAAGAGAAAGAAGTTCTGACTATGAATCATGGTCTTATGATTTTGGCCTTATCCTGGGAGAGCTTACTAATCATATCTTATTAGTATTAACCCATTTGTAGGGGTTAACGTTCTTCTCAGTGGACTCATATACATACCTTAGGAGGTAATTCACTTAGTGTCAAATCTCTCGTATGATCTCCCAATGGCTTCCTATAAGGTCTTATTACGTTTCTCTGATCATCACAACCATTGGAGATTTCTATCTGTTTACTCATTAATTTAAATATATTGTCTACTGTCCATTTTTGTACTTTTTCTTACTAGCTCATCTCATAATCACAATTCATTTTTCTTTCCACTATAGGCCTAATACCTTACTCTCTTATTGGGATTACAACTACTTCAAGGAGTCTCCACTTTTAATTATCCTAGTTTCTCTATTTACTAACATATTTTCCTTTTTAGGCCAGGACTTTTCTTTACTCTTTTTGCTCACTTGCAAGTAGGTATTATACAATCCCTCATCTCAAGGACTAATTGAGATAAATTTTAATTCTTTGTACTAGCATTGAAGAGTAACTACCATTGACTAATACCAAACTCTAGTGGGATGTTAACTGTACTAATGGCCTCAATCAATGGAGACGCAGTCTACCACTTATCCCATTATGAAAACTGCACTTGACCCCTTTTTAAAGCATGACTTTGACATTTAAGGGTCCCTCTCTATCCTTCAGTTAGGTTTAATATCTGTTGGATAGTGGTTCATATAACTTTAGCTTGAGAAAGCTACTATTTTACTCTCTTTATCCCTCATGCTATGCTCCCCTATCAAGGGTATGGTCAGTGGTTTCACTATCTGAGTATAATCTAAATATCTCTATGGCAATAGTCTATCAAACTTAGAAGATCTCTAGTCTTTGAGACAAAACTAACTGAAACTGTACTAGTCTCTGAGACTAACTGCGCTATAAAAACTATCTCAGATTATCATCTTACTAGAGAACTATCATGCTGTAATTGTGGGTTTTTTGTAACTTTATAGGATCTACTATGACCTCTAGGTCTACTACAACCTCTCAGAGCCCTGCCAAAGTTTATTGTGACCTATTGTACTATACTAGGATATACTGCAATCCATTTTTGAGAGACATCAAGTCTAAGATCATTATATCTAAAAATAAAATACATGCTCACTAAGTCTGGTAACTATCGCTCATAAACTCTAAGGCTTAGTTTAGATACACGTCATGCTCTTCATGCAAACTGGGTTTTGTGTCATCTAATTCTCTAAGATCCCATCATACTAATACTCAGGAGCATTTTAACTTTTGCTTACAACTCTTTATAGGATCTTCAGGTTCCTATTTCAGCTCTTTTTACTTAGGCTTTCCTTCCTTACCTTTACTGACTTACCATACTTCCTCTATACTCATTCTGTCTTTCTTATCATATCTTACAATTTTTGACTATGCCCATATTCTACTTTTGAGTATATATATAGCACCTAGGCATCTCACACTTTGAGTGTGCCTAACATCTCTTGTGGGATAGAGATTATACATTGGTTCCTTCTTATTTGGTTACATATATCATAAGGGACTCGTGCTACATTATTATTAGGGATTCCTTTTTGCATGTTTTTCTTGCCATTCTAGTATTACTAGAATCCTTTCACTTCTTTTCCTGACTTATCTCATCATTTAATTAACTAGGATATTCTTTGATTATTGGGACATTTTTATGATTGATGTCATTGTTTACTATGCACTCAAGTCACATTACTACTAGGTTGGCCATACCTAATATTATGTAACCATTGTTGCTAGCAAACCATAGCATCAAACATTAATACACAGGTGCATCATGACTAAGCTCAAAGCCACTATCGCCAGTATATTACAAGTTTCTTAATAATCTAAAGTATTCCTCTATTACTTTTCTTGATCTTCCATAGGATACTTGGGGAAAAGAGGACTCTTTCTCTAATTTCTTGTAGAAATCTCTGTTGCATCCCAAGGTCACTTCACATTGCCCAATTGTTTTTGTTTTGGGCATTCCTATAAACATTTATGCCAAGGATAGTCGTGCTTTTTGAAGCACTTGTACTCAACCATGTCAATCCAATCTTTATTCTTAATCCATTATGTCCTTGGCTTGAGCATCATTACATGTCTTCTCTTTTTTTATTATTACTGCACTTTTAGTCAAGTAAAAGGATGCTTTCCTACTTATTTATCCTCTTATTATTTTGTACTTCTTTACATTCAAGAGCATCTACACCTTTTCTGGGTTCCTCAACTTACTCATTTCCCGAGACACCGGGGGAGGTTTAACTCTTCTTATACTCTTACTTTGCCTTTAACTAGACCATCCCTCCATAAGGAAAACTTTATTTCATGTGACCCCAGAATTTGCATTTTCTAATGGTCTTGGCTTACACTCCTTCTCTGTATAATGAAAAGACTCACCTTCTTAGGTGGTCTCTAGCTCTCTAGAGCTTCCCTGATGACACTAAAGGCACTAACTGCTTACCTTAGCTTATTGCTACCTTTTAATTAGAGCTAGGCTTTTCCTCTATTTAACCTCTTTACTCTCATCCCTAAGAGCATAATTTACTAATTTTAGGGTTTTACTGACCCAATTTAAGACATATATTCTTAGTATCCAGATCCTACCTTACTAAAGATTTATGTTCCACTGGGTGCTCTAATTACTCATGCGCTTTGGCCTTACATAAGTCTCATATTCGAAAGCTCGTCTAGCTAACTACTATGTGTGTGTTTGGATTGATAATGAGTATAATTGATTTTGGTAAACTTGATTTTGCAAAATTGATTTTGTGTAAAAGTGGGTTTACTTGAAAGTGATTTATGTTTGGAAAATTTAGTTAAAAAGTAATTTTGTTAATGCACTTTTAATGCAACTAGTCTACGTTTGCAAGAAGTAAGTGAGTTGCTTCAACCCAATGTGGTTTTCAAACATCCTAAAATTATGGTGTAGCATGATGAACACAGATCCAAACATGTTATAAACGAGCTTTTCTTGTGCTCACTAAGGTTTGGAGCGAAACATGGTTGGATGAATGCTAAACCAAACACACACTACACGCCTATCTACTTACTATTTTGGTGCTTAATTTATCTCTTGAGTCATTGCCAAAGCGAGGGCATCTTTTCTGTAGACTAGCTTCTTAGCTCTTCCCTACTTCTCTTTATTATTGTACTTTACACATTAGGGGTTTATCTATAGGGGTTTACTAATTGCTACTGAGTAGTCTTTCTATCTCATTACATCTTACCTAGGGGGTTTCTGTTAATCACCTTTCTTAGGCCTCAACTCGTAATTAGCCTGGGTCACCTATCTCATCAAAGCTATAGCTTACGATAAGCCCCGTTAACTCATATAGGCTTACGATGAATTTAATAATCTTAAACTATTCTCATTCTCTTTTTTGGATTTCTAACACTAGGCTAATCATACTCATCTTCAGGTGTTACCTATAATGTCACATTATATCAACATCCTATCCCAGGGTAGCATCCTAGGTTGGAGTCAACGCCTTGTAGGTGAGTCTCAACGACCTTATTATTCCTATATCTATCATTCTCTAACATTGAGCTCCTTCCCAGTCTCAATTACTAGGCTCACTGCTCACCTGTTACTTACTGATTTTCTGTGACCATTTACTCCTCTATTTCTTTATTTACTCTAAGGGTCCTTATTTTCAGTGCCTTGATTAACCCCACAATAGCTTATTTCTCAGGTTGGCTTGAATATGACTAATAAGGCCTTTCATGCGGCAATACACTTTGCTATAACTAGGAGCTTCTTCTTTAGCTATGTGATCCGAGCCTCACCATCTCTGTTTGCAACCTATCATCAAAGCTAGAGGATTCCACCTCTTGCTTTACTCATACATAATTAACTGCCACCTCTGGGCGATTAGGACTCTATGGAGTATAGCTTATACTCAAACCTTTGGCTTGAGGGAATTGCTTTTTGGGCTTTTTACTTCATCATAACATCTGGGTGTCATGGCTAGGGGGATAACTCCTTCAACCCTTATTCTGTGTAGTAGTAGCTTTACCTCATACTATGCTGCCTCACTGCTTGCCCCTGCATTAAGCAGGACAGCCCTGAATGGTCTGAGTGTGGTAATTAGAGAAATTAGGCCTCTCATAACCTTTATGAGCAAGCCTCTCTAGCAGCTACACAATTAGCTCTTATTGCTAATACACAAAGCTTACCATTGATCCTGACGAGCTACTGTAGCTGTTGGATCACTTAACTTTACTTTAAAAGCTCTAGAGGCTAATGCTTTCTGACATTCACCACCTACTGCAAGACCATTCCACAACTCACATAACATAAACATAGTCATATGCCAACTCTAGACACCCTAAATGTCTCATCTAAGGTTTTCCATACTTATACAAGTCTTTACATAGCCTTACCACCACCACCTCAAGCCATATACAACCCTAAAAGGCCTGGAACTTTGCTCTGATACTAATAAAGTGTAATACCATATTTAACTAGCTTATCTTATCTTATTTCCTTTTTGAATTCCTTTAATATAGCAAGGTTCTAAGAAAATTCTATTAAAATATTATATTATTATTTTTACATTGTGTAGTGGATAAAATATTTATTTTATGTCCCATAAGCCATATGAACTCCTTCATCTCATTCTCCTATTTAAATACATGCATACAACTCAAAATTATCACAAAATGTTGCCAAACGCTTAAGCTCATAGCATACATACACAAAATAATACAAGTTCATTTCAAGTCCAGCTTGATAGATTTTTGGTGTCACTTTGGAAAATCATAACTAAATCTAAAAAAATCAAAATCAAGCAACCCATAGCATTTTGGAAAGCTTTAGATGTTAACTTTATTTAAAAATAATCTCAAGCCATGAGAACATCATTCGGACCATGTTTGACAATAAAAAATAATATAAGCTAGATAGCCCAGCATTTCTGATACAACTTACTAATATAAAATTCAAAAATGCATAATTAATTCCAAAAAATGCAATTTAGGCAAACTATACTAATTTTTAATGTAACACCCCAAAAATTTATTTAAAGTGTTAATAATATATTTGGACTAATTAAGAATAATTATTTTAGAATAATTGGGTAAGCTATATGAATGAAAATTTACAAAGAAATAAGTTATTAATATGGGTTTAAGATTTCAATTAGATTAAAGCTTAATTGGGGCCCAAAATTAAATTTGAATAAGTCATGGATAAGGATTTATGGAGGCCCAATGATTTTAGGTGTAAGCCTAACTCCTTATCATGAGACTTGGGCTAAGAGAGATCATCTAGTAATGGCCCAATTTGATTTAGTGAAATAGAGGACCATGACCCAATTTACATAAGCTCTTATAATTGGCTCAACACACATTATGTAGACCTAAATTGGATTGACCCTTGAAATTTGGCCTGACCCAACTACAACTCTGAAGCCCAACTCATGAGACTTTGTCCAACTAATACTAACCTTTGAACCCACTAGAATTTGGGCCTTAAGATCAGTACACTTTACCTTAATCCAAAGTGTTCTATAGCCCACCTCTCCAAACAAAGGCCCATTGACTAGACATGAGCCTAAATGGACCTTGGGCTGATGGGTTGGCCCATTTCCCCCTAATAACCCTAAAGGTTCAGTAGCCTCCCTCCCCATTCAGTAGAAAACACAAGAGGCAAGGGAGGAAATTCGGAGGTTTAAGGGAGGCTAGGGTTCTACTGACATTGTAGCTCCATTTTTGACTCTTAGAGGATGATTTGGCCAAGGTGAGTTATATATAACTTGACCCTCTCATTCTCCTCTTCATCTTAGTCTGATTAGTTTTTGGTTTTAGACATTTTCATCTCTTTCTCAAATATGAAACTTGGTATTAGGTGATTCCTTGCAAGATTTTCGAAGTTTAGAGTTAGTGGAACTATGGGGTAAGTGTTTACTTTTATTTTGTGGTGTAATCTTGCTCAAATTTCATGTTATAAGCTGACTTTGGTATATGGCTGATTCCATGTGCGAAAATCCAAGTTTTAAGGATGGGCCATGGTGTGTTCTTAGTAGTTAAGGCTCAACCCAATCCATTTAACCTCTTGGGTGTATGGGTAAGTGTTCTCTCTTCTCTTGTGTGGTATATATACAGAATTTTCATCATTTGGATTGACTTTTGGTGCGTGGCTTTTACATGTGCGAAAATGGAGATGTTAGGAGTGACCCATTGTGAGTTCTTGTTGTTGTAACCTTGAATTGGTGCAATAGACTTTTAGAAAGCTTAGGTAAGAAGTTCTTAATGTACTCTTGTTAAGATTAATCTGTGGATAGGGAAATTCCTTACTAATCGTAGTTGAATAATGATGATTATGCTTATGTTAGGCTTAGTGTGCTTTGAATCATGATGGTAACTAGAGGATGAGTAATTAGCTTCATTGAGGTAACCGGGGTTAATTTTTCAATTTCATGTATATGTTCATGTTAATCTGATATTTTTTGCACATATATGATTTTGAAATGCTAAATGATTGGTCGACTACTTAAATTGTTATTGTGATTGGACCTTGTGTGTCCATGGTGGAGTTGTGGTGCGGCTGTCACCTGTGCATGTATTTCGATTGAGTACCGGGTTGTGATTAAACCCCAGATGCACTGAGCCCTGGTTGTGCTCATTATAGAGTAGGTGCTGTGGATGGACCTCTCCCAGTGTTATTGGCTATTAACATGTTGTGTATGATTGCTGGTATGGGACAGTAGTCATTGGTAGCTCAACTAGTTCATTTGTAAATTGAATTGATGGTTCTGGTATTGATGATATAAAATTGCATTGTATTGATTAATCTGTACATATATATGGAATTTGCCTCTTGTTACTGAGATTGTATATCTTACCTCGATTGTGGGCTAACATCTGGACCTCTTAGTGGCAAGGAGAAAATTAATGGAAGCTTATTATATGGTTTAGTAGTAGGTAGGTTTGGAAACCTTGTCAGATTATATTTGTATAACTAGACTACTAGATTTATGTAATTGTCGCATTGCATCATGAATTGCCAAGCATAGGGACTGTAATCATTTGATACATCAAATGTCAACTTAAACTAGTGATGTATGGAATTTCTAATGAGACTTATGTCTGAATGGAAATGTGAGTAGTGTATAAACTCTTTGCTATCATTGATCTATGAACTCACTGGTTTATGGTGGTTAGAGGGTTAAAGATCCACATTTGAGTTTTGAATAGGTAATGATAGATGTGTTAGGTAAATTAGGCTAATGAAAGCTATTAGAGCCCTACAATTAAGGTAGAGTGGCCCTAAGGTGTCATTGGAGGGAGAATGGAGAGTATAAGACAAGATTTTAAAAGTGGTAGGATCAGAAGGGATTTTGCCGCGGCCAATAGAGGTGAAGTTGGCCAAGGGGAGTATCAGAGAACAATTTGCCTGGCAAAATGTGAGAGGCCAAACTGGGAGTCATCCAAAGGATAATTCACCGCGGCTAAATGGGAATTAGCCACAGCAAACTTTTGTGAAATTATGTTAGGCTTGCCAGAGAGGAATTAGCCACGGCGAAAGGGGGAATTGGTCGTGGCCAATAGCATGAGGCAAGTGAGGTAGGCTCCAGGAGATTTCCTTACCGCAGTACCATGTAAGTTAGCCGCGATGAAACATGCAAAGATAAAGAGTGAACCCAAGAGCAATTGGCCATGGCACAAAGAGATTTAGCTACGGTTAATGATTCTAAACTCTCATTCTAACCTAGAAATCTTGGTGTTTCATATGGTAACCTCAATGGATGACTTAGAAACATTAATAGAAGACTCTTGTGAGTTGGAATTAATGGGTAATAGAATCAAAGGCTTATAAATGAGTGTTTGTTTTCCTTATGTACATGAATGCTTGTAATTATGTGGTTGATGACTCTAATAACATTACGGTTTAAATTTCCTTACATTTTCCAAATGTAATTAGTCGTAATGTCTTGTAACCCTAATTTAAGATTATTAATCACGTATTTTATCTTAATTACAATGATTAGAGGTTAGGGTCATCACATTTAAAGCTACAGATGTTAGATAGAGAAAAAAAAATAAGTCCAGACCAGTTCAAAAGCCTTTAGACCTAAAAAACTGATGAAACAATAACTAAGATCTGCTGGCATCCTTGGTACGGACACATAATTTTAGAAAATCATTTTTCTCTCTATATACCTCTAATTGAGGTGCTTCTAGTTGCCATAAGCCACTATGAGTGTCTATTTTCTCTTTATAAAATTTCATAGCCATTGGACACTATTTGCCCTACATGTGATAAAGATACAAATTCTAACCAATTGCATAGTGACAGTACCAAACCACAGAAAACAATTTTAGAAATTCATCAAATATTCTCTAGAGCTTCAAATAATATGAACATTAGCTTCACAAAAAGATATAAATAAAATCTATATACATGCCAAATCTTATGAGGAAATTCATTCATTTGGATAGATCTTAACATAGGTTTGCAAAATGCCACATTTTGGCTTCCAAAAGGGTCCCAAATGGTTCATTTTTGTTTCTAGCTTTTCTAGGGCCACTTGAGCACATGGGAAAGCATTAAAATAGTCTACTAAACATGTCTCAAGAGTCCAACAACCCAGATTTCACAAACTCACCCCCACTTGATGATATACATAAGACACATACATGCTCATTCTTGCCATACAATACTAAATACATGCAATATCACTTATTTGCTTCTAATTCTCATCTATACATCAGATATTTATATAGTTACACATGTTCAAGAGCTTATGCATCATATACACCATGGAGATAAATTATTTGACAACAATATGGCTATAATACAAGCATTTTTCAACTTCTTTGTCAATCTCTTTGCTTTGAAATGTGGTGGCTCTCATTTCCTTCTTCTCTTGATCCATCTAAACATATTAAGTAACAGGGAGGGAACAGTGAGATTTTAGGAATCCTAATAGCTCTTTTCTCTTTCAACTATACATAAAGAATGCAAATCCAAGTCCAAAAATGTATGCATAGATAACATGGAGTGCATAATCATTCATGACATCTTTCTTGGAATCAAGAAGTCACATAAAGCATACATAGGCATACCAAGCAAGTGGTTTAGCCTCACCCATTCTCTTTGGGGATTTTGGACTTGCCTCACCTATTTTTTTAAGGGACTTTTGACTAAGCCTCAATTTTTAGAGACTTTTGACTTTGTCTCACCCATTCTTAGGGTTTTTGGCTCATCCTCACCATTGCTAGGGGACTTTTGGCTTTAGTACACTTAAGCAAACCAAAACATGTTCATAAAGCATCATTCAAGTACATAACAAAGTATCATGATACCATAGGATATAGATATATGCTAAAACATATTTCATGGCTTAAAATATACACACACACATTCAAAGACAAAATAAACATCTACTCATGCATGAGAGAAAGAAGAGAGAGCTACGTTGCATACAAGAACACACTTTAATCTCTTGAAATTCTTCCTCTCCCTCAACCAAGCATCCATAAAGAGGTAGAGCTTGATTCCTTTAACCTACACACATGGAACGAGATCCAATGATACTCTTGGAACATTCACTAAAGCTACACATACACTAGAAGAACTTAGTTGCTCATATAGCTCAATTATGGTTCTATAAAGCACCTAATGAAGCAACACCCATAATTTATGATCTTGGCTCCATTCTTTCCTTCCATTTATGTCTTTTGACTCTATTTAGACCTCTTGGAGTTATCACACAATTCATTTGAGGAGCCTAATTATGTGTTGCTTCTTTAAGTCACAATATGAAACCTATGCTACCATCTCACTGCCTAGGCTTCCTAAATTTTTTCCAAGACTTCCTCTCATCCTCTTCCATCATATATGATGAAAAACCAAGTTTGGAACTAATTAAAACACTCCCTAGCCTATAGTTCTTATCTTAGCCAAAACTAGCATACATAATGGAGTCCATGGAGTTTCAAATTTTTTTCTTGAAGGAGGAGCCACTTGGGAAGCTTCTTAGGGGTCTTAAGAACTCATACAAACACTTATATAAGCTAAGAAATTCTTGAATCAAATCAGATTTCACAATGTCCCCATGAATCCCTAACTTTACTATCTTGAATTTTACTAAGTTTTCTTCTAATTTCTTTGCACCTACTTACTTTTTATACTCCAAAACCAATGATTCTTCCTTGGTTAGGTCAAAATTTTGTCTCCCTTGGCTAGGCTCTAAATGGGGCAAAATTCACACAAGGAAGAGCAAGGAAGAAGAAGAAGCATAGAAGACAATAAACATACCTTGATTTCTAGCTTTTCTCATGTGCTCTTCCATGTGGTGGATCCCTCTTTTCAAAATTCTAATCTCCCTCCTCTGTATATGGCTCAAAACAGAACCAAATACTTTAATAAAACCATAGAAAGAAAGATAAGAAGGAGAGGAATCAAGTTGCTAAAGGAAGAGTCATGAAATTCTATCAATTTCCATACCTTTTTTCCTTGTTTTTCTCCTTCTTCGTCTCCTCCCATGGTGTGCCCTTTCTTGCTAGTCTCTCCCATTGTCTTTGGCAAAAAAAGGTCAGTCTAAATGAAGGAGAAGAATGTGATGTTATATAAGGAGCAAGGTTACTTAATGAACTTTTCAAAAATTTTCATTTTGTCCTCTTTTCTTGACTTTTTCGTTTCTAGTTCATTTTAGCTTTTTTTTAGAACCATTTTTTTCATTATAAAATTTAGGTTCTTAATCTTATAAAATGCCTTTGGAATCACTCAAATTGGAGCTAAAATCTTCTTGAACGAACAGATCAAAGTTTGGGTCAACCATTATTAAAAAACATCCACCTGAGGGGTTTTAATTATCCCAAGACTTTCTACAGTTTTTAAGGCCTGTGAGAACCCCGGAGAACTCAAAGTTTCCATTTAAAAAGCCCTATTATGAATTTTTCAAAAAGTATCCAAAATTATAAAAATGCCATTATGTTTCGTCGCATTTTCATTAAATTCTGTTTGGCTTCCTAAATTCATTGTTTAAGATCTAAAATATTGTTCTAATTTTATTTAACCTTAAATCACTCTATTCGAGAGACTTTTTTTGTATATGGAAAATTTTGTACGTTTATGGAAGAAATGTATGTTACATTTCTCACGTTTTCTCATACTTTTGAAGAACCGGATATTATAATATACATCATTGGATTACATCTTATGCCATTCAAATAGTTACAAAGTAGACAAATTATACATTTCTATATCAATCTTCTTCCTTTATGCTTAGTAGCTTCCATTCCTTTGCTCACTTAGTCTACCTAGACATGTTAGGGCAATGGAGAGGGAAGAGTGAAATTATAGGAATCCCAATAGCTCTTCTCACTTTCAAACACATAATATGGATGCTAATTCAAGTTTAAAAATGCATGCATGACTTTCTTGGAAATGTTAAACATATAAGGACCATTTCTTTCATTCAAAAGGTCACACATAACATACATAGACTTGCCAAGACATTGGTTTAGCCTTGCCCATTCATGTTGGGACTTTTGGACTTGCTACACCCATTTTTAAGGGACTTTTAACTAAGCCTCACTCTTTCTAGAAACTTTTGGCTTTGTCTCACCCACTCTTAGGGACTTTTGGCTCATCTTTACCCTAGCTAAAGGACTTTCGGCTTCATCAAGCTCAAGCAAGCCAAGAACATACATAAAAGTATCTTACAAACACATAAACATAGCAACATGGTACCATGGCATGTGATCATTCGCTAGAAACATATTTTATGGCTTTAAATATGCACACACGCATTCAAGATAAGAAAAACACCCGAGCATGCATGAGAAAAAGAAGAGAAAGCTACCTTGTGCATAACCATACACTTTCCTCCTTGAAAATGGTCCCTTTCCTTTGGCCAAGCACTCACAAAGATGGTGGAACTTGATTCCTTTGACTTAGACACATTATATGGAAACCAATTACATTCTTGGAACAATTTCTAAAGTTACACATTCATTTTAAGAGTTAGATTGTTCCTATGGCTCATTTATGGTTCCATAATGCACCTAATGAAGCAACCTTGGGAAAACATGATCTTGGCTCCATTCTCTCCCTTAATTTATGACTCTTGACTCTACTAAAACTCCTTGGAGCCATCACACATTCATTTCAAGAAGCCTAGCTACATGTTGCTTCTTTAAGTCACAATATGGAACCTATGTCACCATCTCACTTCCCAGGCTTCCTAAAATTTTTTCAAGGCTTCCTCTCATCCTCTCCCATCATATATGATACAAAACCAAGCTTGGAAGAATGTAAAACTATCCTTCGGTACTTTTTCTAGCTTAGGTTGAGGCAATGCACCATTAAGGGAACCAAGGAGTGTTCTTTATTTTCTTAATAAGAGATGCATGTGGGAAGCTTTCCAGGGATCTCTAGAGCTCATATAAACACTTACTTTAGCCTAGGAACTCTTGTTTCAAAACAGAATTTTGATTATGTTTTTTAATCCCTAACTTTGCTATCTTAGAATTTCATGGTTGTTTGGTTGTTTCTTTTGTATATTCTTATTCTCCTCACTCATTTTCCTAAGATTCATCCTTGGTTTGGTTCAAAATTCACTACTCCTTGGCTATCCCTATCTTGGTCAAAACTTACAATAAAAGAACAAGGTAAGAGCAAGCTTGAAATATAGTAAATTACCTTAGTTTCCTAGCTTTCTCCAATAGCTCTTCTCTTTGCTTGGATTTCTTTCTTGAAACTCGAACTCCTCCCCTCTAGTCTGAGCTTAAAATAAACCCAAATGCATCAACAAATCCATAGAAAGAAAGAGGAGAAAGAGGAAAAGAAGTTTGCTAAAAAGAATAATAGTAAATTCTATGAAATTCTCACCTTTCTTGCCTTGGTTTTCTTCTTCTTCCTCTCTTCTCTTGTGCACCCTTCTTTCTAGGTCTCCTTCTTTATTTTTGGTAGAAGTGAAGTCAGTGGAGAAGAGAAGAGAAGTGGCATGAGTTATATGGAACATTCAAGAAGGATTTGTTTTAAAAAAATTCTATTTATGTCCTTTAAACTTGGCATTTTTGTTTTAGGTTTGCTTTAGCTCTTTTTTGAGAACTATCTTTTTTATCATTAAATTTAAGTTCTCAATCTTATAAAATGCCTTTGGAATCACTAAATTTGAAGCTAAAACCTTTCCAAACGAAAAGGCCAAAGTTTGGGTCAATCGTCATTAGAAAACATACACTGAATGGGTTTTAACTATCCCAGGGTTTCCTATAGTTTTCAGGGCCTTTGAGAACCTCAGAGAGCTCAAATTTTCTAATTAAAAACCCCTCTTGTGAGTAGTTCAAAAATTGCTCAAAATTACAAAAATGCCATTATGTTTTGTTGTATTTTTGTTAAATTCTGTTAGACTATTTTAATTCTGGTTTCAGGGAACCTGTGGCTTCCTACATTCATTTCCAACATTTATTATTTGAGGTCTAGAATATTGTTCTAATTTTATTAGACCTCAAATCACTCTATTTGGGGGACTTTCTTTTGTATCAAGTGAATTTCGTATGTTTACGGAAAAACCATACATTACGTTTCTTACACTTTTCTCATATTTTCTAAGAACCGAATGTTACAAAGAAACTATTGCACCCATCCTCAATCCCTATGAACTCTACCATCAAAATCATTTTTTCACCCACTTTATCAAGAAACTTATTTCTCCTAAAACTTTGCCTATCAAGGAGATTGTCCAAGGAATTAAAGTGCATTAATGTGGGTTATAATCCATCCAGGCTAAATAGTATGTTACCTTGGAAATCCCTACTAACTTCATCTTTTATTGGATCCATTAAGGCTATACACATCTTCACCTTGGAACCATTTGATTAGTCCTCATCCTTCATGAACATAAAGGGATAGCAATAACAGCCCGTGTTTCCCTCCTTGACCCCTCATATACTACTTTCCAAAATGTTTGATCGATGCAACCCTTGTAATTCTCAATAGTGGCAATGTTATTCTTACCATTATTCCCAACTTCAACATCAATCTGTCAGATCCCACTCTTCCCTCTAAACTCAAAGTCCAAGTCCAAATTATTGGTGCAGAATAGGTTTGAAATGTTGTTCCAGATGACTTACCATCTACATAACCATTCTATAGATCTTTAGTTCCAAAATTCAACTAATGAGGTCCTATGCATAGTTTCTGATAGACTAGACAACAGCACTATAATGTAGATCCCTAAGCAGATCCCTGAGGATGAACCTTTACAGTTGATGCCTCTAAAATGGGTCACCAATTATGAAAAAGAGTTTCACTAAAAGGTTTTCCCAACAACTACCCCTCTTGTTCTTGAGAAACTTAGAAATGAAACTGTTAAACCTATCTTTAAGAGACTTGGAATAGAAAAAGGAACTTCTTCTTCAACTCACACTCGTAGACCCACAGTACATCAGTCTCTAATGTTATGCCTGTTATAAAATAGAAGCAAAGAAAAGGAATCATTCTAATCTAATGTTTCTACCCTAACGACCATTATGCTATGTTGCCAAGATCAATGGTCATTTCATATAGGATTGTGATCCCTCCATGTGTGACTTTGACTGTGATTGTTACATGGATACTTGGGAAGGCCCTGAAGATAATGAATAGAGGCCTTGAGACTTTGTTGTAGTGGCAACCTAGAAGCAAGCCAAGAAGAGCAAACCATATTAGGGTCTTGGATTCTGTAATAAGAAAGACCATAGTGATGATGATGATGATAACGATAATGATGACTGACCTAAGCCAAAATGGGTTAGTATAAAAAATCCCAAGTCAAAGCCCAAGTTTATTTATGAATTATTAAGCCATGTATAGGACATCATCAATTGAATTCTGGAATTAAAGACCTATAATATGGTTTTATAGACAATGAATCATATGATGGTGGAGAGTGGCTAGAATAGCATTTTGACTTAGGATTCATACTGAAATTTGTTAAATCATAGACAATGGTTCTACTAAAATTTGTTAAATCTTATTTTTTTTTCCTATCTCTACTAAAGTTGTTAGATTCCACTCTTCCGTCTAGAAATTATTAGTGAAAAATAGGTTATACAACTGTAGCAAAAACAAGTTTCATGCTTTAGGGATCCCATGGCCCATTCAAAAGCAAAATCAAGCTCCAGGGGCTTTTAGCCTATCCTCACCTAACATCTAGGGTCTTTTGGCACACTTTTGGGGATTTTTGATCTAACCTCATCCAGAATTGGGACTTTTAGTCTAGTTTTACCCACTTTTAAGGACTTTTGGTCTTACCTCACCCATCTTAAGAAACTTTCAACATAACCTCACCCATCCAAGAGACAATCCAATCTCAATGCAAATAAATGTCATGCCATTACATAATATGCTCAAATAATCAACAAATCACATAAATGGCAAAACAACATATACAAGCAACCAAAAACTTAAGCAAACCAATCATATATAGAAGAATGAAGGAAAAGCTTCCTTTTCATACAATGATCCAATTAATTCCCATTGGTACCTCTCTCTTGGTTCCATGGCTCTATAGACACACTTTGATATGCTCTCACTTGGAACCATATTTATACTCATATTAGCCTTACATACATAAGTTAAGGTTTTCAGTATGCTTATAGCCATACCTGTACACCTTAAGAAATAACTCCTATAGTTCAAGTTCTTAGCTCTAAAACCTCCCTTGATGTGAACCATATCACTTTAATAGAATTCATTAGAGCCATCATATACACGATTTGAGGAGCCTAGCACCAAGTTACTTCTTTAGGCCTAATTGAACCTTAAAAATTCACCTTTTAAAATAAGGCTTCTAAATTCAAACCAATGGCTCCATTTGTGTTCATAATTCATACTTAGACCATTTATAACTTTGGAATCATTGAAAACTCTTCCTATGTACCTCTTTAACCCTTTGGTTGAACCTATACTTCAATAGAGGGCCTTAGGAGTTTTGCTATTTTTTTTGGGGAATTTGGCACATATAGAGGTTCCTTAGTTTCTCTCTAGTATAATTATAATCTTACATGGCTTGAAATAACTTTTTAAGGTTCTAATCTTCCTAAGATGTAATCAAAACCCTAATTACACTATCTTGTATCATATAGCTTTTTACTTGATTCTCTTGGTTCCATCTTAATCTCCACACTCCTAAACCTCTATTCACATAATGTTTTGGTCAAAATCAAATTCTCTTTTGGTGCTTCTTATCTTGGCCAAATATGGAGGAAGGAGAATTCCAAAGGAGAAGCATGTCTTCCATGCCATATTATATACCATTTGAAAGTGTTTTGAATGGAGATTACTATGGTGCAATTGTGTTTCCTTAAAGGAGCTTTTTCCTCCATAGGTTTAACCATAAAACTTCCTTTTTTAGAAAACCAAAATCATAGAAAGAAAGAGGATAAGGAGTAGAGAAAGGTTTATGCTAATATCATAGACAAATTTAGCACATAAGCTTACCTAGATGAACTTTTTTCTCCCTCCTTCCTTGCTTCTTCTCATGCCTCCTTGGTTCTATTTCAGGTGTGTTATAAGTTGGTTACAGCTGTCTAAGGACATGGCTGGGCATATATAAAGGGAAAAGGGATGTTTTATAACAATTCCAAAAATTTTCATTATGTCCTTCAATTTCAGTTTTTCCATTTGAGCTCGTTTTAAATTCTTTTCAAGAATCATATTTTTTATGATAAAATTAAGGCTCTTTAGTTTATTAAAAATATTAAGTTCCCAATTTATGGTATTCGAAACAATCTCAAACAATTTAGTCAAAACTTGGGCCAACTCTAGTGAGCCCTGAAAACCTTAATAAGCTCAATTTTACCATTTAAAACTTCTTTCTTGAAGTTTCTAGAATTTTGGCTGAATTTATAATTTTGCCACTATAGTTTCTTAACTACATTTATAGATGCTCTAATTAACATTATACCTTTAATTTGTTTCAACCTTTGTTACTCTAGGGTCCTCTTTTATTAACCAAATGGTTTTGAATCGGTTCTTTTTTAACTCAGACCACCTTTCTTTTGCCCTGTGACCCTATTTGCATAATTTATTCCACTCTTTAGGGACTATTTTAATTTCCAAAATTTAGGATATTATAGAACAAGCAATCCTAGTCATACAAAAGGAAGGAAGAAGGAGAAAAAAAGAAAGCCATTCTAATTAAGAAATCATGCTTTTTTCATGATTTTGCTTTCACTATTCTTCTTCTCCTCTTTAAGCCTTCTCTTTTACTGGTTTTAACTTCTTGAAAAGTGCACTTTGTGGCTAGTTACTTGGAAAAAGGAGAGGAATTGAGGAAAACAATTGCAGCATCAAATTCTTCTCTTGATAAACATTAAAACAAGGTATGTACCATGGTGGAAAACTTGCTTCTTTTGATCTTCTCCTTTCTCTCTATGTTTGGCCAGACCTAGAACCTTAGAAAGGGAATATGTTTTGGATGAAAACTTGGTAGAACCAGAGGTTTGGGAGTGAGGAGACCAAGATGGAATCAATAGAATTCATCAAAAGCCTATAGAATTCAACTTATGGCCATTAGGGTTTTCTTTGCACCTTAAAAGTTTTAGAATTATAAGAAGGCATTTTAAGCTATATGAATTCATAATTAAGCTATAGAAAAGCCAAGGAATGCCTATATGTATCAAAAATCTAAGGAAACTAACAAAATTCTAACGGGCTTCCATAAGTGTATGTTTTTAGCGAAGGGGTGCTTGAAGCACTTAGGGAGTGTTTTCCTATATTCTAATGATTTAAGAGAGTTAAATATGATGAATAAATTGTTGGTATATGTCTTAGAAGCCAATCATGAGATGATTAGAATAATATACATTGTATCACATTTTTTTAAAGTAATACAATTATTATATTTTGTTTCATATCTGTGTAATATATCTTAATATGATAATTGTCCTTAGTCAAGTATTATTGTGATATAGGATAGCAATAATATATCAAGACTAATATGTATAATGACCAATGACTTTAAGTTATAGATATGTAATATCAAGTCCATACATAGGTACATTATTAGACAACAAATGTACTAGATTGACCTGCTATGAGAATGTTGCATGGATTATATACTGTCATTGGTAATTCTCATGTGACTATAGTGTAGAGAGTCATTTGACCTAAAGCCACTATAGTTGTAACGTCCGATTTTCGTTAAACGATAAAAATGGGCATGTTTTCAAAGCAAGTCCTCTAAAATGAATTAGTTGAGATCTCAAAAAATTTGAGTAATATTCTAGACTCCTAAAAATAAGAATTTTAGCCTCAAATGGAAGGAAAAACAAAGCTATAATAAAGAAACAAATTTTGATAAAAATCTTACAAAATGTAATGGCATTTTCATAATTTTGAGAAAATTTTGAAATTCACATGGGAAGGCTTTTTAAATAAAATTTTTGAGTTCTTTGGGGTTCTCAGAGGCCTTAAAGACCATGGGAAGCCCTGACACGGTTAAATTCCCTCTGATGGACATTTTTCAACGTCGGTGTACTCAAACTTTGACAGATTCGTTCAGGAAGGTTTTAGCTCCGATTTGAATGATTCCAAAGGCATTTTACTGGGAACCTAAATTTTATAATGGAAAAGACGATTCTCAAAAATGAGTTAAAACGAAGGAGAAACAAAAATGCCAAGAATGAAGGGCAAAATGGGAATTTTTGAAAAAGTCATTTTCCTCCCCCTATAAATAGGTGGCACCTCACTTTCACACTCACACAGCTTCAGATTGTTCAACGCAAAATCAGAGGAAAAACCCTAGGAGAGTGGCGCACCAAGGGAAAAAGAAGAGGAGAAGAAATTCAAGCTTTAAGGTATGGTTTCTTGGTAGTTTTTCATGCTTTCTTCCATCCAAACCTCCTCTCCTTCATTCTCCTTTGTTTCCTTTGATTAAAATGAAGTTCACAAATCTATTTTAAGGAAGAAACTTAGGGGAAAATTCGGATTTGAAGAGAGAAGCTTGGAAAAAGCAAGATTCAAGTGAGAAAAAGTAAGAAAATAAGGTAATTTATCCTCCCATGGTTGCTACCTTTGGTTCCCTTCCTTCTCCATTTCGCCTAACCTAAGAAGCCTTAGAAGGATTTGATTTTTAGGTAGAACTAAAAGTGAATCTAAGGAAAAAGGGTGTAGAGATTAAGAATATGCAAAGAGAATTAACAAAAAGCTATTAGATTTCAAGATGCAATTTATAAGGTTTCAATTGCACCTTGTACAATGATTCCTATATTTAAATAAGAGTTTAAATGAGTTCCTAAAATCCCTAAAAGTCTCCCCATGTGCTTCCTCTTTCAAGAAAACCAAGCAAAATCCATGAAGGTCATTAAACTTCATGGTCTTGGCCTAAGGAGGTTAGGGTAGCTAGGGAGAGTTTTAAATTTTTCTAAACCCATTCTTAAGTCATATATGATGAATGAAAATGAGGGGAGACTTTGGAAAAAATTTAGAACCCATAGAAAGTGAGTTGGTGTTTTATATTCCATATTATGACCTAAAAAAGCAACATGAAGTTAGGCTCTTGATTTTGATTGTGTGATGACTCTAAGAGGCTTAAAAGGAGTCAAGAATCATATTTGAAAGGAAATAATGGAGCCTAGAATTTATTTAAGGGGTGTTGCTTCATTAGCTGCAATTATGGAACCATAATGAGGTTATAAGCCAAGCTAGTATCTAAGCAAGTTGTGTGGCCTTAAAATTAATTCCATGAACCTAATTGGCTTCCATAAATTATGTTTAGGCCAAGAGAAACCATCCCCACACTTTTGTGTGTGTGTGTGGCCAAAAGAAGGAGCCTTGATTCAAAAAGAAAAGTTTGTAATTGTATCCGAGGTAGCTCACTCCTTCTTCTCTCATACATGATTATTTGCTTTATTTGTCTTTGAATGTGTATATGTGTATTTTTAAGCCATGAAAAGTGTTCTAGCATGACTTTGATTCCATGGTGCCATGATATAACAATATGCTTTCATATGATGTTTTTGATATATACTAGATTTACTTGAGTGTGGTGAGACCAAAAACCCTTAAGATTGGTTAAGACAAAGTAAAGAGTCTCCCAAAAATGAGATGGATTCCCAAGAGTATGGTTGAGTTTAAGAATCTCTTAAAGAATGGATGAGGCAAGTCCAACATCCACAAGAAATTGGGTGAGGGCAATCCACTTACTTGGCAAGCTTTTATTTGCTATGTATGACTTTCTCAAATGATGAAAATGCCTCTTGAATGTTTACACATGTCAACATGACCATACATGTATTTATGAGACTTGTTTTGCATTCATTATATATAATTGAATGGGAGATGAGTTATTGAGATTCTTTGAATCTCATCCTCTCCTCTTTAATGTTCTAACATGCTAGGTGGACCAAGAGAGTAAGGTAATGGAAGCCAACCACCTTAAGGATGAGAGGATGACAACAAAGTGCTTTAATTTTGTTACTTTGAAATCATACAATTAGCAAATGATATAATCCATGGATGTATATGTATTATGATGTTATAAACATATGTAATTATGATAATATGTTATGTATGCATGAGAAAATGTGTTATGTAACCATTAGAGTGTGATTTAAGTGTATGATGGCAAACTAGCTTTCTTAATGGTATTAGGGAATTGTGTATAAGTGTGGATGAGATAACCAAAATAAGATGTAAGAGGATTAGGACCATTTGGCCAGCTCACATAAGTCCTAATTATGCTTTTAGACTTATCCAAGAGGTGCCAAATCCCAAAGAAAACCATTTGGACATTTTGGTATCCTATATAGAGTCAAAATTGACCATAATGGATGTCACTTTTTAATCCAAATGAGTTCTTCTTAATTTGAGATTTTGCATGCAATTAGAGCTTATTGAGAGCTTTTCGTAAAACTAAAGAACATAATTTTTAGAGGTCTATAGAATATTTGATGAATTTTTAAAGTTAGAAAATTTTTTGATTTTGGTCATGTCACTGTTCAATTAGGCCCGAAATTGAAATCTGTCACATAGGGCTCAAATGATGTCCAATTGCCACTAACTTTTATAAAGAGAAATTAGACATTCCCAGAGACTTTTGTCAACTGGAAGTACTTCATTTGGAGGTCTAGAGAGGGAGATATTAATTTTCAAAGAATTTGTCTAGTATCAGGAACTCCACCCAACCTTAGTTACTGTTTGATTGAGTTTTGAGGTCTGAACATACCTGAACTGGTCTGGAGTTATTTTTTTCCTCTAGCTAACATCCGCATATTTCCATATTTGTATCATTTGTATGGATTGGATTTTTGTGCAATTAATTCGATATTTTTGAAATTTGCTGCAGAATTTTGTGACAAAACCCATGGACAGCCTGACCTCTGGACCATTTCAAATGTCAAACATCCTTTGTATTGGATGTTATGGTCTGAACATATTTTTAACATAAATTAGACATGTGTAACTTTCCAAAATAACCAAGAATACATGATTTCTTTTATTCTAGAATTAGTTATGATTTTTCAAAGTTATGACAAAAAATGGGCAAAATCTGGCTGAAAATATAAATGTGTATTTCATGCTTCTCCTTGAGTTCCACAAAGTGTAAGCCACTTTTGATGATTCAATTGAGTTGTATTCATGTAATTAAATATGAGAATGTATTGTATGAGCTCACATAATCCATGTGACATCGAATAAAATTTTTATACATGACACAATGCCAAATAATGTATTATTTTAATGGATTTTTCTTACTTCCTTCATGGAATCTATGTGGTAAAGCATGGGAATGTTATGAAATGAGCTAGAAATATATGGTGTTACAACAGTTCCTTACATGAGGAGTTGAATACTTTGACACCATCTTATGCCACCTTTAACCAGGATGACAGATAGGACAATAATTAGGTATATCATAAATCATACATAAGGATGTAAGTGATATAAATAGGATTTTGTCCTTTTTGTGTAAAAAGAATGATATATGTGGATCCCTTGATTGAATGAGATTAAGAAATGCATGGCTATACTCAAATGTATTAATTGATCATTAACAGAAATGACACATACCATGCCTCAAGATCAATCTAGATATTAGTATAAAAAGAACTAAATTGCATAGTATTGGCCATGGATTATGTAACACCATAAACTCTAGCTCATTTCATCATATACACATACTTCACATTACTAATTCCATGAGAATGTAAAGAAAAAGGGGATAAAATAATACATTTCTTTGCATTGCATCATATTTAAAAATTTCATTCAGTGTCACGTAGACCGTGTGAGCTCATACTATACTTTCCCAACTCATTTTCATCATACAATATGGTTCACAACACAAGAAAACCGAAATGAAGCATAAAATATAGAGATTTATTTTCGGACAGATTTTGCCTCTTTTCTGTCCAAACTTTGGAAAATCATAACTAATTCTAGAAAACTTAAAAACATGCATTCTTAGTCGTTCTGGAAAGCTATGGATGTCTACTTCATACTAAAAATATGTATAGACCATAACATCTATCACAGAGGACATTTGACATCTAATAAGGTCCAGAGGTCAGACTACATTCTAGAACTGTCACAGAATTCTGTAGCAAATTTTAAAAATATCCAATTAATTTCACAAAAATCCAATCCATGTAAAAGATACCAATCTAGAAATATGTGGATGTTAGCTAAAGGAGAAAAATATTTCCAGACTGACTCAGGTAATGCAAACCTCGAAATTCAATAGAACAGTAACTTAGGTCGAGGAAAACTCCTGATACTGACAAATTGTTCAAAAATTCATATCCCCTCTCTAGACCTCCAATTGAGGTGCATCCAATTGGCACGAGTCACTATGAATTTCTAGTTTCTTTTTATAAAATTTCATGGCAATTAGACATCATTTGAGCCTTGTGTGATAGAATTTATTTTCAAACCAAATGAATAGTGCAGTAGACCAAATTTAGAAAAATTGACAACTTTGAAAATTCATCAAATATTCTGTGGACCTCTAAAATTATGGTATTTAGCTTCCCAAAAAGCTCTTAATGAGATCTAATTGCTTGTCAAATCTCATATCAAGAATAACTCATTTGGCCAAAAAGTGACATAGGGTTCCATTATGGTCATTTTTAACTCCATATGGGGTACCAAAGTGTCCAAATGGTTTTTCCTTGGTCTTAGCACCTTTTGGGCAAGTCTAAAAGTACATTTAGGACTTGTGTGAACTAGTCAAATGGTCCCAAACCCCATGCATCTCATTTTGGCCTTTTCATCCATGCTTATGCACATTACATCAAACTTCCCAAATTGCATACCTTGGCATTATACATCCAAATTCTATTCTAGGGTTCATATATCATATCCATACATTTATACATCACATAATATCATAATTACACATGTCTAAGAAGTCATAAACCATATACATCATTGGATTACGATATTGGACACCAATATGTCCTTAAAGTGACAAAACTTAAGCATTTAGTTGTCACACTCTTTCCTTCAAGGTGGTTGGCTCCCATTACCATGTCCACTTGGTCCACCTAGCATGTGAGATCATTGGAGAGGAAGGAATGAGATTCAAAGAATCCCAATAGCTCATCTCCCATTCAATCATACATAATATATGCAAAGCAAGCCTTACAAATGCATGCATGGATAAAATAGAAGTCATGAACATTAAAGAAGCAAACTTGGCATGTGAACAAGTCATACAAGACATTCAAGAGTTCACCAAGTGTTTGGATTAGCCTCACACTTTTCCTTATAGATTTTGGACTTGCCTCACCCATTCTTTAAAAGGTTCTTAGACTCAACCATACTCTTGGGAGCCAATTTTGCTTTTGGGAGACTCTTTGCTTTGTCTCAACCAATCTCAAGGGTTCTTAGCTCATCCTTACCGTGGTTAAGAGTTCTTGGCCTCTCCACACTCAAGCAATGTAATGCCCAGTACGTTGTACAATCATTGGAACGGGCCGATTTGAAAAGCAAGTCCCCTGAGATGAGTGATTCAAGTCCAAATAAAATTTGAATAAAATTTTAGATAATAGAAAATGAGGATTTGAGCCTTGAGTTGCCCAAAAACTAGGGTCAAAGTGATTCAAAAAATTTGTCGAAAGGCCAGTGACATTTTCGTAAATAAATATAATTTTGGAAAAACACCTAGGAGGGCTTTTTAAATGAAAATTTTGAGTTTCCCAGAGTTCTCAGAGGCCCCAAAAACCATGGGAAGCCCTAAGACCGGTAAAGCCCATCCGGTGTACTCTTTCCAATGTCGATTGACCTGAACTTTGACTGATTCGTTCGGGAAGGTTTTACCTCCGATTTGAGTGATTCCAGAGGCATTTTATTAAATTGGAAACTTAAATTTTATGATGGAAAAGACGGTTCTCAAAAAGGAGCTAAAACAAAGCCAAAACAAAATTGCCATTACAGAAGGGCAAAATTGGAATTTATGGTTTCTTGAATGTTCTAAAGAGTTCCACACTTTTCTCCCTTCTTCTCCTCTTTAATGAGCACGACCCATTCTACCCAAAATAAAAAAAATCTTCAGCTCTCTTAGGCACACCAAAGGGAGAAGAAAAAGAGGAAGAAAGCCAAGGAGAAACTAGGTAATTTCATGACATTTCTTGCTCCATCTTCCTCCAATCTTGTTCTCCTCTCTTCCTCCTTTCTTTCCATGGATTTTTTGAATGATTTGGTTCTATTTTTGACTCAGACCTAAGGGGAGAATTTTGAATTTGCTAAGGAGAAGAGAATGAAGGAAAAAAACACTTGAAAGCTCACTTGAACCCTAGGTAATCTTTGCTTTTTGTTGCATCTTCTCTTCCCCCTCCCTTTGTGTGTATTTCAGCCAAGAATAGAACCAAAGGAGGGGAGGATGTTCTATCCAAATACAAGGAGGGAACAAGGGTTTCAGGCCATAGGGAGATGGAATATGGCAAGAAATTCCAAGAAAAACTAATGGACAACAAGTTAGAAAAGTGTAATGTTTTCTAGGGTTTTACAAAATCTGATTTTGTGTGAATGTTTCCTTGGCTATTTGAATATTTCCTTAAGCTCCTAAGACCTTTAGAAAGCCTCCCAAGTGGCTCTCCCATCAAGAAAAAATCACAAAGTCTATGAATCTTCATTATGGTGCATATTTCGGCTAAGCTAGGTTCATTAGGCTAGGGGATGTTTTAATTTGTTCTAGCCTTGGTTTGGGACTTTATATAATGTTAAAAGATGGGAGAAACTATTGGAAAAAATTTAGGAGCCATAGGTTGGGAGATGGGACAATGGTATCCATAATAGTGCCTTATGAAGCAACTTGGTCTTTTAATGGTGCAATTGAATATGTGATGGCTCCAAGGACCTTAAATTAGTCCAAGAAGTTTAGAAATAACAAGAGAATGGAGCCTAGAACTTGGATGATATGAGTTACTTCAATGGACCATTTATGGAACCAATATGCCCATTATAGAACCAAGTGTGTGTTTAAGAGTGAGCCTAGTGTCTTGGCTTGCTTCAAGTGTATAATTGTGTGATGTTTGTGATATTTAGGTCAAGAGAACCCTACTCCGCCTAAGTGCTCTTGTGAAACCAAAGAGGCAAAGGAAATTGCAAAGTGAGCTTGTATAAATAAGAAGATAGCTCTCCACCTCATTTTCTTTGCATTCTTGTGTGCATATGTATGTCTTAGTGTGCTTGCATGCATTTTTTATGCTTGATAACATGCCACTTGATCCTTGTTGTGCATTGGTACTAATGTGTTGTCTTGAATGACTATGGTTGTAGAAAGAGCTCATAAGGGTGAGGTGATGCCAAAAGTCTCATGGCATGGGTGAGACAAGGCCAAAAGTCTCTTGAATGGGTGAGGCAAAGTCAAAATTCCTTAGACCAAGAGTGAGGCAAATCCAAAAATCCTAGAAATGGGGTGAGGCTAAACCAAAAGTCCCTAGAGCATGAAAGTAATCTTGACATGTGAATGTGGCATGGAATGGAATTTATTTCACACTTTATGCTTGTATAGTTATGCATTTGGTATATGTATGCCTTGAATGTGGTGTGAATGGGTGTGTGAGTTATTGAGATTCTTAGAATCTCACTCCCCTTTCCCCTTCATCCTTGAATTGTCTAGGTGGTGTTCCAAGTCAAGGAGATGCAAGCCAAGGACATTAAACATCTTTGTTTTAGTGTATTATGTACTTTAAATGGTGGTTAAATGTCAAAATGATGATGTATGTAATGTTTTGTGATGTAAGACCATGGACAAGTGTAAAATGATGTATGAATATGATGTAGACTTTATATAACACTAAATCAATAGCATTGTGCAAATTGGCTCTTGGATGGCTTGATGTAACTATGTATAAATAGATGTTGAGAGACCAAAATGAGATACATGAGGTTAGGGATCACTTGGGCAGTCTTCATAAGTCATATTTGTGCTTTGAAACTTGCTCAAGGGGTGCCAAACTCAAGAAGAGGCCATTTGGTGCAAAGTGACTCTTGGTAGGAAGCAAAAATGACCATTTCATAAGGCTATGTCACTTTTTATCCAAATGAGCTCTTCTTGATTTGAAATTTGGCATGCATCTAGAGGTTATTGAGAGCTTTTTGAGAAGTTAAAGTTTGTAATTTTTAGAGGCCTATGGAATATTTAGCAAATTGTTGAAATTGAAAATTTTTTTGGTTTTGGTCCTTGGTATTGTAGCACTGGTTTGAAATTAAATTCTGACACTCGTGGGGCAAATGATGTTCAATTGCCACAAAATTTCATACAGAGAAACTAGAATTCACAATAACTTATGCCAATTAAAAGAACCTCATTTGGAGGTCTAGAGAGGGAAATATGAATTTTTGAACATTTTGTCTAGTATCAGGACCCTTACCCGACCTGAGTTACTGTTCTATTGAATTTCGAGATTTGGGCTACCTGAACTGGTCTGAAAGTATTTTCCCCTCTAGCTAACATCCACATATTTCCATATTGGTATCATTTTCATAGATTGAATTTTTGTGGAATTAATTGGACATTTTCAAAATTTGCTACAGAATTTGTGACAGCATCAGGAGGTAATTTGACCTCTGGACCTTTTCAGATGTCAAACGCCCTTTGTGATAGGTTTTATGGCCTGTGCATATTTTTATTATGAAGTCAAAATCTGTAGCTTTCCAGAATGACTAAGAATGTGTGATTTTTATTTTTCTAAAATTAGTTATGATGTTTTGAAGTTGGGCTAGGAAAAGGGCCAAATCTGGCCAAAAATAAACCTTCATATTCTAGGTTCCATTTTGGTTTCCATGAGTGGTGGGCATGATTTTATGATGTAAATGAGTTGTATACATGTAATTAAATATGGGAAAGTATAGTATGGGGTCACTTGGCTCACATGGCACATAACATAATTTTTATACGCGACGCAATGCAAAAATAATCAATATTTTAATGTCATTTTCTTGCCTCTTATATGTATTGATTGATATAAGGTATAAAGATAGCATGGAATGAGCTAAGAAATTATGGTATTATAAGCAAACTCAAGCAAACATCATAGCATCATTTGAAAGCATAACATGTCATCATGAAATCATGGCATATAAAATCATGCTAGCATACTTTTCATGGCTTGAAAATATACATACATAGATTCTAAGATAAGCTAAACACACATCCATGCATGAAAGAAGGTGGAAAGAGTTACCTTGCACACAATCACACACTTTTTCTCTTGGAATTCCCTCTTTTGCTTCAACCACACACCCACAAACTTGTGGAGATGGTTTCTCTTGGCCTAGATACAATTTATGGAAGCCAATTAGGTTTATGAAACAATCTCTAAGGCCATACAACTTGCTTAGACACTAGGTTGCTTTATAACTCCCATTATGGTCCATAAATGCACCTAATGAAGCAACACCTCTCAAATGAATTTTAAGCTCCATTCTTTCCTTTCAAATATGGTTCTTGACTCCTTTTAAGCCTCTTGGAGTCATAACACAATTAAAATAAAGAGCTTAACAACATGTTGCTTCTTTAGGTAATAATATGAAACCTAAAGTACTAAATCACTTTCTATGAGTTTTAAATTTTTTTCAAGGCCTCCCCTCATTTTCATTCATCAAATATGACTCAAGAATGACCTTAAAAAAAATTAAAACTCTCCCTGGCTATAGGAACCCCCTTTAGCTGAGACTATGGAGCTTTATAGCTTCCTTGGAATTTGCTTGGTTTTCTTAAAGGAGGAAGCTTATGGGGAGCATCTTAAAGATCTTAGAAACTCATTTAAACTCTTAATTAAACCTAGAAATCATCACATAAGGTCAGATTTTACAAGGTGCATACAAAACCCTAGAATTTGCATCTTGAAATCTAATGGTTATTTTGTTATTTTATTTGCATATTATTGTTCTTCTCCCTCAAATACCTAAGATTCATCCTTGGTTTGGCTTAAAAATCAGATCCTCCTAGGGTTCCTTATGTGTGTTGAATTGGAGAAGAAGAGGAATCAACAATAGCAACCATAGGATGAAATTTTACCTAGTTTCCTTGCTTATTTTGGCTTGAATCTTGCTTTCTCCAAGCTCCTCTCTTCAAATCTAAAAATTTCCTTGAATTTCTCCCTTGAATCAGATTTGTAAACTCCATTTTAATCAAAGGAAACAAAGGAGAAGGGAGGAGAGGAGGTCTGGATGAAGAAAAGCATGAAAAATCACCATGGAAACATACCTTAAGCTTGGATTTTCTTTTCTTCTTCTTCCTCCTTTGGTGTGCCTCTCTCCTAGGGCTTTTCTTCTGGTTTGGGGCTGAATAATTTGAAGTTAAATGGGGGAGAGTGTGAGGCGCCACCTATATATAGGTGTAGGAAAGTAGCTTTTTTAAAAATTCTAATTTTGCCCTTTGTTCTTTGCATTTTTGTTTCTCCTTCATTTTAACTTCTTTTTTAGAACCGTCTTTTCTATTATAAAATTTAGGTTCCCAATTAAATAAAATACCTTTGCAATACTAAAATCAAAGTTAAAACCTTCCCGAATGGATCCGTCAAAGTTCGGGCATACCGACATTGTAAAATGTCCACCAGAGGGGATTTAACTGTCCTCGGGCTTCCCATGGTTTTCAAGGCCTCTGAGAACCCCGAAGAACTCAAAATTTTCATTTAAAAAGCCTTCCTGTGTGAATTCCAAAATTTTCTCAAAATTATGAAAATGCCATTACATTTCGTAAGTTTTCCATCAAAATTTGTTTCTTTATTCTAGCTCCATTTTTCCTTCCGTCTAAGGTTAGAATTCTCATTTTTTAGAGTCTAGAATGTTGCTTAAATTTTTTAGGACCTTAACTAATTCATTTCATGGGACTTGCTTTGAAAACATGTCCATTTTCATCGTTTAACGAAAACCGGATATTACAAATTAGGCTTGTGTCGAATCATAGAAATTCTTATTACTTAAGTGGCAATTATATATTGCTAGATACCACTCACTATCTATGATCCTAAAATGGGATCCTTTTTAGGATCACTATCAATGTAATAAGAACTTACAAGGTCACACATAAAGGGTAGGAATAAAACTAAAATATTATAATATTTTAGAATTTTAATTAGATTAAAAATCCTAATAATAAGGTCTAATATAATATAATTAGATTACATTGTGACGTAATATATTATGTAATATCAAAGTAATATCAAATAATATTATAACATATAATTATGTACTATGATTACGTAGCTTTATTTAATATTAAGAGAATATTAAATAATAATAAAACAATTTAAGGTTATTTAATATTATAGTAATATTAAATAATATTACATTATGTTGAGCCTATCTTTCCTCACTCTCTATTGGGCTTGGGTTAGGATTCTAAAAGTTTAAGTTGAATTAGGAATTAGAGTTTGAGTAAAATTAGGAAAGTGTCAAATCCTAAGTCTATAAATAAGACTATAGGGGCAATGCATAAGTCTCAAGAGCAATGTCTTTGAAATCCTAATTCACTCAAGACTTCTAAAAATCTATCCCTAGACAATGAGTGGCATCTCCTAGTAGAAATGTAGAGAGAATGAGAGTTTCATCTATTCGATGTGGATACCGTAGAGGTGCATATCACTGAATCTATGCGTGTAATTTAACCGTAGCACAATCAAAAGGTAACCTTCTTGCCTTATCTTAATTTATGTTTCTATGCATGATCCCAATGTGGGGTTTTTGTGATAAAAAATTTTAAATTCTGCTGTGCCTATTATTACCGCAAAACCCAACATAAATGATTTTGGAACCATTAGATTGAATTTAAGAGTCTTAAACTGAAATTTGAAATTTTAGGGCCTAAATAGGGTTAAAGAAGCAAGTTGGTCTTAAACCCCTCTAATCAAGCATAGGATGGTTCAAATGAGTTTCATTACGAATATATGGCTTATAGAAGTGAGAGTTTGGGGTTTAGAAAGTGAAAACCAAGAGTTGCTTCTTAATGGGCCTTGTAACACTATAATTCTCTAACTTATCTCATATTATTTCTAGGCTTCCTTCCATACAAATGCAAGAATTCAAGGAAAAGCCATTAAATATAATCAATTAAATTGAATTATGTCATATATAAATTTTTCACTCCATGTCCCATGGACCATATGAACTAAGCCTTACTCTTGGGAGACTCTTGGCTTTGTTTCAACCATTCTTAAGGGTTCTTGGCTCATCCTCACCACGACTAGAGGGTTCTTAGCTTCATCATACTCAAGCAAACTAAAACAAGTGCATAAGACATCATTTGAATGCATAAAAAAATATCCTGGTACCATGGCATATAAAATCATGCTAGAACACTTTTTCATGGCGTAGCATATATATACACACATTCAAAGATAAGATAAACATCCACTCATGCATGAGAGAAAGAAGAGAGAGCTACCTTTATCATACAAGCATACTTTTCTTCTTGAGTTTAGCTTATCTTCCTCGGCAACACACACACAATGAGGTGGGGCTTGTGCAATTGGCCTAGACATATAATATGGAAGCCAATTACACTTTTGGAATCATTTCTACAACTACATATTCATTAGAAAGCTAGGTAGTTCATATGACTCTTTTATGGTTCCATAATGCACTTAATGAAGGGAAACATGATCTTTGCTCCATTCTCTTCATTCATTTATGATTCTTGACTCCTTTTAGGTATCTTGGAGTCATCATACAATCAAATTAAGGAGCTTAGCTAGGTGTTGCTTCTTCAAGCCATAACATGGAACCTATGATACCATCTCACTATCTATGGCTTCTAAAATTTTTTAAAGGCTTCATCTCATCCTCTTCCATCATATATGACTCAAAAATAAGTTTGGAACAAATTAAAACTATCCCTAGGTACCCTAAGTCTCTTAGGCCTAGGTATGCTCTCTTTTTGGCACCCTTGGAGTTTGCTTTGTTTTCTTGATAGAAGATGCATGTGAGGAGCTTTCTAGGGATCTTAGGAGCTCATCCAAAACACTTATTTAGGCCTAGGAATTATTGTATCAAATCAAAATTTTGGTGGAACACTTGAAACCCTAACTTTGCTCTCTTAAAATCTAATTGCTATTTGATTGTTTCCTTTATATATTCTTGTTCTCCTTCCACATTTTCCTAAGATTCATCCTTGGTTTAGCTAGAAATCCAACCCCTCTTGACTGGTCTTACCTAGGACGAAACACACATAAGAGGAGGAAGAAGGAAGATCAAGCATGGAGATGGCAAGATACCTTAATTTCTGGGTTCCTTTTGCTTGTTTTTCATCTTGATTGGCTTCTTCTCCTTGAATTCTAAATTTTCCCTCTATTTTGCTCTCAAAATATACCTAAGAACTTCAACAAAACCATAGAAAAGAAGGGAAGATGGAGGAGAAGGAGTTTACTAAAGAGAAAGCATAAAAATCTATGAAAAACCATACCTTTTCTTAGCTTTTTCTCTTTCCTTTCTTCTCCTTCTTATGTGCCTCAATCCCTTTCTCTTTTCTCTATTTTAGGGTAGAAACAAAATGGGCTAAGTGAAAGGGGAGGTAGGGCATGAGGCTATATATAGCTAGCTTTAAGATGTGGCCTTCAAAAATTTCAAATTTGTCCCTTCGTCTTAGCATTTTTGTTTCCGATTTGTTTTAGCTCCTTTTTTAGAACCGTCTTTTCTATCATAAAATTTAGGTTCTCAATATTATAAAATGCCTTTGGAATCACTTAAATCAAAACTAAAACTTTCCCGAATGAAAGAGGTTCATTCGAGTCAGCTGACGTTAAAAAATATACACCAGAGGGGTTTTAACTGTCCTGGGACTTCCCATGGTTTTTAAGACCTCTGAGAACCCCAAAGAACTCAAATTTTTCATTTAAAAAGCCCTCCTATGAGAATTCCAAAATTTTCCTAAAATTACAAAAATACCATTATGTTTCGTAATCATTTCGTTAAATTTCATCTGGCCATTTTAGCCTTTATTTCAAAGTACCTCTAGGCTTCTAAATTTATTATTTAATGTCTAGATTATTATTCTAATTTTTCTAGGCCTCAACTAATTCATTTCAGAGGACCCACTTTGAAAATGTATCTGTTTCTATCATTTTAATGAAAATGGGACATTACAAACCTAAACTTATTCTAAGTTGCATATTAGGCTTTAATGAAATTAAATGATGATCATAAGACCTAGAATGAATCCAAATGGATTGATTTGCCTTGAAATTGCTATGTGTAGGCCAAGCTAGTCCAAACTCACAAAAGTGTGGGTGTCAAGCTAAGGAAAGACAAGAGAAAAACCAAGAGCAAGTGAGTTAATGGTGTTTTGAAGCCTTACAAGTTCTAAGGTAGCTTTATCTCTCTATCTTACATGCATTTAAATCCTTAATTGATTTGAGATACTTGTATATGTTATTACTTAATGTATCCATCAGCTATGTCTTGATATGCTTTACATTATGAGTTTTGTGCATAAGCTTGACATGTTTTTCAGCTCTTAGCTCCCTATGGCATAGAATTAAGCGCAGTAGCTTATTCCTTGATTTTGGGTTAAGTTTGAGTTTATTAAACCGAGCTAGTTTGTTTTGATGCCATGGCTTGATAAAAAAGAATTTTTTCTATTAAAAGTTGCATTTGAGTTACATGAGACATATGAATGATATTTTTGCACCACATGCATTACATTTCCTTATGGTGTTCATGCATGCATTGATTTAGTTGAGATTAGCTACTGATATTCTTCCTAAAATCTTACCCATGTATTCCTACTAACTATTTTAGGCTTTTCAAGCAAAGAAATAGAGATAGAAAAGAATTAGACTCTAGGAAAATGTGCAACAATGTTTTTGTAATGGAAAGATATTTGTACAAGATGTTCTCACATAGTTGGAAACTTGATGTATGTATTATGAACCTTGATATATTTAATGATGTTTGTAATAAGAATCTATGTATGAGCTAGAGTACATCAATGTAGGCAAAAGTGAGCTTTTCAAACCATTATGTATATATATGTGGCATGGTGATTCTTATGCATATTTGGGGTCTAAGAGGTCATATTTTTATGCAAGCCTTATTTTATGTGTTAAACCTTATGGATTGCATGCCTAGAATGATTGAAATTTTCTCAAAGTGGAAAAGTGCAAGTTGGAATCCATTTAGCTCATCTTTGAACTCAAAATTTGGTTCAAAAAGTCTTAAATTGCACTTCTACCACAAATAACCCAAAAGATCTAGTTTGAAGTTGAAACTTGGCTTGCAATTAGGGGACATTGAGAGCTTTCTAACAAGTTAAGAATAATAATTTTTAGAATTCTATAGAATATTTGACAATTTTTTAAAGTTTAGAAAATTATACAAACTTGGTTTATTACTGTTCACACTACATAGGTTCTATTTTTCTTGTTTTTGAGGGGATAATGAATTCACTTGCTCATGAAATTTTACAAACATAAAGCACACATTATAAGCTTTATGTAGCCACCAAGTTTGCATAAATTGGAGCTACATAACCCACGTTATGAATTTTTAAAGTTTGATGCAGAATATGTGAACTAGCAAGTTTGATGCAGAATATATGAACTAGCCCATTTTAGATCCTTAAGCTTCTTTATACTTTTGATGTATATTTTTTGACCTAATGAATCAAACATGATTTTTTTATGATAAATATGAATAAAGGAAAAGAAAATTCCAAAATTAGACCCTTATAGCTTTGTTTGGTATGTAAATAGATTGATTTTTGCCACTAAAAGTATAATAACAATTATAGATTTTATTGCTAATGCCTATAAATGATGTAAATAGATTGAATAAGCTAGGTATGATAGGGCTAGTCCAATAAGCAGGCATTAGTGTTTAATCTAAATGGGGCCATGTAACAACCAGAAAAAAGAAAAGAAAAGAAAAGAGAAAAGAAAAGGGAAAGAAAAGAAAAGCTGAAAATTTTCGAAGGCTGAAAATTTTCTAAGTCTGCTAGCTATAGCCTAACTATAGCGAATGTACCTGTTCACTATAGCCTAGCTATAGCGAAAGCGCTCTTTCGCTATAGCGAAAATACTTCTAGCTATAGCGAGTGCGGGCATCCTATACAAAAATCAGGGCGTTGCTCGCCGTAGCATACATTATAGCGAAGGCAGAGGTCTAGGACTGACATGACCTCGCCGTAGCGAGGGTTATGGCTCACTATAGCGAGGGTTAGTCTGAAAAAGCGTGAAAAGTGAGATTTTGACCTTTTTAAACTTCCAAACTCTTTCTTTCTCTGTAAACTGACCTAAGCTTCGACTAAGAGAGAAAAAAGGGCTGTGGAGAGAGAGAGAGACTTAGAGAAGGAAGGAGAACAAGCAAAGAGGTAAGCAATCTTAAGATTTCCATAGCTTTTCTCCCTAGCATGTTATTCTTCTCTCTTTGCCATCTCTTTCTATGGTTTTAGTGATTGATTTGGGTTTGGTTCAGAAGAGAGGAAGTGGAAAACCACTCTTGAGGAAGGGTAGAGCTCATGTAGCTTCATTTCTTCTTCTTTGCTTTCCTTTTTGAGAGCTTGAGAGAGGAAAGAGAGTGAGTGGAATTCTAGAGAGAGAATCCCTCGTTTCTTACATGAGTAGTAGGGGTTTACTTCGATGAAAAGCCCCTTTAGCTTTGTAAGTACTTATTTGAGTTATAAGAGAATAATCCCATGCTCTTTGTTGTGCTTAGGCTCAAAGGAAGCAACTCCATCTAGTTGTGAGTGTGAAATCAAGAAGAGAGAAGAGAAATTGAAAGGGAAGGCTTGTGTTAGCCGATAAGGTAGCTCTCTACTTTTTCTTGTTGCATTCTTGGATGTGTAATAGTCATTGTATGCTTGTGTATGTGCTTGTATGGTGAGATATGCCATTGATGTTGCCTTGATATATTGGTACCTATATGCTTATGATATGAATTGTGGAAATTGCTCGTGTAAGGTGGTGTAGAAAGTCCTTTGAGACGGGTGAAGTAGAGCCAAAAGTCCCTAAACTAAGGGTGAGGCCAATCCAAAAGTCCCAAAGCTCAGGTGAGGCTAGACCGAAAGTCCCTAGAGCCTATTCTTGGCATTGATATGATATCATGGCTTGAAACATATATGTTGTGTCATTGTGACTTGTTTGCATGCTTTGACTGGTTTATATATCTTGATTGCTTCTTGAATGAGTATGAGCTATTGAGATTCCCTGAATCTCACCCCCTTCCCTCTCCCATCCTAACATAGGTGGAGCTTAAGGAGAATCAAGTGCACACCAAGGAGTCTAGTTGGGAATGCTTAGAGAAATGTGTAGTTCTTTTGTTATAAAGAGGTGCCAAAATGAATATGCACCTATCATTTTTGAGTTGTAAATATGTGAGCACATGTAAACATATGTATAAGTGATGTATGAACTGTGTAAAAAGCCAAGTAATGAGAATGTAGAATTTGGCCTTTTTGTGGCTTACATATGATAGTGCATTTTGTTCCGTAGTATAGTGATTTTGAACTGTATGATGACTTAGATCATTTGGGCTATTCATATATGCTATGTTTGTACTTTTAAACTTGCCCAAGAGATGCTATAGCATGCGGGAGGCCATTTGGACCCACTTTGAACCATGTTGGGTGCCAAAATCGCTAATTTGGTGAGCTCCATCAAAGTATGACTAGATGAGCTCTTCTTGATATAAAATTTGGCATGCCTCTAGAGTCTATTTAGATCTTCTTGAGAAGCTAAAGTGGTAATATTTGGAGGTTTAGGGAATATTTGGTGAATTGTTGAAGTTTAAAAATTTTAATGGTTTGGTCATGGTACTGTGCATCAAGTCCGAAAATGAATCCATGTCATTCATAGAACAAATGGTGTCCAATTGTCATGAAATTTTATGAGCATAAACTAGATATCTACAGTGACCTATAACAACTAGAAGCACCTCAATTGGAGGTCTGTAGAGAGAGAAATGACTTTCTGAAGTTCTGTATCAGCATCAGGGAAGCTTTCCGACCTTCGTTACTGTTCCATCGGTTTTCGAGGTCCAAGAGCTCCTGAACTGATCTGGACTTATTTTTTCTCTCTAGTTAACATCTGTAGATTTCCAAATTGGTGTAGTTTTCCCATATTGGATTTTTTTGAAATTAATTACGAATTTTCAAAGTTTATGATAGTAAACTGCACTAGTATCAGGGACAGCCGGACCTCTGTGTCTTTTTCGATGTCAAAGATGGTCCAAACGTGGAGATTGTGGTTGGGAGTTATTTTTAGTATTAATTTACATCCAAATATTTCCATAGAACTATGATTTGCTTGATTCCCATTTTTCTAGAATTAGTTATGATTTTCCAAAGTTAGAGCCAAAAATCTGACTTTTTGGCTCATTTGATAAATGGCATTTTCTTGGTTTTTGGCTTCATACCCATGGTTTATGAGTTGTTTGAGGCTATGTAGAAGTCTTATAAATGGTAATTGAGTAGATAATATGAATGATGGGTTCACGGGACCCACAGGGTAAAATATGACCAGTTTAACCCCGACTTAAAGTAGTAAAATACCACGATTTTAGTTATTTTCTTTGGAAATCATATGGAATCAAGCCTAGAGGGAGATGAATTGGAGTTAAGTTATTATGGTGTTACAGGCCATGGGTATCAAGTTTCAAATTCAAAATTTTAAAGAATTGCAAAGCTCAAACTAATTTTATTCCCAACGTAATTTAATTCCACTTTTTGGGGTAAATGGTCTTTAATTATTTTTCCCAAATTAATTAATTAGTCCTTAATTTAAATACATTTCCTTTATAATTCCATATTAAATCCCATTTTCTATATAGTTCAAATTTAAATAATTTATGAGATGTTACAAAAAGCCAGAATAAAGCTTCCTAAAATCTAAATGTGAACTTAG
The DNA here is from genome assembly GCA_026724425.1 of Erythrophleum ivorense. NCBI lineage: Eukaryota > Viridiplantae > Streptophyta > Magnoliopsida > Fabales > Fabaceae > Erythrophleum > Erythrophleum ivorense. The sequence goes on from JAIUCV010000008.1 coordinate 31,766,524, forward strand.
GGTCTCTATCTAACATAATATTAGAAGCTACACCATGAAACTTCATAATCTCCTATAGATATAATTGGGCTAATTTATTTGCAAAGCATTTGCCTTTAATGGGTAAAAGTGTGTAGATTTAGTTAACCTATCCACTATTGCCCATATTGCATCAAATCTAGCTTAGATCCTAGGTTTTCCTATTACAAAGTCTACTAAAATATTGTCCCACTTCCATTTAGAAGCTTTTAGTGGTTGTAACAAACTTGAAGGCCTTTAGTGTTCTATCTTAACTTTTTGGCATAAAAGACACTTAGCCATATAGTTAGCTATTTCTCTTTTCATTCTTGGCCACTAATATATTATTTTCAGGTCTTGATACATCTTAGTGGATCTAAGGTGAATAGTGTAATGGCTTTTATGGGCTTCTTCCAAGATTTTATTCCTAAGTTCTACTTGATCAAGAACACATACTCTTCCTTGGAAAAGAATGGTTCCATCAAGTTCACAAGTGCCAACTCCCTAAAGAAAATGAATGAAACTTAATGGGTCCATTAGCTCCTTCATGTCTCGAGCTAGAAGAGATAATGCACCTAGGGAGAGTTTTAATTACTTCTAAGGATTGAAAGGGACTAAGTATGATTAATGAACATCAAAGGAAGCACTGGAATAAATTTAGGAATCATAGTTTATGAGATGGAGGTGTAGGCTCCATTTTTAGACATGTAAAAGCAACTTATGTCTAGGCTCCTTACATTGAAATTGTGATGGCTCTAAGAAGTCTAAATGGAGTCAAAAGGCTTGGATTGAATGAAAAATTGGAGCCAAGATCATGAATTCCAAGAGTTGCTTCATTGTATCTTGTATGGAAACATAATGGAATCATAAAAGAGAGTAAGCATGCATAGAGTTTGTATAAGGCTAGAGCTTGTTCCAATAATGTAATTATATCTCATTTGATGTGTCTAGGCCAAGCAAATCAAGGTTCTCCTAAGTGCAAGTGTGTAGCCGAAAAGGGGGAAAAATGAATAAAGGAAAAAGTGTGTGATTCTTGATACAAGGTAGCTTTCTAACCTTTCTCACATGCATTACTTGGATGTTTGATTGTCATTGGATACTTGTGTGTATGTTTGAACTATGAGATATGTTTCTAGCCATTGAATACATGTTATAGTACTATTATGCTTCTTAAAATGTGTTTATGAATACAAAGTAGTTTGAATGGGTATGGTTATACCAAAAGTCCATTAAAATGGGTGAAGATGAGCCAAAAGTCCTTAAGAATAAGCGAGGCAAAGCCAAAAGTCTCAAGAAGAAGTGAGGTTAAGTCAAAAGTCCCTTAAAATATATGAGGCAAGTCCAAAAGTCCCAATGAAATTGGGTGAGGCTAGACCAACACCCTTTAGAGCGTATGTTTGACATGTTTGAGTTCATATGACAAGGAAATTGATTTATGTATGTTCATGAGAAGCTTTTAGGACATACATGCATTCTTTGACATATAAATACATCCTTTATATATGTTTGAAAGGGTAAAGAACTATTGAGATTCTTTGAATCTCACTCTTCCCCCACCTATATTTAACCATGTCTAAGTAAAAGTAAAGGAAGCAAAAATGGGAGCCAAAGAGCATGATTGATAAGCATGATATTTTATACATTTAATTCTCCTTAATTTAGACATTTTAGTTCCAAATATGGTTTTAGGAGTCTAATTAAATGGAATTTGGTTTTAGTAGCCATTTTCTACATTTTAGGAATTAATTTACAAATTATTGGTTTTTAAGGCTCAATTTTATCCTTAATAATTTTGTGAATATTTTTGTCTATTATTCTTGCAAAATTTTTTATGGACAATTGGTATTTGAATAGGAGATTATTTTGGAGAAGAAGTGGAGGTTTGCCAAGTCCAAAGAAGCCATGCATCCCATCTTCTCATTCTCACATCTCTCACCCACTTGGTTTGCACATACATATCACGTATGGGTCTCTCTCTATGGAACATCAACACGTTGCAGCTGCTGAAACAAGAAGCATGGAGAGAAGGCTCAAGCTGAAGGGACTCACATATATAAAAGCAAACAACGTGAAAGAGCTTGGGTTGAAGATAAAGCCATGAGAGTGAGTTAAAGGAAGCAAACACGTGGTGAAGGAGCTAAAGTTAAGTTAAATGAAGAAGCAGCTAAGAGTTTAAGCTAGAAGAAACGTTGTGCCTAGGAGAAAAAGAGGCAGCCTCTGTTTAAGGAACACGAAAGAGCTGCAAGAAGGAGGCAAGGCCATAGTTTTAACGTCAGCGAGAAGAACAGAACCATGCAGCAACGTCCAGTTATACGTAGGAGCAGCAGAAGGAAACAACGTGGAAACAAACGAAGAGAAGCAAGACGCTGGGTGGTGGGCTGGATGAAGAAGCTTGCATAAGCTGCAGTTTCAATGTGAAAAGCTGAGAAATGAAGAAGCTACGTGGTATAAGAAGGAAAATGCATGCAGAAACGGAAGAAGAAAGTCACGTGGGGCTGAAAGAAGCTGAAGCTACGAGTAGAAGAAGCATGGGCTGAATGCATGAGCTAAACACGACGTGGAAGAAGCTTTGAGCTTGGCTGAAGAAAGAACACGAAGAAAGGATCTGCATTAGGTATGGAGGAGCTGCACAAAGTCGATAGACCTGAAAATGAAGAAGAAGCTACGTCTTTAGCTCGAGAAAAGCGAGCTGAACGAGGAGAATGAGCTGAACGAGGAAGCACCAGCTGAGCGCAGAACGCATGCAGAAGCTGAAGAAAATGCGATGAAGAGCTGAAAAAAACCACATAACATGAAAGTGAGCTGAAACGTGAAACAGGAACGTGGATAATGTGAAGAAGCTACAGAAACAGTAGAAGGAACATGTGGAATATAATAAAATAAAAGGAAGTGGGTCCACCTCTTATATACATGAAGTAGCTTCAGGGAATTGGAAATAATGCATTACGTGGAGTCAATTAAAAAATCACGTGAAAGGGAGCGTATTTAAATCATCCAGAAGCACACTCCAAGGGGGATTCACATTCCATTCACGCGATTCCATCGTCCAGATCCTAGAGTCCACTTCATTCACGCCTCAATATCTTAGCAAATCCTCGCCTATATATAGATTCATTCGCTCATTCCAAAAGAGGAGACAGAGAACAGAATAGGAGAGGCGTGGAGAACATAAAAAGGGCGAGACTTCTAGGAGAGGCAGTGAGACTCCTGGAGCATTCTTTCATCAATCCTTCCATGGCTAATGCTAAATTCATCAACTCTCCTCCAATTAAAATCTCCATGGTAGCTTGAATCACTCATGGTGGCTGGCTGAAGTTTGGAAATTCCCAGATGCATATTTGAGCCCCATATTTTCTCATAAAATTGGATAAATACTCCTTGCTATATCTTTTAATTCCAGCATTTAATTTTTTTATTAATTTGACTAGGTTTAGTTTATTGATTTAGAAATTTAATTGCTGAAAATTATTAGATTGGTCTGTTTAATGAATTGTTTAAAATAATTTGATTTTGGAATTTTAATTGCGATCATCACATATTTATAAAAATTCCAGAATTAGTGCTGTGCAAATTACTTTTAAATTCCTCTTGATCTTGGGATTAATTGATGCAATGGTTGTTGGATTAATTAGCTAGAATTTTTGTGCAATTAATTGTTTGAGGAATTAATTAATCTAATTGGTTAATTAGTATCTTAAGTAAATTGTGCAGTAGATTCTATTAATCAATTAAAATTGGTTAAAGTGTGTTCTTGTTCTTAATTCAATTAATTAGTTATTCAAGGTTTCTTGTGGTTGCAAATTCCTTGTATAATTAATAAATTGAACCTTGGATGGTTATTCAAGAATCTTTATAGGGAATACACTAAAGAGCAAGGAATTAATTCCAAATTTGGTAAACTAAACCAAGGGCAAGGATAATTGAATTCTAGGGAGTCCAATGCAAAGCTAGCTACCATATTCTCTTAATTGTTCACCTCATTTAGTTTTAAGTTCTTTTGATTTTTGTCAATTAAATTTAGTTCAATTAAATTCTAGTACTTCAACCCCTAAAATAAGTTTCAAGTAGCAATACTTAGAATACCCCTTCAATAAACAAATTGAGGCATAAACTCCAAGGGAGATGACCTAGGATTGCACCATTAACTATAAAATTTATTTTGCTTCCTAGTTTTATTTGAGATTGCGCGACACAATCGTCAAATTTGGCGCCGTTGCCGGGGAGTTTAGTTTGTTGTTTGTTTGGAAGGCTTTCTTAGTATTTTTTCCCCTGTTTTTGCTTTGTTTTTATCCTATTTTCCTTTGTTTTGAATTTGGAATTGGATCATTCGGTTGCTTAATCTGATTTTGCTGCTTGCTGGAATTTTTGTTTGAAATATCCAGAAAATTCTCAAACTTTGTTTTCCAAGGTTTTTGGGTATTTTAAGCAAAAATAATAGCATATCTATTAGGTACACCATTTTTTGGCCAAATTCCAACGTTTTAATTTGTTCCTCTGAGCGTTTCCTTTAGGTACACTCAGAGCGTTTCCTTTTTCCCTGGATGGTTTAGCTAAAGACTGGTTGTACTATTTACCTCCTGGTGCCATTACTTCTTGGGACCAACTAAAAAGGCTATTTTTGGAGAAATTCTTTCCTGCGTCTCACACTGCATCAATAAGGAAGGAAATATGTGGGATCAGACAGAATAGTGGAGAAACTTTATATGAATATTGGGAAAGATTTAAGAGGTTGCTGGCTAGTTGTTCTCACCATCAAATCTCTGATCAGTTACTTATTCAATACTTCTATGAGGGGCTATTGAACATGGACAGAAACATGATTGATGCTGCCTCTGGTGGAGCCTTAGGTGATCTGACACCTACAAAGACCTGGCAGTTGATTGATAAGATGGCTCAGAATGCTCAGCAGTTTGGATCCAGATCAATGCAAATGGTAAGAGGAGTCAGTGAATTGTATGCTCCAGACTATGGTCAAAGACTTGAGAGCAAGATTGATGTAATGTCTTATGTGCTCCAACAGCTTGCTTTAGATCTGCAATAGCCACAGTCATCCTTTACTCAGACACATTCTTATCCACAGTGCTATGCACCTGGGCAGACATCTACCTCCACTACCTTAGTGGGACCCCTATGTGATATATGTTGTTTGGCCACACATGCTACTAATCAATGCTCTATGTTAGAGGACAGAGTAGAGGCTTATGCTGGGATACATCCAGTTAGGCCAATGCAACAAGGGTAGCAAAAATATGATCCCTATTCTAATACGTACAATCCAAGATGGAGGGATCACCCTAACCTGAGATACGGGGGAGGGCAACAGCAAAATAGATATAATATTGTGGGACCCAGTGCATAGTCTTCCCAACCTATTAGACAATCAGTTCCTATATAGGAGGAACCAAAGAAAGGAGATAATATGGGGGACCTGATGAAGCATCTTATGGAGAGTAATGCAAAACTCACACAAGTAGTGCAAAATTTAGAAAGGAAGGTTGATACTCAGTTAGGCCAATTTGCCACTTCTCTTAGTGAAATAAAAAGCTAAGAGTCAGGCCAGTTACCTTTTTAGACAATTGTCAATCCAAGGAATAGTAGCAATGTTAGTGCTATCACTCTTAGGAGTGGGAGAGAGGTTCAGGGATCCTCAAATATCATTACCATGGATAAGCCGGCGTCATCAAAAACACACGTCGCACCAAATGAACCTAACAAAGAAGAGGAGCCAAAGAAGATCTTACCTTTCCCACATAGACCTACCTTGGGAAAGAAGCAAACTGAAGCAGAAATGGAAAAAGAAATTCTTGAGACGTTCAAAAAGGTTGAGGTTAACATACCATTGTTAGAGGCAATCAAGACTATTTCTAAATACGCCAAGTTTCTCAAGGAAATAATAAGAGGCGTCTAAGAGGGAATAAAAAAGTCAATTTTGGCAAGAATGTTTCAGCACTCATACAGCCAGCAATGCCCACTAAGTGTCAAGATCCGGGAACTTTTACAATCCCATGAACTATTACGAATTTTGAATTTTCAGATGCTTTGATTGATCTTGGTGCTGCTATAAATGTTATGCCTAAACCTGTTTATTCATCTTTGCAGATGGGAGAGCTGAAACCTACAGGAGTGGTCATGCAGCTAGTAAATAGGAGCATTGCCTATCCTTTAGGAGTATTAGAGGATGTTCTAGTTAAGGTAAAAGACTTGATTTTTCCAGCTGATTTGTATGTCCTTAATATGGAGGATGATAGATATAGATCTAGTGGACATGCCCCACTCATCTTAGGTAGACTTTTCTTAAAAACTGCAAAGACAATTATAAATGTGCATGAGGGTACTCTTCAATTGGAGTTTGCTAGTAATGTGATACAATTTAATATATTTGATGCCATGAAACATCCCTGTGATGAAACTCTGTTTGTAGTATCAGCCTGATTGATATGCTAATTGATGATGCTAGTGCTGATTTTAGGGATAGTTTGTTAACTGACTCTTGTGATATTGCTGATCTTGATGATTGCCTGAGACATAATTGTGATGACTCTCATTCTTGTACTATATGTAGAGAAATCGATGAATTTTTGAGCTTACATGATGATATTAACTCTAAGGAATTTATCGCTTATCAGAATGATTCTATTTCATCCAGAACCTCTATCGATTTCATTGGTCTTGTTAATCTTTTGGGTACTAATGATTCTTTGCATGATGATATGGATAGCTTAAGGAATCGTGATGCTGATATTCACTTAACTGCTGATTCTTTTGACTCTTCCCATACTACTAATATTCCCAAGGTTGGGAAAGTTGTTTCTTCTGTCTGTGAATTGTCTGAATAGGTATTCAGCATGGAAGAGATTGAAATCAAATAACTCATACCATCAGTTGAGTAAGCTCCCATCTTAGAGCTCAAACCACTACCAGACAATCTCAAGTATGCCTATTTAAAGAAAGATGAGAAGCTTCCAGTGATAGTAGCTAATGACATCACTCCAGAGGAGGAAGAGAAACTTCTAGTGGTCTTAAAGAGGAGAAGACAAGCAATAGGGTAGACCTTGGCTGACATACCTGACATTAGCCCTGATACATGCATGCACAGAATTCTGTTGGAAGATGGGGTAAAGCTAGTGCGACAACCTCAAAGGCGACTAAACCCACTTATTTTGGATGTGGTTAAAAAGGAAGTTTCTAAACTTTTATCCGCTGGTATTATATATCCTATTTCAGACAGTTAGTGGGTTAGTCCTGTGCAAGTGGTTCCAAAGAAATCAGAGGTCACAGTTGTCCGGAATGAGCATAATGAATTGGTGCCCACCCGTGTACAAAACAGTTGGAGGGTTTGCATTGATTATAGAAGGCTTAATTTAGTCACTAGAAAAGATCATTACCCCCTCCCTTTTATTGATCAGATGCTTGAGCGTTTAGCTGGAAATCTCACTACTGTTTTCTGGATGGATTTTCAGGGTATTTCCAAATATGCATAGCCCCGGAGGATTAAGAGAAGACAATGTTCACATGCCCATTTGGAACATATGCCTATAGACGTATGCCTTTTGGTCTTTGCAATGCCCCTGGAACTTTCCAGCGATGCATGGTTTCTATTTTTAGTGATTTCCTGGAACACTGTATAGAAATTTTTATGGATGACTTCACTGTTTATGGGAACTCTTTTGATGATTGCTTGTGTAGTTTGGATAGAGTCCTAGCTAGATGCATAGAGAAGAACCTTGTACTTAATTTTGAAAAGTGTCATTTTATGGTTCGAAAAGGCATAGTATTAGGTCATATTATATATGAGTAGGGCATAGAGGTTGATAAAGCTAAGATAGATGTTATTACTTCTCCACCATACCTGACATGTGTTCTGGATGTTAGATCCTTTCTAGGTCATGCAGGTTTCTATAGAAGATTCATTCAGAATTTTAGTAAAATTGCTTTGCCATTGTCTAAGCTGTTATAAAAGGATGTTAATTTCCATTTTGATGATGCATGTAAAATAGCTTTTGACGATCTTAAGAAATGCTTAACTTCCCCACCCATTATTCAACCCCCCGATTGGAACCTTCCATTCGAACTTTTATGTGACGCATCTAATTTTGCTGTAGGTGCAGTATTGAGCTAAAGAGTGAATAAAAGGTCCCATGTGATTGCTTATGCATCCTGTAACGCCCGGTAAATTGTACAATCGCTGGAGGTGTGAGCAGTTTGAGACCGGGTTGAAGCCCCTGATCAGAGACAGAGTGACTCCACAGAGGATCAGGAATTTCAATGCCCTTGTGGAGATCAACAGAGTGATTGAGAACAATCTGAGGGACTTTATGCCTACTGCCACAGTATTTGGTCAGAGAGGGGCTCCGGAACTGAAGAGGCTGCGACCCGAAGAGGGAGCTAGCTCTGCACCTACCAATAAGAAGAGTAAGGTGCAATGGAGTAGAAAACCACAAAAAGGGAAGAGGCCACAGCCCCTGAGGACTCAGTCATCCGTCGCCCCACAATCTACAGTGATCTGCTACAAGTGTGGGAAGCCGGGGCATATTGCCAGAAACTGTTCTCAGGCATATTCAGCGCCTCCGCTTAGACCGCCTCCTCCCAGGCCACAGACCCAGGGCAGGGTGTTTGCCCTTTCTCAGCAGGAGGCTAGCGCGTCTCCCAGTCTTATTCGAGGTACGCTTATAGTGAACGATTTTCCTGTGATTGCTATGTTTGATTCGGGTGCTAATCACTCATTTATATCTTATGACTGTGTGAGACGTTTGGGTCTGGCCGTTAGTACTCTACCATTTGATTTATCTGTCACCACACCTACTGGAGGCCATGTTATTACTTCCCATGCTTGTTTAAATGTCACTGTCCAGTTTAATCATTGTTATACTACCATTGACTTGATTTGTATGCCATTCCATGACATTGATTTGATTGTGGGTATGAACTGGATGACTGCCAATAATGCTATCCTTGATTGTGAATATCGCACTGTGTCTGTACCTTCTTGTGGGACTATACCTAGGATAGAAGCCGAGCTATCTTTCATGACTACTGCCCAAGCTGAGAGATACTTAGAGTAGGGGTGTCAGGGGTTTCTAGTCTTTTTCTCTATACGAGTCGAGGTAGAAGAAGGGATAGAGGAGATCTCGATCGTTAGGGAATTCCCAGAAGTTTTCCCTAAAGATTTTGATTTTAGTGGCCTACCTCCTGAGAGAGAGATAGAGTTCCCCATAGAGATAGTGCCTGGGGCTGGACCGGTGTCCAAGGCTCCATACAGGATGGCTCCCACCGAGCTTGCTGAATTGAAAAAGTAGATAGAGGAGCTATTAGAGAAAGGGTTCATACGCCCTAGTGTGTCACCCTGGGGAGCTCCAGTGTTGTTCGTGAAAAAGAAATATGGTAGCTTGAGGTTGTGTATAGATTATAGAGAATTGAATAAGGTTACCATCAAGAATAAGTATCCTCTCCCTAGGATAGATGACTTGTTAGATCAGTTGGCTGGGGCATCTGTCTTTTCCAAGATAGACCTTAGATCTGGATATCACTAACTGAGAGTGAGAGCTGAAGACGTCCCAAGGACGGCCTTCAGGACTAGATATGGGCATTATGAGTTCCTCGTGATGCCATTCGGGCTGACGAATGCACCCGCGGTATTCATGGACTACATGAACAAGGTCTTCAGACCTTATCTAGATAAATTTGTTGTGGTCTTTATTGATGATATCCTAGTGTACTCTAGATCTTTTGAGGAGCATGAGAGGCATCTAAGATTAGCCCTAGAGATTCTGAAAGAGAAGAAATTATATGCCAAACTGAGTAAATGTGAGTTTTGGCTAACCGAGGTAAAATTCTTAGGTCATGTGATCTCACGAGATGGGGTCGCAGTAGATCCCCATAAAGTTGAGGCTGTGTTACAGTGGGATAGACCTAGGACTATCACCGAGGTTAGGAGTTTCCTTGGTTTGGCAGGATATTACCGATGATTCATTCAGGGCTTTTCTCAGATGGCCTTGCTACTTACGAGGCTAACTCGTAAAGATACACTTTTTGTGTGGGATGAGAGATGTGAGAGGAGTTTCCAGGAGTTGAAACTCCGATTGACCACTGCCCCTGTGTTAGTCATTCCTGACCCTAGTTTACTATTTGTGGTATATAGTGATGCCTCAAAAAAAGGGTTAGGATGTGTATTGATGCAGTCCCCTTAATGATTCATGGGCTGAAACTATTTTTATCATGGGGTAGACATCCAGAGCTTTCCGGAATGGTAAATTTTGTTCGATTTCGAATTTTGTAGATTTAGTTATGAATTTCCGAACTTGTGACAGAAAAACTGAAATTTTGGCCGAAAATAAGAGTGTGAATTTGATGGTCTCCTTTAAGTTCCATGAGTTATGGGCCAACTTTGGTTATGCAAATGAGTTGTATGTATGTAATTAAATATGAGAACGTGTTGTATGAGCTCATATGGTCCGTGTGACACCGAATGGAATTTTTATATGCGACGTAACGCGAAATAAGGCATTATTCTAATGTCATTTGTCATTCCCTTTGTTCAATTGATCATGTGAGACTTAGAAATGATCGGAAGCATGCTAGAAATGTATGGTGTTACACATCCAAGACTTTGGATAGGGCCTAAGCAAATTATACAACCACAGAAAAAAAGCTTCTTGCTATTGCTTTTGCTTTGGATAAATTTAGATCTTATTTGCTTGATACTAAAGTCATTGTTTTTACTGATCATGCAGCCTTAAAGTACTTGCTGAAGAAGCCTGATGCAAAGCCAAGATTGATCAGATGGATGCTTCTACTTCAAGAATTTGATATTAACATCCAGGATAAAAGTGGAGCTGAAAACTTAGTGGTAGATCACTTGGGCAGAATTGAGGCTCCAAAGGTAAATTCCTTACCCATTGATGATGATTTCCCTGATGAGCATTTGTGTGCTACGCATAGTTCCTACCCATGGTATGCAGATTTAGTGAATTATCTAGCTACTTCTGAACTGCCTGTTGATTTGAATAAACATCAGTTGAATAAGTTTAGGAGTGAAGCTAGGTATTATATTTGGGACGATCCATATTTATGGAGACTATGCAGTGACCAAGTGATTAGAAGTTATGTACCTGATGTAGAATTTGATTCTGTTTTGCATTTCTGTCACACGCTTGCATGTGGAGGTCATTTTAGTCCAAAACGCACAACTAGGAAGGTTCTAGATAGTGGATTGTATTGGCCTACTTTGTTTCATGATGCCTTTGCTTTTTGTAAGAGTTGTGCCAGGTGTCAACAAACAGGTAGCATATCTAGGAGAAATGAAATGCCACAGCATCCTATTTTGTTTTATGAAGTCTTTGATGTGTGGGGCATTGATTTTATGGGAACTTTTCCTACTTCTTTTGGATTTTCATACATCTTATTGGCTGTTGATTATGTTTCGAAGTGGGTGGAAGCAAAATCCACTAGGACTGATGATTCTTCTGTGGTTGTAGAGTTTGTTCGCTCTCACATTTTCTGCAGGTTTGGTATCCCCAGAGCTATAATCAGTGACCAGGGCACTCATTTTTGCAACTGGAGTATGTATAGCTTGCTTAGCAAGTATGGTGTTGTGCATAAAGTAGCTACTCCATACCACCCTCAAACAACTGGCTAAGCAGAAATTTCTAACTGTGAGGTGAAGCAAATTTTAGAGAAAACAGTGCAACCAAATAGAAAAGATTAGAGCAAGAGGCTCGATGATGCACTTTGGGCCTATAGGACTGCCTACAAGACTCCTATTGGCATGTCACCTTATCGGCTGGTATTTGGAAAAGCGTGTCACTTACCGATAGAAGTGGAGCACAAAGCTTACTGGGCTGTGAAGAAATGTCATTTGGATTTGAATGGAGCAAGATCTCACAGGAAATTCTAACTCCAAGAGCTTGAGGAAATCAGATTGGAAGCCTATGATAATGCAAGAATCTACAAAGAAAAGACAAAGGCATTCCATGACAAGATGATTGCAAGGAAAGAGTTTGCTGTCGGCCAAAAAGTCCTACTTTATAAATCTAGCTTAAAGCTCATGCCAGGTAAACTTTGTTCTAAATGGGAAGGTCCTTATATAGTTTCTGATGCATTCCTTTTTGGTGCAGTTGAGCTTCAGAATGAGCAGACGGGAGTTAAATTTAAAGTTAATGGACATCGGATTAAGCACTTTCACGAAGGAGTTCCAAGCGATTACAAGGAGGAGCTCCAGCTTCATAATCCACCTTAATACCCGGTTGTACTCTTTCCCTTTCCCCTTTTCTATTGTGTTGTCTCTATCTGTTTATTGGATTGTGTGCTGGCATTGAGGACAATGCAATGTTTAAGTGTGGGGGGGGATACAAATAAATTTTTTGTTTTGTTTTGTTTTGTTTCGTTTTGGCTAGTTGATTTTTCTAGTTTCTAGGCTTTTAGTCTCTTGAAGTTTTGTGTTATTTTTCAGTTTTTGAAAAAAAAAATTATGCTTTTGTGGAAGTTGCTAGTATTAAGGGGATCATAGCTTTGATATATCTTGATTTGATAGGGAATTGACCTTGTGTTAAGAATGCAAGTTAAGTGGCAATTAGCTTGTTTTAATGAAATTTGATAATAATCAATTTACCCTGTGAGATGTTTGAACCTATTATTTATTCATTTCTAGTGTGCATCCCCTATCTTGCTTTTACTCTAGAACTTGGATTAAATCTTATTCAAGGCACATTTATTCATTTGCCATGCATGAAAATGATTAAGGCATTCATTGTTGTTTTATTTTAGCTAGAGCCAGAAAGCTATCCTACATGTGTTCAATCCATTTGTTCTTCCCCTTTTGAGCCATATATATGTTTCCCTTTTACCCTTTTAGCCATAAAAACCAAACAAATGGATATTTTTCCTACCTTGATCTGGATGTTTTCAATTATTAAGAGCATTATATCTTGTTAAGGTGGATGGAGGTGCATTTTTCACATCATTTATAGGCCAATTGTTTGTTGCTTATAAAAAAAAAGCATTAGAAATACAAAAAAAAAGGAAAAGCAAAGCATTTAAAAAAAAGAGAGAGAAGATCAAAAAAAAAAAGGAGAAGAAGAAGAAAAAGGAAAGAAAAGTTGTTCTTTTAGTGCATATCTTTTGGTTTGTCGTAATTAAGGCTTTCAGATACACTTGCATTCCATCCTTATTCTTATTTTAAATGCTCTTGATGATTTTTGGCATCCAAATTTGCTTCTTGAATTTCCTTCATTTTTTTGTTTTCCACTTGTTTCATGCCTTAGCCACATTACAACCATAATAAAGACCTTCTGATTCATTCATTGGCATTTGATTTTGGTGGAGATGTAGATGATTGCCAAGCTTATGGTAGTAAGGTTGGGTAGGATGGAATTTGAGAGTAAACACTTCACCCTAAACACTAAAGAGTAGAGTGATAAACACTGATCCAAGTGAGGGACTTTCATTGCATTTCATTTTTTTATTAAGTGTATTGCCACGATATTTGCTGCATTGATGCAAGAGATATGACTTGGAGAATTAACCTATTGATTTGCTTTGAACTTCCTTGTGCTAAGTGACCTACACAACTCCATATTCCTTAATTTCCTTTCCATGATCTCTTTCTTAGAACTTTAATCTTCTTTTGCCCAGGAGTGCAAAGGTTTAAGTGTGGGGGAATTTGATAAGCATGATATTTTATACATTTTATTCTCCTTAATTTAGACATTTTAGTTCCAAATATGGTTTTAGGAGTCTAATTAAATGGAATTTGGTTTTAGTAGCCATTTTCTACATTTTAGGAATTAATTTACAAATTATTGGTTTTTAAGGCTCAATTTTATCCCTAATAATTTTGTGAATATTTCTGTCTATTATTCTTGTAGAATTTTTTATGGACAATTGGTATTTGAATAGGAGATTATTTTGGAGAAGAAGTGGAGGTTTGCTAAGTCTAAGGAAGCCATGCATCCCATCTTCTCATTCTCACATCTCTCACCCACTTGGTTTGCACATACATATCACGTATAGGTCTCTCTCTATGGAACATCAACATGTTGCAGCTGCTGAAACAAGAAGCATGGAGAGAAGGCTCAAGCTGAAGGGACTCACATATATAAAAGCAAACAACGTGAAAGAGCTTGGGTTGAAGATAAAGCCATGAGAGTGAGTTAAAGGAAGCAAACACGTGATGAAGGAGCTAGAGTTAAGTTAAATGAAGAAGCAGCTAAGAGTTTGAGCTAGAAGAAACGTTATGCCTAGGAGAAAAAGAGGCAGCCTCTATTTAAGGAACACGAAAGAGCTGCAAGAAGGAGGCAAGGCCACAGTTTTAACGTCAGCGAGAAGAACAGAACCATGCAGCAGCGTCCAGTTATACGTAGGAGCAGCAGAAGGAAACAACGTGGAAACAAACGAAGAGAAGCAAGACGCTGGGTGCTGGGCTAGACGAAGAAGCTTGCATGAGCTGTAGTTTCAATGTGAAAAGCTGAGAAATGAAGAAGCTACGTGGTATAAGAAGGGAAATGCATGCAGAAACAAAAGAAGAAAGTCACGTGGGGCTGGAAGAAGCTGAAGCTACGAGTAGAAAAAGCATGGGCTGAATGCATGAGCTAAACATGACGTGGAAGAAGCTTTGAGCTTGGCTGAAGAAAGAACACGAAGAAAGGATCTGCATTAGGTATAGAGGAGCTGCACGAAGTCGATGGAGCTGAAAACGAAGAAGAAGCTACATCTTTAGCTCGAGAAAAGCGAGCTAAACGAGGAAGCACCAGCTGAGCGTAGAACGCATGCAGAAGCTGAAGAAAACGCGATGAAGAGCTGAGAAAAACCACGTAACATGAAAGCGAGCTGAAACATGAACAGGAACGTGGATAACGTGAAGAAGCTGCGGAAACAGTAGAAGGAACATGTGGAATATAATAAAATAAAAGGAAGTAGGGTCCACCTCTTATATACATGAAGTAGCTTCAGGGAATTGGAAATAATGCATTATGTGGAGTCAATTTAAAAATCACGTGAAAGGGAGCATATTTAAATCATCCAGAAGCACATTCCAAGGGGGATTCACATTCCATTCACGCGATTCCATCGTCCAGATCCCAGAGTCCACTTCATTCACGCCTCGATATCTTAGCAAATCCTCGCCTATATATAGATTCATTCGCTCATTCCAAAAGAGGAGACGGAGAACAGAATAGGAGAGGCGTGGAGAACATAAAAAGGGCAAGACTTCTAGGAGAGGCAGCGAGACTCCTGGAGCATTCTTTCATCAATCCTTCCATGGCTGATGCTAAATTCATCAACTCTCCTCCAATTAAAATCTTCATGGCAGCTTGAATCACTCATGGTGGCTGGCTGAAGTTTGGAAATTCCCAGATGCAGATTTGAGCCCCATATTTTCTCATAAAATTGGATAAATACTCCTTGCTATATCTTTTAATTCTAGCATTTAATTTTTTTATTAATTTGACTAGGTTTAGTTTATTGATTTAGGAATTTAATTGTTGAAAATTATTGGATTCGTCTGTTTAATGAATTGTTTAAAATAATTTGATTTTGGAATTTTAACTGCGATCATCACATATTTATAAAAATTTCAGAATTAGTGCTGTGCAAATTACTTTTAAATTCCTCTTGATCTTGGGATTAATTGATGCAATGGTTATTGGATTAATTAGCTAGAATTTTTGTGCAATTAATTGTTTAAGGAATTAATTAATCTAATTGGTTAATTAGTATCTTAAGTAAATTGTGCAGTAGATTCTATTAATCAATTAAAATTGGTTAAAGTGTGTTCTTGTTCTTAATTCAATTAATTAGTTATTCAAGGTTTCTTGTGGTTGCAAATTCCTTGTATAATTAATAAATTGAACCTTGGATGGTTATTCAAGAATCTTTATAGGGAATATACTAAAGAGCAAGGAATTAATTCCAAATTTGGTAAACTAAACCAAGGGCAAGGATAATTGAATTCTAGGGAGTCCAATGCAAAGCTAGCTACCATATTCTCTTAATTGTTCACCTCATTTAGTTTTAAGTTCTTTTGATTTTTGTCAATTAAATTTAGTTCAATTAAATTCTAGTACTTCAACCCCAAAAATAAGTTTCAAGTAGCAATACTTAGAATACCCCTTCAATAAACAAATTGAGGCATAAACTCCAAGGGAGATGACCTAGGATTGCACCATTAACTATAAAATTTATTTTGCTTTCTAGTTTTATTTGAGATTGCGCGACACAATCGTCAATGATTAGCAATACTTTGACAATAGAATAGCTTTTAATTTAATTTGATGCCAAAGTTTGTAATTCTATGATATATATGAGATGTAAATGTATAAGCATGTATAAATGCCTTAGGGATTTCAAGGAGCATTACATCTAATTAGGATGAGAGAATGTATGTCTTGAATCAATTTAGGCCATAGTTATTAAAAGTTGAGGAAAAATTTTGCAAGAGAAAAGAAAAGATAGAAAAGCAAAAGAAAGGCATTGAAAAGAAGAAAAAGCAATTGAAAATCAAAAGAAAGAAGTGTTTTGAATTAGTACTCACTATTACTAGTTGGAAATAAAGCCTAGAAATTCCCTATCTTAGGTTTCCATTGATTACTCTTGAGGTTCTAAGGTATCCATTTTTTTATTTTTCTCCTTGTTTTTGTGTCCATTCATTTCATCTCCTTAGCCCCATTATAACCCTGAATAAAGTCCTATTGATTTGTGCTTTGCATTTGACATTGATGGTGTAGACTTAGAAGCTTGACAAGCTTATAGTAGTGAGGTTTTGATAGGTGGAACTTGAGTGAATTACATTGCTTAAACACTGAAAAGTTGAGAGTAAACACAAACCGATGTGAAAGGCGATGCATTTTGATTCATTCTTTTCAAATGAAATTGCCGTGGAGCTTATTTTTTGATGCAAGTGAAGTTAACGATGATTATTGAAATGTTGAAGAGATGTGATCATTCTTTATCTTGTGATTTTTGCTTTCTTCTTTCTTTAAGATTTTGAGTTTTGCCCAAGAGTAAAAAAGTTCAAGTGTGGGGGAATTTGATAACTCAATTTTTCTCTGCATTTTTACCTATTAATTTGGGACTTTTTATTCATGAATTAAAGATATTTTAAGCTTTAAATTGAATATTACTTAGTTTAGAAAATAATTTCATCTTTTAAAATTTTGTTGAATAAATTAGGATTTTTAATGATTTTATTTTACTTCATTTTCTTAGATAATGATTTCATTTTATTTTGTTTTATCTTGTTTTATTTTATTTGGGCTTTGCTTTATTTTATATTTTGTTTGGTTTTGTTTTTATTTCTTTACAATTGTGTTCATCTCTACATAGCACTTGAATGAGCTGGGAGTTGGGAATTAAAACACATAAAAGACATTGGAGCTAACGTGTGCAAAGCATATTATTGTAATGAAGAAATCTCATGTGGAAATGACACAAATGAAGCTACAGGCAATGACAAGGAATGAAGAAGCTGCACAATGTGATAACCCTACCTTCTAATCATTGTAATTATGGTTAAATATACGATTAATAATTTATTTATCAAGGTTTGAGTGGTTACAATTTATCACATTGTGAAAAATATGGGGAAAATTTGAACCTTGATGTTAGGGTCATCACCATACCACTTCAACAAAACAAAATTTGCATAAAAGAAACCCTACTACCATAAGGGGTTTATGATTCAACCTTCCATCAGTTTCAATACCCAATAACCTCCCACAAGTGTTCCTATATCATCTCTGACCATTACCGTTGAAGTAATTGGGGTTTCTAGCTTAAAAATAGGTTGAGGACTTGCACCGCGGCCTATACCTTCCCCGCCGTGGCCAAGTTACCCTCTGGAATTATTGGACAAATTTCACAAATCTCACCGCGGCGAGTTGGACCTTCACCGCGGCGGAAATGCTTCCTGGATCTTGTAACACCTTAATGACTTAACTCCAATTCAACTCCCTCTAGGCTTGATTCCATATGATTTCCCAGGAAAATGACCGAAACCGTGGTATTTCACTACTTAAAGTCGGGGTTTAACCGGTCATATTTTGCCCCGTGGGTTCTGTGAACCCATCATTCACATTCCTTACTCAAACACCATTTATAAGACTTGTACATAGTCTCAAACATCTCACAAACCACGGATCTGAAGCCAAAAACTCTGAAAATACAACTTCTCAATCGGGCCCATAAAACATATTTCTGGCTCCAACTTTGGAAAATCACAACTAATTCTAGAAAAATGGGAATCAAGCAAATCATAGCTCTCTAGAAAGCTTGGGATGTTAACTTCACATAAAAATAACTTCCAACTTCAATCTCAACGTTTAGACCATCAATTACATCGAAATAGGAACAGATATCCGGCTGTCCCTGATACTGATGCAGATTACTATCATGAATTTCGGAAATTCGTAATTAATTCCAGAAAAATCCAATCAAGGCAAACTATACCAATTTGGAAAGCTACAGATGTTAAATAGATGAGAAAAATAATTCCAGATCAGTTCAAGAGTTCTAAGACCTCGAAAACTGATAAAATAGTAACGAAGTCAGAAACTTCCCTGATGCTAATACAGAACTTCAGTAAATCATTTCTCTCTCTACAGACCTCTAATTAAGGTGCTTCCAGTTGGTATAGATCACTGTGGATATCTAGTTTATGATCCTAAAGTTTCATGACAATTAGACACCATTTGGTCTATGAGTGGCATGGTTTCATTTTCGGACCCAATGTACAGTACCATGACCAAACCATTGAATTTTCCCAATTTCAACAATTCACCAAATATTCTCTAGACCTCCAAATATTACCCACTCTAGCTTCTCAAGAAGCTCTCAATAGACTCTAGAGGCATGCCAAATTCCATAACAAGAAGAGTTCATCCGGTCATACTTTGACGGAGCTCACCCAAATGGCAATTTTGGCACCACATGGGGTTCAAAATGGGTCTAAATGACCTCTCTCATGTTCTAACCTCTATTGGGCAAGTTTGAAAGTACAAACATAACATATATGAATTATCTAAGTACTTCAAATCATCATACATTCCAATTTCACTATGCTATGGGAGAAAATATACTATTTCATATGAGCCTCAAAAGGCCAACTTTATGCATTCTCATTACTTTGGCTCTTTTCACTATCCATACATCATTTGTACATACATTTACATGTGCTCATATAATTACAACTCAAAAAGAAGAGGTGCATCTTCATTTTGGCACCTTATACAACAAAATAACCAAAAAGCTATACATCATTTTAACTATGCTCTTCTAGGCTCCATGAGGTGTGCTCGACTCTCCTTGAACACTGCCTGGATAGTAAGATGGGAGGGGAAGGGGGTGAGATTCAGGAGAATCTCAATAGCTCATACTCATTCAAGATGCAATCAAGGCATATACTAGTCAAGCATGCAAACAAATCATCATAACACAACATATGTGTTTCATGCCATGAAATCAAACCAATGCCAAAACTAGGCTCTAGGGACTTTCGGTCTAGCCTCACCCGAGCTTTAGGACTTTTGGATCGGTCTCACCCTTGGTTTAGGGACTTTTGGCTCCTCCTCACCCGTCTCAAGGGACTTTTGGCACCACCTCACCCGAGCAATTTCCACAATCATATCATAAGCATATTGGTACCGATGCATCAAGGCAAAATCAATGGCATATCTCATCATACAAGCACATATACAACATACAATGACTATTACACATCCAAGAATGCAACAAGAACAGAGTAGAGAGCTACCTTATCGGATTACACAAGTCTTCCCTTTCAATTTCTCCTCTCCCTCCTTGATTTCACACTCACAACAAGGTGGAGTTTCTTCCTTTGAGCCTAGGCATAACAAGAGCATCAAATCATTCTCTCATAGCTTAAATAACTTTCACAAGCTAAAAGAGACTCTTTATCAAATTAAGCCCTCACTACCCTTACAGATCTAGGGATTCTCTCTCTCTAGAACTCTACTCACTCTCCTTCCTCTCTCAAGCTCTCCAAGAAGAAAGCAAGGAAGAAGAAATGAAGGTAAGTGAGTTCTACCCTCCTTCTAGAGTAGTTTTCCTACTTCCCTCTTCTGAACCTAACCTAACTCAGCTTCTAAAACTGTATGAAGAGCAAGCAAAAGGAGGAGACAACATGCTAAGGAGAAAAGCTAGGGAAATCTAAAGATTACTCACCTCTTTGCTTGATCTCCTTGCTTCTTGGTCTCTCTCTCTCTCTCCACAGCTATTTTCTCACTCTTTGGTTGAAGCTCAGGTCGGTTCTAAGAGAAAGGAAGAGTTTAGACTCTTTAAAAAGTCAAAATCTCTCTTTTTACGCTTTTCTGGACCGCTCTCGCTATAGCGAGTCATCACCCTCGCTACGGCGAGCTCGTGCAAGTTCCAGACTTTTGCCTTCGCTATGGCGTCGCTACGACGAGCTCGGCTTGTTCCAGACCTCTGCCTTCGCTATAGCGCCGCTATGGCGAGCAACTCCCTGGTTTCTGTATGGAATGCTGCACTCGCTATAGCTAGGAGCATGTTCGCTATTGCGAGGAGGCATTCTCGCTATGGTGATTCCATTTCTCGCTATGGCGAGAAGACTTAGAAAATTTTCAGCCTTCGAAAATTTCCCAGCTTCCTCTTTTCTCTTTTATTCTCTCATTTCTTATCTTTCCTCTTTTCTGGTTGTTACAGATCTCCTATTCTCCACCCTCACGATTCTCGCCTCGGCGTAATATATTTGTGTCGCGATGAGTTTTGCTTCTGTCCAACCTTTATTTTATTTCCTCAACTCGCGCCATGGTAGGACATAATGCGCCGCGGCGAGTTTTGCTTCTGTTACCCTTCTGGGCAATTTTTTTCACTCTACGCCGTAGCGAGATTTCTCAAGCCGCTGCGCTCCTCGCCACTGTCACTCCCTAGGCCAATTTTCTTCCCTTACGCTGCAGCGGGATTGGTTATGCCGCGGCGCCTTTCGGCTCTGTCTCTCATTTGGCCGCAGTGAAGCCTTCTTAGCCGCGGCGAGACTCTCTCTTATGACTACATTACCCAAATTTCGCCCCCTACACTCCAATTCTCATCTTAGAAACACTCCAAGTCCACCTACCCTTATTTTATGTGAATCTAATGGTGTTTATCTACCCTATTTACCCATCAATCCATCCATTACCATTGCAAAACTTAAATACTACTTCCTACTTGCCTAACTTGCTCATATCAGCAAATTCATGAATATATGACAGCAAGAACACATGCATTAGCAGCAACTTACATTCCATGCACATTCCATAGAGATTCCATTCAACAATAGCTTATGTCCACAACCGAAGCATTATATGACTACAATTCCCATGTGGTAATCCATATCACAATTTCAACAAAACTACATATATAATGCTATAAGTTCATACATTAATATTCAACTATAATGAGACTTAAATCCTTAACAGTTACATTTCAATCAAACAAAATATGAATGTCTACACTTGGCAACATGAATACATGATGATGCTATGTAAAATAATAACAAAATTTCATCTCTACTAAATAAGCCAGCCTAAGTGTAACCTTCTTCCATATGTTGGAGCTCATGGATTTTCATCCACTTGCTTTCCTTTATCCTTACCCAAAGAACCTTCACCTGAAATGTTAATCCCATGAAATAACTAAGACAATTCCATCATATATCCAATTTAATTAGCATATATGCATGAATCAAAATCAACATAAAAAACATATCCATTATATCAGCAAATGAAACAATTAGGCTATCATGATTACTATCCCATACTAGCAATCATATTATCACATGTTAAAGGCCATTAACACTGGGAGAGGCCCGTCCACGGCACCTACTCCCTATTGAGCACAATTGGGGCTCAGTGCATCTTGGTTTGATCATAACCCAGTGCTCGATTAAAGTACATGCACGGGTGGTAGCTGTACCACAGCCCACCATAGACTCACAAGGTCCAATCACAATTCAACAGATGGCCAACCGATTCATTCAATATTTCAAATCATTCATATACAGCAACATATGAAATTAAATCAAATATATACATGGAATTGATATAAACCCAGTTACCTCACTTGTAAACAAATTTGCAATAGCCGTCACAAATCCCAAATTCGGATTAGAGTGTCCTTCACCAGAAAACTCAATATTCTACCTAAAATCCTAAGCAAATTCGTACAGAATTAATACCCATTTTATAAGTTAGCTATGGGGGTCTCAAATTAGCAAATGAAGTATCAAAATGAAGGGTTTAAACTCACCCAAGGTCAACCCTAACCTCAACCTACGAATTTCACCAAGAAAATCCCCAAATTCCCACATTTTAGATTTTAGGTAGGGTGAAAATACTTCAAATGAAAAACTAATCGAACTAAATTAAAGAGAAAGATGAGAGGATTAAGTTGTATAACTATTACCTTGGCTAAATCTTGCTTTAAATGTGAGAAAATGCAGAATTCTTGCCCCAAACCCTAGCCTCCTCTCCAAGCTCTGAATTTCTCTTTGTGTTTTGTGTTTTCAGCAAGTGTGAGGAAGAGGCTGATGTATTAAGGTTTTAGTTGGGTTTTAAGTTAGGTCAAAAATGGGTCATGGGCTGATCCAAGGTCCATCTCCATTTGGGCTTCAGATTTTTAAGTTGTTAGGCCAGTTTTAAAGTGTTAGGCTGCAGAATTTTACTGGGCCAATTTTAAGCATTGGGTTGCTAAAGTTTAATTAGGTTTGGGCCAAGTTTGAAGAGCTCAAGAATATGGGTCTGCATAAGGATTATTGGGCTACTTAAAAGAGTCTATACAAGGTGGATTTTGGGCCTCCATCACACTAAATTGGGTTGGGTTTGCACCTAACCCATTGGGCCTCCATTAGCCTCTTCTCATGATTTATTAGTTTAAGCCTAGATAGAATTTCTATCCCAATTAAATCTCAAACCCATATTAATAATTTATTTCTCTAAAATCTCTATTCACTCAACTTGCCCAATTATCCCATATTAATCATTCTTAATTAACCTAATCCATGATTAACACCTTAATTAATTATAGGGTGTTACACACAAGGAGAATCACATGAGCAAGGAGTAGCTGCGGGTTATGAGATGCCAAGTCAGCTCACGTGAGGAATAAATGAAGCTTAAATACACTCATTGCAAGCAGACAGTAGTAGCACATGAAGAAGATTAATGAAGCATATGGAATGAAGGAACACCATCCATTCAATCATTTTGTCAATCCATCTCAAGCATCCATTAGGGAGAGAATTCCATACATCTAGAACGCGATTCCATCATCCATTCACACGACATTTCGTATCCATTCATCATCATATCCATTCACGCCCTTTCGTCCAGCAACCATCCACCACGCCATTCCATTCATTTCATCCTCCATTCTTTCACCTAATGAAGTTTTAATTCTCCTTATGGCTAGCTAGGAAGAGAACCTTGGTGCAAGCTTGAATCAATGGAGAAGAATGCAGAATTTTAGCTAAGACTTCCTTAATTTCTTACACTTTTTCTCTTTCATGTATTATCTTGGTTAAGTTGTATTTGATGGGAAATTTGTGTAATTGTAATTAGTGGCTAGTTAGACACTAATTAGGAAGCCTTTTTGTTGATTAATTGGTTGGATTAAACATTGAATTTTATATTTTCCCTTAATTTCTCATGTATGCCATGAAGATGTTCGATGAAATGCATAAGTGAAATTATGAGCTTTATTGTTTAATTTGAGGATTTCTTGGTGTTTAGTTATTTAATTAAATATCTTAAGATGATGATTAAGAGGTTAATTAATTGATTAATCAATCAAATTTAGTGTTCATTGATCTTAAAGATAAGAATTGACAATTTGATATGGAATTGAGGTTTCAATTCAACATTAGATTGTTAATCTCTTGATTCTTGCGTGGTAACTCAAGATACATTTGCTATGAACATAATTATAGACTCTTAGGCTAGAATGAATCATAATTGGATTAGGATTAGGATAATGGAAACCAAAGGGTGAATCTAAAGCTAGTCACAAGACCATCATTCACCCATAATTTATACAATTAGGTAGCAATTAGGAATTTTATTTCAATTTCAATTTATTTAGTTAATTAGATCAAAAAACCCCCCTTCATTAGATAGTTCTAGAATCTTTTAACACTTAGAAAATCTAATTGAACATTGAACTCTATTTCCAAGGGAGATAACCTAGGTTGTGCCACTAGCTACATATTTAGTCCAACCTAGTTTTATTTTGAGGGTTACGCGATAGACCCGTCACTAGCCTTATGATGTAAATGTGTATGTTAGCAACTAGGATGATGGTTTTGAGATTCATGATGATTTGAACTATTTGGGATACTCTCATAGGCTATGTTCATGGTTTTAGACATGCTCAAATGGTTATGGATTGAGTAGAAAACCATTTGGTGCCTTTTTATCCCTTTATGAACTTTAAATTGACCACTTTCTTAAGTTGAACCAAAGTCTAATCAAATGGATAAGTTTTTACATGAAATTTGGCAAGCACATAGTCTCATCTACAGATTTTAAAAGAGCTAAAGAGCACTCAATTTAGAGCTCTAGTAATTTATTATAATTTTTCAAAGTTGGCCAAATTAGGCAAAAACTGTCAAGGGTACTGTTTATAAGGTCAATTTGCATTCCTATGTCACTTATAGGCTAAATGAAATCCAATGCTCATAAAATTTTATAAAAATAAACTAGACATCATAAACTTTCCATAACCACTAAGAGCATTCAACTTGGATCAGTATAGAGAGAGTTATGAATTTTTGAATTTCAAGGCCTACATCAGTCTAAAAGCATGACCTAAGTTATTGTTCCATCAATTTTCATAGGCTAAATGCTTTGTCTTGGTCTGAAATTATTTTCATAATTAGTTAACATCCAAAGATTTCCAAAAAGCTATAACATATATGATTTTAATTTTTCTAGATTTAGTTATGAATTTCCAAAGTCAATATTAGAAAACTAGTATAGCAACCTAAAAGCAAAATTCTGGTTTGGTGAAGTATGGTCTATGATCTAAACTTTATGCATTAAATTATGATGGTTTTGGTATGAATGGATATGTTATGTATGGATAATGATATTGATAAGCCCACATGGTACCTAAAGCTAAGAATGAATTAAATGGACTTTTAATTATATGCCACTTTCATCCATACCATTGCTAACAAAAGTTTTATCTCCATGCACATAAACATCATATGCTAATCATGTCATGAGTTAAAAGCTATATAGATATGGCGTTGCATATAGGTCTACAAAAAGGGGATTCCTTTCCTAGTTTGTCTTATCAAAGGTAAAGCTACCTAGGAAAATTCTTGAATAAATGGTCTATAGTTTCCCAACAATCTTAAGAAATTTCTAACTTCTATAGCAGTTTAAGGCCTTTTCCACTCCACTACTACTATTCCCACCTTATTAAGGTCTACTGCTACTCCTACTTGTGTTATTACATAAACTAAACATTGTACCTCTATGACCTAGAAATCACACGTTTCTAGTTTGGCAAGTAATTGTTTGTCTTTCAACATTTGTGACACTGTCCTAAGGTGATTTCTATGCTCTTCTTCTATTTTTGAATAAATCAAGATGTCATCTATAAATACTACTACAAATTGGTCCAAATATGGTCCAAAAATCCTATTCATGTTTTCCATGAATAGTGCTAAGGCATTAGTTAGTCTAAGAGACATAATTAAAAACTTATAACATCTATATTTAGTTTTGAAAGCAGTTTTAGGTACATTAACCCTTGCCCTACTTTGATGATAAGTTGATCTAAGGTCAATTTTGAAAAATATATAGGCTCTTCTTCATTGGTCCAATAAGTCATCTATTCAAGGAACATGGTACTCATTATTAATAGTTATCTTATTTAGCTGCCTATAGTTTATACACAACCTAAGCCTTCACCTTTCTTCTAAACAAAAAGAACTAGGGCTCTCCTGTCATACCATAGGGAGATAGTTCAAAATTTACATATTAATGTTCTTATAACATCACTTTTCTTTTCCTTTTCAGCACTTTTAGCGGCAAAAAATACTAACATTATAAGATCAATTTCTATAATTCTGCATAAATGCATCATTTTAGCATTCAAATCTCAAAATCCATCTTTAACATATTTTCTCAATTAGAAACATCACAAAAGGAGTCATATGTCTCTGGTTTTTAAGGCATGCACATCATTTCAACACTTTTCCACAATTTTGCATTATTGCATGTTGTTGCCACCAATTTCAAAAATTTATATCTAGAGCTAAAGAGCTCCAAATATGCAAATTATGACTTTATGGAAAGATCAGGGCATGAAATACATGCTATAAAAATTTTAGATCAAAAAAATTTTGTTTGAGTCATGAAAATCTAATGGAATAGTAACATTATTAGAATTTCATGCATATGTAGATCTGAAAATTTGAGCATGCATATCTTGAGCTACACTACCCCAAATTGGTGATCTCAGTAGCTATGGAAAGCTTATAATGCCTTGTAAAATTTCATTAGCATTGGAGTTCATTTAACCTTTCAAATACTAGAAAAAACTAGGACTGACCAAATGAACAGTGTATAGGTAAATCTGCATAATTCAACCAATTTTGAAAAATTATAAGAAATTCTACAAAGCTCCAAAAATTGTGTTCGTTAGCTTTATGAAAAGATCTAAATGAGATCTAAATTTCCTTGCCAAATTTTATACCAAAATTCATTCATTTGGTCTATTTTTTGTTAAAGAGTAAAAAATAGATCAAAATGGCACATTTATGGTGTCAAATGGTTCCATATGAGCTTCTTTAATGAATGTGACCATTTGAGCATGTCCCAAACATGAAACACAACATTTAAGACCATCTCATCAGGTCCCAAACCTTATGCATCTCAAAATGACTCATCCATTTGCCAATATATACACGCTTTCCATAGCACATACATACTTAAAATACATGTTCTTGCATTTCCACAACTAAAATTTATATTTACATCATAATCTTATACTTTTACATATGTTAAAGTATTTACATCAAAACATATTATGTACAACCTCTCATTGACAATGTATTATATAAAATCAAAATTATTGTCAAAGTAGCATAATTCATGGTTGTTGGTCTCCATTTTTTCCTCCTTGAGAATTCCCTAGATATGGTTAAAGATAATATAGAGGAGAGTGAGATTCTAAGAATCCCATTTACTGATTCATCCTACAAGAACATTTATATGGCATGTTCTCAAGTTAAAGAAAGTAAGTATGCATTATAGGCATCCAAACATCAAGCATAGTCATATTTATGAAATCATGTGGGTCCATGGAAGACAAAATCAAGCTCTAGGAAATTTTGATCTAACCTTACCCAACTATTGGGGACTTTTAGATTAGCCTCGCCCTTTTTAGGAACTCTTGACTTAGCCTCACTCATTCCATGAGACTTATAGCCTAATTTCACATTTACTTAGGGACTTTTGGCTTCACCTCACCCAAGACAAGAGACTTTTGGCACTACCTCGTCCTTTAAGAGCCATTCACATTCCATGTGCATTCTAAGAAACATAATAATATCGTATCATCAAACTAATAGCAATATGCATAAGTCATAGTCCAAACATACATACAGGTAATCAATGACAATCAAACAATCAAGATAAGCATATAAGAATAGATAAAGAGCTACCTTTCTCAAAAAGCATAAAATTTCTTTCTTGGTTCCTACTTCCTTGCCTCGGCCTCACAAGCACACCTAAGAGGAACTTGATTTGCTTAGCCTAGACACATCAAACAAGATACAAATGTATCAATGGAACCATTTCTAGCCTCACACAAGCTTTACATAAGCTACTTTTAGTCCTAGGCTCCATATGGCTCCATTTAATGGCATAATGAAGCAACTTATATAATTTATCATCTTGGCTCAAATTTCTTACTCACGCTAAGTCAAATGACTCCATTTAAACTTATTAGAGTTATCACAAACTCAAATCAAGGAGCCTAATACTAAGTTACTTCTTTATGCATAATAGAACCCTAAACTTTTACCTTACAAAATAAGATTTTTAAATTCAAACCAATGGTTCCTTTGATATTTATAATTCATATATAGACCACTTCTACCTTAGAATCAAAGAAAACTCTCCCTAGGTGCTTTGAATGAAGCTTAATTGGGACATCTATACCAAAGAGCACCCATGGAGTTTTGTTTACTTTTCTAGGGAATTTAGCACATATATAAGTTCTTTAGCCTCTTCTTAACCCAATCATACTCTTACATGGTCTAAAATATCATTAGAAAGCTTCATGTTTCCCTAGGTGTAATCAAAACCCTAATTTCCATAACTTGCTACCAAATGCTTCTTTTTTAGTTTTATTAGTTCCATATGATTCTCCATGCTTCAAAACCCCATTTCTTATCAAGTATGAACTAAAATCAAACTCCTTACATGGTCCCCCTATGTTGGCCAAACATACACAGAAGAAGAAAACCAAGGAAAAGTAAGTTTCGGCCATGGTTTCATACCTTTTCTTAAAGCTTGTCAAGTGAACTTTCTTAAGCTTCCAACATTTCCTCCAAAATTTTTCTTCCTTCTACTAAACTAGCTATAAAACATTACCATTTAGAACTTCAAAACTATAAGAAGAGAGACGAGAAAGAGGAGAAGAACATTAAAGAAAGGAAGAGCATGAAAAAGAAGCATATTCTTACTCTTTTTGCTTGATTTTCTCCTTCCTTTCTTCTCCCTCTTGTGCACCTCTCAAGTTTTGTTCAGGTCTATTTTAGAGTAGAATGAAGTTAGTGGAAATAAGGAAAAAGGGCTGGCATGATAAGTAAGGAGAAGGAAGACTAATAAGAGCAATTTAAAAACTCCATCTGTGCCCCTTAAACTTTGGTTTTTTCGTTTGAGTTCATTTCAAATTCTCTTTTAGAATTGTATTTTTCATCATGAAATTTAGGTCCTATAATTCATAAAATACCTTTAATTTTGAACTAATTAGATTGAAAATAACTCTAAATGATCCGATCAAAGTTTTGGTCAACTAACAGTTTAAAATGTACACTGGAGGGGTTTTGACTATTATAAGAATTTTTATAGTTTTTAGGGTCTTTGAGAATCCCAAGAAACTCAAAATTTTTATTTAAAACTTCCTTCTTTGAGTTTTCAAAAAGTTGTCTGAAATTATAATTTTGCCACTATATTATTTCTTAATTCATTCAACTGTTTTATCTCCGTTTTCAAGCTATCCTTAGGTTTTCATCCACATTCTTAAAGTTCTAATTGTCATTCTAATATCATTTAGCCTCAATTTGCTTTGCTTTAAAGTGATCCTATCCCATTTTATTAGTTTCAATTCAGTTTTTGAAAAACTAGTTATTACATCTCTAAGGTGACACACTAGGATGAATAAATTACTTATGCAATAGATTTTCCATCTGAATCTTTAATTCATTCAACTCCAGTGGGGACCTCCTAAAAATTGCTATTAAGATTAGTCTTGTTCCTAGAACTAAATCAATGGTGAACTTAATTTCTATTTTAGGAGGTAAGTTGGTAATTTCAGGAGGAAAGACTTTTAGAAAATATCTTATTATAAAGATGTTAGCTAACTATGATTTTGCTTAGTTTTTTTTTTAATAACTCTAAGGGAAATATAGCATATATTTCCTTCATCTATTTCCATACTGATACGATTGGCAACAATTTCTAAGGTAGATGGAAAAATTATTGACTTTTGATGATAATCTATGGCTATTTGGTTGGTAGGCAACTAGTCAATGCCCAAAATGACATTAATGTTTTTCAAATGCAAATAAACTAAATGAACAATGAATAATTTATCTTCAATTTGAATGGGACAATTTAAACAAGCAAATGAAGTACAAATTTTCACTCCCATAAAGGTAGAAATGTGTAGTTCAAACGGTAATTCAGAAACACACAAGTTCAATCTCTTCACATAATCATTAAATATATGGGAATAAGCCACTCCTAAATCAAGCAATGCAAGTAGGGGAATAATTTAAATAAAACATATACTTTGTACCAAATTGGGAGAGTAACTAGTTTCTTTTCCACTTATAGCACTCTTCCTTTCATTGGTGGCTTTTGATTTGGTACTTTGCCTTCTAGTGCCTTTCCCTTGTTTTATAGGCATTCTTTAGAAAAATGTCATGGCTTCCCACATGTTAGCACATATTTTGGCTAAGATAAGGCTTACTCCCATGTGATTTTCCACATTTGTTGCATGTTATGGTCATAGTATCTCCTGTAGTCTACTTTTCCTTTCCAAGATTAAACTTAGGCTTAAAATTTTTCTTTAGAACACTCTCCACTCTTTTCTTCCAAAATTGCTTCTTTTTTGCTCACTTTCTATTTTTACTAGATGTTTTTTATGGCTCAACATTTTATTTACCAATGATGTGAAATCCTAAATCTCAATAGCAATTATAGTGTCCCTAATTTTAGGTTGCAAACTCACTTTAGAATTTTGTGCATTTTAGGCCTTATCTAGATTGTTTTTCAAATCAAAAGAGAACTAGGATAACATCTCAAATTTTATTACATATTGGTCCATTCTCACACTCCCCTATTTCAATTGCAAAAAAGAAATCTATTTCTTTTTCATTCTTAACACTTTTAGGAAGTAACTTTTAAGAAAAACAATTCTGGACTTTTCCTAAGTAATTTAAGTACCCTAGGCCTCCAATCTCTCTTAGTCTCCTTCTACCAAGTGTTGGCTTCATTGATCAGTATATATATAGCAAATGTTATTTTTTGAGGGTTGGTACAATTTAACATTTCAAATATCTTTTTGAATTCCTTTAACCATTCTCTTGCCACTGTAGGACTATATTTTTTGTGATAAGTTAAAGGTATAGCTTGATAAATTTAGATAAACTTTGAAAGGTTAGGTTCAATACTAGGTTTAGCACTACTTTTCTATTCTCAACAGCTTGTGCCTAATTTCCATTTCCATTTTCTTGAAAATGTCATTGAATCCTCATTGTAGTAAAAACTTGGTCTTTCATGGTAGTAACCATCCTTTTAATAACACTCATCAAATCATTAGCATTTAGATCATTAGAGCTTCCTTTCCTTCCTAATGCCTTGTCTTTACTGCACAAATAGAATAATCAATATTGAGGTAATTAGGCTTGATAATTTAATCCTACATGTAAAACAATATCATAGCATCAAACACTAATATGCAGCTATGTAAGTGCTAGTATCACTGTTGTAATGAACGTAATTTCTGTAAAATGACGAAATGAGCCATATAAAAGCAAGTCCTTCAAAATGACCTAGATAATATCCCAAAAAAATTTGGGTAAAGTCCTAGACTTCTAAAAATGATAATTCCAGGCTCAGACGAAAAGAAAAATAGAGTTAGGATAGAGAAACAATTTGCAACGAAAATTGGCAAAACGTAATGGCATTTTCATAAATAAGTGTAACTTTTGGAAAAACACATAGGAGGGCTTTTTAAATGAAATTTTTGAGTTTCCCAAGGTTCTCAGAGGCCCCAAAAACTATAGGAAGCCCGGGACTAGGAAAGCCCCTCCAGCGTACATTTTCCAATGTCAGTGAGCTTAAATTTTGACGAAGTTATTTAGTAAGGTTTTAGCATCAATTTCAGTGATTCCAAAGGCATTTTATTAAATTGAAAACCTAAATTTTATAATGGAAAATATAGTTCTAAAAAAAGAGCTAAAACAAAGCCGAAACGAAATTACCATTACGGAAGGATGAAATTAGAATTTTTAGAAAAGTATGCTTCTATAAGCTCCCACACACTTCTCCTTTCTTCTCCCACCTTCTTAAGCATGAAATTTTCTGCCTAAAATACAGAAGTTGATCTGCTTTCTTAGGTGCACCAAAAGGGGAAGAATAAAAAGAAGAAAACTAAGGAAAAGCTAAGTAATTTCATGGAATTTTATGCTTCTTCCTCTTCCAATCTTGTTCTCCTCTCTTCCTCCTCTCTCTCTATAGTTTAGTTGAGCTTTTTGGTTCTATTTTAGGTCCAAAACCAAGGGAAAAATTTTGAATTTTCCAAGGAAAAGAGAAGCAAAGAACAAAAACTTTGGAAACAAGCTTGGAACTAAGCTAATTCTCCATTCCTGATGCTTCATCCTTGTGCTGTTTTCAACCAACATAAGGGGGTAGGAGGAGATGAATTTTGGGCAAAACCAGGAGAGAAACTTAGGAAAAAGAGTGCAAGGATTAAGAATATGGCAAGAAATTCAAGCAAAAACCAAAGAAATCAAGATAGAAAAGTGTAGGTTTTCTTAGGGTTTTATAAAATATGATTTTGTGTGAGAGTTTTCTTGGCTATTTGAATGTTTCCTTAAGTTCCTAAGACCCTTAGAAACCTCCCCAATTGGCTCTTCCATCAAGGAAAATTCAAAAGCTCCAAGAACCCCAGTTATGAAGGGTGTCTCAGCCAAGCTAGGAAGAAAGAGCTAGAGGATGTTTTAATTTATTCTAGCCTTGGTTTGGGACTTTATATGATGTTAGAAGATGGGAGAAATCATTGAAAAAAATTTAGGAACCATGGATTGGGAGATGGGACAATAGTGTCCATAATGGTGCTTTATAAAGCAACTTGGTTTTCCAATTGTGCAATTGAATCTATGATGGCTCCAAGGACCTTAAATGAGTCTAAGAAGTCTATAAATAACAAGAGAATGGAACCTAGAAATTGAATTCCAAGAGTTGCTTCATCAGACTAATTATGGAACTATAATACCAAGTGTGAAACCAAGTGTGTATTTAAGCTTTAGTTTATTGTCTTGGCTTGCTTCAATTATGTGATTGTATATTCCTTGTAATGTCTAGGCTAAGAGAATAACTAACTACCTAAGTGCTCTTGTGAAATCAAGGAGGGGAAGGAATTAGCAAAGTAAGCTTGCATAAATTGAAAGGTAGTTATCCACCTCATTCTCTTGCATTATTGTATGCATATGTATATTTTTGTATGCTTCTGTATGCTCTTGTGATTTGAGAACATGCCACTTGATGTCTTGAGGTTGCATTGGTACCAATGTGTTGTCTTGAATGCCATCGATTATGAGATTGGCTTCTAAGGGTGAGGTGATGCCAAAAGTCTTAAAGCATGGGTGAAACTAGGCCAAAAGTCCCTTGGATAGGTGAGGCTAAGTCAAAAGTCCCTAGACTAAGAGTAAGGCAACTCCAAAAGTCCTAGAAATGGGATGAGACAAAACCAAGAGTCCCTAGAGAATGAAAATGATTTTGATATGTAGATGTGGTAAGAAATTGTAATCTTGCACACTTTATGTTTCATAATTATGCCATAGATGTATATATGCCTTGAATGTATGTGAATAGGTGTGTTTGAACTATTGGGATTCTTAGAATCTCACTCATTTTTTCCCCTCACTCTTGAAATGTTTAGGTGGTATTCAAAACCAAGGAAATGCAAGCCAAGAACATTAAATGGCTACACTTTATTCATTTTGTAGTCTAACTTGTAATGGAATGCCAAAGAAGCTTTGTATATATTATTTTTGGTAATATAAGACCTTGAGCACTTGTAACATGATGTATAGACTCCATGTAAACCTTATGTTCCATTAAATCTATGAAATTGTGGATTTGGACCCTTGAATGGCATGTATGTTTAGTGTATTAATGGATGTTGAATGGCCAAAATGAGATGTATGGGGTTTGGGATCATTTGGGTAGTTTACCCAAGTCATAATTATGCTTTTAAACTTGCCCAAGGGGTACCAAACTTAAGAGGAGACCATTTGGACTAAAGTGACTCTTGATAGGGAGCAAAAAAGACCATTTCATGAGGCTATATCACTTTTTGTCCAAATGAGCTCTTGGTCTAAACTTCGGCATGCTTCTAAATCTCATTAATAGCTTTTTGGAAAGATAAAGTTGGTAATTTTTGGAGTTCTGTAGAATATTTGGCGAATTATTGAAGTTGGAAATTTTTCTGGTTTTGGTCATTGGCACTGTAACACTGGTCCAAAATTAAATTCTATCACTCATGGGATAAATGATGTCTAATTACCACAAAAATTTATACAAAGACATTTCCAGTGACTTGTACCAACTAAAAGCACCTCATTTGGATGTCTAGAGAGGGATATATGAATTTTTAAAGAATCTATCTGGTATCAAGAACTCCAACCAACCTTAGTTACTGTTTGATTGAGTTTTGAGGTCTATGTATGCCTGAACTGATCGAAAGTTATTTTTTCCCTCTAGCTACAATCCACAGCTTTCCAGATTAGTATCATTTGTATGGATTGAATTTTTGTGAAATTAATTGGACATTTTTAAAGTTTGCTGCAAAATTCTGTGACAACACCAGTGGATAACCTGACCTCTGGATGATTTCAAATGTCAAACATCTTTTGTGTTGTGTTTCATAGTTTGGATGTATTTTATATCATAAACTAGACATGTGTAGCTTTCCATAATGGCCAAGAATGCATGATTTTGATTTTTCTATAATTAGTTATGATTTTTCAAAGTTTATGATAGAAATGGCAAAATTCTGGCCGAAAATACAAATATGAGTTTTATGCTCCCCTTTGCTTTCCACAAGTTATAGGCCACTTTTGATGATGAAAATGAGTTCTATTTATGTAAATAAATATGATAATGTGATACATGAGCTCACATGGTCCACGAGACATTGAATAAAAAATTAAAACACGATGCAACATGAAAATAATCCATTATTTAATGCTATTTTTCTTGTCTCTTGTGTAAGTAACATGGTTTAAGGCACGAGGTTAGTATGAAATGAGTTTAAAATATATGGTATTATAACTTTCACTTACCATGCCTCTATATCAGAATAAAGCTGACATACCAAAATTTCAATTTTATTCTAAACTCTTTTAGACTTTTAGGATAGACCACTGAAATACCATAAATGTAATCCCTCTACCTATTTATGATTTATTGAGTGATTATTATGCATAGTGGAAAGTAAAAATGTCATACCTACTTTCATCATATGTTATAAGTTACAATGTTGAAAGACCTTATACTACCAATAGAAGACTCTGTCAACAAGGTTTCGACTTCCACGGTGTAAAAATTCAAAATTTTATCAACAAGATCTTAGACCTAGGAGATCTCTATTGGCATACTAACGGGTCTGTCGCGCAATCCTCAAAATAAAACTAGGTTAGATTAATTTTATAGTTAGTGGCACGACCTAGGTCATCTCCCTTGGAAATAGAATTCAATGTTCAATTGGGTTTTCTAAGTGTATAAAGATCCTAGAATTACCTAATTTAGGAGGGGTTTTTGATCTAATTAGACTAACTAAAAGAAATTGAATTAAAATGATTAACTACCTAATTGTATGCGTTATGAGGTGAATGATAGACATGTGACTAGCTTTAGATTCATCCCTTAGTATCCACTATCCTTATCCTAATCTAATTGTGATTAATTCTCATCTAAAAGTCCCTAATTGTGTTCATGAAAAATGTATCTTGAGTTACCAAGCAAGAATCAAAAGATTAACAATCTAATGTTGAATTGAAACATCAATCCCGCATCAAATTGTCAATTCTTATCTTTAAGATTAATGAACACTCAATTTGATTGATTAACTAATTAATTAGCCTCTGAATTATCACCCTAAGATGTTTAATTAACTAACTAACCACCAAGGAATCCTCAATTCAAACAATTAAGCACGTAATTTCACTTATGCATTTCATTGAACACCTTCATGACATACATGGGAAATTAAAGGAAAATACAAAATTCAGTATTTAATCTAATCAATTAATCAACAAAAGGGTTCCTAATTAGTGTCTAACTAGCCACTAATTACATCTACACAAATTTCCAATCAAATACATCTCAACTAAGAATGTACAAGAAAAAGAAAAAAGTGTAAGAAATTAAGAAAATCTTAGCCAAAATTTCGTGTTCTTTTCCATGGATTCTAGCTTCCACCAAGGATCTTCCTCCTAGCTACTTGTAACACCATAATGACTTAACTCCAACTAATCTCCCTTCTTGGCTTAATTCCATATGATTTCCAGAAAACAAGTATAAACCATGGCATTTTTATGCTATAAAATGGGGTTCAAACGTTCATATTTTGCCTCGTGGGTCCCGTGAACCCATCAATCACATACTTCACTCAAAATCCATTTATACAACTAGTACATAGCATCAA
Organism: Erythrophleum ivorense; assembly: GCA_026724425.1. Lineage (NCBI taxonomy): Eukaryota > Viridiplantae > Streptophyta > Magnoliopsida > Fabales > Fabaceae > Erythrophleum > Erythrophleum ivorense. The sequence continues at coordinate 31,802,704 of JAIUCV010000008.1, forward strand.
ACAACTCATAAACCACGGATATGAAGCCAAAAACCAAGAAAATGAAATTTCTCAAATGAGCCAAAAAGTCAAATTTTTGGCTCTAATTTTGAAAAATTATAACTAATTTTAGAAAAATGAGAATCAAGCAAACCATATCTCTCTGGAATGCTCTGAATGTCAACTTCAAACTAAAAAAATTTCCAACCACAATCTCAGTGTTTGGACTATGTTTGACATCAAAAAAGAGACAGAGGTCCGGCTGTCCCTGGTACTAGTGTAGCTTGCTGTCATGAACTTCAAAAATTTGTAACTAATTCCAAAAAAATCTAATCTGGGAAAGCTATACCAATTTGGAAAGATAAAATTGTTAAATAGAGGAAAACAATAATTTCAAATCATTTCAGGAGTCTTTGGACCTTAAAAACTGATGGAACAGTAACAAAGGTCGGATGGCTTCCCTGATACTGACATAGAACTTCAAAAAGTTCATTCTCCCTCTACAGAATGCGATTGAGGTGCTTCTAGTTGGTATAGGTCACTATGGATATCTAGTTTATACCCATTAAATTTCATGACAATTGGATACCGTTTGTTCCATGAATGACATAGACTCATTTTTAGACCTAGTTGCACAGTACAATAACCAAAACCAGAAAATTCTCCAACTTCAACAATTCACCAAATATTCCCTAGACCTCCAAATATTACCCACTTTAGCTTCTTGGGAATCTCTCAATAGGCTCTAGAGCACGCCAAATTTCATATCAAGAAGAGATCATTCAGTCATAGCTTGACGGAGCTCACAAATTTAGCAGTTTTGGCACCCAAAATAGTTCAAAGTGGGTCCAAATGGCCTCTCACATGTTCTAGCACCTCTTGGGTAAGTTTTAAAGTATAAACATAGCATATATGAATTGTTCAAGTGATCCAAATCATCATACATATCAAATTCATTATGCTACGTGCTAAAATACACTATTACGTATAAGCCACAAAAGGGCCAAATTCCACATTTCCATTGCTTTGGCTCTCTACATAGTTCATACATCATTTATATATATTTCTACACTTGCTCAAATATTTACATCTCAAAATAATAGATACATATTCATTTTGGCATCTTTTTACATCAAAGAACCAAAATAAACTATATAACTCCCTAAGCATGCTCAACTAGGCTCTTTGGTGTGCACTTTGATCTCCTTGAGCTCCACCTAACATGTTAAGATAGGAGAGGGAAGGGGTGAGATTCAGAGAATCTTAATAGCTCATACTGATTCAAGGAAGCAATCAAGGCATATAAATAAGTCAAAGCATGCAAACCATTCACAATTACACAACACATGCTTTTCATGCCATGGTTTCGTATCAATGCCAAGAATAAGCTCTAGGGACTTTTGGTCTAGCCTCACCTGAGTTTTGGGACTTTTGGATTCACCTCACCCTTGGTTTAAGGACTTTTGGCTCCGCCTCACCCGTCTCAAGGGACTTTTGGCACTACCTCATCCGAGCAATTTTCACAATCCATATCATAAATATATTGGTACCAATGCATCAAGGCAATAACATATGGCATGTCTCACACAACAAGCGCTTATACAAGCATACAATAACTATATACATCTAAGACACAATAACTATATACAACAAGAAAGAGTGGAGAGCTACCTTATCGGCCAATATAAGCCTTCTCTTTCAATTTCTCTTCTCCCTTCTTGATTTCACAATCACAACTAGATGGAGTTGCTTCGTTTGAGCCTAGACACAATAAAGAGCATGGAGTTACTCTCTTACAACTCAAATAAACACTCATAAAGCTAAGGGGCTCTTCATCGAAGCAAACCCCATTACATATGTAAGAAACTAGGGATTCTCTCTTTAGAATTCCACTAACTCTCCTTCCTCTCTCAAGCTCTTAAGAAAGGAAAGCAAAGAAGAAGAAGTGAAGATATATGAGTTCTAGCCTTCTTCAAGAATGGTTTTTCACTTTCCCTCTTCTGAACCAAGCCTAACTCAATAACCAAAATCATTGAAAGAGAGGGCAAAGAGAGAAGAGCAACATACTAAGAAGAAAAGCTATAGAAATCTCAAGCTTGCTTACCTTTTTGCTTGTTCTCCTTCCTTCTCTAGGTCTCTCTCTCTCTCTCCACAGCTCTTTTCTTTCTTTTGGTCAAAGCTTAGGTCGGTTAAAGGAGAAAGAATGGATCTAGATGTTTTAAGAAGTCAAATTCTCTTTTTTCACGTTTTTTCAAACTAACCTTCTCTATAGCGAAGTATAACCCTCGCTACGGTGAGCACGTATCAGTTCCAGACCCTTGCTTTCACTATGGCGTGCGTTACGATGAGTAGCTCCCTAGTTTTTGTATGGGATGCCCGCACTCACTATAGCTAGAAACATTTTTGCTATAGCGAAAAGGCACTTTTGCTATAGCTAGACCCTTTCTCGCTATAGTGAATAAGTACATTCACTATAACTAGCCCATTTCTCTCGATAGCTAGTAGACTTAGAAAATTTTTAGGACTTTAAAAATTTTTAGCTTCCTTTTTTTTTCTTTTCTTTTCTTTTTCCCATTTGTTACACTAGCCACAAGTTGAGAGTTAATGCTTTATTGGAGAATGGATGGAGGTGAGAAAAATGGAAGAAATGGCATAGAGAGGATGGAGTGTATTCTCGATATACGAATGACGATGGTGTATGGCATGGATCCCCTCCTAATAAGTGAATGGTTCTTTAGATAGATGAATGGATCTAGCACCCCCTATCTCACGTGTTCATCATGTGCTTCATTTATTTCTTTGTCCATATGCTCAACCCTTCGTTTTCAATTGCTCGTAGCTTCTTTCTCTTTTTTTTAATATATGAATCACGTGCTTCCTCTTGTGTATATGAGTGTGGGCCCCATTCCTTCCATGTGTGCATACTCCATCATAGCTTCCTATGTGGCTTTTCTTAATTTTATTTCCTCCTGCAACTAGATCCTTCCTCGTGCTTCATTTGGTTCTGCCCATGCATGGTTCTTCCATATTATTTCTGCCTAGACTTGTGCATTCTACTGTTTTAGAGCTGCATTCTTCACTCTCAATCTAGACCCAGTGTCTTCTTCTTCTTGATGTTCTCCATATTATTTTTGCAGCTCCTTGCTTTGCCTTCTTTGTTCCTTCAAACCTATAGCCTCTTCCTTCTCAAACCAGAACTCACATTCTTCCATGTGTTCTTTTGCTGCCAGTTCTTGCTTCATGTTGCTCATAGCTTGCTTTGTTGTTCATCTCCTTCAACTTTTCCTTTATTCACTCTCTTCTGCATGTGGCTCAGTTGTATGTGAATCCATGGCTTCATGCTTCTCACTCGTATAGCAGCTAATTGTTTCATTCTCTTTACATGAGCTACTTCTCCTTTCCATGCACGTTCTTCTCATCCATATGTTTCTTCCTCACTTTCTTCACATGTTCATGGCTGTTCTTATATGTGTTGCCTCAGTTGTACACAAATAGACTACATGAACCATGGTCACGTGCATCGTTTCCATGTCATTCATATTCCCACCTCTTACATGTGAGAGCTTCTCTATCCAGCCCATAGCAAACATGTGATTTCTTCTTCTTTCGTGGACCTGCTTCATTTAATCTATTCCTCCTTTCAAGCTTCTTCTTCGTGTTAACCTCCTCCTAGCTTCATCTCCCATGTGATGAACTTAAATGTGCATCTCAATCTTGGAAAACCTTCCTTTTCCAAATTTTTCTCCAACTTTTAAATTTGATTTGCCCAAAAATCTGCATAAAAACAAATGTGAAAATTAAATAGGAATATTCCTAGAATTCATTCAAAATGATTTATGCATTGAAATCCATTATTTTGCAGTTTAATTCCTATAGTGCAGAAAATGGCTACTAAAATCAATTATCCACCTAAGTAAATCCCTAAAGCCATATTTGATCATTAAAATGCCTAAGATAAGGAGAATAAAATGCATAAAAAAATCATGCTTATCATATACCTAAGGAATTTCTATCTTATATACATGGAAATACATATTCATAACTTTGTTCTTCTAACTACCATACAAATTTGCATCCCGTTATGAAGAAACGGAAGCTACCATAGTTACAATTTGTCTAAGTGTCTGGACCTATTTTTGTGAAATTTCTTTCCCCCATTAAATAAAGTCCAAAAATCATAAACATTGGTAGAATGACTCCTTGTTATGTTAATTATAAGCCGCTAAAATAGTTTTCAAAAACCCCGATGGATGGCCCCTTAACTAACGCCATTTAGACTACTATCCTGTTTGGACTTGTTGCACACTATCCCTTCTATTTTCTAACTTTGTTACCCTATTAAATGAGTAAAAAAAATTCTAAAACTTTCTAGATCTAAGTTTATATGTATTAGCTAGCTTCCCATAAAATTTCATGCAATAATTCTTTCATTTACCTATTTAATAAGATTTATTACGAAATTTGCTCAAAGATGTCCCATACGGAAGCTAAGTTTAATCAATACACTGTTTCCTTGATCTAACCTATTCCAACAATCCTATAACTTTTTAAATTTTTATTCCAAAGGATAGAGAGCTCATTATAAAAATTTGGACATAGAGATCCCAAGATAATGATAATCAATTTCATGCAAAAATAATAATTAAAGTTACTTTTCCATACCAAACAATATTTCAGTTAAACATTGTCGTTAGCTTACACTAGAAGTTATACACGTATAATTATCCTATAGATGCAAAATAGGGGATTACAAAACAACTTTACATACTCAAAACTAAAATCATGCATTAGCTTTTTATGCTACACAGAGGATTTACAAAATTGGTTATAAGAATAACACGTTAGTCTACTAGTCTACTTCTCTAGTTTCTGCTTGTTTGACTTCATCTAAGATATAACTAACACTTGAAAATGGTTAGCTTTATAATGGGATAAAATCATAGTAGATAACATTGTATTTAAGGAGTATGCATATATATAACAATGAATACTATCCAGGATATATTTGACGCACAATTCAGTGTAAGAGCATGTGATATCTAGACAGCAGCATATATTTGTTCGTTAGGCTAATGTGCTTTAGTCATTGGCCAATAACAATGATCTAGTATGCATAAGAGTCACTTTAGTAGACATACATGCAACCATACACAACATAGGAACTTTAGGAATTTATCCAATGTAATTACGTAAACAACAAAATGAATACAATGTTAACTACTTGTTTTGTTACTGCTGTTCAGTCAAGTTATTGTTTAGCTCTTGTTGTTCTGATTGTCCCCTCAAAAATTTCAGTCATGTATTATCATGAGTAAAAGCTATTAATGACCAAAATTTAAATTAAAACTAAGCTACTATCTTCCCTTATGATGGTCCAAATTTTCTTCCATTAGTTGGAAGTTGGAGTTCCTAATTTGTAACTATTTACATTTTCATTTTCTTTTAGTCTCATTAATTAAGTACCATTTGGATTACTTGTGTAGGGTTCACAGCCTTAAAGTTCAGCCCTTATCATGCCATTTTTTCCTAATTAAATTGAAAGCATCCCTAAAGTAAGACCTCATGGTTAATGCACTCATATATATATATATATATTCCTTTCATTTTATTCTCTCGGCCTCATTTGGATTCAAGGGAGCAAATTTTAGTTTCTTACCTTTAATTATCCATAGCTGCCTCCCAAGCTTCTCTAGTATTTATTTCCTCTAAACTTTATGGCTGTCCCCATAACAAAAACATCCTAATTCAGAATTTCAACCGGTTGAAGTGGAAGGATTAAGGAATTTAGGAGTTTTCCTATACTTACTTCTAATGAGTATCCTTGAAATCCCTTCCTTAGTTCATGATTGGTCTTTGTCTTGTAGCTCTATGGTTTTCGAAATCTTTGCTCCCTTCTTCCCCTTCTATTCTCAGCCTAAGTGAATTAAGATGAATGATAATTATCACAATGGACAGCTTATGCTTCCCACCACTATTTGGATGTCATTAAAGCAATTTAAAATTCCTTCTTCTCATTACTTACTCGATGCAAGGCTAGGTGGCAGTGTCCTATATGTGACAACCCTAACTTCTAATCATGGTAATTAAGTTTAAACATGCGATCAATAGTCATAAATCAAGGTCTAACACCATTTAATTTAATCAATTTAGAAAAAAGTGAGGAAATTTGAACCTTAATGTTATTAAAATCATTAACCAAACATTCACAAGCATTCATGTACGTAAGTGAAACAAATTTCCAATTAAAAGCCTTTAGATCTATTACCTATTCATTTTCAACTCTCAAAAATCCCTTACAAGTGCTTCTAAGTCATCCATTGATGTTGCTATAGGAAAAAACAAGGTTTCTAGGTTAATATAAAAGTTTCAGATCCTTTACTGTGGCTAAATGATTTTGCACCGCAGCCAATTTCTCTTGGGTTCACTTCTCACATCTTCATAGATTTCATCACGGTTAGGACCTCCTAGAGCCCACCTCACTAGCTTCTCACTATTGGCCATGGCCAATTCCCATTCTCACTTCGGCGAATTCCTCTCTAGAACACCTTACACATTTTTGCAAAGTTCACAGTGGCTAATTCCGCATTTTGTCGCAATGAATTACTCTCTGGATTACTTCCAATTTGGCCTCTCACATTTCGTCATAGCGAATTCACTTCTTGCTATGGCGAATTACTCTTTGGTACTCTCCTTGGGCAACTTTGCCTCTATTAGCTATCGCAAAACACCTTCTGATCTACAACTTCTAAAATTTTGTCTCATACACTCTAACTCTCCCTCTAGTGACACCCTAAGGCCACTCTTCCTTAATTTGTAAGGATTTAATAGCTTTCATTTATCTAGCTTATCTATCATTATTAGTTCAAGACTTAAGTGTTAATTTTTACTCATCCAACTACCATATATCAACAAGTTCATAGAGTAATGACAGCAAGAATTCATGACTATCAACAATTATCATTCAAATACATATTCCATTAGAAATTCTATACATCACTGGTTCAAGTCAACATCTAATGTATCACATAATTACATTTTCAATAGTAAATCATATCATAAATTCAACAAAGTTCATAGCAGATGTTATAAGTTTATACATCAGATACCCATTTAATAGGAGGCCTAACTCCTTAATAGTTACATTTTAAGTTGTCAACATACAAACTCCTACATTTGGCAACATGATTACATAAGGATGCTATATAAAAGAATAACAAAACCTGCATATACTCTACTTAGATCAACCCAAGTGTAGTCTCCCCCACACATGGTTGGAGCTCATAGATTTTCATCCACTTATTTCCCTCTATCCTTACCCAAAGAGCCTTCATCTGAAAGTATGATCCCATGAAATGAGGTAAGATGCGAATCTCAGTAACCAAAATCAAATTCCATTCATATATTCCAATTTAATTAACATAAATGCATGAATCAAAATGAGCATCAAAATCATATCAGTCATATCAACAAATGAAACAATTAGGCTATCTATGATTACTATCCTATACTAGCAATCACATTGCCATATGTTAAAAGCCAATAACATCGGGAAAGGTTCGTCCATGGCACTCACTCCCCAATGAGTACAACCAAGACTCAGTGCATTTGGGGTCGAATCATAACCCAGTGCCTGATCAAAGCACATGCATAGGTGGTAGCCGCACTACAGCTCTATCATAGACTCACAAGGTCCAAACATAATACAACAGATAGCTAATCAATTCATTTAGCATTTCAAATTTTTCATGTGCAGCAAATACAAAATTAAAATAGATATATGCATGGAATTACAAAATCTCTAATTACCTCACTTGTGGATAATTTTTTGGAGAACCAATAACAATTCTACCTCAGCCCAGTCACTACAAGAGTAAAATTTGGATTGAATGTTCCCTTTACCAGAAACTTCAATATATCACCCTAAGTCTTAAGCAAATTCATATAAAATCAATACCTAGACTATAAATTAACTATGAGGGTCTTAAACTAGCAAAAAATATATCAAAATGAAGAGTTTATACTTACCCAATATCCCTCCTAGCCTCAACCTCTGAAAATCCTCCATGAAAGCACTAATAGTGAAAATCTCAAACTTAGGAAGAAGATTAAAATCCACTAAACCAGAAGCTATTCAAATCAAATTATAGAGGAGAATGAGAGGATTAAATTCTATAAAGGTTACCTTGGCTGAATTTCCCTCTAGAAGTGCATAATAGAGCTAAAAGGTTAGTAAGAACCCTAGCCTCCCCTTCAAGGTGCGAAAATGCTTCTTGTGTTTGTGTTTTAGCAGAATATGGAAGGGGATGTATGTTTTTAGCGTTTAGTTAGGTTTATGTTAGATCCTAAATGGGTTATGGGTTAACCCAAAGGCCCAAATCCATATAAGTTCAGATTTTAAGTTTTATTGGGGTAAGTTTCGTGAGTTTGGCTGCAGAATTATAGTTGGGTTAGGCTAAATTTTAAGAGCTCATTTGATTTGGGTCTACATAAAGGATGTTGAGCCAATTATAAGAGCTTATGTAAGTTAGGTCTTAGGCCTCTATCTCACTAAATCAGATTGGGCCATCGCTAAATACTCTTTCCTAGGCCAAGTCTCACAATAAACGGTTGGGTTTGCACCTAAAATCATTGAGCCTCTATTAGTCTTTAACCATGGCCTACTTAATTTAATTTGGGCTTAGATGAGATTTCTAACCCAATTAAATCTCACACCCATATTAATAATTTATCTCTCTATAATTCCCATTCGCATAACTTGGCCAATTATTTCATATTAATTATTCTTAATCAACCTAAATCTATGATTAACACCTTAATTAATTTTAAGGTGTTACACTATATATATTATTCCCATCTAATACATATATTGCATATGGTATTTCACTTCCATAATGATGCAAAATGTGAGCAATAACCGAATATAATTTGTAGGTATATAGATATATATATATATATATGCATACACAGTGTAACCATGAGGTGTGTAGAATTTGTCTATTTAATTTTCCTACTTCCTCTCATATTTGGTTGCCTAGCCATATGTCTCCCTCTTATGTTTACAATCAAGTGCTACATTATATATTTATTTTTAGCTCTCCCATGGCTAGATGTACAATTTAAATTAACCAAATGTCACTTGAATATATATATTTTGCATAGTGAAGCATGAGGTGTGTGCATCTTGCTTGCTAAAACTCTTCTCCTCCATGGCCTACACCATCGGCCCAATCTAGGTGTCCCCTTCTTAGATTATATAAGCTATTAAGTACTTGTGATTCACTCAAATCCTTACGGCTAAGAGAATATAGCAACACTAAATACCCTATACATATATAATATAGTGGAAGCATAATGGTTAGGTGCATGGGATTTATTCACTTAAGAATTTCATTTTCTATCTTTGGTTGCTTGCTAGGTGTCCCTCTCTCATGTCTCCAACCAAGTATGACATTAAGAAGTAATTCATAGCTCTCCCACCATTTATGCTAAATCCCACCCTTATCTTATTAATCTAAATGGAGCATTTAGCAATCCACATGGCTAGTTAAATCAATTGTATAACTAGATATATATATATATATATTAATAAGGGATGGCTTCATGAAGTTATTGGTCCTAATGTCCTAAGGCACCACCTAATCATATACATATATATATGTACATTCACGGTAACCATCAATTTGTAAGTATGTGTTTATTCCTAATTAACTTTGGTTAGTTCCTTAATGTTTACTTAAGGTTGTTCCATGCTATTTTTCTCTTGTTACTTTGGTTACGTTAATAGTTATAGAAAATTTAAAATGTGACAAAAAACAATTAAATAATATGATGTTGAAGTAAAGAGATTACATAAAACATAACCATACAACTCACACTCAGTTATTTCTTATACTTTATATCACATTTTGTGAGCTAGGCATATTCATATCAGTCTATCATAGTGCTCTAGTAATCAAAATATTTGTTTTGTTAGATTGTAGAGCCTATATTTACATATATGTACTACAAAAGAAACTCCATGATACTACATTAGCCAACTAGTTTTTTTAAGTCATACTAAATGGTTTCCTAGACTAGCAGTATTTATTGGCCTTCCTCGTTAACTACTAATGTCTTTATGCTAATTATACCCTGAACTTGTCCCACTCTATAGACCTCTACATACATCTGCTCTATCTTATGTAGGTTGTATGCTTATGATTGTTATACAATTCTAAGAAAAGTCCTTCTAACAAGAATGTTTCAAAAGAAATTGATTTTGAAAATTGTCAATACATTTCTTGAAAGTTTGCATAAGTATTTTATTATTGAAATTATTATCATTTTTCTCATTGGTTTATCATTATCATAATATGAATCTCAATAAACGTGTTTACATAGGACTTTTAGAAATTTATTCCTTTTATTAAGAACAATATATTTCAAAAATTCAAATGTTTTCACAAGGTATGTATATAAGATATTTCATTTAATTATTTATTTATGTAATTACTCATTTATTTATTAAATTGTGGGATATTATTTACTCAATAAATATTTTGTCTTTCATATGGTAGTCGTGAGCTAGAGTCTTCTCCAATAATCCAATAAAGAGCAAGGCCTTCATAGGTAAGCTTGCATTGTGCCATATGGCAAGGTTATTCCTTTTTTATTTTATGGTTTGTTATCTAATTGTAGTTCCACAAACTTACAAGCAGGATCCCTCAGCCCTATATATGTTGTGTTAATTGATAATAATTGAGAGCAAAGCTATTCTTATTATATTGTTGTTACAAAAATTTAAGGCAACTTATTTTTATGGGACATTCTATCAAAATTTCTATTGAAAATCATGAGTTATTCAATTAAGTAATGGAAGGTCACTCAAGTATAAAATTGGAGTTCTATTTGATATGTGTTCTCCATTAAATGGGCTAATAGTTATGTTTAAATGGTGTAATAAAGTATAAATGTAAAGGGTCTATTAAACTTAAAGATGCAAGATTCATCTCGTATATGTGCCAATCACGTGTCCTAATTTGGGGTGTGACAAATATATATATATATATATATATATATATATATCAAGTTCATTGTTATTGCCCCACCTTCATTAGCTAGAATTTTGGAGTAGGATCATACTAAGTATGGAATTGAATGCTTATGCTTTACTTAAGACTAAATGCTTTGCTAAGTTAGGAACCTGCAAATAGGGCAATGAGATGGTTAAGTTGAGAAGCTAAAGAATGTTTTATGTTTTTCTATTTTAGTTAGGATTGAAGTTTCCTATTCTTTTATGTTACTTTTTTTTTGTGTGTTTTATTTTGTTTTCAATTAAGTATTCCCTTTTAAATACACACACACACACACACACACACACACACACACACATAAATTTTAAATATCCCATACATTGCATGGGTAACCAACTAGTGTAACACCATATATTTCTAGCTCATTCTATAATATTCTCATGCTTTACATTCATAATTTCCATGAAGGAGCAAGAAAAGAGAATTAAAATAATGTATTTTCTTGCTTTACGTCGTGTATAAAAATTTCATTCTACATCACGTGGGCCATGTGAGCTCATACAATACATTCTCATATTTAATTACATGAATACAACTCATTTGAATCATTAAAAGTAGCCCACACCTCAAGAAAAATGAAATGAAACATAAAAAATGGACATTCATTTCGGTCAAATTTGGCTCCTTTTCTGACCAAAATTTGAAAATTCATAACTAATTATATAAAAATCAAAATCATGCATTCTTAGCTATTCTAGGAAGCTACAGATGTCTACTCTACACTAAAAATATGTCTAGACCATAATATCCATCACAGAGGACTTTTGACATCTAAAAATGTCTAAAGGTCAAACTGCCTCCTTATACTATCACAAATTTCTGCAGCAAATTTTGAAAATGTCCAATTAATTCTACAAAAATTCAATCCATGTAAATGATACCAATCTAGAAATCTGTGGATGTTAGCTAGAGGAAAAAATATTTCCAAACTAGTTCAACATGCCTAGACCTCAGAATTCAATAGAACAGTAACTGAGGTCGGGTAAAACTCCTGATACTGGATAGAATCTTTAAAAATTCATATCTCCCTCTTTAGACATCCAAATGAAGTTCTTATAGTTTACAAGTTACTGTGAATGTCTAGTTTCTTTGTATAAAATTTCATGACAATTGGACATCATTTGAGCCCTGTGTGACAGATTTCATTTTTGGACTAAATGAATAGTGTATCAGACCAAAATCAAAAAATTTTCCAACTTTGAAAATTCATCAAATATTTTGTAGACCTCAAAAAACTATATTCTTTATCTTTCCAAAAAGCTCTCAATGAGTCCTAATTTCATGCAAAATCTTGGATCAAGAAGAGCTCATTTGGCTAAAAAGTGACATAGGGTTCCATTATGGTCCATTTTAGCTCCATATAGGGTACCAAAATATCCAAATGGTTTTCCTTTAGTTTTGGCACCTTTTGGACCAGTCTAAAAGTACAATTGGGACTTGTGTGAGTTGTCCAAATGGTCCCAAACCTCATGCATCTCATTTTGGCCATTTCATCTACACATATGTACACTTATATCAACTTTTTAAGCAACATAATTTGGCATTCCATACCCAAATTACATTTTAGGGTTCACACATCATATCCATTCATTTATACATCATGTATTATCATAATTACACATGTCTAAGAGATCATAGACCATATACATCAAGGGGTTACAACATTTGACATCATTATGGATTTTAAAAAGCAAAGGCTAAGCATGTTGGTGTCAAACTCTTCTCTTCAAGGCGGTTGGCTTCCATTACCTTGTCTACTTGATCCACCTAGCATATTAGATCATTAGAGAGGAGGGAATGAGATTCAAAGAATCTCAATAACTCATCTCTCATTCAATCATACATAATATATGCAAAGCAAAACTTAAAAATGCATGCATGGACATAATACAAATCATGAACATTCAAGAAGCAAGCATAGCATATGAATAAGTCATACAAGACATTCAAGAGCTCACCAAGTATTTGGATTGGCCTTACACTTTTCCTCATGGATTTTGGACTTGCCTCACCCCTTCTTTAAGAGCTTTGGACTCAACCATACTCTTGGGAGCCCACTTTGCTTTTGGGAAACTCTTTACTTTGTCTCAACAAATCTCAAGGGTTCTTAGCTCATCCTCACCATGATGAAGAGTTCTTGGCCTCTCCATAGTTAAGCAAACTCAACAAACATCATATATTTATTTGAAAACATAACATGACATCATGAAATCATGGCATATAAAATTATGCTAGCATACTTTTCATGGCTTGAAAATACATATACACATATTCTAAGACAAGCCAAACACACATCCATGCATGAGAGAAGATGGAGAGAGCTACTTTGCACACAATCACATACTTTTTCTCTTAAAATTCCCTCCCTTGCTTTAGCCACACACTTACAAAAGTGTGGGGAAGGTTTTTCTTGGCCTAAACACAATTTATGAAAGCCAATTAGATTCTTGAAATAATTTCTAAGGTCACACAACTTGCTTAGTGTAATACCTCCCTATATAACACCTCTCCTACTACTGATGCCTCATATAGGACTTAGAAGAGCCATTGGAAATTTGAACTGATGAAAATTTTCTTCCCCAACATATGTTTTCTGAACTTGCTCATACAATTTTACTATTCATTTGGTCATTCCCATAATATTGTCTGACTTTGAAAACAATCAATTAATTATAGAAAAATCATATGAGGTTGGTTCAAGGCTCTAATTCAAGCTCTCTAAGTCCTTTACAAGGGAAAAATACTTACTCAACAAAATATATATGAATTCGTATAAAAATGGTCTTACAAAAATTGGATGATTTTTACCCCTCCTTCAACATATTATTGTATTTATATTGATTTGTCATTACATGAGTGCATGTATCTTTGCATTCTAGGCACGCTAGCCATATTCTCTTTACATAAGAGTCGAGTATATACATGGCTCTCTATTACATACCTGAGTACCTTACAACACCATAGCATAACTTATACATACAAGAATTCAAGATACTTAATTACATGACCAAAATGTGATACACAAAAGTAAAGTCCTCGATTTATGCCTCCACACCTTTTGCCCTTTCTTTGCCTGAGCTCAGACCTAATATAAGTTATGTTTGGGATGAGATTATGAAATCTCAGTAGTAGTAAACCAATCTCATCTACAAGCTAGCATGTAAGTACATAACATAATTCCAATCAAGGTATCACATACTACATAGTGATGCAAGGAATTTCATACAAGGCCAAGCAATATTCTAGCATACATGTCTCATCGTATAGCATCAATGCCATTCAGTACAACATAATACTCATCATTATACCAACACACAAGCTTAAAGAAAGAGAAAGGAAAACTACTACCTTAGAAATCTTGCTCCTTAAGCTTTAAGATTCAGCCCACTTAACTCTTGGAGTTTCCAACAATTATCAAATCCTATAATCATAATGATAATTCATTAAAATTAGCATAGGGACCTAAAATTATAAAGTAATATAGCCCTTTTTAACTTAATAGGACCATTGGAATTGAAAAAATCTAACTTCTTCCCTTCCGCTTGACTATGGCCGAATAGTATGTATTTCTTGGCCAAAATTTAACAATTTTATTCCATGAGTTTTGGGGGCTTTCTTATAGGTATTCCTAACAAATAGCACCCTTTTGAATCCATTGAAAAGGATAAAATTATCAAATTCCAGCCCCAACAACACGTTTTGTCATAACATAAGCTAGCTCCATTTTAGGTCCGAAAGTGAGTTTCTTTGGTTCTAAAAATTCCATAGCCTCTTCCTTTATGTTTTAGGGCATGAAATTTGGTATACGTGACTTTAAGACATTGAGAAAACACCATAAAAATTTTGGAAAAATTCGGACAGCATCTCCCTAACATTTTCATTTTCTCAAAAATTTACAAGCTTTGTGTTTTTCAAGGCTCCAACAAACAACAAAATAGATGAGCTCATGTGCCCTCCATAGACAATATATAAACTCCATTCCTAGGCCTTAATATTCAACATATAAACTCAATTTCTAATGATCCATATTTTGTGCAAAAGTGACTCATAACTAGGTTTAACAAAACTAACTTAAAACATGTGATTTTCAAGTGCAAAGTGGAGAAAACTTACTCTTTAAGCTTAATCCTTGCTTCCTTTGCTTTTATCACTCTAAAATCCTTTCTCTTCCCACTTAGAGCAACATTCCACCTTGAAGAAAAGATGAATATGCAGCTGCCCTTTAGAGAAAATGGTTGGAGGATGGAGAAGATAAAGAAATTTGGTGAAGAATGGTGGTAATTTTGCTTGGTTTCACTTCTTCTCACACATTTTCTCCCTCTCTCTCTCTCTTCATGATTTTCTTTCTTTCTCCCTTGGGTGTGGAGTGAAAATGGTGGAATGGAGGTGAAGATGAATCTAATGAAGTTAAATGGTCACACTAAATTTGGACCCTTGGATCAACCTTTTCAAGATCAAATCTTAACCTTCCATTCCTTTTTCTTTTGATTTTCTCTAATTTCATAATTACATATCTTTTTCCAAAAATTCTTGGCCACACACTTGGAAGCCTTTTCTTACCCCTTAAGTCATGGTTAGTAACCATGGTTAATTTTCTTAACTCAACCATGGTCAACTTTTAACTTAACCATAGTTAGTTTCCAACTTAACCATGGTTAGTTCTTTAAAACAACTAAAATCATTTTCTTCTTTCTTTTATTTTATTTTATATTTATATTTGGGTTTTATCTTCTCTAAAATCCTAATTATATCTTCTCTTCTCTTTTAGGCCTTTAGAATTGGCTATTGGGCCTTACAGCTATCTAAAAATCGGTATCTGGGCCCGATTAAGGTTTTACGGTACAATACCTACCTTTAGACTTTCTACAATTTATAAATATGATTTCTCTACTTTCTGGCCATGCTGAGCTTCACACATGAATCAGGGGCCCTTAACCTCAATCCTCATAAATTTCGATGTCAATCAGACACCCAGGTCATATAGGTGTAATTTTCACCGTTCTGTATTATGATTGTGCTATAAAATTTTTATTTGCTACAATTTAATCCTTGAAACTCCTTCAGGATTTCCTAACTTTTTAGCTATTTCTATTTTTGTAGTTGTTATAACTTCTTTTTTCTATTTTGCTCATAATTACTGATCGAGCTAACTAGATCCTGGACCGGACCCTACCCGGCCATCTGGATAACTTGGCTTCATTAGACCCATCCCATCAATTGGAGTTTAACCATGGGTCACGAATTTCTGAGATTCTTGCTCAATTTTTTAATATTCATGCCTAAAGCCACGAATATAGGGTGAAACTAGAGTTTCCTAAACTTTCGGGCAATTTATACATCTTGCCCTGCTCATAATTTTTTCTTTGCATTTTGGTCCCTAACTCCTTTATACTTGACTTCGGAGGCTCTTCGGGACCTTTTTCTGATCCCTTTTTTTTCATCTATTTTAGCCACAATTTTAGGGTACTTCTGGCATTGACTCATCATTATTTGCAGTCTAAAAGATTATTTTAATTTTATTAGACCTTAATTTACTCTATTTGGGGGACTTCCTTTTGTATCTGGTGAATTTTGTACGTTAACGGAGAAACCATATGCTATGTTTCTCGCGTTCTCTTATGTTTTCTTGAATTTCCAGAAAACTGGATGTTACACTTAAACACTAGGTTGTTCTATAAAATGCACCTAATGAAGCAACACCCCTCAAATCCATTCTTTCCTTTCAAATATGATTCTTAACTCCTTTTAAGTCTCTTGGAGTCATTACACAATCAAAACCAAGAGCCTAACAACATGTTGCTTCTTTAGGTCATAATATGGAACCTAAAGCACTAACTCACTTTCTATGAGCTCTAAATTTTTTCCAAGGCGTTCCCTCATATTCATTCATCATATATGACTCAAGAATGGCCTTAGAAAAATTTAAAACTCTCCCTAGCTACCCCATCTATGCTTGGCCGAGACATAGAGCAAGTTTGGCCTTCTTGAAGTTTTCTTTGTTTTCTCAAGGGGAGAAGCATATGGGAGGCCTCTTAGGGATCTTGGGAGCTCATTTAAACTCTTATTTAGGCCTAGGAATTATCATACAGAGTCAGATTTTACAAGGTGCATATAAAACCCTAAAATTTGCATCTTGAAATCTAATGATTTTTTGTTAATTCTATTTGCATATTCTTAATCCCCACATCCTTTTTCCTTAGAATCACCCTTGGTTCTACCTAAAAATAAACTCCTCTTAAGTCTTCTCAAGTGGGGCAAAATGGTAGAGAAGGGGAGCAAAGAGTAGCAACCATGGAAGAAGAAAATACCTTATTTTCATGGCTTTTCTCACTTGAATCTTATGTTCTTTGAGCTCCTCTCTTCAAATCCAAATTTTTTCCTTAAAATAGATTTGTAAACTTCATTTTAATCAAGAGAAACAAAGGAGAATGAAGGAGAGGAGGTTTGGAAGAGAGAGCATGAAAAACTACTAAATTTCCATACCTTAAGCCTTTGATTTCTCCTCCTCTTTGCCTTCCTCTTGTGCGCCACTCTCCCTAGGGTTTTCCTTTGATTTTGGGCAGGACTTGGTGATGCATAATGAAGGGAGAAGAAGGATGCATCATATATATAGGTGGGAGGAAGTTACACTTTCCAAAAATTCTCATTTTGCCCTTTGTTCTTGGCATTTTCGTTTCTCCTTCATTTTAGCTCCTTTTTTAGAACTATTTTTTCCATTATGAAATTTAGGTTTCCAATTTAGTAAAATTCCTTTGGAATCACTCAAATCAAACCTACAACCTTCCCGAACGAATCAGTCAAAGTTTGGGTCAACTGATGTTAGAAAACATCCACTGAATGGGTTTTAACTGTCCTAGGGGTTTCCATGGTTTTCAGGGCCTCTAAGAACCCTAGAGAACTCAAAACTTTCATTCAAAAAGCCCTCCTATGTGAATTTCAAAAATTTTCTCAAAATTACGGAAATACCATTATGTTTCGTAAACTTTTTGTAAGAAATTGTTTCTTCATTCTAGCTTCATTTTTCTTTTTGTTTAAGCCTGGAATTCTCATTTTTAAGAGTCTAAAATACTTCCCAAATTTTTTGAGACCTTAACTATCTCATTTCAAGGGACTTCTTTTTGTATCTAGTGAATTTCGTTTGTTACATTTCTCACATTTCCTCTAGTTTTCAAAGAATCGGATGTTACAACTAGAATCAACATTAATTCTTTTTGTTTTTTTAACAACATTATTGTATTATTTGTATGGTCTTTTTTATTTAAATAAGGTATTTCTCTTCTAGAAATAATAACAGCAAATTTCTATATAACTTTTAACACCCCATGCATGAACAAATGAATGACTTAAAGAAAAACAAGTACTTTGGAAGAGTAGCTATTGGTACGTTCCTTTGTTTAATTTATTACACCTTCTTTACTATCAATATTTAAACATAAAATGTCACACACCAAATCTAGAGATGTATTGGCAAAAAATATGAGATTTATCTTGCATCTAAAAGCCTAACCTAATAGCTTAAAAGCACACTTCTTAATTTCATAATATAACAATTTAATATCGTAACTTTAGCAAACAAAATTGATTAATAATTTTCTTAATGTAATTGAAAATCACCAATGCACATTTTAGTTCAATTCCTTTTAGAAATTTAAGCAAAATATCCCTTAAAAAAAGGACATCTCATAATTTCTACAATATTCAGAAATGTTAATAATATACGTGGGAAATATCTACTCTCTACTTAATGAATGATACTAAGGTGGGAGATCCTACCTATGGTGTCATAGCTAGTGTTTTCTATACTCTTAGACACCAAAATAAAGGTTAATAACCATGATAATGACTTGAAGTTTAAGTAAGATGAAAGGAAAAAGCAGAGCGAAAACAAAGCCAAAGTGGCTAAACAAAGTAAACCAACATATTAGTGACAAAATCATAATTTTAAGTAAAATTTTACAAATTAAAAAAAAAGAATTTTAAATATCAAAATTAAGCTTATTAGGATTTTCATAGGCCCTAAAACTATTAGGACCATTAGAATAGTTAAATCCCTGATGGTGTATGATTTAGGGTATCAGTTGATCATATTTTGATCGATCTTTTTTAGGTTGATTTAAATTACATAAATTTTAAAGTAAATATTTTTAATAAAATAGAGAGTCTAAATTTTCATATGAAAAAGACAATTTTCAAAAAAGATATAGAATGAGACCAAATAGAAGAAATTAAGCAAATGGATGTAATCGATATTTACAAATTTGTTATAAAAATCTTCCTCCCCCTTTTATATATCATGCCACCTTCTCCTACCTTCCATAATCGACATACATAGGCTCTAAACCAGCATCGATATGACATGAAAATAAGAAGAGAAAGAAGGAAAAAGAAAGCCAACAAAGGTAAGGAAACATGCGTAATTTCTTGCTATACTAGTTAGAAACTCTCTTCTCCTCTTTAGGCTCTTTCTAATGGTGATTTTAGTTCCTTGAACAAATGAATTTGATGGCCAACTCCTTGAGGAAAAGAAGGAGTTTGGAGCAACTAATTATGGCATAAGAACTTCCATTTAGCAAGCTTTCAAATAAAGGTGTGTATTAGTTAAAGAAAATTATTTTTCTTTGGACTCCAAAGGCAAGATGGGTTGAGCTTAGAGAGAGAAGAGGAGAAGGAGACTCTAACTTGATGAAAACTTAAGAGAAACTAAGGTTTTAAAGGGAGTAGTGAAAGATTATACAAAAAAAAAAACTTACGAAGCCATAGAAATCAAATTAGGCTACCTAAAGTTTCAATTGCACCATGGAAGATATACAACCTTAGGAAGATGTTTTGAATGATCTAAGACCAAACTTGAATTAGAAAAGAGCCAAAGATATTACATATTCATTAAATTCTCCATAGAAGAGGCAAAACTCCTAGGTGTGGTGTGTGTGTATAGTCTAGACCTAAGGTGGGAATGAATAGTGTAACACCATATCTATATAGGTCTCAACTTATGGCACAATTGGTATATAGCATTCATTTTCAAGAAATAATTACTTTTTGCAGCGGATAAATGAATCATTGAAAGCTAGATTTATTCATTCTTGGCTAAATGGACCGTGTGGATTTAGCAAACTCATTTTCCATTCATAACATATTTGTTCAACCAGAATTATCATAATTTGAAACTCAAAATTCGAGTCCAAGCCATAGAACACAAATTTGCATTTCACCTTGCATTTTGCCATACATTCCATATTTTGATATAAACTTTGAAAAACTATAACTAATTCTAGAAAAATTTAAATGGTTCAAACGATAGCTTTCTGAAAACCTCAAGATGCCATCTAGCTACAATAAAAATTTTAGATAAAAACAACCACGTTTGGTCTACAAAAACTGATGAAACAGTACATCAAGTATGGTGGTCATTCTATAGCAGACTTGAAACTTCAAAAATTTATTTCTCTCTCTACAGAGCTCTAAATGGGGTGTTCTCAGTGGTTATAGAAATATAGTATATATCATAAAATTTCATGAGTATTGGACTTTATTTGGGCCCTAAGTGACATAGAAAAACAAATTAACCATATGAACAATAATAGTGACAGTTTTTGTATAATTTAGCCAACTTTAAAAAATCATAATAAATTCTCTAGAGCTCTAAAAATGGTGCTCTTTAACTCTATGAAAAGCTCTAGATGAGACCTATTTTCTTACTAAATTTCATGCACAAACTCATCCATTTGGTTAGTTTGTGGTTCAAGTTAAGAAAATAGCCAATTTTGGAACCATAATGGGGTCAAAGTACACCAAATGACCTTCTACTCATACCATGACCATTTGAGCATGTCCAAAAGTATAAACACAGCATATAGAAGCATCCTAAAGTGTCCAAATCATCATGGAACTCAAAATCACCTTCCCAGTTGTTCATATACACATGTACATCAAAGCTCATGGGTGTCAAAAACTCACATACTCATGAATTTGATTCCAAATTCTATTCATACATCAAAACTACAAGATTTTATACATGCTCCAAGGCTTACATCATATAAAAATTATATACATATAAATTTAGACATCAAAATGCATAAATTTCCTATTCTTTTGTCCAATTCTCATTCTTCAAGTAGCTTGGCTCCCATTTCTTACTCCTTGAATTTCACCTAGACATGGTTAAAACATATGTGGGGAAGAGTGAGATTCAAAGAATCCCAATAGCTCTTTCACCCTTTTAAGCATACATACATGACACATTTTCATGTCAAAGAATGCATATATGTCATAAAAGCCTCTTGTAAATATCATAAGCATATTTTCATATCACATAAACTCATACATGTCAAACATAGGCTCTAAAGGCTTTTGGTCTAGCCTCACCCAATTCTTTGAAACTTTTGAATTTGTCTCACCCACTTTTAGGAATTTTTGACTTAGTTTCACTCTTTTTTTAGGCTTTTGGCTTTGTTTTACCCATTCTTAGAGGCTTTTGGCTTCTCATCACCCATTATAAGGTACTTCTCACCCATTCAAGCTATCTTATATTCAAAACATGTTTCAAGAAGCATAATAATACCATAGTATGAATTTAATGGCTATAAACATATCTCATGACTCAAACATATACACAAGCATGCAATGACAATCAAACATCAAAGACATGCATGCAAGAAAAGATAGAGAGCTACCTTAAGTCAAAAAGCACACTTTTCCCCTTAAGTTTCTCCTTCTCCTTCTTGGCCACACACACACAACTAGGTGAGGCTTGATTTTCTTAGTTTAGACACATCAAAGAAGACATAATTACATCATTGGAACAAGTTCTAACCTCATATAAACTCTAAGCAAGCTTATTTTATCCTATGGTATGGTTATGGTTCCATATAAGAGCAAAATGAAGTAACTTCTAGAATTTCTGGTCTTGGCTCCAATTTCTCATTCAATCTAAGTCATATGACTCCTTTTAAACTCATTAGAGCTATCATCAATTCAATTCAAGGAGTCTAAACTCAAATTGCTTCTTTATGCCTTAAAAGGAACTTAAACTTTCATCTCATAAATTATGGCTTCTAAATTTAAACCAATGGTTCTTTTGATGGTTATTAATCATATCTAGACCATTTTTATCCTTGGAATCAAAGAAAAATTTCCCTAGGTACTTGGCCGAGACATAGAGCAACTTAGGGACCCATAGAGTTTGCTTGATTTTTCTTAGGGAAATGGCACTTATGAAGCTTCTTAGACCTCTTAAGAACTCATACATACTCTTACATAAACTAGATTATCCTTAGAAAGCTTCAAAAATTATTAGGTGCAACAAAATCCCTGAGTCATATAACTTAAATTCTAAAGCTTCTCTTTTAAATCTAATTGCATATTCTTATTTTTCATGCTCTAATACCCTTGTTCCTACCTTGCTAAGAATAGAAATCATTCCCTCCTTGATAGTCTAGGGTTGGTCAAAAACCACCACGAGAGAAACAACCAAGAAGAAGCAAAGAAAGTTATGATATTTACCTTGGTTTCAAGCCTTTTCAAGAGCACTTCTTAGAGCTTCTAAACTTTTCTTCAATTCCTCTCTTCTTCCTACTAAACTAGCCATGAATCAGCCCCAAATACATTAATAAAACCATGGAAGAAGAGAGGAGAAAAAGAAGAACAAGGTTAGTAAAGGAAGAAGCATGATAAATTGTGGATTTCTTACCCTTTTCCTTGGTTTTTCTCCTTCTTCTTTCCTCCTTCTTGTGCGCCACTTCAAGGAGTCTTAGACGTAGTTTTAAGGCAGAGCAAAGTCAGTTATGAGGAAGAAAAGAAGTGGGGCATGACTTATAAGAAGAAAGGCCAAGTTATAATACCTTCTCAAAATTCTAATTTTGTCCTTTTTCTTAATTCTTTTCATTTAAACTCATTTAAACTCATTTTTTAGAATAATCTTTTTTCATTATGAATTTTAGGTCATCTAATTCATAAAATACCTTTGGTTTCACCCAAATTGAATTAAAAACCTTCTCGAATGAATCAATCAAAGTTTCAATCAACTGACACTCTAAAATATAAAGTGAAAGGGTTTTAACCATTCTAGGAGTTGCTATATTTTTTAGAGCCTCTGAGAACTTCGAGAAACTCAATTATTCCATTTAAAGATCCTTCATTTGAGTTTTCTAAAAATTGTCTAAAATTACCAAAAATGCCACTGCCTTTTCATCAAACTTTGTTTAGCTATTTTGGCTTTGGTTTCCTAGCAACTCTAGCCTTATATTCTCATTTTTAGATGTCTAAATTATTGCTCTAATTTTGTTTGGCCTCTCATCATTCAATTTAGAAGACTTTCTTTTATAATCTCCTTAGTTTAAGGTTTTTGGAACAATGGGATATTACAAATAATAGGGAGTGTTTTCATGAGTTCTATTGTCTTAAGAGGTTTAAATATCAGTAATAGACACTAATGGAGCCATTAGAATGAATTTAAGAGCCTTATTTTGAAGGGTAAAATTGTAAGGCTCAAATGGGCCTTAAAAAGCAACTTGGTATTAGGCTTGTATAGTCATGCATGTGATGGCCCTAATGATTTCCATTTGAGTCACATAACTCATATCAAGTGAGATATTGAGCCTTAGAAGTTGAATTATAGAAGTTACCACTTAAGGGGGCTTAAAATAACATAAAGTTACCTTATGAGTTCTAATGAGCTCATATAGTAATGAAGTGATTTGGAATAAATTACAATGGGTTGTATTACATCTAAATTTATATATTTTAGGCCAAGTAAATGCAAGTTTAATTGGTATGTATGTATACTCCAGAAAGACAAAGTAAAGGAATAAAGAAAAGTATAGAACAAAAGAGATTAGTGGTGCATCAAGGGTCCTATTCTCCATAAGATAGCTATCTCTCCCTACCTTGCATACATTTGAATGTATGCATAAGTTGAGATACTTGTATCCTTGATTGTTTGATGATTTTATAAGTTATGCTTTGAATTGGATTTTATCATAAGTTTTATGCATGTATGATGTTATGCATAGCTCTTCTTTAGCCATAGTTGAACTTAGTTAAGCCTAGCTAGTATGTTTTTATGACATGGTAGATAAGAGTTAATGTTTCATGCCAAGCTATCCTAAAGTTCTATTTCTTTTCGGTTTCCTTGTCCTTACTTAAAGAACTTGTCATGGTTAGTGAGAGATAAATAGGGTGAGATTCTTTAGAGGATCTTTATAAGAAAATTTAAATCCGTATCAATGCTGCATACAATGAATACAAATGAGGAAATGTAGGCATGGAGACTATGTGCCTCAAGTATGTATATGACTATGAGGTGTATTTTAAGACAAGTTCATAGTAAACCACATCATATATTGTAAGGCATTGTAATATATAAATGTGAGATGATGAACACATGCTACATGTAATATCTAGTTTTCGTTAAACGACAAAAATGGGTGCATTTCAAAGCAAGTCCCCCTGAAATAAATTAGTTAAGGTCCTAAAAAATTTAAGTAGCATTCTAGACTCCTAAAAATGAGAACCCCAAGATCAGACAGAAAGAAAAATAGAGCTAGAAAGAAGAAATAAAATTAAACAAAAGACTTACGAAACGTAATGGTATTTTCGTAATTTTGAGTAAATTTTAGAATTATCATAGGAGGGCTTTTTAAATGAAAGTTTTGAGTTCTCTTGGGTTCCCAAAGGCCTTAAAAACCATAGGAAGCCCCGGGACAGTTAAAATCTCTCTGGTGGATATTTTCCAATAACGATAGACCCAAACTTTGACAAATTTGTTCATGAATGTTTTAGCTCCGATTTGAGTAATTCTAAAGATATTTTATTAAATTTAGAACCTAAATTTTATAATGAAAAATACAATTCTTAAAAAGGAACTAAAACAAATCAGAAACAAAAATACCAAAATGAAAGGGCAAAATTAAAATTTTTGAAAAGTTTTTCTTAACCTCCCTATATATAGGTGTCACACCCCACCTCCTCATTCATTTAGCCACATATATTTTTGTCCTAAATTAGAGGAAGAACCCAAAAAGTGAGGTGGACCAAGAGGAGGAGAAAGGAAAGAGAAATACAAGGTAGAAAGGTATTGATTTTGTTGGTTTTTCATACTTTCTCTTTAGCAAACCTCTTCTTCTCCATTTTCCCTTTATTTTTTATGATTTTATTGAAGTTTTTGGATCTATTTTGAGGGAAGAACAGAGGGAAAAATTCGGATATGAAGAGATAAGGCCAAGGAAAGAAAGAAACAACTAAGAAAACGAGAAAAAGCAAGGTAAATCTCCATCCCATGGTAGCCATTTCTTCTCCCCTTTCTTCCTTGGTTCGTCCAACATAAGAAGCTACAAGAGGACTTGGATTTTGGGTAGAACCAAGGGTGAATCTTAGGAAATGGAGTGTAGAGAATAAGAATATATAAAGGAAATTAACAAAGAACCATGGAAATTCAAGATAGCAAACCTAAGGTTTCTAGTGTTTCTTGAAAAATCTGATTTGATACCATGATTCCTAGGCCTAAATGAATGTTTAAATGAGTTCCTAAGATCCCTAGAAGTCTCCTTATATGCACCTTCCATCAAGAAAACAAAGCAAACTCCCTTGGTATCCTATTGCTCCATAGCCATGGCCTAGCATAGTTGGAGTACCTAAGGATAGTTTTAATTTGTTCCAAACCCATTTTTGAGTCACATATGATGAGTGAAGATGAAGGGAAGCCTTAGAAAAAATTTAGAAACCATAGAAAGTGAGAGGGCCTTATATGTTCCATAATATGACCTAAGGAAGCAACATATAATTAGGCTCTTTATTTTAATTATGTGATGACTCCAAGAGGCTTACAAGAAGTCAAAAATCATAAATGAAAGGAAAGAATGGAGCCTAGAACTCATTTGATGGGTGTTGCTTCATTAGGTGTATTTAGGAACCATAAATGAACCATAGGACAGAACTAGAGTTTCAAGTAGATATGTGGCCTTAGAAATGATTCTAAGAACCTAATTGGCTTCTATATATTGTGTTTAGGCCAAGAGAAACCTATTTCACACCTTTGTGTGTGTGAGGCCAAGGAAGGGAGACCATTTTCAAGAGGAAAAGTATGTGGTTGCAACAAAGGTAGCTCACTCCTCCTTCTCTCATGCATGAATGTATGCTTGACTTGCATTTGAATGTGTGTATATGTGTTCTAAGCTATGAAAAGTATTTTAGTATGAGCTTTTATTCTATAGTACCATAATGATGCATTATGTTTTCAAATGATATCTAATATATTTACTTGGGTTTGCTTGAGTGTAGAGAAGCCAAGAAACCTTAGCCATAGTGAGAATGAGCCAAGAATCCTTAGAATTGGTTAAGACAAAGCAAAATGTCTCCCAAGAATGAGTTGAGTCAAAACCTCCTAAAAAAATGGATGAGGCAAGTCCAAAATCCATAAGTGAATGGGTGAGGCTAATCCACTTACTTGGCAAGCCTATGCATGCTTTGAATGACTTACTCATATACCAAGAATGCTTCTTAAATGCTCATATTGTCCCTTGTACTCATACATGCATTTTCAAGATTTGTTTTGCATATTTTATGTATAATTGAAAGGGAGATGAACTATTAGGATTCTTTGAATCTCATTCCCTCCTCTGCAATATTCTAACATACTAGGTGGACCAAGTGAACAAGGTAATGGAAGCCAACAACTTGGAAGATGAGAGTTTGACAACAAAATACCTTGATTTTGCTTCTTTATGGCCATATGAGTGGCAAATATTGTAATCCATTATTGTGTATGTCCTATGACCTCATGAACATATGTAATTATGCAAATGTATTATATACAAATGAGATTTAATATTATATGAATGGTATGGTGTATTTTGGGTATGGAATGACAAGACTAGCCTTGTATGTTCTTATGTATAGCATGGGGTGAGAGAGTGAGTTTTCAAATTCTGGGTTTATGCACCTTTGAGACAAGTTTAGAAAGATATCTTGATGCATTCCCACATACTCAAGTGGTCATGGTTGCCTTGGAGCTCAAATTGGACCATTTGGACCTTTTGTAAGACACAAAATAAGTCATTTCACAATCCAATATCAAGATCTAAACAAATGAATAAATTTGCCCATGAAATTTGACACACATATAGATCTTATCTAGATCTTTTAGGAAAGCTAAAGATCATATTATTTGGAGCTCTATGGAATTAATTATGAATTTTCAAACTTGGCATTTTTCTACTGAACTAATATAGGTACTGTTCATATGGTCAGATATTTATGTTGTGTTATTTGAGTATCAAATGATGTCCAATACTCATGAAATTTTACAAGCATAAATTAAACATGATAAACTTTTCATGGCCATTGAGATCACCCTAATTGGACCTCTGAGCAGGGAGATATAAATTTTTGAAATTGGAGGTCAGTACTAGGGATGACAGTCGACCTCTGGTACTATTCTATAAATTTTCGGTGGCTACAGCCCCTGTTGTGGCTTGGATATATGTAGCTTTCCAGAATAGTAAAGAATGCATGATTTCGATTTTTTTAGAATTAGTTATGATTTTTCAAAGTTCATGATAGTAAACTAAGATTTCTAGCTAAGGCTGCACTCTTGAATTTCATGTAATCCCTTCACTTGCACGAGTTCTAGCCCACTTTCTTGGATAGTTTTGAGTTGTATTAGTATAATTAAATATGAGTTGAATGAGTTCATATGGTCCATGGGACACCGAATGAAGAATTGCTATGCTACGCAATGCAAAAATATTCACTATTTTAATGTCATTTCCTTGTTCTCTTAAGAAGTGCATGGCATGAGACATAGAATTTGCATGAGAAAGGCTAAAGAGTTATTGTGTTACACTACATAAATGCAAAAGCTTGTAATTGACACTTGTTTTGTTAGTTAAATGACATAAGATATTTTGATGTATACTATAGAGCCAAGGGGGTTGCATATATGATATATTTATAATGATAGGAAATGGCGTTGTATGTACAAGGATATGAATATGAATATGAGCTCATTAGGCCTTATTATAAGGCAATAAAACATGATTTGCCATAAAGTATGATAGTGGTTCCATGTGTTATTTGGGTGAGAGAAAGTAAATTTTTTTATGCTAGCCATATTTCATGTAATGATTTCTATGAAAATGAAGTATAAATGGATTAACTTTTGCTTAAGGGAAGAGATTACATTTTTGAGCTCAAATGGACCACTTTGGGAGCAAATTTTGGTCCGGATGAGTCATAAAATGTATCTTTACTCTTGATAGTCTAAATGACCTAGTTTAAGGTTGAAATTTGGTGAACATCTAGAAAATTTATAGAGCTATCCAACAAGCCAAAGATGTTATTTATACGAGTTCTATAAAATATTTAGTGAATTTTTGAATCTAGTCCAGAATTATGGAATAATGTAGTTACTGTTTATGCTATCATAGCTTTGATTTTCATGTTTTTTTAAAGAGTCAAATGGATTCATTTTCATTTGTAATTTTCATAACATAAAGTTCAAAATATAAAATTTTCATAAACATCTAATTTGTATAAATCAGAGTTATATAATTAAAGTTATAAATTTTTAAAGTTTAGTCCATATTATGTCGAAGGAGGGCAAAATGAGATATATGACTCCTTTATGTATTTAGGTCTTAGATGATGATTATGTGGGTTGAAATAAATGTGTTTATGGAGTTTATGAATTGAAATAGCATAGAAATCAAATTTGGACCCCTAGAGGCTCATTTGACATGGAAACAGGCTAAAAATCACTACAAAAAATTTTGCAACAATTGTAATTTTATCCCCTTAAAAAAATGATGTGAATTAGTTATATAAAACATGTTGTAACATTTGGAATTGTAAAGCTGCTCAAAAAAGAACAAACTTTTCTGTAGACCAATTTGATACATGACTAATAAGCATCATCTTAACAATACCACAAGACTAACTTGTGACTATTCCTACAATCTACAACCATAAAAAATGTTAAGGATGTGAGTTGTGACACCAAGTAAGCAAATAATATGAACTAGCAAGGAAAGGACAAGTCAAAGTCATGTACAAATGTTTCAATAAAAGTTCATATTCACAAGTCACCATGAAATTGTCATATGGAAATCATAGAGAAACTTCATAGCTTAAAAAGTAACTAAAATTTAATAAGGAAGAGTATAGTAAATAAGAACCAGATCTAAATAGGCATACAATAGAAATTCCTCAAATATGATTTATTTAAAACTTTTATCATTGGGAGGACTTCAGTCAAAATCATCTATTTATCATGAGCACACTATTCCATAATAAGTCACAAGATCCATCATTAGCGCATAGCTTGTGTGGATAATATAAAGAATTATTATTTTTGTTAACAATTGAATAATTTATAATATATCGATATCTCTTTTCTCATATATATATATATATATATATATTAAAAATTCACATATATATTTAGATGACATCCTTATAGTTATTGACGAGACATAACATTTGAAAAGTTAACATAAAAAGAATAATTTGAGAATATTCACTTGGCATAAATAGGTGAATAAATTACCTTTTTTCCTTACAATAGAAGCTTATATTACACAATTTTCTATTTTAATATAAAAATATAGACAAATCTTCTTAAAAATAAAATCTAACTAAAATGCTTTTATGAATAATATTAACTTCTTTAATTAAAAATATAATTTATTACATTTTTAAAATTTTTATTTTTATTTTAATTATTTTGTATTAAAAATTATAAATCTAATTTGTTCTAAATTAAAAAATTGACTAATTTATAATTGTCAAATACATATTTAATATTTTTTATATTGTATAAATATTAGATATAAAGTATTTTAGTCCAAATAAATGTAATTATATATATTAACTTTTGATATAGTCTAGATTAAAGTAGTGTATCTTTCGATTAAAAAAAAGTGTAAATTTTTTAAATTGAAAAAATTATATAATTTAAACCTATCTTAACAAAAAGAGTAATTACTTACAATAAATTTATGTTTGGATATGGTCATTAATATTTTTATTTAAGGCACTATTCATGACCATGGATATCACAAAATTGCGTGTGTTTTCAAAGGTTTTGGTCATCCCTTGAGTGCGTCTTTCACTAGTATGATCCAAACAACCCCTGAACACCGGGGAGACTCAATCCCCAACAAACTTGCTTGAGAGAAATGTACGGGTAAGGACGAAGAAGGCTGCTTAGTTTTAGACCCGAGTCCTTGGACTCCATCCTCAGTCTCATGCACTCTCAATTCCTCCGAATAATTTCAGCCCTTTTTTTTTCTCCGTCAAAGTATTAAGAGCAGGACAGCCATGTTACCGAAGCCCGTTAACACCGTCACCGTCGCAGCCATGCTTTGTTTCAGCTTCCTCATCCTCTTCTTCTCCGGTGCCTTCGAGTTTCCCTCCGTATCATCCTCTGTCCAACCCATCAACGATCCCATCACGTCCGCACCAGAACCCTTCGCCGATCTGGTGGGTGCCTTCAGGAAATGGGACTCTCAGGTGGGTTGTCCCCGGTTCAGGCAGAAACACAGTGAAGTGAAGCTGCTAAACAAGTCAAGGGCTTCTCCTTTGCAAGAGATTGGCGGTGAATCGAAATGTGGGAACTTGAAATTGAGCCATGTTAGCATTTTGGTCAAAGGGTGGACTTGGATTCCCGATAATTTAGACAATTTGTACTCTTGCCGATGTGGGTTGAGCTGCTTATGGACTAAATCTTCAGTTCTGGCCAACAAGCCTGATGCCTTGTTGTTTGAAACCACCACGCCTCCACGACGGGTAGGTCCCTGATCCAAAATGGTTCGTTCATTTGATTAGTTCGGTTGAAACTGGCCATGCTAGTTTTCTTCACGATTTTGGCATTGATGGTGGGTCTTGTAGAGTTGAAGAGTTTTCTTATCTAAAAATTTGAATCTAATATGCTGAACAAGGGTAAGGGTATTAATCACGGTGATGTTTCCTATCATCAATTGGAACTTCATTTATAAACTTGCCTAGTAACTGTATCCTTTAGAATTTGTTGAACTTTATGCATGTGGTTATAATTCTATTTCTTATGTTTCAATTATGAGTGACCAAGTTTAGGGGAAATCTATAATAACGGAGCTTTTTCCTTTAGATGTTTTTGAATTATTTGTATTTCACAAAAAGTAATTCTTGCACTAAAACATGAGAAATGTGAACAACAGGATGTGTATGAAATGGTAGCCAACAGTTATGAATCACAAATAACAAGTAACTGAATAATTCTCTTCTGAATCTATTTCCGTAACAAGCTCCCGTACAATTGAATTATTTCCTGTCAAATCGAAGTTCCAAATCTCAAATTCAGTACAAAGAGGAATTAAGCAACAAAGGTTTAGAAGAAAATGGCAGAGGGAAAATCAGGGAAGAGGAAGTAGAAGAGAACGCCAGAGAAAGAGAGAGAGAATCCACATAATCCACGCCCCTTTCCTTTTCCATTGCCCCCTTAATAATCCCTTGATTTACAAGTGAGCCTTCTCATTCTGTTATGCTTCCTCACAGCAAATTCCTCCACGTGTCCTGTAGATATCTGACTCTCCCCATCCCCCACGTGTCCTGTAGATATCTGACTCTTCCCATTATCAGTATCAGCTGCGACATGTTCTCCTGTGGTAACTAATTCTGAAGCAGCATTATTCATAACAGTGTACATTGCAGTAGAAAGTGATTTATAAATTATAGGCAAAAGAAACTTTTTCACCTGGTTTAGGGTTTGTTTCAATTTCATCCCAAATGTCTTTTTTTTTATTAATCACTGTCTCATATGTTTACAAAAATTTTCAATTTTTGATTGCTAATACCATCCAAGTTGTTAATGGAATTAGATTATCTGTCGAACTTGTAACTATCAGAGGATGCAAAATTGGATATCTAGCCTAATATCTCACCAATAAGCCCAAAACAATTTCGTTTTGTAATTTCTAACCCTAACCTTTCTTTTCCTCCTCATAGGCTATTTGGTGAGATATTAGGCATAGTATAATGTCCATTTGGATGGCATTAGCAATTAGGAAGGCATTAAGAATTTACATAAACATGTAGGACGAAATTAACCCCCAAAAAAAAATGTTTGGGATGAATTTGAAACCCCAAAATTTAAGGGATGAAAAGTTACTTTTGCCTAAATTATACCTGCACTGCCTTATATGGCTCAAGACATGACTTAGTTTGAGGTGTTGATTGTGATCATAAATTACATGCTGACAACACACAGCATCAAAAATTGAGTTCTTAATGTTAATTAAAGAGATCATTAGCCTTACAATTGTTGGTTTCTAGGGATACACTAGAAATTCACTTAGTATCTGTTAGAAACTTACAATTGAAACCTAGGAGAAGGTGATATACTGTTGAATGTTGACAGTAAGCCCTACGTCACAATTGTGTTTGCTATAGAAATTTTTGTTTTGTTTTTTTCTTTATATGTATTCCCTGGTTTGTAGCTGTCGAGCATGCAATTTCTTAAGCATTTGTTTGCTTCATTGATCTTTACTTGTACCCAATTTTATAAATGAGTTTCAAGATTATTCTGCTCTGAGTATAAAGTTTCTTTACTAAAAGTAAAATTCAAGGTCAAGAGAATGGACTATAAATTTTTTTACCTGATGTTTAGAACAATGTTTAGAACTTAGGCAGGCGTTGAAGTTGCAACATAAGAATTGCCTATCCTTCCATTTTCTTTTGTGGTATATGTTTTCTGATCAAGATTTGGATTTGGAATACCATTTGGAAGTGGTAACTTTTTCTCCTGATGAAGATTGACCTTTGTATTATACCTCTGTATCATGCCCCAAGTTCTGAGCTTTGAACTTTTTACGTTTCTTCTTTCATTGGATTACATCTGTAAGGTGTAATACTTTTTATTCTTTTTTAATTTGACATGTACATCTTAACATAATCTCTTATTTTCTCAAATGCTTTTCCTCATTTTATGGTGGTCTCACTCTATGGATTCAACTATGTTAAGATCATTTCATTTTCTTTTTCTTTAAATAAAATTAAGAGAGAGAGAGATATATATACTGTTTGAAATTCCATTTGGCCCAGTTTATTTTATGCCTTTCTTATTTTGATTTCAGAGACGCATGGGACAACCACTTCGTGTATACATGGATCTTGAAGCGGGCAGAAGGCGATCAGGCCAAGAAGATATATATATCAGTTATCATGCTGAAGATGATGTACAGTCAACCTATGCTGGTGCTCTGTTTCACAACAGCCGAAACTATCATATCTCCCCTTATAAAAACAATGTAAGTGATTTGTCATTTAAAGGATATTAAGATGACAGAAGTAAAGAAAAGTAAAGGTGGACTCTTAGTAACTAAACCTGATTTATCATTTGTAGGATACGCTTGTTTATTGGTCTTCATCGCGGTGTCTTTCTCAAAGGAATGAACTTGCCAAGAAACTTCTTAGCTTGCTGCCGCACCATTCATTTGGCAAGTGCCTTAATAATGTTGGTGGTCCAGACATGGCTCTATCCTTTTATCCCGAGTGTGCAAATGATGCTAGTGTTACCCCAAAATGGTGGGATCACTTACATTGTGCCATGTCTCACTACAAGTTTGTTCTTGCAATTGAGAATACTTGGACTGAAAGTTATGTGACAGAGAAGTTATTTTACGCCTTAGACTCTGGTGCAGTTCCAATCTATTTTGGTGCGCCAAATGTTATGGATTTTGTCCACCACATTCAATAATTGACGGTACAAAATTCAGCTCATTGGAAGAATTGGCTTCATATGTGAAGGCCCTAGCTAATGACCCGGTGGCATATGCAGAATACCATGCATGGAGAAGGTGCGGTGTATTGGGTAACTATGGAAGAACTCGAGCAGTGAGCCTTGACACGCTACCATGCCGGTTATGTGAAGCTATTAGCACGAAAGGTGGAAGAAATGCAAGAATCTAGGTTGAGTATTTTTGCTGAATATGGAGGACTGCTTGATGGTGATAGATTAAAGTCGTATCAGACAGGCATGGCGATCTTTATAGAGGGAAACGGATTGTTTTCTAGGGGAAGAAATAGATGCAGTTTCAGCTCACGTGGTAAAAACGCATAAGGTTGATTATTCTTCTTCTTTTTTAAAAATTGCTGTCCTGATAGGAAAATTGATGGTGATGATGAATCCACTAGTCAAGCCAGATTGCACTATGGTTGATTGTTGATGATGTATCATATTTAACACATGGGAATATTGTGAGATGCCTTTGACAATTCTTTGATGGTAGTAAATACAATTTTGTTTTCTGGGGACTGAGATTCCCTTGTTACTAGGTATGAGACCTTATTCTTGGCTAAATAAAAGTTTTTTTAAAAAATATTATTCTCCTTTAATTATAAGATTTTTTTTTTGGGGTGTCAAATACCATATCATGTATTTAATGCTATATTATTTGGCTAGATGATGGCACACAGGAAATGAGTAGAATGAATTCTTCCTTCCCTGTGAGTTTTGAAGTCAATCTTTAAAATTAAACATACAGTGATAGATTAGTAATGGGCTTAATTTAATATATATTTCCAGTATGGTAGTTGAGTTTTAAGAGACACGACCCCTTTTTTTAAATTATTATTTGGGCATGTAAGTTAAAGTAATATCACTTTGAAAGATCCATTAATGTTGGAGCCATGGAGTCCTAATCCATGTAGATTTGACCTACTAGAGTTTCCTGCCTAGCAAAGGAGAGGGGGGGGGGGGGCGTGGGGGGGAAGGTGCGAGAGAGAGAATTTTTGTGGGTTTAATACATTAAGGGCAACTAATTTTAATTTACTCTTCATTTTGTATCAGAATATGACATTTTTTATGTCATGGTTTGAAAATCTAAAATAATGTAGTGCATAGATATCAAATCAAGATTCAAATCGAAAATCAAAAGGTTAATTTTTTAATCGTAAATCATATTAAATTGTAGATTAAAAGTGTGATTAAAAAATATATTATATAAAAAATATATACTACTAAAATTTGTTCAAATAATAATTTTAAAACTATAAATTAACCATAAATTTTATAAACAAAATCACAAGTCATAGCTTAATAAATTGCAAATCCTTAGTTACATGTAGCAGCAAAATTCTAATTATAAGAGGAGAAGGCACATCAATTTTTATTTAATTAAATTTAAAGTTGCAAAATTTTTATTAAAAGATAATTAATGATATTACCTTTTAATTTAATAAATTTAAAACTTTTTATTTGAAAAAGATAAAAGGTATTAATTTTTAACTTATTATTTTATTAAGTTTAAAATTGTAACTTTCTAATTAAAAAAAAAAATTAGAGAATATGGGTTTTTAATTTTTTATTCAATTAAAATAAATAAAACATTTTTTTTATTTTAAAAAAATTGTAAATCCCAAAACCAATGCAGTTGCTTGCAGTTGTCAAGGCTATCCATCTCCATTCATCAGTAGAAATCACGAAGCCTAATAAAAACCAATAAACTACTCTTTGACCAAGACAAAAAAACTAATATATCACACGAAGTAAATATGAGGTTGCAACCATCAGATTTATGAAAGGAAAAAAAAAGGAACAAGAGCGTCTTCTTCCTCTTGTGGATTGCTTCGAGTCACAAAGAACCCAACTTTATGACCCGATGTAGGACAAGTTTTTAAATTGCTAGAAGTCTCTGAATAGTTGTTTCTAGTTCGATCCGTGCAATT
Organism: Erythrophleum ivorense; assembly: GCA_026724425.1. Taxonomy (NCBI): domain Eukaryota; kingdom Viridiplantae; phylum Streptophyta; class Magnoliopsida; order Fabales; family Fabaceae; genus Erythrophleum; species Erythrophleum ivorense. Next base: position 31,838,454 of record JAIUCV010000008.1, read on the forward strand.
CAAGCGATTCAGACACATGATTCAAGTCATACCGATTCAAATGCCTATTTGTATCATTGAACCATCAAACTGTATCGATCTGTGTGCCTTGAATGAATCGAACGATTTTCGATAACTATGATATAGTGTGTATTAAACTATTATCTTGATTGTCTTTAATTTCATTTAAATATATTAATTTAGAATCAATTAACATCTTTGTTTTACCAAAAAATATATGCATTCATTTAATAAAATTAGAATAGGGGGAAACCTGTAACACCCCAAAATTAATTAAGGTGTTAATCATAGATTTGGCTTAATTAAGAAAAATTAATATGGGATAATTAGACAAGTTAAGTGAATGAAAATTTTAGAGAGGTAAACTATTAATACGAGTTTGGGATTTAATTGAGTTAGAAACCCCCATCTAGGCCCAATCCTTTTAGGTGCAGACCCAACCTTTTAATGTGAGACTTGGCCCAAGAGATAGGGAGAGCCCAATCTGATTTAATGAGATAAAGGCCGAAGACCCCAACTTATATAAGCCCTTGTAATTGGCCCAATACCCCTTATGCAAACCCCAACTAAGTGGGCTCTTAAAAACTTAGCTCAACCTAACTAAAAGTCTGAATTTTGGAAGCTAGTCCAACAAATTACAACTTTAGCCCAACAATTAGTAGGAGCCCAATAGGTCCTTAAAGCTAATGGGTTGACCCCATAACTCATTTAGAACCTAACTTAAAACCCTAAAAACCATTTTTAGCCACCCTCATTTTGCAGAAACACAAGAAACAAAAGGAAAATTTAGAGGTCCAAAGGGGAGGCTTGGGTTCTTAACATATTTCCTTCATTTCCCACTTCTAGAGCAAGATTCGCCCGAGGTAATAGTTATATAACTTAATCCCCTTCTCTTTCTCTTCATTTTGGCTCGATTAGTTTTTCATTTGGAGCATTTTCACCGTACCCAAAATCTGAAATGTGGTTGTTTGGGATTTTCTTGATGAAATTTCGTCGGTTAGGGCTGAGGGTGTTATTAGGTAAGTATAAACTCCTCATTTTGATGCATTTTCTATTGGTTTAAGACCCTCATAGTAGACTTATAGCATGGGCCTTAATTTTGTACGAATTTTTCTATGGTTTGGAGTGATATTTTGATGTTTCTGGTCTAAGGAAGGCAAAACCCGAAATTAGAGGCTCTTGGTGATTGGGTAAGTATTTATGAGTGGTTCTATATAGCTTAACTCCTCGAGTAATGGGTTTGCTGATATAAATTGTAATTATGGATAGTAATGGCTTGATTTTACGTCCATAGGCTGAAGTAGTATTTAATTGGCTCTTAGAGGATTGTATACAAGTGAGGTAACCAGGGTTTATGCTAATTCTATGCATATGTTCTGTTTTAATTTTGTATTTGCTACATGATTATAATTTTGATACTAAATGAATTGGTTGGCTGTCTGTTATGTGTGATTGGACCTTGTGAGTCCATGGTGAAGCTGTGGTGCGCTTGCCACCCATGCATGTGCTTCGATTGAGTACCGAGTTATGATTAAACCCCAGATGCACTGAGCCTTGGTTTTGCTCAATGGGGAGTAAGTGCCGTGGACGGGCCTCTACTGGTGTTATTGGCCTTTAACATGTGGAATTATGATTGCTAATGTAATGTTCGATTTTCGTTAAACGACAAAAATGGGCGCGTTTTCGAAACAAGTCTCCTGAAATGAATTAGTTAAGGTCCCGAAAAATTTGATTAACATTTTAGACTCCTAAAAATGAGAATCCAAGCCTCAGACGGAAGGAAAAATAAAGCTAGAATAGAGAAACAAATTTTGACAGAAATCCTACGAAACGTAATGACATTTTTGTAATTTTGGGCAATTTTTGGAATTCACACAGGAGGGCTTTTTAAATAAAAAATTTGAGTTTTCCAGAGTTCTCAAAGGCCCTAAACATCATGGGAAGCCCTAGGACAGTTAAATTCCCTCCGGTGGATGTTTTCCAACATCGATGTGCCCAAACTTTGACGAATTCGTTCGAAAATATTTTAGCTCCGATTTGAGTGATTCTAAAGGCATTTTTCTTAATTGGAAACCTAAATTTTATAATAGAAATGACGATTTTCAAAAAGGAGCTAAAACGAAGGAGAAATAAAAATGCAAAGTATGAAGGGCAAAATTAGAATTTTTAAAAAAGTCCTTTTGTTCTAACTATTTATAGGTGGTGCCTCACACTTGCCCTCATTTCACTTCAGATTTTCCAGCCCCAAATCAGAAGCAAAACCTTAAGGGAGAAGCGCCCAAGAGGGGAAGAAGAAGGAGGAAGAAAATCAAGCTTAAGGTATGTTTTCATGGTGATTTTCCTTGCTTTTCTTCATCCACACCTCATCTCCTCCCTTCTCCTTTCTTTCCTTGGCTTACAATGAGGTTTATGAATTTGATTCAAGGGAGATATTCTAGGAAAATTTCAGATTTGAAGAAAGAAGCTTGGAGAAAGCAAGATTTAAGCTAAACTAAGCAAAGAAACAAGGTAAAAATGCATCCTATAGTAGCTATATTGAACTCCCTTTCTTCTCCACTTCGACCTACATATGGTCTACCCTAGGGAGTTAAATTTTCAACCAAACCAAGGGTGAATCTTAGGTATTTGATGGAGAAGAATAAGAATATGCAAAGAAAATGATGAAATAGCCATTAGAATTCAATATGCAAAACTTAGGGTTTTATGTGCACCTTCCAAATTTTAAACTTATGTGATGAGTCTTAGGTCTAAGTAAGAGTTTTAAATGAGTTCTTGAGACACCTGAGATGTTCCCCATAAGCTTCTTCCTTTAAGAAAACAAAGAAAATTCCATGGAACCCTAACCTAGGCATAGTCTCGGCCAAGCATGCTTCATATAGCTAGGGAGAGTTTTAAATTTTTCTAAGGCCATTCTTGAGTCATATTTGATGAATGAAAATGAAGGAAGGCCTTGGAAAAAATTTAAAACTTATAGAAATTGATTTAGTGCCTTAGGTTCCATATTATGACTTAAAGAAGCAACATGATACTAGGCCTTTTGCTTTAATAGTGTGATAACTCCAAGAGGTTTAAAAGGAGTCAAGAATCATATTTAAAAGGAAAGAATAGGCCTAAAAGTCATTTGAGGGGTGTTGCTTCGTTAGGTGCCTTTATGGACCAAAATGGAACTTATAGAGCTATCAGGGTTTAAGCAAATTGTGCAGCCTTAAAATATATTTCATAAATCTAATTGGCTCCCATAAATTGTATCTAGGCCAAGAGAAACCATCTCCACCAATTTGTGGGTGTGTGACCAAAAGAAAAGGCTTGAATCCAAAGGACAAAGCGTGTGATTGTATACAAGGTAGCTATCTCCACCTTCTCTCATGCATGTATGTGTGTTTAGCTTGTTTTAGAATGTGTGTATGTATATTTTCAAGCTATGAAAAGTATGCTAGCATGCCTTTATATGCCATGATTCTTGATCCCATGTTATATTTCCAAATGAATATATGATGTTTGTTTGAGTTTGCTTGAGTGTAGAGAGGCCAAGAACTCTTCACCATGGTGAGGATGAGCCAAGAACCCTTGAGCTTAGTTGAAACAAAGTAAAGAGTCTCCTAAAAGCAAAGCGAGCTCCCAAGAATATGGTTGAATCCAAAACTCTTAAAGAATGGGTGAGATAAGTCCAAAATCTATGAGGAGAAGTGTGAGGCCAATCCAAACACTTAGTGAGCTCTTGAATGTCTTGTATGATTTGTTCATATGTCAAGCTTGCTTTTTAAATATCCATGACTTTCATTTTCTCCATACATGCATTTGTAAAACTTGCTTTACACATATTATGTATGATTAAATGGGAGATAAGCTATTGGGATTCTTTGAATCTCACTCCCTCCTTTCCATTTCTCTAACATGCTAGGTAGACCAAGTAACTATGGCAATGGGAGCCAACAACAATGAAGAAGGAAGATTGACAACCATATGACTAGCCTTTCTCTTTTTGAATCCATAATGATGCTTCAGAATGTATATGATGTTGTAAATGGTCTATGACCCTTGAGACATGTGTGAATATGATATTATGTGATATTAAATGTATGGATATGATGTATGAGTTCTAGCATATATTTTGAGTATGTAATGTCCAAGTATGCAATTTGAGAGTTTGATAGAAATATGCATAAGTGTGGGTTGAATGGTCAAAATGAGATGCATGAGATTTGGGACCATTTGGGCTGCTCACACAAGTCTTAAATGTACTTTTAGACTTGCCCAAAAGGTGCCACAATCAAGAGAAATCCATTTGGCAACTTTGGTACCCTATATGGAGCCAAAATTGACCATAATGGAACCCTATGTCACTTTTTAGCCAAATGAGTTAGTCTTGATCTGAGATTTGGCATGCAAATAGGTCTCATTAAGACCTTTTTAGGAAGCTACAAATCATAATTTTTGGAAGTCTACAGAATATTTGATAATTTTTCAAAGTTGGCAATTTTTATGGTTTTGGTCTGCTGCACTATTCATTTGGTCTAAAATTAAATTCTGTCACACAAGGCTCAAATGATGTCCAATTGTCATAAAATTTTATACAAAGAAACTAGGCAATCACAGTGACTCATGCCAACTAGAAGCACCTCATTTTGAGGTCTAGAGAGGGAGATATGAATTTTTGAAGTTTCTGTCAAGTATCAGTAATCTTGCCCAATCAGAGGTATTGTTCCATTTAATTCCGAGGTCTAAGCTTAATAAACTAGTCTAGAGATATTTTTTTCTCTCTAGCTAACATCCACAGCTTTCCATATTGGTATCATTTGCATGAATTGGATTTTTTTGGAATTAATTAGACATTTTCAAAGTTTTCTGCAGAATTCTTTATCAGTTCCAGGATGCAGCTAGACCTTTGGACAATTATAGATGTCAAACGTCCTCTGTGATGGCTGTCATGGCCTGGGCATATTTTTAGTGTAAAGTAGACATCCATATCTTCCTAAAATGATTAAGATTGCATGATTTTGATTTTTCTAGATTTAGTTATGATTTTTCAAATTGACCAAAAAAGTGGCCAAATCTGGCCGAGAATGAACCTCCATATTTCATGCTCTATTTCATTTTCCATGAGTTGTGGACATGATTTTGTGATGCAAATGAGTTTTTTTTGATGTAATTAAATATAGGAATATATAGTATGAGTTTATACAATCCACATGACACCGATTGAAATTTTTAAGTACGACGTAACGCAAATAAACCCATTATTTTCATTCCCTTTTTCATGTGCTCTCATGGAAATAATGAGGTGAAGCTTATAAATGACATAAAATGAGCTAGAATTTATAGTGCTACAGCTAATATGGGATAGTAATCATAGATAGTCTAATTATTTCATTTACTGTTATAGCTTGTATGTTTTCTGATGGTTATATGAAATCATACATATATGTTAATTGAACTGGAATATATGAATGGAATTTTCCTTGGTTACTAAGATTTGCATCTTACCCCATTTCATGGGATCATACTTTCAGGTAAAGTCCCTTTGGGTAAGGATAAGGGAAAGCAAGTGGATGAAAATCCATGATCTCTAGCCATGTGTGGAGGAGGCTACACTTGGGCTGATCCAAGTAGAATAGATGCAATTTTGTTATTTTTTTATATAGCATTATCATGTAATCATGTTGCCAAGTGTAGACATTTATATTTTGATTAGTTGGAATGTATCTATTAAGAAGATAAGTCTCATTATAGCTTGATATTGGATGTATGAACTAATAGTATCTGATGTATGAACTTTGTTGAACTCATGATATGGTCTACTATTGGAAATGTCATCATGGGATATATTAGATTGTTGATTTGAATTAGTGATGTATGAAATCTTCAATGGAATATGTATTGAATGATAATGGTTGATAGGTCATCAACTCTTACTGTTATTACTCTATGGACTTGTTGATATAGGATAGTTGGAGGAGTAAAAATTAACCTTTAAATCTTGAACTAGTAATGATAGATAAACTGGGTGAATTAGGCTAGTGAAAGCCATTGGAGCCCCACAAACTAAGGTAGAATGGCCCTAGGGTGTCATTAGAGGGAGAGTGGAGAGTATGATACAAGGTTTTAGAAATTGTAGGATTAGAAGGCATTTCGCCATGGCCAATATAGGCGAAGTTGCACAGAGAGAGTACCAGAGAGCAATTCACTACAGTGAGAAGTGAAATTAGTTGCAGTGAAATATGAGAAGCCAAACTAGAAGTCATCCAGAGGGTAATTCACCATGACTAAATGGGAATTAGCTGTACTGAACTTTTATAAGAATTTGTCAAGCGTTCTAGAAAGGAATTAGTCATGGCAAAAGGGAGAATTGGCCGTGGCCAATAGTAAGAGGCAAGCGAGGTAAGTTCCAAGAGGTTTTCTTGCCGCAACACCATGTAGGTTAGCCGTGGTGAAGCTCCAACCCGCCACGGCTATGAAGATATAAGGGTGAACTCGAGAGCAATTGTCCACGGTGCAAGGGCATTTTGCCGCGATTAACGGACCCAAACTCTCATTCTAACCTAGAAACCTTGGTTTTTCCTATGGTAAACTTAAGAGATGACTTAGAAATATTAGTAGAAGATTCTTGTGAGTTGGAATTCATGGGTAATAGAATCAAAGGCTTATAAATGAGTATTTGTTTCCCTTGTGTACATAAATGCTTGTAATTATTTGGTGGATGACTCTAATAACATTAAGGTTCAAATTCTCTTGTATTTTTCGAATGTAATTAGTTGTAATGTCTTGTAACCCTGATTATGGTTATTAATCATATATTTAACCTTAATTATAATGATTAGAAGTTTGGGTCATCACAAAACCTCCTAAGACAACCAAAAAAAAGGGGGAGGGTTATAATAAACTAAATTACAACCATGAAAACAAAAACACTAAAAAAGATGCAACATGGAATGGAAACAAGCACTTAATAAGAGCAAAACAAGAGTCCATACACTCCATCTAATTTGAAGAGAGCTAAAAGTTAATTGGAGGTTAAGACAAGATCATTTAGGAGGGGAAGCTCTGTAATGTCTGGTTTTCATTAAACGACGAAAATGGGAGCGTTTTCAAAGCAAGTCTCCTTAAACGAATTAGTTAAGGTCCCAAAAAATTTGAATAACATTCTAGACTCCTAAAAATGAGAATTCTAGACTCAGACGAAAAGAAAAATAGAGCTAGAATGAAGAAACAAATTTTGACGAAAATCTTACAAAATGTAATGGCATTTTCGTAAATTTGAGTAAATTTTGGAATTCACACAGGAGGGCTTTTTAAATGAAATTTTTGAGTTCTTCGGGGTTGTTAGAGGCCTTAAAAATCATGGGAAGCCCTAGGATAGTTAAATCCCCTCCGGTGGACGTTTTCCAACGTCGGTGTACCTAAACTTTAACGAATTTGTTTGGGAAGGTTTTAACTCTGATTTGAGTGATTTCAAAAGTATTCTACTAAATTGGGAATCTAAATTTTATAATAGAAAAGATCATTCTCAAAAAGGAGCTAAAACGAATAAAAAACAAAATTGCCAAGAATGAAGGACAAAATAGGAATTTTTGAAAAAATCATTCTCCTCTATCTCTAAATAGGAGGCACCCCACTCTCTCCTTCACTTAGTCTCATATTTTTCTGCCCAAATTCAGAGAAGAAATCTAGGGTTTAGGCGCACTAAAGGGAAAGAAGAAGAAGGAAAAATCAAAGGCTTAAGGTATGGTTTCTTGATAATTTTTCATGCTTTCCTCCATCCAAACCTCCTTTCCTCCATTCTCCTTTATTTCCTTTGATTAAAATGAAGTTCTCAAATTTGTTTTAAGGGGGATATTAAGGGGAAATTTTGGATTTGAAGAGAGGAGCTTGGAGAAAGCAAGATTCAAGTGAGAAAAATCAAGAAAACAAGGTAATTTCTTCTTCCATAGTTGATATCTCTTTCTTCCCTTCCTCCACCATTTCGCCCCAATCAAGAAACCCAGGAGGGTTTGATTTTTAGGCAAAACCAAGGGTGATTCTAAGAAAAAAGGGTGTGAAAATTAAGAATATGCAAAAGAAATTAACAAAAAATCATGGAATTTCAAGATACAATTTCTAGGGTTTCAAGTGTACCTTGTAAAATCTGATTTTGTACAATGATTCCTAGGCTTAAATGAGAATTTAACTGAGCTCCTAAGATCCCTAGAAGTCTCCTCATGTGATTCCTCCCTCGAGAAAATAAAGAAAAGTCCATGGGTGCCAAAATCATGCATAGGTTCAGCCAAGAGAGGTTAGGATAGCTAGGGGGAGTTTTAAATTTTTCTAAATCCATTTTTGAGTCATATATGATGAATGAATATGAGGGGAAGCTTTGGGAGAAATTTAGAAATCATAGAAAATGAGTTAGTGCTTTATGTTCTATAATATGACCTAAAGAAGCAACATATAGTTAGACTCTTGGTTTTGATTGTGTGATAACTGCAAGAGGTTTAAAAGGAGTCAAGAATCATATTTGAAAGGAAAGAATGGAGCCTAGAATTTATTTGAGAGGTATTGGTTCATTAGGTGCATTTATGGAACCATAATGAGATTTATAAGTCAAGCTAGTGTCTAAACAAGTTGTGTAGCCTTAGAATTAATTCTATGAACCTAATTGGCTTCCATAAATTGTGTTTAGGCTAAGAGAAATCATTCCCTCACTTTTGTATGTGTGTAGCCAAAAGAGGAACTTGGATTCAAGAGAAAAAATGTGTAATTGTATCCCAAGTAGCTCACTCCTCCTTCCCTCATGCATGATTGCTTTCTCTACTTGTCTTTTGTAATACCATATGTAACACCCCATAATTAATTAAGGTATTAATCATGGATTAGAATTAATTAAGAGTAATTAATATGGGCTCATTGGGCAAGTTAAGTGAATGGAGATTTTAGAGAGATAAATTATTAATATGGGTTTGAGATTTAATTGGGATAGAAATTCTATCTAGGCCTAAATTAATAGATCATGAGAAGAGGCTAATGGAGGCCCAAGATTTATCTTGTATAGACTCTTCTAAGTGGCCCAATAATCCTTGTGCAGACCTAAAACTCTTGAGCTCTTCAAACTTGGCCCAAACTCAATTAAACTTCAGCAACCCAAATGCATAAAACTGGCCCAGTAAAATTCTGCAGCCCAACACTCTAAAAACTGGCCCAATAAGCTAAAATCTGAAGCCCAAGTGGAGATGGATCTTGGAGCAGCCCATGACCCATACTTGACCTAACTAAAACCCAACTCAAACCCTAATACCCCAGCCACTTTCTCACTTGCTGAAACATAAGATTCAAGAGGCAAAATCGGAGGTGGAGAAGGAGGCTAGGGTTTGGGACCAAAATTCTGCATTTTCTCATACTTAGAGCAAGATTCAGCCAAGGTAATAGTTATACAACTTAATCCCCTCATCTTTCTCTTTAATTTGGCCTAATTAGTTTTTCATTTAGAGCATTTTCATCCTACCCAAAATTTGAAATGTAAGTGTTTGAGGGTTTTCTTGATGAAATTCGTAGGTTGGGATTAGGACTGACTTTGGGTGAGTTTAAACCCTCCATTTTGATGCTTTAATGGTTAATTTGAGACCCCCATAGCTAATTTATAAAATGGGTATTAATTATGTACGAATTTTCTTAGGATTTTGGGTGGAATATTAAGTTTTCTGGTGGAGGAAACTTAAATCCGAAATTGGGACTTGTTATGGCTGGGTAAATGATTCTTGGGTAGTCATTGGTATTTTAAATTCCTTGGGTACTGATTATGATTATTAATGATGAATTAGAGTAGTAATTATGTGATGTGATGGTTATAGGAGGAATTCTGCACCATTGGTGATTGTTACAAGTGTCTACAAGTGAGGTAACCGGGTTTATATCAATTCCATGTGTATATTTGATTTAATTCCATATGTTGCTATATATGATTGATTGAAAAATGCTGAATGAATTGGTTGGCTATCTGTTGATTTGTGATTGGACCTTGTGAGTCCATGGTGGAGCTGTGGTGCGGCTGCCACCCGTGCATGTGCTATGATCAAGCACCGGGTTATGATCAAACCCCAGATGCACTGAGCCCCGGTTGTGCTCAATGAGGAGTAGGTGCCGTGGACGAGCCTCTCCGATATTAATGGCCTTTAACATGTGATAATATGATTGCTAGTATGGGATAGTAATCATGATAGCCTAATTGTTTCATTTGCTGTTATAATGGACATGATTCTGATGTTGATTTTGATTTATGCATATATGGTAATTAAACTGGATATATAATGGAATTGCCTTGGTTACTGAGATTCATATCTCACCCCGTTTTATGGGATTAACATTTCAGGTGAAAGTTCCTCGGGTAAGGATAAGGGTAAGCAAGTGGATGAACATCCATGAGCTGAGGCCGGGTGTGAGGAGCTACACTTGGTCTGAGTAGAGTAGGATAGATGCAATTTTTGTTATTAGTTTACACAGCATCATCATGTAATCATGTTGCCAAGTGTAGGCGTTTATATTTTGCTTGATTGAAATGTAACCGTTAAGGATTTAGAGTACATCATAGTGGAATATCAATGTATGAACTTATAGCATTATATATATGTATGTGGTTTTGCTGGAATTATATACATCATAGTGGAATATCAATGTAATCATTTTGCTTGTTGAATGGAATCTTTATGAAATTTGCATGGGATGTAAATTGCTGATAATGTATGGGATCTTGCTGCCACTTATTTATGAATTTGTTGGTATGAGTTAGTGGAACAAGTAGGAAGTGACATTTGAGTTTCACAATGGTAATGGATGGATTGATGGGTAAATAAACACCATTAGGATCACTTAAAATAAGGGTAGGTGGACCTAGAGTGTTGCTAAGGGGAGAATTGGAGTGTAGAGGGTGAAATTCGGGTAAAATGGTCACAGAAGGGAATCCCGCCGTGGCCAAGAAGGCTTCGCCGCGGCCAAAGTAGAGACAGAGCTAAAAGGCGCCGCGGCGCAATGAACCTTGCCGCGGCGCGAAGCGAAAAATTCACCCAGGGGGGGTAACAAAACCAAAACCAGCCGCGACGCAGTGTTTCCAGCCGCGGCGCGAGTCAAAAAATTAAAATTTGTGTTGGACAGAAGCAAAACTCGCTGCGGCGCGAATATATTGCGCCGAGGCGAGAATTCTGGGAGTCGAGTAGAAGTTCCAGGAAGCATTTCCGCCGCGGCGCCACATAGGTTGGCCGCGGCGAGATTTGTGAAATTTGGGGAATGATTTAAGAGTACAAACCGGGAGGTTATTGAGTGTTGAAACTAATGGATGATTAAATCTTGAGCCTCTTATGGTAGTAAGATTTCTTTTATGTACATTTTATTTTGTTAAGGTGGCATGGTGATGACCCTAACATCAAGGTTCAAATTCCCTCACATTTTCGTAATGCGATAAAATATAATGACCTCAAACCTTGATCATTAACTAATAATCTTGTATTTAACCATAATTACAATGATTAGAAGGTAGGGTTGTCACACCATATATATCTAACCCCATTCTTAGCATTCATAAGCTTCATATCATCATGTTCATAAGAGCACATGGAAAAGGAACTAACAATAATGGATTTAATTGGGTTACATCATGCTTTAAAATTCACAATTGGTGTCATGTAGACCATGTGGGTTCATACCATGCATCCTTATATTTAAATACATCATTACTACTCATTTGCATCACAAAATCTTGCTCATGAGCCAAGGAAACCGAAATGGAGCATAAATTGAACTTATTGAATTTTAGCCAAATTTGCTCTCATTCTGTCCAAAACTTTGGAAAATCATAAATAAATCTAGAAAAATTCAAATCATGTAATCTTGGTCATTATGGAAATCTTGGGATGTCTAATTCATGTTAAAAATATGTACAAGTCATAACATTCTACACACAAAGAGTTTGACAAGCGAAATAGTCTAAAAGTCAGACTGGGTCCTGATGCTATCACAGTTTACTGATATAAATTTCAAAAATGTCCAATTAATTCCACAAATTTTAAATTCGAGTGAATGATACCAATCTGCAAAGCTAAGGATATTATCTAGAGGGAAAAAAACACTTTAGACCAGTTCAACTCAACCAGACCTTGAATTTGATCAAACAGTGACTAAGGTCTGGTTGGATGCCTGACACTGCACTGAATCTTTGAAAAATCATATCTCCCTCTATAGAATTCAAATGGGATGATTCTAGTTGAAACAAGTCACTTATAACCTCTATTTTCTGTCTATAAAAGTTCATGGCAATTGGGCTTCATTTGAGCCTCATGTGATAGAAAATAATTTTGGACCCAATGTAACAGTGCATCTGACCATTTCAAGAATTTTGGCCAACTTTGAAAAATCATCAAATATTCTATAGATCTCCAAAAATTATTATCTTTAGCTTCTCAAAAAGCTCTCAACAGATTCTAATATCATGCCAAATATCGAATCAAGAATAAATCATTTAGCTAAAAAGTGACGTAGGCTTTCATTTTGGTCACTTTTGGTTCCACATAGGGTACCAAAATTGCCATTTAGCTTTTCTTGGGGTTTGGAACCTTTTGGGCAAGTTTAAAAGCATGTTTAAGACTTGTGGGAGCTACCCAAATAGTTCTAAACCATTTGCATCTTATTTTGGTCTCTCAACATCTATTTATGCATAGTTACATCAAGCCATCCAAAAGCCAATTTGCACAATGCTATTGATTTAGTGTCATAATAAGTCTACATCATATTCATACATCATTTTACACTTGCCTATGGTCTTACATCACAAAAATATTATACACATCATTACTTTGACATTTAACCGCCACTTAAAGTACATAATGCACCAAAATAAAGATGTTCAATGTCCTTGGCTTGCATCTCCTTAACATCACCTAGACAATTCAAGGATAAGGGGAAATGGGAGTGAGATTCCAAGAATCTCAATAGCTCACACACCCATTCACACCACATTCAAGGCATACATACATCAAATTCATAACTATACAAGCATAAAGTGTGCAATAAATTCCATTCCATGCCATGTAACACCCCATAATTAATTAAAGTGTTAATCACGGATTAGATTAATTAGGAATAATTAATATGGGTTGAGATTTAATTGAGATAGAAATCCTATCTAGGCTTAAATTAATAGATCATGATAAGAGGCTAATGGAGGCCCAATGGGTTAGGTGCAGACCCAACCTAATTTAGTGTGATAGATGCCCAAAATCCACCTTGTATAGACTCTTCTAAGTGGCTCAATAACCCTTGTGCAAACTCACATTCTTGAGCTCTTCAAACTTGGCCCAAACTTAATTAAACTTTAGCAATCCAATGTATAAGAACTGGTCCAACAAAATTCTACAGCCTAACACTTTAAAACTGACCCAATAAGCTAAAATCTGAGCCCAAATGAAGTTGGACTTTGGAGCAGCCCATGACCCATCTTTGACCCAACTTAAACCCAACTAAAACCCAACTAAAACCCTAATACATCAGCCTCTTCCTCACACTTGCTAAAACATAAAACTCAAGAAGCAAAATTCGGAGGTTGAGAAGGAGGCTAGGGTTGGGGGCAAGAATTCTGCATTTTCTCACATTTAGAGCAAGATTTAGCTAAGGTAATAGTTTTACTACTTAATCCCCTCATCTTTCTCTTTAATTTGGCCTAATTAGTTTTTCATTTGGAGCATTTTCATCTTACCCAAAATCTGAAATGTGGGTGTTTGGGGATTTTCTTGGTGAAATTCGTAGGTTGAAGTTAGGGCTGACATTAGATGAGTTTAAACCCTCCATTTTGATGCTTCATTTGTTAATTTGAGACCCCCATAGATAATATATAAAATGGGTATTAATTCTGTATGAATTTGCTTAGGATTTTGGGTGGAATATTGAGTTTTCTGGTGAAGGACACTCTAATCCGAATTTGGGATTTGTGGTGGCTGTTGCAAGTTGTCTACAAGTGAGGTAACCGGGTTATATCAATTCCATGTATATATTTGATTTAATTTCATATGTTGCAGTATATGAATGATTTGAAATGTTGAATGAATCGATTGGTTATCTATTGAATTGTGATTGGACCTTGTGAGTCCATGGTGGAGCTGTGGTACGGCTGCCACCCGTGCATGTGCTTCGATCGAGCACCGGGTTATGATCAAACCTTAGATGCACTGAGCCCCGGTTGTGCTCAATAGGGAGTAGGTGTTGTGGACGGGCCTCTCCCGGTGTTAATGGCCTTTAACATATGATAATATGATTACTAGTATGGGATAGTAATCATGATAGCTTAATTGATTAATTTGCTGATATGATGAATATGATTCTGATGTTGGTTTTGATTCATGCTTATATTCTAATTAAATTGGATATATGATGGAATTACCTTGGTTACTGAGATTTATATCTCACCCTATTTTATGGGATTAATATTTCAAGTGAAGGTTCCTCAGGTAAGGATAAGGGTAAGCAAGTGGATGAACATCCATGAGCTGAGGCCGGGTGTGGAGAGCTACACTTGGTCTGAGTAGAATAGGGTAGATGCAATTTTGTTATTAGTTTACATAGCATCATCATGTAATCATGTTGCCAAGTGTAGGCGTTCATATTTTGTTTGATTTAAATGTAACCGTTAAGGATTTAAGTCTCATTATAGTTGAATATTAATGTATGAACTTATAGTATCATATATATGGTTTTGTTGAAATTGTGATATGGATTACCATATGGGAATTGTAGTCATATGATGCCTTGGATGTGGACATAAACTATTGTTGAATGGAATCTCTATGGAACGTGCATGGGATGTTTATTGCTGCTAATGTATGTGTTCTTGCTGTCATATATTTATGAATTTGCTAATATGAGCTAGTTGGGCAAGTAGGAAGTAGTAATTAAGTTTTGCAATAGTAATGGATGGATTGATGGGTAAACAGGGTAGGCAAACACCATTAGGATCACATAAAATAAGGGAAGGTGGACTTGGAGTGTTTCTAAGATGAGATTTGGAGTGTAGGAGGCGAAATTTGGGTAATGTAGTTACAGGAGGGATTCTCGCTGCGGCTAAGAAGGCTTCGCCACGACCAAATGAGAGACAGGGCCGAAGGGTGCTGCGGCATAACCAATCTCGCCGCAGCACAAGGGAAGAAAATTAGCCCAGGGACTGACAGTGACGAGGAGTGCCACGGCCTGATAAATCTCGCCACGGTGCGAAGTGAAAAAAATCGCTCAGGAGGGTAACAGAACCAAAACTCGCCACGGCACATTATGTCCTGCCGCAGCGCGAGTCGAGAAAATAAAATAAGGGTTGGACAGAAGCAAAACTCGTCACGGCGCAATCGAGAATTGTGGGGATTGAGAACAGTAGTTCCAGGAGGCATTTTTGCCGTGGCGCCACATAGGTTGGCCGTGGCGAAGGTATTTGCCTAGTGATTCCAGAGAGCAATTTGGCCATGGCGGGGAAGTTATAAGCCGCGGCGCAAGTCCCCAACCTATTCCTTTTAACCTGGAAACCCTAATTTCTTCAACGGTAATGGTAGGAGATGATATAGGAACACTTGTGGAAGGTTATTGGGTATTGAAACTGATGAACGATTAAATCATGAACCCCTTATGGTAGTAGGATTTCTTTTATGCAAATTTTGTTTTGTTGTAGTGGTATGGTAGGACCCTAATATCAAGGTTCAAATTTTCTCATATTTTCGTAATGTGGTAAAATATAATGATCTCAAACCTTAATCATTAACTATTAATCGTATATTTAATCATAACTACAATGGTAACAAGGTAGGGTTGTCACATGCCACATTCACATGTCAAGATCACTTTCATGCTCTAGGGACTTTTGGTTTAATCTTACCCTATTTTCTAGGACTTTTGGATTTGCCTCACTCTTGGTCTAGGGACTTTTGACTTTGCCTCACCCATTCAAGGGACTTTTGGCCTTGTCTCACCCATGCCATGAGACTTTTGGCATCTCTTCACCTTCATCAAGGGACTTTTGGCATCACTTCACCCTTATGAGCTCTTTCTACAATCATAGTCATTCAAGATAACATATTAGTACCAATGCACAACAAGGATCAAGTGGCATGTTATCAAGCATCAAGAATGCATGCAAGCACACTAAGACATACATATGCACACAAGAATGCAAAGAGAATGAGGTGGAGAGCTACCTTTTTATTTATACAAGCTCACTTGCAATTTCCTTCCCCTCCTTGGTTTCACAAGAGCACTTGGGTGGAGTAGGGTTCTCTTGACCTAGACATTACAAACATCACACAATTATACACTTGAAGTAAGCCAAGACATTAAACTAAAGCTTATTACACACTTGGTTCCGTAATGGACATATTGGTTCCATAAATGGCCTATTGAAGCAACTCATATCATTCAAGTGCTAGGCTCCATTCTCTTGTTATTTCTAGACTTCTTAGACTCATTTAAGGTCCTTGGAGTCATCATCAATTCAATTGTACCATTGGAAGACCAAGTTGCTTCATAAAGCACCATTATGGATACCATTGTCCCATCTCCCAATCCATGGCTCCTAAATTTTTTCCAATGGTTCCTCCCATCTTCTAATACCATATGGAGTCCCAAATCAAGGCTAGAACAAATTAAAACACTCCCTAGCCCATTAAACCCCTCTTGGCCAAGACAAGCATGAATTTGGGCTTCTTGGAGTTTCAAAATTTTCCTTGATGGGAGAGCCACTTGGGAAGGTTTCTAAGGGTCTTAGGAGCTCAAGGAAACATTCAAATAGCCAAGAAATTACTTACACAAAATCAGGTTTCACAAAACCTCCAAGAACACTACACTTTTCTAACTTAATTTCCTTTAGTTTTTCTTGGAATTTCTTGCAATATTCTTAATCCTTGCACTCTTTTCCCTAGGTTTCTCCCTTGGTTCTGCCCAAAATCCAGCCCCTCCTACCCCATCCTAGGTTGGCTGAAACATACAAGAAGAAGGGACAAGAAGAGGTTACCATAGGAATGATATTTTACCTTATTTTTCCTTAGTTTCTTGGATGTTTCTTCCCTTGGTTAGCTTCTCCTCTCCAAACTCGAAAATTTCCTCCTTGGTCTGACCTTAAAACAGAACCAAATCATTCAAAAAATCCATAGAAAGAAAGACGAAAGAGAGGAGAACAAGATTGAAGGAAGATGGAGCAAGAAATTCCATGAAATTACTTAGTTTCTCCTTGGCTTTCTTCCTCTCTTTCTCCTCCCTTTGGTGCACCTAAGAGAGCTGAAGATTTTCTGTATTTTGGGCAGAAAGGGTCATGCTTATTAAAGAGGAGAAGAAGGGAGAAAAGTGTGGAACTCTTTAGAACATTCAAGAACCCATTATTTCTAATTTTGCCTATTCGTAATGGCAATTTCGTTTTGGCTTCATTTTAGCTCCTTTTTTATAACTGTCTTTCTATCATAAAATTTAGGTTCCCAATTTAATAAAATGCCTTTGGAATCACTCAAATCAGAGCTAAAACCTTCCCAAATGAACTAATCAAAGTTTGGGTCAATCAACGTTGGAAAGAGTATACCAGAGGGGCTTTACCGATCCCAGGACTTCCCATGGTTTTTGGGGCCTCTGAGAACCCCGAGCAACTCAAAATTTCAATTTAAAAAGCCCTCCTAGGTGTTTTTCTAAAATTACACTTATTTACAAAAATGCCACTAGCTTTTCGACAAATTTTTTGAATCACTCTAGCCCTAATTTTTAGGCAACTCAAGGCTCAAATCTTCATTTTCTATTATTTAAAATTTTATCTGAATTTTATTTGGCCTTAAATCACTCATCTCAAGGGACTTACTTTTCAAACTAGCCTATTTCGGTGTTTTTACAACGTATCGGGTGTTACATCTTTAAATGTGTGTATGTGTATTTCTAAGCCATGAAAAGTGTTCTAGCATGACTTTGATTCCATGGTTTCATGATGTTATAATATGTTCTTGTATGATGTTTATGATGTGTGCTTGGGTTTACTTGAATGTGGTAAGGCCAAGAACCCTTAGCCATGGTGAGGATGAGCCAAGAACTCTTAAGATTAGTTGAGACAAAGTAAAGAGTCTCCCAAAAATGAGGTTGACTCCCAAAAGCATAGTTGAGTCTAAAAACCTCTTAAAGAATGGGTAAAGCAAGTCCAACATCCACAAGAAATTGGGTAAGGTCAATCCACTTGCTTAGCAAGCTTTTGTATGCTATGTATGACTTTCTCAAATGATAAAAATACCTCTTGAATGTTTGCACATGTCAACATAACCATACATGCATTTATGAGACATGTTTGCATCTTTTATGTATGATTGAATGGGAGATGAAGTATTAGGATTCTTTGAATCTCATCCCCCTCCTCTCTAATGTTCTAACATACTAGATGGATCAAGTGGGTAAGGTAATGGAAGCCAACCACCTTGGAGAAAGGAGTCTCTAGATAGATCGAGTAAAGGATCTATTGTGATGATAGAGGTGATAAGGATTAAGAAGAGGGGTAATAGATCTAGGTCTCTTGAAGGTTGATTTCACAGTGCCATCAGAGAGTATTTCGAGGACAGGAGGAGTAGATGTATGGAAGGTCTTTTGTCCCCCATGAAACTCTTTTTCATAATTGGTAACCCATTCAAGAGGCATTAGTTGAAGCAGATTTTCTTTAGGAATCTGCTTAAATTCAAGGCCATACAAATGGCAAAAGATGTAACCAATGGATGTATATGTATTATGATGTCATGAACACATGTAATTATGATAATATGTCATGTATAAATGAGAGAATGTATTATGTGATTACTAGAATGCAATTTGAGTATGTTATGACATTGTAGCTTCTTGAATGGTATTATGGAATTATGTATAAATGTGAGTGAGATAGCCAAAATGAGATGCATGAGGGTTGGGACCATTTGGGCAGCTCACACAAGTCTTAATTATGCTTTTAGAGTTGTCCAAGAGATGCCAAACTCCAAAGAAAGCCATTTGGACATTTTAGTATCCTATATAGAGTCAAAATTGACCATAATAGAATCCTATGTCACTTTTTATCTAAATGAGCTCTTATTGATTTAAGATTTGGCATGCATTAGATCTTGTTGAGAGTTTTTTGGGAAATTAAAGAACATAATTTTAGAGGTCTAGAGAATATTTAATGAATTTTCAAAATTAGAAAATTTTCTAGTTTTAGTCATGTTACTGTTTACTTAGGTCTGAAAATGAAATCTATCACACAAGGCTCAAAATGATATCCAATTGCTATAAAATATTATACAAAGAAACTAGACATTCCCAGTGACTTGTGTCGAAGTACCTCATTTGGATATTTAGAGAGGGAGATATAAATTTTCAAAGAATCTGTCTAGTATCAAGTACTCTACCTGACCTCAGGTATTATTTGATTGGGTTTCAAGGTCTGGGCATGCCGAAACTAGTCTAGAGTTATTTTTCTCCTCTAACTAACATCCTTAGATTTTCATATTGGTATCATTTACATGGATTAAATTTTTGTGAAATTAATTGGACATTTTTTAAGTTTGCTGTAGAATTTTGTGACAACATCAGTAAACAACCTAATCTCTGGACCTTTTTGAATATCAAACATCCTCTCTGTTGGTTATGGTCTGGACATATTTTTGGCATAAATTAGACGTGTGTAGCTTTCCAAAATAGCTAAGAATGCATGATTTTGATTTCTCTAGAATTAATTATGATTTTCCAAAGTTTGTGCTAGAAATGAGAAAAATCTGGCCGAAAATATATACATGTATTTCACGCTTCCCTTGGATTTCCACGAGATGTAGGCTACTTTTGATGATGAAAATGAGTTGTATTCATGTAATTAAATATGATAATGTGATGTATAAACTCATATGGTCCACGTGACTTCGAATGAAATTTTCATATGTGACGCAACGCAAAAATATTCATTATTTTTATGTTATTTTCTTGGTTCTTCCATGAGATGCATAATGGGAGGATTTACTATTAGCAAATTGTTATTCTTCTCCAAAGGCACAAGATGCTCTCTTTATGCTTTTTAAGATATAATTGGTTGGAATATCTGAAATCTTCTTTTTGAGCTGTATAGGTCAAGAGAGGTTTCAATTTTATTTTATTTTTTCCTAGGTCCTCACCTCTTCAAGTTGAATCAATGCAAAGTGATATGGTTAGAAGTGGAAATTAGGATCTTAGTAATAAGAGGACGAAAAATGTGATTTCTTAGTTCTTCATTATGATTTAAGTACAACACTTCAGGAGGAGGGTTTATGACCTTTCTTTATTTAGAAACTGTTGAATTTTCAAGGCCAAAAACCACACGAAGTAAAGATATAAGGTTATCGTCACACTTCCAAATCAGCCTATTGACTATCATAAGGTATGAGAATAATCTCATTCTTGTAATCATCATTTAAGAATAGAACACATGAGTAATATATTACATCAAGATTGCATTACTTTAATCATTAAAGTCTTATAGAAATTTGCATAGAATTTGCCCTAAAAATGAGACTTGTCTAATATTACAACAGTTAGATCATGTATTCTATACATGCATAACATAGAGAGCTATAACATTAGACTATACTAGTGAAGATTCAAAAACACTGAAGCGAACTAAGACCTTGCTAAGAATAATTATTAAAACACTAGAAATTTAAACCCAATTAAAACCTTTAAAATTAGCTAAGTTATTACACCAAGGAGACAACCAGTAACAATCAGACACCTTTAAGTTTCTCTTCAAGCACCACTACCAAACTCTAGTATATCCTAAAGACACTCAATGAGCTTTAAAAATCTCCAAACAACTTAATGACATGTTATCCTAAAAGGGTAGAAGAAGAAACATTGGAAAAGATGTACTAATGGACACTTTTTGAAATAAGGCACTGCATATGGTAGTACACATGGACATGTAGCTAGCTGGGTGCACTTTTTCCCTTTGCCACATTGGCATGCAATTGGAGTTGGGTCCACGACAAAATGTAGAAAACCTCAATTTGGATGTGCATAATAGCACAAGCAGCCGATGTTGACCTATAGAAATAATAAAATCACTTTCAAAACTTCCTCTAACTTTGCTTAATGGTTTAGGAATCTTATACTACTCCAATGATCACCAAATTTGGCATGCAAGGCGATTTATAAGTAATCAAAGGGCATGCTAAAGCTCACCTTAAAACTAAACCATTAAATTCCTTAAATGCACACATTTTCTAAGCTACATGATTTTGGCTTTAAATGTTAAAATTAGTACTTTGGGTGCTCCTTTTAGCCTTTTCACACCCACTAAACCTAACTAACTTTTCTCAAGTAAATTTCAATACCTTAAATCAACCCAAAAATGGTGCAACCAAGGCTTAAACCCTCAAAGATCAAATTTGATCTAATGACTTCCTCTAATCACTAGCCACACAACTACCAACTATAGTATCAACTCTTCTAATCCATTATAAAACCATCTATAAGGCACACATACATGATCAACAAAGTAAAAGCCAACATCCATGCAAGACCAATCAAGCTAAAAAGTCATAATTACATATAATCCATCATCATTCACAAGATAATTCTAATGTAAATCATAATTACATGTAAAATCCCTTTACAAAAGAATTTAACATCATATAGGGTCCTTAGTGCTAGCCTCATATGTACACAACACAAAATATAAAAAGTCTTACATTTGTCATATTTATAAAGAATAATCAAAGTTGATGCTTTATATAAGAAATTCATCAAATATGCCATATTTCAAGAATCATAAGGAGTAAGTTTGACAACATACCACTATTATCTCATACTAGTAGGGTATACAATATAGTTATTGGCCAATAACTCTTAGTAGATAGGAAACACTAACAAGATCTACAATGAAATACAATATCATTAGTTAAACTTATTTATGGCATCGCATAAATACACATGCATTTGCAAGCAATTAAGCATGATTTCATAATAAATATGAATGAAATTTGTAACACCATAGTTTAATTAACAACTAACTTGTGGATTTAAATGAGGGAAATCATTTAATTCAATAGGAAAATGACTATGGTGTCCAAAAAAGGTGAACCAATTAAAACCTTCTACTGTAAATTAACTACTA
Source organism: Erythrophleum ivorense (assembly GCA_026724425.1). NCBI lineage: Eukaryota > Viridiplantae > Streptophyta > Magnoliopsida > Fabales > Fabaceae > Erythrophleum > Erythrophleum ivorense. The sequence goes on from JAIUCV010000008.1 coordinate 31,860,565, forward strand.
AGATTAATATTTGTCATTAAGTTCCATTGGATTACTTATAATATTACAAATGAAGTTAATTTAAATTCCTAATTAAACAAAACCTAAATGTAGTTACTTTAACTTGTAACCCTAATCACTTTCATCTTACACTCACATGAACCTAATAATGAAAGTGAAATTGTGATTCAATTACTAAGGTTCTAGCTATCAATCTTACTCTAAAATGTCTCATTAAATACCTTAATACACTTGTTTAAGAATCCTAGAGGAATACCCTTATTGAACTTCACTATAAACCTTCCCAAAAATTCACAAAATAGCCTTCACATGCACTAGGTACAATTTGAATTGTGGTTTGGGAAAATTATGCCATGACTTAAATTGTGTTAGGCTAAGTTTTTCTCCTAAATGTGATTTATGCCATGACATAAATCATTTCTAACCTATAATTCCCATTCCCAACACTATTTCTTCATATTATTTTATTCAATCACTGTCTTCACATTCTCAATTGTATTTTAATATTACTTATACCTATATGGGTTTAACTTGTGTTCTTTAGTCATATATGTTATTATCTTATTATTTTGTTATTTTAGAGTCCAAATGACTATTTTACCCCTAATGGAAGGATAATAGACAAGCATCTCTATTTATTTTCATTTATATCTCTGTTTTAACTTCATATTTTTGAATTCCGTCACCACCATTTAGTAGCTTTTTCTATGTTGGACCTCTTGAAGTAGTTAACTTGAGCTTCAAGGCCCAATTTGGTTTTACATAAGCTTTTAATCGTTTAGAGCCATTTCTAATCTTAACTATCTTAAAATTTGATACAATGAATTTTATAATTTTCTATGCATTATTTCTTGACTAATTATATATATATATTATTTACCCTTTTGAAAAAATTATCAAAATTTGTTTGGGTGCCAAATGACTATTTTGCCCCTAGACCCCTTTTAACCTAAAAAATTCTTATGGGTCCTATTTACCTTATACTTCTCATATATGAAATTATTCCACTCTAATTCATCAAATTAAACCTTAATAAATTCATTTCATAAAATACTAAATAATTAAAAAATATTAATTTTTAAGGATGCTACATGCTCTATGATACATCTATGTATGCTTGTGTGTATGATTCATGACATATATGTGCTTGTAAGGTTTTAATAATTGCTAAGAAAGATTACATGTGCTTGATGCATATAACTTGGAATATAAGTTTATGTTATACATTACTTAAGTGTAACCATGCTCTTGTGCAATTGTATTAGGATTGTATGTGTAAATTGTGTGACAAGCATTTTTGGAATGCCTTGGTTATTATAGAGGTTAAATCTTTATAAGATTATGTGTTAAGCAACTCAGTTATTTGTGGTTTGTAATCATGTTATCTGCTAATGTGTTTTTTCATTCAAATTTAAATGAATAATTGTATATTGACCATGAAATATAACTTGAATAACTTGAAATATGATTTAATTGAGATAATGATTCAACATATGATGACAGATTAAATGCTATGATGATTATACATGGTCTTGATATGTGCATATTGATATAGGTTGCTGCATTTGGATGTTGATGTGTCAAATAGCATGATATTTGGCATGAGCATGCATATGACAAAAGTTTCTATTGGCAAAGCATTCTTAACATGAAAGTAAGGCTCTAAAGGGAATAGACTCCCAATAAAAGATGGTCTTCGTAGATGGAATTCTATGAATTCCAAATTTTTACTAAAGTTTCCAAAAGATAGTATTCTCAAAGGACAAAATCTTGACACAAGGTGACCATTTTCAGTACAAACAAAATTTTTGTCAAAGAAAAGAAGGAAAGAATATGATCATGTGTAAACAAAGGAAGGCTAAAGTCCCTCATAGGTTAGTCCCAATTCTCCAAGGGCCAAGGTTATGATAAGAGGGTCACTAAAGGTTGAGAGACCTTTAGGTGGCTTCAAATTCAAGTTCAAGTTAAAGGTTTGTAAATCCATACTATGGGATGCTATAGATATGTTTACCTTAGCTAATGAAAGGGTTTTAATGACCATATAGTCTAGGGAGAATAATCTTTCTCCTTGATGGTGTTGAAAACCTAGGCCTCACACCTAGTGGTATGGGATGCTTGGTGGGTTGCCTATAATTTTGAAAACTAGGTCTATATCAAGTTGTATAAGATGTTTGGTACAGTATCTAGGAAATAGTCTTCATTATGACCAGTGCTTTCAAGGTATAATTATTTGGATCTCCTTAGAGAGGGCATGTATAGTGTTCTATTATAATGATGTACCCTAGAAGTTCTATTTATATGAATCATGGTAAGGTCTTATAAAGGGAGGAAGCATGTTAGTATGTACCAAGTTATGTAGTACTCAAAAAGTATGTAATAGAGCCTTTTGTGTAATGTTTAAAAGTAATACCTACATACAGTAAGTGGCATGATGATAAAGTAAACATACACATCATTATGTCTAAATGTGATTATGAATGATGTGTTGATCATCATGTACATAACTATAGTAATCATCACATAAACAGTGGTATGTGAATATGATATCTAGAACATGTTAGTTCACATGCAAAGATGATTTTATTAAAAGAGCCAAATACAATCTAGAATGAATGTGCATAGGTATGTTTCATATGATTTGACATCTTTATGTATGTGTGATCTCCTTTTTATATTGTTATGTTATAATGTGTTTGTGTTATGAATAAACCATCACTAGTTTTCAAAATTGGTAAGTGTTTTTATTGAGAATGTCAATTCTCACTACATTTGGTAATGTGTTCAAATGGAGATCAGACTTTTAATATTTAATGTTGATTGTACACCAACTTGCTGGTAAATCAATAATGTAATGGAGATAGAAGAATAGTCTATAAAAATAATTAGCCAATGTATATTTATATTTAGAAATTTATATTTGTCTAGTGACCTTGTAATTTATTTAGACATTTGTTTTGCTTTGCATAGAAAATTAGATATCTACAATGATAGTTCTAGCATTTACATGTTCAATCAATTAAGAAAGTTTTTACAATTCAAAATTTTCTCCATAATCCTGCAATATAAGTAAAGTAAGAGCACCCCAAAAGCAAGGGTGTTACAATAAATGTATTAAATAGGTTAACCTAATGCCTTTTTAATTGGACTAAATATAGGCTCTTAGACTATAACTAGTGTAGCAAATGTAGTTAGATTGCTTTAGTACTATGGCTACTCTAAGTTTTTTGGTATTAATGTTGTGGCAAAAGAAAGGGGCCTCGTTAGCATGGACTGATAACACCAATGTTTGATAATTGATAGCTCCCTTCACTAGGTTCATGTTTTGTCTAAGGCTTCCCCTGGCATTAGTTTATTTATTATATTTGTGTATGGTTTTCCACATTTACAAAATAGAGACATTTTGCGACAATGGTTTGGACAAATCACAGCTTCCATCAATGCACCTTAGATGGCAATAAGAGACTTCAATCAAGCCTTATATCCAAAAGACAAATTTCCTTCGTCTTCTTTTATCATTGGTGTGCTTCATTAATGCAAAAGATGATTGATACTTGTGGCTTCTTAGACTTGAAACCAAAAGGCTAGTGGCTTTCATGGACCAATAATAGAAAAGATAGATGAAAAATGGATAAGATTGGATAGAGCTCTGTACAACAATTTATGGATGAATATCTTTCCTCTTTCTTAATTGAATCATTTGCCTACTTTTGCCTCTAATCGTGCTCCTCTAGTTTTCTCTTCTCTTCTTGATCAACTAAAAAAGAATATCAAAGTTTGAAAATTATTGGCTTTACTTTGAACAATGCAATCAAATTTTTGGTTCTTCATGGAATAAGTAGGCATATGGTTCTCCTTCCCTTCCAAATCCATTTTAAATTGCTTTCAACCCTTACTACTTTTAAAAATTGGAGTTTCATACATATTGGTAATATCAGGCAATGCATTGTCTCCCTTGAAAATGAATTAAAAGAGATTCAATGAAATATTTTGTTCTTTAATATGGATGGAAGAGAAAGACATATTAAAAATGAGCTTAAATTTTCCTATGATTGTGAGGAAATATTGTAGCTGCAAAGGGAAAGACAAAATTGGTTGGCCAAGGGACATAGAAATTCAAAATGCATTCATACTTTGGTTTCTAAGAGAAGGTGCAATGGTAGAATGATATGATTAAAAAATTCGAATGAAGTTTGGGAATATAATTCAGATATCATAAATGGCCCCTTCAATGAACATTTCAAAGGTATTTATAAGAATGAGCAAAGTAGAATAGACTTCTTTAAGTAATAGTCCATCAACCTTCCCAATTTTAAGCATTCTTACTTGGACCTTTGAAATGAAGATTTTAACAAATAGAAGGTTGTTAAAGTGGCTTTTGAGCTTCAAGCTAATAGGATCCTGGGACCTAATAGTTTTAACAATAAATTTTTTCAACACTTTTGAAATGTGGTTAGCAAAGATATGATTCACATGTCTCTTCACTTCTTGACCAATGGACATATGTCGAGAAGCTTAAACATAACTTTCATTGTCCTCATTCTAAAATGGGGCCACCCTCAAACCATCAATGACTTCAGGCCTATTATATGCAATATGGTTTACAAGATCATATCCAAAGTTCTATGTAATTGTATAAAGAATTGTCTTGAAGGTTACATTGCTCCAAACCAATTAGCTTTCATAAACAGTGGGAAAATTTTAGATAGCATTATTCTTGTTGTAGAAGTTATGGAAAATATTTAGAAGAATAAAAGGAATTAAAAATGCCCCTGTGCTTATAAAATTGACTTTAAAAAGGCCTATGATAAAGTGAATTGGAGCTTCCTCGAATTCATTTTAGGAAGGATGAATTTTTCTTAAAAAAATGGTTCACTTTTATCTTACAATTTATTACAATAGTTAGCCACCAAGTACTTATTAATGGAAGGCCTTCCAATCCTATCACCCCTAAAAGAGGTCTTAGACAAGGTAATCCTCTCTCCCCATACCTATTTATTCTTTGTGCAAATGCCTTGTCTTTTATGATAGACAATATAAAACAAGCTTAAATGTGAAAAGGGATTAAAATCAACAAAAATTTGGAGGTAATCTCTCATTTAATGTACGCTAATGATGCCTTACTATTCTTTGAAGCTTTGATTGACTTGTGCAAGGAAATAAATAATTTCATTAATACTTTTAGCTCTTTGTTAGGCTTGGATATCGACAAATCAAAATTGTAGATAGTTTTCAGCCTAAATACCTCTATAAATTCAAAAAATTGTTTGTTGGAACTTTTAGAGTTAAGTATGCTAGCTAAATTGGAAAATGCCTAGGTGCTTGGTTTGATGTCGATTATTAGAGGTGTTAGATATACTTTACAATTTTCATAATAAATGAATTGAGTCATGCTATGTTTAGGTGGTTAACTAGAGATGCTTGTCCTTCTGCAAAATTGAATGTTTGTTTACCATGCATGCTTGATTATTTGGTAGCCTAATTAAATCCTCTTAGAACCTAAAATTTTAATATATAGTAATATATCACTTAACCCTCTATGCAAGGAAAAATATTTGAAGACCTACACATGGAAGACTTTATTTTTGGACTATTCCTATGCATGAATGACCATAATACTAAGATACCTTTATTCCTATGCATGAATGACTAAACTTTAGACTATTCTCATGCATAGATGATCTTAGCATTTAGAATACTTTGATACGAACCTAATTAAGATACTAAAAACACTAAAAGACACAATAATAAGAACAAGAAGGTTTCATCAAAATTTATATAAACAACTGGTAATATTTGTATTTTATATAAGATATGAAAGAAAACATATGTATGCTTATATACATGTTTAATTCATATTGTGTGTGCGTACATACAAGATATATATATACACACATACTTGATCTTTATATATATATATATATATATTTGTGTGTATGTCTACACACATGCCTGCTTTATGATGTGTGTGTCTGTGTTTGTGTGCATGATTCATGACATACATATGTTTATAAGGATTTAATACTTGTTGAGAAAGCTTATTTCTTCCTAATGAATATGACTTGAAATATAAATTTAAGCTATACACTACTTATGTGCCACCATATCTTTATGTAACTATATCAGGTTGTGTATATTTAATTATATGATTGATATTGGTGAAGTGTCTTGGTTGTGACAAATGAGAAATTTTCTTAGGTGCACCTGGTGCATGGTACACCAAGTGTAATCAATGGTCAAAATTTAGTTTGTATTGGTAGGGTCCATGTATGGTATAAGTAGGATCCATATACAGAGTAAATCTTAACCGTTGAGTGTATAAATGATGTGGTGTAATATCCGATTCTTTTAAAATGACAGAAAATATGAGAAACAAAACATACAGTTTCTCTGTCAACGTATGAAATTCATCGGATATAAAAGGAAGTTTCCCAAAATGACTTAGTTAAGGTCATAAAAAATTTGGAAAGCATTCTAGACTCTTAAAAATGAGAATCCCGGGCTCAGACAGAAAGAAAAACAGAGCTAGAATGAAGAAATAAAATGTAACGAAAGGTTGACAAAATGTAAGGACATTTTTACCATTTTGAGCAAATTTTGGAATTCTCACATGAGTGCTTTTTAAATGAAAGTTTTGAGTTCTTTAGAGTTCTCAGATGCCCTAAAAACTATAAAAGTCCGAGACAGCTAAAGCCCCTCCAGTGGATTTTTTTAACATTGGTGTACCCAAATTTTAACGAATTCATTCAAGAAGGTTTTATGTCCAATTTGAGTGATTCCAAAGACATTTTACTAAATTGGGAACCTAAATTTCATAATAGAACAAATGGTTCTCAAAAGGAGCTAAAAAGAGTTAGAAACAAAAATGCCAAGAACGAATGACAAAATTAAAATTTTTGAAAAGTCTTCTTTTAACCTCCCTATATATATGAGGTACCCCATCTCCTTACTTCATTTAGCCACACTTGTTTTTGCCCTAAACCAAAGAAAAACCTTAAGGATGAGGCACACTAGAGGAGGTAAGAAGAAAGGGAAAAGCAAGGCAAGAAAGGTATGAAAATGTTGATTTCTCAAGCACTTTCCTTCACCAAACTTCTTCTCCTCCTTCTCCTCTTTCTTTCCATGGTTTTATTGAGGTTTTTAGTGCTATTTTGAAGTCAGACCAAGGGGGGAAGTTTCGGATTTGAAGAGAGGAGGGCAAGGAAAGTGAGAATCAAGTAAGAAAACAAGAAAAAACAAGGTAAATCTTCCATCCCATGGTAGCTACTTCCTTCCCCTTCTTCTCCCTATTTTGCCCCATGTATGTAGATGCAAGAGGACTTAAATTTTGGGCAGAACCAAGGGTGAATTCTATGAATTTAAGGGAGGAGAGTAAGAATATGCAAATAAATTCAAGAAAAGGCCATTGATTTTCAAGGTAGCAAACCTAGGGTTTCATGGGTTCCCTTGAAAATCTGATTTGATATGATTATTCCTAGGCCTAAATGAATGTTTAAATGAGTTTTCAAGATCCCTAGCATTCTCCCCATATGCATCTTTCTTATAGAAAACAAAGAAAACTTCCATTAAGGCTAAATGGTGCATAGTCTTGGCCAAAAGGGGTTGAGACACCTAGAGAGAGTTTTAAATTTTTCTAAGCCCATTTTTGAGTCATATATGATGAATGAAAATGAGAGAAAACCTTGGAAAAAAATTTAGGAGGCCTAGATAATGAATTGGTATCTTATGTTCCATAATATGACCTAAAGAAGTAATATGTAGTTAGACTCTTTATTTCAATTGTGTGATGACTCCGAGAGATTTAAAAGGAGTCAAGAATTATATATGAAAGGAAATAATGGAGCCTAGAATTTATTTGATGGGTGTTGCTTCATTAGGTGCATTTTGGAGCTATAAAAGGGTTTATAGATCAAGTTAGTGTTTAAGGAAGATGTATGGCCTTAGAATTAACTCCACGAATCTAATTGGATTCCATAAATTGTGTCTAGGCCAAGAGAAGTAATCTCCACCTTCTTGGGTGTGTGAGGTTAAGGAAGAGGACTCAAGACTTAAGGAAAAAGTGTGTAAATATAAGCAAGGTAGCTCTCTCCACCTTCTCTCATGCATGGATGTGTGCTTACATTGTCTTTGAATATGTGTATATATGTTTTGAGCTATGAAAAGTATTTTAACATGAGCTTTTATTTCATGGTACTATGATGATGTTTTATGCATTTAAATGAAGTTTTATGTGCTTGCCTTGGTTTGCTTGAGTGTGGAGAAGTCAAGAACCCTTTAACCATGGTGAGAATGAGCCAAAAACCTTTAAAGTTAGTCAAGACAAAGTAAAGAGTCTCCCAAAAATGAGGTTGGCTTTCAAGAGTAAGGTTGAGTTAAAAACCTCTTAAAGAAATAGGTGAGGCAAGTCTAAAATCCATAAATGAATGGGTGAGGCTAATCCACTTATTTGGCAAGTCTATGTATGACTTGTTCAAATGCCAAAACTATTTCTTGAATGCTCACATATTTTAATATGTTTATGCATGCATTTTCAAGGCTTGTATTGCATACTTTATGTGTGATTGAAAGGGAGATAAGCTATTGGGATTCTTTGAATCTTATTTCCTCCTCTCCAATATTCTAACATGCTAGATGGACCAAGAAAACAAGAAAATGGGAGCCAACCATTAGAGAGATGAGTGTGTGACATTCAAGTGCATAGATTTTGCTTCTTTAAAGCCATATGAATGGTAAATATTATAATCTATGGTTGTATATGTCCCATAATGTTATGAATATGTATGATTATGCTAATGTATAGATGAGATTTAAGGTTATAAGTATGGAAATGTGCATTTTGGACACGTAATAGCAAACTAGCATCTTGGAATTGTATGTAATAATGGAAGTGGAATGACCAAATTGAGATGCATAAGGTTTGGGACCACTTGAGCAGTATATACAAGTCATATTTATGCTTTTAAACTTGCCCAAGAAGTTCCAAACATCAAAAAAGACCATTTGGACACATTTGGTATCTAATATGGACCAAAATTGACCATATTGAAAATCTATACCACTTTTGTCTAAATGAGCTCTTCTAGGTCTGAGATTTGGCATGCACTTAGAGCTTGTTGGAAGATTTTTGGAAAGCTAAAGTATGTAATTTTTGGAGGTCTATGGAATATTTGATGAATTTTCAAAGTTGAAAATTTTTTTGAAATTGGTTCAAGGTACTGTTCACTCAAGTCTTAAAATGAATTCTGTCACTCATAGTACAAATGATGTCCAATTACCACAAAATTTTACAAAGAGAAACTAGACATTTCTAGTGACTTATGCCAATTAGAAGCACCCCATTTGGATATCTAGAGAGGGAGATATGAACTTCTAAAATTTCTACCTAGTATCAGGCATTTAGACAGACCTCAGGTACTGTTTGATTAGTTTTTGAGATTTGGATGTGCTTGGGCTAGCCTAAAATTATTTTTTTAATCTAACTAACATCCGTATCTTTCTAGATTGGTATCATTTGTGTGGATTGAATTTTTTTAGAATTAATTGGAATTTTTTTAAATTTATAGCAAAAATCTGTATCAGTATCAGTAACCATTCAAACCTTTGCATCTTTTTGAATATCAAACGTCCTCTATGTGATGTTTCATATCCTAGTCATATTTTTAACATAAAGTAGACATTTTAGCTTTCCAAACTGGTAAGGAATCCATGATTTTGATTTTTTTAGAATTAGTTATGATTTTCCAAAGTTTGTGATAGAAAGTAGGAATTTCTGGCCGAGGCTACATAATGGAAATTTGTGTCTCTTGCATTTACATGAGCTTTAGGCCACTTTTGATGATGGATTTGAAATGTATCTATGTAATTAAATATGAAAATGTGATACATGGGTCCATATGGCCCACAAGACTTCGAAAGAAAAATTTATGCATAACGCAACACAAGAAAACTCATTATTTTATATGCCACTTTCTTGTGATCCTTAAGAAGTGCATGGTATGAGGCATAGAATTTGCATGAGAAAAGCTAGAAAATTATGGTATTACATGTGGTGCACCAGATGCACATAAGAATTACTTAACAAATGATTACACCTATATAAGATTATGCTTTATACAACTTACTTCTCCACAGTTGTAATCATACTATCTATTAATGTATTATTTATTCAAGTTAAAAAGAATAATTGAATATTGACCATGAAACATAAACTGGATAACTTGAAAAATGAGAATTATATGTAATATTGCTATCATTGTATGGCATTCATAACTACCTATAATATATATACATGTGTATCTATTTGATAAAGTAGCTAAAGTAAGGCAAAAATAGAGGTAGAGTTCTCAAGGAAATGATTCCTTTTAAGAAATGGTTTTTGGACATGGGATTCTATGAATTTTTAATTTTACAATAAGTCTCCAGAAGATAGAGTTTTCAAGGGAATGAGATTTTAAGAGATGAATTTTATCAACAAAGACAAATTTTCTATTTATATGAAAGGAAATGCATGATCATCTAGAATCAACCTAGGGGATAGAGTTCCTAATGTAAGTTATGATAGGGGGTCACAAGAGGGTTAGGAGGCTCTCATGTGACTTTTAAGTTTCCAATTTTAGGTTGAGGTTGTGGATCCATTCTAGGGGACAACCTAGTTATATTTACTCCTATCAGATGATGATTTCATTTATTATAATGACTAAGGAGAATAGTTTTCCACCTTAATGGTATTGAAAACCTAGGTTTTACACCAAGTAGTATGGACACTTGGTGGGTTATCCATTATTGTGAAAACCCTAGCTTGTACAAGTGGTATGAGACACTCGATACATGGCATGTAGAAATCGTTAGCAGAATTAAGTTGGTTTGAAATTATGGTACATTGACCTACTTTGATTAAAAAAAAAATTCTTTAAGCATTTTCATTAGTTGTTGGAGCTTTAATTTAAAGGTCTTGCATAAAATGTCTTGACAATCTTCAAGTCTAAGTCCATTTCCCTCGATAAAGCACTTAATTTTAGGCCAACATGGATTGCATGTGAAAGTTAAGAATAAATCAGGGTAGCTTGCCCATTTACAAATAGCCATTACATCTTGATAGTTTTGAACTGTATACCTTATTCCATTTGTGAAACTTGAAGGTAAGATGATGTGCTTAGTAGTGAAACTTACTTGTGCATCTCCTTTAAATAAAGCATTTGATAGTCTCTTGTAAAGTTCAAACTCTTAATTGTTGTTGATGAGTCTGTGCTTGATAAACACCATTTTTATATATTTTATTCTCCTTAATTTGGGCATTTTAATAATGAATTAAGGCTTAAAGGATTTAATTGGAGGATATTTGATTTTATTGTCCATTTCTGCAGTGTAGGAATTAATTTGTAAAATTTTGAATTTTTAATGCGTAAATTCTTTTAAATGAATTTTATGAATTTTTCCTACTTAATATTTTATTTTATTCTTTGTGCAAATTTTTCTTAATTCATTTTTAGGAAATGAAAATTAAAAAAATAATGGTGGAGAATTAAATTATTGAATTTAGGGATAAGATCTTAAAACGAAAATTAGATGTTTACAATTTAAAGTATTGAATATTTGTTTAAAAATTTTAATAAAATTTTAGAAAGTAAGAGAATGGGAAATGGGATTGTATGTGCAGTTTCTTCATGCTAATATACAAATTCATTTGTTTATTTTTATTTCTTTCCACTTGTGCAGATCTAACTTGGCTCTCTTTAGGTCACACATACACGGATGAATTAGGAGAATGCCACACACTTCAACAATTCATTCAAGTGGACTTACAGAGAAGCATGGGAAGCACGTGGAAGATGTATTAGTAATATTATCATCCATGAGACATGGGCTGATGTGGAAGTACACGTGAAGATGGAAGGCACGAGTCTAGGCTCATAGTACACTCCATGGCATTCTCACTTATATACACATAGCACTCTCCATTTAATCACATGTAATACATGGGCTAGGGAGAAGGAAGTAAAGCCACAGGGTTTTATGGATACATACACTCAGGTAGGATGTGGAGGCATGGGCTTTTCATGCATTAAATCTAGCTCTCATCTCACATGAGCACAACAGCTACAGAAGGCTCTACTTATGCTGCTCCCTGCATCTACACGTATCACACCAACATTCACACATCCACGTCTCATATGCATGAGATTCTCTCATCCATATACACACACGTAGCTTACATATAATCAAGTTAACATGCAATCCATAAATACATGAGGAGAGTCTCAGGTTCACTAAGTTTAACATAAGGAAGAACAGAAAACGCGTGAATGCACTAGCTTATATGAAAGATTCTCACGTGGATATATGAATCAGAGGCACGAGTTTTTTTCATTCATCCATTCACATGAGATATCTTTCACTTAACATGTCCAGTAGCCACTCTTTTACACACTTTTAGACTCTCACTCCATGTATGGCTCACACATGAAGGATGCACTCATCCACGTAGGAAATCTACACATATATTAGGAGACAAAGAAGAAGCACATGATTTTTAAAAGGGGCTCACATGGGAATGAATATAAAAGGAAGCTTAAGAGTCCAAAAATCATTCTTCCACTCCTCCATTCACTCTCCATTTAGGCCATGACTCCACTCCATTTCTCCTCCATTAATTTTCACTCTATGAACCACTAATTCCATTCTTGTGGCTAGCTAGGAGGAAGACCTTGGATTGAAGCTTAAATTTAAGAAGATTAGCAAGGGATTTTAGCTAAGATTTTTTATTCTATTTTTCCTCTCTTTCCACACTACTTCTCATGTATTTGCTTGGTTAAGCTTGTAATGAATTAAGATTAGTGTTATTTGTAATTGGTGACTAGTTAGACATCAATTAGAAAAGCATTTTAAAAATTAATGGATCAATTTAAGTGCTGAATTTTTCATTGACTTTTAATTCTCTATTTATACAGTCAAAGTGTTTGATGAAATGCATGTTAGAAATTGTGTGCTTAAATGTTTAATTTGAGATTTGTTTAGAGTTTAATTGGTTAATTGAATATCCTAGTGTGGAAATCCAAAGGCTAATTTGATTAATTAATCACTCAATTTAAGTGTTCAATGATCCTAAAGACAAGAATTAATTATTCCATGTGGAGTTGAGGTCTTAATTCAATATTAAATTATTAATGTCTTCAATCTTGTGTGGTAACTCAAGATAACTTGCCATAAACATAAATAGGAACTCTTAAACAAAACCAATGATAATTGAATTAAGATGAGGATAGTGGATATCAAGGGATAAATCCCAAGTTAGTCACAAGTCAATTCTTTACTTGTTAATTCATGCAATTTAGTTAGTAATTAGGAATTTTAATTCAATTTAACTTCAAGCCAGTTAGATTTGATTCAAACCCCTTTCAATTAGATAGCTTTTAGATTCTCTTACACTTAGAAGGCTTAATTGAATATTGAAATCCATTTTCAATGGAAACAATATAGGTTGCACTCTATACTGCAAATCTTATTCAATCTAGTTTATTTAAGATTACTTGACACAACCATCAGTGTGTAATTAAGTTTTATGATTCTGTTATTGTAAAACCGTTAACAATGAATTGGCAAAAGAGACCGTGAGCATGTAATAAAATAAACACTTCCTATTCTTGGTCATTAAATGCAAAGTAAGAAACTCTTATATGGTTAACTTTGTTCTCTTGTTGCACCTAGGATGGGATGAACTATGGTAGTATATCACTAATATGCTGAAGAAGTCTAGTTTAAGTTTCAATGATAATGTGCCTTTCAATATAGATTGAATCAAAATCCCTAAGTATTAACATTGTGACCTCAAACGAAGTTGGTAAGTTGTACACTCCATCATCTTTATCTCTTTCATGGAGCAATTGTGTAACACCATAATTTCATAGCTTATCCCATGCCATTCTCATGCTTTACATTCATAATTTTCATGAAGGAGCAAGAAAAGAGAATTAAAATAATACATTTTCTTGCTTTGTGTCGTGTATAAAAATTTCATTTGATGTCACGTGGGCCATGTGAGGTCATACAACACATTCTCATATTTAATTACATAAATACAACTCATTTGAAATATCAAAAGTGGCCTACACCTCAAGAAACTCGAATGGAAGCTCAAAATATACATACATATTTTCGGCCATATTTTTTCACTTTTCTGTCACAACTTTGAAAAATTATAACTAATTTTAGAAAAATAGAAATCATGCATTCTTGCTTTTCTAGAAAGCTATAGACTACTTCATACTAAAAATATGCCTAGACCATAACATCCAATACAGAGGACGTTTGATATGCGAAATGATCCAGAGGTCAGGCTGTCTACTGGTACTGTCACAAAATTCTGTAGTAAATTTTAAAAATGTCCAATTAATTCCACAAAAATCCAATCAATGCAAATGATACCAATATGAAAATCAGTGGATGTTAGCTAGAGGGAAAAAATAACTCCAGATTGCAAGCACACCCAGACCTCAAAATCTAATCAAATAGTAACAGAGGTCGGCTAGAGTTCTTGATATTGGACAGAATCTTTAAAACTTCATATCTCCCTCTTTAGACATCCAAATGAGGTGCTTCTAGTTGAAAAATGTCACTGTGAATGTCTAGTTTCTCTGTATAAAATTTTGCAGTAATTGGACATCATTTGAGCCCTATGTCATAGATTTCATTTTCGGACTAATATGAACAGTGACATGACTAAAACCAAAAAATTTGCAAACTTTGAAAATTCATCAAATATTCTCTAAACCTCTAAAAATTTTGTTATTTAGCTTTCCAAAAAGCTCTCAACAATTTCTAATTGCATGCCAAATCTAAAATCAAGAACACCTCATTTGGACAAAAAGTGACATAAGGTTCTAAATTGATCAATTTTGGCTCCATAAGGGATACCCAAATATCCAAATGGCTTTCCTTGGGTTTTGGCACCTTTTGGGCAAGTCTAAAAGTATAATTGGGACTTGTGTAAGTTGCCCAAATGGTCCCAAACTTCACACATCTCATTTTGACCATTTCATCTACATTTATACACACTTACATCAACTTTTCAAGAACCAAAACTTGGCATTATATACTCACTTTATATTCTAGCATTCACATATCATATTCTTTCATTTATACATCACATAATATCATAATTATATATGTTTCAAAGGTTATAGACCATATACAAGCATGGGTTACATCATTTGACATGAATATGGCTTTAAAGACTAAAAACTATGCATTATGTTGTCAAACTCTCTTCTTTAAGGTAGTTGGCTTCCATTGCCTAGTCCACTTGATCCACTTAGCATGTTAAATCATTGGAGAGAAGAGGATGAGATTCCAATAATCCCAATAGCTCATCTTCTATTCAATCATACATAACATATACAAAGCATGTCTAACAAATGCATATATGGTCATGTTGATATGTGCAAACATTCAAGAGGAATTTTTATCACTTGAGAAAGTCATACATAGCATACAAAGGCTTGCTAAGCAAGTGGATTAGCCTCACCCAATTTCTTGTAGATATTGGACTTGCCTCACCTATTCTTTAAGACATTCTTAGACTCAACCATACTCTTGCCAGCTCATCTTGCTTTTAGGAGACTCTTTGCTTTGTTTCAACCAATCTTAAGGGTTCTTGGCTCATCCCAATCATTGTTAAGGGTTCTTGGCCTCACCACACTCAAGCAAACCCAAACACACATCATATAAAATATAATATGTCATCATAAAACTATGGCATATGAAATCATGTTGTCATACTTTTCATGACTTAAAAATATACATACACACATTCTAAGATAAGCTAAGCACACATCCATGCATGAGAGAAAGTGGAGAGAGCTACCTTATACGTAACTACACACTTTTTCCCTTGGATCTCCCTTCCTTGCTTCGGCTACACACACACAAAAGTGTAAAAAAGATTTCTCTTAGCCTAGACACAATTTATATAAGCCAATCAGATTCATGGACTCAATTCTAAGGCCATACAATTTGCTTAAACACTAGTTTGGTCTATAACTTTATTATGGTTCCATAATTGTACCTAATGAAGCAATACCCCTCAAATGAATTCTAGGCTCCATTCTTTCCTTTCAAATATTAATTCTTGACTCCTTTTAAGCCTCTTGGAGTCATCACACAATTAAAATCAAAAGCCTAACTACATGTTGCTTCTTTAGATCATAATATGGAACCTAAAGCACCAATTCATTTTCTATGGATTTTAATTTTTTCCCAAGGCCTCCCCTCACTTTTATTCATCATATATAACTTAAGAATAGGTTTAAAAAAATTTAAAACTCTCCCTAGCTACACAAACCCCTTTAAGCCGAGGCTATGAAGGAAATGGGGCTTCTTGGAGTTTGCTTT
Organism: Erythrophleum ivorense; assembly: GCA_026724425.1. Taxonomy (NCBI): domain Eukaryota; kingdom Viridiplantae; phylum Streptophyta; class Magnoliopsida; order Fabales; family Fabaceae; genus Erythrophleum; species Erythrophleum ivorense. The sequence continues at coordinate 31,876,948 of JAIUCV010000008.1, forward strand.
GTTTTCTCAAGGGAGGATGCATGTGGGGAGCCTCTTAGGGATCTTGGGAGCTCATTTAAACTCTTATTTAGGCCTATGAGTTATCATACAAAATTAGATTTTACAAGGTGCAATTGAAACCCTAGAAATTGCATCTTGAAATCTAATAGTTTTTTGTTAATTCCCTTTACATATTCTTAATCTTCACACCATTTTTCCTCATATTCACCCTTGGTTCTGGCTAAAAATCAAATCCTCCTAGGGTTTCTCATGCTAGGCGAAATGGAAGAGGGGAGGAACTAAAGGTAGCAACTATAGGAAAAGAAATTACCTTATTTTCTTGCTTTTTCTTACTTGAATATTGTGTTCTTTGAGCTCTTCTCTTCAAATCCAAAATTTTCCCTCAATTTCTCCTTTAAAATAGATCCATATGCTTCATTATAATCATAGAAAATAAAGAAGAATGAAGGAGAAGAGGTTTGGAAGAGAAAGAACATAAAAAACTACTAAATTTCCATAACTTAAGCCTTTGATTTCTTCTCCTCTTTGCCTTCCTCTGATGCGCTAGTCTCCCTAGGGGTTTCCTCTAGTTTTAGGCAGAACTCGATCATGCAACATGAAGGGAGAAGAAGGATGCATCATATATATAGGTGGGAGGAAGTTACACTTTTCAAAAATTCTTATTTTGTCCTTCATTCTTGGCATTTTCATTTCTCCTTCATTTTAGCTCCTTTTTTAGAATTGTCTTTTTCATTATGAAATCTATGTTCCCAATTTAGTAAAATGCCTTTGGAATCACTCAAATTCGAGCTAAAACCCCCCGAATGAATCCATCAAAGTTCGGGCACACTGACATTAAAAAATGTCCACCGAAAGGGCTTTAGCTATCCCGAGCCTTCCCATGATTTTCAGAGCCTTTAAAAACCCTAGGGAATTCAAAATTTTCATTTAAAAAGCTTTCTTGTGTGAATTCTAAAATTTTCTCAAAATTACAAAAATGCCATTATGTTTTGTAAGTTTTCATATGAAAATTGTTTCTTCATTCTAACTCCATTTTTCTTTCCGTCTAAATCTAGGATTCTTATTTTTAGGAGTCTAGAAATGATTCCCAAATTTTTTGGGACCTTAACTACATCATCTTGGGGGACTTCCTTTTCTATATGGTGAATTTCGTTCGTTGACGAAAAAATTATACGTTAGATTTCTCACGTTTTTTCTCATTTTCAGAAAATTAGATGTTACAAATTTTAATTTGACACACTTAAGATCATTAGAAGACAATATTGTAACTACTATACAAAAGCTTTGAACAAATGGATTGAATTCACCTAGCATTTCCTTAATTTAAATAATACAATTTTTGCAACTATACCTTGATGCTCTTGATTAAAAGTAGAGAAAAGGTAATAACTAAAAATTAACATGGAATAAGAGGAGTAAAAAAGAAATTGAAAAAAAAATACAATGCCTGTGAAAGGCAATGGACTTGATAACAAAAATTTGGTTATTGATTTCATAGTCTATATCATAGATGTAAAGTTGAGAATAAACCCAATAGTGATCCTTCATTTAGAAGAACACTACTAATGTGATGATGATTTTTGCACCCAATATAAACTTATATGGTCTAATAGTGGAAATAAATAGACTTGTCAATTCTACCTCCCATTGATTTAAAAGAGAACATTATGTTGTTTGCTCTAATGTTTTGCAAGAAATTCCTAGATTCTAGTGAATTTTTACTAAAAAAAGTTATTGCGAGTAGTAAGGAAGAGTATGAACGAATGGTAACTAAAATTTTCCTTGTGAGCAACATAAGAAAAATGTCAGGGTAGATGAATTTATGGACTTATTATTTCCTTCACTGCACCACATGTTGGCTTCATAGTGAGTACATATATATTTAGGATTTACCTCATGTGAATAATCTAAGAAAAACATTAGCAATTGTTAGGCAAAGCTTTGAAAGCAAGTTAGAGATAACATATCTTGAAATAGTACTGTACAATAGAAGGTTGAAAATTTTATACCATATTAGACAATTAATGAGGCATTGTTTTCTTATGTACAGGAAGGTTCATCAACAGGAACTAGTCTTAGGTGCTAAAGAAGAAAAGAAAAACATAATTGTATTAATAGAAGGAATAAAACAATATTTATTACAAAAGAAAGTCTCTAGATGAACTAGAAAAGGAATCATAAGAAGCATGAAAATTTTAAGAAACCATTACAATATTTATACCAACTTGGGAAGAAAGGATGGAAGGATTTCATCTTTATATGGAGTCTCGACCTGATAATCTAGTGATAAATGTTTAGAAAATAAGAAAATGCTATTAACAAATTTACTATGTAAGGCATATGGTAAAGCAAAAAATGTTATCATGCTAAATAATGCATTATAGGAAGGAAAGGAAGAAGCTTGGTAATGAATAAGATTATATACTGTTAAAATGGGCATGATCGAATTATGGCCTTAAATTGATAGTAATATTGTTCATATCTCTTGGCTTATGAAGTGGTATTTCCTAAGAGTGCTATCAAATTTGGTCAAACAATCAAATTGTGTCAAAGCCTTGTCCATTTGTGTAGATTGCTTCACTCTAAAAGATGTTAATGAAAAAAAATTGGTGCATTTAATAATAATGAAGGAAATGATATAAATAAGTAAAATTTGATGCAATAAATAGAATTTGTATACCATAATGTACAGTATATATGAAAGCATCTTATTCGACATGGGAGATTTGAGATTGGTTATCAGCTATAAAAAAAGTAAGTAATAACAGATAAAGGATAAGTATTTGCATTTAGTATTAAATGGTAGAACTGGCATAATGTAAACAACACTTGCCATTACATGAGATATCAATTGGGCCTTTAACATTGAGCTCAATGTTTGTAAGATATCTAAAAGAGTGATCTATGATTGAAGAGACAAGTTAACAAATCTAATAAGATCTTGTTCAGAGGTTAAAACCTTAACTGAAAAGCTAGAAATTTTGATTGCTACCTCTGTTAATGTAATATGAGAGTAACTGTTAGTTATAACAGTATCACTTGTATGTTGAATACGTAAAGGAGTTGAATTTCCAAAAGACAATGAACTTTTTATTGAGGTAGGACACTCATATCCTACAAAAAGATAGTTTCCAAGGCATTATTAGTGTATAAATTATAAAAATGAACTTCAATAGATCTATTGTGTAATATTCTATATTTGTATACTAATATAGTCCCTAAAGAATGAAAAGAAATAATTAAAAAGAGGTTAACAGGGAGAAAAGAACTAGTTAGGGTTAAAAGAGCTAATTCAAACCTAATAGGAGAAAAATTAGGGATTTAAAAAATATGAGAATTGATTTGAAAAATGAATATCTCTTATCATAATATTACAAACTAAGGCTAGTAAATAAACTAGGTGAGGTTGGTTTGGTTAAATCTCTGATGATATGCAAATTAGGATTCTTGGTGATAATATTTTTAACTAGACTTTTCTAGACTATTTTAAGTCCCTATATGCTCAAAGTAAATATTTTTAATGAAGAGGTAAGTCTAAAAGTTGGTATAGAGTTGTCGATTTTTAAAAAGACTAAAAAATGAGCTCAAATAGAGGAATCAAAATGAAAGAACGAAATGGTCATTTTTAAAATTATTGTAAACCCTAGATGTTTCTTATAAATATCACACCATTCATCTTCGTCCTTGGCTAACAGACCTAGATAGCTCTAAAAACGCACTTATGGTGGCATGACAAAGGGAAAAGAGAAAAGGAAAAGTAAGTCAAAATAGGTAAAGATTTATGCTAAATTTTGTTATAATTTAGTTATGAACTTTCCTTACTCCTTATGCTCTCTCTCTTATGACGGGTTTGGTTTCTCAAAAAGGTGAAGTTTGTTGTTGCCTATAATACCCAGTTTTCCTAAAATTGAACTGAAACTAACGAGATATAACAAGAAGACTCTAGAATCAAATGATTAGAGGCTAAATAAGATTAGAGTAATGATATAAACATTTAGAAATGATTATATAAAGCTGAAGATAACCTGAAATCGGAGCAAAAAGGGCTAAAGAAATTTAATCGTATATGTAGTGGCAATTTCGTAATTTTGAACAACTTTTTATAAATTTAAAAAAAGAAGCTTTAAATGGGAAGATTGAGTTTTTCAGGGTTCTCCAAGGCTTTAAAAACCAAAGGAACCCTTAGAAGGGCCAAAACCCTTCTAGTGTACAATTTAGACTATCTGTTGATCTAAATTTTGACTAAATGATTTGAGATGGCTTTGAACCCTATAAAATTGGAAGTAAATGTTTTTAGTAAACTAGAAGACCTAAATTTTCATATGGAAAAGATGGTTCTAAAAAAAAACTAAAATGAGCGAAAACAAGAAAATTGAAGTTAAAAGGCAAAATGGAAATTATGAAAATTGTTATAACTCGCTCCTTTCTCCTTAAACTAGGCCAGCCACATTCTAAACTCTCCAACATAGAACTTGAAGCTTTTGGACTAGCGCAATAAGGTGCACCAAAGAAAGGAGGAAGAAAAAGGAAAGAAAGCTAAAGAAAGGTAAGAAAATGGCCTTTTTTTCATGCTCTTCCCTTCACCAACTTGGTTCTCCTCTTTAAGCTCTTTTTTATGATTTTAGTTTTTAGAAAGAAGCATTTTTGTGGCTAATTTGTTAGAGGAAGGAGAGAGTTTGAAGAAACTAAACCAAACATCAAATTCCTCTCTTGAAAGACTTTCAAATAAAGTATGTTTCATGATGGGAATTTTACTCCATCTTGCCTTCTCTTTCTCCATAGCTTCGACCAAACCTAGAACCATATAGAGGAAGAAGAATTTTGGCCATAGCAAGGCTAACCCAGGGGTTTTTAGACATGAAAAATTAGAATATGCAATTAAAATCAAGAAAGGAGCATTAAAAACTAAGATATAGAAATTAGGATTTCAATTGCACTATGAGAGTCTTGGAACCCTAAGAGGATAATTCAAGCTATGTTAGATCATGTATAGGTTAAAAAGAAGCTAAGGAAAGTCCATAATCATCAAACTTCCTAGGAAAAAAAACAAATTTCCTTATAGCCTCCATTGAAGTCATGGTACGAACAAGCTATGGACAAGCAATCTAGGAAGTGTTTCTTTGAGTTCTAATGAAGTAAGAGACTTATATATGATGAATAAATAATTATGGAAGCATTGGATTAAATTTAGAGTCTTAGAATGAAAATTGAAAATTTAAAGACTAAATGAGTTTAATGAAGCAAGTTGGTCTAAACCTTTTTAGCCAAAATGTAGTGATTCATATGAGTTTCTTGAGAGTTATAAGACTTGTAGCAATCAAGTGTTTGGGGTTTAGAAAGCAAAAACCAAAGATAGCTTCATTAGGGACCTAAAACTAGCTTATGTATCACATTGAGCTCTAATGAGATTAAGGATAATGAAGCCTAGAATGAGTTTTATGGGATTAATTTCTCTTGAAATTATGTGTAGGACCATCTAGCCTAAACACTTTTAAGTGTGAGTGCCAAGTAAAGGAAAGCCAAGAGAAAGACCAAAACCAAGTGAGTTAGGGGTGTTTAGAGTTCTACAAGTCCTAAAGTAGCTTTATCTCCCTTTCTTGCATACCTTTGAGTGCTTCAATGGGTTTGAATGCTTGTGTGTGCTGTTGCTTGATGCTTTCATGAGTCTTGTTTGATTATGTTTCCTATGTATATGGAAAGGCAATGAAAGGATTTCTAACTCCCCTAAGGCATGGAATCCTTGGCCTTAAGTTGAGAAGAATTGAGCTTAGCAAGTTTATGTTGAAGCTATGGCTAGAGAATGAATGAATTTTTATGATACATGATGCATATACATAGCATTCTTACACCACATGCATGGCATATACTCATGGCATTCTTGTATATATTGAAATGGTTAAGATTAGCTATTAAGATTCTCTCAAATCTTACCTCTATGCTCCCACTAACTATTTTAGGTTCACCAAGCCAAAGTCAAGACCATAAGGTGTAGAAATTAGGGAAATGATGTATTAGTAATCTTGTTGTATTATATTTTGTTTTATGTGTTTATATGACACTTTACATGTATCATTATGGACTTATGATGTATTTGATAATGATACTTCATGTTTAATGATGGAACCATATGCAAAAGTAACAAAATATCAATGTATGACCCTTTATGGTAATATATGTGCATTATGATAGAAAATGGCATATGAGATGGTATGATGCAACTCTGTATTCTTAGGTGTCAAGGGGTCAAATTTTGATCCTACTCTCGGCATGTTATGGAATAGTTAGAAATGTCGTCTAGGATGAAAGAAATATGTTCAAAGTAGAAGGAACCCAATTGGACACCAAATAGACCAAATTGGAACCAAGTTTGGTCTTAAATTTGCCACAAACAACTACTATGTCAAAAGTGGCCTAAATGATCTAGTTTAAGTCTAAGATTTGGTGTGAACTTAGACCTCTACTAGAGCTTTTTAACAAGCTAAGAATTAGAATTTTTAAAGTTGTACAGAATATTTCATGAATTTTTGAAAGTGTACAAAATTTTCAAAATGGTCCTGTACTGTTCATCCAGTGTAGCTCTGATGTCTTGTGTCTTTGAGGGATGAAATGAACTCTAATTCTCATGAAAATTTACAGGCATATAATTGACATTATAAGCTTTCATTGGCCACTGAGATCACCCAAATTGGAGTTGTGTAGCTCAAGATATACATTTCCAAAGTTTGGGTCTGATATATGCCTTCTTTACTAAACTAGGTTACTATTCCATTGTCATTTATGGTGCAAATGAATTCAATTTAACCTAAAATTTGTACAAAATGTAGTTCACATCCTAAGCTTTCTATAGACACATAATTTGCATGATTTGAAGTTATATAACCTAAATTATAAATTTTCAAAGTTTGTGTAGATTTTTGGTCCATGTGTCATTTTGGGTTGTATGCATTCCTAGGGTGTCCTATGAGCTAAACATGAGAAAATGAGTATAAACAAAGTTTTTTATGATGAAAATGAATAAAAAAAAGAAAAATCAAATTTGGACCCTTATAACTCTGTATGACCCGCAAACTAACTGATTTCGGTGTTAACAGACCTATAAAAAGGATGTGAACTTTACTTTGATCTTCATATATTGTGTGAATTAGTTAGCTAAAACTAGGTATGACATTGTCACCTTGAGTGAAAGAGCTTATTTGAAAAAGCCAATTACATTAAAAGAATCTCCATTAAAAGTCATAAAAACAAGGTATGATTTAAGTTAGAAAAAAATTTTATTCTTGAAACCCTAGCCTTGCGCTTGTTTGGGCAAGAGAGAGTGCGGGGGAAGGAAATATGTATTTGATGAAAACTTGGTATAATCAAGGGTTTAGAATGATAAAGAATAAGAATAAGCTAAGAGATTAAACTAAAAACTAAGAAATTGCATTTTGGTTTCTATTAGGATTTAATTTGGCCTTGAGCATTTTAGGACCCTAGAAGGATTAATTGAACTCTATAATACTATAATTGAACTAGAAATGAATCATGGATATTCTGAAGCTTTTAAATTCCCTATTAAACAAACAAAAATATAAGTTAGGGCACTAAGGGAGAAACTCAGCCAATAGAAGAGAAAGGCACCTAGAGAAGCTTTTAATTCAGTCTAATGTATTTAGAGACCTAAATGAGTAACAAAAAGGCTAGATAAATCATCCATTTGTGAAAAAGAATGAGATTTGATGTTGTTGAGATTAAGGATCCATAAAAAACCTAATTTTCTTGATGAATGGAATGAGTGATATGGCTAAGTTTTTAAACTTGTTCAAGCCATGAAAAGGGAGTAAGATAAGATAGATGAATGATGGAATTGCTATATGAAGTGTGGCAAAAGGGATGAGTTATTTGAAACACTTAAAGTAACCTAAATCATACTTTAATTCCTAATATGCACATGCATTGCTAGAGTGAGATATAATATGTCCTAATTAGTTGTTTTATACCTTAGGACAAGCAAGTGGAACCACACCAAAAAGTGTGTGTGAGGCCATAGAACCAAGAGAAAGAGAACAAGAGAATGGATTGAATTTGCTTGATAAGATAGCTTTTCCTTCATTCTTACATATGTGGTTGGTTTACTTGAGCCATTGGTTACTTGTATGTATTATTTGCAATTGTTTGGCTTGTTGGTTGTTTGAGTGGAATATGCAATTGCATGTCACCTACTTGGATTTGTGAGAGAGGTGGCTCTATGTTGGGTAAGGTTAGGAAAGTGAGCATGAATTTGCTCTATCTTAGGCCAAAAGTCCCTTAAGAGCACTTATTTGCTCTTGCTTGAGCCAAGAAAACTTTTAGAGCATGGAGTTGTTCTCTTGTGTTGTGATTAGCTATAATTGCATAACGTGCATGCTACTTTTATATGATTGAGTGAACCATATATATCTTTGAATGTTGGTTTAACTACTCAAATTATTTGAATCTCACATTTTCTTATCTCCACCAACCATGCCCAAGTGATATGCACAACAAATAAAGGGAAGAGACAAAGACCTGGGTCTATTATTTCAAGAAATTTAGCTTAGAATTTGATATTGTATATATGATCATGTAAATTTATATTTTCATGTAATGTAATGACAACATGTGCAAAAAGTGTTAGACCGTAATTATATGACCAAAGGTTGTATTTATGAGACATTGAAATATAGTTTAGGATATGGAAATCCAATGAGTTTAGACACAAGTTTTGATGTGAAATAGTAATTTTTAGATGTAAATTAAATTTTATATGATGAACCATTGATAGTTGATCCATGTTTGAATTGAAATTTGATCATGACAAGAAATAGCACTTTAGAGCTCATTTGATATATTTTAGAACCAAAATTTTGACCATTTGAGTTATAAAATGTCCCTTTATCCTTATTGCCTTAGTAAGTGAATTTGGGTCTAAATTTTTGTGAACATTTTAGAGGACATTAAAGCTTTTTATAGTGCTAAAGTTTGTAATTTTTGGATTTTTGTATAATATTTGGTAAATTTTCAAATTGGCCCTAAGAAATTGTCATGATAGTTATTATCCGTATTATACCAAATCTGATTTTTATAGGATTTGAAGGACCAAATGGATTTAATTTGATTTGAAAATTTTAAAGTAGAAAGTTTATATCATAAGCTTTAAGTTGACATTTATTTTGCCTTAATCGGAATTATGTAACTCAAGTTATAAAATTTTGAAATTGATGCTCTATTATGTGTTCTATGGCCTAAATGAGCAAATGACTCCTTTTATATGTTTGAGCTCTATGTACATGTTAATTTGGATGGAACTAGATACTTGAGTATGAATTTGTGAGATGGAATCATGAAGATCCTTTTTTGAGCATTATAAGTCCATTTGATATATTTAGTAGTTGAAACTCTATTGCTAAAGATTTTGTTGTGTTTACTTTTACTTCAAATGGACATCTAATGGTATAAGGTAAATAAAATATAGTAAGGTATACCATATTGCAAAATTCAAAGTCAACCATAGGTGATAGACAATTGTTCTTTTTCATAGCCTTTGAGGTTTCATTCTTTCAATGTCTTAAAAAGAGGAACAAATGACTTTAGTCATGGGTTTTTACATGCATGAAGGGCAAAATCTAAATAGGCTTCAATTAATGAATCAAGTTCCAAATAATTACTATGTCAATAGAGTATTTTTTATTATAAAAGTATTGGATGCTATGAATAAAGTTATCAAGTCATAATTAAAATAGATAGAAGAAGGAGTTGAATGTTTCACCTTATTAGATGTAGAATTTGTTTGTTGAAATTGTTTCCTTGTTCGCCACTACCTTTACACCTATCATAAATAAAGTGCAAGCAGTGGTTGGATATGTAGGAAAAGAAGGAAAAAAGTAAATTAGGATTGATTTAATTGAGGCTAAATAACTATGATTATATTGTGAATGTTAAAATGTGAAAAGAGATAATAATAACGTTACATTATAAGAGGAGAGTGCATAAAGGACAGATGATTGAGCTAGCATGCAAGGAAGTAGGAGAATCAAGTTTTAAGAAGTTTAATGGATAGTAGTAGCATTACACTGCAATAGAAGTTCTAATAAGGAGAAACAACTTAAATCCCTTCTCAAATGGGCATAAACCAAGTTGGATAATTTTGGAAGCTTCAAAGAAGTTGCAGAATTGCCATTACAATGGAAAAACCTTCATATAATGAAGGTAGAAAAGAAGTTGCAGATGGTAAGAAACAAAAAAGGAGAAAAGACTTTATTGAAAATTGGAAACATTCACTATTTAAGCAATAGTGGACAAAGTGAATGTGTCTTATCAATCATGAAAGGAAAGACCAAAAAAATTAGATTGAAAAAGAAAGTCAATAGAAACATATTGAAAGAATAAAAGAAGCAAAAGAATGAACAACTATAGGTACAATTAATGCTAAAAACGAAAGTTAGATGATAGATTGATAAAATAGGTCATTGCCTAAGTATAGGCAATAATGTAAATTTTTAATATCTTTAAAATTGAAAAGAAGGTTCCTTACTATTTGACTATTAAAACCAATACCCTAAAATAAAGTAATAGTTTTGATTGCATACGTAAATAATTGACTCAACCATTATAATGGAAGGTTATTATAAATAAAGGATAGTGAAGGATGTAGGTAATATATTTTATAGGTACATATATTGTAACATGAGTATGTTTCATTGTGTATTGACTCTTATTAATATTCAAGAGATTGTCAATATAATATAAAAGTAATATACTTATATAATAAATAATTGATATCTATGCAGAGAGGGAGGCTTAGCAGGTAAGGCTAAGAGATGCATTATAATAGCATAATTAAATCTTAATGGACAAAGAAAAAATAAAATTTAAGAGATGCATTTGAAATGGAAGAAATATGATAATAAACGTATCATATATGTCAAAATCTTTGCTAGGAACATTTTGAAATGGAAGAGAAAGAAAGACAAAGCAATGGGCGCAGCCCAATGTTAATTGGCTCGATAAACCGGTGAATAGGATAGAAACAATAGGCTTTATATAGATATAATATAATCGATACAATAGAGAGATAAATAGATAGATATAGATAAATAAGTAAATATTATTGGAAATAAATTTTATTTATTAATTAATAATTAAAAAAATCAATAATAATCAGGTGTCAAATTCAAAAAAATACACCTAATTTATAGATGAATTTAAACTTCCACACCGGAAGGCGCACCTGCTCGAACGACTGGTAACAAAACTAAAACAGTAAAACTGGGAGATGCAAACGAAGAAAGAAAGGCAAGTCGACCAGAAAAAGGAACGCTGCGAGTGACCTTGTTATTGCTTTTCGGATCGAAAATGAAGCATTTGCTGGTGTTTTTTTTTCTTTTGATTCACTCTTTGCTCTTAAATTTCTCGTCGTTTTCTTCAGCTCAGCCATTCACGGTAGATGGGACGGTGTTGGAATTGGATGAATCCAACTTCGATGCCGCGATATCGACCTTCGATCTTGTCTTCGTTGACTTCTACGCTCCCTGGTGTGGTCACTGCAAGCGTCTCTCTCCCGAGGTATGTCCTTCATATGTACTCTGATTCGTTCCGGAGGACAGCTGTGGGCAACTCTAAGCTCAGATTGTAATAGTATTCAACCTTTTATGGGGTTACCTTTGGTTTTATGAAGAATGACAAAAGCTTTAATGTTGATCTTCATTAGCGTAGAATCGAACTCTGACCCAAGTTCAAACCATTGTAAGACAATCTAACAGGGGCGTCTGCACTGCCACCCCTGTTGTGTTTGTGCGTTGCGTGCACAAGAGAGGGTTGTAGACTAGTATAGGTGTTATTTGTAATATTAATGCTTACTTCTGTTGAGTTTGAACATCATAAGAGGTTAGGGCAGGCGACAATAGATTTGTAATATAAAACAGCTATTTGTGTTTGATTCTATTTGATTAGGTATATACCTTAGTGTTGTTTATGTTTCATTTTAAGTGAGACGAAAAAAAGATCTAACTTGTTGCCTTGCAGTTAGATGCAGCTGCGCCTGTACTTGCGGCCTTGAAGGAACCCATAGTCGTAACAAAAGTAAATGCAGACAAGTTTACCAGCCTTGCAAAAAAATATGATGTTCAGTATGTTGTTCTGGCCATCCGCGTTGCTTTTTGAGATATTCTTTATTTTAACTAACTTGATAGAAGTTTGTTTTTTTGGTTTTCCTTAGCTTATTATGAGTTGATAGCACTAGACTGAAATTTGAGCGTGATAGTAGTCAGAAAAGCCTAACCCATTCCACCCCGCCAAGCCCCTCCCCTAAAATGTTTTTTAAGAGTATAAATGCCTTTTACCGGAAATGAACTGATGCAAAGAATTTATTCTGTGATGTAGAGCATATCCTGCCCTTATGCTGTTTAATAATGCATCCCCACAGAATACCATGGACCAAGGAAAGCAGATTTATTTGTTCAATACCTAAAGAAGTTTGTTGCTTCTGATGTTTCCATTCTTGATTCAGATTCTGCTATCAGTAACTTTGTTGAAGCAGCCGGCACCTTTTTCCCCATATATATAGGTTTTGGGTTGAACAGTTCAATGATTGAAATGTTAGCCATAAAATATAAGAAAAATGCATGGTTTTCTGTAGCAAAAGATTTTTCAGAGGATGTTATGGTGTTGTACGATTTTGATAAGGTTCCTGCTTTGGTTTCCATTAATCCGGGTTACAATGAGCGGAGCACTTTCTATGGTCCATTTGAAGGTTAGTTTGTACTTAAATAATCACAGATAGTTGACCGCTATCCCATACTAGTTAGTAGATAGTTGACAGTTATCTCATACTAGTTAGTACTTTGTACATAACATTTCCGTGAACTTCACTCCTCTTGAAGACATCTCTTGCTATTGCATTGAGTTTAACACTTCCTAGATTATGTGCCAGCATCTGATACTTTGATGATGACATGATGGTTAATCTGTTTATTATGTTAATTTAGAAAAGGGCTTATTAGGCTCCAATTGCTCATGTAGGGGGTGTATTTTGGTAAACATATTTGATAGACTGAGACCTGTTCTATATTGTAAATGTGCTTTATTTCACTCATTTATTTCTTGATCCTTATCTAATATGTGGAAGTATCTCTTTTGAATAAAGTTTAAGTGCCAATATAGTATTTTAAATACTTTGAAGCCAACTTGCGTTAGTTTTCCAGTTACCAAACGAAGGCACATCTCTAACGAAACATGAAGATATTGGATATGTCAATAAGTCCAATATGCTTGCTACCTTAAATGTTGGATGATAAATGGTGGGCTATTGAAGCCCACTATTAGGAAGATGTTACAGTATGAGGGGATATTAATGATAATCTTTGGGTTGTAAATGTAACTATAATTTGGGTTTAAGGTTTGTAATTGAAACTTCACAATTTATTTCGTTATTAACTTGGGATTTTATACTTAGTCGTTTGGGTTGTATGATATCTTATTCAGTTGGAAATCACATTATCTAAATGTGGTTTATCTTATTTTTTATTTGACAATTTGTTTTTTATATTTTTGGTTCTAATTCCTATATTTTAGCTGATTTGTTTAGGCTCTTAGGATAAGATTATTTTTAGCGTTAAAGATAAAAGTCCTAGATAATAGGAGTTTTCCAAATATTTTATTGTTAGCTTTAGTTTAAGCCTTCTCATTATCTATTTTTAAGATTTGAGTGGCAAGATTTGTTATCTCCTTTCCTATATATAACAAACAACAAACAACAACAAAAATATTTTTCTATTAAGTAGAGTTGGCTACATGGATCAATCGACGCCATAAAATCTTATCGTAAATCAGATTTTTAGACAAATTATTTCATTTTAAATCTTTTCTAATAATTTCTCTTATAGTTTTTTCTTGGTCTCCCTTTACCTCTAACTATTGGACTACTCTCCATCTGGTCTACTCTCTTAATTATGGTTTCTATAGGTCTCTTTTACATATATCCAAACTATTTAAGTTGTGATTCTACAATCTTTTTTACAATAGGTGCAACCTTCACTTTCTTTCTAATGTATTCATTTCTAATTCTATCTTGTTTGGTTTGTCCATTTATCCAAAGTAACATTCTCATATCTATAATATTGGCCTTATTAGTATTGATTTTTTATTGCCCAACACTCAATTTTATATAACATTGTAGGCGTGATAACTGTGTAATAAAATTAATCCTTAAGTTTGAGTGGTACTCTTCTATCACAAAAAGCGCTCGAAGCACTCCTCCATTTCATCTATCCGCTTGAATCCTATGTTTTATATCTTTTTTTTATTTCTTTGTCATGTTGTATGATGGATCCCAAAATATTTAAATCGTGTAACTTGTGGTATGGTATGCTCTCCAATTCTCACTTCTGCACTAGAACTAGTGTATCTCCTGCTAAACTTACATTTAATATATTCTGTTTTACTTCTACTTAAACGAAATCTGTGTATTGTTAAAGCTAGTATCCACATCTTTAACTTCTCATTAATTTTCTCCTTCAATTCTCCAACTAGGAATATGTCATTTGTAAAAAGCATGCATTGTGATACCAACTGTTGGATATATTCAGTGAGCACATCCAATATTAAAACAAAAAGATAAGGATTCAAAGTTGGCCTTTGATGTAAACCAATAGTTATCAAAAAATCTTTTGTAAGTCTACCTTTTGTTATATTAATGATTGTAACTCCATCATACATATATTAAATTGTTCGCATATAAGCTATACAAACTCTTTTTTTTTAGAGCTTTCCATAAAACCTCTATTGGCACACTATTATATGCTTTCTCTAATTCGATGAATACTATGTGTAAATCTTTTTGATTCTTACGATATCTTTTCATCAATCTTCGTAATAAATATATCACTTCTATGGTTAACCTTCCTAGCATAAAATCAAATTGATTCTCAGTAATTTAAGTTTCTTGCCTTAATTTTTGCTTAATTACCATTTCTCATAATTTCATAGTGTGACTCATGAACTTAATTCTTTTATAATTTGCACAATTTTGTATATCTCTTTTGTTATTATAAATAAGGATTAAAGTACTCCTCCTCCACTCATTCGATATTCTCTTAGACCTCATAATTTCATTAAATAATTTTGTGAGCCAACTTATACCATTCATACCTAAACCTTTTCAAACTTCAATTGGTATATTATCCGGTTTAACTGCTCTGCCATTTTTTATTCGCTTTAATGCTTTTTTTACTTTTGACTATCGAGTTCTATGATAAAAAGTATAATTTTAATTCTCTTTTTTAGTGTCTAATTTATCCGAATACACTAAAATCTTGTGTTTTTTATTAAATAGCTTATAAAAATAACTTTTTCATCGTTCCTTGATATCTTGTTCCGCGACTAAGACTTTCTCTTCTTCATCCTTAATGCATTTCACTTAGTCTATGTCTCTTATCTTTTTTTTCCTACTTTTAACTAGCTTGAAGATGCTTCTTTCTCCATCTTTAGTATCTAAGGATTAGTATAATTTATTAAATACCCTAACTCTTGTTTCGCTTATTGCCTTCTTACTATCTTTCTTAACTATCTTATATTTTTTTCAATTTTCATCATTCTTACACAAAGATTACGTTTTATAATACTCCTTTTTAACCTTAACCTTATCTTGCACGCTTGCATCCTATCACCAAGATTCTTTATCCCTAAGTCCAGAGCCTTTTGATTCACCGGGTATCTCCTTTGCCATCTTCTTAATCTCTTTAACTATCTCATCCCACAAATCGTTAGCACTTCCTTGTGCTTTCCAGGATCCTTCCTCTAAAATCTTTCTTTGCAAGCTCTTTTCTTTATCCCTCTTCAATTTTCACCACTTGATTCTTGACGCACTATTTTGGCTTTTACATTTTGCTCTCCTCTTAATTCGAATATTTATAACTAAAACTCTATGTTGAATAGTCAAACTCTCCAAGTATAACTTTGCAATTCATGCAAAGTTTTCTATCTAATTTCCTTATAAGAAAGAAATCAATTTGAAAATATGCCCCTTCACTTTTGTTTGTAATAAGATGCTCTTCGCGCTTCTTAAATCAAGTGTTAGCTAATGCGAGATCGAATGCTAATGAGAAGTCTAAAATAATTTTACTCTCTGCATTTGCTTTCCCTAAGGTATGTTCTCTATGCGTACCCTCGTAACCTTTAGATACACTGCCCACGTAACCATTAAGATCTCCTCCTAAAAGAATCTTTTCTTCTAATAGTATTTCCTGAATTAAATATCCTAAATCCTCCCAAAATTTTACCTTGTGATATTCTTCTAACTCTACTTGTGGTACGTAAACACTAATAACATTAAAGGTTTCCCTTTCCATTACAAATTTTAACACAATAATTTTATCTCATAATCTCTTTACATCCAACATAATATTTTTCCAAAACTTATTTACAATTATAGCTATTCCATTTTTCTTATATATGTTCAACTATTTTCATTCAATAAAATAATAACAACAACAATAACAACAACAACAACAAAGCCTTTTTCTATTAAGTGGAGTCAGCTATATGGATCAATCAACACCATAAAGTCTTATCGTAAATCATTCAACAAAGCCTTTTATTGAATTTCATTCAATAATATAAGTTCAAAGGAAATTAAACCATGAATTTCTACATATTCCATAGTTGGTTTATCAATTTATTTCCTATTTGAAATTAGACTTTTTGAGTTTTAAGTTTAGGTTGCTTGTCTTAGTGGATTTAGGTTTTGTTATGTCATGTTATGTTATGTTATGTTTTGTTTTGTATTTTGTTTTTTTGATTTTTTGTTTTTTTTGTTTTGGGTTTCCTACATGAAGGTATATTATCTATGTTAAGATCTCACTCTTTTATCATTGAGAATGATAAGACTTTGTTTTTGAGAATTGTTCCTTGATTCCCACTCTTATTCTTCATTATAACTCTTAAGAGTGTTTAATTGGAGATGAAGATTAGGAGGATGATGGAATGTGCATAGAACGTTGCTAGTTTGATACTCATTTTGTTCAACTTCCCAAAACACCTAACATTTGTCAAGAGCTCTTTCTAGGAAATGTAAACTTAGTTTGGGCAACATGGAGTGTTAGAAATCATTGGATAAGTCTAGTGTCCAAGGTCTTAGTAAAATCTTGAAAATTAAAAAATTACTTGTAGTGCATCTAAAATAAAGAGCATGTGTCTTTGTATTGTTATAATACTATTATAAATTAAGGTTGAGTTAATTTTATGTCAACAATGCCATTGAGTTTTTTACTAATGCATTTTTTTGGTCCCTAATGTTTTCTCTCCCTATTTTCTCAACATGATAAAGCTTATGATTATATTACTTGGGCCTTGGCATTACTTGAAAAAAGGTTCTTGGTAGAAAAACATTTGATTCTAGATGGAGGCGTATTTCTTGCTTTCTTTCAACTACAATGTTTCTGGTGGTTGTGATCCTCAATGGAAGGGGATTCTTTGTCTCTTTTCTTGTTTACCATAATGGTTGATGTGCTAAGTCAGATGATTTCTAGGTTTGTTGACTTAGATCTCATAGGGATTATCTGATGTAGGAACAGAGGAAAAGAGGAACAAGAAAGGGAAAGGTGTGAAAGGTAGAGACTAGGGAAAAGGAAACTCATTTACTCAATATTGATAACTTGTCATAGTTACAGCAAGAACCTTTTATAGAGAGTGCAGGAAATAACCATGTGCATAATAAAACAAAACACAATAAAATAAGGTAACTCCATAATTCGAGTTTTAATAACTGTTCAAAACTATGTTCCCACATCTATGCTTGAAATATGTCCTCCATTTCTTATTTGGATCTCCATCAATTCATTTGCCCATGGCTAATAAAACTCACCCTCAGAGAGTGTGTGCATGGTGATAAAATTGTAAAAGGCTTGGATCGGTGCTAAGAAACTTCTGCTGAGTGATCCAAAAAGCATCTGAATCATGTTGGCTCTTGCATTGGAGAAGGTAGCAGTGTAGAGGACCTTTTAAAAGCCCACAATCTTGAGCACATAATTGATATCTTCAATAGATAGAGCAACAAAAGTATGTTCACGAATAGGTGTATGATGAGGTATAGTACCTGCAAAGTCATATGAAAGCAAAGGGAGAGGCTTAAAAGTTCTTTTGTAAGGAAAAAACCTTCCAAATTAAAACCCAGACTTTTTGTCCATAGTAGAGCAATGGCAGCAAGTTTATGCTGTTGTACTGTTTATCATTCAATGCAAGTGTTTGTTCATTCTGGGCATGCAAAATATGAATGAGATGACCAATAACTAATGATTTTGCAAATTCAATGATACCAAGAGTAAGGGCATAATAAGGTCAATGGGCTGGTGATTGGTGGCGGACAAACCTTGTACAATCTCAAACATGAATGTGGGTAAGACTAAGTCCCAATTGCCTGGTTTTCCTCTAGCTATTCCTAAACTAATCTGCCAAAATACATTTAGTAACTTTAATTTGAAAAGTTGAAGAAAGTTCAACTAATAAGACTAAGTCTCAATTACCTGCTTTTCTTCTAGCTATTCCTAAACTAATATGCCAAAATACATTTAGTAACTTTAATTTGAAAAGTTGAAGAAAATTTCAACTAGGTACCAAAAACCTTTTAGAGAGTCTTCTAGAAATATCTAACAAAGTTAACATTCCTATCAAACACAATGGAAGTGGCTTACACAACCTCATGCCAGAAACACTTAGCTAGGAAGCTTAAATTGTTATGCTACATGAAATGGGTCATTTTAGATATTCCTATGTATTTCTTGATCTTGAGTGAGTGTATTATTTTTCTTTGCTTTTTAGTAATTTAATATTTTGGACATGGTGCTGCAATTTGTGGTTTATAACCTTGCTTAAAAAAACAATGAATTGAAGACTTCAGCACTAGGATTGTGTTTTATTGGGTGTATGGAACCCAAGCAGTGGAGACTAGTTTTGAAGGTTGAGGGGACTACTAAGGAGAAGTAGATCGAATCCTTCTGGAGACTAGTTGGGAAAATGTTGAAGGGGCTGGTTATGGGAAGCAAATCTATGAATTCTTGGAGTTGTTTGTGGTAATAGTTGCTGAAGTTCTTGAAATGATGATTAATTGAAATGTGACTGAGTCATGATTGAATATGGATGTGTAAATCTGTGAGTTGCAATGTCTAGTTGTTTGTTTAGATATGTTTTCAATTGAGTTTTATTTGTAACGGATTGAAGCTCGAATAATCTTCAACTTGAGGGGAGTGCTAGAATAGTGTGCACTTTGTGACAGTTAGATTAAAATAAGTGTGTTGATGACTAATGGGTTGGGATTGTGCTACCTGTCTTGCTTTTGTACTTGACCTAATTTATGATTATAAATCGATATATAGGGATCCTAGCTAAGTAAGTCAGTGAATTCATTGAGATTCCTCTTTATTTCTTTTTCTATGTGAACGAAATCCACTTAAGAATTTGTCTCGATGTTTGTGTCTTGATTTTTTGAAGTGCAGAAACTAGTAGTAATCTCTTTATGCAATGTGACATAGCTTGGCAGTTTTGGAATGAGTTTTTTTGGGTTCGTCTGTATTATTTGTACTTTTGTAGCACTTCGTTAGCGCTCATCTTCAAGGTTTCTTTTGGGAGTAAGGAGTGTAAGGATATATGGAACTGTGGTCTGTTTGCATTGATTTGGTGCATTTGACTTAAGTGGAATACAACTAGAATATTAGCCATGGGTCTTCATCTTTGCAGTTTTTATGGTATAGGCATGATTTTGTGGTTTCCCTTACTGTTTCTGCTCATGGTTTCTTTGGGCCAGACCCAACTTGCTTATACTCAGATAGCATATGAGTTGCAAATGATCTATAAAATATTGCTGAAGCTAAGATGGTATGTAATAGGTTGATCTGAAATGCCTTTTTTGTTGCAGGTAAGAAATAAGGTAGGTGAAGAACTTAAATACTTTATTGATGGTACATTTTTTCTTCTAAACGAAATCTGAGTTTGATGTCAATAATACACATACACATACATATATGCAGACATAATTATATATATTAATTCTGCCATTGCATCATAATGCTATACTCATCATTTTTAATTGCTTTGTATGCTTCAACTTTGATACATCATTACAGTGATTTTTCATTTGTGTTATGTTCTCATTTTAAATGGCAGTGGAATTTTTGGAAGATTTTGTGAAACAAAACCTAATCCCTTTAGCTGTGCCTGTATCCCATGACACATTGAATTTGATAAATGCTGATGGGAGGAAAATTGTTCTAACAATTGTGGAGGATGAAGATGAAGAAAAAGCAAAGGAACTGGTTAAGTTATTGAAGGCTGCTGCATCTGCAAATCGTGACTTAATATTTGGTTATGTTGGGGTTGCACAGTTGGAAGAGTTTGCAGAAAAATTTGACATTAGTACTGAACTACCAAAGATAGTTATTTGGGATGGCAGTGATAATTACCTTACTGTAAGTCTCTGCATTTTACCTTCAAAAGAGTTATTTTTGTTTATCCTAATTATGGCTCTCTAAATGATATCTGATTTCCATGTTCCTTAGCGTGAGTAATCTCAAGTTTACATTTTTAACTAGTCCTGATACTCCTATATAGCATGTCTAATCAACTAGCATGCATACACAATGAGTGTATTTGAGACAGGGTCATGGAGAAAATATTCAAGATTTCAAAATTTATGTACACAGGTACCCTTGATTATATATAGTATGTCTGGTATGCCAACATTTTCAAAGGGGTATGTGAGACTTGATATACCCTAGTATCAAATTCCTGGAATATAAGATCTCTATTGTTTCTCACAAAAATTAAAATTTCCTTCAAAATATATTTGGGATCAAGAATGAGAACATGGATTCCCAGATATAGATAGATCCCAGCATCATAAACTTAGGCATCCAAGATACTGGTGTGAAAAAAGCCAGCATGTCAAATGGCTCCATGTTGTTTAGGAATCTGCATTCTTACGACCATTGATTGACAATTATCTTGTGATGCTTGATCCTGAAGCCATGTAACTAAGCTATATAGGCACTGCATTGTCTGCTGACTTATAGGTACGAAATATTCCAAGAGACCGAGATGATTATAGCATGTGAATTACAATGGCTAGATCAAAAACATAAGATGGTACTAGAGATGGAAAAGAATAGGTGTAAGATATGAGGCCAATGGTATAGCTTAGGATAGGATTGGAGGTGACATATTCCACTTTTTTTTGCCCTTCGGTCTGGTTGTATTAGAAGTGTATCAATCTTCTTAAAGTTTCATGATGTTTGTGTAGATAGTGGTCATTAACTCAAAACTATTGGGGATAAGTGAATTGTTAAAAGCTTGGTGCAAACTGTTGGCATTTAACCTCCTTTTCTCTTCTTATTTGTGTGTCTTGTCATGGATTTTGTTTCTGTATCTAATGGGATCCTGTGATGGTGAATTTCAAGGTCAACAATGTTTATCTCCCTTGTACTGATTTGGTGATTTTATTAAATTTAGTGTGCATATCTTTGCGCTATGACCTAATCACTTCCAATATTGACGAATCTTTCATATAGCCTTATAGATAAACCGCACACAGGATTAAAATGCATTTGTCCATCATATATGTTCAATATGTCATTCTTTCATGTGAAAGTTTCAAATATCTTGTTTTACCCCTTCATTAATAATGCGTGGAGATTAGTTGACTTCCATCCTGTTATTCGCACTATTAAACTTCCCTTACTATGATAAACAAGCATATTAGTTGTTTACATCAAGTCTTTAACTTAAATCTTATGTTGATGCATACTTTTTTCACTCAAATTTCCAACACAATGGTTTTTTTTCTTAAAATAATTTTCAGGTTGTTGGTTCTGAAAGCATAGATGGGAAGGATCAGGCAACCCAAATAACTAAATTAATAGAAGGATACAGGGAAGGCAAAACGTTACAGAAAAGAACTAGTGGCCCTTCGCTGCTGCAAGTAATCCATAGGTCTTTTGACATCAGAATGGTTTACATGGTTGTGTTTGTGGTGGCAGTTTTGATGCTTATTCAGACCTTATACAAAGGAGACAACGATTACCACAGAGTACCAAATCAAGACCAGGGTGATCATGCTAGAAGCCCTGTCTTGGAGGCTGAAAGCAAGGAGTATAAACCTGGAGACAAGCAAGACTAAATTAACACTTATTGGCATCATAGTTAAAACTGACCAGGAATATTTCCACAATATAGTTGGCTTTGGAATCAACATGCCCAGTGGGGAGCCTAATTATTATGGAGAGGTTGTGCTTTTCCATGTTTGAGTAGGGTCAAAATTCTCCATCTTGATGTGCACGCTTCCATTAGTTGCTTCTTAGCATCAATATGACTTTACTTGTACAATAGTGATGTTTTCAAAGGTTGTTTCTTCACTTCCTGCACAGACATGTACTTAACAATTTTACCATTCCGTTGCGTGCGTAGTTGGCTTGTCAAAGCATGAAGTTGGGATGGTATGAGGACAGGAACGTGAAAAGCTTCCTAATTCCTTGTCTCTGCCACTTCTTCAGATCCAGGTTGTTTACATTTATAAATTAAATGCATATAGTATATTTAGAGATAGAGAAAAAAAAAGAATGAAAGTAAAGAAAAGGAATAGGTTATATATATATTTTTACCTTTCTATGTTATTCTCTCTCTTTTTCTAAATACATAAATGCATAAATGTAGAGGATTTATCTTGCACCTTTTCATCCTCTCCATTCCTATACCCGTTTTTCATTGTAGGGAATGAATTTTTTGTACCTATCTTTTCTTGGGGTAGAAGAATTTGTGACAATTTTATATTTGAAACTCATGATTTTTAGGTAAAATTTTGAAATTCAAATATAATCTAAAATTCAAAATACATCAATGAAAATAAATATGAAACTAAATCGATTGAGATATAGGAATTAACTCTTTACACCTATCTATACTCATTGGTTTCTTTATCACTTGGTAGTTGAAAATCGTTTAGCTAAATAGTGGGGTTTAATTGGGAAATAAAAAACAATTTCTGCAATACTTTTTTTCATCTCTATCATTTGTTCATTATTCTATATCATCTCTCTCTAATTTATTGTAAATTATCATAAAAATAAAATAATCATATTTTTTATAAATCAATATATTACTTTTAAAATTAAATAACTACATAATTTAAATTTTAAATACACCATAGACTCTAAATTGTGAAGATTTCTTCAAGGAAATGCGCCTCCATCATCACTGTGCACTCCGTACATAATAGAGGTGCAATTGCCCGTAAGCTTATTCATCAGATTTTCCTCTTCCATATATCAGAGTCTATTTGCCTTTTTAACTTTTTGTTTTTCATCTTTCAAATGGTTGTTGAAATTCATGTAAATTCTATCTCTAGATCTTAGCAGGCCATGACCTTTGCTTGCGTTTTTATCCCTTTTAAGCATTTTTCTACATGAGTTAATTGGTGATTCTTATAATATGGGATTCCGTTTCAATGCAATGCAAATTGCTAGGTTGAAGCCAATGTATTTAAACAACTTCTACGTTTACTCTTCTCTTCGTCGTCTTAATTATATGATTTTTTTGATATGAAAGGTTCATTTATAAGCTATTCATTGACATTCACATACACGGTACCATCTTTTGCTTCACTTTCGATTTTTGGGAATGAATTCTATTTTGTAAAAAAGACAACTACTTCCCACTGTCTGCGCAGTTGAACAATAAATGCTTCCCACTGTCTCACAATTTTCCCCAAAAAAGAAAAAAAAAATCTAAGATGAAAAAATTTTAAGAAAATTACAATTAAAAACCTAAATTATATAAAATTTATAATAAAAATTTTAAAAATTAAAATTATTTTCAAAGATCATAATTACTATCAAATTTTAAAAATTTACTAGTTGATTTAGGAAAATTATTATTAATTTTAAAAAAAATTATAATAATCTTTTTTAAACCCAATAATAATTTTCTCAAATTTAATAATAAATTTTCTAAAATTTGATAATAATTATAATTCTTAAGAGTAATTTCAATCTTTAAAATTCTTTATTATAATTTTTATAAGATCTAAGTCTTAATTGTGATTTTTCCAAAAAATTTTGGCATCCCCATCTTTCTTATCCTCACCGTCGACTTATCTGTCATCCTTATCCCTAATTATTCATCCTTTATCTTCCTACTTGCCCTATTCTTTCCCACTTATCATTCAAGGATGGGGAATAAATCTGCCTTCTTTCCTGGTAACGATTGGATCTCTGGAGAAAGTGTTCATGGCAGAGGAGGTGATAGGTGGTGCTCCATCTATTGCATCGATCTACAACGTTGATCTCCATTGCCATTGAATTCGAAGCTCACACTGTATAATAATGCATAGTGATTTCAGTTAGTAGTTTCATTTGATTTGGGTGTCTTGAAATTTAGTTTGTAGTTAGTGTTTTAATGAACTTTGAAATTAAATTTCGGTGGCTTTGTAGTCTGATGTTAATAGTTTCAGTGGTATTGCTGCTTTAATGAATTTATTTCTATTGAGTTTGTACTTCCACAGTTTGGGTATCCTGAAATTTGATTTGTAGATAATGTTTGAATGGACTTTCAAATTAGATTTTAGTAGCTATATATTATGATGTTAATAGTGACGTTACCAATGTTGCTTTATACATAATAAATCAATTTTTTAAAATTATATATTATTATCTTTGTACTCTTAGTTAAATGGTTCTAGCAGGATGCAACATATTTTATTATTTTATTATTTTATATAACACTAGTTATTTCATGCGTGCAGGTTCCTTACATATCTTTAGAGCTGTGCAAGGGCTGCATGGCCACCAAGGACTGTTTAGATTAATTTAGATAGTCTACATTCTTTAATTTTTTTATTTTGATAATTTTTTTATTTTAAAAAATGCAGAACATAGAATAAAAATATTCTTTCAACTGTAATTTTTTTAAAAAAAATAGTGATTTAAATTAAAAAATTTAAAATTTAAAATTTAAACTTTTTAAATTAAATTTAAATAGTTTAGATGAGATATACACAATATGCACATACCTAAGAAATGTAAAGAAATAAAATCCTTATTTCATAGCTTTATAATTAACCACTTTGTATATATTGTTTTTGGTGCATAGATATTGGTTTTGAAATAAACTTCCTGTTGTGATTGATTGGAGGGTTGACAGGCGTCGTTAATGCTAAAGCAAGTTAAAGATTAATATTTTGATTAAAACGTTATCAATTTTGTCTTCTTCGTTTCGTCACTTCTTTTGTGAAGTTTTTCCTCTTTCTATTGTAATGGCTATTTTAAATGAAGAAGTTGAACTTTCATATCATGACCCACAATTTGAGCTGTAATTGGTGTATAGATTAGGTCAATTTATGACTAACCTATCCTAACAAGCTTACAAAAACCTATTTATAAGCATATGATAAATTTGATAAGTAAAATGGATATATATAGTTAAACATTTTTTAAAATTTCACTTTAAAATTTCATAACCCCTAGAGATTACTTAAAATTAGACAACACCTAAAAATTGAACATGCCAAATTTGTACAACTAGTCCAAACTACTAATCAGCACAAATTTTAAGACAACTTAAACAACAATATATAATAATGGTCATTACAAGATGTACAAAATGTTACAACTTACACACAATTGGTAGATGTAACATTAGAGTCTAATACGTGTAACCACTAACCAAAAGTATGTATTCAACACATTGGGAACAATGCAAGTTCCAGAGCTCTTTAATCTATTACTTGTTGATATGAAAAAATAAATATAAGAGTCTACTCTAGACTCCATGAATGGATAAATAACATAATGGATGGAAGGAAAAACATGTGCGCATTAATGTTTGTCATAATCTACCATTCAAGTAAATAATTAAATCATATTTCATTTGTAAATAAAATAAATATTCACCAACTTGTTTGAATAACAATTTCTCAATTTGAAAATAATTTAAAATTTGAAATTATATATAGAAAGGGTATCATAAGATAAAAACCACACAAACAAATCATTTTCGTTAGGGGCATTTGTACTTTATTGGTAACTCCTTATCTTTTCGTAAATAATTACACTTAATGCGCAGCTCCTTATCCATCCAATCATACCATTCTAGTTTATTGGGGACTATGCCTCTTTGGCAATTCCTTGTCTTCTCGCAAGCAGCTCCTCTCCTCCACCCAATTATAATATCATAGTCCACTTTCTAGGTGCACTTAGGGTTCTAACTAGATTCCCATATATCAATTTTAAAGTATAATAAGATATAATACATAAGAGAAGTTAAAAAGGAATATTAGCAAAACACAACTTCAAGTTAACTACAAACTAGTTTGAAGTCAACTATAAATTATATTTATAAAAATAATTAAAGGAAAAAATGTAAGGAAAGTAAAATTGAACTAATAAATCAATAAAACAAATAAAAGAAAAATTTTAAGAAAATAAAGATGATTTAATAATGATATAAAAAAACAAAATAAAGCTTTCACTATTCTTGTAACTTTGCTCTCTCTCTCTCTCTCTCACACACACACACACACACACACACAAACATTATCACTTTCTCTTTGCAGGTACTAAACACCACCATTTCCACTTTTCATCTCATCAACATTCACCTTTCACATAACTCAATACCTTAACTTTTATTCACTATTTTGCAAAAATTCATGAAATTTATTTGTTATGATACTACCATTTTCTCCAAACATTCATTTGCATCATAAAACATAGTTGATAGTTTTAAAAATCAAGGATTTGTTTCCTTCAAGAACATAGAGCATGAAAATCTTAAAAATGAAAGTAGGCTAGGAAAAGCAATAGCTTGGAGTGAAACAAAGGTGTCACTTTGCTATTTATACATTTACTAATAGAGATTGATAGTAGAGGTCTCTTCTTCTATTGAGTTAGGACTGAATTCCAATTGAAGGAGTATCCTTGATGTTGCCAAAATGGGGGTAAATCACCCCTATGCTATTGAGGTAGGTTTTGGGTTCGCAGAATTGTAATACAAGGTGGACATTGTAGAATTCCTTACCACTCAATCCAACAATGCACTATATATCAAAATGTCCCTATGATTCCTAAAAATACAATTTAACACAATTTTTACTATCTTGATAATGTTTAATTGTAATAAAATCAAAATTTTCTCTTTAACTTGACACTTAAGTTTTATTGGACACAAAATTTTTGACCTTCTCAACCTCACAATAGAGCAATTAGTGTTTATGTCATACCTAATTTTATTCTATCCATTTATATCATTCTTAAGCATTAGCCACAAGTTTACAACTTTTACCATAGTTTTAACGATAAAAGTTAGTCCATTTACATACTAAATAGGGTTATAGGGGTCCACATTTAGATTTATCTTTCCCTTCACTCATGTTTATCAAAAACTAACTTGTTTTAGCCTATTTGATTATTAAACACACATAGTATGCCTGAGGAGTTCCATTAGCCCGAATTGGTGCCATAAGTTATAATATGCATCAACTTTAAAAATTCATAAATCAAGCTACATAACTTTGATTCTCACAGATTAGGTATATACGGAAAGCTTAGGATGTGAACTATATGTTGTAAAAATTTCATATGCAAATAATTTGTTTGGTCTCTTAAAAACCATGAAGAACATAACCTAGATAAGATATACAATACCAAACTACGCATAATCACACCCCAAAGTTCTGAAATGCATAACTTTAGATATACAACTTTGATTTACACAAACTTAGTGACTATGGAAAGTTTATAAACTTTATGCCTATAAAATTTTATAAGCAACTAAGTTGATTTGACCCCTCAAAGACATGAAATATTATAATTGGCCAAATGAACAGTGTTAGGGCCAAAATGAAAATTCTATAGAATTTTAAAAATTTATGAAATATTTTGTACAACCCCAAAAATTTTAGTTTTTAGCTTGTTAGAAAGCTCTATTAAGGGTCTAATTGCATGCCAAATCTTATATTCAAACTAGGTCATTTGGACCACTTTTGACATAGATACAATTTAGACTAAATTTAAGATCATTCTTAGGTTCCAAGTGGACCAAATGCTATCCAAATTGATTTCTTCTACTTTAAGCAAACTTTAATCTTCTTAAACAACATTTCAGTCCATCTCATTATATACAAATAGGCTTGGATCAAAATTTGACTATCTAACCCCTAAATTACACATAGGCTTCATTGCATCACATATGCCAAGTTAAGAGCTAATAGTCATTTTATACATCCAATTGACTAGTATACATATTCTCATGCTCATATACATGGTTCCAACATAAAACATGGAATAACTACATCATTTTACATCATAGACCATTTAGGATACAAAAAAGTGTCATATTTGTACATACATCAAAATATAGAACATGTAATAATCCTAGTACATTACTACTAATATTTAATTCTTTTCAACATCTTTGTCCTTGTTTGGTGGCCTTGAAATGGTTAGTGGGAGCATAGGAGTGAGATTCTGGGAAGAATCTTAGTAGCCAATCTCAAGTAATCTATGCACACATGAATATAATGAGAAAATGTCATACATGTGATGTAAAGATACTATACATGTGCTTCATGTAAGTCACATGCATCATATAGTATAAAAACTCATTCATTCTCAAGATATGGTATCATTATAAACTAGCTAGACTTAACTAATCTCAACTAAGGAAGAGTAACTCATTTAATTCCATGCCTTAAGGAGCTAAGAGCTGTCACATCAACTTTTCTTGCACATGTAGCTCATTTGGAAAACATAACAAAACATATTTCATAAATGCATCAAGTAATAACACATATGAGTATTTCAACTATCATACCTTCACATATCATATGCTAGAACTTGCTAAATTAGAGGACCTTGTATTATTGCCAAAAAACCTTGTTGACAAGGTCTTGGATTTCGCAGTGTAAAATATAAGATCTTGTCGACAAGATCCTGAACCTTATTTTTAAGATGTCATCACCGCCATTCAATTGACATGATTTAATGCTAACTTACCCTTAATACACTTACTCAACTAGAAAGATCACAAAATAAGGCACGGAATTTGGGTTTGGAGCACATACACCAAAACTAGTCAAGGGGACAACTTCCATGACATTCTATATTCTGTTTAGAACTTTGAAAATTTATAACTAATTCTAGAAAATTTCAAATCATACAAATTATGACTTTCTGGGAAGCTTAGGACATCCTCTAATTATTGTAAAAATTTCATATTGAAACAAGATCATTTGAGTCATGAAAACTAATGGAATAGTTAATGGGGTTTGTTTCTGTTATTGCAGTAGACATGCAATTTAAAAAAATCATATCTCATTGTATAGAGTTCTAAATTGAGTGTTCTTAATGATTGTGGAAAGCTTATGATGCAAACTATATGCCTGTAAAATTTCATGACTATTGGACTTCATTTAGCCCACTAAAGACACCAAAAACCAGACTATTTAGAAGCATAATACCATGTCAGTTTTTGCATAATTTGACTCACTTTAAAAAATCATAAGATATTCCATAAAGATCTAAAAATTATACTGTTTAGCTCTGTGAAACACTCTCAATGAGATCTATATACTTGCTAAATTTTATGCTAAAAATCGTTCATTTGGTTTGATTTTGGTTCAAGAAAAAATATGGCTTAAAATAGTAACCACATGGCTCTAAATGATACCAAATGGCTCTCTACTTGAACCATGACCATTTGAGTAAGTCTAAAGCCTTAAACACAACATGTAGAAGCATTATAACAGGTCCAAATTCTTATGAAACTTAAATTCACTATTCCACTTTCAAAAATATACATAAACATTATGGCTCAAGGATGTCAAAATCATACATTCTCACACATTTGGCTTCATATTCGTTACATATAACATATTCATATGCTTTTACACATGTTCAAAGGTTTACATCTCATATATAACTTATATATATATATATATATACTTCGACACCAAATTACACAATATCATATTCTAATGTCAAGGTATCATCATTCATACTCTATGGCTCCCATTCTTGGCTCATTGGGTTTCACCTAGTGAAAGTTAGATGAAAAGTGGGGGAGAGTGAGATTCAAAGAATGCTAATAGCTTTTTCACCCTTCAAGTAAGCATACATGGCATGTTATCATATCAAAGAATACAAGTATGCATCAAAAGCTTTTAAGAATGAAACATAAACATGTTTTCAAGATCACATAAACATGTCAAGATTAAAATCAAGCTTTAGGAACTTTTAGTTTAGCCTCACCCAACCATTTGGGACTTTTGAATTAGCCTCACCTATTTTCTAAAAAATTTTGACTTAGTCTCACTCATTCCAAGAGACTTTTGGCCTTGTCTCACCTATTTCTAAGGATTTTTAGCTTCTTCTCACCCATTCCAAGGGATTTTTGGCATCACTTCACCCATCAAGAGCAAAGCCACATTTAAAATGCCATTCAAGAGACATAATGGTGCCAAAGCATTAAACCAATAGCTATAAGCATGTTTCATGATTCAAACATCCATACAAGCATTTAATGACAATCAAACAACCAAGAAATGCATATAAGAAAGGATGAAGGGCTACTTTTCTCAAGAAGTGCCACTTTTCTTCCTTGGTTTTCCACTTTTCTCTCTCGACCTCACAAGCATACTTGGGAGAGACTTGATTTGCTTGGCCTAGACACATCAAATAACACACAAAGGTATCAATGGAACCATCTCTAGCTCCACACAAGCCTCATATAGGCTACTTTAGCTTTAGGTATCCATGTGGTTCTATATAGTAGCATAATGAAGCAACTCACATAATTCATTATTTTTGCTCCAATTTCTTACTCAATCTAAGTCACATGATTCCATTTAATCTTATTAGAGTCATCACAAACTCAAATCAAGGAACGTAACACCAAGTTACTTCTTTATGCATAATAGAATCTTAAACTCCCAACTTTTAAACTATAATTCCTAAATTTAAACCAATGGTTTCTTTAGTGTCTATTATTCATCTATAGGCCATTTGTATCCTTGGAATTATAAGAAACTCTCCCTAAGTGCATACTCCTCTCATTGGCAGAGATACATATCAATGTGAAGAGCCTATAGACTTTTCTTAGTTTTCCTAGGGAATTTGCTATCTATAACGCTTCATAGATGTCTTGAGAACTCAAACATAGTTTTACATAATCTAAATCATCACTAAAAAGTTTCATAAATCCTTAGGTGTAATTAAAACCCTAATTTTCATAACTTGTTATCTATAGCCTCTTTTTGAGTTCTATTGCATCCATATGATTCCTTAGGCTTCAAAACCCCTTTTTCTATCATGTTGGGACAAAAATCAAACCCTTTACATGGTGCTCTAATTCTGACCAAAACACTCAAGCAAAACAAAACCAAGAAGAAGCAAGTTGAGCCATGGTTTCTTACCTTATTTTAAAACTTGTCAAGAGATCTTTCTTAGGCTTTCAAAGTTTGCTCCAAACTCTTCCTTCCCTCTACTGAACCAGTCATAGAACACCACCTTTCAGAATATCAAAACTGTAATATCTGGTTCTCTGAAAATGA
The DNA here is from genome assembly GCA_026724425.1 of Erythrophleum ivorense. Taxonomy (NCBI): domain Eukaryota; kingdom Viridiplantae; phylum Streptophyta; class Magnoliopsida; order Fabales; family Fabaceae; genus Erythrophleum; species Erythrophleum ivorense. The sequence goes on from JAIUCV010000008.1 coordinate 31,908,530, forward strand.
GAGAAAACATGAGAAACATAATGTATGATTTCTTCGTAAACGTACGAAATTCACTGGATATAAAAAGAAAGTTCCCCGAAATAAATTAATTAAGGTCCTAAAAAATTCATGTAGCATTCTAGACTCCTAAAAATGAGAATTCTAGGCTCAAATAGAAAGAAAAATAGAGCTAGAATGAAGGAACGAATTTGAACGAAAGGTTGACAAAACGTAATGATATTTTCGTAATTTTGAGAAAATTTTGGAATTCTCACAGGAGGGCTTTTTAAATAAAAGTTTTAAGTATTTCAGGGTTCTCAGAGGCCTTGAAAACCATGAGAAACCCCAGGATAGTTAAATTTCCTCCGGTGGACGTTTTCCAATGTCAGTGTACCTGAATTTTGACAGATTCGTTTAGGAAGGTTTTAGCTCCGATTTGAGTGATTTCAAAGGCATTTTACTAAATTGGGAACCTAAATTTCATAATAGAAAAGATAGTTATAAAAAAGGAGCTAAAACAAATTAGAAACGAAAATGCCAAGAACAAAGGGCAAAATTAAAATTTTTGAAAAATAGAAGCTTCTTGAACACTCTTTAAGTTTTTTATTTCTTCTCCCCCTTTATTTGCACGACTTTTTCTTCCCAAAAACTAGAAAAAATACCATCTCTCTTAGTTGCACCAAGGAGGAGAAGAAAGAAGGAGAAAAAGCAAGAAAAAGGTAAGGAATTTCATGGATTTTCATGCTCCTTTTCCTTCCAAACTTGTTCCTCTCCTTTCAAGCTTTCTTTCTATGGTTTTAATGAAGTTTTGGTGCTGTTTTGGGTGCAAAACAAAGAGAGGAATTTCGTTTTTGAGGAGATGAAGCCAAGAAAGGTGAGAAACAAGCAAGAAGAATCAAGGAAACAAGGTAAAATCTCACTTTTATGGTAGCTTCTTCCTTTCTCCTCTCTTGTATAGTTCAGCCACCATGGAGCCCAATCCCTAGGGGATGATTTCTATCTAATCCAAAGAGGAACTAAGGGTTTTAGAGTGCAAGGATTAAGAATATAAAATCAGAATCAAGTAAAAGTCATTGATTTTCAAGATAGAAAACCTAGGGTTCCAAGTGCTCCATCAAAAATATGATATGATGTAATTGTTCCTAAGCCTAAATGAGTGTTTGGATGAGCTCTTGAGATCCCTAAAAGGTTTCTCATATGCATATTCTATTAATAAAATGAAGCAAACTCACTTGGTGTTCATATTGTGCATAGTTTTGACTTAGGCTAGATGAAACACCAAGGGGTAGTTTTAATTTGTTCCAAGCCTATTTTTGAGTCATATATGATGGAAAAGAATGAGAGGAAGCCTTGAAAAAATTTTAGAAACTATAGATAGTGAGATAACCTTATATGTTCCATAACATGGCTTAAAGAAGCAACACCTAGTTAGGTTCTTTGATTTGATTGTGTGATGATTCCAAGAGGTTTAAAGTATGATACCTTACTATATAATATGACAACCCTACCTTCTTATCATTGTAATTATGGTTAAGTATACGATTAATAATTAATTATTAAGGTTTGGGCGGTTACAATTTATCATATTATGAAAATATGGAAAAAAAATTTGAACCTTGGTGTTAGGGTCATCACCATACCACTTCAACATAATTAAATGTGCATAAAAGAAATCCTACTACCATAAGAGGCTTATGATTCAACCATCTATCAGTTTCGATACTCAATAACTTCTTATAAGTACTCCTATATCATCTCTTACCATGGACAAGTTTCATAAATCTCGCCGCGGACCTTCGTCGCGGCCAACCTATGTGGCACCCGCGGTAGAAATGCTTCCTGGAACTACTGTTCTCAACTCCACAATTCGCGCCTCACCTCAATATGTTCGTGCTGCGATGAGTTTTGCTTTTGTCCAACCCTTATTTTATTTCCTCGACTCGCGCCGCGGCAGGGCATAATGCGCCGCAGCGAGTTTTGGTTCTGTTACCCTCCTGGGCGATTTTTTTCACTTCGCACCGCGGCGAGGTTTGTTGTGCCGCGGTGCCTGTCGACTCTGTCTCTCATTTGGCCGCGGCAGGACTCCCTCCTGTAACCACATTACCTAAATTTTGCCCTTTACACTCCAAACCTCATCTTAGAAACACTCTAGGTCCACCTTCCTTTATTTTATGTGATTCTAATGGTGTTTATCTACCCTATTTATCCATTAATCCGTCCATTACTGTTGCAAAACTTAAATACTACTTCCTACTTGTCCAACTAGCTCATATCAGCAAATTCATTAATATATATAACAACAAGAACACATGCATTAGCAACAATTGACATCCCATGCACATTCCATAGAGATTCCATTCAACAATAGCTTATATCCATATCCAAGGCATCATATAACTACAATTTCCATATGGTAATCCATATCACAATTTCAACAAAACTACATATATGATACTATAAGTACATACATTAATATTCAACTATAATAAGACTTAAATCCTTAACGGTTACATTTCAATTAAACAAAATACGGACGCCTACACTTGGCAACATGATTACATGATGATGCTATGTAAACTAATAACAAAATTGCATCTCTACAAAACAAGCCTGCTTAAGTGTAGCCTTCTCCTATATGTTGGAGCTCATGGATTTTCATCCACTTGCTTCCCCTTATCCTTACCCGAAGAACTTTCACCTGAAATGTTAATCCCATAAAACGGGGTGAGATATAAATCTCAGTAACCAAGGCAATTCCATCATATATCCAATTTAATTAACATATAAGCATGAATCATAATCAACATCAAAATCATATCCATCATATCAGTAAATGAAACAATTAGGCTATCATGATTACTATCCCATACTAGCAATCATATTATCACATATTAAAGGCCATTAACACTGGGAGAGGCCCGTCCACAGCACCTACTCCCTATTGAGCACAACCGGGGCTCTGTGCATCTAGGGTTTGATCATAACCCAGTGCTCGATCGAAGCACATGCACGGGTGGCAGCCGCACCACAGCTCCACCATGGACTCACTAGGTCCAATCACAATTCAACAGATAGCCAATCAATTCATTCAACATTTCAAATCATTCATATATAGCAACATATGAAATTAAATCAAATATATACATGGAATTGATATAACTCGGTTACCTCACTTGTAGACACTTGCAACAGTCACCAATGGTGAAGAAATCCTCCTATAACCATAGCATCATAGAATTACTACTCTAATTCATCATTAACAGTTACAATCAATACCCAAAGAATTTAAGATGCTAATGACTACCTAAGAGTCACTTACTCAACCACAATAAGTCCCAAATTCAGATTAAATTGTCCTTCACCAGAAAACTCAATATTCCACCCAAAATCCTAAGCAAATTCGTACATAATTAATACTCATTTTATAAATCAGCTATGGGGGTCTCAAATTAACAATTGAAGCATCATAATGGAGGGTTTAAACTCACCCAAGGTCAGCCATAACCTCAACCTACGAATTTTACCAAGAAAATTCCCAAATTCCCACATTTCAGATTTTGGGTAGAGTGAAAATGCTCCAAATGAAAAACTAATCAGGCCAAATTAAAGAGAAAGATGAGGGGATTAAGTTGTATAACTATTACCTTGGCTGAATCTTGCTCTAAATGTGAGAAAATGCAGAATTAGTGCCCCCAACCCTAGCCTCCTCTCCAAGCTTCGAATTTTCTCTTTGTGTTTTGTGTTTCAGCAAGTGTGAGGGAGAGGCTGGTGTATTAGGGTTTTAGTTGAGTTTAAGTTGGGTCAAATGTGGGTCATGGGTTGCTCCAAGGTCCATCTTCATTTGGGCTTCAGATTTTTGCTTGTTGGGCTAGTTTTTAGAGTGTTGGGCTGCAGAATTTTATTGGGCCAGTTTTATATGCATTGGGCTGCTGAAGTCCAATTGGGCCAGACCAAATTTTAAGAGCCCAAAGGTTTTGGGTCTGCACAAGGGTTATTGGCCCACTTAGAGGAGTCTATACAAGGTGGATCTTGGGCCTCCATCACACTAAATTGGGCTGGGTCTGCACCTAACTAATTGGGCCTCCATTAGCCTTTTCTCATGATCTATTAATTTAAGCCTAGATAGGATTTCTATCTCAATTAAATCTTAACCCATATTAATTATTCCTAATTAATCTAATCTATGATTAACACCTTAATTAATTATGGGGTGTTACATATAACACTTTTCCTACTACAAATACCTCATATAGAACTTAGAGAAGTCAATGGAAACCTGAACTGATTAAAATTTTCTTTTTACTTCAGGGTTGGATATATGCATGGCTTTCTGTTACATGCCTTATTATAATAAGCATTATAACACAACTTATACATAGCATAATCCAAAGATATTTAATTATATGACAAAATGTGATGCATCAAAGTAGATCCTCAATTTATGCCTCCACACCCTTTGCCCTTTCTTTGCTTGAACTCGGATTTAGCATGAGTTATATTTGAGGTGACATTATGAAACTTCAATAGTAGTAAGCCAATCTCATTCACAAGCAAGTATGTAAGTACATAACATAATGCCAATCAGGGTGCCACATACCATATAGGAATACAAGGAATTTCATACAAGGCAAAGCACAATCTAAACATACATGTCTCATCTTATAACATAAATGACAACTTGATATAGCATAACACTCATGATTACACAAACATACAAGCTTAAAGAAAGAGAAAGGAAAACTACTACCTTAGCAACCTTGCTGCCAAGCCTTGGGACTTGGTCCACTTACTCTTGGAATTTTCAAACAATTATCAAACCCTATAATCATAATGATAATTCATTACAATCAATATATAGACCCAAAATCCTAAATTAATATAGCCCTTTTTAAACTCATTGGGATCATTAGAATTGGAAAAATCTAACTCCTTCCCTTCCAATTCACTATGGTTGAATAATGTGCATTTCTTGGCCAAAATTTAAAAATTTTATTCCATGAGTTTTGGGGGTTTGCCATAGGTATTCCCACCTAAAAACAGCCTTTTAAATCTATTAGAATAGATGAAATTATCAAATTCTAGCATAACTACATGTTTTGGTCATAACGTAACCTAACTCTATTTTAGGGCTAAAAGTGAGTTTCTTTGGTTCTAAAAATTCCATAGCCTTTTTATTTATGTTTTAGGACTTAAAATTTGGTATACATGACTTTAGGACATTAAGCAAACGTCATAAAATTTTTGAGAAAATTTGGACTGCATCTCCCCAACATTTCTATTTTCCCAACAATTACAATCTTTGTGTTTTTCAAAGTTCTAGCACATAACAACAATGGATAAGCTCATATGGCCTCCATAGTCAATATATAAACTCCATTCCTAGGCCTTCATATTCAACATATAAACTCCATTTCTAATCATCCATATGCTGTCCAAAAGTGACCCATAGCTAGGGTTTAACAAAACTAACTTAAACCATGTGATTTTCAAGTGCAACGTAAAGAAAAATTAATCTTTAAGCTTAATCCTTTCTTCCTTTGATTTTTTCACACTAAAATCCCTTCTTTTCCTACTTGGAGCAACATGCCACCTTGAAGAAAGGATGAAGATGCAGCTGCCCTTTGGAGAAAATGATTGGAGGATGGAGAAGATGAAGGAATTTGATGAAGAATGGTGGTAGTTTTGCTAGATTTTATTTTTTTTCTTCCACCTTTCTTCCCTCTCTCTCTCTCTCTCTTCAAGTTTTTCTCTCCCTCTCCCTTGTATGTGGCATGAAAATGGTGGAATAGAGGTGAAAAAGATGAACTTAAATGAAGTTAAATGGTCATATTAAATTTGGATCCTTGGATCAACCATTTCAAGATCAAATCTTAGCCTTCCATTCCTTTTTTCCTTTTGATTTTCTAATTTCATGACTAAATATCTTCTTCCCAAAATTCCTTGGCCACACATTTGGATGCTTATTCTTAGCCCTTAAGTTATGGTGATTTGATGGTTAGTAACCATGGTTAATTTTTTTAACTCAACCATGGTCAATTTCTATTTCAACCATGGTTAATTTTTAATCTAACCATAGTTAATTTTTTAAACTAACTAAAATCCTTTCTTTCTTGCCTTTTTATTTTATATTTATATTTGGGTTTCATCTTCTTTAAAGCCCTAATTATATCTTCTTTCCTCTTATTGGGCCTTTAGAATAAGCTATTGGGCCTTACAGCAGTCTAAAAATTAGTGTTCAAGCTCGATTAAGGTTTTGCGGTACAATACATATCTTTAAACTTTTTAAAATTTATAAATATTATTTCCTCTACTTTTTAGCCATACTGAGCCTTAAACATGGATCAGGGGCCCTCAACCTCGATCCTTATAAATTTCAGTGTCAATTGAACATTCGGGTCTTTAGGTGTAATTTTCACCGTTCTGTATTATGATTGTGCTCTAAAATTTTCATTTATTGTAATTTAGTCCCTAAAACTCCTTTAGAGTTTCTTAGCCCTTTAGCTATTACTATTTCCATGGTGGTTACAACTTCCTTTTTCTTTTTTGCTTATGGTTACTAATTAGGCAGACTAGATCCCACCCGGCCATCTGGACAACATGGCGTCATCGGACCCGTCTCATCAAACGGAGTTTAATTGTGGGTCACAGATTTCTAAGATTCTTGCCTGATTTTTTGATATTTGTGCCTAAAGCCAGGAATAGAGGGTGAAACTAGGGTTCCCTGAACTTTTGGGTAATCTATACATTTTGCCCAGCATGCAACTTTTCTTTACATTTTAGTCCCTAGCTCTTTCATACTTAACTTTGGAGACTTTTCGGGACCTTTTTCTAATATTTTTTTTTTCATCTATTTTGGCTCCAATTTTAGGATACCTTTAGCATTGACTTATCATTATTTGCAGTCTAGAATATTATTCTAATTTTATTGAACCTCAATTCACTCTATTTAGGGGACTTCCTTTTGTATCCGGTGAATTTCGTACGTTGATAGAGAAACCATATGTTATATTTCTTGCGTTTTCTTATATTTTTTTAATTTTTGGAGGATTGGATATTACATAAATGGAGTTAAGAATCATAAATAGATGGAGAAAATGGAGCCAAGATGATATTTTCTAAAGGTTGCTTCATTAAGTGCATTATGGAACCATAAAAGAGCCATATGAGTTACCTAGCTTTCCTAGTGAATATGTAGCCTTAAAATTTGGTTCAAGAGTATAATTGGCTTCCATATGATGTGTTTAGGCCAAGAGAAATGATCTCCACCTCCTTATGAGTGTGTGGCCGTGGGAGAGGTATTAAGTCCAAGGAAGAAAGTATGCAAATGTGACAAAGGTAGCTTACTCTTTCTTTCTTTCATGTATGAATGTATGCTTGACTTGTTTTTGAATGTGTGTATGTGTGTTTCAAGCTATGAAAAGTGTTCTAGCATGAGCTCTTATTCCATGGTACTATGATGATGCATTCTGTTTTCAAATGATGTTTGTTATGTTTGCTTGGGTTTGCTTGAGTGTGGAGAAGCCAAAAACCCTTAGCTATGGCGAGGATGAGCTAAGAACCCTTAAAGTTAGTTGAGACAAAGTAAAGAATTTCTCAAAAGTGAGATTGACTCTCAAGAGTAAGGTTGAGTCAAAAACCTTTTAAAAAAATGGGTGAGGCAAGTCCAAAATCCACAAGTGAAAGGGTGAGGCTAATCCTCCTACCTAAAAAGCCTATGGATTCCTTGAATGACTTATTCATATGTCAAGATTGTTTCTTGAATGTTTATGTTGTTTAATATGTCCATGCATGCATTTGTAAGACATGATTTACATACTTTATGTATGATTGAAATGGGAGATAAGCTATTGGGATTCTTTGAATCTAATCCCCTCCTTTCCAATGTCTTAATATGCTAGGTGGAGCAATTGAGCAAGGTAATGGAAGCCACCAGTCCTAAAAGAAAGAAATTGACATCAAAGTGTATGGAAATGCCTAGTTTTGCTTCTTTTGTAGCCATACACATGTCATATGATGTAATCCCTTAATAAAATTACTATGTAATCATTTGAACATGTGTAAATACCCATATGTTTGATATATGAATGAGGTTTAATGCCAAATGTATGAGATAACATGTTTTGGGTATTAAATGGCAAGAGCTAGCATATGTAATCTTATGTATATCATGGGGTGGATGAGTGAGTTTGAGAAATCTGGGTTTATGCACCTTTGAGATAGTTTAAAGAGTCATTTTGGTGCATTCTCACGTGCTCAAGTGGTCATGGTTGCCTTAGAATTTGAAATGGACCATTTAGACCCCTTATATGATACAAAATGAGCCATTTTGCAATCCAATATCAAGATCTAACCAAATGAATGAATTTGTCCATGAAATTTGGTACACATGTAGATTTTATCCAAAGCTTTTTGAGAAGCTGAAGACTAGATTATTTGGAGCTATATGGAATTAATTATGAATTTCCAAAGTTGCCATTTTTTTGCTGAACTAATATAGGTACTATTCATATGGTTAGAAAATTGGGCTGTATCATTTGTTAGTCAAATGGTGTCTAATACTTATGAACTCTTATAAGCATAAACTAGACATGATAAGATTTTCATGACAATTGAGATCACCCCAATTGGACCTCTAAGTGGGGAGATATGAATTTTTGAAGTTGGAGATAAGTACTGGGGATGACAGCTAACCTCTGGTACTGTTCTATCAATTTTTGGTGCCTAGCAACCTCTGTCATGGTCTACATTTATTTTTACATAAAGCAGACATTTGTAACTTTCCAGAATGGTATAGTGTGCCTAGTTTTGATTTTTTTAGAATTAGTTATGATTTTTCAAAGTACAAGTACAGAATTTGGAAAATTGACCCGAGGCTGCACTAGTGTATTTTGTGTACTTGCTTCCTTTGCTCGAGGTATGGACCATCTTTTGAGCTTGTTATGAATTGTATTTATGTATTTAAATGTGAGAATGAGAAGCATGAGTCCATATGAATCACGGAACACCGAAAGAGAATTTTTACCCATGGAGAAAGGCATCTTGATTTATGATTCCTTATGCCATTATATTGCTTCCCATAGAATTTACATGAGATGAGGCATGGAATTTGCATGCATTGAGTGTTAAAGTTATGGTATTACAAAAATAATGAGAAAAGAGAGGAGAAAGAGGAGAAGAACTTTAGTGGAGGGAAGAACATCAAAAAGTGACAAAATCGTACCTTTTTGGCTTTGTCTTCTTCCTCCTTTTTCCCCCTCCTTGGTGTGTAATGTTCGGTTTTTGTTAAACAACAAAAATGGACATGTTTTCAAAGCAAGTCCCCTGAAATAAATTAGTTAAGATCCCAACAAATTTGCATAACATTCTAGACTCCTAAAAATGAGAATTCTAGCCTCAGACGAAAGAAAAAAATGAAGTTATAATGAATAAACAAATTTTGACAGAAACCTTACAAAGCATAATAGCATTTTTGTAATTTTAAGAAAATTTTGGAATTCACATAGGAGGGCTTTTTAAATGAAAGTTTTGAGTTCTCCGGAGTTCTCAGAGGCCCTGAAAACCATGGGAAGCCTCAGGACAATTAAATCCCCTTTGGTGGATGTTTTTAATATCGGTGCGCCTAAACTTCGATGGATCTGTTCGGGAAGGTTTTAGCTCCGATTTGAGTGATTCCAAAGACATTTTATTAAATTGGGAACTAAATTTTATAATGAAAAAGACGGATCTAAAAAAAGAGGTAAAACAAAGGAGAAATGAAAATGCAAAGAACGAAGGGTAAAATTGATATTTTAAAAAAGCTATTAACCTCCCCTTATATATAGGTGGCACCCTACTTTCTCCCTCATTTGGAATTAGAAATTTCTGCCTAATTTCAGAAGTGAGAGCTAGGGTTTTGGGCCCAACAAGGGAAGAAGAGAAGGAGAAGAAAATCCAAGCTTAAGGTATGAAAATTTACTTATTTTTCATGCTTTTCTTCATCCACACCTCCTCTCCTCCCTTCTCCTTTGTTTCCTTTGATTAAGATGGAGTTTATAAATCTGATTCAAGGGAGAAATTCAAGAGAATTTTCGGATTTGAAGAGAGGAGTTTGAAGAAAGCAAGATTCAAGCAAAAATAAACAAGAAAATTAGGTAAAATTTCATCCTATGGTTGATATCTTCACCCTCCCTTCTTTTCCATTTCGCCTAACCCTAGGACCCATAAGAGGATCTGATTTTTTAGCCAAACCAAGCATGAATTTAGGTATTTGAGGGAGAAGAACAAGAATATGCAAAAGAAACAACAAAATAACCATTAGATTTCAAGATACAAACTCTAGGGTTTTGTGTGCACCTTATAAAATCTGACCTTGTGTGATGATTCCTAGGTCTAATTAAGAGTTTAAATGAGTTCTTAAGATCTCTAAGATGCTCCCTACATGCTTCCTCCTTCAAGAAAATAAAGAGAATTCTAAGGAGGTTAAGGAAGCCCTATGTCTCAGCCAAACAAGGTTGGGGTAGCTAGGGAGAGTTTTAAATTTTTCTAAGGCCATTCTTGAGTCATATATAATGAATGAATATGAGGGGAGGCCTTGAAAAAAATTTAGAGCTCATAGAAAGTGAGTTAGTGCTTTAGGTTCCATATTATGACCTAAAGAAGCAACATATAGTTAGGCTCATTATTTTGATTGTGCGATGACTCCAAGAGGCTTAGAAGGAGTCAAGAATCATATTTGAAAGGAAAGAATTGAGCCTAGAAATTATTTGAGGGGTGTTGCATCATTAGGTGCATTTATGGACCATAATGGGGTTTATAGAACAACCTAGTGTCTAAGCAAGTTGTGTGGCCTTAGAATTTGTTTCATGAACCTAACTGGCTTCCATAAATTGTATCTAGGCCAAGAGAAACCATCTCCACAAGTTTGTGGGTGTGTGGCCGAAGCAAAGGAGGGAATTTCAAGAGAAAAAGTGTGTGATTGTGTGCAAGGTAGCTCTCTCCTCCTTCTCTCATGCATGGATGTGTGTTTAACTTGTCTTAGAATGTGTGTATGTGTATTTTTAAGCCATGAAAAGTATGATAGCATGATTTTATATGCCATGACTTCATGATGACATATTATGTTTTCAAATGAATGTATGATGTTTGTTTGAGTTTGCTTGAGTGTGGAGTGTAACACCATATATTTCTAGCTTGCTTCCTATCATTTCTAAGTTTCCCATGATGAATTGCACAAAAGGGAATGGAAGATGGCATTAAAATAATGCCTTATTTCGCATTGCGTAGCGTATGAAAATTCCATTCGGTGTCACGCGGATCATATGAGTTCATACATCACATTCTCATATTTAATTACATACATACAACTCATTTACATCACCAAAGTTGGCCCACAACTCATGGAAACCGAAATGGAACCTAGAATATGGAGGTTTATTTTCGGCCAGATTTGGCCCCTTTCTAGCACAATTTCAAAAAATCATAACTAATTCTAAAAAAATAAAAATCACACATTCTTAGCCATTATGGAAATCTACGGATGTCTACTTCACAGTAAAAATATTCACAGACCATAACACCCATTACAGAGGGCGTTTGACATCCGAAAATGTCCAGGGGTCAAACTGCCTCTTGATGCTGTCACAGATTCTGCAGCAAACTTTGAAAATGTCCAATTAATTCCAAACAAATCCAATCCATGCAAATGATACCAATATAGAAAGCTGTAGATGTTAGCTAGAGGAGAAAAATACTTTCAGACCAGTTCAGGTACCCAAAGTCTCGAAATTCAATAGAACAGTACATCAAGTTGGGTAAGGGTCCTGATACTGGACAGAATGTTCAAAAATTCATATCTCCCTCTCTAGATCTCCAAATGAGGTGCTTCTAGTTGGAACAAGTCACTGTGAATGTCTAGTTTCTCTGTATGAAATTTCGTGGCAATTGGACATCATTTGCCCCATGAGTGACAAAATTCAATTTCGGACCAGTGCTACAGTACCAAGGACCAAAACCAGAAAATTTTTCAATTTCAACAATTCGCTAAATATTCCACAGACCTCCAAAAATTACCAACTTTATCTTTTCAAAAATATCTCAATAAGCTCTATATGCATGTTAAATTTCAGGTCAAGAAGAGTTCATTTGGACAAAAAGTGACATAGCCTCATGAAATGGTCATTTTTGCTTCCTACCAAGAGTCACTTTGCACCAAATGGCCTCTTCTTGAATTTGGCACCCCTTGAGCAAGTTTCAAAGCACAAATATGACTTGTGGAGGCTGCCCAAGTGATCCCAAACCTCATGCAACTCATTTTGGTCTCTCAACATCTATTTATACATAGTTACATCAAGCCATCCAAAAGCCAATTTGCACAATACTAGAGATTTAGTGTCATATAAAGTGTACATCATATTCATACATCATTTTACACTTGTCCATGGTCTTACATCACAAAAAAATTACATACATCATTACTTTGATATTTAACCACCATTTAAAGTACATAATACACCAAAACAAAGATGTTCAATGTCCTTGGCTTGCATCTCCTTGACTTAGAACACCACTTAGATAATTCAAGGATGAAGGGGAAAGGGGGGTGAGATTCCAAGAATCTCAATAGCTTACACACCTATTCACACCACATTCAAGGCATACATATACCAAATGCATAACCATACTTTATGTTGGCTCCCTTCACCATAAGTGCTTGGTCCACCTAGCATGTTAGATCATTGGAGAGGAGGGGATGAGATTCAAAGAATCTCAATAGCTCACACACCCATTTACATCACATTCAAGGCATATATATACCAAATGCATAACCATACAAGCATAAAGTGTGCAATAAATTCCATTCTATGCCACATTGACATGTCAAGATTACTTTCATGCTCTAGGGACTTTTGGTTTAGCCTTACCCCATTTCTAGGACTTTTGGATTTGCCTCACTCTTGGTCTAGGGACTTTTGACTTTGCCTCACCCATTCAAGGGACTTTTGGCCTTGTCTCACCCATGCCATAAGACTTTTGGCATCTCCTCACCTTCATCAAGGGACTTTTGCCATCACCTCACCCTTATGGGCTCTTTCCACAACCATAGTCATTCAAGACAACACATTGGTACCAATGCACAACAAGGATCAAGTGGCATATTATCAAGCATCAAGAATGCATGCAAGCACACTAAGATATACATATGCACACAAGAATGCAAAGAAAATGAGGTGGAGGCTACCTTTTTATGTATGCAAGCTCACTTTGCAATTTCCTTCCCCTCCTTGCTTTCACAAGAGCACTTAGGTGGAGTAGGGTTCTCTTGGCCTAGACATTACAAATATCACACAATTACACATTTGAAGCAAGCTAAGACATTAAACTAAAGCTTATTACACACTTGGCTCCAAAATAGACATATTGGTTCCATAAATGGCCTATTGAAGTAACTCATATTATTCAAGTGCTAGGCTCTATTCTCTTGTTCTTTCTAGACTTCTTGGACTCATTTAAGGTCCTTGGAGCCATCACACATTCAATTGCACAATTGGAAAACCAAATTGCTTCACAAAGCACCATTATGGACACCATTAGGCCATCTCCCAATCTATGGCTCCTAAATTTTTTCCAATGGTTTCTCCCATCTTCTAACATCATATAAAGTCCCAAAACAAGGCTAGAACAAATTAAAACATCCCCTAGCCTAATGAACCTAGCTTGGCCGAAATATACACTATAATGGAGGTTCATAGACTTTGTGATTTTTCCTTGATGGGAGAGCCACTTGGGAGGCTTTCTAAAGGTCTTAGGAGTTCAAGGAAATATTCAAATAGCCAAGGAAATATTCACACAAAATCAGATTTTGTAAAACCCTAGAAAACACTACACTTTTCTAACTTGTTTTCTATTGGTTTTTCTTGGAATTTCTTGCCATATGCCATCTCCCCATGGCCTAAAACCCTTGTTCCCTCCTTGTATTTGGACAGAACATCCTCCCCTCCTTTGGTTCTGTTCTTGGCTGAAATACACACAAAGGGAGGGGGAAGAGAAGATGTAACAAAAAGCAAAGATTACCTATGGTTCAAGTGAGGTTTCAAGTGTCTTTCTCCTTCATTCTCTTCTCCTTAGCAAATTTGAAATTCTCCCCTTAGGTCTGGGTCAAAAACAGAACCAAATCATTCAAAAAATCCATGGAAAGAAAGGAGGAAGATGGAGCAAAAAATTTCATGAAATTACCTAGTTTCTCCTTGGCTTTCTTCCTCTTTTTCTCCTCCCTTTTGTGTGCCTAAGAGAGCTGAAGATTTTCTGTATTTTGGGCAGAATGGGTCGTGCTCATTAAAGAGGATAAGAAGGGAGAAAAGTGTGGAACTCTTTAGAACATTCAAGAAACCATAAATTTCAATTTTGCCCTTCCATAATGGCAAGTTCGTTTCGACTTCGTTTTAGCTCCTTTTTGAGAACCGTCTTTTCCATCATAAAATTTAGGTTCCCAATTTAATAAAATACCTTTGGAATCACTCAAATCGGAGTTAAAACTATCCTAAACGAATCGGTCAAAGTTCGAGTCAACTGACGTTGGAAAGAGTACATCGGAGGGGCTTTACCAGTCCTAGGGCTTCCTATGGTTTTTGGGGCTTCTGAGAACCTTGGGCAACTCAAAATTTTCATTTAAAAAGCCCTCCTAGATGTTTTTCCAAAATTACACTTATTTACAAAAATGCCACTGGCCTTTCGGCAATTTTTGTGAATCGCTCCGACCCCAATTTTTAGGCAACTCAAGGCTCAAATTCTCATTTTTTATTATTTAAAATTTTATTCAAATTTTATTTGGTTTTGAATCACTCATCTCAGGGGACTTGCTTTTCAAATTAGCCCGTTCCAATGATTGTACAATGTACCGGGCGTTACATGGAAAGGCCAAAAACTCTTAACCATGGTGAGGATGAGCCAAGAACTCTTGAAATTGGTTGAGACAAAGCAAAGAGTCTCCCAAAAGCAAAGTGGGCTCCCAATAGTATGGTTGAGTCTAAGAATTTCTTAAAGAATGGGTGAGGCAAGTCCAAAATCCATGAGGAAAAGTATGAGGCCAATCCATTCACTTGGTGAGCTCTTGAATGTCTTGTATGACTTGTTCACATGCCAAGCTTGCTTCTTGAGTATTCATGACTTATATTTTATTCATGCATGTATTTTTAGGACTTGTTTTGCATATATTATATATGATTGAATAGGAGATGAGCTAATAAGGATTCTTTGAATCTCATTCCTTCCTCTCCAATGATCTCACATGTTAGGAGGACCAAGTGGACAAGGTAATGGAAGCCAACCACCTTGAAAGAAAGAGACTGACAACAGAATGCTTGGTTTTTGGTTCTTTAAGACTATATTTGTGCCAAATATTGTAATCCAATGATGTATATGATAGAAACGTACTGTACACAAAGCGAAAATTTTAATTCATTTCCTCCCATGGATCCGTCGACTTGATTAAACCAAGTATGAGATAAAATATTACCTTTGCAGTACGCTTTGTCCTTTCAGATCTCTAGAACTGACGTCTATGTGCAGCCCCCTCTATCGGTATCCATACGAACGATCTGGCAACTTGAAAGGCGTGCTAGCACCTTCATTCAGCATGTCCATATGCAAATTGATGAGAAGACAATCTTCTCTCTTTAGGCATCCATACACACACTCTCTTTAGGTGTACGGCCGTGTGCTCTCTCTCTAGGGTGACGGCTTAAGGTTTTAGAAAGTTGACTCTTTTTGTGTATCTAAACCTTAGCCTACCTCTCCTTTTATAGAAGTATATTTAGATTAAATTAGTTAATTTAAATACATTATTTAAATTAATCTTAAACAAATTAGTTGAAATTCGAATTTATCTTATAAATTTAATTTTAACTAATTCATTTATAAATAAATATATATATTAAAATATATAATACAATATATATATTCATATCAAATATAAATATATATATTTTGAATTAATTACACATATATATCATATATATATATAATTATCTCATTCTAATTAAGCGTAACATTCATTGAATCTAGACACAATTCTAGGTTCAATGAATTTGGACATTCTTATTCAAATTGATTCATTTTTGCGTGCGACCCTGTAAGCCTATATGATATTAGTAGTGGGCCAACAACGTTATTGCACCCACAAGTCACCAGTGGCCTCTAGTAAGACATAGTGACTACCCAAATTACATAGGGTTTGATGATCTAATACAACCTATCGTTTTACCCTGTCATATCCCTTTTGTTACACGATATCTTGATCGAGCATGAGGCATGGAAATATCATCCTTATCTTACTCGATCATTAGTTTTTCGATTTACATGCAGACAAACAGAGCGAATAGAAAAACCTTTCCATCTAAGCATGGCCATGCATTTCTCAATCTCACTCATCGAGGGTCCCAGAGATATCTTTCCGTTAATCAGAGGGACAAATTCCATCTTGACTACTCATCATCCTCTACATGGAGTTCACTATGCCCGACTATAGCCTTTATGATCACCCGATTAAAGGTGACTTTGAACAATGTCAAAGCACAGTGTCTTTCATGTTGGAATCTATTTCAGGTATGAGGGACTAGTGACACGGTTATATATGAGGTACACTTATGACCTAATCCATGAAGCTACCTCATGACAGGTCAATCCAGTGCCCTATTCCCAACAGGCGCCTATGATTTTGATTTGTATTTTCATACATGATTAACACATAACCATCAATCAAAATCATACTGGTCTTAATTCATCATTGTTCCCATAATGATAATTGACTAGGGATATTTAGGATAACTAATATAATTTATCCAAGGATATAATTATTATAGAAACATGCAAATATAATAATTGTAATAGAAAAATTTTTATTCTTAATGAAGCACAATGTTTACAAATGATTGGCCTAGGGTACAATCTCCAATAACTCCCACTTGCACTAGGCTCAATCATTAATATGTCTAATACCCATTGACCTTACATGACGATCACGCTTTTCCTGTGCAAGTGGCTTAGTAAGAGGATCAGCAACATTGTCATTAGTTGGCACCTTGCATATTTTTATATCACCCCTATTAATGATTTCTCTGATGAGGTGATACCGCCCGAGTATGTGTTTAGTTCTTTGATGTGACCTAGGCTCTTTAGCTTGTGCTATTACGCCACTGTTGTCACAAAACAAATCTATTGGATTTGAGATAGTATACATCACTCCTAGCTCAGTGATGAACTTCTTAATCCAAATAGCTTCTTTAGCTACATCTGATGCTACTAGGTACTCAGCTTCTATTGTAGAATCAGCCACAGTGCTTTGCTTGGAGCTTTTCCAACTGATTGGTCCACCATGCAGGTAGAATACAAATCTCGATTGCGATCTTGAATAATCCTTGTCAGATTGGAAACTTGCATCTGTGTAACCACTTACAACAAGCTCGTCATCTGATCCTCTATACATCAAGAATACATCCTTAGTCCTTTTTAAGTATTTTAGGATATTCTTGACAACAGTCCAGTGACCCTCACCTAGATCTGACTGATATCTACTAGTCATACTTAAGACATATGACACATCCGATCGAGTACACAACATAGCATACATAATAGATCCAATGGCCGAAGCATATGGAATCTTGCTCATGCATTCTCGCTTATCATATGAACTGGGACATTGAGCTTTGCTGAGGTTAATGCCATGAGACATGGGTATGTAACCCCTTTTTAAGTCCTGCATGCCAAACTTATGCAGTACCTTGTCTATGAAGGTACTCTGACTTAGGCCAATTAGCCTCTTGGATCTATCCCTATAGATCCTAATTCCTAGGATATAATTGGCTTCGCCTAAGTCCTTCATTGAGAAACACTTTCCTAACCAAGTCTTGACTTTCTGCAAGGTAGGAATGTCATTCCCAATGAGTAGGATGTCATCAAGATAAAACACTAGAAACACAATTGTGCTCCCACTAACCTTCTTGTATACACAAGTTCATCAATATTTTGGATGAATCCAAAATCTTTGACTACTTCGTCAAAATGATGATACTAACTCTGAGACACTTGCTTCAATCCATAAATAGATTTTTGAAACTTGCAAACCTTCCTAGAATCCTCTGGTCGTATAAAACCTTTAGGCTGTGTCATGTACACATCCTCAAGCAGCTTCCTATTAAGGAATGCTGTTTTGACATCCATCTGCCAAATCTCATAATCATAGTACGCTGCAATGGCAAGAAGGATCCTGATTGATTTAATCATAGCGACTAGAGAAAAGGTTTCATCATAGTCTATACCATGGGTTTGTTTGAATCCTTTTGCAACCAATCGTGCTTTGAAGGTATGCACTTAGCCATCCATGTTGGTTTTCTTCTTAAAAACCTATTTGCACCCAATGGTTTTTATATCTTCAGGTGGGTCAATCAAGGTCCTTACCTGATTTTCATACATGGATTGCATCTCAGAAGCTATTTCTCAGAGTCCGATCCCACTATAGCTTCTTGATAGGTAGTTAGCTCATCTTGATTAATGAGTAACACATCACGTCCTTTAGTAAAAAGAAATCCATATCTTTAAGGCTGATATCATGTCCTACCAGACCTTCGTGGGCCTTGTGTTACTTAAGAAGGCTCAACAACTTGTTGTGAGACTTCTCGCATATCCATCTCTAGTTCAATGAGATTTTGCGGCTCTCAAACTTCTTCGAGATGTATCTTACTCCCACTGGTTCTCTTGGAGATGAATTTTCTTTCTAGAAAGATACCATTCTGAGCAATAAACAATTTATTCTCATTAGGGTTATAGAAGTAGTATTCCTTTATTTCCTTGGGATACCCCACAAAAAGGCATTTTATGGATTTGGGTGTTAACTTATCTGAGGCCTGTTGCTTGACATATGCCTCGTATCCTAAAATCTTGAGAAAAGATAAACTGGGCTTCTTCCCAGTCCATATTTCATATGGAGTCTTTTCAACCGCTTTAGATGGAACATAGTTTAGTGTGAATGCAGCTGTTTCTAATGCATAGCCCTAAAAGGATGATGGAAGATCTGTTTGACTCATCATGGATCGAACCATATCTAATAGGGTTCGATTCCTTTGTTCAGAAATTCCATTCTATTGTGGTGTTCCTGGTGGGGTTAATTGTGAGACAATACCACAATTTCTAAGATGGTCAATAAACTTTTGGCTCAAATATTCTTCGCCTCGATCAAATTGAAATATTTTAATAGATTTGCCAAGTTGATTTTGTACCTCATTCTGAAAAGTTTTGAACATTTCAAAAGCTTTAGATTTATGTCTCATTAAATAGATATATTCATATCTACTGAAGTCATCTATAAAAGTAATGAAGTACTATTGCCCACCTCTAGCAGTGGTACTGAGTGGACCACATACATCAGTATGTATTAAGCCCAATAAATAAGTAGCCCTTTCACTGTGCCCAGTAAAAGGTGTCTTGGTCAATTTTCTAGGTAAACAAGATTCGCATGTATCAAATAATTCAAAATCAAATAAGTTAAGAAGTCCATCTTGATAGAGCTTTGAAATGCATTTCTCATTTATATGACCTAGATGACAGTGCCATAGATAGGTTAGATTCAAATCATTTAACTTGATCCTCTTGGTGGTTATGTTATAGATATTTTCATTATTGGGAGTTTCAATATTCAAACAATAATGACCACCATGCAAATCACCATCCGTATAAAAAATGTCATTACAATAAATATAACATTTATTATTCCCAATAATTGAAATAAAACCTTCGTTATCCAAATAATAAAGTGAAAAAATGTTACTACTCAAAGCAGGAACATAATAGCAATTGTTCAAAATTAACAAAAGCCTACTGGAAAATTTATTTCATAAGTGCCTATAGCTAAAGCAGCAACTCTTACTCTGTTTCTAACTCGTAAGTCTATTTCGCCATTTTTCAACTTCCTACTCCTTTTGAGACCCTGCACATTTGTACAAATGTGAGTTCCACATGCAGTATCTAATACCCACGTAGAAGAAGTAGAAAGATTAATATCTATAACATAAATACCTGAAGTAATATCCCTGCTATTCTTCTTTTTCTTTAGATCTTTCAAGTAGAGCTTGTAGTTTCTCTTCCAATGACCAGGCTCATTGCAAAAGCAAACTCCTTCCTTGGGAGGCTTTGCCTTCTTGGCTTCAGGCTTGGGTTTGGGCTTGTTTTGGTTCTTGAACTTATTGTCTTGGCCCTTTCCTTTGCCTTTGCCTTTCTTTTTCATTCCTTTACCCTTCTGAACCATTAAAATAGAGCTTGACTTTTTCTTAATATTTTGCTCAGTAGTTTTAAGCATCCCATGTAGTTCAGAAACGGATTTCTCTATATTGTTCATATTATAGTTCATGACAAACTGGTCATAACTTTCTGGGAGTGAGTTTAAGATCGAATCTGTAGCTAACTCCTGACTCATGGAAAATTCGAGCCTCTCAAGGTGATCAAGGTAGCCTTTCATCTTCAAAACATGAGTGCTAATTGATGCACCTTCAGCCATTTTGCAAGAATGTAAGGCCTTGGTAGTTTCAAACCTTTCCTGCCTTGCTTGTTGTTGGAACATTTCCTTGAGATGCGCAATCATCTCATAAGCCTCCATATGTTCCAAATCTCTCTGAAGTTCTGGGACCATGGTGGCTAACATCAAGCATCCCACATCCATAGAATCATTGAGATGCTTGGTGTAGGCATCGTTTTTTGCTCTTGGAGCATTGGCTGCAGGCTTCTTAGGAATGGGCTCATCTAGGACATATAGCTTTCTCTCCTGCTTGAGAACAATTCTCAAGTTCCTGAACCAGTCAAGAAAGTTTGTCCCATTGAGTTTGTCCTTCTCAAGGATGGATCGCAATGATAGTGCAGTAAAGTTATTTGTTGACATTTTCTACAACAAAAATATGCAAAGTTAAATAATTTCCTACTAAAATAACCCTCAATTTAGTTTAGCAGGCTAAGAACCATATTTCACTCAATTATAAGTCCGCTTTTGCAAGATGCTTAAAATTAAGTTATTTAGGTAGGTAACTCGTTTACCAATTATATCATATGCAACTCTTAGTTCTTTATGGGATTCTTGTCATCATATGACCCCGCATGTTTAATCCCATCTAATGCCTTGAGACCCAAAACCGTTTTGGTAGTCCCAATTAAGTTGAACCATTATGAAACTTATGGGTATCACCATTACCCAAGCTGCCTTACTGAGATAACCCAAGTGCATCCCACTTTAGTGGTTCTTACAATTAGGCGATCAAAGTTTTGACAAGTGTTCATGAATGGATGGCATTATAACTTAAATTTGATGCAAGGGATTTTATCTTATTTACTATTTCATTGTCAATTATATATCACAATAGTATCTCATACATACACATGTGAATGATCTCATCATAAAGCATAGAACAAAACGTGTTATAGCATGGCCTATCTAACCTATCTCCTCCCAAGCCAATGAGAAGGTTCCTCTAAGAAACCTCGATTGCACATTTGAGGGGAGTGAGGTGAGAAAAGAATGTACATCTAGAGTAATGGAGAGAGGCACGACAAGCAGGTCGTATTTAAAACAATACATACCATTAAAATCCTAGGGGTATACCATGCACCATACCCATACAAACAAGCAAATCACAATGAATACATGTATCAAACATCTCATCTCCTAAGAAAAGCTATAAGAATTGTGATTTTATTATCAGGTTAGATTAGGCTGCACTAGGATTAGATAGCCATGGCAGTCTCGCTAGTTTTGAAGCTTGATGGCAGTTGTAGGATGCCCCCAGACTAGTGTTACTATTTCATCAGTTGTTGTAAGGCAAACCTAGTTTTTTTTATTGAAATTTTTATAGTAGTTAAAAGATATTTAGAGTTTTCCAAAATGGTATAGTTTGCATGATTTCAATTTTTTTAGAATTAATTATGATTTTTCAAAGTTCATATCAAAATATGGACAGCTTGAAAAATTGCCAAGTGAGATGCCATTTCGTTTTATACACCATAGACCCAAATTTGGTGCTTGGAATTGAGTTAATTCTTGTTGAACAAAGATGTTATGGATGGAAAATGAATATGGCAAGCTCATATGGCACACAAAGCTAAGAATGAATTATTTTAGCTTATAATGCCTGTTATTTTCGTTGTTAAAAGTATGATTTTTATGAAAATGGATTTAAATTGATACTTTTAGCCAATGTTGAGATACAATGACTACTAGAGAAATATGGTGTGACACAAATCTTGATCCAATTATGTTGACATGCTATGGAATGATTAGAAATATCATTTAGGATGAAAGAAGTGTGTTCAAAGTGGAAGAAAATCAAGTGGATCCCAAATGGTCCAAATTGGAGCTAAAATTGGTCTTAAAACTTCTATAAACAACTCCTATATCAAAAGTATCCTAAATAATCTAGTTTAAGCTTAATATTTGGCATGCATTTAGACCCATCCTAGAGCTTTTTGTCAATCTAAGAATCATAATTTTTGGAGCTATGTAGAATATTTTACAAATTTGTAAAAATATGCAAAATTTTTAATTAGGTCTTGTACTATTCACACAGAACAACTTTAAATTTTCATGTCTTTTAGGGGCCAAATGAAGTCCAATGCTTATGAAAGTTTATATGCATATAGTTAGCATTACAAGATTTCTAGGGCCATTGAGTTTGCATAAAAATGAGTTATATAGAGGAAGTTATGAATTTTTGAAGTTTAAGGTCTGATTATGTTTGAGTACTATAGTAACTACTAATATGTAAGGTCTTTCATGGGTCAAATAAGCTCAGATGCTCTTGAAAATTTTCATGGCATATAGATCTCATCTCAAAATTTTCGTGGACCTTGTGATCACTCAATTTGGAGTTGTGTAACTCAATATATGTAATTTTAAAGTTTAGGTCTGTTACATGCCTCCAATTCTGACCCGCGATGGCAAATGAATTCAATTTAGCATAAAATTTTTACAACATGAATTTCACATTCTAAGTTTTCTACAGATACCAAGTTTACATGATTTGGACTTGTATAACTTAAGTTATGAATTTTTAAAATTAGTGAAGATTTTTTGCCACTATTTCCATTTTGGACTTTTGATCTTTCTAAGGGGTTTTATGAGGTAAACATGATAAAATGAGTATGAACAAAGTTTTTTAGGATGGAAATGAATAAAGAAAAAGAAAGAAATGAATTTGGACTGTTGTAGCTAAATTTGACCCGTAAATGTGCCAAATTTCGGTGTTAAATAACATGGAAATGGATGTGAACTTGGTTCTTTATGTTCTTGGTGTATATGAATGAGCTAAGGGGACTAGTTATGACATGATGGGTTGTATGGAAATGATGTATAGATAGATTAAAATTTGCTCAAAGGAAGAGATTGCATATTAGAGGCCAAATTGAACTACTTTATGACCAAATTTTAGCTTAAATGAGTCATAAATTACACCTCTATATTTAAAGGCCCAAATGACATAGTTTAGAGCTAAAATTTGGCATGTTACTAAAAAAATTATAAAGCTTTCTAATGAATGAAGAATGAAAATTTTTTCAACTATACAGAATATTTTATGAATTTTCCAATGTAGCCAAATTATGTAGAAATGGCTGGTATTGTTCACTTAGATGTAGCTACTGTTCATGCATGTTTTAAGGGGACAAATGAACTCAATTTTACTTGAAATTTTTATAGGATAAATTCCATGTCTTAAAATTTTCGTAGCCACTGAGTTTGCATAAATTAGAGTTACTGATAAGCATAATTTATATACATTTTATTCTCCTTATCTTAAGTATTTTAGTATCCAAATATGGCTTTAAGGGTCTAATTAGATGAAATTTATTTTAGTAACCATTTTCTATATTTGAGGAATTAAGTTACAAATTATTGGATCTTAATGCATAAATTTATCTTAAATAATTTTGTGAAAATTCTTATTTGATGTTTCCCACTCTTTTGTGCAGAATTTTGTTGGGCAATGGGAATTTTAATTTAGAAAATGATTGAAGCTTCATGAGTGGATCAAGAGCTTCACATGGAAGGAATAAGTATGTTTGAACGTGTGATACAAAAAGCTTAGAAGAGGCAAGGAGCTGCATAAAGGGAGCTTGTGTAATAAAAATGAAACAAGAAGCTTGCAAGGCAAAAACACGAAGGAGTTTGGAGTTGAGGTGGAAGACACACAAGGGCAGAACTGAACATGAAAATAACGTGGAAGATTAGCTGAAAATAGAGTTGGATGGAGGAAAAGTTGCCACGAGCTAGAGTTGGAGAATGATGCATGAATAGCTCGCGTGTTGAAAATGTGGATGGAGGAAAGGCTGAAGTGGAAAACAAGAACATATGAAGGGCTAGAACGTGAAAGAGCTTGGGTTGATGTGGATGCATGGGCTGAAAGAGTTACGTGAAGAAGCTTGTGAGCAGAAAAGAATAAAGAAAAGCTACGGTCTAGACGAGCAGAACACAACACGAAAAAGGAGCTGCATGAAAAACTTGAGCATATCACGTGGAAAATAAAACGCTGAACTGTAGTTTCAACAAGATGAGAGTTGAGAACATGCAACAGAAGCTTCGAGTTGGCTGAATCAAAACGCGAAGAAGGAAGAGCTGAAGCAAGGTTTTGATATGGGTTCTGGTTCGAATAGAAAACAAGAGCTACAAACAGAAGCTACGTTTTTAACGTGGCTGGAGAAAGAACATGCAGGAGCTGAACAAGAAGAACGAGCTGAACGAAGAAGCCTGGGCTGAAGGTTAAATGAAGACGCGAATTAATGCGAAGGAAAGAGATGTGGGCTGGATGCATGAGAGCTGGAGAAAAGACGCAGAATAACGAAGAAGAAGCAGATGCATGAATGCAGAATCTTTACATGGAAACAAATGAAGAACGAGCTGCATTCATGGATAACGTGGAGCTGGAAGTACAGCAGCTAAACGAAGAACACAAGCATGAGGCAGCTTTGAGCTGGGCAGAATGTGGATTAATGAAGCTTGCATGAGCTGGGAGGACAGCTGAACGAGCTGAAAGAGGAAGCTCAATGCTGAGCTGGGAAGGAAGAGCTGGATCAAGAAGCTTGGGAGCGTTTATAAATTGTTGAGCACGTGATTCATTAAAAGATTTAGCTACGGGCAAAAGAAGTAAAATGAGGCAGCAGAAGAGACGTGAATGATGCGAGGACTCAAGAAGCTTTCCACGTGAAGCAGAACAAAGAGAAGCACGTGAATTTTAAAGAAGAAAGAGGCTTCATTCAGCATGCCTCCATACATATCCTAGTCCATTCACAATTCATCCATCTCACGTCTCTAAAATCTTAGCAAACCCTTGCCTATTTATTCGACCATTCATTCATGCTGAACCATCCATTCATTCACTGCAATCCACTCCATCCTCTTCTCATCCATTCATTCACCATCCATCCACCAATCAACCATCCACTCCACTCCTTCATCCAACACCATTCATCATCCATCCCATTCATCTCTTCTCTCCACTCCACTCCATTCCATCTACATTCCATGAAGCTTTAATTCATCTTGAGACTAGCAAGGAGGAAGCTCTTGGAGAAGCTTGAATCCATGGAGAAGACATAGAATATTTTGGCTAAGAATTTCCTTATTTTTCCTACACTTTTTCTCTTTCAATTATTGTCTTGGTTAAGTTGTACTTGATAGGGGATTTGTGTAATTATAATTAGTGGCTGGTTAGACACTAATTAGGAAGTATTTTTATTGATTAATTGATCTAAATAATTTCAATATTATTTGAATTCCCATGTACGCTTCGAAGGTGTTCGATAAAATACATGAGTGAGCCTAATTGTTTAATTTGAAAATTCCTTAATGTTTAGTTGGTTAATTAAATATTTAGGATGATTCAGAAGCTAATCAATCAGTTAATCAATCAAATTAAGTGTTCATTGATCCTAAAACAAGAATTGACAATTTAATTTGGATGTGAGGTTTCAATTCAATATTAGATCGTTGATTTCTTGATTCTTGCGTGGTTACTCAAGATAAATTGTTATGAACACGATTAGGGACTCTTAGACCAGAATTAATCATAATTAGAATAGGATAAGGATAGTGGATACCAAGGGACGAATCCAAAGCTATTCACAAGTTCATCTTTCAATCATAATCCATACAATTAGATAGCAACTAGGAAATTTAATTCAATTTAGTTTTTGCTTAGTTTAATTAAATCAAAACCCCCTTAGTTTAGGAATTTTTAGAGTCTTTTAACATTTGGAAAACTCAATTAAACATTGAACGCCAATTCTGAGGGAGATGACCTAGGTTGTGCCATTAACTGCATATTCTATCAGCCTAGTATTATTTTGAGGGTTATGCGATGATCCATTCAGTTACGTAACTCAAGTTATGAATTTTTGAATTTTAGTGCATGATATGGCAAAATGAGGCATTTTGGGCTATATAACTTTTTAAGGCAAATGAAGTGTCTCTTATGATCAAGTGGGTTAAAACAAACTTGTCTAAGATGATTATGAGTGAAGAAGAAGAAGAATATAAATTTTGACCCCTATAACTTTGATTGGCTTGTAAATGAACCAAAACTCATCACTAAAAGTATAGTAACGATTACCAAATTGGTTGCTAAAGCTTGAAATTGGTATATGTAAAGGTAAATGAAGTTAGATATGATAGAAGGGGATGATGTTAGTCACTTTTATATGTTAGACTAAAAGGATGTGTTCTTAGCATTAATTCCTTTGAGATTCCCTTCCATTTACTTCTCTTCTTCTTACTTTTATCTATTCTCTCTTGTTTTCTCTCTCTTTCTTTCTTATGTTAGTTGAAATCCTTCTTACTCTCTCTCTCTTTCATCATGTAACACCTTACACAATAAAAGACTATAATATAGTTTTAAGATCAATGAAGTGAATTAATACTTTGTTAAGAAGTGAATATTAAAACACTAAGTTTGGACTCCATTAAAACCCTTAAAATTGAACTATGTAATGAAACCAAAAGGATGAACAAATATTCTCATTATTAAAACCAAGCTCTAACTTACCTCAAGGACATTAAAGAAGTCTAAAAACTTCCACACAATTTAATCACAACTTATTATAGGGGTTAGAGGGTGAAAATTTAGAAAAGACATGCTAATGGACATTTTTGGGATTAAGACATTGTACTTGTCCATACACATAGGCATGTTGACCATACACATGGGTGTGTAACTTGACATAGGCAACCCATGTCCAACATTGTCCAGCCATGCACTAATAGGCAACTTCAACATGCGTGTGCATAGCAACATAGGAAGCCCTGACCAAATAAACAATAAAGATCACCCTAAAACTTTCTTTAACTTAGCCTAATGGTTTGTGGACCTTATTCTACTCCAATGACCACCAAATTTGGAATGTAAAGTCTCTACAAGTAATCTAAGGACATGCAAAGACTCATACTCAAAATTAAACTTTAAACTACCTGATTTTGACCTCATAATGCACGATTGGCACTTTTGATGTTCTAATTCATAACTTAACCTAATCTAACCACAACCAAACCACCTCAACTAAATTTCAATATCCTAACCTAACTCCAAAGTGGTCTAACCAAGTTTCAACCTTTACGAATCAAAATTTGGCCTGATGACTGATATTTTGACATTATTATATTTTATATTTCTCATATTTAGTCTTATTAATAATTTATGGTGGCTAATTAGATGAATTTGGGCTTATTTTATATTAAATGGGCTAAATTTAGATTAATAGACTTTAAATACATTTTTATTATATTTATCCAATGGAGGCTCAATTATGTTTATTTGTATTTTGTAGGTTAGAAGATTCTTAAAAGGATTTAGACATTATCTTATTAAGTCATAAAAAAATTTGGATATTATCTTATTGTTACTTCTAGAATGGTATTGGATCTTTCTTAAGGAAGAAGCCGATATCATCTATTTAAAGAGGATAAGACGTCACCATAGAACATAATCCATCTTCTTTACTTCTCATTTTTGTTTTCATCTTTTCATGGCTTTCTAATTTTCTTTGTGATCAATCTAGAGTCTGAACCTAATAGGAAATTTGTAATACCATAACTATATAAGACTCAACTCATGGCAAAATTGGTATATAACACTCATTTGCATGAAAGTAGCATTTTTAGTGGCGGTATTTTACGTCATTGAAAGCTCAATAAATTCATTCTTGGCTTTATGGTCCATGTGAGCTTACCACGTTCAATTTTCATTCATAACACATTTGTTCAACTAGAATTATCATAATTGGGAGCTCAAAACTCGGGTCCAAGCCATAGAACAAAAAATCACATTACACTTTGCATTTTGTTATACATTCCATATTTTGATATGAATTTTAGAAAATCATAACTAATTTTAGAAAAATTAAAATCATGAAAATTATACTATTCTAGAAAGTTATGGATGTCCTTTAACTACCATAAAAATTTTAGATCAAAACAACTAGGTTTGCCTCACAACATTTTATGGAATAGTAACATTGGTCACTAATGCATCTTGTAGTTGAACTCAAACTTCAAAAACTCATTTCTTCCTCTACAGAGCTCCAAATGAGGTGTTTATAGTGGTTATAGAAATTTTATGATGTCTACTATACGCCTGTAAAATTTCATGAGCATTGGACTTCATTTGACCCACAGATGATACAAAAATGCAAATTGACCATATGAACAGTAACTAGGACAATTCTATATAATTTAGCCAATTTTGAACATTCATAATAAATTCTCTAAAGTTTCAAATTAGGTGCTCTTTAGTTCTGTGAAAAGTTTTAGATGAGACCTATAATCGTGCCAAATTTCATGCACAAAATCGTCCATTTGGTTAATTTGTGGTTTAGCTCAATATTATGTCAATTTTGGAACTACAAAACAAATGGTCTTCTAATCATTCCACAACCATTTGAGCACATCCAAAAGCATAAACACAGCCTGTAATATCTTAACTTCCTAGCCCTTAAACAAATGTCACATAGGCTATCTTAAATCATACTTGGCATATGGGTACACATTTGCAAGAAAGTGGCACTTTTATCCATAGTTAATTGTGTAGTTAAAAAGCCATATACATCATTCTTGGCTTTAAGGACCATGTGAACTTACAAATATTATTCTCCATTCATAACATATCCATTCATATCATAAACATCACAATTCATCTCAAGAATCTCAAATTTGGAACCATATTTCAAGAAAAACCAGAATTGCTCTTGGGTTGGTGTTCCAAATTTCTGATATAAACTTTGAAAATTCATAACTAATTTTAGAAAATTTGAAATCATGCATATGATAGTTTTCTAGAAAGCTCTAGATATTAAATAATGACTAAAAATAATTCTAGGCCAAGAAAATAGCATTTAACTCATGAAAACAATGAAATAATACATCAGGTCTATTCTCAAACAACTACAGGACCTAGAACTTGAAAAATTTGTTTCTTCCTCTACAAAGCTATAAATAGGTGCTCTTAGTGGCTATAGAAAGCTTATGATGTTTAGTCTATACTTATAAAATTTCAAAAGTATTAAACTTCATTTGGCCTATAAGTGACAGAAATGTAAATTGACCATATGAACAATAACTTGTCAATTTTGGATAATTTAGCCAACTTTGAAAAATTATAATAAGTTCTATAGAGCTTCAACTTGAGTACTCTTTAGCTCTATGAAAAGCTTTATATGAGACCATTTTTTAGCCAAATTTCATGTAAAAAATCATTCATTTGGTCAAACTTTGATTTAGCTCAAGAAATGGTCAATTTTGACATCCACAATGGTTTCATAAGGCACCAAATTACTTTCTTATCATTCCATAACCACTTGGGCACGTCCAAAAGCACAATTACAGCATATGGAAGCATGCCAAATGTTTTAAATTATCATGGAGCTCATTCTCATCTTGTCACTTGCATTTATACACATACACATAAAGGCTCATGGGTTGCAAAAACTCACATATTCATTCATTTGGTTCCAAAATGGTTACATACACCATATTTACATATATTTAAACATGCTCAAAGGTCTACATCATATAGTTACAATTCCTAATGTCAAAATGCCATCCAAATGCCAAATTTTCTACTTCATTTCCAAAGTTCCATACTTCAAGATGGTTGGCCTCCACTTCTTAGTCCACTTAGTTCACCTAGATATAGTTAAACATTTGTAGGGGAAGAATGAGATTCAAAGAATCCTAATAACTCTTTACCTTTTCAAACATATATGATAGATGCAATTTCATGTCACAGAATGCATGCATGGCATTTAAGCTACTAATGAATATACATAAATCATTTTCCTTATCATATAAACTCATACATGTCAAATATAAGCTTTAAAGGGCATTGACCTAACCTCACCTAATTTCTTAGGGACTTTTGGATTTGCCCCACCCACTTTCAAGAGACTTTTAACTTAGCGTTACTCTTCTTGTGATTTTTAACTTTATCTCACCCATTCTTAAGAACTTTTAGCTTATCCTCACCTATGCTAAGGGACTTTTGGCATAACCAAACCTATTCAAGCCACTTTGCATTCATAAATAAATTTGAAGAAGTATAATGGTACCATAACATGTAATCAATAGCTAGAAACATTTCTCATAATTCCAACAAACACACAAATACTCAAACACAAGTAAATATCTAAGCAATGCATGTGAGAAAGGTTAAAGAGTTACCTTGAAGTAAGAACTCAACACTTTTTTCCTTGGTTACACCTTGCCTCTTTTGGCCTCACAGATCTAATGATGGAAAGCTTGATTGGCTTGGCCTAAATACATCCAACAAGGTATAAAAACATCATTCAAACTAACTCTAACATCCCATAAGCTTTACACACTCATATGCTAGCTTATGATTTAATTTTGGATCCATATAAGGCATAATGAAACAACCATCAGAATCTTTGTTCTTGGCTCTAATTTCTCATTCAATCTAGGATGTATGACTCCATTAGAACTCATTAGAGTCATCACCAATTCAATCCAAGGAGCCTAGACACAAGTTGCTTCTTTATGTCTCAAAATAGAGTCTATACCTCCATCTCATAAACCATGATTCCTAAATTCATTCTAATGCTTCCTTTGATGTTCATTAATCATACAAAGTCCATTTCTACCCTTCAAAGTAATTAAAACTCCCCATCAGTGCCTTATCTCTTATAGGTCGAGACATGAAGGAGCTAATGGACCCATTGAGTTTTGGAATTTTTCTTTAGGGAGTTGGCACATGTGAGGCTTCCTAGCTATCTTGAGAACCCATACACACTCTTAGATAACTTAAATTATCATTAGAAAATCTCATACATATCAAGGTGCAACAAAATCCCTAACTTTGGCAACTTAAATTCTAATGCTTCTTTTTTAAATTTCATTGCATATTCTTGTTTCTCATACTCTAAAACTTATGTTTCTCCCTTGGTTTGGTTAGAATTCATCTCTTATTGGATGGGCTTAAGGCTGGATGAAATGGTCATGGAAGAAGCAACTAAGAAGAAGCATGATAACCATGAAGATTTACCTTGTTTTAAGGATTTTTCTAACGAGCTTTCCATTCCTTCTAGTCTCTCCTTCAAATGCTCCCTTCCACTTACTAGACTAGCCATAGAACAGCCTTAAACAAATCAATAAAACCATGGGAAAAGAGAGGAGAAAGAGGAGAGCAAGGTTGGTGAAGGATGAAGCATGAAAAACCATAGAATTTTCTACCTTTTTGCCTTGAATCTTCTTCTATTTACTCCCTCCTTTGGTGTGCCACTCCCATCTACCCTTAGTTCTATTTTAGACCAGAGAAGGTCAGTTATGAGGAGAAGGTAGAGGTGGGACATGTTTTAAGGGGGCTAGAGCTCATTTATACAACTTTTTAAAATTACAATTTAGTCCCTCTTCTCACTTTTTTTCAATTGGACTCATTTCAACTCATTTTTGAAAACTATTTTTTATATCATAAAATTTAGGTCCTCTAACTTATAAAATGCCTTTGGTTTCACCCAAATTAGATTAAAATTTTTTTCGAATGAACTAGTCAAAGTTCAGTCAATAAATATTTTAAAACGTAAATTGGAGGGGTTTGAATCATTCTAGGGGTTCCTATGGTTTTTAGGGCTTTTGAAAACCCCGAGAAACTCAATTTTTTTATTTAAAGATCCTTCCTTTGAGTTTTCTAAAAAGTACTCAAAATTACAAAAATACCACTAATTTTCGTCTAATTTTATTTAGCTACTCTGACTCTGATTTTTGGACATCTTAAGCCTTATATATTTATTTTTCATTATTTAGAATTTTATCCTAATTTTATTTGGCTTCAAATCTTCCTATTTAAGGCACCTCCTTTTATATTTTCTCGGTTTAGGACTTTTAGGACATGTTGGATATTACATAGCATATGAGATCATCCTAAATGGTCCAAATTATCATACATCTTAAAACCACTTTCCTACATGACTTTATACATACATACATCAAGGCTCTATGATGTCAAATTATCACATACTCATTCATTTGACTTAAAAATTGAAATATACATCATAGCTACATACATTTAAACATGCTTAAGGGTCTACATCACATATATATCATATGGTTACAAACTTTGACATCAAAATACATCAATTCTCTATTATATTGTCAAAATTCTGTGCTTTAAGGTGCTTGGCCTCCATTTCTTGCTCCACTTGGATCATCTAGACAAGGTTAGACATATGTGGGAAAAGAGCGAGATTCAAATAATCTCAATAGCTCTTTTACCTTTTCAAGCATACATACATGGCATATTTTCATGTTAAAGAATGCAAGCATGTCATAAAGGCTTCTAATAAACATACATAAACATATTTTCATATCACATAACTCATACATATCAAACATAGGCTTTAAAGGATGTTTATCTAGCCTGACCTAATTTTTTTGAGACTTTTGGATTTGCCTCACCTACTGTTAAGGGCTTTTGACTTAGCCTCACTCCTTTTTAAGACTTTTGGCATCTCCTCACCCATTCTAAGGGTCTTTTGGCACAACCTCACCCATTCAAGCCATCTTGCATTGAAAAATATGTTTCAAGAAGCATAGTGATATCATAGCATAAATTCAATGGCTCTAAACATATCTTATGGTTCAAACATATATACAAGCATTCAATGACAATTAAACATCCAAGGCATGCATGTGAGAAAGGTTAAAGTGCTACCTTAAATCAAGAATCACAACTTCTTTCCTTAGACTTTCCTTTCCCTTTCTTGGCCTCACATACACACGACTAGGTGAAGCTTGATTCACTTGGCCTAGACACATCAAATAAGACACCATTACATTATTGGAACAAGTTCTAGCTTCATACAAACTCTATGCAAGCTTACTTTGTCTTAAGGCATGGTTATGGTTTCATATAAGTGCATAATGAAGCAACCCCTAGGATTCATAATCTTGGCTCTAATTCCTCATTCAATCTAAGTCTCTTGACTCCATTTAGACTCCTTAGAGTCATCACAAGTTCAATTCAAGGATCCTAGACTTAAGTTGCTTCTTTATGTCTTAAAAAGGAACCTAAACCTCCTTTTCAAAAACCATGGTTTCTAAATTCAAACTAATGCTTCCTTTAATATTTATTAATCATATCTAAGCCATTTCTACCCTTGGAATCAAAGAAAAAACTCCTTAGGTAGCCAAAATCTTCTTGGCCGAGACATGTGCACACTTAATAACCTATGGAGTTTACTTGATTCTTCTTAGGGAATTGGTACTTATGAAGCTTCCTAGATGTCTTAGAATCTCATACATACTCTTACATAGGCTAGACTATCCTTAGAAAGCTTCAAGAATGGCTAGGTGCAACAAAATCCCTAAGCTATATAACTTGAATTCTAAAACTTTTCTTTTAAATCTAATTGCATATTCTTGTTTCTCATACTCTAAAACCCTTTTTTCTTCCTTGGTTTGGTTAGAATTCATCTCCTCTTAGATGGCATAAGGCTGGCCGAAATTTCACCCTTGAAGAACAAGCAAGAAGAAGCAAAGAAAGCCATGGAAGTTATCTTGGTTTCAAACCTTTTCAAGAGCACTTTTACTTGCTTTTAGTCTCTCTTTCGATTTCTCTCCTCCTCTCAGTGAACTAGCCATTAATCATCCTCAAATTAATCATCAAAACCATAGGAAAAGATAGGAGAACAAGGTTGGTGAAGGAGGAAACATGAAAACTCATGAATTTTCTTACCTTTTTCCTTGATTTTTTCCTTCCTTTTCTTCTCTCTCTTGGTGTGCCTCCTTGAGCTGGTCTCACTTTTGGTTTGGGGCAGAAATAAGGTCAATTAAGAAGGAAGGAGAGATGGGGTGTGACATATAAGAAGGGAGGTTAAGTTATAACACTTTTTAAAGTTCCCATTTTTCCTTCTTTTCTTGATTCTTTCCATTTGGGCTCATTTTAACTCAATTTTGAGAATCATCTTTTCCATTATGAAATTTAGACTCTCTAATTCGTAAAATTCCTTTGGTTTCACCTAAATTGGATTAAAAACCTTCCTGAATGAATTAGTCAAAGTTTTGGTCAACCAATACTCTAAAATATAAACCAAAAAGGGTTTAACCATTCTAGGGGCTCCTATAGTTTTTAGGACTACTGAGAATCTCAAGAAACTCAATTTTCCTATTTAAAGATCCCTCTTTTGAATTTTCTAAAAGTTGTTTAAAATTACAAAAAATGCCATTCTATTTTTGTCAAATTTTGTTTAGCTATTTGGGCTTTGGTTTTTGGGCATCCTTCGTTAGAAATTTTTGGGATGTGCAGTGGAAAATTAAAACCCTAAATCTCTTCCTATGGATCCATCAATGTTGTTTAAATTGAGTAGATCTAGAAATATTTACCTTTCCTCTCGGATCTTAGAAACTAATATACAGATCTGCTCCCTCTACTGGTATCCATACGAACGGATGTTCAACTCGAATGGCGTGCTAGCGCCTTTTACCAATGTTAGTACATATTCTTGGTAGAGAAGACATGATCCTCTTCCTCTCTTTCTAGGTGTTCGTACAGTGTCAGTACACTTTCTCTCTCTAGATGTTCGTACGACGTCTGTGTAGTGGTCCATACAGTGTCTCTTTCTAGAGTTTTTTTTCTTTAGTTATGTAGTTCTAGGAAATCCAAGCCTCCTACCTTTTTATAGAGGTATCTTATTAGGGTTTCAGATATATTTGATTAATTTAAAATATATTATTTTAAATTAAATCAAATTTGAATTAAATAGATTAGTTTAAATTTCAGTCTATCTAATAGATTTAAATTTTAACTAATTATTTAATATAAATCTAGAACTTAATTCAAATTTAATTTATCTCATAAATTAAATTTAAATTATCATATTAGTTTAAATTTAAATCTATCATATAGATTTTGAATTTAAAACTAATTGATTTAAATTAATTGAAGGATATATATATTTCGAATATATAAATATATATTTCAAATTTTATAAATCATATATATATATCAAATATTTATTTATTTATTTATTTATAAAATTCTTTCACCCTAGATTGAACGTGACATTCATTGAATCTAAACGCAATTTCAGAATCAATGAATTTGGACATGACATTCATTAAATCTAGACTCAATTTCAAATTTAATGAATTTGGACATTACATTCATTAAATCTAAACGTAATTTTAGATTCAATAAATTTAGATATTTTAGCTTGAGTTAGCTTGTTCTTGTATGCGACCCTGTAGGCTCATATGATGTTGGTAGTAGGTTAATAATACTATTTTACCCACAAGTCATAAGCAGCCTCTACCAAGACATTGTGACTACCCAAATCATATAGAGATTGGTGATTTGATGCAACCTGTCATATAACCTTATCACATCCCTTTTGTCACATGATATCTAGATCAAGTATAAGGTATGAAAATGTCATCCTCATCTTACTTAATCATAACTTTCTCGATCTACGTGCAAACTGACAAACAAATGAAAACCCTTTCATTCGAGTACGGCCATACATTTCTTAGTTTCACTCATTGAGGGGCCCAGAGATATCTCTCTATTAATTAGAGGGACAAATCCTGTCTTAACCACTCATCTTCTTCTACATGAATTCCACTATATCCGATCATAGCCTTTATGATTATCTGGTTAAAGATGACTTTTGACTATGCCAAAATTAGTGTTCCTCATGTTGGAAACTATGGTGATCTCAAGTTTAAAGGCTCGATGATACAGTTATGCATAAGATACGCTTATGACTTAATCCATGTAGCTGTCTTATGGCAGGTCGATCCAGTATCTTGTTCCCTAACAAATGCCTATGATTTTGATTTGTATCTTTATATATGATTAACACATAATCATCAATCAAAATCATACTAATCTTAGTTTATCATCATTCCCATAATGATGATCGACTATGGATTTTTAGAATAATTAATATGATTTATCCAAGGATATTATTATATAAAACATGCAAAAGAATATAATAATAATGTAATAAAAGAAAACTCTTATTTCTTAATAAAATACAATGTTTACAGTACAATAATTGGCTTAGGGCATAATCTCCAACAACTCCCACTTACATTAGGCCCAATCATTGATGTGTCTAATACCCATTGACCTAACATGATGCTCATGCTTTACCTATGCAAGCAGTTTAGTAAGTGGATCAACAACATTGTCATCAGTTGGTACTTTGCATATCTTTATATCACCCTTGTCAGACTGAAAACTTGCATCTGTGTAACCATTTACAACAAGCTTGTCTTCCAATCCTCTATAGACTAAGAATACATCCTTAGTCCTTTTTAAGTATTTTAGGATATTCTTGACAGCAGTCCAGTGACTCTTACTTTGATCTGACTGATATCTACTAGTCATACTTAAGGCATATGAGACATCTGATCGAGTGCATAACATAGTATACATGATAGATCCAATAGTCGAGGCATATGGAATCTTGCTCATGTGATCTCGCTCATCATGTGTACTAGAACACTGAGTCCTGCTGAGATTGATGCCATAAGACATGGGTATATAACCCCTTTTTGAATCTTGCATATTAAACCTATGCAATATTTTGTCTATGTAAATGCTCTAACTTAGACTGATTAGCCTCTTAGATCTATCTCTATAGATCCTTATCCCTAGGATGTAAGTGGCTTCACCTAAGTCTTTCATTGAGAAACACTTTCCTAACCAAGTCTTAACATTCTGCAACATAGGTATGTCATTTTCAATGATTAGGATGTCATCAATATAAAGTACTAAAAATACAACTATGCTCCCACTAACCTTCTTGTAAACACAAGGTTTATTGATATTTTGGATAAATCCAAAATCTTTAACTACTTTGTCAAAGCGATGATTCTAACTCCGAGATGCTTGTTTCAACCCATAAATGGATTTTTAAAGCTTACAAGCCTTCTTAGAATCCTCTGGACATATAAAACCTTCAGGCTGTGTCATGTACATATCCTCAAAGTAGCTTCCCATTAAGGAATGCTGTTTTGATGTCCATCTGCCAGATCTTGTAATCATAGTATGCTGCAATGGCAAGAAGTATCTTAATTGATTTAATCATGGCGAATGGTAAAAAGGTTTCATCATAGTCTATACCATAGGTTTGTTTGAATCCTTTTGCAACCAATCGTGCTTTGAAGGTATGCATTTGGCCATCCATGTCAATTTTCTTCTTAAAAATCTATTTGCACCCAATGGCTTTTATACCTTCAGGTAGGTCACTCAAGGTCCATACCTGATTATCATATATAGATTGCATCTCAGATTTCATGGCTTCTAGCCATGTCTCAGAGTCTGATCCCACTACAGCTTATTGATAGGTAGTTGGCTCATCTTGACCAACAAGCAACATATCACGACTTTCAGTTAAAAGAAATCTATATCTTTGAGGCTGATGTCATGTCCTGTCAGACCTTCATGGGCCTTATGTTACTTGAGTAAGCTCAACAACTTATTATGAGTCTTCTCATTTTTTTCATCTCTGGCTCAATGCGATTTTGTGGCTCTTAAACTTCTTTGAGATCTATTTTAATCCCACTGGTTCTTTTAGAGATAAATTCTCTTTCTAGGAAGATACCATTTCGAGTAATAAACAATTTATTCTCATTGGGATTGTAGAAGTAGTATCCTTTAGTTTCCTTAGGATACCCCACAAAAAGGCATTTTATAGATCTGGGTGCTAACTTATCTGAGGCTTATTGCTTAATATATGCCTTGCATCCCCAAAACTTGAGAAAAGCTAAACTAGGCCTCTTTCTAGTCTATATCTCATATGAGGTCTTTTCAACTGCCTTCGATAGTACACAGTTTAGTGTGAACGTAGTTGTTTCCAACGCATAGCCCCAAAAGGATAGTGGAAGATCTATTTGACTCATTATAGATTGAACCATATTTAATAGGGTTTGATTCCTTTGTTCAGAAACACCATTCCATTATGGTGTTCCTGGTGGGGTAAATTGTAAGACAATTCCACAATATTTAAGATGGTCAATAAATTCTTGGCTCAAATATTCACCACCTTGATTAGATCGAAGTGCTTTAATAGATTTGCCAAGCTGATTTTGTACCTCATTTTGGAAGGTTTTGAACATTTCAAAAGATTCAGATTTGTGTCTCATTAAATAGATGTATCCATATATACTATAATCATTTATAAAAGTAATAAAGCACAAGTGACCACCTCTAGCAGCAGTACTTAGTGGACCACATACATCGGTATGTATTAAGCCCAATAGGTCAATGGCCCTCTCACTATGTCCAATAAAAGGTACCTTAGTCATCTTTCCTAATAAAAAAATGATTTAAAATCAAATGAGCTGAGTAGTCTATCTTGATGGAGCTTTGAAATGCGTTTCTCATTTGTATGGCCTAGACGACAGTGTCATAGGTAGGTTGGATTCAAATCGTTTGGCTATTCCTATAAAAGATGTCATTAAAATAAATAGAACATTTATTATTTGCAATAACTAAAGTAAAACCTTCCTTATCTAAATAAGAAAGTGAAATAATGTTTCTACTGAAAGTAGAAACATAATAGCAATTGTTCAAAACAAACAAAAGTGTACTGGGCAAAACTAACTCATAAGTGCCTACAGTTAAAGCAAAAACTCTTGCTCTATTTCCAACTCGTAGGTCTATTTCGCCCTTTTTAGCTTTCTACTCCTTTTAAGACTTTGCATATTTGTACAAATGTGAGTTCCACATGTAGTATCTAATACCCATGTAGAAGAAGTAGAAAGATTAATTTCTATAACATAAATACTTGAAGTAATAACCCCGCTATTCTTCTTATTCTTTAGATCTTCCAGGTAGAGCTTGCAGTTTCTCTTCCAATGACTGGGCTCATTGCAAAAGAAACAAAGTCCTTCCTTGGGAGGCTTTGCCTTCTTAGCTTCAAGCTTGGGTTTGGGCTTGGGCTTGTTTTAGTCCTTGGACTTATTGTCTGAGCCCTTTCCCTTTCCCTTGCTTTTTCCTTTCTTTTTCATTCATTTTCCTTTTTGAACCATTAAAATAGTGTTTGGCTTTTTCTTGATATTTTGCTCAACAGTTTTAAGCATCGAATGCAATTCA
The DNA here is from genome assembly GCA_026724425.1 of Erythrophleum ivorense. NCBI lineage: Eukaryota > Viridiplantae > Streptophyta > Magnoliopsida > Fabales > Fabaceae > Erythrophleum > Erythrophleum ivorense. The sequence goes on from JAIUCV010000008.1 coordinate 31,948,111, forward strand.
GAATTTGATTTCTCTATGTTGTTCATATTATAGTTCATGACGAATTGGTCATAACTTTCTGGGAGTGAGTTTAAGATCAAATCTGTAGCTAACTTCTGGCTCATGGGAAATTTGAGCCTTTTAAGGTGATCAATATAGCCTTTCATTTTTAAGACATGAGCGCTAACTGATGTACCTTTAACCCTTTTGTAGGAATGTAAGGCTTTGGTAGTTTCATACCTTTCTTGCCTTGCCTATTGCTAGAACATTTCCTTGAGACGCATAATCATCTTATAAGCCTCCATGTGTTCCAGATCTCTCTAAAGTTCTGGGATCATAGTGGCTAGCATCAAGTATGCTACGTCCACAGAGTTATTAAGATGCTTAGTGTGGGTATCCTTTTAGGCTCTTGGAGCATTGGCTGTAGGCTCCTCAAGAATGGGTTGATCTAGGACATATGACTTTGTTTCATGCTTGAGAATAATTCTCAAGTTCCTAAACCAATCAAGAAAGTTGGTCCCATTTAGTTTGTCCTTCTCAAGGACGGATCGCGATGATAGTGAAGAACAATTATTTATCGACATTTTTCTACAACAAAATATGCAAAGTCAAGTTAATAATCTCCTACTAAAAATTAACCCTCAATTTAATTTAGTAGGCTAAGACCCATATTTCACTCAATTGTAAGTCCGCTTTGACAAGATACTTAAAATTAAGTTATTTGGGTAGGTAACTTGTTTACCATTTACATCACATATAACTCTTAGATCTTTATGGGATTCCATCATCATATGATCCGGCATGTTTAATCCCATCTAATACCTTGAGACCTAAAACCATTTTGATAGTCTTAATTAAGTCAAACCATTATGAACCTTATGAGTATCACCATTATCCAAGCTGCCTTGTAACACCTTCATTTTTAGCTCAGACCCATCATGCCTTACATGCTCATATACATATGGGAAGCATAAAAGGGAGATCATTTGCTTTGGGTTCATATTCTTTCTCACATGGCATCATGCATGGGTAGACATTCACTTTAGTGTCACATGGACCGGGTGAGCTCTTTCTATGCATCCTCATATTTAATTGCACTATTAAGACTCATTTCAATCCCAAAAATATGCTTTAAACCCATGGAAAGCAAAGAAGGATATGAGACATGAATATTCAATTTCGGCCATACTTGGCCTCATTTCTAGGCAAAGTTTGGAAATTCATAACTAAATCAAGAAAAATCCAAAGCATGTGATCTCGGTCATTCTGGAAAGTTTAAAGGGTCTACTTCATACTAAAAATATGTGCAAGTCATAACATCCCACACACAAGATGTTTAACACACAAAATCATCTCAAGATCGGAGGGGGTTCTGCTACTATCACAGTTTACTGATATGGATTTCAAAAATGTCTAGCTAATTCCACAAAAATACAATACTTACAAATGATATCACCATGGAAATATGTAGATGTTAAATAGAGAGGAAAAATATCTATAGATCAGTTCATGAAGCCAAACTCTCAGAAATCGATGAAACAGTACCTTGGGTCTGGTAGGATGACTGATTCTGGGCTGGAACTTCAAAATTGCATATCTTCCTCTCTAGGCCTCCAAATGAGGTGATTCTAGTTCCTACAAGTCACTGTGACTATCTAGTTTCTTCTTATAAAATTTCGTCACCATTGGACTACGTTTGCCCCTCGGATGACACAATTCCCCAACTGACCAAATGAACAGTGTTTATAGAAATCTGAAATTCTGATCCCAACTTTGAAAAAACATAGAAAATTCTACAGACCTCCAAATAACTTGATCTTTAGCTTCTCAAAAAGTTTTAAACAAGATCTAGTCACATGGCAAATTTTAAGGCAATAAGAGGTCATTTGGTCAGATTTCGACATAAGGGGGCAAAATGCCACTTTCTCTTGAAAAAAGGGGTTCCAAGGACTCAACTTGGATTCTCCTACTTCTAAGGCTCTATGAGCACAAGGGATAGTATCAATAGGGGCTATCAAACATGGCTCAAGTGTCTAACAACCCAGATTTGCATGACTCACTCTCCCACACTAACACATACACTCATGGGGGAATGCTATATCTTACCATTCATTGCAAAACTTACTACATCATTCACTATAAGCTCCATTCTCATACATATATGATACATACATTCATTTAAAATTATTCATACTTGCCACATCATATACATCATTAGATTACATCTCTTGGCTTAACTACAAAATAGTAACAAAAGGCTCTTTTACAATTTCTTCATTGAATTCCCTAGCTTCAAGTTTAGTGGCTCCCATCTCTTGCCTTACTTGGTCCACCTAGCATGTTGGGATGGTGGAGAGGGGGAGTGAGATTCAAAGAATCTCAATAGCTCATCTCTCATTCAATCATACACACAAAGCATGCAAACAAGTCTCACAATGTATGCATGGGCATGTTAGCATATAAAATCATAAGAAAAGAATTTGCAACATTTAAGTGGGCCATACATAAGAAAAGCATTTTCAACATGTGAGTAGGCCATACATAACATATAAAATCTTGCTAAGTAAATGGATTAGCCTCACCCACTCACTTATGGATTTTGGACTTGCCTCACCCATTCTCTAAGAGGTTCTTAGACTCGACCCTTACTCTTTGGGAGTCAACCTCATTTTGGGAGACTCTTTACTTTGTCTCAACCAACTTGAGGGTTTTTGGCTCATCCTCACCATGGCTAAAGGGTTGTTAGCTTTTCCATACTCAAGCAAACCCAAACAATCACATAAAACATCACTGAAATACATGAGGCATCATCATGCTAGCATACTTCTCATGGTTTAAAATATACATACACACAAGCAAGACAATGTAAGCACACATCTTATGCATGAGAGAAGGTGGAGAAAGCTACCTTATTGGCTATTCACAACTTTCCTTTTCAATTTGTCTCCTCCCTTGTGGTTTTCACAATCACCTCTAGATGGGAGTGCTTCTCTTGATCCTAACCACACAAGAACATAGAATTACTATCTTAACACTTTATTCATAAGCTAGGGATTCCTTCTAATAAACCCTACCAAGCATGTAAGAGCTAAGGGTTCTTTCTCTCACTAGAACTTCACCCATTCTTCTCTTTTCTTGCATTTCTCAACTCATCACACTCTTTTTTAAAGGTCTCTTGCTCCCTCTAGGTCAGAACCAAAACCTTCTCACTCCTCAACCCATGAAAAGGGAGCTTAGAAGGAGAGAAATAAATTAAGAAGAAGGAGCATGAAGAGTTTTGAAAGTTCTTACCTTTCTTCCTTAGCTTCCCTTCCTTCTCTCTTGGTTCCTTCTTGTTTCTCTCTCTCTCAAGCTTTCTTTTCTGTGCTTGGATGAAGTTTAAGGCGGTTTAAAGAGAAGGGATGAGTTGGAGCTGTTTAAAACATCAAATTCTCTTTTTTTATGCTTTTCTAGACTAACCCTCACTATAGCGAGCCATAACCCTCACTACGGCGAGTTCGTGTCAGTCCCAGACCCCTGTTTTCGCTATGACGCGCGCTACAGCGAGCTACGCCCTGGTTTTTGTATGGGGTGCCCGCACTCGCTATAGCTAGAAGGCACTCTCGCTATAGCTAGACCATTTCTCACTATAGCGAATAGGTATATTCACTATAGCTAGGCTGTAGCTAGCAGACTTAGAAAATTTTCAGCTTCTAAAAATTTCAGCTTTTCTTTTCTCTTCTTTTTTTTTTCTTTTTCTTTTCTTTTCTTCTTCTGGTTGTTACATGCCTCACTAAAATAACCTAAGTATATCCACTTTGATGGAATATACACTTAAGCGATCAAAACTTTGACAAGTGTTCATAAATGGGTGGCATGTAAACTTAAAATTTGATTCAAGGGATTTTATTATTATTATTTCATTGTGATTCAAATATTTAATCATCACATGATAATATACTTTGATAACATCTCATACATACATATGATCTCATCATGAAATATAAAATAAATGTGTCACAATATGGCCCATCTAGCCTATCTCCTCCCAAGCCAATGAGAGGATTCTTCTAAGATAAAAATTACAAAGAGAAACCTCAATTAAACATTTGAGGGGAGTGAGATGAGAAGAGAATGTACATCTAGAATAAATAAAGAGACGCAAGCCATATTTTAAAAATTACAAACCATAAAAACCTAGGGCCATATTATGCATCATACCCATCCAATTCAAACAAACATAATTCATATATAAAGTTACAAACATCTCATCTCATAAGAAAGGTTGTAAGCATTATGATCTTAGTGTTAAATCAGCTTAGGTTGCACTAAACACGTTTCATATACGAAAACATGAAGAGACTTATTAAAAAAATTTGTAAACATCCGAATTGAACAATTTAGAATCAAATTCCAAATCAAATTCTAACCTCTTAATAATTCACACACATATGTCGCACATAATATTGAATTATAGAGTTCAAATATTACTTATATGAAATCAATTTTAAAATTGATTTGAGCATATAATACATATATGAATGCTAGATTCAAACACTAATCATGTGAGCCCTTAGTTATATTACATTGCAACATACTGCATTACATATAGGCCATACGAAATCACAACAAAAGCAAAATTCATGGAACTTTACACAAAAACTCAATTTAAACAACCATTGACGTGGCTCTGATACCATTTTGGGAATTTTTGAGATGCGCAGTGAAAAATTAAAACACTAAATCCCTTCCCATGGATCCATCAATGTTGTTTAAATCAAGTAGATCTAGAAATATTTACCTTTTTTGTCAGATCTTAAAAACTGATCTACAGATTTGCTCCCTCTACCGGTATCTACACGCACGGATGTTCAACTCAAACAGTGTGCTAGCACCTTTTACCAACATCAGTACAGGTTCTTGGTAAAGAAGACACTCTCCTCTTCCTCTCTCTCTAGGCGTCTATACACTTTCTCTCTAGACTTCAGTACAATGTTCATGCACTTTCTCTCTCTAGATGTCAGTACAGTGTTTTCGTACGCTGTCCATACAGTGTCTCTCTCTAAAGTTTTTTTTTTAGTTATGTAGTTTTAGGAAACCTAAGCCTCCTACCTTTTTATAAAGGTATCTTATTAGGGTTTCAGATATATTTGATTAATTTAAAATATATTATTTTGAATCAAATCAAATTTGAATTAAATATATTAGTTTAAATTTAAATCTATCTAATAGATTTAAATTTTAACTAACTATTTAATATAAATCTAAAACTTAATTCAAATTTAATTTATCTCATAAATTAAATTTAAATTATCATATTAGTTTGAATTTAAATCTATCATATAGATTTTGAATTTAAAACTAATTAATTTAAATTAATTGAAGGATATATATTTCAAATTTTATAAATCATATATATATATATATATCTAATATATATATATTTATAAAATTCTTTCACCTTAGATTGAACATGACATTCATTAAATCTAGACGCAATTTTAGATTCAATGAATTTGGACATTACATTCATTAAATCTTGATGTAATTTTAGATTTAATGAATTTAGATATTTTAGCTCGAGTTGACTCGTTCTTGTGTGAGACCCTATAGGCTCATATGATGTTGGCAGTGGGGTAATAACATTATTTGACCCACAAGTCACAAATGACCTCTAGCAAGACATTATGACTACCCAAATCATATAGGGATCGGTGATCTGATACAACTTGTCATATAACCTTATCACATCCCTTTTGTCACATGATATCTAGATCAAGTATGAGGCATGAAAATGTCATCCTCATCTTACTTGATCATCACTTTCTCGATCTACGTGCAGATTGACAGTACAAATGGAAACCCTTCCATTCAAGCACGACTATACATTTTTCAGTCTCACTCATTGAGGGGCCTAGAGATATCTCTCTATTAATCAGAGGGACAAATCCTATCTTGACCACTCATTTTCTTCTACATGAGTTCTACTATACCCGATCATAGCTTTTATGATCACTTGGTTAAAGATGACTTTTGACTATGCCAAAATTAGTGTTCCTTATGTTGGAAACTATGGTGATCTCAATTCTAAGGGCTCGATGATACGGTTACACATAAGATATGCTTATGACTTAATCCATATAGCTATCTTATGGCGGGTCAATCCAGCATCTTGTTCCTTAACAAATGCCTATAATTTTGATTTGTATCTTTATACATGATTAACACATAATCATCAATCAAAATTATACTAGTCTTAGTTTATCATCATTCCCACAATAATAATCGACTAGGGATATTTAGGATAATTAATATGATTTATTCAAAGATATTATTATATAGAATATGCAAAAGAATATAATAATAATGTAATAAAGAAAACTCTTATTTCTTAATAAAATATAATATTTGCAGTACAATGATTGGCCTAGGACACAATTTCCAACATTTTTAGCCTTGTATCCTCATTTTTAATTGTCTAGATTATTGCCCTAATTTTATTGGGCCTCTAATCATTCTATTTAGGGGACTTCCTTTTGTAATATGTTTAGTTTATGGCTTTTAGAATCACAGGTGTTACAGAACTTGAGTCCATATTTGTATAGAACTCTGATTTGGATTCTAATTTTAGAAGTATTTCATTTTTGTTCTCTTTATTTTTTTGTAATTATTATCATTATGGTTAGATGGTTTTTGTTGCATAAATTCTGATTTGTTTGATCTATTTGAGAACGCGTTTTGATTCAATTGATTAATTAATCAATTAAATTCATTCTGAACCACATTAGAATTTTGAATGTGTCTCTGGTCAAGTGTGAAATGGTTTGACTTCGTATGTTAATAGAAGTGCGATTACATTCTGATTAGCAATACGAACTAATTAAAATCATGAACAGTAGTTTAGGAATATTAATCAAAAATAACAAGGGGATTAAAATCAAACCAGAGGTATTTTTAGGTGACAAGAATAAGGAGATATCAGAAGAAGAATTCTGGATTGGTTGCGTATTATTCTAATTGAATTTCATTTCGTTTTGTTTTCGTTAATTAATTTACTTTTTGGTTTAATTAGTGTGACTTTATATTCGAACCCCCAACCATTATAATTTTAATTTTGTTATTTCTAAACTAATTGATTTGATTAATAGCTCTATAAGAGATGACCTAGTGGGCATTATACTGCAAATCAGTGAAAATTCACTAATCTTGGCCAATTCAGCAACTGCGAGTGAACAATATTTTCTTTGCCAAGATTTTCACACCATTGCTGGGGAGCCAATCAATCATAATCAATTAGAATAGAAAATTCCTTAATTTCAATTTCGATTTTAGCATTTATACATAGTGTTTTTGGTCAATTTTTGGTTTTTTTTTTGTGTTTTGTGACTGTTCTGGGTAATACCGATGTTAAGGGTGACTAACTCTGATTGAGCTAGAACTTGGTATATAGGTTTTAGGTGTTTTAAAGATTCAAAATGATAGCTATACTATGTGCTAGGCCATGTTTTAGCCAAATTCCATTGTTTAGACTACTTTTTCAAATTTTTAGTATTTTTTCCTTTGATTTTTTATGATTTTTCTAAATTTATTTTGATTTTTCTTAGTAATTTTTGGTTGTTTCTTTTCATTTTATTTCATTCTTGGTGTATGACAAGATCCTCCAATAGAGGTTTGATTAAGTTTGATCTAGAGATTGATAAGAGTTTCCATACACAACTTAAAAACTATAAAATTAAAGATATAGTTACTGAGTTAGTTTTTGAAATAATAGATAACACATAAAGTAATTGTGAATTGAATTTAGATTTGGATTTGAATTTTAATTCTAAAATAGTAAATATGGCCGATAATGGTAATAATGATAGAACTCTTAGAGAATTGACTGTACCTGATGTTAATTATCAATAATTGTATATTCCATATCCTAAGTTTGATACTACTTTTGAACTTAAATTTGGATTAATACATTTGCTTCTAAAGTTCCATGGCCTTCCAGATAAGGATTCGCACAAGTATCTCAAGGAGTTTCATGCAGTTTGTTCTACCATGAAGCCACAAGGAGTTTTAGAAGAATACATCAAGCTTAGAGCATTTCCTTTCTCATTAGATGGAGTGGCCAATGTAATGTTCAATTTTTGTTAAACGATGGAAACAGGCATGTTTTCAAAACAAGTCCTCTGAAATGAATTAGTTAAGGTGCCAAAAAATTTGAGCAACATTCTAGACTCCTAAAAATGAGAATCTTAGCCTCAAATGAAAGAAAAAAATGGAGCTAGAATGAAGAAATAAATTTTGACAAAAATCTTACGAAACGTAATGTCATTTTCATAATTTTGAGCAAATTTTGGAATTCACATAAGAAGGCTTTTTAAATGAAAATTTTGAGTTCTCCGAAGTTCTCAGAGGCCTTAAAAACCATAGAAAGCCCCGAGACAGTTAAATCCTCTCCAGTGAACGTTTTCTAATGTCGGTGTACTCGAAATTTGATGGATTCGTTCGGGAAGGTTTTAGCTCCAATTTGAGTAATTACAAAGGCATTTTATTAAATGGGAACCTAAATTTTATAATGGAAAAAACGGTTCTAAAAAAGGAGCTAAAACAAAGGATAAACAAAAATACAAAGAACGAAGGGCAAAATTAGAATTTTTGAAAAAGCCATGAACCTCCCCCTATATATAGGTGGCGCCCCACTTTCTCCCTCATTTAGAGTAAAAAATTTCTGCCTAATTTCAAAACTGAGAGCTAGGATTTTGGGCGCACAAGAGAGGAAGAAGAAGAAGGAGAAAATCCAAGCTTAAGGTATGGAAATTTTCTTATTTTTCATGCTTTTCTTCATCCACACCTCCTCTCCTCCCTTCTCCTTTATTTGCTTTGATTGAAATGGAGTTTATAAATTTGATTTAAGGGAGAAATTCAAGGGAATTTTCGGATTTGAAGAGTGGAGCTTGGAGAAAGCAAGATTCAAGCAAAAATAAGCAAGGAAACTAGGTAGAATTTCATCCTATGATTGCTATTTTTTATTCCTCTTCTTCTCCAATTCGAGACACCCATGCAACCCTAGGAGGAGATGATTTTTAGGCAGAACCAAGCATGAATCTAAGGAAAAAGGGTATGGAAATTAAGAATATGCAAAGGGAATTAACAAAAAACCATTAGATTTTAAGATCCAAATTCTAGGATTTTGTGTGTACCTTATAAAATCTGACCTTGTGTGATGATTCCTAGGTCTAATTAAGAGTTTAAATGAGTTCTTAAGATCCCTAAGATGCTCCCCACATGCTTCCTCCTTCAAGAAAACAAATAGAATTTCAAGGGGGTCAAGGAAGCCCTATGTCTCAGCTAAACAAGGTTGGGGTAGCTAGGGAGAGTTTTAAATTTTTCTAAGGCCATTCCTGAGTCATATTTGATGAATGAATATGAGGGGAGGCCTTGAAAAAAATTTAGAACCCATAGAAAGTGATTTAGTGCTTTAGGTTCTATATTATAACCTGAAGAAGCAACATATTGCTAGGCCCTTTGTTTTAATTGTGTGATGACTCCAAGGGGCTTAAAAAGAGTCAAGAATCATATTTGAAAGGAAAAAATGGAGCCTAGAAATTATTTGAGGAATGTTGCTTCATTAGGTGCATTTATGCACCATAATGAAGTTTATAGAGCAACCTAGTGTCTAAGCAAGTTGTGTGGCCTTAGAATTTATTTCATAAACCTAATTGGCTTCCATAAATTGTATCTAGGGTAACACCATACTTTTAGGACTCAATTCATATAATTCCCATGCCTCATCTTATGTTTATTCTATGGAAACAATATAGTGGCATAGGAAGTTATGAATAAAAGTACATTTCTCTACTGGTAAAATTTTTCTTTCGGAGTCCCGTAGGCCATATGAAAGCATCTATCACTTTATCATACTTAAACACATGAATATAACTCATTTCCATCATCAAATTTGGCCTACAACTCGTAGAAAGCAAAGGAGCATATGAAATCCATGTTTGTATTTTCGGCCAGAATTTCCTCTTTTCTGTCACAAACTTTGGAAATTCATAACTAAATCTATAAAAATAGAAAACATGTAATCTCAGTCATTCTGGAAAGCTTAAGACGTCTACTTCATGCTAAAAATATGTAGAAGTCTTAAAATCTCATATATAATGCGTTTGACACGCGAGATCATCTACTGGTCGGAGGGTTCCTGATACTGTCATAGTTTACTGATATGGATTTCAAAAATGTCTAACTAATTCCACAAAAATCCAATGCTTGCAAATGATATCACTATGGAAATATGTGGATGTTAACTAGAGAGAAAAAATATCTCCAGATCAGTACATCAAGCCAAACTCCCGGAAATCGATGGAACAGTACCTCGGGTCTGGCAAGAAGTCTGATACTGGGCAGAACCTTTGAAAATGCATATCTTCCTCTCTAGACCTCCAAATGAGGTGATCTCGGTGGCCACAGAAAGCTTATGACCTCTATTTTATTCATATAAAATTTCATAAGCATTGGATACCATTTGGCCATCAGATGACACAGAATTCAAAACTGCCAGTATGAACAGTACCCATACCAGAATCCATGAACAATCCCAACTTTCAAAATTCCTCAAATATTCTCTAGGTCTCCAAAAATTATGATCTTTAGCTTCCCGAAAAGCTATTAATGAGACCTAATTGCATGCCAAGTTTTAGGGCAAGACTAACTCATTTGGCCAAAAATGGTATAGGGTTCCATTATGGTCAATTTTGGCTCCATATTGGGTACCAAATTTGCCAAATGGATTTCCCTTAGTCTTGGCACCTTTTGGGCAAGTTTAAAAGCATATTTAAGACTTGTGTGAGCTGCCCAAATGGTCCCAAACCTCATGCATCTCATTTTGGCCATTCAATCCTCACTTATACACATTTGCATCAAACTTCCAATTTGCATAACTTGACATTACATACCCAAATTCATTTCTAAAGTTCATACATCATATCCATACATGTATACATCACATAATATCATATTTACATGTATCTCAAGGGTCATGTGCCATTTACAATAATCATATACATCATTGAACATCATTATGGTTCAAAAAGAATACAAACTAGGCCTAGGCTTGTCAATCTCCTTCTTTCATGGTTGTTGGCTCCCTTCACCATAGCTACTTGGTCCACCTAGCATCTTAGAGCATTGGAGAGGAGGGGATGAGATTCAAAGAATCCCAATAGCTCACACACCCATTTACATCACATTCAAGGCATACATATACCAAATGCATAACCATACAAGCATAAAGTGTGCAATAAATTCCATTCCATGCCACATTCACATGTCAAGATTACTTTCATGCTCTAAGGACTTTTGGTTTAGCCTCACCCCATTTCTAGGACTTTTGGATTTGCCTCACTCTTGGTCTAGGGACTTTTGACTTTGCCTCACCCATTCAAGGGACTTTTGGCCTTGTCTCACCCATGCCATGAGACTTTTGGCATCTCCTCACCTTCATCAAGGGACTTTTGGCATCACCTCACCCTTATGGGCTCTTTCCACAACCATGGTCATTCAAGACAACACATTGGTACCAATGCACAACAAGGATCAAGTGGCATATTATCAAGCATCAAGAATGCATGCAAGCACACTAAGACATACATATGCACACAAGAATGCAAAGAGAATGAGGTGGAGAGCTACCTTGCACAATTTCACACACTTTTTCTTTAGCTTTCAAGCCTCCTCTTTCGGCCACACACCCACAAATTGGTGGAGATGGTTTCTCTTGGCCTAGACACAGCAAAAGAAACATGAATTACTCATGGGAACAAGCCTTGGCATTATACACACTTTACATGATGCTACATGGTTTATGGCTCCATTATGCTTCCATAAGGCACTTAATGAAGCAACCTCAAGAATTCATGATCTTGGCTCCCTTCTCTCCTTTAATCTATGATTCTTGACTCCATTTAGACTCCTTGGAGTCATCACACAATTATTTTAAAGAGCCTAGCTAGGAGTTGCTTCATTATGCTACATTATGGAGCCTACACTTCCATCTCACTATCTAGGGCTTCTAAAATTTTTCCAAGGCTTCCTCTTATCCTTTTCCATCCTACATGACTCAAAAATAAGCTTGAAACAAATTAAAACTTTCCCTTGGTACTCTTTCTAGCCTAGGTCAACATTATGGAAGTATTTAGGGTTCAAGAGGTTTCCAATTTTTCCTTGATGGGAGAGTCACTTGGGAGGCTTCCTAGAGGTCTTGGAAGCTCAATCAAATACTCACACATGCAAGGAAACTCATATATCAAATCAGTTTTTGCAAAGTGTTCAAGAGCTCTACACTTTTCTAGCTTAGAGTTCATTAGTTTTTCTTGCAATTTCTTTGCTTTCTTGGATGGGAGGTGCATGTGGGAAGCTCTCTAGGGGTCTTAGGAGCATGTTTAAACATTCAATTAAGTCTAAGAACATTCATATAAAATCAGATTTGCAAGGGAGCATTTGGATCCCTAATGGTTCCATCTTGTCTCTTAATGCTCCTTTCTTGATTCTATTAGTTCCTTCTTAATCCTTGCTATCCAAAACCTCTAATCCCTCCATAAATTGGGCAGAAAACAGCCCCTAAGAATTGGGCTCATGGTGCCCAAATTCGTGCAAGAGGAAGGGGGAGGGAGAAACTACCAAAGAATGAAAGTTTTACCTTGTTTTCTTGCTTTTCTTTGCTTGCTCTTCCACTTGGTTGGCTTGCTCCCTCAATTTTCGAAATTTCCCTCTCTGTTCTGCCCCCAAAACAGCACCAAACTCTCCATTAAAACCATAGAAATAAAGCTTGAGAGGAGGGGAGCAAGTTTGAAGAAGGAAGGATATGGAATTTCTTAAAGTTTCTTACCTTTTTCTTGAATTTCTTCCTCCAAAATCCTCCTTCTCTTGTGCGCCTAAGAAGCTGGAGTTCTTCTCTGAAAATGGGCAGAAGCAAGTCGGTTTAATGAAGGAGAGGAAGAACGTGACTTATAAAAAGAGTTTGGAAGCTTCCTTTAACACTTAAATTCTATTTTTGCCCTTTCATACTTTGTATTTTTGTTTCTTCTTCGTTTTAGCTCCTTTTTTAGAACCGTCTTTTCCATCATAACAAATAGGTTCCCAATTTAATAAAATGCCTTTGGAATCACTCAAATCGGAGCTAAAACCTTTCCGAACGAATCGGTCAAAGTTTGGGTCAACCGATGTCGGAAAGAGTACACCGGAGGGGCTTTACCGGTCCCGGGGCTTCCCATGGTTTTTGGGGCCTTTGAGAACCCTGGGCTACTCAAAATTTCCATTTAAAAAGCCCTCCTATGAGTATTTCAAAAAGTGCCCATATTTACGAAAATGCCACTGGCCTTTCGGCAAATTTATCGAATCACTCTGGCCTTGATTTCTGGGCAACTCAAGACTCAAATCCTCATTTTTTATTATTTAAAATTTTATCATAATTTTAGTTGGCCCCAATTCCTTCTATTTTGAGGACTTCCTTTTATATTTAGCCTATTTTTTACGTTTACGGAGAAACCGAACATTGCGTTTCTCACTTTTAGGGAGGGACCGGATGTTACATCTAGGCCAAGAGAAACCATCGCCACAAGTTTGTGGGTGTGTGGCTGAACTAAAGGAGGGTGTGTGGCTCATCATTCAAAATGTTTGTGTGCAAGGCAGCTCTCTCCACCTTCTCTCATGCATGGATGTGTGTTTAGCTTGTCTTACAATGTGTATATGTGTATTTTCAAGTCATGAAAGTATGCTAGCATGATTTTATATGCCATGATTTTATGATGACATATTATGCTTTCAAATGATGCTATGATGTTTGTTTGAGTTTGCTTGAGTGTGGAGAGGCGAAGAACTCTTAACCATGGTGAAGATGAGCCAAGAACTCTTAAGATTGGTTGAGACAAAGCAAAGAGTCTCCCAAAAGAAAAGTGGGCTCCCAAGAGTATGGTTGAATCCAAGAATCTCTTGTAGAACGAGGCAAGTCCAAAATCCATGAGGAAAAGGGTGAGGCCAATCCAAACACTTGGTGAGCTCTTGAATGTCTTGTATGACTTGTTCACATGCCAAGCTTGCTTCTTGAATGTTCATGACTTCCATTTTATTTATGCATGCATTTTTAAGACTTGCTTTACATCTATTATGTATGATTGAATGGGAGATGAGCTATTGGGATTATTTGAATCTCATTCCCTCCTCTTCAATGATCTCACATGCTAGGTGGATCAAGTGGACAAGGTAATGGAAGCCAACCACCTTAAAGGAAAGAGTTTGACAACCAAGTGTTTGAGTTTTACTATTTTAAGGCCATATTTATATCAAATGATGTAACCCTTTAATGTATATGGTCTATGACTTCTTAGATATGTGTAATTATAATAATATGTGATGTATAAATGAATGGACATTATGTATGAACCCTAGAAAGTAATTTGGGTATGTAATGCCAAGATATACATTTTGAAAAATTTGATGTAATGTGTATATGTGTGGATGAAAAGGCCAAAATAAAATGTATGAGATTTGGGACCATTTGTGCAGCTCACACAAGTCCTAAATGTGCTTTTAGACTTACCCAAAAGGTGCCAAAACTAAAGGAAAGACATTTGGCAATTTTGGTACCTTACATGGACTAAAATTGACCATAATGGAACCTTACATCACTTTTTAGCCAAATGAACTCTTCTTGATTTGAGATTTGGCAAATATTTAGAGCTTGTTGAGAGATTTTTGGAAAGCTAAAGATCATAATTTTCAGAGGTCTACAGAATATCTGATGAATTTTCAAAGTTGGCAATTTTTTTGGTTTTGGTCTGCTATGTTATTCATTTGGTTCGAAAATAAAATCTATCACACAGGGCTCAAATGATGTCCAATTGCCATGAAATTTTATAAAGAGAAACTAAATATTCCCAGTGACTTGCACTAACTAGAAGCACCTCATTTAGAGGTCTAGAGAGGGATATATGATTTTTTAAACATTCTGTCCAGTATTAGGAGTTTTACCAGACCTGAGTTACTATTTTATTAAATTTCGAGGTCTGGGCTACATGAGCTAGTCTAGAAATATTCTTTTCCTCTAACTAACACCCACAGCTTTCCAGATTGATATCATTTGTATGGATTCTATTTTTTTGGAATTAATTGAACATTTTCAAAGTTTACTGCAGAAATCTATGACAACATCATAAGGTAGTTTGACCTCTGGACTTTTTCGGATATCAAACGTCATCTGTGATGGATGTTATGGTTTGGACATGTTTTTAATATGAATTAGACATCTGTAGATTTCTAGAATAGCTAAGAATATATGATTTTAATTTTTCTATAATTAGTTATGAATTTTCAAAGTTTGGTCAGAAAAGAGCCAAATTTTGGCTAAAATGTACTTGATTTTTTTTGTGCTTTCCTTTGATTTCCATGAGTTGTGGGCCATATTTTATGATCCAAATGAATTGTATTCATGTAATTAAATGTGAAAAAGTATGGTATGAGCTCATACGGTCCATGTGATACTGAATAAAATTTTTATACATGACGCAGTGCAATTAAATGCATTATTTTAATAGACTTTTTCTACTTCTTTCATGGATTTAAGAATGTGATGCATAAGAATGTTATAAGATGAGCTAGAAATTATGGTGTTACAGCTAAAGATTGGCTTTATTATCTTCAATCTTTAGCCATCACTTCATGACATGAACTAAAGAGGATGTTTCTGGAGAAATTCTTCCCTGCCTCAAGAACTACTACCATCCAAAAAGAGATTAGTGGTATTAGACAGATGAATAGAGAAACATTATAAGAGTACTGGGAGAGGTTTAAGAAACTGTGTATAAGCTATTCTCACCATCAAATCAGTGACCAACTTTTAATTCAATACTTTTATGAAGGCTTGCTACCTATTGACAAAAGTATAGTTGATGCAGCCACAGGTGGAGTGTTGGTTAATAAAACTCCAGTTGTTGCTAGAGACCTCATTATGAATCTGGTACCCACATACACAACAGTTTGGCATTAAAATAAACACGCCAACCAAAGGTACAAACAAAATCTATGCCACTGATATGAATCAACAAAGAATAGAAAATAAACTTGAGGAGTTGGCTTCCATGGTCAGACAACTAGCACTCGGGCAAAGGCAACCTCACCAACGACTTGCTCTTTTGTGTGGTATTTGTTTGTTAACCATACATGCCATAGATTAGTGTCCCTAATTGTAAGATAATACAAAATCATGTGTTGGCATCTTCCTTGGTAGACCTTTATAGTAGCAACAGAATAGATACGACCCTTATGCAGCATCATACAATTTTAGATCAAAAGATTATCCAAATTTGAGATATGACAATGGGTCTAACTAACAACAGTAGCAATAGAAATTTAATGCTTCTTGTCCAAGCATCCAATAGCTTATGAGATAACCTATGCAATAGATGAACAAGTCAGAACCAAGACTAGAAAATATAGTAAACCAGTTGGCAACAAATATAGTCCAATTCCAACAGCGAACAGAGACAACAATTCAAAGTTTGGAGACCCAAATTAACCAACTTGCAACAAATATCAATGAGTTGAAAAGTCAAGGTTATGGCCAATTACCTTCACAGTTTGTGACCAACCCAAAAGGCAATGTCAATGCAATAACCTTGAAAAGTGGCAAGCAAGTAAATGGGCCCACCACACCTCTAACTAAGGCACTGCAAGAAAAAGAAGGTGACAAAGAACAACAGCCCCTTTCGATCCAAGGCAAGAACAACATAAAAAAGGGAGAGAATTCCCCATATACTAGACCCTTTCTATTCCCTAACCAAATTACACAGTTCAAGAAAATTGTAGAGGCTGAATTAGATAAGGAAATTATAAAGATGTTCATAAAAGTATAAGTAAATATCCCTTTCTTAGAAGCAATCAAACAAATTCCAAAACATGCAAAGTTTCTTAAAGAGCTATATGCACATAAAAGGAAGTTAGAAGGAAATAAGAAAGTTAGCATAGGGAGAAACATATCAGCTTTGATTCAACTAGCTATGCCCACTAAATGAAAATATTTTAACACATTCACCATTCCTTATACAATAGAGAATATGTAGTTCAATAATACTATGTTAGATTTAGGAGCTTCCATTAATGTAATGCCTAAATCTGTGTATTCCTCTTTGCAAACTAGAGAATTGAAGCCCATGGGAGTAGGGATTCAGTTAGCAAACAAAAGCACAACCTACCTTGTAGGAATACTTAAAGATGTTCTAGTAAAGCTTTAAAGTTTCTACTCAAGAAGCCTTATGCAAAACTGAGACTTATTAGATGGATGCTGCTCCTACAAGAATTTGACATAGAAATTATAGATAAGAATGGAGCATAAATCTTGTGGCTGATTATTTGAGTAGAATACCTCACTCTTCATATTCACTGCTATCAGGGATAATTTTCCAAATGAACAGTTGTACTCATTACATGGTAAAGATTCCTCGTATACAGATATTGTAAATTTCTTAGTTGCTTCTAAATTTCCTACTTATTTTAAAAAGCACCAAATTAATGAACTTAAGAGTGAGGCAAAATATTATGTTTGGGATCACCATTACTTGTAGCACATGCGCAGTAACTAGATTATTAGGATATGTGTTCTTGACCATGAGTTTACATCTATTTTGCATTTTTGTCATACATTTGCATGTGATGGCCATTTTGGTCCTCAGTGTATTAGATTCTGGACTATTTTTGCCCACCTTATTTAGGGATGCATATGCTTTCTGTAGGAACTATACATGATGCCACTATATACGATGCCAACAAACAAGTAATATTTCTTATAAGAATGAAATGCCTTAACAACCATTATTGTTCTGTGAGATATTTGATGTTTAGGGTATTAACTTCGTGGGACCATTTCATGTTTCTTTTGATTTCACATATTCTCTTAGCTATTAATTATATTTCAAAGTGGGTGGAAGTAAAAGCCCCAAGATTGATGACTCTTTTATGGTTGTGGACTTTGCTAAGTCTCACATTTTTTGTAGGTTTGGTATACCTAAAGCAATCATCAATGATCAAGGCTCTCACTTTTGAAACAGAGACATGCAAACCCTTTTTTGCAAGTATGGTGTGCCCCATAAAGTAGCCACCCCTTACCATCCATAAACAAATGGTCAAGTAGAGGTTTCAAATAGAGAGATAAAATAAATTCTGGAGAAAACAGTGTAACCTATCAAAAAGGATTGGAGAAAAAAGATTGGACAATGCACTATAGGCTTATCATACTTCCTACAAAACTCCTACAGACATGTCATCTTATAGGTTGGTTTTTGATAAAGCATGTCATTTACCAGTTGAGATTGAACATAAAGCTTATTGGGTAGTAAAAAAGTGTAATATGGATCTATCTCAAGCTAGTTCTTAAAGAAAGTTACAACTTCAAGAGCTTGAAGAGATTGGGTTGGAAACTTCTGAAAACTCTAGAATTTATAAGGAGAAAACCAAGGCCGTGTATGACAAGATGATTGAAAGAAAAGAGTTTCATGCTTGTTAAAAAGTCCTCCTCTACAATTCTCACCTAAAGCTAATGCCCGATAAGTTACATTCTAGATGGATTAGTCCATTTGTGATTACTCATGTTTTTCCTTGTAGGGAAGTTGAGATTATGAATGAGTCAACCAACAAGTGCTTCAAGGTAAATAGGCAAAGGCTTAAGCATTTTTAGGAAAGGTTTCAATATAGGTGTACATATAGCAACATAGGAAGCCCTGACCAAATAAACAATAAAGATCACCCTAAAACTTCCTTTAACTTAGCCTAATGGTTTGTGGACCCTATTATACTCCAATGACCACCAAATTTGGAATGTAAAGTATCTACAATTAATCTAAGGACATGCAAAGACTCATACTCAAAATTGAACTTTAAACTCCTTAAACCCACACATTTCTTCAACTACCTGATTTTGACCTCATAATGCACAACTGGCACTTTTAATGTTCTAATTCACAATCTAACCTATTCTAACTACAACCAAACCACCTCAACTAAATTTTAATGCCCTAACCTAACTCCAAAGTGGTCTAACCAAGTTTCAAACCTTTACAAATCAAAATTTGGCATGATGATTGATATTTTGACATTATTATATTTTATATTTCCCATATTTAGTCTTATTAATAATTTATAGTAGCTAATTATATAATTTTGGGCTTATTTTATATTAAATGGGCTAAAATTAGATTAATAGACTTTAAATAAATTTTTATTATATTTATCTAATAGAGGCCCAATTATTTTTATTTGTATTTTGCAAGTTAAAAGATTCCTAAAAGCATTTAGACATTATCTTATTAAGTCACAAAAAGATTTGGATATTATCTTATTATTACTTCTAGAATGGTATTTGATCTTTTTTAAGGAAGAAGCTAATGTCATTTATTTAAGGAGGAAAAGACGTCACCATAGAACACAATCCATCTTCTCTACTTCTCACTCTTGTTTTTGTCTTTTCATGGCTTTCTAATTTTCTTAGTGATCAATCCAGAGTCTGAACTTGATAAGGAACTTGAGTCCATGTTTATACAAAACTCTAGTTTAGATTTTAATTTCAGAAGTATTTCATTTTTGTTCTATTTGTTTTCATGTAATTATTATCATTCTAGTTAGATGATTTTTGTTGCATGAATTCTGATTCATTTGATCTATCTGAGAACGTGTTTTGATTCAATCAATTGATTAATTAATTAAATTCATTCTAAATCACATTAGGATTATGCATGTATCTTTGGTCAAGTGATAAATAGTTTGGCTTCATATTATTGACAGAACCACAGTTACATTCTTATTAGTAATACAAACTAATTAAAATTCTGAATGGTATTTTAGGAATATTAATCAAAAATAACCAAAGGATTAAAGTCAAACCAAAGGTATTTTTAGGTGACAAGGATAGAGAGATATCAAAAAAATAATTCTAGATTGGTTACATATTATTCTAATTAAATTTTGTTTTATTTTATTTTTGGTAATTGATTTACTATTCGATTTAATTAGTATGACTTTATATTTGAACCCCCAATCATCATAATTCTAGTTTTGTCATTCCTAAACTAATTGATTTGATTAATAGTTTAGTGAGAGATAACCTCGTGAATATTACACTGCAAACCAGCAAAAATTCACTAATCTTGACCAATTCGACAACTGTAACACCATCATTTCTAACTCATATCCATTATCCCTTACATGCTCATGTGAGATATAGTAAGAATAAAGTGAGAAATTCCATTGAATTAATACATTTTCTTGCGTTACGTCATGGTTAAAATTTTATTTCGGTATCACATGGATCGTGTGAGCTCATGCTATGCATCCTTATATTTAATTTCACAATTACAACTTATTGCCTCATAAAAACATGCTTTCAACCCATGAAAACCGAAAAAAGACATGGGACATGAATATTCATTCTCGGCCAGACTTGCCCTCATTTCTGAGCAAATTTTGAAAAATCATAACTAAATATAGAAAAATGAAAAACATGTAATCTTGGTCATTATGGAAAGGTTGGGATGTCTACTTCATGATAAAAATATATACAAGTCATAACATCTCACACATAGGGCGTTTGATGTATGAAATGGTCTGGAGGTCGGACTGGGTTCTGATGCTATCACAGTTTACTAATATGAACTTCAAAAATGTCCAATTAATTCCACAAAAATCAAATCTAGGAAAATGATACCAATCTCAAAATCTGTGGATATTAAATAGAGAGAAAAAATATCTCCAGATCAGTTCATCAAGCCCAGATTTCATAAATAGATGGAACAGTGCTTCTGGTCAGGCAAGATGACTGATACTGGATAGAAACTTCAAAAATTTGTATCTCTCTCTCTAGACCTCCAAATGAGGTGCTTCTAGTTGGAACAAGTCACTGTGATTTCCTAGTTTCTCTATATGAAATTTCATGGCAATTGGACATCATTTGAGGCTCCAATGATAGAAAAAATTGTTGGACCATTGTAACAGTGCATCAGACCATTTCTATAAATTTTGCCAACTTTGAAAAATCATCAAATATTCTGTAGACCTCCAAAAATTATAAACTTTAGCTTTCCAAAAATCTCTCAATGAGAGCTAAGTGCATGTAAAATTTCATATCAAGACTAACTCATTTGGCTAAAAAGTGACATAGGGTTCCATAATGGTCAAATTTGGCTCCATATGAGGTACCAAACTTGCCAAATAGTCTTCCCTTAGTGTTGGTACCTTTTGGGAAAGCCTAAAAGCATATTTAAGACTTGTGTGAGTTGCCTAAATGGTCCCAAACCTCATGCATCTCATTTTGGCCATTCAACCCTTACTTATACACATATTCATCAAACTTTAAATTCTCATTCTATAGCCTCACATACTCAAAACATGGGCTAGTGGTCATATATCATAATCATACATCTAAATATCATATAATAGTGTATTTACACATGTCTCAACGTTCATAGTACATATACAACCTCATATACATGATGAACCATCATTATAGTTCTAAAATCAACAAAACAAGACACAAGGTTGTCCATCTCTCATCCTCATCGTTGTTGGCTCCCTTCACCATAATTGCTTAGTCTACCTAGCATGTTAAATCATTAGAGAGGAGGGGATGAGATTCAAAGAATCCCAATAGATCATCTCTTATTCAATCACACATAATATGTGCAAAGTAAGCTTTTCAAATGCATGTATGGAAAAATAGAAGTCATGGACATTTTCAAAGCAACCTTGGCATGTGAATCAATCATACAAGACATTCAAGAGTTCCCCAAGTATTTGGATTGGTCTCACACTTCTCCTCATGGATTTTAGACTTGCTTCACCCATTCTTTAAGAGCTTTGGACTCAACCATACTCTTGGGAGCCTATTGCTTTTGGGAGACTCTTTGCTATGTCTCAACCAAGTTCAAAGGTTCTTAGTTCATCCTTACCAAAGGGAAGAGTTCTTGGCCTCTCCTCACTCAAGCAAACTCATACAAACATTATAGATTCATTTAAAACATAACATGGCATCAAGGATCATGGAATATAAAGTTATGCTAGCATACTTTTTATAGCTTAAAAATACACATACACACACTCTAAAATAAGCTAAACACACATCCATGCATGAGAGAAGGAGGAGAGAGCTACCTTGCACAATTTCACACACTTTTTCCTTAGCTTTCAAGCCTCCTCTTTCAGCCACACACCCACAATTTGTTGGAGATAGTTTCTCTTGGCCTGATACAATTTATGGGAGCCAATTAAGTCCATGAAACATATTCTAAGGTTACATCACTTGATAAAATACTAGATTGCTCTATAGGCTCCATTATAGTCTATATTGGCACAGAATGAAGCAACACTCCTCAAATGATTTCTAGGCCTCATTCTTTCCTTTCAAATATGATTCTTGACTCCTTTTAAACCTCTTGGAGTCACCAAACCATTAAAACCAAAGGCCTAGCATCATGTTGCTTCTTTATGTCACATTATGGAACCTATGGCATCAAATCAATTTCTATGAGTTCTAAATTTTTTCCAAGGCCTTCTTTCATCTTTATTCATCAATTATGACTCAAGAATGGCCTTAAAAAAATTTAAAAATCCTCCCACCTACATAAACTAGCCTAGGCTGAGACTATGGCACCCTTTGGCCTTCCCTACATAAACTAGCCTAGGCTGAGACTATGGCACCCTTTGGCCTTCATGGAAATTTATTTGCTTCCTTGAAGGAGGAAGCTTGTGGGGGAGCATCTAAGGTGTCTCAAGAACTCATTTACACTCTTACTTAGACCTAGGAAGCATCATACAAATTCAGAAATTGGAAGGTGCACTTAAAAGCCTAGGTTTTGCATCTTGATTTCTAATGCCTATTCTTGGTTTCCATTGCATATTCTTATTCCTCTCCATTACATACCTAAGAATCATCCTTAGTTTGGTTAAAAATCTGACTCCTTAGGGCAGAACACATGTGGGTCGAAATGGAGAAGGGCCATGGAAAATATCAACCATAGGATGCATTTTTATCTTGTTTCCTTAGTTAGTTTGGCTTAAATCTTGATTTCTCAAAGCTCCTCTCTTCAAATCCGAACTTTCCCCTCTGTTCTTCCTTCAAAAAAATCATGGAGAAGAAGAGATTGGTGGAGAAAAGCATGAAAAACATACATAAAAACCTACCTTTAGCTTGGAATTTCTTCTTCTTCTTCCTCTCCCCTTGTGCACCCGAAGGTTCTGGTCTTCTCTTTATTTTTGTTCAGAAGAAAGTCGGTGAAGAGGGAGGGCAGATGGGGATGTTTTTTATAAGGGGCTTCAAGAACCAAACAATTACAAAAATTTCCATTTTGCCCTTTCATCTTGGCATTTTCATTTTAGCTTTGTTTTAGCTTTTTTTTTTAGAACCGTCTTTTCCATCATAACAAATAAGTTCCCAATTTAATAAAATGCCTTTGGAATCACTCAAATCGGAGCTAAAACTTTTTCGAACGAATTAGTCAAAGTTTAGATCAACTGATGTTGAAAAGAGTACACCGGAGGGGCTTAATTGATCCTGGGGCTTTCCATAGTTTTTGGGGCATCTGAGAACCCTAGGCAACTCAAAATTTCCATTTAAAAAGCCCTCCTAGGTGCTTTTCCAAATTGCACTTATTACGAAAATGCTACTAGCCTTTTGCCAATTTTTTTGAATCACGCCGACCCTTGTTTCTGGGCAACTCAAGGCTCAAATCCTTATTTTTTATTATTTAAAATTTTATCTAAATTTTATTTGGCCTCGAATCGCTCATCTCAGAGGACTTGTTTCAAAAACTGACTCATTTCGATATTTTACGAAAAAATGGACGTTACAACAACTGTGAGTGAACAGTATTTTCTTTACTAATAACTACCTAAGCTACTTAAGTACAAAGGAAAAAGAGGCTTTGAAGCACCCATGACTTACCAATTTGGGTTACTTACACTCCTAACATAATAAATGACCTTATACAAGTCTTAAACATGGAATTACATTAGTCTAAACCATAAAATACTATTTCTAAGTTAAATGCAATTTTTGACCATCCTAAGCCCCCCTTATGAATATTATGGGCAAAATCTTATAGTAACCATTACACATCCATTGGGATCCATATGCCTAAAATGTAGAGTTCCACTCCAACTGACCTCAATCTTATCCAAACACAATCCAATCATCAAAACAAACTTATCTAAGCCATAAATTTCCCTAAAGATTATGCTACACCTAAACTCTAAACTAAACCTGTAATTTACCATTATAGCTATTAGTGGCATTTGCTAATAGTCTAACCATTAGTTCCATAATGATACATGATTGCTAGTTTATCGATTCCATAATGGCAAGTTCATAATAACCCAATTTACCCTAATTAATCTTACGTTTGGCAATACATGATGCAATATGGCATAATCTACAAAATAATGAATAATTACATGATATTTAGCATTTCTCACTATACAAATCCAATGGATGAGGCATCACCCTATACAATAACTAAATCACCATAATTAATCCCCAATAGCTTCCTTTTGCTACTAAAAGGCCCGCCTATACTTAGGCAAGATAAAAATCTCAATAACAAAATAAGCAATTCCATTCACATTCAAGTAGAATAATCAAGATTATCACCACCACACACATAAAATACAAATCATACCAAATAAACTTGACTACAATATCATCTTTACAATAGATGTCTATAGTAATTTATAACTAAATGAGAATTACAAGGGCCCAAGTGGCCAGAATAGAGCATAGCAAGGCCCCTTTTAACAACTATAAGCTATTTGAACATAGCTAGGTCTATTAGTACAATAATCAAGCAGTCAAACTTAATCATAAAATTTCAACTAAACCCACAGACATGTATAAGTAATCAAACAAGATTAATCAACCAATTATGAATGAAATAAATCCTTGATTACCTTAAATGACAATTTCACAATTGAACTAGCTACAAACACCTCCTAATTGGAGTCTCAAGCCTAGAATAACCATAAACATCAAGCATATACTTATTAGTTCCAAGAATTCCTAACTCTTAACAAACAAATCACAATAAGTCAATTAATCTTACCTTACCCAAGCATCCTAGAGCTCTAAATCTTAGCATTAAACACCAAGAACCAACAATAGGCCCTTTAAAAATTCGAGTATATGAACCAAACCATCAAAAAGTCAAGCTTAAAGATGAATTTTGTGAAGGAAACTACAAAAAATGAAGGTGTTAAACTTACCCACACCTTGGGTTTCCTTGTTCTTCCTCTCTTTGACCTATAAACACTCAAATCTACAAGTTTACAATTCTACAAATGATAGCCAAACTGTAAGATATTCAATTCAAAAGAAAGAGGAGGAAGAGATGATCATTTTTCTCAATACTCGTTGAGCTAAATCCTGCATTTTCCCACTGGATCAAAGCTTCAAAGTCAAGAACCACACTTTCTCTTCCTCTTTTTCATTTTCTCTCCTTTGCCTATTCTTTCAAGCTTTTTATGTGTGAATGAGAGAGTATGAAGCTAGGGCAATGTTTTAAGTTAGGTTATGGGTTTGAGCCCTTGGGTAAGTCGGTCAAGTGGATCTTTGCTTATTTCCTCATATTTGGACTTGATTAGTTTAGTTTTTAGTCTAAAATTTGAAGAAAAAGGAATCACATCCTAAAATTATTTTCCCAACTTAACTTAATTTAATTCTAGGGGTAAGAAGTACTTACTTAACTTTCTAAGGAAATTTTTCTAGATTCTTCAAATCAATTTGTTAAACTTCTAAAGTTAAATAACTTCCTCAAAATTCCAAAAGTCCTTATTTCTTTATGTAATTTCATAAAATCCCATTTTTATATTGTTTTATAATAATTTCCTATATTCTTAAATTAATTAATTAAATTAATTTTCTCCATAATCTCTATTAAATAATTATAGGAAGTTACATAGCCTTACTCTATCTTTTCTTCTTATGCCCTTTCTTTTCTGAAGTGTGTGCGTTTAAAGTGTTGGAGAAAGAAAATTGAAGGGATGGAAGGTCTTATTTATAAAGGGTAATGGGTTGGTGGCTTCCTTAGGAAGCCTTATCTTTTCCTTCTTCATAATATCTCTCTCTTCTTTAGATTTTTCCCCTCCTATGCTCATTGTTCCCTTAGAAAGATTCTCAAAGATATAGAAATTAACCCTTCCTTATATTCTTTGACCTATAATATCTCACTCTAGGTCTTGATGTAACACTATATATTTCTAGCTCTTTTCATAACATTTTCATGCTTGACAACATAGATTCCATGAAGGAAGTAAGAAAAAATCCATTAAAATAATACATTTCTTTGCATTGCGTAGTGTATAAAAATTTCATTCGGTGTCACATGGACCATGTGAGCTCATACAACACATTCTCATATTTAAACATAACATATTATCATAATTACATATGTTCCAAAGGCCATTGATGCAAGACCCCTTAGGAACCTTGTCTTAGGAACTTTCAACAAGATGATGCTTTGCCTGAGACATGCTAGAAAACAAAAATGTTAGTTAAAGGAAAGACCTTAAGAGAACCGTCTCTTAGAACCTAAGCCTCAAGATGCTACAAAGGAAGACTAATCCTTTGATAAGTCATGTGAACTCAAGATGCCACAAATGGCTCATGAAGGGATGGCCCATGCTCAAGAGGCCCAAATTGTGCTAGTATATATCCAAGAACTTCAAAGAGCTCAAGATAATCTCTATGTTGGATGTCGACCCAAGTTTAGAACCCAAGATCCATATTGATCAATTTAGAATATGCTGGATGTCACTCAATTTTGGTGAATGATTTTATCATCACTTCACAGAGTTTTCAAATGATTAATGGGTTAATCTTAAATCTTAAACTCTAAGCTTTCACCTCATTTTGGAATCATCTTATTAGAGCTTCCAAACACGAGATAGAGGTAGTAAGAAGCAACACATCAGGTATGCTGATCTTGGAGTTGAATTGAACTTTGGACATGAGATCTCTTTAAATATGCAAAAGTGGAAGTCCAAGTGGAAGCCCAATGTCCTAAGAAGGTCCATGGAGCAACTAGAGTCAATATCAACATGTTGAAGGCCTAATGTAGTTATACACATACAAGAGGAGTGCCAAGACCCAATTGGAGTCCAATTACAAGAGATTAGGAATCATGTGTCAACCATGTGATTTTTAATGAAAAATGAGCATCTCATGTGACTACTTAAAGAAGCTGATCAGTTTTGGCTAAGATTATTTATGAATTTTGTTATTTATTTATTTTATTATTTTTAGAACTTGGTCAAAGAGCTTATCTTAGAGATTAAGGTAAAATTAATATCCTAATATTGTTCCTTGATTTTAGGCACCATTTAAAATATTTCTAATTAGATTTTAGTGTTTTACTTTTATTAGGATTTAGTCTTTTAGAAACTTTACCTATAAAAGGCTTTCATTGTACTCTATTTAGGAAGATCAAGAATGAATTTGAGTATTATTCAATACTTTGTGAGGCTTTTGCTTCTTTGTATTCTCTGAGAGTTCATGTGACTTATCAAAGGATTGGTCTTCCTTTGTGATGTCTTGAGGCTAGGGTTCTAAGAGACAGGTTCTCTTAAGGTCTTTCCTTTACCTACATTCTTATTTTCTAGCCGGTCCCGGACAAAGTGTCATCTTGTTGAAGGTCTTAGAACAAGGTTCCTAGAGGGTCTTGCATCAGCCATAGACCATTTACAATAATAATTTATATTATTAGACATCATTATGGCTTTAAAAGACAAAAGCTATGCATATTGGTGTCAAGCTCTTCTCTTCAAGGTGGTTGGCTTCTATTACCATATCCACTTGGTCCACCTAGCATGTTAGATCATTGGAAAAGAGAAAATGAGATTCAAGGAATCCTAATGGCTCATCCCCCTTTCAATTGCATATAACATATGCAAAGCAAGTCTTGAAAATGCATGCATGAATATAATAAATGACATGAACATTCAAGAAATAAGCTTGGCATGTAAACAAATAATATAAGGTATCCAAAGGCTTGCTAAGTGGATGAATTGGCCCTCACTCTTTTCCTCATAGATTTTTGGACTTATCTACCCATTCTTTAAGAGATTCTTGGACTCAACTATGCTCTTTGGAGCCCATCTTACTTTAGGAGACTCTTTGTTTTATCTTAACCAATCTTAAGGGTTCTTAGCTCATCTTCATCATGGTTAAGAGTTATTGGCCTCTCACACTCAAGCAAACTCAAACAAACATCATAACATCATTTAGAAATATAATATGTCATCATGAAACCATGGCATATGAAATCATGCTAGCATACTTTTCATGGCTTAAAAATACACATACACACATTCTAAGACAAGCTAAACACACATTCATGTATGAGAGAAGGTGGAGAGAGCTACCTTGTACACAATTACACACTTTTTCTCTTGAATTCAAGCTCCCTTTTTGGCACCACACACACACAAAAGTGTAGGGATGATTTCTCTTGGCCTAAACACAATTTATGGAAGCCAATTAGGTTAATGGAATTAATTCTAAGGCCACACAACTTGTTTAGACACTAGCTTGGCCTATAACCTCATTAGGTTCCATAATTGCACCTAATGAAGCAACATCCCTCAAACAAATTTTAGGCTCCACTCTTTCCTTTCAAATATGATTCTGGACTCCTTTTAAACCTCTTGGAGTCATCACATAATCAAAGCCAAGAGCCTAGCTACATGTTACTTCTTTAGGTCATAATATGGAACATAAAGTACCAACTCACTTTTTATTGGTTCTAAATTTTTTTCCAAGGCCTCCCCTTACTCTCATTCATCATATATGACTTAAGAATGGGCTTAGAAAATTTGAAACTCTCCTAGGTGTCTCATCCCTTTTAGGCTGAGCCTATGTCTCCTTTAGTCTCCATGGAGTTTGCTTTGTTTTCTACATGGAAGATGTATATGGGGAGACTCCTAAGGATCTTAGGAACTCATTTAAACATTCATTTAGGCCTAGGAATAATTATATCAAATCAGATTTTCAAGGGAACCCATGAAACTCTAGGTTTGCTACCTTGAAAATTCATGGCTTTTTCTTGAATTTCTTTCCATATTCTTATTCTCCTCCCTTAAATTCATAGAATTCACCCTTGGTTCTCTACAAAATTCTAGCCTCTAGCATCTACATACATGGGGTGAAATATGGAGAAGAAGGGAGGAGGAGTAGCTACCATGGGATATAAGATTTACCTTATTTTCTTGCTTTTTCTCACTTGAATTTTACTTTCTTCAAGCTCCTCTCTTCAAATCCGAATTTTCCCCTAAGTTTCTCTTTAAAACAGATTGGTAAACTTCATTTTAATTAAGGGAAACAAAGGAGAATGAAGGAGAGGAGGTTTGGGTGGAAGAAAACATACAAAACTATCTTGAATTTCTCCTCCTATTCCTCTTCCTCTTAGGCCCCACTCTCCCTAGGGTTTTTCCCTAGTTTGAGGTAGAAAAATGATGGGCTAAATGAGGAGGAGATGAGGTGCCACTTATATATAGGTGGGAGGAAGAAGACTTTTCAAAAATTTCCATTTTGCCTTTTGTTTTTGGCACTTTTGTTTCTAATTCGTTTTAGCTCCTTTTTTGAGAACCGTCTTCTCCATTATAAAATTTAGATTCCCAATTTAGTAAAATGCCTTGGAATCACTCAAATTAGAGCTAAAACCTTTCCGAACAAATCTAACAAGTTCAGGTGCACTGACATTAAAAAATGTCCACCAGAAGGGTTTTAGTTATCCTGGGGCTTTCCATAGTTTTCAAGGCCTCTAAGAATCCCGAAGAACTCAAAACTTTGCCCCTCCTATGAGAATTCCAAAATTTTTTCAAAATTATGAAAATGTCATTACATTTCATAAGTTTTCTGTAAGAAATTATTTCTTCATTTTAGCTCCATTTTTCTTTCCATCTGAGCCTGGGATTCTCATTTTTAGGAGTCTAGAATACTTCCCAAATTTTTTGGGACCTTAACTATCTCATTTTAGAGGACTTTCTTTTGTATCCAGTGAATTTCGTTCGTTTACAGAGAAACTATACATTACGTTTCTTACGTTTTCTCTAGATTTCAAAGAACCGGATGTTACACTTGATTTGTGAGAAGTTCCAATTATGGAAGTTGTTTTGATCGTCAACGCAGTCCTTTTCATGTAAATAACTCTTCCTAACTTCACTATTTTTATTTTGGGAAAAATCATATTTTGACCCTCCATAATATTATATTTTAGTTTAGGTCAAAATTGTACTTTGAACCATAAACTTTTAATAATTAAATTTTAACCTATAAATTTCACTAAGTATTTTTATTTTTGAAATAATTTTTTTAATATTTTTAGGGCCTTAATGAACCAAGGAATCTACTAAAATTTCTTTTATAAGCATTTATTATTTATTTCTTTATTATCTACTAAATTAAGGTTAATTCCTAATCATTCTTATTAAATCTTTTTTTGTCTTATAAATTTTTGTCACATTTCTAGTAAATTCCTCAATTTTCCTTATGGTTAAAACTCTAAAAAATTTTACATTTTCTAATGGAATTATTAGCTAAATATTTTGTATTATTTATTTCATTTATTATTAATTTAATGAAGAGTCTAATTTTGAAGATGTTACATTATGTTGACTTGACAACCCAAACTACTGACACTTGTATTGTACTTTCTCATAATTATGGCTTTATCTATGACCATTAACTACAATTGGTTTACCAAAACCTAAGCTTACTTGTGAAAAATCTATTTATTTATATGCCCTAAATCTATATAGAGATTTTTTACTAACATAACCAATCTAAGTCTCATTAGTTTTACTCTGGTTACCTTGCTTTTATTACATAAGGTCCTTGATTGGTCTCATCTCTACTTTCTAAGTACAATTTATGCAACTATGTGCATAAAGATTTGTGAATTCATAGAGCTACTTGAACAGTTGTGTCACATAACCTCAAAATGAACTAAGTTAATTAAATTTTGTAGTTAGTGATGCAACCTAGATCGTTTCCCTTGGAACTGGATCTCAATATTCAATTGAGTTTTCTAAGTGTAAAAGAAAATCTAAAAGTAGCCAATTAAAGGGGGTTTTGATTAAATCTGACTAGCTTAAATTTAAAGTGAATTAAAATTCTAATTACTAACTAATTTGCATGAGTTAATGGGCAACTAATGGACTTGTGACTAGCCTTGGATTTATCTCTTGGTATCCACTATCCTTATCCTAATTCAATTATCATTGGTTCTGGTCTAAGAGTCCCTATTTATACTCATGAAAATTATCTCGACTTACCACACAAGATTCAAGAGATTAATAAATTAATGTTAAATTGAAACCTCAATCACATATTAAATCATTAACTCTTATCATTAAGATCAATGCATGTAACACTATATTTATTTAGCCTTTCTTATTCATATTCTAGCTTCCTTCCCTTGGCATAGCAATTCTCAAAGGCAAAATTCAATTAAAATAATGGAATATTTTGCATTACGTAGTACTTAAATTTTTTGTTTCATATTCTGTGGACCATATTGTAACATCCAATTTTTGTTAAACGACAGAAGCGGACATATTTTCAAAGCAAGTCCCCTTAAATGAATTATTTAAGGTCCCAAAAAATTTGAGTAACACTCTAAACTCCTAAAAATGAGAATTCTAGACTCAGAAGGAAAGAAAAACGGAGCTAGAATGAAGAAACAAATTTTGACAGAAATCTTACGAAACATAATGGCATTTTGTAATTTTGAATAAATTTTTGAATTCATACAAGAGGGTTTTTTAAATAAAATTTTTGAGTTCTATGGGATTTTCAAAGGCCCTGAAAACTATGGGAAGCCCCGAGACAGTTAAATCCCCTTCGATGGATGTTTTCCAATGTTGGTGTACTCGAACTTTGATGGATTCGTTCGGGAAGGTTTTAGCTCTGATTTAAGTGATTCCAAAGGCATTTTAAACTAAATTTTATAATAGAAAAGACGATTCTAAAAAAGAGCTAAAACAAAGTAAAAACGGAAATGCAAAAAATAAAGGCAAAATGAAAATTTTTGAAAAGCCATTCTCCTCCACCTATAAATAAGAGGCGCCCCACTCTCTCCTTCATTTAGTCTCATATTTTTCTGCCCAATTTTAGAGGAGAGAGCTAGGGTTTTTGGTGCACTAAAGGGAGAGAAGAAGAAGGAGAAATTTAAGACATAATGTATAGAAATTTGATTATTTTTCATGCTTTCTCTTAGCCAATCTCTTCTCCTCCTTTTCCCCCTTCTTTTATATGATTTTTTGAAGTTTTAGGGGCTGTTTTAAAGGAAGAACAGAGGGGAAATTTCAAAATTTAGGTGAGGAAGCCAAGGAAGTGAAGAACAGCAAGAAAACCAAGGAAAACAAGGTATCATGCAATCTTTCCACTTGATCTTCTTCCTTCCCTCTCTGTGAGTAATTCGACCTATATATGGTCAGCCTTAAGGAGTCAATTTTTCAACTAAACTAAGGGTGAATCTTAGGAATTTGAGGGAGAAGAACAAGAATATGCAAAGAAAACAACAAACTAGCCATTAGATTTTAAGATACAAATTCTAGGGTTTCAAGTGTACCTTGTAAAATCTGATTTTGTATAATAATTCCTAGGCTTAAATAAGAGTTTAATGAGCTCCTAAGATCCCTAGAAGTCTCCCCATATGCTTCCTCCCTTGAGAAAATAAACCGAAGTCCATGGAGCCTAAAACCTAGCATAGGTTCGACCAAGAGAGATTCTTGTAGGTAGGGAGAGTTTTAAATTTTTCTAAGCCTATTTTTGAGTCATATATGATGAATGAATATAAGGGGAAGTCTTGGGAGAAATTTAGAAATCATAGAAAGTGAGTTAGTGTTTTATGTTCCATAATATGACCTAAAGAAGCAACATGTAGTTAGGCTCTTGGTTTTGATTGTGTGATAACTCCAAGAGGCTTAAAAGGAGTCAAAAATCATATTTGAAAGGAAAGAATGGAGCCTAGAATTTATTTGAGAGGTGTTGCTCATTAGGTGCATTTATGGAACCATAATCAAGTTTATAGATCAAGATAGTGCCTAAGCAAGTTGTATGGCCTTAGAATTAATTCCATAAACCTAATTGGCTTCCATAAATTAGGTTTAGGCCAAGAGAAATTATTCCCACACTTTTGTGTGTGTGGTCTAAAGAGGAAGCTTGGATTCAATAGAAAAAGTGTGTAATTGTATCCAAAATAGCTTTCTCCACCTTCTCTAATGCATGATTTCTTGCTTTACTTGTCTTTCAATGTGTGTATGTGTATTTCAAGCCATGAAAAATATTCTAGCATGAGCTCATACTCCATGATACCATGATGATGTATTATGTTTCTAAATGATGTTCATGATGTTTATTTTGGTTTGCTTGAGTGTGGTGAGGCCAAAAATCCTTAACCATGGTGAGGATAAGCCAAGAATCCTTAAGATTGGTTAAAACAAAGTAAAGAGTCTTCCAAAAGTGAGGTTGATTCCCAAAAGTAAAGTTGAGTCCAAGAACCTCTTAAAGAAAGGTGAGGCAAGTCTAAAATCTACAAGTAAATAGGTGATGCTAACCTACTTGTTTGGCAAGCCTTTGTATGACTTTCTCAAATAATGAAAATGCCTTTTGAATGTTTGCACATGTCAACATGACCATACATGCATTTATGAGACTTGTTTGCATCTTTTATGTATGATTGAATGGGAGATGAGCTATTAGGATTCTTTGAATCTCATCCCCTCCTCTCCAATGATCTAACATGCTAGGTGGACCAAGTGGACAAGATAATGGAAGCCAACCACTTGAAAATGAGAGTATAACATTCAAGAACATGATTTTTGTTACTTTAAGGCTATACAAATGGCAAAAGATGTAACCAATGGAT
Organism: Erythrophleum ivorense; assembly: GCA_026724425.1. Lineage (NCBI taxonomy): Eukaryota > Viridiplantae > Streptophyta > Magnoliopsida > Fabales > Fabaceae > Erythrophleum > Erythrophleum ivorense. The sequence continues at coordinate 31,982,016 of JAIUCV010000008.1, forward strand.
GTATATGTATTATAATGTTATGAACACATGTAATTATGATAATATGTCATGTATTAATGGGAGAATGTATTATGTGATCACTAGAATGCAATTTGAGCATGTTATGGCATTGTAGCTTCTTGAATTGTATTATTGAATTTTGTATAAGTATGAGTGAGATGGCTAAAATGAGATGCATGAGGGTTGGGACCATTTGGACAGCTCACACAAGTCCTAATTATACTTTTAGACTTGCCCAAAAGGTGCCAAACCCCAAGGAAAATCATTTGGACATTTTGGTATCTTATATGAAGCCAAAATTGACCATAATGGAACCCTATATCACTTTTTATCTAAATAAACTCTTCTTGCTATGAGATTTGGCAAGCAATTAGAGCTTGTTGAATGCTTTTTGGAAGCTAAAGAATAGAATTTTTGGAGGTCTGGAGAATATTTGATGAATCTCCAAAGTTGGCAAAAATTTTGGTTTTGGTCATGTCACTGTTCACTCAGGTTCAAAAATGAAATCTATTACACAAGGCTCAAATGATATCCAATTGCCATGAAATTTTATACAAAGAAGCTAGATATTTCCAATGACCTTTGCTAACTAGAAGCACCTCATTTAAATCTCTAGAGAGGGAGATATGAATTTTCAAAGAATCTATCCAATACTAGGCACTCCACCTAACCTCAATTACTGTTCGATTAAGTTTCGAGGTCTGGGTGTGCCTAAAATGGTTTGAAGTTATTTTTTTCCTCTATCTAACATCCACAGCTTTCTAGATTGGTATTATTTACATGGATTAGATTTTTTTGAAATTAATTGGATATTTTTGAAGTTTACTACAAAATTCTATGATAGCACCAGTAGATAGCCTGGCCTCTGTACATTTTTAAATTGTCAAACATCCTCTGTGTTGGATGTTATGATCTGAAGATATTTTTAGTATAAAGTAGACATGTGTAGCTTTCTAGAATCCTAAGAATACATGATTTTTATTTTTCTAAAATTAGTTCTGATTTTCCAAAATTTGTGCCAAAAATGAGAAAAATATGGCTGAAAATATATACATGTATTTTATGCTTCTCTTTGATTTCCAAGAGATGCAAGCCACTTTTGATGATGCAAATGAGTTAAAATCATGAAATTAAATATAAGAATGTGATGTATGAACTCACATAGTCCACATGACACTGAATGGAATTTTCATACATGACACAACGTGAAATAATGCATTATTTTAATGCCATCATTTATGCCTCTTATGTGAGTTGTATGATGTGAGACATGGATATAGTATGAAATAAGTTAAAAATTATGGTGTTACATTTATTAACACCTTACAGAGTCCTATGGATATTGTCCCCGGTAGATGGCTTCTCCCATTAGCTCCGAGGAAAATGCATCCACGTGGGGAGAGTAATACTCCCACTTATAAGTCCCTAGCCTAGGTCTCTCCTTTGCAATGTGAGACTTTACAATCCACCCTCCTTTTGGGGCCAACTCGTCTTCAGGTTGCACATGCGGCTAGGCCGACTCTGATACCAAACACCTTACAAAGCCCTGTGGATATTGTCCTCAGTAGATGGCTTCTCCCATTAGCTCCGCAATTTTGTTCTTCCTAGAAGATGGCTTTTCCCATTAGCTCTCAGAAAAATGCGTCTACATGGGGAGAGTATTACTCTCACTTATAAGGCTCTAGCCTAGGTCTTTCCTTTCCGATGTGAGACTTTACAATCCACCCCTTTTTTGGGGCCAACCCATTTTCGGGTTGCACATGAGGCTAGGCTGGCTCTAATACCAAACACCTTATAGGGTCCTATGGATATTATCTGGTAGATGGCTTCTCCCATTAGCTCCCAGGAAAACGCATCCATGTGGGGAGAGTATTACTCCCACTTATAAGGCCCTAGCCTAGGTCCCTTCTTTTTGATGTGGGACTTTACACATATTAACTCACCTACATCATTCTCTAATTGAATTACATTCATACAACTCACAACCATCTCAAAATGTCACAAGAATCCCAAGTTGGTAGCATATATACACAAAAATCACATGTTCAGTCTCAAGTTCTACTGCTAAATTTCTAATGCCAATTTTGGAAATTCATAACTAATTTTAGAAAAATTGAAATCAAGCAAACTATATGATTTTGGAAATTTACAAATATTAACTTTAGGCTAAAAATAAGTCTAGACCAAAACAAAAACATTTAGCTATTGAAAATTGATGGAATAGTACCAAAGGTACTACTGCATTACTGGTACTAACTTCAAACTTCAAAAATTCATATCTCTTTGCTCAAACCTCTAAATGTGGTGATCTCGATGGCCATAGAAATTTTATTATGTCTAAATTATGCCTGTAACATGTTATGAGTATTGGATACCTTTTGCCCCTTAAATGACGTAGGAGAGAAACTAACCATATGAACAATAATCATATTAGTTCAACAACTTTTTGGCAACTTTAAAAATTCATAATTAATTCTCTAGAGCTCTAAATAATCTGTTCTTTAGCTTTCCAAAAAGCTCTAGATGAGATCTATGTGGTTGCCAAATTTCATAGGGAAATTTGTCCATTTGGTTTGTTTGTGATATAAGGTTGCAAAATAGCATTTTTTTACCTCTTTAAGGGTTAAGAATAGTTCAATTTGGCTTCTAGCTTTTTTAGGACCACTTGAGCAAGTGGGAAAATGTAACATCCGGTACGTTGTACAATCACTGTAATGGGTCGATTTGAAAAGTAAGTCCCCTGAGATGAGTAATTCAAGGCCAAATAAAATTTGAATAAAATTTTAAATAATAGAAAACTAGGATTTGAGCCTTGAGTTGCTCAGAAACCAGGGTCAGAGTGATTCAAAAAATTTGTCGAAAGGCCAGTGATATTTTTGTAAATAAGTGTAATTTTAGAAAAACATCTAGGAGGGCTTTTTAAATGGAAATTTTAAGTTACCCAGGGTTCTCAGAGGCCCCAAAAACTATGGGAAGCCCCGGGACCGGTAAAGCCCCTCCGGTGTACTCTTTCTGAAGTCGGTTGACCTAAACTTTGATCGATTCATTCGGAAAGGTTTTAGCTCTAATTTGAGTGATTCCAAAGGCATTTTATTAAATTGAGAATCTTAATTTTATGATGGAAAAGACAGTTCTAAAAAAGGAGCTAAAACGAAGTCAAACCGGAAATGTCATTATGGAAGGGCAAAAATGAAAACAAAGTGCACAAAAAAAGCTTCCAAACTCCCTTTTTAAGCCATGTTCAGCTCCCCCCTCTCTAAACCGACTTTCTTCTACCCAAAACTTAGAAATGGAGCTGCTGTCTTAGATGCACAAAGGGAGAAAATTTTGGAGGAAGAAAAGCTAAAGAAAGGGTGAGAAAGTGTAAGATTTTCATGCTCTTTCCTCTTGAAACTTCATCCTCCCCTTCTTGCTTCATCTTTCCATGGTTTTAATGTAATTTTTGGTGCTGATTTGGGTCCAGATCAGAGGAGGAAAATTCAAAATTTAAGGAGGAGAAAGAGGGAAGAGGAAGGGCTCTTGAAGGAAGCTTGATTGCAAGGTAGTTTCTCTCCTTTTGTTGCTTTTTTTTCTCCTCCTCCTCTTCCATGGTAGGATGTCTCAAATAGAACCATGAAGAGGGAAAAGTTTCTGTTTTATAATCCAAAAGAATCCATCAATCTAAGCCATGGGAAGATGGATTATACCAAAGAAATACATGAAAAACTAGTAAAACTCAAGTTGGAAAAGTGTATTGTAACATCCGATCCCTCCGTAAACGTGAGAAACGCAATGTTCAGTTTCTCCGTAAACATAAGAAATGGGCCAAATATAAAAGGAAGTCTTTGAAATAGAAGGAATTGGGGCCAAATAAAATTATGATAAAATTTTAAATATTAGAAAATGAGGATTTGAGATTTGAGATGCCCAGAAACCAGAGCCAGAAGAACTCAGAAAATTTGCCGAAGAAAGTAGGGGTATTTTTGTAATTTTTGGAAAATTTTGAAATCTCATAGGAGGGCTTTTTAAATGGAAAATTTGAGCTTTTCGGGGTTCTCAGAGGCCCTGAAAACCATGGGAACCCCTAAAACAGTTGAAACCCCTCCGGTGAGCGATTTCGGCAAAAGTTGACCAAAACTTTGACCGAATGGTTTGGAATGATTTTAGATTCTTTTTGAGTGATTCCAAAGGCAATTCTTATGATTAAGAGCCTAAGGAATATGATGGAAAAGACGGATTTCAAAAAGGAGTTGATATGAGTCTAAAATAAAAAAGCCAAGAAAAGGGACTAAAATGCAAAAGTAAAAAGTTGCATAAAGTGCCTTTTAGCTCCTTCTTATCCACGTTCTTTCTCTCCTCTCTAAGACCGACTTGCTTCTGCCCAATTTCAGAGGAAAACTCCAGCTTCTTAGGCGCACAAGAGGAAGAGGATTTTGGAGGAAGAGATTCAAGAAAAAGGTAAGAAACTTTAAGAAATTCCATATCCTTCCTTCTTGAACCTTGCTCCTCTCCTCTCAAGCTTTCTTTCTATGATTTTAATGGGGAGTTTGGTGTTGTTTTTGGGGCAGAACATAGAGGGAAATTTCGAAAATTGAGGGAGTAAGCCAACCAAGTGGAAGAACAAGCCAAAGGAAGCAAGAAAACAAGGTAAAACTTCCATTCTTTGGTAGTTTCTCCCTCTCCCTTTCTCTTGCACGAATTTGGGCATCATGAGCCCAATTTTTAGGGGCTGTTTCTGCCCAATTTATGGAAGGATTAGAGGTTTTGGAGTGCAAGGATTAAGAATGAACCAATAGAATCAAGAAAGGGGCATTAGGAAACAAGATGGAACCATTAGGGATCCAAATGCTCCCTTGCAAATCTGATTTTATATGAATGTTCTTAGACTTAATTGAATGTTTAAACATGCTTCTAAGGCCCCTAGAGAGCTTCCCACATGCACCTCCCATCCAAGAAAGCAAAGAAATTGCAAGAAAAATTAATGAACTCTAAGTAGAAAAAGTGTAGAGCTCTTGAACACTTTGCAAAAAATGATTTGATATATGAGTTTCCTTGCATGTGTGAGTATTTGATTGAGCTCCTAAGACCTCTAAGAAGTCTCCCAAGTGTGTCTCCCATCAAGGAAAAATCAAGAAGGCCATGAACTCTTCTTCCCCCCATAGTCTCGGCCTAGGAAAGTTCCTATAGCTAAGGAGAGTTTTAGATTTTTCTAAGGCTATTCTTGAGTCATATGTGATGAGTGAAGATGAGTAGAGGCCTTAGAAAAAATTTAGAACTTAAAGAAAGTGATTTGGTGTCTTAGGTTCCATATTATGACCTAAAGAAGCAACATGGTGCTAGGCCTTTTGTTTTAATGATGTGATGACTCCAAGAGGTTTAAAAGGAGTCAAGAATCATATTTGAAAGGAAATAATGAGGCATAGAAGTCCCTTGAGGGGTGTTGCTTCATTAGGTGCCTTTATGGACCATAATGGAGCCTATAGAGCAATCTAGTGTTTTATCAAGTGATGTAGCCTTAGAATGTGTTTCATGAACCTAATTGGCTCCTATAATTTGTATATAGGCCAAGAGAAACCATCTCCACCAATTTGTGGGTGTGTGGCCGAAAGAGGAGGCTTGAAAGCTAAAGAAAAAGTGTGTGAAATTGTGCAAGGTAGTTCTCCACCTCATTCTCTTTGCATTCTTGTGTGCATATGTATGTCTTAGTGTTCTTGCATGCATTCTTGATGCTTGATAATATGCCACTTGATCCTTGTTGTGCATTGGTACCAATGTGTTGTCTTGAGTGACTATGGTTGTGGAAAGAGCTCATAAGGGTGAGGTGATGCCAAAAGTCCCTTAATGAAGGTGAGGAGATGCCAAAAGTCTCATGGCATGGGTGAGACAAGGCCAAAAGTCCCTTGAATGGGTGAGGCAAAGTCAAAAGTCCCTAGGCCAAGAGTGAAGCAAATCCAAAAGTCCTAGCAATGGGGTGAGGCTAAACCAAAAGTCCCTAGAGCATGAAAATAATCTTGACATGTGAATGTGGCATGGAATAGAATTTATTGCATACTTTATGCTTGTATGGTTATGCATTTGGTATATGTATTCCTTGAATGTGATGTAAATGGGTGTGTGAGCTATTGAGATTCTTTGAATCTCATCCCCTCCTCTCCAATGATCTAACATGCTAGTGGACCAAGCACTTATGGTGAAGGGAGCCAACAACCATAAAGAGCAAGGAGTGACAAGTTTATGTAGTATTTTGCCTATTTTGGAACCATAATGATGGTTCATAGTGTATATGAGGTTGTATATGTACCACGAACCTTGAGACATGTCTGATTATACTATTATGTGTTGGTTAGACGTATGAAAATGATATATGCCCTATAGCACATATTTTGAGTATGTATGGCTAAAGTGTGCAATATGGGATTTTGATGAATGTATGCATAAGTGTGGGTTGAATGGCCAAAACAAGATGCATGAGGTTTGGAACCATTTGGGCAGCTTACCCAAGTCTCAAATGTACTTTTAGACCTGCCCAAAAGGTGCCACAACCAAGGGAAGGCCATTTGGTAAATTTGGTACCTCATATGGAGCCAAATTTGACCATAATGGAACCTTATGTCACTTTTTGGCCAAATGAGTTAGTCTTGCCCTGAAACTTGGCATGGAATGAGGTCTCATTAAGAGCTTTTTGAGAAGCTAAAGATCATAATTTTCGGAGACCTAGAGAATATTTGAGGAATTTTCAAAGTTGGGATTTTTCATGGATTCTGGTATGGGTACTGTTCATACTAGCAGTTTTGAATTCTGTGTCACCCGATGGCCAAATGGTATCCAATGCTCATGAAATTTTATATGCATAAACTAGAGGTCATAAGATTTCTGTGACCACCGAGATCACCTCATTTGGAGGTCTAGAGAGGAAGATATGCATTTTCGAAGGTTCTGCCCAGTATCAGACATCTTGCCAGACCCGAGGTACTGTTCCATCGATTTTCGGGAGTTTGGCTTGATGTACTGATCTGGAAATATTTTTTCTCTCTAGTTAACATCCACATATTTCCATAGTGATATCATTTGCAAGCATTGGAGTTTTGTGGAATTAGTTAGACATTTTTGAAGTCCATATCAGTAAACTGTGACAGTATCAGGAACCCTCCGACCAGTAGATGATTTCGCGTGTCAAACGCATTATATATGAGATTTTAAGACTTCTATATATTTTTAGCATAAAGTAGACATCTTAAGCTTTCCAGAATGACTGAGATTACATGTTTTCAATTTTTATAGATTTAGTTATGAATTTCCAAAGTTTGTGACAGAAAAGAGGAAATTCTGGCCGAAAATACAAACATGGATTTCATATGCTCCTTTGCTTTCTACGAGTTGTAGGCCAAATTTTGATGATGGAAATGAGTTATATTCATATGTTTAAGTATGATAAAGTGATAGATGCTTTCATATGGCCTATGGGACTCTGAAAGAAAAATTTTACCGATAGAGAAATGTACTTTTATTCATAACTTCCTATGCCACTATATTGTTTTCATAGAATAAACATAAGATGAGGCATGGAAATTGTATGAATTGAGTCCTAAAAGTATGGTGCTACATGTATGGTGCTTGAACATAAGTTAAAATTTGGGTTGATTCAAGACTTTCCCATCATATGTGAATGTTTGTTTGAGTTTCTAAGACTTCTAGGGAGCCTCCCAAGTGCCCCATCTATTAAGAAAAAATCCCAAACTCCATGGGTCTTTAATAGAAGCATAACTAGGTCAAAACCCATAGAGATAGCTAAGGGGTTTTTTAAATGGTTCCAAGCTTGACTTGGGACTTAATATGATAAAAGAAGATAGGAGAAACCCTTGAAAAAAATTTAGAAGTCTTAGGTTGGGAGATGAGGCAATGGCTTCCATAATGTAACCTTATGAAGCAACATGAACCTAGGTTTGTGAAAGTGAGTGTGTGATGGCTTCAAGGACCTTAAATGAGGTCAAGAGGTCTAAATATGGCAAGAGAATAGAACTAAGAATGTTAATTATGGTAGTTGCTTCATTAGGTCCTTAATGGAACCATATTGTGATAAATAGACCAAAGTGTAGTCTTAAGAGTGAGTTAGATGTCATAATTTATTCCAAGAGTATAATTTAGTGTTGTTTATTGTGAATAGGCCAAAGAAATCCAACCCCACCTCCTTGTGTTTGTGGAACCAAAAAGGAGAAGAAACAAGCAAAGTAAAACTTGAATTTGCACCAAGGTAGCTCTCCACCTTTTCTTGTTGCATTTTCTTATTGCATATGGTATCATTGTGTGCTTGTGTGTATGTTTATATGTTTGAGACATGCCACTTGATGCTATGTTGCTATTTTGGTACCAATATGCTTTCTTGAATGTCTTTGAATGATGGAAATGGCTCATAAGAGTGAGGTAGTGCCAAAAGTCCCTTAATGTGGGTAAGGAGATGCCAAAAGTCTCATGGCATGGGTGAGACAAGGCCAAAAGTCCCTTGGATGAGTGAGGCTAAGTCAAAAGTCCCAAGAACCAAGAGTGAGGCAATTCAAAAGTCCTAGAAATGGGGTAAGGCCAACCCAAAAGTCTCTAGAACTCATTCTTATTCTTGACATGTGTTTGTGACAAAAATGTAGAAATTGAATGCTTCATCGATTGAGTAGTTGCATACTTGTACCTTTAACATGTTATATGCCTTGAAAATGTGCTTGAATAGGTGTATGAGCTATTGAGATTCAATGAATCTCACCCCCCTCCTTTCTCATCTCGTATGATCTAGGTGGAGTTCAAGATCCAAAAGATGGAAGCCAAGGAGCTTAAATCTCCATCTCTTAGCAAATCTTTCTATTTTGATGTACTATGATGACTAGAATGTAAAAGTAGATATGTAAATATTATTTTTGAGACATGACACTTTGAACAAGTGTAAAACTATGTAAAGTTAGTGTATGTATCAAGAATAGAGTTTAATAAATAGAATTATGTATTTTGACCACTTGGGAGCCCACTTGTGTATGTATGTTTATGGAAGTGGCATGGTGAATTTGAGTTGCATGAGGGTTCAGACCTTATGAGGGACTTATTTATGCTATATTTATGCTTTCTAAGTTGCTCAAATGTGTGTGGAACCATGAATGGCTCATTTGAACCAAAGTTGCCTCTTGTTGGGACCAAAATTGCCATAAGCTTGAGCTATGGCAAAGTCTGACCAAATGACCTCTTCTTGACTTGAAATTTTGCATGTAAGTAGATCTTGCCTAGAGATTTTTGGAAATCCAAATATCAGGTCATTTGGAGGTTTGTGAAATTTTCTATGATTTTTCAAAGTTGGTATCAGAATTTCGGATTTGCACTGGTACTGTTCATTTGGTCAGTTGTGAAATTGTGTCATCCGAGGGGAAAACGTGGTCCAATGGCTACGAAATTTTACAGTTAGAAACTAGGTATTCACAGTGACTTGTAGCAACTAGAAGCACCTCATTTGGAGGTCTGAGCTGAGAGATATGAATTTTTGAATTTCTGGGACAGTAGCAGTAGCTCAACATGACCTGAGTCACTGTTCCATTGAATTTGGATAGCTAAGCGTGATTTCTATGGTCTGAGTATATTTTTACCATAAATTTAACGTTCATAGATTTCCAAATTGGTATTATTTGCATGGATTGGATTTTTTTGGAATTAATTGGAAATTTTCGAAGTTCATAGCAGACACTTGCATCAAAACCAGTAGCTGTCCGAACCTTCACCCCTTTTCGCGTGTCAAACGATTTCTGTGTTATGTTTCATGGCCTGGAAATATTTTTGGCATAAATTAGACATGTGTAGCTTTCCAGAATGGCCAATAATTAATGATTTAAATTTTTATAGAATTAGTTACGAATTTTGAAACTTCCTATTAGTAAACTGAACCAGTGGCCCAGATAGCAGCAACCCCAGTGGTTTTTCGGATGTCAAATGTGTTCCCCTTAATGATTCATGAGCTGAAATTATTTTTAACATGGGGTAGACATCTAGAGCTTTCTGTAATGGTAAAGTTTGTTGGGTTTCAAATTTTTTGAATTTAGCTATGAATTTCCAAAGTTGTGATAAAAAAATTGAAATTCTGGCCGAAAATGATAGTGTGAGTTTGATGCTCCCCTTTGAATTCCACGAGTTGTGGGCCAACTTTGGTTATACAAATGAGTTGTATGTATGTAATTAAATATGAGAATGTGTTGTATGAGCTCATATGGTTCGTGTGACACCGAATGGAATTTTTATATGCGACGTAACGCAAAATAAGACATTATTTTAATATCATTTTCTGTTCCCTTTTGTTCAATTGATCATGTAAGACTTAGGAATGATCAAAAGTATGCTAGAAGTATATGGTGTTACAAAAAACATAAAAATAGCCTACTTAACATGTCCTAAGGGTTTAAAAACCCAAACCTCACAAATTCACTCTTCTAATTGATGGTATACACAAGGAACATACATGCATCATTTTGCATTTCCATGTCAAAAACATACACTATCATTCATGTAGATCCAATTCTCATACATACACCATATATCCATACATTTACAAGTGTTCAAGGGCTTATACATCATATACATTATTGGATTACATCTTTTGATAATAAGATAGTTACAAAACAACTACTTAACAAATTCCTTGCCAATCTCCTTGCCTTTAAGTATAGTGGCTCCTATTTTTTGGCTCACTTGGTCCACCTAGACATGTTAGTTAATGGGGAGAGAAGAGTAAGATTCTAAGAATCCCAATAGCCCTTCTCCCTTTCAAACACATATAATAGATATAATTTTAAGTCAAAAATGCATGCATGGCTATTTTGAAATTCATAAACATACATAGAACATTTCCTTCATTCAAGAAGTCACATACAACATACATAGGCTTGCCAAGACAATGGTTTAGCCTTATCCACTCTCTTTGGGACTTTTGGATTTATCTCACCCATTTTCAAGGGACTTTTTATTAAACCTCACTCTTCTAGAGACTTTTGGCTTTGTCTCACCCGTTCATAGGAACTTTTGGCTCATCTTCACCCTAGTTAAGGGACTTTTGGCTTCACTAAGCTCATACAAGCCAAAACATGTTCATAAAGAATCTTTCAACACATAAACAAAGCATCATCATACCACAGCATGTAAACATTTGCTAGAAACATTTTTCAGAGAATAATCATACATACACACATCCAAAGATAAGAAAATACCCAAGAATGCATGAGAGAAAGGAAAGAGAGCTACTTTGTATGCAAGAACACACTTTTCTCTTTGGAATTTCTTCCTCTCCCTCGGTAGAACACCCACAAGGAGGTGGAGCTTGATTCCTTTGGCCTAAACACATCAAATGGGATCCAATTGCACTCTTGGAACATTCGCTAAAGCCATACACATCTTAGAAGAACTTTGTTGTTCATAATGTTCAATTATGGTTCCATAAGGCACCTAATGAAGCAACTTTTGGAATTCATGATCTTGGCTCCATTCTATCCTTCTATTTATGGTTATTGACTCCATTTAGATTCCTTGGAGCCATCACACAATTAATTTGAGGAGCCTAACTATATGTTGCTTCTGTAAGTTATAATATGGAACCTATAGCTCCATCTCATTATCCATGACTTCTAAAATTTTCCTAAGGCTTCCTCTCATACTTTACCATCATATATGATGCAAAACTAGGCTTAGAAGAAATTAAAACACTCCCTAGGTTGTCCCTCTAGCTTAGGCTGAGACATGCACTCTATAGGAAGTCCATGGAGTTTTCTTTGCTTCTTGGATGGGAGATGCATATGGGAGGCTTCTTAGGGGTCTTAGAAACTCACACAAATACTCACATTAGCTTGGGAACTCTTGGATAAACTCAAATTTTAGGTTATGTTCATAAATCACTAGTTTTTCCATCTTACAAATTCATGGTTATCCCTTTGTTCTCTTTACACATTCTTGCTTCTACACTCTAATTCTTAGGATTCACTCTTGGTTTGGTTTAAAACTCATCCCTTCTTGGCTATCCACATAGTGGATGAACCATACCCAAAAGAAAACAAGGAGAAGCAAGCATAAAAACAAATAGCTTACCTTAGTTTTCTAGCTTTCCTTGGATGCTCTTTCTTTTGCTTTCATTCTTCTCTTCAAACTCAAACTTCTCCCCTTTGGTCTAAGCTCAAAATAGAACCAAATACTTCAATATAATTATGGAAAGAAGGAGGAGAAGGAGAAAAATAAGTTTACTAAAGGAAAGACTAAGAAATTACATGAAATTCATACCTTTTACTTGGCTTTTTCTTCTCTCTTTTTCCTTTCTCTTGTGCACCTCTCTCCCTTGGTCTCACTCTCTATTTTGGGTAGTAAGAAGGTTGGCTAGATGAGAAGAAGAGTGGGGCGTGAGTTTATAAAGCTAAGGAAATAAAAATTATTCCAACAAAATTTCCATTATGTCCCATTTCTTGGCATTTTCGTTTTAGGCTCATTTTAGCTCCATTTTGGGAACTGTCTTTTCCATCATAAAATTTTGATTGTCAATCTTATAAAATGCCTTTGGAATCACTCAATTTAGAGCTAAAATCTTCTCGAGCAAAAAGGGTCAAAGTTTGAGTCAACTGTCATTAAAAACATACACCAAAGAGGTTTTAGTTATCTCGGGGCTTCCCATGATTTTTAGGTCATTTGAGAACTTTGGGGAGTTCAAATTTTTCATTTAAAAAGTCCTCCTATGAGTATTCTAAAAATTATCCAAAATTACAAAAATACAATTTCGTTTTGCAACTATTTCTTTAAATTCTGTCTAGTTATTTTTTACTTCAATTTCAGGGTACCTTTGGCCTCCTATTTTCATCATTTAATATGTAGATTATTGTTCTAATTTTTTTGGAGCTTAACTCTTTCATTTCAGAGGACTTGCTTTTAATACATATTCGTTTCCGTTGTTTTTACAAACCTGGACATTACAATGAACACTTAAATTTGAGTGATTAATCGATCAATTAGCCTCTGAATTAACACCTTAGGATGTTTAATTAACCAATTAAACTCCAAGGAAACCTCAAATAAACAATTAAGCACGCAATTTTTCACATGTATTTCATCAAACACCTTAACTGCACAAATGGATAATTATAGGTAATGGAAAATCTTGCACTTAATTCAATCAATTAATCATTCAAATAGTCTCCTAATTAGTATCTAACCAACCACTAATTATAAACTACACTAATCTTAATCAATTACAAGCTCAACCAAGCAAGTTCAATAACAAAAATTGATATAGAAAAAGAGAAAAATAAAATAGGAATCCTAGCCCAATCCCTTGACAATCTCCTTGGATTCAAGCTTCAATCATGGTCCTCCTCCAAGCTAGCCACAGTATTCAATTAAGCCCTCATGAGTGAAGAATGATGGAGGAAAATGGAATGGAGTCATTGTAACACCATAAATTATAGCTCATCTCATCATGTACACATGCCTTACATCATTCTATTCAGGGAAGTATAAGGAAAAAGGGGAATAAATATTGGCACTCTTTGCGTTGCGTCGTACTTAAAAATTTTATTCGATTTCGTGTGGACCATGTGAGCTTATGCTATACATTCTCATATTTAATTACATCCATACAACTCATTTACACCACAAAATCATGTCCATAACTCATGGAGACCGAAATGGAGCATGGAATATGAAGGTTCATTCTCGGCCAGATTTGCTCCATTTTCTAATCAATTTTTGGAAAATCATAACTAATTCTAGAAAAATCAAAATCATTAAATCTTGGTTATTATTGGAAGCTATGGATGTCTACCTCACATTAAAAATATGCTCAGACCATAAATTTTATCACAGAGGATGTTTGACATCCAAAATGATCCAAAGGTCGGACTGCATCTTGGGACTGATATAGAATTTTATAGAAAACTTTGAAAATATTCAATTAATTTCAAAAAAATCCAATCCATGTAAATGATATCAATATACAAAGATGTGGATGTTAACTACAGAGAAAAAATATCTCCAGACCAGTTCATCAAGCCCAGACCTCAGAATTTAATGGAACAGTACTTGTGGTTGGGCAAAATTCTTGATACTGGATAGAAATTTTAAAAATTCATATCTTCCTCTTTAGACCTCCAAATGAGGTGATTCTAGTTGGCACAAGTCACTGTGATTGTCTAGTTTCTCTGTATAAAATTTCATGGCAATTGGACATTGTTTGAGCCTCATGTAATAGAATTCATTTTTGGACCAAATGAATAGTGCAGCAGACCAAAACCATAAAAATTGCCAACTTTGAAAAATTATCAAATATTCTATAGACCTCCAAAAATTATGATCTTTAGCTTCCTAAAAATCTCTCAATGAGACCTAATTGCATGTCAAATTTCAAATCAAGGCTAACTCATTTGGCTAAAAAGTGACATAGGGTTCCCTTATGGTCAATTTTGGCTCCATATAAGGTACCAAAATTGCCAAATGGCTTTCCCTTGGTTGTGGCACCCTTTGGGCAAGTCTAAAAGCATATTTAAGACTTGTGTGAGCTACCCAAATGGTCCCAAACCTCACGCATCTCATTTTGGCTATTCAACCCACACTTATATGCATTTCCATCAAACTCTCAAGTTGTATACTTTGGCATTACATACTCAAAATATATGCTAGAAGTCATATATCATATCCATATATTTAAACATTACATAATATCATATTTACACATGTAGCAAGGGTCATAGACCACTTACAACACAATATACATCATGAAACATTATTATGGTTCCAAAATGGCAAAGGCTAAATATATGGTTGTCAATCTTCCTTCTTCATTGTTGTTAGCTCCCATTGCCATAGCTACTTGGTCCACCTAGCATGTTAGAGCATTGGAGAGGTGGGGATGAGATTCAAAGAATCTCAATAGCTCATCTCCCATTCAATCATACATAATATGTGCAAAGCAAGCCTTATAAATGTATGCATAGAGAAAATGAAAATCATAGATAGTTAAAAAGCAAGCTTGGCATATGACCAAATCATACAAGACATTCAAGAGCTCACCAAGTGTTTGGATTGGCCTCACACTTCTCCTCATGGGTTTTGGATTTGCCTCACCCATTCTTTAAGAGCTTTGGACTCAACCATACTCTTGGGAGCCCACTTTGCTTTTGGGAGACTCTTTACTTTGTCTTAACTAAGTTTAAGGGTTCTTGGCTCATCCTCACTATGGTGAAGAGTTCTTGGCCTCTCCACACTCAAGCAAACTCAAACAAATATCATGTATTCATTTAGAAACATAACATGGCATCAAGAATCATGACATATAAAGGCATGCTAGCATACTTTTCATAGCTTGAAAATACACATACACACATTCTAAAACAAGCTAAACACACATCCATACATGAAAGAAGGTGGAGAAAGCTACTTTGTACACAATTACACACTTTTCCCTTTGGATTCATGCCTCCTCTTTCGGCCACACACCCATAAATTGGTGGAGATGGTTTCTCTTGGCCTAGATACAATTTATGGGAGCCAATTAGGTTTATGAAACATATTCTAAGGCTACACAATTTGCTTAAACCCTAGATTGCTTTATAACTCCCATTATGGTCCATAAATGCACCTAATGAAGCAACACCCCTCAAATGATTTCTAGGCCTCATTCTTTCCTTTCAAATATGATTCTTGACTCCTTTTAAGCCTCTTGGAGTCATCACACCATCAAAACAAAAGGCCTAACATCATGTTACTTCTTTAGGTCATAATATGGAACCTAAGACACCAAATCACTTTCTATGAGTTCTACATTTTTTCTAAGGCCTCCCCTCATTTTCATTCATCAAATATGACTCAAGAATGGCCTTAGAAAAATTTAAGACTCTCTCCCATCACTAGAACCCTCCTTGGCCGAGACATAGGCATCATTTGGGCCACGTGGAGGTTTCTTTTTTTTCTTGGAAGAGGAAGCTTGTGCGGAGCATCTTAAGTATCTCAAGAACTCATGTAAACTCTTAATTAAACCTAGGAATCATCACATAAGTTCAAAATTTAGAAGGTGTACATAAAACCCTAAGTTTTGCATCTTAATTTCTAATGGCTATTTCATGGTTTTCTTTGCATATTCTTATTCTCCTCCATCAAATACCTAAGATTCATGCTAGGTTGGGCTTGAAAATCAGACTCTCCTAGGGTTCTTGGTGTGTGTCAACGTGGAGAAGAAAGGAAGATCAATATAGTTACCATAGGATGCATTTTTACCTTGTTTCCTTGGTTAGTTTGGCTTGAATCTTGCTTTCTCCAAGCTCCTCTCTTCAAATCCGAAATTTTCCCTCTGTTCTTCCTTCAAAACAGCCCTCAAAACTTCAAAAAAAATCATGGAGAAGAAGAGAAAAAAAGATGAGAAGAGATTGGTTAAGCGAAAGCATGAAAAATAAGTAAATTTTCATACCTAAAGACTTGAATTTTTCCTCCTTCTTCTCTTCCCTTGGTGCGCCACTCTCCTAGGGCTTTGCTTCTGATTTAGGCTGGAAAATCTGATGCTAAATGAGGGAGAGTGTGAGGTGCCACCTATATATAGCTAGGGCAAAAGGACTTTTTCAAAAATTCCAATTTTGCCTTTCATACTTTGCATTTTTGTTTCTCCTTTGTTTTAACTCCTTTTTGATAACTGTCTTTTCCCTTATAAAATTTAGGTTCCCAATTAAGAAAAATTCCTTTAGAATTACTCAAATCGGAGCTAAAATCTTTCCAAATAAAAAGTTCAAGCACAAAGATGGTAAAAAACATCCACCGAAGGGGATTTAACTGTCTCAGAGCTTCCCATGGTTTTCAGGGCCTCTGAAAACCCCTCAAAACTTTGGTTTAAAAAGTCCTCCTGTGTGAATTCCAAAAAGTACCCAAAATTACGAAAATACCATTACATTTTGTAGGCTTTTCTGTCAAAATTTATTTCTTCATTCTAGCTCCATTTTTCCTTCTGTTTGAGGCTAAAATTCTCATTTTTAGGAGGCTAGAATATTACTCAAATTTTTTGGGACCTTAACTAATTCATTTCGGGGGACTTGCTTTGAAAACGCGCCTGTTTCTGTCGTTTAACAAAAACTGGACATTACAGTCATAGCAATGTGAAGGAGAAGATGGTGAATGGAATAATATGGATGATTAATGTGTGTGAATGATGGATGATGCCTCCCTTTTCAATTCTACCTGAGTGTTTATTAAATCACATGCCTTCCATTTACTTTGCTCACATGTTCTGGATGCTAAAATGAATGAAGCATGAATGGAATGACATGATTAGTGCATTTTAATCTAGCCTTTTGCCGACTGCACGAGGCCCCTGAATCACGTGCTTCTTCATTTAACACATCCTGAATGCTACCTTGTCTGAGCCCTTTTCTTCCTAAATTCCTTCTTTCACATGCTTCATTTTATTCCTCACGTGTTTTATTAATCTTTCCTCACATCTTGAAGCTTACAAAACCTAAAAGCACTCTTCCTCATGTTCTGCTTGTAGCTTCATTTATTCCTTCTCTCGAAAACGTGTAGCAGCTGCTCCTTGACTAGTGAATAAAGTTGGTGCCTCATCGATCCTGGAGCTGCTATTTGTGAATAAAGTTAAGAGGTGTTACATTATTCTGGACTCGTGGCCTGCTTCAACCTAAATGTTTGAGTCTTTGTTCTGCTCCTCTCTCAACACATGAGTTGCCTATATATGAAGTGGTGCTTCTGATGAATGAATCTTGTATGTGCCTACGTGTGAGTTTTCTTCCATGCATGAGTGATCTAGGTAAGGTGAATGAGCTACTTCTTTTGTCCAACCCGTGCCTATTCCACATAAGCTCATGAGAGTGCCTTGTATGTGATTTGGTGCTTCTAAATCCTTCACAAACCCATTGCTTTAGCTTCTTCCAGCCCCATGTGAGTTTCTGTTTCTCTTCTTTCTTAACCGTAGCTTCCTCACATTCTTCCACTTCATTCTTCCCATAATCCCGAGGCTTCTTTTATTCTTTCTTCATGTGTTCTGCAGCCTGTTGCTTTATCTTTTCATGTATTTGTTTTAAAAGTCCATACATATGCTTTTTCCTATTCGATTCATGCTGCCTGTGTTTCTTAAATCATTCGCTACCTTCCTCCACGTTAGCTTCTTCAACTGATATGTGTGTTTGTATCATGCATGAAGTAAGAGTTACTTGATGTGCCATATGAATGGAATGCATGTGTGAAGGACATGGATAAGCATGGAAGAATGAAGTTACTCTTATGATGTGTTTGTGCAGCTACGTGAGGCCATGCTTGTGTGTGACGTGATGGAGCTAATCGTGAACCCATGCATGTATGTCCACGTGAAGGGGTGCCTGTGTGTCTTAATATGGAATTGAAGTTGGTGTGTTAGTGAAATGCCATACAGTGTGTGCATCTTGATGCTTATGCTTTGTGTGTATATATATCACTTGGAGAAAGTCCAATTGGATTTGAATCTTCCATCCCTTTTCCAAATTTCCATTTAAACTCCAATTTCCCATTAAAGATCTGCAAAAAAAAAAAATAATATACAAAATTATTTAGAAAGAAATTTATACTTTAAAAACCAATAATTTTACAAATTTATTTATAGAGTGTATAAATGGCTAATAAAATCAAATTTCACCTGATTAAATCCTTAAAGCCATATTTAATAATTAAAAACTCTAAATTAAGAGTAATAGAAGATATAAAAATTGCATTTATCACTACTTTTACAATTTCAACCTATAGGCTTAGTAACCATCCTACTTACTTCATAATGCACAATGCTCACTAGAAATGGCATTCTTAGTATGTCTAATGTAATACAAAGTCTTTTTAAAACTAAACTGGAATCGATAAGGTACTAAAAGAAGACCCTAAAATAAAATGAAATGAGGTTAAGCAAAATCCAAAAATGAGGATTCAATATTAAAGATGGCCCGAAATTAGAGCCAAAATGACTAAACAGTTTAAACCGACAAGACAGTAGCAAAATTATAATTTTTGACAACTTTTTAGAAACATAAATTAGGGAATTTTAAATAGTAAAATCGAGTTCCCCAAATTCTCAAAGGCTCTAAAATCCATAGGAACTATCAGAATGACTAAAACCCTTCCTATGTACATTTTAGGCCATCAATTGACCAAAATTTTGATTAGTCAATTCAAGATAGTTTCAAATCCCATAAAATTGAAAGTGAATGTTTTTAATAAACTAGAAGACCTAAATTTTCATAAACGAAGGAATTGAAAACAAGGGGCAAAATGAAACATATAAAAATTATTTTAAAACCCATCCTTCTTTTTTATTAGTCACACCACCTCCTCCAAGCCTCCATAACTGACCTATTGAGCTTTTTAACACCATTTATGTCTAGCTTGCTTCCTATTATTTCTAAGTCTCACATGATGAATTGCACAAAAGGGAATGGAAAATAGCATTAAAATAATGCCTTATCTCATGTTACGCTACGTATGAGAATTTCATTCAGTGTCACGCAAACCATATGAACTCATACATCACATTCTCATATTTAATTACATACATACAACTTATTTGCATCACCAAAGTTAGCCCACAACTCGTGGAATTCAAAGGGGAGCATCAAACTCACATTATTATTTTCAGCCAGAATTTTAGTTTTTTTATCACAACTTCAGAAATTCATAACTAAATCCACAAAAATTGAAACCCAACAAAATTTACCATTCCAGAAATCTTTGGATGTCTACCCCATGGTAAAAATAATTTCAGCTCATGAATCATTAAGGAGAGAACATTTGATATCCAACAATCTACTGAGGTTGCTACTGTCTGGGCTACTGGTTCAAATTACTAATATGAAGTTTCAAAATTCATAAATAATTTTAGAAAAATTGAAATCATGTATTCTTGGAAATTATGGAAAGCTAAAAATGTATAATTTATGTAAAAATATTTTCAGGCCATGAAACATAACACAGAAAGTTTTTGACACACGAAAAGGGACAAAGGTTTGGACAGCTACTGGTACTGATGCAAGTGTCTACTATAAACTTCAAAAATGTCTAATTAATTCCAAAAAATATAATGAATGCAAATAATATCAATTTCGAAATCTATGAATGTTAAATTTATGGTAAAAATAG
Organism: Erythrophleum ivorense; assembly: GCA_026724425.1. Lineage (NCBI taxonomy): Eukaryota > Viridiplantae > Streptophyta > Magnoliopsida > Fabales > Fabaceae > Erythrophleum > Erythrophleum ivorense. Next base: position 32,002,134 of record JAIUCV010000008.1, read on the forward strand.
ACTCAGACTAGAAAAAGCATGTTCAACTACTAAAATTCAATGGAATAGTGACTTAGGTCGTGCTGCGCTACTGTTGCTGTTCCAAAAATTCAAAAATTCATATCTCTTAGCTCAAACCTCCAAATGAGGTACTTCTAGTCTTTATAAGTCACTATGAATGCCTAGTTTCTGCCTATAAAATTTTGTAGCCATTGGACCACATTTGTCTCTCAGATGACATAATTTCACAACTGACCAAATGAATAGTACTGATACAAATCTGAAATTCTGATACCAACTTTGAAAAATCATAGAAAATTACACAGACCTCCAAATGACCTGATCTTTGATTTTCCAAAAATCTCTAGGCAAGATCTACTTGCATGAAAAATTTTAAGTCAAGAAGAGGTCATTTGGTCAGACTTTGCCATAGCTCAAGATTATGGCACTTTTGGTTCCAATAAAGGGGAAAATTTGGTCCAAATGAGCCATCTATTGTTTCACACATATTTGAGCAACTTCAAAAGCATAAATGTAGCATAAATGAGCCTCTCATAAGATCTGACTCCTCATGCAACTCAAATTCATTATGCCACTCCCATAAATATACAAGCACAAATGGGCTTCCAAGGGGTCAAATTGTATAATGCCATTCATTGAACTCTATTTTTGATACATATACTATCTTTACATAGTTTTACACTTGTTCAAAGTGTCATGGCTCAAAAATAAAATGTACATATATCCTTTGACATTCTAGACATTATAGTACATCAAAAATGAGAATATTTGCTAAGAGATAGAGATTTAAACTCCTTGGCTTCCATCTTTTGGATTTTGAACTTCACCTAGATCATATGAGATGAGAGAAAGGGGGTGAGATTCATTGAATCTCAATAGCTCATACATCTATTCAAGCACATTTTTAAGGCATACAACATGTTAAAGGTACAAGTATGCAACTACTCAATCAATAAAGCATTCAATTCCCACATTTTTATATCACAAACACATGTCAAGAATAATAATGAGCTCTAGGCACTTTTGAGGCACTTTTGATTTGGCCTTACCCTATTTCTAGGACTTTTGGATCGTCTCACTCTTGGTTTTTGGGACTTTTGACTTAGCCTCACTGATAAGCATAAATTTTACATGTTTTTAACTCTCATAAATTAAGCATTTTAATATCCAAACATGGCTCTAGGGGTTTAATTAGGTAGAATTTGGTTTCATTAGCCATTTATACACTTTAGGAATTTAATTACAAAATTATTGAATTTTAATGTTTAACTTTCTTTAATTAATTTTGTGAATTTTTCCTATTAAGAATTTCCTATTAATTGTGCAGATTTTTCAATAGGTAATTAGTTTATGACAAGGAGGTTGGACAAAAGGAAACAAGCAAAGAATATGGGAAGAAAAAAGAAAAGAAGAAGTACATGCATGGACTCTTTAAAATGGATACATGAATAGAGGAATAAAGGCTTAGACTAGAAGAAGCTGAAGCACGAGTTCCTCTTTGCCAAAACCATGTCATATGTGAGTAGCCATATGGAAGAATTTAACGTGGAAACAAATGAAGCTACGAGCTGGAATGAGCTGAACATGCATGAGGTGGGAACACGAGAAGAACGAGCAGCATGGAGAAGCTTCTTTCACTTCGTTGGTGGCTAGATATCACGCTGAAAAAGAAGGAGCTTCGAGCTAAAAAGAAGAGGCAGCTCCAGGATCATCCACACTCCATTCACACTGCAGTATACATCCATTATCAATGTAGAACACATGGAGCAAGCCTCGAGTCCAGGGAGAAATGCATGAAGGACTGGTTCATCAAGCTGAACGTAGCTGAAACAGAGGAAAAGAAACTCTCACGTGGGGAATGATTCAAGAAGCACGAGCTTGATAGAAAGTTTAAGAAGTAGTAGCTACGGGTTGGGCCTTGCAAGAAGAGAATAGCTGCATGAAGCAACGCTGAACAGAGGAGAAGGAAGCAGTCCAGTTTTTAAATGACAAAATATGGAAAAGAAGAAGCTTCGAGCTGATTGAAGAGAATCAGAAGCATGAGCTGGGCTGGCACTGGAACAAGGAAGAACGGGCTGAATCACGAGGAAACCACGCAAGGGCAAACTGTAATAACCCAGAAAAAGAAAAGAGAAAAGAAGTGAGAAAAAGGAAGGGAAAGAGAAGCTGGAAAATTTTCGAAGAGCTGAGAATTTTCTAAGTCTTCTCGCCATAGCGAGATATGGAATCGCCATAGCGAGAATGCCTCTTCGCCGTAGCGAGTATGTCCCTAGCTATAGCGAGTGCGGCATTCCATATAGAAACCAGTAAGTTGCTCGCCGTAGCGAAATTGTTCCTAGCTATAGCGAGTATGGCATTCCATATAGAGACCAGGGAGTTGCTCGCTGTAGCGACGCTATAGCGAAGGCAGAGGTCGAGAATAGACAGGATCTCGCCATAGCGACGCCATAGCGAAGACAAAAGTCTGGAACAGACACGAGCTCGCCGTAGCGAGGTCACTAACTCGCTATAGCGAGAGCGGTCCAGAAAAGCGAGAAAAAGAGAATTCGACTTTTTAAAAGCTTCCAAATCTCTTCTTTCTTCTTCTAACCGACTCTAACTCGTCTTAGGAGAGAGAAAAGGGCGGAGGAGAGAGTGAGAAGCTGAAGAGAAGAGGAAAGCACAAGAAAGGTATGAATTTTCATAGCTTCCTCTTAGTAAGTTGCCTTCTCCCCTTTTTCCCTCCTTTTCACGGTTTAAATGGTAGAAAATGGTTAGGGTTGAGTCTGGTTCAGAGGAGAGAGAGTGGGAAACCATTCTTGAGAGAGATTAGAAGTAGATAGTCTTCTCTTTCTTGCTTTTTCCCTTTCTTAAGAGTTGAGAAAAGAGAGGGATAGCTCATGGGCCTTAGAGTGAGGAAAGACCTAGAGTGAGAAGCTCAGTAGAGCTGCTTAGAAGTGATCCCTAGCTTAAGAATTGAGTAGTAAAGTATTAATTCCATGCTTTTGTGTGGTTAGGCTCAAGAGGAAACTCTCCCATCTAGAAGTTGTTGCGAAAACCAACAAGGGAGGAGTCAAGTGTCAGAGCAAATTGAGAATAGCTAGCAAAGGTAGTTCTCTCCACTTTTTCTCATGCATAATTGTGTGTTTACATTGTCTTGCTTGTGTGTATGAATGAGATGAGCTATGAGAAGTGTGTTAGCATGATTATGTGATATGATTGAGATGATGTTTTAAATGCTTGATTGGTTTGCTTGAGGAAATGGAAAAGCCAATAACCCTGAAGCCAAGGTGAGGATGAGCCGAAGCCCTAAGTTGGTTGAGCCATGTCTCCCAAAAGTGAGGTTGACTCCCAAAGAGTAAGGGTGAGTCTAAGTACCTCTAAAAGTATGGGAAGGCAAATCCAAAAGCCATAAGGGAAGGGGTGAGGCCGATCCAAGTACTCAGCGAACTCATGAATGTTATCCATGGCCATTTCACATGTTTAAACGTTTTCTATCATATTTTACATGCTAACATGCCATACATGCTTAATGAGACTTGTTGCATGCAATATATGTATGTTTGAATGAGAGTTGAACTACTGAGATTCTCCGAATCTCGCCCTCCCTCTCCACCATCCAACCATGTCAGGTGGCCCAAGTGAGATAAGAGATGGGAGCAACCACCAACAAGCATGAGGCTAGGGATAGAGATGAAGAAAAGTGTATAGTTTTGTACTACATTGTATATGTAACTTGTACATGAGATGTAAATAATGTATATGATGTAGCATGTACAAATATTGTAAGACAATGTATGTATTCATGATGAATGTATGAGAATGAGCTTTATGACGCATGAAATAGCATGGTTGAATGAGAAAGAGCCAATGGTAGCTTAGTAGATAAGGGTGCATAAGTGGGCATGGGGTAGTGAGTTTCCCCAATCTAAGTTATTAGACATTTAAGGCATGATTGATAGCTCCTATAGATGCTTTCTCATGTGCTCAAAGAGTCATAGAAGTAGAAAACTTAAGATTGGACCCCATTAGCCACACTTTTGGCCAAGAAATGGCCTTTTGCACATGATGTCATAGAATAGCCATATGACCTCTTCTAGCCATGAGATTTGACATGGAACTAGAGTATGTTTAGAGCTTTCTGGGAAGCTAGAGTTCATGTCATTTAGAGGTATATAGCATTTTCTATGATCCATCAAAGTTGACATCAGAAATTCGGATTTCAGAAAATCACTGTTCATTTGGTCAGTTTTGAAATCATGTCATCCGAGGGGCAAACGTAGTCCAATGGCTACGAAATTTTATACACAGAAATTAGATGGTCACAGTGACTTGTAGGAACTGGAAGCACCTCATTTAGAGGTCCAGAGAGTGAGTTATGCAATTTCGAAGTTCCTGCCCAGAATCAGACCCCCAACCAGACCCGAGGTACTGTTTCATCGGTTTCCGGGGAATTGGCTTGGTGGACTGATCTGGAGATATTTTTCTCCTCTATCTAACATCCACATATTTCCATAGAGATAGAGTTTATGAGCATTGGATTTTTGTGGAATTAGTTAGACATTTTCAAAGTCCATATCAGTAAACTGTGACAGCAAAGAAGCCCTCTCTGACCAGTGAACTATTTCGATGTCAAACGCAGAATGAGTGAGAGATTGAGACTTCTAATTATTTTTACCATGAAGTAGACGTCTCAACCTTTCTAGAATGACCCAGATCATGCAGATAAGATTTTTCTGCATTTAGTTATGAATTTCCAAAGTTAGCCCAGAAAAGAGGCAAAATCTGCCACTAGCGAAAATGCATGTCTCCAATCCCTTTTTGCTTTCCATGAGTTCTAAGCATATAGTAGGGATTGAAATAAGTCTCAATAGAATACTTGAGCATGAGGAACCATAGAGAGAGCTCAACCGGTCCATGTTACTTCTAAGTGGATCTCTACCCACATATAGTGCCATAGAAAAAGCAAGCATAAGGTAGAGAGTTTATCTCCCTTGTGAGTTCCGCATATGTATATGAGTAAGAGGGCACGCTGGGTATGAGCTAGAGGTTAAGGTGTTACACAAACGCTGGAAGAAACATGGCTGGAAAAACGCGAGCAAGCTCAACGCTGAGCTAGGAAGGAAGAGCTGAACGTGGAAGAACCATGCATGAAGAATGACGCTGAAGCTGGACAATGCATGAGCTGGAACAGCAGCTGGGAACGTGATATAAGAAGCAAACCCATGCAGAAACAGCTGGAAACGAATGGAAGAAGCTGCTGAGCAAGCTGCAGAACGAAGGAAACCACGTGAAAAATTAATAAAGGAGCAATAGAAGGAATTCATGCAGAAGATGAGCAGAAAAACGAAGGAGCTGAACGTGGTTTTGCTTGAATTTTTGTATTATATTCAGCATGCAAGTGGGGTCCACATTCAAATATAATAAAAGATGAAGAAGCTAAGCATATCACGTGGAAGAAATATACACATACAGAACATGGGGTTGCTGAAGAATCATCATACATTCACGAGGAAAGCCCACGCATCAATTTATCCAAGTCAGAGAAGCTTTGGGCACGTGACTTTTATTAAGTAAAGAAGAAGCAATGAGTTGAAGTCTGGGCAGTAGCGTACATCGTCCAAACTTCATTCTATCTCACGTCTCTCCAGCACATTCACGCATCCTTCATTTAAATCATTGGACCCTCATCCATTCGCACAATACAAGTCATCCACGTCTCAAAAATCTTAGCAAACTCTTGCCTATTTATTCATCCATTCATTCGCTGCAACCATCCATCCCATCAAACCATTATTCCACTCCATTCAACCACTCCTTCGTCCACTCCACTCTCTTCTCATCTCCACTCCATTCCATCTTCCATTCATCTACATCCCATGAAGTTCTAATCTCCATCTTAAGGCTAGTGAGGAGGAAGCCCTTAGAGAAGCTTGAATCCGGGGAGAATAATTCAGAATTTTGGGCTAAGAATTTCTATACTTTTCCTACACTTTTTCTCTTTCATTTATTTTCTTGGTTAAGATGTATTTGATAAAGAATTTGTGTAATTGTAATTAGTGGCTGGTTGGACACTAATTAGGAAGTATTTTTGTTGATTAATTGATCTGATTAATTCCAATATTATCTGAATTCCCATGTATGCTTTGAAGGTGTTCGATAAAAATACATGAGTTTAATTTGAGGAGTCCTTAATATTTAGTTGGTTAATTAAATATTTAGGATGATTCAGAAGCAAATCAATTAGTTAATCAATCAAATTAAGTGTTCATTGATCCTAAAACAAGAATTGACAATTTAATTTGGATGTGAGGTTTCAATTCAACATTAGATAGTTAATCTCTTGAATCTTTAGTGGTTACTCAAGATAAATTGTTATGAACACGATTAGGAACTCTTAGGCCAGAATTAATCATAATTAGAATAGGATAAGGATAGTGGATACCAAAGGACGAATCCGAAGCTAGTCACAAGACCATCTTTCATTCATAATTCATTCAATTAGATAGAATTTAGGAATTTTAATTCAAATTTAGTTTTAAGTAAATCAAAATCCCCTAATTTAGGAATTTTTAGAGTCTTTTAGCATTTAGAACACTCAATTAAACATTGAACGCCAATTCCGAGGGAGATGACCTAGGTTGTGCCATTAACTATATATTCTATCAGCCTAGTGTTATTTTGAGGGTTATGCGACGATCCACTCACTCACTCATCCAAGGGACTTTTGGCCCTATCTCACCCATGCCATGAGACTTTTGGCATCTCTTTACCCACATTAAGGGACTTTTGGCACTACCTCACCCTTGTGAGCTATTTCCACAATTCAAAGACATTCAAGAAAGCATATTGGTACCAAAATAGTATCAAAGCATCAAGTGGCATGTCTTAAACATATACAGAGACACACAAGCACACAATGACATATATGCAACAAGAAAATGCAACAAGAAAAGGTGGAGAGCTACCTTCATGCAAATTCAAGCTTTACTTTGCTTGTTCCTTCTCCTTTTCGGTTCTACAAACACAAGGAGGTAGGGTTGGATTTCTTTGGCCTATTCACAATATGGTTCCATTAATGACCTAATGAAGTAATATGGCATTTATTCTCACTCTTAAGACTACACTTTGTTCTATTTGTCACAATATGATTCTATTAATGACCTAATGAAGCAACTACCATAAGTGAAATTCTTGGTTCCATTATCTTGCCATATTTAGACCTCTTGACCTCATTTAAGGTCCTTGAAGCCATCATACACTCACTTTCACAAACCTATGTCCATGTTGCTTCATAAGGTTATATTATGGAAGCCATTACCTCATCTCCCAATCTAAGGCTTCTAAATTTTTTCCAAGGGTTTCTCCTATCTTCTTTTATCATATAAAGTCCTAAATCAAGCTTGGAACTATTTAAAATATCCCCTAGCTATCTTTAAGGGTCTTGACTGATTTATGCTTTTATTAAAGACCCATGGAGTTTGGGATTTTTCCTTAATGGATGGGGCACTTGGGAGGCTCCCTATGAGTCTTAAAAACTCAAACAAACACTCACATATGATGGGGAAGTGTTGAATCAACCCAGGTTTTAAACTATGTTCAAGCACCCTACACTTTTCTAACTTGAGTTTTACTAGTTTTCCATGCATTTCTTTGGTATAATCCATCTTTCCATGGCTTAGTTTGATGGATTCTTTTGGATTATAAAACAAAAACTCTTCCCTCTTCATGGTTTTGTTTGACCCATCCCACCATGGAAGAGGAGAAGAATAAAAAGAAGCAATAAGGGAAGAGAAACTACCTTGAAATCAAGCTTCCTTCAAAAGCCCTTCTTCTTCCCTCTTCCTCCTCCTTAAATTTTGAATTTCTCTCCTCTGATTTGGACCCAAATCAACACCAAAAATTGCATTAAAACTATGGAAAGATGAAGCAAGAAGGGGAGGATGAAGTTTCAAGAGGAAGGAGGATTAAAATCTTACACTTTCTCACCTTTCCTTAGCTTTTCTTCCTCTAAAATTCCCTCTCTTGGTGCGCCTAAGATAGCAGCTCCTTTTCTAAGATTTGGGTAGAAGAAAGTCGATTTAGAGAGGGGGAGGCTGAACGTGGATTTAAAAGGAGCATTAAGAAGCTTCTTTTTGTAATTTTCCATTTTTGCCCTTCTATAATGATATTTTCGATTTGGCTTCGTTTTAGCTTCTTTTTTAGAATCATCTTTTTCATCATAAAATTTATATTTTCAATTTAATAAAATACCGTTGAAATCACTCAAATTGAAGCTAAAACCTTCCCAAACAAACTGGTCAAAGTTTGGGTCAACTGACGTCGAAAAGAGTACACCGAAGGGGCTTTACCACTCCCAAGGCTTCCCATGGTTTTTGGGGCCTCTGAGAACCCTGGGCAACTCAAAATTTCCATTTAAAAGGCCTCTTAGGTGTTTTTCCAAAATTGTACTTATTTACGAAAATGCTACTGGTATTTTGACAAATTTTTTGAATCACTCCAGGCCCGATTTCTGGGCAACTCAAGGCTCAAATCCTCATTTTCTATTATTTAAAATTTTATCCAAATTTTATTTAGCCTTGAATCACTCATCTCAGGGACTTGCTTTTCAAACCGACCTATTTCGATATTTTTACAACGTGCCGGGCATTACAAGCTCTGAACCAACATGCATGGCATCCAAAAAGGGGAGGAGAGAAAAGAGAAAGAAAGCTTAAAAAGGTAAGTTTATATACCAAATTTCATGCTTTCCTAGTTAAGAACATTGCTCTTCTCTTTTTACTCTTTCTAATGGTGGTCTTATCTTCTTGAAAGAGTGATTTTGGTGGCTAATCACATGAAGAAAAGTGAAGCTTTAGAACAACCAATTATGCCAAAAAAATCTCCATGGGAAGATCCTTCAAACAAGGTATACTATCACATGGAAACCATGCTTCTTCCTTAAGTTTTCTTTCCTTTTTGGTTCGGCCTAATTATGGAGGTCTCAAAGGAAAGTAGTTCTTAGCTGAAATATGGTTAAACTAAGGGTTTTGAGGCATGAGGAATTAGATTGTGTCATTGGAACTAATTGAAAAGCTTTAGAATTCAAGATAAGAAAATTAGGGTTTTAATTGTACCTAAGAAGATATGGAACTTTAGCAACCTAGTTTAAAGCCATATGAAAGTATAATTAGACTAAAAAGAGGCCAAGAAATATGAATATGCATTAAAATCCAAGAAGGAAGCAACAAAACTCTATGTAGCCTCCTTAAGGGTGATGATTCGGCCAAGACAAGGATGATGCACCTAGGGACTGATTTTTTGAGTTCTAATGAATTTAGAGACTTAGATATGATGAATAAATAACTATAGAATCATTAGATTGAACTTAAGGGTGTTAGATTGAAAGTTGAATTTTTAAGGCTTAAAATGGGTCAAGGAGCCAAGTTGGTCTTAAATCGCTCTAACCAAGCATATGATGATTCAAATGAGTTTCTTTGGAGTCATAAGACTTGTAGCAAGGAGGAGCTTAGAGTAACACCAAGTTTTCCATAAAAGGCCAGAAACTAGGGATTTTTCAAAGGAAGTCCCACAAATCATATGAATAGTGACCAAATAAAATTAGAGGGATAAACTAAACCTCTAAAAATAAGGATATGAAGCTTAGGATGCTCAAAAACTCAAGTCAAAAAAGCTATAAAAAATTGCAAAAATATGCAATGGCATTTTCATAAATTAAAACAACTTTTAGGAAACTCAAAGGGAGATTTTTAAATGAAAAAAATTAATTTTTCTAGGGTTTTTAGAGGCCCTAAAAACCATAACAACTCCTAGAACAGTTAAAACCCATCTAGTTTACGTTTTAAAATATAAGTTGACCCAAATTTTGACTGATTTGTTTAGAAAGGTTTTAATCCAATTTAGGTGAAACCAAAGGCATTTTATAAATTAGAAAACCTAAATTTTATAATGGAAAAGATAGTTTTCAAAAAGGAGTTAAAATGAGCCCAAATGAAAAAAAACCAAGATGAGGAACTAAATTACAATTTTAAAAAGTTGCCAAAAGGGGCCCCTACCCTTCTAAAATCACACGCCCTCCTGTCTAACCTTGAAGACCGACTTATTTCTAGACTAAAACAAAACCAAGGGTAGTGGGAGGTGGCACACAAGAAGAAGGGAAGAAGGAGGAAGAAAACCAAGCAAAAAAGTAAGGAAATCCATGGTTTTTCATGCTTCTTCCTTCACCAATCTTGTTCTCCTCTTTCTCCTCTCTTTTCCTATAGTTTTAATAATTGATTTAAAGATCATTAATGGCTGGTTCAGTGAGAGGAGGATAGAAATTGAAGGAGAGACAAGAAGCAAATGAAAGAACTATTGGAAAAGCTTGAAATCAAGGTAATTTCCATGGACTTTATTGCTTCTTCTTGCCCCTTCTCCCATGACTATATTCGGCCAACCCTAGGCCCACTCAATAGGAAATGAATTCAAGTTAAAACAAGGTAGAGCAAGGGCTTTCAAGCATGAGGAATAAGAGTATACAAATAGATTCAAAAGAAAAACTTTAGAATTCAAGTTGTAAAACTTAGGGATTTAGTTGCACCTTGATATGCATAAGGCTTTCTAATGATAATTTAGGTTATCTAAGAGTGTGAATGAGTTCTCAAAACATTTAGGAAGTCTCAAATGTGCCAACTCCCTAAAGAAAATTAAGCAAAGTCCATAGGTGCTCTTTGTTGCTCATGTCTTAGCCTAAGCAAGATTATGTACCTAGGGAGAGTTTTAATTCTTTTGAGGCTAGAAATGGACTAGATATGATTAATGAATATCAAAGAAAGTATTGGAATGAATTTAGGAATCATGGTTTATGAGATGGAGGTGTAGGCTCTATTTTAAGACATAAAGAAATAACTTGTGTCTAGGCTCTTTGGATTAAATTGGTGATTACTCTAATAAGTTCTCATAAAGTCATATGTCCTAGATTGAATGAGAAATTGGAGCCAAGAACAAAGATTATAAGGGTTTCTTCACTATGCCTTATATGGACCCATAATTGAATCATAAGCTAGCACATGAGTGTGTAAAGCTTATGGGATATTAGAATTGGTTCCAATGATGTTTTTGTGCCTTGTTTCTCCATCATTGGATGTGTGAGGCTGAGAAGGGGAAGGTGTAACCAAGGAAAAAAGTGTTGATTTCTTACTTCAAGGTAGCTCTCTAACCTTTCTCACATGCATTGCTTAGATGTTTACTTGTCTTTGAGTGCTTGTGTGTATGTTTGAACTATGAGAAATGTTTCTAGCCATTGATCACATGCTATGGTGCCATGATATTTCTTGAAATGTGTTTATAAATGCAAAGTGACTTGAATGGGTTTGGTTATGCCAAAAGTCCCTTAGCATGGGTGAAGCTAAGTTAAAAGTCCCTAAGAATAGGTGAGACAAAGCCAAAAGTCTCAAGAAGAGTGAGGCTAAGTCAAAAGTCCTTTGAAAGTGGGTGAGACAAATCCAAAAGTCCTAAAAAAATTGGGTGAGTCTAGACCAATACCCCTAAGAGTCTATATTAGATATGTATGAGTTTATATGACAAGGAAAATAATTTATGTATGTTCATTAGTAGCTTAAATGCCATGCATGAATTCTTTGACATATAATTACATCTATTATATATGTTTGAAAGGGTAAAAAGCTATTAAGATTCTTTGAATCTCACTCTTTCCCCTGCTATGTTTAACCATGTATAGGTGAAGGTCAAGGGAGCAAAAATTGGGAGCCAAGGAACATGGATAGCCATATTTTGACAATAGAATAGCTTTTAATGCAATTTGATGTCAAAGTTTGTAATTATATGATGTATATGAGATGTAAATGTATAAGCATGTGTAAATAAATGTAATGATCATGTATGAATAGGGTTTGAGGTTAAATGTATGCTTATGTGAGAATTTGACATCCTAGGCCTATGATGTGCATGTATATGTTAGCAACTAGGATGGTGGTTTTGAGATGCATGGTGATTTGGACCATTTGATATGCTCTCTTAAGCTATATTTATACTTTTGTACATGCTCAAGTGGTTATGGAAAAATGAGAAGAGTACTTGGTACGTATGGAACCCATTATGGACTTCAAATTTGACTATTTCTTGAGCTGAACCAAAGTCTGACCAAATAGATGATTTTTTGCATGAAATTTGTCCAGTAAATAGATCTCATCTAGAGCTTTTTCACAAAGCAAAAGGGCACTTAATTTGGAACTCTATATAATTTATTATGATTTTTCAAAGTTACTCAAATTATGCAAAATTTATCAAGTTACTCTTAATATAGTCTATTTCCTTCTCTATGTCACTTATAGGTCAAATGAAGTCCAATACTTATGAAATTTTCAACCACAAACTAGATATCATAAACTTTCCATAGCCACTGAGAGCACCTCATTTGAAGCTCTGCAAAGGGAGAAACAAATTTTTGAAGTTCCAGGTCTTATAACTATCTGAGGCTAAACTTGATGTACTAATCTATTACTTTTCATGCGTTAAATGCTACTGTCTTGGTCTAGAACTATTTTTAGTCATTAGTTAACATCTAGAGAATTCTAGAAAGCAATCATATGTATAATTTTAATTTTTTTAGAATTAGTTATGAATTTTCAAAGTTTATATTAGAAATTTGGTGTAGCAACCCGAGAGGCATCTCCATGCATATAAATATTATATACTAATCATGTCATGAGTTAAGAGCTATAAAGAGATGGTGTTACATTTATTAGTATCAGAGAAATGGTTCAGGTGCTTTTGTGATGGTTATAACTTGAGAAAGTGAATTGTCTAGCTATGTATGACTTAGATAGGATGTTTGGGTGCTAGTGTGGCATATATTCTTGTGTTATATTAAGTTATGTTGGAATGGTATTAGATGGAATGGTGAATATCAGGAGAGGTAGGCCACTAGAGTTCCTAGAATAGAGTTATTTGATCTTATACCTAGAGCTCTACAGGTTATTATAGTTCATTAGAATCAATAACAAGCTATAAGGTGTTAGCAGTAATAAGTTATTATGTAGCTACATGAGAGGATTACTTAAAGAAGGAAAATGAAAGGCCCAATCCTCCTTGATCATTACACTCAAACCATTCAAAGATGCTTTGCCTGATATAGAAATAGGCAATAATGTAGTGCAGTAAGGAGTAAAACTACAGCTACTAGGGAAATAAGCTTAGAAGGGAAGATGAGAAAGAGTCGCCCTATAGCTATAACACCCAGATGTTCAGATGAATTAGACAAGTTAGAAAGTTATTCCCTCAAGCCAAAACCCATAGGTAATACTCCATAGAGTCCTAACAGTCTCGACTCATCATTTGGCTAATGAATGAGTAATGCAACATGTAAATTCTCCTAACCCTGATGGTAGGCTGAATACAGACATAGTCAAGGCTCGAATCCTATAGTTAGAAAGGTGTATCAAGTGACAATGGAGTGTATTGTAAAATGGAAGGCCTTGTTAGTCATATTCAAGCTAATGTAAGAAATGAACTACTATAGGCAAGCCAGAGAGCAGAAAGTTAAAGCCCATAGTTTGAAAGAGTCTAAAAAAAGACTAACATATTTTATGACTGAGCCCGAGGATATTAAAGGTGAATAGCAACTAGAATGTTAGGTATATGAGTAGTAAGGTTGTAAAGACCCACCCATAAGGCATTGACTCCAACTTAAAATGCCACCCTATGTGATAGTAAAACATGGGTCAACATTGTGAGCTCAAGATATGTAAATCATGTTGTGAGTATATGTGCAAAGGAAGGATATAACCATATAAAAGGACAAATGTCATACCATCACATATTATTTGCTATTACTTACTGTTAAAAGATATTGTACTTACTATTAAGAAAACCTTATTGACAAGGTCTCGAATTTCACATTGCAAAATATAATACCTTGTTGACAATATCTTGGACCTTATGACAGGATGTCCTTATAGCCTTTAAATTGACATGATTTAATGCTAACAGTATCAAGGAATGTAGTGAGTACACAAGGAAGGTGTATCTTAGGGGTGATACTCGAAAATGAAAGTGATTAGCTTGATGTTAGAAATTCAGAAAAGAGAAAATAGTTTAGAAAGATAACTACATAAAGGTTCTCCCTATTTTAATAAGAAGAAAATAAGATGTAATGAGATAGAAGACCACCCAATTAGTGGTCAATAACTCTCCAAAGGATAAACCCCTAATTTTGTAATTATAAAGATAGGAGAACAGCGAGGAAGAGTTAAGAAACTAGTATATAGCAAAAGATACTCTCGCTTTAGTAGTAACTAAAAGAGAGTTGATAAAGTAAGTATAGTAAACATAGATAGATAAGAGTTCAATACTTAGTCAGATGAGCTTCCTTAATATAAGGTTGGTGCCATGTAAGAGCACACAAGTAGTAAGGGCACTAAGTGGAGCATATAGTTGCTAGTAAAGTAGATTTAGCACATTGAGGGTGTGTGACCTAAATCAAGTTAGTAAAACCCTAAAATTAGTCAACTATACTCTTAAGAGTAGAAAGTCTAAGTAAAAAAGAGAACCTAGCCTTAAGCAGAATGTAAAGAAAAGCTGAGATAAGTAACTAGTGCCTCAATGCCCCCAGGGAAACTAGAGAAAGTTAAAAGCCACCTAAAAAGGTGAATCCCAGAATTATGTAAAGTAGCAATGTAAACTCAAGAGTCTTAAGGAAGACAAGTTCTAGGGTTCACATGAAATAAGCTCCTTCTAAGAGGAATGGTCTAGTTAAAAATAAAGGATGAAAATAACATGAATTAAACCCCCTCAATCTTGATAGAAAATAAGTAAGCAAAGGTGAACCTAGAAGATATGGGACAACGTTAGCATTGAGGACATAATAAATTAAGAATAAATAGAAAGGTAACACGAATAGTTCATTAGAAAGTACTATTGTCCTTGGTATGGTTGTCCATGAGGTATTATGATGTAATGCCCTAAACAAAGATAACTGGGCAATATAAAATGACCTCAGGATCGAGCAATAAATGATGTACAAAATTAAAGGAAAGAGTTCCTTTTCTTTCCCAAGTGTCATATGATGTAAAGAAAGATATAGAGAAGTAATAGACGGGTACTTTAGATTATTGGAAAACTTGTAATATGCTAGCGATAGTGGCTTAAGCTCAATCATGATACACTTATGTATTAGTGATTAATGTTATAGTTTGCTTACAACGATGATTACATGATATTGAGTCTGGCTAACTCAATAGTAATGTAACTTGAATGCATAGCATATAATGGCATCAACCATAAAGAGTATCCCGATAATCAAAAAGTATTCTAGTTAGTAAGTTAAAGAATAAGCTAAAGAAAAAGAAACTAGATCATTCATGTGATGTTAGAACTATAAGAAACGTATTGAGAATGAATTCTCAGTATAGAATGATGTAAAATAAAATGTACTAGTAGCATCAGAATTCTAAAAGCTAAATAGCATGAGTTTAGTATACATTGTATGAATCCCTTATAATATAACCAAATGAAATGAAAAAGGACCAGCATATAACACCTATCTTGCTAGAGATGCTAGACACACTTGATATGTGAAATGCCTTAGTATTAAAGGCACTCAAGTGTAAAATATGGGCATAATCAAAAGTTGTAAGATAAGATAGAAAAGAAAAAATGAATATAGATAAAGTAAAGCAAGCTAGTAAAAGTAAAGAAAGAAAATATAATGAAAAGACTAGAAGTGGGAACTTGATAATCCCATGAGGAGTAGTAAGTGAAAGTCAGAATACTCCCAGACATCATTACTATGGGATCGACAGAGAAGCAAATGATATAGGATCCACTTCATATGAAGAGCATAATAGACATTTGAGTTTAGCTTTAGAGATTATGGGTAATGGTTGCTAGACTTAGTGAGTATGTATTTTACTTTCAGATATAGTGATCTTAAGCTCTGAAATCTCCCAAAGATAGATCGCAATAGATCCTAGCATAGTATAGCAGGTTGTAGTAAACCCTAATAAGGCTCTAAGAGGTCATAATAGATCCAGGAGTCATAATAGATCCCATAAAGTTACAGAAAGCCTACAGTTATAGTACAATAGTTCTCTAGAAAGATGATGGCCTAAGATAGTTTTACAGATCAATTAGCCTTAGAAACTAGTATAGTTTTAGACAATTTTCGTCTTAGAGACTAGAGACTTCCTAGGTTTGGTAGGCTATTGCCACAGAGATATTAGGGCTTCACTTAAATAGTCAGGCCACTAATTAGACTTTTTGATATATGAGTATAGTATATGGGATAAGGAAAGTAAGAAAGTAACCTTCTAGAGTTAAAGTTAGATGAACCACTACCCAACAGATATTAAACCTAACCAAGGGATAGAAAGATCCCTATATGCCAAAGCTATGCATTTAGAAAGGGATCAAGTGCAATTCTATATGATAGGGTAAGTGGTAAATCATGTTTCCAATGGCTGAGACTATGAGTAATTAGTATCCCACATAAATATAGTATTAGTCAGTGATAGTCGCTCTTCAATGCTAGTATAGAAAAGTAAGAGTTATGATAACTAGTAATCAAGCTAAGAAGCTGAATAAGGCCACTTTCAAGTGAATAAAAAGAGTAAAGCACAATTCAGGCCTAAAAAGGCAAGGGTCAGAGTAGGTAAAGAAACTGGGACAATTAAAAATAGAAACTCTTTAAAGGAGCTATGATCCTAATAAGTGGTTAAAATATGAGGCTTAGGATAGAAAAAGATATAAATCTTATTCATAGGATGAGGTAGTAGGAAAGAAATTATAAGTAAAGAGTGGACTGAATACTTAAATAAGCTAAGTAAGTAGATAGAAATCTCTGATAGCTAGTAATGAATAGAGGAAGATAAAGAGACATTGCAAAAAGCCATTAGAAGATGATATGGGAGATTTAATACTAATAAAATATTTCCAATTGCATATGCAAGTAAGTCTACTAAGCAGGAAAGTTTAACCTCTATGAATTGGGTTAAGACCAATCAGATACGAAATAGTGAGTAATGGTTTTGTATCACGCAACTTCAAAATAAACTAGGTTAGATGATATTTTGCAATATAGGGTGCAACCTAGATCGTCTTCCTTAGAAATGGATTTCAATATTTAATTGAGTTTTCTAAGTGTAAAAAGATCCTAGAACTACTTAATTTAAAGGGAGTTTGATCTAATTAAACTAACTAAAATTAAATTGAATTAAAATTCCTAACTACTTCTACCTAAATGTATGAACTAATAAGCAACTAATGGACTTATGACTAGCTTTGGATTCATCCCTTGGTATCTATTATCCTTATCTTTCTGGTCTAAGAGTCCTTATTTATATTCATAGCAATTGATCTTGAGTTACCACTCAAGATTCAAGAGACTAGTAATTTGAAATTAATTGAGACCTTAACTTCTATTAAATTACTAATTATTGTGATTAAAATCTTTTAACAGTTAAATGAGTGGTTAATCAATCAATTAGCCTCTGAATTATCATTTTAGGATGTTCAATTAACCAATCAAACTCCAAAAAAATCTTAATTTAGACATTCAAGCACTTAATCTCTCATATGCATTTCATCAAACACCTTGATTGTATACATGGATAATTGTAGGAAATTGAAAATCTAACACTTAATTCAATCAATTAATCATTCAAATAGTCTCCTATTAGTGTCTAACCAGCCACTAATAATAAACAATACAAATTCCCAATCCAATATGTGACAACCCTATCTTCTAATCATTGTAATTATGGTTAAATATACAATTAATAATTGATGATTAAGGTTTGGAGTTGTTACAATTTATTACATTATGAAAATATGAAAAAATTTGAACCTTGATGTTAGGATCATCACTATACAACCACAAATAAAACAAAAATGTATAAAAGACATATACTAACATGAGAGATTTATGATTCATCCATCCATTAGTTTCAACACTCAATAACCTCCCACAAGTATTCTCATATCATTTCTTAACATCTCCATTGAAGAAAAGGGGGTTTCTAGTCTAAAGGTATGAATTTGGGGACTTGCGCCGTGGCCTACACCTTCTCCGCCGTAGCCAAGTTGCTCTCTGGAATTACTGGGCAAATTTCACAACCCTCGCCGCAGCCGACCTATGTGGTGCCGCAGCGAAAATGCCTCCTGGAGCTACTGTTCTTAACCCCACGATTCTCGCATCGGCACAATACATTTATGCCGTAGCGAGTTTTGCTACTGTGCAACCCTTTATTAATTTCCATGACTCGCGTCGCGGCAGGACATACTGTGCTGCGGCGAGTTTCGATTCTGTTACCCTCCTGGGCGATTTTTTTCACTTTGCGCCGTGGCGAGACTCGCCGCGGCGCTCCTCGCCACTGTCACTCCCCAAACTAATTTTCTTCTCTTGCGCAGCGATGAGATGCATTATAGTGTGGCGCCCCTCGACTCTGTCACTCATTTGGCCGCGGTGAAACCTTCTTAGCCGTGGCATGACTTCCTCTTGTGACTGCATCACCCAAATTTCATCTCACATACTCTAGCTCTCATCTTAGAAATACTCTAGGACCACTTTCCCTCATTTTATATAACTCTAATGGTAGTTTCCTACCCTATTTACTCATCTAACTCTCCATTTCCAATTCAAAACGTAGGTACTATATCCTAATTGCCCAACTATCTCATATCAACAAATTCATATATTAATGATAGCAATAACACATGCATTAGCAACAATTAACATCCCATATATATTCCATAGAGATTTCATTCATCAATACTTTATGTCCATATCCAATGCATCACATGACTACAATTCCCATCTGGTAAACCATATCACAATTTTAACAAAGCTATATATATGATGCTACAAGTTCATATATTAATATCCAACTGTAATGAGACCTAAATCCTTAATGGTTACATTTCAACCAAGTAAAATATGAACGTCTACACTTGGCAATATGAATACATGATGATGCTATACCATAAAGAATATAAAATTTAGCATCTACACTAAATAAGTCAGCCTAAGTGTAGCCTTCTCCCTATATGCCGGAGCTCATGGATTTTCATCCACTTGCTTCCCCTTATCCTTACCCGAAAAATCTTGACCTGAAATCTTAATCCCATGAAACGGGGTGAGACAGAAATCTCAGTAACCAAGACAATTCCATCATATATTCCAGTTTAATTAGCATACATGCATAATTTCACATAAGCATCAGCAAAATACCAGTCATATCAGTAAATGAAGCAATTAGGCTATCATGATTACCATCCCATACTAGCAATCATATTTCCACATGTCAAAGGCCATTAACACCAGGAAAGACCGGTCCACGGCACCTACTCCCCATTGAGCACAAAGGCTTAGTGTATTTGGGGTTTGATCATAACTTGATACCCGATCGAAGCACATGCACGGGTGGCAGCTGCACCACAGCTCCACCATAGACTCACAAGGTCCAATCACAATTCAACAAATAGCCAACTAATTCATTCAACATTTCAAATCATTCATGTATAGCAACATATGAAATTAAAATAGATATATACATGGAATTAATATAAACTCAGTTACCTCACTTGTAGACAATTGCAACAATCACCAATGGTGCAGAAATCTCGCTATAACCATAGCATCATAGAATTACTACTCTAATTCATCATTAACAGTTGCAATCAGTACCCAAAGAATTTAAAATGCTAATGACTACCTAAGAATCACTTACCCAGCCACTACAAGTTCTAAATTTGGATTGAAGTGTCCTCTACCAGAAAAGGTCAATATTTCATCCAAAATCCTAATCAAATTCGTACAAAATTAATACCCATATTATAATTAAGTTATTAGGGTCTCAAATCAGTAAAATTACCTCAAAAAAAGAGTTCATACTTATCTAATGACAGCCCTAGCCTCAACTTACGAATTTCATTAAGAAAATCCCCAAACACCTACATTTCAGATTTTGGGTATAGTGAAAATACTCCAAATAAAAAACTAATCGGACCAAAATGAAGAGAAAGATAAGAGGATTAAGTTATATAACTATTACCTTGGATAAATCTTGCTCTAGAAGTGGAAAAATGTATAATTATGCTAAGAACCCTAGAACCTCCTTTCGACCTCTGAATTTTGAGATGGGTGTTTGTGTTTCAGCAAATGGAGAGGTGGCTGAAACATTAAGGTTTAAGTTGGGTTTTGGTTAGGTCAAATGTAGGTCATGGGTTGCCCCAAGATCCAACTCTATTTGGGCTTCAGATTTTAGTTTTAGTTGGGCCAATTTTGAGGTGTTGGGTTGCAGAATTTTATTGGGTCAGACTTAGTTTTAAAAACTCCATTGTTTAGGTCTGCACAAGGTTTATTAAGCCTTCAGCCTATACAAGGTGGATATTGGGCCTCTATCAGATTGAATTATATTAGACCTACACCTAGCTTATTGGGCCTCCATTAGCCTCTTATCATGATCTCCTACATTAATTTAGGCTTAGATAAATTTCTCTCCCAATTAAATCTCAAACCCATATTAATAATTTATCTCTCTAAAATCTCCATTTACTTAACTTATTCGATTATTCCATATTAATTATTTCTAATTAACCTAATCCATGATTAACACCTTAATTAATTTTTGGGGTGTTACACAATACAATCTTAACCAAAATAATACAAAAAGGAGAAAAGTGCTAGAAAAAAAGGAAATTTTAGCCAAAAATCCCTTGTTATCTCTATGGATTCAAGCTTCTCCAAAGTCTTCCTCCTAGTTAGCCACAAGAAAGAGTTAGTGCTTAATGGAGGTGGAAAGAGATAGAGGAAGATGGAATGGATGATAGTGGAGTAGCTACAGCTTTAGGGTGGAGATGGATGAAAGGAATTTATGAATTGATGTGTGGAATGAATGGCTGAAGCTTTCACGTGTTCTGCCTCTCTTTTTTAATTAGTAGACCCCACTTTTTTTCATTTGTAACATTTCACGTGCTTCCTTCAACCTCCCCCTTTCTCATGTTCTTTCATTTTTTTTTATTCTCCCTCATGTGTTGCTCTTCATTTCATACTCTTCCACGTCAAAATTGATAACTCGTGGCTTATTCCTGATCACGTGTTTGTATAAATCTACATTTGTGTGTTTCTTATATGAGTGCAAAACCCATGGCAAGCTACTGTGCAATAGCTGTGATATGGATGAATGTGGATATCTAGCCTTTACGTGAAAGCCTGAGAGTCTCCTCTATATGTGCTTCTTCCATGTGAGTCCTCCATCCTCTCTCCATCACATGTTCATGCTTTCCTCCTATAACCTGTAGCTTACATGAGAACTGCCCAACTTCTTTTCCTCTCCAAAATAGATCCATCGAACTTGATTTTATGTTGCTTCCTCGGCTGCTACATGAATGAATAGAGTGATGATTCTAGTACCTTGTAATGTGGAATGAGTGGATGAATGAATGCATGGAATAAATGGATACTCGATGAATGGATCCCCCTACTCTAGAGCTACCTCAATGTTCCACATCAACTTCTCATGTATGTTGAACTAGTATCGTGTGACATGCAGCCTTCATCTAATGCTTCCACGTCAGCTCTTCTTGCTTTCTAAAACCGTAGCTCTATTTTTAGCTCTTGTTTAGCTTATGTATATCTTCCACGTAATTATTCTACAGCTTTCTCTCCCTTTTCTATTCATGTTCCTAAGCTACTACTATATATTATAGGTCTTCTCCTGATCACGAGCTTCATTTATTACATGTCACCATATATGAATGGGTGCTACATAGAGCTACTGGAACCCATGCCATGTATGTGTATGATGGTCTAAGTGAAAAGCAATGTAAGTGCAGCCCATAGCTTCATGCTATCCCAATCCCACGTATATCATTGCGTCAAACATGTTAAGCTTAAAAATATGTGAAAGAGTGAATGTTGTGTATCTGTGAATAGAGCTATGTGTGATTAATATGCCCAAAAGTATGATCTAGTCTCCTCTCCCCATGTGAAGCTTATGAGTGCATCCATGTGAATGAGTGACATGGTGAGTGCATTAATGTGTAAGTATGTGAAGGCCATGTGTAAATCAGAGAGAGTTTTGGATGTATGTTAATGTGTGTCAATTAGGAAGCCCCTCATTACATTAGACTCATGCCTCCTAAAGAGCTTTCCAATCTCATGTGACTTGGTGCTTTATTCCTTCATGTAACTACACACATGTAACTTCCATCTTAAAATCTTGACCCTAAATTCAATCTTCAATTCTCCTCCAAATTAATTTTCATCATTTAATTTCTATTTGCCTATTAAGAATCTACACAAAAATAGAAATATTATGTTACAAAATTATTTAAAAGAAATTCATGCATTAAAATTCAATAATTTTGCAAATAAATTCTTAGAGTGCAAACAATGGCCAATAAAATCAAATATTATCTAATTGGATTCCTAAAGCCATAATTCATTATTAAAATGCCCAAATTAAGGAGAATAAAATATATAGAAAAGATGTTCATCAATGAGCTCTCTTAAGAAATAGGGCAGAGTTATTAGAGTATGTTTTAATGTCAAAAGTTAGTTTCCCTTGTGACAAGAACAAGTCATATGCTCTATAGAAATAAACCAAAGAAAGAATTATATACAACAAAGCAAGAAATGCTAATTCTCTAGTAGAAAGAAGCTTAAAGGAGCTTAGTTTTTGAGAAAAGTAAATAGAGTCAAGAAAAACAAAAAGAAAAGAACAGTTAGCAAGATTATAAGAAAAGTATGAGAATAATAGGGTAATATTCATGTCCCTAAATTTCAAGGATGATTATTTAAAGGGGGAAATATAACATTCAGTTTTCCATAAAAGGCTAGAAACCAAAGATTTTTCAAAGGAAGTCCCATAAATCATATGAATAGCGACCAAATAAAATAAAAAGAATAAACTAGACCTCTAAAAATAAGGATATAAAGCTCGAGATGCCTGGAAACCCAAGCCAGAAAAGCTATGAAAAATTATGAAAATATGTAGTGACATTTTTGTAAATTCGAGCAACTTTTAGAAAATTCAAAAGAGAGATTTTTAAATAAAAGAATTGAGTTGCCTGGAGTTCTTAAAGGTCCTAAAAACTAAGGTGAAAGTGCTAAACAGAGAACCTAAAGTGCCACTTTAGGCATTCAAAGCCAAAACCAAATAGTTTCAAGAATGTATGCATTTGAAGGGTCTAATAATTGAGTTTTAGTGAGAGCTTTGGTATGTGTAGCACCTAACTTTATTTCCATATCTAATTACTAACTAAGGTCAATTAATATCAATATTCACCTATGGATTCTCTTTAATTGATATAAATAGTAATCCTTTAATAAATAATCTAACCAGATATTCAATATCATATTAATTGATCAATGTCTAAACAAATATCATTATTAATATCTAAATCATGCTACTACAACATTTATCATGAATCTATTCATTCCATCACAACTTTAATGTTATAATATATCTATAACAATTAAATTCATATGTAACCTAAATAAAAAAAATTGCTATATAACAACTAAAAGTAGGCCTTCTATAGTCATACAACTAATAAATCCTTATTTACAACTTGATAACATAGTATTGCCTTTACATAGGCTAAACATAACATAAATCAACTAAGATTCTCATTGTGGCACTTTCTCTAATCGAGATACATCCTTCTACTTGGAAATGCCAATTAAAGAAAAAGTGTAGATAAGATAAAAATTTCATAGATAATGAAATTTTAAAACATACATTTCTAACCATAAAACATAAAGCTTTTCATAATTAATTTTCTTTCTATCAAACACATGCATTTATCAATAATTTTGCTAGATGAACCATCAAGCTTTCATAAATCTTTTTATAAACTCATTTTAGAAAAACTAAACATTTTATAAATTCATTTTAAAACAACCATGTTCTTAATGGAATCTACCATAGGAAGTTTATGAAAATCATATGTTCAATCCATCATTATATGGTATCCTATGATACCCTTGCTACATTCTGTCCCATACCAAAATGAGTAAGTGAAATATAACATCATATGGTATCTTGTGATACTAGCGACCACTACCTTAAGGAAGTAGGCATGCATCAACCTTATCTAGTATAATCATTATATAATATTTGTAACATCCTATAATTTGGCAATTCAAAGTAGTTCTTAAAGAGTGAAATAAATTATTTAAAAGATGTCATGAGACTAGAAAAGGACAGTATAAGTCAAGAAAAACTGAAACTTAGAACCATTTGGTTAATGAAAGAAGACCTCAAAGTAAAATGAATTAAAGCAAATTAAGGTTAAAATGCTAAATAGAGCATCTAGAAATGAGGTTAGGAAACCAATGATGGCCTAAAATTAGAGCCAAAATGGCTAAATGGAATAAATAAAAAACACAGTGGAAAAATCCTAATTTCAGGCAAATTTTAAGAAACTTGGAGAAGAATGTTTTAAATGGTAAAATTAAGCTTACTAAAGTTTTCAAAGGCCCAAAAAACTATAGGAACTATCAGAAATGGTTTGGTAAAGTTTTAAATCTTAAAATTTTTTAGATAAATTCTTTTAATCAACTAGAGAGCCTCAATTTTCATATGGAAAAGATAATTTTAGAAAAGGATACGAAATGAGCTTAAACAAAGAGATTGAAGTTGCTGTACATAATAGGAATTTTGAAATTTCTTATAAAAATCTTCCTCCAAGGACATATAGTTATGCCACCTTCTCATCACCTTCAAATTGACTTAGGAGCTTCTGAAACAATAGCCATGGCATCTAAATTATCGAAGGAGAGAGAGAGAGAAAAGAGAAGCCAAAAAGGTAAGGAAATATGCTAAATCTTACACCATGGTAGTTAGAAACCTTGCTCTACTCTTCTTGGTCTTTCTAATAGTGGTCTTGGCTTCTTGAAAAGATGAGTTTAATGGTTGAATACTTGAGGGAAGGAAGGAGCTTGAAGCAACTAATTACACCACAAAAATCTCCATTGAACAAGGATTCAAACAAGGTATAGTGCCATATCAAAAGCTTGCTTTTCCTTGGTGTTCTTGTCTCTCTTTAGTTCAGCCAAGATACAAGGAATGAGAAGGGGCCTTGAGTTTGATGAAACCATGGTAAAATCAAAGGTTTTGAAGGGTGAGAATTCATGTTATGCCATTAGAATTAATAAAGAAGCTAAAGAATGGCTTATAACTTACTTAAGGTTTAGATGGACCCTATAAAGATTCAAAGTCTTAGGAGAGTTAATTAAACTCTTTAATATCATAATTGAATGAGATATGAATCATGGATATCTTAGAGCCTTGGAATTTCCTTGGGAATTGAACAAAACTTCATAGAAGCTATTGGTAGTGGGTGGTTTGGCCAAGGCTAAGATTGGGTACCTAAAAAGTTGTTTTGATGATTTTAAAGTTATAAATGGTCTATATATAAATTATAAACATTAAAGAAACTATTGGTTTAAATTTAGAAGCTTTAGTTTGAAAGGTAAAAATTTAAAGTTCAATTAGGTTTAAAGGAGCAACTTGGTGCTAGGCTTCTTAAATCAAACTCATGATGGCCCTAATAAGTTTTAATAGAGTCATATGACTCATATTAAGTAAGGTTTTGAAGCCAAGAAATTGATTTGTAAAGGTTGCTTCATAAGGCATTCAGTTGAACCATATGTATACCTAAAGTTCTAAATGACTTATATAAGGCTAATATAGATGAAAGTATGGTTCTATTGATTGTTTTGTGCTCTATTTGATATGTCTAAGCCAAGCAAGGGAGAACATATCCAAGGATGGCTATAGGGCCATGGAATCAAGAAAAGAGATCAAGGGGAATTTGTTAGAATTTGTATGACAAGGCAGCTTTTCTTTCATTCTTATGTATGTATGCTTGTTTGTTTGAGTGTCTTAGATTGCTTGTATATATTTTTTGTAAATTATAGATATTGTTGATTGCTTGATGATTATATATAACTACATAGCATTTAATTGCATTCACAATTGGTTTGGCTCTTGTTGGGTGAGGCTATGCTAAAAGTCTCTTGAAATAGCTGAGATAAGACCAAAAGTCTCTAAATGTGGGTGCAACTAAGCCAAAAGTCTCAATTGTAAGTAAGACTAAGTCAAAAGTCTCTAAAAGAGGATAAGGCTAAACCAAAAGTCCTTAATTGTTAAGTGAGGCTAGACCAAAAATCCCTAAAATATAAGATTGCTCTTGATGGAGCCATGGGATTTTTAATGCATGAATATGATTTGTACATGGTTGTATGACATGCATATATGCATCTTGGATTTTAAGTGAGCTATATATGTATGCTTGAATGTTGAATTAGCTATTAAGATTCTTTGAATCTCATTTTTCCTTATTTCCACTAACTATCGCTAGGTGGCTCTCAAGGAAGCAAGAATGATGATCTAAAGGCATGATAAGAGCTATTTTGATCATAGATAAAGTTTTTGAACCTACTTTTGCCTATATTATGATGTAATTGTGTATTTTGATGTACGGTCATTCTAACACATTTAAAAGTATGAAAATATGATGTAAAAACCATTTATGGATGGTAGGATATAATATCATGTACTTTGACCCATTGAGTTCTTGGAAATATGTGGAATTAATGGCAAGTGAAGAGGTCATTTTGAGTTATATGGCATTTGAGATATGTTAAGCTAACCATACATGATGCATTTATAATTTAAAACATGCTCAAATGGAGACATGGCATAATATATGTTATATATAGTTTCATTTCAACCATTTCTATTATTTTTAGACATTAACCATAAAATCCATAACTGAAACTATACATGTAACATAAAAAATCAGCTCATTTACATATCAAATAGAGCCATAGGGGTCTAATTTCAATTTTTCTTTTTCTTTACTCATATTTCTCATAAACAAACTTGTTTTTAACTCATTAGATCAGAAAATATGCATAGGACTGTCCAGTACACTAACTTTAAAAATTCATAACTCGAGCTACAAGACTGTTTTAAGCAAATTAGGTATCTATGGAAAGCTTAAGATGTGAACTATATGCTTTAAAATTTTCAAATGAAAATAAGTTCATTTGGGCTATGAAAATCTAATAGAACAATAACTGATACACGAATGAATAGCAATAAACTCACATACCCCAACTTAAAAAATACATTACTTTTGCTACACAACTCTAATCTATGCAAACTTGATGCCCACCGAAAGCTTATAATATAAACTATATGTTTATAAAATTTTATGAGCAATAGAGTCTATTTGACTCATCAAAGACAAAACATCATAACTAACCAATAGGAACAGTATAGGGATCAAACTGCAACTTTTTTTGAACTTTGAAAATTTATGAAATATTTTGTAGAGCTCCAAAAATTTTGATTTTTAACTTGTTAGAAATCTCTACTGAGGGCCTCATTACATGCCAAATTTTGGACCCAAACTAAATCATTTAGACCACTTTTGATATAAGAGTTATTTAGGTCCCATTTTAGTCCTTTTTTTAGATCAAATTGGACCAATTTGTGTCCAAATAGAATTCTTCTACTTTGAACACCTTTCATTAATCCTAAATGACATTTCCAACCATTCCAACACATGCAAAGAGGCTTGGATCAAAATTTAACCCCCTTCACACCTAAGTTTACATATATACATAATGGTATCACTTATGCAATTTGCTATACAATTGTTCATTTTATACCACCACATGCTATATATTAAAGTATTCAAACTTATACACATGGTCTCATCATAACATATGGAATATCTATATCATTTTACATCATGAGCTTTAATGATAAGAAAGAATGTCATACTAGAACATACGTCAAAATTAAATACAAATGACATTCCTAACACATCATTTATAGCCTTTAAGTTTTTTCATTATCCTTGCTTTGGCTTAATGACCCTAAAATGATTAGTGGGAGCATCAGGTTGAGATTTTGGGGAGAGTCTCAATAGCTAATCTTAACCAATTCAATGCATACATAAATATCATGAGTAAATGCAATGCATGTGGTGTAAGGATGTTATGCATATGCATCATGTAATTCAAATGCAGCATATAATATAAAAACTCATCCATTCTCTAACCATGACATCATCATAAACTTACTAGACTTTACTAATCTCAACTCAGGGCCAAGGAAGAGCTACTGTGCTCAAATCCACACCTAAGGGACTTAGGAGCCATCATATTGGCTCTTCATACACATATATTACTTATATAGCTCATTGGAAAAACATAATAAAATGTTTCTCATAAAAGCATCAAGCAACAACACACACATGCATTTCAACTCATTCAAATTCAAATGTATGCAAGAATGGGAGATGAAGCTACCTTAAGACTTGTAGAAACTCAAAATGCCACTAACCCACTTCTTAGTTCACTTATCTTGATTCTTCTTAACTTAACACTCACAATTTTGTGGGTTTGAACTAGTTTGCCCAATAAACATCAATTTATAAGGCAAAATGATCCATTAGAATTTATTCTAAGTCATATCATGCTCACTTAATTCATTAAAGCTTAATATAGGTTTTCTGGCTATTTTAGGTCCAACAAGAAGCAACCTTATGTTTTTATTTTCTAAACCCTAACCTCTTACTTGCTACAAGTTTTATAGCTCTAAAGAAATTTATTTGAATCATTACAAGCTTAATTAGAGGGACTTAGAATCAACTTGCTTTATTAACTCAATTTGGGCCTTAAGTTGCTTATTTAACTCAATTTAGGCCCTAAAAATTCAACTTTCATTTTAGGGCTTCTAAATTTAATCCAATAGTTTCATAATTATTTATTTATCATATCTAAGCCTCTAAATTCATTAGAATTCAAAAATCACTCCTTAAAAGCTCCATCTCTCACTTGACCAAGACACCACCTATAGAAAAGCAACATGGAGTTTTATTATTTCTTTTTAGGATTTTAATGCATGGTAATATTTTTTGGTTTCTCTTTTATCTAATCATAATTTCATATAGCTCAAAATACCTCATAATAGTCATAAAGCTTCCTATCTGCAATGAAAATCCTAGCTTCACCATCTTAATCTACATGGCTTTTCATGTCATTCTAATTGCATAATCTATTTTCTCATGCCCCAAAAACCTTGGTTTTTCCTTGTTTCCATGCAAAACACATTCCCTTCATCTGGAGCTCAAGTTGGTCGAACTATAGGGAGAGAGGAAAAGCCAAGGAGGAAGAAATTCCTATCATGATTCATACATTATCTTAAAACTTAGTATGAGGAGGAATTGGTGCAAAGCTTGGTTTACTCAAATCTTCTCCTTCTTCCAAATTTCAGCCATGAAAACCCTCTTTTTAGAAAACTAAAATTACTAAGAAAGAGAGCTTAAAGAAGAGAAACAAGTTGACAAAGGAACTACCATCAAAAGAGAGCAAAATCTTACCTTTCTTAGCTTGTTTTTCTCCTTTTTCTCTATTACTCTTAGGCGACTTAGAGGGTTGGACCAGAAGCAAATGAAGTCATTTAAGGGACTTTAGAAGTGGCATGACTTAATAAGAGAGGAAAGGAGATGATTTATAAACTTTTCAAAAATTCCCATTATGCTCTTCCATTTCAATTTTCCTATTTGGACTCATTTTAGCTTCTTTTTTAGAATTGTATTTTCTAATCAAAATTTAGACTCTCAAGTTTATTAAAAATATTTATTTTTTATTTTGTAAGGGTTTGAAACTATCTCAAATCATTCAATCAAAATTTGTGTCAACTAATGGTCTAAAATATACACCAAAAGGGTTTTGACAATTCTAAAGGTTCCTATAATTTTTGGGGTAGAACCCTAGGAAACTCTATTTCACTATTTAAAACTTCCTTCTTTAAGTTTCTAAAAAGTTTTCTAAAATTACAATTTTGTTATTACCTTTTTAGTTAAACTTATTTAGCCATTCTAACTCCAGTTTCGAGCTATCTTTAACCTTGTATCCTCATTTTTAGATGCTTAAATTATTATTCTAACCTTGCTTTGCCTTATTTCATTTTATTTTGAGGCCTTCCTTTTATGTTTCATTAATTTCAGTTTAGTTTTAGAGAGTCTAAGTATTATAATATGGCTCATTCAGAATAATGAGCCATAATATGTCCATGAATCATTGACAGACCAAATGGATAAATTTTGGGTTAAAATTTGGCAAGCATTTAGAACACATTTAGAGCTTTACATATAGTGAAAGAATATAATTTTTGGAACTTTGTGAAATTTATTATAAAAATTTTTAAAATGGCTATTCTATATAGGATTTGTAATAACCTATTTTTCAAAAACTAAATTGAAATTAATATAATGATACAAGAGGACCCTAAATCAAAGCAAATTGAGGCTAATTAAGAATAAGATATTA
Source organism: Erythrophleum ivorense (assembly GCA_026724425.1). Lineage (NCBI taxonomy): Eukaryota > Viridiplantae > Streptophyta > Magnoliopsida > Fabales > Fabaceae > Erythrophleum > Erythrophleum ivorense. The sequence continues at coordinate 32,032,468 of JAIUCV010000008.1, forward strand.
ATTAGAATATCTAAAGAAGTAGTTATGAAACTAAGAATAGCCTGAAAACAAAGCCGAAATGACTAAATGGAGTGAATTAGAGCCTAGTGGTAAATTTATAATTTCAAGAAAGTTTTCGAAAACTTAAAGGAGAGAGCTTTAAATGATAAAATTGGGCTTACTAGGATTTTTAGAGGCCTAAAAAATTATAAAAACTATTAAAATGGTTAAAATCCTTCTAGTATACGATTTAGATCATTAGTTGACTAAAATTTTGACCAGATAGTTTGATAAGGTTTTAAATCCTATTAATTTGAAGCTAAATTCTTTTAGTAAACTAGAGGACCTAAATTTCATGATGGAGAAAACATTTCTCAAAATAGAGTTGAAATAAGTTCAAATAGAGAAATTGAAGTGGAAGGGCATAATGAGCATTTTAAAAAATGTTATAAAACCACTCTTTCCTTCTTATATTATACCAGCACGCCTCCTTCAGCCCCATAATCAACTTTCTTACTCTGAAATGGAACATGAAACATGGAGAAAGAAAGAGCAAGAAGCAAGGGAAAGGAAACCCTATGTAGGTACTTTTTCATGCAATTTTGCCTATCTTACCTTTGTAAAAGTTTTTCTCCTTTTTTTCCTTTCTCTTTCTATGGCTTTATAATTTTAAATGGTGGAATTTTTTGGTTAGTTCAATAGAGAAAAATAAGAACTTGAAGGAAACTTTGGAAGCATAAGAAACACCATTTAGCAAGGAATTACGCAAGGTATGTTTTCCATGTAAAATTTGTTTTTCCTAGTTTTTCCATGGCTTCTTCATTTTGGCTAGACCAAGAGCAATATAGAAGAATCTTGGTTTTGGCTAAAACTTGATAGGAAATAAGGTTTTGAAGCATAGGGATTAATAGAGAACTAAAAGAATCAAATAGGAAGCTGTTGATTGCAAGTTATGAAACCTAAGGTTTTACTTGCACCTTAGGAAATATGAATATTTAAAATGATAATTCAATCCATGTAAGAATATAATTGAGTTGAAAAGAGATTAAGGAAACTTCATAGGTGCCATTTCCCTAAGAGAATTAAATAAAACTCCAAGGAAGCCAACCAAAAAGGTGTCTCAGCTAAAAACAATTTAGGACACCTCAGGAGGTTTTTTTTTATTCTAACATTAGAAATGATATATATATGAATTATAAATACAAAAGGAACTATTGGTTTGAATTTAGAAGCTTTATTTTGAAAAGTAAAATTTTAAGGGTAAAGAAATAACTTGATATTGTACTCATTGAATTGAGTTTGTGATGATTTTAATGATTTTAATTGGAGTCATATAACTTATATTGGGATAAAAATTGGAGCCAAGATATTAAATTATATGGGTTGCTTAATTATACCACTAAATAGAACCATATGGAAACCTAAATCTAGAGTTAGCTTGTGTAAGGCTTACTTAAGTCCAAAGATGGTTCCATTGATATTTTTGTGTCTTTCTTAATGTGTCTAGGCCAAACAAGTGAAGCTTCTCCCAAGTGTAGATGTGAGGCCAAAAGGGTGAATTAAGAGTCCAAAGAGAAATTTTGTATTTCTTGAGTAAGGTAGCTCTTTATCCATTTTTATATGCTTATATTGGTTGTTTAAGTGTCAATGATTGCTTGTGTATGTGTATAGATTATGAACTATGCTTGTTGCAATTGGCTTGATGGCTTTATGCAATTATGTGACATTAAATGCATTTGAAATTTGGAATGGCTCTTAATAGATGAGATTGTGCTAAAAGTCTTTTGAATTGGGTGAGGTGAAACCAAAAGTCCCTAAATTTGGGTGGCACAAGGCCAAAAGTCTCAAATGTGAGTGAGATTAAGTCAAAAGTCTTTAAAAGTGGGTGAGACGAATCCAAAAGTCTCAAATAATTAGGTGAAGCTAGACTAAAAGTCCTTAGAACTTATTTTTAAATTGATAAATCCATATGATTTCATGTATTTGGTATATTTGATATTTGCATATCTATTATGCATACTTGCTCTCTTTGACATGAAAATATGTCTTGTAAGTGTGTTTGAAAGGGGAATGAGCTATTAGGATTCATAGAATCTCACTCTCCTCTATATTATTTCTAAATATGTCTAGGAAATTCTTAAGGAGCCAATGATGGAGACCAATAAGCATGAATGGCATTACTTTGACAATAGTTTAGGTTTTTATATGATATGTGCACATAAGAGGTTGTATACGATATTTTTGTAATGTAATCATTCCCACAAGTGTAAAAGTATGAGATTATAATGTAAATGCCATTTTTGAATGTAAATGTGTAGGATTATGAGATTTGACCACGTGTGAGCTACGTCATGTGTATATTAATGGCAAGTGGATGGGTGAGTTTGAGTTGCATGAGGTTTAAGACATGATAAATTAGGTATATATGCTATGTTTTATGTTTGAAACATACTCAAATGGTCGTATGAGTGGAAGGTGTCCATTTTGATCCATTTGGATCCCAAGTTGCACCCTTTTGAGCCATCTTTTGCACTAGAACCAAAATTAGACCAAATGAAAAATTTTTGAATGAAATTTGGTAGACATTTAGAACCCATTTAAAGCTTTCCACAGAGTTAAAGAACACAATTTTTAAAACTCTGTGGAATTTATTATAATTTTTTAAAGTTGGCTAAAAATTGTAGAATTTACTGAGCATTATTCATATAGTCAGATTTGGTTTTTTGTGTATTTAAGAGTCAAATGAACTCTAATGCTCACAAAATTTTATAAGCATATAGTTGGCATTATAAGCTTTCCATAGCCATTAAGTTTGCATAAAATGAAGTTATGTAGCCAAAGATATACATTATCAAAGTTAGCATTCTGGTTTAGGTCTGAGAAAAATAAAAGTTACTATTCTATTGGTTTTTCATGGCCCAAATAAAATTTTTTACTTGAAACTTTTAAATTATGTAGTTCATGTCCTGAGCTTTCCATAGAGTCTTAATTTGTGCAAATTGGAGTTTCCTAACTCAAGATATGAATTTTTGAAATTTATGTCTAAAATGAGAACCTATATAAAAGTGTGTAGTCATAACCATTTGATGCACATGCTTCAAGATCCAAAATTCATGGTTCTTTTTATGATATTTCATGCTAAACAAACTTGTTTAGTATGAATCTTAAGATTTCTAAGCTAAAGTTCTATAATTATGCTTATTTAAAAAAATTAGGCCTTTAATGTCAGTATTTTCAATTGCTAAAAGTAATAAAGATAAGAAACCGATGTTATAAGCATGATATGGTATGGAATATGTTCTTCTTCTTTGATGGTATAATAGGATTTACTAGTGTATTGTTCATATGGTAGCTTCTATTTCCATAGATTTTGAGGGACCAAATGAACTTGCTTTGGCCTAAAATTTTTATAGTAGATAACTGTCATTATAAGTTTTTTGTGACCACTGAGTTTGCATAAATTGAAATTATGTTATTCAAATTATAATTGTTCAAAGTGTAGCCTCTATTATATATTAAAGCAATCAAATCTTGCATATGAACTAACCCACAAAGTTTATGCTTCTTTTTGTGATATTCTAAGTATAACAAATTTGTTTGGCATGAATTTGCAAAATAAAATGATGAAAATCTTTATTTGTGCACAATTGGGTTATTTGAGGCTTTTAATGACAGTTATTTCCACTGCCAAAAGTGTGAATTTGAATAATTGTCATTAAATGAGAAGCATGACATGAAAATTTTTGATCATTTTTAATGTTATGACAATATTTCCTTCCCTTGGACATTTACCTAAAAGTAACATAACATAGCATCATCATGAGAATAAGTTTGAAAATATTACATAGCATTTCAAACCAGTATAACATAATTCACTAATTAAACTAACATGACTCATATACTTACCAATTAACCAAGTTCTTTAAGCTAATCCTCCACCACTACATGCCACTTTACACACTTACACATTAATATCTTCCTACCATGTCAAATTAATCAAGAACACTTCCATTAACCAATTTAATTTATCAAGCATACAAAAGAAAAATTATAGAAAATAAATTATATCTTAATGTACCATTTAACCCATTTTCGAGTCTCTTAGGAATTTTATTAAACATCTTATGCCCACTATAATTTATTTAATATAAATTAAATATTTGAACACCTATTAAATTAATATAAACTAGTACATAAAGTAGAAATTATATCTACAAGAATCCAAATAACCTTCAAGAAAGTCAAATCATAATGCTTCTTCAACCTTGAAAAACCAACATTACCCAATTCAAATTCCAATTGGTTCCTCAAAAAAAATATTAGAAGGAGTAGATTAATTGTTCCTTCACTCACCTTGACTAATTCCTGTAACAAACTAAAATTAATTAATATAAATTATGGAGAAGAAATAAGTGAAATTAGGGATTAATGAGAAAAAAATAGCTAAATTAGGAATTTGGGGAAAAATAATTAAATTAAGAGTTATTAAGGAAAAATAATTTAATTAGGAGTTTTGTGAAAAATAAATAAATTTTATTTATGGGTTCTATATTAATACAAGAAAAATAGGGATTTAGTATGAAATAATATAGAAAATGGGATTTCACAAATTTGTCCAGGGGGACAAAGGTTTTAAGGAATCACAAAGGAAACTAATAATTTTTTTTGGTTTAATTAATTAATTTGAGAAATTTAGAAAAGTACCCTAAGAAAATTAATTAGAAATCTCTTATTCATTAAATTAAATTAAATTAAATTGAAAAAATAAGTTTAGCATGAGACTTGCTTTTTCCTGAAGTATAGATGCAAGAACCTAACTCGTAAAGCCTAGATTAAAGGGACTCAGTAGAGACCCACTTGACCTAAATACCCAAGGACCCAAAGCCTATAACCCATGACCCAATTCACTTAAAACACTATGTTAAACCCTAACACCCTTCATTTTTTGGTCAACCACTTAAGAAAAACACAAAAGAGAGAGTGGGAGGTGCTGGACAAAATGAAAAAGCAGAGAAGAGAGAGAGCTTAAGTTGCAAATTTCAAAGCTCTGATATGAAGATAAGATGCGAGATTTGGCTTAAATAAGTAAAGAGAAAAATGTTCCACTCCTTCTTCTCTTTCTTTTAAATCAAACAACTCATAGATTGGTGATGGTTTGTGAAACCCTAAGTTGGAAGATTTGGGATCTTTTATGGGATTTTGGTGAAGAAGTGAAGGAAGAAGTTTAAGCAAGTATTGGGTAAGTTTCTACCTCCTATTTATGAATTTATTTTGCTCAAATTTCACTTTAGAGGTTGATTTTTGTGTGATGCTATGTGTATATGCGAAAATTCAAGAAAAAATGATAACTTATTTGCATTTGCTTGGAAGAGTGAGCCTAAATCAATGTTTTTGAACTCTACAAAGCTTGGGTAACTTAAGGTTTTATGGTTTGTGGCATAATTGGTTAAAGGATTAAGGCTTCCTTTAGATTGATGGGTTTATGATAGTTATTCATGGTTGTTTTAGGCTTGTGTTGTTTCTTTGAAAATGTTGATAGCTAATTAAGAGCTAATAAATGCCATTTTAGGTAACTGAGGTTCAATTCCATTCATATTTGTTATGAATTCATGTTTAATTGCTTATACATGCTTATGTTTCTATATGATGCCATGAATACATTTGACCATTAATATTGGGCTTTTTATTTATTCATTTTAATTAGACCAAAGTATTAGGTCTTTTATTTATTTTTCTTATTATCATCTAAACCCAATTAAAATAAAATATAATAGCTCACCTATCTTATTTTCCCCCATACATGAATTTCCTATTTTACAAATTAAACTTTAATATTTCCTGGAATAATAAAAACTAAAAATAACTAACAAATAAACCATATATAGATAACACCCCCTTGACCTTAATAAATATTTAATATAAAACCTTCAATAAATCTTAAATTAATTAATTTAATGATATAGGATGTTACCACACGTTTTTAGACTATCTATAGATGTAGATACTTGCCAAATTTGGTGATCTTTGGTGTATAAGATCCCCAAACTATTAGGCAAAGTTAGAGAAAGTGGTGTTTTCCCCCTTTTTCTGAATTTAGCTTATTGGTTCTTACATAACTAGTTGACCATCTAAGGCAAGTAGTTGACTGGCTAGGTTCTAAAATGCATAAGATATATTTTGTAAACCACTAGTTGACCAAGCGCTAAAGACTAGTTGATTATCATGGCCAACAAAAAATAGTTTTCTCTATAAGATATTAGCTAACTGAGAAGCCTTTAACTAGTTGATTGCTCTTAAGGAAGCTGTCAATTGCTTGTCCTAGAGCCAACCACCTTTTTTAACTGTTATATATCAATCTTTTCAAAAGTCTTATGGGGAGTTTTAAAGGTCCTTAGTGGCATTAGGAAGATGATGGTTAGTTTGTTTATTTCAAAAATCCCTTCAGAGATTTATAACCAAGTTTTAGTTCAAACATATTGGCAAATATAAAGGTTGTAATTGGCTCAAATTTCTAATGTTTTGATAATTATGCTCTTGCAAGGATTTTATTGTTTGTAAAAGTGTAATAGTTTAGTTTAATATTGTCTAAGGTGACATAGAAAGACATTTATGGCTTAAGTGAAGCCTCTTAGGATAACGTTCTTTGACTCATTCTTGGTGTAATTGATCCTCAATTCGTTGCATCTACAATATGGGTCATTCAAGACACCTACAACACACATAAAGAAAAGATAATGAATAAATTGCTAGTCATATGTGAGAAGGAGGAAAATAGACTTATTATGGAAGGTGATGGGCTTTGTATGAGGCTCATCCAGTTATTAGCTCCAAGAAATAGACTATAAGGAAAAAGGTAATGAGAAGGACATCGCTCCTGTTAAAGAGGTAGCCCGTTGCTTCTTTTACAAGAAAAAAGGGCACATAGAAATGATTGTTTGAGTTGAAAGCCCTAGTTGGAAAGAAAAGATATACTCTTATTTCTTATGCATTTTGAATCTTATTTAAGTTTATCATGACACATGGTGGATTAATATTAGGTCTAAATCCCCATTGCTAATACAATGCAAGATTTCTTCAACTATAGAAAATTAAGTCCTAGTGAGCATAAAGGTTTTTTTAGGAAATTGCATTCACTCAAATATGGAAATAATAGGAACTTATAGGATCATTTTATCTTTTAGATTTCCATTGGATCTTAAACAAACCTTTTATGTTCTAAGGTTTTTTAAGAATCTTATTTTAATTTATAAACTTGTTTCATTGGGATTTTCAATAAATATTTATGGATGTTTTTAATTTAATAAAAAATTTTATTTTTATTAAAGAAATTTCTTCAAATGATGGTTTGTATAAGCTCCGTCTTGACATTGATGCTCATAGTTCTTTAATCATTGTGCCTGGTAATTGATATTTTGACATTATCGTATTTTATATTCCTCATATTTAGTCTTAATAATAAATCATTATGGCTAATTTGATGACTTTGGATTTATTTTATATTAAGTGGGCTAAATTTATATTAATGGATTTTAATCGCATTTTTATTATATTTTTCCAATACAGGCCTAATTAGTTTTATTTGTGTTTTATAGGTTAGATGAGCCACTAAAAGGATTTGGATATTTTCTTCTTGGGCCAAAGATGCAGGCTTTGTTACTTTAAAATTAATATTGGATTTCTTTAATGTGAAAAATTCTAGATCATTGGATGCACTCAACATATCTTAGCCCTTGGATCTTTCTTAGGGAAGAAGGCAGCGTCATCTATAAAAGGAGGAGAAGATGTCACTAGAGAACACACACCTAACTTTACTGATTTTGTTTTCATCTCATTCTTGATTTCGTTTTTCCATGGTTTTTTAATTTTCTTGGTAATCAATCCAAAGTCTAAACCAAATAGCAAATTTGAGTCCATGATTGTATAAAGCTTTGGTTTGGATTTAAATTTTAAAAGTATTTCATTTTTGTTCTCTTTGTTTTCGTATAATTCATATCATTCAGGTTAAATGATTTTTGTTGCATGAATTCTTATTTGTTTAGGCTATCTGAGAACATGTTTTGATTTAGTTAGTTGATTAATCAAATAAATTCATTATAAACCATGTTAGGATTTTGCATATGTCTTTGGTCAAGTGCGAAATAGTTTGACTTCGTGTTGTTAACTGAAGCGCAGTTACGTTTTGATTAGCAATACAAATCAATTAAAATCTTAAATGATAGTTTAGGAATATAAATAAGAAATAGCAAGAGGATTAAAAATCAAACTAGAGGTATTTTTAAGTGACAAGAATAAGGAAATATCAGGAGAAGAATTCTAGATTGGTTATGTTTCACTTAGAATGATTTTCAGTTCATTTTATTTTCGATAATTGATTTACTTTTTGGCTTAATCAGTACAAATTTATATACAAACTCCCAATCATTGTAATTTTGTATTTTTGCTTTCTAAACCAATTAATTTGATTAACAGCTTCATGTGAGACGACTTAGTGGGCAATATACCGCAAATAGGTAAAATTCACTAATTTTGGCTAGTTTAACAACTACAAGTAAATAGTATTTTCTTTATCAAAATTTTGGTGAGCCAACTGATCATAATCAATTAGAATAGAAAATTCTTTAGTTTCAATTTTAATTTTAGCATTTTTGTTTAGTGTTTATAGTTAATTTTGGTGTTTTTCAGTGTTTTATGACTGTTTTGGGCAATATCAGTGTCAAGGGTTGTAACACCATCATTTCTAACTCATATCCATCATCCCTTATATGCTCATGTGAGATATAGCAAGAATAAAGTGAGAAATTCCTTCTTGCGTTACATTATGGTTAAAAATTCATTTCGGTGTCACATGGACCGTGTGAGTTGATACTATGCATCCTCATAGTTAATTGTACCATTACAACTCATTTGCCTCATAAAAACATGCTTTCAACCCATGGAAACCAAAAAGAGATATGGAACATGTATCTTCATTTTCGGCCAGACTTGGCCCCATTTCTGGGCAAATTTTGGAAAATCATAACTAAATTCAGGAAAATCGAAAACATGTAATCTTGGTCATTTTGGAAAGCTTGGGATGTCTACTTCATGTAAAAAGTATTTACAAGTCATAACATCAGACACACAAGATGTTTGACATACGAATTGGCCTGGAGGTCGAACTGGATTCTGATGCTGTCACAGTTTACTGATATAAACTTCAAAAATGTCCAACTAATTTCAAAACAATCCCATTCATGAAAATGATACCAATATGGAAATCTGTGAATGTTAACTAGAGAATATCTCCAAATCAGTTCATCAAGCCAAGCTCTCAGAAATCAATGGAACAGTACTTCTGGTCAAGCAAGATGACTAATACTGGGCAGAAACTTCAAAAATTCATATCTTCCTCTCTAGACCTCTAAATGAGGTGCTTCTAATTGCTACAAGTCACTGTGACTGTCTATTTTCTTCCTATAAAATTTTGTAGCCATTAGACCACGTTTGGCCCTCGAATGACACAATTACACAATTGACCAAATGAACAGTGCTGGTGCAAATCTGAAATTCTGATACCAACTTTGAAAAATCATATAAAATTCCATAGACCTCCAACTGACATGATCTTTAGCTTCCCAAAAAGCTCTAGGCAAGATCTAGTCACATGCCAAATTTCAAGGCAAGAAGAGGCCATTTGGTCAGACTTTGATATAAGGGGGCAAAGTGGCAATTTCTTTGTTAAAAGAGGGCTCCAAGGGTTTAAATTTGCTTCTCCTACTCCCAAGGCTCTATGAGCACATGGGAAAGCATCAACATAGGCTATCAAACATGGCTCAAATATCTAACAACTCAGATTTGCAAAACCCACTCTCCCACACCAAAACATACACCATGTACATAATGCCAAGATCTTGCTATTCATACCAAAAACTTGCTACATCATGCATTATAGTTCTAATTCTCATACATATACAATAAGTACATCCATTTACAAGTATTCATAAGTGCACACTCCATGTACATCATTCGATTACTTCTCTTAACAATAAAATGGTAACAAAATAGCTATTTCATAAATCCTTCACCGATTTCCCTAACTTCAAACTTGGTGGCTCCTATGTCTTTGTTCACTTGGTCCATCTAACATGTTAGGATAGTGGAGAGAAGGGGATGAGATTCAAAGAATCCCAATAGCTCATCTTTCAATCAATCATATAAAATATGTGCAAAGCAAGCTTTTAAAATGCATGTATAGAAAAGTGGAAGTCATGGACATTTTAAAAGCAACCTTGGCTTGTGAATCAAGTATACAAGGCATTCAAGGGTTCACCAAGTGTTTGGATTGGCCTCACACTTCTCCTCATAGATTTTAGACTTGCCTCACCCACTCTTAAGCACTTTGGACTCAACCATACTCTTGGGAGTCCACATTACTTTTGGGAGACTCTTTGCTTTATCTCAACCAAGTTCGACGATTCTTGGCTCATCCTCACCTAAGGGAAGAGTTCTTGACTTTTTCACACTCAAGCAAACTCATACAAATATCATGGATTCATTTAACACATAACTTAGCATCAAGGATTATGACATGTAAAGGCATGCTAGCATACTTTTGATAGCTTGAAAATACACATACACACATTCTAAAACAAGCTAAACACGTATCCATGCATGAGAGAAGGTGAAGAGAGCTACCTTATAGGCTAACATAAGCCTTCCCTTTCAATTTGTCTTCTCCCTTCTTGGTTCCACAATCACAACTAGATGGAAGTATTTCTCTTGAGCCTAGACACACAAGAGCATGGAATTACTCTTTCATAACTCAACACTTATTCACAAAGTTAGGGGTTTCTTTATAGTAAACCCTACCAAGCATATAAGAAACTAGGGTTCTCTCTCTCTCTAGAAGTTCACCAACTATCCTTCCTCTCTCAAGCTCTCAAGAAAGGAAAGCAAAGAAGGAGAAGTGAAGATACATAAGTTTCTTCCTCATTCTTGACTGGAGCAGAGCTTTCTTATTCACAACCCATGGAAAAGAAACTTAGAAGGAGAAGAATAAAATCAAGAAGAAGAAGTATGAAGAGCTTTAAAGGTTTTTACCTTTCTTCCTTAGCTTCCCTTCTTTCTCTCTTAGTTTCTCCTAGTTGCCCTCTCTTTCTCAAGCCTTTTTTCTGTGCTTGGACGAAGCCTAGGTCGGTTAAAAGAGAAAGAATGGATCTAGATGTTTTAAGAAGTCAAATTCTCTTTTTTTTATGCTTTTTCAGACTAACCCTCTCTATAGCGAAGCATAACCCTTGTTACGGCAAGGACGTATTAGTCCCAAACCCCTACTTTCGCTACGGCGTGTGCTACGGTGAGCAGCTCCCTAGTTTTTGTATGGGATGCCCGCACTCGCTATAACTAGAAGCATTTTTGCTATAGCGAGAAGGCATTCTTGCTATAGCTAGACCATTTTTCACTAAATCGAATAGGTATATTCGCTATAGCTAGCAAACTTAGAAAATTTCAGGACTTTAAAAAAATTTTAGCTTCTTCTTTTCTTCTTCTTTTTTTTTTCTTTTTTTACTGGTTGTTACAAGGGTGACTAACTCCAATTGAGTTAAAACTTGGTATATAAGTTTTAGGTATTGTGAGGAATCAAAGTTGAAGCTATGCTATGAGTTAGGCCACTTTTTGACTAAATTTCATCGTTTAGACCACTTTTCAATTTTTATTTTTTTTCCTTTAATTTTTAGCATTTTTATTTTTTTAATTTATTTTGATTTTTCTTGGTAATTTTTGGCTATTTCTTTCATTTTATTTCATTCTTGGTGTATGACAAGATTCTCCAATAAAGATTTAGTTGAATTTGATCCAAAGATTGATAGGAACTTTCATACACAACTTAGAAAACCATAAAATTAAAGAAGCTGTGGTTACTAGGTTGGTTTTTGAGACAATAGATAACATATGAAGTAATTGTGAACTAAATTTGAATTTTGATTTTGATTCTAAAGTCGTAGATACAGCTGGTAACAAGAATAATGATAGGACTCTTAGGGAATTAGCTACACCTTATGTTAAGTACCAACCACTATGTATTCAATATTTTAAACCTGATACTACTTTTGAGCTTAAATCTGGATTAATATATTTTCTTCCAAAGTCTCATGGTCCTATAGGTGAGGATCCTCACAAGCATCTCAAGGAGTTCCATGTGGTTTATTCCACCATGAAGCCACAAAGAGTTTTAGAGGAGCACATCAAGCTTAGGGCATTACCCTTCTCATTGATGGGGAGGCTAAAAATTAGCTCTATTATCTTCAACCTCAAGCCATCACTTCATGGAATGAATTGAAGAGGGTATTTCTAGAAAAATTCTCTCTTGCCTCAAGAATTGCTACCATTTAAAAAGATATTAGTGGTATTAGACAAATAAATAGAGAAACACTACATGAGTACTGAGAGAGGTTTAAGAAACTGTGTGTAAGTTGTGCTCACTAGTAGATCAGTGATGAACTTCTAATTCATTACTTTTATAAAGGCTTGCTACTCATAAATAAAAGTATGCTTGATGCAGTTACAGGTGAAGCATTGGTTAACAAAACCCCAGCTACTGTTAGAGACTTCATTGCGAATATGGCACAAAATATACAACAATTTGGCACTAGAATGAACACACCAACCAAAGGTGCAAACAAAATCTATGCCACTCATATAGATAAACAAAGAATAGAAAATAAACTTAAGAAGTTAGCTTCCATGGTCAAACAGCTAGCACTTAGGCAAAGATAATAAAATAAACTTAAGAAGTTGGCTTCCATAGTCAGACAGTTAGCAGTCGGGCAAAGATAATCTTAATAACTCCCTGTGCCTCTATATGGTATTTGTTTGTTAACCACACATGCCACATATCAGTGCCCTTAGTTGCAAGATAATACAGAATCATATGTTGTCATCTTCCCTGGTAGACCTTTACAGTAGTAACAGAATAGATACAACCCTTATGCAGTATCATACAATCCAGGATGGAGAGATCATCCAAATTTGAGATATGGCAGTGGGTTTAACTAATAACGGCGGCAACAGAAATTTAATACTCCTGGCCTAAGCAACTAATAGCCTTTAAGACAACCCATGCAACAGATGAACAAGTTAGAACCAAATCTAGAAGATATAATGAAGCATTTAGCAACAAATACAATCCAATTTTGTAGCAAATAGAGACGACAATCTAGAGTTTGAAGACCTAGATTGGCCAACTTGCAACAAATATTAATGAGTTGATAAGTCAAGGTTTTGGCCAATTACATCTATAGCTCATCAGCTCATGACCAACCTGAGAGGCGATGTTAGTGCAATAACTTTGAGGAGTAGTAAACAAGTAAATAAGCCCATTACACCACTAACAGAAGAGTTGCAAGAAAAAGAAAGTAACAGAAAACAACAGCCCCCTTTAATCTAAAACAAGAACATCACAAAAAGGGAGAGAATTCCACATACACCAAACCTTTCCATTCCCCAATCAAACTACATAGTCTAAGAAATTTGCAAAAGCTAAATTGGATAGGGAAATTATGAAGACATTTAGAAAAGCAAAAGTCAATTTCCCTCTCTTAAAAGCAATCAAATAGATTCCAAAATATGCAAGTTTCTTAAGGACTGTATACACATAAGAATAAGTTGATAGGGAATGAGAAAGTTAGCATAGAGAGAAACGTATCAACTTTAATTCAACCAGCTATGCCCACTAAATGCAAAGATCGTAGCACATTCACCATTCCTTGCATAATAGGAAATATACAGTTTAATAATGCTATGTTAGATTTAAGAGCTTCCATTAATGTAATACCTAAGTTTGTATATTCCTCTATGCAAAGTAGAAAATTGAAGCCTACGAGAGTGGTGATTCAATTAGTAAACAGAAGCACAACTTACCTTGCAGAGTACTTGAAGATGTTATAGTAAGGGTAAAAGATTTAATTTTTCCCATTGATTTTTATGTTCAAAATATGGAGGATGACAATATACATGGACATACACCACTGATTCTAGGTAGACCATTTTTTAAAACTACTAAAATGATAATTAATATGCATGATGGTACTTTATTAATGGAATTTGATGGTGATGTTTCTCATTTTAATATTCTTGATGCCATGAAACACCCTTCAGAAGAACACTCCATGTTGCATGTAAATATGATCTACTTGTTAGTTGCTAATGCTTGTGTGGACATGAATACTGAACTTCTTGACATTGTTGAATATATAAATGCAATTCAATGTTCAAAATGTTATAATGGACTTAATAAATGTACTGCATGTTCTGAGATTAATCCATTCTTGAATTTTGATTCTGATTCTGATTCTGCTTCTAGTTCTACTTTTGATTTTGATCCCAATTCTATCAATTTATTTGATATTGTTTCCTCTGTTGAGAAAAATGAATAAGTGGAGGCTACTATACATTTAAATCCACATAGATTAGTACCTTTTATATAACAACCACCTATATTTGAATTCAAACCTTTATCTGACAATCTCAAATATGCTTTCTTGGAAGAAAAAAACAAATTAACAATAATAATAGCAAAAGACCTTCCACCTAATTATGAAATAAGGTTGTTAGAATTGTTAAAGGAAAACAAAAAGTAATAGGTTAGACATTGGCGACTATTTCAAGGATTAGCCCTTCCACGTATATGCATAGAGTTTTATTAGAAGAAGGAGCCAAACTAGTGAGGCAACCATAGAGAAGATTCAATCCCATAATCTTAGATGTTGTAAAGAAAAAGGTAAGTAAATTACTTTCAACTAGTATTATTTACCCTATATTTGACAGTAAATAGGCAAATCCAGTGAGGTTGTCCTTAAGAAGATCGGCATCATTGTGCTGCCTAATGAGAAGAATGAGCTTATTCCTATGAGAGTTTAGAATAGTTAGAGAGTCTAGATTAATTACAAAAAACTAAATTAGATTACTAGAAAGAATTATTTTTCTCTTCCTTTCATTGATCAAATGTTAGAAAGATTGACAAGCAAATCTCATTACTACTTTTTAAATAGTTTTTTTTGTTACTTTCAGAGTCATATCACGTTAGAGGACCAAGAGAGACTACATTTACCTATCTATTTGGTACCTTTACATGTAGGAGAATGCTGTATGGACTTTGTAATGCTCCAAGCACATTCCAGCGATATATGGTGAGCATCTTTTCTTATTTCCTTGAACATTGCATGGAAGTTTTTATGGATAACTTTACTATTTATGATACCTCCTTTGATGACTATTTGATGAGTTTAAGAATGGTTTTAGAAAGATGCACTAAGAAAAATCTAGTTTTAAATTTTGAAAAATGTTATTTTATGGTAAACCAAGAATTTGTTTTAGGCCATGTGGTTTCTAAAAATGGCATTGAAGTTAATAGAGCTAAATTAAATGTGACTGCTTCTTTACCTTACCCTATTTGTGTGTGGGAAATGTGTTCTTTTCTTGGCCATGCATGTTTTTATAGGCTATTTATCAAGGACTTTAGTAAGATTTCTTTACCATTGTCTAGACTTATTCAAAAGGATGTAAATTTTAATTTTGATGAGTCATGCATATTAGCATTTGATAATCCGAAGAGAAGGCTAACCACCCCACCTATCATCCAACCTCTTAAATTGGGAGTTTCCATTTGAATTAATATGTAATGCATCCAACTTTGCTATGGGTGTAATTCTTTCCCAAGGGATAAATAAAAAGTCTCTTGTGATTTCTTATGCATCCCGCACCTTAGATAAGGCTCAAGCTAACTATATAACTACTGAAAAAAAGCTCGTAGCTGTTGTTTTTGCTTTAGATAAGTTTCGTTCTTATTTGTTTAGTTTTAAAGTTATTGTTTATTCTAATCATGTAGTTTTGAAGTTCCTACTCAAAAAGCCTAATGCAAAATTGAGACTCATTAGGTGGATGCTACTTCTACAAGAAATTGACATAGAAATCATAGATAAGAGTAGAGTAGAAAATCTTATGGCTAATCATTTAAGTAGAATATCTCACTTTTCAGATTCATCTGCTATCAAGGATAGTTTTCCATATGAATAGTTGTACTCGTTGCATGATAAAGATCCTTGGTGTGTAGATATGGTAAATCTCTTAGTTGCTTTTGAATTGCATGCTTATTTTAAAAAGAACTAAATTAATAGACTAAAGAGTGAGGCAAAATATTATGTTTGGGGTGACCCTTACTTATAGTGCATGTGTAGTGACCAGATTATTAGGAGATGTGTTCCTGACCTTGAGTTTACATCTGTTTTGCATTGTTGTCATACACTTACATGTGGTGCCCATTTTGGTCTTCAGCATACTAATAAGAAGGTTCTAGATTCTAGACTATTTTGGCCCACCTTATTTAAGGATGCAAATGCTTTTTGGAAGAACTGTACATGATGCCAACAAACAAGTAATATTTCTTGTAGAAATGAAATGCCTCAACAACCATTGTTGTTTTATGAGATATTTGACATTTGGGGTATTAACTTCATGGGACCATTTCCTATTTCTTTTGGTTTCACATATATTATTTTAGCTATTGATTATGTTTCAAAGTGGGTGGAAGCAAAAGCCACCATGACTGATGATTCTTCTCTTGTTGTGGACTCTGTTAGATTTCATATTTTCCATAGGTTCAGTATACCTAGAGCAATCATCAGTGATCAAGGCTCCCACTTTTATAACAAAAACATGCAAGCCCTCCTTCGCAAGTATAGTGTGCTCTATAAAGTAGGCACCCTTACCATCCATAAATAAATAGTCAAACAGAGGTTTTAAATAGGAAGATACAATAAATTATAGAGAAGACAATGCAACTTAACAGAAAGGATTTGAGCAAAAGATTGGAAGATACATTATAGGCTTACTATACTACCTATAAAACTCTTATAGGCATGTCACTCTATAAGTTAGTTTTTGGTAAAGCATGTCACTTACCATTTGAGATTGAGCATAAATCCTATTGGGTAATAAAGAAGTATAATATGGATCTACCTTAAGCTAGTTGTCAAAGAAAATTGCAAATTCAAGAGTTTAAAGAGATTCGGTTGGAAGCCTATGAAAATTTTAGAATTTATAAGGAGAAAACTAAAGTCGTGCATGACAAGATGATTAAAAGTTAGTGAAAGAGTCCTCCTCTACAATTCCTATAACACCCCAAAACTAATTAAAGTATTAATCATGGATTTGGACTAATTAATAATTATTATTATAAAATAATTGGTCAAGTTTTGTAAATAGGAGTTTATGGAGAAAAAAATAATTAATGTAGATTTAAGATTCAATTGAGTTAAAACTTAATTTAAGCCCATAATTAACTTAAGTAGGTCATGGATAAAAACTAAAAGAGACCCAATATTCATTTATGCAAACCCAATATGTTATTGGACCCTTTTCACTTTAGCCCAACTCTTATTTAACTCTTATAAACCCTAGAATCCAAGGCCCAACAAAGCATAGGTCTCAACCCATTTAGATTTTGGGCTTTTAGGTTAGCCCAAACCCATCTAAACCCTAAACATATTTAACCCCTTCCACCATTTTGCAAAAACAAAACACACAAGAAACATAAGAAGCAAATTTGGAGATCTCTTGGAGGCTAGATTTCCTACCACTTTCTTGGCCCCTTTTCCCCTATCTAGACCAAAATTTAGCCAAGGTGAGTGCTATATAACTTGACCCCCTCCTCTTTCTCTCCATTTTAACCTGATTAGTTTTTTATTTGAAACATTTTCACCATACCCAAAATCTGATATGGATTATTTGATAATTTCTTAGAGGATTTTCAGAGGTTGAGGCTAGAAGGGATATTGCGTAAGTGTAAACTCCTTATTGTGATGCATTTACTACTAGTTGAAACTCTAATAGCTAAATTATGATATGAATTCTATTTCTATATGAAAATGTCCATAACTTAGGGTGATATCTTGAAGTTTCTGGTGTAGGGAAGACAAAATCCAAATTTAAAGTCTCTTGGTAGTTAGGTAAATGTATCCTAGGTAGCTTATAATGGTTAAATCTTATAAAGTTTGATTTATGTTATAATTATCATCTAAGAATATGCTTTGATTTGATATAAGACTTTTAAAGTCTAGAGATATACTTCAGATTACACAACTTGACTCAATTAAGTGAGGTAATTGGGGTTTACATTAAAATTTATGCATATGTCTATTTTAATTTTAAAATCTATGTACATGTAGGATTTTGAATACTAAATGAATTGGTTAGCTATCTGTTATATTATAATTGGAACTTGTGAGTTAATGGTGGAGTTGTGGTGTAGTTGCCACCCGTGCATGTGCTTTGATTGGGCACCTGGTTATGATCAGACCCAAAATGCACTGAGCCCTAGTTGTGGTCATTAGGGAGCAGGTGCCGTGGATGGGCCTCTCTCGATTTGTGATTACTAGTATGGGATAGTGATCACTAATAGCCTAATTGTTTCATTTGCTAATATGACTAATATAATTTTTTTTGCTCATTTTAATTCATGCATATATGTTAATTAAATCGAAATATATGAATAGAATTTGCCTTTAGTTACTGAGATTTGCATCTCATCCTATTTTATGGGATAATACTTTCAAGTGAAAGGCTCTTCGGGTAAGGATAAGGGGAAGCAATTGGATGAAAATTTATGAGCTTTAACCATGTGTGGGGAATGCTACATTTGGACTGATCTAAGAAGAGTATATGCTAAATTTTGTATTTCTCTTGTATAGTATCATCATATAATCATGTTGCTAAGTGTAGAACTTTGTATTTTGATTACTTAGGATGTATCTATTGAGGAGCTAGGCCTCATGTTAAATTGGTATTGGATGTATAAACTTATAACACTTACTATGAACTTTGTTAATCTTATGATATGATTTGCTATTTGGAAATGAAATCATGTGATACATTGATGCTAACCTAAACTAGTGATGTATGGAACCTTTACCTAGAATATGTATTTGAATGATAGATGTTGGTAGCTTATGGATCATTCCTGTCATTAATTCATGAATTTGTTGATACATGGTAGTTAGATGAGTAAGAATCAACACTTAAGTCTTGAACTAGTAATGATAGATTAGCTGGACAAATAAGGTAGATGAAAGCTAATAAAACCTCATAAATTAAGGTAGAGTGGCTTTTGAGTATTGATCGATGGAGAGTTAGAGTGTATGAGATGAAACTTAGAGAAAAATGAAGCAAAATAGGTTCATATCGTGGCCAAAATAACTGACTCGCAACTAGAAGTCCAACAGAAGTGAGGAGTGTCGTGGCTCAAGGTGTTTAACCATGGCGCAAAATGAAAATGTTGCCTAAAGAGGGTAACAAAGAGCAACCTCATCGTGGGGCAACATGTTGCACCACGGCATAGGTCAAGGGAATAGGCGATGAGTGTCCCAGTAGCTAGTCTCACTATGGCGCAAGTATAACCCATCACAGCACAAATCAGGAAATTTGCTATAATAGGTTCTAGGGTGTCTGTTCACTACGGTGCCAAATAGGCCGTCGCAATAAAGGTTCGACTCGCCGCAACAATAGATTTGCGAGAATGTGAGGTTGAACAAGAGAGCAACTTTGTCGTAGCATAAAAATCTTAGGCCACAGCGCAAGATATGAAACTTGAGTTTTAGGTTCTAGTAACTAACTTAGCTGCAATGGAGAAGGTCTAAACCATGGTGAAAGTTCACAAACTCTTATTTTTGACTTAGAGACCTTGAGATTTTGCTATGATAATATTATGCAATGACTTGGGAATATTTATAAAAGGTTGCTGTGGGTTTAAACCAATAGTAGGATGAATCCATTATCTTAATTGATAAGCATGATCATGTGAGGATTTAATTAATTGTAGTTGTTTAGCTAATGATCCTAATAATATCAAGGTTCAAATTTTCCCACTATTTTTCCTAATATAATTAATTATATTGACTTCAAGTCTTGATTTATGATTATTAACCATTCAATTAAGCATAATCACTGTGATTAGAAATTAGGGTCATTACAATTCCTGTCTAAAGCTAATGCCCAGTAAGTTACATTTTAGATGGATTAGTCCATTTATGGTGACTCATGTTTTTTCTTATGTTGCAATTGAGATTATGAATGAGTCAACCAACAAGTGTTTTATAATGAATGGACGACGGCTTAAACATTTTTATGAGGGATTTCAAGAGTTGATAGTGAAGGAGCTATATCTTTATAATGCTTCATACACTTCAACCACTCAGTTGTATTTTTTTTCTCTCCTCTTTTCCTTTCTTATCTTCTCTTTAATTGGTGAATTAGATTACTATTAGATTAGGGACAATATAAATATTAAGTGTTGGGGGGAGGAATCATTTTGCTCTCTTTTTGGTTTGGTCTTTTTTTCTTAGTATTTCTATTAATTTCTTATTTTTCTTGCAATTTTTAGGTTTTCTTAAAAAAATTTCAAGTTGAAACAATTTAAGTTTAGAAGTATTTTAATGTGATTAAAAATCAATTTTATTTTCTGGAATTTAAGTAAATTTGCAATGCATTTGATTTCAATAGATTACATATGGTAGTTTTTAACTTGTGAGGAATTTGGGCCTTGTATTGTTTTTTTCGTGTAAGAGCATTCGCCTATCATGATGTTCACTCTAGAACTTGTTTTGATTCTAAATTGAAACTACATTTGCACAAGTATTCATAAAGATGATTAAGGCATCATTTCTTATCTTCTTTTATTGTAGATTGAGCCAAATAGTTATTCCCCTCTATGTTTTATCATTTGTTCCTGTAATGTCTAGTTTTCGTTAAAACAACAGAAACAGATATATTTTAAAAGTAAATCCTTTTAAATGAATTAGTTAAGGCCTAAAAAAATTAGAATGATAATCTAGATATTAAGTAATGAAATTAGGAGGCTGGAGGTACTTTAAAACAAAGGCTAAAATATATCAGATGAAAATTAATGAAATAGTTACGTAATGTAATAGTATTTTCGTAATTTTAGGCAAATTTTGGAATTCTTATAGGAGGGTTTTTTAAATGAAAGATTTGAATTCTCTAGGATTTTTAAAGGTTCTGAAAACCATAAGAAGCCCCAAAATAGTTAAAATCCCTCTTGTGTATATTTTCTAATATCAGTTGACTTAAACTTTAACCCTTTCATTCTAAAAGGTTTTAGCTCTAATTTGAGTGATTCCAAAAGTATTTTATAAGATTGAGAATCTAAATTTTACTATGGAAAAGATGGTTCACAAAAAAGAGTTAAAATGAACTAGAAATGAAAATGTCAAGATTAAGGGATAAAATTAGAATTTTTGGAAGTAAGTCTTGAACCTTATCTATATATATGACCACACCCCACTCTTCCTTTCATTTAGCACTTTTATTTATGCCCTAAACCAGAGAAAGAAGCAAGGCAGTGAGGCGTATAAGGGAGAGGAGAAAGGGAAGAGAAAAAGCAAAGAAAATGTATGATTTTTCATGGATTTTCTTAGTTTCTCTTTAGCAAAATCCTTCTCCTCCATCTTCCCTTCTCTCCTATGGTTTTATTAAAGCTTTTGGGTCTGTTTTGAGGTCAGACCAAGGAGGGAATTTTTGATTTTGGAGAGCAGAAGCCAACCAAAGTGAAGAACAAGCAAGAAAAGTCAAGAATCCAAGGTATTTTGCTACTTTAATGTTTGCTTCTTCTTGTTCTTCCTCTTGAGCATTTTGTCCCACCTATGACTAACCCTAAGGAGTTGAATTTCTAACCAAACCAAAGATGAATCTTAGGAAAATAAGGGAGGAGATTGTTAGAGATTGTGCCCTAGGCCAATCATTATATTGCAAACATTGTACTTTATTAAAAAATAGGAGTTTTCTTTTATTACATTATTATTATATTTTTTTCCTGTTCTATATAATAATATCCTTGGATAAATTATATTGAATATCCTAGATATCCCTAATCGATCATCATTATGGGAATGATGATGAACTAAGACTAATATAATTTTGATTGATGATTATATGTTAATCATGTATAAAGATACGAATGAAAATTATAAGCACTTGTTAGGGAACAAGATGCTGGATCAACCCGTTATGAGATAGCTACATGAATTAAGTCATAAGCGTATCTCATATATAACAGTATCACCAAGCCCTTAGACTTGAGATCACCATAGTTTCCAACATGAAGAACACTATTTTTCGGCATAGTTAAAAGTCATCTTTAACCGGGTGATCATAAAGGCTATGATCGGGTATAATAGAATTCATGTAGAAGAAGATGAGTGGTCAAAATAGGATTTGTCCCTTCAATTAATAAAGAAATATCTCTGGGCCCCTCGATGAGTGGATTGAGAAATGCATGGTTGTGCTCAAATGGAAGAGTTTCCACTTGTACTATCAGTCTACACATAGATCGAGAAAGTGACGATCAAGTAAGATGAGAATGACATTTCTATGCCTTATACTTGATCTAGATATTGTGTGACAAAAGAGATGTGATAAGGTTATATGATAGGTTGCATCGAATCACTGATCCCTATATGATTTGGGTAGTCACAATATCTTGCTAGAGACTGCTTGTGACTTATGGGTCAAATAGTGTTATTAGCCTACTGCCAACATCATATGGGCCTACAGGATTACACACAAGAACGAGTCAACTCGAGCTAAAATATCTAAATTTATTGAATTTGAAATTGCATCTAGATTCAATGAATATCACGTTCAATCTAGGATGGAAGAATTTTATAAATAAATAAATATATTTGATATATATATATATAATTTATAAAATTTGTTATATATATATATATTTGAAATATATATATCATTTAATTAATTTAAATCAATTAGTTTTAAATTTAAATTTATATGATAGATTTAAATTTAAACTAATATAATAATTTAAATTTAATTTATAAGATAAATTGAATTTGAATAAAGTTCTAAATTTATATTAAATAATTATTTAAAATTTAAATATATTAGATAAACTTAAATTTAAACTAATTTATTTAATTTTAATTTGATTTGATTTAATTTGATTTAAAATAATGTATTTTAAATTAATCACACATATCTGAAATACTAATAAGATACCTCTATAAAAAGGTAAGAGGCTTGGGTTTCTTAGAATTACAAAACTAAAAAAAAACCCTAGAGATAGAAAGTGTACGTATGCTTAGAGAGAGAAAGCGTACGGATGCCTAAAGAGAGAGGGAGAGGAGAACGTCTTCTCTGCCAAGAATGTGTACAGACATTCGTACGAGGCGCTAGCAAGCCGTTCGAGTTGAGTATTCATTCGTGTGGATACTAGTAGAATGAGTATATCTGTATATCAGTTCCTAAGATATGACAGAAAAAGGTAAATATTTCTAGATCTACTCAATTTAAACAACATTGATAGATCTATGGGAAGGGATTCAGGGTTTTAATTTTTCACTGCACATCTAAAAAATTCCCAATAGAATAAGAATATGCAAAGGAAACAATCAAAAAATAATTAAATTAGCAAAGTTAAGGTTTCAAGTGTTCCCTTAAAATTCTATTTTGATGCAAGAGTTTCTAGGCCAAAATGAGTATTTGACTGAGCTTTAGAGATCCCTAAGAAGCTTCCATATGCATCTTTCATCAAGAAAACAAAGCAAACTCACTTGGTGCCTCCTTGAAGCATAGCCTCGGCCTAGCTAGATGAAGCACCAAGGGGTAGTTTCAATTTGTTCCAAACTTGATTTTGAGTCATATATGATTGGAGAGGATGAAAGAAAGATTTGGGAAAATTTTAGAAGTCATGGATAGTGAGATATAGTTATAGGTTCCATATTATAGTTTAAAGAAGTAACACCTAGCTAGACTTCTTAAATTAATTGTGTGATGACTTCAAGAGGCTTAAAAGGAGTCAAAAACCTTAGATAGATGGAAAGAACAGAGTCGAGATCATGTTTTTCTAAGGTTGCTTCATTAGGTGTATTATGGAACCATAAAAGAGCCATAAGAACCACCTAACTTTTCTAATGAATGTATAGCTTTAGAATTTATTCCAAGAGTGTAATTAGCTTCCATATTATGTGTTTAGGCCAAAGGAAACAAGCCCCACCTTCTTATGAGTGTGTGGTTATGGGAGAGGAAGCTTTTCAAAAGGAAAAAGCGTGTTGTTGTAACAAAAGTAGCTTTCTCTTTTTTCTCTAAACTATGAGTGAATATTTATCTTGTCCTTGAATGTGTGCATGTATGTTTTGAGCATGAAAAATGTTTTAGCAAGTGTCCAAATGCCATGATACCATGATGTTATGTTATGCATTCAAATGATGCTTTGTAAAATTGCTTTGGTTTGCTTGAGCGTGGTGAAGTCTAAAATCCCCTAACAAAGGTGAGGATGAGTTAAAAGTCCCCAAGAATGGTTGAGACAAAGCTAAAGTCTCCTAAGAGTAAGGCTTAGTTAAAATCTTTTAAGAAAATGGGTAAGGCAAGTCCAAAATCTCCAAAGAGATTGGGTGAGGCTAAACCACTTGCTTGGCAAGTCTATGTATATTTCATATGACTTTTTGAATGCTAGAAATATTTTATGAATGATTACATATTTCATGACATCCATGCATACATTTTTTGACTTGGATTTGCATTCTTTATATATGGTTGAAAGGGAGAAGAGCTATTGGAATTTCTAAAATCTCATCCCTTCCTCCCCATTTGTCTAACATGACTAGGTGGATAAAGTGAGCCAAGAAATGGAAGCCATTAAGCATTAAAGGAAGGAGATTGACAACAAAGCGTGTGGTTTTGCCTATTTTGTAGTCATGTGAATGGCATATGATGTAATATAATGTTATATATGATGTATGACCTTATGAACACATGTAAATATATGAATATATTGTTTATGTATGAGAGTTGATGCCATATGTATGATATAGCAAATTTTTGGACATTGAATGGCAAAAACTAGCTTATGTATTCTTGTGTATACCTTGGGGTGAGAGCGTGAGTTTGTGAAATTTAGATTTGTACACCTTTGAGACATCTTTAGTAGACCATTTTGGTGCTTTCCCACGTGCTCAAGTGCCCATGGATGTCTTAGAAGTTGTTTTGGACCATTTGAGATCCATTGAAGACATAAAAATGACCATTTTGGAACCCAATATCAAGATCTGACCAAATAAATGAATTTGCTCATGAAATTTGGAATGCACATAGATCTCATCTAGAGATTTTTGGAAAAATAAAGATCAAATTATTTAGAGTTCTGTAAAATTAATTATGATTTTTCAATGTTGTCATTTTTTGCTGTTCTGGTATATACACTATTCATATGGTCAATTTCTTGTGCTATGTCATTAGATAGTCAAATGTTGTCTAATGCTCATAAAATTTTATAGGCATAAAACTAGACATGATAAGCTTTTTATGGCAACTGAGATCATCCCAATTGAATGTCTAAGCAAGGAGATATGAATTTTTGAAATTTAATAACAGCACTAGTAGTGACAAGAGACCTTAGTTACTATTCCATCGATTTTACAGTGGCTAGACGTCCTTATGGTGGTCTAGAATTATTTTTGACATAAAGTATACATCTGTAGCTTTCCAGAATAGTATAGTGTGCTTGATTTTGAGTTTTTTAGAATTAGTTATGATTTTTCAAAATTCATGACAGAAAGTTAAAATACCAACCCAAGGCTGCACATGCTATTTTTATGTACATACTCCATTAGCTCGAGTTTTTGGCCACTTCTTGAGATAGTTTTGAGTTTTATTTGTGTATTTAAATATGAGAATGAGATAGATGAGCTAATATGGTTCACGGGACATAAAACAAAAAATTTATCCATGACATAATACAAATTAATTGAATATTTTAATGGCTTTTCTTTGAGAAACTAGTATGACTCAAGGAAGTAAGTCTAGAAATGGTGTGAGATGAGTTTATTAAATATGGTGTTATAGTTCCCCTTTTAAGCTTTTTATGTTTTTTTACCCTTTTAGCCAAAAAAAAATGTCTCACCTTGTTTAGAATATTTTTTATTATTAAGAGCATTATATCTTGATAGGGTGGATAGATGTGCAGAGTAGTTTTACGTCAATTTTAAGCCAATTAATTTGTTTCTCTTTTGAGATGTTCTAAAAAAGCAAAACAAAATAAAATATTCATAGAAAAAAAAGTATGAAAAAAAGTGGTGAAAAATTACTTTGGTTTTCGTTGAGCATGTATTTATTTACAGCAAATATGACCTTAAGATGTACATGTATCTCATTCTATGTTCTTTTTCTTATTGCACTTGATGGTTTTAAGTGTCTGCTTTGTTTCTTGTTGCTTTCTTAGTTCTTTTGTTTACCATTTGTTTCCTACAGGCCTCATTACAACCTTGAATAAAAGTCCTTTTGATTTATGTATTACTTGTGACTTAGTTAGTGTAGACTAAGAAGATATACAAGCCTATAATAGTGATGTTGTGAAAGGTTGAATATGAGAGGAACACTTAATCTAAACACTTGAGGGGATTAAGAGTAGGCACATAGCTAGTGAGGAGCTATCACTTTAATTCATTTTTTTATCAATTGGTTGCCATGCTACTTGTTCTTCCTCGATTGGCAAGAAAAATTACCTTCAACTGTTGAATATCTAAAAAGTTTGAATTGTGTTTAGCTTAGTAGTTTTGCATTTTGTTTTTGTTTTCCTTTTTTGTTTTTGTTTTTATTTTTTTGTGTTTTGCCTAGGAGTGTAAAAACCTAAGTGTGGGGAAATTTAATATTTCAATATTATTATATTTTATATTTGTCATATTTAGTCTTAATAATAAACCATTGTAGCTAATTTGATGACTTTAGACTTATTTTATATTAAATAGGCTAAATTTAGATTAAAAGATTTTAATCACATTTTTATTATATTTTTCTAATGGAAGCCCAATTAGTTTTATTTATGTTTTGTAGGTTAGATGAGCCATTAAAGGGATTTGGATTTTTTTTATTAGGCCAAAGATGCATGCTTTCTTACTTTAGAATTAATATTAGATTTCTTTTAATGTGAAAAATTCTGGACCGTTGGATGCACTCAACACATCTCAGCCCTTGGATCTTTCTTGTGAAAGAAGGTAGCGTCAAATATATAAGGAGCAGAATGTAACACCATAGTTTTAGGACTCAATTCATACAATTCTCATGCCTCATTTTATGTTTATTCTATGGAACAATATAGTGGCATAGAAAGTTATGAATAAAAGTACATTTCTCTACCGGTAAAATTTTTCTTTCAGAGTCCCGTAGGCCATATGAAAGCATCTATCACTTTATCATACTTAAACATATGAATATAACTCATTTCCATCATCAAATTTGGCCTACAACTCGTAGAAAGCAAAGGAGCATATGAAATCCATGTTTGTATTTTCGGCCAGAATTTCCTCTTTTTTGTCACAAACTTTGAAAATTCATAACTAAATCTATAAAAATTGAAAACATGTAAACTCAGTCATTCTGGAAAGCTTAAGACATCTAATTTATGCTAAAAATATTTAGAAGTCTTAAAATCTCATATGTAGTGCGTTTGACACGCAAAATCATCTACTGGTCGGAGGGTTCCTGATATTGACACAATTTACTAATATGGACTTCAAAAATGTCTAACTAATTCCACAAAAATCCAATGCTTGTAAATGATATCACTATGGAAATATGTGGATGTTAACTATAGAGAAAAAATATCTCTAGATCAGTACATCAAGCCAAACGCCCGGAAATCGATGGAACAGTACCTCGGGTCTGGCAAGATGTCTGATACTGGGCAGAACCTTCGAAAATGCATATCTTCCTCTCTAGACCTCCAAATGAGGCCATAGAAAGCTTATGATCTTTAGTTTATGCATATAAAATTTTATAAGCATTGGATACCATTTGACCATCGGGTGACACAGAATTCAAAACTGCCAGTATGAACAGTACCCATACCAGAATCCATGAAAAATTCCAACTTTGAAAATTCCTCAAATATTCTCTAGGTCTCCAAAAATTATGATCTTTAGCTTCCCAAAAAGCTCTTAATGAGACCTCATTTCATGCCAAGTTTCAGGGTAAGACTAACTCATTTGGCTAAAAAGTGACATAAGGTTCCATTATGGTCAAATTTGGCTCCATATGAGGTACCAAATTTACCAAATGGCCTTCCCTTGGCTGTGGCACCTTTTGGGCAGGTCTAAAAGTACCTTTGAGACTTGGGTAAGCTGCCCAAATGGTCCCAAACCTCATGCATCTCATTTTAGCCATTCAACCCACACTTATGCATACATTCATCAAAATCCTATATTGCACACTCTGGCCATACATACTCAAAATATGTGCTATAGGGCATATATCATTTTCATATGTCTAACCAACACATAATAGTATAATCACACATGTCTCAAGATTCATGGTACATATACAACCTCATATACACTATGAACCATCATTATGGTTCCAAAATAGGCAAAATACTACATAGACTTGTCACTCCTTGCTCTTTATGGTTGTTGACTCCCTTCACCGTAAGTGCTTGGTCCACCTAGCATGTTAGATCATTGGAGAGGAGGGGATGAGATTCAAAGAATCTCAATAGCTCACACACCCATTTACATCACATTCAAGGCATATATATACCAAATGCATAACCATACAAGCATAAAGTGTGCAATATATTCCATTTCATGTCACATTCACATGTCAAGATTACTTTCATGCTCTAGGGACTTTTGGTTTAGCCTCACCCCATTTCTAGGACTTTTGGATTTGCCTCACTCTTGGTCTAGGGACTTTTGACTTTGCCTCACCCATTCAAGGGACTTTTGGCCTTGTCTCACCCATGCCATGAGACTTTTGGCATCTCCTCACCTTCATTAAGGGACTTTTGGTATCACCTCACCCTTATGAGCTCTTTCCACAACCATAGTCACTCAAGACAACACATTGGTACCAATGCACAACAAGGATCAAGTGGCATATTATCAAGCATCAAGAATGCATGCAAGCACACTAAGACATATATATGCACACAATAATGCAAAGAGAATGAGGTGGAGAGCTACCTTGCACAATTTCACACACTTTTTCTTTAGCTTTCAAGCCTCCTCTTTCGACCACACACTCACAAATTGGTGGAGATGGTTTCTCTTGGCCTATATACAAATTATGGGAGCCAATTAGGTTCATGAAACACATTCTAAGGCTACATAACTTGATGAACCACTAGATTGCTCTATAGGCTCCATTATGGTCCATAAAGGCACCTAATGAAGCAACACCCCTCAAGGGACTTCTAAGCCTCATTAGTTCCTTTCAAATATGATTCTTGACTCCTTTTAAACCTCTTGGAGTCATCACATCATTAAAACAAAAGGCCTAGCACCATGTTGCTTCTTTAGGTCATAATATGGAACCTAGGGCACTAAGGCACTAAATCACTTTCTTTGAGTTCTAAATTTTTTCTAAGGCCTCTACTCATCTTCACTCATCACATATGACTCAAGAATAGCCTTAGAAAAATCTAAAACTCTCCTTAGCTATAGGAACTTGCCTAGGCCGAGACTATGGAGGGAAGAAGAGCTCATGGCCCTCTTGATTTTTCCTTGATGGGAGACACACTTGGGAGACTTCCTAGAGGTCTTAAGAGCTCAATCAAATACTCACACATGCAAGGAAACTCATATATCAAATCAGTTTTTGCAAAGTGTTCAAGAGCTCTACACTTTTTCTACTTAGAGTTCATTAATTTTTCTTGCAATTTCTTTGCTTTCTTGGATGGGAGGTGCATGTGAGAAGCTCTCTAGGGGTCTTAGGAGCATGTTTAAACATTCAATTAAGTCTAAGAACATTCATATAAAATCAGATTTGCAAGGGAGCATTTGGATCCCTAATGGTTCTATCTTGTCTCTTAATGCTCCTTTCTTGATTCTATTGGTTCCTTCTTAATCCTTGCCATCTAAAACCTCTAATCCTTCCATAAATTGGGCAGAAAATAGCCCCTAAAAATTGGGCTCATGATGCCCAAATTCGTGCAAGAGAAAGGGGGAGGGAGAAACTACCAAAGAATGGAAGTTTTACCTTATTTTCTTGCTTCCTTTGGCTTGTTCTTCCACTTGGTTGGCTTACTCCCTCAATTTTCGAAATTTCCCTCTATGTTTTGCCCCAAAAACAGCACCAAACTCCCCATTAAAATCATAGAAAGAAAGCTTGAGAGGAGAGGAGCAAGGTTCAAGAAGGAAGGATATGGAATTTCTTAAAGTTTCTTACCTTTTTCTTGAATCTCTTCCTCCAAAATCCTCCTCCTCTTGTGCTCCTAAGAAGCTGGAGTTTTCCTCTGAAATTGGACAAAAGCAAGTCGGTCTTAGAGAGGAGAGAAAGAACGTGGATAAGAAGGAGCTAAAAGGCACTTTATGCAACTTTTTACTTTTGCATTTTAGTCCCTTTTCTTGGCTTTTTCATTTTAGACTCATATCAACTCCTTTTTGAAATCCGTCTTTTCCATCATATTTCTTAGGCTCTTAATCATAAGAATTGCCTTTGGAATCACTCAAAAAGGATCTAAAACTATTTCGAACCATTCGGTCAAAGTTTTGGTCAACTTTTGCCGAAATCGCTCACCGGAGGGGTTTCAACTGTTTTAGGGGTTCCCATGTTTTTCAGGGCCTCTGAGAACCCCGGAAAGCTCAAATTTTCCATTTAAAAAGCCCTCCTATGAGATTTCAAAATTTTCCAAA
Source organism: Erythrophleum ivorense (assembly GCA_026724425.1). Lineage (NCBI taxonomy): Eukaryota > Viridiplantae > Streptophyta > Magnoliopsida > Fabales > Fabaceae > Erythrophleum > Erythrophleum ivorense. Next base: position 32,063,136 of record JAIUCV010000008.1, read on the forward strand.
AATTACAAAAAATGCCCCTACTTTCTTCGGCAAATTTTCTGAGCTCTTCTGACTCTGGTTTCTGGGCATCTCAAATCTCAAATCCTCATTTTCTAATATTTAAAATTTTATCATAATTTTAGTTGGCCCCAATTCCTTCTATTTCAAAGACTTCCTTTTATATTTGGCCCATTTCTTATGTTTACGGAGAAACTGAACATTGCGTTTCTCACGTTTACGGAGGGATCAGATGTTACAGAGAAGACGTTACTAGAGAACGCACGCCTAACTTTTTCGATTTCGTTTTCATCTCATTCTTGTTTTCATTTTTCCATGACTTTTTAATTTTCTTGGTGATCAACCAGAGTTTGAACCTAATAACGAACTTGAATCCATTATTGTATAAAACTCTAGTTTGGATTTAAATTTCAGAAGTATTTCGTTTTTGTTTTCTTTGTTTTCATGTAATTTATATTATTCTAGTTAAATGATTTTTGTTGCATGAATTCTGATTCATTTGAGCTATTTAAGAACTTATTTTGATTCAATTGGTTGATTAATCAAATAAATTTATTTTGAACCACGTTAGGATTCTACATAGATCTCTGGTCAAGTACAAAACAATTTGGTTTCGTGTTATTGACTAAAGCACGGTTATATTCTGATTAGTAATACAAACCAATTAAAATCTTGAACGGTAGTTTAGAAACATTAATTAGAAATAGCCAGAGAATTAAAAATCAAACAAGAGGTATTTTTAAGTGATAAGGATAAGAAAATATCATGGGAAGAATTCTGGATTAGTTACGTTTCACTCTGATTGATTTTCATTTGGTTTTGTTTTCGATAATTGATTTACTATTCGGTTTAATCAGTGCAAATTTACATACGAATCCCCAATTATCGCAATTTTATATTTTTGCTTTTCTAAACTAATTGATTTCATTAAAAGCTCCGTGGAAACGACCTGGTTGGCATTATATTGTAAACCAACAAAAATTCACTATTTTTGGCTAATTCAACACTGCGAGTGAATAGTATTTTCTTTACCAATAATTCTGCTATGAAAAAATGTGTCATAAATGAGAATTTTACTAGTCTATGGCATAAGAGATTGAGACACATCTATACAACGAATCATGAGGTTAGTAAGAGAAGCAGTTCTTAAATTTGTAGATTTTATTAATCTTGATTTATGTGTGGACTACGTTAAGGGTAAGCAAACTAATATGTCACATAAAGGAGCTATAAGAAGTTCTAAATTGTCAGAGATTATATACATTAATATTTGTTGAAAGGTCTTAGGTATTTAACTATGTTAAAGTAGATGTTTTCAAATCTTTTATCCCACGTGATTCAAACTAAAATCATAGGATGAACTTTGACCTTTTGTTCACAGTGGATGCATCATATTCCACAGAACATAATTGTAATAAATTTATCAAAGAGACACTCTTTTTGTCTATAGTCTATATTATGTGTTCCCTTCTCTCTAAAGAAAAATACTAAGGGAAGATCTTATGTTAATTTCTTGGAATTGATTTTTCTACTTAAAATAACTAACTCTTTTAAAAAACTAACTAGCCAAATAAATTAAAAGACTTAATGATTTAATTATTAATTAGTTAATTAAAATCAATAATTAATTAATTAATTAATTAATTAATTAATTAAATCACTTAAGTATATTGGATTATTGGGTTGTGTTATAGGTTAGGTAGCTTATTTTCTAACAGTTTCTACCTTGATTTTTGTTTTGATGCTTATAAATATTTTATCTTTTTTATTAATAGCTGTTTTGTAATGGAAGTGAGATACTTGATATTTTTAAATTATATAAAGTTGAAGTGAAAAAATAATTTGATAAGTAGACCAAGATAGTGAAATATAATACTTTGGTAGGTACGCTCAAAACAAGTTGAAAGTTAAACAAAAAAATAAAAAATAAAAAATGAGAAAAATAGCAGATTTTAGAATTTAATAATAAGCCGTAAAGTAGAATGGCCTTGTTTAAACTTCAACAAAGGTCCAAACAAATGCTGCAACCAAATGTCCCTTTACCAAATCTAGGATCTATTTCCACTTTATTTGGGTTTATGACAAACTAATTCTTATTTTTTGAGAAAAATAAATTATCAAAATTTTTTTAATAAATAATATTTTATAAATTAAAATTTTTGTATATTTTTATTATGTATAATTAAATTAATAAAGTAATTTAATTTTTAAAATATTAATATTATCTTGTGTAATTTTAATTTTAACGTTAAGATTTAAATATTTTTAATATAAATTCAACGGTCCATGTAATTTAAATTCCATGTAATTGAAATATAATTATTTTATTCAATATTATCATTTTTTAATTAGCAATAAAATAAAATTAAAATGAAAGGATAACATTGTCTCAATAAGAATTAGAGGGATCAAAATATAGATTTAAGCCAAGAGGAAATAAATAATAACTTTAAGTTATTTTTCTATATTTTTAGTTTTTATTACAACTTTATATTTTATATTAAATATTATTTGAGATAATAAAAAACTAACTAAAATGTTTAATTCCTCAATGTAATAATTTTAAATTAAAATTAACCTTAAAAACTTGACGGACGAGATTTTTCAAAATTTAGGACCTGTTTGAAATTATTTTTATTTTAATGTTTTCAAAACATATATTTTTAAGAACAAATTTTTTAAAACAAAAAAATTAAAAAATTTGTTTGAATCATTATTTTAAAAAGTAATTATTTTTTATTTTTTACTTAATTCTGTAGAACAAAAATTACAGAACACTTAAAAAATATTTTAAATTTTTTATTTTTAAAAATAAAATTTTATTTTTTTATTTTACAAAACACTTCATTAAAAATATGTTATCAAATAAATTTTTTTATTTTTTTATTCTTAAAAACAAAAAAATTGTTATGTAGAGTTAAATCAAACCGGTCCTTAATTTCGATTCCGTTCCCATGTATTTTTTTGGCTACACATCCATAGCATTAACGAATAGAGAAGTGATTTGATTCTCCCGGATGGAAGCTGACGTATCTAAATGGTAGTGATGTGTTTGCGAAACCCTAAATTAGAAAAATCCCATATGCCTCTTTCGCTGATTTTGGATGATTTTCAACCAAAATTTTGATCATTTGTAATATAACTTTTCAAATCTTCTGCTCTGATGGGCAGCGTGAATCTTCTCGTCTTTTTCATCTCTCTGTTGCCTGCATGTTATATGGCAGCGGCCGAGGTGGTGCTAATTGGGAGCAATGTTACTCTGTTCATCGATGATATTGAAGCTAGTTTCGGTGAGTTTTCTGGGCTTTTTCTCCCTGTCATACTAAGCATTCTATTTAAGCCGCTTTCGTTTAAGTTGAATGTAATTTTGGATCTTGAGAACATTAAAAATATTGAAATTTCAACTTAACTAGGGGTTAGAGAGAGAGGTAGATATTAATGATGCTGTAAGAAATTATAAAGTGTACACTTGAATGTTTATGCATATACGGACTTAGCCATGTGCTCAAAGCATCTCTGTCGTTCCAAACTCAGGTGCTAGATTGTTGTTTCACTGGATTTGTGCTTCTTGGTAGAAAAATGAAGAAGAGTGTGTGATGTTGTTTTGTTTTGCATGTGGTGCTGAAGTTAATTCTCTGTCAAGCCCTCTCCCTTTCTTTTGACATAATTGTCATTTTGATTTCAGCCCCTAAAATCAAAGGTTCTGGAGAATCTGGGATCTTTTATTTGGCAGAGCCACTTGATGCTTGTAGAGCACTGACAAATAAAGCTGAACAGCTTTCAAATGTGAGTGCCCCTTTTGTTTTAATAGTTAGAGGAGGATGTAGCTTTGAGGAAAAGGTCAGAAGAGCACAAAAGGCTGGCTTCAAATCTGCAGTTGTCTATGATAATGAAGATGATGGTGTCTTAGTTGCAAGTAATGACCAATTCCTGCATGTAACAACAGTGTTGTTTGACATACTCTTTCATTGTGCAACTGCCATTAATCTTATGTTTCATCATCGGTAATATGAGTTGTAAAGTACATTGATTGGTTGAGTAAAAATGGAATGTATAAATAAGAAAATCTAGCTCATTAAACCATGTTAGTTGCTAATATTACTGTGATTATGGTCCATTGTAACTCTAAATATGAATTATATTGATTGCTATAGGAGTTGCAATAAACAAATTTATTAATATGATGTTTCTTGGAAGGTATATGGCATTGGAGAGTGGAGAGATCCATGTTAGTTTTATTATGTATCATGGAAATGTGTTTTTATCCTTGCTAATTTAATTCATTTTCTTGAAGACTGAATCCCTTGCAAGACATTTTTTATTGTATTGTTTTACCTTTTAATGGAAATTATAATCCCATATGACAACATTGTCATATTAAAATATATTTTTTGCATTAAGGATGAAGAAGGGAAAGTCTTAGTCATAGAACAAGATATTAAGGAAAAGTGAAAGGGTTATTTTCATAGACTATTTAATAAAAGATACGGGATTTTATTACATTTGGATAGGGTAGACATTAAAAAGGAGGACCAAAATTATATTTTCTATCGTAGGATTCTAAAGTCAGAGGTAAAAAAAAGCATTAAAGCGAATGAAGAATGGCAAAGTAGTTGGACCGGGTAATATACCTATTGAGGTATGAAAAAGTTTGGGAGTGAAAGGTATAAGTTGGCTCACAATGTTATTTAATGACATTATGAGGTTTAGGAGAATGTCAGACAAGTGGAAAAGAACTAATTTAATCCCTATTTATAAGAATAAGGGAGACATACAAAACTGTACAAATTATAGAGGAATTAAACTTATGAGTCATATTATGAAATTATAGGAGAGGGTAATTAAGTGAAAATTAAGACAAGAGACTTAAGTTATAAAAAATCAATTTGTTTTTATGTTAGGAAGGTCGACTATTGGAGTGATATACTTGTTGCAAAAATTGATGGAGAGATATCAAAAGAATATAAAAGACTTACACATGGTGTTCATCGATTTGGAGAGGACATACGATAGGGTGCCAAGAGAGGTTTTGTAGAAGGCTCTGGAGAAAATAGAAATTTGTATTGTTTATATTTGAGCAATTCGAAATATTTACAATTAGTATAAAAACAAAAAGTGGGTTCACATGAGATTTTTCGGTAACTATTGGTCTATTTCAGGAGTCAACATTGAGCTGTTATCTTTTTACCTTAGTTTTGAATGTACTCATTAAATATATCCAAGAACCGATGTCACAATTTATGTTTTTCGCAAATGATATAGTTCTAGTGGAAAAATCAAGAGAGGAAATGAATGAGAAGTTAGAGATGTGGAGATCATCTTTGGAAGTATATGATTTTTGTTTAGTAAAACGGAGTATATGGAATGTAAGTTTAGTAAGAGACGGACTAGTTCTAACACAAAAATGAAAATTAGAGAATATACCATACCATAAGTAATAAGATTTAAGTATTTTGGGCCCATTATACAACATGATAGGAGAATAAAAGAAGATTTAAAGCATAGAATTCAAGTGAAGTAGATGAAATGCTGCAGTGTTTTCGGCATTATTTGTAATAACAGAGTACTAGCTTAAGGATAAGCTCTACTGTATATCTATAAAACTTGCAATGTTGTATAGAATTAAGTGTTGGGCAATAAGAAGTCAATAAGAGAATGAATTCAATGTTATAGAGATGAAAATGTTGCGTTAGATGAGTAGACATACTAGATAAAATAGAATTAGAAATAAATATATTAGAGGAAAAGTGAAGATCGCACTTATTGTGGAAAAGATAGTAAAATCATACTTTAGATAGTTTGAACATGTGTGGAGAAGACCTATGAAAGTCTCAATAAGGAGAGTAAATCAAATAGAGAATAATCTAATAGTCAAAGGTAGAGAGAAATTAAGAAAAATTATAGGAGAAATCATTAAGAAAGATTTAGAGTTAAATGCCTTGTTTAAAAATATGATTTACGATAGGATTTTATAGTATCAATTGATTTATATAGATGACTCCACTTAGTGGAAAAATGGTTGATTGTTGTTGTGCAATATTTAGGTAACTATTGTGTTCCTAAGTTGGTGTAGCTAGCTGCTCGTATTAGTTTTACTTGTGAACAAATGGGTATTGTCAATCACTTATAAGGTTGGTGGTTGGTTGATGAGGATACTAATTGGTTGCAGGCTTTCTTTCTTAGATTTCAATACTTGCTTAGATGGAACACAAAGCTTCCTTTGTATTATTTATATAAAAACAGAGTTGGAATCATCTCCAAACAAAGGGAAAATAGGGGACTAGCAACTCTGAAAATTACAAAGAAAAGGAAAATGAGTAAAATGAAAGGGAAAATAGAAGGGAATATTGTTTGGCTTTTGAGAGGCCAAACTTTCTCCCAACAAAAGTCATGTTCTACTTGCCTCCACTGTTCATAGACCTTTCACAATATATACCCTATTCTAATCAACTTTGTCTCTCTTTGCCAGCTCAGCCCCCCTTTCTCTTTGTATTCTTTTGACTCTTTCATTTATTCTCCTTGGTATGCCCTGGACCAATGGATGTAGGTCCATCATTATCTGCTTCAACAAGACTCATCTTGTCCTTAAGTTGGAAATTAGAAAAACTGCACTTAATAACTTCCAAGTTTTCCCAAATATTTACAATTTCTAGTATCCCCTTCCATTCAATTGGCACCATCACATCCTCAGGCTTTACATGGAACTCCATTTCCTTAAAATTCACCATGTTGGACAGGGAAATTTTTCCTTCACATGCAAACGTAACACAGGAATCATTCCTTGGTAGTGCTTGGTAAGGAAATGCTTCTTCAAAATGGTCTTGGACATCACTCCTATTGGCATAGGTACCCGTCTCTGGACCTACCTGCAAGTTTGGGGGAGTAGGGATACAAGGATCACCCTTCTGCAATAGAAGTTCCCCCTCGTATTCTCTCTCATACTCATCTTTACCTCTTAAGTCAGATTTCATTAGGCCCTCGGAAGGGTTAACCTCTTCAATCTCTTTAAAGAACTTGACACTCTTTGAAGAATATTTGATGGTGGTGCAGTTGATGGCGGTATCATAGTTGGGATGTCTAAAGGACTTAGAGTAGAACATGGGACTCTATTGCTAGTCTGCATCTTTCTAACCATTCCTAGATTAAGGCCAAGAGGGAACAAAGGATATGGAGGTAATTTTTCATTGGTGCCGAATGATGGAGGTGACATTAAACATGTAGGCTGTAGCAGGTGGTTGATTAGTTGGTTGAATAGATGAGGTAATGGCCCTGGGCCTGGCAAAAGCACCAAGAGAAGTAGAATTTGGAAGAAATCACTGGGGACCTGGAGATGGTGGCATGGACTACCTTAGAGTAGCATGCTTTTCAGGATGATCTTGTTTTGGTACACTTGAAACCACTATTGGACAATATGGTTAGGAGTTTGCTGCGGCATTCCTGCAGCTAAATTTGATTAAGTGGACAATAAATCCTTTGAAGGCTCATGAAAAGAATTTGTTTGTGGTCCACCAAGCATCTCCCTCTTCAACAAGGATATAGTCTTTTGATCATAAATTTCTTTAGAAGCCCAACACCCTACCATTTTATGCATTGGTTTTTGGTATTCCGCATTGGTTTGATGATTATGATAAATCCTTGCAAGCATAGAGCAGAAAACAGATTTAAACGCAAAGGTTTTATTGTCAAGGTCATGATTGTTCTAAGCAAGCATGAAAGGATGTGCATGAACATGAATCAAATCCTTTGCTAGCATCCCCGTATCTTGCCATGCCTTCTCCCTTAAAGCATTGTTTCCCAAGACTACAGCAGCAAATGCAACTTCCCATCCCAAACCAAGAGTTACCAAATTGTTTGGAAAACCTTTTTAGCCACATCACTTTTCCATGATTTGCATGGTGTAAGGCTAATTCCTTCAACTCATTACCCTGTAAAGCACCTTTCATTGACCCTGTTGCAGCTAACCTCTTGAGAACTTCACAAGCAATTTCACTTTCTGCTGTAGCATCTGTAGCATCAATACGATCCAAGAACTTTATTGTGAATTTCCCTATACCTTGAACAACTTTGATAATATCTTCTTTTTAATTTGTTAAATTAAGAATGTCAGTCAAACCAAGCCCAGTGTTATCCTGTCCTTTGCCCCTGTTATTACCAATGGCAAAAGCAACAAACACTCCCCTACCATCCACTGCTACTTCACTAGCCCTTCTTTCTTCTACCATTCTAAAGTCATCAAAACCAACTCTAAGTTGTTTTGGCAACATTATGGAAGGTGGTACAGAGGGAGCATGCTAAATTGAAGCCAATCACACCACTTGTAGCATTGGTGGCCTTAGTGATATTTTTTTGTCGGCAATGGGCTTGCTAATGAGTCATTTAGTGTTTAACCTAGTTGTTTACTCTCTTAATTAGATATATTCTGTTTTATTATTTTGCTATCTTTTGGAATTTTTTTCGGTAGTTTCCTTATTTCTAGGATGAGAAAATAGATTTGATTAGATTCTTCTTATCCCTTCCCATCCTTATATGAACTGCATTGCTTCTTGAATAAAATCAAGCAGAAAGCTCTACCAATTTTCATGGTATCAGAGCCTGGTTAATGTTGGGCCACCTGCAGATGTCCAGACTTGCAAACTTCACGCACCAGTTGTCCAGTCCTGGGCGTGAGGGGGGTGTGTTATAAGTCCTACATTGGCTAGGAATTAAACTAGAATACTCCTTATAAGGCTTGTGGCAATCCTCCTCCTAGGAGCTAGCTTTTGGGACTGAGTTAGGCCCAGGTTTGTATTATGGTATTAGAGCCCTACGTTCCTCGGGCAGACTGACGTCGTAAATGGCAGCGCTGCAGGGCCAATCACGAGCCCTCGTCGCTGGTGGTGATAACCAGAAAGAGTCATCGTTGGATGGTGGAGGCTCAAATAGGTAGGCCGAGACTGGTGGGAGTGGGCTGAACTCTCTGTTACATTCTAGAATGGAAAGTTTGGCACCAGAAAGTCTTCCCCAGTCACTGATTTCCCATCGCCTAAATGGGAATAACTACCTACAGTGGTCCAAGAATTTCCTAATGTATGTTAGAGGCAGGAACAAGGAGCGGTACCTCACATGGAGCCCGAAGCCACCTGAACCAGACGACCCACAATATGAAACCTAGAGGACAAAGAACAATGCTGTAATGACGTGGCTGGTTAGTTCAATGACTGTGGAAATCAGCGAAAATTACCTACTTGCAACTATTGCTCGTGAAATCTGGGAATCAGCAAGGAAAACTTACTCAGTTAAGGAGAATACTGCTGCAATTTTCCAAGTTAAAAGGTTGTTGAGAAATTTGATATAGGAGGAGAAATCAGTGACACAATATTTTAGTACATTGATGAGATTATGGCAGCAAGTGGATTTATATGAAGTTCATGAATGGTCTTGCCACACGGATGAAAACTACTTTAAGCAAGTTGTTGATTGAGAGAGATGTTATGAGTTTCTTCTCGGTCTAAATGATCCATTTGAAGAAATAAGAGGAAGGATTATGGGTATGAAGCCTGTCCCATCTTTAGAAGAAGCCTTCCATGTGGTCAAGTGTGAAGAAAGTCGAAGGGAGTTGATTTCCCTTACATCAGGTATCTCAAATTCTTCCACCATGATGCCTCTGCTATGATAGCCCGTGGGAATCAAAGTGATCAGAAAGGAAAGAAGGCTGCCAAATGGTGTGATCATTGTAATAAAAATGGTCATACTCGTGGTACTTGTTGGAAATTACACGGTAAGCCTCCCAATGCAAGATAGAAATCAAAGTTAGAGAGCAAATGCCTGCTGGTTGGTAGCATTGAACCAGAAGGTGGAACTCTCAGTAGTGAAGAAATCTCAGTGTTATGTAAGATCCTTGAGAAACATGCCAATCTTGGCTCCTCTGAAACTCAAGTTGAGAAAAATACTCCTTCTGTCACCTTAGCACGAGTAGGTACTATTCTTGCTATAACACTTAGTGGCATAGTTCAGACAAGGAACATTTGGGTAACCGACTCTGGAGCTATTGATCATATTACAGGATTCAGGTAACTCTTTCATGATTTCTCCTCTTATTCTGAACATGCTATGGTACAAGTTGCAAATGGGTCTTATGTAGGTGTTATGGGTTTAGGAACTATTGTCATATCTAAAACAATCATTCTAAAGAATGTATTTTATGTACCTGAGATTAAGTGTAGCCTGTTATCTGTGAAAAGGATTGTTATTCAATTAAATTGCCTCGTAACTTTTAGTAAATTTGGTTGTGATTTTCAGGACTTAGCATCGGGAGAGATGATTGCCAATGCTACAGAGTGGAATGGGCTATATTATCTTGAAGGCACTGCACATAAAGAACCAAGAGCTACTGCTGCCTCATCTACTGTTTTTTCTGCTATGTCTAGTCAGGACTTTATTTTGTGGCATTCTAGGTTAGGCCATCCAAGTCTCAGTTATATGAAAATTTTGTTTCCAGAAATAAAACTCAGTTTGATTTTCATTGTGAAGTATGTCAATTTGCTAAACAAACTCGCAATTCCTATCCTTCTCAAGCCTATAAGCCTACTCACCCTTTACTCTTATCCAGAGCGATGTTTGGGGTCCATCTAAATTTAAAACTAACTCTAAGGCCAGATGGTTTGTGACCTTTATAGATGGTCACACTCGTGTCACTTGGGTCTTCTTGATGAAAGAAAAATCTGAAGTTTTTCCAATATTCAAAAATTTTTTCACTTTCATCTAGAATCAATTTCAAACCACCATCAAGGTGCTTCAGAGTGATAATGGAAGAGAGTACATAAATTCAGATTTTAAACAATTTTGTGATAAAAATAGTATACACCATTAAACATCTTGTGTGGGGACACCCCAACAAAATGGTGTGGCTAAAAGAAAAAATAGATATTTACTAGAAGTGGCTAGAGCTATCATGTTTGAAAGCAATGTTCCCAATATCTTTTGGGGGGATGCAATTCTCACATCCACCTACTTGATTAATAGAATGACATCCAAAGTTTTGAACTTTCAGACCCCACTACAGAAATTTCTTGAGTTTTATCCCAATTCACCTCTTATCAGCTCAATTCCTATTAAAGTGTTTGGGTGTACAGTTTTTGTTAATGACGATAGTGGAGGGAAGTTAGATCCAAGATCTGTCAAGTGTATATTCTTGGGGTATTCCTCTACTCAAAAGGGTTACAAATGTTTTTCTCCCTCCACATGCAGAGTCTGTTACTATGAATGCAAAATTTATTGAGCAACAATCCTTTTATCCCAAATCACCCATTCAGGGGGAGAGAGAGGAGTGAATGGATAATTTGTGATAATGAGTGTGAACATACTAAAAACTGCAATTCTGGCCAGCAGAGAAGTACATTTAATAATGGACCTCAAACATCACCCAATACTACCATTCCCACTTCAGATCGTTACCAACTTTTAGATGACAGTCATGATGTCCTAGAATCTCCAGAAACAGTACCAGAACTGACCGAAACAGTCCCAAAAAATTCACCAGAAAAATCCATCCTTGAAACCCAACCTGTTTTTGCGCCTTGTATGACCGAGACAGTCACGAACCAGCCTGTTCAAGCTGAGACTAGGCAGAATTCTGGTGAGGAACAGCAGTGGGGCACTGAAGAACCTATTCCTACTCTGCAGCAAAGCAATGGATCTGAGCCTGAAGTCAGTCTTGAAGATCTACAATGGCCAATTGCCTTGAGAAAAGGAAAGAGGAGTTGCACCCAACATCCCATTGGCAGGTATGTTTCCTATGAGAAACTCTCTCCTGCGCTGAGAGCATTTGTTGCAAATGTTGAGATTCAGCAAATTCCAGGAAGCTTTGATGAAGCTTTTTTTGATCCACGGTGGAAACTTGCTATAGAGGATGAGTTAAGAGCCTTGGACAAAAATAAAACCTGGAAAATAATTGATTTACCTATTGGGAAGTCTGTTGTGGGAAGTAAATGGGTTTTCACTATAAAATATAATCCAGATGGAAGCGTTAGCAGATATAAAGCTAGACTAGTGGTTAAAGGGTTTACTCAAACCTATGGCATTGATTATCAGGAAACATTTGCTCCAGTGGCAAAGTTCAATACTATAAAAATTCTACTTCACTTGCTGCTAACTTGGATTGGCCTTTGCATCAACTTGATGTTAAAAATGCTTTCCTAAATGGAGATCTAAAGGAGGAGGTGTATATGGAGATACCTCTAGGTTTGAGAAATTCAGACAATTCCAACAAGGTTTGTAGGCTATACAAATTCCTATATAGGCTAAAACAATCCCCAAGAGCATGATTTGAGAGGTTTACACGTGTGGTGAGAGGCCTCGGGTACTCTCAATGTCAAACTGATCATACACTCTTTGTTAATTACCGTAATGGACTGATGACAATTTTGGTTGTTTATGTTGATGATATAGTGTTGACAGGACATGACATAGAAGAAATTATACAGCTGAAGAAGAATCTAGCAGCAGAATTTGAGGTGATAGAACTTGCAAATCTGAGATACTTTCTTGGGATGGAAGTAGCCAGATCTAGCAAGGGAATTTGTGTCACAACGTAAGTATACCCTTGATCTTCTCACAGAAACAGGGATGTTGGGAGCCAAACCAGTGGATACTCCTATGGAGATCAATTGCAAACTAATTGTTAAACCAGATGGAACCGCGATTAATAGAGAAAGGTACCAGAAATTTGTGGGAAAACTGATTTATTTATCTTACACTAGACCGAATATATCATTTCTTGTAAGCGTGGTTAGTCAGTTTGCAAGTAGTCTTCAAGAAGAGCATATGGTAGCTGTGTATCGAATTTTGAGGTACTTGAAGGGAACACCTGGAAAGGGACTACTGTTCTCTAAAGGTACTAGCAGGGAGATTGAAATTTTTATAGATGCAGATTGGGCAGGCTCCCCTATTGATAGGCGCTCTACTATAGGCTACTGTTCTTATGTTTGGGGCAATTTGGTTACATGAAGAAGTAAGAAGCAAGCTGTTGTAGCAAGAAGCTCAGCTGAGGCAGAATATAGGGCTTTGGCCCTAGGTATCTGTGAAGGGATGTGGATCATTCGCCTATTGAAAGAACTAAGAGTTAAAATTGAGTCACTAGTTAAAGTCTGGTGTGACAATATGGCTACCATTGGCATAGTTAACAATCCTATCCACCATGATCGAATGAAGCATGTGGAATTGGATAGACACTTTATCAAAGAAAAGGTTGAGGCACGTATCATTGACCTGTCCTACATATCCTCAAGCAAGTTGTGAATGTGTTGACTAAAGCGCTTGGTAGAGTAAAGTTTGATGAGTTGGTAGACAAGTTGGAAATGATTGACATCTATTCTCCAGCTTGAAGGGGAGTGTCGGCAGTGGGCTTGCTAATGGGCCATTTAGTGTTTAACCTAGTTGTTTACTCTCTTAATTAGATATATTTTGTTTTACTATTTTGCTATCTTTTAGAATTTTTTTCGGTAGTTTCCTGATTTCTAGGATGGGAAAACAGATTTGAATAGATTCTTCTTATCCCTTCCCATCCTTTTATGTACTGTGTTGCTTCTTGAATAAAATCAAGCAGAAAACTCTACCAATTTTCATTTTTTCTTCTATAGTCACTTGGGAACCATGCACTGTAATTAGTGCCAATGCTTCATGCTTAGCTATTGCTTTTTCTTAGGCTTCCCTCCCTTCTTACTCTTCCTTCATCTTCTTGGGTTCTATGTCAATTTGTGCAACCCCAGTATCCAAAAAAAATGATTTCTATAGTAGTTGGTGTAGCCACAAATAGTTGCTTTTGGTCCTAAACAGCATGAGTAACATTTGGAATTGCAACATCTTCCAGGTTTTTAGCGTGACTTAAGACAAATTTCTGCTCCCTTGCTTTGATGCCCATTGTGTGTGTAAACTTCAGAAAATTTCCATGTCTAGTCAATGAAGAAGGGACGTTGCAGTTTGCCTTGTTCCTTTGCTTTAGTTGACGTCCAGCAAGCATCCATGAGCAACAGCGTCCTAGGGTCTCCTTCGGGGTAGGAATTGGCATGACTTGTGAGTTTTGATTGATCAGGCCCATTATTGTGATTGACCTAAACACCTTGGGCCTTTGTTGCTTCTAAATAACCCAACCTCTTCTAGAGCCAAATATTTTTCCTCTATCCAATTCAATTTTGGGCTCCTTCCCCACTTAATTGCCCTTACCTGATCCAAAACCCAATTAATCTCCGCCTCATTGCACTCACCATTGCCATCTTCTCCAATGCAGCAACATTTCAACTCTTCTCCTAGCATCCTCGATGTTGCATGGGAGTCTTGTGGGTCTGCTTTATGACAGAAACCTATTTCTCTTCCCTCTTTGATCACCCTTCCTTGGTCAATGATGAGCTATTAGGCTGTAGGATCCTCATAGGCTCAAAACTTTTGATGGTTGTTGGCTTCATCTCCTTGGCTTCATCCCCTCTTCTTGTTTCTTCTCACAAGCCCTTGTAGCAATAAATTTGATAATACCACCTTCTTCAAAATTCTCTTCTCCAACGTTTTTCACTTCTTTCTTAACCTTTAATTCTGGCAAGTTTTCTTTTGAAAATGATGGAGGTTCTATTTGTTGGTCTCTAATAGGTTCCTCCTCACCTTCTTCTTCGTTCCCCTTCCTTTTTTCAAGCTTAAGTATTTCCTTCATCATTTCTTTTATCTCTTTGATATCTCTTTGCCATTTCTTCATTTTCCACTTAGCAATCTCTTGTTCTAATTTTTCACTAACAAGTCCCATTCTCTGATTTGGCCTTTCTTGGATTGATATCGCTCTAATACCAAATTGATAAAACCTAAAGCTTCCTTTGTATTATTTATATAAAAATAAAGCTGGAATCCTCTCCAAAGAAAGGGAAAATGGGGGATTAACAACTTTGAAAATTACAAAGAAAAGGAAAACAAAGAAAATGAAAAGGAAAATAGAAGGGATGGACCTTGTTGTTTGGCTTTCAAGAGGCTAGACTCTCTCCGAGCAAAAGTCCTCCATTCTTCATAGACCTCTTACAATATATCCCCTGTTCTAACCAACTTTGTTTCTCTCTACCAACTCGCCTCCCTTTCTCTTTGTATTCTTTTGGCTGTTTCATTTATTCTTCCTGGTAGGCCTTGGCCCAATGGATGTGGGTCCATTGGTTTCCTTTTGTGTTAGGCTAAAATTAGATGGATGACTCTTAGTTGGTAGTGCATGTCAGCTGTTGTAGGATTAGTGGTTGCTATAATACGTTTGATCTAACTTTTCCAAAGTAAAAGGGAACAAAAAAGCAGAAGAAAAATGGCCCTCTGAAAGATAATTTTCTGTAGGTTGGGGACTTTGCCATTGCCTTCCAGATATATAATTTAGGAGAAAAAAATTAGGAGATTGTTTTTAGTGAGATATATTAAGCCTATATATGAATAAGATTCTCAATCCATAATTGCTTCTCCCCAAATTTTCTGCCGAAAATTCCTCATTGTTAATAATACCTTTCCTTCTACCTGACAAGGAAATTATGTGCAAAATTTGGAATAGATTGATGAAGGAGCAAAAGATAGAGGAAACTCTATTAAATGTTTGTTCGCAGATTCATATGTTATAATAGTTTAGCTTGGTAATCCAAGTTCCATCTAGTGGACCTTTTATATGTCAAGTCCACCCGTAACCTAATACTAACAGAAAGGAAGCATCATTACTTCCCAATTTTTGACTGTATATCTACACATGGGTGACATAATACTGTATTTAAATAATTCTTTGTAGATGCGACTTCTTTCTGACAGCTATTTTACTGTCAAGTACTGAAGACCTTTTAGTTCATTGAAACTGTTAAAAATCAAAGGATTCTGAACTAAGGATATTTATTTTTTTCTTAAAACTCATGTCAGATGATGATGTTGATGCTAGAGCAAGTGTTGCAATTGGTCATCTAAGCTTTTGTCACCATGGGCAGTTTGCACTGCTTGATAGGTGATATGGGGTATATTTGGATGGGTGTTCTCTGGTGATATGGTAGGGTTTACTGGAAAGTAGTGGACTTTAAAATGTTTACTTGAATAGGAGCGAGTACAAAGGGTTAGGGATTGATTTATGGGTAACAGAACTAGGTTTGGCACATTGATTGGTAGCTTCTTTTCTTCTCATTTTTGCTGGAGATTTAGGCACCAAAAAATTTGTAAAGCTGGATTGGCCCGGGTTACAGTTTTTTGGGGCTAAGCTGGGGGAAATTTTATCTTTTAAAAGGGTATAATTCTCTTATTGTTTGAGATAGTAAGGAAACGAGAAAGCTTTGGGGCTACTATAGTGCCATAATAATAGTGCATGTCAAGCCAGTGTAGCTTAGCTCAGTTGATTGGGCTGGGTAGGAATTGGGTTAGAGGTCTTAGATTCAATACCTAATTTGGAAAAAGAAAGAAAGAATCCATTATAACTGTAGACTGTAGTGTAAACAATCAAGAAGGAATTCGGCTGACAGGTTTAATTTGATGAAAGAAGAAATTTTGTTAAGGAGAGCAAGCTTATCTGCCTGGTAACTACTCAAATATGAACTATACTTTCTACTTGATCTGAAAAAGTGAGAAATATTTCTAGACCAATGCTAAGCCTAACTGGTTACTACTTTTTAATTCCAAATAGAGAAGGCTTACTACTTTAGTTTTAATTAGGATAGGATTCTGAAATTTAATCTAGAATCTAGGTTCAACTTGAATTTATTCAAGATCTCATAGATGCCTACTAATATAAGTAAAACCAGAAGTAGACCCAATGGACCATAATTAGAGCTAGATCCAGCAAAAATGAAAGTATATAACTAACCATGGATATTGACATTCCATTAAACTGCTAATTTATTGTATTAATAATTTATTATCCACCAAGAACATTCTCCTTTGGACCTAAATGACTTACTTGAAAGTAATTTGGTTGACTAGAAAAGCTGACTTTTGTCCATCGAGCACTTGGCTGATACTCCAGATGATTTTATTAAAATAAGCAGTGACCTTGTCATTTTGCTCCTCTAAAGCTAAGAAAGAGCAGAATACTATTATGGGCTTCTGTGTGATAACCCAAGATTTGATGGGGAATTAAAATGATATTAGGTAAATTGATTTAAATCTTGGGTTAGAAATACCATAGGGAGTGTAGAGTTTAATTTTTTTTTTGGGGGGGGGGGAGATAAAGGAATAATTAATTGTGGCATTAAGTAAATTAAATTGAACCAAATAAGGCAAGCTTATGTTTAACTGTTATTACTAGGGAATTAATCTTAAGCTTGGCCATTGCTCTGGTGGCAAAACATGGGATTGGTATGCAAGGGGACCCATGTTCAAGACTTGGCTGGACCACCCTCTCTATATTTTCCTTCCTTGGATTTTTTTTTTCTCCAATAAAATGTCTGTTCTGCCCTTTCTTTTTTTGACCAAGAGAGGTTTCTTTTGTCTTTTTCCCCATACTAATTCCTCCTCTAGACAGCACCTTCGAAAATGGGCGCTCATCAACTGGAAATATCAGGTTTTTGAATCACTTCCTTCTTGATTAGTGTCTCAAAACTTCTTTTCCCCTGCTGCATTGTTTTTCCTTCATGCTGCTTCTGTATTCTCATCTTTGTTGCTGTTCATGCCCTTCTTCTGCTGCTCCTTGGGTCTGAAACACATCCAAAGGATGGTAGCAAAACATTTCTGAATAGCTGCTGACTTTGCTTTCTAGCTGAGTTTTTGCGTCAGGACAGCCCTTGTTCATTTCTGCTGCATTTTTTTGGTTGCTTTGTTCTTTTGGCCATGAGCTTACTTGAATGCCTAATGTGGGTTGTTGATTTAGTGGTTGGCAAGTAGATGGGAAATCCATGATCTTTGGAATATTCAAAGATATTGCTTGTTCAAAAAAAGGATTGAGGTGTTATTAATAAGTAAGGAGTGTCTAGAACATCTTTCGAGGTAAGCCTCTGGATATGAGATGTAACTTTGTGCTATGTGTCGGTGATTACTAGGAAACACTGTTTGCTGTCTTGGGTTATGGCTGTGGTCTAGTCTTGCTATTAACTCAAATGTTGTGACTTATTGTTTTTTTTTCCTTTTTGTTTTATTTTGTGTTTTTTTTGGGGTTTCTTTGGAAAGAGAGGGGGGTGGAATTGTTGGTTTCCCTAGTAATTGGTTTAAACTTGGTATATAGTTGGGAATCAAGCACAAATGTTTTGTAGCATTCGTTTGTTGCTCTCTTGGTTGTTGAGCATGGTTTAGTGTGGTTTCTAGTGCTTAAAAAAGGTTTGAAGGTAATAAGGTGTTCCAAATTTATGAAAATAGTTAGGGCAAGATGAAATAAGTATATACCCTTGATGGGACAATTTTTAGGAAGCAGCTTTAGGTGTGAATTGGGTTGGTTGATTGGGTTACCTAGACTATGTAAGTGGTAAGATTAAGATTTATATCAATTTGACCTTTGATAATCAAACCCTTATTAATATCCTTTTTCCTTATGCTAATGATTGGTACAATGATTTCTAAGATGTATAATGCTTTGTTAGAATAGACTTTTAGTCAAGATAAGATTAACTAAGGAGTGGAAAGAAGAGATAGTAAGTTGATTCTTCTCTTATGAGTTATTGATAAATGTCTTGGAGAATTACTTCACAAATTGATTCTATAAGTTTAGTGAATAAGGTTTTAAACCATCATTGGATTGATATATTATCGTGTTCGCATATGATATTTTGGTACACTCCACAAGTGGGGAATGATATTAGCATTATCTTAAGAAATATTTTGAAAACTAAAAGAGCGTTGGTTTTTGTGTCTCTAAATAATGTCCTTATTTTAGGGCATGTCATGTCATGGTTGTGTTGTTTCCAAGGATGTCATACAAGTATGTCGCAATAAGATTAAAGTGGTACCATGTGGATCAAGACAAACCCTTGAGGCATATGTGTGATATGTGTATCTTCTTTTGAGCTTAATATATGATTATTACTATGGGTGTTAGAGAAAATTTTTGTGCAGAGGTTTAAACTTATTGGAGAAGAAGGATACAAGTTACTGAGGAGTTATAATTGTGTTATCTGGCATCAACATAGTAAGGAGAATGTGGTTGTCAATCTCTTAAATAGTAAATACATCACTAGTTTAACGTATAAAGATTATAATGGGACACTTTAGAAACAGGAGTTTTGGGAATTGGTTAAAAGTAAGGGGTAAATCAATATGGCATAATTTGGCTAGTACTATTCCTCATATGATGTGGCTCTATTTGAGTAAAGTTATTGGAATGATAGTACCTAGATTTGTACTTTTGGTTTATGAGGACTTTGAAAATTATTCTTACATAGCGCATGGTTATGTGTTTAGTATAGGGAATTTTCAGTGAATGAGGCTTGGAGAAGCACTATTTAATGTATTTTGTTACTGATTTCCAGCAAATATAGGACAATTGAATAAGTTGTAAAGTGAAGGGAAGTGAAACAAGATATAGAATAGTTATTAGGGGGTGCTAGCATGTAGAACCTAAGTACTTATAATTAGATGGGTTTCTTTTATGAAATGAACTGCCTAGGTGAAACGCATGGGTATTATTGTTAATTTTATAGTTGTATTAAATCACATTAGTATGGATGGTTATTAACTAGTAATAAGTGGGCTTTTGGATGTCTACACAATTGATATCACCTATTGTGGACCATAGTTACAACCTTGAGTCTTGAGATTTTCTATTGATCCATGAGAAAAATTGAGAAATTCTTGTATATATTACTTGATCAAGATACAAGGGTATTTATATAGAAAGAATGAAGCTATTCTAGAAAAGAACTATTCTAGGAAACAAAATAAATCAGAAATAAAATTTTATCAAATCTCTAATAATTAAGGAACTGATTTCTAGGGTCAACTTTCTAACATAATTATAGGGAAATCTAATATAATTACAAAATCTCAATAATTAATAATAAGGAGATAAAGATTGATTGCTAACACTCCCTTTTAAGCTGATGAATGGATATCATCCATTTCAAGCTTGGTGATGTCTTGAAAGATGGCACTAGATAATCTCTTGGTAAATATATTTGCAAGTTGACCTCCATTAGGAACAAAGGGAGTACAAATCAAGCTACTTTCTAATCTCTTTGATGAAGTGGCGATCTATCTCAATATGTTTAGTACGATTATGTTATACTAGATTGTGAGCAATATTGGTGGTAGATTTATTGTCATAATAAAGTTTCATCGGGCCTTCTTACTTAATCTTTAAATCTTCCAAAATCATTTTTAGCCATAATAGCTCACATATTCCAAGTGCTATCAATTTAAACTTGGCTTCCGCACTTGACCTCGCAACCATATTCTGCTTTTTGCTTTTCCAAGTAACAAGATTTCCTCCTAAAAAGGTGCAATATCCTGAGGTTAATCTTCAATCATCAAGAGATCCTACATAATCTGCATCAGTATAAGCCTCAAGAGTCAATTTCTCACCTCTTTTAAACAGGAGTTCTTTCCCCTGTGTAGCTTTCAAATATTGTAATATTCTATGAAGTGCTTTGAGGTGTGATTCTTTTGGATCATGTATGAATTGACTCACAACACTCATAGCATAGGTTATATCAGACCTACTATGAGAGAAGTACATAAGTCGTCCTACAAGCCTTTAATTAGAACCCTTATCAACTGGTGTGTCTTCAGAAACTTTACATAGTCTATGATTCAACTTTATAGGTGTCTTGACGGGTTTACATCCCAAGTTGCCTGTGTCTATTAATAAGTCCAACGCATACTTGTGTTAGAATATAAAAATGCTCTGCTGTGAATGAGCCACTTCAATGCAGAGAAAATATTTCAATTTGCCCAATTCTTTGATTTTAAACTTTTTTACTAGTTGCTTTTTTTACAATCCAATCTTCTCATGGTCATTTCCGGTGATTATGATGTCATCCACATACATTAAGAGTACGGTTACTCCCCTTGAGGCTGAATGTCTTACAAATAAAGTATCATTACCTTGACTCTGCTTATACTCCATACCAATCATGACTTTAGACAATCTTTCAAACCATACTCGTGGAAATTGTTTCAGCCCATAGAGTGCCTTCTTAAGCTTATACACCATGCTCGGTTTATCTTGAGAATTGAATCCTAGGGAAGTTTCCATGTAGATTTCTTCCTCTAGGTCACCATGCAAAAAGGCATTTTTAACATCAAACTGCTGTAATGTCCAACCTAAATTAGTAGCTGTAAACAATAATACCCTTATTATTTTCATTTTTGCAATAGGGGCAAAAGTTTACATGTAGTCAATGCCATACATTTGGATGTATCTTTTCACAACAAGTCGAGTTTTGTATCTCTCCAAGATATCATTTAAATTATATTTAGTAGTAAATACCCAACAATAGCCCACTAGTTTCTTTCTTTTTGGCAACTGCACGAGATCCCAAGTTCTATTTTTCTCAAGTGCTTGCATCTCAACTTTCATAACATTGACTCAATTCTCATTCTTGAATGCCTCAAATAAGGTTTTGGAAATAAGAATGACATTTAGTGTATTAAGAAAGGTTTTGTGGTGAGGAGACAGATGCATATAAGAAAGAAAGGAAGACAAAGGATATTTTGTACAAGTTTGTGTGCCTTTGTGTAAAGCAATAGGATTATTATAATCATGGTGATTCATTTTAATAGTGGGTTAAAAAAAAGTACCTCAACCTTGTCATAAGCCAAAGAGGGTGGTTGGACTGGGTCTAGCTAAGAAGATGATGCCTTCTTTTGAGAATATACTTGTAACGGACGTGTGGGCTTTGAAGTTTGCTTTGACTGCAATGGAGGCTCAGGTGGGTTGTCTGGTGATAATTAGGGCTCAGGTAATGGTAAGATATGAGTGGGTAATGATGAGAAATCAAAAGGAAATAAATCTTTAGATTTATTCTGGATAAAGGGATCAACAACTGTGTTACCTTGATTGTGGAAGTAGGAATCAAGTTTGGAAAATGTGATATCAGCAGACACATAAAATTTCCTTGTAGGAGGTGATAACATTTGTAAGCTTTTTGAATGGAAGAATATTCAAGGAATACACATTTAAGGGCTTGAGGCTCAAGTTTTGTTCTATGGTGAGAAGGCACAAGGACAAATGCCGAACATCCAAAAACTCTAGGTACAAGGTTGTTAGATGCATTGAAATGTGGAAAAAATTGTGTGAGAACTTGCATGAAACTTCTAAAATCAAGTACTTGAGTGAGAAGCCAATTAATAATATGAGTAGCAACCAAAATAGCTTCTCCTTAGTATTGCTTTGGAACCTTTTTTTTTTGGAAACAATAAAGCCCTTGTACTTGCTAGAAGATGGTTGTTCTTTTGTTCGATCAGCCCATTATGTTGAGGTGTATGAATGCAAAAGGATTTATATATTATTTCTTTTTCATGAAAAAAAGTAGAGAAAAATTGATTAAAAAAAATCTTTTGCATTGTCATATCGAAACCTCTATATTCCTTTTCCAAATTGAGTTTCAAACATATTATAAAAATAGAAAATATAGTGTTCATATTAAATTTTTGTTTCAACAAATGAACCCAAGTCACATGAGTGCAATCATTAATAAATGAAATAAATTATCAAGTTTCAAAAATATTAGAAACAGGGGCTGGGCCCCAAATATCACTATGAATCAAACTAAAGAGAATAGAAGTTTTTTTATTACTAATTGGAAAAGAAGCACGTTTATTTTTAGCAAGTTCACAAGTCTCACAATGTAAAGTTTCAATTTCTAATCCCTTGAAACAAAGCAGGAAACATAATTTTGGTAGTATTAAATAACGGATGTTCAAGACAAAGATGGTAAACGCAAATCTTATCTTTATTGGATTTGAATGACTCGGAATGCAAAGATATAGGTAACAAACTTTGGACTTTACTACATCCATTATTTTCTTGAAGATGATATAGCCTAGCCTTCTCTTTAGCAAGTCCAATCATCTTCTTCGTGTCCTGTTCCTAAAATATACAATGAGAAAGATAAAAAGTCACACTGCAATGAGAATCAGTTGTAAGTTTCTGGATGGAAAGAAGATTGGTGCAAAGCCTTAGAACATGAAGGACATTCTTAAGCATAATATTAGCATTTAAACACACATATCCTTGACTAGCTATAGTAGTGAATGATCTATTTGTTGTAGTGATTTTTCGATTATTAGGGCAAGGAGTATATGAGAGAAAATACTGAGAAGAATGAGTCATATGGTTAGTGGCTCTAAAGTCAATGACCTAAGAGGTAGAAGAAACTTTATTTGAGACATTAAAGAGGAAATTACATGCAAATTAAAAGTGAGAAGAAATACCAAAGAACAAGTACCTGTGGTAGGTGGAGGGTTTTTCTCCAATATTCTTAAAAGACTTCGTAACTTCTCAATCTCCTCCTTGAAATCAGCCACAGAGGAGGTATCCTCATTGTTGGAATCGATGGTCGCCATATGAGCTTGGTTGGGTACTTTTTTCATATGTGGAGGCTTATCATGGAGTTTTCAGCACTTCTCCTTAGTGTGACAAGGCTTCTTGCAATAGGTGCACCACAAGGTGTCCTTATTGGATTGTTGAGGGTGTTCAAATTGTCCTTTCACTTCATTGAAATGTGGCCTAGAATGTTTGAAGACTAGAACAAAACTTTCCAATTGTGGAGCATTAACCATGACACTTTGTCTACCTTCCTCAACCAGGACAAGAGCAATGGCTTCATTCAAGGATGGTAACTCTGCCCATCTTAGTATTTGAATCTTAATAGCATCAAAGTTAACATTGAGACCGACAAGGAATTCATAAATCCTGTCCTTCATTCACTACATTGCATTTTAATGCACTAATAGTAATCTATTTTCTGCCAAAGACTTTTCAGGAGATTAGAATATGCAACGACAAGGATCTCTGTTTGTTATGGATAATTTTCATCTTAATATCATAAATTTACGCTATGTCTCGAACTTTGGAGTAGGTTTGCCAAATAGCCTCCCATATCTCTTAAGCCGAATTCAGGAACATACAGGTATTACTAATGTCAGGGGACAGAGAAAACAATAACCAAATCATGATCATAGTCCTCTTCATCCCAAGCAGCAAATTTGGGATTGTCGGGTTTTGGACTAGTATGAAGCAAATAACTAAGCAGCCCCGACCCTTTAGAAAAGTGCAAACCAATTAAGACCACTTTAAAGAGTTATTTTCATTCAACTGGTATGTCACGAGAAGGTTTTGCAACTCCATAGGACCAGAGGAGTTGCCTATGGCTGAATCAAAAGGGTGGTTGGTGACAGTAGACTCGGACATGGTCTAGAAAAATAAGGGAATAACAAACCCGGGGAACAATCGGATAAGTGGCAACCAACAAGTAGTAAAGAACCCACACAGAAGGAGAATGAGTACACATAGACCACAAAATGATTGAACAACACCAGGGATAGATGCTACAAGGTGTGACAACCAGATTTGGAAAAAACAGTGGTCGGAGATGATGTGTCACATGCTCGTATGTGCTGGCGTGTGGGGATCCTTTGATAAACCTATGGTGGCGTATGGCGGCGAATGGGAAGGCCAAACAGGGTTTGGTCATCGAGAAAACGCCAATCGACATGGTTTGAGATCTGTGGTGGTGTTGGGTTGAGTGGGTATGCACAAAACACAAAGAGGCACTAATATTGAAGGCTACATAAAAAACAAACAGTAAGAAAAGCCTGAAAAAAGAAAGTAGATGTCCTAAGAATTGGCTCTGATACCATTACACAAATTGAGACATTCTTGTATCGATTACTTGATCAAGGTACTAAGGTATCTATACAAAAAGAATGAAGCTATTCTAAGAAACAAAATAAATTAAAAATAAAATCCTATCAAATCTCTAACAATTAGGGAACTAATTCCTATGGTCAACTTTCTAACATAATTACAAGAAATCCAATATAATTACAAAATCACATTAATTAATAATAAGGAAATAAAGATTGATTGTTAACAATCCATGGTAAGAATCATTTACAAAAATGATTATTAAGCTAGTATCATGAAGATTTCAAAGTGTTGAGGGAGGCACTTTAGGTCTTCTATTGAATGGCTTATAGAGGATGAAGTTAGACTTTAAGATTAGAACTAATGCAACATACAATAGGGTAAGGGTGAAATGGATGCCAAGCAATGTCCTTATTTGCCCAAATAGCAAGGTTAGTGCATGAGTTTTAAAATTGAAGAGCAATTTGTAGCCATGGTGGATAGAAAGTCAAAAGGTTGAGGAATAAGAATATAGCTTCAGTTAAAGCAGTGTGGTGGAATTACTCCAAGGAAGAGGCAACTTGGGAAGTCGAGGAAACTGTGCATGAGAAATATCCCTCCCTCTTTGTTTCCATTGACAAGTGATTCATTTGAAATTTGGAGACTGCATTTCTTAAGTGGAAGAGAATGTAATAACCCAAGATTTGAAGGGAAATAAAATGAAATTTAAGTAAATTAGTTTAAGTTGTTGGGTTAGAAATATCATAGGAGTGTGGAGTTTAAATTGGAAAAACAAAAAAAATAAGGGATAGAGGAGGAATTAATTTTGGCATTACTTAATTCCTTCCTGCTTCACTCTTTTCTTCCTTCATGATGGTTCTGTATTCTTGCATCTCTGCCGCTGTTTATGCCATTCTTCTGCTGCTCCTCAAGTCTGAAACACATCCAAAGGATGGCAGCAAAACATCTCTGAATAGCTGCTGACTTTGCTTTCATAGCTGAGTTTTGAGTCAGGACGGTCCTTGTTCATTTCAGCTGCATTTCTTTGGTTGCTTTTTTCTCTTGGCTGTGAGCTTACTTGAATGCTTAATGTTGGTTGTTGATTTAGAGGTTGGCAAGTAGATGCAAAATCTGTATTCTTTGGAATCTCCAAAGGTGTTGCTTGTCCTGAAAAAGGATTGAGGTGATAGTAGAAAATTGTTTTGAGATGTGGGTGGTTGGTGAGTAGATAACATCCCATTGCATATTTTCATACCTTGCATCTCAATATTTTTGTGAAATATCATGCTTTCACTCTTGATTTTATGGGTATCGGTATTTAACTGAGGAACAATTTCAATTATGTTTCATGATCTTAATTTATAAGTTGCTAATACATGGATGGAATTAACAAAAACAAATTTTGGAACTTTATGAATTTTACCATATAGGTGACTCAAGGAAAATGCCTCATGGATGGATCGAGTTAGTATTATTCCATGCATGATTGTAACATTTTTGTGGAGGGACTAGTGACAAAACACTAGTTGGTAATAACAATTTTGTTAGTCCTTAGTGTGCCTTGGCTGGTACCCTAGCTTGAAAGGGTGCAGGAGATACCTTGTATAATGGCGTGGAACGAAGGGATGTTATTTTATGTGAGTTGAGGACTTATGACAAATGGATTGGTTATTTATTCAAGTGGCTATGTGCCCATGGCAAACTAGTTACTTACCTGCATAGGTTGTGTACCCCATAACCATTATCCCGTTTTGAGAAAAGTCTTCCCAACGAAAAGGTTTTTGGAAAGAATTGGATTTGAAATCCCTTGATGCATATTTTTGAAAATCACATAACTTAGAATATGTGACTGCCCTATCTTAGTATCATTTTATATTCAAACCTATAAAATTTATTTATTATACCGTGAATCATGGTTTTATATTTTAAATTTATGAAAGGTATTTCCATAAGATGCCCTAATTTACTTAAGTAATTAATTAGTTATTTATTTATCTATTTCTTAAACTGTAGGATGTTATTTACTTGTTAGACATTTGCCTAGTGTTTGGTTGGAGGGGTTTGGGGGGGAGGGGAGGGGAGGGGAGGGGAATCCTTCCCCTTGTTTGGTATGGAAAAATTGGAGGGGAGGGGAGGCCTCCCCTCCAAGCCCTCTCCTCCAAAAGTGGGGGGTTTTGGAAGGGAGAGAAATTTTTTAGGTGTGTTTGACCAAATTGCCCTTATTTTATTTTTACTTCAAATATAATATAAATCTTATTTTTTTTAATAGGATTTAAAATATTTTTTTATAAAAATAAAAAATATTTTGAATAAAAATAAAATTATTTTTTATAATAAAAAGTAAGAAAAAGCTTTTTTTTTTTTATAAAAATATCTTAAAAACAAAAAAAAATTAATTAAGGGTATAATTGTCCATTAATCCCTTCCCTCCCCTCCCCTCCTCAACCAAACAACTTATTATTAAAACCCCTCTTCTCCCCTCCTCTCCAAATCAACCAAACAACATATCATTAAAACCCCTCCCCTCCATTGAACCAAACACTCCCTTGGTATTTTAGATAATAGAGTTCAGTTAGAGCCTTATTCATCAGTCTAGTGAGGATTAGCTTATCTTTTGGGTGAACCCTGCATTCATTTGCGTGGGCATTGTTTATTTTGTTGGTTTGTATGAACCATTCTGAAAGTAGTTATAGTTCTACAAACCATAGCCAGGATCCCTCACCCTAGTAAATGCTGTATAGTGGATAGGGATTGAGAGCGGAGCTCTCTTTTGATAAATCATTCTGTTAGGCTGTATGTAGAAATTTCAGGTGGTGCTATTTTAAGTAGAGACTTTGCTGAAATTCTGCAAGAAATTGATCATGCATATACAATGGTGATTTGAAATGACTATGGAATTTGTTAGATTATTGCACCCATTATTACCATGGTGTTAAATTGTTGCATCATGAATGAGTTGTATGCTTCCTACTCATCATGTTAGGCTCATTAATGCGGGATTAATATCCATGTCAGTCATACTTTTGGTTTTGGGGCTTAACAATCTGCTTCCATATTTCATAACTAATGCTGGATGGTATTGCCCAATTGAGCCACAAAGTTATCGAACTATTGACCTATAGATATATACCAAGGACAGTTTACTTTGGATCAAATGGACTTATTTGATAATGGATATAGGTTTTGGCAGCCAGTTATACTGAAATATGTCCAACCAGTTCCTAGATGATATGCCACTAGGATTGTATTGAATACCTAGCTGCCTTTCAATTGTTCAATCATAAGACCAAGAAAGAGCAAAACTTTGATGATAGGCTTCAGTATTTCTGAATCTGATTACAGAGGATTTGAGTATGTGGTTTGTGGAGGCATGGTTCCTTGGAGGACTCTTATTTTATCCTTCTTAGCTATTTTGATTTCAGACTCCAAAAATTCACTGAAAATATTAGGTTGCTAATTGAACAACCTAGCATTCTACTGTGTTGAGATTATTGTGGCTGAAATACAATTATCCAGTAATCAGACAGCATGCAAAAATATAGCCTTTTGAAGTATTTTTGCTTTTAAGTAAAAAGGAAATTACATCAAAGAGAAAAAGGAAATATAGGGATTGAACAGCCGGAGAGGCTCAAAATGTAACAAAGGTCTAGTCCAAACTGTAGAATCACTGTCTTCTTTACTCTGAATACAGAAATTTACTGCTTTTATATTGATTTGGGACCTTGCGAGTTGTGATCATGGGAAGTAATCTTTCATTACAGCCTTGTGGTTATTTTGATTAGCTTTGGTTCCAGTAAATGCTAAACTGTGTGAATTTAGATAGGGAAAGAATAGAGGACAAATATGTTTCATAGCTCATGATGACTAATTTGTAACGTAGAAATATTGGTATGCAACATTGTTACTTATCAGAGAGGGGAGGGCATCTTTTTAGTGCTACTTAAGTGTGGTTTTATGCATACATATATATATATATGTATATTTATATTTTGTACATCATTAAAGCCCAAAGATAAAAGTATCTTCCTAAATAACCTGTGCAAAGCACGGGTCAAGAAACTAGTTGTAAATAAATTTTGATGATGCTCTATAGGTTTGTTGTTTGGCTTTTTATTTTAGATGAAATGTTAGAGAAAATTTTGTTCATTTTCTCCCTAGAGAGTATCTACTTTGTGTCCATTAAAATGTGGGATCTCAGGAATGATTGAACAACAGTCCAATTGAATTCTTATGTGCTAGGAGGAGAAAGTTGACAAAAATGTTGATGAACTGTTATCATGGTAAAATTTATGGAAAGGATGACAACCTATTGATCATAAAATATGTGAGTAAAAGGTTGACAGCTGTCAAGCTTGTAAATTCTTTAGTAAGTAAATGCAATTCAAGATAATTTATTGTTGGAGAGGTATCTGTTGTCCTTTGTTGGATGTATATCTGCATTTGTGTGAACACAAATACCTCAATATTTACAGAATTTCTAATTTGTGAATATTATGATTTTCAGTGGCAGGAAATTCAGCGGGTATAAATATAGATGCTGTATTTGTAACAAAAGCTTCGGGTGAATTGCTAAAGAAATACGCTGGATTGACTAATCTGCAAATGTGGATAATTCCAAGTTTTGAAAACTCAGCATGGTCTATCATGTCAATTTCATTCATTTCCTTGCTAGCCATGTCTGCTGTACTTGGCTACTTGTTTCTTTGTCTGCAGGTGTCATGTGGGAAGAGAAAGGCCTCGAACTTCTAGCATCCATGAATTTCATGGAATGAGTAGTTGTCTTGTGAGAGCAATGCCAAGTTTAATATTTACTGCTGTTTTAGAGGATAATTGCACGTCAAGGGCATGTGCGATATGCCTTGAAGATTATAGAATAGGAGAGAAGCTCAGGATTCTGCCCTGCCATCACAGTAAGTCTTACCATATCAATGTGATTTCTTTTTGAAGTTGTGTGTTCAATAACATTGTATAAGCTTGTCGGTCTTGTGTATCTTTGGGAAACAATTTTGTAGTGGGGGCATTGGTCTGTTAGAATTTGCTGATACTGTGGTGATTTGATTACTGGATGTAATGATACTCCCATGTCTAGTGTGCATAATGTCTGCTGCTTTGCATAGCCTGTCAAGTAAGGATGGTCACAACGCAGGTTATTTTGAGATGGCTTTATGTCATGAATAGACATTTCTCTTATCTACATATATTTTCGAAATTGTCTGATTTGTACAAGTACCAAAGTTTTTTAGAACTTCCTATCTTATGAGACTTCCCGCATATTGTAGCTAATTCCTCAAGTACCACACCACAAGGTGAATATCTAGTTGCTTAGCGGCTCCCCTCTACTCATATTCTAACTGCTTAAGATCTTGTAGGCTGACTTGATGGCACTTTATAATTGATTAGTCTCAGACTTACTAGATTAACAACTGTCTTTGGAGAATAGTAGGTAATTGCTGGAAAAGGACTTTCAAACATTTACTGAGTATTTTTACTTCAGTCATAATTGTTGATGGTGTGTGGCACAATGTTGCTATAGGGGCCCTCGAGCCATAGTGATTGGTGCCGCGCACATAATTATTTAATTGTAAAAGATAAAATACAAGTAAAATATCACACACATAAACTTATATTTAAAACATAACAATAGTGTGTTGTGGAAAAATTGTATAAATTAATAATAATAGTTAAGACAAATAGAGAAGAAGAGTATGGAAAAGCGGAGAATGAGGAAGAGATAGAGAAGCCAAGAATGTAAAATATAATTTATATATTGAAATTAGTAGTGCATTTTATTTTAAAAGAAAAATAACAGTACAAGTAATTATAGTACATTTTTAGAATTTTATTGTGCCGTAATTAATTTTTCTCTTTGGCTTTTTCATTATGTGCTTTGTATCTAAAATTTATAAATGAAATTTTAATTCATAAACTTGGACTAGAGCCATAATCATTGTCCATATGACATGTCTTGACCTAACATAAGAAAGTTTAGAACCGCCTTGCTAGATTGGTGGCTTTTATTTGTTCATCCACTGCTGTGTTTTCTTTTCTTTCACCCATTGTCCAGTTTCTTTTTCTTTCAGCCACTACAACGTTTCTGTTAATTTCATCCACTGTCACGTTACCACTACTTTTTTCCCAGTTCCCTATCTGCCCACTATCTACACATAGCCAAATCCATCACAGAAAAGTCTAATAACATATGGCATCTATCCTGGGGGATGAAACATTCAAAATGTGCCGTGGAAACCACTGAGGGAGAGAATGAACAGAAAAAGAGAGGGAGAGATAGAACAGACATTGGAGACCAGAGATAGGGAGAAATAGAATAGAAAAGGAGAGGGACAGGGGCTGCAAACCAGGCACATATGATTCATTCGTTTCTACATGGCACATGTAGTACATGCTGTCTGCCACTGCCAGTGGTGCATATAGTGTGCCCCGCTGCTCACTGTATGGATTATGCTACACCACAGCCATGGGGTCTTGCAAGTGATCATGGTACTCCACGATGTGCAGCACTCTCTTAACAACAATGAATTTAGTGTGGATAATATTTTTGTTCTTTATTGTCTTTATCTTCTGTTATTGACATCAATTCAGAAACTGTGTTCACTTGTCTGGATCCTGTTGTCTGGATTTTTTTCTACTATTATTGCTTAACCTAAATATCTGTAAAGTTTATATAAAATAAATATTGATCTATCCCACTACAATTGAACTTTTTTACATCGAAGAATCTGCACTACTATATAAAGGAGATTCTGTTTGTGTCCACCTTTTGTTTTTAAAAGAATAACTTATTTGAAATGTGACTTAAAAATTATTCAAAAGCGTCCTTCTATCAAAATAAATTGGTGATTGGTTCTTAATGGTCGTTGCACTCATTGCCAGAAAAACATTTCTTTTACTTGTCATTGTTTGTGCTTGTATATGCCTAGAATAATTTCTTCCATCTTTTGTTGCTATCAAATTAAATTGTTTTTAATATCATGTTGTGATACTTTTAGACATTGGTATGATTCTTTCTAAGTCTGATGCATAAATATGCTGTGTGCTTTTTGCTTGTGAAGAATAATCTGTGTATTCTCTTTTGGTGTAGTTACTTTTATCAATTTCTACTGCATTATATGATTTACAATGTGAGTTTCTTATCGAATATGATGGAATTTCATTTTTTATGATAAATTATGGGCAGAGTTTCATGCTACCTGTGTGGATACTTGGCTTACTTCATGGAGAACTTTTTGTCCAGTTTGTAAGCGTGATGCAAAAACTGGTGGACCTCATCCACCTCCTTCAGAATCCACACCTTTGTTGTCTGTGGCATCCTCTATATTATCATCTGTGAGATCGTCATTAGCATCATCTTCAGCTATACGAATTGTCGGGGCAAGATCACAGTCCCCATCTGTTTCTCATAACCACTCTCTAGTTAGTACACGTCGTGTCCAGTCATCTCTTTTGTTCTACCACCAATCCCGCTCCTTAACCGTCAGCCAAAGCTCATTAGATCTTAGAAATGCATCCCGAAGATCCCTAGCTTCTCATTTGAGTTCTCCTCATTCCCGGGATTGCCCATCTTTGTCATCTCTGAACTCAGCTACACATATTCTGAGTCCAACTGATGCTTCTGCTACTTTTATTGGTTCATTCAGTCATCAGCAGCGGCACCCACTTCATCATAGTGAGTGTGCTACAATTTTTTTTCCATTTGCTTCCACCCAATCGCTTCTGGAATGCGAAACCATTTAATCAGATTTTAGCATACATTTGAGAAGTCTGGGCAGTTGCAGATAGCCTTGATGAAGAGACATGAACCTGCAGCTCTTGAATCACATCACATTGACCTCTACATTGAACAAAAAGTTGCTGGGTGATGACTTGTACCATCTGATGCTTCTGCCACCCCCCTGTTCTGTTCTCCTCTGGAAGTTGATTTCCTGGAGGCTGCGGTACATTTTTAACGTCTGTGTGATGTCTGTCTTATTTAAACATGCTAGTATCCGCTCTTACATTTCAAGGTTGATGAGCTTGCATAAATTCATGAATGTGCTGTTTGCACTAGGGTTCTCTGTATTTTTCATGGTCTTCATTTCAAAATATACTTAACCCCTAACAAAAGAAGTATGAGTAAATTAGTCTGTATTTAAATTGCATGGGCCTTCTCTTTGTTTTGAAAATATATTAACTTCCTTAAATTAAAAGATGATAAAGATACAACGACAACAACAAAGTCTTTTTCCACTAAGTGAGGTTGGTTACATGGATCAATCAACGCCATAAATACCTATCGTAAATTATATTTTTAGACAAACTATTTAAATCTAAATCTCTTAATAATTTTTTCTATAGTTTTTTTTTGTCTTCCTCTATCTCTAATTATTGGACTATTTTCCATCTCATCTACTCTTCTAACTGGGGTTTCTATAGGTTTCCTTTTAGCATGGCCAAACCATCTAAGTCTTGATTCTACAATCTTTTCCATAATAGGTGCGACTTCCACCTTCTCTCTAATGCATTCATTTCTAATCCGATTTCGTCTAGTGTGTCCACTCATCCAGCGCAACATTCTCATTTTTGCAACATTGAATTTATTCTCTTGTTGACTTTTTATTGCCCAACACTCAGTTCCATACAACATTGCAGGTCTTAAGTTTGAATGGTACTCTTCTATCACAAATAACATTCGAAACACTCATCCACTTCATCCACCCGGTTTAAATCTTATGTTTTACGTCTTCTTCTATTTTCCCGTTATGTTGTATGACGGATCTAAAATATTTAAATCGTGACTTGTAGTATAATATGTTCTCCAATTTTTACTTCTGCGCTAGAAGTAGTGTGTCTCTTATTAAACTTATATTTCATATACCCCGTTTTACTCCTACTTAAATGAAATCCATAAATTTCTAAGGCTAATCTTCACCTCTCCAACTTCTCATTCATTTCCATTTTCGATTCGCCAATTAAGACAATATCATTTGCAAAAAGCTTACACCGTGGCACCGACTCTTGGATATGTTCAGTAAGCACATTCAATACTAAAGTAAAAAGATAAGGGCTCAGAGTTGACCTTTGATGTAGACCACTAGTTATCGAAAAATCTTCTGTAGGTCCACATTTTGTTATTACACTAGTTGTAGCCTCATCATACATGTCTTGAATTGCTCGAATATAAGTTATACGAACTCTTTTTTTTTTCTAAAACTTTCCATAGAACCTTTTTTGGTATTTTATCATATGCTTTTTTCAAATCAATAAACACCATGTGTAAATCTCTTTGATTTTCTTGATATCTTTCCATTAATTTTCGTAACAAATATATTGCTTCCATAGTTGACCTTTCTAGCATAAAACTAAATTGATTCTCCGTAACTTGGATCTCTTTCCTTAATCTTCGCTCATAAAACTAAATTGATTCTCCGTAACTTGGATCTCTTTCCTTAATCTTCGCTCAATTACTCTTTTCCATAATTTCATAGTGTGGCTCATGAGTTTAATTCTTCTATAATTTGCACAATTTTGAATGTCCTCCTTACTCATATAAATAGGAATTAAAGAATTTTTCTTCCACTCGTCTGACATTCTCTTAGATCTCATAATTTCATTAAATAATTTTGTGAACCAACTTATACCTTTCACTCCTAAACCCTTCCATACTTCAATAGGTATATTATCCGGTCCAATTACTCTACCATTCTCCATTTGCTTTAATGCTTCTTTTACTTCTAACTCACAAATTCTACTATAAAAGTATAATTTTGATCCTCTTCTCTAGTGTCTAACCTATCCGATTGCAATAAAATCTCGTGGCATTCATGAAAAAGCCTATGAAAGTAATTCTTTCACCGTTCTCTGATATTTTGTTCTGTAACCAAGATTTTCCCTTCATCCTTAATGCATATCACTTAGTCTACGTTTCTTGTTTTTTTTTTTTTCTCTACTTTTAGCTAACTTGTAAATATTTCTTTCTCTAACTTTAGTACCTAAAAATTGATGTAACCCATCAAATGCCCTCGCTCTCGTTTTGCTCACCGCCTTCTTAGTGTCTTTCTTAGCTACTTTATATTTCTTCTAATTTTCATTACTCTTACATAATGATCACACTTTATAACACTCCTTCTTAACTTTAACCTTATCTTGCACGCTTGCATCCCACCACCAAGATTCTTTATCTCTAGGTCCAAAACCTTTTGATTCACCTAATATTTTTTTTTGCCACCTTCATAATCTCTTTAGCCATTCCATTCCATCTATTGTTAGCACTTCGTTGTATTTTCCAAGGTCCTTCCTCCACAATTCGTCTTTGTAAATTCTTTTCTTTATCCCCCTTTAGTTGCCACCACTTAGTTCTTAACACTCTATCTTTGCTTTTGTTTTTTACTTCTCTTAACTCGTACATCCATAACCAAAATTCTATGCTGAGTAGTTAAACTCTTTTCAGGTATAACTTTGCAATCCATGCAAAGTTTTCTATTTCATTTCTTTATAAGAAAGAGATCAATTTGAGAACATACCCTTTCACTTTTGTACGTGATAAGATGTTCCTTACATTTTTTAAAACAAGTGTTAGCTAATATAAGATCGAACGTCAATGAAAAATCTAGAATAGTTTTACCCTCTGCATTTGTTTCCCCTATGCCACGTCCTCTATGAATATCCTCGTAATCTAAAGATACATTTTTCACATGACCATTTAGATTTTCTCATAGAAAAATATTTTATCCTAATGGTATTTCCTAAACTAAACATTTTAAATCCTTTTAGAACTTTACTTTGTGATATTCTTCTAATCTTACTTCTGGTGCATAAACGCTAATAACATTAAAGATTTTCTTTTCCACTACCAACTTTAATGCAATGATTCTATCTCTTAATATTTTTATACCTACCCCATTTTTAGATTTAGCCTTGCCAGTGTACCAAAATTTAAAACCTGAGTGTCTAATTCTTTCACTTTTTCTCCTACTAATTTAGTTTCTTGTAAACAGATAAAATTATTTTTCCTCCTAATCATAGTATCTACTATTTTCATTGACTTACCTGTAAGTGTACTTATATTCCAAGTCCCAAAACGAATCATACTCTCGTGAATTAACCTTTTTACCCATATTCATTCACGAAAATGTGGAAGTCCTTACTTATTTTTTATTGCGCTCAGACGACGATGCAGCAGCTCTTGCTCATTTGTCATTGTACTCGAGCTATATAACGCATTACTTCCGAGTAACAACTTAGCATTACATTTAATATATTGATTGTCCATGTCATAAGGATTCGACAAAGTTTTACGTTGGTTGTTGATTGCTTAATACAACCCTCCTCTTTTTTTCGGGCTTGGGACCGACTATGAAAAATAATTTGCATCAAAGCTCGTCATAGGCAGAGTTAAAAGATGATAAAGATACCATCTAGAATAATATTGATTTCCTTTATTAATTTTTAGAAAATGTTTTTTAAACTTATATTTCAAAGTAATTTATTTTATGTCAAAAATCATAAATTTATTTGAGTACTCTATTAAATTTATGGCAATAGTTATGTTTATTAATATATATTTAATACAAATGTTATTTTGGAAATTAAATTATTATCTTTAAATTATTTAATCTTAAAATATTGTCTTTTGGATTTTTTTTTTGTTTTTAATAATTTATTATTTTATCAAACGTTTTTAAAATTTGCTAAGTTTAAAAAATTTACTATTTTAATTGATCAAATATAATTTTATGCTTGTTATACTATATAAAATTTAGAGGCATTTTGGTCTAAATAAGTGTAATTTTAGCTTCTTTTTTTGGGTTGCAAGGAGGTAAATGGAGGGGATGTTATAATTTGAAAGGAGGATAGTATATTTTCAAAACAGAGAGAGGGTCATATAATTTGAGTATCTCTAGAGTAATTTATTAAAAAAGTATTGAGCTGTATAGAAATACTGTTGTCGGAATAGTTCCTTAAGCTCTGACAACTTTCTAATGGTTTTTGTCTGACCAGATGATGTAGATTATATGATGCTCTGGAATTATTTTTACTTGAGCATGTGAATTGTAACATTGTATCAATAATGCATATAGATTCTATGGTGGGATTATGCTAGTAGATGTTCCGGAAAATGTCCGATGCCATGTTGACAGCATATGGGGCATGTGGGGTGCTACTCTCTTTGTGATGATGCACGTTCTTCTTTCAGTGCTGGAAAAATAGCAATGCTAGATACACTGGCTAGCACTCTGCACAAAGATAGACCAGGTATTATATTTGGGCCTTTAAAAGGAAGAAAAGAAATAGGCCTGGCCAAGTAATTTTTCAATTGGGCTCTGAGCTGGGGCCTCAAGCCTTAAGCACTGTAAATTATTTATTTATTTATTTATTTAAATTAATTCTAAAAGTTAAAAAAAGAAAATTTTGAAAAATGTTGTCATGAAATACTATATATTTTTAAACAGTATTTTCTATAGGATTATTATAGATTTAATACAATTTCCATAAAAAAAAACTTATAACGATGCATTAAGAAAAATATTAAATTGATATATATATATAATATTAAAAAAAAGAAATATGTTGATTCGAACAAGAGTTAGTAGAAAAAATATAACCTGTTTGGTTGCACAATGGAAGAGAAAGAAAAAAGTTTTTTGCAATGATATTATTATATTATTATTATCATTCTTTAGTAATATTATTATTATTATTATTAAATAAAGGTATGAGACTCATCTTTCCTTCATTTTATTCACTGTACACATGACCTTTTTATTTTTATACCCATAAATTTATGTAACGAATGGCTTGTTAAAAGTTTGAATTTAACTTGGGGGAGTTAAAATTTGTTTTTCTTTTGGACCGGGTGAGCCGATCTACCCATAAGCAAATCTACTCAATGACATACGTTTCGGTTGAGATGGTGTTGTGAATATTGCAGTTGCTTTAGGTGGCAATCAAATAATGAGAAAATTTTAGTTACTTTTTGAATGTCACGTCATTTATATTATTTTCAATAAAAAAATTTAAATTAGATAACATGGGACTTATTAATAAATTAAGATTTCTCATAATATGAAATTGGGTATGGGTCCTAGAAAATTGAATGAGACTTAATTATTTAATTTGACATTATTTTATCAATAGATAAGTCTTATTTTGTTTGATTTAAACTTTTTTATTGAAAAAATATAAATGATATGACACTTTAAAAGCACTTAAAAATTTCTGATCAAATAATTAAAAAAAAAAAAAAAGTATTGAATTAAACTTCTTATTGAAATCTGTGATGCAGTTGCATCCAATATTTATTGTCAAGAATGCTACTCTTTATCGTTTATAAATTACTGAATGATTAAGTTCTTATAACTAATCCCAAGTTAATAGTCAATGAGAAGTAAGTTTTACTAAGTACCTGAGTTTAAATTTTAGAATCAATTTAAAATTATTTGAAGATGAATATAGTTTACAAATCAAGAAGATGAATATAGTTTCAGATAACGTGCAAGTTTGGTTTGCGAGTACTCTTATTATAAACCCCCAAAAAAAAATCTTATTTGCTTAGAATAATCTTATATTAAGAATTATATCAATTTAGAAACTCACGTAAATGTTTATAATTTTTTCTATTATCATATGTTGCATTAATAATATAAAACTTGAATTAAATAAATAAACTTTAATTCGTTAATGCAAATAAGTTAAACAAAATGGATTTTTAGAAAAACAGTGGCCCACTATCGGCCTGAAACAATTACTTAAATTAAGCTCTAAAACTCTCAAACTATAGTGGACAATAACATATTAATTGGTCTAGCAAGTGATTTATTGAAACATGTTGCAAATAATAACGATTATTACTTGCTAAAAAGATAATTTTTTTAAAAAGTATTTGGGGCATATACTTCAAGTTGTGCATGATTTTTTATTTTTTTGTTTTTAATAATATTGTTGTGGGTTTGTGAACCAATTTTCTATTAGTTGATCGGTTGATAATATCCAATTGCGATAGGAATTGACTAACGCCTAAGGTTTTGTTTTTCAAGTCATTTGTAAAGATGGGACACACCTCTAAAGAAAGGTTCTCTTAGGTTTTAAACAAAGAGAAGCCTATGATATGAAGTTCCAAATGCATAGAGAAGCATTAATAAATAGGCATGATAGCGTTATAGCTGATCATATTGCACTAAATCAATTCGACCATGTATAGATTTACAAAACATTGATTGACAACAACAACAACAAAAAATTAGAAGACCTTATTACAACTCTTGACAGTTAAGTGATAATGGAAACAAAGTGATGGAAATAGATGCCCAAGTAAACAAAGCGAGTAGAGCAAATAAATAGAGTTTAAAATAAAGGCAATCGAATTGAACTAAATAAGTTCTTTGTAAGGTTTTTATATGTTCTTGTGTTATGGTTCTTCTTTCTTTTTATAGTGTTTTCCTTTGTTAGTATCTATTTCTCATGGTGAGCTATCTTCCATATTTTATGCCTTCAATGCTTTATGACAAAATGTGTTGCCTTCAATATGTGAAAATTGCACTGATTGGATCAAATTCCATGTCTTCCTATTTCACAAGTTAGCCCTTCTCAATTGTAAAGATTCTCAGCTAATCATGTTTGGTCGTGACATTGACTAATTATGCTTAATAAAGACCTCAACAAATCACGCTCAATTGAGACCTTGGCTAATCATCATTTGTTCACTAACTCATTATTTTTAAATGTTGCTATTTGCAAAATTGGGTATGACTAGCTAAATAGCTTAGTTAGCTTGCACTTTTAGGTGATATGCTAAGCAAGGCACTTTGTTCTTTAGTTATGAGTTATTAGACTATTAAAGAAAGTTCCTAGCTTAAAGAATGACAAAGAGTGACTAACACTTATTGTTGAAAATTTCGATAAAGGAAAATAATGGCATGAAATGTGATAAAGAAAGCTTTGTGCAAAACAATAAAATTTGAAATTTAAAGATAATAATGTAAAGGATAAAATTGAAAAGTTTGTATTTGATTAATTGGATGTGTATGTTTTCAAATGAATGTATAATAAGTAATTATAAGCCTAAAACTAGTTATTAGCCCTACTAAACCTATCTACAACTCCTTCCTAAATTTTCAACCCATGTTTACAACAATGTAGGATCATAACTAACTGTTTAAGTGTTGGTTTATTTCACATAAGCTTTTTTGGAGTTTAAGAATAATAATTTTTTTACTAACTAACTGCCACATTAATTGACTATAACACCCATGTCTCTAAAATTTAGGAGAGTGGGTTTTCAAACATACTCTACACTTGACTTGGTCAACTCAATAATTCTCCCTTATCTCTAGTTGATCATGATTAATTGCCACTAGCATATTTTGTGATATGTATCCTTAAATTGTATGGAGGTGGGTACCTGACTAGAATCTTTTCCAAACCAAAAGAAAATCATTTCTTGCCAGCTGATTTGATTAACTACTTTCAAAATATTCTGCAGGCTTAATTTGTAATTACAGGGAAGTGGTTAAATGGGTAAAAACTATATGAAATCAACAAAATATTCTCCTCTTTTTTAATTGCACATTATTAGGCCATTTTCCTTAAATATTTCAGAAAATCTAATATATTTAATACATGCATTTTTTTTTTCTTAAAAGCCTAATTTAGCTAACATGTGAGTAAATACAACCCAATCCAACTAATATCCTCCAATGGTTCAACCTAAAACGATAAAAATTATAGGACCAAATCTTGGTTCAACCCAATTATTTTTGGCGTTAATACTTTGCCCTTTACATTTTTTTGGCCGATGATATTAACAATAAGAAGAATTCAAAATGATGTATACTTTACTCTTTTTTTTATTGCATCATTTAAACAAGAAAAATTTGGGAAGAGTGTTGGAATGGCCCTTACCCTTCCAAGTTAGGTTGTTGCTTTTGGAATAATTGTTGCCAAGGATGCTATTACTTTGACAACAATTCCTCCTCCTCATGCCAATGCCAAGGACTAGGCTTGGGAAGTTTTTTTTTTTGGCTACCTTTCTTGGGCCTTTTTGTTTTCTACTTTATGCTTTTTTGTTTTGCTAAACTTTGCTAGATTTAATTAAGGTTAGGTAGTTGTCATGTAGCTACCACTTAAGAACTGAAATCTTGAATAATGTCTCATATAGATGGGCAATAAAATTTTAAATATTTTCCATTGATGCTTTGGTTTAACTCTTTTCCTTGCACGTTTACTAGTTGATAAGTACCACTAGGAATAACTTGACTTATAATGAAAAGGCTTTCTTAGTTTGGCGACCATTTGCCAAATTTAAGATCTTTAGTACCAATTGGCAAAATGATTTTTCATGCTAGGTCTCCTTCAGCAAACTTTTTATGTCTAACTCGCTCCCTTTGTCACTTTCATTTTATTTAGCCAAATACTATCAGGGGCTATTAGTCAATTTTCATTCACTAATTTTAATTCTATGTAAAGAGACCCATGATGTTGGTCTGGTTCCAAGTCATTTTGATTAGCTACTTTGAGAGATTTTACAGTTATCTCCAGAGACAAAGCAACATCTTAGTCATAAGTTAGTCAAAATGGGGTAAAGCCAATTGTGGTACATGTGGCATTCCTGAAAGCCTAAAGTACCTTAGATAGAACTTTGTGCCACCTCTTGGGCTTGGCTTTTAAGGCTTTTTAATCATATCAATTACTATCTTGTTGGTGGCCTCTGCTTGCCCATTGACCTAAGACTAATACGAAATTAAATGAATCATTTTGATACCATATTCTTAAGCA
Source organism: Erythrophleum ivorense (assembly GCA_026724425.1). Lineage (NCBI taxonomy): Eukaryota > Viridiplantae > Streptophyta > Magnoliopsida > Fabales > Fabaceae > Erythrophleum > Erythrophleum ivorense. Next base: position 32,104,627 of record JAIUCV010000008.1, read on the forward strand.
AAGGCCACTACTTTATTCCCTGTGAACTCCTTACCTTAATTAGCTATTATGGTTTGAGGAATGCTAAATCTATGGATTATTTGTTGTTGAATAAATCTTATCATTCACTCTCGATTGTGCCTTGACCCACTTAGTGAAGTAATCTATTGCCATAATAATGAAGGCATGCTTCTTAGATGAAGAAGGCTGAATTTTACCTATTAGATTCATAGCCTAGCCTCTAGACGACCATGGTTTAATGATTAGATGTAGCTCATCAATTGACAGCCTTTGTATAGGACCATGTAATTGGCAAGTTTCACATCTTTTTGCATATGCAAAGCAATTAGCTGTTATAGTTTGGCCAATGGTAACCATGTCTATGAATTAGCCATCTCATATCAGGCCCTTATCTGAGACCCACAAACCCCTTCATGGACTTCTCCCATAACTTTCAAAGCCTCCATTTTGTTAAAACAATTCATGAACTAGCCTTCTTTTCCTTTTTTGTGTAATTCATCATCAATTAAAACGTACCTCAAGGCTTTCTATTTGAGCTTGAAATCTACCATTAATGAGGGATTCTTTAGATAGTCGAAAAACTTTGTTATCTAGTTTTTAGTAGCTAGTTGTTGTAACACTATAATTTCCTAGCTTATTTCATGTCTTTAAATACCACATTTCTAAGAATCATAGAAATTCTCAAAGAAAATGGCATTAAAATAATGATTATTTTGGCGTTACGTCGCTTATTAAAATTTCATTCGGTGTCATATAGACAATGTGAACTCATACAACACATTTTCATATTTAATTACATAGATACAACTCATTTGAATCATTAAAAGTAGCCCACATCTCAAGAAACTCAAAGAGAAGCATGAAATATACACATATAATTTCGGCCAGATTTTGCCTCTTTTTCTATCACAATTTTGGAAAATCATAACTAATTCTAGAAAAATCAAAATCATGTATTTTTGGCTATTCTAGAAAGCTACACATGTCTAATTTAGGATAAAAATATGTCTAGACCATAACATCCAACACAGAGGATATTTGACATTCGAAATGATCCAAAGGTCAGGCTGTCCACTGGTGCTGTTACAAAATTCTGTAGCAAAATTAAAAAATATCCAATTAATTCCACAAAAATCCAATCCATGCAAATTATACCAATATGGAAATATGTAGATGTTAGCTAGAGGAAAAAAATAATTCAGATCGGTTCAGGCATGCCTAGACCTCGAAATTTAACCAAACAATAACTGAGGTCGGGTGGAGTTTCTGATACTAGACAGATTCTTTAAAAATTCATATCTCCCCTTCTAGACATCTAAATGAGGTGCTTCTTGTTGGTACGAGTCACTGGGAATGTCTAGTTTCTTTGTATAAAATTTTGTACAATTGGACATCATTTGTGCCCTGTGTGATAGATTTCATTTTCAGACCTGAGTGAACAGTGACATGACCAAAACTAGAAAATTTGTCAACTTTGAAAATTCATCAAATATTTTGTAGACCTCCAAAAATTATGTTCTTTAGCTTTCCAAAAATCTCCCAAAAAGATCTAATTGCATGCCAAATTTCAGATTAAGAAGAGCTCATTTGGGCAAAAAGTGATATAGGATTCCATTATAGTTAATTTTGGCTCCATATATGATACTAAAATGTCCAAATGGCTTTCCTTAGGGTTTGATACCTCTTGGGCAAGTCTAAAAGCATAATTAGGACTTGTGTGAGCTACCCAAATGGTCCTAACCCTCTTGCATCTCATTTTGGCTATCTCATCCATACATATGCATAATTCCATAAACTCATTCAAGAAGCCACATTGCCTATACATACTCAATTGGCATTCCAGTGGTCACATAATATATTCTCTCATTTAAACATGACATATTATCATAATTATATATGTTCCAAAGGTCATAGACCATATACAACAATCTTATTAGATATCATTATGGCTTTAAAGAACAAAAACTATGTCTATTGCTGTCAAGCTCTTCTCTTCAAGGTAGTTGGCTTCTACTACTTTGTCCACTTAGTCCACCTAGCATGTTAGAACATTGGAGAGGAGGGAATGAGATTCAAAGAATCCTAATAGCTCATTTGCTTTTCAATCACACATAACATATGCAAAAGCAAGTCTTGAAAATGCATGCATGGACATGAACATTCAAGAAGCAAGCTTGGCATATAAATAAGTCATACAAGACATCCAAAGGCTTGCCAAGTGGATGGATTGGCCTCACCCTTTTCCTCATAGATTTTGGACTTATCTCACCCATTTTTTAAGAGATTCTTGGACTCAACCATACTCTTAAGAGCCCACCTTACTTTTGGGAGACTCTTTGCTTTGTCTCAACCAATTTTAAGGGTTCTTGGCTCATCCTCATCATGGCTAAGAGTTCTTAGCCTCTCCACACTCAAGCAAACCCAAACAAATATCATAAGATCATTTAGAAACATAATATGTCATCATGAAATCATGGCATATAAAATCATGCTAGCATACTTTTCATGGCTTAAAAATATACATACACACATTTTAAGATAAGCTAAACACACATCCATGCATGAGAGAAGGTGGAGAGAGCTATCTTGGACACAATTACATACTTTTTCCTTTGAATCCAAGCTCCCATTTTTGGCCACACACACACAAAAGTGTGGGGATGATTTCTCTTGGCCTAAACACAATTTATGGAAGCCAATTAGGTTCATAGAATTAATTCTAAGGTCACACACTTGCTTGAACTCTAGCTTGGTCTATAAACCTCATTATGGTTCCATAATTGCATCTAATGAAGCAACACCCCTCAAATAAATTTTAGGCTCCATTCTTTCCTTTCAAATATGATTCTTGACTCCTTTTAAACCTCTTGGAGTCATCACACAATCAAAATCAAGAGCCTAGCTACATGTTATTTCTTTAGGTCATAATATGGAACATAAGACACAACTCACTTTCTATGGGTTCTAAATTTTTTTCAAGGCCTCCCTTCATTTTCATTCATTAGATATGACTCAAGAATGGGTTTAGAAAAATTCAAAACTCTCCCTAGCTATAGAGACTTGTCTAGGCCCAGAGTAGGAGCATTCTTGGCTTCCTTGGACTTTGCTTGGTTTTCTCAAGGGAAGATGCATGTGGGGAGCTTCTTAGGGATCTTAGGAGCTCATTTAAACTCTTATTTAGGCCTAGGAATCATCATACAAAATCAGATTTTATAAGGTGCAATTGAAACCCTAGAAATTGCATCTTGAAATCTAATAGTTTTTTGTTAATTCCCTTTGCATATTCTTAATCTCCACACCCTTTTTCCTTAGATTCATCCTTGGTTCTGCCTAAAAATCAAATCCTCCTAGGGTTTTTCATGCTAGGCAAAATGGGAGAGGAGAGGAACCAAAGGTAGCCACCATAAGAAGAGAAATTACCTTATTTTCTTGCTTTTTCTCACTTAAATCTTGCTTTCTCCAAGCTCCTCTCTTCAAATCCGAAATTTCCCCTAAGTTTCTCCCTTAAATCAGATTTGCAAACTTCATTTTAATCAAAGAAAACAAAGGAGAATGAAGGAGAGGAGATTTGGATGGAAGAAAGCATGGAAAACCACCATGAAACCATACCTTAAAGCTTGGATTTCTTCTCTTCTTCTTCTTCCCTTGGTGCGCCTAAACCCTAGCTCTCTTCTCTGAAATTGGGTAGAAAATTCTGAGTCTAAATGAAGGAGAGAGTGGGGCACCACCTATTTATAGGGGAAGGAGGAAGCATTTTTCAAAAATTTCTATTTTGCTCTTTGTTCTTGGCATTTTTGTTTTTCCTTCGCTTTAACTCCTTTTTGAAAACTATCTTTTCTATTATGAAATTTAGATTTCCAATTTAGTAAAATACTTTTAGAATCACTCAAATTGGAGCTAAAACCTTCCCGAACGAATCTGTCAAAGTTTAGGTACACCGACGTTGAAAAACATCCACCGGACAGGATTTAACTATCCTGGGGCTTTCCATGATTTTCAGGGCCTCTAAGAACCCTGGAGAACTCAAAAATTTCATTTAAAAAGCCCTCCTTTGTGAATTCTAAAATTTTCTCAAAATTACAAAAATGCCATTATGTTTCGTAAGTTTTCCGTCAAAATTTGTTTCTTCATTCTAGCTCCGTTTTTCTTTCAGTCTGAGGCTAGGATTCTCATTTTTAGGAGTCTAGAATGTTATTCAATTTTTTTGGGACATTAACTAATTCATTTAAGAGGACTTGCTTTGAAAATGTGCTCGTTTCTGTCGTTTAATGAAAATCGGGCGTTACAAGTGTGTAACATCTGTCATTTTTAAGTTAAAAATTAGCTAAAATAGGGCTAAAAATAGAAAAAAATGAGGCCAAGACAGAAACAAAGAAAAAGAGAGTGGCTTAAGACTAAGATGATAGGGCCAAAATAGAAAAAAGGAGTAGGAAAAGGTTTCGAAGAGTCTCAAAGCCTAAGTATAAAGGAGCCAGGAACTAAAGTGCAAAGAAAAGTTGAGTCAGGAAAAATGTATAGATTGCTCAAAAGTTTTGGAAACCCAAATTTCACCCCTATTCATGGCTTTAGGCATGAATATTAAAAAATCGGGCAAAAATTTTAAAAATTCGTGACCCATGGTTAAACTCTGTTTGATGAGACGAGTCCGATGACGTCACGTTGTCCGGATGGCCAGGCAGGATCTAGTTAACCTGATCAGTAGCTATGAGAAAAATGGAAAGAGAAAGTTGTAACACCTATAGAAATAGAAATAGTTAAAGGGTTAAGAAACCCTGAAGGAGTTTCAAGGACTAAATTGCAATAAATAAAAATTTTAGAGCACAATCATAACACATAATGGTGAAAATTACACTTAGAGACTCAAATATCCGATTGACATCAAAATTTACGAGGATCGAGATTAAGGGCCCTTGATCCATGTTTGAGGCTCAGTATGGCAGAAAGTAAAGAAAATAATAATTATAAATTTTAGAAAGTTTAAAGGTATACATTGTACCATAAAACTTTAATCGGGCCCAGATACTGATTTTTAGACTGCTAGAAGGCCCAATAGTAGATTCTAAAGGCCCAATAAGAGAGAAGAAAGTATAATTAGGGTTTTAGAGAAGATGAAATCCAAATATGAATATAAAATAAAGAGGAAAGAAAATAAAGGATTTTTGGTTAGTTTAAAGGATTAACCATGGTTAGGTTAGAAATTAACCATGACTCAGTTAAAAAATTTACCATGGTTACTAACCATCAAATCACCATAACTTAAGGGCTAAGAATGGACATCCAAGTGTGTGGCTAACAAATTTTAGGAAGAAGATATTTAGTCATAAAATTAGAAAATCAAAAGAAAAAGAATGGAAGGTTAAAATTTGATCTTGAAAAAGGTTGATATAAGGGTCCAAATTTGGTATGACCATTTAAATTCATTTAAGTTCATCTTCTTCACCTCCATTAAGCCATTTTCATGCCACACACAAGAGAAAGAGAGAGAAAAACATTAAGAGAGAGAGAGAGGGAGGAAAGGTGGAAGAGGAAGTAAAATCAAGCAAAACTACCACCATTCTTCACTAAATTTCTTCATCTTCTTCATCCTCCAATCATTTTCTCCAAAGGGTAGCTGCATCTTCATCCTTCCTTCAAGGTGGTATGTTGTTAAGAGGGAAAAGAAGGGATTTTAGTGTGAGAAAAGAAAAGGAAGCTAGGATTAAGCTTCAAGAGTAAGTTTTCTCTGCTTTGCACTTGAAAATCATATGGTTTAAGTTAGTTTTGTTAAACCCTAGTTATGGGTCAATCTTGGACAGCATATGAATGCTTAGAAATGGATTTTATATGTTGAATATGAAGGCCTAGGAATGGAGTTTATATATTGACTATGGAGGCCACATGAGCTTATTCATTGTTGTCATGTGTTGGAACTTTAAAAAACTTAAAGATTGTAATTTTTGGGAAAATAGAAATTAGGGGGAGATGCTATCTGAATTTCCTCAAAATTTTTATGGTATTTTCTTAATGTCCTAAAGTCATGTATACCAAATTTCAAGTCCTAAAACATAAAGGAAGAGGCTATGGAATTTTTAGAATCAAAGAAACTCAATTTTGGGTCTAAAACAGAGCTAGGTTATGTTATGACCAAAACGTGTTGTTGGGGCTGAAATTTGATAATTTTAAGCATTTTAATAGATTCAAAAGGGCGTTTTTAGCTAGGAATACCTATGGAAAAGCTCCCAAAACTCATGGAATAAAATTACTAATTTTTGGCTAAGAAATGCACACTATTCGGCCATAGTGGATTGGAAGGGAAGGAGTTAGATTTTTCTAATTCCAATGATTCCAATGAGTTTAAAAGGGTCATATTACTTTAAGAGTTAAGATTTATATGTTGATTGTAATAAATTATCATTATGATTATAAGGTTTGATATTTGTTTGGGAACTCTAAGAGCAAGTGGATCGAGTTCCAAGGCTTGAGGAGCAAAGTTTGTTAAGGTAGTAGTTTTCCTTTCTCTTTCTTTAAGCTTGTATGTTTGTATGATGATGAGTGTTATCCTATATCAAGTTGTCATTTATGCTATAAGATGAGACATATATACTTAGATTGTGCTTGGCCTTGTATGAAATTCCTTGCATTACCATGTGGTGTATGGCATCTTGATTGACATTATGTTATGTACTTACATGCTTGCTTTTAAATGAGATTGGTTTACTACTACTGAGATTTCATAATCTTACCCCAAATATAACCCATGCTAGGTCTAAGTTCAAGCAAAGAAAGGGCAAATGGTGTGGAGGCATAAATCGAGGATTTTACTTTTATGCATCACATTTTATCATGTAATTAAATATTTTGAATTATTGCGTGGATGAGTTATATTATGATACTATATGTAACACTCTAAAATTAATTAAGGCATTAATCATGGATTTGGGTTGATTAAGAATAATTAATATGGAATAATTGAGCAAGCCATGGGAATGGGAATTTCTGGAGCAGTAAATTATTAATATGGGTTTAAAGTTCAATTAGGATAGAAGCTTAATTTAGGCCCATAATTAATTTAAGTAGACCATGTTTAGAGACTAATAGAGGCCTAATGATTATAGGTGCAAACCCAACTTCCTATTGTGAGTTTTGGCCTAAGAGAGAGACCACCTAACAATGACCCAATTTGGTTTAAGGAGATAGAGGCCCAAGACTCAATTTACATGAACTTTTATAATTGGCCCAACATCCCTTATACAGACCCAAATCAAATGAGCTCTTAAAATTTAGTCTAATCCAATTACAATTTTGCAGCCCAACTTATGAAACTTAGCCCAACAAAGCTTAAATCTAAAATCCACAAGGAATTGGGCCTTTGGGTTAGCCCATAACTCATTTAAGACCCAACTTAAACCTAACTAAACCCTAAACATATGCAGCCCCCTCTATACTCTGCTGAAACACAAACACAAGAAGCAAATTCAGAGGTCTAAAGGGGAGGCTAGGGTTAGTAGCAAAATTCCATCATTTCCCACTCTTAGAGCAAGATTCAGCCAAGGTGAGTGTTATATAACTTAATCCTCACTTCTTTCTCTTCAATTTGGCCTAATTAGTTTTTCATTTAGAGTATTTTCACCATACCCAAAATTTGAAATGTATTTGTTTGGTATTTTCTTGGAGGATTTTCGGAGGTAGAGGGTAGGAGGGATATTAGGTAAGTATGAACTTCTCGTTTTAATGTATTTTCTACTAGTTTGGGACCCCTATAGTTGATTTATGATATGGGTATTGTTTTTATATGAATTTACTCAGAATTTGAAGTGTTGTTCAAAGATTTCTAGGGTAGGCTCAACCAAATTCGAATTTGGTTATTGTGGTAATTAGGCAAGTATTTCTGAGTAGTCCTTTGTAGTGTAACTTCGTGAGTAATGGGCTTGTTAATATAAATGATGATTTAGGTTAGTAATGGCTTGATTTTATGTCCATAGGTTGAAGTAGAATTTCCTTGGCTCTTAAAGAATTGGCTACAAGTGAGGTAACTGGGAATTATGTAATTTCATACACATATTTGCTTTAATTTATATTTACTGCACATGAAAGATTTGAAATGCTAAATGAATTGATTAGCTATCTATTGTATTGTGTTTGGACCTTGTGAGTCAATGATGGAGCTGTGGTGTGGTTGCCACCCGTGCATGTGCTTCGATCGGGCATCGGGTGGGTGCCGTGGACGGGCCTCTCCTACTGTTATTGGCCTTTAACATGTGAAAATGTGATTGCTAGTATGGGATAGTAATCATTGATAGCCTAATTGTTTCATTTGCTGATATGATTGGTACATTTTCTGATGCTTATATAATATCATGCATATATGTTAATTAAATTGGAATATATTATTGGAATTTGCCTTTGGTTACTGAGATTTGCATCTCATCCCGTTTCATGGGCTAACTATTTCAAGTGAAGATCTATCGGGTAAGGATAAAGGAAAGCAAATGGATGAAAATCCATGAGCCCCAACCATGTGTGGGGGAGGCTACACTTGGGCTAATCTGAGTAGAGTAGATGCAAATTTTGTTTTTCTTTTATATAGCATCATCATGTAATCATGTTGCCAAGTGTAAGAGTATGTATGTTGACAACTTAGAATGTATCTATTGAGGAGTTAGGCCTTATATTAAATAGGTATTTGATGTATGAATTTATAACATTTGACATGGAACTTTATGGATCCTATGATATGGTTACTTTCTTGTAAAGGTGATCATGTGATGTATTGATGCCAACGCAAATTAGTAATGTATGAAACCTCTTACGAGACATGTATTAGAATGACAATTGTTGATAGTTATACATTGTTGCTATCATTAATTTATGAAGTTGTGATTATAGGATAGATAAATGAGTTGGAATCAACACTTAACTCTTGTATGGGTAATGATAGATTAGCTGGGTGAATGAAGTAGATAAATGCCATTAGAGTCTCACAAATTGAGGGAGAGTGATCTTAGAGTGTCATTAGAGGGAGAGTTGGAGTGTGTAGGACAAAATTTTAGGAGTTGTAGGTATAAAAAGGGTTTCGTCATAGCCAAAATAGGTTAAGCCACGGCAAAAAGTGGCAAAGTTGCCTAGGGAGGGCAACAGAGAGTGATTCACTGTGGCAAGAGTTGAGGGGCGAGTCTGGTAGTGCTCCAGAGAGGAATTCACTGTGGGAAAAAAAGGGAAATTAGCTGCAGCCAATAATGAAAGGCGAGTGAGGTAGGCTCCAGGAGGCCCTCTTGCCACGACAAAATTTGTGAAGATGTAAGAAGTGAACCCGAGAGCAATTGGCCACAATATGAAATTATTTAGTTGCGGTAAAGGTTCTCAAACTTTTATATTAACTTAGAAACCTTGGTTTTTCTTATGGCAACATCAAGGCATGACTTAGAAGCACTTATAAGGGACTCTTGGGAGTTAGAAGTTAATGGGTAATAAATTTAAGGCTTTTAATTAAGGATTTGTTTCACTTATATACATGAAGCATTGTGATTGATTGGTAATGACTCTAATAGCATTAAGGTTCAAATTTCCTTTCTTTTTCCTAATTTGATGATTTGAAATGATTTCTTGACTTGGTCTATGATTTTTGACAGTGTGTTTAAGCTTAATTACCATGATTAGAAGTTAAGGTCGTCACACTGTAAGGTAATATGGTATGTAATAGAAAGTCATGTATATATTCAACCCTTAAGTAAAAAAAATATGACTAACGTGCCTAAAATGTAAAGATGCATATGCTTATATAAAGGCAAAATAATAATAATAACATGACTGATAAGCATGAATTTTATATACATGAATCCTCCTAATTTTGGCACTTTAATAATTAAATATGGCTTAATGGATGTAATTGAATGGAATTTGATTTTAAATAGCCATTTTCTACATTTGAGGAATTAAGTTACAAATTATTGGGTTTTAATGCTGAATTTTATCTTAAATAATTTTGTGGATATTTTTCCTATTATTTCTGTAGATTTTTTATAGGCAATGGAATTGGAATGGAAGAATAAAATAGCATTTGAATAGGAGCAATGGGTTTTGAAGAAGTCATCTCCAACTCCCTTGTTTCTCTCATGGAAGACATACACATAAGCTCACACAAGCTTCCATGCTCTATGTTGCAGCACATTCACACAAGAAACAACATCAGGAAACACACTCTTACATTTTTACTTACTAATCACTCTTAGCCACTTCCATTCACCACATGTAGCACTAACATAGAAGCATGCATGGGTTCATATAATTTTCACACACATATCACACTTTCATCTCCACGTAACACTCAAGTAAGGGCAGCTCAAGTCAACCACATGTACACACTAGAACAAACATGTAGGCCAGCCTTCACACATCAACACATTCACTCACTTCTTAGGTTTCATGCACATGCATACACATTTACACAATTCACTCATCCACCTCCTTACATCTACACACTCGAGCAGAACATGGGCTGAAGAAAAGAGAGTTTCACGTGGGAAGGATTCAAGAGGAATGAGCATGTGAGAAGAGAGCAGAAGAAGAAACACCAGCTGGGCATAAGGTTTTTAAATGCAGAAGCTACGTGATGAAAGAGTTGAGAGTGAAGGAGCAACTGCATGAGGAAGAAGCAGTATAAGGTTCGAGTTTTACGTGGAATGAGTTGGAGAATGCAGCAGCTGAAACAAGAAGCATGGAGGAGTAAAATGAGTGAGGAAGCACAAGCTAGAGAAGAGCAGTTCACATTGAGGAATTACATAGAGAAGTCACGTGGGAGAACAACGCTAGTTGGAGGCGAAGAATAACGCAGACTAGCTGGAATAACACAAGGACAAAAAGCCACGTTCTGAATAGAGAAGCTTTCATGTCTGAGGCAACATGTATAAGAGTCCACGTAAGATGAAGCAATGAGCTGAAGCTGGGAGCTTGTGGAAAAAAAACACAACGAAGAAAAGACGCTAAAGGAGCAACATGGAATTGCATGAGAAAAGTGTGTTAGGAGGAGAATTTTTTTTAATATATCATATTTAGCTTCAAGTGGGGCCCACCTTATATACACATGCATGTAGCTATGGGCAAAATAAAAGAGAGGGGGGCACGTGATTTAATTAAAAATACACAAGGAAAGAAGGCAAAAAAAAAAAAGGCATGTGAAAAGGAGGATATGTTGATTCCATCGTGGTCATTCCATTTTGATGCATTCACTTCGTCCATTCCACGCTACATTCGTCATCCAGACCACGCCATTCCATTTGTCTCCTCCATTCCCATTTCATCTCCACTCAAATGAAGAATTAATTCCATGTGTGGCTAGCTACGAGAAAGATCCTTGGTGGAAGCTTGAATCCATGGAGAAGAACTCAGAAATTTGGCTAAGATTCATATCTCTTTCTACATTCATTTTTGTTATTTTATTTGCTTAGTTAAGCTTGTAATTAACTAGATTAATGTAGTTTATGATTAGTAGCTGGTTAGATACTAATTAGGAGAGCAATTGATGTTTTAATTGATTAATCTTAGTGCTGGATTTTCATTTCTCTACCATTTTCCAAGTGTGTAATCAAGGTGTTCGATGAAATGCTTATGAGAATTGGTGTGCTTAATTCTAATTTGAGGGTTCATTAGAGTTTAATTGGTTAATTGAATCTCCTAAAGTGTTAATTCAGAGGCTAATTAATTAATTAATTAATCATTCAATTCAAGTGTTCATTAATCCTAAAAGCAAGAATTAATAATTTGGTGTAGGATTAAGGTCTCAATTCAACATTAACTTATTAATTTCTTTAATCTTGCATAGTAATTCAAGATCATTTGCCAATTGTAATATCCGATCCTTCCGTAAAATGAGAAACACAATATTTGGTTTATCTGTAAACGTCAGAAATGAGCCAAATATAAAAGGAAGTCCTTGAAATAGAAGGAATTGGGGCCAAATAAAATTATAATAAAATTCTAAATAATGAAAAATGAGGATTTGAGCCTTGAGTTGCCCAGAAATCAGGGTTTGAGTGACTCAAAAAATTTGCCGAAAGGCCAGTGACATTTTCATAAATATGAGCACTTTTTGGAAAACTCATAGGATGGCTTTTTAAATGAAAATTTTGAGTTCTCCAGGGTTCTCAAAGGCCCTGAAAACTATGGGAAGCCCCGGGACAGTTAAAACCCCTCTGGTATACGTTTTTCAACGGCGGTGAGCCCGAACTTTGACCAGATCGTTCGAGAAGGTTTTAGCTCCGATTTGAGTGATTCCAAAGGCATTTTAATAAATTGGGAGCCTAAACTTCACAATGGAGAAGGTGATTCTCAAAAAGGAGCTAAAATGAATTAGAAATAAAAATGCCAAAAACAAGGGATGAAATGGGAATTTTTGGAATTCTTCTACTTTTAATACTCTCTCCTTCTCACGCCTTCCCTTGCCCTCATTTTCCACCATCTTTCTTCTACCAGAATAAAGAGGAGAATCAGTTCTCTTAGGCGCACAAGACAGACCACTCTTGGAGGGAGAAAAAAGCCAAGAAAAGGTAAAAAATTTCATGGAAAATCTAGCTTTCTCCTTAGCAAGTTACTTCTTCTCCTTATTTCTATGGGTTTAATGGTGTTTTTAAATTTGTTTGGGGGTAGAATAAAGATAAAAAATTCTTGTTTGAAGGGAGGCAACCAAGGAAAGTGAAAAGCAACCAAGAGAAAGTAAGAAAACAAGGTAAAACTTTCATTCTTTGATAGTTTCTTCCTCCCCATTCCTCTTGCATGAACTTGGCCACTATAAACCCAATTCTAAGAGGCTATTTTCTGTCCAATTCATAGAGGGATTAGATGTTTTAGGTGGCAAGGATTAAGAATGAACTAATAGAATCAAGAAAGGAGCATTAGGAAATAAGATGGAATCATTAGGGATCCAAATGCTCCCTTGCAAATATGATTTTATATGAATATTTTTAGGCTTAATTGAAAGTTAAAACATGCTCCTAAGATCCCTAAGAGGCTCCCCACATGCTTCCTCCTTCAAGAAAACAAAGAGAACTCCATGGAAGGCCAATGCACCTATAGTCTCGGCCTAAATAAGTTTACCTAGCTAGGGAGAGTTTTAAATTTTTCTAAGGCTATTTTTGAGTCAAATTTGATGAATGAGGATGAGTGGAGGCCTTGAAAAAAATTTAGAACTCAAGGAAAGAGAATTGGGATCATAGATTCCATATTATGACCTAAAGAAGCAACATGGTACTAGGCCCTTTGTTTTAATGTTGTGGTGGCTCCAAGAGGCTTAAAAGGAGTCAAGAATCATAATTAAGAGGAAAGAATGAGGCCTAGAAGTTATTTGAGCAGTGTTACTTCATTAGGCAACATTATGGACTATAATGAAGCCTATAGAGTAATCTAGGGCTTAAACAAATTATATAGCTTTAGAATATGTTTCATGAACCTAATTAGCTCCCTTAAATCATGTCTAGACCAAGAGAAACCATCTCCACCAAATTGTGGGTGTATAGCCGAGGCAAAGGAGGGAAATCCCAGGAGAAAAGTGTGTAGATTTGCACAAGGTAGCTCTCTCCACCTCCTCTCATGCATGGATATATGTTTAGCTTGTTTTGGAATGTGTGTATGTGTATTTTCAAGCTATGAAAAGTATGCTAGCATGCCTTTACATGCCATAAATTTTGATGCCATGTTATGTTTTAAATGACTACATGATGTTTGTATGAGTTTGCTTGAGTGTGGAGAGGCCAAGAACTCTTCCCTTTGGTAAGGATGAGCCAAGAACCCTTGAGCTTGGTTGAGACAAAGCAAAAAGTCTCCCAAAAGCAAAGTGGGCTCCCAAGAGTATGGTTGAGTCCAAAGTGCTCAAAAAATGGGTGAGGCAAGTCCAAAACCCATGAGGAGAAGTGTGAGGCCAATCCAAACATTTGGTGAGCTCTTGAATGATTTGTATGAGTTGTTCACATGCCAAGTTTGCTTTTAAAATGTCTATGGCTTTTATTTTCTCTACGCATGCATTTGTAAAGCTTGCTTGCACATATTATGTATAATTGAATGGGAGATGAGCTATTGGGATTCTTTGAATCTCATCCCCTCCTCTCCAATGATCTAACATGCTAGATGGACTAAGAAATTATGGTGAAGGAAGCCAACAACCATGAAGAGCAAGGATTGATAAGATTATGTATTATTTTGCCTATTTTGGAACCATAATGATGGTTCATAATGTATATGATGTTGTATATGTACCATGAACCTTGAGACATGTGTAAATATATTATTATGTGATGTTTAGATGTATGCAAATAATATATGACCCATAGCACTTATTTTGAGCATGTAATGCTAAAGTGTGCAATATAAAATTTTAATGAAAGTATGCATAAGTGTGGATTGAATGGCCAAAATGAGATGCATGAGGGTTGGGACCATTTAGGTAGCTCACTTAAGTCTCAAATGTACTTTTAGACTTGCCCAAAAGGTGACAAGACCAAGAGAAATCTATTTGGCAACTTTGGCACCTTATAAGGAGCCAAAATTGACGATTATGGAACTCTATGTTAATTTTTAGCCAAAGTTAGTCTTGATCTAAGATTTGGCATGAAATTAGGTCTCATTGAGAGCTTTCTAGGAAGCTAAAGATCATAATTTTGGAGGTTTATAGAATATTTACTAATTTTTCAAAGTTGGCAAAATTTATGGAAATAGTCTGATGCACTATTACAATGGTCCGAAATTGTTTTCCATCACATGAGACTCAAATGAAGCCCAATTGCTATGAAATTTTATATAGAGAAACTAGGTAGTCATAGTGACTCATGACAACTAGAAGCACCTCATTTGGAGGTCTAGAGAGGAAGATATGAATTTTTGAATTTTCTATCTAGTATCAATAACTTTGCCCGACTAGAAGTACTGTTCCATCGAATTATGAGGTCTGGGCTTGATGAACTGATCTGGATATATTTTTACTCTCTATTTGACATCTACAGCTTTCTATATTGGTATCATTTTCATGGATTGGATTTTTGTGGAATTAATTGGACATTTTTGAAGTTCATATCAGTAAATTGTGATAGTATCAGGACCTAGTCCAACCTCTAGACTATTTCGAGTGTCTAACGCTCTGGGTGTGGGATGTTATAACTTGTACATATTTTAAGCATAAAGTAGACATCCCAATATTTCTATAATGACAGAGATTAAATGATTTAGATTTTTTTATATTTAGTTATGATTTTCCAAAATTTTCCCAGAAAAGAGGCCAATTCTGGCCGAGAATGAAACCCCATGCTCCACCTTCCAATTCGGTTTCCATGAGTTGTAAGCATGTTTTTGTGATGCAAATGAGTTGTAATGATGTAATTAAATATTAGGATGTATAGAATGAGCTTACACGGTCTACGTAACACTAAAATGAATTTTTAATCATGACGCAACGGAAGAAAATGTGTTATGTTAATAGAATTTCTCACTTCCTTCTTACTATATATCACATGAACATGTAAAGGATGATGGATATGAGCTAGAAATTATGGTGTTGCACCAATAGACACAATTAGGGGCTCTTAGATCAGAATTAATTATAATTGAATTAGGATAAGGATAGTGGATACCAAGGGAAAAATCCAAAGCTAGTCACGAGCCCATTATCAACCATAATTTGTGCAATTAGGTAGAGTTTAGGAACTTTAATTCAATTTAATTCTAGTTAGTCTATTTAGATCAAAACCCTCCTTAATTTAGGTAGTTCTAGAGTCCTTTAGCACTTAGAAAACCTAATTAAACATTGAATTCCATTTCTAAGGGAGATGACCTAGGTTGTGCCACTGACTATAAAATTCAATTCAACCTAGTTTTATTTTGAAGGTTGCACGACAGATTCGTCAATGACAAATGGGGGGTAAAATTGTCCAATTTAAATTAGGGGCAATTTTATATGAATTAATATATATTCCGCTGAGTAAGTATTTTTTCCTTGTAAAGGATTTAGAAAGCTTGAGTAAGAGCCTAGAACCAACCTCATATGATTTTTTTATAATTAATTATGTATTTTCAAAGTTGGATAAAATTTTAGGAATGACCAAATGAATAGTAAAATTGTATGAGGAAGTTTTGTTTTTAAATAAAATTTTAATCAGTTCAGGTTTCCATTGACTCTTCGAAGTTCCATATGAGGCCTTGGTAGTAGGAAAGGCGTTATATAGAGAGGTATGACATTTGTGGTATATCATTGGCTACAATTTCTCGTGCTTGAAGGATTTCTTAATCACTTCAACATCTACAAGTTTGACTCTAGAAGATTTCTAGGCTAAACCATTTGCTTCTTTACTTTCACTTTTGAGTACATGCATGATTATTACGTCGACAAACTACTGAAAAAGATTGTTAGCTATTTCATAATAATGTAGTAGATTCATATTATTGCATTTGTATTCACTAATGAGTTGTTTAATAACTAGTTGAGAATCAATGATTATCTAGATGAACTAATCCCCCATAGATATCAATAATATGAGTTTGATAATCAAACCTTCGAACTCAACTTGATTGATTGAACAACCTTCTTTCAACTAGAATATAAATTTGCCATGCTATCCTATTAGGCTAGTGATAGCAATTCCTATCCTAGTATCTTTTTTAGTTTTGGATTTATCAAATGCTAATATCCATAGCTTCAGTTGCATATAATTGTTGGCTTCTGCTAAAGGGTCTTTAATATCAATGTAGGGATGCTGAGCTAAAAATTCAACTAAGGCTTGTCCTTTAATGGTTTGCAATAGAATATATTTTAAATTAAAAGCATTTAGCTTAATGGTCCACTTCATTAATTTTCCTTGTAAAATAGGCCTATCAAGTAAATGTTTAACTATGTTGATTTTGCATATAACAAAAACCTTTCTGGGCAAAATATAATACTTAAGTTTTGTACATGCATGGCACAAAGAAAGAAATAATTTGTTAACTGGAGTATATATATTTAGCATCATTTAACAATTGATTAAGATAGTAAATAGCTCTTTCAATTCCATCCTTGGCATTCCATGCAAGAAGGCAATCGATGGAATCCTCAGTAGCTAACATGTAGAGCTTTAATAGTTTACCTGGTACAAGAGGTACCAAGGCTGGTAGATTAGCCAAGCTTTACTTGATCTGTTCAAAAGCTACTTGCTACTCTTCTTCCTAGATTAATTCATTGGCATCTTTTAGCTTTAGCAAAGGTGAAAAGGCTTTTCACTTTTCAGTAGAATTGACAAAGAATCTTTTTTAGAAATTTATTTACCAGTTAAACTCTACAACTCTTTCTTATTTTGTAGTGGCTTTGCCTCTAGAACTACATTAGCTTTGTTTTTATCTACTTCAATTCCCTACTGATGTACAAGGAAGCCAAGGAAGTTCCCAACTGAGACTCCAAATGCACATTTAGCTAGATTCATCTTCAGATTATGAAATGTCATCCTCTAAAATGCTTGCTCCATATAACTAAATGTTAATCAAAATCCTTATATTTTACCACCACATCATCTATATAAACTTTTATATTTTTACCAATTAAGTCATGGAAAATAGTATCCATCACTCATTGGTAGGTGTTACCTATATTTTTTAAGCTAAATGGCATAACAAGCCATTTATAAATGTAAGAATCCCATGATTGATGTAATGTCCGATTTTCGTTAAATGATGGAAACAGGCGCGTTTTCAAAGCAAATGCCTTAAAATGAATTAGTTAAGGTCCCAAAAATTTTTAGCAACATTCTAAACTCCTAAAAATGAGAATTCTAGCCTCAGACGGAAGGAAAAATAGAGCTAGAATGAAGAAATAAATTTTAATGGAAAACTTACGAAATGTAATGGCATTTTTGTAATTTTGAGTAAATTTTGGAATTCACATAGGAGGTCTTTTTAAATGAAAATTTTAAGTTCTTCAGGGTTCTTAGAGGCCATGAAAACCATAGGAAGCCCCAGGACAGTTAAATCCCCTCTGGTGGACATTTTCCAACGTCGGTGTACCTGAATTTTGATAAATTTATTCGAGAAGGTTTTAGCTCCAATTTGAGTGACTCCAAAGGCATTTTATTAAATTGGGAACCTAAATTTTGTAATGGAAAAGACAGTTCTAAAAAAGGAGCTAAAACGAAGGAGAAACGAAAATGCAAAGAACGAAGGGTAAAATTAAAATTTTTGAAAAAGCCATTTCTTCTTACCTATAAATAGGTGGCACCTCACACTCTCCCTCATTTAGCTTCAGATTATTCTGCCCTAAATTAGAAGAAAAACCCTAGGAGAGTGGTGCACCAAGGGAAGAAGAGAAGGAGGAGAAAATCCAAGCTTAAGGTATGGAAATTTGCTTGTTTTTCTCGCTTTCTCTTAGCCAATCTCTTCTCCTTGTTTTCCCTCTTCTTCTCCATGATTTTTCTGAAGTTTTGAGGGCTTTTTTGAAGGAAGAATAGAAGGGAAATTTTGAATTTTAAGGGAGGAAGCCAAAGAAAGGAAAGAACAAGCAAGAAAAACTAAGGAAATCAAGGTATCATGCAATCCTTCCACTTGATCTTTCTTCTCCCTTTTCTTGTGCATATTTCGACCCATATATAGCCAGCCTTAGGGAGTTAAATTTTCAACCAAACCAAGGGTGAATCTTAGGTATTTGAGGGAGAAGAACAAGAATATGCAAAGGAAATAACAAAATAACCATTAGATTTCAAGATGCAAATTCTAGGGTTTCAAGTGTTCCTTCTAAATTCTGATTTTGTGTGATGATTCCTAGGCCTAATTAAGAGTTTAAATGAGCTCCTAAGATCCCTAAGATGCTCCCCACATGCTTGCTCCTTCAAGAAAATAAAGAAAATTCTGAGGAGGCCTAAAATGGGCTATGTCTCGATCAAGCATGGATGGAGTAGCTAGGGAGAGTTTTAAATTTTTCTAAGCTCAATTTTGTGTCATATATGATGAATGAATATGAAGGGAGGCTTTGAAAAAAATTTAGAACTCATAGAAAGTGAGTTGGTGTTTTAGGTTCCATATTATGACTTAAACAAGAAACATGTTGTTAGGCTTTTAGTTTTAATTGTGTGATGACTCCAAGAGGCTTAAAAGGAGTCAAAAATCATATTTGAAAGGAAAGAATGGAGCCTAGAATTTATTTGAGGGGTGTTGCTTCATTAGGTGCATTTATGGACCATAATAGGGTTTATAGAACAACCTAATGTCTAAGCAAGTTGTGTGACCTTAGAAATTATTTGATGAACCCAATTAACTCCCATAAAATGTGTCTAGGCTGAGAGAAAGCATCTCCACAAGTTTGTGGGTGTGTGGCGGAACCAAGGGAGGGAATTTCAAGAGAAAAAGTGTGTGATTGTGTGCAAGGTAGCTCTCTCCACCTTCTCTCTTACATGGATGTGTGTTTAGCTTGTCTTAGAATGTGTGTATATGTATTTTTAAGCCATGAAAAGTATGCTAGCATGATTTTATATGCCATGATTTCATGATGACATATTATGTTTTTAAATGAATGCCATGATGTTTGTTTGAGTTTGCTTAAGTCTAGAGAGGCCAAGAACTCTTAACCATGGTGAGGATGAGCCAAGAATCCTTAAGATTAGTAGAGACAAAGCAAAGAGTCTCCTAAAAGCAAAGTGAACTCTCAAGAGTATGGTTGAATCTAAGAATCTCTTAAAGAATGGGTAAGGCAAGTCTAAAATCTATGAGGAAAAGTGTGAGGCCAATCCATTCATTTGGCAAACTCTTGAATGTCTTGTATGACTTATTTACATGCCAAGCTTGCTTCTTGAATGTTCATGACTAAGACTTGCTTTGTATATATTATGTGTGATTGAAAAGGAGATGAGCTATTGGGATTCTTTGAATCTCATTCCCTCCTCTCCAATGATCTAATATGCTACGTGGACCCAAAGAACAAGGCAATGAGAGTCAACCACATGAGAGATGAAGTAATGACATTGAAATGTGAAAATTTTGTTACTTTAAGGCTATAAGAATGACAATTGATGTATTCAATAGATGTAGATGTATTACAATGTTATGAACATATGTAATTATGATGCTATGACATGTATGGATGAGAGAATGTGCTATGTGACCATTAGAATGAAATTTGGACATGTTATGACATTATAGCTTCTTTAATGTTAATGTGGAATTATGCATAAGTGTGGATGAGATGGCCAAAATGAGAGGCATGGAGTTTGGGACCATTTGGGCAGCTTATACAAGTCTTAATCATGCTTTTAGACTTGCCCAAAGGGTGTCAAACCCTAGGGAAAGCTATTTGGTTACTTTGGTACCTCATATGGAGCCAAAGTTGACCATAATGGAACCCTATATCACTTTTTGGCCAAATGAGTTTTTCTTGATCTGAGATTTGGCATGCAATTTTTGGAAAGATAAAGAACATAATTTTTGGAGGTCTACAGAATATTTGGTGAATTTTCAAAGTTGGCAAATTTTTTTAGTTTTGGTCTGCTACACTATTCATTTGGTTCGAAAATGAAATCTATCACACAGGGCTCAAATGATGTCCAATTGCCACGAAATTTTATACAGAGAAACTAGACATTAACATGACTTGTGCCAACTGGAAGCACCTCATTTGGAGGTCTAGAGAGGAAGATATGAATTTTTAAAGATTTTGTCCAGTATCAGGAGTTTTACTTGACCTGAGTTATTGTTCTATTGAATTTCGAGGGTTGGGCTACCTAAACTGGTTTGGAGCCATTTTTTTCCTCTAGCTAACATCCACATATTTCCATATTGGTATCATTTGCATGGATTGGATTTTTTGGAATTAATTGGACATTTTCAAAATTTACTGTAGAAACCTATGCCAGCATCATGAGGCAGTCTAACCTCTGGACTTTTTTGGATGTCAAATGTCCTTTGTGATAGATGTTATGGTCTAAACATATTTTTAGTATGAAGTATACATCCATATCTTTCCATAATGGCTAAGAATGAATGATTTTAATTTTTCTAGAATTAGTTATAATTTTTCAAAGTTTGGTCAGAAAAGAGCCAAATCTGGCCGAAAATAAGCATCCATATTTTATGCTTCATTTCGGTTTTCTTGAGTTGTGGGCCATATTTTATGATGGAAATAAGTTTTATTCATGTAATTAAATATGAGAATGTATGATATGAGCTCACACGGTTCATGTGACACCGAATGAAAATTTTGTACACGATGCAACACAAAAATATTCATTATTTTATTACCTTTTTCATTTGAAGCTTACATGATTCATGGTATTAAGTCATTTAAAGGCATGAGATGAACTAGAAATTATGGTGTTACAATTGGTTACTAGCTATGTGTATGAAACCTACCTTTAGCAACCTCTATTTCTTCCTTGATTTTTGATAGTAGTTCAGGATTGTATCTCCTAACTAGTTACTTGTGTTGTTTAAATCCTTTTTTAATTGATAATTGATGCTTGAACAACTCTCTAGCTACTTAAGCATGTCATGGTATTCCTAGGCAAAACAATTCTTGTATTGTTTTATGAGATCGATTAACCAATTTCATTTTTCTTTACTCACTAAGCCATAAATTTTAGTTAATATGGGTTACTCTTTAGTGCCCAAATTGATATCGATCAAGGGATCTTAAGCTTTAAAGTTAGGGATTTGCTTGCCGATTGGAGATTCCAATTCTTCTTCTTATTGGCTAGTTGAAGTTTATAGATTGTCTCCTTGTCCCCCAAGTGTATTGGGAGTTGATTGTTCAATTCTGGTTTTAGCTAAGTGTTGGTGTATGCCCTAGAGGCCAATCATAAGATGACTGTACTTGCATACATTTTATTACGTTTTGATAAATAAAGGCATCTCACTTATTATATTTAATGTTGTATTTGTGTAAAAATAAATATATTGATTATCCTTAGAATAATTTATTATTCTTAAATTGTCTATAGTTGAGCATTATTAAAAATTAGAAAGTGGTAATGCAGTGAGACTAGTAAGCATATTAGTTGATGACCATAGTCATGGATATGAGATATCAAGTCATTACATGGTATGTATTAGAGAACAAATGTACTAGATAGACCTGCTGTGAGAGTGCTTCATGGATTACTTTGTGTCATAAGCCATTATCATAGTGACCATGATGTACATTGTCCTTTGACCAAAAATCACTATAGGTCCTTGCATGGGGAGTCATATACTTTGATTCCATTAATTGTCACCTTTGATAAGGATGGCCAGACAAGTGATGATTAGGGGTATCACAAATCATGTAGAGAGATGTGAGTGATATAGATGGGATTTTATCCTTTTGATGTATGAGAAGTGATATTTGTAGGTCCCTTGATTAAGTGAAACTAAGAAATGCATGGTCATACTCAAATAGATCAATAGTGATGTTGATTCATTTGTTTTGATTTAGTTTACTTAAGGGTCAAAAATTATATAGATTGAATTATAAAGAGGATGACACATTTCATGTCTCAACTTCAATCTAGATATCTAAATAAAAAGGGATTAAACTACACAGAATATTGGTTATACACATTCTTATTATTTAGGTGGCAGTGATGTATTGCTAAATACCAATCATTGTCTATAGTATTAAAATATGATTCTTTTTTGAGACCACTATCAATATAATAAGAACTTATTAGGTCACATACAAAGAGTAGGTTAAAATTAGAGTTAATGTAATATAATTAAAATTTCTAGTTAGACTAGAAATCTTAAGAATATAATATAATATAATATAATGATATTATAATATTATATATTATTTTATATTAAAGTAACATTACATTATTTTTGGACAATTTTTATTTGATTAGATCAATAACTAAAGCCCAATCATCTCTCTACTCATCATCTATTCGGCTAGGGCCATTAGTTAGACATCACAAAAACCTAGGCATTTATTTATAAATAAACAACTAAGGGTTGGTAGCTGTATAGATGAAACCAAGAATGAGCTACCAAATAGGGTGAAAGTCTTCCAGCATAGGCTAAGAGAAGAGAGAGACTTTGTCCATTCATTTTATAATTGGAGTTTTGGCCTACTTATATATGGATACCATAGAGACGTAAGTTCATTGATCTGTGTTTGTGATTCTCTACATACATACATAGAGATCATAGAACTATTCCAAAATATGTGTGTTTGAAGGAGTTCATGCATTTGCGTGATTAGGAGTTTAGGAGTTGAGTAGATGCAGACTCAGCTATGGGAAGTGATCTATGCAAAAGGTAATATCACTAGTTTATGCCCTTTCTATAAGAATCTTTAGTGGGTTTCGAAAAAATTTTAAATTTATTCCACTATGCTTGTGCCTCGAAACCCAACAGTGGTATTAGAGCCATTTGCATGATACTATAAATTGGAATGTGTCTTCTTCTAATTGGATCAATATGATTATGTGATAAGGCAGAATCAAGCCAGATGAAATGGTTATATGATAATCAATTTTGATAAAAAATGACTATATGATAGTCGAATTTGGTAATACGGTCATAAGATAATATAGATTCAAGAATCGTTTATAGGTTTTGAAGTCTATGATCATGGGTCAAGGGTTATACAATAATGCTAAACCTAGGATTGATTGTGGTTTCAAAATTTGTGATGATATATGGTAATGTTATATGATAACATTCTCAATAGGCATTGATCATTTATATATTAATGCATAACGACTTTAATTTTGGGAAAGATTCTGAATGTCCTAAATTGAAATATATATGTGATGTATCTTTATAATAAACCATGGTTGATGATTGTGACAATTCTAGAATGGTTCTAGAATATGATAACAATGAATCTGGGAGTGGTTCTTGGATTTGTTTGAATATTAGGGAGGTTAGCATGACACTAAAAGTTAGTGTGTTTGATGAACAAACGAGATCACCATAGGGGGCTCTACACCCTTAACCCCCACAAGCTCTTAGTAGCATATATAATTTGTAACAAGAATTTGAATTAAATCTTAAAATCAAAGATATTAACTAAAGGTTTGATTTTATGTATCTTATGATTTTGTATGACTTTGTGTACCACATGATGACAACCTAAGAAGGGACTTCAAGAATTAGATATGTAGCTTGTATCATTTAGTTAATCCTCTCATTGGCTTAGGAGGATCTAGGAAATTTAGGGCATACTATGTCACATTTAATTTTATTCATTTTGTGATGTATGATATATGTTATATGTGATACATGAATAACGTGTGATGTATGAGATACACTAGATGCATGAATAACAGGTTAACAAAGATAAGATCTAAATTAACTATAAATCCTTTAATGAAAATATTAAGTTAGTAATAACAAGTGATGCCTTCCATTGATTGGCACTTGTCAAGGCCTCGATCAATATAGGGTAGGTTTGCCAAAGCAATGTAGCTCATTTATATTAGGAGACATGATAAGATAATAGTGCTATCTAAATGCCAACATTTGGTGTGACTTAACTAGGTAATCTTAATAGAATTAGGACCTAGTTGCATAGAGTTAGACCTTAATTCATAAGATGGGATAGAATAAGTGTTGTTCACCCAACTATTCAAGAGTTGTATGTAATGCAATTAGCAAGAGTTGCCTACCTAAATAGTCTAATTTTGGGGAATCAATCAAAGTAAACTCAAGACTAGATGAAATATGTATTTTGGCCCACTAAAAAGTCTATATGATATGATTTTCTAGATAAATAATGAGGGCTATTAGTTTGAATAAAATAATGGGAGGAGCTTTTAATTGAAGACCTTATTAAATGTTTTTTAATGTAATATTTACTTTGCTTATTTCTTTTGTAGATTTCCAATGGTAAACACGACAAATAATCTATCATCGCAATTGATCCTTGAGAAGGGCAAACTAGCTAGGATAAACTTCTTGGGCTGGTACAGGAATTTGATGATAGTCCCTAAGCATGAGTGGAAGCTTTGTGTCCTAGAGGAACATATTCCTTAGCCACCTAAAGTTGGTGCCCCTCATGTTGAGAGAGATGCTTATAAGAAGCATCATGATGATGCCTAGGACATTGATTGCTTTATGTTGGCTTATGACATGAGAACATGGAAGCTTATGACATGCTTGAATATCTTAAGAAGTTATATCAAGGGCAAACCCAACATGAGAGGCTTGATATTTCTACAGCATTGTCTAAGTGCAAATGGGCATAAAGAAGTCTTGTTAGGCCTCATGTACTCAAAATGATTGTGTATGCTGAGAACCTTAAGAGATTGGGCTTTCCACTAGGCCAAAAGTTGGCCACTGATGTAATTCTGCAATAATAGCCACAAAGTTATAGTCAATTTATTATGAATTACAACATGAATGAAATTGACAAAACACTGTCAAAACTATTAAGCATGTTGAGAATTATTGAACAAAATTTGCAAAAGGCAAAACTTAATGCCATCATGATGGTTTGAAAGGGTAAAAGCAAAAGCTAGGGCAAGGGTAAAAACAAAAAAGATTCCAAATCTAAGGACAGGCCTAAGCCCAAGTCCTTTGCATTGAAACCAAAGGGTGGTGTGGCTAAGGAAGGGAAATGCTTCCATTGTGGTTTGATCGGACATTAAAAGAGGAATTGTGCAATGTACCTAGAAGATCTGAAAAAGAAGAAAGGAAGTGAGGCTTCCACTTCAGGTATTTTTGTTATAAAAATTAATGTATTTGGTCTTACATCTTAGGCATTAGATATCGATTGCAGTTTTCACATTTGTACCAATGTGTAGGAACTCAAAAGGAGTAGGACTCTAGCTAAAGGAGAAGTGGACCTACAAGTTAACAATGGAGCAAGAGTTGCTGTCTTAGCTATAGGAACATATTGTCTTTCTTTACCAAGTGGCTTAGTTAAAGAATTAGAGGATTGTTATTTTGTGCAAACTATTAGTAGAAATATTATTTCTGTTTCTTGTTTGGACAAGAAAGGTCTTTCATTTTTAATAAAGAACAAAAGTTGTTCAATTTATTTAGATGAAATATTTTATTATAGTGCACAATTGTTTAATGGTTTCTATATTTTAGAACTTGAAATGCCTGTCTATAGCATAAATACCAAACAGTTTAAATAAGATAATATGAATCCAACATACCTCTGGCATTGTCGCTTAGGCCATATAAATGAGAAGCGTATATCCAAACTCCATAAAGATAGACTCTTGGACTATTTTGATTTTGAGTCATATGAGGTTTGTGAATATTGTTTATTAGGCAAGATGACAAAAAGCCTATTGATTGGACACAACAAAAGGGCTACTGATCTCTTAGGTCTAATACATAGTGATGTATGTGGCCTTAACTTATCAACTAGAGGAGGTTTTCAATATTTCATTACCTTTACTGATGGCTTCAGTAAGTATGGAAACGTGTATCTTGTGAAACACAAGTCAGGATCCTTTGAAAAGTTCAAGGAATTTAAAAATGAATTACAAAACCAACTTGGCCAAGGTATCAAATACTTCAGTTAGATCGAGGTGAAGAATACTTAAGTTAAGAAATTAATGACTATATGAAAGAGTGTGGCATAGTGTCACAACTCACCCCACTTGGAACACCACAATGGAATGGTGTCTCAGAAAGAAGGACTCATACTTTGTTAGAGGTGCAATCTATGTTGAGTCATGCAGATCTTCCCATTTCCTTTTAGGGACATTCTCTAGAAACAACTACTTTTACACTCAATTGTGTTCCTTCCAAAGCAGTTCAAAAGACTCCATATATGATGTGGACTGGGAAATGTCTCAATATGCCTTTTATGAAGATTTGGGGCTATAAGGCTTACATAAAATGTCAAGTCTCTAACAAGCTAGGACCCATATTAGAAAAATGTTATTTTGTAAGGTATCCCAACGAAACCAAGGGTACTATTTTATAATCCTACTAAAGGTAAAGTGTTTGTCATATGAACTGGTGTTTTTCTTGAAAGAAAGTTTATTTCTAGAAAAATCACTGGGAGGAAAAATAAAACTCAAAGAAGTTTGAGACTCAAAAGATAACATCAAACCTATTATAGAATCTGAGCAAAGTTCACAAGTTGTTATGGAATAAGAACTTGCTTAAGTAACACAAGATTTGTATGGATCTAACAGGATTCTCCATAAGCCTAAGGGATATGGATTTCTTATGACTCAACATGGTGATGTTTTGCGCATGGGTGAAAATGAGCCCACAACCTACCAAGAAGTTATCAAAGGCCAAAACTTTGCAAAGTGGCTTAAGGCCATGAGATTTGAGATGGAATCCATGCACACAACCAAATGTGGACTTTGGTTGATCTATTTAAAGGCATAAAACCCATCAAGTGCAAGTGGGTTTTCAAAAAGAAAACTGATATGGATGGTAATGTACAAACCTACAAAGGGCAATTGGTCACTTAAGGTTTTAGGCAAATTCATGGCATAAACTATAATGAGACCTATTCCCCAGTTGTTATGCTTAAATCCATCCAAATCTTACTTGCTATGGTAGCTTATTATGATGATGAAGTCTAGCAAATTGACGTTAGAACTGCTTTCCTTAATGGGAAGCTTTTTGAGCATGTGTACATGACACAGCTTGAGGGTTTTATCACTCATGGAAAGACTAGAAAGGTATTTAACTACATCGATAAATTTATGAGTTAAACCAAACATCACAAAGCTAGAATCTTTGTTTTGATGATGTAATCAAAGAGTTTGGTTTCATAAAAAATGAAGATGAATCTTGTGTTTACAAAAAGTTTAGTGGGAGTACAATTATATTCCTTATACTGTATGTGGATGACATACTACTTATTAGAAATGATATCCTTGCATTATAGGATGTAAAGTCTTAGTTAGGGAATCATTTTTTGATTAAATACTTAGGTGAAGTCACCTATGTATTAGGTATCAAGATCTATAGAGATAGATTGTAATGTCTAGTTTTTGTTAAACGACAGAAACAGACACGTTTTCAAAGCAAGTCCCCTGAAATGAATTAGTTAAGGTTTCAAAAAATTTAAGTAACATTCTAGACTCCTAAAAATGAGAATTCTAGGCTTAGATGGAAGGAAAAATTGAGTTAGAATGCAGAAACAAATTTTGATGGAAATCTTACGAAATGTAATGGCATTTTTGTAATTTTGAGAAAAATTTGGAATTCACATAGGAGGACTTTTTAAATGAAAATTTTAAGTTCTCCAAGGTTCTCAGAGGCCTTGAAAACCATGGGAAGCCCCGGGACAGTTAAATCCCCTCCGGTGGACGTTTTCCAACGTCAGTGTACCTGAACTTTGACAGATTCATTCGGGAAGGTTTTAGCTCCGATTTGAGTGATTCCAAAGGCATTTTACTCAATTGGAAACCTAAATTTTATAATGGAAAAGATAGTTCTAAAAAAGAAGCTAAAACGAAGTAGAAATAAAAATGCCAAAAACAAAGGGCAAAACGAGAATTTTTGAAAAAGCCATTCTCCTCCACTTATAAATAGGAGGCATCCCACTTTCTCCTTCATTTAGTCTCATAATTTTCTGCCCAATTTCAGAGGATAGAGCTAGGGTTTAGGTACACCAAAGGGAGAGAAGAAGAAGGAGAAATTTAAGACTTAAGGTATGGATATTTGATTATTTTTCATGCTTTCTCTTAGCCAATCTCTTCTCCTCCTTTTCCCCCTTCTTTCCTATGATTTTGTTAAAGTTTTAGGGGCTTTTTTGAAGGAAGAATAGAGGGGAAATTTTGAAATTTAGGTGAGGAAGCCAAGGAAGGTGAAGAACAAGCAAGAAAAACCAAGGAAAACAAGGTATCATGCAATCTTTTCATTTGATCTCCTTCCTCCCCTCTCTTGTGAGTAATTCGACCTATATATGGTCAGCCTTAAGGAGTCAAGTTTTCAACTAAAATAAGGGTGAATATTAGGAATTTGAGGGAGAGGAACAAGAATATGTAAAGAAAACAATAAACTAGTTATTAGATTTCAAGATACAAATTCTAGGGTTTCAAGTGTACTTTGTAAAATCTGATTTTGTACAATGATTCCCAAACTTAAATAAGAGTTTAAATGAGCTCCTAAGATCCCTAGAAGTCTCCCCATATGCTTCCTCCCTTGAGAAAACAAAGTAAAGTCCATGGAGCCTAAACCTAGCATAGGTTCGGCCAAGAGAGATTCTTGTAGGTAGGGCGGGTTTTAAATTTTTCTAAGCCCATTTTTGAGTCATATATGATGAATGAATATGAGGGGAAACCTTAGGAAAAATTTAGCAAGTTTAGAGAATAAGTTGATGCTTTATGTTTCATAATATGACTTAAAGAAGCAACATATAGTTAGGCTCTTTGTTTTGATTGTGTGATGAATCCAAGAGGCTTAAAAAGAGTCAAGAATCATATTTGAAAGGAAAGAATGGAGTCTAGAATTTATTTGAGGGGTGTTACTTTATTAAGTGCATTTATGGAACCATAATGAGGTTTATAGATCAAACTAATGTCTAAACAAGTTGTGTGGCCTTAGAATTAATTTCATGAATCTAATTGGCTCTCATAAATTGTGTTTAGGCCAAGAGAAATCATCCCCACACTTTTGTGTGTGTGGCCGAAGCAAGGAAGGGAAATTCAAGAGAAAAATATGCAATTGCTTCCAAAGTAGCTCTCTCCACCTTCTTTCATGCATAGATGTGTGCTTACATTATCTTGAATGTGTGTATGTATGTTTTAAGCCATGAAAAGTGTTCTAGCATGACTTTGATTCCATGGTACCATGATATTATAATATGATTTCACATGATGTTTATGATGTGTGCTTAGATTTGCTTGAATGTGGTAAGGTCAAAAACCCTTAGCCATGGTGAGGATGAGCCAAGAACTCTTAAGATTGGTTGAGACAAAATAAAGAGTCTTCCAAAAGTGAAGTTGACTCTCGAAAGTAAGGTTGAGTCTAAGAACTTCTTAAAGAATGGGTGAGGCAAGTCCAAAATCCACAAGTAAATGGCTTGTATGACTTTCTTAAATGATGAAAATGCCTTTTGAATGTTTGCATATGTTAACATAACCATACATGCATTTATGAGACTTAATTTGCATTTTTTATGTATGATTGAATGGGAGATAAGCTATTGGTATTCTTTGAATCTCATCCCCTCCTCTCCAATGTTCTAACATACTAGGTGGACCAAGTGGACAAGGTAATAGAAGCCAACGACCTTGAAGATGAGAAGATGACATGAAAGTGTTTAAATTTTGCTACTTTAAGGCCATACAAATAGCAAAAGATGCAACCAATGGATGTATATGTATTATGATGTTATGAACACATGTAATTATGATAATATGTCATGTATAAATGGGAGAATGTATTATGTGATCACTAGAATGCAATTTGAGCATGTTATGGCATTGTAGCTTCTTGAATGGTATTATGGAATTGTGTATAAGTGTGAGTGAGATGGCCAAAATGAGATGCATGAGGGTTGAGACCATTTGGGCAGCTCACACAAGTTCTAATTATAAATTTAGACTTGCCCAAGAGGTGCCATACCTCAAGGAAAGCCATTTGGACATTTTGATATCCTATATGGAGCCAAAATTGACTATAATAGAATCTAATGTCACATTTGTCCAAATGAACTCTTCTTGATTTGAGATTTTTCATGCAATTAGAGCTTGATAAGAGCTTTTTGGAAAGCTAAAGAACAAAATTTTTAGAGGTATAGAGAATATTTGATAAATTTTCAAAGTTGGCAAAAATTCTAGTTTTGGTTATGTCATTATTTACTCAGGTCCAAAAATGAAATATGTCACATAGGGCCCAAATGATGTCCAATTGCTATGAAATTTTATATAAAAAAACTATACATTCCTAATGACTTGTGCCAACTAGAAGCACCTCATTTAGAGGTCTATAGAGGGAGATATGAATTTTCAAAGAAACTATCTAGTACCAGGCGCTCCACTTGACCTTAGGTACTGTTTGATTTGGTTTCGAGGTCTGGGCTTGCCTAAAATGGTATGGGTTATTTTTTCCCTCTAGCTAACATTTACAAATTTTTAGATTGGTATCATTTGTATAGATTGAATTTTTTTGAAATTAATTAAATATTTTTAAAGTTTGCTACAGAATTCTGTGACAGCACCAGTGGATAGTCTGACCTCTAGACATTTTCGAATGTCAAACGTCCTCTGTGTTAGATATTATAGTCTAAAAGTATTTTTATCAATAAGTAGACATGTGTAGCTTTCCAGAATGGCCAAGAATGCATGATTTTGATTTTTCTAAAATTAGTTATGATTTTTCAAATATTGTGACAGAAAAGAGGAAAATTTGGCCGAAAATATATACATGTATTTTATGCTTCCCTTTGGTTTCCATGAGATGTAGGCCACTTTTGATGATGCAAATGAGTTGTATTCATGTAATTAAATATGAGAATGTGATGTATGAGCTCACATGATCCGCGTGACACCAAACAAAATTTTTATCTGCGACATAACGCTAAAATAATCAATATTTTTAATGTCTTTTTCTTTGAGAGTTTTCATGATTCTTGGAAATGAGCCATTTAAAGGCATGGGATGAGATAGAAATTATGTTGTTTCATAGATCAAGAAAATTGCTTGGCTTAAGTTAGAGTATATATATTGACAAAGTGTAGTTTAACATGCAAGAATCCAAAAGGGGATACTTTCTTATATCACATGGTACAAGTCTTTCTAAAACTCAATGTCTAGAACAAGAAGAGAAAGATTGAATGGATAAGATTTCATATGCATCAGTACTTGGATCTATCATGCATGCCATGTAATGTACTCTTCCAAATATCTCATATGCCCTAAGCATGATGAGTAGATACTAGTTAAATCCAGGTAAGCATTATTGGATTTCTATCAAGAATATCTTAAAATACTTGAGAAGAACTAAAGATTTATTCTTGATATACAGAGGTGATGAAGAGTGTCATACCATTAAAGATTATACATATAAACTCATGTTATATACCTCTTTTAGTAATAAATAGTTATATTCACACTTTCGGTAGTGGAATTTATTATCATTAAAAGCATTAACAACATAATTTTTACATAACAAGGATCTTGGCCATTTCTATCTTCAAATTCATACTTAACCAACTTGTTAGGCTTAAGATATCACAAAGAGGGGCATGAATTTTGTTGGTTTGGCCATATGCACATTTTGAGTCTTAAAACATATTATAGGGACCTAATTTTAAAAAAATATAATTTGAGCTATACAACTTTGATTTATGCAAACTTAGTGGCTACGAAAAGCTTATAATGAGAGCCATCTACTATAAAAATTTCATATTAAAATGAGTTCATTTGGTCCCTTAAAAACCCAAACATCCAAAATTGACCATATGAACAATGTACTACAATTTTCTGTATGAATTAGGTAATTTGAAAAATTCATAAAATATTCTATAAAGCTCAAAAAATTATAATCTTTCACTTTATGAAAAAAGTTTAATGTCCTCTAAATGCCTGCCAAATTTCAATCCAATGTTCACTCATTTGGGTGGTCAAGGGTGTATAGGCATATTATGGCTAAAAAGAAATGAATTTTGGTTCAAAAGAGTACTAAATCAGCCATATCATGCCATTTCTTGTCGTGGGCACATTTTAAATGGTAAATGCATCATGTTTGGCTAGTTCAACATGTCATAATTATCGTACAACTCAAAATCACCTTTTTACTTGTAAGTATACACACATAATTACAATCCATAAATGATTTTTACATCATAATCTAGTACTTTTAAGAGTGATGGCATGATCATACATCAAAATATACAATTATACATTCATATATGCAAGAGTATGCCTCAAAACATAATCTATTGTCAAAGTAACTCTTTTTAGGTCGTTTGTTTCTCATTTTTTCTTCCTTGAGAGCCACCTAGCCATGGTTAGTAGAAATAGGAGAAAAGTGAGATTCAAAGAATCTCAATAACTAATCCAACATTCAATCATACATATATGGCTTACTTAAATTCAAAGAATGAAAGCATGCACATCATACAACTATATATGATTCATATTCATGCATTACGGATCTCATGGTTCCATCAAGAGCAATCTTATGCTCTAAGGATTTTTGGTCTTACCTCACCTAGTAATTAGGGACCTTTGGTTTAGCTTCACCTTCTTGTAGGGACTTTTGACTTAGCCTCACTCATATATGGTGTAATATTCGATAATCCAGAAGTCAACTAAAATGATAACACCTTAGAGCAAGGCAAATTAAATCTAAATAGGATTAGGATGTTAATTAAAGTATCTTAAAATGTGGATTAGAGTTAATGTTAGCCCAGAACCAGAGCCAAAATGGCTAAATACAGAGTTACACAGGCTAATGGCATTTTCATAATTTCAAGCAAGTTTTAAAAAAATTAAAAAAGAAATTTTTAAATGGAAAAATTGAGTTTCTAGGTGTCTTTAGAGACTTTAAAAACCACAGGAACCCCCGATATAGTCAAAACTCCTCTGGTTTGAGCTTTAGTGCATGGGTTAACCAAAACTTTAATCGAATCATTCGATAAGGTTTTAAATCAAATTTGAATGAAACCAAAGGCATTTTATGAATTAGAGGACCTAAATTTTATGATAGGAAAGACGGTTCTAAAAAAGGATATGCAATGAGTTCAAACGGAGAAACTAAAATTTAGGGACACAGTTGGAATTTGAAAATTGTCATAAGTGAGCCTCCACCCTTATATAGCACATCCCATTCTTCTCTATTTTATTAACCTACTTATTTCCACTCTAAAATAGAAATTGAACCAGCTAAAGGTGGCACACTAAAGAGGGAGCAAAGGGGAAGGAAACCAAGCTTGAAAAGTGTAAGGAGTTGTCTTTTTTTCATGCTTCTCCTTTCACTAAACTTCTTTTCCTCCTTCTCCTTTCTCTTTTTATAGTTTTGATGATTTGTTTGGATATGTCTCATGAATGGTTCAGTAGAGAAGAGGGAGAGTTTGAAGGAAAGCTTTGAAGCATAAGAAAGCTTTCTTGAAAAGCTTGAAAATAAGGTAATATATCACGGCCTATGTTGCTTCTTCTTGGCTCCTTGTCTTCTCCATTTTGGCTAGAAAAAGGGTCATGTGTAGAGACTTATTTTGATCCAAACTTGATAGGATTTAGGATTTTGGAGTGTAAGGAATAAGAATATGCAATTGGAACAAAAAGAAAAGCTTTAGAAATTAAGTTATGGTAAATAGAGTTTTGGTTGCACCTACAGATTTATAGAGCTTTCTAGTGATAATTAGATTGTGTAACACCATGTTTGAGTTCTTAAGATATCTAAGAAGCTTTATGGATGGAAAATTCCCTAGGAAAACTAAGAAAACTTCATGAGCTCTAATGAATGCTTGTTTTATATATATGAATCCTCCTAATTTAGGCACTTTAATGATTAAATATGACTTGTTGCATTTAATTAGGTAGATAATTGATTTTATTAACCATTTTTGGATTTTAGGAAATTATTTGTAAAATTATTGAATATTAATGCATAAATTTCTCTTAAATAATTTTGTGAATATTCCTACTTGATTTTTCTCATTCTTTTATGCAGTTTTGAATGGCCAAATGAAGCTTGAATAAGAATTTAATTTAAAGAAGAGAAGGAGAAGAGTTAGGCTTCAAATGTACTTTTTGTTGGGTAATTAAAAATGGAATAGGAGGAAAAAATCACATGGGTTCTTCACTCACTCCACTTCATATAGCAACTTGTAGCTTTATTCTCTTATTCCATCACATCCACAACACACCTACTTCATTTAACATGTAGGCATGGAAGATAGCTCACATGTGTGGCGTATTCATTCACTTACACACACCTACTGGATGCATAGCCTTGTATTTCCACTTTCTATGTATGTCACATGTAGCAGCCACATCTACACATTCACTCACTTTTTAGGTTTCATGCATGTGGATACACACTCACACATCTCACTCCACTTATGCAGCTCCCTACATCCATATACACATGCATGGCTAGATTCATGTAGGATAAACACTCTTAAGCTACAGGTTTAAGGATCATATTAAGAGGCAGAACGTGTAGAGAGGAATGAAGGAGCAGCTACATGGGAATGATTAAAGTTGAATGAACTGGGTGGATGAAGAAAGGAAAAGAAGAGGCAACACGAGTCTATTCCATTCACTTCACTCTGATTCACTAATAAAACACACTCACAAAGCAAAACACACTTATGAGCGGTTGCCACTTCACTCACACACACATGCAAAAAAGAGAGGAGCTAGGAAGCAAGAGGCAAAACAAACTATGAGGTAGTTGCACAAGGAAGAACGAGCTGCTTATGGAAAGAAAAAACTACGTGTTGGGCTGGATGAAGAAGAAACAAACGAAGAAGGCAAAGCAAGGAGCTGTATGAAGAAAACACGGGCAGGAGTTACGTGAGAAGCTTGAGCAAATGAAGAAAAGAGAGCATGTGAACAGAGTTGTGAGCAGAAGCATGGGGCAAAATGTAATTATAAGATGATAAGAAGAAGAAGGAGTTACAGGTTGAGAGATCCATATGGGACGGATAGCATACACAAAGCTGACATGGAAGGTATGGATGTAGCCACAGCACGAGTAGAAAGAAGAAGCATGGTACGTGAGAAATTAACATGGATTGCTATGAGCTGGATAGAAAGACTTTAATGGTTTTGTTTTATTGAGTAGAAGAAGCATACATGCAAGCCATATGATTCATTAAAAGGAAAGCTTAGGCTAAAGTGAAAAAATGAAGGCAAAGCACATGCTAAAGGCTAGAGTAAGCACGTGATTTATTAAAAAGAAAGTAAGCAAGCTCCAGGAAGCAATTTCATTCATTCACGTTATAACACTCTATCATATCATTAAACATCCATTCACCTCCAAGCCATAGCTTTCTCTATCCATTCTCCTCCATCCTTCCACCTCCATGAAGCATTAACTCCATCTTATGGCTAGCTTAGAACAAGACCTTAGAGAAGCTTGAATCCATGGAGATAACAAAAGATTTTTGGCTAAGATTTTCGTATTTTTCTATACTTTTCCTTTTTCTTGTACATGCTTGGTTGAGATGTATTGTATTGAGATTGGGTGTAGTTATAATTAGTGGCTGGTTAGACACTAATTAGGAGACTTTCTGAATGATTAATTGATTGGATAAGTGCTGGGTTTTTCACTTTACTTTAATTTCCCAAGTATACAATCAAGGTATTTGATAAAATGCATAAGTGAAATTGAGTGCTTAATTGTTTGATTTAAGGCTTCCTTAGAGTTTGATTGGTTAATTAAACATCCTAGGGTGATAATTTAGAGACTAATTAATCATTTAATCAATCAAATTTGAGTGTTCATTAATCTTAAAGGCAAGAATTAATGATTTGGTGCAGGATTAAGGTTTCAATTCAATATTAGATTGTTAATCTCTTGAATCTTGGGTGGTGACTCAAGATGCTTTACCATGAACATGATTAGGGATTTTTAGACTAGAATTAATTACAATTGAATTAGGATAAGGATAGTAGATACTAAGGGATGAATCCAAAGCTAGTCACATGTCTATCATTCAACCCTTAGTTCATGCAATAGGTAGTGATTAGGAATTTTATTTCAATTTAATTTTAGTTAGTTAAATTTAAGCATAACGCCCTTTAGTTAGATAATTTTTAGAATTATTGTACACTTGGAAAGCCTAATTAAACATTGAATTTCATTTCCTAAGGAAACAATCTAGGTTGTACCACTAGCAATATAGTTTCTAACTTAGTTTTATTTTGGAGGTTGTGCAACATGACCTCTTAGGCTCTTCACCTTAGTGTATGTCTCAGCCAAGAGGGAGTCCATGAACCTAAGGAGAGTTTTTTTTAATTCCAAGGATATAAATAGCCTAGAAATGAATAATAGACACCAAAGGAATCATTGGTTTGAATTTATAAACCATATCTTAAAAATTAGAAGTTTGGGTTCCATTATGCATAGTGAAACAACTTGACGTTTGGCTCCTTGAATTGAGCTTGTAACGACTCTAATGACTTTAAATGGAGTCATGTGACTTAGATTGAGAAAGAAATTAGAGCCAAGATCATGGATTATATGAGTTGCTTCATTATGCTCTTGTATGGAATCATAACCATGGCATAAACTAGAAATAGCTTGTGTAGAGTTTATGTGAGACTAGAGATGGTTCCATTGATGTGTTTGTGTTTTGTTTAATGTGTCTAGCCAAGCAAACCAAGCTTCTCCTAGGTATGGGTGTAAGGCTAAGAAAAGGAGGTAAAGTTCAAAGAGAAAATTATGCTTCTTGAACTAAGGTAGCTTTCCATCCTTGTATACATTTCTTGGTTACTTGATTGTCATTGAATGCTTGTATATGTGTTTGAATCATGAGACATGCCTATAACTAGTTTGATGATATAATACCATTATGCTTTGTAAATTGGTTTTAAATTGTGAGATTGTTTTTTATGGATGAGGTTGAGCTAAAAGTCCCTTGGAATGGGTGAGGTGAAGCAAAAAGTCCCTAAAGATGGGTGGACAAGGCCAAAAGTCTCAAAAATGAGTGAAGCTAAGTCAAAAGTTCCTAGAAAATAGGTTAGGTTAATCCAAAAGTCCCAAATAATAAGGTGAGGCTAGACCAAAAGTCCCTAAAGCTTACTCTTACCTTTGATATGTTTATATGACATGAAAAATATGGTTTGAATGATTCTTGAAAGTGTTTGGTATATACTTGTATTCTTTGACACGATTATATGCCATGTATGCTTACTTGAAGGGTAAACAAGCTATTAGGATTCTTTGAATCTCATTCTCCCCCACTTTCTATCTAACTTTGTCTAGGTGAAGCCTAAAAAGCAAACAATGGGAACCAAGGAATATAATTTGTAATACTTTGACAATAGTATAATTTTTTGTGTAAATAATGTCAAAGTGTGTATGTACAAGTTATATATGAGATGTAACCCTTTGAGTATATGTAAAAATATGTAAATATGTTGCATGTAATAAATTTGGAGCCATATGTATGAGAATGCATGATTTGGGCATTTTGGAGCCTTTACATGAAGGTGTATATATGTAAGTACGATAGTGAATTGA
Source organism: Erythrophleum ivorense (assembly GCA_026724425.1). Lineage (NCBI taxonomy): Eukaryota > Viridiplantae > Streptophyta > Magnoliopsida > Fabales > Fabaceae > Erythrophleum > Erythrophleum ivorense. The sequence goes on from JAIUCV010000008.1 coordinate 32,142,646, forward strand.
GCTCCATGATGATTTAAACCAATTAAGGTGTTGCTACATGTTGTGTTTATGGTTTTGGATGTGGTTAGATGATCATGGTATGCTTGGAAGGCTATTTGACGCAATTTGACCCCATTATGGTTCCAAACTAAGCCATATTTTGCACATGAACCAAAACAAACCAAATGAACGAATTTTAGTATGAAATTTGGCATATATATAGATATCATTAAGAGAGTTTTCACAAAGCTGAAGAACATAATTTTTGGAGCTTTGTGAAATATTTTATAATTTTTCAAATTTAGCCAAATTATGCAGAAACTGTCATGGTATTGTGCTTGTGGATAGTATGGTTTTTGGTGTCTTTAGTAAGGCCAATGAAGTCCAATGTTCATGAAATTTTACAATCATGTATTTAGCATCATAAAATTTCCATAGCCACTGAGAGCAACCCATTTGGACTTGTGTAGAGGGAGATATGAATTTTTGAAATTTTGATTCAACTGTAGGACTCCACCTATACTGGATGTACTGTTCCATTGAATTTCTCTAGTCAAATGTAATTGTTTTGATTTGAAATTTTTATTGTAGTTATGGGACATCCTTATCTTTCCAAAATGGTATAATTTGCATGATTTTTAATTTTTTAGGATTAATTATGAATTTTCAAAGTTCTAGATAGAATATGGAATGACATAGGAGTTTGTAAGTTTGTCCTCCTAACTAGTTTTGATGTATAAGCTACAAATCTGAATTTTATGCCTTATTTGGTGATGCTTCAAGTTGGAAAATCATACTATGACTGATTTGGCATTAAACCATGTTAATATAGAGGCTGAGATAACATCTTGTAGACAAGGTCCAGGATCTTGTCAACAAGATCTTGTATTTTACATTGTGAAATTTGAGACCTTGTCAATAAGGCTTTCGGCCAGCAGTACAAGGTCTTCTAATTTAGCATGTTCTAGCATATGATGTGTGATGGTGTGATAGATGAGACTTTTGGTCTAGTCTCACCCACATTTAGGAACTTTTTGTCTCATTTCACCTATTTCAAGAGACTTTTGGCACAACCTTATTAATCAAGAGCCAAATCATTTGTAGCCAACACATATAAGCAATCTATGACACTCAAGCAAACCAAGCACACATATATAAGAATGAAGCAAAAGCTACTTTGACATAGAATTTAATGGAATCCCCTTGGCTTCTCTCTTTTGTTCCATGGCCTTACACTCACACTTGGATGGGGATTCACTTGCTTGGCCTAGACACATTACATGAAGCACAAAATAAACAATGGAATCGTGCTTATGCTCATATTAACCTTATACAAGTCAATTAGGGCTTTAGGTATACATATGGCTCATTTGAATGCCTTATGAAGCAACTCTCACGAATCAATTTCTTAGCTTCAAAATCTTACTCAATATAAGGTATATGACTTTATTGGAATTCATTAGAACTATCATAAGTTTGGTTTAAGAATCCTAGCATCAAGTTGTTTCTTTAGGCATAATTGAATTTTAAATTTTCACCTTTCAAAATAAAATTTCTAAATTCAAACCAATGGTTCCATTAGTGTCTATAATTCATATCTAGACTATTTATAATCTTGAAATTATTGAAAACTCTTTCTAAGTATTACTTTCCTTTCATAGCTAAATCATACACCAAGGAAGGCTCCCTTGGAGTTTTTTGTTCCACCCTTAAAGAATTTGACATCTCTGAAGGGTCCTTAGCTTCTTAGTTTAATTATGATCTTACTTGGCTTGAAATACTTTTTTAAGGTTTCAAACTTTCTAAGGGCAATAAAAACCCTAGGTATCATATCATGAATCTTATAGCTTCCTAATTGATTTTAATTGTATATTCTTAATCTTCACGCTTCAAAACCTAAATTCCTATCATGCTTTGCCCAAAACTAATTCCCTCTAAGATCTTATATCAAGGCCAAACCTAAGGGAGTGAACAATGTAAGGAGAAGTGTAACACCATATTTAACTAGGCTAGCTCACATTATTCTAATCACATCTCCTTAGTCTAGTATTCATTCTCAAGGAAGATATAATAAAAGTATTCAATTATTTCATGTTACGTCATAGATAAATTTTTTGTTTCATGTCCCATGGACCATATGTAACACCATATATTTCTAGCTCATATCACAACATTTACATGTCTCATATTCATAATTTCCATGAAGGAGCAAGAAAAAGAAGTTAAAATAATACAATTTCTTGCGTTGTGTCGTGTATAAAATTTTCATCAGTGTCACGTGGACTGTGTGAGTTCATACTATACATTATCATGTTTAATTACATAGACACAACTCATTTGCATCATAAAATATGGCCCACAACTCATGGAACCCAAGGGAAAGCTCAAAATAGTCATGTGCATTTTCAGCCAGAATTGGTCCCTTTTCTAAACAAACTTTGGAAAATCATAACTAATTTTAGAAAAATTAAAATCATGCATACTTGGTCATTTTGGAAAGCTACAGATGTATAATTCATACTAAAAATATGTCCAGACTACAACATCAATCACAAAGGATGTTTGACATTCGAAAAGGTCCAAAGGTCAAACTACCTTCTGATGTTGTCACAGATTTCTGCAGTAAACTTTGAAAATGTCCAATTAATTCCAGAAATATCCAATCTATGCAAATGATACCAATCTAGAAAGCTGTGGATGTTAACTAGAGGGAAAAAATATTTCCAAACTAGTTTAGTAGCCCAGACCTCAAAATTCAATGAAATAATAACTCAGGTCGGGTAAAACTCCTGATACTAGATAGAATCGTTAAAAATTCATATCTCCCTCTCTAGACCTCCAAATAGGTGCTTCCATAAGTTACTGTGAATATCTAGTTTCTCTGTATAAAATTTCATGGCAATTGGACATCATTTGAGCCCTGTATGACAGATTTCATTTTCGGACCAAATGAATAGTACAACAGACCAAAACCAGAAAAATTATCAATTTTGAAAATTCATCAAATATTTTGTAGACCTCTAAAAATTATGATCTTTATCTTCTCAAAAATCTCTCAACAAGTTCTAAATGTCTGCCAAATCTCAGATCAAGAAGAGTTCATTTGGCCAAAAAGTGACATAGGGTTCCATTATGGTCATTTTTAGCTCCATATGGGATACCAAAGTGACCAAATAGTTTTCCTTTAGTCTTGGCCCCTTTTGGGCAAGTCTAAAAGCACATTTAGGACTTGTGTGAGCTGCCCAAATGTCTTGAATCTCATACATTTCATTTTGGCCTTTTCATTCTCACATATGCACATTTACATCAAACTTTCACAAGGCACATCTTGGCATTACATATCCAAATTACATTCTAGATTTCATACATCATGTCCATTCATTTATATATCACATATTATCATAATTATACATGTCCAAGGGTTCATAGACCATATATATTAAAGGGTTACAATATTTGACATAAATATTGTAATATTTGATTCCTTGAAAATGAGAGATTATGTTAAGCAACCATTAGAATGTATGTTGAGCATGAAGTATGGCAGTGGACCAAGTTAATTTATGGGCTAAAATAAGATTTTATCACCGAGGTCAAAGATCTTGTCGACAAGATCCTGTAGTCTATAGTGCAATTTCCAAGACCTTGTCGACAAGGTTTTCACTAGCAAGTACAAGCTTTTCGCCAGCAAGTACAAGGTTTTGTGTTAAAACTTGTATGGTCTAGAATTGAGTATGAAGGGCTTTTTAAACCAAATTTTTGAGTTCTCCAGGGTTCTCAGAGGCCCTGAAAACCATGGAAAGCCTCGGGATAGTTAAATCCTCTCCGGTGGACGTTTTCCAATGTCAGTGCACCTAAACTTTGACGGGTCTGTTCGAAAAGGTTTTAGCTCCAATTTGAGTGATTCCAAAGCCATTTTTCTTAATTGGGAACCTAACTTTTATAATGGAAAAGACAGTTCTCAAAAAGGAGCTAAAACGAGGGAGAAACGAAAATGCAAAGTATGTAGGGCGAAATTGGAATTTTTGGAAAAGTCACTTTTCCCTACCTATATATATGTAGAGCCTCACATTTGCCCTCATTTAACTTTAAAAAATTTAGCCCCAAATCAGAAGAAGAACCCTAAGGGAGAGGCGCCCAAGAGAGGAAGAAGAAGGAGGAAGAAAGCCAAGCTTAAGGTATGTTTTCATGGCAATTTTCCATACTTTTCTCCACCTGCACCACCTCTCCTTCATACTCCTTTCTTTCCTTGGATTAAAGTGATGTCTATAAATCTGATTCAAGGGAGATATTCAAGGGAAAGTTCGGATTTGAAGAGAGGAGCTTGGAGAAATCAAGATTCAAGCCAAACTAAGCAAGAAAACAAGGTAAAAATGCATCCTATGGTTGATACCTTCCATGGCCTTTCTTCTCCATTTCGCCCCATATGTGTTCTGCCCTAGGGAGTTAAATTTCAAGCCCAACCAAGCATGATTCTTAGATATTGGATGGAGAGGAGTAAGAATATACAAAGAAAACTAAGAAATAGGCATTAGAAATCAAGATGCAAAATCTAGGGTTTTAAGTGCACCTTCTAATTTCTGAAATGGTATGATGATTCCTAGGTCTAAGTTTTAAATGAGTTCTTGAGACACCTAAGATGCTCCCCACAAACCTCTTCCTTCAAGAAAACCAAGAGAACTCCAAGAAGCCCAAAGGAAGCCCATGTCTTGGCCTAGGCTTGTTTGTATAGGTGGGGGGAGTTTTAAATTTTTCTAAGGCCATTCTTGAGTCATATTTAATGAATGAAGATGAAGGTAAGCCTTGGAAGAATTTTAGAACTCATGGAAAGTGATTTAGTGCCTTAGGTTCCATAATATGACCTAAAGAAGCAACATGATGCTAGGCCTTTTGTCTTAATGATGTGATGACTCCAAGAGGCTTAAAAGGGGTCAAGAATCATATTTGATAAGAAAGAATGAGGCCTAGAAATCATTTGAGGGGTGTTGCTTCATTAAGTGTAATTATAGACCATAATGAAGTCTATAGAGTAATTTAGTGGTTCATCAAGTTGTATGACCTTAGAGTTTGTTTCATGAACCTAATTGGCTCCCATAAATTGTATCTAGGCCAAGAGAAACTATCTCCACCAAATTGTGGGTATGTGGCCGAAAGAGGAGGCTTGAAAGCTAAAGAAAAAGTGTGTGAAATTGTGCAAGGTAGCTTTCTCTATCTTCTCTCACGCATGGATATGTGTTTAGCTTGTTTTAGAATGTGTGTATATGTATTTTCAAGCTATTTAACGTATGCTAGCATGCCTCTATGTGTTATGACTCTTGATGCCATGTTATATTTTAAATGAATCCATGATGTTTGTATGAGTTTACTTGAGTGAGGAGAGGCCAATAACTCTTTCCTTTGGTGAGGATGAGCCAAGAACCCTCGAGCTTGGTTGAGACAAAGCAAAGAGTCTCCTAAAAGCAAAGTGGGCTCCCAAGAGTATGGTTGTCCAAAGTGCTCAAGAATGGGTGAGGCAAGTCCAAAACCCATGAGGAGAAGTGTGAGGCCAATCCAAACACTTGGTAAGCTCTTGAATGATTTGTATAAGTCATTCACATGCCAAGTTTGCTTTAAAATGCCCATGGCTTTTATTTCCTCCATGCATGCATTTGTAAAGCTTGCTTTGCACATATTATATATGATTGAATGGGAGATGAGCTATTGAGATTCTTTGAATCTCATCCCTTCCTCTCCAATTATCTAACATGCTAAGTGGACCAAGCACTTATGGTGAAGGGAGCCAACAACCATAAAGAGCAAGAAATGACAATCTTATGTACTATTTTGCCTATTTTGGAACCATAATGATGGTTCATAGTGTATATGATGTTGTATATGTACCATGAACCTTGAGACATGTGTAAATATACTATTATGTAATGTTTAGATGTATGAAAATGATATATGACCTATAGCACTTATTTTAAGTATGTAAGATCAAAGTGTGTAATATGGAACTTTGATGAATGTATGCATAAGTGTGGGTTTAATGGTCAAATGAGATGCATAAGATTTGGAACTATTTGGGCAGCTTACCCAAGTCTCAAATGTACTTTTAGACTTGCTCAAAAGGTGCCACAACCAAGGGAAGGCCATTTGGCAAATTTGGTACCTCATATGGAGCCAAATTTGACCATAATGTTACCCTATGTCACTTTTTGGCCAAATGAGTTAGTCTTGATCTGAGATTTGGCATGTAATTAGGTCTCATTAGGATATTTTTGGGAAGCTAAAGATCAAAATTTTTGGAGACCTGGAGAATATTTGATGAATTTTCAAAGTTGGGATTTTTCATGGATTCTGGTATGGGTACTGTTCATACTGGCAGTTTTGAATTCTGTGTCATCCGATGGCCAAATGGTGTCCAATGCTTATGAAATTTTATATACATGGACTAGAGGTCATAAGCTTTCTGTGACCACTAAGATCACCTCATTTGGAAGTCTGAGCATTGAGTTATGCATGTTTGAATTTAACTGTTAGTATCAATAGCACCCCATGAGTCTGGTTATTGTTCCATAGGGTCCAGCTGACTAAACCTATCTATTTCATTCTGGAATTATTTTTACTATCAATTTAACATATGTAGATTTCCAGAATGACTAAATGTGTGTGATTTCAGTTTTTATAGAATTAGTTATGAATTTTAGAAATTTGTATCAGTAAATTGAACAATAGCCCAGGCAGCCAGCGACTCTGAAACTTTTTGGATGTCAAACATCCTGTGTGATGAATTTTATGACCTGGGCACATTTTTAGTGTGAATTGGACATCCTAAGGTTTCCAAAATGACCAAGATTTCATGTTTTTGATTTTTCTAGATTTATTTATGAATTTACAAATATTGTGACAGAAAAGAGGAAATTCTGGCCGAAAATACAAACATGGATTTTATGTGCTCCTTTGCTTTCCATGAGTTGTAGGCTAAATTTGATGATGGAAATGAATGATATTCATGTGTTTAAGTATGAGAACATGATAGATGTTTTCATATAGCCTACGGGACTCCGAAAGAAAATTTTACCTGTAGAGAAATGCACTTTTATTCATAATTCCTTATGCCACTAAATTGTTTCCATAGAATAAACATAAGATGAGGCATGGGAATTGTATGAATTGAGTCCTAGACTTATGGTATTACATTTATTGGTATCAGAGCTAGCCTAGTCGCATGTGCAACTCGAGGACGGGTTGGCCCCAAGGGGGGTGGATTGTAAAGTCCCACATCGGATAGGAAGGTCCTGGGCTAAGGCCTTACAAGTGGGGGCGAAGCTCTCCCCACCAACAGCGCGCTTTTCCCTTGAGCGAAGGATGGGTAACTAAGCCCTCGAAGCTCGGGAGAGGAAAAAAACCTTGGGAGCGCGTGCTTGCACTGCAACCAAGGAACAATACCATTGGAGGCTCTGTAAGTGTGTAATTGTAAAGTCCCACATCGGATAGGAAGGTCCTGGGCTAAGGCCTTACAAGTGGGGGCGAAGCTCTCCCCACCAACGGTGCGCTTTTCCCTTAAGCGAAGGATGGGTAACCAAGCCCTCGAAGCTTGAGAGAGGACAAAAACCTTGGGAGCGCGTGCTTGCACTGTGACCAAGGAACAATACCGTTGGAGGCTATGTAAGTGTGTTGGTATCAGAGCAAAGTTCCAGGCTCTTTTGGATTGGATTTGGCTTGAGGAAGTAGCATTAGGGCTTTGTAAAGGGCTTGAATAGATAGGTAAAGCCTTGTATGAGACATTGTGGGTTTGTGAAAGTAGTTTGTGGCTTTATTTATGATGAGTAAGTTATAGGATGGTCTTAGAGTAGTTAGTGGACACCGAGACAGGGTGGCCTCTAGAGTAGCTTGAGTAGAGTTAAGCTTAAGTAGAACTAAAGGATCCAACAGCTAGAGCTTGATGAGATGTGATAGCTCGCCAGGATCAGCAGCAAGCCCTAGATATGAATGATAAGGAATGATCTCGTGGATAGGAAGAGGCTTACTAAAGAGAGAGAGTGCTTGAGGCCTAATTTTCCCTGGTAGTCATACTTAGGCCATTTCGAGTTGTCTCGCATAATGCAGAGACAAGTAGTGATGCAGTGCAGTATGAGATGAAATTGCAGCTGCACAGGATTAGTTTAGAGGGGAAGTGAAAAATAGAGTCACCCCCTAGCCACGACACCTAAATGTCTAGATGGATTTCAGAGCCCAAAAGCTAAGTCCCTCAGGCCAGAAGTTGAGTTACGAGCTACACCCTAGAGCCCAATAGCCCTGAGATGACAATTAGCTATGTATGAGGGAAGTAAGAGATAGAATCCTCTAGTTGATGATGGGCTAGATATAGAGACAATGAGGCTCAGGTTGGTAGCTAAAAATGAAGATCTAATCCTTAGAAAAGTAAGCCAATTAGAGACTGTTAGCCGCGATCAATTATTCTAGATAGCAGCAAGGCAATCTAGATAGTTCTTTGCTATGGCTATTAGAGAAGTTGGACGTGGCCAATACTCAGGTAGGAAAATGAGAATGAACTCAAGGCTAATTAGCCGTAATGAATGATGTGCTAGCCACAGCGAATGGCACCATGAATGCCTTGTTGGTCATATTCAGGCCAACTTGAGAAAGGAGTTGATAAGGGGTCAGACAACCTACAGAGAGTAGAAACCCTTAGTATAAATAGAGAAAAGCGTAATGAATGAGTACAAAAGATTAGTAGGAAATCCGTGGGCCTAGTAGATGAGACGAAGAAAAGAGTTCAGCGTAGAAAAAGTTAGACACAGGGATAATGAGGTTATTGAGAGCCGCTTTTAAAGCGTTGACTCCAACCTAAGATGCTACCCTGTGAGACACTGAATGATAGAATGCTAGTGTAGCCTTGAAATAATGTGAGATAAGGCTATTAGCAGTGAAGCACATAGTGAGTGACCTAGAAAGGTGTACCTTATAGGTAACACCTAGAAGTAAGTATGAGTAGCTAGTAATAGAGACTCAGAAAAGAATAAGAATAGTTAGTAACCTATAAGTCAGATAAGATGGCTAACCTAGACAGAGCATAAGCTAAAGCTTAGGAAAGATGACCAGTAGCATCGTTCCAGGTGAGATATGTGAATGAAGAGCTTAGTGAAAGTTCTCCCTGGATCGAGAAAGAAAAGATAAGACACCCTGAGTCAGAGGAACCACCCGGTAGTGGTTAGTAAATTTTCGCAGATAGACCCCCCTGAGTCATAAAGGGAAGTGAGGAAGAGTTAAGAAACTAGCTACGAAAAGGATACCCTCGCTTTAGTAATGATTAAATGAGTAAACTGAGTTAGTGAGGTAAACAGATAGGGGTTCAATAGTTAGTTAGACGAGCTCCCTAATATGAGGATGATATAGGGTTAAGGCACGTGAGTGATTAGAGCACCCAGTAGAGCATGAGTTTTAGTAAGGTAGAATCTAGATATTGGGAAAATTTGTTTTGGATTGAGTTAGCAGAAGCCTAGAAATAGCATACTGTGCTCCTGGGGATAAGGTTAAAGAAATTAAATAGAGAAAAAGCCCAGCTCTAATCCAAACATAGAAATAAGCTGAAATAAATAGTTAGTGCCTTAGTACCCTCAGGAAAGCTCGAGGAAGTTAAGGACCGCCTCAGAAGGTAAGTCTTGCATTATATAGAGAAAGAGTATAAGCTGAGAGTGCCATAGAATGAAATTCCTGGGATACCAAGGGATGGTCTAGTTAAGGGCAGAGTAAGAGTATGAATGAAAATTTGACCCCCTTGATGTTACAGAGAGTAAATTAGTAGAGGAACCCAGGAAATTACAGGTGCTCTCAAGCATAAAGAAACCTGAATTGGCAACAAAAAACAGCCAGTAGCAAAATATCCTTTTACCTAAGTAAGAGGATAAGAAACGTAGAAAGAGAAGACATAACACTGTTCAAGTTGAGAACATATTAGATATGCAGTTAATGTGCTTGAGTACTCAAGAAACCATACTTGTCCTTAGCATAGATGCCCTTCTAGCATGATATTGCCCAAAGTAAAAATAATCGGGTAATACAGAGAGGTCTCGGGATGTAGTAGATGAAGAATCCTACTCTCCCTAAACACTTTACGAAAATAGGGCAGATAGAAAAAAAAGTAAGAGAGGGGTACTTTAGATTATTGGGAAACTTGTACTATACAGGTGCTAGTGGCCTCGAGCTCAGTCATGAGGCGCTTGTGTATTAGTGTTTGATGTTATAGTTTGCTTGTAACAATGGTTACATGATAGTAGGCCTGATTAACCTAATAGTAATGTGACTTGAGTGCGTAGCAAACAATGACATTACTCACTAAAGTGTCCCGGTAATTGAAGAGTATCCTAGTTAGTTAAAGAATGAGATGAGTCAGAAAAGAGAAGTAAAGGGATTCCAGGAATAATGAAATAGTAAGAAAAGCATGCAGAGAGGAATCCCTAGTAGAGAATGTTCAGATTCAGTATGCATAGCCTCAGTCCCTTATAATATATGTAAATGAAATGAGAAGGGACCAGTGCATAGCCTCTTTCCTGCCAGAGATGTTAGCCACATTCAGTGTGTGAGATGCCTTAGTGCCAAAGCACTTTAAAGCAGAACGTGAGCATAGTTACAAACTGCAGGATATGTAGGATAAGAGAGGAAAACTAGAATGAGTATACGTAAAGTAAGTAAGTTAATAGAGTAAGAAAGGAAAGCCCAAGTAAAAAGGGGCTGAAGTGGGAATCTGAAGATCCTATAAGGAGTGATGAATGAAAATTAAAATGCTCCCTAGTATCAGTATAATAGGATCCTAGAAAATTAGATGATACAGGACCCACTTTGCACGAAGAGCATGATGTACCTCTGAGTTTAGCCTTAGCTATTATGAGCGATGGTAACTGGACTTAGTGAGCATATTTTTACTATCAGATACAGTGATCTTAGGCTTTGACGTCTCCCAGAGATGGATCGTAGTAGATCCTATCAGATACAGATGGTTGTAGTAGACCCTAGTAAGGCTCTGAGAGGTAGCAGTAGACCCAAGGGTCACAGTAGATCCCACAGAGTTATAGAGAGCCCTAGCCATATCATGATAGATCTCTGGTAGAGATGACAGCCTGAGATAGTTTTACAGAGCAGTTAGTCTCAGAGACCAGTACAGTTTCAGCTAACTTTTGTCTCAGAGGCTACAAACCTCCTAAGTCTAGTAGACCGTTGCCACAGAGAATGAAGGCTTTACTCAGACAGTTAGACCACTGACTAGCTCTCTCTAGAGATGAGCATAGAGTATGGGATGAAGGAAGCAAGAAATTAGCTTTCCAAAGTTAGAGTCAGATGAACCACTACCTAGCAGACAGTAGCCTTGACCAAAGGATAGAGAGATCCCCGCATGCTAGTTTAAGTATTCAGAAAGGGGTTAGGTACAGTTTGTACATGAGGTAAGTGGTCTAGTACATCTCCAGTGAGCAAAACTGTGAGAATGGCTAGCATCCTACTAGAACAAAGCAGTAGTAAGTAGTAGTAGCTCTTCAGTGCTAGTATGAGATACATATGTTAGGCCTATCAGTGTTGAAATAAGGGACTATATAATGCCACTATAAGTGAGCAAAAAAAAAAAGTGAGAAAAGTCTCAGCCTATAGAGACAGATGTAATAGTAAACAGAGAAATTGAGATCATTAAAAGTAAAAACTCCTCAAAGGAGTTGTAATCCCAATAAGTAACTAAGATATGAGGCCTATGACAAAAAGAAATGTGAATTGTAATCATAGGATGAGCTGGTAAGAAAGAATGCAGAGATAAATAGTGGACAGAACATGTAAATAAGCAGACAGACAGAAACCTCCGATGGCTCTAATGATTAGAAAAGATAATGAGATATTATAAAAAGCCATTTAGAGAGGATCCGGGAGATGTGATATGAAATAAGTTACCTCCCGAGATGTGTAAGTGAGTCCACTGAAAGAAACGTTAATCCTGCAAACAGGTTGATATTAACCTGACATAATTAGTAAGATCTCCTAGGATAGGCCTCTAGAGTTAGAAATTCTTTTCCCTTATGAAAAGAACTAGCTAGTATTTAAGAGTAATAGAGCCCTTACTAAGAGCTAGTGATAAAAGTTCCCTGGCTAAGAGAAAATTCAGAAGAATGAAATTGCTGAGAAAACATATAGAGCCAGGAAGAAGGGAAAGAAAAAAATAGTTAGTTAGAAAAGAGTAAGAGAGACTATACCCCAAATTTCGAGGATGAAATTTATTTAAGGAGGGAAGAAATGTAATATCCGATTCCTTGAAAATGAGAGATTATGTTATGCAACCATTAGAATGTATGTTGAGCATGAAGTATGGCAGCGGACCAAGTTAATTTATGGGCTGAAATAAGATTTTATCACCGGGGTCAAAGATCTTGTCGACAAGATCCTGTAGTCTATAGTGCAATTTCCAAGACCTTGTCGACAAGGTTTTCACTAGCAAGTACAAGGTTTTCACCAGCAAGTACAAGGTTTTGTGTTAAAACTTTTGTGGTCTAGAATTGAGTATAGAGGGCTTTTTAAACCAAATTTTTGAGTTCTCCAAGGTTCTTAGAGGCCCTGAAAACTATGGAAAGCCTCGGGATAGTTAAATCCTCTCCGGTGGACGTTTTCCAACGTCAGTGCACCTAAACTTTGACGGGTCTGTTCGAAAAGGTTTTAGCTCCAATTTGAGTGATTCCAAAGCCATTTTTCTTAATTGGGAACCTAAATTTTATAATGGAAAAGATGATTCTCAAAAAGGAGCTAAAACGAGAGAGAAACGAAAATGCAAAGTATGTAGGGCGAAATTGGAATTTTTGGAAAAGTCACTTTTCCCTACCTATATATATGTGGTGCCTCACATTTGCCCTCATTTAACTTTAGAAAATTTAGCCCCAAATCAAAAGAAGAACCCTAAGGGAGAGGCGCCCAAGAGAGGAAGAAGAAGGAGGAAGAAAGCCAAGCTTAAGGTATGTTTTCATGGCAATTTTCCTTACTTTTCTCCACCTGCACCACCTCTCCTTCATACTCCTTTCTTTCCTTGGATTAAAGTGATGTCTATAAATCTGATTCAAGGGAGATATTCAAGGGAAAGTTCGGATTTGAAGAGAGGAGCTTGGAGAAATCAAGATTCAAGCCAAACTAAGCAAGAAAACAAGGTAAAAATGCATCCTATGGTTGATACCTTCCATGGCCTTTCTTCTCCATTTCGCCCCATATGTGTTCTGCCCTAGGGAGTTAAATTTCAAGCCCAACCAAGCATGATTCTTAGATATTGGATGGAGAGGAGTAAGAATATGCAAAGAAAACTAAGAAATAGGCATTAGAAATCAAGATGCAAAATCTAGGGTTTTAAGTGCATCTTCTAATTTCTGAAATGGTATGATGATTCCTAGGTCTAAGTAAGAGTTTAAATGAGTTCTTGAGACACCTAAGATGCTCCTCACAAGCCTCTTCCTTCAAGAAAACCAAGAGAACTCCAAGAAGCCCAAAGGAAGCCCATGTCTCGGCCTAGGCTTGTTTGTATAGGTGGGGAGAGTTTTAAATTTTTCTAAGGCCATTCTTGAGTCATATTTGATGAATGAAGATGAAGGTAAGCCTTGGAAGAATTTTAGAACTCATGGAAAGTGATTTAGTGCCTTAGGTTCCATAATATGACCTAAAGAAGCAACATGGTGCTAGGCCTTTTGTCTTAATGATGTGATGACTCCAAGAGGCTTAAAAGAGGTCAAGAATCATATTTGATAAGAAAGAATGAGGCCTAGAAATCATTTGAGGGGTGTTGCTTCATTAAGTGTAATTATGGACCATAATGAAGTCTATAGAGTAATCTAGTGGTTCATCAAGTTGTATGACCTTAGAGTTTGTTTCATGAACCTAATTGGCTCCCATAAATTGTATCTAGGGCAAGAGAAACCATCTCCACCAAATTGTGGGTATGTGGCCGAAAGAGGAGGCTTGAAAGCTAAGGAAAAAGTGTGTGAAATTGTGCAAGGTAGCTTTCTCCATCTTCTCTCATACATGGATATGTGTTTAGCTTGTTTTAGAATGTGTGTATATGTATTTTCAAACTATTTAACGTATGCTAGCATGCCTCTATGTGTTATGACTCTTGATGCCATGTTATATTTTAAATGAATCCATGATGTTTGTATGAGTTTACTTGAGTGAAGAGAGGCCAAGAACTCTTCCCTTTGGTGAGGATGAGCCAAGAACCCTCGAGCTTGGTTGAGACAAAGCAAAGAGTCTCCTAAAAGCAAAGTGGGCTCCCAAGAGTATGGTTAAGTCCAAAGTGCTCAAGAATGGGTGAGGCAAGTCCAAAACCCATGAAGAGAAGTGTAAGGCCAATCCAAACACTTGGTGAGCTCTTGAATGATTTGTATAAGTTGTTCACATGCCAAGTTTGCTTTAAAATGCCCATGGCTTTTATTTCCTCCATGCATGCATTTGTAAAGCTTGCATTGCACATATTATGTATGATTGAATGGGAGATGAGCTATTGAGATTCTTTGAATCTCATCCCCTCCTCTCTAATGATCTAACATGCTAAGTGGACCAAGCACTTATGGTGAAGGGAGCCAACAACCATAAAGAGCAAGAAATGACAATCTTATGTACTATTTTGCCTATTTTGGAACCATAATGATGGTTCATAGTGTATATGATGTTGTATATGTACCATGAACCTTGAGACATGTGTAAATATACTATTATGTAATGTTTAGATGTATGAAAATGATATATGACCTATAGCACTTATTTTGAGTATGTAAGATCAAAGTGTGTAATATGGAACTTTGATGAATGTATGCATAAGTGTGGGTTTAATGGTCAAATGAGATGCATGAGGTTTGGGACCATTTGAGCAACTTACCCAAGTCTCAAATGTACTTTTAGACTTGCCCAAAAGGTGTCATAACCAAGGGAAGGCCATTTGGCAAATTTGGTACCTCGTATGGAGCCAAATTTGACTATAATGGAACCCTATGTCACTTTTTGGCCAAATGAGTTAGTCTTGATCTGAGATTTGGCATGCAATTAGGTCTCATTAAGAGTTTTTTGGGATGCTAAAGATCAAAATTTTTGGAGACCTGGAGAATATTTGATGAATTTCCAAAGTTTGTGACAGAAAAGAGAAAATTCTGGCCGAAAATACAAACATGGATTTTATGTGCTCCTTTGCTTTCCATGAGTTGTAGGCCAAATTTGATGATGGAAATGAGTTATATTCATGTGTTTAAGTATGAGAACATGATAGATGTTTGCATATGGCCTACGGGACTCCGAAAGAAAATTTTACCTGTAGAGAAATGCACTTTTATTCATAACTCCCTATGCCACTATATTGTTTCCATAGAATAAACATAAGATGAGGCATGGGAATTGTATGAATTGAGTCCTAGACGTATGGTGTTGCAAATATAGCCTTAAAGTGACAAAACTCAAGCACTTGGTTGTTAAACTCTTTCCTTCAAGGTGGTTGGCTTTCATTACCTTGTCCACTTGGTCCACCTAACATGTGAGATCATTAGAGAGGAGGGAATGAGATTCAAAGAATCCCAATAGCTCATCTCCCATTCAATCATACATAATGGATACAAAAAAGTCTGATAAATGCATGCATGGCATGTGGATATGTGCAATCATTCAAGGAGCATTCTTAGCATTTGAAAAAGTCACACATAGCATACAAAGGTTTTCCAAGCAAGTGGATTGGCCTCACCCAATTTCTTATGGATATTGGACTTGCCTCACCCATTCTTTAAGAGATTCTTGGATTTAACTATGCTCTTGGGAGCTTACTTTGCTTTTGGGAGACTCTTTACTTTTTCTGAACCAATTTCAAGGGTTCTTGGCTCATCCTCACTATAGCTAAGGGTTCTTGGCCTCACCACACTTATGCAAACCCAAGCACATATCATAACATCATTTAGAAACATAATATCTCATCATGAAATCATGGCATATAAAATCATGCTAGCATACTTTTCATAGCTTGAAAATACACATACACATTCTAAGACAAGCTAAGCACCCATCTATGCATGAGAGAAGGTAGAGAGAGCTACCTTGCACACAATCACACACTTTTTCTTTTAAAATTCCCTCCCTTGCTTCGGCCACACACCCACAAACTTGTAGAGATGCTTTCTCTTAGCCTAGACACATTTTATGGGAGCCAATTAGGTTCATGAAACAAATTCTAAGGCTACACAACTTGTTTAGACACTAGGTTGTTCTATAAACCCCATTATGGTCCATAAATGCACCTAATGAAGCAACATCCCTCAAATAAATTCTAGGCTCTATTCTTTCCTTTCAAATATGATTCTTGACTTCTTTTAAGTCTCTTGGAGTCATCTCATAATAAAAACAAAGAGGCTAACAACATGTTGCTTCTTTAGGTCATAGTATGGAACCTAAAGTCTAACTCACTTTCTATGGGTTCTAAATTTTTTTCAAGGCTTCCCCTCATATTCATTTATCATATATGACTCAAGAATGGCTTTAGAAAAATTTAAAACTCTCCCTAGCTATGGAATCTCATTTTGGCCGAGATTATGGAGCTTAATGGCTTCCTTGGAATTTGCTTTATTTTCATGAAGGAGGAAGCATGTGGGGAGCATCTTAGGAACTCATTTAAACTTTTAATTAGACCTAGGAATCATCACACAAGGTCAGATTTTACAAGGTACACACAAAACCCTAGAATTTACATCTTGAAATCTAATAGTTTTTTTATTAATTTTCTTTGCATATTCTTAATCTCCACACACTTTTTCCTTAGATTCATGCTTGGTTTGGCTTAAAAATCAGATCCTCCTATGGTTCCTAAGGTTAGGTGAAATGGAAAAGAAGAAAGGATGAAGGTATCAACCATAGGAAGAGAAATTACCTTGTTTCCTTGCTTTTTCTTGCTTGAATCTTGCTTTCTCCAAGCTCCTCTCTTCAAATCCGAAAATTTCCTTGAATTTCTCCCTTGAATCAGAGTTATAAACTCCATTTTAATCAAAGGAAACAAAGGAGAATGAAGAAGAGGTGGTATGGATTGAGAAAAGCATGAAAAACTACCACAGAAATATACCTTTAAGCTTGATTTCTTCCTCCTTCTTCTTCCTCTCTTGTGTGCCCAAAACCCTAGCTCTCACTTCTGAAATTAGGCAAAAGAAATTTGATTCCAAATGAGGGAGAAAGTGGGGGGCGCCACCTATATATAGGGGTAGGAAAGTGGCTTTTTTCAAAAATTTTCATTTTACCTTTCGTTCTTTGCATTTTTTGTTTTCCCTTCATTTTACCTCCTTTTTTAGAACCGTCTTTTCCATTATGAAATGTAGGTTCCCAATTTAATAAAATTCCTTTGGAATCACTCAAAACAAAGCTAAAACCTTCCCAAACGAATTCGTAAAAGTTAGGGTATACCGACGTTGGAAAACAACCACCGGAGGAGATTTAATTGTCTCGAGGCTTTCCATGATTTTTAGGCCCTCTGAGAACCCCAGAGAACTCAAAAATTTAATTTAAAAAGCCCTCCTATGTGAATTCCAAAATTTACTCAAAATTACGAAAATGCCATTACGTTTTGTAAGCTTTTCATAAGAAATTGTTTCTTCATTCTAGCTTCATTTTTCTTTCTGTTTGAGCTTGGGATTTTCATATTTAGGAGTCTAGAATACTTTTCAAATTTTTTTGGGACCTTAACTATCTCATTTCGGGGGACTTTCTTTTGTATCTGATGAATTTCGTTCGTTTACGAAGAAATCATATGTTACGTTTCTGATGTTTTCTCTTATTTTCAGAAACCGAATGTTACACCATATGAACTCATCTACCTCATTCTCATATTTAAATATATAAATAAAACTCAGAACCATATCAAGAAGTGGCCAAGAACTCAAGCTCATGGACCATATACACAAAAATTGCATGTGCAGCCTCGAGTTAGTGTGTTAGCTTTTTTTCATGAATTTTGGAAAATTATAACTAATTCTAAAAAAATTGAAATCAAGCACACTATACCATTATGGAAATATAAATATGTATAATTTGTGCTAAAAATAATTATAGACCACAACAGGGACTTCTAGCTACTGGAAATCGATGGAAAAGTGACCAAGGTCGCCTAGCACTACTGATACTATCATAGAACTTCAAAAATTCATATCTCCCTATTCATATGTCTAATTGGTGTGATCTTAGTGGCCATAGAAATATAATCATATCTAGTTTATGTCTATAAAATTTCATGAGCATTGGACACCATTTGGCCCTTGAATGACATAGGAGAAGAAACTGACTATATGAACAATAACCATACCAGAATAGCTAAAATTTGACAAATTTAAAAAATAATAATTAATTCCATTGAGGTCAAAATAATTTGTCTTTAGCTTTCCAAAAATCTATGGATGAGATCTATTTGCATGCCAAATTTCATGGATAAATTCATTTATTTGGTTAGGTCTTGACATTAGGTTACAAAAATGCTCTTTTAAGCTTCTTAATGGGTCTCAAGAAGGTCAAATTTGATTCCAAGGTTTCCATGGCCACTTGAGCACGTGGAAAAAAACCAAAATGGTCTATAAAACATGTCTCAAAGGTGCACAAACCCAGATTTCACAAACTCACTCTCTCACCCCAAGGTATACACATGAATACCTAATCCATATCTTCCCATTCAATGTCAAGAACTTGCTACAACATTCATATGACACCAAATCTCGTACATATACAATATATTCATACGTTTACAAGTGCTTATGGGTTCATACATCATATACAATATTGGATTACATCATATGCCATTCATATGGCTGTAAAATGTCAAAATCACACACTTTGTTATTAATCTCCTTCCTTTATGCTTGATGGCTTCCATTCCTTGGCTCACTTGGTCCACCTAGACATGTTAGACATATAGGGAGGAAGGGATGAGATTCTAGGAATCCCAATAGCTCTTCTCCCTTTCAACCATACATAAAAAATGCAAATTCAAGTCTAAAAATGCATACATGGATAACATGGCTTTTATAATCATTCATGGAACATCTTTAGTATTCAAGAAGTCATACAAAATATACATAGATTTGCCAAGTATGTGGTTTAGTCCCACCCATTCTCTTTAGGGATTTTAAACTTGCCTCACCCATTTTTTAAGGGGTTCTTGACTAAGCCTCACTCTTTCGGAACTTATGGCTGTCTTGCCCATTCTTGGGGGTTCTTGGCTCATCCTCACCATTGCTAGAAGGCTTTGGTTTCACCACACTCAAATAAACTAAAACAAGTTCACAAAGCATCATTTGAATGCATAACATAACATCATGGTACCATGACATATAGATACATGCTAAAACATTTTTCATGGCTCAAAACATATATACACACATTCAAAGACAAGATAAACATTCACTCATGTATGAGAGAAAGAAAAGAGAGTTACCTTTGTTACAAATGCACACTTTTTTCCTTGAACTTGGTTCCTCTCTCATAGTCACACACTTACAAGAAGGTGAAATTTGGTTCCTTTGGCCTAGACACATTATATGGAAGCCAATTACACTCTTGGAACAAATTCTAAAGCTACATATTTGTTTTAAAAGTTATGTGGTTCTTATGGCTTTTCTATGGTTCTATAATGAACTTAATAAAGTAACCTTGGGAAAACATAATTTTGACTCCATTCTTTCTATCCATCTATAATTCTTGACTCCTTTTAAGCCTCTTGGAGTCATCACACAATCAATTTAAGGAGCCTAATTAGGTGTTGCTTCTTTAAGCCATAATATAAAACTTATGATATCATCTCACTATCCATGACTTCTAAAATTTTTCCAAGGCTTCCTCTCATCCTTTCCCATCATATATGACTCAAAATCAAGTTTGGAATGAATTAAAACTACCCCTTGGTGCTTTATCCTCTCTAAGCTATGGCTATGGACCATATGAACACCAAAGGAGCTTATTTAGTTTTCTTGATGGGAGATGCATGTGAGAAGTGTAACAACATATTTATCTAGCTTGCCTCATGTGTAACACCATAATTACTAGCTCATATCCATCATCCTTAACATGTTCATGTGATATATAGTAAGAAGGAAGCGAGAAATTCCATTAAAATAGCACACTTTCTTGCGTTGTGTCATGATTAAAAATTCATTTCGGTGTCATGTGGACCGTGTGAGCTCATGCTATACATCCTCATATTTATTTACATCATTACAACTCATTTGCATCACAAAAACATGCTTACAACTCATGGAAACCGAATTGGGAGGTGGAACATGGGGTTTCATTCTCGGCCAGATTTGGCCTCTTTTCTGGGCAAACTTTGGAAAATCATAACTAAATCTAGAAATATCGAAATCATGAAATATTGGTCATTTTGGGAAGATATGGATATCTAATTTACACTAAAAATATGTTCAGAGCATAAGATTCATCACAGAGGATGTTTGACATCCAAAAATGTCCAGAGGTCGCTGCTGCCTAGGCTGCTGTTTCAGATTACTGATACAAACTTCTAAAATTCATAACTAATTCTATAAAACTCTAAATCACACAAATTTGGTCATTATAGAAATATAAAATTGTCAAATTTATGATAAAAATAATTTTAGAATGAAAAAAAAAATGTTTAGCCATTGGAAATCTATGGAACAGTGACTGGACTCTTGGGGTGCCACTGCTACTGACAGCCAACTTCAAAAATGCATAACTTTTTACTTAGACCTCCAAATGAGGTGATCTAGTTGTCCACAGAAATATTATGACCTCTAGTTTGTGTCTGTAAAATTTCACAAGCATTGGACACCATTTGGCCATCAGATGACAAAGAACACAAATCTGCCATTGTGAATAGTATACATACTAGAATCAATAGAAAATCCCAACTTTGAAAATTCATCAAATATTCTTTAGACCTTTGAAAATTATGTTCTTTAGCTTCCCAAAAAGCTCTCAATGAGACCTAATTTCATGCCAAATCTTAGATCAAGACTAACACATTTGGCTAAAAAGTGATTTAAGGTTCCATAATGGTCAATTTTGGCTCCATATAGGGTACCAAAGTTGCCAAATGGATTTCCCTTGGTCTTGGCACCTTTTGGGCAAGTCCAAAAGTACGTTTAAGACTTGTGTGAGCTGCCCAAATGGTCCCAAACCTCATACATCTCATTTGGCCTTCTCACCCACACTTATACACATTTAATCAAACTTTCAAATTGCATAATTTGGCATTACATACTCAAATTGTATTCTAGAGCTTATATATCATATCCATAGTTATAAACATCACATAATTGCATATTTATACATATCTCAAGGTTCAAAATACATTTACAACATCATATACATCATGAACCATTATTATGATTTCAAAATAGATAAAACAAGGCATAAGCTTGTCAATCTCCCTTCTTCATTGTTGTTGGCTCCCATTGCCATAGCTACTTGGTCCACCTAGCATGTTAGACCATTGGCAAGGAGGGAGTGAGATTCAAAGAATCCCAATAGCTCATCTTCCATTCAATCATATATAATATGTGCAAGCAAGCTTTACAAATGTATGCATGGAGAAAATAAAATCCATAGACATTTTAAAAGCAAACTTGGCATGTAAATAACTCATACAAATCATTCAAGAGCTCACCAAGTGTTTGGATTGGCCTCACACTTCTCCTCATGAGTTTTGGACTTGCCTCACCTATTTCTTGAATACTTTGGACTCAACCATA
Organism: Erythrophleum ivorense; assembly: GCA_026724425.1. Taxonomy (NCBI): domain Eukaryota; kingdom Viridiplantae; phylum Streptophyta; class Magnoliopsida; order Fabales; family Fabaceae; genus Erythrophleum; species Erythrophleum ivorense. The sequence goes on from JAIUCV010000008.1 coordinate 32,164,350, forward strand.
CTCTTGGGAGCCCACTTTGCTTTTAGGAGATTCTTTACTTTATCTCAACCAAGTTTAAGGGTTCTTGGCTCATCCTCACCAAAAGGAAGAGTTCCTGGCCTTTCCACACTCAAGTAAACTCATACAAACATCATGCACTCATTAGAAAACATAACATGGCATCAAGGATCATAGCATATAAAGGCATGCTAGCATACTTTTCATAACTTGAAAATACACATACACACATTCTAAAATAAGCTAAACACACATCCATGCATGAGAGAAGGTGGAGAGAGCTACCTTGCTTGCATTTACACACTTTTTCCTTAAGCCTTGAGTCCTCTCCCTTGACCTCACACACCCAAGAGGGTGGAGATCATTTCTCTTGGCCTAGACACACCAAAAGAAACATGAATTATTTATGGGAGCAAGCCTTGACATTATACACATTTTACATGATGCTACTTTGGTTTATGGCTCCATTATGCTTCCATAAGGCACTTAATGAAGCAACTACAAAAATTCATGATCTTGGCTCTCTTCTCTCCTTTAATCTATGATTCTTGACTCCCTTTAGACCCCTTGGAGTTATCACACAATTATTTTAAGGAGCCTAGCTAGGAGTTGCTTCATTATGCTACATTATGGAGCCTATACTTCTATCTCACTATCTATGGCTTTTAAAATTTTTCCAAGGCTTCCTCTCATCCTCTTCAATCTTACATGACTCAAAAATAAGCTTAAAACAAATTAAAACTTCCCCTTGGTACTCTTTCTAGCGTAGGCCGACATTATGGAAGCATTTAGGGTTCAAGGGGTTTCCAATTTTTCCTTGATGGGAGAGTCACTTGGGAGGATTCCTAGGGGTCTTAGGAACTCAAACAAATACTCACATATGCTATGGAATGCATGAATCAAATCAGTTTTTACAATGTGTTCAAGACTTCTTCACTTTCCTAACTTGAATTTTACTTGCTTTTCTTCCCATTTCTTTGCAATTCTTAGGTGTCCACATACTAAATCAATGGATTATTGCTTGTTTTTGGACAGAAACTCCTCCCCTATAATGGTTCTATTTTTGGCTATGACTCTCACATACAAGAAGCAAGAAGAAGAAGTAAAGCTACATGGATATCTACCTTGAATCCAAGCTTCTATCAAGAGTCTCTTCCTTTGGTCTTGGTTCCTTTTTGAAACTCTAATCCTTCCCCTCTGGTTGAAGGCTGAAACAAAACTATTTCATCCACCAAAACCATGGAAAGATGAAATAAGAAGAGAAGAATAACTTTAAAGAAGAGAAAGCCATGAAATTCTTTGAAGTTCCTATCCTTCTTGGCTTTCTTCTCCCTTCTCTTATGCTTTCCTTTGTGCGCCTCTTTCAAATCTGTTTTAGACCAAAAAAACATCAGTGGAGAGGAAGGAGAAGGGTTGGATGTGATTTTAAGAGAAAAAGGGTAAAGTTAACATACTTTTTTAACTTTTCATTTTAGTCCCTAATCCATGGTTTGTCCGTTTGGTCTCATTTCAACTCCTTTTTGAAATTCATCTTTTCCATCATATTCCTTAGGCTCTTAATCATAAAAATTGCCTTTGAAATCACTCAAAAAGGATCTAAAACCATTCCGAACTGTTTGGTCAAAGTTTCAGTCAACTGATGGCCAAAATCGCTATTCGGAGGGGTTTCAACGATTCTAGGGGTTCCCATGGTATTTAGACCCTCTGAGAACCCCGGAAAGCCCAAATTTTTCATTTAAAAAGCCCTCTTATGAGTTTTCCAAATTTTTCAAAAATTACAAAAATGCCTATACTTTCTTTGGCAAATTTTTTGAGCTCCTTTGGCTCTAGTTTTTGGGCATCTTAAACCTTAAATCCTCATTTTCTAATATTTAAAATTTTATCATAATTTTATTTGGCCCTAATTCCTTCTATTTTGAGGACTTTCTTTTATATTTAGCCCATTTCTGATATTTATGGAGAAATCGAACATTGCGTTTCTCATGTTTACGGAGGGACCGGATGTTACATCATGCCATTTCTAGGTCTTATTATATGCATTTCATAGTGAAGAAAGGAAGATAGCATGAGAACAATGAATTTACATGCACTTTGCTATAGATAAAATTTTTCTTTTAGAGTCTTATGGGCCATATGGACTCATGTATCATATTCTTATATTTAATTACATAGATACAACTTAAATCCATCACTAAAAGTGGCCTACAACTCGTGCAAGGCAAAGAAATAGACAAAATATCATGATGTAGCCTCGGCCAGAATTTTTCCTTTTCTATCACAAACTTTGGGAAATTATAAATAATTCTAGCAAAATCGAAATCATGCATTCTTTATCATTTTGGAAAGCTATAGATGTCTACTTTATGCTAAAAATATGTTCAGGCCATGCAACATAACATAGAAGATGTTTGACATTCAAAAAGGTGTAGAGGTCTGATTAGTTACTGGTACTGATATAGCTTTCTGCTATAAACTTTAAAAATGTCCAATTAATTTCACAAAAATTCAATCCATACAAATATACCAATCTAGAAAGCTATAGATGTTAGCTAGAGGAAAAAATAACTTCAGACTACTTTAGGCGCATTCGGAACTTGAAAACTAATCAAACAGTAACCTAGGTCAGTCTGAACGCCTGATACTGGATAGAAACTTCAAAAAATTCATATATCTCTCTCTAGGCATCCAAATGGGGTGCTTCTAGTACAAGTCATTGGGAATGTCTAGTTTTTCCTTATAAAATTTTATGGCAATTGGATATCATTTGACCCATAAGTGACAGAATTCATTTTCGGACCTAAGTGAATAGTACCCTGAACCAATTTCATAATTTTCTCAACTTTGAAAATTCATCAAATATTCCATAGACCTTTAAAAATTTTGCACTTTAACTTTCAAAAAGCTCTTAACAAACTTTAAATGCATGCCAAATCTCAGACCAAGAAGAGCTCATTTGGACAAAAAGTGATATAGGTTTCCAATATGGTCAATTTTGGTCCATATTAGATACCAAATGTGTCCAAATGGTCTTTCTTGATGTTTGGTGTCATACCTTACTATATAACACTTTTCCTACTACACGTACTGTAACAACTAGAAATTTTTTTTTTGAAGTCCTGAAATTTTATAAGTTTGCTAACTATAGCGAGAAATGGCCTAGCTATAGCGAGAGTGCCTGTTCGCTATAGCGAGAATGCTTCTAGCTATAGCGAGTTTAGGCATCTCATACAAAAACCAGGGGGTTTCTCACAATAGCGGGCATCGTAGCAAAAATAGGGGTCTAGAATTGATACGTGCTCGCTGTAGCTAGGGTTATTCTTCGCTATAGCGAGGGTTAGTCTGGAAAAGCATGAAAAAAGAGAATTTTTCTTTTTAAAGAGTCCAGATCCTTCCTTTTCTTCTAACCGACTTAGGCTTCGACCAAAATAGAGAAAAGAGTTGTGGAGAGAGAGAGAGACCTAGAGAAGGAAGGAAGAACAAGAAAAAGGTAAGCATAACTTAAGATCTCCATAGCTTCTCTTCTTAAAGTTTTGTTCTTCTCTCTTTGCCCTTTCTTTCTATGGTTTTGGTTATTGAGTTGGCTTTGTTTTGGGCCTAAGTCAAAGCGGGAAGTGTAAGGATTTAAGGAGAAGATTTATGCAAAGGAAGAGCCTCTTGGAAAGAGCTTTATTTAAGATAACTTCTTTCTATTTTACTGCATCTTCTCCCTTTATTTTCCTTAAGTATGTTAGTTCTACCAACTTGAGAGCCTGAGAGAGGAAGGAAGTCTGACCTAGAGCAAGCAAGAAATCCTTGAATTAGAGTGTGATAAGTTAAGAAATGTAAAGAAAGGAGAAGAAGAGTTGGTGAAATTCTAGAGAGAGAGAATCTCTAGTTTCTTACATATTTAATGGGGTTTGCCTTGATAAAAAGCCCCCTAGCTTTGTGAATAATTGTTAAGTTATAAGAGAGTAATTCCATGCTCTTTTTTGTGTCTAAGCTCAAGGGAAGCAGCTCCATCTAATTGTGATTGTGAAACCAAGAAGAGAGAAGAGAAATTGAAAGAGAAGGCTTATGTTGGCTTATAAGGTAGCTCTCCACTCTTTCTTGTTGCATTCTTGGATGTATATGGTCATTGTATGTTTGTGTATGTACTTATATTGTGAGACATGCCATATGTTATTGCCTTGATGCATTGGTACCAATATGCTTATGTTTTGGGTTGTGAAAATTGCTCAGGTGAGGCTAGACCAAAAGTCCCTAGAGCTTATTCTTGGCATTGATATGATATTCATGGCATAAAAATCATGTGTTGTGTAATTGTGGATGGTTTACATGCTTTGACTTATTTATATGTTTTGATTGCTTCCTTGAATGAGTATATGAGCTATTGAGATTCCATGAATCTCACCTCCTTCCCTCTCCCATCTCATATGGTCCAGGTAGAGCTCAAGAGCTTAAGAGTGGAGGCCATGAGGCATAGATGGCCCTTTTTTTTACACTTTTACATACTTTGGCATAGTTTGATGTATAGGAAAGCCAAAGTGCTCATGTATATATATATTTTTTTAGATGTAAATATTTGAGCAAGTGTAAAAGTATGTATAAATGATGTGTAAACCATGTATAGAGCCAAGGCAATGGAAAAATGAGATTTGGCTCCTTTGTGGCTTGTATACAATAGTGTATTTTTACCTGTAGCATAGTGAGTTTGAGATGTATGATGATATAGACCACTTGGGCATTTCATATATGCTATTTTTATATTTTAAAACTTGCCCAAGAGGTGTTAGATCATATAGGAGACCATTTACCTCTATTTTGACCCATTCATGGTGTCAAAATTATCAAATTCATGAGCTACATCAACATATGACCAAATGAGCTCTTCTTGATATGAAATTTGGCATGCCTCTAGAGCTTGTTGAGAGATTTTTGGGAAGCTAAAGTGGGTAATATTTGGAGGTCTAGGAAATATTTGGCGAATTGTTGAAGTTGGAGAATTTTCTAGTTTTGGTTATTGTACTGTACAAATAGGTCTGAAAATGAATTTGTGTCATTCATGGACCAAACGGTGTTCGATTGTCATGAAATTTTATAGGAATAAACTAAATATCCACAGTGACGTATAACTAGAAGTACCTCAATCAGAGGTCTGTAGAGGGAGAAATAACTTTCTGAAGTTCTATGTCAGTATTAAGGAAGTCATCCGACCTTCATTACTGTTCTATTAGTTTTTGAGGTCCAAAGGTTACTAAAATGATATGAACTTATTTTTTCCCTCTATTTAACATCTGTAGATTTCCAAATTGATATAGTTTTCCCATATTAGATTTTTTTGGAATTAGTTATGAATTTTTGAAGTTCATGACAGCAAGTTGCATCAGTACCAGGGACAGCCAGACCTCTGTCTCTTTTTCAATGTCAAATATGGTCCAACCACTAAGATTGTGGTTTGGAATTATTTTTGGTGTAAAGTTACATCCAGAGATTTCCAGAAAGCTATGGTTTGCTTGATTCCCATTGTCCTAGAATTAGTTATGATTTTCCAAAGTTAGAGCCAAAAATCTGACTTTTACGCCCATTTGAGAAATTGCATTTTCTTAGTTTTTGGCTTCATATCCATGGTTCATGAGTTGTTTTATGCTATGTATGAGTTGTATAAATGGAGTTTGAGTAGAGAATGTAAATGATGGGTTCAAGAGACCCACGAGGCAAAATATGAGTGTTTAAACCCTGACTTAAAGTATTAAAATATCACGGTTTTGGTCATTTTTATTGGAAATCAAATGGAATCAAGCCAAGAGGGAGATTAATTGAGGTTAAGAAATTATGGTGTTACACATACCTCATATAGAACTAAGAAGAATCAATGAAAACCTGAACTGATAAAAATTTTTCATTATAAAATTTTCTTATACAATTTTACTATTCATTTGATCATTTCTAAATTTTTATCTAACTTTGAAAATGCATACTTAATTATAAAAAAATTGTATGAGGTTGGTTCAGGGCTCTACTTTAAGCTCTCTAAGCCCTTTACAAGGAAAAAATATTTCCTTAGCAGAATGCATATAAATTCATATCAAAGTGTCCCTACAAAAACTGGACAATTTTACCCCTCACTTGACATATTGTTATTATTACTTTGCCTTTATATAAGTATATGCATTTTTGCATTTTAGGCACACTAATCATATTTTATTTACTCAAGGGTTGATTATATTCATGTATTTCTATTTCATACATGAGTACCTTACAGTATCATAACATAACTCATACACGTAGTAATCTAAAATATTTAATTACATAACAAAATGTGGTGCATAAAAGTAAGGTCCTCAATTTATACCTCCACACCCTTTACTCTTTCTTTACTTAAACTCGGACCTTAGCAAACTTTGCTCCTCAATCCTTGGAACTCGGTTTACTTGCTTTTGAAGTTCCCAAAACAAATATCAAGCCTTTTTAAGCTTAATCCTTGGTTCCTTTGCTTTTCTCACACTAAAATTCCTTATCTTCCCACTTAGAGCAACATTCCTCCTTGAAGAAAAGATGAATATTCAGCTGCCCTTTGGAGAAAATGGTTGGAGGATGAAGAAGATGAAGAAATTTAGTGAAGAATGGTGGTAGTTTTGCTTGATTTCACTTCTTCTTCCACTTTTTCTCCTTCCCTCTCTCTCTTCACATTTTTCTCTCCTTCTCCCTTACATGCGGCGTGAAAATGGTGGAATGGAGGTGAAGGAGATAAATTTAAATGAAGTTAAATGGTCATACTAAATTTAGACCCTTGGATCAACCTTTTTAAGATCAAATCTTAACCTTCCATTTCTTTTTTTCTTTTAATTTTCTAATCTCATAACTAAATATCTTCTTCCAAAAATTCTTGGCCACACACTTGGATACCTTTTCTTAGCCCTTAAGTTATGGATAGTAACCATGGGTAATTTCCTTAACTTAACCATAGTTAGTTTCTAACTTAACCATGGTTAATTTTTTAAAATAACTAAAATCCTTTTCTTCTTTCCATTTTATTTTATATTTATATTTAGGTTTCATCTTCTCTAAAACCCTAATTATATCTTCCTTTCTCTTTTGGGCCTTTAAAATCAACTATTGGGCCTTACAGCAGTCTAAAAATCGGTGTCTGAACCTGATTAAAGTTTTTTAGTACAATACATACTTTTAGACTTTCTAAAATTTATAAATATTATTTCCTCTATTTTCTGGCCATACTAAGCTTCAAACATGGATCAGAGGCCCTCAACCTCAATCCTCATAAATTTCGGTGTCAATCGGACACCCGGGTCTTATAGGTGTAATTTTCACCGCTCTATATTATGATTCTGCTCTAAAATTTTTATTTACTGCAATTTAGTCCCTGAATTTCCTTCAGGGTTTCTTAGCCTTTTAGCTATTTCTATTTTTATAGTTGTTACAACTTTTTTTTTCTATTTTGCTCATAATTACTGATCAGGCTAACTAGATCCTAGATTGGATCCTGCCTGGCCATCCAGATAGCGTGGCGTCATTCGATCCGTCTTATCAAATTGAGTTTAACCTTGGGTCATGGATTTCTAAGATTCTTGTTCGATTTTTTGATATTCGTACTTAAAGCCACGAATAGAGGGTGAAACTAGAGTTCCCTGAACTTTCAAGTAATTTATACATTTTGCCCGGCATATAACTTTTCTTTGCATTTTAGTCCTTGGCTCCTTCATACTTGACTTCGGAGACTCTTCAGGACCTTTTTCTGATCTTTTTTTTTTCTATTTTGGCCCCAATTTTAGGGCACTTCCGGCCTTGACTCATCATTATTTGTGGTTTATAAGATTATTCTAATTTTATTGGACCTCAATTTACTTTATTTGAGGGACTCCCTTCTGTATCTAGTGAATTTTGTACGTTGACAGAGAAACTGTATGTTACGTTTCTCGCGTTTCCTTACATTTTCTTATATTTTCGAGGGATTAGATATTACATTTGACACCTCTTGGGCAAGTTTGAAAGTATAATTATGACTTGTATGAACTGCCCAAGTGGTCAGAAGTCTCATGCATATCAATTTGGCTATTTCACTTCCATTTATACATACATTTCTATAGTACTAGTTTGCCATTGCATGTCCAAATTACACATTTCCATACATACAACCTTAAACTTCATTTGTACATGATATATTAGCATAATTATACATGTTCATGACATCATAGGACATATGCAACCATAGATTACAACATTTGCCATTCATATGGACATGCTTTCATCTCTCAAGTGGTTGGCTCCCATTTCCTTGTTCTATTAGTCCACCTAGCATGTTAGAACATTAGAAAGGAGGGAATGAGATTCAAAGAATCCCAATAGCTCATCTCCCTTTCAATCACTCATAAAAGATGCAAAAAAAGTCTTGAAAATGCATGCATGAGTATCATAGAGTGTACAATCATTCAAGAAGTAATCTTAGCATTTGAACAAGTTATACATGGCATACATAGGCTTGCCAAGTAAGTGGATTAGCCTCACCCATTCACTTATGGATTTTGGACTTGCCTCACCCATTCTTTAAGAGGTTTTTGACTCAACCTTGCTCTTGGGAGTCAACCTCACTTTTAGGAGACTCTTTACTTTGTCTTAACCAACTTTAAGGGTTCTTGGCTCATCCTTACTATGGCTAAGGGTTCTTGGTATCACCACACTCAAGCAAACTAAAGCAAGCATCATAAACACCATTTAGAAACATAATGCATCATCATGGTATCATGACATATGAAATCATGCTAGAATACTTTTCATGGCTTAAAACACACATACACACATTCAAAGACAAGCCAAGCATACATTCATGCATGAGAGAAGGAGGAGTGAGCTACCTTGGATACAACCACATACTTTTCTCCTTGAATTTGCTCTTGCTTCCTCGGCCTCACACACAAAAAGGTATGGGAATGATTTCTCTTGGCCTAAAGATAATTTATGGAAGCCAATTAGGGTCATGGAATTAATTCTAAGGCCACACATCTTCCTTAAACACTAACTTGGTCTATAAATCCCTTTATGGTTCCAAGAATGCATCTAATTAAGCAACAACCATCAAATAAATTCTAGGCTCCATTCTTTCCTTTCATATATGATTCTTGACTCCTTTTAAGCCTCTTGAAGTCATCACATAATTAAAACAAAGAGCCTAACTACATGTTGCTTTTTTAGGTCATATTATGGAACCTAAGGCACAAATTCATTCTTTAGGCCTTCTAAATTTTTCCTAAGGTTTTGCCTTATTTTCATTCAACATATATGACTCAAAAATAGGTTTGGAAAAATTTAAAACTCTCCCTAGGTGTCCCATCCCCTTTAGGCCGAGACTATGTAACATTTGGCCTCCATGGATGTTTGCGTTGTTTTCTTGATGGAGGATGCATATGGGGAGACTTCTAGGGATCTTAGAAACTCATTTAAACATTCATTTAGGCCTATAAATAATCACATCAAATCAGATTTTCAAGGGAACCTATGAAACCCTAGGTTTGTCACCTTGAAAATCAATGGCCTTTTCTTGAATTTCTTTGCATATTCTTACTCTTCTCCTTTAAATTCATAGAATTCACCATTGGTTCTGCCCAAAATTCAAACCCTCTTGCATCTACATACATGGGGAAAAATAGGGAGAAGAAGGGGGGAGGAGTAGCTACCATAGGATGGAGATTTTACCTTGTTTCCGTGGCTTTTCTTGCTTGTTTCTCACTTTTCTTAGCCTCCTCTCTTCAAATCTGAATTTTTTTCCATTGTTCTTCCCTCAAAATAGATCCAAAAACTTCAATAAAACCATAAGAAAGAAAGCTTAAGAGAAGAGGAACAAGTTTGGAAGAAGAAGGAGCATGAAAATCTATGAAATTCCTTACCTTTTCCTTGCTTTTTCTCTTCCTTTCTTCTCCTCCATGGTGGGCCTAAGAGATCTGGTGTTTTCTTTGGTTTTTGGGCAGAATGGGTCATGTAAATGAAGGGAAGAAGAAATAAGAAACTTAAAGAATGTTCAAAAAGCTTCCACTTTCTTAAAAATTTTAATTTTGCCTTTCGTTTTTGGAATTTTTGTTTCTAACTTGTTTTAGATCCTTTTTTAGAACCGTCTTTTCCATTATGAAATTTAGGTTCTCAATTTAGTAAAATGCCTTTGGAATCACTCAAATTGAATCTAAAACCTTCCCGAACAAATCAATCAAAGTTCAGGTTAACCGACATTAGAAAACATCCACCGGATGGGCTTTAGCTATCCCAAGGCTTCCCATGGTTTTCAGTGCCCTTGAAAACCCTGGAGAATTCAAAATTTTCATTTAAAAAGCCTTCCTATGTGAATTTCAAAATTTGCTCAAAATGACAAAACTACCTTTATATTTCGTCAACCTTTCATTACATTTTATTTCTTCATTTTAGCTCTATTTTTCTTTCTGTTTAAGCCTGGGATTCTCATTTTAAGGAGTCTGGAATGCTTCCCAAATTTTTTGGGACCTTAATTAATTTATTTCGGGGGACTTCCTTTTGTATCTGGTGAATTTTGTTCATTTACGGAGAAATCGTACATTATGTTTCTCACATGTTCTCTCTTTTTTGGAGAATTGGATATTACAAGAAGCCTTCTAGGGATCTTAGGAGCTCATCTAAACATCCATTTTGGTCTAGGAACTCTTGTATCAAAACAGAATTTTAGTGGAGCACTTGAAATCCTAACTTTACTATCTTAAAATCTAGTAGTTGTTTTGTTATTTCTTTTACATATTCTTGTTCTTCTCCCTCATTTTCCTAAGATTCACTCTTGATTTGGCTAGAAATTCAACCCCTTAGGGCTAGTCTTATATGAGGCAAAATATACAAGAGGAAGAACAAGAGAAATCAAGCTTGAAGCATAGCAATTTACCTTGGTTTCTTGGTTTTTCTTGAATGCTCTTCTCCTTGCTTAGCTTCTCCTCCAAAAATTCAAACTATTCCCCTCTATTCTGGACTCAAACTAGAACCAAACATCTCAGTAAATCCAAAAAAAGAGAGGAGGAAAGGAGAGGAAGAAGTTTTCTAAAGGAAGAGCGAGAATTTCTATGAGTTTCTCACCTTTTTCTTGGCTTTTCTCCTCCTCTTTTCCCTTGTTCTTGTGTGCCTCCCTCTCTTGTGTCTTCTCCAATTTTTAGGTAGAAATGAAGTCAGTGGTGAAAGGAGAAGAAGTGACGTGAAACATATAGAAGCTTCAAGAGGTAATTTGTTTTAAAAAATTTCATTTATGTCCCTTAATCTTGGCATTTTTGTTTCTAGTTCGTTTTAGCTCTTTTTTTAGAATTGTCTTTTCCATCATAAAATTTAAGTCCTCAATCTTATAAAATACTTTTGGAATCACTCAAATTGAAGCTAAAACCTTCTTGAATGAAAGGTTCAAAGTTTGAGTTGACTAATATTAGAAAATGTATACCGAATAGGTTTTAACTGTCTCAAGACTTTCCATAGTTTTCAGGACCTCTGGAAACCTCAAAGAATTCAAATTTATCATTTAAAAGTCCTCCTATGAGTTTTTCAAAAAGTACCCAAAATATGAAAATGCCATTACGTTCTGTTGCATTTTTCGTTAAAATTTCGTCTGGTCATTCTAACTTTGGTTTCAGGGCACCTCTAGCCTTAGATCATCATTATTTAAAGTTTAGAATATTATTCTAATTTTATTGGACCTCAAATCCTTCTCTTTAGGGGACTTTCTTTTATATCTAATGAGTTTTGTACGTTTATAGAAAAACCAAACATTACATTTCTCACGTCTTCTTACATTTTCAGAGGACCAGATATTACACGTGAGATAGGGGATTGATTCATTATTCTTCCATCATCAAGTTTGATGGCCGTAGGTTCTTCCTCCCATTTTCCTCCATCCATCTCCTCAATGGAAGCTTAAATTTGGTTAGGTAGCTAGCTAAGAATGTGACTTCCATGGATGAATATTTAAGCTCCAAGATGCATCCCCAAATTGGCTAAATTCTCTTCTCTCCATCCTTTACTTTTAGCATTAATTTTCTTATTTAATTTGGCTAGGTTTAGCTTGTTAAATGGAGAATTTGGTGGCTGAATATACTAGATTAATTTTCCCTATAATTTTAATTGTAATTTCACATTTGGAGCTTGTTGTGAAACCTAGGTGCTTGTAAAAATTCCATACTTAATGGCTAACCAATTTGCTAGTTAATTCCTCTTGTTCTTAAGCTATTTAGTGTAATGGTCATTGTATTAAGTGGTTGGAATCTTGTGTCATATTTGTACTTGAAGAAATCTTTAATCTAATTGGTTGATTAGTATCTTTAAACAAATTGTTTAGTGAATTTGATAAGCATTTAGGTACTATTTTGTTGTGTTCTTATTCATAACTCAAGTTGCTAGTTTTATGAAGAATACACTAAGAAGCAAGAATTTAAGTCCAAGTTTTGGTATATTAAAAGGAAGCAAGGATAATTGAATCCTAGGAAGTCCATTCAAAAGCTAGTTACCACACTTTGCCTAATTGTTGCCATCACTTAGTCTTAAGCTTTTAATTCTTGTTATTTTCTTTAATTCAATTAAAATTTAGTAATTCAAAACCCCCTTAAACACTTCTCATTTATTGTCACTAGGAGAACTTTTTCATAAAAAATTAGAAACAAAAACTCCTTTGAAAATGACCTAGATTGTACTATTAGCTATAAATCTTTAATCAACCTAGTTATTTGAAGTTGCTCGACACAATCGTCAAAATCTAACCTTCACAAGGTTGGCAAATGTTTAAATTTAGGGACTAAATTTTTATGGGGGAAAAAAATAATTACCTGATAAATTGAAAATTGAAGTAATAGGAAATAATAATGTGATGCCATTAAGAAAATTTGTTAAATTAAATAATTAAAGGTCAAAGAAATAATAATTTAATTAAAAAGAATAAATCAAAGTAATAAATTTGAAATTTAAAATAATAAAAAAACTTGCCAGGCACTATAATTGAAAAAGAAAAAGAGGGGGAAAAACACATACACACATCCACACACACAAAAGCTTTTGTTAGTTCTAGTGATGGAACCTTGCACTTTTCAATCCCAGGACCCTAGTTCAAAACTATGTGAGGCCACTTTTGTGAAAATTATTTCTTTTTTCTTTTCCTTTTTTTCTATATGCGAGTTAAAGAGATTTCAGGGAACAAGAAGTTATTTTTAGACTTTACAACTTAAGGCTTGTAGTTTCTCATAATACATATAGTCTTTCAAACTTTTTTCCCTTATAACACACATGTCTTGCTTTTAATAATGAGCTAGTGAATATATCATCCTTCCTCCCCACGTTTTATGCTTTGTCTCTCATTTTGCTTCCACTTACTAAAAAATCTGCATATTTTCTTCATTCTTTAACTTGAGCGTAACCATCGTGGGAGGTTGAGTTTTGCAATATTAGCTGCTTCATTCCTTTCGATCAATATGATGCTGTGAAGGGGTAACGACTGTCACTCTTCTTTGCTCTATTCAATGCTTTGATTTCTATTTTCCAAGAGCATGGGGTTTCTTTTATAGCAGGTGGTTCATTTGAATTCATAGAGTTGGGTTTGGTCTTGGCAACTCAATTCTCCCTTCCTCCATTTAGTTTTAGCTCTTCATGGCTGGCCTGTAACACTCTTAAATTAATTAAGGTATTAATCTTGGATTTGGACTAATTGAGAATAATTATTATGGAATAATTAGGCAAGCTTTTTAAATAAGAGTTTATGGAGAAATAAATAATTAATGTAGGTTTAAGATTCAATTGGGTTAGAACTTAATTTAGGCCCATAATTAATTTTAGTAGGTCATGGATAAAGACTAAGGGAGGCCTTAATAATTTCATATGCAGATCCAACTTCTTATTGTGAGGCTTAGCTCAAGGGAAACCATTGAGCAATAACCCAATTTGATTTAATGAGTTAGAGGCCCAAGACTCTACTAAAATCTTAGAAATTTTACTTCTCAACTCATGAAATCTGGCTTAACAAGACACAATCTGAACCTCCATATGGATTTGGGCCTTTGGGCTAGCCCATAACACATTTAGGACTCAACTTAAACCCTAAAACTAACTTTAGCGCTTCTTACTCTACAGAATCACAAAACACACAAGAAACACACAAAGCATTTTTGGAGGTTTTAGAGAGAGGCTAAGGTTCTTAGCAAAAATCCATCTCCTTCCACTCCTAGAGTCAAAATTAGCTAAGGTGAGTGTTATATAACTTGACGCCCTACTCTTCCTCTTCAATTTGACATAATTGGTTTTCCATTTAAAGTATTTTCGCTACACCTTAAATTTAATATGGATTATTTGATGTTTCTTAGAGGATTTTCAGAGATTGAGGCTAGGAGGGATATTGGGTAAGTATAAACTCCTAATTTTGATGCATTTACTACTAGTTAGAGACCCCAATAGCTGACTTATGATATGAACTTTGTTTCTATGAGAAAATATCCATAATTTAGGATGATATTTTGAGGTCTCTGGTGTAGGGAAGACAAAATCCGAATTTTACTCTTGCAGTGGCTGGGTAAGTGTCCTTTAAGTAGCTATTGGTGGTTTAATTCTTTGAGTATTAGGTTGCTACTATAATTGATGAATAGGAATGGTAATGGTATGATTTTGTGATCATAGGCTAAGGTAGCATTGTTGTTATCTCTCAAGAAATTGTCTACAAGTGAGGTAATCGGGGATGATGTTAAATTCCATGCATACATCTATTTTAATTTTATATCTACTACACAATTATAATTTTGGAATGCATAATGAATGGTTAGCTATCTGAAATATTGTGATTAGACCTTGTGAGTCGATGGTGGAGCTATGGTGCGGCTGCCACTCATAGATCGTACTTTGATCGGGCACCGAGTTGTAATTAGACCCTTATATGCATTGAGCCCAGATTGTGCTCATTGAGAAGTTGGTGCCGTAGAGGAGCCTCTTCTGATGTTAATAGCCTTTAACATATGAAAATGTGATTGCTAGTATGGGATAGTAGTCACCAATAGCCTAATTGTTTCATTTGCTGATATGGCTGGTATATTCTTCTAATGCTTATCTGATTTCATGCACATGTGTTAATTACATTAGAATATATGAATGGAATTTGCCCTTAGTTATTAAGATTTGCATCTCGCCCCATTTCATGGGATAATACTTTTAGGTGAAGGCTCTTCAGGTAAGAATAAGGGAAAGCAAATGGATACACATCCATAAGTTAGGGTCTTGTGTGGAAAGCTACACTTAGGCTGAGTTAATTTAAGGTAGATGCTGATTTTATTATTCTTTTGTATAGCATTATCATATAATCGTATTGTTAAGTGTAGGTATTTTATGTTTTAGTAAACAATGATGTAACTAATAATGAGTTAGGCTTTACACAACTTGGAGTTTGATGTATGCTTTCACTTACAATCTGATATGGAACCTCTTTAGTATGAATGTATGACTTGACTCTGGAGAGTATGCTTTTATATTTTCATGAATGATAACATTAGTTGCTTATGGATCTTGTTACTATCAATAGTTTATGAATTTACTGATGCATGATAGTTTGATAAGTAGGAATCAACCCCTAGGTCTTGAATTGGTAATGAAAGGTATGTCAAATAAATCAGGTAGATTAATGCCATTAGAGACCCATAAATTAAGGTAGGGTGGCCCTAGAGTACTACCAAAGGGAGTGATAGAGTGTATGGGACAAAATTTGAGAGGTATAGGTGTAGAAGAGGGTCATGCCGTAGCCAAGAATGGCTAAGTCACAACCAAGAGTCAGTCAGAAGTGAGGAGCACCGTGGCTCAGGATGTTTCATCATAGTGCAAAACAAAAAATCCACCCAGGATGAGTGACAAAGTGAAACCTCGCCACAACGCATTATATTTAGCCATGGTGCAAGGCAAAGATTTTACCCAGGGAGGGTAATAAAATGCAACTTCACCATAGCACAAGTATTTCCATTGTGGTTCAATCCGAATAAATTGGGCTAAAAGTCCCAAGAGGCATACCTACCATAGCGCCATATAGGCTCATTATGGTGATCGCGAAAATATGAACAGTAGGTCCCCAAAAGCACTTCACTGTGATGGGGAAAACCTAAGTCATAGCACAAGGTGCAAAATTCTAGTTTTTAGTTATAGTAGCCACTTACGTTGTGGTGCAAATACACCAAATCACGACAGGAGTCTCCAAACTTGGTTTTTAGATTTCAGTAGCCAACTTAGTCGAGGCAAGCAAGATCCAAGTTGCGGCGAAGGTTCTCAAACTCTTATTTTAACCTAGAAACCTTAGTTTTTCCTATGACAATGCTAAAGGATGACTTGGAAACACTTGTAGGAGGTTTTTGTGAGTTGGAATTAATGGATAAATGAATTAAAGCTTTAATTGATGATTAGATTCACTTATGTGCATAAATAGTTGTGATTATTTCATTAATGACCCTAATAACATTAAGGTTCAAATTCCCTTTCCTTTTTCCTAATTTAATTATTTAAAATGGCTTTAGACCTTGATTTATGATTAGTAATTGCATAATTAAGCTTAATTACTATGAGTAGAAATTAGGGTCGTTACATAGCCTACCACTCTTGGGTTCCTTTTTCTTTGCTTGGTGGTTGCGTTGCATTTCCTTCCATCACCATGTCACTAGCACTAATTTGAGGTTGTTGTAGCAGCTATGTGCCTTTCTTTCTTTTTTCTTTAAAATTCTTCATCTTTCTTTATAGTGGAAGGAATTCTGAACTCTTACTCTCTTCTTACTACTAAACCATAACGTGGGACTTTATGGGAGTAAGTGGTTGGGCTCCACCTATGTGAAAGGGTAGGATACCACTCACCATTGTCCAAGGTTCCTAAAGCGAGCCTTCATATCACAACCTTTTTGTTCAAGAATTGATATGCACTATGGATCTAAAGCTAGGTAGATTGTGTCATACCCTATGTTTTTTAAAACTCTTATACATTAAAAGAAATGTTAATAACCATAATAATGATGGACTAAAAGTTTAGATAAGATTAACGAAAAAAGCAAAACAAGTAAAAACGGAGTCGAAGTGGATAAACGAAGCAAATCGACATACCAATGGCAAAATTATAACTTTAAGCATACTTTTAAAAACTTAAAGAAAAGAGTTTTAAATGCCAAAATTAAGCTCATTAGGGTTTTCAAATGTCCTAAAAGCCATAGGGATCATCAAAATACTTCAATCTTTGATGATGTATAGTTTAAGCCTCTGATTGACTGTAACTTTAACTAAACTCTTCCAAATTGTTTTAAATCATAGCAATTTCAAAGTAAATTTTTAAATAAACTAGAAAGTCTCAATTGTCATATGGAACTAATATTTTTAAAAAAGGATTTAAAATGAGCTCAAACAAAAGGGTCAAAATCTTAAAATGTAAATGGAATTTTTTAAAAGTTTTAAAATATGTTCTTTCTCTTTAAAAATAGCATGCCAACCCATTTCTTCTTCTCTAAACTGACATACCAGCTCTGAGAACAGATCTTACATAGAAAGAGGAGAAGAGAGAGAAGGGAATGAAAGGCCAAGAAGGTAAGGAATTATGCCTAATTTCATCTCACACTAGTTAGCAACCTTGCTCTTCTCTTCAAGTCCTTTCTAATGATGATTTTAGGTTGTTGAAGGGATGAGTTTGATGGCTGAACATATGAGGAAAAGAAGAGATTTAGGGAAGCTAAGTTACCACAAGAATCACCATTAGAAGTGCTTTCAAACAAGGTATGTATTATGTAACACCAAGTTTGCCGAAAAAGAACAAAAAATGTGCAATTTTCAAAGAAGTCCCCTAAAGTAAAGGGAAAGTGGCCAAATAAAATTAGAGTGATAATATAGACCCTTAAAAATGAAGATTTAAGACTTGAATTGGCCAGAAACCTAAGCTAGAAGGGCTAAGAAAATTAGCAAAAATAAGTTGGGACATTTTTGTAATTTTTGAAAATTTTGAAAAACTCATAGGAAAACTTTTTAAATGAAACCCCCAGAACAATTGAAACCCCTCCGATGAGTGATTTTGGCAAAGCATTGACTAAAACTTTGATCGAACAATTCGAAATGATTTTAAATCTATTTTGAGTGAAAACTAAAGCTATTTTATAAGTTTAAGAGCCTATATATGATGATAGAAAAGAAAGATTTTGAAAAGGAGTTGAATTGAAGCCAAATTGAGAAACCATGGTTTAGGGATTAAATTAAATTAAATAGTGAAAAAGTATGTTAATTTTACCTTTTTGCCTCTTGAAACATCTAGCCACTTTCTCCAGCCTTAATCGATGCTTTGTTAGTTTAAAAACATAGCTAAGAAAGAGTCTCTAGCTGGCGCACCTTGAAAGAAGGAAGAAGGGAAGAAAGATCAAGTAAAAAGGGGTAAGAAATTCAAGCTTTTTCTTGCTTTCTCCTTTCCTAGCCTTGTTCTCTTCTCTCCTTTCTCTTCTCCTATGATTTTGATCATTATATTGAGGCTGATCCAAGTCTGATTCAGTAGGAAGAAGAGAGAAATTAAAAGGAGTCTTGGAAGCTTTGAAAAGCACCTTTGGAAAGCTTAGAATTAAGGTAAGATACATGGAATAAACTTGCTCCATCTTGCTTCTTCCTTTCTTGTCCATTTTGTCCAGAATAAGACCTATTTAGGAGAGGATGATTTTTGGTCTTAGGAAGGTAGAAACGAGGGTTTTGAAGCATGAGAAGTAGGATTATCCAATTGAAAGCAAAAGAAAAGCCTTAAAATTCAAGTTGCTCCACCTAGGGAATTTGATATGTATAGACAAATATGAAACTTTCTAAGGGTTGTGTGACTTATGTAATAGTATGAACAAGGTCCTAAGTTAATTAGGAAGTTGCACAAGTGGCTAATTGCACAAGAAAACAAACAAAACTCCATGGGGTCCTTTATGGTGTGTGTCTCGGCCTCAAGTGCTATAAGGTGCCTAGGGAGAATTTTTTTTTTTTCCAAGGGTAGAAAAGGCTTGGACATGAATTACAAATGCTAGAGGAACTAATGAATTGAATTTAGAAAGCTTGGTTTGTGAGATGGAAGTTTAGGTCCCATTTAGACATAAAGGAGCAACCTAGAATTTGGCTTCTTGGATTGAGTTTATGATGGCTTCAATGAGTTTATATGAAGTCATATGACCAAGAAAGAATGAGAATTGGGAGCCAAGAGCATGATTTCAAGTGGTTGCTTCATTGTCTCATATTTAGACCATATTAGAGTTTTAAAACCAAGTGAGCTTGCATAAAGTTTGTGTGAAGCTAGATTTGGTTCCAAGAGCGTAATTGAGTCTCATTTAATGTGTTTAGGCCAAGAGAATCAAGATCACCCTAATTGTGTGTGTTTGGCCGAGAAGAGCAAGTGAAGCGCAAAGGGGAAAGCTTGTGTTTCCTAGTCTAAGGTAGCTTTCTAACCTTTCTCACATGCATTTCTTGATTTGTTGCCTGTCTTAGATTGCTTATTTGTGTGTTTAAACTATGTGAATTGTTTATAGCCATTGATTTAGTGTCTTGGTACCATTATGGGCTTTAAAACTTGTTTGAAAGATGTAATGGCTTAAGTGGACTTGGTAAGGCCAAAAGTCCCTTAAAATGGGTAAAGAGGAGCCAAAAATCTTTGAGAGTGGGTGAGATAGGGCCAAAAGTCCTAAGAAAAAGTGAGGCCAAGTCAAAAAAAATCCAAATGTCCTAAGAATTCAAGTGAGGTTGAACCAACAACCTTTAGAGCCTATGTTTGAATTGTATGAATTTGTATGACATGAAAAAAATGGCTATGTATGTTTTCTAGAAGTTTTTATGGTATACTTGCATTCCTTGGCTTGAAAATGCATCTTTGAAAGGGTAAAAGAGCTATTAGAATTCTTTAAATCTTAATCTTTCCCTCATATGTTTAATTTTGTCTAAGTGAAGCCCAAGGACCAAGAGGTGGAAGCCAAATGCCTTGAAGATGAGTTTTTGATATTAGGATATGGTTTTTGTATTTTGATTCCAAGAATTTTGTATAAATGATGTAAATGTGATGTAGATACATGGATATATGTAAAAACATGTATTTGCGATGTATGAATGGATTTTGGAACCATATGTGCATTTATGAGAAATTTTGACGTTCAAATGCCTAGGTATGCCTATGAGTTCTTGTATGTATGTGCAAGTTGGAAAGTGATTTTGAGATGTATGAGTATTTGGACCACTTGGGCAACCTTTATATGCTGATTTTATCCATTTGGACATGCCCAAGTGATTGTGGTTAGAGTAGGAGAGCAATTGGTCACATTTTGACCCTATATGGTGCCAAAAAAAACCCAAATTTGCAACCTATACCCCAAACTGACCAAATAGATGAATTTAAGCATGAAATTTGGTATGAATATAGGTCTCATCTAAAGCTTTTTGTTGAGCTAAGAGCCACTATTTTTGAAGTTCTAGAGAATTAATTATAAATTTTCAAAGTTGAAAAAATTCTACTGATTTGGTCTATGCACTGTTTATAGGGTCAAGTTGTGTTTCTGTGTTATTCGAGGGTCAAGTGAAATCGAATGCTCATAAAATTTTATAGTCATAAACTAGACACCATAAGCTTTTTATAGCTATTAAAAACACCTCATTTGGAGCGCTATAGAGATAGAACCAAAATTTTTTAAGTTTATGGTCAGTATCAAGACGCAGTAGACACCTCTGGTATTATTTTATTGTTTTGATGAAATGGCTTTTGATCCATGATGTAAACTTCAAAATGGGTTGTTTCTGATTTGTTTGGATATGGTATGGATGAAAATGATTTGAGGTAAATTTAAATGACTCATGTGAGCAAAATTGAACAATTTTGGTATCCATACGCTTGATTTCCATTACTGAAATATGCAAGCTCCATGTAAATGAGTATGTAATGCTTTGAATATTATGGTATGGGGTGTATGAACTTATGGTATTTCATATTAGTTAAAGAAAATTGATTTTTCTTTGAATCCTAAAGCCATGGTAAGTTTGGCCTAAAGAGAGAAGATGAGAAGAAGACTCTATCTTGATGAAAACTTAAGAGAAACAAGGGTTTTAAAGGGTGTAGAGTAAGATTATGCAGATGAAATTTCATTAAAAGCTATAGAAATCAAGTTAGGGAACCTAGGGTTCTAGTCGCAGTATGTAAGATATAGAACCCTAGGAAGATGTTTTAAGCCATCTAAGACCACATTTAAGCTAAAAAAGAGCCAAAGATACTCCATATGTATCAAATTCTCCAAGAGAATAACAAAAACTCCATGGAAGCCAAAGGAGTGCATAGCCTCGGCCTTAGGGGGGAAAGAGTAGTTAGGGAATGTTTTCATAAGTCCTAAGGTTTTAAGAGGTTTAAATATGAAAATAGACACTAATGGAACCTTTAGAATGAATTTAGGAACCTTATTTTGAAATGTAAAAGTGGCTCATACCAAAAGAGATCTTGAGGCCTAGAGGTTGACATATGACAATTCCCTTTTAAGACACTTAATGTAGGTCAAACTACCTTGTGAGTTTTAGTGAGTTATGTAATAATGAGATGAGTTAAGCTAAGTTCTAATTGCATCTAAATTGATGTATTTTAGGCTAACTTAGAGCAATTTCACTTTGGGAGTGAATGAAAAGAGCAAGATGCAAAAGAGAATAATCAAGTGGTTATGGTGCATTAGAATTTTTAGCTTTGCAAGGTAGCTATTTCTCCTTATCTTGCATGCATTTGAGTGTATGAATGAGTTGAGATACTTATATGTTTGATTGTTTGATGATTTTATGAGTTATAATTTGAATTGGCTTTTATCATAAGTTTTATACATGTATCATGCTATGATTGGCTCCTAGATCTTTAGGGTGAGAAATTAACTGCAATAGCTTTTCCTTAGCCCAGAGTTGAGCTTAGTTAAGCCTATTTAGTATATTTTTATAACATGGCTAGATAAAAGTTAAGGTGTCATGCCAATTCTCATATTTGAGCTACTTGAGGCATATAGCCTACATGCATGTATTTTCTCACTTTAATTTGTTGTATGCATTGATATATATTGAAATTTGTAATACCATATCCATATAAAACTCAATTCATGGCACAATTGGCTTATAGCATTTATTTTCACAAAAACAACACTTTTAGCAGCGAAAATTTGCATCATTGAAAGTTCAATTAATTCATTCTTGACTAAATGGACCATGTGAGTTTACCAAATTCATTTTCCACCATAACACATTTGTTCAAGGGAAATTATCACAAATTAAAGCTCGAAATTCGAATCCAAGCCATAGAACACAAAATTGCATTTCACCTTGTATTTTGTCACTCATTCCATATTCTGATATGAATTTTAAAAAATTATAACTAATTTTAGAAAAATTCAAATCATGCAAATGATAGCTTTTGGAAATCTTAGGATGTCATCTAGTTGGCATAAAAATTTTATATCAAAACAACCATGTTTGCCCTATGAAAACTAATGGAATAGTACATTAGGTCTGGTGGTCATTCTGTAGCATACCTGAAACTTTAAAAATTCATTTCTCCCTTAACAAGGCTCTAAATGAGGTGCTCTCATGAGCTATAGAAAGCTTATGATGTCTACTATATGTCTATAAAATTTCATGAACATTGGACTTCATTTGACTCTTGAATGATACAAAGAAGAAAACTAACCATATGAACAGTGACTGGGACAATTCTACATAATTCGGCCAACTTTGAAAATTCATAATTAATTTTTTAGAGCTTCAAAAATAATGCTATTTGGTTTTTTGAAAAGTTCTAGATGATACCTATTTACTGGCCAAATTTCATGCATAACTCATCTATTTGGTCAATTTGTGGTTCAGGTCAAGAAAGTGGCTTATTTTAGGGTCAAAGTGGTATGAAATGGCGTCAAATGGCCTTCCATACATTTTATGTCCATTTGAGCACATCCAAAAGCATAAACATAGCATATAGAAGCATCTCAAATGGCCCAAGTCATCATATATCTCAAAACCACTTTCCTAGTTGTTCATATACATATACGCATTAAGGCTCTAAAATGTCAAACTCTCATATAAGCATGCATTTGGTTCCAAATTCTATTCATACATGATATTCACTTACTTTTATACATGCTCAATAATTTACATCTCCTAAACATCATTTTGTTACAAACTTTGACATCAAAGTACATAAATCTCTATTCTATTGTCAAAATTTCATTCTTCAATGTGCTTGGCATCCATTTCTTGCTCCACTTGGCTTCCCTAGACATGGTTAGATGTATGAAGGGAAGAGTAAGATTCAAAGAATTTTAATAGCTCTTTTACCCTTTCAAGAATACATATATGGCACATTTTCATGTCAAAGAATGGAATCATGTCATAAAAGCTTCTAATAAACATACATAAACATATTTTTATGTCACATAAACTCATACATATCAAACATAGGCTTTAAAGGATATTGGTCTAGCCTCGCCCAATTTCTTTAGGACTCTTAGATTTGCCTCACCCACTTTTAGGGACTTTTGACTTCACCTCATTCTTTCTTAAAACTTTTGCCTTTGTCTCACCCATTTTTAGGGACCTTTGGCTCGTCCTCATACATTCTAAGGGACTTTTGGTATAACCATACCCATTCGAGCCATTTTGCATTTAAAATCCATTTCAAGAAGCATAATGGTTCCATAACATGTAATCAATGACTATAAACATATCTCATGGTTCAAACTTATACACAAGTATCCAATGACAATCAAACATCAAAGAGATACATGCAAGAAAGGTTAGAGAGCTACTTTAAGTCAAGAATTACAAACTTCTTTCCTTGGACTTCTCTTCCCCCTTCTCAACCACACACATACATACCTTGGTGCAGCTTGATTTGATTGGCCCAGATACATCAAATGAGACACAATTACATCATTGGAATAAGTTCCAAGCTTACATAAACTCTATGCAAACTTACTTTATCCTATGGCATGGTTATGGTTACATATAAGAGCATAATGAAGCAACCCCTAGAATTCATGATTTTGACTCTAATTTCTCATTCAATCTAAGACAAATGACTCTATTTAAGCTCATTAGAATTATCTCCAATTCAATTTAAGGAGCCTAAACTCAAGTTGCTTCTTTATGTCTTAAAAAGAACACAAACTTCCATCTCATAAATCATGACTTCTAAATTCAAATCAATTCTTCTTTTGGTGTTTATTAATCATATCTAGACCATTTCTACCCTTAGAATCAAAGAAAATTCTCCCTAGGTAGGCAAACCTTTCTTGGCCGAGACACAGGGCTATGTGAAGACCCATGGAGTTTGCTTGATTTTTCTTAGGGAAATAGCACTTGTGAAGCTTCTTAGACCTCTTAAGAACTCATACATACTCTTACATAAGTTATACTATCCTTAGAAAGCTTAAAAAATGGCTAGGTGCAATAAAAACCCTAAGTCACATATCTTGATTTTTAAACTTTTTCATTCAATTCCACTTGCATATTATTAATCCTTATACTCTAAAACCCTTGTTTCTTTATTGGTTTGGCTAGAAATCATTCCCTCTTAGGTGATTTAGGGTTGGCCGAAAATCGCTCAAGAAGAACACGCAAGAAGAAGCAAGACAGGCCATGGAAGTTACCTTGGTTTCAAGCTTTTTTAAGAGCACTTTCACTTGCTTCTACTCTCTCCTTCAAAGTCCCTCCTCCTCTCACTAAACTAGCCATGAATCAACCTCAAATCAATCATCAAAACTATAGGAGAAATAGAACAAGATTGGTGAAGGGAGAACCATGAAAAACCATGAATTTTCTTATCTTTTTGCTTGGTTTTCTCTTTCCTTCTTCCTCCCTTCTTGTGTGCCACTTTGAGATGAGTGGAAATCTGTTTTGAGATAGAGCAAGGTTGGTGGAAATGAGAGGAAAGTGTGGGACAAGATATATAAGAAGTAAGGCAAGTTATAACACTTTTTCAAATTTTCCATTTTACCCTTCTTTTTTTATTCTTTCCATTTGGGATCATTTCAACTCCTTTTCGAGAACTGTATTTTCCATTATGAAATTTGGATCCTCTAATTCATGAAATGCCTTTGGTTTCACCCAAATTGGATTTAAAACCTTCCCAAAAGAATCGGTTAAAGTTTTGGTCAACTAACACTCTAAAATATAAATCGAAGGGGTTTTAACCATTCTAAGGGCTTCTATGGTTTTTACGGCCTCTAAGAACTATGAAAAACTCAATCTTCCTATTTAAAAATACCTCTTTTAAGTTTTCTAAAAGTTGCCCAAAATTACAAAAAAGGCACAACCTTTTAGTTTAATTTTGTTTAGCTATTCTAGCTCTAATTTTTTAGCATCTCTAGCCTTGTATCGCCAGTTTTAGATATCTAGATTTTCATTCTAATTTTATTTGGCCTCTAATCATTCCATTTAGGAGACTTCTTTTTGTAATCCACTTAGTTTTAGGCTCTTAAAATAAGTGAGTATTACATTTCTCCCCCTTTAAATAAAATTTTGTTCTCGAAATTTAGAAATATACCTCATGGAAATAGCTCTGGATATTTCTTTCTCATCTCCTCTTCCAGCTCCTAAATAGCTTTCTCAAGAGATAACCCCTTCCAAACCACTTTCACTAATGGTATTATCTTGTTCCTTAATTGCTTTCGCTTAGTATCCACAATCTGATTGGTGATATTATATAAGATAAATTGTCCTGTAAATGCACTTTCTCCTATTATATGACATGTAAGGAGTCGGGTAAGTACTTTTTAAGTTGGGATATGTGGAAGACAACATGTACTTGGCTTAGGTTTGGGAGAAAAGCAAGTCTGTATGCCACAAGTCTGATTTTGTCAAGAATTTGGAATAGACATATGTACTTTGGACTGAGCTTTCTACTCTTTATGGACCTACCTATCCTTGTGACTAGAGACACTCTAATAAACACATGGTCTCCAACCTCAAACTCTAATGGCTTTCTCCTTTTATCTGGGTAACTTTTTTGTCTACTTTGTGCTATTAAAAGTTTCTTTCTGATTGTTTCTATTTGTCTAGAGGTTTGGTCCACTAATTTTGGGCTTATAAGGCTCCTCTCTCCAAGCTCAACCTAACGCACTGGGGACCTACACTTCCTCCCATATAATGGCTCATACAGTGCTATCTGAATACTATACTAATAACTATAATTATAGGCAAATTCTGTAACGACCCTAACTTTCACTCATAGTAATTAAGCTTAATTACATAATTAATAATCATAAATCAAGGTCTAAAACCATTTCAAATAATCAAATTCAAAAAAAAGATAAGGGAATTTGAACCTTGATGTTATTAGGGTCATTAACCAAATAATCATAGCTATTTATGCACATTAGTGAATCTAATCATCAATTCTAAGCTTTAATTTATTTATCCACTAATTCCAACTCACAAAAACCTCCTACATGTGACAACCCTACCTTTTAAACATGGTAGTTATAGTCAAATATGCCATTAATAATTAATGATCAAGGTTTGGAGTCGTTACAGTTTATTACGTTATGAAAATATAGGGAAATTTGAACCTTGATGTTAGGGTCATCACTAAACAACCACAAACAAAACAAAAATGCATAAGAGAAACCATACTACCATGAGGGGTTTACGATTCATCCATTCATCAGTCTCAACATATAAAAACCTCCCACAAGTATTCCTATATCATTTCTTAGCATCACCATTGAAGAAATTAGGGTTTCTAGGCTAAAGGAAGGAGTTTGGGGTTTTTCGCCATGGCCCAAACCATTCGCACCGCGGCTAAGTTGCTCTCTGAAATTACTAGGCAAATTTCTCAAATTTCACTGCAGCTAGTTGGACTGTCGCCGCGGCCAGCCTACGCGGTGCTGCGGTGGAAATTCCTCCTGGAGCTACTGTTCCAAGTTCCCCACCTCTCACCTTGGCGCAATACACTTGCACCGCGACGAAATTTGCTACTGGACACCCCTCAGTTTATTCCCTCGACTAGCGCTGCGGCGGTATGTTATGCGTTGCGGTGAGGTTTCATTCTGTTTACCTCCTGGGCAATTTTTTTCACTCTGCCCCACAGCAAGATTACTCAAGCCGCGACGTTCATCGCCACTGTTACTCTCCAGAAAAATTTTATTCTCTTGCGCCGCGGCAGGATTACTCATGCCGCGGTGCCCTTCGCTTCTGTCACTCATCTGGCTGCAGCGAAGCCTTCTTAGTCACGGCGTGACTCCCTCCTGTAACTATATCTCCCAAATTTCATCCCTTACACTCCAATTCTCATCTTAAGATTACCCTAGAACCACTCCCACTTATTTTATATGTCTCTAATGGTATTTATCTACCATATACACCCAACTATTCTACTATTACCAATTCAAAATTTAAATGTAAGTTTTCACTCCTTCAACTATCTTATACTGGCAAGTCCATAGCGTAATAACAATAAAAACTCATACATTATTGGAAATTAAAATTCCATATACATTCCGTCAGAGGCTTCATACATCAATGGTTCATATTACATCTAATACATCACATAATTATATTTCCAACAGTATACCATACCATAAATTTAGCAAAATACATACGTCAAGTGTTATGGGTTTATACATTTGATATCAAGCTAAAATGAGGTCTAACTCCTCAATGAATACATCCAAGGTAATCAAAATATAAGAGCCTACACTTAGCAACATAAATACATGATGATGTTATACAATAAGGAATACAAAATTTAGCATTTATACTAAATAAGTTAGCCTATGTACAGCCTTCTCCCCACATGATGAAGCTTATGGATTTTCATCCACTTGCTTCCCCTTATCCTTACCCGAAGAACCTTCACCTGAAATATTAATCCCATAAAACAGGATGAGATGCAAATCTCAGTAACCAAGGCAATTCCATCATATAATCCAGTTTAATTAGCATACATGCATAATTTCACATAAGCATCAAAAGAACACTAGTCATATCAGTAAATGAAACAATTAGGCTATCATGATCATTATCCTATACTAGCAATCATATTTTCATATGTTAAAGGCCATTAACACTGGGAGAGGCCCGTCCACGACACTTAATCCCCATTAAGCACAACCAGGGCTCAGTGCATTTGGGGTTTGATCATAACTCGATGCCCGATCGAAGCACATGCACAGGTGGCAGCTACACCACAGCTCCACCATGGACTCACAAGGTCCAATCATAATATAATGATAGTCAACCAATTCATTCAACATTTCAAATCATTCATGTACAGCAAAATATGAAATTAAAATAGATATATGCATGGAATTAATATAAACCCAGTTACCTCACTTGTAGACAATTGCAACAGCCACCAATGGCACAAAAATCTCCCTAAAACTATAGCATCAGAAAATTACCACTTTAATTCATCATTAACAATTGCAACAAGTGTCCAAAGAATTTAAAATGCTAATGACTACCTAGGGAACACTTACCCAGCCACCACAAATCCCAAATTCGGATTAAAGTGTCCTCTATCAAAAACCTCAATATTTCACCTAAAATCCCAAGCAAATTCGTACAAAATTAATACCTATATGATAAATTAGCTATGAGGGTCTCAAACTAGCAAAGAAAGCATCAAAATGAAGGATTTATACTCACCTAATGTTAGCTTAACCTCAACCTACGAATTTTACCAAGAAAATCCCAAACAACCACATTTCAGATTTTGGGTATGGTGAAAATACTCCAAATGAAAAACTAATCGGACCAAAATGAAGAGAAAGATGAAAGGATTAAGTTATATAACTATTACCTTGGCTAAATCTTGCTCTAGAAGTGGAAAAATTTGAAAATATGCCAAGAACCCTAGCCTCCCCTTTGGACCTCCGATTTTCTCCTTTGTGTTTCAAAAAAATGGGGTAGTGGCTGAAGCATTTAGGGTTTTAGTTGGGTTTAAGTTGGGTCAAATATGGGTCATGGGTTGCTTCAAGGTCCAACTCCATTTGGGCTTCAGATTTTAGCTTTATTAGGCCAACTCTTATGCATTGGGCTACTGAAATTCCATTGGTCCAGAACAAGTTTTAAAAGCTCAAAGGTTTTGGGTCTGCACAAGGGTTATTGGGCCAATTATAAGAGCCTATACAAGGTGGATCTTAGGCCTCTATCACATTGAATTATATTGGGCCTGTACCTAGCTTATTGGGCCCTCATTAGCCTCTTATCATGATCTCCTACATTAATTTGGGCCTAGATGAAATTTCTCTCCCAATTAAATCTCAAACCCACATTAATAATTTATCTTTCCAAAATTCCTATTTGTTTAACTTACCTGA
Organism: Erythrophleum ivorense; assembly: GCA_026724425.1. Lineage (NCBI taxonomy): Eukaryota > Viridiplantae > Streptophyta > Magnoliopsida > Fabales > Fabaceae > Erythrophleum > Erythrophleum ivorense. Next base: position 32,193,641 of record JAIUCV010000008.1, read on the forward strand.
TTATTCCATATTAATTATTCCTAATTAATCTAAAACTATGATTAACACCTTAATTAATTTTAGGGTATTACACTACAAGTATTTTCAAGTCATCCCTTAGCATTGCCATAAGAAAAACCAAAGTTTCTAGGTTAAAATAAAAGTCTGGGAACCTTCACTGCCATTTGGACCTTCCCTTCTGTGGCTAAGTTGGCTATTAGAACCTAAAAGCTAAGTTTAAAGACTCCCACCATGACTTGGTACACCTGCGTTGTAGTGTAAATGGCTACTATAACTCAAAATTGAAATTTTGCACCTTGTGCCACGGCATGGGTTTTTCGCACAACGGCGAAGTGCTTTTGAGGACCTATTATTCACGTTTTCATGATTCTTACCGTAGCGAGCCTATGTGGCACTGCGGTAGGTACGCCTCCTGGAACTCTCAACCCAATTTATTTGAATTACGTCATAACAAAGTCGCTTTCTATTACCCTCCCTAGGTAAAATTTTCATCTCGCGCCATGGTAAGGTTTCACTCTCACTTACTCTGGGTGGATTTCTCATTTTCACTGTGGTAAGACATCTTGTGCCATGGCACTTCTCGCTTCTGACTGACTCTTGGCTATGGCTCAACCATTCTTGGCCATAATGTGACCCTCTTCTGCATTTATACCTCCCAAATTTCATCCCATACACTCTAACACTCCCTTTAATAGTACTCTAGGGCCACCCTACCTTAATTTTTAGGGCCTTAATAGCATTAATCTACCTGATTTATCCGACATACCTATCATTACTAATTCAAGACTTAGGGGTTGATTCTTACTCATCAAACTATCATGCATCAGTAAATTCATGAAATATTGATAGCAACAAGATCCATAAGCAACTAATATTATCATTTATGAAAATATGAAAGCATACTCTCAAAAGTCAAGTCATATATTCATACTAAAGAGGTTCCATATCAGATTGTAAGTGAAAGCATACATCAAACTCCAAGTTGTGTAAAGCCTAACTCCCTATTAGTTACATTATTGTTTACTAAAACACAAAACATCTACACTTGGCAACATGATTACATGATGATAATGCTATACAAAAGAATAAAAAGATTAGCATCTATCCTAGATTAGATTCATCCAAGTGCAGAATTTCTTACACCATGGTCTTAACTCATGGATGTTCATCCACTTGCTTCCCTTTATTCTTACTCGAAGTACCTTTACTTGAAATAGTTAGTCCATGAAACAGGATGAGATGCAAATCTTAGTAACCAAAGACAAACTCTAGTCATATATTCCAATTTAATTAACATATGTGCATGAAATTAGATAAACATAAAAAAAATATATACCAATCATATCAACAAATGAAACAATTAGGCTATTAGTGACTATTATCCTGTACTAACAATTACATTTCCACATGTTAAAGGCCATTAACATCGAAAGAGGCCCGTCAATGGCACCAACTCCCCAATGAGCACAACTTGGTCTCAGTGCATATAAGGGTCTGGTTATAACCCGATGCCTGATTGAAGCACAATGCACGGGTGGCAGCTGCACCACAGCTCCACCATGGACTCACAAGGTCCAAACATAATATATCAAATAGGCAACCATCCATTCATTATACATTTCAAAATCATACATGTGCAGTAGATATAAAACTAAAGTAGACATATGCATGGAATTTAACATTAACCCCTATTACCTCATTTGTAAACATTTCCTTGAGAGCTAACAACAATGCTACCTTAGCCTATGAACACAAAATCAAATCATTACCATACCTATTCATCAATTATAGCAGCAACTCAATACTCAAAGAATTAAACCACCAATAGCTACCTAAGGACATTACTCAGCCACTATAAGAATAAAATTCGAATTTTATCTTCCCTACACCAGAGACCTCAAAATATCACTTTAAATTATGGATATTTTCGTATAAAAATAGAGTTCATATCATAAGTCAGCTATTGGGGTCTTTAACTAGTAGTAAATGCATCAAAATGAGTAGTTTATACTTACCCAATATCCCTCTTAACCTCAACCTCCAAAAATCCTCCAAGAAACATCAAATAATCCATATCAAATTTAAGGTGTAATGAAAATGCTCCAAATGGAAAACCAATCGGGTCAAATTGGAGAGGAAAAGGAAGGGATCAAGTTATACAACACTCACATTCATTGATTTTAACTCTAAAAGTGGGAGAAGATGAATTTTGGCAAAAACCCTAGCCTTTCTCTAAAACCTCTGAAAATGTTGTGTGTTTCTTATGTATTTTGTGGTTCTATAAGTTAAGAAGGGCTAAAGTTGGTTTTAGGGTTTAAGTTGGGTCCTAAATGGGTTGTGGGCTAACTTAAAGGCCCAAATCGATATGGGGGTTCAGATTGTGACTTGTTAGGCCAAATTTCATGAGCTGGGCTACAGAATTTCCAGGATTTTAGCAAGGTCTTGGGCCTCTAACTCATTAAACCAAATTGAGCTATTGTTAAGTGGTCTCCCTTAGGCTAAATCTCACAATAGGAAGTTTGGTTTGCACTTAAAATTATTAAAGCCTCTATTGGTCTTTATCCATAACCTACTTAAATTAATTATGGACTTAAATTAAGTTTCAACCTAATTGAATCTTAAACCTACATTAATTATTTATTTCTCCATAAACTCCTATTCATATAACTTGCCTAATTATTCTATAATAATTATTCTCAATTATTCCAAATCCACGATTAATACCTTAATTAATTTCGAGGTATTACAAATTCTGCTAAAGGAAAATAGGTATCAGTTATCCTTTAGCTCTAAGACACATGCCCTTAATATATCTTCTAGGGTTTGAATAGTTCTTTCTATTTGACTATATGTTTGAGGGTGATAGGCTGTACTAAATCTCAATCTAGTTCTTAGGGCATCCTATAATGATCTCCAAAAATTTGAGGTAAATCTAGAATCTCTATTTGATACTATACTCTTAGGTATACCATGTAGTCTTACTATTCCTTTTATGTATAATTGGGCTAACTTATTTAAGGTGTAAGTGGCTTTCATTGCTAAAAAATGAGCTAAGTTGGTTAACCTATCCACTATCACCTATATGGCATCATGCCCCGATGATATCTTGGGTCAACCCATAACAAAATCCATAACTATGTTATCCCATTTCCACTCTCAGATATCTAGGGGTTGAAGTAACTCAACTAGCTTCTGATGTTCTATCTTAACTCTTTGACATACTAAATACCGTATGACATACTTAGCTATATCTATTTTTATCCTAAGCCACCAAAACATTTTCTTCAAATCCTAATACTTGCCTAGATGAATAGTGTATTTGCATTTATGTGCCTCTTCTAATATATTTTCTCTTAATTCTAAATCTTTAGGCACGTACAACCTATTCTTGTACCTCATCACTCTAACCTCAAACAGATTAAAGTCTGAAGTGATACCTTGGGATATTTGGATTCTCACTTTTCTCACATACTCATATGCTTGTTGAGCTTCTCTTATTTGATATCTCAAGTCACTCTATATTTGGGTCTCACTCATCAATAATTTATTTCTGAATGCACCTAACATGAGAGATTCATATCTTTAAATCTCTCAATGAGTTCCTGCTCTCTTAACATCATGTAGGTCATATGTATAGATTTTCTACTCAGTGCATCTGTGACTCCATTAGCCTTACTTGGATGGTATTTTAGAGTGAATTATAATCTTTCAAAATTTCTAACAATCTTCTTTTCCTTATATTTAGCTTTTTCTGCTTAAATAAATACTTAAGGCTCTTATGGTCACTGTATATCTCTATGGATGCACCATATAAGTAGTGTTTCCATATCTTAAAATTAAACACCACTACTGCTAGCTTTAAGTCATGAGTGCAATAATTTTCTTCATATGGTTTCAACTATCTAGAAGCATAAATTACTACTCTACCTCTCTACATAAACACACATCCTAATCCTTTCTTAGACACATCACTATAAACTACAAAAGTCTCTCTAGGGTCAGGGATTACTAAAACTAGGGCTGTGGTCAACCTACGCTTCAATTTTTGAAAATTTTTTTCACATTTCTTACCCCACACGAATGATACATTCTTTCTAGTGAGCCTAGTCAGTGGCATAGCTATCTGAGAAAAGCCCCGAGTAAACCTCCTGTAATAACCTGTTAAACCTAGAAAACTCTTGATCTCTGTCATTGTCCTAGATCTCTCCCACTGAAGTACTACCTCTACTTTATGGGGACTTATTGTGACCCCTGCTTTGGAGATCACATGACCTAGGAATGTCACCTCTATTAGCCAAAACTCACATTTGATGAATTTAGCATGTAATTACTTTTCTCTCAAGGTTTTCGAGGCTAATCTCAAATGCTATTCATATTATTCTTTGCTCTTAGAATAAATGAGAATATTATCTATAAAGACAACTACAAATTTATCTAAGTATGGCATACACACTCTATTCATGTAATCTATAAATACCGTAGGTGCATTTGTCAACTCGAAAGGCATAACTAAAAACTCATAATGCCTATATCTAGCTCTAAAGGCTATCTTAGGGACATCCTCAACTTTAATCCTAAGCTAATTATATTCTGACCTAAGATCAATATTAGAAAATACTGATGCTCATATCAACTGATCTAGGAGGTCATCTATCTTGGGAAGGGGGTACTTATTCTTAATTGTGATCTTATTAAGCTCCTTGTAATCTATACATAATCTAAGACTCCCGTCCTTTTTCTTTACAAAAAGGACTGGAGCTCCACAATGAGACATTAGATTTGATAAAATCTTTCTCTAGGAGCTTTTCTATGTAACATCATAAATTCTAGCTCATTTCATGACATTCATGAGCTTCACATCATCAATTCCATGAGAATGTAAAGAAAAAGGAAATAAAATAATGAATTTTTTTGCGCTGCGTAGTGTTTAAAAATTTCATTTGGTGTCACATGGACTGTGTGAGCTCATACTATACATTCTCATATTTAATTACATGAATAAAACTCATTTTTATCATAAAATGTGGCCCACAACTTATGGAACTCAAGGGAAAGCTCAAAATAGTCATGTGTATTTTCGGCCAGATTTGGTCCCTTTTCTGACCAAACTTTGGAAAATCATAACTAATTATAAAAAAATCAAAATCATGCTTTCTTGGTAATTTTGGAAAGCTACAGATGTCTACTTCACATTAAAAATATTTCTAAACCATAAAATCCACCACAGAGGATGTTTGACATCTGAAAATATCCAGAGGTCAAACTGCCTTTTGGAACTGTCACAAATTTCTGCAGCAAATTTTGAAAATCTCTAATTATTTCCAAAAAAATCCAATCTATGAAAATGATATCAATATGAAAATATGTGGATGTTATCTAGAGGAAAAAAATATTTTCAAACCAACTCAGGCATCCCAGACCTCGAAATTTAATAGAACAGTAACTCAGGTCAGGTAAAACTCCTAATACTAAATAGAATGTTTAAAAATTTATATCTCCCTCTCTAGACATCTAATTAAGGTGCTTCTAGTCGGAATGAGTCACTATGAATGTCTAGTTTCTCTGTATAAAATTTCATGACAATTGGACATCATTTGGGCCTTGTGTGACAGATTTTATTTTTGAACCAAATGAATAGTACAGCAAACCAAAATCAGAAAAATTGACAACCTTGAAAATTCATCAAATATTCTGTAGACCTCTAAAAATTATTTTCTTTAACTTCTCAAAAAGATCTCATCAAACTCTAATTTTATGTCAAATCTTAGAGCAATAAGAGCTCATTTGGCTAAAAAGTGATATAGGGATCCATTATAGTCAATTTTGGCTCCATTTGAGGTACCAAAGTAACCAAATGGATTTTCCTAGGGTTTGGCACCTTTTGGGCAAGTCTAAAAGCATGATTAAGACATGTGTAAGCTACCCAAATGGTCCCAAACTCCATTCATCTCATTTTGGCCATTTTATCCACACATATGTATATTTCCATAAAGTCATTCATGAAGCTAATGTGCCATCATATACTCAATTCATATTCTAATGGCTACATAACATATTTTCTCATTCATACATGGCATAATGTCATAATTACACATGTCTAAGAGGTCATAGACCATATACATCAAGGGGTTACAACATTTGACATAATTATGGCTTTAAAAGACTAAAAACTTTGCATTTAATTGCCAAACTCTTTCCTTCAAGGTAAATTGGCTTCCATCACCTTGTCCACTTAGTTCACCTAGCATGTGAGATCATTGGAGAGGAGGGAATGAGATTCAAAGAACTCCAATAGCTCATCTCCCATTCAACCATATATAATGGATTCAAACAAGTCTCATAAATGCATGTATAGTCATGTAGACATGTGCAAACATTTAAGAAGCATTTTCATCATTTGAGAATGTCATACATAGTGTACAAAGGCTTGCCAAATAAGTGGATTAGCCTCACCCAATTTCTTGTGGATATTGGACTTACCTCACCCATTCTTTAAGAGATTCTTGGACTCAACCATACTCTTGGGAGCCTATCTTGCTTTTGGGAGACTCTTTACTTTATCTCAACCAATCTCAAAGGTTCTTGGCTCATCCTCACCATAGTTAAGGGTTCTTGGCCTCATTACACTCATGCAAACCCAAACACACATCATGACATCATTTAGAAACATAATATCTCATCATGAAATCATGGCATATAAAATCATGCTAGCATACTTTTCATGGCTTAAAAATACACATACACACATTCTAAGACAAGCTAAGCACACATCCATGCATGAGAGAAGGTGGAGAGAGATACCTTGCACACAATCACACACTTTTTCTCTTGAAACTCCCTCCCTTGCTTCGGCCACACACCTGCAAAAGTGTGGGGAAGGTTTTTCTTGGCCTAGACACAATTTATGGAAGCAATTAGGTTCATGAAACAATTTCTAAGGCCACACAACTTGCTTAGACACTAGGTTGTTCTATAAACCCTATTATGGTCCATAAATGCACTTAATGAAGCAACACCCCTCAAATAATTTCTAGGCTCCATTCTTTCCTTTCAAATATGATTCTTGACTCCTTTTAACCCTCGTGGAGATATCACACAATTAAAACAAAGAGTCTAACTACATGTTACTTCTTTATGTCATAATATGAAACCTAAAACACCAAATCACTTTCTATGTGTTCTAAATTTTTTCCAAGGCCTCCACTCATTTTCATTCATCATACATGACTCAAGAATGGCCTTAGAAAAATTTAAAACTCTCCCTAGCTACCTCAACCTTGTTTGGCCAAGACATAGGGCTTCCTTGGCCTCCTTAGAATTCTCTTTGTTTTCTTGAAGGAGGAAGCATGTGGGGAGCATTTTAGGGATCTTAGGAACTCATTTAAACTCTTAAGTAGACCTAGGAATCATCACACAAAATTAGAATTTGGAAGGAACACTTGAAACCCTAGAATTTGCATCTTGAAATCTAATGATTTTTTAATAATTCCCTTTCCATATTCTTAATCTCCACACCTTTTTTCCTTAGATTCATGATTGGTTCTGCCTAAAAATCATCTCCTCCTAGGATTTTCTCAAGTGGGGCGAAATGGTGGAGAAGGGAACCAAAGATGACAACCATAGGAAGAGAAATTACCTTGTTTTCTTACTTTTTCTCACTTTAATCTTGTGTTCTTTGAGATCCTCTCTTCAAATCCGAATTTTCCCTTGAGTTTCTCCCTTGAATCAGATTTATAAACTCCATTTTAATTAAAGGAAACAAAGGAGCATGGAAACATACCTTAAGCTTTGATTTTCTCTCCCTTTTCTTCTTCCCTTAGTGCTCCACTCTCCTAGGGTTCTTCTTATTTAGGGTAGAATAATCTGAAGCTAAATGAGGGAGAGTGTGAGGCGCCACCTATTTATAAGGGAGGAAGAAGCACTTTTTCAAAAATTTCTGTTTTGTCCTTCGTTCTTGGCATTTTCGTTTCTCCTTCTTTTTAGCTCCTTTTTTAGAACTATCTTTTCTATTATAAAATTTAGATTCCCAATTTAGTAAAATGTCTTTGGAATCACTCAAATCAAAACTAAAACCTTCCTAAATGAATCTGTCAATATTCGGGCACACTAACATTAGAAAACGTCCACTGGAAGGGTTTTAACTATCCCAGGACTTTCTATGGTTTTTAGGGCCTCTGAGAACCCTGAGGAACTCAAAACTTTCATTTAAAAATCCCTTCTGCATGAATTCCAAAATTTGCTCAAAATTATGAAAATACCATTACTTTTTGTAAGCTTTTCGTAAGAAATTGTTTCTTCATTCTAGCTCCATTTTTCTTTCCATCTGAGCCTGGGATTCTCATTTTTAGGAGTCTAGAATGCTTCCCAAATTTTTTGGGACCTTAACTACATCGTTTCGGGGGACTTCCTTTTGTATTCGGTGAGTTTTGTTCGTTTATGGAGAAACTGTACGTTACATTTCTCACGTTTTCTCTCGTTTTCAAAGAATCGGATATTACATTCTATCCATTTCTTTAACTCTACTAGTTCAGTGGGAACCATTCTATATGGGGCCTTAGACACTAGACTTGCCCTAAGCATAATGTGTATAGGAAACTTTACTTCTCTATCAGGGGGTAATCTGCTAATTTCTTTAGGAATACCTCTAAGAATTCTCTCACTACAAGTAACTCCTCTATTCCCTCTTCTACATTAGCCTGTAGAGAAAAGAAAACTAGAAAACCTTAACAACCATGCTCTAGAGATCTCTTAACCTAGGAGGTGGTCATAAAAGCTAGCTCAATCCTGGTACTAGGTATAGTTCCATATTCAAGTAAAGTAATGCACCTATTATGGCAATCCAGTATGGCATTGTTTATACACATCCAATTCATTCTAATGATCAAGTCAATATCAATCAGAGGCATATATATTAAGTCAAGTGTGGTAAAATGATTAAACTGGATTACACAATTCAAACAAGTATGGGAGGTAATAGCTCAGTTTCCTGTGAGGGTAGATACATGCAAATCATAGGATAATGTATGCATACTCAGACTTAACTTCCTAGTATAGTCATAGGATATAAAAGAATGACTAGCACCCAAATTGAATAGTGCATTTACAATACAATTATTAATCTTAATGATACCTTGGATCATACTCAAGGATCTACTAGCCTCCTACTGTGTCAGGGAGAATATTCTACCCTGGGTCTAAGGTCTAAGTGCAAGGGCTACCTCCCTCTGCTGTATACAGTCTTTGGCTATATGCTCGGGTCTATCACACCTATAACATACATTCTAGCCTGCATAACACGATCTACCTCTGTGATTTTTGCCACACTAACTGCAGGTTGCTAGAGTGGAATTGCCTCTATTAGATTTTTAGCTAGTCTCATTTTGCCTTTTCCTCTTTTGTTCCACTAACCTCTACCACCTCTTTTACTACTACTATTAGCTGGTACTTCTTCACATGGCCCTTTATTCTCAAGAAAGGGAGGTCGGCACTCAGGACTACATGCATAGCCCTTAGGTTTGCTTATGTAACTCTGTAAACCTTAACTAGGACATTAAAGTCCCTAATTCTCTAGGGCACCACTCTATCTATTATATCTAGTAGTAGCTCCTTCTTTAATTTTTCTGCTCTCCATCTTTCTTCATTATGTTTTTGTAAATAAGAAAAATATCTGGAAAGCTCTACAAATTTTACCATGTACTAGTCTACTGGCACCCCCTCTATTTACCTCAAAAGCATAAATTCTGACTCTTTCACATCCCAAATGGAACTAGGGAAGTACTACTCATAAAATACCCATAATAATGTTTCCCAATAAAGTGGGAAGTTCTTTGATTTTATTATTAGTTCAATGCTCCTCCATTAGTAATCTTCCTCTTTCTCTAACTGGAATATGGCCATAAAGACCTTATACTCAAACGTGCACTGCATCACCCTAATTGTTTTCTCTAACTACATAATCTAGGCATCTACTTTCTCTATATTCAACTTACTATCAAAGGTGTGTAAGAAACATACTGTACACATAGCAAAAATTTTAATTCGTTTCCTCCCATGGATCTATTGACTTGATTACACTGAGTATGAGATAAAATATTACCTTTGCAGCGCGCTTTGTCCTTTCGGATCTCTGGAACTGACGTCTATGCGTAGCCCCCTCTATTGGTATCCACACGAATGATCTGGCAACTTGAAATGCATGATAGCACCTTCGTTCACCACGTCCGTACACGAATTGACAAAAAGACGATCTTCTCTCTCTAGGTGTCAGTACATTTTCTCCCTCTAGGTGTACGACCGTGCTTTCTCTCTCTAGGGTGACGGCTTAGGGTTTTAGAAAGCTAACTCTTTTGTGTCTCTAAACTCTAGCCTACCTCTCCTTTTATAGAGGTATATTTAGATTAAATTAGTTAATTTAAATACATTATTTAAATTAATCCAAATTAATCTTAAACAAATTAGTTGAAATTCGAATTTATCTCATAAAATTTAATTTTAACTAATTCATTTATAAATAAATAAATATATTTCGAATTTCTATATATATATATATGAAATATATATTATATATATAAATATCAAATAATATATATATACTTATATTTTGAATTAATTACATATATATCATATATATATATATATAATTATCTCACCCTAATTAAGCGTAACATTCATCGAATCTAGACACAATTCTAGGTTCAATGAATTTGGACATTCTTGTTTAAGTTGATTCATTCTTGTGTGTGACCATGTAGGCCTATATAATATTGGCAGTGGGCCAACAACATTATTACACCCATAAGTCACCAGTGGCCTCTAGCAAGATATAATGACTATCCAAATTACATAGGGTTTGGTGATCCGATACAACCTATCATATAACCTTGTCACATCCCTTTTATCACATGATATCTTGATCGAGCATGAGGCATGAAAATGTCATCCTTATCTTACTCGATCATTAGTTTCTCGATTTATGTGCAAATCGACAGAACGAATGGAAAACCCTTCCATCCAAGCATGGCCATGCATTTCTCAGTCTCACTCATCGAGGAGCCCATAGATATCTCTTCGTTAACCAGAAGGGCAAATTCCATCTTGACCACTCATCATCCTCTACATGGAGTCCACTATGCCCTACCATAGCCTTTATGATCACCCGGTCAAAGGTGACTTTTAACAATGTCAAAGTACAGTGTCCTTTGTGTTGGAATCTATGATGATCTTAGGTATGAGGGATTAGTGACACGGTTATATATGAGGTATGCTTATGACCTAATCCATGAAGCTACCTCATGACAAGTTGATCCAATGCCCTATTCCCAATAGGCACCTATGATTTTGATTTGTATCTCCATACATGATTAACATATAACCATCAATCAAAATCATATTCGTCTTAATTCATCATCGTTCCCACAATGATGATCGACTAGGGATATTTAGGATAACTAATATAATTTATCCAAGGATATAATTATTATAGAAACATGCAAATATAATAATTGTAACGGAAAAACTTTTATTCTTAATGAAGCACAATGTTTACAAATGATTGGCCTAGGGCACAATGTCCAACAAGGTGGGAGGCTTAAATTTCCTAAACTAAGCTATGATTTATCTAGTGGAAGGCTGCTTAAGAACAGGAGGCGTTTGAGCTGGTGGAGTCTAAGGCATCTATTGAATCTATGGTGGTGTGCCTGAAGGAGCCGCCCTTAAATGCTCAAGATGATCTAAGTGCTGTGGCTGAAGAGGAGTAGGCCTCTCACTATCTCTCTGTGCAAGTCATTCCTATAACTACATAATCATGGCTTACTGTTGATCTAGGCAAGCCATAATAGCCTGCAAGACTCTAGCCATCGGATCATTAGGCTCTGGCTCTGCTTGAGCCTCTCTAGTAAGCCTACCTCTCCTGGTGTTTACCATCTTATCTAAAACAAATCAATATCATTTTAATACAAATAGGAACACAAGCCATAATCATCGCTCGATTCATATGTATACATATTATACATAACAGACAATCTCACATTCTCAAGCCATAATCAACCTTAAAGTTCCTGAACTTTTGCACTAATACCAATAAATATAATACCATATCCATATAGAACTCAATTTACAACATTTATTTTCACAAAAATAACACTTTTAGCAACAAAAATTTACGTCATTGAAAGTCCAATTAATTCATTTTTGGGTAAATTGATCATGTGAGCTAACCAAATTCATTTTCCATCCACAATACATTTGTTCAACTAGAATTAGCAAAAATTGAAGCTCAAAATTCGGATTCAAGCCATGGAACACAAAATCGCATTTCACCTTGCATGTTGCCATACATTTCACATTCTAATATGAACTTTAGAAAATTATAACTAATTTTAGAAAAATCCAAATCATGCAAATGATAGTATTTTGAAAAGCTCAAGATGTCATCTAGATACCATAAAAATTTCAAATCAAAACAATCATGTTTGGCCTACGAAAACCAATGAAATAGTACATTAGGTTTGGTAGCCATTCTATAATAGACCTGAAATTTCAAAAATTTATTTCTCCCATTACAAGACTCCAAATGAGGTTCTCTTGGTGGCTTCATAAAGCTTATAATGTCTAATATATGCCAATAAAATTTCATGAACATTGGACTTCATTTGGCCCCTGAGTGACATAGAGAAGTGAACTGACCATATGAACAGCGATTGGGACAATTATACATAAATTGGCCAACTTTAAAAATTTATAACAAATTCTCTAGAACTCCAAAAGTAATGCTCTTTAGCTCTATGAACAGCTCAGGATAAGACCTCTTTGCTGGCCAAATTTCATGCATAAACTCATCTATTTGGTCAATTTGTGATTCAAGTCAAGAAACTGGCTAATTTTGGGGTCAAAGTGATATGAAATGGTGTCAAATGGCCTTCCATACATTTCATGTCCATTTAAGCACATCCAAAAGCATAAACATAGCATATAGAAGCATCTCAAATGGTCCAAATCATCATACATCTCAAAACCACTTTCCTAGTTCATATACATATACGCATTAAGGCTCTAAAATGTCAAACTCTCATATAAGTGTAACACCATAATTTCTAACTCATCTCATGCCTTTAATTAACTCAATTCCATGAATCATGTGAGTTTCCAATGAAAAAGGCAATAAAAATAACAAATATTTTCACGTTGCATCGTGTATAAAAATTTCATTCGGTGTCACGTGGACCGTGTAAGCTCATACCATACATTCTCATATTTAATTACATGCATACAACTTATTTGGATCATAAAATGTGGCCTACAACACATGGCACTCAAAGGAAAGCTCAAAATACTCATGTATATTTTTGGCTAGAATTTGGCTCTTTTCTGACCAAACTTTGGAAATTCATAACTAATTCTAGAAAAATCAAAATCATGCATTCTTGGCAATTATGGAAAGCTACAGATGTCTACTCTATACTAAAAATATGTCCAGACCATAAAATCCATCACAAAGGATGTTTGACATTCAAAAAAGTCCAAAGGTCAAACTATCCACTGGTGCCATCACAGATTTTTGTAGCAAACTTCAAAAATGTCCAATTAATTTCAAAAAAATCCAATCTATACAATTGATACCAATTAGGAAAGATATGGATGTTAGCTAGAGGGAGAAAATAACTCCATACCAGCTCAGGTAGTCCAAACCTCGAAATTCAATGGAATAGTAACTGAGGTCAAACAAAATTTATAATACTGGACAGATTCTTTAAAAATTCATATCTCCCTCTCTAGACCTCCAAATGAGGTGCTTCTAGTTGGTACAAGCCACTGGAACTGTCTAGTTTCTCTGTATAAAATTTCATGGCAATTGGACATAACTGGTGCCGTGTGTGATAGATTTCATTTTCGAACCAAATGAATAGTACATCATACCAAAACCAAAAAAATTACCAAATTTGAAAATTCATCAGATATTCTATAAACCTCCAAAAATTATGTTCTTTAGCTTCCCAAAAAGCTCTCAACAAGCTCTAATTTCATGTCATGTCTTAGATCAAGAAGAACTCATTTGGCTAAGAAGTGATATAGGGTTCCATTATGGTCAATTTTGGCGCCATATGGGATACCAAAATGACCAAATGACTTTCCCTGGGGTTTGGCACCTCTTGGGCAAGTTTAAAAGCATAATTAAGACGTGTGTGAGCTACCCAAATGGTCCCAAACTCCATGCATCTCATTTTGGCCATTATATCCACACTTACACACATTTCCATCAAACCATCAATGAAGCTAATTTGCCATCACATACTCAATTCACATTCTAATGGCAACATAACATATTCTCTCACTCATACATAACATATTATCATAATTACATGTGTTCATGACATCATGATATATACATAGCCATGGATTACATCATTTGCCAATTAGATGGTTTCAAAGTAACAAAAACTTTGCATTTCATTATCATACTCTTTTCCTTCAAAGTGGTTGGCTTCCATTACCTTGTCCACTTAGTCCACCTAATATGTGAGATCATTGGAGAGGAGGGAATGAGATTCAAAGAATCCCAATAACTCATCTCCCATTCAATTATATATAATGGATGCAAATAAGTCTCATAAATGCATGTATGGTCATGTCAACATGTGCAAACATTCAAGAAGCATTTTCATCATTTAAGAATGTCATATATAGCATACAAAGGCTTTCTAAGCAAGTGGATTGGCCTCACCCATTTTCTTGTGGATATTGGACTTGCCTCACCCTTTAAGAGATTCTTGGACTCAACCATACTCTTGGGAGCCCATCTTGCTTTTAGGAGGCTCTTTGCTTTGTCTTAACTAATCTCAAGGGTTCTTGGCTCATCCTCACCATGGCTAAGGGTTCTTGGCCTCACCACACTCAAGCAAACCCAAGCACACAGCAAAAACATCATATAAGAGCATATTGTAACATCATGGCACTATAGAATTAAAGTCATGCTAGAACACTTTTCATGGCTTAAAAATACACATACATACATTCAAGACAAGCTAAGCACACATCCATGCATGAGGGAAGATGGAGAGAGCTACCTTGTACACAATTACACACTTTTTCCTTTGAATCCAAACTCCCCTTTTCGGCTACACACACACAAAAGTGTGGGGAAGTTTTCTCTTGGCCTAAACACAATTAATGGAAGCCAATTAGGTTCATGAACTCAATTCTAAAGCCATACAATTTGCTTAGACGCTAGGTTAGCTTATAACCTCATTATGGTTCTATAATTACACCTAATGAAGCAACACCCCTCAAATAAATTCTAAGCTCCATTCTTTAACTTTCAAATATGATTCTTGACTCCTTTTAAGCCTCTTAGAGTCATCACACAATTAAAATTAAGAGTCTAATTACATGTTGCTTCTTTAGGTCATAATATGGAATATAAAGCACGAACTCACTTTCTATGGTTTCTAAATTTCTCCCAAGGCTTCCCCTCATATTATTCATCATATATGACTCAAGAATGAGCTTAGAAAATTTTAAAACTCTCCCTAGCTACTTAAACCTACCTAGGTCGAGGCTATGGAACAAATGGAGCTTCTTGGAGTTTGCTTTGTTTTCTCAAGGGAGGATGTATGTAGGGCGCCTCTTAGGGATCTTGGGAGCTCATTTAAACTCTTATTTAGGCTTAGGAATTATCATACAAAATCAGATTTTACAAGGTGTAATTGAAACCCTAGAAATTGCATCTTGAAATCTAATGATTTTTTGTTAATTCCCTTTGCATATTCTTAATCTCTACACCCTTTTTTCTTAGATTCATCCTTGGTTCTGCCTAAAAATCAACTCCTCCTTGGATTCCTCATGTTAGGCAAAATGGAGAAGAAGGGAACTAAAGATGACAACCATAGGAAGAGAAACTACCTTGCTTTCATGGCTTTTCTCACTTGAATCTTATCTTCTTTGAGCTCCTCTCTTCAAATCCAAAATTTTCCCTCAATTTCTCTCTTAAAAAGATTCATAAACTTTATTATAATCATAGGAAATAAGGGAGAATGGAGGAGAAGAGGTTTGGAATGAAGAAAGCATGAAAAACCATGAAAATCCATACCTTTCTACTATGAATTTCTCCTATTTTTCTTTCTCCTCTTGTGTGCCTCATCCTCTAGGGTTTTTCTCTGGTTTTGAGCAGAACTTGGTCATGCAAAATGAAGGGAGAAGAAGGGCACATCATATATATAGGTGGAAAGAAGTTACACTTTTCAAATATTCCCATTTTGCCCTTCGTTCTTGGCATTTTTGTTTCTGCTTTGTTTTATCTTCTTTGTTAGAACTGTCTTTTCCATTACAAAATTTAGGTTCCCAATTTAGTAAAATGCCTTTGGAATCACTCAAATTAGAGTTAAAACCTTCCTGAACAAATCTATAAAAGTTCTGGTGCACTGACGTTGAAAAACATCCACTGGAGGGCCTTTAACTATCTCGGGCCTTCCCATGGTTTTCAGGGCCTCTAAGAACCTTGGAGAACTCAAAACTTTCATTTAAAAAATCCTCCTGTGTGAATTCTAAAATTTACTCAAAATTACAAAAATGCCATTACATTTCGTAAGCTTTTCATAAGAAATTGTTTCTTCATTCTAACTTCGTTTTTTCTGTCTGAACCTATGATTCTTATTTTTAGGAGTCTAGAATGCTTCCCAAATTTTTTAGGACCTTAACTATCTCATTTCGGGGGACTTCCTTTTTGTATCCAGTGAATTTCGTTCATTTACGGAGAAATTGTACATTATGTTTCTCACATTTTTCTTGTTTTTAGAGAACCAAATGTTACAATAAGCATGTATTTGGTTCCAAATTCTATTCATACATGATATTCACTTAATTTTATACATGCGCAATAATTTACATCTCCTAAATATCATTTTGTTACAAACTTTGACATCAAAGTACATAAATCTCTATTCTATTGTCAAAATGTCATTCTTCAATGTGCTTGGCATCCATTTCTTGCTCCACTTGGCTTCCCTAGACATGGTTAGACATATGAAGGGAAGAGTAATATTTAAAGAATTTCAATAGCTCTTTTACCCTTTCAAGCATATATATATGGCACATTTTCATGTCAAAGAATGGAATCATGTCATAAAAGCTTCTAATAAACATAAATATATTTTTATGTCATATAAACTCATACATATCAAACATTGGCTTTAAAGGATAATGGTCTAACCTCACCCAATTTCTTTAGGACTCTTGGATTTATCTCACCTATTTTTAGAGACTTTTAGCTCTTCTTCATCCATTCTAAGGGACTTTTGGTATAACCATACCCATTCGAGCCATTTTGCACTTAAAATCCATTTCAAGAAGCATAATGGTTCCATAACATGTAATCAGTGACTATAAACATATCTCATGGTTCAAACATACACATAAGCATCCAATGACAGTCAAACATCCAAGATATGCATGCAAGAAAGGTTAGAGAGCTACTTTAAGCCAAGAATTACAAACTTCCTTCCTTGGACTTCTCTTCCCCCTTCTCGACCACAGACACATATGCCTAGGTGCAGCTTGATTTGTTTAGCCTAGATACATCAAATGAGACACAATTACATCATTGAAACAAGTTCTAGCCTCATATAAACTCTATGCAAGCTTACTTTATCCTATGGCATGGTTATGGTTCCATATAAAAGCATAATGAAGCAACCCCTAGAATTCATAATCTTAGCTCCAATTTCTCATTTAATCTAAGACAAATGACTCCATTTAAGTTCATTAGAGTCATCTCTAATTCAATTTAAAGAACCTAAACTCAAGTTGCTTCTTTATATCTTAAAAGGAACCTAAACTTTCATCTCATAAACCATGACTTTTAAATTCAAACCAATGCTTGCCTTGGTGTTTATTAATCATATCTAGACCATTTCTACCTTAGAATCAAAGAAAAATCTCCCTAGGTAGCCAAACCCTTCTTGCCCTAGACATAAGGCTATGTGAGGACCCATGGAGTTTGCTTAATTGTTTTTAGGGAAATTGCACTTGTGAAGCTTCTTAGAAGAACTCATACATACTCTTACATAAGTTAGACTATCCTTAGAAAGCTTTAAAAATGGCTAGGTGAAACAAAAACCCTAAGTCACATATCTTGAATTTTAAAACTTTTCATTCAATTCCACTTTCATATTCTTAATCCTCATACTCTAAAACCCTTGTTTCTTCCTTGGTTTGGCTAGAAATAATTCCCTTTTAGGTGGTCTAGGGTTGTCCGAAAATCACTTAAGAAGAAGAAGCAAGAAGAAGCAAGACAAGCCATGGAAGTTACCTTGGTTTCAAGCCTTTTTAAGAGCACTTTCACTTGCTTCTACTCTCTCCTTCAAAGCCTCTCTTCCTCTCACTAAACCAGCCATGAACTAACCTCAAATCAATCATTAAAACTATTGGAAAAGAGAAGAGAAAGAAAAGAACAAGGTTGATAAAGGGAGAAGCATGAAAAACCATAGATTTTCTTACCTTTTGCTTTAATTTTCTCTTCCCTTCTTCCTCCCTTCTTGTGTGCCACTTTCATATTAGTGGAAATCTATTTTGAGACAAAACAAGGCTGGTGGAAATGAGAGGAGAGTGTGGGACAGGATATATAATAAGTAAGGCAAGTTATAAAACTTTTCAAAATTTTCATTTTACCCTTCTTTCTTTGTTCTTTCCATTTGGGCTTATTTCAACTCCTTTCTAAGAACTATTTTTTTTATTACGAAATTTAGGTTTCTAATTCATAAAATGCCTTTGGTTTCACCCAAATTAAATTAAAAACCTTCTCGAATGAATCAGTCAAAGTTTCAATTAATTAACACTCTAAAATATAAACTGAAGGGGTTTTAACCAGTCTAAGAGTTCCTATGATTTTTAGGGTATCTGAGAATCTTGGAAAACTCAATTTTCTCATTTAAAGATCGCTCCTTTGAGTTTTCTAAAAGTTGCCAAAAATTATAAAAATACCACTACCTTTCATTTAATTTTATTTAGCTATTTTGACTCTGATTTTTAGGCATCTCTAGCCTTGTATCCCCATTTTTAGATGTTTAAATTATCACTCTAATTTTATTTAACCTCTAATCATTTCATTAAGGACTTTCTTTTATAATCTACTTAGTTTTAGGCTTTTAGAATGAGTGGTTGTTACAAAATTCACTACTAAGATTCCCCCAAGAATCTCACTTCATTTATTTCCTATTAACCATGACAAGTACTATAAGCAAAGCGAAGGAAATCAAGAAGAACTAGAATCTCAAAAAGTATAAATGGAAGCTTTTGATGTAAATAGAACATTCATATTGTATATACATGCTTAATATATGATATGAGACGAGTTAATGATCAATTGTGGTGCATATGATAAGGCATGCAATGTGATCCTTGTACAAGCTAGAGAATAAGCATATATATTATTTTGATGCAAGAGTTGGAATTTATAACATAATTTGCTATTTGATTGGCATGGGTAGTGTGATGTACAGTAGGGCACCAATTGGATAGAAACTTAATGTACATTATGATGATATGTAGTTAGTATCTCGTGTATAAGATTATGAATATGAGTATATGCATTTTGATGCAAATGTGAGTGTATGCATATTGATTTATGTTATACATGATAGCGATGTTTAATAGCTAGCCTTATTTCATACATTGGTATCTATGGAAATGAAGTATGAGTAGATTAAAGTTTGTTCAAAACAAGAGATTGAATTTAAAGGCCCAATAGACCATTTTATAACTAAATTTTGGTCTAAATGAGCCATAAGTTACATCCCTATCTTTGATAGCTCAAATGATCTAATTTGGCATTGACATTTGGTGGACACCTAAAGAATTTAGAGTTTTTCAACAAACTAAAAATAGTATTTTTTTTAAGTTTTATAGAATATTTGAAGAATTTTTTAATCTAACCCATAAATATAGCATTTATGTAGTTACTGTTCATGATGTCATGGCCTTGATTTTTGTTTCTTTTTAGGGGCCAAATGGATTCATTTTCACTTAAAATTTTTACAACATAAAGTTTATATCATAGGCTTTCTATAGATACTTAATTTGCCTAAATCAGAGTTATATAGCAAATGTCATATACCGCAGCCTAGGCATAAAACATCAACTAAAACTAAATAACTTAAGTTGGAGTCATGCATCATTACTTATTGTATACTAATGTACATAATACATCATGATAGAGTTGAACATAGTCCATATACATTCTTTATACATTACAAAAAGATTTATATACAAAACTTTCATGACTCTACAAGTCCAAACATCATTCTTTCTCTTTTCCTTTGTTGGCACTGGAGCTTCCACCTGACATTGGTTAGTAGAAAATATAGAGATAGGGGTGAGATTCAAGAGAATATCAGTAGCTATACTCAAACTACCCCAAATAAGCACGAGACAATCAAGCAAGAATGATGCAAGTATGCATGGTCATATAAAACTAATATAAATGCCTCACAAGCTTATAATATACTCAATCATGGCCATGAAACTTTGCTTAGCTTAGACTTTTCTCTTGGGTTTAAGAGAACTACTGCGTTCATTCCCATTACCCATCTTTATCTCTTAGCTTTTATCTCATTAAACATAACATGCAAACATGACATATAACTGATGCAAAATGCAATAAAGCATATATTATAATAAAACAACCAATACAATACAATGCATATTAAGCTCAAATAAGTTTGCATGTAACTAAATAGGGAAGAGTAAACTACCTTGAATAAGTAATAGAAACCCAAATAAATCTCTAAATTTTCCGCTCTGTTTCTGGCTCCATTTTTTTTTCTTTCTCAACTCTACACTTACAATGGGGTGGAGCCTCACAAGATTGTCTTAAAATATCATATAAATATATCATCAACATGTAATGTTTATAACTATTTCTCTTAAATCTCTAAAACTTTTATCTATAATTTAGGCCACTTAAATGCACTTAAAACCCTCTTTATAGATACTTTCAAGACACAAGCTCATTGGGTGGCAATTATGCCTTCTAAATGCTCAAATTTTACCACATTCAAGGGCCTAAATTTGAGAAAATCTCTTTTGACTTTAATTTCTCATGATTGGTTCAACACTTAGACTTTAAGTTAGGAATTTCACTAAACTTAAATTTTAAGCCAATTTGTACTTCTAGATTCATATTTAAGGCCACAAATTCTATAATTACTATTTATTTGGTCATGTCACTATTCATTTAATAATTTCACTTTTTCACATGATGGGATACATTATGTAACCTTAAGCATCAAAGGGTGATTTTAAGAATTGCACTTCTAGGTTTCAAAATCTTGTCATACATATTCTATATAGTCATATTAGAATTGATTAGAAGCATTACAAGTTTGATTACACCAACAAAAATCTTGTCATAAAACTATCTCGAAAAGTTTGGTCAAAATTATAGTCAACTAACAACCTAAATCATAAATGCAAAGGTTTTAACCATTCTGACAGACCCTATGGTATTTAGGATCTCTAAAATCCCCCTAAAAATCCTAGTAGCTTAATTTTTGGCATTTAAAAATCTTTTCTTTGAATTTTTAAAATTTTGCTCAAAATTATAATTTTACTACTGGTACATCAATTTCCTCCTTTTAGGCACTTTAGCTCTATTTTCGTTTTTTTACTCTTTTCTTTCATTTTATCTAGACTTCTAGTCCCCCATTATCATGATTACCAACCTTTCTTTTTAGTGTCTAGGGGTTTAGGATACACAAGTGTGACTGGAATGATACCACTTACAATATTTCTTGTTCTTCAACTTCTTAATAGGCAAAATTTTATGTCCTTTAGGCAACCTAATTTATTTGTCTCGAAGCAAGTGATAAAAAATCTAATTGACTTTGAAGATGTCAAAAAAACATTCTTTTCTTTCTTGCTTCGTAACCTCTTTCTCTTTTGAGGGTTTCAAAGCATGACAAGAATGCAATTTTCTTTTTATGATCTCAATTGCTAGTATATTGGCTGATTGCTCTTCCAGGTATTTGGCTATTCTTGTAAAATCATCAACATATTCTATAATAGATAGAACATGTGGACACATCCTTATCACTGTCATCAATAAATTCATCCACCGCATCAATTATATTTGGCCTACTTAGTCAAAGGTGTTCACTTGAATGGTTTATTATTTTTGGTTAAACGTCATCCCTATGAAGGCAGACCACTAGGTCAATGTCCATATCATCATTAGTAGTCAAATCTACTTCAATTTCAATCTATTGATAAGCCTTATCACTTAATACTTCCTCATTGTCCCTATCTACGGTATTATCAATCACCTCTGGCATATTAAAGAGGTCACGAGGATTTGTTTTTACATGTCAATCTGGGTCATAAATATTCTTTAGGTAAAACATTTGTTCCGTTTGAGATGCCAAGACAAATTACTCATTCGAGTTTAGTAAGTATCAAGTATTAACACTTATGATGTCATACTTGTCAACCTTATATCCTTTTTCTAAATGACATACATCTCACCAATGACATTTGAAAAGACACTTTCTTATTGCCAACATATGACGACTCATATATATTTTCGAAGATGCCATAATACTCTTTTACCTTGTTTAAATTATCACCCCTTACAAAAACTCTACTATTTTGTGTTCTCCTATTGAAGGCTCGATCTTAAGTATGAAATATAAATCCGTTCATCATAAATATGGAATAACAATAGATCCTTTTGAGTGGTTCAACTCTAAGACTCATGAAGTTATCACTTGCATCACCTTGTGCACCTAGCTCTAAAACCTATAAATGACAACGTGTAAATATCATAACTTTTAAACTGACCAATGGAAACATGAGGTCAAAACATATCTGTGCACAAAACTATCTAAGAAACTCCTTAACCATTAAAACTTATGTTGTAGTCTCCATCTTCTGCTTCCTACAATGTATGACCTAATTAATTAAGTAATAATATAAAATTTTTTGAGTAAGTGGTGGTCAAGTCCTATAGACTTACTCAATGAATGCCAAATGTCTACATAGTTCTAAAGTATATACATACAACCTTGATTGAACTCCACATCTACTAGAAATAATGACTCGTAACATCCCCTTGCTTGCCTACTTGGTTTAAAGATGGATATCTCATTATGTTCCACATGGCCATCATTGTTTATAGGAGATTTGTTAAACTTAGTAGGGATATTTTTTAGGTAACAAAAGCAAAAGATAAGGCATTCATCCACCAAGTAACCTTCAACAATTGAATCTTCTATATGAACCTTATTCTGAACATAATTTTTTAATATCTGTAAGTACCTATATGCATAAGTTAATACAAATAAGGTAAGATAGCTTCTAAGTAATAAAAATAACATTAATTAATTGGTCTACCTTACCTCTTGATATGGTACATCCACAGATATTATACAGGCCCATCAATTTTAGTTTGAAAATGGACCATGATATCAAAAAAGGTAGGTAGAAATTGTAACATCCGATTTAAACTGAATTAGAATTTAACAAGATAATGAAAAAAGATTCCAAAATAAAATAAATTAAAGTTAAATAAGGGTAAAGAATTAATCAGGACATCAAGAAATAGGATTATGAAATTATTTACGGAAATAAAATGAAACTAAAGTAGCCAAACAAAGAAAAATGGTACCTTTAGTGGCAAAATCGCAAATTTAAGCAAATTTTAGAGAACTCAAAGAAAGGAGTTTTAAAGGCCAAGATTAGGCTTACTAGGGTTTTCAGAAGTTTTGATAACTATAGGAACAATCAAAATCAATAAAAACCCTTCTAATATGCTAAAAGAGCCAGACAATGCAAAGACTTTAGGAGGACCTATTTTTTACAAATTTAAACCATCTAAACTCTAAAAATAATATTTTTATGTGAAAGAGTACCCAAATTTTCACAGGGAACAATTAGATTTTGAAAATCCTGAAAAATAAATCCAAATGAAGTGATTTTACACATAGGGACAAAATGGTCATTTTGAAAAATTTATAAATGAGGCTTCTTATGAAAGTCACGTCCCACCATCTTCTCCAAGTTTTCATTTTCAGATTTTAAAAGCTTTAATGGCATCACTTCTGAGGGAGGAGAGAGAAGGATTTTAAACTTCTATTTACGTAAGTAAACGACCCCGTTTTATCTTACGTTAGTTAGGAAAATTGATCTACTTTGAGAGTTGGACCATTTCTAATTGTGGTTTTCTTTTCATGAAAACTTGAAGTTTAAATTTGACTTAAGATAAAAAATTCTTTTCAAGAAACTAATAAGTGGAAATTAGTCTACTTAAAGAGTACTTCACATTAGGGTAAGTTGCTAGTTGAAACACTCACAAAATCTTTATATTCTTTGGCTTTAATGGTTTGGCCATGAGATAAAAAGTAAAGAGGAGAGTTTTTCTTTACGTGTTATTGATGAATCAAAGGGTTTTAGCATATAAAGAATTCATTATACCATTGCTTTCCTTTAAATCATAAAAGAAAACAAGTTAGGCTATTATATGTGTATGCTGGGCCAATACATAGATGAATGGGAAACCATATTATTTTCAGTTCCTAATTAGTATATTTAAATATTTTATGATGCAAGAAATAAGAAGATAAGCCAAGAAGTGAATAAATCTTTGAAACTTATAAGTTAAGATTTATATGTTACATATTCAATTATGATGAATTATGAGGTTCTACAAAGTTTTTCAATTGATTCTAGGGATGTAATAGTTTTAAAATGATATAAAAATAATAATAGAAGTATTGGATTGAATTTAAAAGCTATATTTTGAAAATTGAATTTTTAGGATTCAAAAAATAGCATTTTGAGATCAAATGATGTTAGATTTATTTAAGCAAGTTTATGATAAGTCTAATCCTATTGAGATCACTTAGATTATAATTATGAGAATTTGAAGTTTAAAAGCTAAATTTTTAGAAGACCCATTTGAGGCTTAATGTTACATAATGGGTTCTAATATGTCAAAAATGAAAAATATGAAATGAATAGTACCAATGACGATATGAATAGTTAACATGGAATGTGTAGCTTAAATTATGAATTCTAGAAGTATGAGTTTGCCTAAGATCCATGTTTAGTGAAATCCCTAGCCTAAAGCCTAAGTGAAGGGCTAATCACAAGAAATTGAAAGCCAAAAAGAATTTCATACAATTATACCCTCAAATATGGTAAAAAATAGAGCATTTTAGATTACGTAATTGTCACCTAATAAGCATAATTTTGGAAATGTGCAAAAGAGAGTTCTAAGTGCACTTTAAATGGTCTAAAGCATATTTAAAAGTTAAGAAGTTAAGAGAAATTGTTATAAGTTTTAGACATTGATATTATATTCATGTGACATTTTTAGGACAAGCTAGTGAAGTCCATCTAATTGTAAATGTAGAGCCAAAAAGGAAAAAGAAACGGAGCAACAAAAAGAGCGAAAAGGTTAAAGGTTTTATTAACTTCATTTCACCTATTCAAGATAGTTTCATCTCCCTATTTTACATGCATTTGAATGCTTGGTTGAGTTGAAATGCTTATGTGTTGTTTGATATATTTTTGAGCTATACTTTCCATCACGAGCTTTATGCTTGAGTTGATATATTTTTTGCTTCTAGCTTCCTATGTCAAGGACTTAAGCATAGTAGCTTTTCTTTAACCCAAAGTTGAGCCGAGCTAATATGTTTAAGATGTCATGACTTGTGAAATGAGTTTTTATGCTAAAAGTTACATTGGAGTTTCATGATGCATAAGAATCACATACTTACACCCCGTGTCCTACATTTTCTCATAGCATTTTTGTATGTATTGATTTAGTTAAAATGGGCTACTAAGATTCTCCTAAAGCTCACTGATGAATGCTAATTTTATATATATTAATTCTCCTAAACTTAGGCATTTTAATGATTAAATATGACTTTTTTGCATTTTATTAGATAATATTTGAGCTTAATGGCTACTTCTGCACTCAAGGAATTTATTTACAATTTTTTTTAATTTTAATGCATAAATTTCTTTAGATAATTTTGTGAATTTTTCCTATTAAATTTTTCTTATTATTTGTGTAGATTTTCAATGACAATTGGAGCTTGAATGGGAAATTGAATTAAAGAAGAAATGGAGCTTCAAGTGTGCAAGTTTCTTAGAAAATAAAATTTGAAAATAAGAGAATGAAAAGGAGGCAACACAATCATCATTATCCATCTTATTTATGCACATTCCACGTAGGCAATTCCACTTCATTTACAAGCTTCCATGCACACACATGTAGGGTCAGCTCACTCATACACACACAAGCTCTCTCTCTTTCTTACACCTTCATATCCACGCAGCATGTATGGGTTTCTTATTTTTTCACGTGGTTGGCACTGCTCCAACTCACATGCACAGTAGCTCACTCAACATCACACTCAAACACACATACACGTAGAAGCTTCACATTAACACTCACCAAGTCATACGTAGGAAGTCATGCATGTTCATCCATTCCATTCATCTCACATCATTCACAATCACCTACACTCCACGTAACACTCAAGGCATGAGGTCCAGCCACATCTTCACATTGCAGCACATCCAATAACATACATACACACGGGTTCCATTTGAGGGAATTGAAGAGCACACCAGCACGTTGCCATAGGTTACAAACATTCCATCAATAAGTAGACACACACCCACATCATTCATTCATTCATGCATGGGAGACATGGGTTCTTCCACGTAGCACCAATCCACACTCTTCACATATTCACATGAAGAAGAAGCATTCACATGCACACAAGCTTTCACACTCAGGAAGCTATAGTACACTCCACGATGGTTCTGTTTTAGGGAGAAAGGGAGGCTCAATTTTGATGTGAAATAGGAGAAAGAAGCATATGCAGTAGCTCATTCCAATGGCGCTACGCATTCACTGCATTTCCACGTCTATTCACGTTGCTACATATCCTTTCACACACTCACATGCACTCATTCAAACATGACACTCATTTCACACAGCAACTTGTACCTTCATTCACTCATTCCATCACATTCACAAGTCACTCACGGGTCTAGACATGGTGAAAAGAGAGCAGTGGCACGTGGATGCTGAAGGAGCTTCATACACTTACTAGTCACGTCCTCTTCATCAGCAACACACATAGAAGCATGGTTAAAAATGAACAGAAGAGTCTTGAGTTGGAGAGGAGAAGAACACCATGAGACTAGAACAAACATGCAAGGCAGTAGAGAGGAGAACAGAATGTGAGCAGAACAACAGGTGAAGAAGCTTGTGAGCAGAAGGGAAGAGCTATGGGTTTAAAGCATGAGAAGAGGCACAGAGATTAACGCAAGCTGAATGAGTTGGGCAGAACGTTTTAAATGGCAGAAGTTACGTGGAATGGGAAGCATGCATCAACAAATGAAGTTGATGTGGGAAGATTAAAAGAGCCACGTGAACAATGCAACATGAAGCTTGGGCAGCATCCAGTAGAACACATGAGTAGATTTTAATGAGGCACATGATCATTAAGTGAAGGAATAAACACACACGGACAGAACGTGCTAAGGGGTAGATTAACGTGATTGAAGATAACACAGGAAGGGAATGAAAACAAGGGAAAATCGACGGAAGGAATGTGTGGGATGGAAGACCTCCAAAGACATGAAAAAGGAAAAAGGGATTGATTCAATTAGCTCGATAGCCTCCATTCTTCCATCCATTCTCTCCATGAAAGCTTAAAATCTCCTGGGTAGCTAGCTAAAGATTGGACTTCCATTGATGAATATTGGAGCTCCAAGATTGCCTCTCCAATTTGGATAAACTCTCTTTTCTCCATCTTTTACTTTCAGTATTAATTTCTCTGCTTAATTTGACTAGGTGTAGCTTGTTAATTAGAGAATTTGGTGGCTGAATATACTGAATCAATTGCTATGTAATTTGATTATAATTTCACATTTGAAGGATGATTTAGATGCCTAAGTATTTGTAGAAATGCCAAACTTAACGACTGTCCAATTTACATGTCAATTCCTCTTATTTTTAGGCCAATTGATGCAAAGGTTATTGAATTAAGTGGCTAGATTTCTGTATGATTAATATACTAGAAAAATTCTTTAAGCTAATTGGTTAATTAGTAATTTTAAGTACATTGTTCAACTACTTTAATAAGCATTTAGGTTTTGTTTTGATGTATTCTCATTCTTAGCTCAAGTTATGAATTGTTCAAGATTTTTTGTAGTTGCAAGTTCCTTAAATTATTAATGATTTGAGTCTTGAATGGTAATTCAAGAATCCTTATGAAGAATACACTAAGAGGGAAGAATTTAAGTCCAATCTTAATACATTAAAAAGGAAGTAAGGATAATTGAATTCTAGGAAGTCCATCCAAAGGTTAGTTATCACATTTTCCTAATTGTTAACTATACTTAATCTTAAACTTTTAGTTCTTGTTATTTTCTTTTAATTCAATTAAAATTTAGTAATTCAAAACCCCCTGAACACTTTTCATTTATTGTCACTTAGAACACTTTTTCACAAATAATTAGAAGCAAAAACTCCTTGGGAGATGACCCAAATTGTGCCACTAATTATAAATTTTAATTCAAATAGTTTTATTTTGAGGTAGTGTGACACAACTATCACTCACCCCTATTTATATTCTTCCTACTAACCAGTGCTAGGTGAAAGTACCAATACTAGTAAAGGGAAAGAAACAAGATGATGTCAAGAATTAGAAAACAATATAAATCATATATGTATCTAATTTTGTTATAATATTACAATAAATATATATGTCAAGTTTTACTTTCTTAGTGATATAATACGTGAAATAGTATAAACTTAATAGTGATGTAACTACAATTTAAGTTTGTTAGTAACAGATGATGATATATATCTAGATAATGTTATTTGATGTTACAATTATATGTATTTTCCATGTCTGTGAGTTCTAAACTAAAATGTGACCATTTATTTGGTTTGGATAGCTTATTTTATAAGGAAAAAATCTGCCAATTTTTCCTTAAATTGTAATGTGAGTTTTTAGTTTTTATTTGTTAAAGTAAACTAATTGTCAAGGATTACCAATGTTTTATTTGCTAAATTGGAATGACATAGAATTATGGATAAAGATAAGTAAACATATTTGAAATTTTTGGATTCAATATTTTATCTACTTAAGTAAATGGACTCGCTAATGAACTATAGTAGTTAAAGAAAAACTAGTTAATAAAGGTTTTACAGAAACACCATTTTTAATTTCCACAATGTGATTACAATTTGAGTTTTGAAGATGTCATCATCTTCAATTCCCAAGCATTTTGAACACAACTTCTTAAAATTTCCCTAACTCTATTATAAATTCTAACACTTCCTTAGGCAACAAGCCATGTATTGTAAGTGGAAATATGTCTTGTAACAATACATAGTAGTCATGATATTTTAACTCAGAAATTGTTCGCCCATTGACATGGATACACCTCGAGATATTTAAGGAGAGTGCATCAGGCATCTTCAACTTAACCAAGAAATTACAAATTTTTAACTTCTCTTGTATAGGCAATGTATAACATAATGCTAGAATCAAAATTTTGTTCCCATCTCCTATTGGATGCAATTGTTATCTAATCCCTAAATCAACAAAGTCGTATCGATTCTTCAATGTATCCTTAGTCTTTCCAACCACATCCATCAATGTTGACACTATGTGATTGGACATATTTCTTTCTATATACATGACATCAAATTGTGTCAGAGCATAAAGGTTTTCTAATAGGGCAATATGAAGAAAATGCACTTCTTTCTTAAATTGAAAACATCATTAGCGTGGTAACACTTTCACTTCTAACCTTTCCCAAAACTTACATTACCCAATGCCTAAAGTTGCATAAGTGCTTCATCACCCGTTAAAGAAAAGGATGTAATTAAATGTTAAGCTTTCCCATTGAATACCCTTATATTTCTATGACATTGATGATTGGTTGAAAAGAAGCGATGATACCCCATGTAACACAACACATTCCATAAAGAAGTAGAATGTATGCCTTTGTGGCAATAGAGGCATGCAAACTTCCCCTTGGTAAACCACCCTGAAAGGTTCCCTTATGCTGGAAACTATTGATTGTCCAAATAATAGCTATATGCATCTTTAAATTGAATTGTGAGTAGGCATCATATGTATCAACTTATTGTTCCATAATTCTTATGACTCTTCAATCAAGGGTTGCAATACATATTAATGTCATCACCAAGACACTTAGGATCTAGAAAAAAAAGTGTCATCATAAAGTATGGGTGCTTCATGCATAACCATGGCGGTAAATTATACGGAACTAACACAACTAACCAAATACTATAGTTAGTACTCATATTTTCTTGAGGCTAGAATCCATCACTAGTTGGACCCATTTATACATTTCTAAAATCACAGGAGAAGTCAGGATGTTGGTCATCAAATGATTTCTAAGTAATTGAGTCAAATGAATGTCACAACACACCATTGTCAATGCATTCTTTCATGTGCCACCTCATATCTTCAACTATATGTCAAGCCATGTACAACCATTATAACCTAGGCTTTAATGGAAAATGTTGCAACCCTTTACACAACATTTTATTACCCCCTGACCATCCAACTTTCATCTAGATGCGTTGTACTTAGGGCATGATTTTGCATTGGCATACTCTCGCCAACATAAGATACAATCATTTTCACATATATCAATCTTAGTGTAACCCAATCCAAGCTCCCTAACAACCTTCTTTGTTTCATACTAAGAGTTAGGTACTAGTGCCCTCTCAAGTACAACATCCTTGAATAAACTCAACAATGTATCCATAAATTTGTTATTCCAATGATTGAGGCATTTTAAGTGAAGAAGCTTGATTATGAAAGATAACTTTGACACCTTATTACAACCTAGATAGAATTCAATTTGACCATCTTCCAACAACTTAAAAACACTGGTTAGCCTACAAGTTAAAAGACTCGTCTGAATATGTGTCACCAAACATATTGTGTAACATCTCAATCATGTCATTTTCCGCATCATTATCCTCTTGCACTTCATCATTTGCATGTTGAAAAGGATTGTGGGCACCAAGTCGAACTTCTCTATGTGAGTCTCACACTTTATAACTCTCCCTAAGACCTTTCTTGAACAAATTTACCCCTATTTCACTTCTTAGCTTCCATGTCATATTCTTGCACCCCTTGCATGGGTATCGAATCATATCAATCACCTCGACCTGATTAAATGCCCATGGGAGAAACTCATCAACGCCTCATCTATATACCATATTGGTTCTATTCCTAATGTGCATCCAACTTTTATCTATCCCTCAATCCTACATTAATGCCTTTAAAGTGAGTGTTCATAACTTGTTTGTATATCCTTTAGAACACAAGTATTTAGTTCATTGATTAACCGAATAAAGACTCCAACCTTTTATATTCTAGAACAACACTGTGAGAAAATTAAAAAGCACCATTGCTATCCAAGGTATTGCAATAGCACAAGTATTTCCCAAATAAAGTAGTTAACTTTATTGCACAAGTATTATATTTCCTTGCATTGCATACGATCAAGTCACCTATGTTATGACTAATATTTAATGGTTATATTAGCAGGAAAAGGGAGAAAAACAAAAGAAACCAATAGTTACTTTTTACTTGTATTCTGTTACTCATCAAGCAAATAGTAACTACCATTTGCTGACTTTTCCTTTCCAATGCAAATCCTAAACAACTGGCTATTTCCCTACCATGGTATGTTGAGTGCATGGCAACTTATTCAAGATTGCAAGGATTGCAATCTATTGTGGTGACATAGGGTGCAACATACAACGATTGTAATCTATTATGGTGATTCAACTTCAAAAGGAAATGTTTGAAATTTTCTACAAGGATTAAATATAGCATTCTAAAGTGACAGTAGATTAAGCAAGCAAAATAAGACTAAATCTTTTATTGGAATTGTTCAAATTTGTTCTCACAACACTAGTTTGAAGTGTATCATTACTTATCATTTTCAATGACTTGTCTATGCATATTTATAACAACATAATGAACAAGACAATGCCAAGTAAGATTAACCACAGCAATTTTAAATATCAACTATTTATTAAATGTTATACCTTTAAATATCTATAAAATATTTAATGTTACTTATTCATTAAATAGTCTTTATCTTTATCTTAATCTATTAATAATTTGTTAAATTGTTAACTTATTTTATTTAATTATATTTTCATTTTTAATCTAATCCATTAATTTCTTATTAAATTTTAAACTATTATTTTATTTACTTGTACTTTTTTTAATGTTAATCAATTAATTACTTATTAAATATTTTACTATTAATTATTTATTAGATATTTAATATTAATTATTTATTAAGTATTCTTTATCTTTATTAGCTGTTTAATAATTTTTAATTCATTATTTTATTTAATTATATTTTTTAATCCTAATCCATCAATTACCTATTAAATTTTAAAGTTATGAAATTATTCAATTATCTATAGTAAATAAAATTCTTATTCCATAAAAATACAAGAGGGAGATAGTACAAAATAAATAGACACAAGCTGAAGAGATTACTGATTTCCAAAGAGAAAATATTACGACAATCATGCCTGACTTATTCTAAAAATAAAAATTAGTAAAAATCGAAAGATACTAATAGTAAATCCTAACAAAAGATATCCCATAAAATTAGGGATAGAGAGAGAAAAAAAATTATTATTTCTATCGAGAAAATCTCCAATACTCCCCTTCAAGCTAGTGAATATATGCCGTGCATTCCCAACTTGCAGCTTAGATCATCAAATCTTGATCTTGTAAGGGCCTTTGTAAGAAGGCCAGCAACTTGAGAGTGGGTGCTCACATAGCTCAGAATAATGATCCCCTCTTGAATCTTCTCTTTAATAAAGTGGCTTTCTATCTCAACATGCTTAGTCCTATCATTATGAACAGGATTATGCACAATTTCTATTGCTGATTTGTAGTCACACCATACCTAAGCTGGTGACTAAAATTTTATCTTCAGCTCCCTAAGAAGTCTCATAAACCAAATTCCCTCACAAATGCCCAGTGCTAAGGCTTTATATTCAGCCTCTACACCACTTCTAGAGACAACTCGTTGCTTTTTGCTGCTCCAATTTACCAAGTTTCCCCATAAATAGGTACAATATCCGGTAATAGATCTTCTGTCTATTACTGATCCTACCCAATCTACATCAATATATAACTCTAATCCATGTGACTCATTCCTTTTGAAAAATAGTCCCTTCCCTCGATTCAACTTCAAGTATTTTAAGATTCAGTATACTACTTCCAAATGTTCTTCTTGTGGTATGCTCATGAACTGACTCACCACACTTACTGGGTAACTAATATCAAGCCGAGTGTGTGATAGGTAGATTAACTTTCCAACAAGTCTTTGATATCTATCCTTATCAACTAAGATACCATCCTCCTTAAAACTCAATTTTGTATTAGAATCCATAAGAGTCATAGCAAGCTTTGCACCAAGCATCCCCATCTCGTTCAATAAATCTAAAGTATACTTTCTTTTAGAGACAATAATACCCCTCTATGATATTGCAATCTTTATGCCCAAGAAATATCTTAGTTTACCTAAATCCTTCACTTCAAATTCCTTTGCCAAAGAAATTTTTAGAATCTGAATTCCTTCAATGTCATTCCCTGTAATAATTATATCATCCACATAAACTATCAAAACTGTCATTTTTCCACCTGCATGCCTAACAAATAAAGTATAATCAATTTGGCATTGTAAGAAACCCAAGTGCATCACAAGCTTGGTGAACCTTTCAAACCAAGCACACAAAGACTGCTTCAAACCATATAGTGATTTATAAAGCCTACAGACAACATTTGACCTTCTATACTCTTTTAGTCCTTGAGGAACATCCATATACACTTCCTTTTCCAAATCACCATTAAGGAAGGAATTTTTAACATCTAACTAATGTAAGGGCCAGTCTAGATTAACAGCAAGTGATAGGAGTACCTTAATAGTGTTTAATTTAGCAACTGGTGCAAAGGTTTCCTGATAGTTAATCCCATGTATCTAAGTGTGGCCTTTGGCCACTAAACGAGCCTTGTATTGACTAATGCTACCATCTAGGTTGTATTTTATAATAAATATCCACCTCCAACCCATGGATGACTTTCCCTTAAGTAAGTTTGTCAGCTTCCAGGTCTAGTTTTTCTCAAGAGCCTTCAATTCTTCACTAACAGCCTTTCTCCACTTTAGATTCTTAACAGCTTCTTGATATGATTCTAGTAGTTGTTCACTAGAAACACTAATAATGAAAGACTTCCAATTCTCTGACAATTTATCATAAGAGATAAACTTACCTATAAGATGCTTGGTACATGATCGTACACCCTTCTGGATAGCAATAGGCCAACTCAAATCATCAAAAACAAGGTTTGGCTCAAATTCTTAACTCTGCCTCGAACTATCAAGGGTCACATCACCTATTCTCGATTGTTGTTTGCTTATATTTTTCGGTCTCCTTAAGACTGTTTTCTCTGCACATTGATTAGACATCCTAATTTCTTGTAAATTCTCATCATTGTGACCAAAAAAACAAAGGTCGAGTTTAGTAGGAACAAATTCTGTTTCAACAACCTCTAAAGCTATTTCAGGAGTAATGTTAATTTCAGAATCAAAAATATTAATTGGTTCTGGTGTAGAAATAGTTTCAGGTGCTAAGGTAGGTAAAGGAGTGTGTGACGACCTTTCCTTCTCATCATTGTAAATATGGTTAAGTATACGATTAATAATTAATTATCAAGGTTTGAGTGGTTACAATTTATCACATTGTGAAAATACGGAAAAATTTGAACCTTGATGTTAAGGTCATCACCATACCACCATAACAAAACAAGATTTGCTTAAAAGGAATCCTACTACCATAAGGGGTTGATGATTCAACCGTCTATCGGTTTTAATACCCAATAACTTCCCACAAGTGTTCCTATATCATTTCTTACCATTACCATTGAAGAAATTAAGGTTTCTAAGCTTAAAGTAGGAGTTTGGGGACTTGCGCCGCGGCCAGCCTTCATGGCGCCGCGGCGGAAATGCCTCCTGGAACTACTTTTCTCAACCCTACGATTCTCGCCTCGGCACAATATATTTGCGCCTCGGTGGGTTTCCATTCTGTCAGCTCCGCCTCGGCGCAATATTTTTGCGCCTCGGAGCGTTTTCATTCTGTCAGCTTTTAGGCAATTTTTTCCCACTTTGCGCCGCGGCGCGATTTATCAGGCCGCGGCACCATTTGGCTCTGTCTCTCATTTGGCCGCAGCGAAGCCCTCTTGGCCGCGACGAGACTCCCTCCTGTGACTACATTACCTAAATTTCGACCCCTACACTCCAATTCTCATCTTAGGGACACTCTAGGACCACTCTCCCTCCATTTGTGAACCTCTAATGGTATTTATCTACTTGATTTACCTAGTTAATCTACCCTTATCCATCTCAAGATTTTAAGTATTATTTCCTACTTACCAAGCTACCACACATCAACAAAACCATAATTTAATGACAGCAAATGTATTCTGGTCGCACGGTGTATGGGGTCAATGCTTAATGTTCATATAAAATTCGAATCACTTATCCATTATTAGCCAATTACAATCAAAATATTCAATTCCATGATACTCAATTTACATATACAATCCCTATGCTTGACAACTCATGATACAAAACTAGCAATTTAGTTACAATACATTTTGTCAAAGCTCCTAAACCGATGTGCTACCAAACCATTTAGCAACTCCCATTAATTTTCTTCTTGCCACTAAGAGGTCCGGTCCCTGAAAATGTTAGCCCACAACGGGGTGAGATATATAATCTTAGTAACAAAAGGGAAGATTCCATATATACATGTACAAGTTAATCAATCCAATGCAATTTCATGTCATCAATACTAGAATCATCGATTCAATTTGCAAATGAACTAGTTGACTACAAAGAACTACTGTCCCATACCAGCAGTCATACACAACATGTTAATGGCCAATAACACCGGGAGAGGTCCGTCCACGGCACCTACTCCATAATGAGCACAACCAGGGCTCAGTGCATCTAGGGTCTGATCACAATCCAGTGCCCGATCAAAGCACATGCATGGGTGGCAGCCGCACCACAGCTCCACCATGGACTCACAAGGTCCAATCACAATAACAATTCAAGTAGTCAACCAATCATTTAACATTTCAAAACCATATATGTGCAAACAAGATCAGATCAACATGAACATATACATGGAAGTGAAGAATAACCCCAGTTACCTCAATGAAGCCAATTACTCTTCCCCTAGCTACCATAATAATCCATATGCACACCAAGCCTATAACAAGCATAATTATCATCATTTCTAATCACAATCAAATATCCAAAGAGTTGAACTACTAATGACAGACTAGAGGTTACTCACCTAATTACCAAGGGATTTAATTTCAGATTCCAACTTTCCCACACCAGAAATTGCCATAATTTACTCTAATTTCTGGGTAATTTCACATGAAACTAAAGCCCATATCATAGGTCAACTATAGGGATTTCAAACTAACAGAAAATGCATCAAAATGGGAAGGATATACTCACTTAACAACAGCCATAGCCTCACCTCCGAAAATCCACCATGGATTCACCAAAATTCGCATTTCAATCATCAAGCCCAGAAAATTGGGTTTTCCACCATTATCTCCTCGTAATTTCACACAGTAACAGAACCCATTATGATAATACATCCTTATGGGCATTTTCCAGCAAAGTGAGACACAAAATGGAAGGGAAAAACTTACCTAATCCTCCCTCTAACCTCCAAGTCCGAAAATCTTGCAAGGAATCACCTTACACCAAATTTCAGATTTGAGAAGAAGATGAAAATGCTCAAATCCAGAAATTAATCGGATCAAAATGAAGAGGAGGATGAGAGGGTCAAGTTATATATAACTCACATTGGCTAAATCATCCTCTAAGAGTCAAAAATGGAGCCTCCATGTTGGTAGAACCCTAGCCTCCCTTGAACCTCCGAATTTCCTCTCTTAAGTTTCAGCAAATGAAGGGGAGGCTAAAGAGTTAGGGTTTAGTTGTGTTTGTGTTGGGTCTCAAGTGGGTTGTGGGTTGACCCATCAACCCAAGGTCCAATTGGGCTCATTATTTCAAGTGGGCTGCAGAAAATTTAAAGCTAGAAGTGGGATGTGCTGACCTAATGGCCCAATTCTTTGTGGGTTCAGATTTTGTATACTTGTTGGGCCTTATTTTATAAGTTGGGCTGCAGAAATATGATGGTTTAGGCCAAGTTCCAAGAATCAATTTAACTTGGGTCTGCATAATGTGTATTGGGCTAACTATAAGGGCTCATGTAAATTGGGTCTTGGGCCTCCATTCCACTAAATCAAATTGGGCTATTACTAGGTGATCTCTCTTGGCCCAAATCTCATGATAAGGAGTTGGGCTTGCACTTAAAATCATTGGGCCTCCATAAATCCTTACCCATGGCTTATTTAAATTGATCTTGGGCCTAAATTAAGCTTTAACCCAAATGAAATCTTGAACCTATATTATCTCTCTATAAATTCTCGTTCATATTGCTTACCCAATTATTCCATAATAATTATTCTTAAATTAGTCCAAACACATTATTAACACCTTAATTAATTTTTGGGTGTTATAGAGTGGGTGTAGACAATGGCTTCAGATGCTATCTCAAATGCATTCTGATTTGTTACAAAATTGGAAAAATCACTCAAAAATTCCCATTCCACATGATTCTCCCCCTGAATAGAATTTTTGAGATAATAAGATTGATCTCTAGTAAAGGTAACATTCATAAAGACAAACATTTTCTATAAAGTAGGAGGAAAACATTTATATCCTTTTTTTATTTGGAGAATAACCCAAAAATTACATTTGAAGGATTTAGGATCAAGCTTACCCCCATGGTAATTATGCACATAGACCACACACCCAAAAGCCTTTTGAGAAATAGATGTAACAAGGTGATTGTCAGGGTAAATTTCAGATAATTTTTGTACTGGTGTTTGGAAATTGAGTGTTTTAAAAGGTAACCTATTAACAAGATATGCGGTTGTCAAAACAACTTCACCCCAGAAAAATTTAGGTACATTATGGGTTATCAGTAGAGCTCTTGCCTTGTTGAGGAATTGTTTATTTTTTTCTTTCTGTAGTTCTATTCTGTTGAGGTGTGTTAACATAACTGGTTTGGTGAATTATTCCATTCTCTTTTAGGTACTGGGTGAACTGTATACTAAGGTATTCTCTCCCATTGTCACTTCTTAGGATTTTAATGGATGTTTGAAACTGAGTTTTTATCATTTGATGATATTGTTTAAAAATCTGTAACAAATCAAATTTGTCCTTCATAAAGAACACCCATGTCAATCGTGTATGGTCATTAATAAAGGTAACAATTTAGCAGGTTTTTGAAAGAGTTTGGATTCTTGAAGGTCCCCATATATCACTATGGATTAAGGGAAATGGATGAAAGAGTTTATGGATTTATGAAGGATAGGAATTTCTAGTGTGCTTGGCTAATTGACACACATCATAATGAAAAGAAATATCATTCTTATTTATAATGTTTGGAAACATCTTTAACTTATAATTGAAACTAGAATGACCTAATCTATAATGCATCAACATCAAATCTTTATTTGAAATACTTGTTGTAAAAGCCTTTTTCACATCCCTTCTACGATTGCACTAGGTAATAGAGACCCTTAAATTCTTCAGTATTGCCAATCGTCCTCCTCGAACCCAGTTCCTAGAAAACACAATGAGTGGAAAACATATTAACATTGCAATTTAGCATTCTAGTCACTTTTGTAACAGATAATAAATTGCATTTAAGACCGAGGGCGTAAAGCACATCAACCAAAAGTATTTCCTCTATAATATAAATAGTATCAATCCCTAACACCTTAGTGAATGTACCATCAACAATTTTAATGTTTATTTCATTGCAAGGTTTAATCTTTAGAAACAAAGATATATTATCTACCATATGATCAGTTGCACCAAAGTCTACAATCCATAACTCTAGCTTCAATGCTCTAACTTTATGAGCCTGAATATATTTACTTGATTTGGCCAAATTATCCATAGTCACTATTTTTCAGGTATCACAGTGCTTTGATTATATTTTTCTAATAATTTCCTCAATGATTTCACTTCCGAGGTACTTAAACCTCCCTAAACAACTTCATTATGTTCCTCATGAATCACAGCATGCCCCCTACTTTCGAATTTCTATTTCCTTTTGCTGTTGGGTGGTCTACCATGTAATTTCCAACAATGGTCTCTAGTATGCCCCTGTTTATTACAGTAATCACACATGGATTTATTGCCCTTCTTTAATTTGTTTTTGTGTTTGGCAACAAGAGCCATAGAATTAAGATCACTCTATCAGCTCTATCCTCTAGATAGAAGTTGCTTTTTGCTTTCTTCTTCTTTGATAGTGAAAAATGCCTCTTTCACAGTAGGAAGCTTTTCTAGGCTCATAATTCTCCCTTTGATATCATCAAAGTTTGAGTTCAAGCCAAGCAAAAATTTATACAATCTCTACTCCTCCTTAATTTTTTTGTAGTACTTTGCATTTGCTTTATAAGACCATGTGTAGCTTTCATAAAAATCCTACTGCTACCAATGCCTCATCATCATGTTATAGTAATTAGTCACGCTAAGTGAGTTTTTATGAAAATCATGGAGGAAGGATTCCAGATTTAAGATTGCTACCTTATTCTTCTGAGAAAAAAAAGTCTCTCTTGCTGCTACCCATACATCATGAGCACTTTCATATAACATATAATTTAGACTAACCTCAGATGTCATCAAATTGACAAGCTAAGATTGTACCATACTGTTGTCCTCCACCCATTGTTGAAATTTTGGATCATCTGGGTGTAGTCGCACAACTTCACCGGTTAGGTACTTGAGTTGCCTTTGCTGATAATGAATAGTTTCACATTGGAACTCCACTATAGATAATTTGTCCCATTTAGACGATGAGGAGTAATGAGAACTGGTCCTGTATCATTTGGTGGTGGTGGCCCTTGAGGGATTTGAACTCAACGAACGTTGAGGGTTACTTCCCGTTGGCAAGTTCTATCCTTCTACTCAGATGTCATCAAATTGACAAGCTAAGATTGTACCATACTGTTGTCCTCTACCCATTGTTGAAATTTTGGATCATCTGGGTGCAGTCGCACAACTTCACCGGTTAGGTACTTGAGTTGCCTTTGCTGATAATGAATAGTTTCACATTGGAACTCCACTATAGATAATTTGTCCCATTTAGACAATGAGGAGTAATGAGAACTAGTCCTGTATCATTTGATGGTGGTGGCCCTTGAGGGATTTGAACTCAACGAACGTTGAGGGTTACTTCCTGTTGGCAAGTTATATCCCTCTAAGGCCTTGATGTTCAAAGCCACACCAAATCTGATTGCCATGGATCGATTTGGGGCTTTGATACCATTGTAGTAAATAAAAATCTCATTCTATAAAAACACTGGAGGGAGAGCATACAAAATAAATAGACACAAGCTGAAGAGATCGCCGATTTCCAAGGAGAAAATATTATGACAATCATGCCTGACTTATTCAAAAAATTAAAATTTAGTAAAAACAAAAAGATACTAACAATAAATCCTAACAAAAGATATCCTATAAAATTAGAGATAGAGAGAGAAAAAAATAATTCATTATTTATGTCGAGAAAACCTCCAATTTCATTTTAAATACTAGTCTATTAATTAATTATTAAATATTATACTAATAAATATCTATAAAATATATAATGTTAATTATTCATTAAATAGTCTTTATTTTAAAGTTGTTATTTTATTTACTTGTACTTGTTTTTAATATTTCACTATTAATTATTTATTAAACATTGAATGTTAATTATTTATTAAATACTCCTTATCTTGATCTTAATCGATAAATACCTTAATAAATTTTAAATCAGGTCTTATTGAAGGAGCATACAACCAATACATTAGAGCAACCGTTAGCAAGCAACCAATAATTCAACTCTATACAGGGGACTCCATGCGAGGGGTTTACCTATATAAGGAGCATGCAAGAGAAGACCCACACCAAAGCAAGACAAAGAGATACCTACACTAAATCCAACACCACATCTAGCTTTAAATGATATGTATAAACATAACATTAGGCGTAAATGACTGAAGAAGGTGTAGAAACTTGGGAACTATATAATGATATTAAAATTTCGTTCAATGAGATATCTTTAATTTAAATGAAAACAAGTTGAGAATCAAAGGATTTTATTCTAAGATATTGGTTTTTGCCATCTCAAGTATGCAACAGGTAACTGAAAGGCATGATATGCATTTAGACATTCATAGATTAGATCAACCTTGTGTTGATATGCAGGTAAGTATACAATTTCCATTCTGTAGGTTTTCTCAAATGATGATTTGGTGTCCCATGGGTTTAAATTTTAAACAACGAAAAATATGGAAAATTTTACCATAAACAAGATGCAAGTTAGTAATTAAAATACCTCCCATTTTAGTCTTAAAAGCATGTTAAACAAGAAGCAAGATTTTACCACAAATAAGAAGCGAGCAGGGGCCAAAGATTTTACCACAAAAAAGAAGCAAGCAATGGTAATGTAATCCTAAATTGCACTTTATTTCCAATGCGACACTGGTTTTCTACCTTGTCTAGTTGACACTGTTTGTTTTGTAGAAGGTGATGAGCAGAAAAGTATTTTGATATCAGGTAGCAGCCAGGGTCACACCACAGAATGTTGATAAGAACGAATGGTTTGTTGTAAAAGTGATTCGTTGCAATAAGGAAACAAAAGATAAGCCTTTTCTTGTAATTGTATGGTCGTGTCAGTTTTAAAGTTGGCAAATAGAGCTGTGAACATTTATTATCATTATCTTTGTAGATGGGCGCCAATATAATTGCCTAGTGACAATCACTCAACTAAAATGTCATCCCTATGTATGGTCATGTGTCAGTTTTAAGGTTTTTAACAATTAGAACTGGTTAGGTTAATTCCTTAATTTCTAATGTGCCTTGTACCCCTTTACCCCTTGCCCTGTTTTAGCCATCTTGCTCTTCTTAAGTTAATTAGAAGTCCCTAGTCAGGGTTTATTTTTGGGCAATTGTCATATATATTCATTTATTTATTATCTTTCCCTGATACAATTTTACAGATTTGAAGGACTAGACAAGGAACCTGGTGATGATGAAGAGGGCAGTGGCCAAAGGTAACATAGTTGGATATTTTACCCTATTTGATTATCTGCAGTTCTCACACTTGACACAAATTTGTCTGGGAGCCTACTAATTTGTCTGCTTGTGTATTTCTGTGTATCAATATATTTCATTATTTTATTTTGAGTTCCATACTTACCTTCTTGGCCAAACTCAGACTCTTTTCATTTGAATGGTGTGTGTTTGTTATTGTTTGTTTTTGCTGCATTCACACAATACAATAAGATGCTTGGTTTGGCTTTATTTTTGGTTGTTACAATTTGGATAAAACTTTGCTGCATCATATAATTGGAAAGATATGAAACACCTAAGAACCCCAAGTTTTGTCTTACAATTACTTATATGCCAGGATAGACCTACGTTTTCTACTTTAGGGATAGCCATCCCCTTAAAGCATCAACAGAACCTTGAATCAAAGCACGAACAGAACGATACTTAAAACACAGAACCATACATTATAGATTAACAAAAAAAAAATATACATATATATATATATACAAAAAAGCTAACTTCTGGATAATTAAATAGAGTTGTGGCTATTTTAGATGGTAGTTCCCATACTAAATCATCTGGAATATAATATGAATTCGATCCTTATGTAAAATGGAAAGAGTTATATATTCACAATCAGTTTTTTTTTTTTTTCAAATAATGTATCTTTATTTGTTAAACTTGGACCACCCATTATGCTATTTTTCTAAAGTCGCACTTTAGGGTACCTTCGAAATGTTTAGGCGAACAACTAAGTAGGGTGGCAGGCATTGTTACCTTGATAACACGTAGAGGAAGAAGGGAAGTAAAGGAGGCTTGCTAAGCATGACACAGAATAAACGAAAAATGCAAGAATTATATATAATTACCAAGATATAATTATGCTTGTTGCACACTTGAACTATCAATTGAGGAATTAAAACGTCAAGGAAATCAAATACTCTAGATTCTGTTCAAAAGTGGGAGGGGGAAAATGTGCAGACAAATGGAATATAGCTTTCTATAACAAGCAATGACCCACAAACAGAATTTAGTAAAGTGATGCAAAATGCATTTTCCTTTAAGTGATGGTCATGATTCAACTTCAGAACTACTTACTGAGATGAAAGAGGGGATCTTTTGTTCTTCCTTTTTCCCCAATTTTCGGCACCAAAGACCCAAGTTTCCAAATTTGCCAAGCAACGAAACCACCACCAAATCAGCTATTAATCAGACCAAAATGTAAGGGGAAGAGAGTAAATCATTTTTTTTCTAAACTCACCTTAGTCAAAACGTGCTCTTTCCCCTTCAATCAAAGCTTTAAGCTCTGGCCATGGAGGTCCTGCAAGCCGTCGGGGCACTGTATGTTGCGTTCGCCACAGGCGTTGGGGAGGAAGATACATTACGGTACAAAATGAGTTGCAAAATTTATTAGTTTATTAATAAAAATTAAAATTTTGATATATTAATAAAAAATTAATAAAAATTGATTGGCTTTAAATATATAAATTCTTATATAAATATAAAATTTTAGATATATTAATAAAATAAATTCTACAAATTGAAATTTTAAACTCACATCATAGGTATATGAATTCTAAAAGTTAAAATGTTAATTTATTAATAAATATTTAAAAATAATAATCCTTTGGTTTTTTTAAACTTAACTAAAAAATTTAAACTTTTACATTTTGTGATCTTTTTTATTTATTGTTTTATTTTTTAATTAATGATTAGATATTTTATAAAATTGGATAAAGAATTTTAAGAAAATTCTAGTTGTCAATGTATAAATAAAAAATAATTTTTTTGATAAATATATTTCTTGAGATTTTTTTAATTAAACTAATATTAATTTTTATACAATGATTATTAAAATTTAAAAAGCAACCTTGAATTTATAATGTATAGATTGTAATTATTTATTTAGAAATTAAATAGAAATAATAAAATTATCTACTTGATTTATTTTGTATGTTTGATTAATGATTATATAATGTTAAAATCTAAATTTGTCTATCTTGTTTATTTTTTATATTTAATTAATAATTAGATAACTAAAGAAATGGATAAAAATAATTAAATAGAAACTTTTAATAAATGTTATATAAATAAGAAAAAGTTTATGTAACAAATAAATTATTTTAGATTATTTAAAATAAAATTAATATAAATTTTTATGAGATAATTATTAAGTATTTTAATAGATTTGGATAATATTTATTAAAATATGAATAATTATCTATTTCAATCATTTCATAAGAGGAGATAGATGC
This sequence comes from Erythrophleum ivorense, assembly GCA_026724425.1. Lineage (NCBI taxonomy): Eukaryota > Viridiplantae > Streptophyta > Magnoliopsida > Fabales > Fabaceae > Erythrophleum > Erythrophleum ivorense. Next base: position 32,238,190 of record JAIUCV010000008.1, read on the forward strand.
TTTTCTTTATGACATAGAAGAATAGAGATTGGAAAGGTGGGATAAAAGACGAAATTTAGGATTACATTAAATATTCTTTTATAACAATCTTTTCAAAAAAATGATATATATATATATATATATATATTCTAAAAATACTTTATCATACAAAATTAAATTACAAATAAATAACTTTTAAATATGTATTATTTTTTAAATTGAACTAGTCATTTAATTGATGAAGATACTAGTTCAATATTCATTGGTTCTACCAGGTGAAATGTAATTGTATCAATAATAATTAAATATATATTTTATAAATTTAATTTTTTCTATAAAATCATATTTTTAAGTATAGTTTATTTTTTAAGTTCTTTGTATATAAAAAAATTTTTTGGTCCTATTAAGAATTTTATCAAAAGATTACCTCAATTGATTTGTATATTTTTTTATAAAATATAATTAATATTATTAAATTTATAAATTTAATCTATTTTGACAAAGTTATATTTTTGAGTGTAATTTATTTTTAATTTATTAGTATATAAAAATATTTTTTTGGGTCTTATTAAGAATTTTATAGAAAAATTATTTCAACTTATTTATATATTTCTCTATAAAATATAATTAATATTATTAAATTTAGAAATTTAACTTTCTTTGATAAAGTTATATTTATATGTATAATTCATTTTTTGACTTATTTGTGCATAAAAATATTTTTAAACTTATTTTTGTAGAAAAATTATCTCAACTTAGAATATTTTTATACAAAAATAAGTTTAAAAATATTTTTATGCACAAATAAGTCAAAAAATGAATTATACTTAGAAATATAACTTTATTAAATAATTAAATTCAGTAATATTAATTATATATTAATATTTTATATTAAAAATTACACAATATATAATATAATTTTATATATAATAATATAATATAATATATTTATTTTATATAATATAAAAATATGATTTATATTATATAAAATATATTTTACTCTCACACACAAAAAATACGCATTCCTCACCACCCAACTTTCCCTCCCTCATCCCTAAATCAACACTCATTACCCCTGCCCTAAAATTCTCTCTCCCCTTATATTTTATTGAACACGAACTCTATCGGTCCGCATTTTTAGCAGCATTTTTTAGAAACACGTACTAATCTTGCAAATTTTTTTAAAAAAATAAATAAGTATATGAGGAAATAATTTTTATGGCTAAGCATTTAAGTAATAAGCTTTTTATTAAAGTATGTGAGTCAAAAAAAAAAATCCTAAATTGCCACCAACAGTTTTCACTACAAATTTTTTATAAAATGTTTCATGCTTTTAGTGGCAGCACCCTAAGTCGCCACAAAAATACTAAATTTAGTGGCGACAACCTTATAATCACTACTAATATCCTACATTCCAAAATTTTAAATTTTGACAAAATTTTTAATGTTTTTAGTGGCAACAGTATCGTCACTAATTTCCTTTTAGTGGTGACACCACACTGTCACCACTAATTGTCTTTCTTATCAAAATTGTTGTTTTCCTTCCAAATTTTTCAATCTTTTTAATGGTGATAGCTGTTGCTATCAAATATTTTTTATAGTGGCAGACATTGCCACTAATGGTCTTTGCTTGAAAATATTGGCTCCCAACAAAAATTTTTTAGCTTTTAATGGCAACATGTGTTACTACTAAATAACATCTAGTGGTGACAGTACGACATTACCACAAATGGTCTTTGCTTGAAAATATTCGCTCCCAACAAAATTTTTTAAGCTTTTAGTGGTGACATGTGTCACTACTAAATGAATCTTTCAACACTGACCCATGATCTTCGCTCCAAAGTTTTATTTCATGGCAATTTTTTTTTCACTTTTAGTGGTGGCTAGGGTTGCCATTAAACATATCTTTTAGTGGTGATTAAATTTTTGTCGTCATTAATAGTCTTTCTTCCAAAATTTTTCTTCCCAACAAAACTTTTTGACAATTTTAGTGGCAGCCACAATCACCACTAAAAGTTCTTTCTATGGTGGCCCTTTTTGTATTGCCACTAATGGTCTTCTTGTCATAAGGCAAAAATTTTCCATGACTAAAATTCTAATGGCAACTGATTTTTGGTGGTGACCTTTTCATTTGTCACCACTAAAGGTATTCATTTAGTGGCAACAATTTTTTGTTACCACAAAAGGTATTTGCTAAAACGAATAATAACATTTGTAACAACCTCATTTTGTTGCTATTAAAAATATAATTTTAGTGATGACTTTTGTTAATCGCCACTAAAACTCATACGCAAAAATCAATTTTTTTTGTAGTGTTAAGATTTGGCTAAATTATATACTATGTTATAAGACTTAGTTTGTTTATGAACCTTATGTATATATGTTGTCTACAAGCTACACATTGTTGTATATATTGTATTTGCTATAAAAGATGTAAATATGGCAAATGATGATCCTTATTTTTGGTTTTGACATGTTTATGAATGTGGATACCAAGTTAGGTTGTAAATACGCTCAAACAGGTCATACATGATATGAGATGGATGATTTTGTGGTTTACTTGATGTAACGCAAGATTAAGATGAATGGTTATGTTTATGGTATAGTTGATACACATGTATTGAGGAATATGTGTTATTGAAGATGTAGTGAGACTTCTAAACTTGTTTTAAGTTGATTTACTAGGTATTCTTTTGAGAGAATCTAGTAAAAATTTGGTCCAAGTGATTCTTTTTTTTTTTTTCATTTTAAAGGCTAGTATAAGATGTTGTTGACAAGGTTAAAGATCCTATCAACGAGGTCTTTGAATTCAATAAAGAAAAATCTAGGATATTGTCAATTGAGAAACTTCTACCTTTTTAACAAGATAATCTTTAATTGAGAAAATTTAGAGAAACCAAGATTTAGACAACTCTACCATGTCAACAAGGTTACGGTCACAATAGAGTAGAGTTTAGACTAAGAACTTGAAAGTTAGTTACATGAGTTATCCTTAGAGTTTTAAATGATGTAACAACAAGGTTATGTCACAGTAAAGTAAAGTTTAGACCAAGAGAACTTGAAGGTTAGTTACATGAGTTATCCGTAGAGTTTTAAATGATGTAAGCTAAATCCTATACACTTGATCTACAAGTAAGTTACAAGACATTTGGTAATTAGTGTAGGTCAAAGTGAAAGAATAATTTAGTAAGTTTATAAAAAGTTTTAAATTGACTTGTGTTTTTATTGTTAAGTAATTATTTAAGGCTTTTACTCTAATTTAAAATAAAATTAGACATTTAAACCGTAAGTTTAATGCTTATAGAGAAAGATTTTACACACACACTCTCTCTCTCTCTCTCTCTCTCTCTCTCTCTCTCTCTCTCTCTCTCTCTCTCTCTCTCTCTCTCACACACACACACATAACTCTACTTTATCTACCACCATAGCTACTTTCAAGATACCCAATGACAAAACTTGAAAACAAGTATGTAGATAGAAAAAATACTCTAAAAAAATTAACAATTTTATTTCAACTAGGGAGGTGAAAATGTTTTACTCTCATGGCATGATAAAATTTAAAATTTATTAATATTTATTTGTTATTTTAGAATTTTAATATATAAAATTTTAAAAATATATATTTAATTATTATTGGTTTAACCATGATTCTATTACGATCAGACTAATAAATCGTGAACTAATACCTCTATTAGTTTAATAACTGATTTAGATTTAAGATCATTAGTTTAAATGACTTCAAAGTGGTCCTTTTTTAATTAATCCTTTTTGATAATAAACTATGATAATGCGTGAAGAATATGAATAAAATGGTGCTATATTGTCACAAGCAGCTGGGCCTCATCATCTTCCCTAAAAAATTACATAAATTTAGATGCCAAAATAGCTTTCATCAAATATGTGTGCAGATGGACCAATTTACCATAACTTGAGTCCCAACATTGTCTAAATCAATTATGAGGATAGTTGGATGCTTCCAATTCATTCACTAGTGCATGTCCCTATATATATGACTATAAATTAAAAATGGAATATAAACCAAAATAATTGTGATGATTATTGAAGATAAATATAGCTGAACCCCTTTAGGCATTAAATACACGTTACAGGTATCATTGTAATAATCCATAATCCTTTAATTTTACAACTTTTCTTGCACGTAATATTTTATTATATAAACAGTAACTTATTGCGTAGCTTATTATTATTTCATACTCAATTAATATTGCCAGTAATTTTTAAAAACTTTGAAATTAGTGGTGAGGAAATACCAGTCCTTAAACAATTATGGCCACTTTAAGCATGTTCACATAAATCAAACAGAGTATCGTGTATTAAAAATACAAGCTAATTTAACTTTCCATTGCTTAAGCACAAAAATCTAAATTCAAATCCCATCTTTATTTGGGTGGCGACAGTTTGAAGAATCTGATAAATTGTATGAAGTGAATTATAAAGTTGTTTTTCTCAGTTTAAACATATTAATTAATTGAACATCCTTATCTTGGATTCTTAACTCAAATCTTCTAATTAGTATTGGTCAACTTGGTGCATTTGAAATTCACTTGATTTGTGAAGTTTCACTCTGACAGAGTTTAATCTAAAATTCTCATCTTGGGGGGAAGCATGAAACAGAGGAGTAACTGGTTTTAACATGAGATACTTTTTAAGATAATTTAATTAGGATTACCCTCATTAATAAATAACCAATAACCATTATAAAAATCTGTAACCAAAAAAGATTTACATAGTCTACAGCCACTTCAACAAGGATATGGTTTTTTTTTTCCTTTTGTTAGAGTCTTCAAGCTTTATTTTCAAAATTAAGTCTCCTTTTTGAGTAATTTTAAGGGCATAATTCTCTCAAAGTTTTGTCATATTGTGATTTTTTTTTCCTGCAGTGGACGAATTGATCTACTGAAATCTGTGTGTTGGGGTGGCACTGAGAAAGGAGGTAGCTCAACTACCTAAGATAAACATCAACATATACTTATGAACAGAAATAGACCACATCAATGAAACCCTAATTGAGAAATCACATTCACATAAGAATATAGGTATCTATTTACATCGAAAATACAAAAGTCAAATAATTAATAACTTAGCAGTATCTTTCCACAGTGGTCCAGTGCATGATAATTATTCCCACATGGAGTAATGTAAATTTCACTCATATAATGGGACACCGTCACATGAAATACAGAACATCATATATTTTACATTAGAGATTTAGATGTTAAATAATGCCAAAAACGACAATTTTTTTAAATAAAAATAATATCAAATTGCTCTAAGTAATTGTTGTCTCTGCTTCCTATATGTATTAACATATTACAATAACTCAGGTTTCCAAAGATATATTTGTCTTCACATATATCAGAAACTAAAATATAGCAAAGAAGGAACTTTTTAAAATAAAAAAATGAAATACCTCTATTTTTTTTTCATACCGACATGAACACCAGCACATTACACCTAGCTAGGCATCTCCGAGTTCAGAAAGCTTTGAGGAATCGGTGACTAACGTGTCCATTGTTATTTCTTCTACACAAAGCGGCACGAACATTTAGGAAAAAATAATCACACAATAATACAACACTTCATAGCACATGCACATATAAAATTTTATGGTCTGTTCTATGTGGCAGTGTCTATATTTCTTTAACTTGTTCCTCTTGCGCTTGGACGATGAACGAGAGATTCAGAAACAGCACAGGTTCTCTTGCAAGAAGCAAAAAGATTGATGAACTCAAAACGATCACTAAGACTCCTTGAAACCTTAGCTACATTATTATTCCAGAGACTACCACTAGTAATGGCTTTTTCTTGATGATCATGATCATTCTTAGACTTTGAGCATTCAACCAAAGCAGCAAAGAAAGGATCCCTGTGAAAACTACCCTGAATCGAATTCTTCTTCCGAATCCGGGTTTGATGATCTTCATGATGAGTGGTTGTTGAAGGAGGCAATGGTAAGAGTTTGTGGGAGGAGGAGGATTCGAGTTTCTTGTTGATTTTGCAGTTTTGGTTATGATTCTTGGGAATTCCCGGAAAATGTTCCCAAGAAAATGGGATGCGGGAGATTAGTCGAAGAGGGGTTGCGGGACTCAGATGAGAATACATTGATTGATCAAGGGAGGAAGAAGTGGAGGCGGAGGAGGAGGAGGAGAAGGACGGTTTCCGGCGAGAAGATGGGTGTTTTCCGGCAAGGTAGAAGCTATCACATTGCTTTTGGACCAGCTTGGCTTGGTGGTGGTGGCTAAGAGTTGCTGAAGAATCCATTGGAGATTTGGATTTTGGTGAGAAAGAGAGAAGAGAAAAAGATTTCTTCGTGGTTGTTCACTGTACCTTTATTTTTATTCTCTTGGTATTCTTCGCAAAATTTATGTGACTCGCTAAGGAAGAGAGTAAGTCTATTTTATTTTATTATTTTTTTACATCCGGTCTTTAAGGATACAATAGATTCAAACTAAGTTAACTTTGAATAAATAAACATGTCTGATATATATATATATATAAATATATATGTTAGTAAAATACAAATTAATATATTTTATTTTGTTAATAAATTGAGTCCGCTTAAAAACATTTTTAAGGTGTCTATTACCATAGTATTCAATTAGAATATGACACCACATGAGTTTTCTTTAATTAAAGATGTAAAACAATAAATAAAAAATGTCAATATGTTACATTTTATTAAAAAATTTGATAATAAAATTTAGGTTACCCTTGGTAATTTTTCTCATTTCTTATTTTTTTCAAATAAAAAATTAGAAAATTTGGAAAATATACTTAATTAATGACTAACAAAACTGGCCCCATAGAAGTTATGAGCGGGAGGATGACAGCGGACAAAATAGGAACTAAATTAATGATGGAGGTGATAAAGCCATGTTTTAATAGAAGCTACTATAAGGTGGGTTATGGACGGAAGTACATGGGTGGAATTGAAGATTCTAATTACACTAAACAGGTTCAAATCAAAATTAAATCACGCTCATTTGGTCTGAAGAGTTTAACACCATGTAGGTTTGGAGAAATAGTCAGTTGGAGTTCTTGAGAAATACACATCAAAAAATAAATGGAGAGTATATTTGAGGTCTTTTATCCGTTTTTCTATTACTTGTTTATTTATTTATTAGTTTTATGTTTTTCTTTTATTTTTGGCATCGAAAGTTTTTCTTTTTTAGTTAGTGTACACACACAAGCACACTAAATGTTTTAAAAAATTGGATCAATCATTAAATTAAATCAAAAGAGTTTAATTGTGTTAGGAATAATTATGGGTAATGTATGGATAACACTGTGTCACACACCAGGTATGAAGATGTGCTTGACACGACATATGAGTAAAGACTCACAATTGTAAGCCTATTAGAATGATAGAATCTATACTTTCATGCTATTAGACTAAACATAGAATGGATCCAATTGAAAATGCGTTGTTTTAATGTTGATACCAATTGACATTCCAAAACATTTGATTATACAACCAAATTGTTTTTAGCTTATAGAAATTGTGGCAAATAGTCCCCTAAAATTGGATATCTTGAAATTCCTAAAACAATTCATTTATCAACAAAGCAAGGAGAGCACTCTCTTAGATTTCATTAAGAACACAACATACGCCAATGGCCAATGGGGATCCTACTTATGAGTTTTGTGGAGCTAATTAGATTATTAACCATTAAAAGTACAACTCTTAAGAAGCCTCACTCACAAACAATGCGAGCCATACCAATTTGATGCTACCCACCTATGCCACAAAACTAATTCATGACCGATGTTATTTCTTGAAACCTATAAAATGTTAAAGGTGTAAGTTGTGACGCTTGGTGAGCAAATAAAACTAGCTATGTTTGGAAAGGATAAGTCAGGGCAAGAGTTTTTCAAAATTATAGTTCACATTATAGGACAAATGAACGATAAGGAATTCATTGTACTTTGTACAATTAAATAATAATTGTTGAGTAGTTTGTAATATTTTATGGGATATGAAGTCACAACATTGGAAAAGGGAAAAGGGATTATTAAATGTATAAAAGGTAAAGTCCGTTTATAATTTCCAAATAAATAAGATATATAAATATATTAAAAGACTTGGACTCATTTTATATTTAAATTTAAAATTAAATAAAGGAGTATGTCACTTTCCAATATGCTTTGTTGTATTTTGGAAGAAGTTGTTTGTAAATCTCTAGTGTATAAGCAATCACTCTTTAAAGAAAGTGATTACATGTTTCAAAAGCCTATCTTTCCTAGTTCTCTCTTTTAATGTTTTTCTAATTTTAAAGAATCATTCACTAAACTTGATTGGTTTGATGGCACTAACGTCACCAATTGGAAAGAAAGATGGTGTTTTTACTTATGATATTGAAGGTTTACTATGTTTTGGATTCACAATTGGCAATGTTGCCAGATCCCACTATAAATGGTTTAGACAAAATCAAAATGCAGAGAAAGAAACATGAAGAAGATGAACTAATGTGTCATGGACATATTTTGAACACAATGATTGATTGTCTATATGATCTGTATTCCAATTTCAAGTCTCTAAAAGAAATCTAGACTACCTAAAAAACTACATACGAGAGTGAAAAACAAGGTCCATAGAATTTTCTAGTACTATAGCATTTTGTATTCAAAATGATAGATTCTAAGCCTATCATGGATCAAGTTCTTGAGTTACAAATCTTAGTTTCAAAACCTAGAGAGATCTTGATATGAAAATTCTTGATGCATAACAAATTGGTATAATGCTTTCTAAACATCCTTGTACATGAAGTGATTATAGAAAGAAAGTTTTACATTTCACTAAAAAATTAACCCTAGAATAATTACAAACTCATTTTTAAAGTGAGATTGAAACTTGTTAATGTAATGCACAGTTTCTAGCTTCAAATTATGTAGTTAATTTATTAGTCAAAAGAAGTCTAGAAAGAACTCTGGCAGTGGAAACAATAGTCTAATAGTATCCAAGAAATCTCTAAAGAAGAAGAAATAGAATTTGCACTATTTCCATTATGGAAAACAAGGTCATATCATTCATGAATGTAGATTTAGAAAGCACACATTAACTTCAAACTTGGAAATTCTAAGAAAGTAAACATATTGGAGAATGCTATCCAAGACACGGTGGCCATGATATCTACACTTCAAGTAAGGATGATTACAAAGTTAAACATGGCTAGCATAGCAACCAAAAACCAAGATTAGTGGCTAGATTCTGGTGCAACAATCTATGTCTACATTTGTAATGACAAAAATTTCTTTAAGACTTTATATAGATGTGAAGGAACCCAAAAGATCCTAATGGGAAATCATGCCATGGTTGAAGTGTAACAACCAGTAATTGTTATAATGGACTACCTCTAAGATAAGGATAAGGGAAAGGATAAAAAGGAGTAAAAGCCCAATTAAAATAAAGAAAAAGAGCTAAAGGTCCACTTGAGGCCCAAAAAGGGTGCCTAAATGGACTATGTAAGGAAATAAAGGCAAAATGATAATTGTTTGAAATTAGCAGTACAATGAGAAAATAAATTACTTTTTTCTAATATAAGATTAAAGAAAGTTGTCAAAGGCTCCAAAATAGTTAAAATAGCCCTAAGCTCTAATTTCATGTATATCAAGAAACCCAATGGTACAAGGATAAATTTGATAATTTAAGCCATTGAGGGCTTAAAATGTATTTTTTTTTAGTATGGAAGCTAATAAAGTAAATAAATTAGCATAGTAAAATAAAAATACAGGATTCATGAGCTAGATTAGAGGAAAATTTCAAATCATGGGTAAGACGTTCTAAAAATATATCACTTTCAAGCATAAGGAAGTGATTTTCTACTCTTTCATCTTTTATCTCTTTTCCTTGACTAACCAGTGTTTATTCCAGTAGTAGGAAGAGAGAGATATTGTAGCAAAATCAAAGGAAATATGGACAAAGAAATTGGTATAAGAGAAAGAAATAAAATCCAAGGTTTTTAGGTAAGATTTATTCATTTTTGGCCTTCCTCCCAGTTATGAAAGTTTCTCCTCTCTTCAATAGCTTTCTAATGATCTAAATTTCATCGTGAATGGGCAAATTTTGTTGCTAGACATGATCCCCCAAGAAGTTACTCTTGAGATGAAAGTTGGTGCAAAATGATTAAGGTAAAGTGCTCAGCATTTTCGTATAAGTTTTTCACTAAGAAACTTGCCTTTTGAAATGCCTAATTCCTTCTAATTTTTGGTCATGGAGGTGGGGCTGAATGTGATGTTGCTCTTGCCTGAGTATAGTATTAAAGAACATAAAGTATGTTTTTGACATGATTTAGAATAAGTTAAATGAAATTCTCAAAATAAGTTAAATGAAATTCTCAAAATAAGTTAAATGAAATTCTCAAAATTAGGGGATATAGGGTACATATTGGTCATAAAAAGATAATTACAAGATTGATGAATTAATTGATTTAATTGAGATTAAAGAGACCTAACTAAGTACATTAGAGTTGGTCTTGAGTTATTATGATGCCAATTTTGCTAAGTTTATGCATTATTGAGTATTGGTTATGTTTGATGCAAAGAATTGGGATTGTGATGTATATATTGAAATTTGGTTGTTATGGTAACCCTTATAAGTTATATTTAATCCAAGAATATTAATTCAGTTGTGAAAATGAAACTTGAGTCAAGAAAATTGAATGGTTTTAAGTTTGGTACAATATTGAGTTTTGAGACCGAAGAGGGTAAATTGATTTATGGATGTAAATGGAAGAATTAGACCAAATGGGTATTTAAAGTGTTCTTTAAGGCTAATATAAGGACCTTAGAAAGCCTAAGATGCATGAAAATCCTCCCCAATTAAAGTCTTAAATTTTGGGCTAAGAAAGTGGAAACTAAAAAAAGTGTGTTAGCAATGAGACTTTATGAGTTTTGGCTTAGATTGATCATTGGAATGGCATGACATAGGCCATGATATGATTAAATATGAAGCCTAGATAGTTGAAGCATGTTTTGGAACCAAAAGTGTGGTATGGAAGCTCTTTTTACATGTTAAATTCAAAATAAGCATAGGATTAAATGATTAAAAATCTAGTTGCTTATTATGTTACCCAAAAAAGATGTTTTTAGGCTATTTAAGTTAATTGGTATTGCTTGAGAGTGTTGGGCCAAGAAGGAGGACCTTGTTGTGCATAGGAGTTCAAGAGCTTACTTGGTGGTAGGTGGTGAATCTCTATGGTAGCAATTCTATCCTTTTTTGTATGCATATATGTTGCTTGGCATGGGAATGCTTGTACGTGAAGGTATGTTGTAATTATAAATGTTTTATGACATAAGTTGGCTATGTATGTCATGTTTCATTGCCCTTTTGTTTAGGAGTGCCTTATGGAATCAAGTATGATGAGGTAAGGAATTGAGTGTTGTAGCTCTTCTTATGCTAATAAAAAGTATGCAAATTCATGAAATAATAGCCATTAGCTAGCTTACATGATTGCTAACCTAAATGCCTTTATAATGACATTTATACATGCTTGTGTTCCTTTGCTAAAGTGACACTATGTATGTTTAGAATGACGGAATTTGCTACTGATATTGTATATCTCATTCTTTGTATGTAAACTAACTCATGCTAAGTGAAATTTGTACAAAAGATAAGGGTAAGCAAGTTGAATTATGCCATTCTTTTGTATTGTAACTAATTAGGATGATGGATCTTAGTTGAAGAATGTTGATGCAACTTTTAAGCCTTAATTTAGTATAACCATGTATTTAGAAATGGAAGTGTATGGATGTGCTAAACTAAAAAGCCTTTGACACTTGAATTGAGATTTGGTTCAAAAAGTAGAGTTATGTTGAGTTTTTCCTTATTTCTCCCCTTATAGTCGAGACTATGCATGATTACGTTTTTATATGAGAGTTTTGCTTGGATATCCCTCATTTTCTTCTCTAAGGACAAGAATGTGCATATGATTATAGATTGGATTGGTTTTGATCACTTTCTCTCTTGTTTGGCTAAGACAAGTTTGTGAAATTATGGTTTAATATTGTTATGGCTATGGTATTTTATTGTTGGAGTTAGAATATTTCAATTGTTATTTTTACTTTGGATTGTTAGAATTAAGGTACTAATGGGGCTAGCTATTATTTGAGCTATCAAATTCAATTAAATGTTATATTTGCTTATTAAGGTGGTCGTTAATGCACTTGATGTAGGATTATAAGCCACATGAGAAAGGTTATGTGTAGGCTCCCTTGGGGCCAAACTTTGGACCTATTTATATGAACTTTTAGTTAGAATTATGACATATTGATTATGGAATTATGGCCTAACCTCACCTATATTTGAGGACTTTTGACCTAACCTCACCCATTATCAAAGGATTTTTAGCATAGCCTTACTCATTTAAAAGCCAATCTAACCTCAAATACAAATGAATGTCATATAATTGCATATTATATTCAAACAATCAATAATTCACATAATTTGCAAACAATATATACAAGCGACCAAGAAATTTAAGCAAACCTATAATACCATATATTTTTAACTCATTTCATAACATTCCCATGCTTTATGTGATGCATTCCATGAAGGAAGTGAGAAAAGTCCATTAAATAATGTATTTAATTACGCTGCGTCGCATATGAAAATTTCATTCGGTGTCACATAGACCATGTGAGCTCATGCATCACATTCTCATATTTAATTACATGAATACAACTCATTTGTATTATCAAAAGTGGCCTACATCTCATGGAACTCAAAGGGGAAGCATAAAATACATAACATATATTTTCGGCCAGATTTTGCCCTTTTTCTGTCTCAAATTTGGAAAATCGTAACTAATTCTATAAAAACAAAAATCATGCATTCTTAGCCATTCTAAAAAGCTACACATGTCTACTTTATGCTAAAAATATGTCCAGACCATAACATCCAACACAAAGGACGTTTGACATTTGAAATGGTTTAGAGGTCAGGCTGTCCACTGGTGTTGTCACAGAATTCTGTACCAAATTTCAAAAATGTCCAATTACACAAAAATTCAATCCATGTAATGATATCAATCTAGAAAGTTGTGGATGTTAGCTAGAGGAAAAAAATAACTCCAGATTAGTTCAAGCATGCCCAAACCTTAAAACTCAATCAAATAGTAACTGAGGTCGGGTGAAGTTCTTAACACTGGATAGATTCTTTGAAAATTCATATCTCCCTCTCTAAACATCCAAATGAGGTGATCCTAGTTGACTCAAGTCATTAGAAATGCCTAGTTTCTCTATATAAAATTTTGTGGCAATTAGATATTATTTGGGCCCTGTGTGACAGATTCATTTTTGGACCTGAGTGAATAGTGACATGACCAAAACCAGAAAATTTTTCAATTTTAAAAATTCATCAAATATTTTGTAAATCTCTAAAAATTATTTTCTTTAACTTCCCAAAAAACTCTCAACAATATCTATTTGCATGCCAAATCTCAAATTAAAAAGAGCTCATTTGGATAAGAAGTGATATAGTGTCCCATTATGATCAATTTTAGCTCCGTATAGGGTACCAAATTGTCCAAATGATTTTCCTTGGGTTTTGGCCCCTTTTGGACAAGTCTAAAAATATAATTGGGACTTTTGTGAGCTGCCCAAATGGTCCCAAATCTCATGCATCTCATTTTGGCCATTTCATTTGCACATATGCATAATTTCATAATGCCATCTAAGAAGCTATAATGCCATAACATGCTCAAACTACATTCTAGTAATCACATAATACATTCTTCCATTTATACATGATATATTATCATAATTACATGTGTTCATAACATCATATTACATATACATCCATTGGTTACATCTTTTGCCATTTGCATAGCCTTAAAGTAGCAAAATTTAAGCACTTTTATGTCATTCTTTCTTCTTCAAGGTGGTTGGCTTCTATTTTCTTGTTCTCATAGTCCACCTAGCATGTTAGAACATTAAAGAGAAGGGGATGAGATTCAAGAATCCCAATAGCTCATCTCCCATTCAATCATACATAATGGACGCAAAACAAGTCTCATAAATGCATGTATGGTCATATTAATATGTGTTGTAATGTTCGATTTTCGTTAAACGACAAAAACAGGCGCCCTGAAATGAATTAGTTAAGGTTCCAAAAAATTTGAGTAACATTCTAAACTCCTAAAAATAAGAATCCCTAGCCTCAGATGGAAGGAAAAATAGAACTAGAATGAAGAAACAAATTTTGACAGAAAACTTACGAAACGTAATGGCATTTTCGTAATTTTGAGCAAATTTTGGACTGCACACAAGAGGGCTTTTTAAATGAAAATTATGAGTTCTTCAAGGTTCTTAGAGGCTCTAAAAATCATGGAAAGACCTAGGACAGTTAAACCTCCTTCGATGGACGTTTTCTAATGTTAGTGTACCCGAATTTTGACGGATTCATTTGGGAAAGTTTTAGCTCCAATTTGAGTGATTTCAAAGGAATTTAAGTAAATTGGGAACCTAAATTTTATAATAAAATAGATGGTTCAAAATGCAATAATTGAAGGGGAAAAATGAAATTTTTTGAAAAAAAACCATTACCCTCCCCTTATAAATAGGTGGCGCCCCACCCTTTCTTTCATTTAGACTGAGAATTTTCTGCCTAATTTCAGAGAAGAGAACTAGGGTTTAGGTGCACCAAGGGAGGAAGTGTAATACCATATATTTCTAGCTCATTTCTATCACATTTACATACTCATATGATACATCCCATGAAGGAAGTAAGACAATTCATTAAAAATAATATATATTTTTGCACTGTGTCATACATAAAAATTTCATTCGGTGTCATGTGGACCATGTGAGCTCATTCATCATTTTCTCATATTTAATTATATGGATACAACTCATTTGCATTATCAAAAGTGACGTACATCTCAAGGAACTCAAAAGGAAGCATGAAATGAACACATATATTTTTGACTAGCTTTTGCCCCTTTTCTATCCAAATTTTGGAAAATCATAACTAATTTTAGAAAACTCAAAATTATGCATTCTTGGCCATTATGGAAAGCTAAACATGTCTAATTTAGGCTAAAAATAAGTCTACACCATAACATCCAAGACAAAAGATGTTTGATATGCGAAATAGTCCAGAGGTAAGGTTGTCCATTGATGCTATCATAAAATTATGCAGTAAACTTCAAAAATGTCCAATTAATTATACAAAAATCCAATCCATGCAAATGCTACCAATCTGAAAAAGATGTTGATGTTAACTAAAGGAAAAAAATAACTCCAAACTGGTTTAGGCACACACAGACCTTGAAATTCAATCAAACAATAACTGAGGTAAGCTGGAGTTCCTGATATTAGACAAATTCTTTAGAAATTCATATCTCCCTCTCTAGACATCCAAAGGCATTTCTTCTAGTTTGCATAAGTTGTAACACCTTCATTTATAGCTCATACCTATCATGCCTTACATGCTCATATACATATGGGAAGGATGAGGGGGAAGCTTCCTAATTGGAATCTTATACTTTCTCACATTGTGGCATGGAGTTAAAATGCATTTTAGTGTCACGTGGACCGAGTGAGCTCATTATATGCCTCCTCATATTACATTGCATCATTAAGACTTATTTCATCCTCAAAAACATGATTTAAACCTATGGAAACTGAAAAGTGGTATGAATCGTGCATGCTCAATTTCGGCTATACTTGGCCTCATTTCTGGGCAGAGTTTAGAAATTCATAACTAAATGCAGAAAAATCGAAAACATGCTCTCTTAGTCACTATGGAAAGCGTAGACTGTATAATTCATGGGAAAAATATGTACAAGTTATAAAATCCCACACACAGGACGTTTGACACGAAAAAGCCTCTGGAGGTCGGAGGGGGCTCTGCTACTGTCCCAGTTTACTGATATGGACTTTGAAAATGTCTAACTAATTCCACAAAAATCCAATGCTTGCAAACGATATCACTATGGAAAGATGTGGATGTTAGATAGAGATAAAAATATTTCCAGATCAGTTCATCAAGCCAAACTCCCGGAAACCGATGAAACAGTACCTCGGGTCTGGTAGGATGACTGATTCTGGGCTGGAACTTCGAAATTGCATATCTTCCTCTATAGACCTCCAAATGAGGTGCTTCCAGTTCCTATAAGTCACTGTGACTATCTAGTTTCTTCATATAACATTTCGTAGCCATTGGACTACGTTTGCCCCTCGGATGACACAATTCCATAACTGACCAAATGAACAGTGTTTCTGGAAATCCGAATTTCTGATACCAACTTTGAAAAATCATAGGAAATTCTACAGACCTCCAAATAAATTGATCTTTAGCTTTCCAAAAAGCTCTAGATAAGATCTAGTCACATGCCAAATTTCAAAGCAAAAGGATGTCATTTGGTCAGACTTTGACATCATGTGCAAAAGGACCATTTCATGTGTTAAATGAGGCTTCATAGGTACAAATTTGCCTCTTCTACCTCTAAAGCCCTATGAGCACGTGGGAATGCTTCCACATAGGCTATTAAACATGGCTCAAGTGTCTAACAACCCAGATTTGCAAAACTCACTCTCCCACACCAACACATACACCTTGTACATCATGACAAAATCTTACTATTCATACCGAAAGCTTGCTACATCCCTCAAGATGGTTCTAATTCTCATACATACATGTTAAATACATTCCTTTACAAGTATTTAGACTTGCTACATCATATATATCATTGGAGTACATCTTTAGCATAACTACAAAATATATTACATCTCTTGACCTACTACAAGATAGTGACAAAATGGCTTTTTACACTTTCTTCACCAAATTCCCTAGCTTCAAGCTTGGTGGCTCCCATCTCTTGCTTCACTTGGTCCACCTAGCATGATTGGATGGTGGAGAGGGGGGAGTGAGATTCAAAGAATCTCAATAGCTCATCTCTTATTCAATCATACACACAAAGCATGCAAATAAGTCTCACAATGTATGCATGGGCATGTAAGCATATGGAATCATAAGAAAAGCATTTACAACCTTTGAGTTGGCCATACATATAAAAGAAACATTTTCAACATGTGAGTAGGCCGTACATAATATATAAAAGCTTGCCAAGTAAATGGATTAGCCTCACCCACTCACTTGTGGATTTTGGACTTGCCTCACCCATTCTCTAAGAGGTTCTTAGATTCAACCCTTACTCTTTAGGAGTCAACCTCACTTTTAGGAGACTCTTTACTTTGTCTCAACCAACTTGAGGGTTTTTGGCTCATCCTCACCATAGCTAAAGGGTTGTTGGCTTTTCCATACTCAAGCAAACTCAAAAAATCACATAAAACAACATTGAAATACATGAGGCATCATCATGCTAGCATACTTTTCATGGTTCAAAATATACATACACACAAGTAAGACAATGTAAGCATACATCTTATGCATGAAAGAAGGTGGAAAGAGCTACCTTTTTGGCTATTCACAACTTTCCCTTTCAATTTGTCTCTTCCCTTGTGGTTTTCACAATCAACTCTAGATGGGAGTACTTCTCTTGAGCCTAGCCACACAAGAAGCATAGAATTATTCTCTGAATACTTATCCATAAGCTAGGGATTTCTTTCTAGCAACCCTACTAAGCATGTAAGAGTTAGGGGTTCTCTCTCTCACTAGAAACTCATCAACTCTCCTTCTTCTCTCAAGCTCTCAAGAAGGAAGCAAAGGAGAAGTAAAGATATGTGAGTCTTGGTCTTCTTCAAGAGGGGTTTTCTACTCTCCCTCCTCTGAATCAAGCTCAAACCATGGCTACTTTAACTACCAAAACTGTGGGAAGAGAGGATAAGGAGAGAAGAACAACATGCTAAGAGAAAAGCTATAGAAATCCTTACCTTTCTTGTTCTTCCTTCCTCCTCTAGGCTTCTCTCCCTCTCCTCCGCTCTTTTCTCTATCTTAGAGTGAGCTTAAGTCGGTTACAGGGTGAGAGAAGAGTTGGGACTCTTTAATAACTCAAATCCTCTTTTTTCACGCTTTTCCGGACTAACCCTTGCTATAGCGAGCCATAACCCTCGCTACGGCGAGCTCGAATCAATCTTAGACCCCTGTTTTCGCTATGGCGCACGCTACAGCGAGCTACGCCCTGGTTTTTGTATGGGATGCCCACACTCACTATAGCTAGAAGCATTTTCGCTATAGCGAGAAGGCACTCTCGCTATAGCTAGACCATTTCTCACTATAGCGAACAAGTACATTCGCTATAACCGGGCTGTAGCTAGCAGACTTAGAAAATTTTCAGCCCTTTGAAAATTTTTAACTTTTCTCTTCTCTTCTCTTTTTTTTTTCTTTTTCTTTTTCCTTCTTTCTTTCCTCTTTCTTTTCCCTGGTTGTTACATAAGTCACTAGGAATGTCTGTTTATATGTATACAATTTTGTGGCAATTGAATATCATTTGAGCCTTGTGTGACCAGATTTCATTTTCGGACCTAAGTGAATAGTGACATGACCAAAACCAACAAATTTGCCAACTTTGAAAATTCATCTAATATTCTTTAGACTTTAAAAAGTTATGTTCTTTAGCTTCCCAAAAAACTCTCAACAAACTATAATTGCATGCCAACTCTTAGATCAAGAAGAGCTCATTTGGACAAAAAGTGACATAGGGTTTCATTATGGTCAATTTTTGGCTCTATTTAAGGTACCAAAATGTCCAAATAGCTTTTCTTGAGTTTTGTCACCTTTTGGACAAGTCTAAAAGCATAATTAGAACTTGTGTGAGCTGCCCAAATGGTCCAAACCCTCATGCATTTCATTTTGACCATCTCATCTACACATATGCATAATTTCATAAACTCATTCAAGAAGCTACATTGTCCATACATACTAAATTTGCATTCTAGTGGTCACATAATACATTCTTCAGTTTAACATAACATATTATCATAATTACATATGTTCCAAAGGCCATAAACTATTTATAACAATAATTTACATCATTAGACATCATTATGGCTTCAAGGAGCAAAAATTATGCATATTGGTGTCAAGCTCTTCTCTTCAAGGTGGTTGACTTCCATTACCCCTATCTACTTGCTCTACCTAGCATGTTAGATCATTGGAGAGGAGGGAATGAGATTCAAAGAATCCCAATAGCTCATCTCCCATTCAATCATACATAATGGATACAAATAAGTCTCATAAATGCATGTATGGTCATGTTGACATGTGTAAACATTTCAAGAGGTATTTTCATCATTTAGAAAAGTCATACATGGCATATAAAGACTTGCCAAGTAAGTGGATTGGCCTCATCCATTTTCTTATGGATATTGGACTTGCCTCACCCATTCTTTAAGAGATTCTTGGACTTAACCATACTATTGGGAGTCTATCTTTCTTTTGGGAGACTTTTTGCTTTGTCTTAACCAATTTTAAAAATTCTTAGCTCATCTTCGCCATGGCTAAGGGTTCTTGACCTCACCACACTCAAACAAATCCAAGTACACATCAAGAACATCATATTAGAGCATATTGTAACATCATAGTACCATGGAATCAAAGTCATGCTAAAACACTTTTCATGGCTTAAAAATAAACATGCATACATTCAAAGACAAGATAAGCACACATCCATGCATGAGAGAAGGTGGAGAGAGCTACCTTGGAAGTAACTACACACTTTTTTCCTTGAATCTCTCTTCCTTGCTTCGGCCACATACACACAAAAGTGTGGGAAAGATTTCTCTTGGCCTAGACATAATTTATAGAAGCCAATTAGGTTCATGGACTCAATTCTAAGGCCATATAATTTGCTTAAGCACTAACTTGGTCTATAACATCATTATGGTTCTACAATTGCACCTACTGAAGCAACACCCTCAAATAAATTTTTTAGCTCCATTCTTTTCTTTCAAATATGATTCTTGACTCCTTTTAAGCCTCTTGGAGTCATCACACAATTAAAACCAAGAGCCTAACTATATGTTGCTTCTTTAGGTCATAATATGAAACGTAAAGCACCAACTCACTTTCTATGGGTTCTAAATTTTTTCCAAGGCCTCCCCTCATTTTCATTCATCATATATGACTCAAGAATGGGTTTAGAAAAATTTAAGACTCTCCCTAGATATGGAGACTTGTCTAGGCCGAGACTAGGAGCATTTTTGGCTTCCTTGGGCTTTGCTTGATTTTCTCAAGGAAAGATGCATGCGGGGAGCCTCTTATGGATCTTGGGAGCTCATTTAAACTCTTATTCAGGCCTAGGAATTATCATACAAAATCAGGTTTTACAAGGTGCACTTGAAACCTTAGAAATTGCATCTTGAAATCTAATAGTTTTTTGTTAATTCTCTTTGCATATTTTTAATCCCCACACCCTTTTTCCTTAGATTCACCCTTGGTTCTGCCAAAAATCAACTCCTCCTAGGGTTCTTTAGGTATGGCAAAATGGAGAAGAAAAGGGTATCAAAGGTAGCAACCATGGAAGGAAATTTTACCTTGTTTTCTTACTTTTTTTCGCTTGAATCTTGCTTTCTCCAAGCTCCTCTCTTCAAATCCAAAATTTCCCCTAATTTTCTCCCTTAAATCAGATTTGCAAACTTCATTTTAATCAAATTGAAATAAAAAAGCATGAAGGAGAGGAGGTTTGGATAGAAGAAAGCATGAAAAACTACCAAGAAATCATACCTTAAAGCTTGAATTTCTCCTCCTTCTTCTTCCTCCCTTGGTGAGCCACTCTCCTAGGGTTTTTCTTCTAATTTTGGGCAGAACAATCTGAAGCTAAATGAAGGAGAGTGTGAGGTGCCACCTATATATAGGGGGAGGGTAATGGCTTTTTCAAAAATGTCTATTTTGTCCTTCATTCTTTGCATTTTTGTTTCTCCTTCGTTTTACCTCCTTTTTTAGAACCATCTTTTCTATTATAAAATTTAGGTTTCCAATTTAGGAAAATACCTTTGGAATCATTCAAATTAGAGTTAAAACATTCCTAAATGAATTTGTCAAAGTTTAAGTGCACTGACGTTGGAAAACGTCTATCGAAGGGGATTTAACTGTCCTGAGGTTTCCCTTGGTTTTAAGGGCTTCTGAGAACTCCGGAGAACTCAAAACTTTCATTTAATATGCCATTTTGTGTAAATTCTAAAATTTGCTCAAAATTACGAAAATGCAATTACGTTTCGTAAGATTTTCGTTAAAATTTGTTTCTTTATTCTAGCTCCATTTTTCCTTATGTCAAAGGCTAGGATTCTCATTTTTAGGAGTCTAGAATGTTACTCAAATTTTTTGGGACCTTAACTAGTTCATTTCAGGGGACTTTCTTTGAAAATGCATTTGTTTCAGTTGTTTAACAAAAATTGGACGTTACAGGAAGAAGAAGAGAAGAAATCCAAGTTTTAAGGCATAGTTTCATGGTAGTTTTTTATGCTTTCTTTCATCCAAACCTCCTTTCCTTCATTCTCCTTTGTTTCCTTTGATTAAAACAAAGTTTACAAATTTGATTTAAGTGAGAAACTTAGGGAAAATTTTGGATTTGAAGAGAGAAGCTTGGAAAAAGCAAGATTCAAGTGAGAAAAAGCAAGAAAACAAGGTAAAATTTCCTTCCATGGTTGCTACCTTTGATGCCCTTTTCTTATCCATTTTGCCACACCTAAAGAACCTTAGGAGGAGTTTATTTTTGGCAGAACCAAGGGTGAATCTGAAGAAAAAGGGTATGGAGATTAAGATTATGCAAGGGGAATTAACAAAAAATCATTAGATTTCAAGATGTAATTTCTAGGGTTTCAAGTATACGTTATAAAATCTAATTTTGTATGATGATTTTTAGGCCTAAATAAGAGTTTAAATGAGCTCCCAAGATCCCTAAGAGGCTCTCCGCATGCATCTTCCCTTGAGAAAATCAAGCAAAGCCCAAGGAAGCCAAGAATGCTCCTAGTCTCGGCCTAGACAAGTCTCCATAGCTAGAGAGAGTTTTAAATTTTTCTAAGCCCATTTTTGAGTCATATATGATGAATGAAAATGAGGAAAGGCCTTAGGAAAAATTTAGAACCCATAGAAAGTGAGTTGGTGCTTTATGTTTCATATTATGACCTAAGGAAGCAACATGTAATTAGGTTTTTGGTTTTAATTGTGTGATAACTCCAAGAGATTTAAAAAGATTCAAGAATCATATTTGAAAAGGAAGAATGGAGCCTAGAATTCATTTGAGGGGTGTTACTTAGATGCAATTATGGAATCATAACGAGGTTATAGACCAAGTTAGTGTCTAAGCAAATTGTATGACCTTATAATTGAGTCCACGAACCTAATTGGCTTCTATAAATTATGTCTAGGACAAGAGAAATCTTCTCCACACTTTTCCGTGTGTGGCTGAAACAAAGAAGGGAGATTCAAGGGAAAAAGTGTGTAATTGCTTCCAAGGTAGCTATTTCCACTTTCTCTCATGCATGGATGTGTGCTTAGCTTGTTTTTGAATGTGTGTATGTATATTTTCAAGCCATGAAAAGTGTTCTAGCATGACTTTGACTCCATGGTGACATGACATTACAATATGCTTTCATATAATGGTTTTGATGTGTGCTTTGGTTTGCTTGAATATGGTGAGGCTAAGAACTCTTAGCCATGGTGACGATGAGTCAAGAACCCTTAAGATAGTTTGAGATAAAATAAAGAGTCTCCTAAAAGTAAGATGAGCTTCCAAGAGCATGGTTTAGTCCAAGAATCTTTTAAAGAATGGGTGAGGCAAGTCCAACATTCACAAGAAATTGGGTGAGGCTAATTCACTTGCTTAGCAAGCCTTTGTATGCTATGTATGTCTTTCTCAAATAATGAAAATGTCTCTTGAATGTTTGCACATGTCAACATTAACATACATGCATTTATGAGGCTTATTTGCATTCATTATATATGATTGAATGGGAGATGAGCTATTGGGATTCTTTGAATGTTATTCCCTCCTTTCCAATGATCTAACATTTTAGATGGACCAAGTAGACAAGGTAATGGAAGCCAACCACCTTGAAGAGAAGAGTTTGACACCAATATGCATAGCTTTTACTCCTTGAAGCCATAATGATATTTAATGATGTAAATTATTGTTATAAATGGTCTATAGCCTTTGGAACATATGTAATTATGATTATATGTTATGTTTAAATGGGAGAATGTATTATGTGACCACTAGAATGCAAATTTAGTATGTATGGATAATGTAGCTTCTTGAATGAGTTTATGGAATTATGCATATGTGTGGATGAGATGGCTAAAATGAGATGCATGAGGTTTAAGACTATTTGGGCAGCTCACACAAGTTCTAATTATGCTTTTAGACTTGCTAAAAAGGTGCCACAACCCAAAGGAAGCCATTTGGACAATTTGGTATAAATTGACTATAATGGAACCCTATGTTACTTTTTATCCAAATGAGCTTTTCTTGATCTAATATTTTTCATGTAATTAGATATTTTTGAGAGCTTTTTGGGAAGCTAAAGAATATAATTTTTGGAGTCTATAGAATATTTGATGAATTTTCAAAGTTGGCAAATTTTTTGATTTTGGTATGATGCATTGTTTATTTTGTTTGAAAATGAAATCTGTCACATAGGGCTCAAATGATGTCTCTTTCCCATAAAATTTTATAAGATAACTAGACATTCCCAGGGACTCATTCCAACTAGAAGCACCTCATTTGGATGTCTAGAGAGGGAGATATGAATTTTTAAAGAATCTGTCCAGTATCAGGAACTTCACCTGACCTCAGTTACTGTTTGATTGAGTTTTGCGATCTGGGCGTGCCTAAACTAGTCTAGAGTTATTTTTTCCCTCTAGCTAACATCCACAAATTTTTAGATTGGTATCATTTTCATCAATTATATTTTTTTAAAATTAATTGGACATTTTTGAAGTTTGCTACAAAATTTTGTGATAGCACTAGTGGACAATCTAACCCTTAGACTATTTCACAAGTCAAACATCCTCTGCGTTGGATGTTGTGGTCTAGAATTATTTTTAGTATAAATTAGACACGTGTATCTTTCCAAAATTACCAAGAATGCATGATTTTGATTTTTCTAGAATTAGTTATGATTTTCCAAAATTGGGATAGAAAAGGGGCAAAAGCTGGGCGAAAATATGTGTTTATTTCATACTTCCCTTCGAGTTTCTTGAGATGTATTCCACTTTTGATGATGTAAATGAGTTGCATCCATATAATTAAATGAGAAAATGATGAGCTCACATGGTCCACGTGACACCAAATGGATTTTTTATATACGACGTAGCGTAAAGAAATGCATTATTTTTATGGATTTTTCTCACTTTCTCTATGAAATGTATCATATGAGCATGTAAATGGGATAAAAATGAGCTAGAAATATATGGTGTTACATTTGTTAGTATCAAAGCAAAGGTTCAGGCTCTTAATGTGGGTTGTGTCTTGCATTTATGAGTTGCCTAGATGCATATGAGCTATGTTATGGATGAATTGAGTGTGTGATGGTGTGAGAGTGTTCCCTTTTTATGTTAAAGTTTGTTATGATGTTTCAGCAAGATGGTGAACACTAGGAGAGATCAGCCCTCTAGAGAGGCCCATGCTAATGATGGACCCGGACCTAGTGATTCGGTCGTTGGAGTTTTATAGTCTATTATGGCTCTCCTGGATCAGCAGTAGGCCATTATTATGCAGTTACAGGAATAGCTTGCTTAGAGGGATAGTCAGGGCCCTACACCTACTCCTCCACAGCCACCTCACCACTCAGATCATCCCAAGCACTCAGGGGTGACTCACTCAGACTCACAGCCACATGCACATATGGTTGCCCTTATTCCACCAGCTCAGATGCTTCCTGCACAGTAGCAGCCCTCGAACAGAAAGATTATCATTTAGTTTAGAAAGTTTAGACCTCCCACCTTTGATGGTGAGATGAATTTAGATAAAGTTGAGGCTTAGATTATGCAGTTAGAAAAAACATTCGAGGTGATGGAGTGCATGTCTGAGTAAAAAGGTAGAATGGTTGTATTCCAATTGCAGAATGAAGCAGATTATTGATGGAAGGGCATCGAGCCTATTCTGAGGGCGAGGAACTCCCTGATTACATAGGAGGTGTTCCTCCAGGTATTCCACAAGAAATATTTCCCCAGTTTAATCAAGGATGAGAAAGAATTAGAATTTATTCTTTTGAAGCAGACTGAGGGGATGTTTGTGGACCAATATGTAGCAAAATTTGTTGAGCTCTCTCGATATTCCTCCTATTTACAAAGACATGATGATGAGAGGTGGAGAGTAGACAGATTAAAGAAAGGCTTGCTTCTGAGATCAGAGATAGGGTAGTATCACAAAGAATTAGGCACTTTAACACCTTTGTTGAGGTATGTAGAGCGACAGAGATGAACCTTAGGATGATACAGCCTACCTCCAGTACTAAACCACCCTTCTCTGAGCCCAAGAGACCTAGAGAGGGATCACAGGCTGCAATGACTAGCAGGAGAGGTGGCAGAGGCCAATGGAGTCAGAAAGGCAAGAGACAGAAGACTCAGTCCAGCCAAGGTAGCTTCAAACCTATCACATGTCCCTAATATGGTAAGAATCACAGCACCAGACCATGTTACGCTAGGCAGAATGTATGCTTCACGTGTGGTAGGCCAGGACACATGGCCAGAGACTGCACACAGGCTCCTCTGCTAATTACACAACAGAAAGAGATGGCTCTTCCTCCCAGACCTCAGACCTAGGTTAGAGAGTCTTTGCCCTATCACAGCAGGAGGCTAGCCAGTCCTCGAGTCTAATTCAAGGTACTATTAGAATAAATAATTTTTTTGTAGCTGCATTATTTGATTTAGGTGCTAGCCATTCTTTCATATCATATGACTGTGCTAGGAGGTTGAGTTTGAATATGCATACATTACCATATGATTTGCATGTATCCACCCTCACAAGAAACCAAGCCATCACCTCCCATGCTTGTTTGAATTGTGTGATCCAATTTAATCATTGCCTTACCACCCTTGATTTGATTTGTATGCCCCTTATTGATATTGATGTGATCATTGGCATGAACTAGATGTCTGTAAATAATGCCACACTAGATTGTAGCCATAGATGTATTACTTTGCCTGAGTGTGGGATTGTGCCTAGTATAAGGACTGAGTTATCTATCATGACCACCTTCCAGGCTAAAAGATCTCTAGGGCATGGTTGTTAGGGGTATCTAATTTTCTTTTTAGTTCAGGTTAAGGTAGATGTGGGTATAGATGAGATTCCCATAATGAGGGAGTTCCCAGAGGTATTCCCTAGAGAAATTAGTGGACTACCCCAGAGAGAGAGGTATAATTTCTTATAGACATTATACCTGAGGCAAGTTCAGTGATTAAGGCCCCGTATAGGATGGCTCCTACCGAGCTAGCTAAGCTTAAGAAATAAATAGAAGAGCTCTTAGAGAAGGGTTTTATTAAACCCAGTGTCTCGCTGTGGGGAGCTCCAGTCCTAGATGGGAGCCTTAGATTATGTATAGATTACTAGGAACTCAATAAGATCACCATTAAAAATAAGTATCCTCTCCCTCACATAGATGACCTCCTAGTTCAATTAATAAGAGCGTCAGTATTTTT
This sequence comes from Erythrophleum ivorense, assembly GCA_026724425.1. Lineage (NCBI taxonomy): Eukaryota > Viridiplantae > Streptophyta > Magnoliopsida > Fabales > Fabaceae > Erythrophleum > Erythrophleum ivorense. Next base: position 32,264,729 of record JAIUCV010000008.1, read on the forward strand.
CAAGATAGACCTCAGGTTGGAATACCACCAACTTAGAATAAAGGCTAAGGATATTCCTAAAATAGCGTTTAGAACTAGATACGAGCACTATGAATTTTTAGTTATGCCCTTCGGGTTGACAAATGCACCCACAGTATTCATGGATTATATGAACAGAGTTTTCAAACCATATTTAGATAGATTTGTAGTTATCTTTATAGATGACATCCTCATCTACTTAAAAAGTAGAGAGGAACATGAGCAGCTCCTGAGATTAGCCTTAGAAACTCTCAGAGAAAGATAGTTATATGCTAAACTTAGTAAATGTGAGTTTTGGCTCATTGAAGTTCAGTTTCTAGGTCATGTGATCTCCTAGGTAGGGGTCGCAATAGATCCCTATAAAGTGGAGGTAGTATTATAGTGGGAAAGACCTAGGACAGTGACAAAGATCAGAAGCTTCCTAAGTTTAGTAGGTTATTGTAGGAGATTCATTTAGGGCTTTTTTCAGATAGTGATGCCACTAACCTGGCTTACTAGAAAGAATGTGACATTTATGTGGAATGAAAAATGTGAGAGTAGTTTTCAAGAGTTGAAGCACAAGTTAACCACAGCCTTAGTTTTAGTACTCTCTGACTCTAAAGAAACTTTCATAGTCTACAGTGATGCCTCTAAGAAAGGGTTAGGATGTGTGCTTATGCAGAAAGGCTGAGTGATAGCTTATGCTTCTAGATAGTTAAAACCTCATGAGAAAAACTACCTTACACATGACCTAGAGTTAGTCGCAGTGGTGTTTGCTTTGAAAATATAGAGACACTACTTATATGGGGCAGTTATAGAAATTTATAACGACTACAAGAGTCTTAAATATTTATTTAAATTGAAAGAGTTGAATATGAGACAGTAGAGATGGTTAGAATTTTTGAAAGATTATGATTTTACATTGAAATACCATCCCAGTAAGGCTAATATGATAGCTAATGCCCTGAGTAGAAAATCTATACACATAGCCTGTATGATGATCCGAGAGTAAAAGTTAATTGAGAGATTCAAAAATATGAGTCTCTCCTGCGAGGTGTATTTGAGAAAATTATTAATGAGTGAAACCCGAATAGAAAATGATACGAGGGATCAGATAAGAGAGGCCCAGTAGAATGATAACTAGGTAAATAAGATTAGAGCCCAGATAGCTCATGGTAGCAATCAAGAGTTCAACCTGTCTGAGGATGATATTGTGAGGTACAGGGATAGGCTGTATATGCCTAGAAATATAGAAATCAGAGAGAAAATATTAGATGAGGCACATAAGAGCAGGTATACCATTCATTCGGGTAGTAACTAAAGGTACTGGGATTTAAAGAAAATATTCTGGTGGCCTGGAATGAGAATAGATATAGCAGAATGTGTCTTTCAATGTTTAGTATGTCAGAGAGTGAAAATAGAACATGTGAAACTAGTTGGGTTACTTTAACGCCTAGACATTCCGAAGTGGAAATGGGATAATATAGCAATGGATTTTGTCATAGGTTTACCCAGGACATTATCAGGGCATAATGCAATATGGATAATAATGGATAGGTTAACAAAGTCAGCACATTTTTTACCTATGAAAGTCACTTATAGCTTAGATAAGTTAGCCCAGCTATACATCAAGGAGATAGTTAGATTGCATGGTGTGCCTAGGAGTATAATGTCAGACAAAGATCCCAGATTCATATCAAATTTCTAAAGATCATTACAGGATGCTCTAGGTACTAAACTCATATTTAGCACAGTCTATCACCCTCAGATGGATAGACAAACAGAGAGAATCATCCAAATCCTAAAGGACATGTTGAGGGTGTGTGTGTTAGAAATGAAAGGAAATTGGGATACATATTTGTCTCTAGCGGGGTTTGCCTATAATAATAGCTATCATGCAAGTATACAGATGGCACCGTATGAGGCATTATATGAGAGAAAATGTAGGTCTCTAATGTGTTAGGTTGAGCTAGAAGAGCAGAGCCTTATAGGTTCAGAGTTAGTAGACTAGACTTTCAGACAAATAGAAACTATTAGAAAGAAACTTCTAATGGCTCAGAGTAGATAGAAAAGTTATGCAAATAAACATAGACGGCCATTAGAGTTTGAAATTAGAGACCATGTTTTCATTAGAGTGTCTCCAGTCATAGGGATAGGTCGGTCCATCAAAAGTAAAAAGCTCAGTCTGAAGTACATAGGTCCTTTCTAAATTCTTGATAAAGTAGGATCTGTGACTTACAGACTAGTCCTTCCCCCAAACCTAAGCCAAGTACACAACGTATTCCATGTTTCCTAACTTAAAAAGTATAAGCCTGACCCCTCACATATCATAGAATATGAGAATGTACAGTTACAAGATAATCTATCACATATAGTATCACTAGATCGGATCGTGGATGTTAGACTCAAGCAGTTACAGAATAAGATGATACCGCTGGTGAAAGTGGTTTAGAAAGGGTTATCTACTGAAGAGGCTACCTGGGAGCTAGAGGATGATATGAGGAAGAAATATCTAAAACTCTTCCCATAAGGTATGTTATCTAGAGGACGAAATTTTTTTAAAGGGGGAGAATTATAATGTCCGATTTTCGTTCAAAGATGAAAACGGGTGCATTTTCAAAGCAAGTCCCTTGAAATGAATTAGTTAAGGTCCCAAAAAATTTGAGTAACATTCTAGACTCCTAAAACTGAGAATCCTAGCCTTAGATGGAAGGAAAAACGGAGCTAGAATAAAGAAACAAATTTTGACAAAAAACTTATGAAACATAATGGCATTTTTGTAATTTTGAGCAAATTTTGAAATTCACATAGGAGGGCTTTTTAAATGAAAATTTTGAGTTTTCCAAGATTCTCAGAGGCCTTGAAAACTATGAGAAGCCCCGAGATAGTTAAATCCCCTCCGATGGACGTTTTCCAAGTCAATGTACCCAAACTTTGATAGATTCATTTAAGAAGGTTTTAACTCTGTGTTGAATGATTCCAAAGGCATTTTACTAAATTTGGAACCTAAATTTTATAATGGAAAAGATAGTTCTCAAAAAAGAACTAAAATGAAGGAGAAACGAAAATGCAAAGAATAAAGGGCAAAATGAGAATTTTTGAAAAAACATTACCCTTCCCCTATAAATAGGTGGCCCCCCACTCTCTCCTTCATTTAGACTCAAAATTTTTTGCCTAATTTCTAAGAAGAGAGCTAGGGTTTAGGCACACCAAGGAAGGAAGAAGAAGAGAAGAAATCTAAATTTTAAGGTATAGTTTCATAGTAGTTTTTCATGCTTTCTTCCATCCAAACCTCCTCTCCTTCATTCTCCTTTGTTTCCTTTAATTGAAATGAAGTTTACAAATCTGATCTAAGGGAGAAACTTAGGGGAAATTTCGAATTTGAAGAGAGGAACTTGGAGAAAGCAAGATTCAAGTGAGAAAAAGTAACAAAACAAGGTAATTTTTCTTCCTATGGTTGCTACCTTTGATTTCCTTTTCTTCTCCATTTTGCCACACATAAAGAGCCCTAGGGGAGTTTATTTTTGGTAGAACCAAGGGTGAATCTAAGAAAAAAGAGTGTGGAGATTAAGAAAATGCAAAGAGAATTAATAAAAAACCATTAGATTTCAAGATGCAATTTCTAGGGTTTCAAGTGCACCTTGTAAAATTTGATTTTGTAAGATAATTCTTAGGCTTGAATAAGAGTTTAAATGAGATCTCAAGATCCCTAAGAGGCTCTCTGCATGCATCTTCCCTTGAGAAAATCAAGTAAAGCCCAAGGAAGCCAAGAATGCTCCTAGTCTCGGCCTAGACAAGTCTCCATAGCTAGGGAGAGTTTTAAATTTTTCTAAGCCCATTCTTGAGTCATATATGATGAATGAAAATGAGGGGAGGTTTTGGGAAAAAATTTAAAACTTATAGAAAGTGAGTTGGTGCTTTATGTTCTATATTATGACCTAAAGAAGCAATATGTAGTTAGGCTTTTATTTTTAATTGTGTGATGACTCCAAAAGGCTTAAAAGGAGTCAAGAATCATATTTGAAAGGAAAGAATGGAGCCTATAATTTATTTAAGGGGTGTTGCTTCATTTGGTGTAATTATGGAACCATAAGCAAATTGTATGGCCTTAGAATTGAGTCTATAAACCTAATTGGCTTCCATAAATTGTGTCTAGGCCAAGAGAAATCTTCTCTACACGTTTGTGTGTGTGTGGCTGAAACAAAGAAAGGAGATTCAAGGGAAAAAGTGTGTAGTTGCTTCCAAGGTAGCTCTCTCCACTTTCTCTCATGCATGGATGTGTGCTTAGCTTGTCTTTAAATGTGTGTATGGGTATTTTCAAGCCATGAAAAGTGTTCTAGCATGACTTTGATTCCATAGTGACATGACATTACAATATGCTTTCATATGATGGTTTTGATATGTGCTTTGGTTTACTTGAGTGTGGTGAGGCCAAGAACCCTTAGCCATGGTGATGATGAGTTAAGAACCCTTAAGATTGGTTGAGACAAAATAAAGAGTCTCCCAAAAGCAAGATGGACTCCTAAGAACATGGTTGAGTCCAAGAATCTTTTAAAGGATGGGTGAGGCAAGTCCAACATTCACAAGAAATTGGGTGAGGCCAATCCACTTACTTAGCAAGCCTTTGTATGCTATGTATGACTTTCTCAAATGATAAAAATGTCTCTTGAATGTTTGTATATATCAACATAACTATACATGTATTTATGAGACTTATTTGTATTCATTATGTATGATTGAATGGGAGATGAGCTATTGAGATTCTTTGAATCTTATTCCTTCCTCTCCAATGATCTAACATGCTAGGTGGACCAAGTGGACAAGGTGATAGAAGCCAGCCACCTTGAAGTGAAGAGTTTAACTCCAATATGCATAGTTTTTACTCCTTGAAGCCATAATAAAGTTTAATGATGTAAATTATTATTGTATATAGTCTATGGCCTTTGGATCATATGTAATTATGATTATATGTTATGTTTAAATGAGAGAATGTATTATGTGACCACTAGAATGCAAATTTAGTATGTATGGACAATGTAGCTTTTTGAATGAGTTTATGGAATTATGCATATATGTAAATGAAATAGCCAAAATGAGATGCATGAGGTTTAGGACCATTTAGGCTGCTCACAAAAGTTTTAATTATGCTTTTAGACTTGCCCAAAAGGTGCCATAATCTAAAAGAAGCCATTTAGACAATTTGGTATCTTATATGGAGCTAAAATTGACCACAATGGAATCCTATGTCACTTTTTGGCCTAATGAGCTCTTCTTGATCTGAAATTTGGTATTAATTAGATCTTGTTGAGAGCTTTTTGGAAAGTTAAAGAACATAATTTTTGGAGGTCCATAGAATATTTGATGAATTTTCAAATTTAGCAAATTTTCCAATTTTGGTCTGATGCACTGTTCATTTGGTCCAAAAATGAAATCTATCACATAGTACTCAAATGATGTCCAATTGCCACAAAATTTTATACACAGAAACTAGACATTCCCAATAACTCGTGCCAGCTAAAAGCACCTCATTTGAATGTCTATAGAGGGAGATATGAATTTTCAAAGAATCTATCCAGTATCAGGGACTTCACCCAACCTCAGTTACTGTTTGATTGAGTTTCGAGGTCTGGGTGTGCCTGAACCTATCTAGAGTTATTTTTTCCCTCTATCTAACATCCATAGATTTCTAGATTTGTATTATTTATATGGATTGAATTTTTTTAAAATTAATTGGACATTTTTGAAGTTTACTGCAGAATTTTATGACAACACTAGTGGACAGCCTGACCCTTAGATCATTTCGCATGTCAAACGCCCTTTTGTTGAACGTTATGGTGTGAACTTATTTTTACCATACATTATACATGTGTAGCTTTCTAGAATGACCAAGAATGCATGATTTTGATTTTTATAGAATTAGTTATGATATTTCAAATTTGGGATAGAAAAGGGGAAAAAGCTAGCCGCAAATATGTGTTTATTTCATGCTTCCCTTCGAGTTTCTTGAGATGTAGGCCACTTTTGATGATGCAAATGAGTTGTATCTATGTAATTAAATATGAGAAAATGATGAATGAGCTCACATGATTTGTGTGACACCGAATGAAATTTTTATATACGACGCAGTGCAAAGAAATATATTATTTTCATGAATTTTTCTCACTTTCTCCATGATCATATAAGCATGTTAATGGGATAAAAATGAGCTAGAAATATATGGTGTTACATTTGCAAACATTTAAGAGGCATTTTCATCATTTGGGAAAGTTATACATAGTATATAAAGGCTTGCCAAGTAAGTGGATTGGCCTAACCCAATTTCTTGTGAATGTTGGACTTGCCTCACCTATTCTTTAAGAGATTTTTGGACTCAACCATATTCTTGGGAGCCCACCTCACTTTTGGAAGACTTTTTACTTTGTCTCAACCAATCTTAAGGGTTCTTGGCTCATTCTCATTATGGCTAAGGATTTTTGGCCTCACCATACTCAAGCAAACCCAAAAATACGTCATAGACATCATATGAAAAACATATGGTAACATCATGGCATCATGGAATCAAACTCATGCTAGAATACTTTTCATGGCTTAAAATTACACATACATACATTCAAAGACAAGTAAAGCAAATAATCATATATGAGAGAAGGAGGAGTGAGCTACTTTATACACAATTATACACTTTTTCTCTTGAATCCAAGCTCCCTCTTTCGGTCACACACATACAATGGTGTGAGAATGATTTCTTTTAGCCTAAACACAATTTATGGAAGCCAATTAGGTTTATGGAATTAATTCTAAGGGGACACAACTTGCTTAGATACTAACTTGACCTCTAAACCCCATTATGGTTCCATAATTGCACCTAATGAAGCAACACCCCTCAAATAAACTCTAAGCTCCATTCTTTCTTTCCAAATATGTTTCTTGACTCCTTTTAAGCCTCTTGGAGTCGTCACATAATCAAAACAAAGAGCCTAACTACATGTTGCTTCTTTAGGTCATATGAAACATAAAGCACCATCTCACTTTCTATAGTTTCTAAAATTTTTCCAAGGCTTCTTCTCATATTCATTTATCATCTATGACTCAAAAATGGGATTAGAAAATTTAAAACTCTTTCAAGCTATGGAAACCCTTCTTGGCTAAGACAATGAAGTATATTGGGTTCCATGGAGCTTTCTTTGTTTTCTCAAGGGAAGATGCATGTGGAAGAACTTCTAGAGATCTTAGAAACTCATTTAAACTCTTATTTAAGCATAGGGATCATTGTACAAAATCAGATTTTACAAAGTGCAATTGAAACCCTAGAAATTGTATTTTGAAATCTAATGGTTGTTTTGTTAATTTCCTTTGCATATTCTTAATCTCCACACCCTTTTTCCTTAGAATCACCCTTGGTTCTACCTAAAAACCAAGTTTTCCTAGGGTGTGTTAGGTGAGGCCAAATCAAGAAGGGAGGGGAGGAAGATACATCAACCATGGGAGAAGAAATTACTTTATTTTCTTACTTTTTCTCACTTGAATCTTGCTTTCTCCAAGCTCTTCTCTTCAAATCTGAAATTTTCCTTAAGATTCTCACTTAAAATAGGTTTGTGAACTTCATTTTAATCAAAGAAAACAAAGGAGAATGAAGGAAAGGAGGTTTGGATGGAAGAAAGCATGAAAAACTACCAAGAAACCATACCTTAAAGTTTGAATTTCTTCTCCTTTTCTTCTTCCCTTCATGCACCACTCTCCTAGGGTTTCTTCTCTGAATTTAAGCAGAACAATCTGAAGCTATGTGAGTCAGGCACCATCTATTTATAGGGGAAGGAAGAAAAACTTTTTAAAAATTTTCATTTTGCCCTTCGTTCTTGGCATTTTTGTTTCTTCTTTATTTTAGCTCCCTTTTGAGAATCGTCTTTTCCATTATAAAATTTAGGTTCCCAATTTAGTAAAATGCCTTTAGAATCACTCAGATCGGAGCTAAAACCTTCCCAAACAAATTCGTCAAAGTTTGGGTGCACCGACATTAGAAAACATCCATCGGAGGGGATTTAATTGTCTCAGGGCTTCCCATGGTTTTCAGGGCCTTTGAGAACCCTAGAGAACTCAAAATTTTCATTGAATAAGTCCTCCTATGTGAATTCCAAAATTTACTCAAAATTACGAAAATGCCATTACGTTTCGTAAGATTTTCATCAAAATTTGTTTCTTTATTCTAGCTCAGTTTTTCTTTCCGTCTAAGGTTAGGATTCTCATTTTTAGGAGTCTAGAATGTTGCCCAAATTTTTTGGGATCTTAACTAATTCATTTCAGGGGACTTGCTTTGAAAACACACCTATTTTTATCGTTTAACGAAAAATCAGACGTTACAAAACTAACCATACATATATAAGAATGAAGGGAAAGCTACCTTTTCAGGTCAAATCAATAAATTCCATTGTCTCCTCCCTTTGTTTCCATAGTCTCACACACACACTTGGATGTGATTTCACTTGTTTGGCCTAAACACATTAAATGAAGTATAAAATGATCAATGAAACCATAGTTACACTCATGTTAGCCTTATATATACAAATTAGGTGTTAGGTATAATTTATGGTCTCTTTGAATGACTTAAGAAACCATTTTTCAAATTCAATTTCTAGGCTTCAAAATCTCATCATATATAACTTTTATAATTCCTATGAAATTCATTAGAGTCATTAAAAATATAATTGAACCCATATAGAGTTGTATGGTCCATTTAGGCATCCTTGAACCTTAATTTTTTACTTTCAAAATTAAAGCTCCTAAATTCATTTCAATGACTCTATTAGTGTTTATAATTCATGTCTAGACCATTCATAACCTTGGAATCAATGAAACAATTCCTTAGACATCTATTTCACCATATGGCCAAGACACACACACACTTCTATCTTAGGGTTTTCATTCATTCTATAAGGAATTTGATGGTTTCATAATCTTCATAATTCATTTCTAATACAATTATATTATTAGAGGGATTAATTAGCTCTCTTAGGGTTTTAAATCTCTCAGAGCTAAAACCAAACTCTAGGTGAAGCTATATGCCAATCCTTTGGTCCTTTATCAATTCTATTAATATATCATTATTCTTTACCCTTCAAAAGCCTCATTTTCACCAAGTTTCCCTCAAGTTTATATATGGTTCCTTCTATTCCCATGTTGGTCGAAACTATTGTCAGAAATGAATAGTACATGTAGCGAAAATTTTAATTTGTTTCTTCCTATGGATCCGTCGACTTGATTAAATTGAGTATGAAATAAAATATTACCATTGTAGAGTGCTTTGTCCTTTTGGATCTCTGGAACTAACGTCTATACGCAGCCCCCTCTATCGGTATCCACACGAACAATTTGGCAACTTGAAAGGCGTGTTAGAACCTTCATTCACCACGTCCGTATGCGAATTGATGAGAAGACAATCTTCTCTCTCTAGGCATCCGTACACTTTCTCTCTCTAGGTGTACGACCTCTCTCTCTCTCTCTCTCTAAGGTGATGGCTTAGGGTTTTAGAAATCTGACCCCTTTTGTGTGTTTCTAAACCCTAGCCTACCTCTCCTTTTATAGAGGTATATTTAGATTAAATTAATTAATTTAAATACATTATTTAAATTAATCTAAATTAATATTAAACAAATTAGTTAAAATTCAAATTTATCTCATAAATTCAATTCGAACTAATTCATTTATAAATAAATATATATTATATATATATATCAAATAATATATATATCTACTTATATTTCGAATTAATTACATATATATATATAACATATTATATATATATATAATTATCTCACCCTAATTAAGCGTAACATTCATCGAATCTAGACACAATTCTAGCTTCAATGAATTCTTGTTCAAGTTGATTCGTTCTTGTGTGCAACCCTATAGGCTTATATGATATTGGCAGTGGGCCAACAACGTTATTGCACCCACAAGTCACCAGCGGCCTCGAGCAAGACATAGTGACTACCTAAATCACATAGGGTTTGGTGATTTGATACAACCTATCGTATAACCCTATCACATCCCTTTTATCACACAATATCTTGATCTAGCATGAGGCATGGAAATGTCATCCTTATCTTACTCGATCATTAGTTTCTCGATTTACGTGCAGACTGACAGAACAAATGGAAAACCCTTCCATCCAAGCATGATCATACATTTCTCAGTCTCACTCATTGAGGGGCCCAGAGATATCTCTCCGTTAACCAGAGGGATAAATTCCATCTTGACTACTCATCATCCTCTACATGGAATCCACTATGCCCGACAATAGCATTTATGATCACCCGATCAAAAGTGACTTTTGACAATGCCAAAGCACAATGTCCTTCATTTTGGAATCTATGATGATCTTAGGTATGAGGGATTAGTGACATGGTTATATATGAGGTACGCTTATGACTTAATCCATGAAGCTACCTCATGACAGGTCGATCCAGCACCATGTTCCCAACAGGCGCCTATGATTTTGATTTGTATCTTCATACATGATTAACACATAACCATCAATCAAAATCATACTTGTCTTAATTCATCATCGTTCCCACAATGATGATCGACTAGGGATATTTAGATAACTAATATAATTTATCCAAGGATATAATTATTAGAGAAACATGCAAATATAATAATTGTAATAGAAAAACTTTTATTCTTAATGAAGCACAATGTTTACAAATGATTGACTTAGGGCACAATCTCTAACAACTATGAGGCCTTGGAATCCAAAAGAATACAATTTTTTCCTAGCAAAATCATATATTGTTTTAATGTGCTTTTGATGAAGATTATTTTGGCACAATTGATTTCCCCAAAGGAACTTTTTCACTTAAGGGACTAACCACAAAATTTTCCCTTTTGAGAAACTAAAACCACAAAAAGAATGAGGAGATGGAGTAGGAGAAGTTTTATAACTACATCATAATCAAATTTAGCAAGTTTACTTACCTATACGTAGCCTTCTTTCTTTCTTTTTCTTCCCTCTTTCATGCCTTCTTGGATAGGTGCTTGGAGCTATCCAAAGTTAGTTAGAATGGAGGAGAAGAAGTGGCATGATATATAGATAAGAACCAAGAAATATGTAAGATATTTTTTAACAATTTTAAAAATGACCATTACATCCAAAATGTTAATTCCTCTTTTTAAGCTCATTTCTCAATATGCTCAAAAATCAATAAATCTACACTGAAATTTAGAATTTCCTCTTCATTAAAAATATTTATTTTAAGGTTATAGGGATTAAAATAGTCTAAAATGATTTGATCAAAGTTATGATTAACTAAAACTTTAAGTCCTATACCATTAGGGATTTAATCAGACCTACCTTATCTAGTTATTCTACTATCCTCATTTCATCATATTATGGTGAGGGATATTGATTTCTCAAGCCAATTCTCATGTTTCTAAAATCTTTAATCTTTTATTAGTTTGGCTTAATTCAGCTCTTTTAACCTTAATTGGCCTTTTCTCTCATTGTGATCCCTTTCTAATTAATCCATTCCATTCTTTAGAGACCATATGTTAGTTTACAAAACATGGGATATTATAACCCTATTATAAAATTCATAATAATGATTTCTTATTTCCATTTTAGTGTCTCCAATCATTGGTGCAACCTTGTAGGTTGATATTCAACCTTTATTTGCTAACACACCAGACAACAAGAAACAAAATATGTTATATCCATCTTTATACCTTCTTACCAATATAATTGCTTTAAGTCTTGATACATTTTTATGGAACCTAGATGAATAGTATACAAGAGCAATGTGCCTCTTCCATAAGTTCTTTCCTCAGATCTTTCACATTTGATAGACATAGCGATGCTCCAACTCACAAAACTCCATTTGAGTCTAATGTAAACTCACTTTCTTTCCTACTTTTGATGTTATCCATAAACTTAGATAACTATGCATTCTCTACTTGAGCTACTTTCACCCTTTCAAATAGAAGAGAACGAAACGTACATGAGGTAAAAATACTCTTAGTTCTTTAATTTCAAATTAAATTCCTGTACCCTCTATCTTATGAAGGTCTGTAATCAAAGGTCTTCTTACTTCTACAATGTGACTTAGACTTCCCATAAACTTCCTACTTAAGGTATTTGCCACTGCATTAGCCTTGATAGGAGGATACAAAATAGTGCACTCATAATTTTTAAGTAGCTCCATCCACCTCCTTTATCTTAGATTCAAATCCTATTATTGAAAAATATACTTAAGGCTCTTGTCATCTGTGTAAATCTCATAAGTCTCACCATAAAGATAATGCCTCCAAACTTTAAAAGCAAAGACTATTTCTTAAGTTGCCTAAAGGCATAAGCAATTACATGATGATGATATGTCAAAACACATCCCAAGCCTTTCTAAAGGTGTCACAATATATGACATATCCCTCAGACCCAAAGAGTAATGTCAAAATTGGTGTGGAAGTTAGATAGTCTTTTAGTTTTTGAACACTTTCTTCATAAGCCTCTAACCACTAAAACTTTACATTCTTTTATGTTAATCTTGTCAACAGCGTAGTTGTCTTTAAAAAAATCCATAACAAATTGATAGTAATAGCTTGCCAAACCTAAGAAGCTATGAATCTCTGTAGCAATAGTGGGTTGCAGCCACTTTTGTAATACCTCTACTTTACTTGGATCTACTTATACCTTATCCTTTGAAATCACATGACCTAAAAGGTTTATTTTTGATGCGAACATGGGATGAAATTAGCTAGCTCGAAAAAGCAAGCTAGCTCAAAAGTCTCGTCTACTGATCTAGAACAAGTTAACTTAAAACTTTCAAATAATTTTTTACAGCTTCGAAGTGGACCTATTATAAGGGCTAAGACTAAAAAACTTAAAAAAGTATTAAGTATATTTGTTCAAAAGAATTAGGCTAAGAAAATTTTCACAAATTTGATTCAAGCATTAATTAAGATGTCCTCAACATCATTTATGCTAAAGGTAGAGTTGCTGGAGCTATTTTAGATTAAAACATTACTAATTAAAGAGCTTGGATCGAGGGTCGTATATGGATTGACTCGTTTGGGCCTAAATAATGTAATTATGGGTTTAATATGTTGATTTCTAGAAGTTTTATGTATTAGAATTAATTAGGCAAATTTTCTTTCTTTTTCAATTTTCAAAAAGATTTGACTATTTTGTATTCTTGATTCCTAGGTCATTAAGTTAGGATTATGTAGTTATTTTCCTTAGTTTTCCTCCTAGGCTAATAAAAGCCAAATTTGACTTCAACTATATAAATATGTATTCTTCCTTCATTTGTAATTAGATTGGATGAATGAATAAAATTTTAATTCTGAAAATTCTAAACTTAAGAGTGGATTCTCTCTAGGGTTCTTCATAGGACTAACAAACTTATCAAGGCTTGATCAACCTTATGGCATCTTTCAATACTCAAGGTTCTTAATTGTCTGTGCTCAAGGGTTCCAAGTGGATCAATAAACCTTTATTTAGCTTTCTTGGGGTATGTATACTATAGCATTAGCTATGGGTTTGAGGAATTTAATCCTTATGGGTTCGTGCCATTTTCTTTAAACCAAAATTGACATTTAGAAAGCTTGGCATATAACAGGTATTCCCTTAACACTTGTAATGCCATTCTTAAGTGTTGCTCATACTTTTCTCGACTCTTGGAATAAACTAGAATATCATCAATAAAGACTATGACAAATTGATCAAGAAAAGGCTTGAAAACTTAGTTTATCAAATTTATAAATATAGCTGGTGCATTAGTTAATACAAATGGCATCATTAAAAATTTATATTGACCATATTGGGTCCTGAAAGCAATTTTATGAATATCTTTGCTTCTTATTCCCAATTGATGGTAACCCAATCACAAATCATTTTTTGTAAAACATTGAGTCCCCTGCAACAGATCAAACATAATCTATATCAAGTAAAGGATATTTATTTCACATTGTTACTTTGTTCAACTACTTGTAATCTATACATAAATGGAGAGAACTGTCTTTCTTCTTTACAAAAAGTATAGGAGCACTCCAGAGGGATGTGCTAAGGTGAATAAAACCCTTGTCTAACAAATCTTGCAGTTGATTCTTTAACTCTCTATGCTCATAGGTGCCATTCTATAAGGAGGAATAGATGTAGGTTGAGTATCAAATAGTACATCAATACAAAATTTAATTTCCCTCTAAGGGGTAACTGAGGCAATTTCTCAAGAAAAACACCAAAACATTCTCTCACCATTGGGACTTGTTCCAATGCTGAAATTTGTATTTCCATATCTTTAACTATTGCTAAATATCCTTGGCAACACTTTCTCAAGAACTCTCGAGCTTCCATAGTAGATACTAGGTTATTTTGCGCTTCACTTCGATTACCTTCGATAATGAAAATAGATTCACCTGAAAAGTTACATTTCACCAACTTAAGGTAATAATCTAAAACTGCATGGCAAAAAGCTAGCTAATCCATTCCAAGTATCACATCAAAATTTGTCATTGTGAGTATCATTGAATTAGCTAATGTCTTTCGATCTACTAAAGTAATCACACAGGCTTTATACACTAATTAACTAGTATAGATTTTCCCACAAGGGTTGCAACTAGTAGCGGATGGTCTAACCTTTTAGGGTTTTAGCTAATTTTCCTCACAAAATATAAGGATATGTAGGAATGTGTAGAGCTTAAATCAAATAATGTATATGCATAATATGAACAGACTATGAGTGTACTTATCACTATAGCATTAGATGCATGTGCATCTAATCTATTCAAGGCAAAAACACTAGCCTGACCATGACCTATAATTGTCTAGCCCTTTCTTGCTACTGTCCTACTACTACTACCTCCACCCCTCTGAATAGTAACTATACCATCAGACTCAGCCTTAACTAAAAATTGCCTAACAAATCGAACTAATGCCTGACTAGACTCAAGGTAACACTGAGGGCAGTCTTTCACCAAATGTCTAACTTGCCCATGTTGAAAACATGCTCCTATTTCCCTATGGCATGGCCCAAAATGCATATTCCACAAAGAGAACTAGATCTCCTATCTTGATAAGACTGAGTAGGAATAGAGCAAGGTACGATCCCAACACTCTTAGAAAGTATTCCATACCTGACAGTGCTAGTAGAAGATAGAGTTGGAGATCCTATAAGAGTTTAACTAGGTCTCTAATGACTTTGAGGTCTAGTCTGATGAGAAAATCCACTTGCAAAAGAACTTCCCCCATATTTTCCCTTATTATCATGCTTCTTTTTCCTCTAAGAGTGATAACTACTATTGAATAGTTTCCAATAACTTCATTGTGAAAATAAATTTGTAGTAGTGGTGCAACCAAGATTATCTCGCATGAAAATGGATTCTAATTACTCAATAAGGTTTTCTAAATGTCAAATGCAACCTAAATCTAATAATTACAAAAGTTTATTGGGGGTTTAATAATTGAAATTAAAAGTAATTAAAGAAGTAAAATAAAGCTACTATCTAGAATCAAAGAAAGTGTGAATAATTAAGCAATTAAGTGTAGCTAGCTTTAAGTGAATTCCTTGAAGTTTGATTCTCATCATCCAAATTATATTTCACTAAGGTTTGGGCCTAATACTCTTTTAGTGTATTACTAATTAATTTCCTCAAATGACCACTTAAGATGCAAGAAATTAACAAATTCATGAGTCCTAAAACCTTAAGATTACATTAACTTACTAACCCTTAGATTAAGCTCCTTGAACACACAAAAATAGAGATTTATTGACTTTTATAGGTTTTGCACTTTCATTCTAGGTGTTTAATTAACCAATTAGATGTCAAGATTTCTAAAATAAAAAATTAAGCACAAAATTCCAACAAGATTACACAATAACTATTGCATTAATCACGCTGAAAATTTAGAAGGAAAAGGAACAAAATGTGTAGCCATTAAATAGAAAAATTAATCCTCTAATTCATTTTTCAAAATGTCAATCTAATATTTCAACAATTTCAAGAATCCAATCTAAAATTTTACCCACAATTTTTAAGTAATTACAAGCTAAACATAGACTTATAAAACCAAAAAATTGCAACATTAAAAGGAGAATAAAAGAAGAAGAAAATTAGCCAAATCTTGGAGCATTTATCTTGGATTCAAATCTGCACTTCAAGGTCTTCATCCCAAGCTAACTACATGGTGGATTCAAGCTTCCATTAGAGAGAATTGATCGAAGAAATGGTGATGATGATCCTTTGCCATGGAGAGCTCCTAAGATGGAAAAAGAATGATGATTCTCTTCTAATGCGTGCTACTTTCTAAATCCTAAAGTTCGAGACTCCTCCTATGAATTCTCCTTCACATTCTACACCACTGTCACTCGAATCTCTCACCCTCCTGCTCAAACATATGGCTCTCCTCCTCAAATCACTATCTCCTTCAAACCTAAGAGTCCACACCTTTTCCTTCTCACGTGTTCTCTTCCCTCTCTCTCATGGCTAATCCATTCCCTTGCCCTTCATGCCCTTCATGTAAATCACCTTTCATCTAGAAAACTTGAGCCTCCTTCTATTTATGAATATGTGTGGGCTCCCTCCATTCATCTGTGCATGTGAGAATAAGTAGATTGCTATGTGCTTTTATGTATTAATGTGTTCCACATGAGAATGAGAGTTGTGGAGTGTGTAAATGGCTAGAATCTATGTGGGAAAAGCCTAAGCATGTGGCGTATGATTAGACATGATTTTCATTAATCCCCCACATGAGATTCTGTAAGAATATATGTGTGTGTATTGGAGGGAGCCATGTATGTTTCTTTGTGAATAGACATGTAAGAATGCCATGCTTATAACATGGATGAATGAATGGCTGGAGTTATATGTGAGATTTTGATGCATCTATGTGTGTGTTAACGTGTGCATGAATTAGAACCTCGTGCATCCTGGACCTCAAACTACTCTATCCCACATGTCTCATTGTGTGTGTGAGCTATTTGCTCTCTCCCAATTCATGCCTGTATATGAGAATGGGTGAATGGGTGAATGTGTGAATAATGAATATTGTACATGACCCATGCATGCATGTCAATCTGAGGGAGTGGGCCCGCATGAGAGAGAATGTTGTGCTTCTTGTTCCATCAAAATGTCATGCATGTATTTAAGTGGATGGCTATGTGATTACATAGAAAAAAAACCCGTGCATGAACATCCTAAACTCGTGGGTGTGTATATTGGGTCTACCACATTTGCATCATTCCCCTATGTTGAGAATGTGTGTGTTGCATTCCAAATGGAAATCAAAACTGTGTGTGATCTAGTGCGTATATGTGAGTGTGTGAAAATGGAGTGTTCCCATGTGTCAATGTGTGAATGGATGGATGTGGCTTCAATTCACCCATATGCCCATTCATCTATTTTTTTTTCAATTTTTATATTCTTAAAAAAGAATTAAAAATTATCACAATTAATCCCTCCTTGAAATTGCACACTTGAAGCTTCCATCCTTAAATCTTTGCCCTTGTTTTAATCTTGTAGTTTTCAATTCTTCTCAAAAATTATCTCTACCATTTAATTTCCATTTGTCCATTAAAAATCTATACAAATAATAGAAAATATTAAGTAAGAAAAATTTACAATTTTTTTAAAAGAATTTATGCATTAAAAACTAAGAATTTTGCAAATTAATTCCTAGAATGCAACAATGCCCAATAAAAATCAAATATTGTTTACTTAAGTTCATTAAACCATAATTCATCATTAAAATGCCCAAATAAAAAGGAATAAAATATATAAAAAATGATGTTTATCAATTTCCCCACACTTAAACTTTTGCACTCCTAGGTAAAAGGAATCAAAACTCTAAAGAAAAGGCTAATGAAAAGAAATAAAAAAGAAAATGTGTAGGCCACTTAGCACAAGGAAAATCATACAAAATCAATACCCCAACTATCCAAGTCATATCAATACAATAAGTACCACAGCAATACACCTAACAAAAATGAAATGCAATGAAAGCCTCTCACATGGATTAGTGTTTGTCACTCTACTCTTTAGTATTTAGGATTAAGTTTTTACTTTCAAATTCCAACCTATCCAACTTTACTACCATATGCTTAGCTATTATCTACATCTCCACCACTCAAAATCAAATGCCAATGTATGAATCATAAGGTCTTTATTATGGTTGTAATATAAGCCAAGGTAAGAAATAAATAGTAAACAAAAGAGATAAGAACAATTCAAGAAGAAAAGTGGATACTTACATCATCAAAAGCACAAAGAAAAAGAATATAGAATGGAATAAATGTGCATTTCAAGGTCTTATTTACCACAAACAAGCATATACAGAAAGAATACAAAAGTAACTTTTCTTTCTTTCTTTTCCTTTTCTTTTTCTCATTTCTTTTTTTATATATATATTTTCTTCATTTACTTTTCTTCTTCTTCTTCTTCCATATATATATATATATATATATATTCTATTTTCTTTCTTCAAACTTTTTGTTATTTTTTCTCCTTTTCCAACTATTTATATTCCTTTAACAAAAACATTGATTTTTTTTTAAATATGTGCATTTCCAAAAGAACGAACTAAATAGCCTAAAATTGATGTGAAAATGCACATCCATCTACCCTATCAAGATATAATGCTCTTAATAATTAAAAGTATTCTAATCAAGGTAGGAAAAAGATATTTATTTGATTTTCATGGCTAAAAGACTAAGAAGAAAAAATATAAAGCTCAAAGGGGTAAAACAAATGATAAAACGTGTGAGATGGCTATTTGGCTCTATCTAAAACAAAACAAAATAAGAACAAATGCTTTAATCATTTCCATGCATGGCAAATGAATAAATGTGACCTTAAATAAGATTTAAGCCAAATTCTAGAGTAAATGTAAGATAAGGGATACACACTAGAAATGAATATCAATAAGTACAAAATCTCATTAGGGTAAATTGACCATCATCAAAATTCATTAAAGCTAAGTTAATTGTCATTTAGCTTGCATTCTCAACATAAGATCAATTTTCTATCAAGTCAAGACATATCAAAACTATGATCATATCTCAATACTAGCAACTTTCACAATAGAAAAAGTATTTTTTGTCATAACACACAAACAACACAAAACAAAACTTCATACTAACAAAAACTAAAAATCAACTAACCAAAACAAAGCAAAACAAAAAATTTTGTTTGAATTCTCCCCCCCCGGCACTTAAATATTGCATTGTTCTCAATGCCAATACATGATCCAACCAAAAGATAGACAACACAATATAAAAAATTAAAAGGGAAAGTATACAACCGAAGAAGTTAGGTTGCATTATGAAGCTGGAGCTCCTTCTTCTCATTCCTTGTAACTCCTTCATAAAAATGCTTGAGACTATGCCCATTCGCTTTAAATTTCCCTTTAGTAGCCTCATCTATTAGCTTCACTACATAAAAAAGGAAAAACATTAGAAACTGTATAAAGGCCTTCCCGTTTGGAACAAAGCTTACCGTGCATAAGCTTTAAGCAGTACTTGTAGAGCAAAACTTTGTCTTTAACCACAAACTCCTTCCTTGCAATTTTCTTATTATGGAAAGCCTTGGTCTTTTCTTTGTAAATTTGTGCATTCTCATAGGCTTCTAGATGGATCTCTTCAAGCTCTTGTAGTTGAAATCTCCTTTAAGAACCCACTCTATGTAAGTCTATGAAATTTAGGAAGTAAATGAATCAACCAGACTTAAGCTCAAAATTTGCATCTAATTCAGGGTACTGAATACAAAGATTCTGATAATGCACATCAAAGGTTGCAAGTTCTTTAATGGTTCTAGTATGCATGCTACTATTCAAATTCCTATTAACATTTAAGTTAGCTTGTGCATACATATTCATATTAGCATTTATTTGCTCTTGTTCAACCATGATACAATTAGAAAAATGAGGTACACAACCAAGTCCTTGCATATAATTAAAAGCAAAAGAAGTACTACTACTATTCCCTATACTAACATTATTTTTCTTAATCTTTACTTACCTTCTGAAGGTTCTTTCAATCTCAGGGTCCAAATCAATCAATTTTCACAAAAGGACTATGTCATAAACCAATTAGGCAAGCAAGAATTAAGAAATAACACAAGAACTAGCCAAGAAAAATCAAAGCAATAAACCTAGAAAAATAGAAAAAATGTCCTAAAAATAAAAAAACTTGAAAAATAGAAAACTTAAGGAAAATGATGGAATTTGGCCAATTTAAAGGCTACTTCATAGCTTAAGTTGTAACTTTTGCTTAGCACTACCCCAAATATAAAAGTACCAAGTTTCAATATTTTTTAGGCAAGTGATCCAGGAAAAATTAAAGCACACTGAAAAGTCAAATCGGTAACTGAATTAGCTTAATTCCTCACACTAAAAGGCAAGAGAAATAAATTCAAATTAAACTAACAATTACCTAACATACAAAAATACTCAAAAATAAAGAAAAATTACACAAAAGAAACTCACAAAAATAAAAAAATTAAATCTAAAAAAATCCTAAAAAATTTGAGAAAATAATAAAAAATAAAAAAATGCTCTAAATATTGGAATTTGGCCTAAAAATACTTCACCCAATAGCTTAGACAATTATTGTTACTCAGCAGATCAAAAAACCTTGTCATACAAAGTTTCAAGCAAATCTGAGTGAGTCAAACAAAAATTCTAGCAAGCAAAATAATCAATCCACAATAACGAAATAGCCAAAAACCAAGTTCAAAACAGAGCAAAATCTACATAAAAATAGAGCTAAGATAGAGTTAAGACACCTAGAAAAATTTTTCAAATAATTGAGAATCTAATTTCCTCGATAACGATGCCAAATTTGATAACTACTACTGAATAGTTTCAAAGAGCTTGGTTATGAAAATAAATTTATAGTAGTGGTGCGACCAAGATTATCTCCCATAGAAATGGATTTCAATTACTCAATAAGGTTTTCCAAATGTCAAATGCAACCTAAAACTAACAATTACAAAATTTTGTGGGGGGTTTAATAATTGAAATTAAAAGTAATTAAAGAAGTAAAACAAAGCTACTATCTAGAATTAAAGAAAGTGTGAACAATCAAGCAATTAAGTATAGCTAGCTTTGAGTGAATTCCTTGAAATACGATTCTCATTATCCAAATTATATTTCACTAAGGTCTAGACCTAATCCTCTTTTAGTGTATTCCTAATTAATTTCCCTAAGTGACCACTTAAGATGTAAGAAATTAGCAAATTTATAAATCTCGAAACCTCAAGATTACACTAACTTACTAATCCTTAAAGTAAGCTCCTTGAACACAATAAAATAGAGATTAATTGATTTTTATAGGTTTTGCACTTTCATCCTAGATGTCTAATAACATTAAGATTTCTTAAATCAATAATTAAGAATAAAATTCCAACAAGATTACACAAGAACCATTGCATTAATTAAGCTGAAAATTTAGAGGGAAAAGGAACAAAATGTGCGGCCATTAAACAAAACAATTAATCCTCCAATTCATTCTACAAAATGTTAATCCAATAATTCAACAATTTCAAGAATCCAATAAAAAATTTTATCCATAATTCTCATGTAATTACAAGCCAAACCTATACTTTTAAAACTAGAAAATTACAACATTAAAAGGAGAAGAAAAGAAGAAGAAAATTAGCCAAATCTTGGAGCATTTGTCTTGAATTCAAATATGCACTTCAAGGTCTTCATCCCATGCTAACTACATGGTGGATTCAAGCTTCCATTGGAGAGAATTGATAGAAGAAATGGTGGTGATGATCTTTTGTCATGGAGAGATCCTAAGATGGAAACTGAATGATGATTCTCTTCTGATGCATGCTACTCTTTCAATCCCAAAACCCATGACTCCTCTTATGAATTCTCTCTCATATTCTTCGCCATTGTCACTTGAATCTCCCACTCCCTACACAAACCCATGGCTCTCCTCTTCAAACCATTGGCTCCCTCGAACCTAAGAGTCCACACCTTTTCCTTTTCACGTGTTCTCTTCCCTCTCTCTCATAGCTAATCCATTCCCCTACCCTCATGCCCTCCACGTGAATAGCCTTTTATATAGAAAACTCGAGCCTCCTTCCATTCATGAATATGTGTGGGCCCCCTCCGTTCATTCGTGCATGTGAGAATAAGTGGATTGCCATGTGCTTTTATGTATCAATGTGTCTCCATGTGAGAATGAGAGCTGTGGAGTGTGTAAATAGCTAGAATCTATATGGGAAAAGCCTATGCATATGGTGTGACTGGACATGTTTTTCATTAATCCCCCATGTGAGATTCTATAAGAATATATGAATGTGTGTGTATTGGAGGGAGTTGTATATGTTTTTTCATGAATAAGCATGTAAGAATGTTGTGCTTATAACATGGATGAAGGAATGGCTAGGGCTAGACGAGAGACTTTGATGCATTTATGTGTGTGTTTACATGTGTGTGAATCAGAACCTTATGCATCCTAGACCTTATGCTACTCCATCCCACCTGTATCATTGTGTGTGTGAGCTGTCTGCTCTCTCCTAATCTGTGCCTATATTTGAGAATGGGTGAATATGTGAATAATGAATATTGTGTATGACCCATTCGTGCATGCCAATGTGAGGGAATGGGTCTGTGTGAGAGAGAATGTTATGCTTCTTATTCCATCAAAATGCTATGCACATGTTTGAGTGGATGGCTATGTGATTACATGGAAAAAAAACTCATGCACGAACATCTTAAACTTGAGAATGTGTATAATGGGTCTGCCACATTTGCATCATTCCTTCATGTTAGGAATGTGTGTGTTGCATTCCAAATGGAAATCAAAACCGTGTGTAATCTAGTGTTGTGAAAATGGAGTGTGTCATACCATAATATATTATCACATAATTTGCATGTCCATGTGTTTACAACATCCATTTTCATACTTTCAACACTTTTAACAGCAAAATTAACTAACATTAAAGGTGCAATTATTTCATTTTTGCTTATTTGTACCATTTCAATTTCCCAATATCAACTTTCATCCTTAATATACTTTTCAATAAGAAATATCACAAAAAGAAGCATGGAATTTGGATTTAAGGTCAAGCATCACATACTAACATAATTACATCATTCCATCTTGGTTCCATAATTTTGTCAAAATTTCAAAAATTCATATCTTGAGCCAAAAAGCTCCAAATCATGCACTGTAACACCATATATTTCTAGCATGCTTCCGATCATTTCTAAGTCTCACATGATCAATTGAACAAAGGGAATGAAAAATGATATTAAAATAATGTCTTATTTCGCGTTACGTCGCATATAAAAATTTCATTCGGTGTCACATGGACCATATGAGCTCATACAACACGTTCTTATATTTAATTACATACATAAAACTCATTTGCATAACTAAAGTTGGCCCATAACTCGTGGAACTCAAAGGGGACCATCAAATTCACACTCTTATTTTCGGCCAGAATTTCAGTTTTTCTGTCACAATTTCGGAAATTCATAACTAAATCCAAAAACTTCGAAATCCAACAAAATTTACCATTCCAGAAAGCTCTAGATGTCTACCCCATGATAAAAATAGTTTCAGCTCATGAAACATTAAGGGGAGAACCTTTGACATCCGAAAAGCCACTGGGGTTGCTGCTGTCTGGGCCACTAGTTCAGTTTACTGATAGGAAGTTTCAAAATTTGTAACTAATTCTATAAAAATTTAAATTGTTCATTCTTGGATATTATGGAAAGCTACACATGTCTAATTTATTCTAAAAATATACCCAGGCCATGAAACATAACACAGAAAATTTTTGACATGCGAAAAGGGGATAAGGTTCGGACAGCTACTGGTACTGATGCAAGTGTCTGCTATGAACTTCGAAAATATCCAATTAATTCCACAAAAATCCAATCCATGCAAATAATACCAATTTGGAAAGCTATGAATGTTAAATTTATGTTAAAAATAGACTCAGACCAGAGAAAGCACACTTAGCTACCCAAATTCAATGGAACAGTGACTCAGGTCGTGCTGAGCTACTGCTACTGTCCCAGAAATTCAAAAATTCATATCTCTCAGCTCAGACCTCCAAATGAGGTGTTTCCAGTTTCTACAAGTCACTGTGAATGCCTAGTTTCTAGCTATAAAATTTCGTAGCCATTGGACCATGTTTTCCCCTCGGATGACACAATTTCAAAACTGACCAAATGAACAGTACCAGTGCAAATCCGAAATTCTGATACCAACTTTGAAAAATCATAGAAAATTCCACAGACCTCCAAATGACCTGATCTTTGGCTTCCCAAAAATCTCTAGGCAAGATCTACTTGCATGCAAAATTCCAAGTCAAGAAGAGGTCATTTGGTCAGATTTTGCCATAGCTCAAGCTTATGGCAATTTTTGTCCCAACAAGAGGCAACTTTGGTTCAAATGAGCCATCCATGGTTCCACACACATTTGAGCAACTTAGAAAGCATAAATATAGCATAAATAAGTCCCTCATAAGGTCTGAACTCTCATGCAACTCAAATTCACCATGTCACTTCCATAAAGATACATACACAAATGGGCTCCCAAGTGGTCAAAATACATAATTCTACTCATTAGACTCTATTCTTGATACATACACTAACTTTACATAGTTTTACACTTGTTCAAAGTGTCATGGCTCAAAAATAATATTTACATATCTACTTTTACATTCTAGTCATCATAGTATATCAAAATATAAAGGTTTGCCAAGAGATGGAGATTTAAGCTCCTTGACTTCCATCCTTTGGGTCTTGAACTCCACCTAGATCATATGAGATGAGAGAAAGGAGGGGGTGAGATTCATTGAATCTCAATAGCTCATACACCTATTCAATTACATTTTTAAGGCATATAACATGTCAAGGGTACAAGTATACAACTACTCAATCGATGAAGCATTCAATTTCTACATTTTTATGTCACAAACACATGTCAAGAATAAGAATGAGCTCTAGGGACTTTTAGGTTGGCCTCACCCCATTTCTAGGACTTTTGGATTGCCTCACTCTTAGTTCTTGGGACTTTTGACTTAGCCTCACCCATCCAAGGGACTTTTGGCCTTGTCTCACCTATGCCATGGGACTTTTGGCATCTCCTCACCCACATTAAGGGACTTTTGGCACTACCTCACCCTTATGAGCCATTTCCATCATTCAAAGACATTCAAGAAAGCATATTGGTACCAAAATAGCAACATAGCATCAAGTGGCATGTCTCAAACATATAAACATACACACAAGCACACAATGACACCATATGCAACAAGAAAATGCAATAAGAAAAGGTGGAGAGCTACCTTGGTGCAAATTCAAGCTTTACTTTGCTTGTTTCTTCTCCTTTTCGGTTCCACAAACACAAGAAGGTGGGGTTGGATTTCTTTGGCCTATTCACAATAAACAACACTAAATTATACTCTTGGAACAAATTATGACATCTAACTCACTCTTAAGACTACACTTTGGTCTATTTGTCACAATATGGTTCCATTAAGGACCTAATGAAGCAACTACCATAATTAACATTCTTGGTTCCATTCTCTTGCCATATTTAGACCTCTTGACCTCATTTAAGGTCCTTGAAGCTATCACACACTCACTTTCACAAACCTAGATCCATATTGCTTCATAAGGTTACATTATGGAAGCCATTGCCTCATCTCCCAACCTAAGGCTTCTAAATTTTTTCCAAGGGTTTCTCCTATCTTCTTTTATCATATAAAGTCCCAAATCAAGTTTGGAACCATTTAAAATACTCCCTAGCTATCTCTAAGGGTCTTGACCTAGTTATGCTTCTATTAAAAACCCATGGAGTTTGGGATTTTTCCTTAATGGATGGGGCACTTGGGAGGCTCCCTAGGAGTCTTAGAAACTCAAACAAACACTCACATATGATGGGGAAGTCTTGAATCAACCCAGATTTTAATTTATGTTCAAGCACCCTACACTTTTCCAACTTGAGTTTTACTAGTTTTTCATGCATTTCTTTGGTATAATCCATCTTCTCATGCCTTAATTTGATGGATTCTTTTGGATTATAAAATAGAAACTCTTCCCTCTTCATGGTTCTGGTTGAGACATCCTACCATGGAAGAGGAGAAGGAGAAAAAGAAGCAACAAAGGGAGAAAAACTACCTTGCAATCAAGCTTCCTTTAAGAGCCCTTCCTCTTCCTTCTTTCTCCTCCTTAAAATTTGAATTTCCCTCCTCTGATCTTTTCATTGGCTTTTCTTCCTCCAAAATTTCTTCCCTTTGTGCACCTAAGACAGCAGCTCCATTTCTGAGTTTTGGGCAGAAGAAAGTCAGTTTAGAGAGGGGGAAGCTGAACGTGGCTTAAAAAGGGAGTTTGGAAGCTTCTTTTATGCACTTTGTTTCCATTTTTGCCCTTCCATAATGGCATTTCCGGTTTGGCTTTGTTTTAGCTCCTTTTTGAGAACCGTCTTTTCCATCATAAAATTAACATTCCCAATTTAATAAAATGCCTTTGGAATCACTTAAGTCGGAGCTAAAACCTTCCTGAACGAACCGGTCAAAGTTTAGGTCAACCGACGTCAAAAATAGTACACCGGAGGGGCTTTACCAGTCCCAGGGCTTCCCATGGTTTTTGGGGCCTTTAAGAACCCTGGGCAACTCAAAATTTCCATTTAAAAAGCCCTCCTAGGTGTTTTTCTAAAATTGCACTTATTTACAAAAATGCCACTGGCCTTTCGGCAAATTTTTTGAATCACTTTGACCCTAGTTTTTGGGCAACTCAAGGCTCAAATCCTTGTTTTCTATTATTTAAAATTTTATTTAAATTTTATTTGGCCTTGAACCACTCATCTCAGGGGACTTGCTTTTCAAACCGGCCCATTCTAGCGATTGTACAACGTACCGGGCGTTACATGCACCCTATAGAAAGGTCAGGACATGAACAACATGTTGTAAAAATTCTTGATCAAAACAAATATGTTTGAGCCTTAAAAATCTAATGGAATAGTGATTTCGTGAATATGCAAATTTGAAATTTTGGATAAGCATATCTTAAGCTACGCATCTCTAAATTGAGTAATCTGTGTGGTTATGGAAAGCTTATAATGCCAACTATATACTTGTAAAATTTTATAACTATTGGAGTTCATTTGGCCTCTCAAATACATAGAAAATTAGAACTAACCAAATGAACAGTAATAGGCAGTTTCTACATTTTCTAGCCAAATTTGAAAAATCATAAGAAATTATATAGAGATCTAAAAATTATGTTCTTTAACTCTATGAAAAGCTCTCAATGAGATCTAAATACTTGCCAAATTTTGTGCTATAATTCATTTATTTTGTTTAGTTTTGATTTAGGGGTATATTATGGCTTAAAATGGTGTATTATGGATACCAAATGGCTCAAATTGGCTTCCCTTAGTACAAGTGACCATTTGAGCAAGTCCAAAATATCAAACACAACATGTAAGACCATCTCAATAGGTCCTAAACATCATGGATATGAATTTGACCTATTTGCTTGGCATTATACACATATTTTTCATGCCACACACATACCCAAATCACATATTCTTGCATTTCCACAACCATAGTTGACATTTACAATATAATCTCATACTTTTACATATGGTGGAGCTTTTATATTATAAAAATATCAATTATAAATTCTCACTGACAACATAATACGTGAAAACTAAAACCATTGTCAAAGTCACATACTTCATGCTTGTTGGCTTCCATCCTTATCTTCTCAGGATTTTCTTAGACATGGTTAGAGATAATACAGGGAGAGTGAAATTCAAAGAATCTCAATCATCCTTCAAGTAAACTTATATGGCATATTTTCATGTTAGAGAAAGCAAGCATGCATCATATTCATCCAAACATCAAACATAATCATATTTATGAAATCAAATGGATCCATAGAAGTCAAAATCAAGCTCTAGAGACTTTTAGTCTAGCTTCATCCAATTATGTGGGACTTTTGGATTAGCCTCACCCATTTTAGGGACTTTTGACTTAGCCTTACTCACTCCATGAGACTTTTTGTAACGAACGGTAAATTCTGTAAAACAATGAAATGAGCTGTATAAAAGCAAGTCCCTTGAAATGAGCTAGAAAATGTCCCAAAAAATTTAGGTGATTTCCTAGCCTCTTAAAAATGATAAACCCAAGCTTAGACAGAAAGAAAAATGGTGCTAGGATAGTGAAACAAAATTGTTACGAAACTGACGAAACATAGTGGTATTTTCATAAATATGTGCAACTTTTGGAAAAACACATAGGATGGCTTTTTAAATAGAAACTTTGAGTTTCCTAGGGTTCTCAGAGGCCTTGAAAATTATAGGAAGCCTTAAGACAGTTAAAGTCCCTCTGGTGTATGTTTTTTAATAGTAGTGAGCCCAAACTTTGATGGATTCATTTGGGAAGGTTTTAGCTCTGATTTGAGTGATTCTAAAGGCATTTTATTAAATTAGGAGCCTATATTTTATAATGGAAAAGAAAATTCTAAAAAAGGAGCTAAACAAAGGCAAAACAAAATTGCCATTACAGAAGGATGAAATTAGAATTTTGAAAAAGCTAGTTTCTTAAATGTTCCATAAGCTTTATGACTTTTCTTCCCCCTTCTTTAGGTCGACTCCCTCTGCCCAAAAGATAGAAAAAGGAAGCTCTCTCTTAGGCACACAAGAGAAGGAGAGAAAGAAGGAAGAAAACTAAAAAAAGGTAGCAATTTCAAGGAATTTTATGCTTCTCCTTCTTCCAATTTTGTTCTCCTACCCTCAAGTTTTCTTTTCATTATTTTATTAGGAGGTTTTGGTTCTTTTTGAATCCAAAACAAGGGGGGATAGTTCAAAAATTTTGAGGAGAAGAAAATCAAGGAGAAAGGCTCTTGAAAGCAAGCTTGAATCCAAGCTAACTTTTGCCTTTTGTTGTTTTCTTATCTTGCTCTTCTCTTGGTGCATTTTCAGCCAAACCAGAACTATGGGAGGGGAGGGAGTTCTGTCCAAAAATAAGAGAGGAACTACGATTTTAGGACATGGGGAAGTGGAATATGCTAAGAATTTGTAAGAAAAACCCATGGAAATCAAGTTAGGAAAGTGTAGGATTCTTTAGGGTTTTGTAGAATCTGATTTAATACAATAAATTCCTTGGCTATTTAAGTGTTCCATTAAGCTCCTAAGACCTCTAGAAAGCCTCCCAAGTGGCTCTCCCATTAAAGAAAAATCACAAAGTCCACGAACCTTGAAATGAGCTGTATAAAAGCAAGTCCCTTGAAATGAGCTAGAAAATGTCCCAAAAAATTTGGGTGATTTCCTAGCCTCTTAAAAATGATAAATCTAACCTTAGACAGAAAGAAAAATGGTGCTAGGATAGTGAAACAAAATTGTTATGAAACTGATGAAACATAGTGGTATTTTCATAAATATGTACAACTTTTGGAAAAACATATAAGATGGCTTTTTAAATGGAAACTTTGAGTTTCCTAGGGTTCTCAGAGGCCTTGAAAATTATAGGAAGCCTTAAGACAGTTAAAGTCCCTCCAGTGTATGTCTCTACCAAGCTAGGTTCAATGGGTTAAGAAGTGTTTTAATTTGTTTTAGCCTTAGTTTGGGACTTCATATGATGTTAGAAGATAGGAAAAACTATTAGGAAAAACTTAAGAGCTATGGATTGAGAGATGGGATATGATTTTCATAATGGTGCCTTATAAAGCAACTTAGTTTTTCAATTATGCAAATGAATGTGTGAGGGCTCCAAGAACCTTAAATGAGGTCAAGAGGCCTAGAAATGAAAAGAGAATGAAGCCTAGAGCTTGAATGATGAGAGTTACTTCAATGGGCCATTTATGGAACCAACTTACCACTTATGGAGTCAAGTGTGTATTTAAAAATAAATCTGGTATCTTAGCTTGTTTCAAGTGTGCAATTGTGTGCTATTTATGGTGTTTAGGCCAAAAGAACACCAACCCACCTAGGTGTGCTTGTGAGGCTAAAAAAGGGAAGGAAGAAGACTAAGAAAAACTTGCATAAATTCAAGGTAGCTCTTCACCTCATTCTCCTTGCATTCTTGTGTGCATATATATGCTATTGTATACTTATGTGTGTTCTTGTGACTTGATAACATGCCACTTGATGTCTTGATGTTGCATTGGTACCAATGTGTCTTCTTGAATGGCTTTGGTTGTGGAAATAGCTCATAAGGGTAAGGTGATGCCAAAAGTCTCATGGTATGGGTGAGACAAGGTCAAAAGTCTCTTGGAAGGGTGAGGCCAAGTCAAAAGTCCCTAGGACAAGAGTGAGGCAAATCCAAAAGTTCTAAAAATGGGGTGAGGTAAAACCAAAAGTCCATAGAGCATATTCTTGGCTTGAATGTAAATATGTGGCATAAAAATTGTGACTTTGCATACTTTATGGTTGTCAAGTTACCTATACATATGCTTTGATATGTATATGCTATGAATGTGTGTATGAATGGATGTGCAAGCTATCGAGATTCCATGAATATCATTCCCCTTCCCTTTCCCTTCTTAAAATGTCTCAGTGGTGCTCAAGATCAAGGGAATGCAAGCTAAAGAGCTTAATATGTTATATTTTGTTAATTATATAATTCTAATTGTAGTTGAATGTTAAAGTAAACTTGTACATGTTATTTTTGAGATGTAAAGCAATGAAAAATTGTAAAATGATGTATGGATATTGCATAGACCATATGTAACATTAAATTAGTGGAAATGTGGAATTTGCCTCTTGTACGGCCTATAGCCATTAATGCATTAATGAATGTGGGATAGCCAAATTGAGATGCATGGTATTTGGGATCATTTGGGCAGTGCTTACAAGTTATATTTATGCTTTTAAACTTACCCAAGAGGTGCCAATCCATAATGGAATCCACTTGGACCAAGTTGATGCATTATGGGAGCCAAAATTGGCCATTTTGTGAGGCTATATTACTTTTTATCCAAATGAGCTCTTCTTATTCTAAAACTTGGCATGAATCTAGAGCTCATTGAGCGCTTTTTGGGAAGCTAAAGTGTAGAATATTTGGAGGTCTATGGAATTTTGATGAATTTTTGAAATTGGCTAAAATAACAAAATTTGTTGATGTTTCTATTCATTTGGTCTGAAATGAATCTCTATCACCCATGGGCCAAATGAAGTCCAATTGCTATGAAATTTTACAAGGAAAAACTAGACCTTCCATGACCTGTACCAATTGGAAGCACCTCAATTGAATGTCTAGAAGGGGAGATATAAATTTTGAAGTTGCTATTTTGTTCCAGGCACACCTCCAAACCCTCAGTATTGTTCCATTAATTTTTAGGTCTGAATGCTCTTGGATCAATCTGGAACTATTTTTCCCCTCTATTTAATATCTGTAGCTTTCCAAATTGGTATAGTTTGTATAAATTGGATTCTTATAGAATTAATTATGAATTTCTAAAGTTTATATCAATAAGTTATATCAGTATTTTGGGTAGTCTGACCTTTATGTTTTTTTTCATTATCAAACATAGCCCAGATGGGATTTTTGTGGCTGGAAATTATTTTTAGTGTGAAGTTAAAGTCTAAATATTTCTAGAAAGCTATGGTTTACTTAATTTTGATTTTTATAGATTTAGTTATGATTTTTCAAAGTTTCCCCTAAAAGCTGCCACTTGCTGTTCGAGAAGAATAAATGGAAAATTTGGGGTTTGGAGCTTGAAACCATGGATTATGTGATGTCTTGAGCTATGCATGATTTGTATAAGTGATAAATAATTAGAGAATGATATTGGGGAACTCATAGGGTCCATATGACATGAAATGAATATTTAATCCTTGATGTAACACAAATGAATTTATTATTTTCATATATTTTGTTGGATTTTTCCTTGAGAATGTGTGTAAGCCATCTTGAATTGAGAAATATGGCACTAGAATACTCTGATATGACATTTATTGGTATCAGAGCAAAGGTTCTGACACTTTTGCTCTGTGTTTGGCTTGTGATTGGGTGTGAATTACCTTGGAAGTGGTAGAATGGCTATGTATATGTGCTTAAATTGTAATTGTGGGCTAAGATTATGACTTCTTTTTAGTGAAAATGGTTGAAACCAGAAGAGGAAGAGGCAGAGACAGGCCAATTATAGGCTTAGAGGTTGAATCCGAGGACCCTTTGTGAGCTGTCATGGAATGGCTTAATAGATATGAGGATGTTATGGCCCAGCAGTAGCGGATTGTACAGCAGCAACATGAGATGATTATGCAGTTGCAAGAATCCTTGGCTAGATAGGAGGAAGCTAGGAGAGAGGCCCTTCTACCTCAGTCTCAGCCTTCTACTTCTGGTACCTCCACAGCCTTCCACTTCTAGTGCTCCACCCCCACCTTCCTAGGAGCCAGCTCAGACTCTGCCATCTATTTAAAAATAGTTTAAATCAATTCAAAAAGAACAACCCTTCGGTGTTTGATGGGGAACTAGATGTAAACAAGGTGGAGGCCTAGGTGATAGATGTCATACCTTATATTTTCTCTCATTATATCCTCCCATTTAAGATCATTAAGTGCATGTTCATAGGAAATTATTAAGAAAAGTCATATTTTCATACACTTTATCACATTACATTGAGGTAAAAAATTTCAATTCGTGTTACAGGGTCCTGTGGATTATTTGATAACATTATTTGGTTATTTATCATTGAAAGAAATCATAATCAACTTAAATTATCAAGAAATTCATGGTTTTCAAGTCAAAAACCCCAAAATTTTCACTTAATCTCGCAGGCAGCATATGATAGATTTCAGGGGAAACTTTGAAAAATTATAACTAAATGTAAAAAAATCAAAACTATACAAACCATAGCTTTCTAGAAAGCTGTAAAATTTACAGTAAAAATGAGTACAAGCCGTGAAAATCTCATCTACACTATATTTGCTAATAGAAAAGGCAGAAAGGTCGAGCTATCTAGAAATCTGATACAACTTACTGATATAAATTTTGAAAATTCATAATTAATTCCAAAAAAATCCAATCTATTCGATGCATACCAAATTGGAATGCTAAAGATGTTAAATAGAGGAGAAAAATAGTTCTAGACCAATCTAAGAGCATTCAGATCCTAAAAATTCAACAAATAATAACATGGGTCTAAGGGTAAGCCTGGAACAAAACAACAACTTCAAAAATTTATGTCTCCCTCTCTAGACAACCAAATGAGGTGCTTCCAATTGGCACAAGTCATTGGGAAGGTCTAGTTTCTCTTGTAAAATTTCATGATAATTGGACATTGTTTGCCCCATGAATGATACATATTTATTTTCAAACCAATTGTACAGTACACTAACCAAAAACTAAAAATTTTTCCAACTTCGAAAATCCACCAAATATTCCATAGACCTCCCAAATTCTGTTACTTTAGCTTTCCAGAAATCTCTTAACATGCTCTAGATGCATGCCAAATTTTAGACTAAGAAGAGCTCATTTGGGCAAAAAGTGACATAGCAGTCCAACAATATGGTCATTTTTACTTCTCATAATATAACTCTTTGGTTTAATTGCTCTTTTAGTGTTTGGAACCTCTTGGGTAAGTTTAAAAAACATAAATATGACTTGTATCAACTGCCCAAGTGGTCCCAAATACCATGCATCTTATTTTGGCTATCCTACACTCAAGAATGCATGTATCCAAGTATGCATACAAAGGTTCAAATTTCACATTTCCATTGTCTTGACACCATACAATGTTCATTACGTCATTCATATATAATGTTACATTTGTTCAATGGTTTACAACTCAAAAATATGATATACATATCCACTTTGGTATCGAGGTATAAGAAAAACTACGTAATTGTCAAAGTGTAGCTTCTCAAGACCTTTGGCTTGTATTCCTTGCTTCTTGAACATCACCTAGGCATTTTAAAATAATGGAAGGAAAGGGAGTGAGATTTCTAGAATCTCAATAGCTCACACACCATTCACACACACATTCAAGGCATACATACATCAAGTGTACAAGTTAACAAGCTACTTGGATCATGAATGCACATTTCAAGATTTTCATGCCACACTTTCACAATTATGTCATCAAGAAGCTCTAGGGACTTTTAGTTTTGCCTCACCCCATTCCTAGGATTTTTGAATATGCCTCACCCTTGGCCTAGGGATTTTTGACTTGGCTTCACACATTCAAGAGACTTTTAGCTTAGTCTAACCCATGACTTGAGACTTTTGGCATTTTTTCACCCAGATTAAGGGTCTTTTAGCATCACCGTCACCCTTGTGAGCAATTTTCACAAGCAAAGCCATTCAAAAACACACATTGGTACCAATGGAATATTAAAACATCAAGTGGCATGTTCTCAAATAACAAGAGCACACACAAGGACACAATGACATACATATGCATACAAGAATGCAAGAGAATGAGGTGGAGAGCTACCTTTAACTTGATGCAAGATTTACTTGGTTTATTCCTTCCCTTTTTTAGCCTCACAAGTACACCTAGGTGGTTGGATGTTCTCTTGGGCTAAACATCACAATTAACACACAATTATGCACTTAAAGCAACCTAAGACACTAAACTCACTCTTAAATACACACTTAGTTCTATAAGTGGCATAATGGTTCCATAAATGGCCTATTAAAACAACCTTCACAATTCAAGCTCTAGGCTCCTATTTCCTTCCATTTCTAGGCCTCTTGATCTCATTCAAAGTCCTTGGAGCCCTCACATAATCATTTACACAAGCTTAGAATCAAGTTGCTTCACAAAGCACATTATGTACACCATTGTCCCATCTCTCAATCCATGGCTCCTAAATTTTTTCTAATAGTTTCTTCTATCTTCTAACATCATATAAAGTCCCAAAATAAGGCTAGAACAAATTAAAACACTCCCTAACCCAATGAACCTAACTTGGCCAAGCCTATGGACAAGAATGGGGTTCTTGATTTTTTCTTGATAAGAGAGCCACTTGGAAAAGTTTCTAAAGGTCTTAGGAGCTCAAGGGAACACTTAAATGGCCAAGGAAACACTCACACAAGATCAGATTTCACAAAAACCTAAAGAAGCCTACACTTTCCTATCTTAGTTTCCTTAGTTTTTCTTGCAATTTCTTGCTATATTCCTCTTCCTCATGGTCTAAAACCCTAGTTATCCTCTTGTTTTTAGACAGAAAATCCTCCCTTCCTTTGGTTCTATTATTGGCCAAAATACACACATCCATGGAGCAAGGAGAAGAAGTAGCAACAACAAGCAATTACCTTAGTTTCAAGTGTGCTTTTAAGGCTTCTTCTTCTTAGTTTGCCTCGTCTCAAAATTTTTGAACTGCCCCTCTAAGTTCTAGACCAAAAATAGAACCAATCATCTTAAGAAAACCATAGAAAGAAAGCATGGAAGGAGAGGAGCAATATTGGAAGAGGTCATCTGGGTACTCTTCTGCTTACTTTAGGCTATAAAGAGTTTCTTTCTAATTATTTCTATCTACTAGGTGGTCTAGTCTACTATCTTAGGCCCTAGCAAACTCCTCTCACCTAGCTCAACCCAACACAATAGAGATCTACACTTTTTTCCATACAAAGCTTTATAAGAGGCCATCTGGGTACTAGAATGGTAGTTGTTATTGTATGCAAACTCTGCTAATGGTAGATACACATCTCAGTTACCCTGCATTTCTAACACACATTCCCTCAACATATCCTCTAAGGTCTGGATGGTCCTCTCTGTCTAACCATAAGTCTGGGGGTGGTAAGCAGTACTAACACATATGACACTTGATGTCTTGATGTTTCATTGGTGTCAATGTGTCTTCTTGAATGGCCTTAGTTATGGAAATAGCTCAAAAGGGTGAGGTGATGCTCAAAGCCCTTAATGAAGGTGAGGTGATGCCAAAAGTCTTATGGCATAGGTGAGACAAGGCCTAAAGCGTTTTGGAAGGGTAAGGCTAAGTCAAAAGTCCTTAGGTCAAGAGTGAGACAAAACTAAAAGTTCTAGAAATGGGGTGAGGCAAAGCCTGTAACACCATAATTATATGGCTCATCTCATTCCTTGCCTAAGCTCATTTCCAAGAATTACACAAGTTTTTAAGGAAAGAGCATTAAAAATAATGAATAAATTTGTGTTGCATAAAGGATAAAATTTACATTCGGCATCATGTGGATCAGATGAACTTACTCAACTCATTCTCATATTTAATTACATAAATAAAACTCATAATAAGCTCACAAAGTGGCCTAGAACTCGTGCAAGTGGATGGAATACATGAAATTCAAGAATGCAGCCTTGGGCAAGATTTCCAACTTAGTGTCATAAATTTTGAAAAATTATAACTAATTTAGAAAAATTGATATCATGCATTCTTTACCATTTTGGAAAGCAACAAATGTCTAATTTGTGCTAAAAATATGTCTAGACCTCAATGGGGGCTTATAGCTATCGGAAGTTGATAGAATAGTATTAGAGGTTGACTGTCATCCTTAGTACTGATTGCCAACTTCAAAAAATCATATCGCCCTACTCAGAGGTCCAATTGGGGTGATCTTAGTGGCCATAGAAAGCTTATCATGTATAGTTTAGGCCTGTAAAATATCATGGGCATTGGATATTATTTGGCTTATGAATGACACAGCCCAAGTTTCTAACTATATGAACAATACCTGTATTAGTTCAGCAAAAAAATGTCAACTTTGAAAAATCATAATTAATTTCACAGAGTTCAAAATAATCTAGTCTTTAGTTTCCCAAAAAGTTTTGGATAAGACTTACATTTAGGTCAAATTTCATGGGCAAATTCTTCATTTGGTCAGATCTTGACATTAGGTTGCAAAATAGCTCATTTTGTGTCTTACAAATGGTCCAAATGGTCCATTTTGAGCTCCAAGGCAACCATGACCACTTGAGCACATGGGAATGCACAAAAATGACATTTTAAACTAGTCTCAAAGGTGCACAAATCCAGAATTTGAAAACTCACTCTCTCACCCCATGTCATACATAAGAACATACAAGGCTAATTTTGCCATTCTATACCCAAATTGCACTATGCCATACATATAACATTAAATTTCATTTGTACATGATGCATTTGCATAAATACACATGTTCATAAGGTCATAGGACATATACAACAATGGATTACACGTTTGCCACTCATATGGCCATGAAGAAGCAAAATCAAGGCACTTTATTGTCAAACTCTCATCTTCCAACTTGATGGCTCTCATTACCTTGCTCACTTGGTCCACCTAGCATGTTAGGACATTGGTGTAATATCTAGTTCTCTGAAAACGAGAGGAAACGTGAAGAAACATAGTGTACAGTTTCTCTATAAAAGAATGAAATTCATCGGATACAAAAGGAAGTCCCTCGAAATAAATTAGTTAAGGTCTCGAAAAATTTGGGAAGCATTCTAGACACCTAAAAATGAGAATCCTAGGCTCAAACAAAAAGAAAAATGGAGATAGAATGAAGAAATAAAAATATAACAAAAGATTGACAAAATGTAAGGGCATTTTCATCATTTTGAGCAAATGTTGGAATTCATATAGAAGGGCTTTTTAAATGAAATTTTTAAGTTCTTTGGGGTTCTCAGAGGCCCTGAAAACCATAGGAAGCCCTAAGACAGTTAAAACCCCTCCAGTGGACGTTTTCCAATGTCAGTGTATCTAAACTTTAACAGATTTGTTTAGGAAGATTTTAGCTCTGATTTGAGTGATTCCAAAGGCATTTTACTAAATTAAGGACCTAAATTTCATAATAGAAAATATGGTTCTAAAAAAGGAGCTAAAATGAGTTAGAAACGAAAATGCCAAGAGCGAAGGATAAAATGAGAATTTTTGAAAAGTCTTCCTTAAACCTCCCTATATATGAGGCGCCCCACCTCCTCATTTCATTTAACCACACTTGTTTCTACCTTAAACTAGAGAGAAACCCTAAGGATGAGGCGCATAAGAGGAGGCAAGAAAGGTATGAAAATCTTAGTTTTTCAAGCACTTTTCTTTACCAAACTTCTTCTCCTTTTCCTCTTTCTTTCTTATGGTTTTATTGAAGTTTATGGATTTGTTTTAAGAGAAGAAAAAAAGGAAAAATTCGGATTTGAAGAGAAGAGGCCAAGGAAAGTGAAAAACAAGTAAGAAAAGCTATGGAAACAAGGTAAAATCTCCATCTTATGGTAGCTATTCTTCCCCTATTCTTCTCTTTATTTTGTCCCATATATGTAGCTGCAAGAAGGTTTGAATTTGGGGCAGAACCAAGGATGAATTCAATGAAATTAAGGGAGGAGAGTAAGAATATGCAAAGAAATTCAAGTAAAAGCCATGGATTTGCAAGATAGGGAGGCTAGGGTTTTGATTGCACTTTGAACTCTATCATGAACCCTAGCTATATTTTATGATGTTTAAGTGTTCATATGAGTTCCTAAGACAGCAAGAGAGCTTCCTACATGATTATCCTATCAAAGGAAGGAAAGAAATTCCATTGGTGCCATATGGAAGCATAGCTTTGGCTAAGGAGAGTTCATGCACTTAGGGAGTGTTTTAATTCCTTCCAAGCTTAGTTTTGCATCATGTATGATGGGAGAATATGAGAAAAAGGCTTGGAAAAATTTTAGAAAACATAAATAGTGAGATGACCTTATATGTCCCATAATATAGCTTAAAGAAGCAACACCTAGTTAGGCTCCTAGAATTAATTATGTGATGACTCCAAGAGGTTTAAATGAAGTCAAGAATCATAAATAGATGGAGAGAATGGAGCAAAGATGATGTTTTCCAAAGGTTGCTTCATTAAGTGCATTATGGAACCATAAAAGAGCCTTATGAGTCACCTAGTATTTCTAGTGATTGTGTGGCCTTAAAATTTGATTCAAGAGTATAATTAGCTTTCATATAATGGGTCTAGGCCAAGAGAAATGATCTCCACCTTCTTAGGTGTGTGAGGTCAAAGGAGAGAACTCAAGGCTCAAGGAAAAAGTGTGCAAATGCAAGCAATGTAGCTCTTTCCACTTTCTCTCATGCATGAATATGTGCTTACATTGTCTTTGAGTGTGTGCAAGTATGTTTTAAGCTATGAAAAGTATTTTAGTATGAGCCCTTATTCCATAGTATCATGATGATATTTTATGCATTCAAATGATGTTTTATATACTTGTCTTAGTTTACTTGAGTGTGGAGAAGTCAAGAACCTTCTAGCTATGGTAAGGATGAGCCAAGAACCCTTAAACTTGGTTAAGACAAAGTAAAGAGTCTCCCAAGAGTGAGGTTGACTCCTAAGAGTAATGTTGAGTCAAAAACCTCTTAAAGAAAATAAGTGAGGTAAATCCAAAATTCACAAGTGAATGGGTGAGGCTAATCCACTCACTTGGCAAGTCTATGTATGCTATGTATGACTTATTCAAATGCAAAGGATGTCTCTTGAATGCTCACATGTTTCAATATATCCGTGCATGCATTTTCAAGGCTTGTATTGTATACTTTATATGTGATTGAAAGAGAGTTGAGCTATTAGGATTATTTGAATCTCATTCCTCCTCTCTAATGTTCTAACATGCTAGGTGAACCAAGAGAACAAGGTAAAGGGAGCCAACAACTTAGAAGATGAGAGTATGACATCATAGTGCATGGATTTTACTTTTCTAAGGACATATGAGTGACAAAGGTTGTAATCCATTATTGTATATGTCCTATTACCTTATGAGCATGTGTAATTATGCTAATGTATCACATACAAATGAGATTTAATATTGTATAAATGGTATGGTGCAATTTGGGTATGTAATGGCAAGATTGGCATTATGGAAATTTGTGTATGGCATGGGGTGAGAGTGTGAGTTTCTAAAATCTGGGTTTATGCACCTTTGAAACAAGTTTAGAGAGTCATTTTGGTGCATTCCCACGTGCTCAAGTGGCCACACAAGCTTTGGAAGCAGAATTGGACACTTTGATTAAGTCATAAAAATGATCAAACCAAAACCCTATAGCACAAATTGACTAAAAGGATGAATCTTCCCATGAAATTTGACAAACATGTAGAGCTTTTTGAGAAGCTAAAGTGTAGAAAAATTAGAGCTCTATATAATTAATTATGAATTTTCAAAGTTGGGATGTTTTTGCTGTTTTGGTGTATGTACTGTTCATATGCTCAATTTTGTATTTTGTGTCATCCAATAGCCAAATAGTGTCCAATGCTTGTGACATTTTACAGGCATAAACTAGAGGTTATAAGCTTTCTATGGCCACTAAGATCACCTCATTTTGAGGTTTGAGTAGAGAGTTATGAATTTTTGAAATTTCATGTCAATACCAATAACGCCACTTGACCTCTAGTACTATTTCATCATAATTTAGTTCTTAAATGAACTTTGCATGATCTGGAGATATTTTTTCCTTAAATTTAACATTTGTATATTCTTATATTGACTGAATTTGCATGATTTGGATATTTGTGTAATTAGTTATGAATTTTTAAAGTTTATGACAATAACCTATGATAGTAGCCCAGGCAGCTACGACCTTAGGTGCTTTTCGAATGTCAAACGTCTTCTACTTGATAATTCATGGCTCAGACATATTTTTAGAATAAGGTAGACATCTTTAGCTTTCTAGAATGGTAAGGAATACATGATTTCAATTCTTATAGAGTTAGTTATGATTTTTCAAAATTTGTAATAGAAAGTATGAAATTCTAGCCGAGGCTACATTATGATATTTTATATGTTTCTTGCACTTACACGAGTTCTAGGTCGCTTTTGGTGATGGAATTGAGTTGTATTTATATAATTAAATATGAGAATGTGATACATGAGCTCAGATGGTCCACGAAACACTGAATGGAAATTTCATCCCCTATGTAACGCAAAAATATTCACTTTTTATATGTCATTTCCTTGTGTTATTAAGAAATACATGGCATGAGATTTAGAAATAGCATTACCCAAAGCTGGAAATCTATGGTGTTACAATTGGAGGAGGGAATGAGATTCAAAAAATTCCAATAATTCATCTCCCTTTCAATCATACATAAAGAGTGCAAAATAAGTCTTGAAAATGCATGCATGAACATAATGGATGACATAAACCTTCGAGAAGCATTCTTGGAATGTGAGTAAGACATATAAGGTATCCATAGGCTTGCCAAGTAAGTGGGTTAGCCTCACCCATTCACTTATAGATTTTGGACTTGCCTCACCCATTTTCTCTATGAGGTTTTGACTCAACATGACTTTTGGGAGACACTTTGCTTTGTCTCAACCATTTCTAAGGGTTCTTGGCTCATCCTTACCATAGCTAAGAGTTCTTGGCTTCTCTACACTAAAGTAAATCCAAGAAAACATGTTAAATATTATTTGAAAACATAATGCATCATCATGGCACCATGGAATAAAAGCTCATACTAGAATACTTTTCATAGCTTAAAACACACATACACACATTCAAAGACAAGTCAAGCATACATTCATGCATAAGAGAAGGAGGAGTGAGCTACCTTTATTGCAACCACATACTTTTCCTCTTGAAAATGCTCTCCCTTCCTCGACCTCACACACACAAAGGTGTGGGATTTGCTTCTCTTGGCCTAAGCATAATTTATGGAAGTCAATTAGGTTCTTAGACTCATTTCTAAGGCCATACATATACTTGAAACTAACTTTTTCTTATGGTTCAATTATGGTTCCTAAATACACCTAATGAAGCAACAACCATAAAATGAGTTCTAGGCTCCATTCTTTCCTTTCATTTATGATTCTTGACTTCTTTTAGGCCTCTTGGAGTCATCACACAATTAAAACAAAGAGCCTAACTACATGTTGCTTCCTTAGGTCATATTATGGAACCTATGACACCAATTCATTCTCTAGGCCTTTTAAATTTTTTTCAAGGTTTCCCCTCATATTCACTCATCATATATGACTCAAAAATGGGCTTGAAAAAATTTAAAACTATCCTTAAGTATTCTAACCCTTTTAGGTCGAGCCTATGCACTTGAATTGCACCCATGGCCATTGCTTTGTTTTCTTAGTGAAAGATGCATATAGGGAGACTTCTAGGGATCTTAGGAGCTCATTTAAACATTCATTTAGGCCTAGGAATCATGGTATTAAATCATATTTTACAAGGAACACTAGAAACCCTAGGTTTGCTATCTTGATTTTCCATGTTTGTTTATTAATTCTCTTTGCATATTATTATTCTCCTCCATTAAATTCCTAAAATTCACCCTTGGTTCTTCCCAAAATCCAAGCCCTCTTAAAGCTCCATGAGTGGGATGAACCAAGGAGAAGAAGGGAGCAAGAGATAGCTACCATGGGAGGAAGATTTATCTTGTTTATCCTTGTTTTCTTGTTTGATTCTTCTTTTCCTTGACCTCTTCTCTTCAAATCCGAATTTTTCTCTCTGTTCTTCCCTCCAAACAGATCCAAAAACTTCAATAAAATTATAGGAAAGAAAGAAAAATGGAGAAGAAGAAGTTTGCTAAAGAGAAAACATGAAAAACCAAGAAAATTCATACTTTTCTACCTTGTATTTCTCCTTCCTTTCTCCTCTTTTTGGTGCGCCTCACTCTTAAGGTTCTTCCTTTGATTTAGGGCAGAAACAAATGTAACTAAGTGAATAAGGAGGTGAGGTGTGACACCTACATATAGGGAGGTTAAGAAAGACTTTTTAAAAATTTCAATTTTGCCCCT
Organism: Erythrophleum ivorense; assembly: GCA_026724425.1. NCBI lineage: Eukaryota > Viridiplantae > Streptophyta > Magnoliopsida > Fabales > Fabaceae > Erythrophleum > Erythrophleum ivorense. Next base: position 32,307,361 of record JAIUCV010000008.1, read on the forward strand.
TCATCTTGGCACTTTTGTTTTTGGTTCGTTTTGGGTCCTTTTTTAGAACCATCTTTTCTATTATAAAATTTAGGTTTCTAATTTAATATGAACATAACAATTTGAAGATAAGAATTAATAGAATATATTTCAATCTATTTATTAAATATATATTTATCAATAATCAATTATATGTTTATTAATGGTCAATATCTTCATCTTAATTAATATAGAATTAGTACAGTAAGATTTTCTTCTTTTCATTTTTGAATTCAAATTCTTATTATCTAGTATATTTAACAAACTTTATATAAAATTAATTATAATAATTTAATTAATATTATAATTAAAATATATTAATAAAGAAAAAATAGAAAAATATATTCTAAATAATTAGAAAATAATAATAATTTATTATTAAATTCTATTTCAATTAATAATATATAATAATTAATAATATGTAATAATAAATCAAATTTCTAATTTTATAATTCAAATAATTTAATAATTAGATTAGAGTAATTATATTACAATATTATTATATACAATATTCTTATACATTAAGATTTAATATGTATTTAATATGTATAATGTATAGATTTATACATTCGAATTCTAAAAAATTGGATTTTCAAAGTCAATCTTTTTTTAAGTAATTCTAAATTAGATATAAATATCTAATTTTTACTTAGAATTAGAATATTTAAATATATAAATACTTAGATAGAATAGAAATAACTCAAATTCTTTTCTAAATTAATAGAATGATTATTTATAACCATTAGATTAGGTTACCAAGGCAATCTTTGTTTGATCTTTTTTGCCTTTAGAATCACTCAAATCGGAGCTAAAACCTTACTGAATGAATCTGTCAAAGTTTGGGTCAACTAACATTAGAAAACGTCCACTAGAAGGGTTTTAACTGTCTTGAGACTTCCTATGGTTTTCAGGGCCTCTAAGAACCTCGGAGAGTTCAAAATTTTCATTTAAAAATCCTCTTGTGTGAATTCTAAAATTTACTCAAAATTACGAAAATACCATTACATTTTGTCAACCTTTTGTTCAATTTTGCTTCTTCATTCTAGTTCTACTTTTCTTTCTGTCTATGCTTGGGATTCTCATTTTTAGGAGTCTAGAATGCTACTTAAATTTTTTGGGGCCTTAACTAACTCAATTCAAAGGTCTTGCTTTGAAAACATTCTCATTTCTGTCGTTTAACGAAAATCGAATATTATAATTCTCCCTCCTTTAAATAAATTTTGTCCTCAAAATTTAGATAATATACCTCATGGGAAGAGCTTTGGATACTTCTTTCTCATTTCTTCCTCTAGCTCCCAAGTAGATTCTTCAGGAGATAACTCCTTCCAAACCACTTTCACTAGTGATATCGTCTTATTCCGTAACTGCTTGAGTTTAATGTCCATGATCCATCTGGTGACACTATATATGATAGATCATCCTGTAACTACATATTCTCATACTCTATGACATGTAAGGCGTCAAGTTAGTACTTTTTGAGCTGTGAAACATGGAATATATTGTGTACTTGGCTTAGGTTTGGGGGAAGAGCAAGTCTGTAAGCCACAAGTCCTACTTTATCAAGAATCTAGAACGGACCTATGTATTTTAGACTAAACCTTTTACTCTTAATCGACCGACCTATCCATGTGATTAGAGACACTTTAATGAAGACATAATTTCTAATCTCAAACTTTAATGGCCATCTATGTTTGTCTGCATAACTTTTTTGTCTACTCTGGGCCATTAGCAGTTTCTTTCTGATGGTTTCTATCTATCTAGAAGTCTGGTCCACTAACTCTAGGCCTATAAGGCTTTGCTCTCCTAGCTCAACCCAATACATTGGAGACCTACACTTCCTCCCATACGATGCCTCATACGGTGCCATCTGTATACTTGCATGATAGCTATTATTATAAGCAAACTCCATTAGAGGCAAGTATGTATTCCAGTTTTCTTTCATCTCTAGCACATATGCCCTCAACATGTCTTCTAGGATTTGGATAGTTCTCTTCATTTGACTAACTATCTGTGGGTGATAGGTTGTGCTAAATCTAAGTCTAGTACCTAGAGCATCCTGTAATGATCTCCAGAAATTCGAAGTGAATTTGAGATCTCTATCTGATACTATGCTCCTAGGCACACTATGCAATCTAACTATCTCCCGGATATATAGCTAAGCTAGCTTATCTAGGGTATAAGTGGCTTTCATGGCTAAAAAGTATGCTGACTTTGTTAATCTATCTACTATTACCCATATTGCACCATACCCTGATGATGTCCTAGGTAGATCCATGACAAAATCCATCACTATAATATCCTATTTCCATTGTCTATAGGTGAAGTAACCTAACTGGTTTTTAATGCTCTATCATGACTCTTTGGTATACTAAACATCAAGAGACATACTTTGCTATATCAGTTTTCATTCCAGGCCACCAGAACATTTTCTTTAAATCCTGATATATTTTATTACTACCTGGATGAATGGTGTACTTGATTTTATGTGCCTCATCTAATATTCTTTCTCTGATTTTTGTATTTCTAGGCATATACAGCCTATCCTTGTATCTCACTATGTCATCCTCAGACAGATTGAACTTCTTAATGTTACCTTGGGCTATCTGAAAACTAATCTTATCTACATGGTCATCTGTTTATTGAGCCTCTCTTATCTAGTCCCTTAGGTCATTCTTTATTCGGGTTTCACTCATTAGTAACTTCCTTGAATGCACCTTACATGAAAGACTTATATCTCTAAATCTCTCAATCAATTCCTGCTATCGGATCATCATATAAGCCATGTGTATGGATTTCTTACTCAGGGCATTAGCTATCACATTAGCCATACCAAGATGGTGTTTCAAAATGAAATCATAATCTTTCAAAAATTCTAATCATCTCCGCTATCTCATATTCCATTCTTTCTGTTCAAATAAATATTTAAGACTCTTGTGGTTGCTGTAAATTTCTATAATTGCCCATATAAGTAGTGTCTCCATATTTTCAAAACAAATACCACTATGGCTAATTCTAGGTCATGTGTAGGGTAATTTTCTTTGTGAGGTTTTAGTTGTCTAGAAGCATAAGCTACCACTTGGCCTTTTTGCATAAGCACACATTATAACCCTTTTTTAGAATCATCACTATAGACTACAAAAGTTTCTCTAGGGTCAAGCAATTCTAAAACTGGGGATGTGGTTAGCTTGTGCTTCAACTCTTGAAAACTTTTTTCACATTTCTCATCCCACATAAATGACACATTCTTTCTAGTGAGTGGGGTCAATGGCATCAGTATCTGAGAAAAGCCCTGAATAAACCTCCTATAATAGCCTGCTAAACCTAGGAAGCTCCTGATCTCTGTCACTATCTTAGGTCTCTCCCACTATAACACTGCCTCTACCTTATGGGGATCTACTACGACCTCTGCCTGGGAGATCACATAGCCTAGGAATTGAACTTCAATGAGCTAAAACTCACATTTACTAAGTTTAGCATATAACTGTCTCTCTCTCAGGGCTTCCAAAGTTAATCTCAAATGCTACTTATGTTCTTTTCTACTTTTTGAATAGATGAGAATGTCATCTATGAAGATAACTACAAATTTATCTAAGTATGGCCTGAATACTTTATTCATGTAATCCATAAATACTGCAGGTGCATTTGTCAACCCGAAGGGTATAACTAAAAATTTATAATGCCCGTATCTAGTTTTAAATGCTATCTTGGGAATATCCTTAGTTTTAATTCTAAGTTGATGATATTCAACCTGAGGTCTATTTTAGAGAATACTAACGCTTCTACTAACTGATCTAAGAGGTCATTTGTGCGAGGGAGAGGGTACTTAATCTTAATGGTTATCTTATTGAGTTTCCTATAATCCATACACAGTCTAAGGCTCTCGTCTTTCTTCTTTACAACTAAGACTGGAGCTCCCCATGGTAAAACCCTGAGTCTAATAAAACCATTCTATAAAAGCTCTTCTATCTGTCTTTTGAGCTAAGCTAACTCGGTGGGAGCCATCTTATACGGGGCCTTAAGTACTGGACCTGCCCTAGGTACAATGTCTATAGGAAACTCAACCTTTCTCTCTGGGGGTAGTCTGCTAATCTTTCTAGGGAATACCTCTGGGAACTTTTTCACCACTGGAATTTCATTTATACTATCTTTTACCTCAGCCTGAACTGAAAAGAAAATTAGATACCCTTGACAACCATGCCTTCGAGACCTCTCAGCCTGAGAGGTGGTCATAACAGATAACTCAGTCCTCATACTAGGTATAGTCCCACACTCAAGTAAAGCAATGCATTTGTGGCTACAATCTTGTGTGGCATTATTTTTAAACATCCAGTTCATACTAATGATCAAATCAATGACAACAAGGGGCATACATATCAAGTCAAGAGTGGTAAGGCAGTGATTAAACTAAACCATATAATTTAAGCAAGTATAGGAGGTAATGGCTCGATTTCCTGTGGGGGTAGATACATGTAAGTCATATGGTAGTGTATGCATACTCAAACCTAACCTTCTAGCAGAATCATATGATATAAAAGAATGGCTAGCACCCGAATCAAATAATGTGGTTATAGAAAAATCATTTATTCTAATAGTACCTTGGATCAGACTCAGGGACTGGCTAACCTCCTACTGTGACAGGGCAAAAACTCTACCTTAAGTTTGAGTTCTAGGAGCAGAAGCCATCTCCCTCTATTATAGGAACTGCTGAGGAGCCTATGTGCTATCCCTAGCTATATGTCCTAGCCTACCACACTGGTAACATATGTTCTACCTCACATAGCATGGTTTAGTTCTATGGTTCCTGTCACACTAGGGACATGCTGTAGGCACATAACTGCCTTACTAGACTGAGTTCTTTTTCTCTTTCCCCTTCTGTTCCATTGACTCCTTCCACCTCTCCTACCAGTAACTGTAGTTTGTGATTCTTTTCTAGGTCTCTTAGGCTCAGGAAGGGTGGTCTAGCATTAGAGGTGGGCTTCATCGTTTTGAGGTTCACCTCTATTACTCTACATATCTCAATTAGGGCATTGAAGTTCTTGATTCTTTGGGGAACTACCCTATCTTAGATCTCAGGAATCAAACCTTTCTCTAACTTGTTTGCTCTCTAGTGTTCATCATCATGCCTCTGTAAATACGAGGAATATCTAGAGAGCTCTACAAATTTGGCCATGTATTGGTCCACTGACATCTTCTTTATCTATTTCAAGAGTACAAACTTTGACTCCTTCTCATCTCTAATTGAGTTAGGGAAGCATTTCTCATAAAAAGTTTGGAGGAATGCCTCCCATGTAATCAGAAGGTTCTTTGCCATCAAAATAGGCTCAAAGCCCCTCTACCAATAATCTGCCTCTCTCTGTAACTGCAAAATAACCATCTTGGCTTTTTGCTCAGACGTATACTCCATTACCTAAAAGATCTTTTCTAGTTGCATAATTCAGGCCTCGATTATTCATCTCACTATCAAAGGTGAGAGGCCCAAATTTTCTGAATTGACTGATAATCTTTCTAGTAGAGGGCTACTCCTGGGCTGGAGGCATCTGAGCTGGTGGAGTAGGGGTAACCATCTGGATATATGGCTGTAAATCTAGGTGAGTTGCCCCTGAATGCTCGAGATGATTTGAGTGGTGAGCTAGCTATAAAGAAGGAAGTGTAGGGCCCTGACTAGCCCTCTCAGCAAGCTGTTCCTGTAACTGCATAATCACGGCCTGTTACTGATCCAGGCGAGTCATAATAGCCTGAAGGGCTCCAGCCACTGGATCGTTGGGCTCAACTCTATCATTTGCACAAGCCTCTCTAGAGGATCAACCTTTCCTAGTGTTCACCATGGCTTTGAAACATCATAACAAACTTTAACATCTAAGGGAACACTTTCACAACCATCGCATACTCAATTCATCCGAAAATAGCTCATATACACTAAAGCAACTTATAAACACAAGCCACAACCCACATCAAGAACATAAACTTTTGCTCTAATACCAATAAATGTAACACCATAATTACATGGCTCATCTCATTCTTTTTCTAAGCTTATTTCCAAGAATTACACAAGTTTCCAAGGAAAGAGCATTAAAAATAATAAATAAATTTGTGTTGCATAAAGGATAAAATTTACGTTCAGTGTCATGTGGACCATATGAACTTACTCAACTCATTGTCATATTTAATTACACAAATAAAACTCATAACAAGTTCACAAAGTGGCCTATAACTCATGCAAGTAGATGGAATACATCAAATTCAAGAATGCAGCCTTGGCTAGGATTTCCAGCTTACTATCATAAACTTTGAAAAAATATAACTAATTCTAAAAAATTAAAACCATACATTATTTACTATTCTGGAAACCTTCAGATGTCTACTTTGTGGTAAAAATATGTCCAAACCTTGAAAGAGGCTGATAGTTATCAACAATTGATAGAATAATACCAGAGGTCGACTGTCATCTCTAGTACTGATTACCAACTTCCAAAAATAATATCTCCCTGCTCAGAGGTCAAATTGGGGTGATCTCAATGGCCATAGAAATCTTATCATGTATAGTTTAGGCCTGTAAAATGTCATTGGCATTAGACATCATTTGTTCCACGAATGAAGTAGCCCAAGTTTTTGACCATATGAACAGTACCTGTATTAGTTTAGCAAAAAATGCCAATTTTGAAAAATTATAATTAATTCCATAGAGCTTAAAATAATCTATTCTTTGGCTTCCCAACAAGATCTACATGTGTGCCAAATTTCATGGGCAAATTCATTTATTTGGTCAGATCTTGACATTAAGTTGCAAAATGGCTCATTTTGTGTCTTGTAATGGGTCTAAATGGTCCATTTTAAGCTCCAAGGCAACCGTGACCATTTGAGCATGTGGGAATGCACCAAAATAACATTCTAAATTTTCTTAAAGGTGTACAAACCTAGAATTTGAAAACTCACTCTCTCACCCCTATGCCATAAACAATAATATACAAGGCTAGTCTTGTCATTCCATACCAAAATTACACTATGCCATACATATAACATTAAACCTGAATTGTACATGATGCATTTGCATAAATACACATGTTCATAGGGTCATAGGATATATACAACAATGGATTACAACATTTGCCACTCATATGGCCATAAAGAAGCAAAATTAAGGCATTTTGTTGTCAAACTCTCATCTTCCAATTTGATGGCTCCCATTACCTTGCTCATTTAGTCCACCTAGCATGTTAGGACCTTAGGTAGGAGGGAATGAGATTCAAAGAATCCCAATAGCTCATCTCGCTTTCAATCATACATAAAGAGTGCACAACAAATATTGAAAATGCATGCATGGGCATAATGGATGACATAAACCTTCAAGAAGCATTCTTGGCATGTGAGTAAGTCATATAAGGCATCCATAGGCTTGCCAAGTAAGTAGATTAGCCTCATCCATTTACTTATGGATTTTGGACTTGGCTCACCCATTTTTTCTAGGAGGTTTTGACTCAACCTCACTCTTAGGAGACACTTTGCTTTGTCTTAACTATTTCTAAGGATTTTTGGCTCATCCTTACCATTGCTAAGAGTTCTTGGCTTCTCCACACTCAAGCAAATGTGTTAGACATCATTTGAAAATATAATGCATCATCATGACACTATGGAATAAAAACTCATGCTAGAATACTTTTTATAGCTTAAAACACACATACACACATTCAAAGACAAGTCAAGCATACATTCATGGATGAGAGAAGGAGGAGTGAGCTACCTTTGTTGCAACCACACACTTTTCCTCTTGAAAATGCTCTCCCTTTCTAGGCCTCACACCCATAAAGGTGTGGGATTTGCTTCTCTTGGCCTAAACACAATTTATGGAAGCCAATTAGGTTCTTAGACTCATTTCTAAGGCCATACATCTACTTAGAACTCTAACTTTTCCTTATGGTTCAATTATGATTCCTAAATACACCTAATGAAACAACACCCATCAAATGAGTTCTAGGCTTCATTATTTCCTTTCATTTATAATTCCAAGGTTTCCCCTCATCTTCACTCATCATATATGACTCAAAAATGGACTTGAAAAAATTTAAAACTATCCCTAGGTATCCTAACCCTTCTAGGCCAAGCCTATGTACTTGAATTGCACCCATGAACTTTACTTTGTTTTCTTAGTGGAAGATGCAAATGGGGAGCCTTCTAGGATCTTAAGAGCTCATTTAAACATTTATTTAGGCCTAGGAATCATGGTATTGAATTAGATTTTACAAGGAACACTAGAAACCCAAGGTTTGCTATCTTAATTTTCCATGGTTGTTTGTTAATTCTCTTGGCATATTCTTATTTTCCTCTTTTAAATTCCTAATATTCACCCTTGGTTCTTCCCAAATCCCAAGCCCTCTTAAAGCTCCATGAGTGGGATGAACGAAGGAGAAAGGGAGCAAGAGACAGCTATCATGAGAGGAAGATTTACCTTGTTTATCTTTGTTTTCTTGCTTGATTCTTCCTTTCCTTGGCCTCTTCTCTTCAAATCCGAATTTTTCCCTCTGTTCTTCCCTCAAAATAGATCCAAAAACTTCAATAAAACCATAGGAAAGAAGGAGAAATGGAGAAGAAGAGGTTTGCTAAAAGAAAGCATGAAAAACTAAGAAAATCCATACCTTTCTACCTTGTATTTCTCCTTCATTTTTCCTCCTCTTGGTGCACCTCACTCTTAGGGTTCTTCCTCTAATTTAAGGCAGAAAAAATGTGACTAAGTGAATGAGGAGGTGGGGCGTGACACCTATATATAGGGAGGTTAAGAAAGACTTTTCAAAAATTTCAATTTTGCCCTTTCGTGTTGGCATTTTCTTTTCCTATTTGTTTTAGCTCTTTTTTTAGAACCTTTTTTCTATTATAAAATTTAGGTTACCAATTTAATAAAATGCCTTTAGAATTACTCAAATTGGAGCTAAAACCTTCATGAACGAATCCATCAAAGTTCAGGTCAACTGACGTTGGAAAACGTCAACCGGAGGGGTTTTAACTGTCTTGGGGTTTCCCATGCTTTTCAGGGCCTCTGAGAACCTCAAAGAGCTCAAAACTTTCATTTAAAAAGCTCTCCTATGTGAATTCCAAAATTTTCTCAAAATTATGAAAATGCCATTATGTTTCATCAACCTTTCGTTCAATTTGTTTCTTCACTCTAACTTCATTTTTCTTTTCATCTGAGCTTGGGATTCTCATTTTTAGGAGTCTAGAATGCTACTTAATTTTTTTGGGGCCTTAGTTAACTCATTTTCTAGGGACTTGCTTTGAAAATGTACCTATTTCTATCGTTTAACGAATACCAAATATTACAAAATCAAAAGTCCCTATAGCGTATTCTTGGCTTGAATGTGAATAGGTGGCATGGAAATTGTGACTGTACATACTTTATGGTTGTCAAATTATCCATACATATGCTTTGATGTGTATATGCCATGAATATGTGTGTGAGTTATTGAGATTCCATAAATCTCATTCCCCTTTCCTCTCCCTTCTTAAAATGTTTAGGTGGTGCTCAAGATCAAGGGAATGCAAGCCAAGAAGCTTAATATGTTTTGTAAATTATGTAATTCTAATTGTAGTTGAATGTTAAAGTAAGCTTGTACATGTTATTTGTGAGATGTAGAGCCATGAACAATTATAAAATGATGTATAGATATTGTATAGACCTTATGTGACATTAAATTAGTGGAAATGTGGAATTTTCCTCTTGTATGGCCTATAGTCATTAATGCATTTATGAATGTGATGTAACACGATAATTCTAGAACTCATTTCACATGAATGATAAGCTTCCTTCCATTACCACACAAGAAGAGGAAGGAAAATTCAATAAAAATAATCAATTTATTTGTGTTGTGTAGTGGATAAAATTTTCATTTGGTGTCCTATGGGCCATGTGAATGTATACATCTCATTCTCATATTTAATTACACTAAACCATCTTACAAAGTTGCCTAAAACTTGTGCAAGTGGATGGTATACATGAAAATCAATGATGCAGCCTTGAGTTAAATTTCTAAGTTACTATCATAAATTTTAAAAAATTATAACTAATTCTAGAAAAATTAAAATCAAGATTTATTTACCATTCTCGAAAGCTATAGATGTCTACTTTATGATCAAAATAATTCTAGATGACAATTGAGGTTTTTAGCCACTAAAAAATTAATGGAACAATACTAGAGGTCGTCTGTCATTACTAGTGTTGTCCGCTAACTTCAAAAATTCATAACTCCTTGCTCAGAGGTCCAATTGGAGTGATCTTAGTGACATGGAAATACTATTATCTCTAGTTTATGGCTGTAAAATTTCATGAGTATCTGACATCATTTGCCCCTTGAATAACATAGCCCAAATTACTGACCAAATAAACAGTGTCTGCATCAATTCAGTAGAAAAATGCCAACTTTGGAAATTCATAATTAATTCCACAAAGCTCCATATAATATGGTATTTAGCTTCCCATAAATTTTTGAATAAAATCTATATGTGTGCCAAAATTCATGGAAAAACGCATTCATTTGGTCAGATCTTCACATTGGGTTGTAAAATGGCTCATTTTGTGTCATATAAGGGGTCCAAATGGTTCATTTTGGGTTCCAAGGCAATCATGACCACTTAAGCACGTGGGAATGCACCAAAATGGCTTTTAAACTTGTCTCAAAGGTACACAGACCCATAAATTAAAAACTCACTCTCTCACCTTATGCCATACACAAGAATGCATACACTTGGAATTGCCATTCACTACCCAAAATGTACATTACCATTCATTTATCATCAAAACTCATACATACATCAAATATATGAGTAAATACACATGTTTAAATGATTATACAATAATTCCATCATAGTATTTCATCATATGCCATTCATATGGCTACAAAAGAAGCAAAACTAGGCACTTTGTTGTCATACTTTCATCTCCCAACTTGGTGGCTTCCATTACCTTGCTCATTTGGTCCACCTAGCATGTTAAGGCATTGGAGAGGAGGGGATGAGATTCAAAGAATCCCAATAGCTCATCTCCCTTTGATAAGCATGATTTTTATGTATTTTATTCCCCTTATCTTAAGCATTTTAATAGTTAAATGAGGCTTAATAGATTTACTTAGATAGAATTTAATTTTAGTAGCCATCTTTTGCACTTTAGGAATTAAATCACAAAATCTTGTATTTTTAATGCATAAATTTCTATAGATAGTTTTGTAGTTTTTCCTACTTAATTTCTCCTTCCATTCTTGGTGGGCATATCATTGGGCTTTCTTAGTTTCATACATGGGGTGGACTTCTGCATGTAGCTCCACTTGTGGCATCACACACTCATACATAGAGGAGAGAAATGAATGAAGAGAAGGCAAAGCAAGATGTAAACTCAAAACAAAGGAGAAGCCATTGCTTGAGAGAAGAAAAAAGCTCAAGTTGAAGGAGCTTAGGAGCTTGTGAGGATAAGGAAGAGTATGGGTTCTGGTCTATGAAGAGCAGAATAGAAACAGCTCATGTAGGAAGAGATGTGGCTGAACAGAGAAAGCAACGCGTGAAGAACATAAGAAGCAACGTGGAAGTGAGGTCGAGAATGGAGTGGATGAGAAGAAGTGACCACGAGCTGCAGTAGAAACATGAGTAAAATATGAAGCAACCCACAAATGAAGCTACATGAGAAACTCGAGCAAATGGATGAAGGAGCTCTCAGCTGAGGTAGCTTACGTGTTGAGATAAGAAGCTACATGCAGAAAGATGAAGAAGTAGCAGCCTCGAGCAGCAGATTTAATGGTTATTCATGCATGAAAAGTTGTTGTGGATGAAGGATTAAATGAAATGAAGCAAGAGTTGGGTGCCGGGCTAGATGGCTCATGAAGAACAGAGCATGCATGGAGGAAGCAAGACTTCAAAGTAGGATGGTGAAATGAGAGATGAAGTTAGTGTGGAAAGATACGTAGAACTGAAGCTTGCACAAGATGGGCATAAGATTTTTAAATGCTGAAGCTAACATGGAAGAAATCTCATGGCAAGGAAAGCAAACATAGAAGGAAGAAGCTCACACGTAAACACAAGCTCGAGGAAGTGAAGAAGTGGAGTATAGTGAGATAAAGAAGGCTGACGGGTATTAAGAACATGGGCTAGAAGAGACACTGAGCAGACGGGGAGAGTGTCAGACTAGATTGAAGCTTGTACAAGCTGGAATTAAGTTATGGGCAACTAGCATTCTGAAGCTTGAATGAGCTGGAGCTAAGTTAAATAATGTGAGAGCAGAACATGTGGATTAATGAAGCATGAGCTGGAGATTTAGTGAGCTGGGAGAAGAGAATAAAACGTGAGGTATTCAGCATGAGGAAGCACGTGGAATCATTAAAATTCACATGAGAGCCCTTCATCTAATCCATCACGTCATTCACACCATTCACCCATTCCACACACATGCCGTCACCTCACCCTACATCCTTCGCCCGCTCCATGCCACTTCCTCCATTCTCCATCTCCATCTCACCACCATGATGAAGCTTTAGTCCTCCATTCCTTGTGATTAGCATGGAAGACACTTGAGTTGAAGGTTGAATCCACAGAGAAGAACATAGAATTTTTGGCTAAGGATTTCTATTTTTCCTACACTTTTTTCTCTTTCATATATTATCTTGTTTAAGTTGTATTTGATAGAGAATTTGTGTAATTATAATTAGTGGCTGTTTAGACACTAATTAGGAAGCCTTTTTGTTGATCAATTAGTTGGATTAAATACTGAATATTTCAATTTCTCACAATTACCCATGTATGCAATCAAGGTGTTTGATGAAATGCATGTGAGAGATTGAGTCTTTAATTGTTTAATTTGAGGACTCCTTGGTGTTTAGTTGTTTAATTAAATATCTTTAGATGATGGTTTAGAGGCTAATTAATTAGTTAATCAATCAAATTGGGAGTTCATTGATCCTAAAACAAGAGTTAGCAATTTGATACGAAGTTGAGTTCTCAATTCAACATTAGATTGTTAATCTCTTGATTCTTGCATGTTAACTCAAAATATAATTGCTGTGAACACAATTAGGGATTCTTAGACCAGAATTAATCACAATTGGATTAGGATAAGGATAGTGGACACCAAGGGATGATTCCAAAGCTAGTCACAAGCCCATCATTCACCTATAATTCATATAATTAGGTAGTAATTAAGAATTTTGATTCAATTTAGTTTTAGGTTAGTTTAATTCAATCAAAACCCCCCTTAGTTTAGAAATTCTTAGAGTCTTTTAACATTTAGAAAACTCAATTAAGCATTGAACTCCAATTCCAAAGGAGATGACCTAGGTTGTGCCACTAGCTGCATATTTTATCAACTTAGTTTTATTTTGAGGGTTGCGTGATAGATTCACTTAAAATTTGAATAAAGAATCCAATTCAAGTCTTAAAAATGCATGCATGAGCATAATGGAAAGTGTGATCATTCAAGAAGCATTCTTAGCATTTGAATAAGTCATACAAAGCATACATAGGCTTGCTAAGTAAGTGGATTAGCCTCATCCATTCTCTTCAAGGTTATTAGATTTGCCTCATCCTTTTTCTTAAAGGCCTTGAACTAAGCCTTACTCTTGAGAGACTCTAGACTTTGTCTCAACCATTCTCAAAGGTTCTTGGCTCATCCTCACCATAGTTAGTGGGTTCTTGGCTTCACCACACTCAAGCAAACCAAGGTAAGCATACTAAGTATCTTTTGAAAACATAATATAACATCATGGTACCATGGAATATAGGCATATGCTAGAACACTTTTCATGGCTAAAAACACACATACACATATTTAAAAACAAGGTAAACACATATTCATGCATAAGAGAAAGTGGAGAGAGCTACCTTTGTTACACTTGCAAACCTTTCCCTTGAATCTTGAATCCTCTCCCTCGTCCTCACACACACAAGGGTATGGGGTTTGCTTCTCTTGTCCTAAACATAATATATGAAAGCCAATTAAGTTCTTTGAATCATTTCTAAAGCTATACATCTTTAAATACTAACTTGGCCTAATAGCCCCTTTATGGTTCCAAAATGCACCTAATGAAACAACATCTATCATTTGAGTTCTAAACCCCATTCTTTTCTTTCATTTATGATTCTTGACCCCATTTAAGCCTCTTGGAGTCATCATACATTTAAAACAAGGAGCCTAACTATATATTGCTTATTTAGGTCATATTATGGAACTTATGATGTCATCTCACTTTCTATGATTTCTAAAATTTTTCCACGGCTTTCTCTCATCCTCTTCCATCATATATGACTCAAATATATGCTTGGAGCAAATTAAAACTTCCCTTAGGTGTCCCAATTACACTAGGCCATGGCTATAGAGCATAAGGAAACCAAGGGAGTTTGCTTTATTTTCTTCATGGAAGATACATATGAGGAGCCTTCTAGGGATCTTAGGAGCTCATCCAAACATTTATTTAGACCTAGGAATCATTATATCAAATCAAAATTTACAAGGGACACTTGAAACCCTAGATTTTCTATCTTGAAATCTAATTGCTAGTTTGTTGTTTCCCTTGCATATTTTTATTCTCCATACTTAATTCCCTAAGGTTCACCCTTGGTTCTGCCTAAAATCCATGTCTTCTTGAAGTTCCTAAGGTGGGATGAACCAAGGAGAAGAAGGGAACATGAGATAACTACTATGGAATGAAGATTTACTTTGTTTTTCCTTAGTTTCTTGGATGATTCCTCCTTTCTTAGACTCCTCTCCTCAAATCCAAAAATTTCACCTCTGTTCTGCCATCAAAACAGATCCAAGAGCTTTAATAAAATCATAAGAAAGAAGGGAAGATGGAAGAGAACGAGTTTGCTAAAGAGAAAGCATGAAAAAACTAAGAAAATTCATACCTCTTCCTTGTTTTTCTCCTTCCTTTCTTCTCCTTCTTGTGCACCTCACCCTTAGTGTTCTTTCTCTAATTTAGGGCAAAAACAAAATAAGCTAAGTGAAGGAGGAGGTGGAGCGTGACACATATATATAGCTAGGTTAAGAAATGTTCATCTTGGTATTTTCATTTTAGCTTCGTTTTAGCTCCTTTTTGATAACCTTCTTTTCCATCATAAAATTTAGGTTCCCAATTTTATAAAATACCTTTGGAATCACTCAAATCGAAGCTAAAACATTCCTGATCAAATCCGTCTAAGTTCAAGTCAACTAACGTTGGAAAACATACACCAGAGGGGTTTTAACTATCCTAGGGCTTCCTATGATTTTTAAGGCCTTTGAGAACTTCGAAGAACTTAAAAATTTTATTTTAAAAGCCCTCCTATGAAAATTCTAAAATTTATGTAAAATTACGAAAATACCATTACATTTCCTTAACATATCGTTACAATTTATCTTTTCATTCTAGTTCTGTTTTTCTTTCTATCTGAGCCTGAGATTTTCATTTTTAGGAGTCTAGAATGCTACATAAATTTTGTTGGGACTTTAACTAATTCATTTAAGGAGACTTACTTTAAAAACACATCTGTTTTCATCATTTAACAAAAACTAGGCATTACATATGTATAGCCAAATTGAGATGCACGGTGTTTGGGACCATTTGGGTAGTGCCTACAAGTTATATTTGTGCTTTTAAACTTGCCCAAGAGGTGCCAAAACATAATGGAATCCATTTGGACCAAGTTGATGCATTATGGGAGCCAAAATTGGCCATTTTGTGGTGCTATATTGTAATATCCGATTTTTGAAAACAAGAGAAAACGCGAGAAACGTAACGTATGATTTCTCCGTAAATGTACAAAATTCACCGGATACAAAAGCAAGTCCCCTGAAATTAATTAGTTAAGGTCATAAAAAATTTATGTAGCATTCTAGACTCCTAAAAATGAAAATCTCAGGCTCAGATGGAAAGAAAATTGGAGCTAGAATGAAGAAATGAATTTGAACGGAAGGTTAACAAAATGTAATGGCATTTTCATAATTTTGAGCAAATTTTGGAATTTACACAGGAAGGCTTTCAAAATAAAAATTTTGAGTCCTTTGGGGTTCTCATTGTAACATCATAATTTCTAGCTCATGTTATAATGTTCTTATGCATTATATCATCAAAGCCATGGAGGAAGTAGGCAAAATCTATCAAAATAATGCATTTAAATGCGCTGCGTTGTGTATAAAAATTTTGTTTGGTGTCACGTGGACTGCGTGAGCTCCTACTATATATTTTCATATTTAAATACATCAATATAACTCATTTGCATCACAAAATCATGCCCACAACTCATGGAAACCGAAATGAAGCATAAAATGGGATTGTTTAATTTTGACCAGATTAACCCCTTTTTTGACCAAACTTTGAAAAATCATAACTAATTCTAGACAAATCTAAATCATGCAATATTGGTCATTCTAGAAAGCTATTGATGTCTACTTCATAATAAAAATATTCCTTGATCATAACATTCATCAAAAAGGATGTTTGACATCAAAAATCATCCAGAGGTTAGACTACATTATGAAACTGTCACAAAATTTTGTAGAAATATTTGAAAATTTCCAATTAATTCCACAAAAATCCAAACCATGCAAATGATACCAATATGGAACGATGTGGATGTTAGCTAGAGAGAAAAATATCTCTAGACCAGTTCATCAAACCCAAACCTCAAAATTTAATGGAACAATAACTCAGGTCGAGCAAAATTCCTAATACTGGACAAAATGTTCAAAAATTAGTATCTTCCTCTCTAGACCTCCAAATGAGGTGATTTTAGTTGGGACAAGTCACTGCAAATGTCTAGTTGCTCTGTATAAAATTTCATGGCAATTGGACATCATTTGGGCCTCGTGTGAGAATACATTTTTAGGCCAAATGAATAGTGTAGCAAACCAAAACCATAAAAATTGTCAACTTTGAAAAATCATCAAATATTCTGTAGACATCAAAAAATTATGATCTTTAGCTTCCCAAAAAGTTCTTAATAAGACCTAATGGTATGCCAAATACCAGATCAATACTAACTCATTTGGCTAAAAAGTGACCTAGGGTTCCATTATGGTCAATTTTAGCTCCATATGAGATACCAAGATTGTCAAATGGCTTTCCCTTGGTGTTGGTACCTTTTGGGCAAGTCTAAAAATATATTTAAGACTTGTGTGAACTACCCAAATGGTCCCAAACCTCATGCATTTCATTTTGGCCTTTCCATGCACACATATGCACATTTCCATAAACTTATTCATGAAGCTATCCTTGCCATACATGCTCAATTCACATTCCATCATTCACATAACACATACTTTCATTTCTACATCATATAATATCACAATTACATATGTTTCAAGGGTCATAAGCCATTTACAACAATCATATACATCATTATGGTTTCAAAAAGGTAAATGATAAACACATGGATGCCAATCTTCTTCCTTTAGTGTTGTTGGCTCCCATTAGCATATCCACTTGGTCCACCTAGCATGTGAGATCATTGGAGAGGAGGGAATGAGATTCAAAGCATCCTAATAGCTCATCTCCCATTCAATCATATATAATATATGCAAAGCAAGCCTTAAAAATGCATGCATGGTTATCATAGAAGTTATGAACATTTAAGAAGCAAGCTTGGCATGTGAACAAGTCATATAAAACATTCAAGAGTTCATCAAGTACTTGGATTGACCTCACATTTCTCCTCATAGAATTTGGACTTGCCTCACTTATTCTTTAAAAGTTTTAGACTCAACCATACTCTTAGGAGCCTACTTTACTTTTGGTAGACTCTTTGCTATGTCTCAACCAATCTCAAGGGTTCTTGGCTCATCCTCACTATGGTGAAGAGTTCTTGGCTTCTCTACACTCAAGCAAACTCAAACAAACATCATACATTCATTTGAAAATATAATATGACATCATGAAATCATGGCATATAAAATCATGCTAGCATACTTTTCATAACTTGAAAATAGGCATACATACATTCTAAGACAAGCTAAACACATATCTATGCATGAGAGAAGGTGGAAAGAGCTACCTTGTATATAATCATACACTTTTTCCTTAGAATTCAAGCCTCCTCTTTCGGCCACACACCCACAAATTGGTGGAGATGGTTTCTCTTGGCCTAGATACAATTTATGGAAGCCAATTAGGTTCATGAAACATATTCTAAGGCTATACAACTTGGTTAAACACTATATTGCTCTATAACCCCCATTATGGTCCATAAATGCACCTAATGAAGCAACACCCCTCAAATAATTTCTAGGCCTCATTATTTCCTTTCAAATACGATTCTTGACTCCTTTTAAGCCTCTTGGAGTCATCACACTATTAAACCAAAGGGCCTAACATCATGTTGCCTCTTTAAGTCATAATATGGAACCTAAGGCACCAAATCAATTTCTATGAGTTCTACATTTTTTCCAAGGCCTCCCTTCATTTTCATTCATCTAATATGACTTAAGAATGGCCTTAGAAAAATTTAAAACTCTCTCTCGCTACATGAAAATGCTTTGGCCGAGACTATGAGCTTCCTTGGCCTCCATGGAGATTTCCTTGTTTTCTTGAAGAAGGAAGCTTATGGGGAGCATGTTAGGGGTCTTAAGAACTCATTTAAACTCTTAGTTAAACCTAGGAATCATCACACAAAATTAGAATTTAGAAGGAACACTTGAAACCCTAAGTTTTACATCTTGATTTCTAATGGCTAGTTTGTTGTTTCCTTTGCATATTTTTGTTCTTCTCCATCAAATACCTAAGATTCACTCTTGGTTTGGTTAAAAATTTAACTCCCTAGGGTTGACCATATATAGGTCGAAATATGCACAAGGGAAGGGAAGAGGAAGACTAAGTGGAAGGATTGCATGATACTTTATTTTCCTTGAATTTTCTTGCTTGTTCTTTGCTTTCCTTGGCCTCCTTACTTGATTTTCAAAATTTCCCCTCTGTTCTTCCTTCAAAACAGCCCTCAAAAATTCAAAAAAATCATGGAGAAGAAAAGGGAAAAAGAGGAGAAGAGATTGGCTAGGAGAAAGCATGAAAAACAAGCAAATTTTCATACCTAAAAGCTTGAATTTCTCCTTTTTCTTCTCTTCCCTTAGTGCACCACTCTCCTAGGGCTTTGCTTTTGGTTTGGGGCTGAGAAGTTTGATGCTAAATGAGGGAGAGTGTGAGGTGCCACCTATATATAAGTAGGGAAAAATGACTTTTTCAAAAATTCTAATTTTGCCATTCGTACTTTGCATTTTCGTTTCTCCTTCTTTTTATCTCCTTTTTTAGAACTATCTTTTTCATTACAAAATATAGGTTCCCAATTAAATAAAATACCTTTGGAATCACTCAAATCGAAGCTAAAACCTTCACAAACAAATCCGTCAAAGTTCAGGCACACTGACATTGGAAAACGTCCACTAGAGGGGATTTAACTGTCCCGAGGCTTCCCATAGTTTTCAGGGCCTCTAAGAACCCTGGAGAACTCAATACTTTGACTTAAAAAGCCCTCCTGTGTGAATTCTAGAAATTGCTCAGAATTACAAAAATGCCATTTCATTTTTTAGGTTTTCTGTCAAAATTTGTTTCTCCATTGTAGCTCCATTTTTCCTTCCGTCTGAGGCTAAAATTCTCATTTTTAGGTGGCTAGAATGTTACTCAAATTTTTTGGGACCTTAACTAATTTATTTCAGGGGACTTTCTTTGACAACATGTCTGTTTCCATCGTTTAACAAAAACTGGACATTACAATTCTCCCCCCCTTTAAAAAAAATTTTGTCCTCAAAATTTAGATAACATACCTCATGGGAAGAGTTTTGGATATTTCTTCCTCATATCATCCTCTAGTTCCCAGGTGGCTTCCTTGGGAGATAACTCCTTCCAAACCACTTTCACCAGCGATATCGTCTTATTCCGTAATTGCTTGAGTCTAACGTCCACGATCTGATTTGGTGCTACTATGTATGATAAATCATCTTATAACTACACATTCTCATATTCTATGACATGTGAGGAGTTGGGCTAGTACTTTTTAAGTTAGGAAACCTGGAATACGTTGTGGACTTGGCTTAGGTTCGAAGGAAGGGCTAGTTTGTAAGCCACAGGTCCTACTTTATCAAGAATCTGGAAAGGACCTATATACTTTGGACTGAGCTTTTTGCTTTTAATGGACCGACTTATCCTAGTGACTAGAGATACTCTAATAAAGACATGGTCTCTAATCTCAAACTCTAATGTTCTCCTGTGTTTATCTGCATAACTTTTCTGTCTACTCTGGGCTATCAGAAGTTTCTTTCTAATGGTCTCTATCTATCTAGAAGTCTGACCCATTAATTCTGGGCCTATAAGGCTCCACTCTTCTAGCTCAACCCAACACATTGGGGACCTACACTTCCTCCCATACAGTGCCTCATATGGCACCATCTATATGCTTGCATGGTAACTGTTATTATAAGCGAACTCCGCTAGAGGCAAGTATGTATCCCAGTTCTCTTTCATTTCTAGCACACATGACCTCAACATATCTTTTAGGGTTTGGATGGTTCTCTCCGTTTATCCATCCGTCTGAGGGGTGCTAAATCTAAGTCTGGTGCCTAGAGCATCCTGTAATAATCTCCAAAAATTCGATGTGAATCTAGGATCTCTATCTAACACTATGCTTCTAGGTACACCATGCAGTTTAACTGTCTCCCGTATGTACAGTTGGGCTAATTTGTCTAGGGTATAAGTGGCTTTCATAGGTAGAAAGTGTGCTGACTTTGTTAATCTATCAACTATTACCCATATTACATTATACCCCAGTGATGTCCTGGGTCAACCCATGACAAAATCCATAGCTATACTATCCTATTTCCACTCCAGGATATCTAGGGGTTGAAGTAACCCAGCTAGTTTTTGGTGCTCTATTTTCACTTTCTGACATACTAGACATCGGGAGACATATCTGCTATGTCTATTTTCATTCCAGGCCACCAGAACATTTTCTTTAAATTTTGATACATTTTATTACTGTCTGAATGAATGGTGTACTTACTTTTATGTGCCTCATCTAATATCTTTTCTCTAATTTCTGTGTTCCTAAGCATATATAACCTATCCCTGTATCTCACTATATTATCCTCAGACAGATTAAACTCCTGAATACTACCCTGGGCTATCTGGGCTTTAATTTTATTCACATGATCATTTGTCTGCTGGGGCTCTTTTATATGATTGCTCATGCCACTTTCTATTCGGGTCTCACTCATTAATAGCTTCCCTGAATACCCTTGCAGGAAAGACTCATGTCTCTGAATCTCTCAATCAATTCTTGCTCTCAGATCATCATACAGGCCATATGTATGAATTTTCTACTCAGGGCATGAGCTACCACATTAGCCTTACCGAGATGGTATTTCAGTGTGAAATCATAATCTTTCAAAAATTCTAACCATCTCTGTTGCCTCATATTCAACTCTTTCTATTCAAATAAATATTTAAGGCTCTTGTGGTCGCTATAAATTTCTATAACTGCCCCGTATAAGTAGTGTCTCCATATTTTCAAAGTAAATACCACTGCGGCTAACTCTAGGTCATGTGTGGGGTAGTTTTCCTCATGAGGTTTCAATTGTCTAGAAGCATAAGCTACCACTCGGCCTTTCTGCTATTACAAAAGTTTCTTTAGGGTCAGGGAGTACTAAAACTAGGGCCATGGTCAACTTGTGCTTTAGCTCTTGGAAACTACTCTCACATTTTTCATTCCACACAAGCGATACATTCTTTCTAGTAAGCTGGGTTAGTGGCATCGCTATCTAAGAAAAGCCCTGAATGAACTTCCTATAATAATCTGCTAAACCTAGGAAGTTCCTGATCTTTGTCACTGTCTTAGGTCTCTCCCATTATAATACTGTCTCTACCTTATGGGGATCTACTGCGACCCTTGCCTGGGAGATCACATGACCTAGAAACTAAACCTCAGTAAGCTAGAACTCACATTTACTAAGTTTCACATACAATTGTCTCTTTCTTAGGGTCTCCAAGGCTAATCTCAGGTGCTGCTCATGTTCCTCTCTACTTTTCAAGTAGATAAGGATATTATCTATGAAGACAACTACAAATCTGTCTAAGTATGGCCTAAAGACTCTATTCATATAATCCATAAACACTGCGAGTGCATTTGTTAACCCGAAAGATATAACTAAAAACTCATAGTGCCTGTATCTAGTTCTAAAAGCTATTTTAGGAATATCTTCAACCTTTATTTTGAGTTAGTGATATCCTAACCTAAGGTCTATCTTAGAAAATGCTGACACTCCCACCAACTAATCTAGAAGGTCATCTATGCAAGGGAGAGGGTACTTATTCTTAATAGTGATATTTTGAGTTATCGATAGTCTATACATAGCTTAAGGCTCCCGTCTTTCTTTTTTACAAATAGGACTAGAGATCTGTATGGTGAGACACTGTGTCTGATAAAACCCTTCTTTAATAACTCTTTTATCTATTTCTTAAGCTTTACTAGCTTAGTGGGAGCCATCTTATACGGGGCCTTAGATACTGGACCTGCCCCAAGTACGATGTTTATAGGAAACTGTACCTTTCTCTTTAGGGATAGTCTGTTAATCTCTTTGGGAAATACCTCTGGGAACTCCCTCACTATGGGAATCTCATCTATACCCTCTTCTACCTCAGCCTGAACTGAAAAGAAAACTAGATACCCCTGACAACCATGCCCTAGAGATCTCTCAGCCTAGGAGGTGGTCATAATAGATAACTCAGCCTTAGTACTAGACACAGTCCACACTCAAGTAAAGTAATGCACCTGTGGCTACAATCTAGTGTGGCGTTATTTGCAGACATCCAGTTCATGACAATAATCACATCAATATCAATGAGGGGCATACAAATCAAATCAAGGGTGGTCAGGCAATGATTAAATTGGATCACACAATTCAAACAAGTATGGGAGGTAATGGTTCGGTTTCCTGTAGGGGTGGATACATGCAACTCATATGGCAATGTATGCATACTCAGACCCAACCTCCTAACACAGTCATATGATATAAAAGAATGGCTAGCACCTGAATCGAATAATGCAGTCACAAAAAATCATTTATTCTAAAAGTACCTTGAATCAGACTCGGGGACCGACTAGCCTCTTGTTGTGATAGGGCGAAGACTCTACCCTGGGTCTGTGCTCTAGGAGGAAGAGCCATCTCCCTTAGCTGTGTGATATGCAATAGGCTTGTAGATGAGCTTGGGTGCAATCTCTAGCCATATGTCTCGCCCTACCACACCTAAAGCACACGTTCTGCCCTGCATAGCATGGTTTGGTGCCGTGGTTCCTACCACACTAGGGACATGTAATAGGTGCGAAACTACCTTTGCTAGACTGAGTCATCCGTCTCTTACCTCTCTGACTCTACTGACTCTTTCTACCTCTACAGCTCATAACTGCAGCCTGTGAACCCTCTCTAGGTCTCTTGGGCTCAGGGAGGGGAAGGGGTAGTCTGGAGCTAGAGGTAGGCTGCATCATCCTGAGATTTGTTTCATTGACTCTGCATACTTCTACAAGGGTATTAAAGTGCCTAATTCTCTGTGGCACCATCTTATCTCTGATCTCAAGGAATAAGCCTTCCTTTAATCTATCTGGCTTCCATCTCTCATCATCATGTCTCTGTAGGTAGGAGGAATATCTGGAGAGCTCAACAAACTTTGCTACATATTGGTCCATGGACATCCCTTCAGTCTGCTTAAATAGGATGAATTCTGATTCCTTTTCATCTCTGATAGAATCAGGGAAATACTTCTCATGGAACACCTTGAGGAATGCCTCCCATGCAATTGGAGAGTTCCTTGCTCTCAAGATAGGCTCGGTGCCCTTCCACTAATAATATGCTTCTCCCTGTAATTGGAATACAACCATCTTAGCTTTCTGCTCAGACGTGCACTCCATCACCTTGAAGATTTTCTCTAATTGCATGATCCAGGCTTCAGCTTTATTTGAGTTCATCTCACCATCAAAGGTGGGAGGCCCGAACTTCTTGAAATGAGTAATAACCTTTCTGGTTGAGGGTTGTTATGGTACAAGAGGTGTCTGAGCTGGTGGAATCGAGGCTATAGCCTGTATGTGTAGCTGTGGATCTGGGTAAGTCACCCCTAAATGCTTGGGATGATCTAAGTGTGAAGGTGGCTGATGAGGAGTAGGTGTAGGGCCTTGGCTATCTCTCTCAGCAAGCCGTTCCTATAACTGCATAATGACGGCCTACTGCTGATCCAAGTGAGTCATAATAGACTGTAAGGCTCTAGCTACTGGATCACTAAGCCTGACTTCATTAGCACTAGCCTCTCTAAAGGGCCGACCTCTCCTAGTGTTCACCATCATACTAAAACATCATAACAAACTGTAACATAAATTAGGGAACACTTCCACCATCAAACACACTCAATTCATCTGAAAACAACTCATGCATCTAGGCAACTCATAAACACAAGCCATAACCCACAATGAAAGCCTAAACCTTTGCTCTGATACCAATAAATGTAATACCATAATTTCTAGCTCATGTTATAATGTTCTTATGCATTATATCATCAAAGCCATGGAGGAAGTAGGCAAAATCTATCAAAATAATGCATTTAAATGCACTGCGTTGTGTATAAAAATTTCGTTTGGTGTCACGTGGACCGTGTGAGCTCCTACTATATATTTTCATATTTAAATACAGAAATACAACTTATTTGCATCACAAAATCATGCCCACAATTCATGGAAACCGAAATGAAGCATAAAATGGGATTGTTTAATTTTGACCAGATTAGTCCCTTTTTTGATCAAATTTCTGAAAATCATAACTAATTCTAGACAAATCTAAATCATGCAATCTTGGTCATTCTAGAAAGCTAATGATGTCTGATTCACAATAAAAATATTCCCTGATCATAACATTCATCACAAAGGATGTTTGACATTAAAAATAGTCTAGAGGTCATAATATATTATGAAACTGTCACAAAATTTTGTAGAAATATTTGAAAATTTCCAATTAACTCCACAAAAATCCAAACCATGCAAATGATACCAATATGGAAAGCTGTGGATGTTAGCTAGAGAGAAAAAATATCTTTAGACCAGTTCATCAAACCCAAGCCTCAAAATTTAATGGAATAATAACTCAGGTCGGGCAAAATTTCTAATACTAGACAAAATGTTCAAAAATTCGTATCTTCCTCTCTAGACCTCCAAATGGGGTGATTTTAGTTGGGACGAGTCACTGCAAATGTTTAGTTGCTCTGTATAAAATTTCATAGCAATTGGGCATCATTTGAGCCTTGCGTGAGAATACATTTTTGGACCAAATGAATAGTGCAGCAGACTAAAACTATAAAAATTGCCAACTTTGAAAAATCATCAAATATTCTGTAGACCTCTGAAAATTATGATCTTTAGCTTCCCAAAAAGCTCTTAATAAAACCTAATGGTATGCCAAATATCAGATCAATACTAACTCATTTGGCCAAAAAGTGACTTAGGGTTCCATTATGGTCAATTTTGGCTCCATATGAGATACCAAGATTGTCAAATGGCTTTCCCTTAGTGTTGGTACCTTTTGGACAAGTTTAAAAGCACATTTAAGACTTGTGTGAGCTACCCAAACGGTCCCAAACCTCATGCATTTCATTTTGGTACCTTTTCCATGCACACATATGCACATTTCTATAAACTCATTCATGAAACTATCCTTGCCATACCTGCTCAATTCACATTCCATCATTCACATAACACATACTTTCATTTCTACATTATATAATATCACAATTACATATGTATCAAGGGTCATAAGCCATTTACAACAATCATATACATCATTATGGTTTCAAAAATGCTAAACATATGGATGCCAATCTTCTTCCTTTAGTATTGTTGGCTCCCATTAGCATATCTACTTGGTCCACCTAGCATGTGAGATCATTGGAAAGGAGGGAATGAGATTCAAAGAATCCCAATAGCTCATCTCCCATTCAATCATACATAATATATGTAAAGCAAGCCTTAAAAATCCATGCATGGTGATCATGGAAGTCATGAACATTTAAGAAGCAAGCTTGGCATGTGAACAAGTCATACAAAACATTCAAGAGCTCACCAAGTGTTTGGATTGGCCTCACACTTCTCTTCATGGAATTTGGACTTGCCTCACTTATTCTTTAAGAGCTTTGGACTCAACCATACTCTTGAAAGCCCAGTTTACTTTTAGGAGACTCTTTGCTATGTCTCAACCAATCTCAAGGGTTCTTGGCTCATCCTCACCATGGTGAAGAGTTCTTGGCCTCTACACACTCAAGCAAACTCAAACAAACATCATACATTCATTTCAAAACATAACATGACATCATGAAATCATGCATATAGAATCATGCTAGCATACTTTTCATGACTTGAAAATAGACATACACACATTCTAAGACAAGCTAAACACACATCCATGTATGAGAGAAGGTGGAGAGAGCTACCTTGTATACAATCACACACTTTTTCCTTGGAATTCAAGCCTCCTCTTTTGGCCACACACCCACAAATTAGTGAAGATGGTTTCTCTTGGCCTAGATACAATTTATGGAAGCCAATTAGGTTCATGAAACATATTCTAAGGCTACACAACTTGGTTAAACACTAGATTGCTCTATAACCCCCATTATGGTCCATAAATGTACCTAATGAAGCAACACCCCTCAAATAATTTCTAGGCCTCATTCTTTCCTTTCAAATATGATTCTTGACTCCTTTTAAGCCTCTTGGAGTCATCACACCATTAAAACAAAGGGCCTAACATCATGTTGCTTCTTTAGGTCATAATATGGAACTTAAGGCACCAAATCAATTTCTATGAGTTCTACATTTTTTCCAAGGCCTCCCTTCATTTTCATTCATCTAATATGACTCAAGAATGGCCTTAGAAAAATTGAAAACTCTCCCTAGCTACATGAACATGCTTTGGCCGAGACTATGAGCTTCCTTGGCCTCCATGGAGATTTCCTTGTTTTCTTGAAGGAGGAAGCTTATGGGGAGCATGTTAGGGGTCTTAGGAACTCATTTAAACTCTTAATTAAACCTAGGAATCATCACACAAAATTAGAATTTAGAAGGAACACTTGAAACCCTAAGTTTTGCATCTTGATTTCTAATGGCTAGTTTGTTATTTCCTTTGCATATTTTTGTTCTTCTCCATCAAATACCTAAGATTCACTCTTGGTTTGGTTAAAAATTTAACTCCTTAGGGTTGACCATATATAGGTTAAAATATGCACAAGGGAAGGGAAGAGGAAGACCAAGTAGAAGGATTGCATGATACCTTGTTTTCCTTGAATTTCCTTGCTTGTTCTTTACTTTCCTTGGCCTCCTTACTTGATTTTTGAAATTTTCCCTCTATTCTTCCTTCAAAACAGCCCTCAAAACTTCAGAAAAATCATGGAGAAGAAGAAGGAAAAAAAGGAGAAGAGATTGGCTAGGAGAAAGCATGAAATTCCATACTTAAAAGCTTGAATTTCTCCTCCTTCTTCTCTTCCCTTGGTGCACCACTCTCCTAGGGCTTTACTTCTGGTTTGGGTCTGAGAAATTTGATGCTAAATGAGGGAGAGTGTGAGACGCCACCTATATATAGGTAGGGAAAAATAACTTTTTCAAAAATTCTAATTTTGCCCTTTGTAGTTTGTATTTTCGTTTCTTCTTCTTTTTAGCTCCTTTTTTAGAATCATCTTTTTCATTATAAAATTTAGGTTTCCAATTAAATAAAATGCCTTTGAAATCACTCAAATTGGAGCTAAAACCTTTACAAATGGATCCGTCAAAGTTTAGGCACACTGACATTAGAAAACATCCACCGGAGGGGATTTAATTGTCTTGGGGCTTCCCATGGTTTTCAGGGCCTCTAGGAACCCTGGAGAACTCAAAACTTTAATTTAAAAATCCCTCCTGTGCGAATTCTAAAAATTGCTCAAAATTACAAAAATACCATTTCATTTTCTAAGTTTTTCGTCAAAATTTGTTTCACCATTGTAGCTCCATTTTTCCTTCCGTCTGAGGATAAAATTCTCATTTTTAGGAGGTTAGAATGTTACTCAAATTTTTTGAGACCTTAACTAATTCATTTTAGGAGACTTGCTTTGAAAACGCGCCCATTTCTGTCATTTAACAAAAATTGGACATTGCACTCAGAGGCCCTGAAAATCATAGGAAGTCCCAAGGCAGTTAAAACCCCTCTAGTGGACATTTCCCAACATTGATTAACCCAAACTTTGATTGATTTGTTCAAGAAGGTTTTAGCTCCAAATTGTGTGATTCCAAAGGCATTTTTATAAGATTTAGGACCTAAATTTTATAATGGAAAAGACAGTTCTCAAAAAGGAGTTAAAACAAATTAGAAATAAAAATGCCAAGAACAAAGGGCAAAATTGAAATTTTTAAAAAAGTAGCTTCAAGAGACCCTTCTTATTTCACACCCTCCTTCTCTCCCTCTTAGAACTGACCTTGTTTTTGCCTAAGAATAGAAGGGAGAACAAGGGAAAATGGTGAACAAGAGGAGGCAGGAGGAAGAGGAAAAACAAGGCAAGAAAGGTATGAAAATCTTAGTTTTTCAAGCACTTTCCTTTACTAAACTTCTTCTCCTCCTTCACCTCTTCCTTTCCATGGTTTTATTGAAGCTTTTAGTATTGTTTTGAGGTTAGACCCAAGGGGGAAAATTTGGATTTGAAGAGGAGAGCTAGAAGAAAAGGGAAAGCATTCAAGGAAAGCTTGGAATCAAGGTCAAATTCTTTGTCTCCATGCTTCACTTTTCTTGTTTTTCTTATATGCATTTTGTCATCCCTACAACTAGCCAAAGGGAGAGTATTTTTGGGTAGAACCAAGAATGAATCACATGAATTAAGGTGTGAAAATTTAGAATATACAAAGAAAATCAAGTAGTTAGGGTTTCATGGTTCCCTTAAAAATATGATTTAATACAATAATCCCTAGGCCTACATGAGTATTTGGATGAGCTCTTGAGATCCCTAGAAGGCTCTTCATGTGTATCTTCCATCAAGAAAACAACGAAAACTCACTTGGTGTCTCCTTGGTCCATAGCCATGGCCTAGAGAGGTTGGAGCACCAAGGGGTAGTTTTAATTTGTTTCAAGCTTATTTTCGAGTCATGTATAATGGAAGAGGATGAAAGGAAGCCATGGAAAAATTTTAGAAGCCATAGATAGTGAGATGGTATCATAGGTTCCATATTATGGCTTAAATAAGCAACATCTAACTAGGCTCCTTGATTTGATTGTGTGATGACTCCAAGAGGTTTGGATGGAGAGAATGGAGCCAAGATAACGTTTTCTTAAGATTGCTTCATTAAGTGCATTATAGAACCATAAAAGAGCCATAAGAACTACCTAACTTTTCTAGTGAATGTATGGCTTTAGAATTTGATTTAAGAGTATAATTATCTTCCATATGATGTGTCTAGGCTAAGAGAAATGATCTCCACCTTTTTGCGTGTCTGAGGTTGAAGGAGAAGACTCAAGACTCAAGGAAAAAGTATGCTTGTATGGCAAAGGTAGCTCTCTTTACTTTCTCTCATGCATGAATGTGTGCTTACCTTGTCTTTGAATGTGTGTATATGTGTTTTAAGCCATGAAAAGTGTTCTAGCATATGATTTAGTTCCATGGTACCATGATGTTGTAACATATTCTTAAATGATGCCTAGTATGTATGCTTAGGTTTACTTGAGTGTGGTGAAGCCAAGAACCCTTAAAATTAGTTGAGACATAATAAAGAGTCTTCTAAGAGTGAGGTCGAGTTAAAACCTCTTAGAGAAAATGGGTGAGGCAAGTCCAAAATCCATAAGAGAATGGGTGAGACTAATCCACTTACTTGGCAAGCCTATATATGACTTATTCAAATGCCAAGGATGTTTCTTGAATGCTTACACATTTTAATATGCCCGTGCATATATTTTCAAGACTTGTATTGCATTCTTTATGTGTGATTGAAAGGGAGATGAGCTATTAGGATTGTTTGAATCTCATTCCCTCTTCTTCAATATCTTAACATGCTAGGTGGACCAATTGAGCAAAGTAATGGAAGCCACCAAGCTTAGAAGAAGAAGATTGACAACCATTTACATAGTTTTGCTTTTTTTGTAGCCATATGTGTGGCAAGTGTTGGAATTGTTATGTAATCATTTGAACATATGTAATTAGCCAAATTTTTGATGTATGTATGAGTTTTAGTGCCAAATGAATGGTAATGTGCAATTTGGGTATGGAATGGCAAGACTAGATAGACCTATGTAATCTTGTGTATGGCATGGGGTGGGAGAGTGAGTTTTTGATTTCTAAGTTTATGCACCTTTGAGACAAGTTTAGAGAGCCATTTTGGTGTATTCCCATATGTAACACCTTACTGACTTAACTCCAATTCAACTTCCTCTAGGCTTGATTCCATATGATTTCCCGGAAAATGGCCGAAACTGTGGTATTTCACTACTTAAAGTTGGGGTTTAACCGGTCATATTTTGCCCCGTGGGTCCTGTGAACCCATCATTCACTCAAAAATAAGAGGTGCATCTTAATTTTGGCACCTTATACATCAAAATGACCAAAAGAAACTACACATTCTTCTAACTATGCTCTTCTAGGCTCCATGAGGTGTGCTCGACTCTCCTTGAACACCACCTGGATAATAGGAAGGGAGGGGAAGGGGGTGAGATTCGGGAGAATCTCAATAGCTCATACTCATTCATGATGCAATCAAGGAATATACTAGTCAAGCATGCATATAAGTCATAACAACACCATACATGCCATGAGATATCAAACAAATGCCAAGAATAGGCTCTAGGGACTTTTGGTCTAGCCTCACCCGAGCTTTAGGACTTTTAGATCGGCCTCACCCTTGGTTTAGGGACTTTTGGCTCCTCCTCACCTGTCTCAAGGGACTCTCGGCACCACCTCACCCGAGCAATTTCCACAAATCACATTCTAAGCATATTGGTACCGATGCATCAAGGCAAAATCAATAGCATATCTCATCATACAAGCACATACACAACATACAATGACTATTACACAACCAAGAATGCAACAAGAACAGAGTAGAGAGCTACCTTCTCAGATTACACAGCCTTCCCTTTCAATTTCTCCTCTCCCTCCTTGATTTCACACTCACAACAGGGTGGAGTTTCTTCCTTTGAGCCTAGGCATAACAAGAGCATCAAGTCATTCTCTCATAGCTTAAATAAGTCTTCATCAAATTAAACCCTCACTACCCTCACAGATTCTAGGGATTCTCTCTCTAGAACCCTACTCACTTTCCTTCCCCTCTCAAGCTCTCCAAGAAGAAAGCAAGGAAGAAGAATTGAGGATAAATGAGTTCTACCCTCCTTCTAGAGTAGTTTTCCTACTTTCCCCTTCTGAACATAACCTAACTCAGCTTCTAAAACCGTAGAAAGAGAAAGCAAAAGGAGGAGACAACATGCTAAGGAGAAAAGCTAGGGAAATCTACAAATTACTCACCTCTTTGCTTGATCTCCTTGCTTCTTGGCCTCTCTCTCTCTCTCCACCGCTCTCTTCTCTCTCTTTGGTCGAAGCTCAGGTCGGTTCTAAGAGAAAGGAAAAGTTTAGACTCTTTTAAAAGTCAAATCTCTCTTTTTACACTTTTTCTGGACCGCTCTCGCTATAGCGAGTCATCATCCTCGCTACGGCGAGCTCGTGCAAGTTCCAGACCTCTGCCTTCGCTATGGCGTCGCTACGGAGAGCTCGGCCTGTTCCAGACCTCTGCCTTCGCTATAACGCCACTATGGCGAGCAACTCCCTGGTTTCTGTATGGAATATCGCACTCGCTACAGCTAAGAACATCTTAGCTATTGCAAGGAGGCATTCTCGCTATGGCGATTCCATTTCTCGCTATGGCGAGAAGACTTAGAAAATTTTCAGCCTTCGAAAATTTCCCAGCTTCCTCTTTTCTCATTTATTCTCTCATTTCTTATCTTTCCTCTTTTCTGGTTGTTACACCATATGCTCAAGTGGTGATGGGTGCCTTAGAACTTGAAATGGACCATTTGGACCCCTTATACGACATAAAATGAGCCATTTTGCAACCCAATGCCAAGATCTAACCAAATGAACAAATTTTCCCATGAACTTTGGCACACATATAGATTTTATCTAGATCTTTTTGAAAATCTAAAGACCAGATTATTTGGAGCTCTGTGAAATTAACTATGAATTTTCAGAATTGGTATTTTTTTGCTAAATTGATGTAGACATTGTTCATATGGTCAGAAACTTGGGTTGTGTCATTTGTGGGGCAAATGATGTCCAATACTCATGAAATTTTACAACCATAAACTAGATATAGCAATATTTCCATGGCCACTATGATTAGTCCAATTGAAGCTCTGAGTAGGAAGATATGAATTTTTGAAGTTAGAGGTCAGTACCAGTAATAACAGTCGACTTTAGGTATTGTTCCATCGATTTCCAATAGCTAGCTGCTTCTTTTATGGCCTGAATTTATTTTTAGCATAAAGTAGACATTTGTAACTTTCTAGAATGGTATAGTATGCTTGATTTTGATTTTTTTAGAATTAGTTATGATATTTAGGCATAGAATCTGGAGTGGGTACCCGAGACTGCACCATTGCATTTTATGTATCCACTCCTTTTGCTCAAGGTATAAGCCACTTCTTGAGCTTGTTATGAGTTGTATTTGTGTAGTTAAATATGAGAATGAGATGGATGAGTCCATATGGCCCATAGGACACCAAAAGAAAAATTATCCGTGATGTAAGGCAAGTATATTCATTATTCTAATACCATCTTTCTTGCTTCCTTGTGAAATGCATGGCATACGACTTAGAAATAGCATGAGGCAAGCTAGATAAATATAGTATTACATATATCACATTTTCTCCAAATGAGCTTTTCTTGGTTTGAAACTTAGCATGCTCTAAAGCTCATTGAGAGCTTTTTGGGAAGCTAAAGTGCAGAATATTTGGAGATCTATGAAATTTTTGGCAAATTTTTGAAGTTGGCTGAAAAACCAAAATTTATTGATATTTTTGTTCTTTTAGTTCAAAATGAATATGTCACCCATAGGCCAAACGAAGTCCAATTGCTTTGAAATTTTACAAAGGAAAACTAGACCTTCCCAATAACCAGTGCCAATTGAAGCACCTTAATTGGATGTCTAGAGAGGAAGATATAAATTTTTGAAGTTATTGTTTTATTCCAAACACACCTCCAGACCCTCAATACTGTTCTATCAATTTTTGGGGTCTGAATGCTCTTGGATTAATCTAGAACTATTTTTTCCCTCTAGTTAACATTTGTAGATTTCCAAATTGGTGTAATTTTTAGGAAATTGGATTTTTGTGGAATTAATTATGAATTTCCAAAGTTTGTATCAGTAAGCTGTATCAGTATTTTGGGCAGTCTGTCCTTCATGCATTTTTTGTTGTCAAACATAGCCCAGATGGAATTTTCGTGGCTAGGAATTATTTTTATTTGAAGTTAACATCTAGAACTTTCTAGAAAGCTATGGTTTGTTTGATTTCAATTTTTTAGATTTAGTTATGATTTTTTAAAATTTCCCTTAAAATCTACCACTTGTTGTCCAAGAAGAATAAATGGAAAATTTAGGGTTTGGAGCTGGAAACTATGGATTGTGTGATGTTTTGAGCTATGCATGATTTCTATAAGTGATAAATAATTAGAAAATGATGTTGGGGAACTCATGGGGTCTATATGACGTGAAATGAAAATTTAATCCCCAACATAATGTAAAAAAATTCATTATTTTCATATATTTTGTTGGATTTTTCCTTGAGAATGTGTAAGCCATTTTGAATTGAGAAATATGACATTAGAATACTATGGCATCACACTTTTGGCTTTGTCTTATCTTTACTTAGGCAATTTTGGTTTTACCTCATCCAATTCGAAGGACTTTTGGCACAACCTCACCTATTAAGAGCCATACACTTTCTAAAAGTATTTTAAGAACCATAATGATATCACATCATCAAACCAATAATAATAGGTATAAGTCATGATTCAAACACACATACAAGCAATCAATGACAATTCAACAACCAAGATAAGTATACAAGAATGGATGAAGAGCTACATTTATTCAAGAAGAACAAATTTTCTTTTTGGTCTCTCACTTTCCTTTCTCGGCCTCACAAGTATACTTGGGAGATACTTGATTTGCTTAGCTTAGACACATTAAACAATATATAAAGGTATCAAGGAACCATCTCTAATCTTACACAAACCTTATATAAGCTACTTCTAGTTCTAGGCTTCTATATGGCTCCATATTGTGGCATAATGAAGCAACTCATATAATTCATTATCTTGGCTTTAATTTCTCATTCAATTTAAATCACATGACTCCATTTAAACTCATCAAAGTCATCACAAACTCAAATCAAGGAGTCTAATACCAAGTTGCTTCTTTATGCATAATGGAACCATAAACTTTCCTAAATTCAAACCAATAGTTTCTTTGGTATTTATAATTCATATCTAGACCATTCATAACCTTAAAATCAAAGAAAACTCTCCCTAGGTTCCTCCTTTAGAGCTTGGCCAAGACACCCATACATAATGGCACCTATGGAGTTTTACTTGCTTTCCTAGGAGATTTGGCATCCATGAAGCTTCCTAGGTCTCTTATGAACTCAAATATGCTCTTACATAAGTTAAATCATCATTAGAAAGTTTCATAAATCCTTAGGTGTAATCAAAACCCTAATTTCTATAACTTGTTATCCATAGCTTCTCTTTGAGTTCTATTTGTTCTATATGATTTTTCATGCTTCAAAACCCTATTTTCTATTAAGTTTGGACCAAAATCAAACTCCTTACATAGTACGCTAGTTCTGGCCGAATCATAAATGCTAGAAAAAGCCAAGGAGAAGCAAGTTTGGCCATGACTTCATACTTTGTCTTAAAGCTTGTTAAGAGAGCTTTCTTAGGTTTCCAAGGTTTCCTTTAAACTCCCCCTTCCCTCTACTGAACCAGCCACAAAAAACTCCTTTTAGAACATCAAAACCATAAGAAAAGAGAGGACAAAGATGAGAAGAACATTAGTGAAAGGAAGAGCATGAAAAAGTAGCCAAATCTTACCATTTTCAAGCCTTATTTTCTTCCTCCTTGCTCTCTCTTTGGTGCTTCGCTTAAAGATGGCTTAGGTTATATTTTAGGTCAGATGAGCATTAGTTTAGACGAAGAGAAGAAATGGGGCATGATATAAGAAAGGGAGGAAGCCTTATTATAACAATTTCCAAAATTCCAAGTACACCCTTAAACTTTGTTTTCCCAGTTTAAACTTATTTTAATTCTTTTTTTAGAACCGTCTTTTCCATTATAAAATTTAGGCCCTCTAATTCATTAAATACTTTTGATTTCAAATTAATTGGATTCAAAACAACCCTGAATGATCTAGTCAAAATTTTGGTTAATTGATAGCTTAAAATATACACCGGATGATTTTTGAAGTCTCTGAGAACCCTGAGAAATTCAATTTTTCTATTTAAAGCTCTCTCCTTTAAGTTTTCAAAAATGTTACTTGAAATTATGATTTTTCCACTGCATTATTCCTTTACCTTGTTTAGCCATTTTGACTCTGATTTTAGGCTATCCTAAGGCTCTTAACCACATTTTTTGATGTTTTAATTAACATTCTAATCTCAGTTAGCCTCAATTTACTTTACTCTAGGGTCCTCATTCATTAATCAAATGGTTTTGATTCTAATTTCTCATAATTTATACTAGCCTTCGCTAGGCCCATGACCCCTTGTAAGTAATTCATTCCACTCTTTGGAATTAATTTGAATTCCTAAATCATAGGATATTACAAACTGTTCTTGTGTGTCAATGTGTGAATGGAGGGACGTGGCTTCAATTCACCCATATACCCATTCATCTCTTTTTTTATTTAATTTTTATATTCTTAAAAATGCTTTAAAAATTATGGCAATTAATCCATCCTTGAAATTGTACACTTAAAGCTTCCATCCTTAAATCTTTGCCGTTGATTTGATCTTGTAGTTTTCAATTCTTCTCCAAAATTATCTCCACCATTTAATTTCCATTTGTCCATTAAAAATCTGCATAAATAATAGAAAATATTAAGTAGAAAAAATTTACAAATTTTTTTAAAAAATTTATGCATTAAAAACAAAGAATTTTGCAAATTAGTTCTTAGAGTGAAACAATGGCTAATAAAAATCAAATATCATCTAATTAAGTCCATTAAACCATAATTCATGATCAAAACACCCAAATAGAAAAGGAATAAAATATATAAAAAGGATGTTTATTAAGGAGGTATCATCCTCCCTATTCTTTCTCTTTATCATCCTTGCA
Organism: Erythrophleum ivorense; assembly: GCA_026724425.1. Lineage (NCBI taxonomy): Eukaryota > Viridiplantae > Streptophyta > Magnoliopsida > Fabales > Fabaceae > Erythrophleum > Erythrophleum ivorense. The sequence goes on from JAIUCV010000008.1 coordinate 32,343,720, forward strand.
CAATCTATAGTAGCTGAATAAGAAGGAAACAAATTTTTTTGTGTAGTTACCACTCTATACAACAATCATAGAGAACCATTCACAAGCTTCTTGATTTTGTCCCTTTTAGTAGTGACTAAATGTAGGGTGTATTAAGAAAGTTGGGTGAAATAGACGTTGTAGTCAAAGACGCTCATGCCTAGTATTTTTCTCAAACCCTTAAAATCTCTAGCCTTGGCATCACGAATGTTCTATGGTAAGAAATGATCCATAAAAAGTCCTTTAAATTCTTCCTACAACATTGGGGATGATCTAATTAGCCTTTATCCTAACAATGTTTGGAACCATAAATATGTTGCATCTTATAATTGAAATCTAGCAAACTCTAATGATTTAGCACTTGGACAACTTAAAGCTTTATAAATCTTCTTAATACCATCAATAAATTACTGTGGATCCTTCTGACTCTCTATTCCAAAATAAGTAAAAGGTTTTAATTTCAAAAATTGAGAAAGTGTTACTAGGACCTCTCTCTCCTCTCTTATATCTTGAGGTTCCACTTCTCTTGGCTATACTGGTGGTATAACTTCCTCCTCGGGCTGAGAAGGCTCTACCTTATCCTCTGATGGGCCTGTTGGGCGGGTCTAACAGTCCCATGACCCCTATCTCGGCCTTGGTCATGGCCTTGAGTTAGCGAGGTAGCTTGTTAAGCCCTTGCACTCTCAAAAGCTTCATTTATAGCTACTAGTCTATTAACTGAACGAATTCTAAAGGGCATCCTCACTTAGCAATAAAATAGCAACATTTAGAAAATTCTCAAAATTCAAGTCTTAAAAGTAAATAAACATCACATTTTAGAAGTTCAATAAACTTGAAGGAAAAAGTATTAGAACATCTTATAAGGTCTTCAATGATATCTCAGTTATGATAATGCCTAGGTTCATAATGATAATTGAGATCCTGTTGAAGAACACTTGCTCCATAGAACCATAGGAAAACTAGGCTCTAATACTAACTTTGTCATACCCTATAGCCAAGAGTATGACTGGCATTGAAGATAAATAATTTGTCTTTCATAAACCTAACTAAAACTAAGATTCTTACCAAAGTTTATTGGAAATCCCTATAATTCAATGCCAATAATAAACCAATTAGAATAAACTATAAGTTGTACTTGAAACAAACATAATTAATTACATGTAACTTTTATAGAAATTTTGACAAAGGCTCCCCTAAAATTTGGACTTCCTAAAATTTCTACAATCAACCCAACACAAAGTTTACATCAAAAGAGAATTCTACTTTCAATACAATCCACTAAACCTTAAATACCAGGGGTGAGGAGTCCTGTCTGTGGATTAGTAAAGCTACATATATATTATAGTATAGAACTAAATTACAAAATGGTAAACAAAATATGCCTTTACGAACTAATGCAAAGCTCACTAAAACAAAAGTGCACAACCACTTCTATGTTGCTAATGAAGGTTTAGGTTCTATTATGCTATTTCAAAAGAATATTAAATACAAAAAAAGAGCTTAATGCTCAGTGAGTAAATATGTAATGAACGTAATTTTCATAAAATGACGAAATGAGCCATATAAAAGTAAGTCCCCTAAAATGACCTAGATAATATCCCAAAAAATTTGGGAAGAGTCCTAAACTTTTAAAAATGATAATTCTAGGCTCAAACGGAAAGAAAAATGAAGTTAGGATGAAGAAATAATTTGCGACAAAAACTGACAAATCGTAATGGCATTTCGTAAATAAGTGTAACTTTTGGAAAGCCATATAGGAGGGCTTTTTAAATAGAAGTTTTGAGTTTTCCAAAGTTCTCAGAGGCCCAAAAAACTATGGGAAGCCCCAGGACTAGTAAAACTCCTCCGGTGTATGTTTTTCAATGTTAGTTGACCTAAACTTTGACCGGTTCATTCGGTAAGGTCTTAGCTCCAAATTGAGTGATTCCAAAGGCATTTTATTAAATTGAGAACCCTGATTTTATGATGGAAAAGATGATTCTCAAAAAGGAGGTAAAACGAAGCCGAAACGAAATTGCCATTACGGAAGGACAAAATTAAAAATAAAAGCTTCTAGAATGTCCTAAACACTTCCACACTTTTCTCCCATCTTCTCTCTTTTATTGAGCACGAAATTTTCTGCCCAAAATATAGAAGTTATTCTGCTCTCTTAGGTGCACAAGAAGGAGGAGAAAAAGAGGAAGGAAACTAAGGAGAAATTAGGTAATTTCATGGATTTTCTTGCTTCATCTTCCTCCAATCTTGTTCTCCTCTCTTCCTCCTTTCTTTCCATGGATTTTTTGAATGATTTGGTTCTATTTTTGGTCCAGACCTAAGGGGGAAAATTCGAATTTGCCAAGGAGAAGAGAACCAAGGAAGAAAAGCTTTGAATACAAGCTTGACACTAAGGTATTTTTCCATTCTTGATGCTTTATCTTGGATGCTCCTCTTTGTGATAATTTCGGCCAGCCTAAGGGGGATAGAAGGAGATGAATTTTGGGCAGAACCAAGGGAGAAACCTAGGAAAAAGAGTGCAAGGATTAAGAATATGGTAAGAAATCCAAGTAAAAATCAAAGGAAATCAAGATAGAAAAGTGTAGGTTTTCTTAGGGTTTTGTAAAATTTGATTTTGTGTGAGTAATTCCTTGACTATTTGAATGTTTCCTTCAACTCCTAAGACCCCTAGAAACCTTCCCAAGTGGCTCCCCCATCAAGGAAAATTTCAAAACTCCAAGAAACCCTATTATGTGCTTGTCTCGGCCAAGGAGGATTCATAGGGATAGGGAGTCTTTTAATTTGTTCTAGCCTTGGTTTGAGACTCCACATGATGTTAGAAGATGGGAGGAACCATTGGAAAAAATTTAGGAGCCATAGGTTGGGAGATGGGACAATAGTGTCCATAATGCTACCTTATGAAGCAACTTGGTCTTCCAATGGTGCAATTGAATATGTGATGGCTCCAAGGACCTTAAATGAGTCCAAGAAGTCTAGAAATAGCAAGAGAATGGAGCCTAGAACTTGGATGATATGAGTTGCTTCAATGGACTATTTATGGAACCAATATGCCCATTATCGAACCAAGTGTATGTTTAAAAGTGAACCTAGTGTCTTGGCTTGCTTTAAGTGTGTAATTGTGTGATGTTTGTGATGTCTAGGTCAAGAGAACCCTACTCCACCTAAGTGCTCTTGTGAGACCAAGCAGGGAAAGGAATTGGCAAAGTAAGCTCGCATAAATTAAAAAGTAGCTCTCCACCTCATTCTCTTGCATTCTTGTATGCATATGTATATGTTGTGCACTTGTATATGCTCTTTTGATTTGAGAACATGCCACTTGATGTCTTGAAATTACATTGGTACTAATGTGTCTTCTTGAATGACTATGGTTGTGGAAAGAGCTCATAAGGGTGAGGTGATGCCAAAAGTCCCTTGATGAAGGTGAGGAGTGCCAAAAGTCTCATGGCATGGATGAGACAAGGCCAAAAGTCCCTTGAATAGGTGAGGCTAAGTCAAAAGTTCCTAGGCCAAGAGTGAGGCAAATCCAAAAGTCCTAGAAATGGGGTGAGACTAAACCAAAAGTCTCTAGAGCATGAGAGTGGTCTTGACATGTTGATGTGGCATGAAATGAGATTTATTGCACACTTTATGCTTGCATATTCATATATTTGATGTATGTATGCCTTGAATGTAGTGTGAATGGGTGTGTGAGCTATTGAGATTCTTGGAATCTCACTCCCTTTTCCCTCTCATGCTTAAAATGTCTAGGTCGTGCCCAAGGCCAAGGAAATGTAAGCCAAGAACATTAAATAGCTACACTTTGTTTAATTTGTAGTTTAAATTGTCATGGAGTGTCAAGAAGCATTGTACATATGATTTTTGGTTGTGTAAAACCTTGAGCATATGTAACATGGTGTATAGACTATGTATAATGTATGTAGTATTAAATCAATGAGATTATGTTATTGGACCCTTGAATGACATGTGTGTTTAGTGCATAAATGGATTTTGAGAGACCAAAATAAGATGCATAGGGTTTGGGACCACTTGGGCAATCTTTACAAGTCATGTTTGTGCTTTGAAACTTGCCCAAAAGATGCCAAACAATTAAGAAAGCCATTTGGGCAAATTGGTAACCCATATGAAGCAAAAATTTACCATTTCATGAGGCTATATCACTTTTTGTCCAAATGAGCTCTTCTTGGTCTGAAATTTGGCATAAATCTAGAGCTTATTGAGAAGCTAAATTTGGTAATTTTTGGAGGTCTATGGAATATTTGACAAATTGTTGAAGTTGGAAATTTTTTTGATTTTGGTCCTTGGTACTGTAGCACTGGTATGAAATTAAATTCTATCACTCATGGGGCAAATGATGTCCAATTGTCATAAAATTTTATACAAAGAAACTAGACATCCCCAATGACTTGTGCCAACTAGACACACCTCATTTGGAGGTCTAGAGAGGGAGATATGAAGTTTTGAACATTCTGCCCAGTGTCAGGACCCTTTCCTGACTTGAGTTACTATTCTATTAAATTCTGAGATTTGGGCTACCTGGCCTGGTCTAGAAATATTTTTCCCTCTAGCTAACATCCACATATTTCTAGATTGGTATCATTTTCATCGATTGGATTTTTTTGAAATTAATTGGACATTTTCAAAATTTGCTATAGAATTCTGTGACAGTTCCAGAATACAGTCTGACCTCTGGACCTTTATGGATGACAAACATCCTCTGTGATAGATTTTATGGTCTGGACATATTCTTAACATGAATTAAACCCCTGTAGCTTTCTAGAATGGGCAAGAATGTGTGATTTCTATTTTTTTAGAATTAGTTATGATTTTTCAAAGTTTGGCAAGAAAAGGGGCCAAATCTGGCCAAAAATAAACCTTCATATTCTAGGTTCCATTTCGGTTTCCATGAGTTGTGGGCATGATTTTATGATGCAAATGATTCGTATACATGTAATTAAATATGAGAAAGTATAGTATAAGCTCACATGGTCCACGTAACATCGAATGAAATTTTTATACACGACGCAACGCAAAAGTAATCAATATTTTAATGCCATTTTCTTGCCTCTCATATGTATTGATGATGTAAGGTATAAAGATAGCATGGAATGAGCTAAGAAATTATGGTATTACAAAGTAAGGCTAACTACAAGGAATACGAATGAGTTTAAAATTAAAGTTTCCATTCAAATTAGTAAATCAACAAGTGGAACATTTAAGCGATGATTAATGAATTCTCCCAATAAATCATTCATCAAATATAATAAGAGCATCTAGTTGGTACTAAATGGATCAGATGCAGAGTACACAACCCATAAGGGTAAGTAACACAAACACTGAGTAATTTGTTTGTGAAAATCATAACAAATGCACATATGGTGGCTAATTACATTGGGCTAGCAACACCCCTGCTAACTAGGGTACAAATGATAGTGCACTATGGCTAACCTTTACTACAGTTAGCTACAGGGTCTCAAAATAGATAGCTCCTAAAAGAATCATCTCATAAGTACTTGCTTGAAATTAATCAAAATTCTTAATTATGCATACTTGTCATCAGAATATGTAAGCAACATACATCATTAAATATTTGCATTTATAGAAAAATTAGGAAAGTTGAATTAAAATTCCCACAGTTAAACAAAGATGATTTCCAACCTTGGTTTATATCCTAAAGTCCTAAAATACTTAAATAAACATTCAAATAATTAAATAATAAAAATGTAATTAGTAAAATAAACATAATTGAATAAGAAATGTTTAATCAAAAGCCTTGAAACAGAGTTTGTATCATTTATATATATATAGTTAGCATTATTTACTCACCTCTTAAGATGATATAGAGAAAATTTTTATCGTATTTTCTATTAATTCCTTAGTTGTGACTAACTCTACCGAATACCCTATAGTATTGGTTCACAAAATCTTAGTATTTGGATAATCTCAAATTGCCCCACAATAAAAATTACCCTCTTTCCCCAACACTTAGTCTTAACAAGTCTCTTAGGTTATGGAAATTATTACATTCCTTTCACAATACCAATATAAACATATTTATTCAATTTGCAATTTTAATACTTAAATATCTTATCTATTTCTTCTAACCACTACAATCCCACGTATATTTCATTTATGAACCTTCCTTCCCTAGTTTTTATACTTTGATCAACTATCATTTATGGAACTTTTATCTTGGAGAAGATAAATTTTTTCAAATGTTAATGAACTTCTTGAAAATTTCCAACTTGAAGTTCTTTGGTTCTCTTTATTTATAATAGAAATTTCTGAATATTTTCAAGGTCTAAAATACAAAAAAAGAATAGGCAAAACAAGATATATATTTAATTTGGCTTATGACTATCCCCATTCAAAATTCAAAGGAATTCAGCCATAATAACTACTAAACCTATAGTCCCAAAATCTCAATAATTATTGCTTATATGATTATGGAAGTGCTTGAAGCAAAAATAAAAAAGGAGAGATCAAATACTACTTAAATCCATAATAACAACAACATCAAGGTTTCCAACATTAGAAGGCTAAAATTAAAAATGTAGTCCTTCAAAATTTTTACACTAACCTCCTTTTCATCCATGGATTTCCTCACCTAGTTGAGCCTTTAGAAAAAAAAGAAAAGAATAGCCACTCACACCTCACTGTGCTCTATTAGTCGAGAATCATGAGGAAAAAGGAAAATGTGTAGAACACAATTTAGAGCCACTAAAAAAATGAAGCAATGCATAAAAAAATTAAACAAGACAACTTGAAGAAAGATATGAATATTTTCCAGCAACAGGGAAGCCGAGTTCATTGACCTAGAGAGCATTAATCTGTGTAAAAAATGGAACAAGAGAGCTTAGTGGCAGTAGGGAAAGACACATAGAAAACTGAAGCAACTAAAGGAATAGAGGTGCTACAAGAATGAGGCTAATGACAAACATTTCTAGTGGTTTTTACACTATTTTTGCTATCTGAAAACTTAACTCTAATGGGCAAGGCATGTAGTAAAAGATGGATGAAGGAAATGACTAAAAAAAAAACTAACTCTTTACTTAAGCAAATAGGGGTGTTTTTATATAATAGAAGAGTGGCAAGGAAAAGAAAAGAAAATATTGGGCTATGTGTGTTGCTGGGTTCGAATGTGGGCATTAAAGGGAAGAGTCTCCTTGGTTACCACCTGATCCAAACCTCATATTCATCTATTTCTACTAATTAATTTTATTATCAAGGTGTATAAAAAATATATTCAAAATAAACCAAGTTAAAAGAAATTGGTTCCAGCTCAAAAATTTAATTTTTACCTCCATATCAGTGTTATGAGTATTTTATCCCTCATTTATACACACACACACACACATATAAATCTTGGGTTTTCATAGATTAATTACAAGTTGTGATGATTTCTTTCTGACCAATGTATGGTTTATGTTGTAATTGTATATCTTCAATGCTACTAGTAAATTTTCTTATATCTAGTTCATTGATTGACTCTTAAACATGATAATGGATTTAGGAGTTGATTAATTATGAAAATGCTTGGAAAGTTGATTAGGTAGGGGTTAATGAGTGTCAACAAAGCAATAGTGGTTAATGTTCACTAATAAACTCATAATGCAATTACTAGTTAGCTTACACCTTAGGTGTTTGCTTAATTGAGACCTAAGCAATTAGTATGGGATGCAACATGGCAATGAGCTATTATACTAGTTAGTCTAGTAATTCATAGAACGTAATGTGTGTATACTATCTAACCTTGGTATGCATTAGCAAGTTAGGATATTATAGGATTGTTATCTCAAGAGGTGTAGACAAACAATAGTATTAGGAATTAGCTTACCCTAACTAGAACATTGTTAGGAATAAGCTCTATGCTTCAAGATGCATGAAACTAGAATTTAATTAGTATTTTTATTTTTAAAGTTTATGTTAAAGGTTTTTGCATATACACATTAGTATAAGTTGCATTTAGGATAGTGACATCCTTCCTCCTAAAGGTCACCATTGACTAGGCTTATCTTAGAACACTAATTAGTTTAAATAATATAACTTAAGATAACATAGGAGTAGAAAGTTTAATTAAACTTATCTTGATATACATCTTTGTGGGATTGACCTTATACTAGAAAAATTATATTACTTAAAACAATAGGTATACTTTTCCAAGCAAGGCTTGCTAATTTAATTAAATAATCTCACGTAATTATATTTTTGTATATCTACAAGTCCAACATGGTCAGTGAATGTATAAACACGTGGACACCATACATTCAAGCACAAATAATCATCCATACAAATGTATTTACTCCAAATTCACAAAGGAATATGGTGTTATAATTTGTCCATATGTTAATGGCATGTTGATTTTTAGCATGAATATGCTTGGTATCTCTGAAATAAGGGAGCATCTAACTTCAATCTTTAAGATAAAAGACTTGAATGAAGTAAATACTATCTTAGGTATAAAGGTTAGAAGAGACAATAAAGGAGTGACTTTGACACTATCACATTACATATATAAAGTGCTAAACAAGTTTACACATTTAGGAGTAAAAGATAGTAGTACTCTGTAACATCCGGTTTTTGTAAAAACATTGAAAAGAGTTAGTTTTCAAAGCAAGTTCCCTGAGATCAGTTATTTAAGACAAAAAAATTAAAATAAAACTCTAAATAATAGAAAACAAGGATCCAAGGTCAAAGATACCCAAAAACCTGAGCCAAATGAGCTAGGAAAATTTATGAAAGTAAGTTGGGGCATTTTCGTAATTTTTGGACATTTTGAAAAACTCACAAGAGGGCTTTTAAATGGATATTTTGAACTTTTAAGGTTCTCAGAAGCCTTGAAAATCATGGAAAACTCTAGAACAGTTAAAACCCCTCTAGTGAGCGATTTCAATAAAGAATTAACCAAAATTTTGACCAAATGGTTTGGGAAGGTTTTAAATCTAATTTGAGTAGTTCCAAAGGTATTTTAGAAGTTAGAGAGCCCAAATATTATGATGAAAAAAGATAAATTTTAAAAGGAGTTGAAATGATCTTAAAATGAAAAAGCCAAGAAAAGGGACTAAAACACAAAAGTAAAAAGTTGTTAAAGTGACTCCTCCCCTCTATGTAGCATGTGGCCCTTTCCTAATCTAATTAACCAGCCATTTTTCTATCCTAAAATAGTCGAGAGACTAGTAGCCATTCACGCACAAGAAGGATCTTCAAGGGAGAAGAGAAATAAGGCAAAAAGGTATGGAAATTTAAGGAAATTCAAGCTTCTTCCTTCTTTAAAGTTACTCCTCTCCTCCTTGTCTTCCTTCCTATGGTTTTTATGTGTGATATGGTGATGTTTTGGGTCTGGTATAGTGGAGAAAGATTGGGTTTGGAAAAAAAGAGTTCACCACTTGGAATAGCACTTGAGAAAAGCTAGAAACCAAGGTAACTTTGTTGTCTTTCATGCTTCTTTCTTCTTGCTTCTTTTAGTGTGAGTTTTGGCCAAGAAGAGAACAGCCAAGAGGGAGGAATTTATGACCAAAAGAAAGCAAGAATCCCAGGTTTAGGCTATGGGAAGATAGAAAATGCAAAGAAACTTTAAAGAGAACCATTAAAATTCAAATAGAAAAGTTAGGGATTCATAGGTGCCTTATAAAATCTGATTTGATTCAAAAATTTCCTAGTCCATATGAGAGTTTATTTGAGTTTCTAAGATCCCTAGGAGGCCTTCCAAGTGTTCCCTCCTTCAAGAAAAAAATTGAAACTCCATGGGTAGGAATGGAAGACATAGGCTTGGCTTAGGACAGATGGAGGGGCTAGGGAGTTTTAATTCATTCTAACTTAGTTTAGCACTTGATATGATAGAAGAAGATGAGAGGAAGCCTTAACAAAATTTAGGAACCATAGATTGAGAATTGGAGATTTAAGTTTCATAATATGACCTATAGAAGCAACTTGTCTCCAGGCTTTTGAAAATGAGTTTGTGAGGACTTCAACTAGTCTAAATGGAACCAAGAGGCCTAGATATAAGAAGAAAATAGAGCTAAGACCTTGGAATATGGCAGTTGCTTCATTAGGCTCTTTTATGGAATTATTTTGTAATCATAAGAAAAAGTAAGCTCCCTTTATGTGTGAGTGATGCTAGACTTTGCTTTAAGAGTATAACTCGATCCCATTTGATGTGTTTAGGCCAAAGGAATCAAGCTCCACCTTCTTGTAAGCATTTGGCCGAGAGAGAGGAAAATTTTCCAAGAAAAAAAGTGTGTTCTTGCAAGCAAGGTAGCCTCATTTTCTTTCTTTCATACATGCTTATGTGTTTTCTTGTCTTTGAATGTGTGTCTGCATGCTTAAGCTATGAAATATGTTTCTAGTAAATGATCACATGCCATGGTATCATGTTGCTATGTGTATATGTTTAAAAGACATTTTTATGAATGTGTTTGGCTTGCTTGAGCTTGGTGAAGCCAAAAGCCCCTTAGCTAAGGTGTGGATGAGCCAAAAATCCTTAAGAGTGGGTAAGACAAAGCCAAAAGTCTTTAGAAAGAGTGAGGATTGTAACACCTTACTGACTACACTCTAGTTTATCTCCCTCTAGGCTTGACTCCATATGATTTCCCAGAAAATTGACCGAAACCGTGGTATTTCACTACTTAAAGTCGGGGTTTAACCGGTCATATTTTGCCCCGTGGGTCCTGTGAACCCATCATTCACATTCTTTACTCAAACACCATTTATACAACTTGTACATAGTCTCAAACAACTCACAAACCACGGGTAAGAAGCCAAAAACTCAGAAACTACAATTTCTCAATCGGGCCCATAAATCACATTTCTGGCTCCAACTTTGGAAAATCACAACTAATTCTAGAAAAATGGGAATCAAGAAAATCATAGCTCTCTGGAAAGCTTGGGATATTAACTTCACACTAAAAATAACTCCCAGCCTCAATCTCAACGTTGAGGCCCTCATTGACATCGAAAAAGAAACAGATGTCCAGTTGTCCCTGATACTGGTGCAGTTTACTGTCATGAAATTCGGAAATTCGTAATTAAATCCAAAAAAATACAATCAGGGAAAACTATACCAATTTGGAAAGCTACTGATGTTAACTAGAGGAGAAAAATAAGTCCAGATCAGTTCAGGAGTTCTAAGACCTCGGAAACTGATAAAACAGTGACGAAGGTCTGAAACTTCCCTGATGCTGATACAGAACTTCAGTAAATCGTTTCTCTCTCTACAGACCTCCAATTAAGATGATTCTAGTTGGTATAGGTCACTGTGGATATCTAGTTTATGCTCCTAAAGTTTCATGACATTTGGACATCATTTGGTCTATGGATGACATGGTTTCATTTTCGGACTCAATGAACAGTACCATGACTAAAACATTGAAACTTCCCAATTTCAACAATTCATCAAATATTCTCTAGACCTCCGAATATTACCCACTCTAGCTTCTAAAGAAGCTCTCAATAGACTCTAGAGGCATGCCAAATTCCATACCAAGAAGAGCTCATCCGGTCATACTTTGACGGAGCTCGCCTAAATGGCAATTTTAGCACCACATGGGATTCAAAACGGGTCTAAATGACCTCCCACATGCTCTAACCTCTATTGGGCAAATTTAAAAGTACAAACATAGCATATATGAATTATCTAAGTAATCCAAATCATCATACATTCCAATTTCACTATGCTATGGAAGAGAATACACCATTTCACATAAGCCTCAAAAGGCCAACTTATACTTTCTCATTACTTTAACCCTTTATATCATCCATACATCATTTGTACATACATTTACATGTGCTCATATAGTTACAACTCCAAAAAGAATAGGTGCACTCTCATTTTGGCACCTTATACATCAGAATAACCAAAAGCTATACATCATTCTACTATGCTCTTCTAGGCTCCGTGAGGTGTGCTCGCCTCTCCCTGAACACCACCTGAATAATAGGATGGGAGGGGAAGGGGGTGAGATTCGGGAGAATCTCAATAGCTCATACTCATTCAAGATGCAACCAAGGCATATAGCTAGTCAAGCATGCATACAAGCCACAATAACACCACACATGCCATGCTATCAAACCAATGCCAAGACTAGGCTCTAGGGACTTTCGGTCTAGCCTCACCCAAGCTTTAGGACTTTTGGATCGGCCTCACCCTTGGTTTAAGGACTTTTGGCTCCTCCTCACCCGTCTCAAGGGACTTTCGACACCACCTCACCCGAGCAATTTCCACATATCATATCATAAACATATTGGTACCAATGCATCAAGGCAAAATCAATGGCATATCTCATCATACAAGTACATACTCAACATGTAATGACTATTACACAACCAAGAATGCAACAAGAACAGAGTAGAGAGCTACCTTCTCAGATTACACAAGTCTTCCCTTTCAATTTCTCCTCTCCCTCCTTGATTTCACACTCACAACAAGGTGGAGTTTCTTCCTTTGAGCCTAGGCATAACAAGAGCATCAAATCATTCTCTCATAGCTTAAATAACTCTCACAAAGCTAAAAGAGATTCTTCATCAAGTAAACCCTCACTACCCTTACAGATCTAGGGATTCTCTCTCTAGACCTCTGCTCATTTTCCTTCCCCTCTCAAGCCCTCAAAGAAGAAAACATGGAGGAAGAAATGAAGATAAATGCATTCTACCCTCCTTCTAGAGTAGTTTTCCCACTTCCCTTTTCTAAACCTAATCCAAAACAACTTCTAAAACCGTAGAAAGAGAAAGCAAAAGGAGGAGACAACAAGCTAAGGAGAAAAGCTAGGGAAATCTAAAGATTACTCACCTCTTTGCTTGATCTCCTTGCTTCTCTAGGTCTCTCTCTCTCTCTCCTCAGCTCTTTCTCTCTCCTTGGTCGAAGCTCAGGTCGGTTCTAAGAGAAAGGAAGAGTTTAAACTCTTTTAAAAAGTTAAAATCTCTTTTTTCACACTTTTCTGGACCGCTCTCGCTATAGCGAGTCATCATCCTCGCTACGGCGAGCTCGTGCAAGTTCCAGACTTTAGCCTTCGCTATGGCGTCGCTACGGCGAGCTCGGCCTGTTCAGACCTCTGCCTTCGCTATAGCGCCGCTATGGCGAGCAACTCCCTAGTTTCTGTATGGAATGTCGCACTCGTTACAGCTAGGAACATCTTCGCTATTGCGAGGAGGCATTCTCGCTATGGCGACTCTATTTCTCGCTATGGCGAGAAGACTTAGAAAATTTTCAGCTCTCCGAAAATTTTCTCAGCTTCCTCTTTTCTCATTTTTCTCTCATTCCTTTTCTGGTTGTTACAAGGATTAGTCAAAAGTCCCTTGAAGGTGGGTAAAGTAAGTCCAAAAGTCCTAAAAAAAATGGGTGAGGCTAAACCATTGTCTTGGCAAGCCTATGTATGTTGTTTGTGACTTCTTGAATGGAAGAAATGCTCTATGTATGATTGAGAACCTTATGAATGCCATACATGCATCTTAGACATGAAACTTGCATCTTTTATGTATGTTTGAAAGGGATATGGGCTATTGAGATTCCTAGAATCTCACTCTTTCCTCCCCATTACTTAACATGTCTAGGTGGACCAAGTGAACCAAGGAATGGGAGCCACCAAGCATAAAGGAAGGAGATTGACATAGAATTGTATCAATTGTCCATTTTGTAGCCATATGAATGGCTTAAGATGTTATCCAATGTTGTATATGATGTATGAGCTCATGAATGCTTGTAAATGTATGGATATATTGTATATGTATGAGAACTAGAGTTATATGAACGATATTACATGATTTTGGCAATGAATGGCAAGAATGGCTTATGTATGTTCTTGTGTATAGCTTGGTGTGGGAGAGTGAGTTTACAAGATTTGGGTTATTGTACCTTTGAAACATGTTTGGTAGGCTATTTTGATGCTTTCCCACGTGCTCATATGGCCCTAGAATTAGAGGAAGCAAAATTGGACCCGTTGAGAGCTCTTTAGAAGCATAAAAAGTGCATTTTGCAACCTTATGTCACAAACTAACCAAATGAACGAATTTGCTCATGAAATTTGGCATATATGTAGATATCATCTAGATATTTTTGAAAAGCTAAAGATCATATTATTTGGAGCTCTGTGGAATTAATTATGAATTCTTAAAGTTGACAATTTTCTGTTGTCCTGATATAAGCACTGTTCATATGGTCAGTTTGGGTTTCTGTGTCATTCATGGGCCAAACATGGTTCAATGAATGTGAAATATTATAGAAATAAACTAGACATTGCCAGAGACTTATAACAACTAGAAGCAACTCATTTGAAGGTCTAAGCAAAGAGTTATGAATTTTTGAAGTTCTATGTCAGTAATAGTAGCCAACTGAGTCCATGTACTATTCTATTAGTTTTTAGTTGCTAAACGTGTTTGTCTTGGTCTAGACTATTTTTCCCTTAAATTCACTATCTATAGCTTTCTAAATTGTTATAGTTTTCTAGAATTATATTTTTATAGAATTAGTTATGAATTTTTGAAATTTATATTAGTAACTTGTATTAAAAACATTGGGCAGTTTGACCTATGTTGCCTTTCTGTTGTCAAACATGGTCCAAATGATATTTTTATGGCTTGAAATTATTTTTAGTATATATCTAACATTCAAATTTTTCTAGAAAGCTATAGGTTGCTTGATTTTAATTTTTCTAGATTTATTTATGATTTTCTAAAATTGCACCAGAAAATCTGTCAAGTTGGACCCAAGATTGATTTGCATTATTTTATGTAAATGTGCCATAAGCTTGAGTTTTTGACAACATTCTGAGATGGTTTGAGATTATATGGATGTAATTAAATAGGAAAATGACATGAGGAAGTTCATATAGTCCATGGGATGATAAATGAAAATTTTATCCGCTATGCAACTGAAAATAATATATTATTTTGGTCCATTTTCTTAGAAAAGATGTTGGAAAAAGGGGAAAGAACCTTTGAATGAAATATGATAAGCTAGACAAATATAGTGCTACATAGTCCTTATAATTCTAGTGTCAAGTTAATTGAAAATTTAGTGAGTTGGTAGCATAACTAGAGTATGCAAGTATGATAGGTAGTATGATGTATGCAATACATTGTACTACGCCATATATAGAATTTGTTGTTTGTATACTAGCAAGTTTTACAAGTAAACCAAACAAAGATTGTTGGAAAACAATTACTAGAATGCTTAAATATCTAAAAAGAATAAAATACTTGGGAATTCATTAGAGTGGTTTTCTTGTTGTGCTAAAAGATTATTCCAATACAAGTTGGATAACAAGTGTTAGTGACAACAATTGCACATCATAGTGGATATTCACCTTCTGTGGTGGTGCCATTAGTTGAACTTCTAAAAAGAAAATGTGTATTTCCTATTCTATTATGGAATTTAAACTTGTTGTATTAACAACTAGTGGAAAAGAAGTAGAATGGATGAGGAACCTGTTATTTGATATAAAGTTGTGGCTACAACCTATTCCATTCATTTCTATATCTTGTCATAATGAGACTACAATATGTATAGCCCCCACAATAAGGTGTATTTTGGAAAATCAAGACATATAAGTTTAAGACAAGCTTATATAAGAAAATTACTCACAATTGGGACTATGACGATAGTTTATGTAAGGTGAAGCAAGAATTTGGCTAATCCTCTAACCAAAGCATTGATAAGAGATGAAGTAAAATAAAATCGATTGGAAATTAGGCTAAAATGTAACACCATAATATCTTAGCCTCTCTCATGTAATTAGAATGCCTCATGCCATGCACTTCATGAAAATCACAAGGAGTAGCATATAAATATTGATTATTTTTGCGTTACGTCGTATATAAAAATTCCGTTCAGTGTCACGTGGACCGCATGAGCACATACTATACTTTCCCATATTTAATTACATCAATACAACTCTTTTGCATCATAAAATCATAGCTACAACTCATGAAAATCAAAGAAGAGCTCAAAATAACCAAGTGCATTTTCGGCCAGAATTGGGTCCTTTTCTGACTAAATTTTGGAAAATCATAACTAAATCTAGAAAAATTGAAAACCTACATTCTTGGTCATTCTGGAAAAATAAGATGTCTACTTCACATAAAAATATGCCTAGACTATAACATCCATCACAGAGGATATTTGATATCCAAAATAATCCAGAGGTCAAACTACACTCTAAAACAATCACAGAATTCTACAGAAAAATTTGAAAATGTCTAATTAATTCCAAAAAAATCCAATTCATTCAAATGATACCAATCTAGAAATATGTGGATGTTAGCTAGAGGGAAAAAATATTTCCAAACCAACTCAGGCAACCCAGACCTCATAATTTAATAGAACAGTAACTCAGGTCGGGAAAAATTCTTGATACTAGACAGAATGTTCAAAAATTCATATCTCCCTCTCTAGACATCCAATTGAGGTGTTTCTAGCTGGCACGAGTCATTATGAATTTCTAGTATCTCTGTAAAAAATTTCGTGGCAATTCTACATCATTTGAGTCTTATGTGACAAAATTCATTTTTGGACCAAATGAATAATACAGCAGACCAAAACCAGAAAAATTGCCAAATTTGAAAAATTCTCAAATATTTTGTAGGCCTCCAAAAATTATGATCTTTAGCTTCCCAAAAATCTCTTAATAAGACCTAATTGCATGCCAAATCTCAGACCAAGAATAACTCATTTGGCTAAAAAGTGATATAGGGTTCCATTATGGTCATTTTTGGCTTCATATGGGATACCAAAATTGCCAAATGGCTTTCCTTTGGTTTTGGCACCCTTTGGGCAAGTCTAAAAGCATTTTTAGAACTTGTGTGAGTTGCCCAAATGGTCCCAAACCCCATGCATCTCATTTTAGCCTTTCCATCCACACATATGCACATTACATCAAACTTTCCAAAATGCATACTTTGGCATTACATATCCAATTTCTATTATAGGGTTCATACATCATGTCCATACATTTATACATCACATAATATTATAATTACATATGTCTAAGGGGTCATAGACCATATACATCCAAGCGATACATCATATGACACAATCATGGTCTTAAAGTAGTAAAACTTAAGCATTTGGTTGTCAATCTTCTTTCTTCAAGGTAATTGGCTCCCATTATCATGTCCACTTGGTTCACCTAGCATGTGAGATCATTGGAGAGGAGGGAATGAGATTCAAAGAATCCCAATAACTCATCTCCCATTCAATCATACATAATATATGCAAAGCAAGCCTTAAAAATGCATGCATGGATAAAATGGAAGTCATGAACATTTAAGAAGCAAGCTTGGCATGTGATCAAATCATATAAGATATTCAAGAGCTCACCAAGTGTTTGAATTGGCCTTACACTTTTTCTCATGGATTTTGGACTTGCCTCACCTATTCTTTAAGAGCTTTAGACTCAACCATACTCTTGGGAGCCCACTTTGCTTTTAGGAGACTCTTTACTTTGTCTCAACCAATCTCAAGGTTTCTTAGCTCATCCTCACCATGGTCAAGAGTTCTTGGCCTCTCCGCACTCAAGTAAACTCAACAAACATCACACATTCATTTGAAAACATAACATGACATCATGAAATCATGGCTTGTAAAATTATGCTAGCATACTTTTCATGGCTTGAAAATACACATACACATATTCTAAGACAAACTAAACACACATCCATGCATGAGAGAAGGTGGAGAGAGCTACCTTGCACACAATCACACACTTTTTCCTTGGATTTCAAGCCTCTTCTTTCGGCCACACACCCATAAATTTGTGGAGATGGTTTCTCTTGGCCTAGGCACAATTTACGGAAGCCAATTAGGTTTATGAAACAAACTCTAAGGGCACACAACTTGCTTAAACACTAGATTGCTCTATAACCCCCATTATGGTCCATACTTGCACCTAATGAAGCAACACCCCTCAAAATAAATTCTAGGCTCTATTCTTTCCTTTCAAATATGATTCTTGACTCCTTTTAAGCCTCTTGGAGTCATCAAACAATTAAAACAAAGGGCCTATCATCATATTGCTTCTTTAGGTCATAATATGGAACCTAAAGCACCAAATCACTTTCTGTGAGTTCTAATTTTTTTCCAAGGCCTCCCCTCATTTTCATTCATCAAATATGACTCAAGAATGGCCTTAGAAAAATTTAAAACTCTCTCTAGCTACAAGAACTTGCTTCGGCCAAGACTATGAGCACTTTTGGCCTTCATGGAGATTTCTTTGTTTTCTTGAAGGAAGAAGCATGTGAGGAGCATCTTAGGGGTCTTAGGAACTCATTTAAACTCTTAATTAGGCCTAGGAAGCATCACACAAAATCAAAATTTGAAAGGTGCACACAAAACCCTAGAATTTGCATCTTGAAATCTAATGGTTATTTTGTTATTTTCTTTGCATATTCTTGTTCTTCTCCTTTAAGTACCTAAGATTCATGCTTGGTTTGGCTTAAAAATCAGATCTTCCTAGGGTTCTTCATGTGTGTAGAATTGGAGAATAAGAGAAATCAAGAATAGCAACCATAAGATGAAATTTTTACCTAGTTTCCTTGCTTAATTTGGCTTGAATCTTGCTTTCTCCAAGCTCCTCTCTTCAAATCCGAAATTTCCCTTGAATTTCTCCCTTGAATCAGATTTATAAACTTCATTTTAATCAAAGGAAACTAAGGAAAAGGGAGGAAAGGAGGTGTGGATGAAGAAAAACATGAAAAATCACCATGGAAACATACCTTAAGCTTGGATTTTCTCCTTCTTCTTCTTCCTCACTTGTGCACCCAAACCCTAGCTCCCTTCTTTTGAAATTATGCAGAAAATTCTGATTCCAAATGAAGGGGAAAATGGGGCGCCACCTATATATAGGTGTAGGAAAGTGACTTTTTCAAAAATTTCAATTTTACCCTTTGTACTTTGCATTTTTGTTTCTCCTTTGTTTTAGCTCCTTTTTGAGAACCATCTTTTCCATTATAAAATTTAGGTTCCTAATTAAATAAAATATCTTTAGAATCACTCAAATCGAAGCTAAAACCTTCCCGAACGAATCCATCAAAGTTTGGGTACACTGATGTTGGAAAACGTCCCTCGGAGGGGATTTAACAGTCCCGGGGCTTCCCATGATTTTTCAGGGCCTTGGAGAACCCCAGAGAACTCAAAAATTTCATTTAAAAAGTCCTCTTGTGTGAATTCCAAAAATTGCTCAAAATTACGAAAATGCCATTACGTTTCATAAGTATTCTGTCAAAATTTGTTTCTTCATTCTAGCTCTGTTTTTCCTTCCATCTAAGGCTTAAATTCTCATTTTTAGGAGTCTAGAATGTTACTCAAATTTTTTGAGACCTTAACTAATTCATTTCAGGGGACTTGTTTTGAAAATGCGCCCATTTTTGTCGTTTAATGAAAATCGGACATTACATAAAACACTTAAACCAACAAACACTGGTAATGGAAGCTTAACTTTGAGTTAGTACACACTCTAAAATACAAGTTCAATGGATATTAATAAGTTATTATGAGTCAATAAAGCACTAGACTTTATACTTAAAGCCTCATTTTAGAGTATTTGAACAATTACAATAGGATTTAATGGAGTTAATAAGTGTCTAAAGTGAGAAAGACATAATGACAAACCCCATAATGTAAACTATTATATAAGGATCTTAATGGAGCTTTTAAATGTCTGGAATAATAGGAATATAATGACAAACTTTACTTATATGAATATTGAAGTGAAAATGTAAAAAAAAAAATTAGAAAATTGGTAACACATATTCCCTTTTCTTTATCCTATTCTAATTTTCTTCCTTTGCATTTTATTTTTACCATCCAAATCACTTTAAGTAGTTAACCACTTTGTCCATCCCTTCTATTCCTCCCCTATTTTTATGTTATTCTCTTTCAGTTAACTCAATAGCTAAATGCTCCTATAACCCCAGCACTGTTGTCTCTTAGGTCAGTGAGTTTCTCACCCATTTTGAGCTCCTCCTTGTACGGTCCTTATGGTTCTTTCATGCTTTGATTTTTTTTTCAATAGCTAATTCCTCCATATCTTCATCATTTCCCCCTCATTACAGCATCTTTAGCTTTGAATAATGACTATAACCATTTTCTCACACTAACATCCTTGTATTCCAGCTCTAGTGGTTGGCTGTGGATTGGCATTAAGAGCTTCCATGTTATTTATATATAACTTGGATTGTAGGGAGAGACATCAGCTTCCAAGGGTGCAGGTAAAAAGATTGCATCTTTTATTTGTTGATGTTAACTCCCTATTAATTAAGAATGAAAATAAATTCCAATTTTCTTTTTTTATTCTCTTCTTGATTAGTCCTATTGAAAGCTTAAATGGGGATTATTTGGTGGTTAAAGATAAGCGTGTAAAGTGAGGTTTGGACGCTACATATAAGCTTAACTTTTCAAGTTGAATTTTATAAGGTAAATTTTGAACTAATTAATGTAATACTACTTTAATTGAAATTGTCTAGGCTAAAGTTGATTTTGGAAGTGAATTGCCTTGAATAAATCTCTTAACAAGTGAAAAATTGAATTCTTGTATTCAATTAACTTGCTTGAAAGCAGGAGGAATTATTAAATAAAATAGTGGGAATTGATGTAAGTTAGTTCTTGCTAGAAGGTTCATTGATTGTATGAGAAGTTATTAAAAGGAAGATTGAAAGCTACTAGAAGCTGATTTCTTCAAGGTTAATTCTCTAGGGTAAGTCAGGTAATGGACTTAGACATAATAAGTTAGTGGGAGTAAGGAGGGTCATAATTGATTACGTTAGAAATTCAACATCAATAATAAGGCTTTAATGTAGGATTTAAGAGGGGTAAATCCATTTGATGATAAATAAATTTTGCCAAGTAATGAAGTCTCGTTTAATTGTATTTTAGGAAGTTTTAGGGCCATCCCTATATCCAATGTATATTTGGATGGAGCGGTAGAAAACTTCTCATTATCACCTTGTACTATGAGTAAAAAATATCTCGATGTAAGTTTAATGATTTATATTTGTTTTACCAAGCCATTTATATTTTATGAAACATTATTTCTTAAGTATAAAAATTTGAATTCTTCAAGGTTTATGCCAAATTATATTTCGATAAATTTAAGGTCCCTAATTTTCTAAATAATTGGTGCATGTATGGAATCAATGCGAGAAACATTAGAAATTTTATTTATAAATTTTTACATTGGCTACTTAAAAGAATTGTTTACGTGTAAATCGGGTAGTATGATTCCATACATGATAGGAATATTTTTAAAGAGGGATTGGATACAAAATGTTGGTTACTAGCAGTAATTCTATTAGTCATTGACGTGCCATGGTTTATACCCAACTAGGAAGGGATATGGGAGGTGCTAGCTCGATATGACGACCATCACACATGGAATAGATGGATTGATTGTTTACTCATATGGGTTGTGTGCCCATGACAAGTGGTTATTTACCGACGTGGGCTATGTGCCCATGCCATCTATTTCATTTTAATGAGGTCCTTCTTATGGAATTATATTAAAGAAAAATTTTCAAAAGATCTTCATCATAATTTTTTTAAAAAATTGCATACTTATTTTATTATAAATATAATTTCTCACCAATTCATAGTTTCCTAGCAGTAAATATTTATTAAATGCTTTCGTGTTTTATGTAATATCTGATTCTTTGAAAACGAGAGAAAATACAAGAATGTAATGTATGATTTTTTTGTAAACATTTGAAATTCATTGGATACAAAAGCAAGTCTCCTGAAATGAATTAGTTAAGGTCCCAAAAAATTTAGGTAGCATTCTAGACTCCTCAAAATGAGAATCCCAGGCTCAAATGGAAAGAAAAATAAACATAAAATGAAGAAACGAATTTGAACGAAAAGTTGACGAAACGTAATGACATTTTCATAATTTTGAGAAAACTTTGAAATTCTCATAGGATGCTTCTTAAATGGAATTTTTGAGTTTTCCAAGGTTCCCATAGACCCTGAAAACCATGAGAAATCCCAGGACAATTAAAACCCATTCAGTGGACATTTTCCATTGTCAGTTGACCTAAAATTTGACTGATCCGTTCGAGAAGGTTTTAACTCTAATTTGAGTGATTCCAAAGGTATTTTATTCAATTGGGAATCTAAATTTCATAATGGAAAAGATAGTTCTCAAAAAGGAGTTAAAATAAGTTAGAAATAAAAATGCCAAAAACGAGGGGCAAAATTAAAATTTTTGAAAAGTGGTTCTTAAACCCTCCTATAAATATGAGTGAGAGGTCATGTCATGTGTAACATCCCGTTCTTTGAAAATGAAAGAAAATGTGAGAAATATAAAGTACAGTTTCTCCATTAACGAACGAAACTCACCGGATACAAAAAGAAGTCCCCCGAAATGAGGTAGTTAAGGTCCCAAAAAATTTGGGAAGCATTCAAGACTCCTAAAAATGAGAATCCCAGGCTCAGAAGAAAAAAAATAGAGCTAGAATGAAGAAACAAATTTCTTACGAAAAGCTTACAAAACGTAATGGTATTTTTGTAATTTTGAGAAAATTTTGGAATTCACACAAGAAGGCTTTTTAAATAAAAGTTGACTTCCCCAAGGTTCTCTGAGGCCCTGAAAACCATTGAAAGCCCCGGGATAATTAAATCCCCTTCGGTGGATGATTTCTAACATTAGTGTACCCGAGCTTTGACGGATTCATTCGGGAAGATTTTAGCTCTGACTTGAGTGATTCCAAAGGCATTTTACTAAATTGGGAATCTAAATTTCATAATAGAAAAGATAATTCTAAAAAAGGAGCTAAAACGAAGGAGAAACAAAAATGCTAAGAATGAAGGGCAAAATAGGAATTTTTGAAAAGTGTAACTCCTTTCCACCTATATATATGATGTGCCCTTCTTCTCCCTTCATTATGTACGACCATGTTCTGCCTAAAACTAGAGGAAACCCTAAGAAAACTTGATTTTTGGCAGAACCAAGGGTGAATCTAAGGAAAAAGGGTGTGGAGATTAAGAATATGCAAAGGGAATCAACAAAAAATCATTAGATTTCAAGATGCAAGTTTTAGGGTTTCAATTGCACCTTGTAAAATCTGATTTTGTATGATGATTCCTAGGCCTAAATAAGAGTTTAAATAAGCTCCTAAGATCTCTAAGAGGCTCCCCATTTGCTTCTTCCCTTGAGAAAACAAAGCAAACTCCAAGGAGCTTCATTTCCTCTATAGCCTCAACCAAGCAAGTATAGCATAGCTAGGGAGAGTTTTAAATTTTTCTAAATCCATTCTTGAGTCATATATGATGAATGAAAATGAGGGGAGGCCTTGGAAAAAATTTAGAACTCATAGAAAGTGAGTTAGTGCTTTAGGTTCCATATGATGACCTAAAGAAGCAACATGTAGCTAGGCCCTTTGTTTTAATTATGTGATGACTCCAGGAAGTTTAAAAGGAGTCAAGAATCATATTTGAAAGGAAAGAATGGAGGCTCAAATTTATTTGAGGGGTGTCGCTTCATTAGGTGCATTTATGGATCATAATAGAGTTCATAGAACAACCTAGTGTCTAAGCAAGTTTGTGTGACCTTAGAAATTGTTTTATGAACCTAATTGTCTTCCATAAATTGTGTTTAGGCCAAGAGAAATCTTCCCCACACTTTTGTGGGTGTGTGGCCAAAGTAAGGGAGGGAATTTCAAGAGAAAAAGTGTGTGATTGTGTGCAAGGTAGCTCTCTCCACCTTCTCTTATGCATGGATGTGTGCTTAGCTTCTCTTGAATGTATGTATGTGTATTTTTAAGTCATGAAAAGTGTTCTATCATGACTTTAATTCCATGGTACCATGATGTTACAATATACTTTTATATGATATTTTTTATGTGTGCTTGGGTTTGCTTGAGTGTGGTGAGGCCAAGAACCCTTAGTCATGGTGAGGATGAGCCAAGAACCCTTGAGATTGATTGAGATAATGCAAAGAGTCTCCCAAAAGCAAGATGGGCTCCCAAGAGTATAGTTGAGTCCAAAAATCTCTTAAATAATAGGTGAGGCAAATCCAATGTCCATAAGAAATTGGATGAGGCTAATCCACTTTCTTAGCAAGCCTTTGTATGCTATATATGACATTCTCAAATGATGAAAATGCTTCTTGAATGTTTGCACATGTCAACATGACCATACATGTATTTATAAGACTTGTTTGCATCCATTATGTATGATTGAATAGAAGATGAGCTATTGGGATTCTTTGAATCTCATTCCCTCCTCTCCAATGATCTAATGTGCTAGGTGGACTAAATGGACAAGGTAATGGAAGCCAACCACCTTGAAGAAGAGAGCTTGATAACCTAATGCATAGCTTTTAGTCATTTAAGGCCATATTTGTATCAAAGCATGTAATCCCATGATGTATATGGTTTATGACCTTTTAAACATGTGTAATTATGATATTATGCCATGTATGAATGAGAGAATATGTTATGTAGCCACTAGAATGTGAATTGAGTATATGATGGTAAATTAGCTCCATGAATGGTTTGATAGAATTATGCACATGTGTGGATGAAATGGCCAAAATGAGATGCATGGAGTTTGGGACCATTTGGGTAGCTTACACAAGTCTTAATCATGTTTTTAGACTTGTCCAAAAGGTGCAAAAGCATAAGGAAAGTCATTTGGTTACTTTGGTACCTCATATGTAGTTAAAATTGACCATAATGGAACCCTATGTCACTTTTTGGCCAAATGAGTTCTCCTTGATCTGAGATTTGGCATGCAATTAGAGCTTGTTGAGATATTTTTGGGAAACTAAAGAACATAATTTTTGGAAGTCTATAGAATATTTGATAAATTTCCAAAGTTGGCAAATTTTTTTATTTTGATCTATTGCACTATTCATTTGGTCCGAAAATGAAATCTATCACACAGGGCTCAAATGATGTCCAATTGCCATGAAATTTTATATCAAGAAACTAGACATTCATAGTGGCTTGTGCTAACTAGAAGCACCTCATTTGGAGGTCTAGAAAGGGAGATATGAATATTTAAACATTTTGTCTAGTATTATGAATTTTACCTAACCTGAGTTATTGTTCTATTAAATTTCAGGGTCTGGGCGTGCCTGAGTTGGTCTGGAAATATTTTTTCCCTCTAGCTAACATCCACAAATTTCTAGATTGGTATCATTTGCATAAATTATATTTTTTATAGAATTAATTGGATATTTTCAAATTTTGCTACAAAAATCTGTGACAGCATCAAAAGATAGTTTGACCTCTAGATCTTTTCGGATATTAAATGTCCTCTATGATGGATGTTGTGGTCTAGACATATTTTCAGTGTAAATTTTACATCCGTAGCTTTCTAGAATGACTAAGAATTCATGATTTTAATTTTTCTAGAATTAGTTATGATTTTTCAAAGTTTGGTCAGAAAAGAACCAAATCTGGCCAAAAATGGATATGAATATTTCATGCTTCCCTTCGTGATTCTTAAGGTGTAGGCCACTTTTTATGATACAAATGAGTTGTATTAATGTAATTAAATATGAGAATGTGATGTATGAGCTCACATGGCCCGCGTAACACCAAATGGAAAATGTATGCATAGCGCAACGCTAAGAAATTCATTATTTTATGTCCTTTTTCTTTGTTCCTTCATAGAATGCATGATATGAAGCATGTGAATGGCATAAGAAAAGCTAGGAAATTATGATGTTACATCATGTAACCTCAGAATAAACTAGTTTGGATTATATATAGCTAGTGATGCAACCTAAATCATCTCCTTAGGAAATGAAATTAAATATTTAATTGGTTTTTCCAAGTGTAACATAACTTTACAAATTACCTAATTAAAAGGGAGGTTTGGTTTTAATTAAACTAACTAGAATTTAAATCAAATCAAAATTCCTAACTACCCCTACCTAAATGCATGGATGAATGAATGAATGATGGACTTGTGACTAGCTTTAGATTCGTCTCTTGGTATTCACTATCCTTATCCTAATTCAATTGTGATTAATTCTGGTCTAAAAGTCCCTAATCATGTTCATTGGCAAAGGATCTTGAATTACCACTCAAGATTCAAGAAACTAGTAATTTGATATTAATTGAGACCTCAACTCCCATTAAATTACTAATTCTTGTGATTAAGATATTTTAACACTTAGATGAGTGATTAAATAATTAATTAGCCTCTAAATTTTCACCTTAGGATGTTTAATTAACCAATTAAATTCTAAAGAATCCTCAAATTAGATATTCAAGCACTTAATCTCTCACATACATTTTATCAAATACCTTAACTGCATACATGGATAATTGTAGGAAATTGAAAATCCAGCACTTAACTCATTCAATTAATCATTCAAAATTCTCCTAATCAATGTCTAACTAGCCATCAATCATAAACTACACCAATCTCTACGTTCTAGTCTGGTTTTCACGTAGCTTCTCTTCTGGTCTAGCCATATTCAACTCTTGCTAACCCGTAGTTGGTTCTTTTGCTTACATGCTATTGTAACCCTTTTGAATGTATTCTATACTTGAACGTGCAACCCGTGGCTTCTCTTCTTTCTTACATACTGCTTAACTCAAAAGTGCTTCATGCATGGTTCTATGGCTTCTTCTTACGATCACATAAGCTTTAGCTTCTTCTGCACACAGCTTGTAGCTTCAGTGTTCCTCTAATCACGTGGCTTTTTTTCACTGTTTCAGCTGCTTTTCTCCATGCAAGCTCCTTTCCACATAGAACCCAAGCTCTAGTGTGTTGACTTCTCTATGTGGAGTTGCTTCTATGTAAAAATTGGACGTTACTGCATGGCTGTGTTTAAACTTCATCCAATAAACCCATGGCTACATCTCTATTCAACTGTTGCCCATGGCTTTCTTCCTTTTCTTCTCTTCACACATGAGCTGCCCATAGTTGGGTTCTACCTCTTTTTTCATCCACCCAAGCCCCTTTTCATTCTTCCTTTTCTTCAAATGCTTTTTCATTTGTGTTTTCTCAAAGTACCAAAACCAATGGTTGCATGTTTCTTGCTTTTCCTTCTTTGTTTTCTTTAAGTGAGGGAAGGGAACTCATAGCTGCATTTATCGTTTTGCATGTGTGTGATGGTGTATTGGCTGGAGGTATGAGAGTTACGTGGAAGTGTATGTGTGTGATGAGATGAAGCTGAACTTGGTATAGGTTTGTGCGTGAATGAAGGTGCTATGTGTTAGTGTGTGAATGAAGAAGCAATAAGAAATTTGATGCCTTAATGTGCTACGTGGAAATGAGCATGAAACAGAACCCATGAGTGATGCATCCTCTTCCATCCAAAAATTCCTCTTTCTAGTTACAAAGTGTGGCTTCCTTCATGTAGTTCAGCTCTTGATTCAATCTTAAAGCTTCAATCATTTTCCAAATTAATTTCCATCCTTAAAATTCCCATTGCCCAACAAAAATCTGCACAAATAGTAAGAAAATTCAATAGGAAAAAAATTCATAAAATTATTTGAAGAAAATTATGCATTAAAATTCTAAAATTTTGTAAATGATTTCCTTAAGTGCAAAAATAGCTACTAAAATCAAATTCCACCTAATTAAATTCCTAAAGCCATATTTAAATGCCTAAGTTGGGAGGATTAAAATGTATAAAAATAACCTTCATTAATGAGGTGCCCTATCTCCTCTTTCATTTGGCCACATTTGTTTCTGCCCTAAATTAGAGAAAAACCCTAAGGGTGAGGCGCACAAGAAGGAGGAGGAAGGAAGGATAAAAAAAAGGAAGAGGTATGGATTTTCTTAGTTTTTTTCATGCTTTTTCTTTAGCAAACTCCTTCTCCTCCATTTCCCTTTCTTTCCTATGGCTTTATTGAAGTTCTTAGATCTATTTTGAGGGCAGAACAAAGGAGAAATTTCGGATTTGAAGAGAGGAGGCCAAGTAAAGTGAGAAACAAGCAAGAAAAGCCAAGGAAACAAGGTAAATCTTCATTCCATGGTAGCTACCTCTTGCTCCCTTCTTCTCCTTGGTTCGCCCCATGTATGTAGCTACAAGAAGGCTTTAATTTTGTGCAGAACCAAGGGTGAATCCTAGGAAATTAGGTGTGGAGAATGAGAATATGCAAAGGAAATTAATTAGGAACCATTAGATTTCAAGATAGGGAGGCTAGGGTTTTGATTGCACCTTGAACTCTACCATGAACCCTAGCCATATTTTATAATGTTTAAGTGTTCATATAGGCTCCTAAGACAGCAAGAGAGCTTCCTCCATGCTTCTCCCATCAAAGGAAGCAAAGAAACTCCAAAAGTGCCAAGAAGAAGCATAACTTCAGCCTAAGACACTTAGGGCACCTAGGGGTAGTTTTAAATTTTTTCAAGCCCATTTTTGACTTATATATCATAAGTGAAGATGAGAGGAAGCCTTAGAAAAATTTTATAAGCCATAGAAAATGAGATCGTATCATAGATTCCATATTATGACTTAAAAAGGCAACACCTAGCTAGGTTCCTTGATTTGATTGTGTGATGACTCCAAGAGGTTTAAATGGAGTCAAGAATCATAAATAGATGGAGAGAATGGAGCCAAGATGATGTTTTCTTAAGGCTACTTCATTAAGCGCATTACAGAACCATAAAAGAGCCATGTGAACCACCTAACTTTTCTAGTGAATGTATGGCCTTAGAATTTGATTCAAGAGTATAATTGTCTTCCATATGATATGTCCATACCAAGAGAAATGATCTCTACTCCTTAAGAGTGTGTGGTCGTGGGAGAGGAAATAAGTTCAAGAAAAAAAGTGTTTAAGTGTGACAAAGGTAGCTCTCTCCACTTTCTCTCATGCATGAATGTGTGCTTACCTTGTCTTTGAATGTGTGTATGAGTGTTTTAAGTCATGAAAAGTGCTCTAGTACATGCCTTTGTTCTATGGTACCATGATGTTGTAATATTTTCTCAAATGATGCCTAGTATGTGTGCTTGGGTTTGCTTGAGTGTGGGGAAGCTAAGAACCCTTAGCCATGGTGATGATGAGTCAAGAACCTTTAAAATTGGTTGAGACAAAGTAAAGAGTCTCCCATTGTGAGGTTTTCAAAACCTCTTAGAGAAAATGGGTGAAGCAAGTCCAAAATTCATAAGTGAATGGTGAGACTAATCCATTTGCTTGGCAAGCCTATGTATGCTATGTATGACTTACTCATATGCCAAGAATGTTTCTTGAATGCTCACACATGTTAATATGCCCATGCATACATTTTCAAGGCTTGTATTACATACTTTATGTGTGATTGAAAGGGAGATAAGCTATTAAGATTCTTTGAATCTCATCCCCTTGTCTCCAATGTCTTAACATGCTAGGTGAAGTAATTGAGCAAGATAATAGAAGCCACCAAGTCTAGAAGAAGGAGATTAACATCAAAGTGTATGAAATGACCTAGTTTTGTCTCTTTTGTAGCCATACACATGGCATATCATGTAATTCCATGATGAAATTGTTATGCAATCATATGAACATATGTAATGACCTATATTTTTGATGTATGAGTTTTAATGTCAAATGAATGATAATGTAGTTTTTGGGTATTGAATGGCAAGAGAAAGTGTATGCATGCTTGTGTGTGGCAAGAGGTAAGAGAGTGAGTTTTTGATTTTTGGGTTTATGCACCTTTGAGACAAGTTTAGAGGGCCATTTTAGTGCATTCTCATGTGCTCAAGTGGTCATGATTGCTTTAGAATTTGAAATGGACCATTTAGACCCCTTATATAACACAAAATGAGCCATTTTGCAACCCAATATCAAGATCTAACCAAATGAATGAATTTACCCATGAAATTTGGCACACATATAGATCTTATCTAGAGATTTTTGGAAAGATAAAGATCAGATTATTTAGGGCACTGTGAATTTAATTATGAATTTCCAAAATTTGCATTTTTCTACTGAACTGATGCAGACACTGTTCATATGGTCAGAAATTTGGGCTATGTCATTCATAGGCCAAATGATGTCCAATGCTCATGAAATTTTACAAGAATAGACTAGATGTTATGAGCTTTCCATGGCCACTGAGATCACCTGAATTTTACCTTTGAGTAGGGTGATATGAATTTTTGAAGTTGAAGGTTAGTACTAGTAATGACAGTCGACCTCTGGTTCTATTCCATAGATTTCTGATGGCTAGTAGCCTCTGTGTCTAGATTTATTTCTATCATAAATTAGACATATGTAGCTTTCTAGAATGGTATAGTGTGCCTAATTTTAATTTTTTTAGAATTAGTTATAATTTTTCAAAGTTTAGGCACAGAATCTGGAAATCTTACCCAAGGCTACACACTATATTTTTTAGTATATCATCCCTTTGCTCAAGGTATAGGCCATTTATTGAGCTTGTTATGAGTTGTATTTATGTATTTAAATATGAGAATGAGATGTGTAACACCATAATTTCTTAGCTCATTTCATGCTTTAGACCATGCATCTTACATTGGAGGCAAGAAAAGCAATTAAAATAATAAATATTTTAGCATTGCGTAATGTACAAATTTTTCTTTCTGTGTCTCATGGACCATATTAGTTCATTTATTGCATTCTCATATTTAATTACATAGAGCTTGTGCAAGTCGAGGGAATACATAAAATCCACAATTGCTATTTTGGCCAGAATTTTCCCTTTTCTGTCATAAATTTTTGAAAATCATAAATAATTCTAAAAAAAATCAAAATAACAAATTATTTACCATTATGGAAAGATAAAGATATCTAATTTATACTAAAAATATGTCCAGGACATGAAACATCACACAGAAGATGTTTGACATTTGAAAAGGTGCAAAGGTTTGACTAGCTGCTAGTATTGATATAGGTTTCTGCTATGAACTTCAAAAATATCTAATTAATTCCAAAAAAATCAAATCCATGCACATGATAGTAATCTGGAAAGCTACAGATGTTAGCTAGAGGGAAAAATAACTTTAGACCAGATTAGGCATGTCCAAACTCAAAAAACTAATCAAATAGTAACCTAGGTCAGTCTAGATGCCTAATACTGGATAAAAATGTCAAAAATTCATATCTCCCTCTCTAGACATCTAAATGTGGTGCTTCTAGTTGACACAAGTCATAAGGAATTTCTAGTTTCTCCTTGTAAAATTTTGTGGCAATTGGATATCGTTTGCCTCCTGAGTGACAGAATTTATTTTTTAGACCCAAGTAACCCTAAACCAATTTTAGAAAATTTTTCAACTTTAAAAATTCATCAAATATTTTATAGACCTCCAAAAATTCTGCACTTTAGCTTCCCAAAAATCTTTCAACAAGCTCTAATTTCATGGCAAGTGTTAGACCAAGAAGAGCTCATTTGGATAAAAAGTAATATAGGTTTTCAATATGGTCAATTTTGGTCCATATTAGATACCAAATGTGTCTAAATGGTCTTTCTTGATATTTGGCACTTCTTGGGAAAGTTTAAAAGCATGAATATGACTTATATTGACTGCCCAAGTGGCCTCAAATCTCATGCATCTCAATTTGGGCATTCCACTTCCATTATTACATACAATTCCAAGATGCTAGTTGTAACATCATATATTTCTAGCTCATTCTATAACATTCTCATGCTTTACATTCATAATTTCCATGAAGGAGCAAGAAAAGAGAATTAAAATAATGTATTTTCTTGCTTTGCGTCGTGTATGAAAATTTCATTCGGTGTCACGTAGGCCATGTGAGCTCATACAACACATTCTCATATTTAATTACATGAATACAGCTCATTTGAATCATCAAAAGTAGCCTACAACTCATGGAACTCGAAGGAATACATGAAATAAACACATATTTTTGCCCAGCTTTTGCCTTTTTCGGCCTCAACTTTGAAAAATTATAACTAATTCTAGAAAAATCAAACTCATGCATTCTTGGTCATTCTAGAAAACTATAGATGTCTACTTCATATTAAAAATATGTCTAGACCATAACATCTATCACAGAGGACATTTGACATTCAAAATCATCCAGAGGTCAAACTGCCCACTAGTGCTATCACAAATTTTTGCAGCAAATTTCAAAAATATCTAATTAATTCGCAAAAAATCCAATCCATACAAATCATACCAATTTGGAAAGATGTGGATGTTAGCTAGAGGGAAAAAATTACTCTAAACTAGTTCAGGTAGCCCAAATCTCGAAATTCAATAGAAGAATAACTAAGGTTGGGTGAAGCTCCTGATACTAGATAGAATCTTTAAAACTTCATATCTCCCTCTTTAGACCTTAAAATGAGGTGTTTCTAGTTGGCATAAGTCATTAGGAATGCCATGTTTCTCTTTATAAAATTTCGTGGCAATTAGACATCATTTGAGACCTGTGTGATAGATTTCATTTCTGACCAGTAAGAACAGTGACATAACAAAAACTAAAAAATTTGTCAATTTTGAAAATTCATCAAATATTCTGTAGACCTCAAAAAATTATGTTCTTTAGCTTCCCAAAAATCTCTCAACAAGCTCTAATTTTGTGCCAAATCTCAGATCAAGAAGAGATCATTTGGTTAAAAAGTGATATAGGATCCCATTATGGTCAATTTGGGGGCTCCATATAGGGGTACCAAAATGACCAATATAGGGTACCAAAATGACCAAATGGCTTTCTTTGGGTTTTGGCACCTTTTGGACAAGTCTAAAAGCATAATTAGGACTTGTGTGAACTACCCAAATAGTCTCAAAGCTCATGCATCTCATTTTGGCTATTTCATCCACACATATGCATAATTCTATAAAACCATTCATGAAGCTAGTTTGCCATCATATACTCAAATCACATTCTAATGGCTACATGACATATTCTCTCATTCATACAGGACATATTATCATAATTACATACGCTCAAGAGGTCATAGACCATACACAATAATGGGTTGCATCATTTGACATACATATGGCCTTAAAGAACCAAAACCATGCATTATGTTGTCAAGCTCTCTTCTTCAAGGTGGTTGGCTTCCATTACCTTGTCCACTTGATCCACCTAGCATGTTAGAACATTAGAGAGGAGGGAATGAGATTCAAAGAATCCCAATAGCTCATCTCCTATTCAATCATATATAATGGATGCAAATAAGTCTCATAAATGCATGTATGATCATATGGACATGTACAAACATTTAAGAAGCATTTTCATCATTTAAGAAAGTCATACATAGCATACCAAAGCTTGCCAAGCAAGTGGATTGACCTCACCTAATTTTTTGTGGATGTTGGACTTGCCTCACCCATTCTTTATGAGATTCTTAGACTCAACTATGCTCTTGGGAGACCTTATACTTTGTCTCAACCAATCTCAAGGGTTCTTGGCTCATCCTCACCATGGCTAAGGGTTCTTGGCCTCACCACACTCAAGTAAACCCAAGCACACATAAAAAATATCATATAAGAGCATATTGTAACATCATGGCCCTATGAAGCATAATGGCCTTCATAGACTTTGCTTTGTTTTCTTGATGGAGGAGGCACATAGGGAGACTTCTAGGGATCGTAGGAGCTCATTTAAACTTTCATTTATACATAGAAATTAAGATATCAAGTCAGATTTTACAAGAAGCACATGAAACCCTAGAATTTTTATCTTGAATTTTCATGGTTATTTGTTAATTCTCTTTGCATATTCTTATTCTCCACACTCTTTTTCCTAAGATTCACCCATGGTTCTACCTAAAAACCAAGCCCTCCTATAGCTTCTTGAGTGGGGCAAAATATGGAGAGAAGATGAGCAAGGGGTAGCAACCATAGAAGAAGAAATTACTTTATTTTCTCACTTGAATCTTGTCTTCTATGGCCTCTTCTCTTCAAATCTAAATTTTTCCTTAATTTTTCCCTTAAAACAGATCCATATACTTCAATATAATCACAAGAAATAAAGGGAAATGGAGGAAAAGAGGTTTAGAAAGGAAAGAGCATGAAAAATTACCAAAAAACAATACCTTAAGCCTTTGATTTCTCCTCCTCTTTGTCTTCCTCTTGTGCACCATTCTCCTAGGGTTTTTTCTCTAGTTTGAGGAAGAAACATATAAAGCTAAATGAGTGGAAGAGTGGGGAACCTTATATATATAGGTGGGAGGAAGGAAGACTTTTTAAAAATTTTATTTTTGCCCTTTATTCTTGGCATTTTGTTTCTAATTTGTTTTAGTTCCTTTTTGGAAACCGTCTTTTCCATTATAAAATTAGGTTCTCAATTTAGTAAAATGCCTTTGGAATCACTCAAATTGGAGCCAAAACCTTCCTAAATGAATTTGTCAAAGTTTAGGTATACCGAGTTAGAAAATGTCCACTAGAGGGCTTTTAACTATCCCGGGGCTTCTCATGATTTTCAGGGCCTTTGAGAACCCTGGGCAACTTAAAACTTTCATTTAAAAATCTCTCCTATATTTTTTTTCCAAAAGTTACACTTATTTATGAAAATGACATTACATTTCATTAGTTTTTTTGTAAGAAATTGTTTCTTCATTGTAGCTCCATTTTTCTTTCTGTTTGAGCCTAGGATTCTCATTTTTAGGAGTCTAGAATGCTTTCCAAATTTTTTGGGACAATAAATAAGTCATCTTGAGGGACTTCCTTTTGTATCCGGTGAGTTTTGTTCATTTATGGAGAAACCATAAGTTAGGTTTCTTACGTTTTCTTTAGTTTTCAAAGAACCGGATGTTACATTAGTTTGCCATTACATGTCCAAAATGCACATTAGCATATATATATATAGCCTTAAATCTCATTTATACATGATACATTAGCATAATTATACATATTCATAATATCATAGGACATATACAACCATAGATTACAACATTTTCCATTCATATGGCCTTAAAAAAATAAAATCTATACATTTTAATGGCATGCTCTCATCTCTCAAGTGGTTGGATCCCATTTCCTTATTCTCTTAGTCCACCTAGCATGTTAGAACATTGGAGAGAAGGGAATGAGATTCAAAGAATCCCAATAGCTCATCTCCCTTTCAATCATACATAAAATATGCAAAACAAGTCTCACAAATGCATGCATGGGTATATTGACATGTGCAATCATTCAAGAGACATTTTCAACATTTGAGCAAGTCATACATGGCATATGTAGGCTTGCTAAGTAAGTGGATTAGCCTCACCCATTCACTTATAGATTTTGGACTTGCCTCACCCATTCACTTATAGATTTTGGACTTGCCTCACCCATTCTTTAGGAGGTTTATGACTCAACGTTGCTCTTGGGAGTCAACTTCACTTTTAAGAGACTCTTTACTTTATCTCAACCAGTTCTAAGGGTTCTTGACTCATCTTTACCATGGTTAAAGATTTTTAGCTTGACCACACTCAAGCAAACCCAAGAACACATAACAAACATCATATGAAAGCATATAGTAACATATGGTACCATGGAATAAAAGTCATGCTAGAATACTTTTTATGGCTTAAAATACACATATACACATTCAAAGACAAGCCAAGTATACATTCATGCATGAGAGAAGGAGAAGTGAGCTACCTTGGATGCAACCATACACTTTTCTCTTTGAAATAATGCTCCCTTCCTCGGCCTCACACACACAAAGGTGTGGGAATGATTTCTCTTGGCCTATTCACAATTTATGGAAGCTCATTAGGTTCATGGAATTAATTCTAAGGCCACACAACTTCCTCACATATTAACTTGGTCTATAAACCCCTTTATATTTCCAAGAATACACCTAATGAAGCAACACCCATCAAATAAATTTTAGGCTCCATTCTTTCCTTTCATATATGATTCTTAATTCCTTTTAAGCCTCTTAGAGTCATAACACAATTGAAACAAAGAGCCTAACTACATGTTGCTTCTTTAGGTAAATTATGGAACATAAGGCACCAATTCATTCTCTAGGCTTCCTAAATTTTTTTGAACATTTTCCCTCATTTTCATTGATCATTTATGACTAAAAAATAGGCTTAGAAAAATTTAAAACTCTCCCTAGATATGGTAACCCTCTTAGGCCGAGATACTGAACCATAATAGCCTTTATAGACTTTGCTTTGCTTTCTTGATAGAGGAAGCACATGGGGAGACTTCTAGGGATTTTAGGAGCTCATTTAACTTTCATTTAGGCATAGAAATTAAGATATCAAGTCAGATTTTACAAGGAGCATATGAAACCCTAGAATTTCTATCTTGAATTTTCATGGTTATTTGTTAATTCTCTTTGCATATTTTTATTATCTACACTCTTTTTCCTAAGATTCATCATTGGTTCTGCCTAAAAACTAAGCCCTCCTATGGCTTCTTGAGTGGGGGTAAATATGGAGAGAAGATGAGCAAGGGGTAGCAACCATGAAAGAAGAAATTACCTTATTTTTTCTTATTTTTTCACTTGAATCTTGTCTTCTATAGCCTCTTCTCTTCAAATCCAAAATTTTCCCTTAATTTTTCCCTTAAAAAAGATCCATATACTTCAATATAATCACAAGAAAGAAAGGGAAATGGAGAAAAAGAGTTTTGGAAAGGAAAGAGCATGAAAAATTACCAAAAATTCATACCTTAAGCCTTTGATTTCTCCTCCTCTTTGTCTTCCTCTTGTGCACCACTCTCCTAGAGTTTTTTCTCTAGTTTGGGGTAGAAACATATAAAGCTAAATGAGTGGGAGAGTGGGGCACCTTATATATATAGGTGGGAGGAAGGAAGACTTTTTAAAATTTTCCATTTTTGCCTTTTATTCTTGGCATTTTCGTTTCTAATTTGTTTTATCTCCTTTTTGAGAACTGTCTTTTCCATTATAAAATTAGGTTCTCAATTTAGTAAAATGCCTTTGGAATCACTCAAATCGGAGCCAAAACCTTCCTGAATGAATTCATCAAAGTTTGGGTATACTGACATTGGAAAATATCCACTGGAGGGCTTTTAACTGTCCCGGGGCTTTTCATGGTTTTCAAGGCTTTTGAGAACCTCGGAGAACTCAAAACTTTCATTTAAAATGCACTTGTTTTTGTTGTTTAATGAAAACCAGATATTACAAGATGGATGAGTCCATATAGGCCACGGGACATGAAATAAAAAATTTATCCATGACATAACGCAAGGATATTTATTATTATAATGCTATCTTTCTTGCTTCATTGTGAAATGCATGGAATAAGACCTAGAAATAGCATGAAGTAAGCTAGATAAATATGGTGTTACATTTTAGGCACTTATAAATCGTTTATTTTCTTAAGATGTATGAATTTTTGACTCTGAGATAACCTATTATACTTGTTATGGTATTTTAATCAATAATTAAATTAATTACCTACTATTCTCTTCTTTAATTATTAATTAGTTATTGTGGGATGTTATTTACTTATTAAGTATTTGGTATTTAGATAGTAGAGTTGATCTTGAGCCTTCCTTACCACTTTAGCATGGACCATTTTTCCATTTGGTGAGCCCTACATCAATTGCATTGGCAAAGTCTATTTTGAGTATTTCGCATCATTGTCTTGTTGTTTCATAGGTGTAGCTTCACATAACTCCCATATAGGTTCTCCCACCTTGATATATGTGCATTTTTGTTCATAAGAATAGGGGTTGAGCTCCCTAATTTGTATTATTAAAACATTGTTTGTTTGCAGAGATCTGGGAAAGTCCTAATTTCAAGGGAGACTTTGTCCATATTTCTATAAATAGGTGGAATTTAAATTTTCCTAAGGATTTTAATATGCAATATGGAAGTATTCATGTGAATAAGTTCCTAAATGTTATATATACATATAAATATAGTCAGGAATTAAGAAAGGATGAATTACAAGAAAAACAAGCTTATGAAGGTGGGATTTACTCATATTCCATGCCAATCACTCTAGCTTATAGGGTGTGATAAGAATGGTATGAAAGCTTAGGTTTACCTATGGTTTGTGGAGCAATTGTTCTTTGATGGGACTTTAACTATCAATATGAAACCCAGGCATAATAATGGTTAAGGCATCGTTAGAGACCTTATATGATGTTAAATTCCTTTTCTCTTAATTATGTTTCTCATAATGGTATTAGAGTGTCATTGTATTATGTTTCTCATAATGGTATTAGAGTGTCATTGTGTAACATTCGGTTCTCTAAAAACAAGAGAAAACGTGAGAAACATAACGTACAGTTTCTCCGTCAATGAATAAAACTCACCAGATATAAAAGGAAGTCCCTCAAGATGAAATAGTTAAGGTCTCAAAAAATTTGGAAAGCATTCTATACTCCTAAAAATAAGAATTCCCCGCTCAGATGGAAAGAAAAATAGAGCTAGAATGAAGAAACAATTTCTTACAAAAAGTTTACGAAATGTAATGGAATTTTCGTAATTTTGAGCAAAATTTGGAATTCACATAGGAGGGCTTTTTAAATTAAAGTTTTGAATTTTTTGGGGTTCTCAAAGGCCTTAAAAACCATGGAAAGCCCCGGGACAACTAAAATCCCTTCGGTGGATGTTTTCTAATGTTGGTATACCTAAACTTTAACAGATTCGTTCGAAAAGGTTTTAGCTCTGATTTGAGTGATTCCAAAGGCATTTTACTAAATTGGGAACCTAAATTTCATAATAGAAAAGACAGTTCTTAAAAAGGAGCTAAAACGAAGGAGAAACACAAATGCCAAGAACGAAGGGCAAAATGGGGATTTTTGAAAAGTGTAACTTGCTCCCACCTATATATATTATGCACCCTTCTTCTCCCTTCATTATGCACGACCATGTTCTGCCCAAAACCAGAGGAAAACCTTAAGGGATGAGGCACACAAGAGAAGGAAGAAAAGGAGGAGAAATTCAAGGTAGAAAGGTATAAATTTTCATGGTTTTTCATGCCCTTTCTCTTCCAAACCTCTTCTCCTTCATTCTCCTTTATTTCCTATGATTATAATGAAGTATATGGATCTGTTTTAGAGGAGAAATTGAGGGGAAAATTAGTATTTGAAGAGAGGAGCTCAAAAACCACAAGATTTAAGTGAGAAAAAGCAAGAAAACAAGGTAATTTCTCTTCATATAGTTGTCATCTTTGGTTCCCTTCTCCACCATTTCGCCCTACTTGAGAAAACCCTAGGAGGAGATGATTTTTAGGCAGAACCAAGCATGAATCTAAGGAAAAAGGATGTGGAGATTAAGAATATGCAAAGGGAATTATTAAAAAACCATTAGATTTCAAGATGTAAATTCTAGGGTTTTGTGTGCACCTTCCAAAATCTGATTTCATATGATAATTCCTAGGCCTAATTAAGAGTTTAAATGAGCTCTTAAGGTTCCTAAGATGCTCCCCACATGCTTCCTCCTTCAAGAAAACAAAGAGAATTCTAAAGAAGCCAAAAAGGGGCATAGTCTCGACCAAGTAAGGTTGGGGTAGCTAGGGAGAGTTTCAAACCATTCTTGAGTCATGTATGATGAATGAAAATGAGGGGAGGCCTTGGAAAAAATTTAGAACTCATAGAAAGTGATTTGGTGCTTTAGGTTCCATATTATAACCTAAAGAAATAACATATAGTTAGGCTCTTGATTTAATTGTGTGATGACTCCAAGAGGCTTAAAAGGAGTCAAGAATCATATTTGAAAGGAAAGAATGGAGCCTAGAATTTATTTGAGGAGTGTTGCTTCATTAGGTACGTTTATGGACCATAATGAGGTTATAAGCCAACCTAGTGTCTAAACAAATTGTATGGCCTTAGAATTGAATTCATGAACCTAATTGGTTTCCATAAATTGTGTCTAGGACAAGAGAAAGCATCTCCATAAGTTTTTGTGTGTGTGGCCAAAAGAGAAAGCCTTGATACAAGAAGAAAAGTGTGTGATTGTATACAAGGTAGCTCTCTCCACCTTCTCTCATACGTGGATGTATGCTTAGCTTGTCTTAGAATATGTGTATGTGTATGTGTATTTTCAAGCCAAGAAAAGTATGATAGCATGATTTCATAAGCTATGGTTTTGTGATGACATATTATGTTTCATATGATATTTTGATGTGTGCTTGGGTTTGCTTGAGTGTGGTGAGGCCAAGAATCCTTAGCCATGGTGAAGAAGAGCCAAGAACCCTTGAGATTGGTTGAGACAAAGCAAAGAGTCTCTCAAACGCAAGATTAGCTCTTAAGAGTATAGTTGAGTTTAAGAATCTCTTAAAGAATGGGTGAGGCAAGTCCAATATTCACAAGAAATTGGGTGAGGCCTATCTACTTGCTTGGCAAGCCTTTGTATGCCATGTATGACTTTCTTAAATGATGAAAATATTTCTTGAATGCTTGCACATGTCTGCATGACCATACATGCATTTATGAGACTTGTTTACATCCATTATGTATGATTGAATGGGAGATGTGCTACTGGAATTCTTTGAATCTCATTCCTTCCTCTCCAATGTTCTAACATGCTAGGTGGACCAAGAGAGCAAGGTAATAGAAGCCAACCACCTTGAGGATGAGGGGATGACAACAAAGTTCTTGAATTTTGTTACTTTGAAACCATACAATTGGCAAATGATGTAATCCATGGATGTATATGTATCATGATGTCATGAACACATGTAATTATGATAATATGTCATATATGAATGAGAGAATATGTTAGGTGACCATTAGAATGTGATTTGAACATGTGTTGGCATATGAGCTTCTTGGATGACGTTATGGAAATGTGTATATATGGATGAGATGGCCAAGATGAGATACATGGAGTTTGAGGCCATTTGGGCAGCTCACACATGTTCTAATTATACTTTTAGACTTGCCCAAAAGGTGCCAAACCCTAGGGAAAGCCATTTGGTTACTTTGGTACCTCATATGGAGCCAAAATTGACCATAATGGAACCTTATGTTACTTTTTGGCCAAATGAGCTCTTCTTGATCTAAGATTTGACATAAAATTAAAGCTTGTTGAGAGATTTTTGGGAAGATAAAGAATATAATTTTTGGAGGTTTACAGAATATTTGATGAATTTTCAAAATTGGCAAATTTTCTAATTTTGGTATGCTACACTATTCATTTGGTCCGAAAATAAAACCTGTTACACAGGGCTCCAATGATGTCCAATTGCCACAAAATTTTATATAGAGAAACTAGACATTTCCAGTGAATCGTTCCAACTAGAAGCATCTTATTTGGAGGTCTAGAGAGGGAGATATGAATTTTTGAAGATTCTGTCCAGTATCAGGAGTTTTACCCGACCTGAGTTACTGTTCTTTTAAATTTCGAGGTCTAGGTTCCCTGAGATAGTCTGGAGCTATTTTTTCCCTCTCATTAACATCCACAAATTTCTAGATTGGTATCATTTTCATGGATTAGATTTTTGTGGAATTAATTGGACATTTTCAAAGTTTGTTGCAGAAATCTGTGACAGCATCAGGAGGCAGTTTGACCTCTGGATATTTTTGGATGTCAAACATCCTCTGTGATAGATGTTATGGTTTGGGCATATTTGTAGTGTGAAGTAGACATCCGTAGCTTTCCAAAATGATCAAGAATGCATGATTTTGATTTTTCTAGAATTAATTATGATTTTCTAAAGTTTGGTCAAAAAAGGCCCAATTCTTTCCGAAAATTAATAGGCCTATTTTGAGCTTCCCTTCATGATTCTTGAGATGTAGGCCACATTTTATGATCCAAATGAATTGTATTAATGTAATTAAATATGAGAATGTATAGTAGGAGCTCACACGGTCCACGTGACATCGAATGAAATTTTTATTTATGATGCAACACAAGAAAATTGTATTATCTTAACTCCTTTTCTTACTTCTTCATGGAAATTATGAATGTGAGACATATGATATGAGCTAGATATATATGGTGTTATACATTGTATAGTGGTTTGTGTTTTAAGCTATTTCCTTACTATAAATAGGACAAAGATCCCACCTAGAGCAGTGTAATTGAGGTTGCATTTAGGTGATGCTTTATAGGTAAAGTGTCTCTATAACATCCTAAAATTTATTAGTATGGATTATTAAGGGAAAATAATTTAATTAAGTATTTTTAAAAGAAAAATAATTAAATTAAGGGTTTTTAGAGAAAATGAATAAATAGAAAATTTTTTTAGGAAAAATAATTACTTTGGGATTTTCTTAAGGAAAATAAATTTTCATGGGTTTAAAATTATTTTAGTAGAAATTCATAATTTACCCTAAGAAAATTAATCAAAACTCATTAATCCCCAATATTTAATTAAAGCTAATTAGAATGACCTAAATTTAGCAAAACCCAACACCTAGATGGCCCAAAACCTAGATCCATAACCTAACTTAACCTTAAAGTTAATTTTGCCCCCCTACACTCTTATTTTAACAAGCCATCCCAAAAAAGTCCAAGGAAAGAGAAGATTTGCATAGAGAGAGAGAGAAAGAGAGAGAGAGAGAGTGTGTGTGTGTGTGTGTGTGTAACACCATATATTTCTAGCTCATTCTATAACATTCTCATGCTTTACATTCATAATTTCTATGAAGGAGCAAGAAAAGAGAATTAAAATAATGTATTTTCTTGCTTTGCGTCATGTATAGAAATTTCATTCAGTATCACATGGGCCATGTGAGCTTATATAATACATTCTCATATTTAATTACATGAATACAACTCATTTGAATCATCAAAAGTAGCCTACACCTCAAGAAAACTGAAATAAAACATAAAACATGGACATTCATTTTCGGCCAAATTTAGCTCCTTTTTTGACCAAATTTGGAAATTCATAACTAATTCTAAAAAAATCTAAATCATGCATTCTTGCCCATTCTGGGAAGCTACGAATGTCTAATTCACACTAAAAATATTTCCAAACCATAACATCCATCACAGAGGATGTTTGATATTTGAAAAAGTCTAGAGGTCAAACTACCTCCTGATGCTGTTACAAATTTCTGTAGCAAACTTTGAAAATGTGCAATTAATTCCAAAAAAATTCAATTCATGCAAATGATACCAATATGGAAAGTTGTGGATGTTAGCTAGAGGGAAAAAATATTTCTAAACCAGTTCAGCATGGCCAAACCTCACTGAGGTCAGGTAAAACTCCTAATACTGGATAGAATTTTTAAAAATTTATATCTCCCTCTCTAAACCTCCAAATGAGGTGCTTCTAGTTGGCATAAGTCACTATGAATGTCTATTTTCTCTGTATAAAATTTCATGGCAATTGGACATCATTTGAGCCCTGTGTGAGAGATTTCATTGTTGGACCAAATGAATAGTGCATCAGACCAAAACTAGAAAATTTGCCAACTTTGAAAATTTATCAAATATTCTGTAAACCTCCAAAAATTATGTTCTTTAGCTTCCCAAAAATCTCTCAACAAGCTCTAATCTTATGCCAATTTTAAGATCAATAAGAGCTCAATTGGCTAAAGAGTGATATAGGGTTCCATTATGGTCGATTTTGGCTTCATATGAGGTACCAAAGTAACCAAATGGCTTTCCCTAGGATTTGACACCTTTTGGGAAAGTCTAAAAGCATGATTAAGACTTGTGTAAGTCACCCAAATGGTCCTAAACTCCATGCATCTCATTTTGGCCATTTCATCCACACATATGCATAATTCCATCAAACTCTCAAGAAATATAATTTGGCATTCCATGCCCAAATTACATTCTAGGGTTCACACATCATATTTATTCATTTATACATCATATATTATTATAATTACACATGTATAAGAGGTCATAGACCATATACATCATTAGATTACATCATTTGACACAATTATGGCCTTAAAGAACTAAAACTTTGCATTTGGTTGTCAAACTCTTTTCTTCAAGGTGGTTGGCTTTCATTACCTTGTCCACTTGGTCCACCTAGCATGTGAGATCATTGGAGAGGAGGGAATGAGATTCAAAGAATCCCAATAGCTCATCTCTTATTCAACCATACATAATATATGCAAAGTAAGTCTTGAAAATGCATGCATGGATATCATAGAAGTCATGAACATTCAAGAAGCAAGCTTGGCATGTGAACAAGTCATATACGACATTCAAGAGCTCACCAAGTGGATGGATTGGCCTCACACTTTTTCTCATGGATTTTGGACTTACCTCACCCATTCTTTAAGAGATTCTTAGACTCAACCATACTCTTGGGAGCCCACTTTGCTTTTGAGATACTCTTTGCTTTGTCTCAACCAATCTCAAGGGTTCTTGGCTCATCCTCACCATGGTTAAGAGTTCTTGGCCTCTCCACACTTAAGCAAACTCAAACAAACCTCATACATTCATTTGAAAACATAATATGTCATCATGAAATCATGGCATATAAAATCATGCTAGCATATTTTTCATGGCTTGAAAATACACATACACATACTCTAAGACAAGCTAAACACACATCCATGCATGAGAGAAGATGGAGAGAGCTACCTTGCACACAATCACACACTTTTTCCTTTGAATCCAAGCTCCTCTTTTCGGCCACGCACACACAAGAGTGTGGGGAAGGTTTCTCTTGGCCTAGACACAATTTATGGAAGCCAATTAGGTTCATGAACTCAATTTAAGGCCATACAATTTGCTTAGACACTAAGTTGGCTTATTACCTCATTATGGTCCATAAATGCACCTAATGAAGTAACACCCCTCAAATAAATTCTAGGCTCCATTCTTTCCTTTCAAATATGATTCTTGACTCCTTTTAACCCTCTTGGAGTCATCACACAATTAAAACCAAGAGCCTAACTATATGTTGCTTTTTTAGGTCATAATATGGAACCTAATGCACCAACTCACTTTCTGAGTTCTAAATTTTTCCCAAGGCCTCCCCTCATTTTCACTCATCATATATAACTCAAGAATGGGTATAGAAAAATTTACAACTCTCCCTAGCTATGCTATCCTTGCTTGGCTGAGGCTATAGAGGAAATGGAGCTCCTTGGAGTTTGCTTTGTTTTCTCATGGGAAGAAGCATATGGGAAGCCTCTTAGGGATCTTAGGAGCTCATTTAAACTCTTATTTAGGCTTAGGAGTCATCATACAAAATCATATTTTATAAGGTGCAATTGAAACCTTAGAACTTGCATCTTGAAATCCAATGATTTTTTGTTAATTTTCTTTGCATATTCTTAAT
The DNA here is from genome assembly GCA_026724425.1 of Erythrophleum ivorense. Lineage (NCBI taxonomy): Eukaryota > Viridiplantae > Streptophyta > Magnoliopsida > Fabales > Fabaceae > Erythrophleum > Erythrophleum ivorense. The sequence continues at coordinate 32,388,706 of JAIUCV010000008.1, forward strand.
CTTCACACTCTTTTTCCTTAGATTTACCCTTGGTTCTGCCTAAAAATCAAGTTCTCTTAGGGTTTTCTCAAGTGGGGCAAAATGGTGGAGAACAAAACCAAAGATGACAACTATAGGAAGAGAAATTACCTTGTTTTCTTGCTTTTTCTCACTTGAATCGTGTGTTCTTTGAGCTCCTCTCTTCAAATCCGAATTTTCCCTTTAATTTCTCCTCTAAAAAAGATCCATATACTTCATTATAATCATAGGAAATAAAAGAGAAGAGGTTTGGAAGAGAAAGAGCATGAAAAACCATGAAAATCCATACCTTTCTACCTTGAATTTCTCCTCCTTTTCTTCCTCCTCTTATACGCCTTATCCCCTAGTGTTTTCCTTTGGTTTTGGGCAGAACATGGTCATGCATAATGAAGGGAGAAGAAAGGTGCATCATATATATAAGTGGGAATAAGTTACACTTTTCAAAAATCCCCATTTTGCCTTACATTCTTAGCATTTTCATTTCTTCTTCGTTTTAGCTCCTTTTGGAGAACCGTCTCTTCCATTATGAAATTTGGGTTCCAAATTTAGTAAAATGCCTTTGAAATCACTCAAATCAAAGCTAAAATCTTTCCGAACGAATCTATCAAAGTTCAAGTACACCGACATTGGAAAACGTCCACCAGAGGGGTTTTAGCTATCTCAGGGCTTTCCATAGTTTTCAAGGCCCCTGAGAACCCTGAAGAACTCAAAAATTTCATTTGAAAAGCCCTCCTATGTGAATTCCAAAATTTGCTCAAAATTACAAAAATGCCATTACGTTTCGTAAGCTTTTCGTAAGAAATTGTTTCTTCATTCTAGCTCTATTTTTCTTTCCATCTAAGCCTGGGATTCTCATTTTTAGGAGTCTAGAAGCTTTCCAAATTTTTTGGGACCTTAACTACATCATTTTGGGGGACTTCCTTTTGTATCCAGTGAATTTCGTTCATTGGCAGAGAAATTGTACGTTACATTTCTCACATTTTCTTTCATTTACAGAGGACTGGATGTTACAGTGTGTGTGTGTGTGTGTGTGTGTTTTGGCATTTTAAAGCTCCAATCTAGTAAGAAGATTCAAGTTTTGGCTCAAGTGAGTGAAGAGAAAAATATTCCTCTTCTTTTCATCTTTCATTTAAACTAAATATCTCTTGATTTAATGAAATTTGATGAAATGCTAGGTTAGCAAATTTAAGGATTTTGGTGTGTTCTATGGATTTATGGAAGAAGAGTTTTAATCATTTATTAGATAAGTAAACCCCCTCCATCTTTAATGTTATTATGCTCTATATTCATCTCTATGACTAATTTTTCAATGTGTAAGCTTACATATGCAAAAACTTAAGAGAAAAAGTTGACTCATTGTGTTGGTTTGGACTCTTACACTCAAATTGGTGTTTTGTGACACTTGAAACCTTGCGTAAGTTGAAACTAAGTGATTATTGGTTTGTTGATTTAATTTAAGTAAGAATCCCTTCAAGTTAATGTATATACATTAGTTTTTCATGGTTGTTATAGCTTGTGCTTCTTCTTGGTTGTTGTTTATGACTATTTTAGAAGTGAAATTTATCACTTAAGGTAACTAGGGATTTATTCAATTCATATTTGTTATGGAGCCATGTTTATAACTCGTATATGCTTGTTGATGTTTTATGTATGCCATGTTAATTTTGACTACTTGTGTATATTTTATCGTGGACCTCGTAGGTGTGTCATGACTATTGGTAAGATATAGTAGACCTCATAGGTGTATGCTGCCCACTAAAGGTTATTGGCCAATGACTATGAAAATTGTTGTCAAACTTGCTATTTTTAATTTATTGAATATGACATTAATGAATTAATGACTTTACCATATATAACTCTATATTTGTTTTCCTATATAAATGTAAATGGAAGTTGCTCTTGGTTATCGACATTTTATATCTCAACTTAGTTGTGGGCTAACATATTACAATTGAAGATTCAAGTTTTGGCAAGGACAAGCAATTGGAGGCTTGATGGGACTAGACTAGGCTAACTTTTTGGATAGTCTGTATTTTGGTTCATGTGTTTGACAACTTATAACTAACTTATAACTTCTGATATGATATGCCAAGTATAAGACTAGTATCTTTCGATGAATTGTACATGTGAAGGTGATAGGTAGAATTTTAGATCATACTAAACTTTTATAAAAGGATCTCACATGTAATTGTGGTTTACTTTGGACTAGCTTATGTTTTATGTTAGATTATATGCATATCTCACTTATTAGCTTTAATGTTATTCATAGCTTTAGGGATCATGTGAACTCATCCCACATCATTTTCTATCCATAACATATCCATTCAAATCAAAAACATTATCATATTTATCTCATGCATCATGAATTTGGAAGCTATGCACATGAAAAATGGAAGTTGCTCTCGGGTTGGCATGTCTAGATTTCTAATATAAATTTTGAAATTCATAACTAATTCTAAAAAAATTGAAATCATGCATATAATAGCTTTCTAGAAAGCTCTAGGTGTTAACTAATGATAAAAATAATTTTATACCAATGCAATGGCATTTAATCTATAGTAATCGATAGAACAGTACCAAAAGTTGAGCTACATTATTGGTACTATCATGCAACTTTAAAATTTTGGTTCTCCCCCTACAAAGCTCCAAATATGGTGCTCTTGGAGATATGAAAATTTTATGATGTCTATTTTATGCTTGTAAAATTTCATAAGCATTAGACTTCATTAGACCCACGTGTAACACATAGGAGCAAATTGACCATATAAATAATGCATATACCATTTTTACATAATTTCACCAACTTTGAAAAATCATAATAAATTATCTAGAGCTCCAAATTGAGTCTATTTAGCTCTATGAAAAGTTCTAGATGATAACTACTTGTTGACCAAATTTCATATAAAAACTCATCCATTTGGTTAGACTTTAGTTTAGCTTATCATTTGGTCAATTTTGAAGTCTAAAGTGGGATTTTAAGGCACCATATGCTCTCCTTAACTTTCCACAACCACTTGAGCAAGTCTAAAAGCATAAATACAACATATAAAAGCATGCTAAATGATCCAAATTGTCATGAAGCTTATTCTCGCCTTGCCACTTGCTTTCATACACATGGACATAAAGACAAAGGAGTAACAAAAACTCACATTCTCATTCATTTGGCTTCCACATTGATGCATACATTTGGACATGTTCAATAGATTACATTATATATACATGTAATGGTTACAATTCTTGACATCAAAATGCAAATAAAATAGCCATTTCTCTATCCCTTTGTCAAAGTCTTACTTCTCAAGGTTGTTTGTAACACCATAATTTCCTAGCCCTTTTCCTTACATTTATAGCATTTTACTTGCTTAGCTATAGGTATTCCAAAGAAAAACAATATATTTAATGTAATATTTTGAGTTGCGCAGTTAAAAATTCATCTTAAGCTCTATAGACTTCGTGAACTCTTTAATATCATAATCTACTCATAATCTATCCATACAAGTCATAAACAATATAAAACATCTCACACAACTCGGGTAAGAAGCCACACACTAGAAAAATTTAAAGTTGGTCACGGGCTCCACTTTCTAGCTTTCTAATATCAATTTTGGAAAATCATAATTAATTTTAGAAAAATTATAATTAAGCAAATGATAGCTTTCTGGAAAGCTCTAATTGTTAAATATAGGTTAAAAATCATTCTAGACCATAGAAATAGCAACTAAATCACGATTGACAATAGAATAGCACCAAAGGTCTAGCTGCCCAAGTTTGCTATCACAAGTTTCTAATATAAACTTCAAAACTTCATAACTAATTTTAGAAACATCAAAACCCAATAAACCATACCATTATGGTAAGCTATGGATGTCTACTTTTGACTACAAATAGTTCCAAGTCAAGGAAATGGTGTTTAACTAATGAAAATTGATGGAATAGTACCAGGTCTTGCTATACTACTAATACTATCATGAAATTTTAAAAATTTAGTTCTCTCTCTATAGAGCTCCAAATTGGGTGATATTGTTGGCTACAAAAATCTTATTATATCTAATTTATGCTTGTAAAATTTCATAGCCATTGGATACCATTGGACCCATGAGTGATAAGGAAATAAAATCTAACCATATAAACAGTGCACCCTACCATTCAACATATTTTTTCTAACTTTGAAAAGTCATAATAAATTCTTTAGAGCTCCAAATTAGGTGCTCTTTGGCTCTGGGGAAAGCTCTAAATGATGTTGGCAAAATTTCATAGAAAAACTCACTCATTTGGTTAGATTTTGGTTCAGTTCACAAATTAGTCACTTTTGGTATTCCAAATAGTTCAAAATGGTGTCAAATTGCTTTCTGGATCACCCCTGGCCCCTTGGGCACATCCAAAACCACATTCACAGCCTAGGAGACATGCCATTTGGTTCAAAACATCATGGAGCTCATTTTCACTATGCCACATGCAATCATACACATTGGAAGCATAACATATCAAGGGCCTTTGATGGCAAAATTAATTATACTCATTCATATGAACCCAAAACCATTCCATACATCATGTCTATATATATTTGAGTGTGCCCTAGTGTCTACATCATATATACAATATGTAATTAAAATTCTTGACAATAATGCATATATGAACATTAAGCTACTAGTAACCATACATAAATTCATTTTCATGTGCAAGAAGCTCATACATATTATACATTGGCATTCAAAAGCACTCGTTTAACCTCACCCCCTTTTCTTAGGACTTTTGGACTTGCCTTACCTATTTTTAAAGGAATTTTGACTAACCCTCACTCTTCTTAAGACTTTTGGCTTTGTCTCACTAAATTCTAGGGACTTTTGGCTCATCCTCGCCTTTGCTAAGGGACTTTTGGCTTCACCAAACTCATTCAAGCCATAACACATTCATAAAACACATTTTATGCACATAATGGTACCATGACATGTAGAAAATAGCTATACACATTTCTCATGGCATAAACATACATACATACATACATACATACATCCAAAGACAAGAAAACAACCAAGAATGCATGAGAGAATGGTTAGAGAGCTACCTTTGGAACAAAACATAAGTCTTTCCCTTGATTCTTCTTCTCCTCTCAAGGCCACACACTTGCAAGTGGTACCATGACATGTAGAAAATAGCTATACACATTTCTCATGGCATAAACATACATACATACATACATACATACATACATACATACATACATCCAAAGACAAGAAAACAACCAAGAATGCATGAGAGAATGGTTAGAGAGCTACCTTTGGAACAAAACATAAGTCTTTCCCTTGATTCTTCTTCTCCTCTCAAGGCCACACACTTGCAAGTGGGTGGAGTTTGATTCCTTTTACTTAAACACATCAAATAGGATCCAATTACATTCTTGAAGCCAACTCTAGCATCATACACATACTAGATGAAGCTATTTCCTCTTATGGTTCAATTATGGCTCCATTCAAGACCTAAAGAAACAACTATAATAATTCTTGATCTTGGCCCCACTTTCTTCCTCAATCTATGACTTTTGACTTCATTTAGACTCTTTGAAGCCATTATACAATCATTTTGAGGAGTCTAACTATGTTACTTCTTTATGTCATATTATGGAACCTGTACCTCCATCTCATAATCTATGGATTCTAAATTTTTTCCAAGGCTTCCTTTGATATTCTTTCATCATATTTAGTCTCAATCTAAGTTTAAAAAAATTTAAAACACTCCTTAGGTAGCTAATCCAAGCTTGGCTGAGACATGCATAGTGTTTAGGGACCTATGGAGTTTTCTTTGTTTTCTTGAAGGAAGAGGCACTTGCGAGGCTTCCTAAGGGTCTTATGAAGTCAATTAAACTCTCACATAAGATAGAACATCCTTGGATAAAATCAAACTTTTCCATACATCTTTGAATCCCTAACTTTGCTATCTTGAATCCTACTAGTTTTCCTTTAGGTTTCTTTGCATTTACTAGCTTCCCATAGTCTAAAACCTAGGTTTCTTGCTTACTCTTGGTCAGAATTTACTCCCTCCTACATATTCTCTACAAGGTTGAAACTTGTAACACCATATTTATTAACCTCATCTCATGCCATTCTAGCTTGCTTTTCCTTGGTCTAGCACACTTACTCAAGAAAAAGTAATAAAAATAATAGATTATTTTGCGTTATGTCACAGATAAATTTTTTATTTTGTGTCACGTGGACCATATGGACTCATCAATCTCATTATTATATTTAAATACACAAATATAAATCAGAACTATTTCAAGAAGTGGCCAAAAACTCGCGCTCATAGACCATATACACAAAAATTACATGTGTAGCCTCGGGTTAGTGTGCCAAATTTTTATCATGAAATTTGGAAAATTATAACTAATTATAAAAAAAATGAAATAAAATATACTATATCATTTTGGAAATCTACAGATATTTAATTTATGCTAAAAATAAATCCAGATAATAACAGGGACGTCTAGCCACTAGAAATCGATGGAACAATAACCAAGGTCACCTGGAGCTACTGGTATTATCACAGAACTTCAAAAATTCATATCTCTTTGCTCAGACATCCAATTGGGGTGATCTTAATGGCCATATAAAGCTTATCATGTATAGTTTATATTTGCAAAATTTCATAAGTATTAAACACCATTTGGCTCTCTAATGGCATAGGAAATGAAACTAACCATATAAACAGTAACCATACCAGAATAGCTAAAATTTGGCAACTTTGAAAAATCATAATTAATTTCACAGAGCTCCAAATAATTTAGTCTTTAACTTTCCAAAAAACTCTAAATAAGATCTATATGTGTGCCAAATATCATGGGTAAATTCATTCATTTGGTTTAATCTTGACATCGAGTTCCAAAATGGTCATTTTTGTGTCTTCAATAGGTCTCAAACGGTCCAAAACAACTTTTAAGACATCCATGGCCACTTGAGCACATAGGAATGCACCAAAATGGTCTACTAAACATGTATTAAAGGTGTACAAACCCATATTTCACAAATTCACACTCTCACCCCCAAGGTATACATAAGAACACATAAGCTCATCTTTGGCATTCAATGTCCAAATTATGCAATATCATTCATATAGCCATAATTCTCATATATATATATACAATATGTCCATGTATTTACAAGTGTTCATAAGCTCATACATCATATACAATATTGGATTACATCTTATGCCATTCATATGGCTACAAAAAGAACATTTCCACACACTTTGTTGTCAATCTCCTTCCTTTATGCTTGGTGGCTTCCATTTCTTAGCTCACTTGGTCCACCTAGTCATGTTAGACAAAGGGGGAGGAAGAGATGAGATTATAAGGATCCCAATAGCTCTTTTCCCTTTCAACCATACATAAAGAATGCAATCCAAGTCTAAAAATGCATGTATGAATATAATGGAACATGTAATCATTCATGGAATATTTCTAACATTCAAGAAGTCATATGAAACATACATAGGCTTGCCAAGCAAGTGATTTAGCCTCACCCATTCTTAAGGGTTCTCGACACATCCTCACCATGGCTAGGGGACTTTTGGCTTCACCACACTTAAGCAAACCAAAACAATTTCACAAAGCATCATTTGAATACATAACATAACATCATGGTACCATGGCATTTAGAAACCTATTAAAATATTTTTTATGGCTCAAAACATATATATGCACATTCAAAGACAAGATAAACATCCACTAATGCATGAGAAAAAGAAGAGAGAGTTACCTTTGTCATAAATGCACACTTTCTTCCTTGAACTTAGTTCCCCTCCCATGGCCACACACTCACAAGAAGGTGGGACTTGTTTCCTTTAGCCTAGAAACATAATATGGAAGCCAATTACACTCTTGGAACAAATTCTAAAGCTACATATTTATTTCAAAAGCTAGGTGGTTTTTATGGCTCTTTTATGGTTCCATAATGCACTTAATGAAGTAACCTTAGGAAAACATAATCTTGACTCCATTCTTTCCATCCATATAAGGTTCTTGACTCCATTGAAGTCTCTTGGAGCCATCACACCTTCATTTCAAGCAGTCTAACTAGGTATTACTTCTTTAAGCCATAATATGGAACCTATAACTACATCTCACTATCCATGACTTCTAAAATTTTTCCAAGGCTTCCTCTTATCCTCTCCCATCATATATAATACAAAATCAAGCTTTGAATGAATTAAAACTACCCCTTAGTGCTTCATCCACCCTAGGCCAAAGCTATGCATCAAGAAAGCACCAAATGAGTCTATTTTATTTTCTTGATGGAAGATGCATGTGAGAAAACTTCTAGGGATCTTAGGAGCTTATCCAAACATCTATTTTGGCCTAGGAACTCTTGCATTAAAACAAATTTTTGGTGGAACACTTGAAACCCTAACTTTGCTATCTTGAAATCTAATGGCTATTTGATTGTTTCCTTTACATATTCTTGTTCATTTCTCTCATTTTCCTAAGATTCGCTCTTGGTTTGGCTAGAAATTAACTCCTTAGGATTGGTCTTATATGGGGCAAAAATCACAAGAGAAGGAACAAGAAGAATCAAGCATACAAGTAGCAAAATACCTTGGATTCTTGGCTTCCTTTGCTTGTTCTTCACTTTGCTTAGCTTCTTCTCCTTGAATTTGAAAATTCCCTCTTAGGTCTAACCTCAAAACATCCCTAAATACTTCAATAATTCTATAGGAAAGAAGGGAAGATGGAAGAGAAGGATTTTGCGAAGGAGAAACTAAGAAAATCTATGAAAAACCATACCTTTTCCTTGTCCTTTCTCCTCTCCCTTGTGCGCCTCACTCCCTTGCTTCTTTCTCTAGTTTAGGGTAGAAATGAAATGGACTAAGTGAGGAGAAGAGTGGGGCGTGGGGTATATATAGCTAGGGTTCAAGGATTTGCTTCCAAAAATTCTAATTATGTCCCTTAATCTTGGCATTTTTGTTTCCAGTTTGTTTTAGCTCATTTTTTAGAAATGTCTTTTCTATCATAAAATTTAGTCCTCAACCTTATAAAATTCCTTTGGAATCACTCAAATTGGAGCTAAAATGTTTTCGAATGAAAAGGTCAAAGTTCGGGTCAACTGATGTTAAAAAATATACACCAGAGGAGTTTTAACTATCTTGCATTTTCCATGGTTTTCAGGGCTTCTGAGAACCCTAAAGAACTCAAATTTTCCATTTAAAAATATCTCTTGTGAGAATTCCAAAATTTATCCAAAATTACGAAAATTGTATTACGTTATGTAACTATTTCATTAATTTCTATCTAGTTATTTTAGCCTTTGTTTCAGGGCACCTCTGGCCTCTTAATTTCATTGCTTGATGTCTATATTATTATTCTAATTTTTCTAGACATTAACCAATTCATTTCAGATAACTTTCTTTGAAAACATATCTGTTTCTGTCGTTTTTACAAAAATCGAACATTACAAAACTAACACCAAGGAAAGCAAGGAAGAAAAGCAACAAAACTAATTATATTTACCTTGATTCCAAACCTTCTCCAAGGGATTTCTCCTTTGCTTTAGGCCTCTCTTTGAATTTCTACTCTTCTTCCTCTAAACCAGAACCAAAACAGCCCTACATGAGTCACTAAAGTCATAGAAAGAAAAGGGAGAAGGAGGATAACAAAGTTTCAAAAAGGAGAACTCAGAAAATCCATCACTTTCCTTACCTTTTCTTGAAATTTTTCTTCTTTTTCTTCCTCCCTCTTATGCGTCTCTCCCTCTTAGTCTCTCTCTATGTTTTGGGTAGAACAAAAGGTTAGTTAGATGAAGGGAGGAAGGGACGCCCTTATAAGAAACAAATGGAAGGGATTTGTTCTTTAAAAATGCCATTTATGCCCATTTATTTTGCTAATTCATTTTAGGGTCATTTTAGCTCTTTTTTAGAACCATATTTTCTATTATAAAATTTAGATCCTCTAACTTATAAAATGCCTTTGGAATCACTCAATTTAGATTTAAAACCTTCTCAAAAGAAAATGTCAAATTTTGGGTCAACCGACTTTCAAAAACATACACTGGAAGGGGTTTGGACCAATCCAGGGATTCCTATAGTTTTTAGAGCATTTGAGAACCCAAGGTAACTTAATTTTTCCATTTAAAAGGCCCTTCTATAAGTTTTCCAAAAAGTACTCATATTTACAAAAATGTCATTATGCTTTTGGCAATTTTATTGAACTACATTGGCTTTAGTTTTTGGACATCTTAGACCTTGGATCCTCATTTTCCATTATTTGAAATTTTGTTCTAATTTTATTTGGCCTCAACTCATTCATTTAAAGGGACTTGCTTTTCAAACTGACTCATTTTGGTGTTTTTATGACAAACTGGATGTTACATTGTTGGCTTCCATTTCTTGGTCCAGTTGGCTCACGTAGACATAGTTAGGCATATGTGGAGTAAGATTCAAAAAATTCCAATAGCTCTTAACCCTTTCAAACATACATAATGGATACACATACATGTCAAAGAATGCATGCATGACATTTAAGTTATTAGTAAGCATACATAACTCATTTTCCTTAGCACATAAACTCATACATAGGAAATATAAGCTCTCAAGGGCATTAGTCTATCCTCACCCAACTTTCTTGGGACTTTTGGATTTGTCTCACCCACTTTTAAGGGACTTTTGACTTAGCCTCACACATTTTGAGACTTTTGGCTTTGTCTCACCCATTTAAGCCATATTGCATACATAAACACATTTTAAAAAGCATAATGGTACCATAACTTGTAAGTAATAGTAGAAATATTTCTCATGGTTCAAACAAACATACAAGCACTCAAAGACAAGTAAACATCCAAGTCATGCATAAGAGAAAGGTTAGAGAGCTACCTTGATGCAACATTTACACAGTTTTCTCTTGATTATTCTTCCCCCTTCTTGGCCACACACTTGCAACTAGGTGAAGCTTGATTCTTTTAGTCTAGACACATGAAATGGAACACAATTATATCATTGAAGCGAGCTCTAACATCACACACACTCTATGGAAAGCTACTTCCTCATATAACTCCATTATGGTTCTATACAAGCCTTAATGAGGCAATTAATAGAATTCATGCTCTTAGCTTCCTTTTTTCCTTCTATCTAGGTCTCTTAACTTCATTTAGACTCCTTGGAGTCATTACAATTCCATTCTTAAGAGCCTAGTTATAAGTTGCTTCTTTAAGTCTTAAATTGGAACTTATACCATCATCTCACAAACCAAGATTTCTAAATTTATTCCAAGGCTTCCTTTGATGTTCTTCCATTACATGTAGTCCCTTTCTAACCTTAGAAAAATTTAAAACACTTCCTAGGTGCTTCCTCTTGCTTAGGCATAAAAATGGACCCATGGAGTTTTGCAAGTGTTTTCTAGGGAGTTGGCATATGTGAGGCTTTTTAGGTGTCTTAAGAACCCACACACACTCTTCAACAACAAAAAATACCACTAGAAAGCTTTATACATAGCAAGGTGCAACAAAATCCCTAGGTTTTGGTAACCTATTTTCTAATGCTTATTTTTGGAATTTCTTTGTATATACTTATTTCTCACACTTGAAAACCTAGGTTTCATGCTTGGTTTAGGTTAGAATTCACTTCCTCTTAGGTGTTCTCTATGTGGCCGAAAATCATGTCTTGAAAAACAACAAAGGAGAAGCAACAAAGACCATGATACATACCTTGATTCTTAGCCTTTTCAAGAGCTCTTCCACTTGCTACAAGCTTCTCCTTCAATTTATAACTTCCTCCCTCTAAACAAGACTTAAAATAGGCCTAAATTACACACCAAAACCATAGGAAAAGAGAGGAAAAGGAGGATAACAAGTTTGCTAAAGGAAGGAGTGTGAAATTTTAAGGATTTTCTTACCTTTTCCTATGTTTTTCTTCTCCCTTTAAGCTCCTTCTTGTGCACCCTTCTTAGTAGAACTTTCCTTTCATCTTAGACAGAAATAAGGTCAGTTAAAGTGAGGGAGAAGGGAGGACACCACATATATATAACAAGGGATCTATTAAAAGCTTTTCAAAATGCCAATTTTGTCCTTTATTCTTGGTTTCTTCCATTTATGTCCATTTCAACTCCTTTTTGAGAACTATCTTTTCTATCATAAAATTTAGATCCTCTAAATTATAACATGCCTTTGAAATCACTTAAATTGGATTTAAAATTTTCTCGAACGAAAAGGTTAAAGTTCGAGTCAACCGACATTCGACAAAATAAACCAGAGGGGTTTGAACCATTATAGGCATTCCTATAGTTTTCAGGGCCTCTGAGAACCCCGAGAAACTAAAATTTTTTATTTAAAGATTCCTCCTTTAAGTTTTTCTAAAAAGTGCCCAAATTTCCAAAAATGCCACTACCTTTCGTCTGATTTTCTTTAGCCACTTTGGCTCCAATTTCTAGGCATCCTAAGCCTTGGATCCTTATTTTTTATTATTTAAAATTTTATCCTAATTTTTTTGGCCTCAACACATTAGTTTTAGAGGACTCTCTTTTAGAACTGGCTTGTTTCCATCATTTTTACAAGAACAGGGTGTTACAATTAGTAGTGTACAAGGTCCATTCAATTAAGTTGGGAGCTTATGATAGGTAAGTATTTATCCTTAGCATTCATTTTTGCATTTACTTATGCATTTTGTGATTGAGATGTCACAGCATGACTCTTTAGCACTATAGCGCCACATAGGTTTTTTAGCTTAGGTATTAAGGTTTTTTGTTGCAATCCCATGGCGTCACACAAGCAATGTTTTTGCTCTCCACTACAACATGACCTTACAAGCCACGGTGCTGATCATACTAAGTGGTTAGGTTAGCCTTTTGGAATATTAAGGTGCACTACTTCATGTCCCACATTAGTGTGGTGGGTTTTGGAATATTATAATGAATACCATACAAAGCTCTTGGTGTTATTGTCCCTATTATGACACTCAACACATTGGTTTGGTGGGATTTTGTTCCAAGGTCCCCTCAATCGATCACAACCCAAAACATGTTGCCAGTGGCACAACAAAAGCATGACCCACCCGATATTGTCCCTAATTAGGAACCTTGCCTCAGCTGGTGCTCTAGGTTTAGGGTTTTGTCCCTTTGGGGTATCCCATAAACCCATCAGGAATGCATCGTCGAAAGGGAGAGTACCACTCCTACTTATATGGACCTAACCTAGGATCCTCATATCTGATGTGGGACATTATACTAGACTTTCAAACAATGCTTTCATCATCTTTGTTATTTAATAGAGTTTTTGTCATAGAATTGATGTGTTACATTATAGTTATGAATAAATTAATTAATTAAAATGATAATTGAAAATTTTATAATAAGGAAGGAATCCATTGAATTGGAAGTTGAATTGATGTTATACATAATCAATAAACAAGAGAGTAAAAGGATTAACAAGGAAAAACAACTAAATAAACTATTTATCTCAAATGGAAAGCATAGTAACATAAATCACTCTTTGGTAACTTTTAGAGTAAATTACATATTAATTTCCAAGTTAGATAAGAAAAACATATGCAACTCTTCCTATAACTACATAAAGAGTATACATATGAATGAATCACCAACTTCAGGGATTGTTACCACTACAATGCTTATACACTTAACTCTAGGTTTTCTCTTTGCAAATTTGTGAGTAAATTTTCCATCATTTGTCTCTCTCATCCTCTTATGAAATAAAATGTTTAATGCATACAAATTTATAAAAACTAACTTGTTGCAAATTTATGAAAATGCACATTAGAACCTAAACATGGTAAATATTGAAACTAATAAGCAAGTCTAGAAAATAATTTTAGTACATGGACTAGCTTTTAGGAACGATTCCAAGAAAGTATAGAATGAGTTGAAATTAGAAACCCTTTAATTTTAGTTGGATCAATCTAAAACAATATAAAGCTCTAAACATTGTTACGTCTTTAAACCCTTATATAGCATCATAATTCATATGTAATTAGAATAAGGGTCTTACCTAAGAATTATTACAATATTCTCTACCAAAGAATTCAACCTTTCAAATTAACGTGACCAGCTCCTACTACACCCATGATCCCATATTTAAACTTTAGAATGACCAAGACACAAATAGAATGATCATGGAGCAAGGAAGAGTTTGAAAACCCCTAATAGTTATGCAATCTTAGGTGGTCCCTTAATACAAAAAGTGTCAAAGGGACAATTTCATAACGAATTGCCCTTTATACTCATACTTAAATGCTTATAAATGAGATACGATGAAATGAAGGAAACTTAAGATCCTATAAGGTCTCTAATAATCCTTTAGTCATGATTAAGCCCATGTTTCATAATAATGATTAAAGTCTTATCGAAAGAACACTTGCTTTACAAATTATAGGGAAGCTTAAGCTCCAATACTAACTTTGCTACACCCTAAACTTAGTGGTGCAACTTGCTTTAAATTTCTCTCCTTATATCCTTCCATTCAAGATAATTATGTGCATGTTCATAAGGAATTATTAAGAAAAGCCACATTTTCATGTACTTTATCGCGTTACGTCGGGGTTAATTTTTCTCAACTCGCATTATGTGGGCCTTATGGATTATCCAACAACATTTTCTAGTCATTTATCATTGGAATAAATCACAATCAACTCAAAATATCAAGTAACCCACAGTTTTAAAGTCAAAAACCCCAAAATTTTCATTTAATCTTGAGGACAACATATGGTAGATTTTAGGAGCAATTTTAAAAAATCATAACTAAATGTAAAAATATCAAAATTATACAAACCAAATTATTTTGGAAAGCTCTAGATGTCAAATTTACATTAAAAATAATCCTAATCACAAAAATCTCATCTAGACCACGTTTGACAATAGAAAATGCAGGGAGGTTAAGCTATTTAGAAATCTAATATAGCTTACTGATATAAATTTTGGAAATTCATAATTAATTCCACAAAATTCCATTCCATGCAATCTATACCAAATTAGAAAGATAAAGATGTAAACAGAGGTTGAAAATAGTTTTAGACTAATCCAAGAACATTCAGACCCTAAAACTTAATCAAACAATAACACGGGTCTAGAGGTATGCCTATAACAGAATAGCAACTTCAAAAATTCATATCTCCCTCTCTAAACATCCAAATGAGGTACCTATAATTGAAACAAGTCACTGTGAAGGTTTAGTTTCTCCATGTAAAATTTCATAACAATTGGACATCATTTATCCCATCGATGACATAGATCCACTTTCAGACCAATTGTAGAGTACACTAACTAAAAACAAAAAAAAAATTTAATTTTGAAAATTCACCAAATATTTCATAAACCTCCAAACATTCTGTACTTTAGCTTTCCAAAAATCTCTCAACAAGCTTAAGATGAATGCCAAATTTTAGACCAAGAAGAGCTCATTTGAACAAAAAGTGACATAGCCTACTAATATGGTCATTTTTGCTTTTCATAATGCAACTCTTTGGTCCAATTAGCTCCTTTTTGTGTATCGCACCTCTTGGAAAAGTTTAAAAATATGAATATGACTTGTAGGAACTGCCCAAGTGGTCTCAAACCTCATGCATCTTATTTTGGCTATCCCACACTCAAGAATACATGTATCCAAGCATACACACAAAGGTTTAAATTTCATATTTCCATTGTCTTAGCACCATACAATGTTCATACATCATTCATACATAATATTACATTTTTTCAATGGTTTACAACTCAAAAATATCATATACATATCCACTTTGGTATCTAGGTACAAGAAAAACTGCATAATAGTCAAAGTGTGGCTTTTCAAGACCTTTAGCTTGCATTCCTTGCTTCTTGAACATCACCTAGGCATTTCAAGATTATGGAGGGAAGAGGAGTGAGATTCCTAGAATCTCAATAGCTTACACACCCATTCACACACACATTCAAGGCATACATACATCAAGTGTACAAGTAAACAAGCTACTTGGATCATGAATACACATTTTCAAGATTTTCATGCCACACTTACACAATCATGTCATCAAGAAGTTTTAGGGGCTTTTGGTTTTGCCTCACCCCATTCCTAGGACTTTTAGATATGCCTCACCCTTGGCCTAAGGACTTTTGACTTGGCCTCACCCATTTAAGAGACTTTTGGCCTAGTCTCACCCATAACTTGAGACTTTTAGCATTTCCTCACTCACATTAAGGATCTTTTGGCATCATCTCACCCTTCTGAGCAATTTCCACAAGAAAAGCCATTCAAAAACATACATTGGTACCAATGGAATATCAAGACATCAAGTGGAATGTTCTTAAATTACAAGAGCACACACAAGCACACAATGACATACATATGTACATAAAAATGCAAGAGAATAAGTTGGAGAGCTACCTTTAACTTGATGCAAGTTTTACTTAGTTTGTTCCTTCCATTTTTCAGCCTCACAAGTACACCAAGGTTGTTGGATGTTCTCTTGGCCTAAACATCACAATTAACACATAATTATACACTTAAAGCAAGCCAAGACACTAAACTCACTCTTAAATACACACTTGGTTCTATAAGTGGCATAATGGTTCCATAAATGGCCTATTGTAGCAACCTTCACAATTCAAGCTCTAGGCTCCCATTTCTAGGCCTCTTGGCCTCATTCAAAGTCCTTGGAGCCCTCACACAATTATTTACATATGCTTAGAATCAAGTTGCTTGATTCTAAGCATATGTAAATAATTGTGTGAAGGCTCCAAGGACTTTGAAGCCTTTATTGTGGAAGTTGCCCCTATTGTGGAAAAGATTGTAGAATCAAGACTTAGATGGTTTATCATGTTGGGAGGAGACCTATAGAAGCCTTAGTTAGGAGAGTAGATGAGATGGAGAATAGTCCAATAATTAGAGGTAGAGGAAGACCAAGAAAAACTATAGGAGAAATTATTAAGAGGGATTTAGATTTAAATGATTTGTCTAAAAATATGATTTATGATAGGTGCTTATGGCGTTGATTGATCCATATAGCCGACCCCACTTAGTGGGAAAAGGCTTTGTTGTTGTTGTTGTTATTAGAATTAAGTTACTTCACAAAGCACCATTATGGACACCATTGTCCCATCTCTGAATCTATGGCTTCTAAATTTTTTCCAATGGTTTCATCCATTTTCTAACATCATATAAAGTCCAAAACCAAGGCAAAAAATAAATTAAAACACTCCATAACCTAATAAACCTAGCTTGGTTGAACCTATGGACAAGAATGGGGTTCTTGATTTTTCCTTGATGGGAGAGCCACTTGGGAAGATTTCTAGAGGTCTTAGGAGCTCAAGGGAACACTCACCCAAAATCAGATTTCATAAAACCCTAAAAAAGCCTACACTTTCCTATCTTAGTGTCTTTTGATTTTTCTTGTAATTTCTTGCCATATTCCTCTTCCTCATAGTCTAAAACCCTAGTTCTCCTCTTATTTTTGGATAGGAAATCCTCCCCTCCTTTAGTTTTATTCTAGGCTGAAATACATACATCCATGGAGCAAGGAAAAAAAGCAACAACAATAAGCAATTACCTTAGTTTTAAGTGTGCTTTTAAGGCTTTTTCTTCTTAGTTTGCCTCTTCTCAAAATTTTTGAACTGCCCCTTTGAGTTCTGGACCAAAGATAGAACCAATCATCTCAAGAAAACTATGGAAAGAAAGCATGGAAGCAGAGGAGCAAGATTGGAAGATGGAGAAGCATACAATTCCTCACTTTTCTTTGGTTTCTTCCTTCCTTTCTCTCCTCTTCTTGTATGCCTAAGAAAGCTGTTGTAACATCTGATTTTCTGAAAATGAGAAAAATGTGAGAAACCTAATCTACGATTTCCCTATCAACGAATGAAACTCACCGAATATAAAAGGAAGTTCCCCGAAATGATGTAGTTAAGGTCTCAAAAAATTTGGAAAGCATTCTAGACTCTTAAAAATGAGAATCCCAGGCTTAGATGGAAAGAAAAATGGAATTAGAATAGAAAAAATTTCTTATGAAAAGCTTATGAAACATAATGGCATTTTTGTAATTTTGAGCAAATTTTGAAATTTACACAGGAAGGCTTTTTAAATGAAAGTTTTGAGTATTTTAGGGTTCTCAGAGGCCTTGAAAACCATGGAAAGCCTCAGGATAGTTAAAACCCCTTTGATGGATGTTTTCTAACGTCGGTTGACCGGGACTTTGACTGATTCATTCGGGAAGGTTTTAGCTTTGATTTGAGTAATTTCAAAGGCATTTTACTAAATTAGGAACCTAAAAGAGTTGAAAAGGGGTCAAACAACCCATAAAGAGTGAGAACTCCTAGTATAAGTAGAGAAAGAGAGTAGTGAACTATCATAGAAGGGTAGTAAGAAATCCGTGGACCAAGTAGTTGAAACAAAGGAAAGAGCTCAATACAAGGGAAGTTAGATATAAAGATAATGAGGTTGTTGAGACCCGTCTATGAGGCACTGACTCTAACCTAGAGTGCTACCAGTTATACACTGAATGATAGAATGTTAATGTAGCCTCGAAATAATGCAGAGATAAACAGTGGACAGTATACTTTAAAACAATAGATAGATAGAAACCTGCGATAGCTCTAATGATCATAAAAGATGATGAGATGTTATAAGGAGCCATTAGGAGAGGATACAGGAAACGTAATACAAAATATGTTACCTCCCAAGATGTGTAAGAGAGCCCACTAAAAGAAATATTATCTTCTGCGACCAGGTTAATACTAACCCGATATAAATAGTAAGCTCTCCCAAGATAGACCTCTAGAGTCAGAAATTTCTTTTCCTTATAAGAGAGAACTAGCTAGTATATCATGGCAATAGAGCCCTCATTAAAGGATAGTAATGAAAAATTCCCTGGTTGAGAGAAAAATTTAAATGAGTGAAATTGCTGAGAAAGCGTTTAAAGCTAGGAAGAAGGGAAAGAAAAGAACAGTTAGCTAGAAAGAAATGAGTAAGAGAGAAGGTATACCCCAAATTTTGAGGACAAATTTATTTAAAGGGAGGAGAAATGTAACATCTGATTTTCTAAAAATGAGAGAAAACATGAGAAACATAACTTACGATTTCTCTATCAATGAACGAAACTCACCGAATATAAAAGGAAGTTCCTCGAAATGATGTAGTTAAGGTCCCAAAAAATTTAGAAAGCATTCTAGACTCCTAAAAATGAGAATCCCAGGCTCAGATGGAAAAAAATAGAGCTAGAATAAAGAAACAATTTCTTACAAAAAGCTTACGAAACGTAATGACATTTTCGTAATTTTGAGCAAATTTTGAAATTTACATAGGAGGGCTTTTTAAATGAAAATTTTGAGTTTTTCGAGGTTCTCAGAGGCCCTGAAAAATATGGAAAGCCTTGGGATAGTTAAAACCCCTCCAATGGACGTTTTCTAATATCAGTTGACCCGAACTTTGATTGATTCATTCGGGAAGGTTTTAGCTCTGATTTGAGTGTTCCAAAAGTATTTTACTAAATTGGGAACCTAAATTTTGTAATGGAAAAGACGTAGGAGAAACGAAAATGCCAAGAATGAAGGGCAAAATGAAAAATTTTGAAAAGTATAACTTCCTCCCACCTATATATATGATGCACTCCTCTCCTTCACTCATGTTGCAAGACCAAGTTTTGCCCAAAACCAGAGGAAAACCCTATAGGATGAGGCGCACAAGAGGAGGAAGAAAAGGAGGAGAAATTCAAGGTAAAAAGGTATGGATTTTCATGGTTTTTCATGCTTTCTTCATTCCAAACCTCTTCTCCTCCATTCTCCTTTGTTTCCTATAGCACCATAATTTCTTGCTCATATCCATCATCATTTACATGTTCATGTGATATATAGTAAGAAGGAAGTGAGAAATTCCATTAAAAGTAACACACTTTCTTGCGTTGCGTCATGATTAAAAATTTCATTCGGTGTTATGTGGACCGTATGAGCTCATGCTATACATCCTCATATTTAATTACATCATTACAACTCATTTGCATCACAAAAACATGCTTACAACTCATGGAAACCGAATTGGAAGGTGGAATATGGGGTTTCATTCTTGGCCAGAATTAGCCTCTTTTCTGGGCAAATTTTGGAAAATCATAACTAAATATAGAAAATTGAAATCATGCAATCTTGGTCATTATAGAAATTTTGGGATGTCTACTTCATGCTAAAAATATGTACAAGTCATAAAATCCCACACACAGAGCGTTTGACATGCAAAATAATCTGGAGGTCGGACTGGGTCCTGATGCTATCACAGTTTATTGATATGAACTTCAAAAATGTCCAATTAATTCTAAAAAAATCCAATCCATATGAATGATACCAATCTAGAAATCTGTGGATGTCAACTAGAGAGAAAAAATATCTCCAGATCAATTCATCAAACCCAGACCTTAGAATTTGATAAAACAGTACTTCTAGTTGGGTAAGGTTATTGATACTGGATAGAAACTTCAAAAATTCATATCTTCCTCTCTAGACCTCCAAATGAGATGTTTCTAGTTGACATGAGTCACTTTGATTTCCCAGTTTCTCTGTATAAAATTTCATGGCAATTGAACATCATTTGAGTCTTATGTGACAGAAAATAATTTTAAACCATTGTAACAGTGCATCAGACCATTTCCATAAATTTGCCAACTTTGAAAAATTATCAAATATTATGTAGACCTTTGAAAATTATGATCTTTATCTTTTCGGAAAGCTCTCAATGAGACCTAATTGCATGCCAAATCTCAGATCAATACTAACTTATTTGGCTAAAAAGTGACGTAAGGTTTCATAATGGTCAATTTTGGCTCCTTATAGGGTGCAAAAGTTGCCAAATGGATTTTCCTTGGTCTTAGAACCTTTTATGCAAGTCTAAAAGTATATTTGAGACTTAAGTGAGTTGCCCAAATGGTTTTAAACCTTATGCATCTCATTTTGGCCATTCAACCCACACTTATGCATACATTCATCAAAATTCCATATTGCACATCTTGGCATTACATACTCAAAATAAGTGCTATGGGTCATATATTATTTTCATACATCTAAACATCACATATTAGTATATTTACACATGTCTCAAGGTTTATGGTACATATACAACATCATACACATTATGAACTATCATTATAGTTCCAAAATAGGCAAAATAATACATAAGCTTGTCAATCCTTACTCTTTATGGTTATGGGCTCCCTTCACCATAATTACTTGGTCCACCTAGCATGTTAGATCATTGGAGAGGAGGGAGGGGATGAGATTCAAAGAATCCTAATAGCTCATCTCCCATTCCATCACATATAATATGTGCAAGCAAGCTTTACAAATGCATGCATGGAGAAAATAAAAGCCATAGACATTTTAAAAGCAAACTTGGCATGTGAACAACTCATACAATTCATTCAAGAGCTCACCAAGTGTTTGGATTGGCCTCACACTTCTCCTCATGGATTTTGGACTTACCTTACCCATTTCTTGAGCACTTTGGACTCAACCATAATCTTGGGAGCCTACTTTGCTTTTGGGAGACTCTTTGCTTTATCTCAACCAAGTTCAAGGGTTCTTAGCTCATCCTCACCAAAGGGAAGAGTTCTTGGCCTCTCCACACTCAAGTGAACTCATACAAACATCATATGGTCATTGAAAACATAACATGGCATCAAGAATCATAGAATGTAAAGGCATGCTAACATACTTTTCATAGCTTGACAATACACATACACATTCTAAAATAAGCAAAACACACATCCATGTATGAGAGAAGGTGGAGAGAGCTACCCTGTACAAATCTACACACTTTTCTCTTTGGATTTCCCTCCTTTGCCTCGGCTATACACCCACAATTTGGTGAAGATATTTTCTCTTGGCCTAGACATGATTTAAAAGAGTTAATTAGGTTTATGAAATATATTCTAAAGTTATACAATTGACTTAGGCCCTAGATTACTCTATAGGATTCATTATGGTCCATAATGGTGTCTAATGAAGCAACACTTCTCAAATAACTTCTAGGCCTCATTCTTTCCTCTCAATTATGATTCTTGACTCCTTTTAAGCCTCTTGGAGCCACCACACCATTAAAACAAAGGGCCGAGTACCATGTTGCTTCTTTAAGTCATAATATGGAACCTATGACCCCATTTCACTTTCTTTGAGTTCTAAATTTTTCCTAAGGCCTCTACTCATCTTCATTCATCAAATGTGACTCAAGAATGGCCTTAGAAAAATTTAAAACTCTCCCTAGCTAGGTGAACTTGCTTAGGCCGAGACTATAGGTGCAATGGCCTTCGATAGAGTTCTCTTTGTTTTCTTGAAGGAGGAAGCATGTGGGGAGCCTCTTAGGGATCTTAGGAGCATGCTTTAACATTCAATTAAGGCTAAAAATATTCATATAAAATCATATTTTTAAGGGAGCATTTGGATCCCTAATAATTCCATCTTGTTTCCTAATGCTTCTTTCTTAATTCTATTAGTTCATTCTTAATCCTTGCCACCTAAAACATCTAATCCCTCCATGAATTAGATAGAAAACAGCCCTTAAGAATTGGGCTCATGGTGGCCAAATTCGTGCAAGAGAAAGGGGGAGGAAGAAACTACCAAAGAATAAAAGGTTTACCTTATTTTCTTGCTTTCTCTTGGTTGCTTTTCACTTTCCTTGGTTGCCTCCTTTCAAACGCCAATTTTTTATCTTTGTTCTGCCCCAAAAATGGATTTAAAAACACCATCAAACCCATAGAAACTAAGAGGAGAAGGAGGAGAAGTAACTTGCTGAGGAGAAAGCTAGATTTTCCATAGAATTTTCTACCTTTTCTTAGTTTTTTCTCCCTTCAAGGTTGCTTCTTCTTGTGTGCCTAAAAGAATTGGTTCTCCTCCTTATTATGGGTAGAAAAAAGATGGTGGAAAATGATGGCAAGGGAGGGCGTGAGAAAGAGAAAGTATTAAAAGTAAAAGAATTCCAAAAATTCCTGTTTTGTCCCTCATTTTTGGCATTTTCATTTCTAATTTGTTTTAGCTCCTTTTTGAGAATCATCTTCTCCATTATGAAATTTAGGTTCCCAATTTAGTAAAATGCCTTTGGAATCACTCAAATTGGAGCTAAAACCTTCTCGAACGAATTCGTTAAAGTTTGGATACACTAATGTTAGAAAACATCCACCAGAGGGGATTTAACTATCCTGGAGCTTCCCATGGTTTTTAGGGCCTCTGAGAATCCCAAATAACTCAAAAATTTCATTTAAAAATCTCTCCTATGAGTTTTTCAAAAAGTGCCCATATTTATGAAAATGCCACTAGCCTTTCGGCAAATTTTCTAAGCTCTTCTGGCTCTGGTTTTTGGACATCTTAAACCTTAAATCTTTATTTTCTAATATTTAAAATTTTATCATAATTTTTATTGGCCACAATTCCTTCTATTTTGAGGACTTCCTTTTATATTTGGCCTATTTCTGACGTTTACGAAGAAACCAAACATTGCGTTTCTCACGTTTATGGAGGGACCGGATGTTATATTTTCTATGATTATAATGAAGTTTATAAATCTGTTTTAAGGGAGAAATTGAGAAAAAAATTCGGATTTGAAGAGAGGAGCTCAAAGAAGACAAGATTCAAGTGAGAAAAGCCATGAAAACAAGGTAGTTGTTCTTCCTATGGTTGTCATCTTTAGTTCCCTTCTTCTCCATTTCTCCTAACATGAGAAACCCTAGGAGTATATGATTTTTAGGCAGAACCAAGGATGAATCTAAGGAAAAAGAGTATGGAGATTAAGAATATGCAAAGGGAATTAACAAAAAGTCATTAGATTTCAAGATGCAAGTTCTAAGATTTCAATTGCACCTTGTAAAATCTGACTTTGTACAATGATTCCTATGCCTAAATAAGAGTTTAAATGAGCTCTCAAGATCCTTAAGAGGCTCCCCACATGCATCCTCCCTTGAGAAAACAAAGAAAACTCCATGGAACCCAATATGCTCCATTGTCTCGCCCAAGAAGGGTTCTTATAGCTAGGGAGAGTTTTAAATTTTTCTAAGCCCATTTTTGAGTCATATATGATGAATGAATATGAGGGGAAGCCTTGGAAGAAATTTAGAAATCATAGAAAGTGAGTTAGTTCTTTATGTTCCATATTATAACCTAAAGAAGCAACATGTAGTTAGGCTCTTAGTTTTAATTGTGTGATGACTCCAAGAGGCTTAAAAGGAGTCAAGAATCATATTTGAAAGAAAAAAATGGAGCCTAAAAATTATTTGAGGGGTGTTGCTTCATTAGGTGCATTTATGGACCATAATGGGGTTCATAGAACAATATGCTTCATTAGGTGCATTTATGGACCATAATGGGGTTTATAGAACAATATAGTGTTTAAGCAAGTTGTGTGACCTTAGAAATTATTTCATGAACCTAATTGGCTTTCATAAATTGTGTCTAGGCCAAGAGAAAGCATCTCTATAATTTTTTTTGTGTGTGGCCAAAGCAAGGGAAGGAATTTCAAAAGTAAAAGTGTGTGATTGTGTGCAAGGTAGCTCTCTCCACCTTCTCTCATGCATGGATGTGTGTTTAGCTTGTCTTAGAATGTGTGTATGTGTATTTTCAAGCCATGAAAAGTATGCTAGCATGATTTTATATGCTATGATTTCATGATGACATATTATGTTTCTAAATAATGCTATGATGTTTGCTGAGTTTGCTTGAGTGTGGAGAGGCCAAGAACTCTTAACCATGGTGAGGATGAGCCAAGAACCCTTAGAATTAGTTGAGACAAAGTAAAGAGTCTCCTAAAAGCAAAGTAGATTCTCAAGAGTATGATTGAGTCCAAGAATCTCTTAAAGAATAGGTGAGGCAAGTCCAAAATCCATGAGAAAGAGGGTGAGGTCAATCCATTCACTTGGCCAACTTTTAAATGTCATGTATGACTTATTCACATGCCAAGCTTGCTTCTTGAATGTTCATGACTTCTATTGTATCCATGCATGCATTTTCAAGACTTTCTTTGCATATGTTATGTGTGATTGAATGGGAGATGAGCTATTAGGATTCTTTGAATTTCATTTTGTAACATCCAATTCTTTGAAAACCAGAGAAAATATGAGAAACGTAACATACGATTTCTCTGTAAACGAACGAAACCCATCGGATACAAAAGGAAGTCCCTCGAAATGATGTAGTTAAGGTCCCAAAAAATTTGGGAAGCATTCTAGACTCCTAAAAATAAGAATTCTAGGCTCAGACGGAAAGAAAAATAGAGCTAGAATGAAGAAACAATTTTTTACAGAAAACTTACGAAATGTAATGGCACTTTCGTAATTGAGAAAATTTTGGAATTCACATAGGAGGGATTTTTAAATGAAAGTTTTAAGTTCTTCAGGGTTCTCAGAGGCCCTAAAAACCATGGAAAGCCCCAGGACAGCTAAAACCCCTCCGGTGGACGTTTTTTTATATCAGTTGACTCAAACTTTGACTGATTCATTCGAGAAGGTTTTAACTCCGATTTGAGTGATTCCAAAGGCATTTTACTAAATTGGGAACCTAAATTTTATAATTGAAAAGATGGTTCTAAAAAAAGAGCTAAAACAAAGGAGAAACGAAAATGTCAAGAACAAAAGGAAAAATGGGAATTTTTGAAAAAGTGTTTCTTCCTCCCTTATAAATAGGTGGGGCCTCATACTCTCCCTCATTTAGCATCAGATTGTTCTGCCTAAAATTAGAGGAAAAACCCTAGGAGAGTGGCACACCAAGGGAAGAAGACAAGGAAAAGAAATTCAAGCTTTAAGATATGGTTTCTTGGTAGTTTTTCATGCTTTCTTCCATCCAAACCTCCTCTCCTTCATCATCCTTTGTTTCATTTGATTAAAATGAACTTTATAAATCTGTTTTAAGGGAGAAATTGGGGGGAAATTTTGGATTTGAAGAGAAGACCTCAAAGAACACAAGATTCAAGTGAGAAAAAGTAAGTAAACAAAGTATTTTCTTCTTCCATGGTTGCTACCCTTTGCACCCCTTTTCCACCATTTCGCCCCCCTTGAGAAGACATAAGAGAAATTGATTTTTAGGCAGAACCAAGGGTGATTCTAAGGAAAAAGGGTGTGGAGATTAAGAATATGCAAAGGGAGTTAACAAAAAGCCATTAGGTTACAAGATGCAATTTCTAGAGTTTCAATTGCACCTTGTAAAATCTGATTTTGTATGATGATTCCTAGGCCTAAATAAGAGTTTAAATGAGCTCAAAAGATCCCTAAAAGGCTCCCCACATGCATCCTCCCTTGAGAAAATAAAGCAAACTCCAAGAAACCCCATTTCCTCCATAGCCTCGACCTAAAGGGGTTTGTGTAGCTAGGGAGAGTTTTAAATTTTTCTAAACCCATTCTTGAGTCATATATGATGAATAAAAATGAAGGGAGGCTTTGGAAAAAATTTAGAACTCATAGAAAGTGAATTGGTGCTTTAGGTTCCATATTATGACCTAAAAAAGCAACATGTAGTTAGGCTCTTTGTTTTAATTATGTGATGACTCCAAGAGGCTTAAAAGGAGTCAAGAATCATATTTGAAAGGAAAGGATGGAACCTAGAATTTATTTGAACGGTGTTGCTTCATTAGGTGCAATTATGGAACAATAATGAGGTTATAAGCCAAGCTAGTATCTAAGCAAGTTGTGTGGCCTTAGAATTAATTCTATGAACTTAATTGGCTTCCATATGATGTGTCTAGGCCAAGAGAGATGATCTCCACCACCTTGTGAGCGTGTGGGCGTGGGAGAGGAATTAAGTCCAAAGGAAGAAAATATGCAAATGTGACCAAGGTAGCTCTCTCCACCTTCTCTCATGCATGGATGTGTGCTTAGCTTATCTTAAATGTATGTGTGTGTGTTTTTAAGTCATGAAAAGTATTCTAGCATGACTCTAATTCCATGGTGCCATGATGTTACAATATGCTCTTATATGATGTCTTTGATGTGTGCTTGGGTTTGCTTAAGTGTGGTGAAGCCAAGAACCCTTAGCCATGGTGAGGATGAGCCAAGAACCCTTGAGATTGGTTGAGACGAAGCAAAGAGTCTCCCAAAAGCAAGATAGGCTCCCAAGAGTATGGTTGAGTCCAAGAATCTCTTAAAGAATAGGTGAGGCAAGTCTAAAATTTATGAGGAAGAGGGTGAGGCCAATCCACTTGCTTGGGAAGCCTTTGTATGATATCTATGACATTCTCAAATGATGAAAGTGCTTCTTGAATGTTTGCACATGTCAACATAACCATACTTGCATTTATTAGACTTGTTTGCATCTATTATGTATGATTGAATGGGAGATGAGCTATTGGGATTCTGTGAATCTCATCCCCTCTTCTCCGATGTTCTAACATGCTAGGTGGATCAAGAGAGCAAGGTAATGGAGGTCAACTACCTTGAAAATGAGAATATGACATCCAAGAACATGAATTTTGCTACTTTAAGGCCATACAATTGGTATATGATGAAATCAATAGATGTATATGTAATATGATGTCATGAACATATGTAATTATGATAATATGTCATGTATGAATGAGAGAATATGTCATGTAGCCATTAGAATGTGATTTGAGTATATGATGGCAAACTAGCTTCATTGATGATATTATGCAATTGTGTATACGTATGGATGAGATGGTCAAAATGAGATGCATGAAGGTTGTGACCATTTGGGCAGCTTACACAAGTCTTAATTATGCTTTTGGACTTGCCCAAGAGGTGCTAAACCCCAAGGAAAGTCATTTGGTCACTTCGGTATCCTTTATAGAGCCAAAATTGACCATAATGGAACGCTATATCAGTTTTTAGCCAAAGTTCTTCTTAATTTGAGATTTGGCATTCAATTAGATTTTGTTGAGAGTTTTTTGGGAAGCTAAAGAACATAATTTTTAGATGTCTACAAAATATTTGATGAATTTCCAAAGTTGGCAAATTTTCTAATTTTGGTCTGCTAAACTATTCATTTGGTCCGAAAATGAAATCTATCACATAGGGCTCAAATGATATCCAAGTGCCATGAAATTTTATATAGAGAAACTAGACATTCACAGTGCCTTGTGCCAATTGGAAGCACCTCATTTGGATGTCTAGAGAGGGAGATATGAATTTTTAAAGAATCTGTCCAGTATCAAGAGTTTTACCCAACCTCAGTTACTATTCCATCAAATTCTGAGGTCTGGTGGCCTAAGCTATTTGGAGTTATTTTTCCACTCTAGCTGACATCCACAGCTTTCTAGATTGGTATCATTTGCATGGATTGGAGTTTTGTGGAATTAATTGGACATTTTCAAAATTTACTATAGAAATCTATGATAGCACCAAGAGGCAGTTTGACCTCTAGATGTTTTTGGATGTTAAACATCCTCTGTGACAGATGTTATAGTATGGGCATATTTTTATATGAAGTAGACATCCGTAACTTTCTAGAATGGCCAAGAATGCATGATTTTGATGTTTCTATAATTAGTTATAATTTTCCAAAGTTGGGTTAGAAACTATGTAAATTTTGGCCGAAAATATGCATGAGTATTTTGAGCTTCCCTTTGAATTTCACGAGTTGTGGGCCACATTTTATGATGTAAATGAGTTATATTCATGTAATTAAATATAAGAATGGATGATATAAGCTCACACGGTCCACATGACATCGAATGAAATTTTTATACATGATGCAATGCAATTAAATGCCTTATTTTAATAGATTTTCTTACTTCCCCTCATGTAATGCATCATATAAGCATGCAAATGTGATAGAGATGAGTTAAAAATTATGGTGTCACACATTCCCTCCTCTCCGATGATCTAAAATGCTAGGTGGACCCAAAGAGCAAGGCAATTGGGGTCAACCACATGAGAGATGAAGCAATGACATTGAAATGTGGAAATTTTGTTACTTTAAGGCTATAAGAATGACAATTGATGTATTCAATAGATGTAGATGTATTACAATGTTATGAACATATGTAATTATGATATTATGACATATATGAATGAGAGAATGTGCTATGTGACCATTAGAATGAAATTTGGACATGTTATAATATTATAGCTTCCTTAATGTTAATGTGGAATTATGCATAAGTGTGGATGAGATGGCCAAAATGAGAGGCATGGAGTTTGGGACTATTTGGGCATCTTACACAAGCCTTAATCATGCTTTTAGACTTGCCCAAAAGGTGCCAAACCCTAAGGAAAGCCATTTGGTTACTTTGGTACCTCATATGGAGCCAAAAATGATCATAATGGAACCCTATATCACTTTTTGGCCAAATGAGTTCTTCTTGATCTGAGATTTGGCATGCAATTAGATCTTATTGAGAGATTTTTGGGAAGCTAAAGAATATAATTTTTAAAGGTCTACAGAATATTTGATGAATTTTTAAAGTTGGCAAATTTTCTGATTTTGGTCTGCTGCACTATTCATTTGGTCTGAAAATGAAATCTATCACACAAGGCTCAAATGATGTCCAATTTCCACGAAATTTTATACGGAGAAATTAAACATTCCTAGTGACTTGTTCCAATTAGAAGCACCTCATTTGGATGTCTAAAGAGGGAGATATGAATTTTCAAAGAATCTATCCAGTATTAGGAACTCCACCTGACCTCAGTTACTGTTTGATTAAGTTTCGAGGTCTGAGCGTGCCTAAACTAGTATAGAGTTATTTTTTCTCTTTAGATAACATCTATAGATTTTTATATTGGTATCATTTGCATAAATTATATTTTTTTGGAATTAATTAGACATTTTTGAAGTTTTCTGCAGAATTCTGTGATAGTACCAGTGGATAGTCTGACCTCTAGACCATTTCACATGTCAAACTCCTCTATGTTAGATGTTATGGTCTATACATATTTTTATCCCAAACATATTAGTTATGATTTTCCAGAATGACTAAGAATGCATGATTTTGATTTGTTTAGAATTAGTTATGATTTTCTAAAGTTTGGACAGAAAAGAGGCAAATCTGGCCAAAATTATATGTATACATTTCGTGCTTCTCATTGAGTTTCTTGAGGTGTAGGACACTTTTGATGATTCAAATGAGTTATATTCATGTAATTAAATATGATAATATGTTGTATGAGCTTACATGGCCCATGTGACACCGAATGAAATTTTTATACAAGATGCAAAGCTAGAAAATGCATCATTTTAATTCCCTTTTCTTGCTCCTTCATGGAAATTATGAATGTAAAGCATGAGAATGGCATGAGATAAGCTAGGAAATTATGGTGTTACACTTATTGGTATCAATAAATGTAACACCATAATTTCTACCTTATTTCATGTTACTCACATGCTTCACATCATTAAATTCCATGAGGGTGTATGAAAAAGGGAATAAAAATAATGAATTTCTTTGCACTGCATCATATTCCAAAATTTGTTCAAAATTATGAAAATGCCATTATGTTTCGTAATTTTTTTATAAGAAATTGTTTCTTTATTCTAGCTCCATTTTTCTTTCCATCTAAGCCTAGGATTCTCATTGTTAGGAGTTTAGAATGCTTTCCAAATTTTTCAGGACCTTAACTACATCGTTTCGAGGAACTTTCTTTTTATATCCGACGAGTTTTGTTCGTTGACGAAAAAATCATACATTATGTTTCTCACGTTTTCTCTCATTTTCAGAAAATCAGATGTTACAGCTGTCCCTTTTCTGTATTTTGGGCAGAAGAACGTCATGCTATATGAAAGGAGAAAAAGGGGAGAAATGTGTAGAAGTTTCAAGAAACTCACTTTTTCAAAAATTCTAATTTCATCCTTCCATAATGACAATTTTGTTTTGGCTTCATTTTATCTCCTTTTTTAGAATCATCTTTCCTGTTATAAAATCTAGGTTCCTAATTTAATAAAATGCCTTTGGAATCACTCAAATCGAAGCTAAAACCTTCCCAAACGAATTCGTCAAAGTTTGGGCTAACTGTAATTAGAAAAAGTACACCATAGAGGCTTTACCAGTCTTGGGGCATGATTTTTGGGGCCTTTGAGAACCCTGTGCAATTCAAAATTTTCATTTAAAAAGCCCTCCCATGTGTCCTTCCAAAAGTTGCACTTATTTACAAAAATGTCATTATGTTTCGTCTGTTTTTGTCACAATTTTACTTAACTATCCTAGCTCTATTTTTCTTTTCGTCTAAGCCTAAAATTATCATTTTTAGGAGCCTAGGACTCTAGCCAAGTTTTTTGGGACATTAACTAGCTCATTTCAATAGGCTTGTTTTTATATGGCTTATTTCGTCGTTTTACGGAAGTTACATTTGTTACATTTTCCACTACCCTTAAAATAAATTTCGTCCTCAAAATTTAAAATACATGCCTTAGGAAAGTAACTCTGGATATTTCTATCTCATTTCATCCCCTAGCTCCAAGGTTGCCTCCTCATATGTTAGACCCTTTCACACTACTTTCACCCAAGGGATGCTCTTGTTTCTTAGTTGTTTCAGCTTAGCATCCACAATCCTCTTTGGTTTCACTACGTAGGAAAGAATTTCCTACAATTGAATATGCTCATATTCTATGACATGTGAAGGGTCTAGCAAGTACTTTTCAATTGGGAGACGTAGAAAACATTATGGATTTGGGCTAAGTTTGGAGATAAGGCTATTTGGTAGGCCACGGGTCTAAATCTCTCAAGGATTTCAAATGGATCAATATACTTAGGACTAAGTTTCCTTACCCTTATAGACTGACCTATCCTAGTCACTGGAGACACTCAGATGAATACATGGTCTATAATCTCAAACTCTAACAGTCTCTTTCTTCTATCAACATAACTCTTCTGCCTACTCTAGGCTATAAGGAGTATTTTTCTAATCATTTCTATTTGCTGGGTGGTTTGGTAAACTATCTCAGGCCCTATTAGACTCCTTTCTCCTAGCTCCACCTAACATAATGGAGATCTACATTTTCTCCCATACAGAGCATCATAAAAAGGCCATCTGAATATTGGAATGATAGCTATTATTATGTGCAAACTATGGTAATGGCAAATACGCATCCCAATTACCCCTTATCTCCAATACACATGCCCTTAGCATGTCTTTTAGGGTCTGGATGGTCCTCTCAGTCTGACCATCAGTCTGGGGGTAATAAGTAGTACTAAACACCAACCTGGTCCCTAAGGCATGCTGTAATGACCTCCAGAAGTTCGATGTGAATCTGGGGTCTCTGTCAGATACTATGCTTTTGGGTACTCCGTGAAGTCACACTGCCTCTCTTATGTACAACTGGGCTAATTTATCTAATGTATAAGCAGCCCTAATAGCTAGGAAGTGTGTAGACTTTGTCAATCTATCCACAACTACCCAGATAGCATCATGTCCAAAGGATGTTCTGGGTAACCCCATAATAAAATCCAAAGCTATATTATCCCATTTCCACTCAGGGATATCTAGAGGTTGCAACAACCCAACAGGTCTTCAGTGCTCTATCTTAACCCTTTGACATACTAAACACCACGCTACATAATCTGTGACGTCATTCTTCATTCTTGGCCACCAGAATAATCTTTTCAAATCTTGATACATCTTGATGGCACCTGAGTGGATAATATATTAACTTTTATGTGCCTCTTCTAGAATTCTCTCTCTTAATTCATGACTACTTGGCATATAAATTCTATTCCTGTATACTTTCACACCATCCTCAAATATCCTAAAATCTAAGGTCCTACCCTAGGAGATCTCGCTCCTAATCTGCTTAAAAAACTCATCCTCTCTCTGGGCATCTAAGATCTAGGTTTTCAACTTGTTCTCAATCTGGGTTTTACTTAAATATAATTTACCTGATACCACCAGATAAAAGAGGTTCAAATTTTTAAATTTCTCTAGGAGCTCTTGCTCCCTAATCATCATATGGTCAACGAGAATGAATTTCCTACTCAAGGCATCAGCTACCACATTGGCCTTACCAAGATGATATTTCAACACACAATCATAATCATTCAGGAACTTCATCCATCTCCTCTATCTTATATTGAGTTCTTTCTAATCAAATAGTTATTTTAGACTCTTGTGGTCATTATAATTCTCTATACTTGCATCATACAAATAGTGTCTCCAAATCTTAAGAGCAAATACTACTACGGCTAACTCTAGGTCATGTGTGGGGTAGTTCTTCTCATGAGGCCTCACCTACCTAGAGGCATATGCCACTACCCTACCCTACTATATCAGCATACATCCTAACCCTCTCTTGGAGGCATCATTATAAACCACAAATAGTAAACTAGGGTTAGGAATAATCAGTATAGGGCCAGTAGTCAATCAGAGTTTTAACTCCTAGAAACTCCTCTCACATCTATCATCACACACGAAGGATGTATCCTTCCGAGTGAACCTTATGAGTGGTAAGGCCATATGAGAAAAGCCCTGAATACATCATCTATAATATCCTACCAAACCAAGGAAACTCCTAACCTCAGTGATAGTCTTAGGCCTATTCCACTTTAACAAAGCCTCAACTTTATGGGGATCTATCGCGACCCTATCTCGTGAGATCACATGACCTAAGAATTTCCCTCAGTTAGCCAAAACTCACATTTACTCAGTTTGGCATGCAATCTTTTACTTCTCAGAGTCTTTAGGACTAATCTTAGATTCCTTTCATACTCCTCAAAAGATTTAGAGTACATTAAGATATCATTAATAAATACTACAACAAATTTATCCAGGTATAGTCTGAATACCTGATTCATATAATCCATAAACATTACAGCCGCATTCGTCAGCTCAAATGGCATCACAAGGTACTCATAATACCCATATCGAGTCCTGAAGGCTAACTTTGGAATGTCTTCAACTCTCACTCTCAGCTAGTGGTACCCAAATCTAAGGTCTATCTTAGAAAATATAGATGCCCTAGCCAATTGATCTAACAAGTCATATATTCTAGGGAGAGAATACTTATTCTTGATAGTAACTTTATTCAATTCTTTATAATCTATACATAATCTCAAGTTACCATCTTTCTTTTTCATAAATAATACTAGAGCTCCCCAAGGTGAAACACTAGGGCGTATGAATCCTTTTTCTAACAACTCCTTTATTTGCTTTTCAAACTTAGCAAGCCCGATAGGAGCCATCCTATAGGGAGCTTTAGACACCGATGTAGCCCTAGGCACTATATCTATGGGAAACTCTATCTTTCTCTCGGGGGGCAGGCCACTAAAGTCGAAATCTTTAGGAAAAACTTTCAAAAAATTTCTAACTATAGGGATCTTCTCTATCCCTTCTTCTACCTCGGCCTGAATAGAGAAAAAGACTAGAAACCCCTGACATCCATGCTCTAAGTATCTCTCAGCTTAGGCAGTAGTCATAAAGGATAACTCGGCCCCTATCCTAAGTATGGTCCCACATGAAAGTACAGAGATGGTGTGGTGCTCACAATCAAGAATGGCATTATTAGCAGTCATCTAGTTCATGCCAATAATCAAATCAATATCATGAAATAGCATATAGATCAAATCAATGGTAGTGTAACAATGAGTAAACTGTACAGTGACATTTCGGTAAGTATAGGAAGCAATCACGTGGCCTCCAATAGGTGTAGTGACAGACAAATTAAATGGTAGAATACTAATGGCCAGACCCAAACGTCTCATATAGTCATAGGATATAAACGAGTGGCTAGCACTCGAATCAAACATAGCAATCATAGGAAAATCATTCACTATGAGCGTACCTCGAATCAAACTGGGAGACGCACTCGCTTCTTGTTGAGAAAGGATAAACACCTTGCCCTGGGTCTGTGGCCTAGAAGGCACTATATTTGTTTGAGGGCAATTCTTGGTAATATGCCCTTACTTCCCACATTTGTAGTAAGTCACTATAGACTGTAGGGTAGGTGACTGCGTCCTTGAGGGCTGTACCTTCTTCCCTTTCTATGGCCTCCTACTCTACTGCACCTTGCTCTTCTTCTTACTAGTAGGTGCGGAGTTGGCTCTTTCCTCTAGGCTTGGCCTTTTTAATTTCGAAGCCTTTCTCTGACCAGATGCTGTAGTAACAGGCATAATCTCTCTCAATTTATTCTCAATCACTCTGCTAATCTCTACAAAGGCAATGAAGTTTCAGATCTTATATGGAGTTACTTTGCCTCTTATTAGAGGCTTCAATCTAATCTCAAATTGCTTACACCTCCAGGGCTCATCATCATATCTTTAGAGATAGGAAGAATATCGAGACAACTCTATGAATCTGGCCACGTACTAGTCTATTATCATGTCATCGGTCTACTTTAGCCCTATAAATTATACCTTTTTTATTTTCTTATAGAATTGGGGAAGTACTACTCATAAAACTATACCAAGAAGTTCTCCCAAGTAATCTACAAATTTTTAGTCTCCATCAGAGACTTCGTGCTGCACCACTACTTGTCGGTTTCTTTTTGTAGTATAAAGGTGGCTAACTAAGCTTTCTATTCAAAGGTGCAATCCATTATTGTGAAAATCTTCTCAATCTCCATCACCCAGGCCTCCACCTTATCTGCATCTAATTCCCTATCAAATATTGGTAGGTTGTTCTTTCTGAATTGATTTAATTGTTTTTGAATAGATGGCTGAGTTTGAGCTGGCTGATAAGCATGATTTTCATGCATTTTATTTCCCTTAACTTAAGCATTTTAAATGTTAAATGAGGCTTAATGGATTTACTTAGATGGAATTTAATTTTAGTAGCCATCTTTTGCACTTTAGGAATTAAATCACAAAATTTTGGAATTTTAATGCATAAATCTTTTTAAATGTATTTTGTGAGTATTTCTATTTCATCCTTTCCATTCTTTTTGTGCAGATTTTTAATGCAAACTTGAGCAAATGAATGAAAGGAAAAGACATTAAAAACACAAAAAAGAAGAACAACGCTGAAACAGAGGAGAAGGAAGGCCTAACGTGATAGCTTGAATAGAAGAAGATATATGCTGCGTCTGTATTAGAGAAGAAGCCATGTTCTGGTCCTTGAGTGGGTAAGAGGAAGAACATGCAGAAGCTAGAAGAGAATACGAGCTGGATTGACATGAGCTGAAGCTGGGAGCTTGTGGAATAAAAATGCAAAGAAGTTGACGTGAAAGAGGCACTAAGACAATGAGCTGCAGTTTCAACGTGAAAAGCTGAGAATGAGGTGAAGAAGCTACTGCACGAGCTGAGAAATGAAAAAGCTTGATAAGTATGATTTTTATGTATTTTATTTCCCTTAACTTAAGCATTTTTAAATGTTAAATGAGGCTTAATGGATTTACTTAGATGGAATTTTGTTTTAGTAGCCATTCTCTGCACTTTATGAATTAAATTGAAAAATGATGATTTTAAATGCATAAAGTATTTTAGTGAATTTTTCTCCTTTGTTTTTATGCAGATTATGGGCAAATAAAATCTAAATATTGAAAAGAATATATATATATATATATATATATGCATGAGATGAAGCTGCACACTTGAGCTTAAAAAGAAGAACCATGCATGAAGAACGTAGCAACATGAAGAAGCTGGCTGGAGGAGAAAAGACGTTAAAAGTGCAGAACGTATGAGGAATGAGTTGCACAAAGAAACAGTGGAAAAGCCAAGGTTTGAGAGGGAAGAAATGACGTGTTTGTAGCAGAAACAAGTAAGCAACAGGTAACAAAAGAATCTATAGGGCAGCTAACATGGAAACTCATGGCAAAGAAAGAATAGATGTGAAAGGAATGAAGCTACACAAGCTGAATGAAGAGAAGTAGAAACAAGAAGGAAGCAAAGGGTTGGTGAGAAAAACACACACACAGAGCATGAATGAAATGCAGCAACATCCAGCAGAAACGCGAATGAGCAGAAGAAGCTATACATGCATGCATAAATGAAGAGCAGCTCACGTGAGCTCACACTCATGCTAAAACAAAAGAGGACGAATGTAGGAGCTTAGAGAACAACGTGAGACCAGAAGATGTAGCTTCAGAACAGCAGAATGCTCGAGTCTATGGACAAACACATGAAGACGCTAGATCGAGAAGCTGAACGTGGTGAAGGAAAGAGAGAAGAATGAGCTGCATGCAGCAGAACCAAATGAAGCGCGAGGAAGCTCTAGCTGTAGGAGGAGAAAAGAACGAGTTGCATGATCAAATTTCAAAGGAGCAACATGAATGGGAAAGCTACAGAATAAACGAGGAAGAGGCAGCCCCTGCTTAAGAAACACGAAGAGCTGCATGATTCGTGGATAATGTGAAGAAGCTGTAGAAACAGTAGAAGGAACATGTGGAATATAATAAAATAAAAGGAAGTGGGGTCCACCTTTTATATACATGAAGTAGCTTCAGAGAATTGGAAATAATGCATTACGTGGAGTCAATTAAAAAATCACGTGAAAGGGAGCATATTTCAATCATCCAGAAGCACACTCCGAGGGGGATTCACATTCCATTCACGCGATTCCATCGTCCAGATCCTAGAGTCCACTTCATTCATGCCTTGATATCTTAGGAAATCCTCGCCTATATATAAATTCATTCACTCATTCCAAAAGAGGAGACGGAGAATAGAATAGAAGAGGCATGGAGAACATAAAAAGGGCGAGACTTCTAAGAGAGGCAGGGAGAACGTCCAGGGAGGATTCTTTCGTGATCCATCCATGGCTGATGCTAATTTCATCAACTCTTCTCCGATTAAAGTCTCCATGGCAGCTTGAATCACTCATGTTGGCTGGCTAAAGTTTGGAAACTCCTAGATGCAGATTTGAGCCCCATATTTTCTCACCAAATTGGATAAATACTCCTTGCTATATCTTTTAATTCCAGCATTAAATCTTTTATTAATTTGACTAGGTTTAGT
This sequence comes from Erythrophleum ivorense, assembly GCA_026724425.1. Lineage (NCBI taxonomy): Eukaryota > Viridiplantae > Streptophyta > Magnoliopsida > Fabales > Fabaceae > Erythrophleum > Erythrophleum ivorense. Next base: position 32,426,472 of record JAIUCV010000008.1, read on the forward strand.
TGATTGATTTAGGAATTTAGTTGCTAAAATTTATTGGATTAGTTTGTTTTATGAATTGAATTTGATTTTGGAATTTTAATTATGATCATCACATGTTTATAAAAATTCCAGAATTAGTGCTGTGCAAATTACTTTCAAATTCCTCTTGATCTTGGGTTAATTGATGCAATGGTTGTTGGATTAATTAACTAGAATTTTTGTGCAATTAATTGTTTGAGGAATTAATTAATCTAATTGGTTAATTAGTATCTTAAGTGAATTGTGCAGTAGATTCTATTAATCAATTAAATTTGGTTAAAGTGTGTTCTTGTTCTTAATTCAATTAATTAGTTATTCAAGGTTTCTTGTGGTTGCAAATTCCTTGTATAATTAATAAATTGAACCTTGGATGGTTATTCAAGAATCTTTATAGGGAATACATTAAAGAGCAAGGAATTAATTCCAAATTTGGTAAACTAAACCAAGGGCAAGGATAAAACAATTCTAGGGAGTCCAATGCAAAGATAGCTACCATATTCTCTTAATTGTTCATCTCATTTAGTTTTAAGTTCTTTTGATTTTCGACAATTAAATTTAGTTCAATTAAATTTTAGTACTTCAAATCTCCAAAATAAGTTTCAATTAGCAATACTTAGAATACCCCTTCCATAAACAAATTGAGGCATAAACTCCAAGGGAGATGACCTAGGTTGCACCATTAACTATAAAATTTATTTTGCTTCCTAGTTTTATTTGAGATTGCGCAACACAATCATCAAAGCTACGAGTAGAAGAAGCATGGGCTGAATGCATGAGCTAAACACGACGTGGGGAAGCTACAGAATGAACGAAGAAGAGAGGCTCGAGAAGGGGTTCTATGTAGAAAGGAAATGCATGAAGAGGGCATACTAGAGCATAACAGAATCACGGGCATCTTTTTATACATCCATACGTTCACCCAAACCACGTGGAAGAAGCTTTGAGCCTGACTGAAGAAGAAACAAGAAGAGATGCATGATTCTAAGAAAGCAACGTGGAGAAGTGTAAAGCAGAAGCAGCATGAGAAAAGGAATTCATGTGGAATATAATAAAATAAAAGGAAGTGGGGCCCTCCTTATATATATATATATATGAAGAAGCTACGGGCATTTGGAATGGGGGAGCTAAGCATGTGAATGTGGAATTAAAAAGCATGTGAGGTGAATTAAAAAGATGACCTTTGGGCAAAGGCTAAATCACGTGAGGGAGAATACATTCGAGGGAAAAAAATACATTTACGCCATTCATTCCACATGCCGGATTCATCTCTGACCCTACGATCCATTCCATCACTTCGCCGTATCCATTCGCACACCCCCATATTCCATTCCTTCGTCCAGAACTCAGCCCCTGCGCCATAGCAGCCATATCCTCCATCCTCTATCTCCATCCATCGTAAAATGAAGCTCTCATCCACCTTGAGGCTAGCTAGGAGGAAGACCCTTGGTGCAAGCTTGAATCCATGGAGAAGAACTCAGAATTTTGGCTAAGATTTCTTTAATTTCCTACACTTTTTCATTTTCTTGTACAATCTTGGTTAAGTTGTATTTGACTAGGAATTTGTGTAATTGTAATTAATGGCTGGTTAGACACTAATTAGGAAGCCTTTTGTTGATTAATTGATCTAATTAGACATTGATTTTTCATTATTCTCTAATTTCTCATGTATGCCACGAAGGTGTTCGATGAAATGCATGAGTGAAATTATGTGCTTGAATGTTAAATTTGAGAGTTCCTTAGTGTTTAGTTAATTAATTAAACATTTTTGGATGATAATTCAGAGGCTAATTAATCAGTTAATCAATCAAACTGGGTGTTCATTGATCTCAACAACAAGAATTAGTAATTTAATGTAGGATTGAGGTCTCAATTCAACATTAGATTATTAATTTCTTAATTCTTGCGTGGTAATTCAAGATAATTTGTTATGAACACAATTAGGAACTCTTAAGCCAGAATTAATCATAATTGGATTAGGATAAGGATAGTGGATACCAATGGATGATTCTAAAGCTAGTCACAAGCCCATTTTCAACCATAATTCATCCAATTAGGTAGAATTTAGGAACTTTATTTTAATTTCATTTTACTTAGTTAATTAGATCAAAAACCCCCTATAGTTTAGAAATTTTTAGAGTCTTTTAACATTTGGAAAACTTAATTAAGCATTGAACTCCAATTCCAAGAGAGATGACCTAGGTTGTGCCACTAGTTACATATTTTACCAACCTAGTTTTATTTTGAAGGTTGCGCGACGAGCCCGTCACTGGCTCTTGGGGAGGTGGGGGTAGACCACCTGAAGTGGAAGGCTGTGGAATACTGGAAGCAAAAGGCTGAGACTGAGGTGGATGGGCTTCTCTCCTGACTTCCTCCTATCTAGTCAAGGATTCCTGCAGCCATATAATCATCTAATGCTATTGTTTCATAATGTATTGTTGCTGGGCTATCACGGTCTCAAATCCATCGAGCCATTCCATGACAACTCACAAAGGGTTCTTGGATCCAACCTCTAAGCCTATAACTGGTCTACCCCTACCTCTGCCTCTTCTCATCTTAACCATTTTCACTAAAAATGAGTCATAACCTTAGCCCACAATTACAATTCAAGCACAATTACACAGATATTCCACTTGAAAACACACCAAAGACATCACTTAAGAGCCAAATACCAAGCAAAAGTGCCTGAACCTTCACTCTGATACCAATAAATGTCATACCTTATATTTCCTCTCCTATATCCTTCCATTCAAGATAATTATATGCATGTTCATAGGCAATTATTAAGAAAAGCCACATTTTCATGCACTTTGTCACGTTATGTTGGGGTTAATTTTTCTCAACTCACATTACATGGGCCTTGTGGATTATCCAAAAACATTCTCTAGTCATTTATCATTGGAACAAAACACAATCAACTCAAGATATCAAGCAATCTATGGTTTTCAAGTCAAAAACCCCAAAATTTTCATTTAATCTCGCAGACAGCATATGGCAGATTTTAGGGATAATTTTGAAAAATCATAACTAAATATAGAAAAATTGAAATCATACAAACCATAGCTTTTTGGAAAGCTATGGATGTCAAATGTACATTAAAAACAACTCCTAGTCACAAAAATCTCATCCGAACCATGTTTGACAATAGAAAATGTAGAGAGGTCGAGCTATCTAGAAATCTGATACAACTTACTGATGTAAATTTTGGAAATTCATAATTAATTTCAAAAATATCCAATCCATACAATTTATACCAAATTGGAAAGCTACAGATGTTAACTAGAGGAAAAAATAGTTCTAAACCAATTTAAAAGCATTTAGATTCCAAAAATCAATCAAACAGTAACACAAGTCTGGAGGTATGCCTAGAACAGAACAACAACTTCAAAAATTCATATCTCCCTTTCTAGACACCCAAATGAGGTGCTTCTAATTGAACCAAGTCACTGTGAAGGTTTAATTTCTTTTTATAAAATTTTATAGTAATTGGACATCATTTGCCCTATGGATGACACAGATCCATTTTTAGACTAATTGAACAGTACACTGACCAAAAACCAAAAAAAAATTTCAATTTCAAAAATTCACCAAATATTCCATAGGCCTCTAAAAATTCTACACTTTAACTTCCCAAAAATAACTCAACAAGTTCTAGACACATGCAAAATTTCAAACTAAGAAGAGCTCATTTGGACAAAAAGTAATATAGCCCACCAATATAGTCATTTTTGCTTCTCATAAAACAACTCTTTGGTCCAATTAGCTCCTTTTTGTGTTTGGCACCTCTTGGGCAAGTTTAAAAACATAAATATGACTTGTAGGAATTGCCCAACTAGTCACAAATCTCATGCATCTTATTTTGGCTATCCCACACTTAAGAATGTATGTATCCAAGCATGCACACAAAGGTTCAAATTTCACATTTTCATTGTCTTGGCACCATACAATGTTTATACATCATTCATACATAATATTACATTTGTTCAATGGTTTACAACTCAAAAATATCATATACATATCCACTTTGGTATCTAGGTATAAGAAAAACTACATAATTGTCAAAGTATAGCTTCTCAAGACCTTTGGCTTGCATTCCTTGCTTCTTGAACATCACCTAGGCATTTCAAGATAATGGAGGGAAGGGGAGTGAGATTCCTAGTGTCATACCATATTTTATAACACTTTTCCTACTACAATTACCTCATATAAAACTTAGAGGAGTCAACGAAAACCTGAACTAATAAAAAAATTTTCATTTTAAAACTTCCTTATACAATTTCACTATTCATTTGGTCATTTTCAAATTCTTATCTAACTTTGAAAATACATACTTAGTTATGAAAAAAATCGTATGAGGTTGGTTCAGGGGTCTACTTCAAGCTCTCTAAGCCCTTTACATGGGGAAAATATTTAATTAGCAGAGTGCATATAAATTCATATAAAGTTGCCCCTACAACAAATTGGACCGTTTTATCCCTTATTGGTCATATTATTATTATTATTATTTTGCCTTTATATAAGTACAAGCATTCTTGCATCTTATGCACGCTAGTCATACTCCTTTTACTTCATGGTTAGGTATATACATAGCTTTCTATTTCATACCTGAGTACCTTATAGTATCATAACGTAACTCATGCACGCAGTAATTTGAAATATTTAATTACATAACAAAATGTGGTGCATAAAAGTAAGGTCCTCAATTTATGTCTCCACATTCTTTGCTCTTTCTTTGCTTGAACTTGGACCTAACATGGGTTATATTTTGGGTGAGATTATGAAATCTCAGTAGTAGTAAACCAATCTCATTCACAAGCAAGCATGTAAATACATGACATAATGCCAATCAAGATGCCACATATCGCATAGCAATATAAGGAATTTCATACAAGGCCAAGCACAATCTAAGCATATATGTCTCATCTTATAGCATAAATGACAACTTGATATAGCATAACACTCATCATTATACAAACATACAAGCTTAAGGAAAGAGAGAGGAAAACTACTACCTTAACAAACTTTTCTCCTCAATCCTTGGGACTCGGTTTACTTGCTTTTAGAGTTCTCAAAACAACATCAAACCCTATAATCATAATGATAATTCATTACAATCAACATAAAAACCTTAAGTTATAAAATAGGATGACCCCTTTTAAACTTAATGGAACCATTGGGATTGGAAAAATCCAACTCCTTCCCTTTCCATTCACTATGGCCGAATAGTATGCATTTCTTGGCCAAAATTTAGGAATTTTATCCCATGAGCTTTGGGGGCTTTCCCATAGGTATTGCTAGCTGAAAACACCTTTTTGAATCCATTGGAATGGATAAAATCATCAAATTCCAGCCCCAACATCGCGTTTTGGTCATCACATAATCTAGCTCTGTTTTAGGCTCAAAGTGCCTTTCTTTGGTTCTAAAAATTCCATAACCTTTTCCTTTATGTTTAGAACTTGAAATTTGGTATACATGACTTTAAGACAACAAGAAAACAATATAAAAATTTTGGAAAAATTCAGAAAGCATCTCCCCAAATTTTCTATTTTTCCAAAAATTATAATCTTTGTATTTTTCAAAGTTTCAGCACATAACAACAATAACTAAGCTCATATGGCCTTCATGTTCGACATATAAACGTCATTTCAAGGCCTTCATATTCAACATATAAACTCCATTTCTAATGATTCATATGCTATCCAAAAATAACTCATAGCTAGGGTTTAACAAAACTAGCTTAAAGCATGTGATTTATAAGTATAAGATGGAGAAAACTTACTCTTTAAGCTTAAGCCTTACTTCCTTTGCTTTTCTCACACTAAAATCCTTTCTCTTCCCACTTAGAGCAACATTTCACCTTAAAGAAAATATGAATATGTAGCTGCCCTTTGGAGGAAAAGGTTGGAGGATGGAGAAGATGAAGAAATTTGGTGAAGAATGGTGGTAGTTTTGCTTGGTTTCACTTCATCTTCCACTTTTTCTCCCTTCCTCTCTCTCTCCACGTTTTTCTCTCCTCCTCCCTTGTGTGTGGTGTGAAAATGGTGGAATGGAGGTGAAGGAGATGAATTAGGATGAAGTTAAAGGGTCATACTAAATTTGGACCCTTGGATCAACCTTTTCAAGATCAAATCCTAGCCTTCCATTCCTTTTTCTTTTGATTTTCTAATTTCATAACTAAATATCTTTCAAAAATCCTTGGCCACACACTTGGATGCCTTTTCTTATCCCTTAAGTTATGGATAGTAACCATGGTTAATTTCCTTAACTCATCCATGGTCTACTTTTAACTCAACCATGGTTAGTTTCTAACTTAACTATAGTGAATTCTTTAACAAAACTAAAATCATTTTCTTCTCTCCCTTTCATTTTATATTTATATTTGGGTTTCATCTTCTCTAAAACCCTAATTATATCTTCTCTTCTCTTTTTGGGCCTTTAGAATTAGCTATTGGGCCTTACCGCAGTCTAACATCGGTGTTTGGGCCCAATTAAGGTTTTACGGTACAATACATATCTTTAGACTTTCTAAAATTTACAAATATTATTTCCTCTACTTTCTGGCCATACTGAGCTTCAAACATGGTTTAGGGGCCCTTAACCTCAATCCTCACAAATTTCGGTGTCAATCGGACACTCGAGTCTATAGGTGTAATTTTCACCATTCTGTATTATGATTGTGCTATAAACTTTTCATTTACTACAATTCTGTCCCTAAAACTCCTTCAGGGTTTCTTAACCCTTTAGCTATTTTTATTTCTATAGTTGTTTGGCTACTGATCGGGATAACTAGATCCCAGACCGGATCCCGCCCCGCCATCTGGATAACTTGGCATCATTGGACTCATCTTATCAAACTGAGTTTAACCGTGGGTCACGAATTTCTGAGATTCTTACCCAATTTTTTGATATTTGTGCTTAAAGCCACGAATGGAGGGTGAAACTAAGGTTCCCTAAACTTTAGGGTAATTTATACATTTTGCTCGATATATAACTTTTCTTTGCATTTTAGTCCCTGGCTTTTCCATACTTGACTTTGGAGGCTCTTCGGGACCTTTTTCTGATCTCTTTTTTTTTCATCTATTTTAGCCCCAATTTTAGGGCACCTCTAGCCTTGACTCATCATTATTTACAGTCTAGAATATTATTCTAATTTTATTAGATCTCAATTTATTCTATTTGAGGGACTTTTTTTTATATCCGATGAATTTCATACGTTGACGAAGAAACTATATGTTACGTTTCTCGCATTTCCTTACGTTTTCTTGGATTTTTAGAAAACTGGATGTTACACCTAGAATCTTAATAGCTCACACACCTATTAACACACACATTTAAGGCATACATACATCAAGTGTACAAGTAAACAAGCTACTTGGATCATGAATGCAGATTTTCATGCCACACTTTCATAATCATGTCATCAAGAAGTTCTACGGACTTTTGGTTTTGCCTCACCCCATTCCTAGGACTTTTAGATATACCTCACCCTTAGCCTAGGGACTTTTGACTTAGTCTCACTCATCTAAGAGAGTTTTTGGCCTAGTCTCACCCATGCCTTGAGACTTTTGGCATCTCCTCACCCATATTAGGGGTCTTTTGGCATCACTTCACCCTTAGGAGCAATTTTCACAAGCAAGCCATTCAAGAACACACATTGGTGCCAATCTAATCTCAAAGCATCAAGTGGCATGTTCTCCAATCATATAGACACATACATGTAGACAAAGACATACATACACACAAGAATGCAAAGAGAATAAGGTAGAGAGCTACCTTTAACTTGATACAAGCTTTACTTGGTCTGTTCCTTCCCTTTTTCAGCCTTACAAGTACACAGAGGTGGTTAGATTTTCTCTTGGCCTAAACATCACAATTAACACACAATTATGCACTTGAAGCAAGCTAAGACACTAAACTCACTCTTAAATATACACTTGGTTCTATAAGTAGCATAATTGTTCCATAAATAGCCTATTAAAGTAACCTTCACAATTCAAACTCTAAGATCCCATTTCTTTCCATTTCTAGGCCTCTTGGCCTCATTCAAAGTCCTTGGAGCTCTCACACAATCATTTGCATAAGATTAGAATCAAATTTCTTCACAAAGCACCATTATGGACACCATCGTCTCATCTCTGAATCCATGACTCCTAAATTTTTCCCAATAGTTTTTCCCATCTTCTAACATCATATAAAGTCCCAAAATAAGGTTAGAACAAATTAAAACACTCCCTAACCTAATGAACTTAGCTTGGTCAAACCTATGTACAAGAATGGGGTTCATGGGGTTCTTGATTTTTCCTTGATGGGAGAGTCACTTGGAAAGGTTTCTAGAGGTCTTAGGAGCTCAAGGGAATACTTAGATGGCCAAGGAAACACTGACACAAAATTATATTTCACAAAACCCTAAAGAAGCCTGCACTTTCCTATCTTAGTTTCCACTGGTTTTTCTTGCAATTTCTTGCCATATTCCTTTTGCTCATGGTCTAAAACCCTATTTCTCCTCTTTTTTTTGGATAGAAAATCCTCTTCACCTTTGGTTCTATTCTAGTCCGAAATACACACATCCATGGAGCAAGGAGAAGAAGCAATAACAACAAGCAATTACCTTGGTTTCAAGTGTGCTTTCAAGGCTTCTTTATTCTTGGTTTGCCTCTTCTCAAAATTTTTGAACAGCCCCTCTAAGTTTTGGACCAAAAATAGAACCAATCATCTCAAGAAAACTATAGGAAGAAAGGATGGAAGGAGAGGAGCAAGATTGGAAGAAGGAGAAGCATGAAATTCCTCACCTTTTCCTTGGTTTCTTCCTTCCTTTCTCTCCTCTTCTTTTGTACCTAAGAGAGCTGTCCCTTTTCTATATTTTGGTGAAAATAAAGTCGTGCTATATGAAAGGAGAAAAAAGGGAGAAGTGTATGGAAGTTTCAAGAAACTCACTTTTTTAAAAATTTCAATTTTGTCCTTCTGTAATGGCAATTTCATTTTGGCTTCGTTTTAGCTTCTTTTTGAAAACTATCTTTTCCATTATAAAATTTAGGTTTCCAATTTAATAAAATGCCTTCAGAATCACTCAAATCGAAGCTAAAACCTTTTTGAATGAATCTATCAAAGTTTAAGCTCAGCACCATTGGAAAAAGTACACCGGAGGGGCTTTACCAATCTTGGGGCTTCCTATGGTTTTCAGGGCCTCTGAGAACCCTGTGTAACTCAAAATTTCCATTTAAAAAGCCTCCTGTGTGTCCTCCAAAAGTGGCACTTATTTACGAAAATGTCATTACATTTCGTCAGTTTTTGTCACAATTTTACTTCACTATCCTAGCTTCATTTTTCTTTCTATTTGAGCCTAAAATTGTCATTTTTAAGAGCCTAGGACTCTACTTAAATTTTTTGGGACATTAACTAGCTCATTTCAATATAATTGCTTTTATATGGCTCATTTTGTTATTTTACAGAAGTTACGTTCGTTACACAACTAGCACAAAATAAGAGTAGGAACTCGCCTTTATAAGCTTGACAGATTACTAGTCTTAATCTTTCTCATATTATTAGATTGAATATGATGTAAACTTAATTAAGATTTCAATTCAATTGAAATTACAATTTTAAAATTTCAAAAATTTCCATTTGGCTTGTATTAGGTATAAAAATTATTTCCATTCATGGCAAGATATATATCAAAATTCTCAATTTCACTAGGTCATAATTTTGGCAATGGTCTTCCTAGGTAAAAATTACACTTTTACCCAAGTCAAAATTTACATTTTGCTTATGCCAAAATTATGATTTGGCCTCAACTAAAATCACAAGATTTAATCCTAAACTTTTAATATTTATATTTTGACTCTAGAAATTTTGCCCAAAAAAATTTTTATTTTTCAAAATATTTTTATTATATTTGAAGAGTATTTTTGGCTTTGGAAATTTTCTAGAAGTTAAATTCCCAAGTATTTATTCATTTTGTTAATTACACTTTATTCCAAATAATTCATGAAAATTCCAAAAATTTTCTATTAATTCCTAAAAAATTCCATTTTTTTTGTATTTTGTAAACATAAAACTCACTAAATCTCTCTAATTTAATCATACATTAACTCTTAATTATTTTCCTAATATTCTTTAATTTATTCTAAAATATTTAAATATTATTAAATTATTCCTAATTGGCAAGAGGATGTTACATTTCTCCCCATGTTTTAAGAATTTTGTTTGCAAATTTAAAATTACATTATTAGAATAGCTATGGATATTTCTCTCTAATTTTATCTTCCATCTCTCATATGCCTCCTCTAAGAATAGCCCTTCCTATGTCACCTTAACTAAGGAGGTTTTCTTACTCCTCAAGCATTTTTGGTCAATCTCCATAATCCATATAAGCATTCATTGATAAGACATTACCTGCACTGACTCTTCCTCTATGACATGTGAAGGATCAAATATGTACTTTTAATGTTGAGATACATGGAATACAGGTAAAGATTGGATAGTTTGGGGTCGTAATGCAATTTGGCAGGCAATAAGTTCAACTTCTTGATGATTTGAAAAGGTTCAATGTATCTAGGGCTTAACTTTTTAGACTTAAAGGATCTATCTATTCTTGTAGTAGGGGTGACTTTGAGAAGCAAGTATGTTTCTTCTTCAAGGTTTAAAGACCTTCTCCTCTTGTCAAAGTAATTTTGTTGCCTACTTTGAGCAATAAGCATCCTTTTTTAGGTTAGCTTACATAGCTCAAAAGTTTCTTGCGTCAATTCTGGTCCTAACAATCTCCTTTCTCTAACTTCAAATTGACAAAGAGGTGATCTATAGTTTCTACCATAGAGGGTTTCATAAGGTGCCATTCTGATACTAGAATAAAAACTATTATTATAAGAAAATTCTATTAATGGTAGATATTTATCCCAGCTCTCCCACAGTATAAAGTACAAGCCCTTAGCATGTCCTCTAGAGTTTTGAGTCATTCACTCTGATTGACCACCTATTCAAGTATGGTAAGACATACTAAAACATAGTTTGGCATCAAATGCTTCCTACAAAGCTCCACAAAACTAAGAGGTAAACCTAAAATCTTAGTTTAACACTATATTATAGGGTACTATATGGAACTTCACAATCTCTTAGAAGAACAACTGAGTAAGATTGTTTAAAGAGTACTTGGCCTTAATGGGTAAAAAGTGAGTAGACTTGGTTAGTCTATCTATAACTGCACATATATCATCTTTACCAGTAGGGGTCCAAGGTAAGCTCATAATAAAATCCACCATAATATTATCCCATTTCCATTTAGGGATCTCAAGAGGTTGAAGCAAACTTAAAGGATTTTAGTGTTTTATTTTGACCTTTTGACAAACCAGGCACTTTGCTATATGGTTTATAATTTGAAACACATACTCTTTTCTAAAATAAGATGATTCCATTAAAGGCTGCTAAAATTCCATGGTGTCCTAATTGCTTTTGCAAGGATAGGCCTAGTTCTTGGGCTTCTTCAATTTGGTTTCTCAAGTCACACTTTATCCTGAGTTCACTCAAATGTAAACTGTGGGATAGGATGGTCATGGAGAGTTTGATGTCTCTAAAGTATTCTAGCATTTTAATTTTTATCATCATCTTGGCCACTTGCAGGGATTTCCTACTAAGGGTATCTACTATTACATTAGCCTTTCTTATATGGTATCTCAGTTGAAAGTCATATTCTTTAATTAGTTTCATCCATCTCCTTTGTCTTATATTTAATTCATTTTGGTAAAAAATGTATCTAAGGCTTTTGTAGTCCCTAAAGACTTCAAAGTTAGCTCTATGCAAGTAGTGTCCAAATTTCTAAAATAAATACTACTATAGCTAACTTTAAGTTATGGTGGGATAATTCTCTTATATGACCTAAGCTGTTTGGAGGCAGAAGCTACAACTCTCTCATTTTGCATTAACATACATCTTAAACTCTTTTTAGAAGCATTACTACATACTTAAAAGTTAACCTTACGAAATGGGGATGATTAGGATTGATAAGATGGTTAACATTTCTTTTAGAACTTGGAACATACTCATGAGTTCAAACAAAAAGATTTCCCTTATGAGTTAGTCTACTCAAGGGTAAAGCTATTTTAGAAAATCCTTGGATGAATCTTCTATAGTAGCCTACTATTCCTATGAAACTTTAGATTTGGGTGACTGGTAAAGGTCTATTCCACTTCACTATAGCTTCCACTTTTCCAAGGTCTGCTAATACTCCCTTTTATGAAATCATATGGCCTAACAATTTTACTTCATTTAGTTAGAATTCATATTTCTCTAATAGAGCAAATAGTTTCTTTTCTGTTAGTATTTGCAGTACCATTCAAAGGTTCTTCTCACTCTCTTCTTGATAAATGTCATTTTTATATATTTTATTTCCTTTAATTTGGACATTTTAATGATGAATTATGGCTTAGTGGATTTAATTAAATGATATTTAATTTTTATTGGCCATTTTTATAGTCTAGGAATTTATTTATAAAATTATTGAATTTTTGAAATATCCAACTCTTTAAAAATATGAGAAACGTAACATACAGTTTCTTTGTAAACGTACGAAATTTATCGGATACAAAAGGAAGTCCCCCAGATAGAGTGATTTAAGTACTAAAAAAATTAGAATGATATTCTAGACCTCAAATAAGGATGAATCAAGGCCAGGGGTGCCTTGAAACCAGAGCTAGAATAGCCAAACAAATTGTAATGAAGTGTTGACAATACGTAATAGCATTTTCATAATTTTGAGAAAATTTTAGAATCCTCAGGAGGGCTTTTTAAATGAAAATTTTGAGTTCTCCGAGGTTCCCAAAGGCCCTAAAAACCTTGAAAAGCCCCGAGACAGTTAAAACCCCTTCGGTAGACATTTTCCAATGTCAGTTGACCTAAACTTTAACGGATTCGTTCGGGAAGGTTTTAGCTTCGATTTGAGTGGTTCCAAAGGCATTTTATAAAATTAAGGACCTAAATTTTATGATAGAAAAGATAGTTCTAAGAAATGAACTAAAAGGAACTAGAAACAAAAATGCCAAAATGAAGGGATGAAATTAGAATTTTTGAAAATTTCTTCTTAACCCAGTTATACATAGATCATGCCCTACCTCCTCCTTCATTTAGCTCACTTTTTGTCTACCCAAAACTAGAGAAGAGAGCTAGGGTTTGAGCCACACAAGAAGGAGAAGGGAAGGAGGGGAAAAACAAGGAAAAAGGTATGGATTTTCTTGAATTTTCATGCTTTCTCTTTAGAAAACTCCTTCTCCTCCATCTTCCCTTCTTTCCTTTGATTTTATTTAAGTTGTTGGATCTATTTTGAGGGCAAAACAGAGGTGGAATTTTCAGATTTGAGGAGAGGAGGCTAAGGAAAGGAAGAATCATTCAAGAAACTGAGGAAAAACAAGCTAAATCTTCATTCTATGGTAGCTATCTCTTGTTCCCTTCTTCTCCTTGGTTTGTCCCACCTAGGGAACTTCAAGAAGGCATAGAATTTGGGCAGAACCAAGGGTGAATCTTAGGGAATTGAGTGTGGAGAATAATAATATGCAAAGAAAATAGCAAAAGAACCATTAGATTGCAAGATAAAAAAACCTAGGGTTTCAAGTGTCCCTTATAAAATCTGATTTGATATAATATTTCCTAGGCCTAAATAAATGTTTGGATGAGCTTCTAAGATCCCTAGAAGGCTCCTCATATGCATCTTCTATTAAAAAATAAAGCAAACTCACTTGGTGATCACATGCTCTATAGCCATGGCCTGGAGAGGTTGGAGCATTTAGGGGTAGTTTTAAATTTTCCAAGCTTATTTTTGAGTCATATATGATGAGTGAAGAAGAGAGGAAGCCTTGGAAAAAATTTAGGAGGCCTAGGGAATGAATTTGTAGTGTAGGTTCCATAATATGACCTAAAGAAGCAACATGTAGTTAGACTCCTTGTTTTAATTGTGTGATGACTCCAAGCGGCTTAAAAGGAATCAAGAATCATAAATGAAAGGAAAAAATGAAGCCTAGAACTCAATTGATAGATGTTGCTTCATTAAGTGCATTTTAGAACCATAAAGGGGCTATTAGACCAAGTTAGTATTTAAAGAAGATGTGTAGCTTTAGAAATAATTCCAAGAACTTAATTAGCTTCCATATATTATGTTTAGGCCAAGAGAAACAAACCCCACACCCTTGTGTGTGTGAGGCCAAGGGAGAGGATTCAAGATTCAAAGAAAAGGCTTGCAAGTGTAACAAAGGTAGGTCTTTCCTCTCTCTCTCATGCATGAATATGTGCCTAACTTATCTTTGAATGTGTGTATATGTGTTTTTAGCCATGAAAAGTACTATAGTATATGCCTATATTCCATGGTACCATGATGCCATATTATGTTTTCAAATGATGCTTAGTATATTTGCCTTGGTTTGCTTGAGTGTGGTGAAGCCAAGAACCCACTAGCTATGATAAAGATGAACTAAGAACCCTTGAGAATGGTTGAAACAAAGTCTAGAGTCTCCCAAAAGTAAGACTTAGTTCAAGGCCTTTAAGAAAAATGTGAGGCAAGTTCAATAACCTTGAAGAGAATAGGTAAGGCTAATCCACTTACTTGGCAAGCCTATGTATGCTTTGTATGACTTGTTCAAGTGCCAAGAATGCTTCTTGAATGATCACACTTTCCATTATGCTCATGTATGCATTTTTAAGACTTGAATTACATTCTTTATGTATGATTGAAAGGGCGATGAGCTATTGGGATTCTTTGAATCTCATTCCCTCCTCTCCAATGTCTTAATATGCTAGGTGGACTATATGAGCAAGGTAATGGAAGCCACCGAGTTGGAAGATGAAAGATTGATAACAAAGTGTCTAGTTTTGCTTCTCTTGTAACCATATGAGTGGAATATGATGTAATCCTTCATTGTATATATTATATGACCTTATGAGCATATGTAAATGTATTATGTTTAAATGAGATTTGGTGCAATATACATGATACAGCATGATTTGGGTATGGAATGGCAAGACTTGACATATGCATTCTTGTGTATATCTGAAGGTGGATGAGTAAGTTTGAGAAATCTAGATTTGTGCACCTTTGACACAAGTTTAGTTGACCATTTTGGTGCCTCCCCACGTGCTCAAGTGGCCATGGTTGCCTTAGAAGCTAAAATGAACCATTTGGACCCCTTATGAGACATAAAAGTGACCAATTTGCAACCCAATGTCAACATTTGACCAAATGAATGAATTTGCCCATGAAATTTGGTATGCATATAGATCTCATCTAGAGGTTTTTGGGAAGCTAAAGGCTAGATTATTTGGAGCTCTGTGAAATTAATTATGATTTTTCAAAATTGGCATTTTTTTGCTAAACTGATGCAAATACCATTTATTTGGTCAGTTGCTTGGGCTATGTCATTCGAGAGGCCAATGATGTCCAATGCTCATGAAATTTTACAAGTATAAAGTATACATGACAATATTTCCATGGCCACCAAGATCACCCCAATTGGACATTTGAGCAGGGAGACAAATTCTTGAAGTTGAAGGATAGTACTAGTAGTAATAGGCGACCTCTGGTACTGTTCCATCAATTTCTAGTGGCTAGACGTCTCTTTTGTGGCCTGGAATTATTCTTATTATAAAGTAGACATTTGTAGCTTTCTATAATGATATAGTGTGCTTAATTTTAATTTTTCTAGAATTAGTTATAATTTTTCAAATTTCATGTCAGAATTTTAGAATCCCAACCCAAGGCTACACACTCTATTTTCATGTATACCTTCCACTTGCATGAGTTTTAGGCCACTTCTTGAGCTTGTTATGAGTTGTATTTATGTATTTAAATATGGGAATGAGATGAATGAGTCCATATAACCCACAGAACACTGAATGAAAATTTTATCTATGACATAACATAATTTAATGGAATATTTTTAATAGCTATTCTTGGAAATCTTATGTAATCCAAGGAGATGAGCCTAGTAATGATGTAAAATGAGCTTAATGAATATGGTGTTACAATTTTAATACATAAATTCTTTTAAATAATTTTGTAAATTTTTCTACTTAATATTTTTCATTATTTGTTTAGATTTTCATAGGCAATGAGAATTTAAAGGATGAAAATTAATTTAGAAAAGAATTAGGAACCATATGATTGAATCAAAGGGTCAAGATTTCAAGGATGAAAGCCACATTTTGCAATCTAAAGGGAGGAATAACTTTTTAGAATTTTTAATAAATTTTGATAAAATAAAAATTAAAAGAAAATGAGAAGATTTGGCATGGGTTATTTCATTCTAGAAGACCATATCCAATTCATTCCATCCACTTCTACGTGGGCTTTCTAATGGAGACACATACACAAAAAGCATGTGAGAAGGGACTTATGTACGAAGGAAGGCACACATGGCTCACACACAGATCTCACATGTTTATGAGGCCTTATTATCCTTTCTACTCACACATGAAAACATGCATCATTCCATGCACATATTCATACACCCATCCATTTACACATACATATAGCAGCTGCAGGCGTCCCTTCCATGTAGCACTAACACATAAATGCATGGGGGCCCACCAACTCACATAAACAACATGAGCCACACACTCACAGATAGCATACATATATATATGCACGGGCTTCATTCTCATGCTGACCAGCTCACTTATCATGCATAATGCCATGGGTTCACTCATTCATGTATTCTTGCATAACACATACAAGCTCACTCTAGGTAGAAGGCAAGTGGAGGGCACTTTTACATACACTTATACCATCATGCTACCAAGAGGGGTTCATTTTTGGGTCAAAAGAGAAGCATGCACCAGATCACACATATAAAGGCACAGGTCTTGACACCATTTCACTCATAAGACTCTCTCATTCACACCAAGCATTCTCTCACATTTGGATAGCTCTCTCCTTCACCTGATACATACATATCCAGCTCACATAAGGTGCAATAGCTATAGGACACAAGTAAGAAGGGAGGCATGGGATTTTCTCATTCATACATTGATGTGGGGCTTATTCCACATGGAAAAACTCACAACACTCTCAAGTTCACTAGAGGGGCAGCTCACGTGGAAGATTTGGAACGTGGAAAAGATTAAATGAAGGATATGAATTAATCACATGAGAAAAGAGCTTGAGGAGCATGGGTTTTCAAGAGAGAGGAGGCTCAGGCAGAGAGAGGGATATTAAGAACATGAAGGAGGCACACACAACATAAATTCATCTCCTCCCAATTTGAAGCTCCATGATCGTAGCTCATCTCCTCCATTTTCTCCATCAACTCACTCTAATGGAAGCTTAATTTTCATTTGGTTTCTAGCTTAGATGAAAACCTTGGATTGAAAATTGAATCCATTAATATTAATTAGGGACTTAGCTATGATTTCTGCACCTTATTTCCTTTTTTTCTAGCACTTTTCTTTCTCTTATGCTAGCTTAGTTAAGATTGTATTTGATTAAGAAATATGTTGTTTACAATTGGTGGCTAGTTAGACATCAATTAGGAGAGAGTGTTAAAGACTAATTGATTAATTTAAATGCTATAATTTTCATAAACTTCTAATTTTTCCATGTATACAATCAAGGTATTTGATGAAATGGGTGTTAGAAATGGTGTGCTTAAATGTATAATTTGAGGTCTTCTTAGAGTTTAATTGGTTAATTCAACCTCCTAGGATGAAAATTCAGAGGCTCATTTAATTGATTAATTATTCTATTTGAGTGTTTAATGAGCTTAATGACAAATTAATGATTTAATGCGAAATTAAGGTCTTAATTAATATTTAGTGTCTTAAATCTTATGTGATAACTTAAGATAAAATACCATGAACACTTGTAGGAACTCTTAGACTAGAGTCATTAATAATTGAATTAGGATAAGGATAGAAAATATCAAGGGATAAATCCAAAGCTAGTCATATGTTCATCACTTGTTTGTTAATTCATGCATTTTAGTTAGTGATTTGTATTTTTAATTCAATTTAAATTTTAGTTAGTTTAATTCAATTAAAACCCTTTTGAATTAGGTAGCTTTTAGGTTTTTCTTATACTTAGAAGTCTCAATTGGATATTGAAATCCATTTCCAAGGGAAATGATCTAGGTTGCATCATATATTGCAAATTTTATTCAACTTAATTTATTTAAGGTTTCTCGGTACAACCATCACTTCTTTTGTTCTAGAATAAATTAGGATATCATCTATGTAAAGTAATATAAGTTGACCTAAGTAAGGTCTAAAGATTTTGTTCATATGGTCTATAAACACTTTTAAAGCATTGGTTAATCCAAAAGACATATGCTCCTCTTAGCTAGTTTAAGAGATTATCTATCCTAAGGAATGAATGCTTATTCTTGATGGTCACCTTGGTGAATTATTTATAATCTATACACAATTTAAGGCTACTATCTTTCCTTTTCACAAATAACATAAGAACTCCCCATGATGTGACACTAGGTATGTAACAACCAGAAAAGAGGAAAGATAAGAAATGAGAAAAGAGGAAGCTAGGAAATTTTCGGAGAGCAGAAAATTTTCTAAGTCTTCTCGCCATAGCGAGAAATAGAGTCGCCATAGCGAGAATGCCTCCTCGCAATAGCTAAGATGTTCCTAGCTGTAGCGAGTGCGACATTCCATACAGAAACCAGGGAGTTGCTCGCCATAGCGGCGCTATAGCGACGGCAGAGGTCTGGAACAGGCCGAGCTCGCCGTAGCGACGCCATAGCGAAGGCAAAATCTGGAACTTGCACGAGCTCGCCGTAGCGAGGATGATGACTCGCTATAGCGAGAGCGGTCCAGAAAAAGCGTAAAAAGAGAGATTTTGACTGTTTAAAAGAGTCTAAACTCTCCCTTTCTCTCAGAACCGACTTGAGCTTCGACCAAGGAGAGAGAAAGAGCTGAGGAGAGAGAGAGAGACCTAGAGAAGCAAGGAGATCAAGCAAAGAGGTGAGTAATCTTTAGATTTCCCTAGCTTTTCTCCTTAGCTTGTTGTCTCCTCCTTTTGCTTTCTCTTTCTACAGTTTTAGAAGTTGTTTTGGGTTAGGTTTAGAAGAGGGAAGTGGGAAAACTACACTAGAAGGAGGGTAGAACTCATTTATCCTCAATTCTTCTTCCTTGCTTTCTTCTTGGAGAGCTAGAGAGAGGAAGGAGAGTGAGTAGAGTTCTAGAGAGAGAATCCCTAGATCTGTGAGGGTAGTGAGGGTTTAATTTGATGAAGAGTCTCTTTTAGCTTTGTGAGAGTCATTGAAGCTATGAGAGAATGACTTGATGCTCTTGTTATGCCTAGGCTCAAAGGAAGAAACTCCACATTGTTGTGAGTGTGAAATCAAGGAGGGAGAGGAGATATTGAAAGGGAAGACTTGTGTAACTTGAGAAGGTAGCTCTCTCCTCTGTTCTTGTTGCATTCTTGGTTGTGTAATAGTCATTACATGTTGAGTATGTGCTTGTATGATGAGATATGCCATTGATTTTGCCTTGATGCATTGGTACCAATATGTTTATGATATGATGTGTGGAAATTGCTCGGGTGAGGTGGTGCCGAAAATCCCTTGAGACAGGTGAGGAGGAGCCAAAAGTCCCTAAACCAAAGGTGAGGCCGATCCAAAAGTCCTAAAGCTCGGGTGAGGCTAGACCGAAAGTCCCTAGAGCCTAGTTTTGACATTGGTTTGATTTCATGGCATGAAACACATATGTCGTGTTATGATGAATTGTTTGCATGCTTGACTAGTATATGCCTTGATTGCATCTTGAATGAGTATGAGCTATTGAGATTCTCCCGAATCTCACCCCCTTCTCCTCCCATCCTATTATTCAGGTGGTGTTCAAGGAGAGGCGAGCACACCTCACGGAGCCTAGTGTAGCTCTTTAGAAATGTGTAGTTTCTTTCGGTTATTTTGATGTATAAGGTGCCAAAATGAAGATGCACCTCTCATTTTTGAGTTGTAACTATATGAGCATATGTAAATGTATGTACAAATGACGTATGGATGATATAAAGGGTTAAAGTAATAAGAATGCATAAAGTTGGCCTTTTGAGGCTCATATGAAATAGTGTATTTTCTTCCATAGCATAGTGAAATTGGAATGTATGATGATTTGAGTTATTTAGATAATTCACATATGTTATGGTTGTACTTTTAAATTTGCCCAATAGAGGTTAGAGCATGTGGAAGGTCATTTAGACCTGTTTTGAACCCCATGTGGTGCTAAAACCACCAAGTGGGTGAGCTCCATCAAAGTATGACCGGATGAGCTCTTCTTGTTATGGAATTTGGCATGCCTCTAGAGTCTATTGAGAGCTTCTTGGGAAGCTAAAGTGGCAAATATTCGGAGGTCTAGAGAATATTCGGTGAATTGTTGAAATTGGAAAATTTCAATGGTTTGGTCATGGTACTGTTCATTGAGTCCGAAAATGAAACCATGTCATCCATAGACCAAATGATGTCCAAATGTCATGAAACTTTAGGACCATAAACTAGATATCCACAGTGACCTATACCAACTAGAAGCACCTTAATTGGAGGTCTGTAGAGAGAGAAACGATTTACTGAAGTTCTGTATCAGCATCAGGAAGTTTCTGACCTTCGTTACTGTTTTATCGGTTTTCGAGGTCTTAGAACTCCTGAACTGATCTGCACTCATTTTTCTCCTCTATTTAACATCTGTAGCTTTCCAAATTGGTATAGTTTTCCCTGATTTGATTTTTGTGGATTTAATTACGAATTTCCGAAGTTCATGACAGTAAACTGCACCAGTATCAGGGACAGCTGGACATCTGTTTCTATTTCGATGTCAATGAGGGTCGAAACGTTGAGATTGAGGCTGGGAGTTATTTTTAGTGTGAAGTTAACATCCCAAGCTCTCTAGAGAGCTATGATTTGCTTGATTCCCATTTTTCTAGAATTAGTTGTGATTTTCCAAAGTTGGAGCCAGAAATATGATTTATGGGCCCGATTGAGAAATTTAATTTTTTTGAGTTTTTGGCTTCTTACCCGTGGTTTGTGAGTTGTTTGAGACTATGTACAGGTTGTATACATGGTGTTGAGTAGATAATGTGAATGATGAGTTCACGGGACTCGCGAGGCAAAATACGACCAGTTAAACCCCGATTTTAAGTAGTAAAATACCACGGTTTCGGTCAGTTTTCTGGGAAATCATATGGAGTCAAGCCTAGAGGGAGATAAACTAGAGTGTAGTCAGTAAGGTGTTACATTTTTGGTATCAGAGCAAAGGTTCAGGCACTTTTACTCGATGATTGGGCTCTTGAATGGAATGATTTGTTTGTGTTGGTGTGAATTGCCATGGAAGTGGTAACATTCATATGCATATGTGTTTGTGCTATGATTGTGAACTGAGGATTGCTACTCCTTTTCAGATATGGTTGAGACTAGATGGGGCAGGGGTAGAGGCAGGCCGCCCAGGGCTCAGAGAGTTGAGCCAGAGGTTCCGGTTGGGCCCTGAGGATCCTCTGCGAACCATCATGGAGAGATTAGATCGGTTTGAAGCCATGATGGGCCAGCATGAGGAAATGTTGGAACAACAGAGGTATATCACCCAACAGCAACATGATATGATCATGCACCTACAAGATACCCTGACCAGGCAAGAGGAAGCCAGGAGGGAAGCCCCTGTACCTCAGCCATCTACATCTGGCAACCCACCTGCACATCCCCAAGAGCATGTAGTAGCTCATACCCAGACGCCTATCCAGAAACTATTGAAGCAGTTCAGGCAAAATAATCCACCCATGTTTGATGGGGAGTTGGATGCGGATAAGGCGGAGGCTTGGGTTAGGGAGCTAGAGAAAATCTTCTCGGTAATGAGTTGTACTACCGAGCAGAAAGCGCAGCTAGCCATGTTTATGTTGAAAAAGGAAGCGGATAGATGGTGGTGTAGCACGCAACCTTTAATGGAGACCAAGGATATACCGATAAACTGGGAAAGTTTCTTGGTTGAGTTCTATGAGAAATATTTCCCTAGCTCGGTGAGGAAGAAGAAAGAGATAGAGTTTATGAGTTTGAGACAGACGGATGAGATGACTGTAGACCAGTATGTGGCTAAGTTCATGGAGTTGTCTCGGTATTCCTCTTACCTCCAGAGGTATGATGATGAACCCTGGAGATGTGAGCAGTTCGAGACCGGATTGAAACCTCTGATTAGCGATAGAGTGACCCCACAACGGATCAGAAAGTTTAATACCATTGTGGAGGTCAGCAGGGTGATTGAGACTAACCTGCGGATTATTATGCCGATGACGGCCATAGCTAGTCAGAAGGAGGTTTCAGAAGTGAAAAGGCTGAGACCGGAAGAGGGTTCTAGTGTGACACCCAGTGCCAAGAAGAGAGGCAAGGGGCCATGGAACCGAAGGCCACAGCGGGGTAAGCCGATGCCGCCTCCTCGGGGCCAGTCATCCTTCCAGCAGTCTCCGGTGACTTGCTTCAAATGTGGGAAGCTGGGACACATCGCGAGACACTGTCCTCAGATGGACATAGCGCCTCCTCCCAGGCCACAGACCCAGGGTCGAGTGTTCGCCCTCACTCAACAGGAAGCTAGTGCGTCCCCCAGTATGATCCGAGGTACGCTGATAGTGAATGGCTTTCCTGTAGTTGCTATGTTTGACTCGGGTGCTAGTCACTCGTTTATATCTTATGATTGTGTGAGGCGATTGGGTCTGACTGTGAGTGTCTTGCCATTTGACTTGTTTGTCACTATACCCACTGGAGGTCCCGTGATCACTTCCCATACTTGCTTGAATGTCACTGTTCAGTTTAACCATTGTCATACCACTATTGATTTGATATGTATGCCTTTCCATGATATTGATATGATTGTTGGTATGAACTGGTTGGCCGCGAATAATGCGGTACTTGATTGTGAACATCGAACCATTTCCTTACCTGCTTGTGGGACCATACCTAGGGTAGGAGCTGAGTTATCCTTTATGACTACTGCCCAGGCTGAGAGGCATTTAGAGTGTGGATGTCAAGGGTTTCTAGTCTTTTTCTCTATTCGGGTTGAGGTAGAGGAAGGGATAGAGGAGATCCCGATTGTTAGGGAATTCCCGGAAGTTTTCCCTAAAGAGTTTGATTTTAGTGGTCTACCCCCTGAGAGAGAGCTAGAGTTCCCTATAGACATAGTGCCTGGGGCTGGACCGGTGTCCAAGGCTCCTTACAGGATGGCTCCCACTGAGCTTGCAGAGTTGAAAAGGCAGATAGAGGAATTGTTAGAGAAAGAGTTTATCCGCCCTAGTGTATCACCTTGGGGAGCTCCGGTGTTGTTTGTGAGAAAGAAGGATGGTAGCTTGTGTTTGTGCATAGATTACAGAGAGTTAAACAAAGTTACCATCAAGAATAAATATCCTCTCCCTAGAATTGATGATTTGTTAGATCAATTTTCGGGGGCATCTGTGTTTTCTAAGATAGATCTTAGATCTGGGTACCACCAGTTGAGAGTGAGAGTTGAAGACGTCTCCAAGACGGCCTTCAGAACGAGATATGGGCACTACGAGTTCCTTGTGATGCCATTCGGGTTGACGAATGCGCCTGCTGTGTTCATGGATTACATGAACAGGGTATTCAGACCGTATTTAGATCAGTTTGTGGTAGTTTTTATTGATGATATCCTAGTGTACTCTAGATCCTTTGAAGAGCACGAGAGGCATTTGAGATTAGTCCTAGAAACCCTGAGAGAGAAAAGGTTGTACGCCAAACTTAGTAAATGTGAGTTTTGGCTGACCGAGGTGAGATTCTTAGGTCATGTGATCTCACGAGATGGGGTTGCGGTTGATCCCCATAAAGTTGAGGCTGTGTTACAGTGGGATAGACCTAGAACGATCACCGAGGTCAGGAGTTTCCTAGGTTTGGCGGGGTACTATAGACGATTTATTCAGGGATTTTCTCATATGGCCTTACCACTAACGAGGCTAACTAGGAAAGAGACACCGTTCGTGTGGAATGATAACTGTGAGAGAAGTTTCCAAGAGTTGAAGCTTCGTTTGACCACTGCCCCTGTACTGATTATCCCTGACCCTAGTGAACCTTTTGTGGTTTATTGTGATGCTTCGGGCAAAGGGTTAGGATGTGTGTTGATGCAGCAGGGTAGAGTAGTGGCTTATACCTCGAGGCAATTGAGGCCTCATGAGGAGAGTTATCCCACACATGACCTGGAGTTAGCTGCCGTAGTGTTTGCTCTTAAAATCTGGAGACACTATTTGTATGGTGCTACCATAGAGATCTATAGTGATCATAAGAGTCTGAAATACCTATTTGACCAGAAAGAACTCAATATGAGACAGAGAAGATGGATGGAGTTTCTGAAAGATTATGATTATGTGTTGAAATACCATCCGGGCAAGGCCAATGTGGTGGCAGATGCCCTGAG
Organism: Erythrophleum ivorense; assembly: GCA_026724425.1. Lineage (NCBI taxonomy): Eukaryota > Viridiplantae > Streptophyta > Magnoliopsida > Fabales > Fabaceae > Erythrophleum > Erythrophleum ivorense. The sequence goes on from JAIUCV010000008.1 coordinate 32,450,862, forward strand.
TAGGAAATCCATCTATGTGGCCCATATGATGATTAGAGAGCAAGAGCTCTTAGAGAAGTTCAGAAACTTGAACCTCTCTTGCCAGGTGGTTTCGGGTAGATTGTATCTGAGTGAAACCCGAATTGAGAATGTATTGAGAACTCAGATCTTAGATGCCCAGAGAGAGGATGAGTTCCTGAAACGGATCAGGAATGAGATCTCCCAAGGTAAGACCTCAGAGTTTAAGGTGTCTGAGGATGGTATGATAGTATATCGGGATAGAATCTGTGTGCCTAGTCAAAATGAGTTTAGAGAAGGCATTTTAGAAGAGGCTCATAAGAGTAAGTATACGATCCACCCAGGTGCCACTAAGATGTATCAAGATTTGAAACAGATCTTCTGGTGGCCGGGAATGAAAAGTGAGGTGACAGCCTATGTGGCTAGATGCCTAGTGTGTCAGAGGGTGAAAATAGAACATCAAAGACCGGCTGGGTTGTTGCAACCTCTAGATATCCCTGAGTGGAAGTGGGATAGTATAGCCATGGACTTTGTGATGGGGTTACCCAGGACATCCTCTGGACACGATGCTATTTGGGTAGTTGTGGATAGACTGACGAAGTCTGCACACTTTTTAGCTATTAAGGCTACTTATACACTGGAGAGATTAGCCCAGTTGTATATCAGAGAGATAGTGCGACTTCATGGAGTACCCAACAGCATAGTTTCGGATAGAGACCCCAGGTTCACGTCGAACTTTTGGAGGTCATTGCAGCATGCCTTAGGGACCAAGTTGCGATTTAGTACTGCATATCACCCCCAGACAGATGGTCAGACTTAGAGGACCATCCAGACCTTAGAAGACATGTTGAGGGCTTGTGTGTTAGAGATGAAGGGTAACTGGGATGTGTATTTGCCCTTAGCAGAGTTTGCTTATAATAATAGTTACCATTCCAGTATCCAGATAGCCCCTTATGAGGCTTTGTATGGGAGAAAGTGCAGATCCCCTCTGTGTTGGGTTGAGCTAGGTGAGAGGAATATAATAGGACCTGAGATTGTAGACCAGACCACCCGACAGATAGAGTTGATTAGAAAGAGACTCCTCACGGCCCAGAGTAGGCAGAAAAGCTATGCCGATAAGAGAAGGAGGCCGTTAGAGTTTGAGATGGGAGACCATGTATTCATTCGAGTATCTCCAGTGACGGGAGTAGGTCGGTCAATGAGGGTAAGAAAGCTCAGTCCTAGGTATATTGGTCCGTTTGAAATTCTTGAGAAAATTGGACCCGTGGCTTACCGAATAGCCTTGCCTCCTAACCTAGCCCAAATCCACAGTGTTTTTCATGTCTCCCAATTGAAAAAGTATATGCCTGACCCCTCACACGTCATAGAATATGAGCATGTGCAATTGCAGGAAGATCTTTCCTATGTAGTGAAACCGGAGAGAATTATGGATGCTCAGCTGAAACAGTTGAGGAGCAAGAGCATTCCTTTGGTGAAAGTGATCTGGAGAGGTCTGACATCTGAGGAAGCAACCTGGGAATTGGAGGATGAAATGAGACAAAAATATCCAGAATTATTCCATTAAGGTATGTATTTCAAATTTTGAGGATGAAATTTCTTTTAAGGGGGGTGGAAATGTAACAACCAGAAAAGAGGAAAGATAAGAAATGAGAAAAGAGGAAGCTGGGAAATTTTCGGAGAGCTGAAAATTTTCTAAGTCTTCTCGCCATAGCGAGAAATAGAGTCGCCATAGCGAGAATGCCTCCTCGCAATAGCTAAGATGTTCCTAGCTGTAGAGAGTGCGACATTCCATACAGAAACCAGGGAGTTGCTCGCCATAGCGGCGCTACTATAGTGACGGCAGAGGTCTGGAACAGGCCGAGCTCGCCGTAGCGACGCCATAGCGAAGGCAAAGTCTGGAACTTGCACGAGCTCGCCGTAGCGAGGATGATGACTCGCTATAGCGAGAGCGGTCCAGAAAAAGCGTAAAAAGAGAGATTTTGACTGTTTAAAAGAGTCTAAACTCTCCCTTTCTCTCAGAACCGACTTGAGCTTCGACCAAGGAGAGAGAAAGAGCTTAGGAGAGAGAGAGAGACCTAGAGAAGCAAGGAGATCAAGCAAAGAGGTGAGTAATCTTTAGATTTCCCTAGCTTTTCTCCTTAGCTTGTTGTCTCCTCCTTTTGCTTTCTCTTTCTACGGTTTTAGAAGTTGTTTTGGGTTAGGTTTAGAAGAGGGAAGTGGGAAAACTACTCTAGAAGGAGGGTAGAACTCATTTATCCTCAATTCTTCTTCCTTGCTTTCTTCTTGGAGAGCTTGAGAGAGGAAGGAGAGTGAGTAGAGTTCTAGAGAGAGAATCCCTAGATCTGTGAGGGTAGTGAGGGTTTAATTTGATGAAGAGTCTCTTTTAGCTTTGTGAGAGTCATTGAAGCTATGAGAGAATGACTTGATGCTCTTGTTATGCCTAGGCTCAAAGGAAGAAACTCCACCTTGTTGTGAGTGTGAAATCAAGGAGGGAGAGGAGAAATTGAAAGGGAAGACTTGTGTAACTTGAGAAGGTAGCTCTCTACTCTGTTCTTGTTGCATTCTTGGTTGTGTAATAGTCATTACATGTTGAGTATGTGCTTGTATGATGAGATATGCCATTGATTTTGCCTTGATGCATTGGTACCAATATGTTTATGATATGATGTGTGGAAATTGCTCGGGTGAGGTGGTGCTGAAAATCCCTTGAGACAGGTGAGGAGGAGCCAAAAGTCCCTAAACCAAGGGTGAGGCCGATCCAAAAGTCCTAAAGCTCGGGTGAGGCTAGACCGAAAGTCCCTAGAGCCTAGTTTTGGCATTGGTTTGATTTCATGGCATGAAACACATATGTCGTGTTATGATGAATTGTTTGCATGCTTGACTAGTATATGCCTTGATTGCATCTTGAATGAGTATGAGCTATTGAGATTCTCCCGAATCTCACCCCCTTCTCCTCCCATCCTATTATTCAGGTGGTGTTCAAGGAGAGGCGAGCACACCTCACGGAGCCTAGTGGAGCTCTTTAGAAATGTGTAGTTTCTTTTGGTTATTTTGATGTATAAGGTGCCAAAATGAAGATGCACCTCTCATTTTTGAGTTGTAACTATATGAGCATATGTAAATGTATGTACAAATGACGTATGGATGATATAAAGGGTTAAAGTAATGAGAATGCATAAAGTTGGCCTTTTGAGGCTCAGATGAAATAGTGTATTTTCTTCCATAGCATAGTGAAATTGGAATGTATGATGATTTAAGTTATTCAGATAATTCACATATGTTATGGTTGTACTTTTAAATTTGCCCAATAGAGGTTAGAGCATGTGGAAGGTCATTTAGACCCGTTTTGAACCCCATGTGGTGCTAAAACCACCAAGTGGGTGAGCTCCATCAAAGTATGACTGGATGAGCTCTTCTTGTTATGGGATTTGGCATGCCTCTAGAGTCTATTGAGAGCTTCTTGGGAAGCTAAAGTGGCAAATATTCGGAGGTCTAGAGAATATTCAGTGAATTGTTGAAATTGGAAAATTTCAATGGTTTGGTCATGGTACTGTTCATTGAGTCTGAAAATGAAACCATGTCATCCATAGACCAAATGATGTCCAAATGTTATGAAACTTTAGGATCATAAACTAGATATCCACAGTGACCTATGCCAACTGGAAACACCTTAATTGGAGGTCTATAGAGAGAGAAACGATTTACTGAAGTTCTGTATCAGCATCAGGGAAGTTTCTGACCTTCGTTACTGTTTTATCAGTTTTCGAGGTCTTAGAACTCCTGAACTGATCTGCACTCATTTTTCTCCTCTATTTAACATCTGTAGCTTTCCAAATTGGTATAGTTTTCCCTGATTTGATTTTTTTGGATTTAATTACGAATTTCCGAAGTTCATGACAGTAAACTACACCAGTATCAGGGACAGCTGGACATCTGTTTCTATTTCGATGTCAATGAGGGTCGAAACGTTGAGATTGAGGCTGAGATTATTTTTAGTGTAAAGTTAACATCCCAAGCTCTCCAGAGAGCTATGATTTGCTTGATTCCCATTTTTCTAGAATTAGTTGTGATTTTCCAAAGTTGGAGCCAGAAATATGATTTATGGGCCCGATTGAGAAATTGTATTTTTTTGAGTTTTTGGCTTCTTACCCATGGTTTGTGAGTTTTTTGAGACTATGTACAGGTTGTATACATGGTGTTGAGTAGAGAATGTGAATGATGGGTTCACGGGACCCGCGGGGCAAAATACGACCGGTTAAACCCCGATTTTAAGTAGTAAAATACCACGGTTTCGGTCAGTTTTCTGGGAAATCATATGGAGTCAAGCCTAGAGGGAGATAAACTAGAGTGTAGTCAGTAAGGTGTTACAAGGTAGGATAAACTTCTTAGGCAATAAGTCTTCTATCTAGAACTTAAGTTCCTTCAATTCCAAGGGAGATATCATATAAGGTGCTATAAAGATTGGTCTTGCTAATAGAACTAGGCCTATGACAAATTCTACTTCTCTTTTAAGAAAAAGAGTTAAGATTTTAAAAGGAAAACTTCTGGGTAGTCTCTTACTACTAGTATGTTCTTCAACCCTGAATCTATTTCTTGTCCTGAAAATTCTAGAGTAGCACACTGTACACACTCTTGATTTATCTCCATATTTACAAGATTGGAAACAAGGTTGGACATCTTATGTCTCAAGGTAGGTGAAAGCATCATCATCTTATGGAGACAATCTATGGTCAAACTAATTTTTAATCAACTAGTCTATACCAAAGACAATATCAATATTGCTTTAAGGCAAGCAAACAAAATGAGCAATAAAAGGTTAGTTCAAACAACTAGTTAAGGTGTAAACCTTTTCTTTTATAAAAGTGGAAACTTGCAATATGAAAGGTAGATAAAAAAAATTCAAGCCTAATCTCTTCACATGGTCAACAACTACAAAAGAGTGAGTAACCTCTGTAACAATTGGCTTTTTAACTAAACTATGACCGGTATGTTAATAAAAGAGGACCATAAAGTAAATTGAATTAAGGTAAAATAAGGGTAAAATATTAATTAGCATGTCAAGTGTAACACCATCATTTTTAGCACATCTCATGCCTTTAGATATCTCATTTTTAAGAATCATACAAGCTCTCAAGGAAAAAAGCAATAAAAATAATGAATATTTTTGCGTTGCATCGTATATAAAAATTCCATTCAGTGTCACATGGATCATGTGAGCTCATACAACATAGAATTACATGGATACAACTCATTTGAATCATCAAAAGTGGCCTACACCTCAAGAAATTCAAAGAGAAGCATAAAATGTACACATTTAATTTCAGCTAGATTTTGCCTCTTTTCTGCCTCTACTTTGGAAAATCATAACTAATTCCAAAAAAATCAAAATGATGCATTCTTGGCCATTATAGAAAGCTACAGATGTGTACTTCATATTAAAAATATTTTTAGACCATAACATCCATCACAGAGGATGTTTGACATTCGAAAAGGTCCAGAGGTCAAGCTATCCACTGGTGTTGTCATAGATTTCTGCAACAAATTTTGAAAATGTCCAATTAATTCCAAACAAATCCAATCTATACAAATGATACCAATCTTGAAATCTGTGGATGTTAGCTAAAGGAAAAAAATAACTCCAAATTGGTTCAAGCATGCGTAGACCTCAAAATCCAATCAAACAATAACTGAGGTTGGGTAGAGTTCCTGATACTAGACAGAATTTTTGAAAATTCATATCTCCTTCTCTAGATATCCAAATGAGGTGTTTCTAGTTGGCACAAGTCATTGGGAATGTCTAGTTTCTTTGTATAAAATTTCATGACAATTTGACATCATTGGAGCCCTGTGTGATATATTTCAGTTTCTGACCTAATTTAATATGACCAAGACTAGAAAATTTGTCAACTTTGAAAATTCATCAAATATTCTGTAGACCTCCAAAAATTATGTTCTTTAGCTTCCCAAAATGCTCTTAATGAGATCTAATTTTATGCCAACTCTTAGATAAAAAAGAGCTCATTTGGCCAAAAAGTGACATAGGGTTCCATTATGGTCAAATTTGGCTCCATATAGGGTACCAAAGCAACCAAATGGCTTTCCTTAGGGTTTGCACCTTTTGGGCAAGTCTAAAAGCATAATTAAGACTTGTGTGAGCTACCCAAATGGCTCCAAACCTCATGCATTTCATTTTGGCCATTTCATCCACACATATGCATAATTTCATCAAACCATCAATGAAACTAATTTGCCATCATATACCCAATTCACATTCTAATAACTACATAACATATTCTCTTGTTCATACATGGCATAATATCATAGTTACACATGTTTAAGAGGTCATAGACTATATACGTCGCTGGATTACATCATTTGACACAATTATGGCCTTAAACAACTAAAAACTATGCATTAAGTTGTCAAACTCTCATCTTCAAGGTAGTTGGCTTCCATTACCTTGTTCACTTAGTCCACCTAGCATGTTAGAACATTGGAGAGGAGGGAATGAGATTCAAAGAATCCTAATAGCTCATCTCCCATTTAATCATACATAATGGATGCAAAACAAGTCTTACAAATGCATGCATGGTGTAACATTCGGTTCTCTAAAAATAACAAAAAATGTGAGAAATGTAACGTACGGTTTCTCTGTTAACGAACGAAACTTATCGGATACAAAAGTAAGTCTCCCGAAATGAGATAGTTAAGGTCCCAAAAAATTTGGAAAGCATTCTAGACTCCTAAAAATGAGAATTTCAAGCTCAGACGAAAAGAAAAATGGAGCTAGAATGAAGAAGCAATTTCTTACGAAAAGCTTACGAAACATAATGGCATTTTTGTAATTTTGAGTAAATTTTGGAATTCACATAGGAGGGCTCTTCAAATGAAAGTGTTGAGTTCCCCAAAGTTCTCAGAGGCCCTAAAAACTAGGGAAAGGCTCAAGACAGTTAAAACCCCTCCGGTGGACGTTTTCTAATGTCGGTTGACCTAAACTTTGACTGATTCGTTTGGGAAGGTTTTAACTCCGATTTGAGTAATTCCAAAGGCATTTTACTAAATTGAGAAATTAAATTTTATAATGGAAAAGACAGTTCTCAAAAAGGAGCTAAAGCAAAGGAGAAAGGAAAATACCAAGAACGAAGGGCAAAATGAGAATTTTTGAAAAAGTGTTTCTAGGACCCTTATAAATAGGTGGCGCCTCACACTTTCCCTCATTTAGCTTTAGATTGTTCTGCCTAAAACTAGAGGAAAACCCTAGAGGATGAGGCACACAAGAGGAGGAAGAAAAGGAGGAGAAATTCAAGGTAGAAAGGTAAGGATTTTCATGGTTTTTCATGCTTTCTTTCATCAAAACCTCCTCTTCTCCATTCTCCTTTGTTTTCTATGATTATAATGAAGTTTATAAATCTGTTTTAAGGTAGAAATTGAGGGAAAATTTTGGATTTGAAGAGAGGAGCTCAAAGAATACAAGATTCAAGTGAGAACAAGGTAATTTCTTCTTCCATGGTTGATATCCCTTGCTACCCTTCTCTACCATTTCACCCCACTTGAGAAGACCTAAGAGGATTTTATTTTTAGGCAGAACCAAGGGTGATTCTAAGGAAAAAGGGTGTAGAGATTAAGAATATACAAACAGAATTAACAAAAAGCCATTAGATTTCAAGATGCAATTTCTAGGGTTTCAATTACACCTTGTAAAATATGATTTTGTATGATGATTCCTAGGCCTAAATAAGAGTTTGAATGATCTCCTAAGATCCCTAAGATGCTCCCCACATGCTTCCTCCTTCAAGAAAACTAAGCAAATTCCATGAACATAATGGGGTTTATAGAACAACCTAGTGTCTAAGCAAGTTATGTGGCTTTAGAATTTATTTCATAAACCTAATTGGCTTCCATAAATTGTGTTTAGGCCAAGAGAAAACTCCTCCACACTTTTGTGTATGTGTGGCCTAAAAGGAGAGCTTGGATTCAAAGGAAAAAGTGTGTAATTGTGTATAAGGTAGCTCTCTCCACCTTCTCTCATGCATGGATGTATGCTTAGGTTGTCTTAAATGTTTGTATGTGTGTTTTTAAGCTATGAAAATTAATCTAGCATGATTTTAATTCCATGGTGCCATGATGTTACAATATGCTCTTATATGATGTTTTTGATATGTGCTTGGGTTTGCTTGAGTGTGGTGAGGCCAAGAACCCTTAACCATAGTGAGATTGAGCCAAGAACCCTTGAGTTTGGTTTACACAAAGCAAAGAGTCTCCTAAAAGGAAGATGGGCTCCCAAGAGTATGGTTGAGTCCAAGAATCTCTTAAAGAATGGATGAGGCAAGTCCAATATCCATAAGAAATTAGGTGAGGCCAATCCATTTGCTTGGCAAGCTTTTGTATGCTATATATGAATTTCTCAAATGATGAAAATGCCTCTTGAATGTTTGCATATGTCAACATGACCATACATACTTTTAGACTTGCCCAAAAGGTTCCAAGACCAAAGGAAAGCCATTTGGATATTTTGGTACCCTATATGGAGCCAAAATTGACCATGATTGAACTTTATGTCACTTTTTTGCCAAATGAGTTCTTCTTGATCTGAGATTTGGCATGCAATTAGAGCTTGTTGAGAGTTTTTTGGAAAACTAAAAAACATAATTTTCGGAAATCCACAGAATATTGGATGAATTTTCAAAGTTGGCAAATTTTCTGGTTTTAGTTTGCTGTACTATTCATTTGGCCCAAAAATAAAATCTGTCACACAGGGCTCAAATGATGTCCAATTGCCACGAAATGTTATACAAAGAAACTATACATTTCTAATGACCTATAACAACTAGAAGCACATCATTTGGAGGTCTAGAGAAGGAGAGATGAATTTATAAAGAATCTATCTAGTATCAAGAGCTTTACCCTACTTGAGTTACTGTTCCATTGAATTCTGAGGTCTGGGTTACCTGAACTGGTTTGAAGTTATTTTTTTCCTCTAGCTAACATCTATAAACTTCTAGATTGGTATCATTTGAATAGATTAGATTTTTGTGGAATTAATTGGACATTTTCAAATTTTGTTGCAAAAATCTATGATAGCACCAGGAGGTAGTTTGACCTCTAGACCATTTTTGATGTCAAACGTCCTCTATGATAGATGTTATAGTCTAGACATATTTTTAGTATGAAGTAGACATCTGTAGCTTTCCATAATGTCCAAGAATGTATGATTTTAATTTTTTTAGATTTAGTTATGAATTTTTAAAATTTTGTCAGAAAAGAGTCAAATTTTGGCCAAAAATACGTATGAATATTCTAAGCTTTCTTTTGGCTTTCATGAGTTGTGGGCCACATTTTATGATGCAAATGAGTTGTAATCATGTAATTAAATATAAGAATGTGTTATGTGAGCTCACACGGTCCACGTGACATCGAATGGAATTTTTATACATGCCACAAAGCAAGAAAATGTATTATTTTAATTCTCTTTTCTTACTCCTTCATGGAAATTATGAATGTAAAGCATGAGAATGGCCTAAGATAAGTTAGGAAATTATGGTGTTACACATGGCATGTGGACATGTGGACATGTGCAAACATTCAAGAGGCATTTTTTATAATTTGAGAAAGTCATACATAGCATACAAAGGCTTGCCAAGCAAGTGGATTGGCCTCATCCAATTTCTTATGGATATTGGACTTGCTTCACCTATTCTTTAAGACATTCTTGAACTCAACCATGCTCTTGGGAGCCCATCTTACTTTTGGGAGACTCTTTTCTTTGTCTCAACCAATCTTAAGGGTTCTTGGCTCATCCTCACCATAGTTAAGGGTTCTTAGCCTCACCATATTCAAGCAAACCCAAGCACACATCATAAACATCATAAATCATCATAAAATTATGGCATATGAAATCATGCTATCACACTTTTCATTACTTGAAAATACACATACACACATTCTAAGACAAGCTAAGTACACATCCATACATGAGAGAAGGTGGAGTAAGCTATCTTGTACACAATCACACACTTTTTCCCTTGAATCTTCTTTCCTTGCTTCGGCCACACACACACAAAAGTGTGAGGAAGGTTTCTCTTGGCCTAGACACAATTTATGGAAGCCAATTAGGTTTATGGAATTAATTCTAAGGCCACACAACTTGCTTAAATGCTAGCTTGGCCTATAAACCTCATTATGGTTCTATAATTTCACTTAATGAAGCAACACCCTTCAAATAAATCTTAAGCTCCATTCTTTCCCTCCAAATGTGATTCTTAACTCCTTCTAAGCCATTGGAGTCATCACACAATCAAAACCAAGAGCCTAACTATATATTACTTCTTTAGCTCATAATATGGAACATAAAGTACTAACTCACTTTCTATAGGTTCTAAATTTTTTCCAAGGTCTCCCCTCATTTTTATTCATCATATATGACTCAAGAATGGGTTTAGAAAAATTTAAAACTCTCCCTAGCTATACAAACCCCTTTAGACCGAGGCTATGGAGGAAATGGGGTTTCTTGGAGCTTGCTTTGTTTTTTCAAGGGAGGATGCATGTGGGGAGCCTCTTAAGGATCTTGGGAGCTCATTTAAACTTTCATTTAGGCCTAGGAATTATCATACAAAATCAGATTTTACAAGGTGCAATTGAAACCCTAGAAATTGCATCTTGAAATCTAATGGTTTTTTGTCAATTCCTTTTGCATATTCTTAATCTATATACCCTTTTTCCTTAGATACATCCTTGGTTCTACCTAAAAATCAAATCCTCCTAGGGTTCCTTAGGTTAGGCAAAATGGAGAAGGAGGGAACCAAAGATGACAACCATAGGAAGAGAAATTACCTTATTTTCTTGCTTTTTCTCACTTGAATCTTGCTTTCTCCAAACTCCTCTCTTCAAATCCGAAATTTCCCCTATGTTTCTCCCTTAAAACAGATTTGTAAACTTCATTTTAATCAAAGGAAACAAAGGAGAACGAAGGAGAGGTTTGGATGGAAGAAAGCATGAAAAACTACCAAGAAACCATATCTTAAAGCTTGAATTTCTTCTCCTCTTCTTCTTCCCTTGGTGCACCACTCTCCTAGGGTTTTTCCTTTGATTTTGGGTAGAACAATCTGAAGCTAAATGAGGGAGAGTATGAGGCACCACCTATTTATAAGGGAGGAAGAAACACTTTTTCAAAAATTTTCATTTTGCCCTTTGTTCTTGGCATTTTCGTTTCTCATTCGTTTTAGCTCCTTTTTGAGAACCGTCTTTTTCATTATAAAATTTAGGTTCCCAATTTAGTACAATGCTTTTGGAATCACTCAAATCGGAGCTAAAACCTTCCTGAATGAAACCGTCAAAGTTTAGGTACACCAACATTGAAAAACATCCACCGAAGGAGTTTTAGCTGTCCTGGGGCTTTCCATGGTTTTTAGGGACTCTGAAAACCCCAGAAAAATTCAAAAATTTTTATTTAAAAAGCTCTTCTGTGTGAATTCCAAAATTTTCTCAAAATTATGAAAATGTCATTATGTTTCGTAAGCTTTTCATAAGAAATTGTTTCTTCATTCTAGCTTCGTTTTTCTTTCTTTCTGAGCCTGGGATTCTCATTTTTAGGAGTCTAAATTGCTTCCCAAATTTTTTGGGACCTTAACTACATCATTTCGGGAGACTTCCTTTTATATCTGGTGAGTTTCATATGTTGACAAAGAAATCGTACGTTACATTTCTCATGTTTTCTCTTGTTTTTAGAAAATTGAATGTTACATCAAGAAATGAAGATAGATAATCATGCACGAAAAGAAAATGAAGACAAAACAACAAAATAGAGAAAAAGGGCTTATCAGTGGCAAAATTATAATTTTGAGCAAATTTTAGAAAACTCAAGGAAAGGAGTTTTAAAGGCTAAAATTAAGGTCACTAGAGTTTTTAAAGACTCTAAAAACTATAAGAACAGTTAGAATCAGTTAAGGCTTTTCCGAGATGCTAAAAGGGTTAGATAGTGCCAAAACTTTAGGTAGAATTATTTTTCATCATTTTAAGCCAACCGTCAAAGTTTAGGTACACTAACATTGAAAAACATCCACCGAAGGAGTTTTAGCTGTCCCGGGGCTTTCCATGGTTTTTAGGGACTCTGAAAACCCCGGCAAAATTCAAAAATTTTATTTAAAAAGCTCTTCTGTGTGAATTCCAAAATTTTCTCAAAATTATGAAAATGTCATTATGTTTCGTAAGCTTTTCATAAGAAATTGTTTCTTCATTCTAGCTTCGTTTTTCTTTCTTTCTGAGCCTGGGATTCTCATTTTTAGGAGTCTAAAATGCTTCCCAAATTTTTTGGGACCTTAACTACATCGTTTCGGGAGACTTCCTTTTATATCTGGTGAGTTTCATCTGTGGACAAAGAAATCGTACGTTACGTTTCTCATGTTTTCTCTTGTTTTTAGAAAATTGAATGTTACATCAAGAAATGAAGATAGATAATCATGCACGAAAAGAAAATGAAGACAAAACAACAAAATAGAGAAAAAGGGCTTATCAGTGGCAAAATTATAATTTTGAGCAAATTTTAGAAAACTCAAGGAAAGGAGTTTTAAAGGCTAAAATTAAGGTCACTAGAGTTTTTAAAGACTCTAAAAACTATAAGAACAGTTAGAATCAGTTAAGGCTTTTCCGAGATGCTAAAAGGGTTAGATAGTGCCAAAACTTTAGGTAGAATTATTTTTCATCATTTTAAGCCAACCGTCAAAGTTTAGGTACACCAACATTGAAAAACATCCACCGAAGGAGTTTTAGCTGTCCCGGGGCTTTCCATGGTTTTTAGGGACTCTGAAAACCCCGGCAAAATTCAAAAATTTTATTTAAAAAGCTCTTCTGTGTGAATTCCAAAATTTTCTCAAAATTATGAAAATGTCATTATGTTTCGTAAGCTTTTCATAAGAAATTGTTTCTTCATTCTAGCTTCGTTTTTCTTTCTTTCTGAGCCTGGGATTCTCATTTTTAAGAGTCTAAAATGCTTCCCAAATTTTTTGGGACCTTAACTACATCGTTTCGGGAGACTTCCTTTTATATCTGGTGAGTTTCATCTGTGGACAAAGAAATCGTACGTTACGTTTCTCATGTTTTCTCTTGTTTTTAGAAAATTGAATGTTACATCAAGAAATGAAGATAGATAATCATGCACGAAAAGAAAATGAAGACAAAACAACAAAATAGAGAAAAAGGGCTTATCAGTGGCAAAATTATAATTTTGAGCAAATTTTAGAAAACTCAAGGAAAGGAGTTTTAAAGGCTAAAATTAAGGTCACTAGAGTTTTTAAAGACTCTAAAAACTATAAGAACAGTTAGAATCAGTTAAGGCTTTTCCGAGATGCTAAAAGGGTTAGATAGTGCCAAAACTTTAGGTAGAATTATTTTTCATCATTTTAAGCCAACCGTCAAAGTTTAGGTACACCAACATTGAAAAACATCCACCGAAGGAGTTTTAGCTGTCCCGGGGCTTTCCATGGTTTTTAGGGACTCTGAAAACCCCGGCAAAATTCAAAAATTTTATTTAAAAAGCTCTTCTGTGTGAATTCCAAAATTTTCTCAAAATTATGAAAATGTCATTATGTTTCGTAAGCTTTTCATAAGAAATTGTTTCTTCATTCTAGCTTCGTTTTTCTTTCTTTCTGAGCCTGGGATTCTCATTTTTAAGAGTCTAAAATGCTTCCCAAATTTTTTGGGACCTTAACTACATCGTTTCGGGAGACTTCCTTTTATATCTGGTGAGTTTCATCTGTGGACAAAGAAATCGTACGTTACGTTTCTCATGTTTTCTCTTGTTTTTAGAAAATTGAATGTTACATCAAGAAATGAAGATAGATAATCATGCACGAAAAGAAAATGAAGACAAAACAACAAAATAGAGAAAAAGGGCTTATCAGTGGCAAAATTATAATTTTGAGCAAATTTTAGAAAACTCAAGGAAAGGAGTTTTAAAGGCTAAAATTAAGGTCACTAGAGTTTTTAAAGACTCTAAAAACTATAAGAACAGTTAGAATCAGTTAAGGCTTTTCCGAGATGCTAAAAGGGTTAGATAGTGCCAAAACTTTAGGTAGAATTATTTTTCATCATTTTAAGCCAACCGTCAAAGTTTAGGTACACCAACATTGAAAAACATCCACCGAAGGAGTTTTAGCTGTCCCGAGGCTTTCCATGGTTTTTAGGGACTCTGAAAACCCTGGCAAAATTCAAAAATTTTATTTAAAAAGCTCTTCTGTGTGAATTCCAAAATTTTCTCAAAATTATGAAAATGTCATTATGTTTCGTAAGCTTTTCATAAGAAATTGTTTCTTCATTCTAGCTTCATTTTTCTTTCTTTCTGAGCCTGGGATTCTCATTTTTAGGAGTCTAAAATGCTTCCCAAATTTTTTGGGACCTTAACTACATCGTTTCGGGAGACTTCCTTTTATATCTGGTGAGTTTCATCTGTTGACAAAGAAATCGTACATTACGTTTCTCATGTTTTCTCTTGTTTTTATAAAATTGAATGTTACATCAAGAAATGAAGATAGATAATCATGCACGAAAAGAAAATGAAGACAAAACAACAAAATAGAGAAAAAGGGCTTATCAGTGGCAAAATTATAATTTTGAGCAAATTTTAGAAAACTCAAGGAAAGGAGTTTTAAAGGCTAAAATTAAGGTCACTAGAGTTTTTAAAGACTCTAAAAACTATAAGAACAGTTAGAATCAGTTAAGGCTTTTCCGAGATGCTAAAAGGGTTAGATAGTGCCAAAACTTTAGGTAGAATTATTTTTCATCATTTTAAGCCAACCGTCAAAGTTTAGGTACACCAACATTGAAAAACATCCACCGAAGGAGTTTTAGCTGTCCCGGGGCTTTCCATGGTTTTTAGGGACTCTGAAAACCCCGGCAAAATTCAAAAATTTTATTTAAAAAGCTCTTCTGTGTGAATTCCAAAATTTTCTCAAAATTATGAAAATGTCATTATGTTTCGTAAGCTTTTCATAAGAAATTGTTTCTTCATTCTAGCTTCGTTTTTCTTTCTTTCTGAGCCTGGGATTCTCATTTGTAGGAGTTTAAATTGCTTCCCAAATTTTTTGGGACCTTAACTACATCGTTTCGGGAGACTTCCTTTTATATCTGGTGAGTTTCATCTGTTGACAAAGAAATCGTACGTTACATTTCTCATGTTTTCTCTTGTTTTTATAAAATTGAATGTTACATCAAGAAATGAAGATAGATAATCATGCACGAAAAGAAAATGAAGACAAAACAACAAAATAGAGAAAAAGGGCTTATCAGTGGCAAAATTATAATTTTGAGCAAATTTTAAAAAACTCAAGGAAAGGAGTTTTAAAGGCTAAAATTAAGGTCACTAGAGTTTTTAAAGACTTTAAAAACTATAAGAACAGTTAGAATCAGTTAAGGCTTTTCCGAGATGCTAAAAGGGTTAGATAGTGCCAAAACTTTAGGTAGAATTATTTTTCATCATTTTAAAGCCATTCAAATCTCAAAATAATTTTTTATGTGAAAGAACACCCAACAATTTGTAGGGAGCAATCTGATCCTGAAAAGCCTGAAAAATAAGTTCAAATAGAACAAACGGGCACATAGGGGCAAAATGGTCATTTAGAAAAATTATAGAATGAGGCTTCTTAAGTAAGATATACACCTCATCATCTTTTCCAAACTTTCATTTTTAGAAAAAAGCTCATCCATGGCATGACATGAACGGAAGAGAGAAAGAAGTTTAGTCCTTCATTTAGGTAAGTAAACAATCCCATTTCACCTTGCGCTAGTTAAGAAAGTTGTTTCTCTCTCTAAGAGCTTTCTAATGGTGGTTTTCTTTTCTTGAAAACTTGGAGATTCAAGTCTATCCTAAGCTAAAATGTAACTCTTTCCAAGAAACCAATCAATGGAAATTAATCTACACAAAGAAAGCTTTGTTTTAAGGTAAGACTTCATTTGAAACACTTGTAAACTCTTGTGTTTTTAGGCCATATAAATTTTAGCCTAGAGATAGAAAGTGAGGAAGAGAGTTTTTCTTCATGAGTTATTGATGGAACCAAGGGTTTTAACATGCAAGAATTCCATATCTAACATTAATTTCCATTAAATCACAAAAAGAAAGCAAGTTATACCATATTGTGTAATGGGTTGGCCTAGGCTTCTTCAATGGCTAACCAAGTTATTTTCCATTCCTAATTAGTATATTTAGATGTTATTTGATACAAGGAATAAGAATATAAGCTTAGAATTAATTAAAACCTTGAAATGTATGAGTGAGAGTTTTAAGATTCCATATTTGGTCAATAGGAATTTCAAGGGGTTAGGAAATTGTTCAATGGATTCTTGGGCTATGGATAGTCTTAAAATGATATAAGAACAATTATGGAAGCATTAGATTGAATATAGAAGTTAGATTTTGGAAGTTGAAAATTATGGTTCAAGAAAAAGCGTTATGGAGACAATTGGCATTAGGTTGGTGTAATCAAGCTTGTAATGCTTCTAATAAATTCTAATATGACTATATAGAATATGTATGAGAACATTTTGAAGCCTAGAAGTGCAATTCTTAAAATCACCCCTTGATACTTAAGGTTACATAATGTATCCCATTATGTGGAAAAGTGAAATTACCAAATGAATAGTGCCATAACCAAATAAATAGTAACTATGGAATTTGTAGCCTTAAATATGAATTTAAGAAGTATAAATTGGCTTAGGATTTAAGCTTAATGAAATTCCTAACCTAAAGCCTAAGTGTTGAACCAATCATGGGAAGTTAAAGTCAAAAGGGATTTTCTCAAATTTAGGCCCTTGAATGTGGTAAAATTTGAGCATTTAAAAGCCATAATTGCCACCTAATGAGCTTGTATCTTGAAATGTACTTATAAAGAGAGTTTTAAGTGCATTTAAGTGGCCTAAATTATAGATTAAAGTCTTAGAGATTTAAGAGAAATAGTTATAAGCATTAAATAGTGATGATATATTTATATGATATTTTAGGACAAGCTAGTGAGGGTCCACCTCATTGTAAGTATAGAGTTAAGAAAGAAAAAGAAATGGAGCCAGAAACATAGTGGGAAATTTGGAGATTTATTTGGGTTTCTATCACCTATCCAAGGTAACTTACTCTTCCCTGTCTAGTTGCATGCAGACTTGTTTGAGCTTGATATACATTGCATTGTATTGGTTGTTTTATTATAGTATATGCTTTATTGCATTTTGCATAAGTTATATGTCATGTTTGCATATTATGTTTAATGAGCTAAGGCTAAGAGATAATAAGGGGTAATGGGAATGAATGTAATAGTTCTCCTAAGCCCAAGAGAAAAGCCTAAGCTAAGCAGAGTTTCATGGCCATGATTGAGTATATTGCAAACATGTGAGGCATTTACATTAGTTTTATATGACCATGCATACTTGTATCATTCTTGCTTGACTGTCTCATGCTTATTTAGGGTAGTTTGAGTATAGCTACTAAGATTCTCCCAAATTTCACCTCTATCTTTATATTTTCCACTAACTAATGCCAGGTGGAAGCTCTAGTGCCAACAAAGGAAAAGAAAAAGAATAATATTTGGACTTGTAGAATCATATGAAAGTTTTGTATCTAAATCTTTTTATAATGTATAAAGAATGTATATGGACTATGTTTAACTCTATCATGATGTATTATGTACATTAGCATATTATAAGCAGTGATCTGTGACTCTAACTTGAGTTATTTAGTTTCAGTTAATGTTTTATGCCTAGGTTGTAGTATATGACACTATTATCATCTGTTTTTTCCTATGTTTGTGAGTTAGGGCTAAAATGTGACCATTTCATTAGTTTGGATAGTTAATTTTATAAGGAGAAACTGTCACACCATACTTTATCATAC
Organism: Erythrophleum ivorense; assembly: GCA_026724425.1. Lineage (NCBI taxonomy): Eukaryota > Viridiplantae > Streptophyta > Magnoliopsida > Fabales > Fabaceae > Erythrophleum > Erythrophleum ivorense. The sequence continues at coordinate 32,468,725 of JAIUCV010000008.1, forward strand.
TCTATATCCCTATATTTAAGGAAACTTCCATGTACAAGCAAGAAATGCCAATAAAAGGGAATAAATAATATCATTTATTTGCATTATGTCAAGTCTAAAAATTCAAATTTTGATTTGTGGACTCCGAAAAACTTTCCAACATCATTCTCAAATTATTATCCATCTATAAAAATCATAACCATCTTAAAACTTAGCACGAACCATGGATCAAGAACCCAAAATCACAAATTCTCATGTTTTACCTCGGGTTCTAGGGTGGTAAAATTTGAGGCAACTTTGAAAAATCGTAACTAAATCTAGAAAAATCAAAATTAAGCATAATATAGCTTATTGAAAAGCTCTAGATGTTACATTTTCATAAAAATAATTTCAAGCCATGATAATCTCATCTGGGCCTGTTTGACAATAGAAAAGGCAAGAAGGTCAGACTGCCCAAAATACTAATACTATTTTCTGATGCAAACTTTGAAAATTCATAATTAATTCTAAAATAATACAATCCCTGAAAACTATATCAATTTGGAAAGATACAAATGTTAACTATAGGAGAAAAATAGTTCTAGATCAATCCAATAATATTCAGACTCAAAAATTAATGGAACAGTACTGAGAGTTTGGCTATGCATTGAAATAGAATAGCAAATTCAAAAATTTATATCTCCCTTTCTAGATATCCAAATGGGGTGTTTCTAGTTGGAACAAGCACTGGGAAGGTCTAGTTTCTCTCTGTAAAATTTCACAGCAATTGGACATCGTTTGCCCCATGATTAACAGAGTTTCATTTCGGGCTATATGAATAGTAACACTTACCAAAACCAGAAAAATTTTATAGACCTCCAAATATTCTGCACTTTAGATTCCTAAAAAGCTCTCAATAAGCTCTAAATCTATGCCAAGTTTTAGGCCAAGAAGAGCACACTTGGATGAAAAGTGACATAGCTTCACAAAGTGGCCAATTTTTATCTCACATAATGCATCAACTTGGTCCAAATGGCTTCCATTATAGTTTGGCACCTCTTGGGCAAGTTTAAAAATACAAATACAACTTATATGGTGTAACAACATATATTTCTATCTCGTTTTATACTATATCTATGCCTCACATCAAGTAATTCATATAAGAGACAAGAAAAATGGCATTTAAAAGTGAATTTCTTAGCATTGCGTCGTGTATAAAATCTTCTTTCGGAGCCCCATGGGCCATATAGGCTCATGTATTATATTATCATATTTAATTACATAAATACAACTCATTTCCATCATTAAAAGTGGCCTACAACTTGTGAAACTCAAAGGGAAGGGTAAAATACATATATATATATATTTTTTTTCAGCCAGATTTTCCTCTTTTCTATCACAAACTTTGAAAAATCATAACTAATTCCAGAAAAATTGAAATCCTACACTCTTGGCCATTGAAAGCTACATGTCTATTTCATGCTAAAAAATGTCCAAATCATGAAACATAACATAGAGGATGTTTAACATTCAAAATGGTCTAGAGGTCAGGCTGTCCACTAGTGCTGTCACAGAATTCTATAGCAAATTAAAAAAATGTCCAATTAGTTCCACAAAAATTCAATCTATGCAAATGATACCAATCTAGAAAGTTGTGGATGTTATCTAGAGGGAAAAAATAACTCTAGACCAGTTTAGGCACATCCAGACCTCAAAATGCAATCAAACAATAATTGAGGTGATTTGGGGCACTTGGTACAGGACAAATTCTTTGAAAATTCATATATCCCTCTTTAGACATCCAAATGGGGTGCTTCTAGTTGGTACAAGTCACTGGGAATGTTTAATTTCTTTATATAAATTTTTGTGGCAGTTGGACATCATTTGAGCTCTAGGTGATAGATTTCATTTTTGGACCTGAGTGAATAGTGACATGACCAAAACCAGACTTTTTGCCAACTTTGAAAATTCATCAAATATTCTCTAGACCTCCAAAAATTATATTCTTTAGTTTCCCAAAAAGATTTTAACAAGCACTAATTTCATGCCAAATCTTAGATTAAGAAGAGCTCATTTGAATAAAAAGTGATATAGGGTTCCATTATGGTTAATTTTGGCTCCATATAGCATACCAAAATGTCCAAATGGCTTTCTTTGGGGTTTGGCACCTCTTGGGCAACTCTAAAAGCATAATTAGGACTTGTGTGAGCTACCCAAATGGTCCCAACCCTTATGCATCTCATTTTGGCTATGCCACTTGCAATTATACACAATTACATAAACTCATTCAAGAAGCCACATTGTCATAACATACTCAAATTGCATTCTAATGGTCTCATAATGTATTCTCCCATTTACACATGGCATATTATCATAATTACATATGTTCATAATATCATAGTATATATACATCTATTGATTATATCATTTGCCAATTGTATGGCCTTAAAGTAGCAAAATTCAAACACTTTAAAGTCATCTTCTCATCTTCAAGGTGGTTGGCTTCCCTTACTTTGCTCTCTTGGTCCACGTAGCATGTTAGAACATTGGAGAGGATGGGATGAGATTCAAAGAATCCCAATAGCTCATCTCCTATTCAATCATGCATAATGGATGCAAAACAGGTCTTATAAAAAATGCATGGGCATATTAACATATGCAATCATTTAAGAAGCATTCTTGGCATTTGAAAAAGTCATACATAACATACATAGGTTTGCCAAGTAAGTGGATTAGCCTTGTAACACCCCATAATTAATTAAGATATTAATCATGAATTAGGTTAATTAGGAATAATTAATATGGGATAATTGGGCAAGTTAAGTGAATGAAGAATTTAGAGAGATAAATTATTAATATGGGTTTGAGATTTAATTGGGATAGAAACTTTATCTAGGCCCAAATTAAATTAAGTAGATAAGAGGCTAATGGAGGCCCAATAAATTAGGTGTAAACCCAACTTGATCCAATGTGATAAAGGCCCAAGATCCACCTTATATAGGCTCTTAAGAAGGCCTAATAAACCTTGTGCAGACCCAAAACAATAGAGATCCTAAAACTAGGTCTGGCCCAACAAAATTCTGTAGCCTAACAACTTAAAAACTGGCCCAACAAAGCACAAATCTGAGCCCATTAGGAGTTAGACCTTGGAGCAACCCATGACCCATATTTGACCTAACTTAAACCTAACTAAAACCCTAAATGCTTCAGCCACTATCCCATTTTTCTGAAACACAAAGGAGAAAATCGTAGGTCCAAAGGGGAGGCTAGGGTTCTTGGCATATTTCCATATTTTCCCACTTCTAGAGCAAGATTTAGACAAGGTAATAGTTATATAACTTAATCCTCTCATCTTTCTCTTCATTTTGGTCTAATTAGTTTTTCATTTGGAGCATTTTCACCATACCCAAAATCTGAAATGTGGTTATTTGGGATTCTCTTGGTGAAAATTCGTAGGTTGAGGCTAGGGCTATCATTAGATAGGTATGAACTCCTCTTTTTAAGGTAATTATGCTGATTTGAGACCCTAATGACTTAATTATAATATGGGTATTAATTTTGTACGAATTTGCTTAAGATTTTGGATGAAACATTGAGGTTTCTGGAAGAGGACACATAAAACCGAATTTGAGACTTATAGTGGCTGGGTAAGTGTTCTTTAGGTAGTTATTAGCATTTAAATTCTTTAGGTACTTGTTGTTATTGTAGATGATGAATTAAAGTAGTAATTCTCTGATGTTATGGTTATAGGGATATTTTTGTACCATTGGTGGCTGTTGTAATTGCCTATAAGTGAGGTAACCAGGTTCATATTAATTCTATGCATATATATATATATATATTTTAATTTCATATTTGTTGTACATGAATGATTTGAAATGTTGAATGAATTGGTTAGCTATCTATTGTATTGTGTTAGACCTTGTGAGTCCATGGTGGAGTTGTGGTGCGGTTGCCACCCATGCATGTGCTTCAATCGAGCACCGAGTTATGATCAAACCCCAGATGCACTAAGCTCTAGTTGTGCTCAATGGGGAGTAGGTGCTATGGACGGGCCTCTCCCAGTGTTAATAGCTTTTAACATATGAAAATATGATTGCTAGTATGAGATAGTGATCATGATAGCCTAATTGTTTCATTTATTTATATGACTAGTGTTCTTCTGATACTTATGCAAAATTATGCATATATGCTAATTAAACTGGATTATATAATAGCATGGCCTTAGTTACTGAGATTTATATCTCACCCCGTTTTATGGGATTAATATTTCAAGTGAAGGTTCTTTGGGTAAGGATAAGAGGAAGTAAGTGGATGAAAATCCATGAGCTTTATCATGTAGGGAGAAGGTTGCACATAGACTGACTTATTTAGTATAGATGCTAAATTTTGAATTCCTTATTGTATAGCATCATCATGTATTCATGTTACCAAGTCTAGGCTCTTATATTTTGATTACCTTGGATGTATTCATTGAGGAGTTAGACCTCACTTTAGCTTGATATCGGATGTATGAACCCATAAAACTTGATGTATGTATTTTGCTGAATTTATAGTATGGTATATTGTTGGAAATAGAATTATGTGATGTACTAGATGTAATATGAACCATTGATGTATGAAACCTCTGACGGAATGTATATCAAATTTTAATTTCCAATAGTATATGAGTTCTTGTTGCTATTACGCTACGGACTTGCCAGTATAGGATAGTTGGAGGAGTGAAAACTTACATTTAAAATTTGAATTAGAAATGGTAGAATAGTTGGGTGTATAGGGTAGATAAATACCATTAAAGAGATAAAATAAGTAGGAGTGGTCCTAGGGTAGTCCTAAGATGAGAATTGGAGTATAGGAGATGAAATTTGAGAGATGTAGTTACAGGAGGGAGTCACGCCGCGACTAAGAAGGCTTTGCCACAACCAGATGAGTGACAGAAGCGAGGGTTGCCACGGCATGAGTAATCCTGCTGTGGTGTAAGCAAATAAAATTTGGTTGGACGGTAACAGTAGCAAGGAATGCCGCAGCTTGATTAATCTCGCTTGATGTAGAGTGAAAGAAATCGCCCAGGAAGGTAACAGAATGAAACCTCGTCGTGGCGCAACATGTACCGCCGCAACGCTAGTCGAGGGAACAAACTGAGGGGTGTCCAGTAGCAAATCTCACTGCAGTGTGAGTGTATTGCGCCAAGGCGAGAGTCAGGGGACTAAGAACAATGGCTCCAGGAGGCATTTCCTCCGCTACGTCGCATAGTCTGGCCGCAGCGACGGTCCAACTCACCATAGCACGAAAATTGCCCAATGATTCTAGTACCTCTCTTAGTCGCAGCACGAATGGTCTAGACTGTGGCGTGAGACCCCAAACCCCTACCCTTAGCTTAGAAACTCCAATTTCTTCGATAGTAATGCTAGGAAATGATATAGGAATACTTGTGGGAGGTTTTTATGTGTTGAAACTGATGAATGGATGAATCATAAACCCCTCATGCTAGTATGATTTCTTTTATGCATATTTTTTTTGGTTGCGGTTATTTAGTGATAACCCTAGCATCAAGGTTCAAATTTTCCTATATTTTCATAATGTAACAAAATGTAACAACTCCAAACCTTGATCATTAACTATTAATCGTGCATTTAACCATAAATACAATGATAAGAAGGTAGGGTCATCACAAGCCTCACCCATTTACTTGTGGATCTTGGACTTGCCTCATCCATTTCTTTAAGAGGTTCTTAGACACAACCTTACTCTTGGGAGTCAATCTCACTTTTGGGAGACTCTTTACTTTGTCTTAACCAATTATAAGGGTTCTTGGCTCATCTTCACCTTGGCTAGAGGGTTCTTGGCTTTACCACAATCAAACAAACCAAAGCAAATATCATTTAAAAGCATAATGCATCATCATAGTACCATGGCATATGAAATCATGCTAGAATACTTTTCATGGCTTAAAATATACATACACACATTCAAAGACAAGTAAAGTAAACAATCATGCTTGAGAGAAGGTGGAGAGAGCTACCTTAATTTCATTTACACACTTTTTCCTTGATTTTTAAATCCTCTCCCTTGACCTCACACACCCAAGAAGGTGGAGATCATTCCTCTTAGCCTAGACACATCATATAGAAGCTAATTTCACTCTTGAAGCAAAGTCTAAGGCCTCACAATCATAAGAAAAGGTAGGTGACTCATAAGGCTCTTTTATGGTTCCATAATGCACTTAATGAAGCAACCTTAAGAAAACATCATCTTGGCTCTATTTTATCTATTCATTTATGATTCTTGACTCCATTTAAACCTCTTGGAGTCATTACATAATCCATTCAAGGAGCCTAACTACGTGTTACTTCTTTAAGCCATAATATGGAACACATAAGGCCATCTTACTTTCTATGGCTTCTAAAATTTTCTGAGGCTTCCTATCATACATGATACAAAACTAAGCTTGGAAGGAATTAAAACCCTCCCTAGGTGCATGGACTTTCCTTGGCAAAAGCTATGCTTCTATAAGGCACTAATGGAGTTTCCTTACTTCCTTTGATGGGAGAATTATGTAGGAAGCTCTCTTGGTATCTTAGGAACTCATATGAATACTTAAACATCATAAAATATGGCTAGGGTTCATGATAGAGTTCAAGGTGCCATCAAATCCTTAAATTCCATAACTTGCATTCTAAAGTTCCCTTTTCAATTCTAGTTGCATATTTTTAATCCTCATATTCCATAACATTTGGTTTCATCAAGAACATATAAAGAAAAACTCTCTTCCTCACTTTCTCTCTCTAGACCTAAGCTTAAATGGCTTGAAAACATAAGATTTTGCAAGTGTTTCAAGTGAAGTCTTACCTTAAAATGGAGCTCTCTTTGCGTAGATTATTCTCCACCAATTAATTTCTTGAAAAGAGTTCCTTTTTGGCTTGGGTTAGACCTGAATCTTCAAGTTTTTAAGAAAAGAAAACAACCATTAGAGAGCTTTTAGAGAGAGGAACAACTTTCCTAAATGACGTAGGATGAAATGGGGTTGTTTACTTATCGAAACGGGGCCGTTTACTTGTCTAAATGGAAGCTTAAACTTCTTCTCTCTCCCCCCTATTAATTTCATGCCATTGCTACCCATTTTTCTGCAAACGGAAGTTTGGAGAAGGGGATGAGGTGTAATCTTACTTAAGAAGCCTCTTTTATAATTTTTCAAAATGATCATTTTTCCCTACGTGCCTATTTGCTCTGTTTAGGGTCATTTTAACTCCTTTTTGAAAACTATCTTTCCCATCATAAAATCTAGGTTACCAATTAAATAAAATGGCTTTGGAATTACTCAAATCGGATCTAAAACCTTTTCGAACCAATCAATCGAAATTTGGGTTAACTGACGTTGAAAAATGTCTACTGAAGGGGTTTTAATTGTTCTGGGGCTTCCTATGATTTTCAGGGCCTTTAAGAACCCTGGAGAACTCAAAATTTTCATTTCAAAAGCCCTCCTATGAGAATTCCAAATTTTGCTCAAAATGACGAAAACACCCTTACATTTCGTCAACCTTTCGTTACATTTTGTTTCTTCATTCTGGCTCCATTTTCCTTTCTGTTTGAGCTTGTGATTCTCATTTTTAGGAGTCTAGAGTGCTTCCCAAATTTTTTAGGACCTTAACTATGTCATCTCGGGGGACTTGCTTTTGTATCCGATAAATTTCATACATTTACAAAGAAACTGTACATTACGTTTCTCTCATTTTTTCTTATTTTTATAGAATTAGATATTACATTTCTCCCCCCTTAAATAAATTTTGTCCTTGAAATTTGGGGTATGCTTTCCTCTTACTTTTTTCTTTTCTGGCTAACTACTCTTTTCTTTCCCTTCCTCCTGGCTCTACATGTTTTTCTCAGCAATTTCACTCATTTGAATTTTCTCTCATCCAGGGAATTTTTCATTACTAACCCTTTGTAACATCTGGTTCTCTAAAAACAAGAGAACATATAAGAAATGTAACGTACAGTTTCTCTGTAAATGAACGAAACTCACTTGATACAAAAGGAAGTCCCTCGAAATGATGTAGTTAAGGTCCCAAAAAATTTGGGAAGCATTCTAGACTCCTAAAAATGAGAATCCCAGGCTCAGATGGGAAGAAAAATGGAGTTAGAATGAAGAAACAATTTCTTCCAAAAAACTTACGAAACATAATGGCATTTTTGTAATTTTTAGAAAATTTTGAAATTCACACAGGAGGGCTTTTTAAATGAAAGTTTTGAGTTCCCTAGGGGTCTTAGAGGCCATGAAAACCATGGAAAGGCCTGAACAGTTAAAGCCCCTCTGGTGGACGTTTTCCAACGTTAATGTGCCCAAACTTTGATGGATTCGTTTAGCAAGGTTTTAGCTCTTATTTGAGTGATTTTAAAGGCATTTTACTAAATTGGGAACCTAAATTTCATAATGGAAGAAAAAGGTTCTAAAAAAGGAGCTCAAACAAAGAAAAAACGAAAATGCCAAGAATGAAGGGCAAAATGGAAATTTTTGAAATGTGTAACTTCCTCCCACCTATATATATGATGCACCCTTCTTCTCCTTTCATGTTGCATGACTAAGTTCTGCCCAAAACCAGAGGAAAACCCTAGAAGATGAGACACACAAGAGGAGGAAGAAAAGGAGGAGAAATTCAAGGTAGAAAGGTATGAATTTCCATGATTTTTCATGCTTTCTTCATTCCAAACCTCTTCTACTCCATTTTCCTTTGTTTCCTATCATTATAATGAAGTTTATAAATCTGTTTTAAGGGAAAAATTCGAATTTCAAGAGAGGAGCTCAAAGAAGATAAGATTCAAGTGAGAAAAGCCATGAAAACAAGGTAATTTCTCTTCCTATAGTTGTTATCTTTGGTTCTCTTCTTCTCCATTTCGCCTAACATGAGAAATCTTAGGAGGAGTTGATTTTTAGGCAGAACCAAGAATGAATCTAAGGAAAAAGGGTGTGGAGAGTAAGAATATGCAAAGAAATTCAAGGAAAAGCCATGGAATTTCAAGGTGAAAAACCTAGGGTTTCAAGTGTGCCTTGTAAAATCTGATTTTGTATGATGATTCCTAGGACTAAATAAGAGTTTGAATGAGCTCCCAAGATCTCTAAGAGGCTCCCCATATGCATCTTCCCTTGAGAAAACAAAGCAAGATCCATGGAAGGCCAAAACCTCCATTGTCTCGGCCTAAGGGAGATTGAATAGCTAGGGAGAGTTTCAAATTTTTTTAAACCCAATCTTGAGTCATATGTGATGAATGAAAATGAGAGGAGGCCTTGGGAAAAATTTAAAACTCATAGAAAGTGAGTTGGTGCTTTAGGTTCCATATTATGACCTAAAGAAGTAACATGTAGTTAGGCTCTTTGTTTTAATTGTGTGATGACTCCAAGAGGCTTAAAAGGAATCAAAAATCATATTTGAAAGGAAAGAATGGAGCCTAGAATTTATTTAAGGGTGTTGCTTCATTAGGTGCAATTATGGAACCATAATGAGGTTTATAGGCTAAGCTAGCATTTAAGGAAGATGTGTGGCCTTAGAATTAACTCCATGAACCTAATTGGCTTCCATATGATGTGTCTAGGCCAAGAGAAACCTTCCTCACACTTTTGTGTATGTGTGGCCGAAGCAAGAAAGAAGATTCAAGGGAAAAAGTGCGTGATTGTGTACAAGGTAGCTCTCTCCACCTTCTCTCATGCATGGATGTGTGTTTAGCTTATCTTAGAATGTGTGTATATATATTTTCAAGCCATGAAAAGCATGCTAGCATGATTTTATATGTCATGATTTCATGATGACATATTATATTTCTAAATGATGCTATGATGTTTGTATGAGTTTGCTTGAGTGTGGAAAGGCCAAGAACTCTTAACCATGGTGAGGATGAGCCAAGAACCCTTGAGATTGGTTAAGACAAAGTAAAGAATCTCCTAAAAGAAAAGTAGGCTCCCAAAAGCAGGGTTGAGTCCAAGAATCTCTTAAAGAATAGGTGAAGCAAGTCCAAAATCCATGAGAAAAAGGGTGAGGCCAATCCATCCACTTGGCAAGCTCTTGTATGTCTTGTATGACTTATTTACATGCCAAGCTTGCTTCTTGAATGTTCATGACTCCCATTATATCCATGCATACATTTTCAAGACTTGCTTTGCATATGTTATGTGTGATTGAATGGGAGATGAGCTATTGAGATTCTTTGAATCTCATTCCCTTTTCTCCAATGATATAACGTGCTAGGTGGACCAAGAGAGCAAGGAGATGGAAGCCAATCACTTGAGAGATAAAAGTATGACATTGAAATGTATGAAATTTGTTTCTTTAAGGCCATCAAGGTGGCAAATGTTATCATCTATGGTTGTATATGACCTATGACCTCTTGAACATGTGTAATTATGATAATATGTGGTGTATAAATGAAATGATATGATATGTGAATACTAGAATAAAATTTGAGTATATAATGCTAAGTTATATTTCTTGAAAAGTTGATATAAGTGTGCATATTTGTGGATGAAATGGCCAAAATGAGATGCATGAGGTTTGGGACCATTTGGGCAGCTTACACAAGTCTTAAATATACTTTTAGACTTGCCTAAAAGGTGCCAAGACTAAAGGAAAGCCATTTGGACATTTTGGTACCCTATATGGAGCCAAATTGACCATAATGGAACCCTATGTCACTTTTTGGCCAAATGAGTTCTTTTTAATCTAAGATTTGACATGTAATTAAGGCTCATTGAGATATTTTTGGGAATCTAAAGAACATAATTTTTGTAGGTCTACAAAATATTTGATGAATTTTCAAAGTTGGCAATTTTTTTGATTTTGGTTTGATGCACTGTTCATCTGGTCCAAAATTGAAATCTATCACACAGGGCCCAAATGATGTCCAATTGCCATGAACTTTTATATAAAGAAACTAGACATTCACAGTGACTTGTATCAACTATAAGCACCTCATTTGGAGTCTAGACAAGGAGATATGAATTTTTAAAGATTCTATCTAGTATCAGGGATTCCAGTCGACCTCTGTTACTATTTGATTAGATTTTGAGGTCGGATTGTGTCAGAGCTGGTCTGAAGTTATTTTTTCCCTATAGCTAACATTCACAGCTTTCCATATTGGTATCATTTGCATAAATTGAATTTTTTTGAAATTAATTGGATATTTTCAAATTTTGCTGTAGAAATCTATGACAGTACTAATAGGCAGTTTGACCTCTTGACAATTTTACATGTCAAACATCCTATGTGTTGGATGTTGTGGTCTGGGCATATTTTTAATATGAAGTAGACATCCGTAGATTTCTAGAATGGCCAAGAATGCATGATTTCAATTTTTTTAGAATTAATTATGATTTTCCAAATTTGGATAAAAATGAGCCAAATTCTGGACGAAATTATGTATGAATATGCTAAGCTTTCCTTTGAGTTCCATGAGTTGTGGGCCACTTTTTATGATGAGAATGAGTTGTATCCATGTATTTAAATATGGGAATGTATTATATGAGCTCACACGGTCCACGTGACACCAAATGGAATTTTTATACACAACGCAACGCAAAGAAATGTATTATTTTAATGGATTTTCTTACTTCCCCTCATGTAATGCATCATATGAACATGCAAATGTGATATAAATGAGCTAGAAATTATGGTGTTACACCCTTAATAAGGGCTCTATTATTATAGAGTACTAGCTAGTTTTTCTAATAAAAGAAAGAAATTTTTAACTCTAGAGGTCTATCCTAGGAGAGCATACTAATCATATCGGGTTAGTCTTAACCCATTCACAAAGGTTAACGTTTCTTTCAATGGAATCATTTACACATCTCGACAGGTAACTTATTTTGTATCAAGTCTCCTATATCCTCTCCCAATGGCTTCTCATAAAGTCTCATTTTCTTTTCTAATTATTACAGCCATCGAAGGTTTCTGTCTATCTGTTTACTTATTTACATGTATCTTCCATTATTTATTTCCGTGTTCTTTCTTACTAGCTCATCCCATGATTATAATTCACATTTCTTTCTATCATAGGCCTCACATCTTGGTTACTTACTGGGATTACAACTCCTTTGAGGAGTTTTTACTTTCAATGATCCAAACTTTTCTGTTTACTACTACATCTGTCTCTATAAGCTGGGACTTTTTTTCACTTTCTTTGTTCACTTATAGCGGCATTTTACTACCCCTCATTTCAATATTGATAGGCCTAATATATGTATCTCATACTGGCACTGAAGAGCTGCTACCACTGACTACTACTTAGCTCTGGTGGGATGTTAGCTATACTCACAGTTTCAATCATTAGAGGCATACTGTACCACTTACCCCATGTAAAAATTGCACCTGACCTTTTATGAATACATAAATTGGTATAGGGGATTTTTGTATCCTTCGATCAGGGCTACTATCTGCTGGATAGTAGTTTATCTAATTCTAGCTCTGGAAAGCTATTTTCTTGCTTTTCTCATCCCATACACTATGTTTATCTCTCAAGATACCTAGTCAGTGGTCTAACTATCTGAGTAAAGCCTTCATATCTCTGTGGCTACAGTCTACCAAACTCAAGATATCTCTAGTCTCTGAAACAAAAGCTAGTTGAAATTGTACTAGTCTTTAAGATTGATTGCTTTATAAAAACTATCTCAGGCTGTCATCTCACCAGAGGACTATTATGCTGTGGCTAGGGCTCTCTATAATTTTGTGGGATCTACTGTGACCCCTAGGTCTACTGCGACCTCTTAGAGCTCTGCTAAAAGGTCTACTGTGACATACTATGCTATGTTAGGATCTACTATGATCCATCTCTGGGAGACGTCAAAGCCTAAGATCACTGTATCTGATAGTAAAACATATACTCACTCAGTCCAATAACTATCGCCCATAATAGCTAAGGCTAAACTTAGAGGTACATTATGCTCTTTGTGTGAAGTGGGTTTTGTGTCATCTGAGTCTTTAGGATCCTGTCATATTGATACTAGGGAGCATTTTAATTTCCACTCATCACTCCTCATAGGATCCTCAGATTCCCACTTCAACCCCTTTTTACTTGGGTTTTCTTTCTTACTCTATTGACTTACTTACTTTACATATACTCATTCTAGTCCTCCTCTCATATCCTGTAGTTTCTAACTATGCCCACATTCTGCTTTTAAGTGCTTTAGCACTAGGGCATTTCACACACTGAGTGTGATTAACATCTCTGACAGGAGAGAGGCTATGCGCTGGTCCCTTCTCATTTCATTTACATATATTATAAGTGACTTAGGCTATGTATACTAAATTTGGCATTCTTTACTGGGGATTCCTCTTTGCATACTTTTCTTACTGTTTCGGTATTCCTGGAATTCCTTTACCTCTCCTTTTTTATTTATCTCATTTTTTAACTAGCTATGATACCTTTCGATTATTGGGATATTTTGGTGATTGATATCGTTGTTTGCTACGCACTTAAGTCACATTACTATTAGTTAGTCAGACCCAATATCATGTAGCCCCTATTGCAAGAAAACTATAACATTAAATACTAATACACTGGTGCTTTATGACTAAGCTCAGAGCCACTATCGCCAGTATATTACAAGTTTCCCAACAATCTAAAGTATTCCTTTCTTACTATCCTCTATCTGCCCTATTCTTGTAGAGTGCTCGGCGAAAATAGGATTCTTCCTCTACTTCATCTTAAGATTCCTCTACATTACCCGATTGTTTTTTCTTCAGGCACTATCATGGCAAAAATGCATCTATGCCAAGGATAAGTGTGCTTTCTTAAGTATTCACGTACGTTAACTGAATATTTGTTCTTGATCTTTTGTGTCCTCGGCTTGAATACTATTATATCTTCTCTTTCTTTTATCTTTATTATCTTTTTACTTAGAAAAAATGATATTCTACTACTGGCTACCTCTGTTGCCAATTCAAGTTTCTTTATGCTCAAGAGCACCTGCATTTTTTCTGGGTTCCTCTACATATTCACTCTCTGTAACATCAAGGGGGTCTACCTTTTCTCATATTCTTGCTTTACTTCTAACTAGACCATCCCTCGGTAAGAGGAGTTCTATTACTTGTAATCTCAGGAATTACATTCTATGGCACTCTCGGCTTATACTCTTCCTTGCATTCAACTTACACTCTTCCCTGCATCATACAAAACTCGCCTTCTGGGGCGATCTCTAGCTCCTTTGAGCTTTTCTAAGGGCACTAAGGCACTAGTTGTTTATCTCAGCTCATTTCCACATTCAGATTAGAGCTAGGCTTTCTCTCTATTTAATCTCTTTAGCTTCATCCCCAAGAGCACAATGTACTATTTCTAGGGTTTTACTAACTAAATCCAGGACATGTATTCTCAATGTCTGGATTCTACCTTATTAAAAACTTATGCTCTACTGGGTGCTATAATTTCTCATGTGCCTTAACCCCATATCATTCTTATCTTAGGGAGCTCGTCTAGCTAGCTATCGGACCCCTATCTATTTACCTTTCTAGGCTTAGTCTATGTATTTAGTCATTACTAAAGCAAGGGCATCTCTTTTGTAGCTACTTTCTCAACTTTTCCTCGCTTCCCTTATTAATGTACTTTACAATTCAAAGAGGTCTATCTAGGGAAATTTACTAACTACTACTGAGTGGTCTCCCCAATTTAGGATGTCTCATCTTCCCTTTCTCGATCCAGAGAGAACTTTCACTGAGTCTTTCATTTACATATCTCACCTGGAACGATGCTACTGGTCATCTTCCCTAGGTTTTAGCTTATGCTCAGCCTGGCTAGCCCTCTCATCGAACCTGTAGCTTACCATAAGCCCTATTGACTCATAGGCTCATGATAACTTAGTGCTTTCTGAACTATCCTCATTCTCTTTTTGGGCCTTTGTCACTGGGCTAATCATACTCATCTCTATGTGTTACCTATAAGGTACACCTTTTTAGGCCACTCACTATGTGTCTCACTACTAATGGTCTTATCTTATGTTATTTCGAGGCTACACTAACATTCTATCATTCAATGTCTCACAGGGTAGCACCCTAGGTTAGAGTCAATGCCTTAAAGGTGGGTCTCAACAACCTTATTATCCCTATATCTAACTTTCTCTATGTTGAACTCTTTTCTTAGTCTCATTTGCTAGGCCCACAGATTTCTTACTAATCTTCTATAACTATTCACTACCCTTTTCTCTACTTATACTAGGGGTTCTCGCTCTCTGTGCATCGACTGATCCCTTATAAGTTCATTCCTCAAGTTGTCCTAAATATGACCAACAAAGCATTCATACTGCCATTTGCCCCGACTAACATATCATTCACCACAGCTAATTAGCCTTGGGTTCACTCTAGTCTTCTATCTAAGTATTGGCCACGGCTAACTTCTTAATTGGCCTCGGTGAGGAACTTTCTAGATTGCCTCGTTGCTTCATGGAATAATTGGCTGTGGCTAAGCAATAAATTAGCCATGACTAATGGCTTCTGATTGGCTTATTTTTTTAGGGATTGGATTTTTATCTTTAGCTACCAACCCGAGCCTCATTGCCTCTATACCCAGTCCGTCATCTAACTAGAGGATTCTACCTCTTGCTTTGTTCATACATAACTAACTATCATCTCTGGGCTATCAAGGCTCTAAGGAGTGTAGCTAATAACTCAAACCTCTAGCCTAAAGAAATTAACCTTTTGGGCTCTAAAAATTATTTAGACATTTTGGTGTTGTGGCTTGGGGGTGACTCTTTGTCTCACTTCTCCTCTAACTAGTTCTACGCAGTTGCAGTATCATCTTATACCGCGCTGCATCACTACTTGTCTTTACTTTAAACAGGATATCTTGAAATGGTCTGAGTATGATTACTGGGGAGAATTAGGCCTCACATACTTTCTCTAGCAAGTCTCTTTCTATTAAGAAGATCATTCCTTGTTGTTCATACCTGGGGCTTGCCATTGATTCCGGTGAGCTATCACATCTCATAGAGCTCCAATTGTAGGAGCCCTTAGCTCTATTCAAGCTTAGCTCTACTCAAACTATTCTAGAGGCCAACCTTTCCCGGTATCCACTAGCTACTTTAAAACCATCATACAACTTACTCATCATGAACAAAGCCACAAACTATACTCATACACCTAACATGTCTCATATAAGACTTTAGCTATCCATTCAAACCTTTATATAACCTTATTGCTACATCTTCAAGCCAAATTCACTCTAAGAGAGCCTGAAACTTTGCTCTAATATCAATAAATGTAACATTATATATTTCTATCTCGTTTCATACTATATCTATGCCTCACATCAAGCAATTCATATAAGAGGCAAGAAAAATGGCATTTAAAAGTGAATTTCTTAGCGTTGCGTTGCGTATAAAATCTTCCTTCAGAGCCCCATGGGCCATATGGGCTCATGTAATTCTCATATTTAATTACATATATACAACTCATTTCCATCATTAAAATTCGCCTACAACTTGTGGAACTCAAAGGGAAGCATAAAATGCACATATATTTTCAGCCAGATTTTCCTCTTTTCTGTCACAAATTTTGAAAAATCATAACTAATTCTAAAAAAATTAAAATCATGCATTCTTAGCCATAGTGGAAAGATACATATGTCTGTTTAATCCTAAAAATGTGTCCAGAGCATGAAACACAATACAAAGGACGTTTGACTTTTGAAATGGTCCAGAGGTCAAGCTATCTACTGGTGCTATCATAGAATTCTACATCAAATTTTAAAAATGTCCAATTAATTCCAAAAAAATCCAATCCATAAAAATTAATACCAATCTAGAAATCTATGGCTGTTATCTAGAGGAAAAAAATAACTTTAGACTATTTCAGGCATGTCTAGACCTTGAAACACAATCAAATAGTAACTAAGGTTAGTTGGGTGCCTAGTACTGGACAGATTTTTTGGAAATTCATATCTCCCACTCTAGACATCCAAATGGGGTGCTTTTAGTTGTCACAAGTCACTGGAAATGTCTATTTTTTGTATATAAAATTTTGTGGCAGTTGGACATCATTTGAACCCTGTGTGACAGATTTCATTTTTGGACCAGAGTGAACAGTTACATGACCAAAACCAAAATTTTTGCCAACTTTGAAAATTCATCAAATATTCTCTAGACCTCTAACAATTCTATTCTTTAGCTTCCTAACAAGCTCTCAACAAGATCTAATTGCATGCCAAATCTCATATCAAGAAGAGCTCATTTGGTTAAAAAGTAATATAGAGTTCCATTATGGTTAATTTTGGCTCTATATGAGATACCAAAATCTCCAAATGGTTTTCCTTGGGGTTTGTCACCTCTTGGGCAAGTCTAAAAGTATAATTAGGACTTGTGTGAGCTGACCAAATGACCTAAACCCTCATGCATCTCATTTTGGCTATGCCACTTGTAATTATACATAATTACATAAACTCATTCAAGAAGCCACATTGTCATAACATACTCAAATTGCATTCTAATTGTCTCATAATGTATTCTCTCATTTACACATGACATATTATCATAATTACATATGTTCATAACATCATAGTACATATACATCTATTAATTACATCATTTGCCAATTGTATGGCTTTAAAGTAGTAAAATTCAAACACTTTAATGTCATCCTCTCATCTTCAAGGTGATTGGCTTCCATTACCTTGCTCTCTTGGTCCACCTAGCATGTTAGAACATTGGAGATGAGGGAATGAGATTCAAAGAATCCCAATAGCTCATCTCCTATTCAATCATGCATAATGGATTCAAAACAAGTCTCATAAATACATGCATAGGCATATTAACATGTGCAATCATTTAAGAAGCATTCTTGGCATTTGAAAAAGTCATACATAGCTTACATAGGTTTGCCAAGTAAGTGGATTAGCCTCACCCATTTACTTGTGGATCTTGGACTTGCCTCACCCATTTCTTTAAGAGGTTCTTGGACTCAACCTTACTCTTGGGAGTTAACCTCACTTTAAGGAGACTTTTTACTTTGTCTCAACCAATTCCAAGGGTTATTGGCTCATCCTTATCATGGTTAAAGGATTCTTAGCTTCACCGCACTCAAACAAACCAAAGTAAATATTATAAACATCATTTAAAAGTATAATACATTATCATGGTACCATGGCATATGAAATCATGCTAGAATACTTTTATGGCTTAAAATACACATACACACATTCAAAGACAAATAAAGCAAATAATCATGCATGAGAGAAGGTGGAAAGAGCTACCTTGATTGCATTTACACACTTTTTCCTTGAGTTTTGAATCCTCTCCCTTGACCTCACATACCCAAGAAGGTGGAGATCATTCCTCTTTGCCTAGACACATCATATGGAAGCTAATTACACTCTTGAAGCAAAGTCTAAGGCCACACAGTCACAAGAAAAGCTAGGTGACTCATAAGGCTCTTTTATGGTTCCATAATACACTTATTGAAGTAACCTTAAGAAAACATCATCTTGGCTCCATTTCATCTATTCATTTATGATTCTTGACTCTATTTAAACCTCTTGGAATCATTACATAATCTATTCAAGGAGCCTACCTATGTGTTGCTTCTTTAAGCCATAATATGGAACACATAAGGCCATCTTACTTTCTATGGCTTCTAAAATTTTCCAAGGCTTCCTCTCATACTCTCTCATCATACATGATACAAAACTAAGCTTGGAAGGAATTAAAACCCTCCCTAAGTGCATGGACTCTTCTTGGCCGAAGCTATGCTTCCATAAGGCACCAATGGAGCTTCCTTGCTTCCTTTGATGGGAGAACCATGTAGGAAGCTCTCTTAGGGTCTTAGAAACTTATATGAACACTTAAACATCATAAAATATGGCTAGGGCTCATGATAGAGTTCAAGGTGCCATCAAATCTCTAAATTCTATAAGTTGCATTCTAAAGCTCCCTTTTCAATTTTAGTTGTATATTCTTAATCCTCACATTCCATAACCTTTGGGTCCATCAAGAAAACATAAATAAAAACTCTCCTCCTCACTTTCTCTCTTTAGACCTAAGCTTAAATAGCTTGGAAACACAAGATTTTGCAAGTGTTTCAAGTGAAGTCTTACCTTAAAATAGAACTCTCTTCACGTAGATTATTCTCCACCGATTGATTCCTTGAAAAGAGTTCCTTTTTGGCTTAGGTTAGACCTGAATCTTTAACTTTTCAAGAAAAGAAAACCACCATTAGAGAGCTCTTAAAGAGAGGAACAACTTTCTTAATTGACGTGAGATGAAACGGGGCCGTTTACTTACCTAAACAAAAGCTTAAACTTCTTCTCTCTCTCCCCTCTTAATGTCAAGCCATTGCTATCCATTTTTCTGCAACTAGAAGCTTGGAGAAGGTGATGAGGTGTAATCTTACTTAAGAAGCCTCTTTTATAATTTTTTAAAATAACCATTTTGCCCCTACGCACCTGTTTGCTTCGTTTAGGCTTATTTTAACTTTTTTTTTAGAACTATATTTTTCATCATAAAATTTACGTTATTAATTAAATAAAATACCTTTGGAATCACTCAAATCAGAGTTAAAACCTTTCCAAATGAATTAGTTAAAGTTTGGATCAATTAACATTGAAAAACATCTACCAAAGGGGTTTTAACTGTCCTGGGGCTTCCCATGGTTTTCAGGGCCTCTAAGAACCCTGAAGAACTCAAAACTTTCATTTAAAAAGTCATACTGTGAGAATTCCAAAACTTGCTCAAGATGACAAAAATACCTTTACGTTTTGTCAACCTTTCGTTACATTTTGTTTCTTCATTCTAGCTTTATTTTTCTTTCTGCCTGAGCCTGTGATTCTTATTTTTAGGAGTCTAGAATGCTTTCCAAATTTTTTGGGACCTTAACTATGTCATCTCGGGAGACTTGCTTTTGTATCCGGTGAATTTTGTACATTTATAGAGAAACTATACATTATGTTTCTCATGTTTTCTCTCATTTTTAGAGAACCAGATATTACATATGGACTACCCAAATGATCCTAAACCTCTTGCATCTCATTTTGACCATTCTACATCCATTCACATACTAAGACACATAAGCCACCAAAGAGGCAATTTAATTATTTACATTATTTTTGTGTCATCAAAGGTTTATACAACATTCATACATCATTTTACATTTGCTCAAGGTCTTACATCTTAAAAAAAACATATACATAATCACTTTGATGTTCAATAACAAAAGAAACTATATAATAATCCAAATATAGCTTTTCAACTCCCTTGGCTTACATTCTTTAGTTCTTGAGCACCATCTAGACATTTTAACAATGAAGAGGGAAAGGGAATTAGATTCATGGGATCTCAATAGCTCACACACCCATTTTCACACACACATTCATGGCATATATGTGATGTTTGGTTTTCATTAAATGACGAAAACGGATACGTTTTCAAAGCAAGTCCCCCGAAATAAATTAGTTAATGTCTTAAAAAATTTAAGTAGCATTCTAGACTCCTAAAAATGAGAATCCCAAGCTTAGATGGAAAGAAAAATAGAGGTAGAATGAAGAAACAAAATTTGATGAAAGACTTATGAAATGTAATAGCATTTTCGTAATTTTGGACAAATTTTGGAATTCACACAAGAAGGCCTTTTCAATAAAATTTTTGAGTTTTCTGGGATTCTTAGAGACCATGAAAACCATGGGAAGCCCCAACACAGTTAAAACCCCTCCGGTGGATTTTTTCCCATATCAGTTGACCCAAACTTTGATAATTCGTTCAGGAAGGTTTTAGCTTTGATTTGAGTGATTACAAAGGCATTTTACTAAATTGGGAATCTAAATTTCATAATAGAAAAAATGATTCTAAAGAAAGAGCTAAAATGAACTAGAAACGAAAATGCCAAAATGAATAAGTAAAATTGGACTTTTTGAAAAGTCTTTCTTAACCTCCCTATATATATATATATGAGGCACCCCCACCTCTTCACTCATTTAGACACAATTGTTTCTACCCTGAACCAAAAGAGAGAGTCAGGGTTTGAGGCGCACCAAGAGAAGGAGAAAGGGAGGAGAAAGACAAGGCAAAAGGTATGGAATTTCTTAGTTTTTTCATGCTTTCTCTTTAGTAAACCTCTTCTTCTCCACTTCCCCCTTCTTTCCTATAGTTTTATTAAAGTTTATGGATCTTTTTTTAGGGAAAAACAGAGGGGAAAATTCTAATTTGAAGAGAGGAGGCCAAGGAAAGGAAGAATCAAGCAAGAAAACAAGGAAAAATAAGGTAAATCTTCCTTCTATGGTAGCTATCTCTTACTCCCTTCTTCTCCTTAGTTCGTCCCACTCATGGAGCTTCAAGAGGGCTTAGATTTTGGGTGGAACCAAGGGTAAATCTTAGGAATTTTAGGGAGGAGAATAAGAATATGCAAAGAAAATAACAAAAGAACTATAGAAAATCAAGATAGCAAACCTAAGGTTTCTAGTGTTCCTTGTAAATTCTAATTTAATACCATGATTCCTAGGCCTAAATGAATGTTTAAATGAGCTTCTAAGATCCCTAGAAGCCTCCCCATATGCATCTTCCATTAAGAAAACAAAGCAAACTCTATGGAGGCCAAGAATGTGCATAGGCTAGGCCTATAAGGGTTGAGGTACCTAGGGATAGTTTTAAATTTTTCCAAACCTATTTTTGAGTCCTATATGATGAATGAAGATGAGCGAAAATCTTAGGAAAAGTTTAAGAGGCCTAGAGAATGAATTGGTGTTATAGGTTTCATAATATGACCTAAGGAAGCAACATGTAGTTAAGCTCTTTATTTTAATTGTATGATGACTCCAAGGGGCTTAAAAGGAATCAAGAATCATAAAAGGAAAGAATGGATCATAGAACTCATCTTATGGGTGTTGCTTCATTAAGTGTATTTAGGAACCATAAATGAACCATAAGATAAAACTAGAATTCCAAGTAAATGTGTGGCCTTAAAAATGATTCCAAGAACCTAATTGGCTTTCCATATATTCTATTTAGGCCAAGAGAAACCAATCCCACATCTTTGTATGTGTGAGGCCGAGGACAGGAGAGAATTTTCAAGAGGAAAAGCATGTGGTTGCAACAAAGGTAGCTCACTTCTCTTTCTCTTATGCATGAATGTATGCTTAACTTGTCTTTGAATGTGTGTATGTGTATTTTAAGCTATAAAAGGTATTCTAGCATGAGCTCTTATTCCATAGTACCATGATGATGTATTATGTTTTTAAATGATGCTTAACATATTTGCTTGGGTTTGCTTGAGTGTGGAGAAGCTAAGAATTCATAGCTATGGTGAGGATGAGCCAAGAACCCTTAGAAATGGTTGAGACAAAGCAAAGTGTCTCCCAAGAGTGAGGTTAAGCCAAAACCTCCTAGAGATAATGGGTGAGGCAAGTCCAAAATCCATAAGTGAATAGGTGAGGCTAATCCATTTACTTAGCAAGCCTATGTATGCTTTGTATGACTTGTTCAAATGCCAAGAATGCTTCTTGAACGATCATATATGTCATTATACTCATGCATGCATTTTTAAGACTTGAATTGCATGTTTTATGTATGATTGAAAGGGAGATGAGCTATTGGAATTCTTTGAATCTCATTCCCTCCTCTCCAATGTCTTAACATGCTAGGTGGACCACAAGAGCAAGGTAATAAAAGCCATCAAGTTGGAAGATAAAAGTTTGACTACAAAGTGTCTTGATTTTGCTTCTTTATGGCCATATGAGTGGCAAACATTGTACTCCATTATTGTATATGTCCTATAACCTTATGAACATATGTAATTATACAAGTCAGATTTAATATTATATGTATGATATAGTGCATTTTGGACATCGAGGTGCAAGACTAGCTTTGTGAAATCTTATGTATGGCATGGGGTGAGAGAGTGAGTTTTCAAATTCTAGGTTTGTGTACCTTTGAGATAAGTTTAGAAGGTCATTTTGGTGCATTTCTACATGCTCAAGTGGTCATGGTTATCTTAGAACTCAAAATGGACTATTTGGACCCCTTATATGCACAAAAATGGCCATGTTACAACCTAATATCAATATCTGATCAAATGAGCGAATTTGCCTATGAAATTTGGAACACATGTAGATCTTATCTAGAGATTTTTGAGAAGCTAAAGATTAGATTATTAGGAGCTCTGTGGAATTAATTATGATTTTTCAAAGTTGGTATTTTTCTGCTAAACTGATACAAGTACTGTTCATATGGTTAGAAACTTGGTCTATGTCATTTGTAGGGTAAATAATGTTCAATGCTCATGAAATTTTACAGTATAAAATAGACATGATAAGTTTTCCATGGTCACTGAGATCACCCCAATTGGACCTTGGAGCAGGGAGATATGAAATTTTGAAGTTGGAGATCAGTACCAAGGACTATAGTCAACCTCTGGTATTGTTCCATCCATTTTCAATAGCTAACAGCCCCTGTTGAGCTCTAGACATATTTTTAACATAAATAAGAAATTTTTAGCTTTCCATAATGGTAAATAATTCATGATTTCAATTTTTCTAAAATTAATTATTATTTTTCAAAATTTATAACAATAAACTAAAATTTTGGTTGAGGCTGCACTCTTGAATTTCATATGTTCCATCCACTTGCATGAGCTCTAGGCCACTTTTTGAGCTTGTTATGAGTTTTATTTGTGTAATTAAATATTAGAATGAGTTGAGTAAGTTCATATGATCCATGTGATGCCGAATGGAAATTTTATCCCCTACGTAACCCAAATTTATTCACTTTCTTTAATGCCATTTTCTTGCCTCCTATAGAACTAGCATAAGATAAGGCATGGTAGTTGCATAAGTTGAGTCTTAGAATTATGGTGTTACAATATACACATCAAAGCATATGTATGAAAATTTTGACAACCATAAAGTATGTAAAGTCACAATTTTAATATCACCTATTCACATTTAAGCCAAGAACATGCTCTAGAGACTTTTGGTTTTGCCTTACCTTATTTCTAGGACTTTTGGATTTGACTCATCCTTGGTTTAGGGACTTTTGACTTGGCCCCACCCCTCCAAGATAATTTTGGCCTTGTCTTACCTATGTCATGAGACTTTTGGCATCTTCTCACCTTCATTAAGGGACTTTTGGCATCACCTCACCCTTATGAGCCATTTCCACAATCCACGCCATTTAGGAAGACACATTGGTACCAGTGCAATATTAAGACATCAAGTGGCATGTTATTAAGTCACAAGAGTACACACAAGTACATAATAACATACATATGCATGCAAGAATGCAAGGAGAATGAGGTGGAGAGCTATCTTGAACTTTATGCAAGCTTTTCTTTACTTTACTCCTTTCCCTTTTTGACCTCACAAGCACCTAGGTGGGTTGGTGTTTCTTGGTCTAAACACCATAAATAGCACATAATTACACACTTGAAGCAAGCCAAGATACCAAATTTATTCTTAAACATACACTTGATTCCATGGGAGACATAATAGTTCGATAAATGGCCTATTGAAGCAACCTTCACAATTCAAGTTCTAAGCTCCATTATCTTTTCATTTCTAGGCTTGTTGCCATCATTCAAAGTCATTGGAGCCATCACACATTCATTTGCACAAGTTTACATATAAGTTGCTTCATAAGGCATCATTATGGACACCATTGTTTCATCTTCCAAACCAAGGCTCCTAAATTTTTTCCAATAGTTCCCCCCATCTTTTAACATCATATGAAGTCTCAAACCAAGGCTAGAACAAATTAAAACATCCTCTAACCTTATGCTTTTGCCTTAGCTAAACCATGCACAAAAGGAGGTTCATGGAGCTTTTGATTTTTCCTTGATGAGAGAGGCACTTGGGAGGCTTTCTAGAGGTCTTAGGAGTTTAATAGAACACTTAAATAGCCTAGGACATTCATGTATTGAATTGAATTTTACAAAACCCTATAGAATTGTACACTTTCTTAACTTGATTTTCATTGGTTTTGTCTTTAATTTCTTTGCATAATCTTAATCCTCACACTCTTTTTCCTAGGATTCATCTTTGGTTCTACCTAAAATCCATCCCCTCCTACTCATCCCTAGGTTGGTCGAATTGTGCACAAGAAAGAAGCAAAGAGAAGAAGCAACAAAACCATGAAATACCTTGGATTCAAGCTTGGTTTCAAGACTTTTTCTTCTTGGTTTGCTTCTCCTCAAGGAATTCAAACTCTTCCCCTTGGTTCTAAACTCAAAATAGAACCTATAACACCATAAATTTCTAGCTTGCCTCATGCCATTTCTAGGTCTTATTCCACACATTTTACAATGAAACAAGAAAGATGGCATTAGAACAATGAACACACTTGCATTTTATCACAGATAGTTTTTTTTTAGAGTTCCATGGCCCATATGGATTCATTCATCTCATTCTCATATTTAAATACATAAATATAACTCATACCAAGCTTAAGAAATGGCCTATACCTCGAGCAAAAGAAGTAGATACACAAAATACAATGGTGCAACCTCAGACTGATTTTCTAGATTATGTACCTGAAATTTGAAAAATCATAACTAATTCTAGAAAAATAAAAATCAGGCACTATACCATTCTAGAAAGCTACCAATGTATAATTTGTGCTAAAAATAAATTCAGACCACATCAAAGGTTTTAGCCACTAAAAATTGATGGAATAGTACTAGAGGTCAGTTGTCATCCGTGGTACTAATCTCCAACATCAAAAATTCATATCTCCCTGCTCAAAGGTCCAATTGGGGTGATCTCATTGGCTATGGAAATCTCATCATATCTAGTTTATGCCTATAAAACTTCATGACCATTAGACATCATTGTCCCATGAATAACTTAGCCCAAGTTTCTAACCATATGAACAATACCTTATCAATTCAATAGAAAAATGACAAATTTGGAAATTCATAATTAATTCTACAGAGTTCCAAATAATCTGGTCTTTAGCTTTCCAAAAAGATCTGGATAAGATCTATATATGTGCCAAAGTTCATGGGTAAATTTGTTCATTTGGTCAGTTATTGACATTGGGTTGTAATAAATATATATTTCTATCTATTTTATTCTCCTAAACATAGGCATTTTAATAATAAAATATGGCTTTAAGACTTTAATTAGATAATATTTTGTTTTAGAAGCCATTTCTATATTTTAGGAAATTATTTACAAGATTTTAGAATTTTAATGCATAAAGTTCTTTAAATGATTTTGTGAATTTTTCTATTGAATTGTTCTTACTATTTGTGCAGATTTTTTGTTGGGCAATGGGAATTTTAAGGATAGAAATTAATTTAGAAAATGATTGAAGCTTCATGAGTGGATCAAGAGCTAAACAACATGTGAGAAGCTACGTGATTCATGAAGGGAAACAAAGCCATGCATGTAGGGGCAGCAGCTGAACAGAAATGGAAGCAACGTGGAGAAGAAGTGGTAGAATATGGGAATGAAGAATCATGAAGAAGAGAAGCTTCGAGCTAGCTGAGAACAAAGCAAACAAATGAAGTAAGCAAGCTCGAGCTAGCTGGAGAAGGAGTGAAGGAATACGTAAGAAGCATGCAAAACACGTGGGAGGCAGCATCAAAGGAAGCTAGAGGAGAAGCCACGAGTTCCAACAGCTTAGAATACTCATACACACAGCAAAAGAAGCTATAGGGCTAATGCAAAAGGAATGAAGTAAGGAGCAGAATGAGCTTGGTTTTGACATAGCAACGTGAATAAGCTAGCTAGAGAAGGAGGAAGCTGCTGAATATTGATTAGATTTTCAGACTTTAAAGGCTGGCAAGGAGGTAAGGCCACAGTTTTAATGTCAGCGAGAAGAACAGAACCATGCAGTAACGTCCAGTTGTACGAGAAGCAAGGAGGAAACAATGTGGAAACAAATGAAGAGAAGCAAGAGTTGGGTGCTGGGCTGGACGAAGAAGCTTGCATGAGCTGCAGTTTCAACGTGAAAAGCTAACGTGAAGGAGCTGAGATGGAGAGGTGAGAAGGGCTACCAAACACACACATGCAAAGGCAGAACAAAGAAGAAGCAGCTCCACATAGAAAAGTTAGCACACTCGAGCAAATGGGGATGAAGAAAACACAAAAGCACAAAAGCAACCAACATGGAGAAAAGCACGTGAGAAGCTTGAGTTTTATGTGCTGTGAACAGGAACATGGATAACGTGAAGAAGCTGCAGAAATAGTAGAAGGAACATGTGGAATATAATAAAATAAAAGGAAATGGGGCACACCTTATGTATACATGAAGAAGCTAAGAAGCTACAAGCATTTGGAATGGGGGAGCTAAGCACGTGAATGATTAATAGAGCACATGAAAGAGAGCATATTTCAATCATCCAAATGCACACTCCAAGGGGGATTCACACTCCATTCACGCAATTCCATCATCCAAATTCCAGCCCATTCACGCCTCTGATCCATCGTCATTCATTCATTCATTCACGCCTCCATATTTTCGAAAACCCTCATCTATATATTCCATCTATCCATTCCATACAAAGGGGGCATTCCATCCATTCATTTACTACTCCATCTCATGTTCCCCATCATCCAGTGTCTCTATCTCTATCCATCTACCATTCAATGAAGCTCTAATCCATCTTGAGGCTAGCTAGGAGGAAAGTCCTTGGTGCAAGCTTGAATCTATGGATGAACATAGAATTTTTGGCTAAGGATTTCTTTATTTTCCTACACTTTTTCTCTTTCATATATTATCTTGGTTAAGTTGTATTTGATAGGGAATTTGTGTAATTATAATTAGTGGCTGGTTAGACACTAATTAGGAGATTGTTTTTGTTTGATTAATTGATTGAATCAAGTTCTAAATTTTTCATTATTCTCTAATTTCCCATGTGTGCCTCAAAGGTGTTCGATAAAATACATGATGAAATTATGTGCTTGAAAGTTAAATTCGAGAATTCCTTAGTGTTTAGTTGGTTAATTAAACATTTAGGATAATGATTCAGAGGCTAATTAATTAGTTAATCAATCAAATTGGGTGTTCATTGATCTTAAAGATAAGATTTAATAATTTAATGCGAGATTGAGGTTTCAATTTAACATTAGATCATTAATCTCTTGAATCTTGAGTGGTAACCCAAGATAATTTGTTATGAACACAATTAGGAACTCTTAGGCCAAAATCAATTACAATTAGAATAGAATAAGGATAGTGGATACCAAGGGACAATTCCAAAGCTAGTCACAAGACCATCATTCACCCATAATTCATATAATTAGGTAGCAATTAGGAATTTTAACCCAATTTAGTTTTAGGTTAGTTTAATTCAATCAAAACCCCCTTTAGTTTAGATGTTTTTAGAACCTTTTAGCATTTGGAAAACTCAATTAAACATTGAACTCCAATTCCAAGGGAGATGACCTAGGTTGTGTCATTAGCGACATATTTTACCAACCTAGTTTTATTTTAAGGGTTGCGCGACGAGCTACTTAGGTTGCAAAATGGCTTATTTTGTTGCATCAAAGGGTTCCAAATGGTCCATTTCAAGTTCTAAGGAAACTATAACCACTTGAGCACGTGGGAATGCACCAAAATGACTTTCTAAAATTGTCTCAAAGGTGTGTAAACCCAGATTTCTCAAACTCACTCCCGCACCCCATGCCATACACAAGATTACACATGCTAGTCTTGCCATTCAATACCCAAATCATGCTATCTCATACATTTGACATCAAATCTTATTCATATATCATACATTTGGGTAATTACATATGCTAATGTCATTACATAACAATTTCATCATAGTATTACATCATATACCATGTGTGTGGCTACAAAAGAGGTAAAACTAAGCATTTTCATATACTTTGATGTCAATCTCCTTCTTCTAGGATTGGTGGCTTCCATTACCTTACTCAATTGCTTCACCTAGCATGTTAAGACATTGGAGAGGAGGGGATGAGATTCAAACAATTCCAATAGCTCATCTCCCTTTTAATCACACATAAAGTATGCAATACAAGCCTTGAAAATACATGCATGGGCATATTAACATATGTGAGCATTCAAGAAACATCCTTAGCATTTGAACAAGTCATACATAGCATACGTAGACTTACCAAATAAGTAGATTAGCCTCACCTATTCACTTATGGATTTTGAACTTGCCTCACCCATTTTCTTTAAGAGGTTTTGACTCAACCTTACTCTTAGGAGTCAAACTCACTCTTGGGAGACTCTCTACTTTATCTTAACCAAGTTTAAGGGTTCTTGGCTCATCCTTACTATGGCTAGAGCGTTCTTGGCTTCTCCACACTCAAGTAAACCAAAGCAAGCAAATAAACCATCATTTGAGTGTATAAAATGTCATCATAGTATTATGGAATAAAAGCCCATGCTAAAATACTTTTTATAGCTTAAAACATACATACACACATTCAAAGATAAGTCAAATACATATTCATGCATAAGAGAAGGTGGAGAGAGCTACCTTTGCCATACAAACATACTATTTCCATGAGCCTTAAGTCATCTCCCTTGACCTCACACACACAAGGAAGTGGGAATCATTTCTCTTGGCCTAGACACATCATATGAAAGCTAATTATACTCTTGAATCAAATTCTAAGGCCATACATTCACTAAAAAAACTAGGTGATTCATATAGCTATTTTATGGTTCTATAATGCACTCAATGAAGCAACCTCAAGAAAAAATCATCTTGGCTCCATTCTTTCCATTCATTTATGATTCTTAACTCCATTTAAACCTTTTGGAGTCATCACACAATTAAATTAAGGAGCCTAGCTAGGTGTTGCTTCTTTAAGCCATAATATGGAACCTATAATACCATCTCACTATCCATGCCTCTAAAATTTTTTTCAAGGTTTCTCTCATACTCTCCCATCATACACGATGCAAAACTAAGCTTGGGAGGAATTAAAACACTCCCTAGGTGCATGAACTCTCCTTGGCTAAAGTTATGCTTCCATATGGCACCAATGGAGTTTCTTTGCTTTCTTTGATGGGAGAATCATGTAGGAAGCTCTCTTGGTGTCTTAAAAGCCTATATGAACTCTTAAACATCATAAAATATGGCTAGGATTCATGGTAGAGTTCAAGGTACAATCAAAACCTTAGCCTCCTTATCTTGAAAATTAATGGCTTTTACTTGAATTTCTTTACATATTCTTACTCTCCTCCCTTAAATTCTTAGAATTCATCCTTGGTTCTACCCAAAATTCAAGCCCTCTTGCAGCTACATATATGGGGCAAAATAGGGAGAAGAAGGGAAAAGGAGTAGCTACCATTGTTTCTATGGCTTTTCTTGCTTATTTCTCACTTTCCTTGCCCTCCTCTCTTTAAATCCGAATTTTCTCCTTTGTTCCTCCCTTAAAATAGATCTATAAACTTCAATAAAACCATAGGAAAGAAAGGCAAATGGAGAAGAAGGGGTTTACTAAAGAGAAAGCATGAAAAACCAAGAAAATCCATACCTTTTGCCTTGTCTTTCTCCTCCCTTTTCTTCTCCTTCTTGTGCACCTCACCCCTTAGGGTTTTTCTCTGGTTTAGGGTAGAAACAAGTGTGGCTAAATGAAGTGAGGAGGTGGGGTGCCTCATACATATAGGGAGGTTTAAGGAAGACCTTTCAAAAATTCCAATTTTGCACTTCATTCTTGACATTTTCATTTCTAACTCATTTTAACTCCTTTTTGAGAATTTTCTTTTCTATTATGAAATTTAGGTTCCCAATTTAGTAAAATTCCTTTGGAATCACTCAAGTCAGAGCTAAAACCTTCTTGAATGAATCTATCAAAGTTCAGGCTCACTGTTGTTGGAAAATGTTCACCAGAGGGGCTTTAGTTGTCCCGGGACTTCCTATAGTTTTCAGTGCCTCTAAGAATCCTAGAGAACTCAAAATTTTCATTTAAAAAGCCCTCTTATCAAGATACCAAAATTTGCTCAAAATGATGAAAATGCCCAATACTATCACAAAATTCTGCAGTAAACTTAAAAAATGTCTAATTAATTCCACAAAAATCTAATCCATGCAAATGATACCAATCTAGAAATCTATGGATGTTATCTAGAGAAAAAAAATAATTCCAAACCAGCTCAGGCACACCAAGATCTTGAAAACTAATGGAATAATAACAGAGGTCGGCTGAAATCCCTAATACTGGATAGAATTTTCAAAAATTCATATCTTCCTCTCTAGACATCCAAATGAGGTGCTTCTAGTTGGCACAAGTCACTATAAATACCTAGTTTCTTTGTATAAAATTTCATGGCAATTGGACATCATTTGAGTCCTATGTGACAGATTTCATTTTTGGACCAAATGAATAGTATAGCAGACCAAAACTAAAAAACTTGCCAATTTAAAAATTCATTAAATATTCTGTAGATCTCCAAAAATTATATTCTTTAGCTTTCCAAACAGTTCTTAGCAAGCTCTAATTGCATGCCAAATCTCATATCAAGAAGAACTCATTTGGCTAAAAAGTGACATAGGGTTTCATTATAGTCAATTTTAGCTCCATATGAGGTACCAAAGTAACCAAATGGCTTTCCCTAGGGTTTGGCACCTTTTTGGCAAGTCTAAAAGTATGATTAAGACTTGTGTAAGCTGCCCAAATGGTCCCAAACTCCATGCATCTTATTTTGGCCATTTCATCCACACATGCATAATTCCATCAAACCACCAATGAAGCTAATTTGCTACATATACCCATTTCACATTTTAATGACTATAAAACATGTTCCCTCATTCATACATAGCATAATATCATAATTACACATGTTTAAGAGGTCATAAACCATATACAAGCATGAGTTACATCATTTGACACAATTATGGCCTTAAAGAATCAAAAACTATGCACTTTGATGTCAAGCTTTCACCTCTCATGTAGTTGGCTTCCACTCTCTTGGTTTCTTAGTCCACCTAGCATATTAGCACATTGGAGAGGAGGGGATGAGATTCAAAGAATCCCAATAGCTCATCTCCCATTCAATTATACATAATATATGCAAAGCAAGTCTTGAAAATGCATGCATGGATATCATAGAAGTCATAAACATTCAAGAAGCAAGCTTAGCATGTGAACAAGTCATACAAGACATTCAAGAGCTCACCAAGTGGATGGATTGGCCTTACACCTTTCCTCATGGATTTTGGACTTGCCTCACCCATTCTTTAAGAGATTCTTAGACTCAACCATACTCTTGGGAGCCCACTTTGCTTTTGGGAGACTCTTTGCTTTGTCTCAACCAATCTCAAGGGTTTTTAGCTCATTCTCACCATGGTTAAGAGTTCTTGACCTTTCCACTCTCAAGCAAACTCAAACAAACATCATACATTCATTTAAAAACATAATATGTCACATGAAATCATAGCATATAAAATCATGCTAGTATACTTTTCATGGCTTGAAAATACACACACATTCTAAGACAAGCTAAACCCACATCCATGCATGAGAGAAGATGGAGAGAGCTACCTTGTACACAATCACACTTTTTCCCTTGGAATTCCCTCCCTTGCTTCGGCCACACACCCACAAAAGTGTGGGGAGGATTTTCCTTGGCCTAAACATAATTTATGGAAGCTAATTAGGTTCATGAAATAATTTCTAAAGTCATACAACTTGCTTAGACACTAAGTTGTTCTATAAATCCCATTATGGTCCATAAATGCACCTAATGAAGCAACACCTCTGTAATAATTTCTAGGATTCATTCTTTCCTCTCAAATATGATTCTTGACTCCTTTTAAACCTCTTGGAGTCATCACATAATCAAAACAAAGAGCCTAACTACATGTTGCTTCTTTATGTCACAATATGGAACCTAAAATACCAACTCACTTTCTATGAGTTCTAAATTTTTTCCAAGGCCTCCTCTCATTTTCATTCATCATATATGACACAAAAATGGATTTGAAAAAATTTAAAACTCTCTCTAGCTACCCAACCTACTTAGGCCGAGACTATAGAGCTTATTGTTCTCCATGGATTTTGCTTGGTTTTCTTGAAGGAGGAAGCATATGGGGAGCATCTTAGGGATCTTGAGAACTCATTTAAACTCTTATTTAGGCCTAGGAATCATCATGTAAAATCAGATTTTACAAAGTGCAATTGAAACCCTAGAACTTACATCTTGAAATCTAATAGTTTTTTGTTAATTTTCTTTGCATATTCTTAATCTCCACACCCTTTTTCCTTAGATTCACCCTTGGTTCTACCTAAAAATCAAGTCCTCCTAGGGTTTTCTCAAGTGGGGCAAAATAGTGGAGAAGGGAACCAAAGATGACAACCATAAGAAGAGAAATTACCTTGTTTTCTTGCTTTTTCTCACTTGAATCTTGTGTTCTTTGAGCTCATCTCTTCAAATCCGAAATTTTCCCTCAAATTCTCCTCTAAAACATATCCATATACTTCATTATAATCATAGGAAATAAAGGAGAATGAAGGAGAAGAGGTTTGAAAGAGAAAGAGCATGAAAAAACATGAAAATCCATACCTTTCTACCTTGAATTTCTCCTCCTCTTGTGTGCCTCATCCCCTAGGCTTTTCCTCTGGTTTTAGGCAGAACATGGTCGTGCATAATGAAAGGAGAAGAAGGTGCATCATATATATAGGTGGGAGGAAGTTACACTTTTCAAAAATTCTCATTTTGCCTTTCATTTTTGGCATTTTCGTTTCTCCTTTGTTTTTACTCTTTTTTGAGAACGATCTTTTTTATTATGAAATTTAGGTTCCCAATTTAGTAAAATGCCTTTGGAATAACTCAAATCTGAGCTAAAACCTTCCCGAATGAATTTGTCAAAGTTCAAGTACACCAATATTAAAAAATCCACCAGAGGAGATTTAACTGTATCGGGGCTTTCCATGATTTTTAGGGCCTTTGAGAACCCCGAAGAACTCAAAACTTTCATTTAAAAAGCCCTCCTATGTGAATTCCAAAATTTACTCAAAATTACAATAATGCCATTACATTTCATAAGCTTTTCGTAAGAAATTATTTCTTCATTCTAGCTCTATTTTTCTTTCCATCTGAGCTTGGGATTCTCATTTTTAGGAGTCTAAAATGCTTCCCAAATTTTTTGGGATCTTAACTACATCATTTTGGGGGACTTCCTTTGTATCTGGTGAATTTTGTCGTTGACGAAGAAATCATATGTTACGTTTCTCACGTTTTCTTTCATTTACAGAGGACTGGATGTTACATTTTTCCCCCCTTAAATAAATTTCATCCTCAAAATTTAGGGTACACTTTCTTTTACTCTTTTCTTTTCTAGCTATCTACTCTTTTCTTTTCTTTCTTCCTGGCTCTATACACTTTCTCAGCGATTTTATTCTTTCGAATTTTCTTTTAGCCAAGGGATTTTTCATTGCTAGTTTTTAATAAGGGCTCTATTGCTATAAAATACTAGCTAGTTCTTTCTTATAAGGGAAAGAAATTTCTGACTCTGGAGGTCTATCTTGGAAGAGCTTATTATTTATATCGGGTTAGTATTAACTCATTCGCAGAGGTTAATGTTTCTTTCAATGGGCTCTCTTACACATCTTGGGAGGTAACATATTTTGTATCACATCTCTCGTATCCTCTCCCAATGGCTCCTCATAACATCTCATCATCTTTTTCTGATCATTAGAGCCATCGGAGGTTTCTGTCTGTCTACTATTTTGAAGCATACTATCCACTGTTCATCTCTGTGTTCTTTCTTACTAGCTCATCTCATGACTACAATTCACATTTCTTTCTATCATAGGCCTCATATCTCAATTGCTTATTAGGATTACAGCTCCCTTAAGGAGTTTTTGCTTTTAATGATCCTAACTTTTTTGTTTATTACTACATCTGTCTCTGTAAGCTGGGACTTTTTCTCACTTTCTTTGCTCACTTACTACTTCTGTCTCACTTCTTTACTCCTCACCCCTGTCACTCTCCTAGCCGCGGTGTAACTCCCTCCTGTAACTACATCCCTCAAATTTCATCTAATACACTCAAATTCACTTTCTAAGGACACTCTGGGACCTCTCCCCCTCATCTTATAAGACTCTAATAGTATTTATCTGCCTCATTTACCCAGCTATTCTATCATTACTAGTTCAAAACTTAAGCATCAATTCCTACTAATCCCATTACCCTATATCAGCAAATTCATAGATTAATCATAGCTACAACTACATAAGATGGCAATAATTATCATTCCAATATATATCCCATTAAAGATTTCATGCATCACTAGTTTGGGTCTACACCCAATGTGCCACATAATTACACTTCCCAAATGGTAATCCATATCATGGGTTCAACAAAGTTTATAGCAGAGGTTATAAGTTCATACATCTAATGCCAAACAAAAATGAAGTTTAGTTCCTCAATAGTTACATCCTAAGCCATTGAAATATAAACTCCTACACTTGGCAACATGATTTCATAATGATGCTACAAAAAGGATAACAAAACTGCATCTACTATACTCAGGTTAGCCCAAATGTAGCCTTCTCCACCCATGGTTAGAGCTCATAGATTTTCATCCACTTGCTTCCCCTTATCCTTACCCAACGAGCCTTCACCTAAAAGTATGATCCCATAAAACGGGGTGAGATGTAAATCTCAGTAACCAAGGCAAATTTCATTCATATATTCTAGTTTAATTAACACATATGCATGATTTCATATAAGCATCAGGAAATATACTAACCATATCACTAAATGAAATAATTAGCTATCTATGATTACTATCCCATACTAGCAATCATATTTCCACATGTTAAAGGCCAATAACATGAGAGAGGCCCGTCCATGGCACCCACTCCCCAATGAGCACGACCAAGGCTCAGTGCATCTGGGGTTTGATCATAATCCGATGCTCGATCGAAGCACATGCATAGGTGGCAGCCATACCATAGCTCCACCATGGACTCACAAGGTCCAATCACATGTAACAAATAGCCAACTAATTCATTTAGCATCAAAATCATAATCATGCAGTAAATACAAAATTAAAATAGACATATGCATGGAATTAGCATGAAACCCCAGTTACCTCACTTGTAGCCAATCCTCTAAGAGCCAATTGAATGCTACTTTAGCCTATGAACATAAAACCAAGCTATTACTATTCCTAATTACAATTTATATCAGCAAACCCATTATCCAAGGAGTTAAGCTATATATAACTACTCAGAAACACTTACCCAATCACCAAGAGCCTCTAATTTTGGGTTTTACCTTCCCTAAACCAAAAACATCAAAATATCACTCCAAACCATAAGAAAATTCGCATAAAATTAAGGCCCATACTATAAGTCTACTATAGGGGTCTTAAACTAGTAGAAAATGCAACAAAATAAAGAGTTTATACTTACCTAATAACACCCTCAGCCCCAACCTACGAAATTTCACCAAGAAAATCCCAAACAATCACATTTCAAATTTTGGGTATGGTGAAAATGCTACAAATGAAAAACTAATTAGGCCAAAATGAAGAGAAAGAGAAGGCGATTCAGTTATACAACTATTACCTTGGCTGAATCTTGCTCTAGAAGTGGCAAAATGGTGGAAATATGTCAAGAACCCTAGCCTCCCCTTTAGACCTCTAAATTTCCCTTTTGTTTCTTGTGTTTCTACAGAATGGGGGCAGAAAAATTAGTTTTTTAGGGTTTTAAGTTAGGTTCTAAATGGGTTATAGGTTAACCCATCAACCTAAGAACCTATTGGGCTCCCACTAGTTGTTGGGCTGAAGTTGTAATTTGTTGGACCTACTTCAACAATTCAGAATTTTAGTTGGATTTGGTCAAGTTTAAGGTCTGCATAAAGGGGCTTGGGCCAATTACAAGGCTTATATAAGTTAGGTCTTGGGTCTCTAATTCATTAAACTGAATTGGGCCATCACTAGGTGCTCTCTCTTGGGCCAAGTCTCATAATAAATGGTTAGGTCTGCACCTAAAATTATTGGGCCTCCATTAGTTCCTAACCTTGGCCTACTTAATTTAATTTGGGCTTAGATGGGGTTTCTAACTCAATTCAATCTCAAACTCATATTAATAATTTATCTCTCTAAAATTTTCATTCACTTGACTTACTCAATTATTCTATATTAATTATTTTTAATTAACCCAAATCCATGATTAACACCTTAATTAATTTTAGGGTGTTACACTCTTTCTCTTCCTCTTAGGCATCCCTCTCATAAGGGTTTTTCTCTAGTTTGAGGCAAAAAAATAATGGGCTGAATGAGGGAGGAGATGAGGCGCCACTTATATATAGGTAAGAGGAGGAAGACTTTTCAAAAATTTTCATTTTGTCCTTCATTTTTGGCATTTTTGTTTCTACTTCGTTTTAGCTCCTTTTTTAGAACTATCTTTTCCATTATAAAATTTAGGTTTCCAATTTAGTAAAATGCTTTTTGAATCACTCAAATCGAAGCTGAAACCTTCTCGAACAAATCCATCAAAGTTTAGGTACACCAACATTGGAAAACATCCATCGGAGGGGTTTTAACTTTCCCGGGGCTTTCCATGGTATTTTAGGGCCTATGAAAACCTCAGAGAACTCAAAATTTTCATTTAAAATGCCCTCTTGTGTGAATTCCAAAATTTGCTCAAAATTATGAAAATACTATTACGTTTCATAAGTTTTTCATAAGAAATTATTTCTTCATGCTAGCTCCATTTTTCTTTCCGTCTGAACCTGAGATTCTCATTTTTTAGGAGTCTATAATGCTTCCTAAATTTTTTGGGACTTTAACTATCTCATTTCGAGGGACTTCCTTTTATATCCTGTGAGTTTCGTTCGTTAACAGAGAAATCGTACTTTACATTTCTCACATTTTCTCTCATTTTTAGAAAATCGGATGTTACATTTCTCCCCCCTTAAATAAATTTCGTTCTCAAAATTTGGGGCATGCTTTCCTCTTACTCTTTTCTTTTCTAGCTAACTGCTCTTTTTTTTCCCTTCTTCTTGGCTTTATACACTTTTCTTTACAATTTCACTCGTTTGAGTTTTTCTTAGTCAGGGAATTTTCATACTAACTCTTAATGAGAGCTCTATTACTATAATATACTTGTTAATTCTTTTCATAAGAGATGGAAATTTTTAACTCTGGAGGCCTATCCTGTGAGAGCTTACTATTTATATCAGGTTAGTATTAACTCGTTCACAGAGGTTAATGTTTCTCTCAATGGATTCTCTTACATATCTCAGGAGGTAACATATTTTGTATCACGTCTCCTGTATCCTCTCCTAATAGCTCCTCATAATATCTCATAATCTTTTTTTGATCACTAGAGTCATTGGAGGTTTCTGTCTATCTATTATTTTAAAGTATATTGTCCACTGTTCATCTATGTGTTCTTTCTTACGAGCTCATCCCATGATTATAATTCACATTTCTTTCTTTGATAGGCCTCACATCTCAATTATTTATTGGGATTACAACTCCTTTGAGGAGTTTCTATTTTCAATGATCCCAGTTTCTGTGTACACTACCACCTCTATCTCTAGAGGCCGGGACTTTTTCTCACTTTCTTTGCTCACTTATAGTGGCATTTTATAGTCCCTCATTTCAATACTGATAGGCCTAACACATGTGTCTTATACTGGCATTGAAGAGTGACTATCACTAACTATTGTTAAGCTTTAGTAGGATGCTAGCTACTCTCATAGTTTTACTTATTGGAGACATACTGTACCACTTACCTTATTTAAAACTACACCTAACCCCTTTCTGTATACATAAACTAGCATGTGGGGATCTTTTTATTCCTCAGTCAAGACAAATGTCTATTGGGTAGTGGTTCATTTAGCTCTAACTTTGAAAAGCTAATTTCTTGCTTTCCTCATCCCATATACTATGCTCATCTTTAGAGAGATATAGTCAGTGGTCTAATTGTCGGAGTAAAGCCTTCATATTTTTATCATAATGGTCTACCAGACTTAAGAGATTTCTAGTCTCTGAGAGTAAAGCTAGCTAAAACTATATTGGTCTCTGAGACTAACTACTCTGTAAAACTATCTCAAGCTGTCATCTCACTAGAGGACTGTCATGCTTTAGTTAGGGCTCTCTATAACTCTGTGGCATCTGCTATGACCCCTAGGTCTACTACGACCTTTCAGAACCCTGTTAGAGTCTATTACAACTCGCTGTGCTATGCTAGGATCTACTGTGATCCATCTCTAGGAGATGTCAAAGCCTAAGATCACTGTATTTGACAGTAAAACATATACTCATTAAGTTCAATAACTATCGCCCATAATAGCTTAGGCTAAACTCAGAGGTACATTGTGCTCTTTGCACGAAGTGGGTTCCGTGTCATCTAATTCTCTAGGATCCCATCATATTAATACTAGGGAGCATTTTAAAATTTTCATTCATTACTCCTCATGGGATCCTCAGATTCTCACTTCACCCCTATTTTACTTGGGCTTCCTTTTCTTACTCTGTTAACGTACTTACTTTACACATACTCATTTTATCCTTTCTCTCATATCTTGCAGTTTCTAACTATGCCCACGTTCTGCTTTTAAGTATTTAGCACTAGGGCATCTTACACATTGAGTGTGGCTAACATCTCTAGTAGGAGAGAGGCCATGCACTGGTCCTTGTTCATTTCATTTACACATACTATAAGGGACTCAGGCTATGCATACTAAATCTAAACATTCTCTACTAGGGATCCCTTTCTGCATGCTTTCCTTATTATTATGATATTACTAGAATCCCTTTACCTTTCTTTTCTAACTCATCTTATTCTTTAACAAACTAGGATACTCTTCGATTACCAAGACACTTTGGTGATTGATGTCATTGTTTGCTAAGCACTCTAGTCACATTACTATTAGGTTGATCAGGCCTAATATCATGTAACCATTGTTGCAAGCAAACCATAACATCAAACACTAATACAAAGGCGCCTCATGATTGAGCTCAAAGCTACTATTGCCAGTATATTACAAGTTTCCCAACAATCTAAAGTATTCCTTTCTTACTTTTCTCTATCTGTCCTATTCTCATTGAATGCTCGGGGAAAATAGGATTCTTCCTTTGCTTCATCTGAGATTCCTCTACATTGCTTGATTGTTTTTACTTCGAGCACTATCATGGAAAAAGGATATCTGTGCCAAGGACAAGTGTGCTTCCTTAAGTATTCAAGCACATTAACTAGATATTTATTCTTAACTTATTATGTCCTCGGCTTCAACACTGTCATGATTTCTCTTTTTACCTTTCTTATCCTTTTACTTAGGTAAGAGGACGTTCTACTATTGGCTATTTCTATTGCCAGTTTAGGTTTTTCTACGCTCAAGAGTACCTGCATTTTTTGGGGGTTCCTCCACTCATTCACTCTTTGTAACATCAAGGGGGTCTACTTTTCGTTCATACTCTTACTTTGCTCTAAACTAGATTATCCTTCGTTAAGAAGAAATATAAACCTAGGAAGTTCATTCTATAGCACTCTCAACTTACAATCTTTCTTTGCATGATGCAAGACTTACCTTCTGAGGCGATCTTTAGTTCCCTAGAGTTTCCCTAAGGGTACTAGGGCACTAACTGTCTATCTCAGCTTATTTCTACATTTGGATCAGAATTGGGCTTTTTCTCTATTCAGCCTCTTTAGCCTCATCCCCAGGAGCATAGTATACTATTTCTAGGGTTTTGCTAACCTAATCTAGAATACATACTCTCAGTGTCTGGATTTTACCTTACTGAGAACTTATACTCTACTGGGTGCTCTAATCACTCATATGCCTTAACCTTTACATTCTCATATTAAGGAGCTCGCTTAACTTACTATCGGGCCTCTATCCGTTTACCTCTTTGGCTTAGTTTACTCATTTAATCATTACTAAAGTGAGGGCATATTTTCTATAGCTAGTTTCTCAGCTCTTCCTCACTTCCCTTATCATTATACTTTTACAGTTCAGGGGGGTCTATATAGGGGAATTTGCTAACCACTACTAGGTGATTTCCCCGACTCAAGATGTCTCATCTTTCCTTTCTCAATCCGGGGAGAACTTTTACTGAGCCTTTCATTCACATATCTCACCTGGAACAATGCTATTGGTCATCTTCCCTAGACTTTAGCTTATACTCAGCCTAGGCTAGTCATCTCATTAGACCTGTAGCTTACTAACTATTCTCATTCTTTTCTAAGTCTTTGTCACTAGGCTACTCATACTTACCTCTAGGTATCACCTATAAGGTACACTTTTTTAGGCCACTCGCTATGTGCTTCACTACTGGTAGTCTTATCTTACGTTACTTTGAGGCTACACTAGCATTCTATCATTCAGCGTCGCACATGGTAACACCCTAAGTTGGAATCAATGCCTTACTGGTAGGTCTCAACAACCTTGTCATTCCTATTTCTAACTTTCTCTATGCTGAGCACTTTTTTTAGTCTTAACTACTAGGCCCACAGATTTCTCACTAACCTTCCGTGATTATTCACTACTCTTTTTTCTACTTACACTAGGGGTTCTCGCTCTTTGTGGGTTGTCTAATCCCTTATCTACTCCTTTCTCAAGTTGACCTGAATATGATCAACAAGGTATTCATGGTGCCATTTTCTGTGGCTAACATGTCATTTGCCATAGCTAATTAGCCTCGGGTTCACCCTAGTTTTCCTATTTGAGTATTGGCTGCGGCTAACTTCTTAATTAGTTGTAGTGAGGAACTCTCTGGATTACCTCACTGCTTTTATGGAATAATTGGTCGCGGCTAAGCAATTAGTTGACCGTGGCTAACGGCCTCTGATTGGCTTACTTTTTAAGGGATTGAATTTTCATCTTTAGCTACCAACCCGAGTCTCATTGCCTCTATATCTAGCCCATCATCAAGCTAGAGGATTCTACCTCTTGCTTCATTCATGCATGGTTAGCTATTACCTCTGAGCTGTCAGGGCTCTAGGATGTAGCTTATAACTCAACCTTTTGCCTGAGTGAATTAGCCTCTTAGGCTCTGAGACTTATCTAGACATTTAGGTGTTGTGGCTAGGGGGTGACCCTTTTCTCATTTCCCTTCTAAACTAGTACTGTATAGTCACAGTCTCATCACATACTACGTTGCATCCTACTTGTCTCTGCATTATGCGAGACATCTTGGAATGGTCTGAGTACAACTACCAGGGAGAATTAGGCCTTACATACTCTCTCTAGTAAGCCTCTTCCTATCAACGAGATCATTTATCATCGTTTATATCTAAGGCTTGCCATTGATCTCGGTGAGTTATC
Organism: Erythrophleum ivorense; assembly: GCA_026724425.1. Lineage (NCBI taxonomy): Eukaryota > Viridiplantae > Streptophyta > Magnoliopsida > Fabales > Fabaceae > Erythrophleum > Erythrophleum ivorense. Next base: position 32,510,843 of record JAIUCV010000008.1, read on the forward strand.
ACATCTCATCAAACTCTAGTTGTCGGATCCCTTAACTTTACTTAAGCTTAGCTCTGCTCAAGCTACTCTAGAGACCAGCCTTTCTCGGTATCCACTAGCTACTCTAACACCATTCTACAACATACTCATCATGAACAAAGCCACAACCTATCCTCATACACCCCACATATCTCATATAAGGCTCTACCTATCAATTCCAGCCTTTATATAGCCCTATTGCTACATCCTCAAGCTAAATCCAATTCAAATGAGCCTGAAACTTTGCTGTAATACCAATAAATGTAACACCATATATTTTTAGCTCATTTCATAACACTCTCATGCTTGACAACATAGATTCCTTGAAGGAAGTAAAATAAATCCATTAAAATAATACATTATTTGGTGTTGCGTCATGTATAAAAATTTTATTCAGTGTCATGTGGACCATGTGAGCTTATATAACACATTCTCATATTTAATTACATGAATACAACTCATTTTCATCATCAAAAGTGGCCTACATCTCAAGAAACTCGAAGGGAAGCATGAAATAAACACATATATTTTCGGTCAGCTTTTGCCCCTTTTCTGTCCCAAATTTAGAAAATCATAACTAATTTTAAAAATATTGAAATCATACCTTCTTGCCCATTCTGGAAAGCTACACATATCTATTTTATGCTAAAAATGTGTCCAAACTATAACATCCAACACAGAAGACGTTTGACATTCGAAATAGTCCAGAGGTTAGGCTATCCACTGGTGCTGTCATAGAATTCTACAATAAACTTCAAAAATGTCCAATTAATTCCAAAAAAAATCAATCTATGTAAATGATACCCATATGGAAATTTATGGATGTTAGCTATAGGGCAAAAATAACTCTAGACTAACTCAGGTATGCACAGACCTTGAAACTCAGTCAAACAGTAACTAATTTTGGGTGAAGTTTCTGATACTGGATAGATCTTTAAAAATTCATATCTCTCATTCTAGATATCCAACTGAGGTGATTCTAGTTGCCACAAGTCACTAGAAATGTCTAGTTTCTCTGTATAAACTTTCGTGGCAATTGGACATCATTTGAGCCCTGTGTGATAGATTTTATTTTTAAACCAAGTGAACAGTGTATTAGACCAAAATTAGAAAATTTACCAATTTTGAAAATTCATCAAATATTTTGTAGACCTCTAAAAATTCTGTTCTTTTATCTTCCCAAAAAGCTTTCAATAAGCTCTAATTGTGTTCCAAATCTCAGATCAAGAAGAGCTCATTTGGATAAAAAGTGATATAGGATTCCATTATAGTCAATTTTGGCTTCAGACAAGATACCAAAATGTCTAAATGGCTTTACTTGGGGTTTGGCACCTCTTGGGCAAGTCTAAAAGCATAATTAGGACTTGTGTGAGCTGCCCAAATGGTTCCAACCCTCATACATCTCATTTTGGCTATCTCATCCACACTTATATACACAATTCCATAATGTCATCCAAGAAGCTCATTTGCCAAAACATGTTCAAATCACATCCTAATGGTCACATAACATATTCTCTCATTCATACATGACATATTATCATAATTACATATGTTTATGACATCATGATATGTAACATCAAGTTCTCTAAGAATAAGAGAAAATGTGAGAAACATAACGTACAGTTTCTCTATAAACAAACGAAACTCACCGGACACAAAAGGAAGTCCCCCAAAATGATGTAGTTAAGGTCCCAAAGAATTTGGAAAGCATTTTAGACTCCTAAAAATGAGAATCCCAAGCTCAGATGGAATGAAAAATGGAGCTAGAATAAAGAAACAATTTCTTACAAAACATAATGATATTTTCGTAATTTTGAGTAAATTTTAGAATTCACATAGGAGGGCTTTCTAAATGAAAATTTTAAGTTTTCTAGGCTTCTTAGAGGCCCTGAAAATCATGGAAAGCCCTAGGATAATTAAAACCCCTCCGGTGGATGTTTTCTAATGTCGATGTACCCGAACTTTGACAGATTCGTTCGAGAAGGTTTTATCTCTGATTTGAGTGATTCTAAAGGCATTTTACTAAATTAGGAACCTAAATTTCATAATGGAGAAGATATTTCTCAAAAAGGAGCTAAAATGATTGAGAAACGAAAATGCCAAGAATGAAGGGTAAAATAGGAATTTTTGAAAAGTGTAACCTCCTCCCACCTATATATTTGATGTGCCCTTCTTCTCCCTTCATTTTGCACTACCAAGTTCTGCCCAAAACTAGAGGAAAACCCTAGGGAGAGTGACGCACAAGAGGGAGGCAAAAGGGAGGAGAAATCAAAGGCTTAAGGTATGGAAATTTAGTAGTTTGTCATGCTCTTTCTCTTCCAAACCTCTTCTCCTTTATTTCCTATGATTGTAATAAAGTATATGGATCTATTTTAAAGGAGAAATTAAGGAGAAAATTCGGATTTGAATAGAGGAGCTCAAAGAACACAAGATTCAAGTGAGAAAAAGCAAGAAAATAAGGTAATTTCTTCTTCCATGGTTGATGTCTCTTCCCCCCTTCTCCACCATTTCGCCCCACTTGAGAGGACCAAAGAAGATTTGATTTTTAGGCAAAACCAAGGGTGATTCTTAGGAAAAAGGATATGGAGATTAAGAATATGCAAAGAGAATTAACAAATAACTATGGAAATTCAAGATGCAAAGTCTAGGGTTTCATATGTTCCCTATAAAATCTGATTTGATACCTTGATTCCTATGTCTAGATTAGAGTTTAAATGAACTCCTAAGATCCCTAAGAGGCTCCCTATATGCTTCTCCCTTTGAGAAAACAAAGAAAGCTTCAAGGAGGCCAAAAATGCTCCTTGTCTCTGCCTCAAGGGGTTCTCCTAACTAGGGAGAGTTTTAAATTTTTCTCAGCCTATTCTTGAGTCATATATGACGAATGAAAATAAGGGGAGGCCTTGGGAAAAATTTAGAACCCATAGAAAGTGAGTTGGTGCTTTAGGTTCCATATTATGACCTAAAGAAGTAACATGTAGTTAGGCTTTTTGTTTTAATTGTGTGATGACTCCAAGAGGCTTAAAAGGAGTCAAGAATCATATTTGAACAGAAAGAATGGAGCCTAGAATTTAATTGAGGGGTGTTGCTTCATTAGGTTCAATTATGGAACCATAATTAGGTTATAAGCTAACCTAGTGTCTAAGAAAATTGTATGGCTTTAGAATTGAGTCCATGAACCTAATTGGCTTCCATAAATTTTGTTTAAGGCAAGAGAAAACTTCCTCACACTTTTTTTGTGTGTGGCTAAAAAGGGGAGCTTGGATTCAAAGGAAAAAATGTGTAATCGTGTACAAGGTATCTCTCTCTACCTTCTTTCATGCATGGATATGTATTTAGGTTAATGTGTGCATGTGTATTTCAAGCCATAAAAAGTATGCTGGTATGATTTCATGATGATATATTATGTTTCTAAATGATGCTATGATGTTTGTTTGAGTTTGTTTGAGTGTGGAGAGCCCAATAACCCTTAACCATGGTGAGGATGAGCTAAAAACCCTTAAGATTGGTTGAGACAAAGGAAAGAGTCTCCTAAAAGCAAAGTGGGCTCCCAAGAGAATGGTTGAGTCCAAGAATCTCTAAAAAATAGGTGAAGCAAGTCTAAAATCTATGAGGAATGGGGTGAGGCCAATCCATCCACTTGGCAAGCCTTTGAATGTCTTATATGACTTATTCACATGCCAAGCTTGCTTCTTGAATGTTCATGACTTCTATTATATCCATGCATGCATTTTCAAGACTTGCTTTGCATATGTTATGTGTGATTGAATGGGAGATGAGCTATTGGGATTCTTTGAATCTCATTCCCTCCTCTCTAATGACCTAATATGCTAGGTGGACTAAGTGGACAAGGTAATGGAAGCCAACAATCTTGAAGAAGAGAGCTTAACACCAATATGCTTAGCTTTTGCCTTTTAATGCCATAATGATGCTTAATGATATATATTATTGTTGTAAATGATCTATGACTATTGAAACATATGTTATTGTGATATTATATGACGTAGAAATGAAAGAATGTATTATATGAATGATGGAATGTAAATTGAATATGTATGGACAATGTGGCTTCATGAATGGCATTATGGAATTATACATGTGTGGATAAAATGGCCAAAATGAGATGCATAAGGTTTGGGACCATTTGGGCAGCTCACGCAAGTCTTAAATATGCTTTTAGACTTGCCCAAAAGGTGCCAAGACTAAAGAAAAGCCATTTGGATATTTTGGTACCTTATATGAAGCCAAAATTGACCATAATGGAACTCTATATCACTTTTTAGCCAAATGAGTTTTTCTTGATCTAAAATTTCACACACAATTAGATCTTGTTGAGATCTTTTTGGGAAGCTAAAGAACATAATTTTTAGAGGCCTACAAAATATTTGATGAATTTCCAAAGTTAGCAAACTTTCTAGTTTTGGTCTGATGCACTATTCATTTGGTCCGAAAATGAAATATGTCACACAGGGCTCAAATGATGTCCAATTGTCATAAAATTTCATACAGCAAAACTAGACATTCATAGTGACTTGTACCAACTAGAAGTACCTCATTTGGACGTCTAGAAAGGGAGATATGAATTTTTAAAGATTCTGTTCAGTATCAAGAATTCTAGCCGACCTCTGTACTATTTGATTAAATTTCGAGGTCTGGGCATGCCTGAACTAGTCTAGAGTTATTTTTTCCCCCTAGCTAACGTCCACATCTTTCAAATTGGTATCATTTACATGGATTGGATTTTTTTGAAATTAATTGGACATTTTCAAAGTTTGCTATAAAAATCTATGACAGCACTAGTGGGCAATTTGACCTCTGGAGATTTTTGGATATCAAACATCCTCTGTAATGGATGTTATGGTCTAGATATATATTTATATGAAGTAGACATCCATAGCTTTTCAGAATGGCCAAGAATCCATGATTTTTAGTTTTCTAGAATTAGTTATGAATTTACAAAGTTTGGTTAGAAAAGAGCCAAATTCTGGCTGAAAATATACATGAGTATTTTGAGCTTCCCTATGAATTCTATGAGTTGTAAGCCACTTTTAATGATATAAATGAGTTGTATCTATGTAATTAAATATGAGAAAGTAATGAATGAGCTCACATGGTCCACAGGATACCGAACAAAATTTTTATATACGACACAATGCAAAGAAATGTAATATTTTGATGTTATTTTCCCACTTTCTAGTATGATTCATGGCATGAGACTTAGAAGTAACATGAGGCAAGGCTAGAAATGCATGGTGTTACATGATACATATACATCTATGGATTACATTATTTGTGAATTGTATGGTTTTAAAATAACAAAATTTAAGTACTTTGTTGTTATCCTCTCATCTTCAAGGTGGTTGGCTTCCATTACCTTGCTCTCTTGGTCCACCTAGCATGTTCGAACATTGGAGAGGAGGGGATGAGATTCAAAAAATTCCAATAGCTTATCTCGCATTCAATCATACATAATGAATGCAAAACAAGTCTCATAAATGCATATATGATCATGTTGACATGTGAAAACATTCAAGAGGCATTTTCATTATTTGAGAAAGTCATACATAGTATACAAAGGCTTGCCAAGCAAGTGGATTAGCCTCACATAATTTTTTGTGGATGTTGGACTTGCCTCACCCATTCTTTAAGAGATTCTTGGATTCAACCATACTCTTGGGAGTCCATCTTGCTTTTGGTAGACTCTTTTCTTTGTCTCAACCAATCTTAAGGGTTCTTGGCCTCACCACACTTAAGCAAACCCAAGCACAAATCAAGAATATCATATAAGAGCATATTGTAATATCATGGCACCATGGAATCAAAGTCATGCTAAAACACTTTTCATGGCTTAAAATACACATTCACACATTCAAAGATAAGTTAAGCACACATCCATGCATGAGAGAAAGTGGAGAGAGCTACCTTGGATACAATTACACACTTTTCCTCTTGAAATTCCCTTTCTTGCTTCCGCCACACATACATAAAAGTGTGGGGATGATTTTTCTTGGCCTAAACACAATTTATGGAAGGCAATTAGGTTTATAGAATTAATTCTAAGGCCATACAACTTGCTTGAACTCTAACTTAATCTATAAGCCTCATTATGGTTCCAAAATGGCACTTAATGAAGCAACACCCCTCAAATAAATTCTAGGCTCTATTCTTTCCTTTCAAATATGATTCTTGACTCCTTTTAAACCTCTTGGTATCATCACACAATCAAAACTAAGGGCTTAGCTACATGTTGCTTCTTTAGGTCATAATATGGAACATAAAGTACTAACTCACTTTCTATGAGTTCTAATTTTTTTCCAAGGCCTTTCCTCAATTTCATACATCACATATGACTCAAGAATAGGCTTAGAAAAATTTAAAACTCTCCCTAGGTGTCTTATCCCCTTTAGGTCAAGCCTATGTCTCCTTTTCACCTCTATGGAGTTTACTTTGTTTTCTACATGGAAGATGCATATGGAGAGACTTTTAGGGATCTTAGGAACTCATTTAAACATTTATTTAGGTCTAGAAATAATTATATCGAATCAGATTTTCAAGGGAACCCATGAAATCCTTAGTTTGCTACCTTGAAAATCTATGGCCTTTTCTTGAATTTCTTTGCATATTCTTACTCTCCTCCCTTAAATTCATAGAATTCACCCTTGATTCTCCTTAAAATTCTTGCCCTCTAGCATCTACATACATGGGGAAAAATATGGAGAAGAAGGGGGAGGAGTAGCTACCATGGGATGCAAGATTTACCCTATTTTCTTACTTTTTCTCACTTGAATCTTGCTTTCTTCAAGTTTCTCTCTTCAAATCAGAATTTTTCCCTTATTTTCTCCCTTAAAATAGATTTATAAACTTCACTTTAATCAAAGGAAACAAAGGAGAATGAAGAAGAGGAGGTTTGAATGAAAGAAAGCATGAAAAACTACCAAAATTTCATACCTTTTTACTTGAATTTCTCCTCCTCTACCTCTTCCTCTTGGGTGCCACTCTCCCTAGGGTTTTTCTCTAGTTTGAGGTAGAAAAACAATGGGCTGAATGAGGGAGGAGATGAGGCGCCACTTATATATAGGTGGGAGGAGGAAGACTTTTCAAAAATTTCCATTTTGCCCCTCGTTTTTAGCATTTTCGTTTCTACTTTATTTTTGCTCCTTTTTGAGAACCATCTTTTCCATTATAAAATTTAGGTTCCCAATTTAGTAAAATGCTTTTGGAATCATTTAAATTAGAACTAAAACCTTCTAGAACAAATTCGTCAAAGTTCAGGTACACTGACATTAGAAAACATCCATCAAAGGCGTTTTAACTATCTCGGGGCTTTCTATAGTTTTCAGGGCCTTTGAAAACCCCAAAAAACTCAAAAGTTTCATTAAAAAGCCCTCTTGTGTGAATTCCAAAATTTGCTCAAAATTACGAAAATGCCATTATGTTTTGTAAGTTTTTCGTAAGAAATTATTTCTTTATTCTAGCTCCGTTTTTCTTTCCATCTGAGCCTGGGATTCTCATTTTTTAAGAGTCTAGAATGCTTCCTAAATTTTTTAGGACTTTAACTATCTCATTTTGAGGGACTTCCTTTTATATCCGGTGAGTTTCATTCGTTAATGGAGAATTATGTTTCTCACATTTTCTTTCATTTTCAGAAAAATCGGATGTTACAAGCTACACTCCTTAGAGCCTTGATAGCCTGGAGATGATAGCTAGTTATGTATGAATGAAGCAAGAGGTAGAATCCTCTGACTTGACGATGGGCTAGATATAGAGGCAATAAGGCTCAGGTTGGTAACTAAAGATGAAATTCCAATCCATGAAAAAGCCAACCAATTAGAGGTCGTTAGCCACGACCAATTAATTGCTTAGTCATGAACAATTAATCCATGAAGCAGCGAGGTAATCCAGAGAGTTCCTTATCACGGCCAATTACAAAGTTTGTTGCGGCCAATACTCAGACAAGAAACTAGGATAAATCCGAGGCAAATTAGCCGCAGTGAATGGCAGTGTGAATGCCTTGTTGGTCATATTCAGGCCAACTTGAGGAATGAACTTATAAGCGATCAGTCGACCCACAAAGAACGAGAACCCCTAGTATAAGTGTAACGTCTGGTTTTCGTTAAACGACGAAAACTGACAAATTTTCAAAGCAAGTCCCCATAAATGAATTAGTTAAGGTCCCAAAAAATTTAAGTAATATTCTGGACTCCTAAAAATGAGAATCCTAGCCTCAGACAAAAGGAAAAATGGAGACAGAATGAAGAAACAAATTTTGACAAAAAACCTACGAAACGTAATGGTATTTTCATAATTTTGAGCAAATTTTGGAATCCATATAGAAGGAATTTTTAAATGAAATTTTTGAGTTTTTCGGGGTTCTTAGAGGCCCTAAAAACCATGGGAAGCCTCAGGACAATTAAATCCCCTTCGGTGGATGTTTTCCAATGTCAGTGTACTTGAATTTTGACAAATTCGTTTAGGAAGGTTTTAACTCCGATTTGAGTGATTCCAAAAGTATTTTATTAAATTGAGAACCTAAATTTTATAATGAAAAAGACGGTTCTAAAAAAGGAGCTAAAACGAAGGAGAAACAAAAATGCAAAGAACGAAGGACAAAATGGGAATTTTTGAAAAAGCTACTTTCCTACCCCTATATATATGTGGCGCCTCACTTTCCCCTTCATTTAGCTTTATATTATTCTACCCAAAATCAGAAGAAAAACCCTAGGAGAGAGGCGCACCAAAGGAGGAAGAAGAAGAGAAGAAATCCAAGCTTAAAGGTATGTTTCTATGGTAATTTTTCATGCTTTTCTTCATCCACACCTCCTCTCCTTCCTTCTCCTTTGTTTCCTTTGATTAAAATGGAGTTTATAAATCTGATTCAAGGGAGAAACTCAAGGGAATTTTCGGATTTGGAGAGAGGAGCTTGGAGAAAGCAAGATTTAAGCAAAAATAAGCAAAGAAACTAGGTAATTTCTCTTCCTATGGTTGCTATTCTTGGTTCCTCTTCTTCTCCAATTTGACACACCCATGGAACCATAGGAGGAGTTAATTTTTAGGCAGAACCAAGCATAAATCTAAAGAAAAAAGGTATGGAGATTAAGAATATGCAAAGGGAATTAACAAAAAATCATTAGATTTCAAGATATAATTTCTAGGGTTTCAAGTGTTTCTTCCAAAATATGATTTTGTATGATTATTCCTAACCCTAATAAGAGTTTAAATGAGTTCCTAAGATCCCTAAGATGCTCCCCACATGCTTTCTCCTTCAAGAAAACTAAGCAAAATCCATGGAGACTAACAAGCTTCATGGTCTCAGCCAAGCATGGATGGGATAGCTAAGGAGAGTTTTAAATTTTTCTAAGCCCATTCTTGAGTCATATATGATCAATGAAAATGAGGGGAGGCCTTGAAAAAAATTTAAAATCCATATAATCCATAGAAAGTGAGTTGGGGCTTTAGATTCCATATTATGACCTAAAGAAGCAACATATTGTTAGGCTCTTTATTTTAATTGTGTGATGACTCCAAGAGGCTTAAAAGGAGTCAAGAATCATATTTGAAAGCAAAGAATGGAGCCTAGAATTTATTTGAGGGGTGTTGCTTCATTAGGTGCATTTATGGACCATAATAGGGTTTATAGAACAACCTAGTGTCTAAGCAAGTTGTGTGACCTTAAAAATTATTTCATGAACCTAATTGGCTTCCATAAATTATGTCTAGGCTAAGAGAAAGCATCTCCACAAGTTTTTGTATGTGTGGCCGAAGCAAGGGAGGGAATTTCAAAAGGGAAAGTGTGTGATTGTGTGCAAGGTAGCTTTCTCCACCTTATCTCTCATGCATGGATGAGTGTTTAGCTTGTCTTAGAATGTGTGTATGTGTATTTTCAAGCCATGAAAAGTATGCTAGCATGATTTTATATGCCATGATTTCATGATGACATATTATGTTTCTAAATGATGTTATGATGTTTGTTTAAGTTTGCTGAAGTGTGGAGAGGCCAAAAAGTCTTAACCATGGTGAGGATGAGTCAAGAACCCTTAAGATTGGTTGAGACAAAGCAAAAAGTCTCCCAAAAGCAAAGTGGGCTCTTAAGAGTATAGCTGAGTCCAAAATCTCTTAAAGAATAGGTAAGGCAAGTCCAAAATCCATGAGGAAAAGGGTGAGGCCAATCCATCCACTTGGCAAGCTCTTAAATGTCTTGTATGACTTATTCACATGCTAAGCTTGCTTCTTGAATGTTCATGACTTCCATTATATCTATGCATGCATTTTCAAGACTTGTTTTGCATATATTATGTATGATTGAATGGGAGATGAGCTATTAGGATTCTTTGAATCTCATTCCCTCCTCTCCAATGATCTAATATGCTAGGTGGACTAAGTGGACAAGGTAATAGAAGCCAACCACTTTGAAGAAGAGAGCTTGACAACCTAATGCATAGTTTTTAGGTCTTTAAGGCCATATGTGTCAAATATTGTAATCCAATGACCTATATGGTCTATGACCTCTTGGACATGTGTAATTATGATCATATGTGATGTATAAATGAATGGATATGATATGTAAATCCTAGAATGTAATTTAGGTATGTAATGCAAGGAAATGCTTCTTGAAAGCTTGATATGTGTGTGTGTATAATTGCATGTGGCATGGCCAAAATGAAAGGCATGGAATTTGGACCCATTTGGGCAGCTCACACAAGTCTTAATTATGCTTTTAAACTTGCCCAAAAGGTGCCAAAACTCAAGGAAGACCATTTAGACATTTTGGTACCCTATATGGAGCCAAAATTGACCATAATGGAACCCTAAGTCACTTTTTAGCCAAATGAGTTCTTCTTGATCTAAGAATTGGCATGAAACTAAAGCTTGTTGAGAGATTTTTAGAAAGCTAAAGAACATAATTTTTGGAGGTCTACAAAATATTTGATAAATTTTCAAAGTTGGTAAGTTTTCTAATTTTGGTCTGCTGCACTATTGATTTGGTCTGAAAATGAAATCTATCACACAGGGCCCAAATGATGTCCAATTGATATGAAATGTTATATCACATAACTAGGCATTTACAGTGACTTGTTGCAACTAGAAGCACCTCAATTGGAGGTCTAGAGAGGGAGATATGAATTTTTAAAGAATCTATCCAGTATCAGGAGTTTTACCCGACCTCGATTATTGTTCCAATGAATTCCAAGGTTTGGACTATCTGAACTGGTCTAGGGTTATTTTCCCCCTCTAGCTAACATCCACAGATTTCCATATTAGTATCATTTGCATGGATTGGATATTTGTAAAATTAATTGGACATTTTCAAATTTTGCTGCAGAAATCTGTGATAGCATCAGTAGATAGTTTGACCTCTAAATCCTTTTGAATATTAAACATCCTTTTATGATGAATGTTATGGTCTGGACATATTTTTAGTATGAATTAGACATCTGTAGCTTTCTAGAATAACTATGAATGCATGATTTCAATTTTTCTATATTTAGTTATGAATTTCTAAAGTTTGGTAAAAAAAAGCCAAATTCTGGCCGAAAATATGTATAAATATTTTAAGCTTTCCTTCGAGTTCCATGAGTTGTGCGCCATATTTTATGATGCAAATAAGTTGTATTCATATAATTAAATTTGAGAATGTATGCTATGATCTCACACTGTCCACGTGACACCGAATGAAATTTTTATACACAACGCAATGCAAAAATATTCATTATTTTATTGCCTTTTTCATTGGAAGCTTACATGATTCATGATATTGAGTCATTTAAAGGCATGAGATAAGCTAGAAATAGATGGTGTTATAATAAGTAGAGAAAAAGCATAATAAATAGTCACAGAAAGTTAGTAAGAAATCAGTGGGCCTAACAGTTGCGATCGAGGAAAGAGCTCAGCATAGAGGAAGTTAGACATAGGGATGATAAGGTTGTTGAGACTCGCCTTTAAGGCATTGACTCTAACGTAGGGTGCTACCCTGTGAGACACTGAACAATAGACTATTAATGTAGCCTTAAAATTTACTAAGATAAGGCTACTAGTAGTGAGGCACATAGTGAGTGGCCTAGTGTAACAACTAGGAAAAAGAGAGAAGAAAGAAAAGAAAAGAAAAAAGAAAAAAAAAGAGAGAAGAGAAAAGCTGAAAATTTTTAAAAGGCTAAAAATTTTCTAAGTCTGCTAGCTACAGCCCAGCTATAGCGAATGTACCTGTTCGCTATAATGAGAAATAGTCTAGCTATAGCGAAAGTGCCTTCTCGCTATAGTGAAAATGCTTCTAGCTATAGCGAGTGCGAGCATCCCATACAAAAACCAGGGCGTAGCTTGCTGTAGCGCGTGCCATAGCGAAAACAGGGGTCTGGGACTAACACGAGCTCGCCGTAGCGAGGGTTATGGCTCGCTATAGCGAGGGTTAGTACGGAAAAGCGTAAAAAAAAGAGAATTTGATGTTTTAAAGAGCTCCAACTCATCCCTTCTCTCTAAACCGCCTTAAGCTTCGTCCAAGCACAGAAAAGAAAGCTTGAGAGAGAAAGAAACAAGGAGGAACCAAGAGAGAAGGAAGGGAAGCTAAGGAAGAAAGGTAAGAACCTTCAAAGCTCTTCATGGTCCTTCTTTTTGATTTATTCCTCTCCTTCTAAACTCCCTTTTCATGGGTTGAGGAGTGATAAGGTTTTGGTTCTGACCTAGAGGGAGCAAGAGACTTTAAAAGAGAGTATGATGAATTGAGAAATGCAAGAAAAGAGGAGAATGGGTGAAGTTCTAGTGAGAGAAAGAACCCTTAGCTCTTACATGCTTGGTAGGGTTGCTAGAAAGAAATCCCTAGCTTATGAATAAGTATTCAAAAAATAATTCTATGCTTCTTGTGTGACTAGGCTCAAGAGAAGCACTCCCATCTAAAGTTAATTGTGAAAACCACAAGGGAGGAGACAAGTTGAAAGGAAAAGTTGTGATTAGCTAAAAAGGTAGTTCTCTCCACCTTCTTTCATGCATAAGATGTGTGCTTACATTGTCTTGCTTGTGTGTATGTGTGTTTTGAACCATGAAAAGTATGCTAGCATGATGATGCCCCATGTACTTCAATGATGTTTTATGTGATTGTTTGGGTTTGCTTGAGTATAGAAAAGCCAATAACCCTCTAACCATGGTGAGGATGAGCCAAAAACTCTCAAGTTGGTTGAGACAAAGTAAAGAGTCTCCCAAAAGTGAGGTTGACTCCCAAAGAGTAAGGGTTGAGTCTAAGAACCTCTTAGAGAATGGGTGAGGCAAGTCCAAAATCCACAAGTGAGTGGGTGAGGCTAATCCATTTACTTGGCAAGCTTTTATATGTTATGTATGGCCTACTCACATGTTGAAAATATTTCTTTTATATGTATGGCCAACTCAAAGGTTGTAAATGCTTTTCTTATGATTCCATATGCTAATATGCCCATGCATACATGGTGAAACTTGTTTTGCATGCTTTGTGTGTATGATTGAATGAGAGATGAGCTATTGAGATTCTTTGAATCTCACTTCCCCTCTCCACCACCCAACCATGCTAGGTGGACCAAGTGAGGCAAGAGATGGGAGCCACCAAGCTTGAAGCTAGGGGATTCAATGAAGAGATTGTAAAAGAGCCTTTGTATTCATTTTGTAATTAAGTTAAGGGATGTAAATTAATGATGTACATGATGTAGCACTTATGAATACTTGTAAATGGATGTAAATCAATGTATTTATCATGTATGTATGAGAATTAGAATTGTTTTGAAGAAGGAAGCAAGTTTTGTTATGAAAAGCATGATGTTAGTATTGGCCACATGGATGTATGTGTGGGTGTGGGAGAGTGAGTTTTGCAAATTTGGGTTGTTAAACACTTGAGTCATGCTTAATAGCCTATGTGGAAGCATTCCCACGTGCTCATAGGGCTTTAGAGGTAGAAGAGGCAAATTTGAACCCATGAAGCCTCATTTAACACATGAAAATGGTCCTTTAGCCCATGATGTCAAAGTCTGACCAAATGACTTCTCCTTGCCCTGAAATTTGGCATGTGACTAGATCTTGTCTAGAGATTTTTTAGAAGCTAGAGATCAAGTCATTTGGAAGTCTATAGAATTTTCTATGATTTTTCAAAGTTGGTATCAGAAATTCAGATTTTCAGAAACACTGTTTATTTGGTCAGTTGGAGAATTGTGTCATCCGAGGGGCAACCGTAGTTCAATGGCTACGAAATTTTATAGACAGAAACTAGATAGTCACAGTGGCTTATAGGAACTGGAATCACCTCATTTGGAGGTCTATAGAGGAAGATATGCAATTTCGAAGTTCCAGCCCAGAATCAGTCATCCTACCAGACCCGAGGTACTGTTTCATCAGTTTTCGGGAGTTTGGCTTGATGAACTGATCTGGAAATATTTTTCCTCTCTAGCTAACATCCACGTCTTTCCACAGTGATAAGTTTGCAAGCATTGGATTTTTGTGGAATTATTTAGACATTTTCAAAGTCCAAATCAGTAAACTGGGACAGTAGCAAAGCCCCCTCCGACCTCCAGAGGCTTTTGCGTGTCAAACGTCCTGTTTGTGGGATGTTATGACTTGCACATATTTTTCCCATGAAGTAGACAGTCTAAGATTTCCAGAGTGACTAAGAGATCATGTTTTGATTTTTTTGCATTTAGTTATGAATTTCTAAACTCTGCCCAGAAATGAGGCCAAGTATGGCCGAAATTGAGCATGCATGATTCATACCACTTTTCGGTTTCCATAGGTTTAAATCATGTTTTTGAGGATGAAATAAGTCTTAATGATGCAATGTAATATGAGGAGGCATATAATGAGCTCACTCAGTCCACGTGACACTAAAATGCATTTTAACTCCATGCCACAATGTGAGAAAGTATAAGATTCCAATTAGGAAGCTTCCCCCTCATCCTTCCCATATGTATATGAGCATGTAAGGCATGATGGGTATGAGCTAGAAATGAAGGTGTTACACCTAGAAAGGTAGGTAACACCTAAAGATGAGTATGAGTAGCCTGGTAACAAAAGCTCAAAAGAGAATGAGGATAGCTTAGAAAGTACTAAGTTATTATAAGCTACAAGTCTAATAAGATAGGCAGTTCAGACTAAGTATGAGCTAAAGCCTACAGGAAGTAACTAGTAGCATTGTCTAGGTAAGATGAGTAAAAAAAGAAATTAATTTAACAGGAAGCTCAGTGAAAGTTCTCCCTGGATTGAGATAGGAAAGATAAGGCGTTCTGAGTCAAGGAGGCCACTTAGTAGTGGTTAGCAAAATTCCCCTAGATAGACCCTCTTGAGTTATAAAGTATAGTGATGAGAGAAGCGAGGAAGAGCTGAGAAACTAGCCATATAAGAAATGCCTTTGCTTTAGCAATGACTAAATAATAAGACTGAGCATAGGAAAGTAAATAGATAGGGGTCCGATAGCTAGTTAGATGAGCTCCCTAATATGAGAATAATTTAGGGTTAAGGCACGTGAGTGATTAGAGTATCCAGTAGAGCATAAGCTTTCAATAAGGTAGAATCCAGACATTAAAAATACATGTTCTAGATTGGGTTAGCAGAACCCTAAAATCAGTATACTGTGCTCTTGAGGATGAGGCTAAAGAGACTAAATAGAGAGAAAGCCTAGCTCTAATCTGGATGTAGAAACTAGCTGAGATAAATAGTTAGTGCCTTAGTACCCTCAAGAAAACTCGAAGAAGCTAGAGACCACCTAAGAAGGCAAGTCTTTGCATTATGCTAAAAATGAGTGTAAACCGAGAGTGCTATAAAATATAATTTCTGGGATTTCAAGTAATAGAAATTTTCTTACTGGGAGATGGTCTAGTTAAAAGCAAAATAAGAGTATAAGAAGAGTTGACTCCCTTAATGTTATAAAGAGTGAACAAGTAAAGAAACCCAAGAAAAATGTAAGTGCTCTTGAGCATAAAGAAGTCCAAACTGGCAACAAAGATAGCTAGTAGGAAAGCATCCTTTTACTGAAGTAAAAGGATAAGAAAGGTAAAAAGAAAGAGAAAACATGATAGTATTTAAGCTGAGGACATAATAGATTAAAAATAATATCAAATTAATATGCTTGAGTATTTAAGAAAGCATAGTTGTCCTTGGCATAAATGCCCTTCTAGCATGATAGTGCTCGAAGTAAAAATAGTCGAGCAATGTAAAGTGATATCGGAATGAAGTAGAGAAAGAATCTTATTTTCTCGAGTATCCTACGTGAATAGGGCAAATAAAGAAAAGTACGAGAGGTATCCTTTAGATTGTTGGGAAACTCATAATATATAGGCGATAGTGGCTTTAAGCTCAGTCATGAGGCACCTGTGCATTAATGTATGATGTTATGGTTTGCTTGTAGCAATGGTTACATGATATTGGGTCTGATCAACTTAGTAGTAATGTGAATTGAGTACATAGCAAATGATGGCATCAATCATCAAAGTGTCCCGATAATCTAAAGGTATTCTAGTTAGTTAAATAACGAGATAAGTCAAAAAAGAGAGGTAAATGGATTTCAGTAATATCATAATGATGAGAAAAGCATGCAGAGAGGAATCCCCAATAAAGAATGTTCAGATTTAGTATACATAACCTGAGTCCCTTATAGTACACGTAAATGAAATGAGAAGGGACCAATGTATAGCCTTTCTCCTGCTAGAGAAGTTAGCCACACTCACTGTGTGAGATGCCCTAGTGCCAAGGCACTTAAAAGCAGAATATGGGCATAATTAGAAACTACAAGATATGAGAGGAAGGTTAAAACAAGTACACATAAAGTAAGTAAGTCAATAGAGTAAGAAAAGAAAGTCCAAGTAAAAAGAGACTGAAGTGGTAACTTGAGGATCCCATAAGGAGTAGTAAAGGAAAGTTAAAATGCTCTTGAGTATTAGTATGATGGGATCCTAAAGAATCAAATGACACAAAACCCAATTTGCACAAAGAGCATGATGTACCTTTGAGTTTAGCCTCAGTTATTATGAGTAATGGTTAATGAACTTAGTAAGCATATGTTTTACTATCAAATACAGTGATCTTAGGCTTTGACGTCTCCCAAACATAGATCGCAATAGATCCTAGTATATCACAGTGGGTTACAATAGACCCTAGCAGGGCTCTGAGAGGTTGTAGTAGACCTAGAGGTCACAGTAGATCCTACAAAGTTATAGAGAGCCCTATTTACAGCATGATAGCTGTCTGGTGAGATGACAACCTAAAATAATTTTTACAGAGTAGTTAGTCTCACTAGTATAGTTTCAACTAGCTTTCGTCTTAGAAACTAAAGATCTCATAAGTCTGGTAGACCGTTACCACAAAGATATGAACGCTTTACTCAGATAGTTAGACCACTAACTAGATATTTTAAGAGATGAGCATTGTGTATGGGATGAGGAAAGCAAGAAATTAGCTTTTTAAAATTAGAACCAGATAAACCACTATCCAACAGATATTAGCCCTGACTGAGTGATAGAGAGATCTCCATATGGTAGCCTATGTATTCTAAAAGGGGTCAGGTGCAGTTTTTACATGAGGTAAGTGGTATAGTATGCCTCCAGTGATCGAAACTGTGAGCATAGCTAGCATCCCACCAGAGCTCAATAGTAGTTAGCAGTAGTCACTCTTCGATGCTAGTATAAGACATATATGTTAGGTCTATCAATGTTGAAATGAGGGACTATAAAATCCCAAAGAAAGTGAGCAAAGAAAGTGAGAAAAAGTCTCAACTTACAGAGACAAATGTAGTAATAAACATAGAAACTGGGATCATTAAAAGTAGAAACTCCTTAAAGGAGTTATAATCCCAATAAGTAATTGAGATGTGAGGCCTCTGATAGAAAGAAATGTGAATTATAATCATGGGATGAGCTAATAAAAAAGAAAGCAGAGATGAATAGTGGACAATATAATTTAAATAAATAAGCAGACAAACAGAAACCTCTGATGGCTGTAATGATAAAAAAAAATATGACGAGGCTTTATGAAAAGCCATTGAGAGAGGATACGGGAGAATTAATATGAAATAAGTTATCTCCCGATATGTGTAAATAAGTCCACTGGAAAGACTGTTAACCCCTATGAACGGGTTAAGACTAACCCGATATAATTAGCAAGCTTTCCCAGGATATGTCTCTAGAGTTAGAAATTTTTTTCCCTTATGAGAAAAACTAGCTAGTACTCTTTAATAATAAAGCCTTCATTAAGGGCTAGTATGAAAAATTCCCTGGCTGAGAGAAAATTCAAATGAGAGAAATTACTGAGAAAAGCATATAGAGCCAGGAAGAAGGGAAAGAAAAGAGTAGTTAACCAAAAAAGAAAAGAGTAAGAGGAAAGTATACCCTAAATTTCGAGGACGAAATTTATTTAAGGAGGGGAGAAATGTAATATTCGGTTCTCTGAAATAAGAGAAAACATGAGAAACATAACATACAGTTTCTCCATAAACAAATAAAATTCACTGGATACAAAAAGTGTAACACCATATATTTCTAGCTTGCTTCCTATCATTTCAAAGTTTCCCATGATGAATTGCACAAAAAGGAATGGAAGATGGCATTAAAATAATGCCTTATTTCGCGTTGCGTAGCGTATGAAAATTCCATTCAGTGTCACGCAGACCATATGAGTTCATACATCACATTCTTATATTTAATTACATACATACAACTCATTTACATCACCAAAGTTGGCCCACAACTCATGGAAACCGAAATGGAACCTAGAATATGGAGGTTTATTTACGGCCAGATTTGGCCCCTTTCTAGCACAATTTCGAAAAATCATAACTAATTCTAGAAAAATAAAAATCAACATTCTTGGCCATTATGGAAAGCTACAGATGTCTACTTCACAGTAAAAATATGTACAGACCATAACACCCATCACAGAGGGCGTTTGACATCCGAAAAGGTCCAGGGATCAAACTGCCTCCTGATGCTGTCACAGATTCTGCAGCAAAATTTGAAAATGTCAAATTAATTTCACAAAAATCCAATCCATGGAAATGATACCAATATGGAAATCTGTGGATGTTAGATAGAGGAGAAAAATACTTTTAGACCAGTTCAGGTACCCAAGTCTCGAAATTCAATAGAATAGTACATCAAGTCGGGTAAGGGTCCTGATACTGGACAGAATGTTCAAAAATGCATATATCCATTTCTAGAACTCCAAATGAGGTGCTTCTAGTTGGAACACGTCACTGTGAATTTCTAGTTTCTCTGTATGAAATTTTGTGGCAATTGGACATCGGTTGCCCCATGAGTGACAGAATTCAATTTTGGACCAGTGTTACAGTACCAAGGACCAAAACCAGAAAATTTTTCAATTTCAACAATTCGCTAAATATTCCACAGACCTCCAAAAATTACCAACTTTAACTTCTCAAAAATCTCTCAATAAGCTCTAGATGTATGTCAAATTTCAGGTCAAGAAGAATTCATTTGGACAAAAAGTGACATAACCTCATGAAATGGTCATTTTTGCTTCCTACCAAGAGTCACTTTGCACCAAATGGCCTCTTCTTGAATTTGGCACCCCTTGAGCAAGTTTCAAAGCACAAATATGACTTGTAGAGGCTGTCCAAGTGATCCCAAACCTCATGCAACTCATTTTGGTCTCTCAACATCTATTTATGCATAGTTACATCAAGCCATCCAAAAGCCAATTTGCACAATACTAGAGATTTAGTGTCATATAAAGTGTACATCATATTCATATATCATTTTACACTTGTCCATATTCTTACATCACAAAAAGATTATATACATTATTACTTTGACATTTAACCACCATTTAAAGTACATAATACACCAAAACGTCCTTGGCTTGCATCTCCTTGACTTGGAACACCACCTAGACAATTCAAGGATGAAGGGGAAAGGGGGGTGAGATTCCAAGAATCTCAATAGCTCACACACCCATTCACACCACATTCAAGGCATACATATACCAAATGCATAACCATACAAGCATAAAGTGTGCAATAAATTCCATTCCATGCCACATTCACATGTCAAGATTACTTTCATGCTCTAGGGACTTTTGGTTTAGCCTCACCCCATTTCTAGGACTTTTGGATTTGCCTCACTCTTGGTCTAGGGACTTTTGACTTTGCCTCACCCATTCAAGGGACTTTTAGCCTTGTCTCACCCATGCCATGAGACTTTTGGCATCTCCTCACCTTCATCAAGGGACTTTTGGCATCACCTCACCCTTATGGGCTCTTTCCACAACCATAGTCATTCAAGACAACACATTGGTACCAATGCATAACAAGGATCAAGTGGCATATTATCAAGCATCAAGAATGCATACTAGCACGCTAAGACATACATATGCACACAAGAATGCAAAGAGAATGAGGTGGAGAGCTACGTTTTTATGTATGCAAGCTCACTTTGCAATTTCCTTCCCCTCCTTGGTTTCACAAGAGCACTTAGGTGGAGTAGGATTCTTTTGGCCTAGACATTACAAACATCACACAATTACACATTTGAAGCAAGCCAAGACATTAAACTAAAGCTTATTACACACTTGGCTCCAAAATAGACATATTGGTTCCATAAATGGCCTATTGAAGCAACTCATATTATTCAAGTGCTAGGTTCCATTCTCTTGTTCTTTCTAAACTTCTTGGACTCATTTAAGATCCTTGGAGCCATCACACATTCAATTGCACAATTAGAAAACCAAGTTGCTTTACAAAGCACCATTATAGACACCATTAGGCCATCTCCCAATCTATGGCTCCTAAATTTTTCTCAATGATTTCTCCCATCTTCTAACATCATATAAAGTCCCAAAACAAGGCTAGAACAAATTAAAACATCCCCTAGCCTAATGAACCTAGCTTGGCCAAAATATGCACCATAATGGAGGTTCATAGACTTTGTGGTTTTTCCTTGATGGGAGAGCCACTTGGGAGGCTTTCTAAAGGTCTTAGGAGTTCAAAGAAACATTCAAATATCCAAGGAAACATTCACACAAAATCAGATTTTGCAAAACCCTAGAAAACACTACACTTTTCTAACTTGTTTTCTATTGGTTTTTCTTGGAATTTCTTGCCATATGCCATCTCCCCATGGCCTAAAACCCTTGTTCCCTCCTTGTATTTGGACAAAACATCCTCCCCTCCTTTGGTTCTGTTCTTGGCTGAAATACACACAAAGGGAGGGGGAAGAGAAGATGCAACAAAAAGCAAAGATTACCTATGGTTCAAGTGAGCTTTCAAGTGTCTTTCTCCTTCATTCTCTTCTCCTTAGCAAATTTGAAATTCTCCCCTTAGGTCTGGGTCAAAAACAGAACCAAATCATTCAAAAAATCCATGGAAAGAAAGGAGGAAGAGAGGAAAACAAGATTGGAGGAAGATGGAGCAAGAAATCTCATAAAATTACCTAGTTTCTCCTTGGCTTTCTTCCTCTTTTTCTCTTCCCTTTGGTGTGCCTAAGAGAGCTAAAAATTTTCTGTATTTTGGGCAGAATGGGTCGTGCTCATTAAAGAGGATAAGAAGGGAGAAAAGTGTGGAACATTCAAGAAACCATAAATTCCAATTTTGCCCTTCCGTAATGGCAAGTTCGTTTTGGCTTCGTTTTAGCTCCTTTTTGAGAACCGTCTTTTCCATCATAAAATTTAAGTTCCCAATTTAATAAAATGCCTTTGGAATCACTCAAATCGGAGTTAAAACCATCCCAAACGAATCAGTCAAAGTTCGGGTCAACTGACGTTGGAAAGAGTACACCGGAGGGGTTTTACCAGTCCCGGGGCTTCCCATGGTTTTTAGGGCCTCTGAGAACCTTGAGCAACTCAAAATGTTCATTTAAAAAGCCCTCCTAGGTGTTTTTCCAAAATTACACTTATTTACAAAAATGCCACTGGCCTTTCGGCAATTTTTTTGAATCTCTCCGACCCCAGTTTTTGGGCAACTCAAGGCTCAAATCCTCATTTTCTATAATTTAAAATTTTATTAAAATTTTATTTGGCCTTGAATCACTCATCTCAGGGGACTTACTTTTCAAATTAGCCCGTTTTAGTGATTGGACAATGTACCGGGCGTTACAAAAAGCAAGTCCCTCGAAATGAATTAGTTAAGGTCCCAAAAAATTTAGGAAGTATTTTTGTTATTTTGAGTAAATTTTGAAATTCTCACATGAGGGCTTTTCAAATGAAATTTTTGAGTTCTCTAGGGTTCTCAGAGGCCCTGAAAACTATAGCAAGCCCCAAGATAGTTAAAACCTCTCCGATAGACATTTTCTAACGTTAGTTAACCCAAACTTTGACTAATTCATTCGGAAAGGTTTTAGCTTTGATTTAAGTGATTTAAAGGCATTTTATTTAATTGGGAATCTAAATTTTATGATGGAAAAGATTATTCTTAAAAAAGAGTTAAAATGAGCCTAAACGGAGCAAACAGGCACATAGGGGCAAAATGGTCATTTTAAAAAATTATAAAAGAGGCTTCTTAAGTAAGATTTCACCTCATCACCTTCTCTAAGCTTCCATTTATAGAAAAATGGGCAGCAATAGTGTGACATTAAGAGGGGAGAGAGAGAATAAGTTTAAGCTTCCATTTATGTAAGTAAATGGCCCCATTTTATTTCATGCCAATAAGGAAAGTTGTTCCTCTCTCTAAGAGCTCTCTAATGGTGGTTTTATTTTCTTGAAAACTTGAAGATTCAAGTCTAACCCAAGTCAAAAAGGAACTCTTTTCAAGAAAGTAATAAAAAAAATAATCTACGCGAAGAGAGATCCATTTTAAGGTAAGACTTCGCTTGAAACACTTACAAAATCTTGTGTTTTCAAGCTATTTAAGCTTAGGTCTAGAGAGAGAAAGTGAAGAGAAGAGTTTTTCTTTATGTGTTCTTGATGGAACCACAGGTTATGGAGTGTGAGGATTAAGAATATACAACTAGAATTGAAAAGGGAGCTTTAGAATGCAAGTAATGGAATTTAGGGATTTGGTTGCACCTAGGCTAAGATGAAGCTTCCTAATAGTAATTTAAGTTGTCTAAGAGTATATATGAGTTCTTAAGACACCAAGAGAGCCTCCCACATGCTTCTCCCATCAAAGAAATTAAAACAACTCTATTGGTGCCATATGGAAGCATAGCTTTGGCCAAGGAGAGTTCATGCACCTAAGGAGTGTTTTAATTCCTTCCAAGCTTACTTTTGTATCATGTGTAATGGGAGAGTATGAGAGGAAGTGTAATACCTTAGTTTATAATACTTTTCCTACTACAATTACCTTATATAAAACTTAGATGAGTCAACGAAAAGCCTAAACTGATAAAAAATTTTCCTTTCAAAAACTTTCTCATACAATTTCACTATTCATTTGGTCATTTCCAAATTCTTATCTAATTTTGAAAATACATAATTAATTATAGAATCATCGTATAAGGTCAGTTCAGGGCTCTACTTCAAGCTCTCTAAGCCCTTTACAAAGGAAAAATACTTACTTAGCGGAACACATATAAATTCATATAAAGTTACCCCTACGATAAACTAGGCAATTTTAATCCTCATTGGTCATATTATTATTATTATTTTGCCTTTATATAGGCACAGGCATTCTTGCATCTTATGCACGATAGTCATACTCTTTTTACTTCAGGATTGGGTGTATATATGTTTTTCCATTTCATACCCTGAGTACCTTACAGTGTCATAATATAACTCATACATGCAGTAATCTAAAATATTTAATTACATAACAAAACATGGTACGTAAAAGTAAGGTCCTTGATTTATGTCTCCAGATTCTTTGCTCTTTCTTTGCTTGAATTCGAACCTAGCATAGGTTATATTTAGGGTGAGATTATGAAATCTCAGTAGTAGTAAACCAATCTCATTCACAAGCAAGCATGTAAGTACATAACATAATGCTAGTCAAGATGCCACATATCGCATAGCAATACAAGGAATTTTATACAAGGCCAAGCACAATCTAAGCATACATGTCTCATATTATAGCATAAATGACAACTTGATATAGCATAACACTCATCATTATACAAACATACAAGCTTAAGGAAAGAGAGAGGAAAACTACTACCTTAGCAAACTTTGCTCCTCAATCCTTGGGACTTGGTTTACTTGCTTTTGGAGTTCCTAAAACAACATCAAACCCTATAATCATAATGATAATTCATTACAATCAACACATAAACCTTAGCTTCAAAAATAGGATGACCCCTTTTAAACTTAATGGGACCATTGGAATTGGAAAAATCCAACTCCTTCCCTTCCCATTCACTATGGCCGAATAGTATGCTTTTCTTGGCTAAAATTTAGGAATTTTATCCCATGAGTTTTAGGAGCTTTCCCATAGGTATTCCTAGCTAAAAACACCCTTTTGAATCCATTGGAATATATAAAATCATCAAATTCTAGCCCCAACATCATGTTTTGGTCATCACATAATCTAGCCCCGTTTTAGGCTCAAACTGCGTTTCTTTGGTTCTAAATATTCCATAGCCTTTTGCTTTATGTTTTAGGACTTGAAATTTGGTATACATGACTTTAAGAAATTAAGAAAACACCATAAAAGTTTTGGGAAAATTCGGACAGCATCTCCCCATGCTTTCTATTTTTCCAAAAATTACAATCTTTGTGTTTTCCAAAGTCTCAGCACATAACAACAATAACTAAGCTCATGTAGCCTTCATGTTCAACATATAAACTTCATTTCAAGGCCTTCATATTCAGCATATAAACTCCATTTCTAATGATTCATATGCTGTCCAAAAATAACTCATAGCTAGGGTTTAACAAAACTAGCTTAAAGCATGTGATTTACAAGTATAAGATGGAGAAAACTTACTCTTTAAGCTTAAGCCTTGCTTCTTTTGATTTTCTCACACTAAAATCCTTTCTTTTCCCACTTAGAGCAACATTTCACCTTGAAGAAAAGATGAATATGCAGCTGCCCTTTGGAAGAAATGGTTGGAGGATGCAGAAGATGGAGAAATTTGGTGAATAATGGTGATAGTTTTGCTTGGTTTCACTTAATCTTCCACTTTTTCTCCCTCCCTCTCTCTCTTCACGTTTTTCTTTCTTTCTTCCTTGTGTGTGGCGTGAAAATGGTGGAATGGAGGTGAAGAAGATGAATCTAATAAAGTTAAATGGTCATACTAAATTTGGACCCTTGGATCAACCTTTTCAAGATCAAATCTTAACCTTCCATTCCTTTTTTTTCTTTTGATTTTCTAATTTCATAACTAAATATCTTCTTCCAAAAATTCTTGGCCACACACTTGGAAGCCTTGGCTTAGCCCTTAAGTTATGGAGAGTAACCATGGTTAATTTCTTAACTCAACCATAGTCAACTTTTAACTCAACCATAGTTAGTTTCTAACTTAACCATGGTTAATTCTTTAAAATAACTAAAATCTTTTTCTTCTTTTCCTTTCATTCTACATTTATATTTGGGTTTCATATTCTCTAAAACCCTAATCATATCTTCTCTTCTCTTATCGGGCCTTTATAATCAACTATTGGGCCTTATAGCAGTCTAAAAATCAGTGTTTGAGCCCAATTAAGGTTTTACTATACAATACATATCTTTAGACTTTCTAAATTTTATGAACATTATTTCCTCTACTTTCTGGCCATATTAAGCTTCAAACATAGGTCAGGGGCCCTTAACCTCAATTCTTATAAATTTTGGTGTCACCCGGGTCTATAGGTGTAATTTTCATCGTTATATATTATGATTGTGTTATAAACTTTTCATTTACTGTAATTCTGTCCCTGAAACTCCTTCAGGGTTTCTTAGCCCTTTAGATATTTTTATTTCTATAGTTCTTACAACTTCTTTTTTCCATTTTGCTCATGACTACTGATCGGGATAACCAGATCCCAGACTGGATCCTGCCCGGCCATCCGGATAACTTGGTATCATTGGACCCGTCTCATCAAACTGAGTTTAACTGTGGGTCACGGATTTATGAGATTCTTGCCCGATTTTTTGATATTCGTGCTTAAAGCCATGAATAGAGGGTGAAACTAGGGTTCCTTAAACTTTAGAACAATTTATACATTTTGCCTGACATATAACTTTTCTTTGCATTTTAGTCCCTGGCTCTTTCATACTTGACTTTGGAGGCTCTTCGAGACCTTTTTCTGATCTCTTTTTTCTTCATCTATTTTAGCCCCAATTTTAGGGCACCTTTGGTCTTGACTCATCATTATTTGCAGTCTAGAATATTATTCTAATTTTATTATACCTTAATTTACTCTATTTGGGAGACTTCCTTTCATATCCGGTGAATTTCGTACGTTGACAGAGAAACCATATGCTACGTTTCTCGCGTTTCCTTACGTTTTCCTGGATTTTTAGAAAATTGGATGTTACAGGAAGCCTTGGAAAAATTTTAGAAACCATAGTGAGATGGCCTTATATATTCCATAATATGGCTTAAAGAAGCAACACCTAGTTAGGCTCCTAGAATTGATTGTGTGATGACTCCAAGAGGTTTAAATATAGTCAAGAATCATAAATAGGTGGAGAGAATGGATCCAATATGATGTTTTCCAAAAGTTGCTTCATTAAGTGCATTATGGAACCATAAAAGAGTCTTATAAGTCACCTAGCTTTTTTAGTGATTGTGTGGCCTTAGAATTTGATTCAAAAGTATAATTGGCTTCCATATGATGTGTCTAGGCCAATAGAAATGATCTCCACCTCCTTGTAAGTGTATGGCCATAGGAGAAGAACTAAGTCCAAGGAAGAAAATATGCAAATGTGACAAAGGTAGCTCTCACCACCTTCTCTTATGCATGGATGTGTGCTTACATTGTCTTTGAATGTGTGTATATATGTTTTAAGCTATGAAAAGTATTTTAGCACGAGCTTTTATTCTATGGTACCATGATGATGTTTTATGCATTCAAATGATATTTTTTGTGCTTGCCTTGATTTGCTTAAGTGTGGAGAAGCCAAGAACCCTTTAGCTATAGTGAGGATGAGCCAAGAACCCTTAAAGTTAGTTCAGACAAAGTAAAGAGTCTCCCAAAAGTGAGGTTAATTCCCAACAGTAAGGTTAATTCAAAAACCTCTTAAAAAAATGGGTGAGGCAAGTCTAAAATCCACAAGTGAATATTTGTTGAATGCTCACATATGTTAATATGTCCATGCATGCATTTTCAAGGCTTGTATTACATACTTTATGTGTGATTGGAAGGAAGATGAGCTATTGGAATTCTTTAAATCTTATTTTCTCGTTTCCAATGTTCTAACATGCTAAGTGGACAAAGTGGACAAGGCAATGGAAGCTTACACCTTGGAAGATGAGATTGTGACAAGAAAGTGTTTAAATCTTGTTACTTTAAGGTTATATGAATAGTAAATATTGTAATCAATAGTTTTATATGTCCTATGATGTTATGAACATGCATAACTATGCTAATATATCATGTATAAATGAGAGTTAAGGTTATATATATGGAAATATGCATTTCGAACATGTAATTGCATTATAGAAATGCATATATAAATGGAAGTGGAATGGCCAAATTGAAATACATGAGATTTAGGACCACTTGGGCAGTTCATACAAGTCATGTTCAAGCTTTTAAACTTGCCCAAGAGGTGCCAAACATTAAGAGAAGTCATTTGGACACATTTGGTATCTAATATGGAGCAAAATTTACCATATTGGAAACCTATACCATTTTTTATCCAAATGAGCTCTTCTTGATATAAGATTTGGCATGAATTTAAAACTTGTTGAGGGATTTTTAGGAAGCTAAAGTACAGAAATTTTTTGGGGTCTATGGAATATTTGATGAATTTTCAAAGTTGAGAGAAATTCTGATTTTGGTTCATAGTACTATTTACTCGAGTCTAAAACTGAAGTCTATCACTCAAGGGGTAAATAATGTCCAATTGCCACAAACTTTAATAAAGAGAAACTAGACACTCCCAGTGACTTGTGCCAACTAAAAGCACCTCATTTGGATGTCTAAAGAGCGAGATATAAATTTTTGAAGTTTTTATCTAGTATTAGGCGTTAAGACTGACCTAGGTTACTGTTTGATTGGTTTTCGACCATTGGACGTACCTAAACTGTCTGGAGTTATTTTTTCTCTCTAACTAACATCTGTAGCTTTCTAGATTGGTATATTTGTATAGATTGGATTTTTTTTGAAATTAATTGGATATTTTTGAAGTTTGTAGTAGAAACATGTATTAGTACTAGTAGCCATTCTGACCTTTACACTTTTCTAGATGTCAAACATCTTCTGTGTGATGTTTCATGACCTAGATATTTTTGTAGCATAAAGTAGACATCTATATCTTTTCATAATAGTAAAGAATGTATAATTTCAATTTTTCTAGAATTAGTTATGATTTTTCAAAATTTGTGATAGAAAGTGGGAATTTCTGGCCTAGGCTATATCATGAAATTTTGTGTATTCCCTTTCCTTGTACGAGTTCTAGGCTACTCTTGGTGATTAATTTGAGGTGTATCTATGTAATTAAATATGAGAATGTGATACATGAGTCCATATGGGTCACGGGGCTCCGAAAGAAAAAATTTATACGCAACACAAGGAAACTCATTATTATAAAGCCATTCTTCCTTGCTTCTTCATGAAATACATGTATGAATCTTGGGAGTAGCATGAGATAAGCTAGAAAGTTATGGTGTTACATTCCCAACATCATATGTCAGCATGCTAGGACACAAATGCATATTGTGGAAACATGACTTCATTGTCCTTTGGCAATATAGTTCTAATAATTTAAGAAATGCATAGACCCTATGCTCATTGTCCTCTACCACTAAACATAGGCCTAAGTGTTTGAAATACTTTATAATCAAGGTTGAATGAGCATGTTCATTGGTTCATTTAATTTGCACATGGAGATAACCTTTAGAGTATCCATAGTAAGTATAAATATAAAAACCAACTATAAAGCATGCTATCTAGGGTGTCCCCTTGAGTAGATCCACATCGCATGTAAAAGAAATAAGGTTTCCTAGTCCATCTCTAAAGAAAATCTCCATTTCTAACGAGAAGCTAATCCATCATCAATGAAAAGTTCCATCTCTGAAAGAGATGATATAGAGATCATCCCTGAATAATCATCTCTTATAGATACTAATTGCATCTACAATTCAAATATCATAAATATGCCCAAAATACAATCATGATGTTGTGTATTCATAATTCCATTTTCAAGAGAGACTCATCTAATCAAATAAATTCATTAGAGTGTGCATATAAATACATATATGTTGGCATTGACATCATATATATATCATCATAAGTGTAAATGCATAATTCATAAGCCATAAGGCACTCTTGGTTTTTATTAGAATCCACTCCTCTTACAATGTCTTTTAATGTTTTTAGTGTATTACTAGTCTATAGTCTATGTTTAATAGTCCTAAGCAATAGTCATCCATATGCGGGCATTATTAGGGTCAAAACTTCTACATATGGGAATATAGATATACATATAGGGATTTGGACATCTATACACAAGCAATGTTTGGGGCTTAGTCTTCCATGTATAGATATCGTAGTCTAAGAGAGAATAAGGTCAGCTATGCACCAGTATAATTTAGTGTAGAGTCATCTATGCATAGGTTTTATAAGTGCATGTTGGTACAAATGTTTATATGAGAAACTTAATTTATTAGGATTTATCAAGTTCTAATGAAACTAATGGAGTAAGCATGCAACAATCAATCACAAAAATGATTTCAAGTTTTAAAAGGCTAAATGAGGCTTCCAAATGTCCCACAAATCTTAATTTACATGTATATTAAGTGTATAATGCAAAACCTTTAAAAATGCAAAAATTTCACATTTTCCCATGTTACAACAACTGCGGCACCATGGCACCACAACAAGAAATTTCTTTTATAGACAATTTGCTTAGTGCCATGACACAGAGTTGCCTCTTATCTCCATATCTACATTTTTTTTCTATTCATTCAACCAATTTTTCATTTTTGATAGTTACCCTAACTAAACATTGTAAACATCTTATAAGGATCCTAGAGCAACAAAACAACTCTCAAACTAAATTTTAAATATCTAAGTTGATATTTGCTATGGTTAGGTTTTGGAGAGAGAAAATAGAGATGGTGACCTTATAAAGCTCTTAACTCATTTTAATAGTACCATAACTATCTGAACTCATCAAAAACATCATCTAAGGCAAAACCTAAGATCAAACTGGAAAATTTGAGATGTCACTATAACACCACCTTTAGAGAAAGAAAACATGGATACTGAAGAGTATGGACTTTTATCATCAATTAAACATATAGGAAGCATTCAACCATATCAAAAACATTATATATAATTTCAAAAAGCATTAAACAAGCCCAAAGCGAGTTTTCATCATTTAAGCTTCAACATGGTTTAGAGAGAGAAATTAAGTAGAAAAGAGAAAAAAAGGATGATTTAGAGCAAAGAATCTCACTAAGGCAAGAGGTGTCATATCTTCAATTTGGCTTAGATTTGTTGTAGTTTCTTTTCTTTCTCCTGCTTCTTCATCCTTCTCCTCCTTTATTTCCTATCTTCCTTAACCAAATAAATATTTAGCCACGGCCAATACTTCCATGAAAGAGCAGAACAATCTAGAGAAGTTTTAGCCACGACCAATTAATACGTTAGCCATAGCCAATACTTTCATAGAGGAGCATAACAATCCAGAGAAGAGGACCTAAGACTTTTTAGCCTCAACTAACTATATGTTAGCTATGGTGAACTATAGTTTATTGAAACACTTCATTTTGAGCTTAAACAGACACTAGGGCTCAAATATCCCTCATTTTCAACTAAAAAAGGGATCTTCCATCTTCTGTGTGCTGCTTGGGAGCTTGTGTGCTAGGGTTTAGAGAGTTTGGAAGTGATTGGAGCCAAGGATTGGAAAGTTTGGAAGTGATTGAAGCTTGTATGCTAGGGCTGATCCTTTTCTTCTTTGTTTGTTGTATTCTACTTAAACCATTCTCATTCCCCTGCATGCAGTACTCCTTTTGGTTCAAAGCTCGTTATCGCTACAGTCTAAAGCTCCATTAAAGGTCATTGTTAAAGCTCTTGTTAACCAAACTCTCTCCTCTGGCAGCTAAGGTTGGTCTCTCTTTCCCTTTGTCCATCATCTCACTGAGTATACTTCCGTTCTGCCTCTATGTCTGCTCTCTCTCAGCTTCAGTTCAATATATATAAACACTAAATTGATGAAATGTCAAACATGTATGTTTGAGGAACACCAAATGGTAATTTTTATTTTTGATTTTCTTATGAAGTATATGTTGCTACCAAATATGATGACTTTGGAACTCAATCTGAGTTCAGGCACAATAGAATTCTTAAAGAAAACAAAGTAGAGAAGGATATATATCATTTCCATAGTAAATAGAAATAAAAACCCGAGAATAATTTAATATGTAAGCATTGTTTCAATAACGTGGTTTTTCCAATTGCATAAGATTACAATTGCAACAAATAATGACCATATTTGTTTTTAGCATTTTCCTGCAGTGACAGTTAAGACTTTGCATATATGTAAAAGATCTATAAATT
The DNA here is from genome assembly GCA_026724425.1 of Erythrophleum ivorense. Taxonomy (NCBI): domain Eukaryota; kingdom Viridiplantae; phylum Streptophyta; class Magnoliopsida; order Fabales; family Fabaceae; genus Erythrophleum; species Erythrophleum ivorense. The sequence continues at coordinate 32,542,385 of JAIUCV010000008.1, forward strand.
AGATTTTCTTTTTATCAAGAAAATCAATTCCTTTTAAGGTAGCAGGTAATTTCTCCTATGCAAAGTGAACTTTATATTAATTATTCTTTAATAAGGGAATTAAGATAATACTAAAGACTAATCTATTCATCCCTGCCTTCCAAAGAAAGCTTGGATGATGATAAGAAGAGCAACTCAATCATTATAGGAGACTTGTGGCTGCCTTTAGCCCCGTGTGCACTTAATTTGGAAATTTGAACTGGATGTTGGTGAGCTGCTTTAAGGACATAAAATGATTAGCCTAAGGTGTATTAAAGGTTGCTTTCTTTGGATTGGGATTTAAATAATTTAAAATGTTGGCAATCATAGTAGGAGCCAACAACTAGTGACTGGTTAGCCAACATACATGTTTGACGTTTCATTAATTTGTAAGTATATATTCTTTTGCATAAATTTATATGTATACATAGATTATTATTATTATTATTATTATGGTTGAGAGTATCCTTGAATTTTATCTGGACTTTATATAATATATATTAGTTTTGTATCAAGGTTAAGGTCTTGATCATGATGTTGTTTAAGGAATGGTTTGGATTTGGATGAAGATTAGAGCTTGGCTTTAGTTTCATATGAGCCTTATTGGTAGTTCAATATATTTCCAAGTTAATTCCTCTCTTCTACATAAAGCCCAACAACTTTAGCCTAAATTTATACCGCACTATAACTATACCTAGATTTTTATTTTAGGATTACTACATATCTAATAGCACCTCTATTAGAATTATGAATCTAAGGGATAATATATACACATCCACAACTAAGAAGTTCTTGTTGTAATAATAATAATGTAACAACAATTTTATTATTTTTGACTTGCTGTTATCTACTATGCACTGTGTTGTTGATACTTCACATTACTTGTATGTTTTGCATGGCAATATTAACCTAGTTGTTTAAATGTAGATTAACCTATGAGAAAAGTCTTCCCTAGATTAGTTAGAAAATTAAATTTCTTCACAAAAGGTAATCAATTTAATAGAAATTAAGTCTTGTGTTAGCCTACCTGAAGTTTTTTATTCCCCTGCTTATAAAAATCCGCACAAATTGAAGTATAATCTAGCTTAGTTGAGCAAACCACTTAGTGTATGGGCTTGACTTAGTTTTTAAGTGGAAATTGCTATGGTTTGATTTAAGTTATTATGATAAAAAATTTAATGAAAATTATAATGAAGAATTTGAAAACCTGTAGGTGAAAATAAAAATAATATAATATTTAAAGAATCAGTTTGATGTACACAAAGTTGTAGGTGAAAATAAAAATAAGTAGAACATAGGGATTATGTACTTGCTTCCATCTCTTCTTGACCTTGAATTTCACAATTGCTTCCATCTCTTTTTTTACACTTTTGCTATGACTATGACTAGAGATTAGTAAAATTTTGATGCTATTTACATTTTTTTTGCTTGAGTTTGTCATCAGATTTTATAGACCTGAATGTAAACCTATAGACAATAGATAGCCCTACCTAAAATCTAGATTGCACTTTAATCTACTACTTTTCTTATATATCTTGTTGTAATTTAGGCTAACAATGTCCCAATTGTGCATCTATATATCTTGTTGCAAATTGCTTGAACTTGGGTAATTTCATTTCCTTTAGCCTTTGCTATGTAATTACTATAAGTATTTAGACTTACTTACGTGCCAAAGGATAAACTCTAAGAGTTTAGATAATGGTCTAATTGAATCATAGGGCTTCCCTTTTTATGGCTCATCTTCATAAAGAAATTAGATTTGTACTAATGACTAGAGGCCTGACTAGCGGTAGTGTAAGTCTTTATTTTTAGTTTTGATTATAATTAGAATTGTGCTGATGGCTAGAGGTTTGACTAGTTTTAATGTACCTTTATTTTTTGTTTTAATTATCATTGGACTTGTGCTAATGACCTGAGGCCTGACTAGCTTTAGTGTGAGTCTTGATTTTTTATTTTGATTATAACTAGACTTGTGTTGACAGCCAGAAGCTTGACTAGCAGTAGTGTGAGTTTTTATGTTTGGTTTTTATTATATTTAGGCTTATACTAATGGCCAGAGGCCTGACTAACTGTAGTGTGTTTAATGTCCGATTTTCGTTAAACGATGGAAACTGGTGTATTTTTAAAGCAAGTTCCCTGAAATGAATTAATTAAGGTCTCAAAAAATTTCAATAACATTCTAGACTCCTAAAAATGAGAATCTTAGGCTCAGACGAAAAGAAAAATAAAGCTAGAATAAAGAAACAAAATTCAATGAAAAACTTACAAAACATAATGGCATTTTCGTAATTTTAAGAAAATTTTAGAATTCACATAGGAGGGATTTTTAAATGAAATTTTTGAGTTCTTCGGGATTCTCAGAGGCCCTAAAAATCATGGGAAGCCTTGGGATAGTTAAAACCCCTCTGATAGATGTTTTCCAACATCGATGTACCTAAACTTTGACAGATTTGTTCAAGATTTTATCTCTAATTTTAGAACTCCAAAAGAATTTTACTAAATTAGGAACCTAAATTTTATAATGGAAAAGACGGTTCTCAAAAATGAGCCAAAATGAATTAGAAAGGAAAATACCAAGAACGAAGGGCAAATTGGAAATTTTTGAAAAGTCTTTCTTCCTCCACCTATATATATAAGGTGCCCCACTCTCCCACTCATTTAGCTTCATATGTTTCTACCCTAAACCAGAGAGAAAATCCTAAGAGAGTGGTACACAAGAGGAAGAGGAAGAGGAGGAGAAATTAAAGCTAAAAGGTATGGATTTTTGTAAGTTTTTCATGCTCTTTCCCTTACAAACCTCTTCTTCTCCATTTCCTTTTCTTTCTTGTGATTATATTGAAGTGTATGGACTTGTTTTAAGGGAGAAATTAAATGGATCTATTTTAAGGGAGAAATTAAGAGAAAATTTTGGATTTGAAGAGAGGAGGCCAAAGAAGGGAGGATTCAAGTGAGAAAACAAGAAAAAACAAGGTAATTCTCCTTCCATGGTTGCTACCCCTTGCTTCTCTTCTCTTTATGTTTCACCCCACTCAAGAAGTCATAGGAAGGCTTAGATTTTAGACACAACCAAGGGTGAAACTTAGGAAAAAGAGTGTGGATAGTAAGAATATGCAAAGAAAATTAACAAAAAACCTTGGAGATTCAAGATAGAAATTCTAGAGTTTCATGTACTTCTTGTAAAATCTGACTTGATACCTTAATTTCTATGTCTACATGAAAGTTTAAATGAGCTCTACCCCTAGAAGTCTCCCTATATGCTTCCTCCATCAAGAAAACAAAGCAAAGTCCATGAAGGCCATTATGCTTCATTATCTCGGCCTAAGAGGGTTACCATACCTAAGGAGAATTTTAAATTTTTCAAAGCCCATTTTTTAGTCATATATGATGAGTGAAAATGAGGGTAAGTCTTGTGAAAAATTTAGAAAGCCTAAAGAATGAATTGGTGTCTTATGTTCCATAATATGACCTAAAGAAGCAACATGTAGTTAGGCTCTTTGTTTCAATTGTGTGATGACTCCAAGATGCTTAAAAGGAGTCAAGAATCATATATGAAAAGAAAGAATGGATCCTAGAATTTATTTGATAGGTGTTACTTCATTAGGTGCATTCTTGGAACCATAAAAGGGTTAATAGACAAAGTCAGCATTTAAGGAAGATGTGTAGCCTTAGAATTAATTCCATGAACCTAATTGGCTTCTATAAATTATGTTTAGGCCAAGAGAAATCATTTTCACACCTTTATGTGTGTGCGGCCAAGGAAGGGAGAGCAAATTCAGGAGAAAAAGTGTGTGGTTGCATCCAAGGTAGCTCACTCCTCCTTCTTTCATGCATGAATGTATGCTTGGCTTGTCTTTGAATGTGTGTATGTGTAATTTTAAGCCATGAAAAGCATTCCAGCATGAATTTTATTCCATGGTGCCATGATGTTACTATATACTTTTATATGATATTTCTTATGTGTGCTTGGGTTTGCTTGAGTGTGGTGAAGCCAAGAACTCTTAGCCATGGTGAGGATAAACTAAGAATCCTTAAAATTGGTTGAGACAAAGTAAAGAGTCTCCCAAATATGAGGTTGACTTCTAAGAGTAAGGTTGAGTCTAAAAACCTTTTAAAAAATAGGTGAGGCAAGTCTAAAATCCATAAGTGAATGGGTGCGGCTAATTCACTTACTTGGCAAGCCTTTGTATGCTATGTATGACTTGCTCAAATGTTGCAAATATCTTTTGAATGATTACACATGTAAATATGCTCATGCATGCATTTGTCAAATTTATTTTGCATCTTTTATGTATGATTGAAAGGGAGATGAGCTATTGAGATTCTTTGAATCTCATTCCCTCCTTTTCAATATTCTAACATGCTAAGTGGACTAAATGGATAAGACAATGAGAGCCCACACCTTGGAAAATGAAATTGTGACAAGAAAGTGTTTAAATTTTGTTACTTTAAGGCCATATCAATGGCAAATATTGTAATCAATGGTTGTATATGTCCTATGATGTTATAAACATATATAATTATGTTAATGTATCATGTATAAATGAGAGTTAAGGTTATATGTATGAAAATGTGCATTTTAGACATGTAATGGCAAACTAGCATTATAGGAATGTATATATAAATAGAAGTGAAATGGCCAAATTGAGATGCATGAGATTTAGGACCACTTGGGCAATTCATAAAATTCATATTCATGATTTTAAACTTGCCCAAGAGGTACCAAACATCAAGAAAGACCATTTGGACACAATTGGTATCTAATATAGAGCAAAAATGACCATATTAGAATCCTATAACACTTTTTCTCCAAATGAGCTCTTCTTGACTTGAGATTTGGCATGAATTTAGAACTTGTTGAGAAATTTTTGGGAAGCTAAAGTTTAGAATTTTCGAAGGTCTATGGAATATTTGATGAATTTTAAAGTTGGGAAATTTTTTGAAATTGGTTTAGGGTATTGTTCACTCAGGTTTGAAAATGAATTCTATCACTCATAAGGCAAATGATGTCCAATTGCCACAACATTTTATAGAGAGAAACTATACATTTCTAGTGACATTTTCCAACTAGAAGCACCTCATTTGGATATCTGAAGAGGGAGATATGAATTTTTAAAGTTTCTACCTAGTATCAGGTGTTCAAACAGACCTTAGGTACTGTTTGATTAGTTTTTGAGACTTGGATGTGCCTGGACTGGTCTGAATTTATTTTTTGCCTCTGTATAACATCCTTAGCTTTCCATATTGGTTTCATTTTCATGGATTATATTTTTTTGGAATTAATTAGACATTTTTAAAGTTTGTAGCAGAAACCAATATCATAACCAGTAGTTAGTCAGACCTTTGCACTTTTTTGAATGTCAAAAGTCTTCTTTATTATGTTTCATGGCCTGAAAATATTTTTAGCATAAATTAGATATCTATGGATTTCTAGAATGGTAAAGAATTCATGATTTTGATTTTTCTAGAATTAGTTATGATTTTCTAAAGTTTGTGATAAAAAAAGAAAATTTCTAGCCGAGGCTACTATCATAAATTTTATGTATTCCCTTGCCTTGCACAGCTGTAGGCCAATTTTGGTGATAGAAATGAGTTATATTTATGTAATTAAATATGAGGATATAATACATAAACTCACATGGTTGAATGGAATTTTTATTTCCTATGCAACACAAAAATATTCACTTTTTAATATCATTTTCCTTGCCTCTTCGTGGAATTCATGGCGTGAAACATGGAGATAGTATGAAATAAGCTAGAAAGTTATAGTGTTACAATTTGTCTTTATTTTTTCTTTTGATTGTTATTTGACTTGTACTAAAGGCCTGACTAGCTTTAGTGGGAGTCTTAATTTTTTACTTTGATTATAACTGGACTTGTGCTTATGGCCAGAGGCTTGAATAGTAGTAATATAAGTCTTTATTTTTGGTTTTGATTATAATTAGACTTCTGCTAATGGCTAAAGGACTCACTAACTTTATGTATCTTTATTTTTGGTTTTGATTATTATTGGATTTATGTTAACGACCAAAGGCCTTACTAGCTTTAGTGTGAGTCTTTATTTTTGGTTTTCATTATAATTGGACTTATGCTAATATCTAGAGGCCTAACTAGTTGTAGTATATCTTTACTTTTAGTTTTGATTGTCATTGGACTTGTGCTAATGGTTGGAGACCTTTCTAGCTTTAGTGTGAGTCTTGATTTTTTATTTTGATTGTAATTACACTTGTACTGATGATCGAAGGCCTGACTAATTATAATGTAAGTCTTTATTTTTGGTTTTAATTGTAAATAGACTTATACTAATGGTTAGAGGCCAGAATAGCTATAGTGTGAATCTTTAATTTTAGTTTTGATTGTCACTGAACTTGTATTAACGACTAGAGGCCATAATAGTTGTAGTATGACTCTTTATTTTTTGTTTTGGTTGTCATTGAACTTGTGTTGACGACCAGAGGCTTGACTAGCTGCAATGTGAGTCTTTATTTTTTATTTTGATTATCACTAGACTTGTGCTAATGGCAAGAGACTTGACTAGTAGTATGAGTCTTTATTTTTTGTTTTAATTATCATTAGACTTGTGCTAACGGTTAAAAGCTTGACTAGCTATAATGTGAGTCTTAATTTTTTGTTTTGATTGTCACTAAACTTATGCTAACGAACAAAGGCCTAACTAGTTGCAATGTTAGTCTTCATTTTTTTACTTTGTCACTAGAATTGTTTGATTTTTTATTTAGTGTCTTTTATTTATTCTATTATTTTGTGGCTATCAACATCATTGCATATTCTTTTCATATACCTAACTATATAATTTCAATATTTGATAGATTTGATTGTGATGGCTGAATGTATTTTTAATTTTAAGATACTTAGTCTTTATTATATGATCACACTTTATGTTGATACTATATGATATAAAATATGCTTAAACATGTGCATACTTTTGCTTTTTGATGAATTGTCACTGTTTTCTTTATTTTAAAATTGTCTTTCTTTATTTCTTTTAACAGGCTAATTATTTAAGGCTTAAGAATGTCAAAACTTTTACTCATGACTAAACAAGCATAGCATCAAACAATGTAGAAGATGATGATGAAGTTGCCTTATGGTTAGAGGCTGTAAGTGGTAAGAATAAGAAGGGTCGCATCTTTGACATAGGATTTGAGGCTCATGATGTTGATGTTGATGTTGTTTGTTCTTGTGGCACCTCTTCTTCCATTCATAACTCAGGACTCGATTCAGATTTTAAAGAGGAATTACACAGGAGGATTGCAACAGAGATAACACCTTTGAGACAAGAGAACCAAGAACTTAAAGAGCAAAATTAACAAATCTTGTCTATGCTAAACCAGCAACAACAAACACTTAATAAGTTGCAACAACTTGAATCATGTTTATCTCAAGCCCCATCAGATCCTATACTGGAAGAATTAGCAGTTGAGAAGACAGGCCCTAATGATTGTCCTCCTCTATAACTATGATTTTATTTTAAGTCATCTATTTTAAGTTAAGGATTGTTATGATCTGTTTTATAAACATGTAACTGAGGATCATTTTAATCTATCTATTACTTTTTATTGAATATTATTGTGTTATTTTATTTTTTGGATAAGTAACAAAAGTAATATTGAGGCTATAAAATTAAGTCCTCTGGAGACAAGAGAAAACATGAAAAACGTAACGTACGATTTCTCTGTAATGGTATTTTTGTAATTTTGAGCAAATTTTGGAATTCACACAAAATGAATTTTTAAATAAAATTTTTGAGTTCCCTAAAGTTTTCAGAGGCCCTAAAAACCATGGAAACCCCCGAGACAATTAAAATCCCTCCAGTGGACGTTTTCTAATATTGGTTGACCCCAACTTTGACTGATTCATTCAGGAAGGTTTTAGCTCCGATTTGAGTGATTCCAAAGGCATTTTACTAAATTGGGAACCTAAATTTCATAATAGAAAAGGCAGTTCTCAAAAAGGAGCTAAAACAAAGGAGAAACAAAAATGCCAAAAATGAAGGGCAAAATGAGAATATTTGAAAAGTGTAACTTACTCCCACCTATATATATGATACACCCTTCTTCTCCCTTCATTATGCATGACCATGTTCTGCCCAAAACCAGAGGAAAACCCTAGGGGATGAGGCGCAGAAGAGGAGGAAGAAAAGAAGGAGAAATTCAAGGTAGAAAGGTATGGATTTTCATGGTTTTTCATGCTCTTTCTCTTCCAAACCTCTTCTCCTTCATTCTCCTTTATTTCCTATGATTATAATGAAGTATATGGATCTATTTTAGAGGATAAATTGAGGGAAAAATTCGGATTTGAAGAGAGGAGCTCAAAGAACACAAGATTCAAGTGAAAAAAAGCAAGAAAACAAGGTAATTTCTCTTCCTATGGTTGTCATCTTTGGTTCCCTTCTCCACCATTTCGCCCTAATTGAGAAAACCCTAGGAAGAGATGGTTTTTAGGCAGAACAAATGGTAAATCTAAGGAAAAAGGTTGTGGAGATTAAGAATATACAAAGGGAATTATTAAAAAATCATTAGATTTCAATATGCAAATTCTAGGGTTTCAAGTGTTCTTTCCAAATTCTGATTTTATGTGATGATTCCTAGGTCTAATTAAGAGTTTAAATGAGCTCCTAAGATCCCTAAGATGCTCCCCACATACTTCCTCCTTCAAGAAAATAAAGAGAATTCCAAGGAGACCAAAAAGGGGCATAGTCTCGGCCAAGCAAGGTTGGGGTAGTTAGGGAAAGTTTTAAATTTGTCTAAGACCATTCTTGAGTCATGTATTATGAATGAAAATGAGAAGAGGCCTTGGAAAAAATTTGGAACTCATAAAAAGTGATTTAATGCTTTAGGTTCCATATTATGACCTAAAGAAGAAACATGTTGTAAGGCTCTTTATTTTAATGGTGTGATGACTCCAAGAGGCTTTAAAGGAGTCAAGAATCATATTTGAAAAGAAATAATGGAGCCTAGAAATTATTCGAGGGGTGTTGCTTCATTAGGTGCATTTATGGACCATAATAGGGCTTATAGAACAACTTAGTATCTAAGCAAATTGCATGGCCTTAGAGATTATTTCATGAACCTAATTGGCTTCCATAAATTGTGTCTAAGCCAAGAGAAACCTTCCTCACACTTTTGTGGGTGTGTGGCCGAAGCAAGGGAGGGAGTTTCAAGAGAAAAAGTGTGTGATTGTGTGCAAGGTAGCTCTCTCCACCTTCTCTCATGCATGGATGTATGCTCAACTTGTCTTAGAATGTGTGTATGTGTATTTTCAAGCCATGAAAAGTGTGATAGCATGATTTCATATGCCATGGTTTTATGATGACATATTATATTTCATATGATGTTTTGATGTGTGCTTGGGTTTACTTGAGTGTGGTGAGGTCAAGAACCCTTAGCCATGGTGAGGATGAGCCAAGAATCCTTAAAATTGGTTAAGACAAAGCAAAAAGTCTCCTAAAAGCAAAGTGGGCTCCTAAAAGCATGGTTGAGTCCAAAAATGCATTAAAGAATGGGTGAGGCAAGTCCAATATCCACAAGAAATTGGGTGAGGCTAATCCACTTGTATGGCAAGCCTTGTATGCTATGTATGACTTTCTTGAATGAAGAAAATGTTCCTTGAATGCTTGCACATGTTTACATGACCATACATGCATTATGAGACTTGTTTGCATCCATTATGTATGATTGAATAGGAGATGAGCTATTGGGATTCTTTGAATCTCATTCCCTCCTTTCCAATGATCTCACATGCTAGGTGGACCAAGTGGACAAGGTAATGGAAGTCAACCACCTTGAAGAAAAGAATTTGACAACCAAGTGTTTGAGTTTTGTCACTTTAAGGCCATAATTGTGTCAAATGTTGTAACCCCTTGATGTATATCGTCTATGACCTCTTAGATATGTGTAATTATGACATTATGCCATGTATGAATGAAAGAATATGTTATGTAGCCACTAGAATATGAATTGAGTATATGATGGCACATTAGCTTCATGAATGGCTTTATGGAAATATGCATATGTGTTGATGAAATGGCCAAAATGAGATGCATGGAGTTTGGGACCATTTGGGCAGCTTACACAAGTCTTAATCATGCTTTTAGACTTGCCCAAAAGGTGCCAAACCCTAGGGAAAGCCATTTGGTGACTTTGGTATCTCATATGGAACCAAAATTAACCATAATGGAATCCTATATCACTTTTTGGCCAAATGAGCTCTTCTTGATATGAGATTTGGTATGTAATTAGGTATTGTTGAGACTTCTTGGGAAACTAAAGAACATAATTTTCTGAGATCTATAGAATATTTGATGAGTTTTTAAAGTTGGCAATTTTTCTGATTTTGGTCTGTTGCACTATTCATTTGGTCCGAAAATGAAATCTATCACACAGGGCTCAAATGATGTCCAATTGCCACAAAATTTTATACATAGAAACTAGACATTCACAGTGACTCATTCCAATTAGAAACACCTCATTGGGAGGTCTAGAGAGGGAGATATGAATTTTTGAAGATTCTATCCAGTATCAGGACCCATACCCAATCACAATTACTGTTCCATTGAATTTCGAGGTCTGGGTTGCCTGAGCTGGTCTGGAAATATTTTTTCCCTCTAGCTAATGTCCACAGCTTTCTAGATTGGTATTATTTACATGGATTGGATTTTTTTTTGGAAATTAATTGGATATTTTCAAAGTTTTCTGCAGAAATCTATGATAACATCATAAGGCAGTTTGACCTCTGGACCTTTTTTGATGCAAAACATCCTCTGTGATGGATGTTATGGTCTAGACATATTTTTAGTGTGAAATAAACATCTATAGCTTTCCAGAATGATCAAGAATGCATGTTTTTTATTTTTATAGAATTAATTATAAATTTTTAAAATTTGGTCAGAAAAGTAGCCAAATCTAGCCCAAAATGAATGTCCATGTTTTATGTTTTATTTCGGTTTTCTTGAGGTGTGGGCTACTTTTGATAATTCAAATGAGTTGCATTCACATAATTAAATATGAGAATATGTTGTATGAGTTCACATGGCCCACATGATACTGAATGAAATTTTTATACACAACGCAAAGCAAGAAAATGCATTATTTTAATTCTCTTTTCTTGCTCTTTCATGGAAATTATGAATTTAAAGAATGAGAATGTTATAGACTGAGCTAGAAATATATGGTGTTACAGAGGCTATATTAAAAAAACAATCTAATTTTTTAAAAAATAAAATTAGCAATGAATTTTCATTATTAATCTGTTACTAATTTGTGACAGATCAACAACAAAATTTTTCGTAGCTAATTTGTAATGAATTAGCGACAGAATTTTCTGTCAGTAATCAATGATAGCTCAATGACAGAATATTCTGTCGCTAATTACTGACAAAAAATTCCATCATTGATCTGTCACTAATTAGCGACGAAATATGCTATCACTGATCTGTCACAAATTAGTAATGAAAAATTTCATCACTAAATTCTGACGCAACATTCCATCACTAATTTGTCACTAATTTGTGATAGAAATTTTGTCACTGATCCGTCACAAATTTAGAATAAGCTATACCCACAATTTATGAAGGAATTCTTATCAGTGACGGAATATTCTGTCGCTAATTAGTGATAGAATTTCCATTTCTGTCACTAATTAATTAGTGACAGTGAAATTAGTGACAGAAATAATTCATCACTAATTATTTTGCAATGGATTAATCCTTATTTAGTGACATAATTTTCTGTTTTAAATTTCAATTTTTATTGTAGTGGGAATAGCCTCATAATTAAATAATTAAAAAATTATTATCTTTAATGCTCTTTACTTATTTTTCTTTTGTTTGTTGAGTTGTTGATTTTGTTGTTGGTGTGAAGGATGGAATCTCAAGGTACCATTTAAAGGAACTTCTTTAGTCAAGTGCTTGAAGAATTCAAAGGACAAATCAAAGAAACTTCAAGAGAGTTTTCTTCCCTTAATTTTCTCTTTATTTCTTGCTTTTTAATCTTTTGACTGTGCTAATTCAATATGTCATTGTGAAAATTTGTTGTTCATGTTCAAATGTTGTTGTGTTGTATTGTGAAAATTACTGGAAATTATTGGGATGAAATTTTTCCCTGGATGTTAGTATGCATGATGGTATATATGTCTAGTATCTAGGATACAAATTTCAGAGCAATTTGAATTGATTTAATTAGCCAATTAATTTCATTTATGTTTAGCACTTTGTTCTATTCTTGAAATCCGTAACCTAAATTTGATAAAATTCTAGGAATTCATTTATTTGAGTTTCAATGGGACCTATGCCATTCTTTTGATTTGTTTGTCTATTCTTTAGGAAAATTAGTGGCACTTGATTTAACATTCCTCTAGTTTGGAGCCCATATGTAATTGATTCAATTATGAAATCATGAATAGTCATTGATTCAATCAATACATAATAATCCATATTTTTTTCCTTCTATATGAATGGCAAATTTCTAAAGTAAAGAAGTATCAACAAAAATTCAAATTAACTTGATATTGTAGGAATAGAATTTCAATTCCATTTTTATTTATTTTTTTATTTTTTATAGTAGATGAATTGTGTAACACCATATTTACTAAGCTCATCTCACATCATTGCTAGGCTTATCTCCTTGGATTACATAGGATTTCCAAAAAGAACTATCAAGAATATCTCATTAAATTGCGTTACATCACCGATAAAATTTTTATTCAGTGTTCCGTGGGCCATATGGATTCATCCATCTCATTCTCATATTTAAATACACAAATACAACTCATAACAAACTCAAGAAGTGGCCTATAACTCGAGCAAAGGGAATGGATACATAAAATGTAATGGTGCAGCCTCGACCAGAAATTTTAGCATACTAACATGAACTTTGAAAAATAATAATTAATTTTAAAAAATCAAAATCAGGCACACTATACTACTCTAGAAAGCTACAGATGTCTACTTTATGTTAAAAATAATTCCAGACCACCATAGAGGCTATCAGCCACCAAAAATTGATGGAATAGTATTAGAGATCAACTATCATTACTGGTACTAACCTCCGAATTCAAAAATTCATATCTCCCTGCTCATAGGCCCAATTGGGATGATCTTAATGGACATAGAAAGCTTATTATATTTAGTTTATTCCTATAAAATTTCATGAGTATTGGATATCATTTGTCTCTCGAATGACACAACCCAAATTACTAACTATATGAACAGTGTCTGCATCAATTCAGCAGAAAAATGCCAACTTTGGAAATTTAAAATTAATTCCACAGAGCTCCAAATAATTTGGTCTTTGGCTTCTCAAAAATTTCTAGGGAAGACCTACATGTATGCCAAATTTTATGGTCAAATTCGTTCATTTAGTCAGATCTTAATATTAGGTTGTGAAATAGCTCATTTTGTGTCATATAAGGGGGTCCAAATGGTCTATTTTGAGTTCTAAAGCAACCTGACCACTTGAGCACGTGAGAATGCACCAAAATAACTTTCTAAACTTGTCTCAAAGGTGCATAAACCCAGATTTCTCAAATTCACTTATCCATCCCAAGCTGTACACAAGAGCATACACGCCAAGGCTTGCCATCCAATGCCCAAAATGCACTATATCATACATATGGCATCAAATCTCATACATAGATGATACATTTACATATTTACATATGTTCATATGGCATTACATCATGTGCCATTCATATAGCTACAAATTTGCATTTTTACACACTTAGTTATCACACTTTCTCCTTCTAGCTTGGTGGCTCTCATTACTTTGTTCATTTCCTCCACCTCACATGTTAAAACATTGGAGAGAAGGGACAGAGATTCAAAGAATTCCAATAACTCATCTTCCTTTCAATCACATATAAAAAATGTAATACAAGTCTTGAAAATGTATGCATGGGCATAATAGAATGTGAAATTGTAATACCTTATATTTCTAGCTCATTTTATATCTTTAGATAGCTCATTTCCAAGAACCATATAAATTCTCAAGGAAAAAGGCATTAAAATAATACATTTTCTAGCATTGTGTCGTATATAAAAATTTCATTCGGCGTCATGTGGACCATGTGAGCTCATACATCACATTCTCATATTTAATTACATGAATACAACTCATTTGAATCATCAAAAGTGGCCTACATCTCGTGGAACTCAAGGGAAATCATGAAATGCATATATATAATTTCGGCTAGATTTGTCCCCATTTCTATCATAAATTTGAAAAATCATAACTAATTCTAAAAAAATCAAAATCATGCATTCTTGGCCATTCTAAAAAGCTACACATGTCTACTTTATGCCAAAAATATGTTCAGACCATAACATCCAACACATAAGATTTTTGACATTCAAAATATTTTAGAGGTCAAGCTGTCTACTGGTGCTGTCACAGAATTCTGTAGCAAATTTCAAAAATGTCCAATTAATTCCACAAACATTCAATCCCTGTGAATGATACCAATCTGGAAATCTGTGGATATTAGCTAGAGGGAAAAAATAACTCCATACCAGTTTAGGCATGCCCATACCTTAAAACTTAATCAAAGACTAACTGAGGTCGAGTGGAGTTCTTGATACTGGATAGATTCTTTGAAAATTCTTATCTCCCTCTCTAGACATCCAAATGAGGTGTTTCTAGTTGGCACAGGTCATTAGGAATGTCTAGTTTCTTTGTATAAAATTTCATGGCAATTGGACATCATTTGAGCCCTATGTGACATATTTCATTTTTGGACCAGTATGAACAATGACATGACCAAAACCAGAAAATTTGTCAATTTTGAAAATTCATCAAATATTCTGTAGACCTCTGAAAATTATGTTCTTTAGCTTCCTAAAAAAAATCTCAACAAGCTCTAATTGTATGCCAAATCTCATATCAAGAAGAGCTCATTTGAACAAAAAGTGACATAGTGTTCCATTATAATCAATTTTGACTCCATATAGGGTACCAAAATGTCCAAATGGCTTTCCTTGGGTTTTGGAACCTCTTAGACAAGCCTAAAAGCATGATTAGGACTTATGTGAGCAGCCCAAATGGTCCCAACCCTCATGCATCTCATTTTGGCTATCTCACTCACATTTATGCACATTTCCATAATACTATCAAGGAAAGCTATAATGCCATAATATGCTCAAATTACATTCTAGTGATCACATAATACATTCTTCCATTTATACATGACATATTATCATAATTACATATCTTCATAACATCATAATAAATATACATCCATTGGTTACATCTTTTGCCATTTCCATAGCCTTGAGACTATGCATGGTTTAGGGTTCCTTGGAGTGTGCTTTATTTTCTTGAAGAAGGAGCTTGTGGGGAGCATCTTAGGGGTCTCAAGAACTCATTTAAACTCTTAATTAAACCTAGGAATCATCATACAAAATCAGAATTTGGAAGGAACACTTGAAACCCTAGAATTTGTATCTTGAAATCTAATGGTTATTTTGTTATTTTCTTTGCATATTCTTATTATTCTCCATCAAATACCTAAGATTCATGCTTGGTTGGGCTTGAAAATCAGATCCTCCTATAGTTCCTAGGGTTAAGCAAAATGGAGAAGAAGGGTGATGGAAGATATCAACCATAGAATGCAATGTTACCTTGTTTCCTTGCTTAGTTTGGCTTGAATCTTGCTTCCTCCAAGTTCCTCTCTTCAAATCCTAAATTTTCTTTGAATTTATCCCTTGAATCAGATTTATAAACTTCATTTTAATCAAAGGGAATCAAGGAGGATGAAGGAGAGGTGGTGTGGATGGAGAAGAGCATGAAAAATAACCATAAAAGTATACCTTTGGCTTGGATTTCTTCCTTCTTCTTCTTCCTCTCTTGGGCACCTCTCCATTAGGGTTTTGCTTTTGGTTTGGGGCTGAGAAATCTAATGCTAAATGAGGGAGGGTGTGTAACAACCAAAAAAAAAAGCTGAAAATTTTTGAAGTCCTGAAATTTTTCTAAATCTGCTAGTTATAGCGAGAAATGGCCTAGCTATAGCGATAGTGCCTTTTCGCTATAACGAGTGTGGGCATCCCATACAAAATCATGGAGTTCCTCGCAATAGCGCATGCCGTAGCGAAAATAGGGGTCTGGGACTAATACGTGCTCACCGTAGCGAGGGTTATTCTTTGCTATAGCGAGGGTTCTTTACTATAGCGAGGGTTAGTCCAGAAAAGCATGAAAAAAGAAAATTTGACTTCTTAAAGCATCCAAATCCGTTCTTTTTCTTTAAACCAACTTAGGCTTCCTCCAAAGTAGAGAAAAAGGCTTGAGAGAGAAAGGGAAACTGAGAGAAGCTAAGAGAGAAGGAAGGAAGCCAAGGAAGAAAAGTAAGAACCTTTAAAGATCTTCATGCTTCTTCTTCTTGATTTTATTCTTCTCCTTCTAAGCTTCCTTTCCATGGGTTGTTGAGTAAGAAAGCTCTATTCTAACTAAGAATGAGCAAGAAACCCTTGAAAGAGAGTGTGATAAGTTGAGAAATGCAAAAAAAGGAGAAGAAGAGTTAGTGAAATTCTAGAGAAAGAGAACCCCTAGTTTCTTATATGCTTGGTAAGGTTTGCTATGAAGAATCCCCTAACTTTATGAATAATTATTGAGTTATGAGAGAGTAATTCTATGCTCTTTATTGTATCTAGACTCAAAAGAAGCCGCTCCATCTAGTTGTGATTGTGAAACCAAGAAGGGAGAAGAGAAATTGAAAGGGAAGGCTTGTGTTGGCTTATAAGGTAGCTCTCTACTCTTTCTTGTTGCATTCTTGGATGTGTAATAGTCATTGTATGCTTGTGTATATGCTTGTATTGTGAGACATGCCATTTGATATTTCCTTGATACATTAGTACTAATATGCTTGTGTTTTGGATTGTAAAAATTACTCGAGTGATGTAGTGCCAAAAGTCCCTTAAGATGGGTGAGGTGGAGCCAAAAGTCACTAAACTAAGAGTGAGGCCAATCCAAAAGTTCCAAAAATCAGGTGAGGCTAGACCAAAAGTTCTTAAAGATTATTCTTGGCATTGATATGATATTCATGGCATGAAAATCATGTGTTGTGAAATTGTGAATGGTTTGTATGCTTTGACTTGTTTATATGCCTTGATTGCTTCCTTGAATGAGTGTATAAGCTATTGAGATTCCTTGAATCTCACCCCTTCCCTCTCCCATCTCATATGGTCCAGGTGGAGCTCAAGAGCCTAAGAGTGGAGGCCATGAGGCATAGAAGGTCTTTGTTTTGACATTTTGCACACTCACACATAGTTTGATGTATAAGAAAGCCAAAATGCTCATGTATACATATTCTTTTTGAGATGTAAATACTTAAACAAGTGTAGACATATATATAAATGATGTATGAACTATGTAGAAAGCTAAAGTAATAAAATTATGAGATTTGGCCCCTTTGTGGATTGTATATAGTAGTGTAATTTTACCCTATAATATAGTGAGTTTGAGATGTATGATGATATGGATCACTTGGGCATTTTATATATGCTATGTTTATACTTTAAAACTTGTCCAAGAGGTGCTAGAACATGTAGGAGGCAATTTGGACCTATTTTGAACCATTTATGGTGTCAAAATCACCAAATTTGTGAGCTCTATCAAAGTATGACCAAATGAGCTCTTCTTGATATGAAATTTCGCATGCTTCTAAAGCTTGTTGAGAGCTTCTTGGAAAGATAAAGTGGATAATATTCAAAGGTCTATGGAATATTTGGCGAATTGTTGAAGTTGGAGAATTTTCTGGTTTTGGTTATTGTACTATGTAACTAGGTCCAAAAATGAATCTATGTCATTCATGGAACAAACGATGTTCGAATGTCATGAAATTTTATAGGCATAAACTAGATATCCACAGTGACCTATGCCAACTAGAAGCACCTCAATTGGAGGTCTGTAAATGGAGAAAAAACTTTCTAAAGTTGTGTCAGTATCAGGGAAGCCATCCGACCTTCATTACTGTTCCATGAGTTTTTGAGATCCTAAGTCCACTAAAATGATCTAAACTTATTTTTTCCCTCTATTTAACATTTGTAGCTTTCCAAATTGGTATAGTTTTCCTAGATTATATTTTTTTGGAATTAGTTATGAATTTTTGAAGTTCATGACAGCAAGCTACATCAATACCAGGGACAGCCAAACCTCTGTCTCTTTTTCGATATCAAACATGATCCAAACACTGAGATTATGGTTTGAAATTATTTTTAGTATAAATTTAACATCTAGATATTTCCAAAAAGCTATGTTTTGCTTGAATCCCATTTTTCTAGAATTAGTTATGATTTTTCAAAGTTAGAGCCAAAATCTAACTTTTTGGCTCATTTGAGAAATTGCATTTTCTTGGTTTTTGGCTTCATATCCATAGTTCATGGGTTGTTTTATATGATGTATGAGTTTTATAAATGGATTTTGAGTAGAAAATGCAAATGATGGGTTCACAGGACCTACAGGGCAAACTATAAGCATTTAAACCCCGACTTAAAGTATCAAAATACCACAGTTTTAGTCCTTTTCATTGGAAATCATATGGAATCAAGTCAAGAGGGAGATTAATTGAGGTTAAGACACTATGGTGTTACAGGGTGTGAGGCACCACCTATATATAGGAAAGGAAAAATGACTTTTTTCAAAAATTCTAATTTTGCCCTTCATACTTTGTATTTTCGTTTCTCCTTTGTTTTAGCTCCTTTTTTAGAACTGTCTTTTTTCATTATAAAATTTAAGTTCCCAATTTAATAAAATTTCTTTAAAATTACTCAAACCGGAACTAAAATCTTCCTGAATGAATTCGTCAAAATTCAGGTACACCGACGTTGAAAAACGTCCACCGAAGGGGTTTTAACTTTCCCGGGGCTTTCCATAGTTTTCAGGGCCTTTGAGAACCCTGGAGAACTCAAAATTTTTATTTAAAAAGCCTTCCTATGTGAATTCCAAAATTTGCTCACTATTACGAAAATGTTATTACGTTTCGTAAGCTTTTCATAAGAAATTATTTCTTCATTCTAGCTCCTTTTTTCTTTCTATTTGAGCATGAAATTCTCATTTTTAGGAGTCTTGAATGCTTCTTAAATTTTTTGGAACCTTTGTAACACCCCATAATTAATTAAGGTATTAATCATGAATTAGAATTAATTAAGAGTAATTAATATGGGCTCATTGGGCAAGTTAAGTGAATGGAGACTTTAGAGAGATAAATTATTAATATGGGTTTGAGATTTAATTGGGATAGAAATTCTATCTAGGCCTAAATTAATAGATCATGAAAAGAGGTTAATAGAGGCCTAATGGATTATGTGCAGACCTAAAATTCTTAAGCTTCTCAAACTTGGCCCAAACTCAATTCAATTTCAGCAACCCAAATGCATAAAACTGGCCCAACAAAAATTCTGCAGCCCAACACTCCAAAAACTGGCCTAATAAGCTAAAATCTGAAGCCCAAGTGGAGATGGATCTTGGAGCAGCCCATGACCCATACTTGACCCAACTTAAACCCTAATACTCCACCCACTTACTCACTTGTTGAAACATAAGATTCAAGAGGCAAAATCGGAGGTGGAGAAGGAGGCTAGGGTTTGGGACCAAAATTCTGCATTTCCTCATACTTAGAGCAAGATTCAACCAAGGTAATAGTTACACAACTTAATCCCCTCATCTTTCTCTTTAATTTGGCCTGATTAGTTTTTCATTTAGAGCATTTTCATCCTACCCAAAATCTGAAATGTAAGTGTTTGGGGGTTTTCTTGATGAAATTCGTAGGTTGGGATTAGGACTGACTTTGGGTGAGTTTAAACCCTCCATTTTGATGCTTTAATGGTCAATTTGGGACCCCCATAGCTAATTTATAAAATGGGTATTAATTATGTACGAATTTGCTTAGGATTTTGGGTGGAATATTGAGTTTTCTGGTGGAGGAAACTTAAATCCGAAATTGGGACTTGTTGTGGCTGGGTAAATGATTCTTGGGTAGTCATTGGTATTTTAAATTTCTTAGGTACTGATTATGATTATTAATGATGAATTAGAGTAGTAATTTGTGATGTTATGGTTATAGGAGGAATTCTGCACCATTGGTGATTTTTACAAGTGTCTACAAGTGAGGTAACCGAGTTTATATCAATTCCATGTGTATATTTGATTTAATTCCATATGTTGCTATATATGATTGATTGAAAAATGCTGAATGAATTGGTTGGCTATCTGTTAATTTGTGATTGGACCTTGTGAGTCCATGGTGGAGCTGTGGTGCGGCTGCCACCCGTGCATGTGCTATGATCAAGCACCGAGTTATGATCAAACCCCAGATGCACTGAGCCCCGGTTGTGCTCAATGAGGAGTAGGTGCCGTGGACGGGCCTCTCCGGTGTTAATGGCCTTTAACATGTGATAATATGATTGCTAGTATGGGATAGTAATCATGGTAGCCTAATTGTTTCATTTGCTGTCATAATGGATATGATTCTGATGTCATTTTTGATTTATGCATATATGGTAATTAAACTGGATATATAATGGAATTGCCTTGGTTACTGAGATTCATATCTCACCCCGTTTTATGGGATTAACATTTCAGGTGAAAGTTCCTCGGGTAAGGATAAGGGTAAGCAAGTGGATGAACATCCATGAGCTGAGGCCGGGTGTGAGGAGCTACACTTGGTCTGAGTAGAGTAGGATAGATGCAATTTTTGTTATTAGTTTACACAGCATCATCATGTAATCATGTTGCCAAGTGTAGGCGTTTATATTTTGCTTGATTGAAATGTAACCGTTAAGGATTTAGAGTACATCATAGTGGAATATCAATGTATGAACTTATAGCATTATATATATATGTATGTGGTTTTGCTGGAATTCTGATATGGATTACCATATGAGGATTGTAGTCATATGATGCCTTAGAGGTAAGCTATTGTTGAATGGAATCTTTATGAAACTTGCATGGGATGTAAATTGCTGATAATGTATGTGATCTTGCTGCCACTTATTTATGAGTTTGTTGGTATGAGTTAGGGGAACAAGTAGGAAGTGACATTTGAGTTTCACAATGGTAATGGATGGATTGATGGGTAAATAGGGTAGATAAACACCATTAGGATCACTTAAAACAAGGGTAGGTGGACCCAGAGTGTTGCTAAGGTGAGAATTGGAGTGTAGAGGGTGAAATTCGGGTAAAATGGTCACAGAAGGGAATCCCGCCGCAGCCAAGAAGGCTTCGCCGCGGCCAAAGTAGAGACAGAGCCAAAAGGCACTGCGGCGCAACGAACCTCGCCGCAGCGCGAAGCGAAAGATTCACCCAGGGGGGTAACAGAACCAAAACTCGCCGCGGCTCAGTGTTTCCCACCGTGGCGCGAGTCGAAAAATTAAAATTTGTGTTGGACAGAGGCAAAACTCGCCGCGGCGAGAATTCTGGGAGTCAAGTAGAAGTTCCAGGAAGCATTTCCGCCGCGGCGCCACATAGGTTGGTCGCGGCGAGATTTGTGAAATTTGGGGAATGATTTAAGAGTACAAGCCGGGAGGTTATTGAGTGTTGAAATTAATGGATGATTAAATCATGAGTCTCTTATGGTAGTAAGACTTCTTTTATGCACATTTTATTTTGTTAAGGTGGCATGGTGATGACCCTAACATCAAGGTTCAAATTCCCTCATATTTTCGTAATGCGGTAAAATATAATGACCTCAAACCTTGATCATTAACTAATAATCTGGTATTTAACCATAATTACAATGAGAAGAAGGTAGGGTTGTCACAACCTTAGCTACATCGTTTCGGGGGACTTCCTTTTGTATCCGGTGAATTTCATTCGTTTACGGAGAAATTATACGTTACATTTCTCACGTTTTTTTTTTTGTTTTTAGAGGACTAGATATTACAGGATTCACCCTTGGTTCTGCCCAAAATCTAAGCCTTCTTAAAACTTCATGTGTGGGATGAACCAAGGAGAAGAAAGGAGCAAGAGGTAGCTACCATAAAATGAAGATTTACCTTGTTTTCTTAGTTTTTCTTGCTTATTTCTCACTTTCCTTGGCCTTCTTTCTTCAAATCTGAATTTTATCCTTTGTTCTACCATTAAAAAAGATCCAAGAATTTCAATAAAATCATAGGAAAGAAGGGGAAATGGAGAAGAAGAGGTTTTCTAAAGAGAAAGCATGAAAAAACCAAGAAATTTCATACTTTTTGCCTTATCTTTCTCCTCCCTTTCTCCTTCTCTTGGTGCACCTCAAACCCTAGCTCTTTCCTCTAGTTTAGGGCAGAAACAATTGTGTCTGAATGAGTGAGGAGGTGGGGTGCTCATATATATATATAGGGAGATTAAGAAAGACTTTTCAAAAATTCTAATTTTGTCCCTTCATCTTGGCATTTTTGTTTCTAATTTGTTTTAGGTCCTTTTTTAGAACCATCTTTTCTATTATAAAATTTAGGTTTCCAATTTAATAAAATGCCTTTGGAATCACTTAAATGGGAGCTAAAACCTTTCCAACGAATTCATCAAAATTTGATCAACCAATATTGGAAAATGTCCACAATAGGGGTTTTAATTGTTTCGGGGCTTCCTATTATTTTCAGGGCCTCTGAGAACTCCAAAAAAATCAAAATTTTCATTTAAAAAGCCATCCTATATGAATTTCAAATTTTATTCAAAATTACGAAAATACCTTTATATTTCGTCAACCTTATGTTTAAATTCGTTTCTTCATTCTAGTTCTATTTTTCTTTCTATCTGAGCCTACGATTCTTATTTTTAGGAGTCTAAAATACTACATAAATTTTTTGGGACCTTAAATCACTCTATCCGAGGAACTTCCTTTTGTATCCAGTAAATTTTATGTGTTTACGGAGCAACCATACATTACATTTCTCACATTTTCTCTCATTTTCACAGAATCGAATATTACAAATTATGAATATCATATTTAGTGTGTGCTGCCCTATTTTTCAATGTTGCTAAAATTTTATTTTTATAGTTCAAATTTTTGGATATTCTGAGAATTCTAAAAGTGTGATAAATTTGTGAATGCAATTTTAATAAATTAGACATGTTTACATTTGCCCTGTGGATTTTCATGATTTATTTTAATGGTTTGCCAAGTGTTTTTCACTAAAATTGTCAATTATCCTTACTTGGCACCATTTTTCAGATTTTATGTTTGCAAGCCTATGTGCCATTGTTTTCTTGTCAGGTGATTTTGAGAAGCTTGAGGAAATGTATACTCAAAAGAGTAATCATGCTACAAAAAGCATCCAAGGAGTTCTCTTGTGAATTTAATTTGTGGATTTCCATTTTCTTCATCTTTCATTTAGCTTTCTTGTTGTAGTTGTTATTTGTTTATTGTTTCATTTTGCTTATGCTTTATTGTTAAGGCTTGGGGGTCTTCCATCTCAATTAAAATTTCAAAAACAAAGATTAGAAAATGACAAATAAAAATAAAAATACGATTTTGAGGGGTGTATTGATGCACCACTTCTAGATACAATATTTAGTTCTTAGATGGTCCTATGTTTAAGAGTCTTTACTAGATACTTTTAAGATGGTTTTGAGAGGCCTTGTGAGTTATTACACTCCAAGTGTCATAGTGTTTTGAATCTTTAATATGGTCTAAATTCATACTAAAAGAGAGCATTAACATAGTGTAATTGTTAGTGTAGTGTTTTGAATTATGTTGTTCTTTATTTTGTAGGGTTACAAGATGATTTGGACTTTATAATCTTTGAATGGATTGAATTAGCCACAAAAAACACTTGTTTGGAAAGAGGATTTCTCTTTACCCTATCTCTGTTGGAAACAACATTTGATTTAAGTTTAGGGGTAAAAGAATAGTCTGATTTTGATTTAAATTTGAAAAATTTTAAAACTTTTGTTGGGTTTGATTATTGAATTTTCATTGGTTTTGCATTGAAATTTTTTCCAAAAATTTTTCAAAACTCCCTTGTTTTAGAGTTCTTTTGTAACTCTATGTTTAGTGGTTGTATTCTTTGGATGTAGCTAGACTCTAATGAGAAGACATGATTGTTGATTGATCATGTTGAGTGGAAAAGCTAGTGAATGTCATTAATTGATTAATTAGATTGTTAATGGAATGTTTTTCTTATTCATTGAATCTATTATGCACTTATACCATGTATAAAATAGATGTTTTCTTTATTTTAGAGTATATTGATTAGTTTTTGATATTTTTAAACTAGACTCCAAAACTTACTTTAATTCTTTTTTGAGGGGAAATCCTAAGTCTAGTACTTCTTTTAAAAATGATTTTGGCACTATTTGTATAATTTGAGCTATATATAAGCCTTATTTTTGTTCTTGTCACTAATACCCCATTAAGCTTTTGTTGATAATTATTGCACTTATTGTATTTTGATGTATTTTTTTAATCACCTAGCCTATTAAAAAAAAGTATAACCTTTTCAAGGAATATCATAAGCACTTCAGTTTTATTTACTTTGGAAAAGATAATTTTGAAGGTGAATAAGGTGGAAATATTTTGAAGTGTTTTTTATAAATGTGATTAAGAATGACTTGAGTGAAAAAGGAAAGAAAGGCCTTTTATTTTTTTCTTGAGAGACATGGATATTAGATTATGAGAAATAGTATAATACTATATATTTTTTGGTATTGATTGTATCTTCAATTTTTCATAGAGAAACTTCTAACATTTGATGACGAGAGAAGTGGATAGAAAAATATATGTATATATATTGATATATATTAAAAAATTGTGTAAGATCTCAAGTGTGATAATTAGATCAAAGATGTGAGCTAGGGAATGAATGAAGAGAGAGAGAGAATTATTTCTTTTAAAGAATAGCAAATACAATTGGGAGAATTAGAGTTGATGACCCAAACTTCAAAAATTTTACTTTGAAGGACCTATTACCACTGAATTTAGAAATTTTGCTTAAAGTCAGTGATAATCTATCTTAAACCCAGTGGTGATAGGTCCTTCAGAGTAAATTTTTTGAAGTTTGGATCCTCAACTCTAATTCTCCCAATACAATTTATTGTTATTTTTATTCTCTTGTTTTTGTATGAAAGTTGAAAGAAAAGAAAGGACAAAAATTTGAGCAAATGTTTTTGGCACCATTGTTGAGATAAGATTTATTTTATTCTCATGTAATGATACGCTAAATTCTTTTGAAAAAGGGTTGTCAATTTATTTATTTATTTTTTCAAAGAGGATTATTGATCAATAAAAAATTGATCCTAGAAAAGAATCAATACAACCTCTCCCACAAACTCTTTGCTCAAAACACTGAAGGAAAAACACAAACATAGAATATAGGGAGAAAGGAGTCTCTGACAGATTATCACACTATTATGCTCTTGGGAATAAGGGGCATTTGTTGTGAAAAAGAGAATTGATTCCCTTAATGATTATAATCCAAATCGTGTGAAAGTGAAGAGTTTGAAGATTTGCTTTCATCTTACAAGTAAGTACTCGAATCCTTTTATTATTAAATTAACAAAGTAAATGCCAATTGCTTCTTTAAAGAAGTTACTTACTGTAGTTCTTCCCTCAATGTTGAAACTAAAAGAGACCAATTTGAATTTTGAAATCCAAATGTGCAATGATTTTCTTTTCTTCATTTCAAACTAATTGCTAATTCTATTAACTTTACTCTAGAAATTTTTTTGCAGACTACACAGAGCAGTTATTGCGAATCAACAAAGTCAATCCAGTCTACTGTAAAAGGTTGTGGCTGCTTCACCATAACCCGAGAAATAGATCCATCTGTTCCTGGGTATCTCACTGTCATTCAAAAGCTAACATTTAAGGGTTTCTTTTAAGAGAATAGAACCTTTCAAATGTAGCTGCGTGTTATTATTATAGGCATAATACCATTGACCTTAAAATTGAGTCTTCCTCGTGGCCCACCAAACCGATACCGTAACTGTGAAGAAAATCCAGGATGCAACACTTGGGAAGAAGTATGCAATACAGAAATTTGCTTTCAACCCTTGATGCGCTTCAATGCAAGGTACGCTAATAATCTGTAACCCACGAACATGAGAAACATAGCCCCAATACTTCCCAAAGGGTTGATTTGGCCCATCACGTCTTCCTCAACAAACTTGCAGCTAGCACTAGCACTAGCACTTTCACTTCCACCAATACCACCGTGAGCATGAGGGTCAGAGCAACCAAGAAGATGTGAGATTCTCTTGCCATCCCCATACTGTACATTAATCAGCAACTTATAACAGTAGAAGTGTGTGGATATATACTTAATCCAACCCATACAAAACGGCACCTTATGCACATAGTACCCACCTGCTATCACAAAAGCTAGCATTATCACTGCTGCTACTGTGGAAGCCTGCTTTGCATCTATTATTGCAGCACCTAAAGCAAGCCCAAGTCCCTGAGACACAAGCACATGACCCAGAACTACCAGCAAAGACAAGAAAAAAGCCCACAATTCTGGCTTTAACCCACCCATCCAGTAAGTCACAATGAGGAAAACCGTGGGAAGAAGGAGCTCCATGGGCAGGTCTCCTACAATGCGAGCCGCGAAATAGGAAGACAGCGTGTACATACCGGAAGCTCGCTCTTTCACGACGATGGCGCGCTCCTGAGGGAACGCAAAGACCGAATTCAAAGCCATGAAGACACCCCAGAAGATGGTGATGAAAAAGAGCAGACCAAGCCTGTCTTGGATGTTGCTATAGTGTGAATGCCACCACAGTGAGCCAGCCAATACTGCAGTAGCAAGGATTTGGAAGACTCTGAGAGTGTTGAAGGATTCGTGCTTTCTTTCTTTGAGGCTTCTTTGGAGAAGAATTGTGAATTGGTTGAACCAGTTAGAGAAGCTGACCCTGTCACTACTACTACTATATCTACATTCTTTGGAAAAGCTGGTTCTAATCAAGAGATTAGTGTTTTCTGCAGTACTGTCTATGCAAACTGCTTTGACTTTGGCAGCCAGTGTGTTGTTGTACGAATGAACTAAGTTCTGTTTTATGTTTGGCCTATCTCTTTCACTTGCACCATTGACTTGGCAAACACCTGAAAAATTCAATATCAAGATTAATTAACATCTACTTAGGAATTTCTTCTCTTCTACCATAAAATTAGACTAGTGACTTGACATGCACTAATCGCAAGTGCATAAATATAAAGCAAACGGTTATGAAGAAGATTAACATTTAGGGTGATTGTAGGCGGTGTAGTATCAGTAAGGAAACACTTGGGGAATTATCCCAAAACTCAATCTTATTAACAAAAGCAGACT
The DNA here is from genome assembly GCA_026724425.1 of Erythrophleum ivorense. Taxonomy (NCBI): domain Eukaryota; kingdom Viridiplantae; phylum Streptophyta; class Magnoliopsida; order Fabales; family Fabaceae; genus Erythrophleum; species Erythrophleum ivorense. The sequence goes on from JAIUCV010000008.1 coordinate 32,569,644, forward strand.
GGCCGTCCTATTTATAGGCTTATAGGCTGTAAAACTGGAACAGGAATAAAATTTTAACTTGTCTGAGACTTCTAAAAAGAAGTTATATATAGCTTTCCAAATAACTGTTATCTAACAATTCAAAATAAAATAAAATTTTAATTCCCAAATCAAAAACCCTAGTCATAGCTTAGTATTAGAGGAGATTCCAGTGACTATGGTACTATTGACGACTTCAGCTTGATTGACACCATGGTGTTATGATTTAGTTTCAAGAGTTCAATAGCTGCACTTCCAATATGATGCACTTCTTAGTTGAATAACTAAACTGTCCACTCCAGTAGACAATTCACAATACAGGAATCTGAGCAAGTTCACCCACAGCCGAAAGAAAACAAACAAGTTAATGAGCTGATAGTTTACATAACATAAAAAGGTTAAAGTGAGCTTAATGTTAAAAATTCGACCTCTATCCATATCTCCTTCTTCCACTATCTACTAACCTCCTTTATAACCGAAAAATGAAAAGAAACACCACACAAAAGAAAAATTACTTTCAATATAAAAAAACAAATAATAGCATGTTAGGATTCCCATTTGGACCTCCCCAAACCACGTTTTAGTGGAAGCAAAGATTTGTAACTTTTACATAAACGTAGTTTTGTAACAGGAATCCAAATACGTACTATATCTTTTTCTTGTATCTCTAGATATCGTGAACAAATTGTCAATCTTAATTTCATGATAAAAATAATTAATGAAACACAACACATAATTCTGCTATATTTTGCTTTTAGTTGGCACAGCTTAAGATAGAAGATAAAGGTTCAAGACAGAGGGAGAGTGATCCTTTTCTACTCATCCCATTATCTACAAATGTTAGAAATCTAGCCTTTAAATAGCCGAAATTAATTGGATAGAAAAAACAAAATTCAATAGAATTAGTCTAGTTAGGAAAAAAATAATGAAATTTTTTCTTACCAACCTGAGTTCAAATGATTTTGAAAATATTCGGGAATTAAAATTTTCAAATATACTACACTAATACAAGGGAGGACGCTTTTAAGATTGTTAAAAAGAAAAAAAAAATTATTTTGTGTAAAATTCAAAAACCAAAACAAACAAACAATAAAAGGGTTCGTTAGACAGAAGAACATTGAAGCAAGAGATGAGAATAGGAAAAGAAGGGATTTGAATGAAATTGGATCCTTTCAATTTTCTCCTCCAATTTTCTATCAATTTAGAAAGAAAAAGAAAGAGAATCCACATTCAATTCTCTCAATTTCTCCTCCTTCAATTTTTTATCAACTTAAAAAAAGAAAGAGATAGGATCTAAAACGTACAAGAATCCTCTAAAGTTTCTCTTTATAAATTTCTTGTAAATTCTAAAGAGAGAGTAACGTAAATGAATAATAGTGTATATGACATTTACTTTTTATTTTTTTATTTACTCTTTTTTTTCTCCTTTTTTTTAATTTATAAGAAATTCATAAGAAAAAAAGTTAGAGGATATGAACGTATCCAAAAGAGAGAGGAGAGAGTGTATAAGTGGGTCTCATTCACTCTCGCTCTCTCAATTTTTCTTTTTCTTTTTAAATTGATGAAAGTTAAAGAAAAAGTAATTGAGAGAATTTTAGAGTTGGAAGGACTAAGTAAGATAGTGGAGACTGTAAAAGCTAACTTACGTTTGGTGCTATGGCCAAGGTGAGTCTCCACTAAAATTGGTGCTGGCACTGAGGTTTGGGCCACCACTTGCTCCCACTATCATTTGTATAATAATATCAATATAGTTATACTTGAATTTTGTTCTATTTTAAATCTTTCACCCAAAAATACTACACTTCTGTGGGATAAATGTCCATAAGGATGAAATGCAGGGATCTTCAACGGATCCTGAAATCTAAGGTTCTAAACAAGTTGGAGGAAAACAGAAAAAGGGAACAAAGTGAACCTGAAAAGGGGATCATCTACAACTAGCCAGACCACTGTCAAAGTAAGAAGGTCAAATTTTGACACGTGTAAGGATGAATGTAGAGCCACAACAAAAGATTATTTTATATATCTGATTTATATAAATTTGAGTATATTAAAGACAATTGCAAACAGACATACAAATATGTCATGTTTTAGTAAAACCAACATCTTATTGGTTTGACATGTTTACACGCGCGTCTCTTGTTAGTTTAATTCATATATCTTTTATAAACTAAGTATTAGTGACATACTTGTATTTTTTTTCTCGAGATTGGACTCCCTTATTTATATTTTACAAATCAAGTGTATCTCACAAGTTTATATGCATGATTATGAAATTTGGATTGAGCCGACTGATCAAATTAAAATTAAGTGAATCGGTCAGAACTTATTCATTTGCCTCTCAAAATTAGTAAACAAAAAAAAGTTGGTTAAAAAGAGATAAAATCAATAAAAATTGACTGACCTAGCATTAAACCAGTCGAAAATCAATTTTTATTTGTATTTCTTTAGTTTAGAATAGAATTTTGGTATTCTATGAGAGAGATTTATGATATTTTATATAAACTCTACTCAACTCACTTTGTATAAATTTATTGTCATATGTAAAATATTTTAATTATTTTTTATATTTTTAAATATTTATATTTATTTTAAGTATTATTTTTACAATATATATTAATTTAATTGTAAAATATTATAATATATTTATACTTTTTTTTTGTCAAACCATTAATCTTGAACCACTCCTTATCTTGGTAAAACACCCTATCACATTTTAAATTATTGTTTATATGTCTCTTCTTCTTTAGTTTACTCTATCTATTTTTCGAACTAGGTCTACTTAAAAATTTGTTCACCAAAGACCATGTTCCTATGTTGTTCCTTAATATTTCAAATTTTTTACATAAGTTCAATTTATCATGTCATTTATGAACTCTACTAATAAATAAATAAAAATTAATAATAAATTAAAATTGCAAAACTCTAAATCATATGTTCGAGACACCTGCTAATTAATTGTAGATAACTACTGAATGCCTCAAACAAAGATAATGATTGTGACCCAAAAGCCAACTTCAAGATATTTGTTATGGAAAACCCACAAAGGCACCCAATAGAATTCAAAATAATAATTGTGGTCAAAAGGTTATGATATATATTTGTGACATCAATATAATTTATTCAAGAGCAGACAGTGGTTTTTTGTTTTTTATTTTTTTAAACGACAGATTGATGGTTTCTCACGTTATCAATGTCGTCATGATCAGCTTCTCCACCTTCGTATCCACATTCACAATTTATAATCATGGCCTCCAACAATCAATTCAAAAAGGTTAAAAGAAGCACAATAACCCCAAGTGCTTAAAAATGTTGAATCCCATAAAAGTTCCAAGTCAAATAGCACTTCTCCTACAGTTCCTTCATGCATTAATTAACTGTAGAATATGTTTAGTGACATATATAACCCACCACCATCTATCTATTCTTAAAAGAAGCAACGGTACTGCTCTAAAACCCTAATACCTGTGTAATAATTTAAGTCTACCCTTTGTTTAACTTCGGATGACTTGTCGTGCCTACATTAACCTATTATAGAATAATTAACTCACTTGCCTAATTTCCGAGATCACAGCAAAAGTAGTTTTGATTCTGATGCATGTCTTTCCGAAGGATATTAGATCAAGCTATTCATGTTGAAAAGGACACGGTTATAGCAATACAGGGTCCACGCCTCCACAAGTCCATGGGTCCATGATGCGGATTTATTTTTCCCCATTTTTTAGGATATTATTCATGTCGTTAAAAAAAGATAAACACAAAATTTATGAACTCATATACATTGAGAGATTCAATCCACAACATGTTGATTTTTAAAAAAGAATTAAAAGGATCTAAATTTCCGTGGTACCCATCTATGATATTTTCCTTTCAAACAAAGAAATATATCCGGACCCATATAGAAATTGGAACCAAATTTTGCTGGGAATCAGTAGTTATGTATACTTTCTCAAATCACCCTTCTATCAGTTGTCTGCTTCCAAAAAAGGGCTCAAAGCTTAGAATTCCGAAGAGAGCTTTATTTTTTAGTGAATTGGATCTATCTAATCGAATCCCTCCATGCCCTTTAAAGTTTAATATCTAGAATTTTAATAATTTCGTAATTACGTAATATTTGGACTATGATCTACTCACCAAATGCTAGTTAGCGTAAAGGGACAATCACAAGCCTTGCCGGAGAAGGCAGAGGCTAATGTTTTGAAGTTAGGGCCCTTTAAATTTTTTTAATAAATTTTTAAAAAAATTAGAAAAAGAAGAGAGTATATGAAACTTACTCGCTTATTCTCTCTATCTTTTATTCAAATTTATGTAAAATAAAAAAAAAATCAAAGAAAAAAGATAATAATAAAAAAAATTTTAGAAGATCTATCTTAATGGTTTGTCTCGTGGCCAAGATGAAATAGTGTGAAACGTAGTAGGTGAAGAACTCGAATCACTAGGAGACAAAGTTGGCCGAGAAAAGAAAAAACAACTGGCCAAGAGAGAGGCAAGAAAAAGTTGGGGAACTGACAGTTAGTTCACGGAAAAGGGGACACGTGGCATGATCAAGGAATTACATGGGTTTTGGTTCCAAATGCTTGCATTCTTTACCGTCTAATCCTTGAGAGATTCATAATAAATAATATTTTATTAATGTCAAAAAATAATGAGACAACTGAGAACTCTAAGTCACTATAACTTGGCCATTATTTCCCCCAAACAAAAATGCAAAAATCAACCCAGAACGTTTCTACTGGATTGGTTCCACGCAAGCTAAGAAACCTTTACTATAAGTTGGTCACATTCATCATCATGATCTGATTACTAAATCACCATCACAATCGGTATGCGATCCATTTCCAAGACCTAAAAACGTGGAAAAACTACTCTAGCAATTAATTAACTAGGAGTAAAGATGCCAAGTCAGAAACACCAACGTAGAGCAGCATATTTTCTGTCCCTATGAGGCTAGAGTTAAGATCTTAGCTCAGTTGTGGACCATATTATGCATGTTGCCCCATTGCCAGCAATTTAAAGTATAACCCAAAAATCAAACAAACTTCCAATTCCTCTGTAATTTGTAATAGACACTATCCCACAAAAAATTTTGTGTATACCTCATGTGACCATCCAAATTTAAAATGCACAACCTGACGACACAGCGCTGTGCACTAGAATTTTTGCTGTCCCCACGATTATAAGAGAGGCCAATAACAATAGATTTGGATGCTCTCAACAAAAGTGCAGGTTTTTTCTACTCATTTTAAAGATAAGTAAAGAGTGCTCATCTTTTCTAAATCATTTATTTAAATTTTAACATTTTTTATTTTAATTATATTTGTTTAAGTTAATAATTGAAAAATTATTGTTTTTATTTTATGTTTTACGTCCCTCCAAATTAAAAAATAAATAAATTTAAACTAACCAAATTTAATAATAGGTTAGAGAAGATAACCATTGGAATGAGTAGAAAAGAAATGAGGAAAGGATGGTGTGAGACGTATCCTATCGCTCAAATATATTCCCCACACTGCGGGTTGATTGAACATTATTTTAAATAACAACAAACATAAAAAAGGTGAGAAAAGATGAAAGACGTACCGTTGGCGAGATCAAGTAGAAAATCGGCGGGGTTCATTGGGAAAGACGGCCTGAACCCGACAGACTCAAAGTAGTTCATGGCTTCGCTGCCTTTCCCAAAATACAAGCAGTGCCCTTCCGACAACAGCAGCAGCCCATCGAACACCTGGTAGGCTTGGCTCGAAGGCTGGTGCACGGAGGTGACCACCGTCTTCCTCTTCTGCGCTAGCGACCTCAGAGTGGTCATCAGCCGCTGCGCCGCTGTTGAGTCGAGACCCGAAGTAGGCTCGTCCAGGATTAACAGGCTCGGGTTCATTAGCATCTCGTGGGCGATGCTTACGCGCTTCCGCTCGCCCCCTGAGACCCCGCGGATGAAGCTGTTGCCGATGATGGTGTTCTCGCATTTCCCCAGACCCAACTCGGAGATCACTGATCCCACCACCGCCATCTTCTCCTTCTTCAAGAGACTTCTCGGGAGGCGAAGAAGGGAGCAGAACATTAAGGTCTCGCGGACCGTGAGGTGAGCGTAGAGCAAGTCGTCCTGGCTCACGAACCCGGTTCGCCGGAGAACGGTTTTGCTGAGTTTCGCGCCGTTTGCGAGGATTGTTCCAGTCAGGCCGTCTCCATGGAGTCTCCCTGCGATCGCTTTTAAAAGCGTTGATTTTCCGCTCCCCGATGGGCCAAGGATGGCCAGGATCTCTCCTGGAGAAACCTTACCCGTGATACCGTTGAGGATTGTTCGCTCTTGCAACGACGTCGTCTCTGCCGTTGATCCTTGATTTGACGGTGTGAACATTCGCTTGATGCTCCTTCCTCCATGCTTGTTCTCTATCTTTACTCTATAGCCCACGTCCATGAACTGCATGATAAACAACGAAATTCAATTTCATTTTCCCACAAAAAACCAAGAATTAAAAATATCAAGAATGAAAGGAAATTTTAAGTGATAAAGAATTTTCCTTTTTTTTTGAGAAATAATAAATTAAAAAGTTTACATATCATATTTTAGCTGTGATGAAAAATTTGAACTTAAAATAAAAATAGTAAAAAGAAAGTGAGTCATGAGTCCTTGGAGACGAAGTTAAAGTGAATGATTGGGTAAGAGTTACAAAAGCTAGTTAAGTACCTTGAGAGTGACTGGCAAAGAGGAAGACAATAAAGGAGGGAGGTCACGCGATTCTTGAGGACAGCGTTTGGAAAGAGGTGAAAAATGAGATGGGTCTGCATTGGGAGTTTCTGTACCACCAAACGCTGTTGTTGGAGATAGTGCAGGCATTATTTTGCTCTCCCTTCTCTTGTGTGAGTAGTAAGAGTAGGAGTAGAGTTAGTGGGGAGGGTTGTGAATGAAGAGAGGGAAACAAAGGAGAGAGAGAGGAAGGGGGTATTTATAGAGGGATGAGGACCCATTGAAACTGCCACTTGATAGTGGATATTTGTGGTATTTGTAATCTATAAATGAATTATATACAGGATAATTGAAAAAAAAAGAGAATAAATATTAAAAAAAATTTATACATACTCTTATTCTTTTATCAGAATTTTTTTCTATTTAATTGAAAAACTATAAAAGATCTAATTTAATGGACCACCTAAAAAGTAGTTGCTTCTTGATATTTGAATTGTGACGATCGTGGAAAGTGCCCACTTTTTTTCCCACCCTCCTTCGTGAGTCTACATCTCTTGCATTTATAGTTAATTGCATCGGATAAATTTATGAGAGAGAGAATAAAGAAGAAGAGAAATCCTTTTCTATCTGTTTCTCTCGTATGTAGTATTACAAAGAATCTGATAACTTTCTTAATATCTTTTCCTTTTCTCTTGTGCTGGCATGTTCGCTTTCCTTTCAAACATTAATGTTCTTAGTAAAAAGGAGAAAATAATTTTAAAATAATTTAATTTATTAAACTAAAAAAATTAAGTGGAACATAAATAAATATATGAATTTTTTTAATGTATCTTTAAACAAAATTCATATTTAATATGTTTATATGATTATTTATAATTAATTTTAAATTACTTAAGAAGAAATACGTACTCTTTGGAGTTGAAGCGAAGGGAAAGTGTGAGAGATAGAGGAGTGGGAAGGTGGAAGCAATTACTGAGGACATGACTTGCAATTCAGAATATTAAACACTGTTCTGAAGTTGGAAAAAATTAAAGAAAAACTGCTCAACAATATTGAAATTTCGATAGAATTAATATTCTGAGCAGATATTTTATATACGTCTTAATTATTACTTTTTCTTATTGTGTAGATTTTGATGTCAGTGTCAACAGAAAGAGAATTGTTCAAGTTAGCTAGGAGAGTTTATATATATATATATACACTTTTCTTCCGTGGATGGGTTTCTTGAGTCGGTAAGACGAGAACAATGAATCATGATTCATGAGTGAGTGCATGTTATCTACTTGTGTATACAATGCAAAGGATATACACAGACATAATTGTCAATCAAATTTAATTTTATATCATTAAATATTTGTTCTATAATTTGAGTGTGTCGTTGTATTAACAATTTTGATTATAAATACTACACAAAAAATTTTACATCACTTCAAAATTTATTTTGAATTTCATCCATATATATATATATATATTAGTTATAATAACACCAAATCAGAATGTTTGTTAGAAAACATGTATGCGTTGTCTATTTGAGCTCATTGCATATAGAGTCCAACCAGTAACTTTACATGTATTTCACTATATAAAATCAACTAAAAAAGAACCAAAAATTAATTTGAAGTAAGGTTAAAATCATTTGAGGGCATAAACAATATATAGACGATAATAAGTACAAGCCCAAAGGAAGAACCCATTTTAAAAGACAAGCCTATTAAAAAAGAGAGTCCCTTGAATTTATAAACCACACTTCACTTGTGAGGCTTTCCGATATGGGACTTATAACAATGCCACCCTCTCGAGAGCTGACATCCTCGGCGATTCCACTCTGTGACGCTTTACTCAGTGGCGTTTCACTCGACCTTCTTCTGGTCAGCTCCTTCGCAGGTAGCCTTCTCCATGACCATTGGCCTCTCCATGACCATCGGCCTCTCCATGAAAGCACCAATGTAATGAGCACAAGTCTAAAAGAAGAGCTCGTTCCAAAAGACTAGCTTATTAGAAGGGAGAGTCCCTTGAACTTATGAACCTCTCTTCACTTGTGAGGTTTCCCGATGTGGGACTCATAACATATAAGGCTTGTTTTGAATTTATAATAGTCATAATTTAACTTGAACAACACCAAAATATGATTAGGATGTAACATAGAGCTAACTATTTAAAAAAATGAAATTTAAAGAAGTTAATTAATTAGAGTTTGGCCACATAAAATGCTCAAATTCTACCATGGATGATTTGGTCACAACTCAAAATGTATGCTCTCGTTTACTTTCTAATTAAGCCCTCTTATAAACTTCCTATAATTAACCCGACTCGTAGTGTTTGATTATTTAAACATTTTAAAGTTAGATTACAATAATAAGCTTAGCAAGAACCCAATTACAAATTTCAGTAAAAAAGATTACAAAGGTTTAACTTTAGCCCTAAAACTAGACTTCTATAGTCGAAAGAATCACCAAGAAATATCTTCATAATCTTTTTTTTTCTTTTGGGAAAAAAATGATAATGTAAATAGGTTAATCAAACATTATCAATCATGATCCAAGTGACACGGTTGGAACTTTTTTAATCAATTTTACACTCACATTTGTCAATTTTACAGTACCCATGTACACACTTTGACATAAGGTTCAGTATATGGGATCAGGGACTACCTAGGTGCTAAAAAGAGACCCACTCATTTGGGTGTCAAGGGATCTTCCTAAGATGGGATAACTATTAACTTTAGCTTCTAACGCCACAGGGATTTACTTCAGACCCATACAGCATGATTGTAAAGGTCTTACCGATTTTCTTTTGCCAATTGAACTAATTCATATTGGCCATTTTGTACCTTTTGCACAAGCACGTATTGTGAAAAATCCTCTAAGTTAAAAGAATATATCAAATGACAGCCCAAAACAAAATGATGCAACGTTGTGGAAAAACATTAAAGGTAGAATCAATGTATACTCAAATTCCAATTATACCCATATTTTTACATCTATTTTGGAGACTTTTCATAGGTTTTTAGTTAATTTTTTAACATTTTATTTATTTTCCTTCATTTTTCTATTTTTTAGATAATTAATAAATTACAAATTTTAATTAAATTTAGTAATTAACTAAGTCTAAATTGGGGATATAACATCCTCCCCAAAAAAAAATTTAATTAGACTAATTACATTAAATTAAATTAACTAATTTGGAGACTGATAAACTAACAAAATTAGGTCTTAATATGAAAATTTAGGGAATTGTGAAATTTGAATAAAAGCCAAATTTGTCTAAAACTGTCAAAAATTTATTTTAAATTTTTAAGAATATTTAGGATTTATTTGGAATTAAAAACAATTTAGTAAATAATAGTTAATTAAAAAATAAATATCTAGAAAATGAAATTTTAAGAAAATTTTAAGCCAATAAGGCTCTAAAAATATAAGAAAAGTATTTTAAAAATTAAAATACTATGTGAAATTTAAGGGGTTAAAATATAATTAGTAAAAATTTATGATTAACATTTATAATTTTAACCATGGTCAAAGTATAATTTTAGTAGGCCAAATTGTAATTTTTTCTACAACCCTAAACTTCATTTTTTTCATGGAATATTGACAAAGGTGTGAATATAAAAATATGTTAAAAACTTTGGAATATATCATTCAATAATTAATAATCATTTTTATACCTCGTATCAAATTAAAGGGATCAAATTTGATATGCCTTTTAGATAAGATTCCTAATAAAAAATCTTGTACAAATTTGGAGAAGTTGTAACGCCTGGTACATTGTACAATCACTGGAACGGGTCGATTTGAAAAGCAAGTCCCCTGAGATGAGTGATTCAAGGCCAAATAAAATTTTAAATAATAGAAAATGAGGATTTGAGCCTTGAGTTGCCCAAAAACTGGGGTCAGAGCGATTCAAAAAAATTGCCGAAAGGCCAGTGGCATTTTCGTAAATAAGCGTAATTTTGGAAAAACACCTAGGAGGGCTTTTTAAATGAAAATTTTGAGTTTTCTAAGGTTCTCAGAAGCTCCAAAAACTATAGGAAGCCCCGGGACTAGTAAAGCCCCTCCGGTATACTCTTTTCAACGTTGGTTGACCTGAACTTTGACCGATTCTTTCGGGATGATTTTAACTCCGATTTGAGTGATTCCAAAGGCATTTTATTAAATTGGGAACCTAAATTTTATAATGGAAAAGACGGTTTTCAAAAAGGAGCTAAAACGAAGCCAAAACGAACTTGCCATTACGGAAGGGCAAAATTAGAATTTATGGTTTCTTGAATGTTCTAAAGAGTTCCACACTTTTCTCCCTTCTTCTCCTCTTTAATGAGCACGACCCATTCTGCCCAAAATACAGAAAATCTTCAGCTCTCTTAGGCACACCAAAGGGAGGAGAAAAAGAGGAAGAAAACCAAGGAGAAACTAGGTAATTTCATAAAATTTCTTACTCCATCTTCCTCCAATCTTGTTTTCCTCTCTTCCTCCTTTCTTTCCATGGATTTTTTGAATGATTTGGTTCTATTTTTGACCCAGACCTAAGGGGAGAATTCCGAATTTGCTAAGGAGAAAGACACTTGAAAGCTCACTTGAATCATAGGTAATCTTTGCTTTTTGTTGCATCTTCTCTTCCCCCTCCCTTTGTGTGTATTTCAGCCAAGAACAGAACCAAAGGAGGGGAGGATATTCTGTCCAAATACAAGGAGGGAACAAGGGTTTTAGGCTATGGGGAGATGGCATATGGCAAGAAATTCCAAGAAAAACTAATAGAAAACAAGTTAGAAAAGTGTAGTATTTTCTAGGGTTTTGCAAAATCTGATTTTGTGTGAATGTTTCCTTGGCTATTTGAATGTTTCCTTGAGCTCCTAAGACCTTTAGAAAGCCTCCCAAGTGGCTCTCCCATCAAGGAAAAATCACAAAGTCCATGAACCTCCATTATGGTGCATATTTTGGCCAAGCTAGGTTCATTAGGCTAGGGGATGTTTTAATTTGTTCTAGCCTTGGTTTGAGACTTTATATGATGTTAGAAGATGGGAGAAACCATTGAAAAAAATTTAGAAGCCTTAGGTTGGGAGATGAGGCAATGGCTTCCATAACGTAACCTTATGAAGCAACATGGATCTAGGTTTGTGAAAGTGAGTGTGTGATGGCTTCAAGGACCTTAAATGAGGTCAAGAGTTCTAAATATGGCAAGAGAATGGAACCAAGAATGTTAATTATGGTAGTTGCTTCATTAGGTCCTTAATGGAACCATATTGTGACAAATAGACTAAAGTGTAGTCTTAAGAGTGAGTTGAATGTCATAATTTATTCCAAGAGTATAATTTAGTGTTGTTTATTGTGAATAGGCCAAAGAAATCCAACCCCACCTCCTTGTGTTTGTGGAACCAAGAAGGAGAAGAAACAAGCAAAGTAAAGCTTGAATTTGCACCAAGGTAGCTCTCCACCTTTTCTTGTTGCATTTTCTTGTTGTATATGGTGTCATTGTATGCTTGTGTGTATGTTTATATGTTTAAAACATGCCACTTGATGCTATGTTGCTACTTTGGTACCAATATGTTTTCTTGAATGTCTTTGAATGGTGGAAATGACTTATAAGGGTGAGGTAGTGCCAAAAGTCCCTTAATGTGGGTGAGGAGATGCCAAAAGTCTCATGGCATGGGTGAGACAAGGTCAAAAGTCCCTTGGATTGGTGAGGCTAAGTCAAAAGTCCCAAGAACCAAGAGTGAGGCAATCCAAAAGTCCTAGAAATGGGGTGAAGCCAAACCAAAAGTCCCTAGAGCTCATTCTTGTGCTTGACATGAGTTTGTGACACAAAAATATGAAAGATGAATGCTTCATAGATTGATTGATTGTATACTTGTACCTTTGACATGTTTTATGCCTTGAAGATATGCTTGAATAGATGTATGAACTATTGAGATTCAATGAATCTCACCCCCTCCTTTCTCTCATCTCATATGATCTAGGTGGAGTTCAAGATCCAAAGGATAGAAGCCAAGGAGCTTAAATCTCTATCTCTTAGCAAATCTTTCCATTTTTGATGTACTATGATGTCTAGAATGTCAAAATAGATATGTAAATGTTATTTTTGAGCCATGACACTTTGAACAAGTATAAAACTATGTAAAGTAAGTGTATGTATCAAGAATAGAGTTTAATGAATAGAATTGTGTATTTTGACCACTTGGAAGCCCACTTGTGCATGTATGTTTATGGAAGTGGCATGGTGAATTTGAGTTGCATGAGGGTTCAGACCTTATGAGGGACTTATTTATGCTCTATTTATGATTTCTAAGTTGCACAAATGTGTGTGGAACAATGGATGGCTCATGTGAACCAAATTTACCTCTTGTTGGAACCAAAATTGCCATATTCTTGAGCTATAGCAAAATCTAACCAAATGACCTCTTCTTGACTTGAAATTTTGCATGCAACTAGATCTTGCCTAGAGATTTTTGAGAAGATAAAAATTAGGTCATTTGGAAGTCTGTGGAATTTTCTATAATTTTTCAAAGTTGGTATCAGAATTTCATATTTGCACCAGTACTGTTCATTTGGTCAGTTTTGAAATTATGTCATCCAAGAGGCAAACGTGGTCCAATGGTACGAAATTTTATATGAAAAAATTAGGCATTCACAGTGACTTATATCAACTAGAAGCACCTCATTTGAAGGTCTGAACTAAGAGATATGAATTTTTGAATTTCTGGAACAGTAGCAGTAGCTCAGCAAGACCTAAGTCACTGTTCTATTGAATTTGGGTAGCTAAGCAAACTTTCTCTAGTCTGAGTCTATTTTTACCATAAATTTAACATTCAAAGATTTCCAAATTGGTATTATTTGTAAGGATTGGATTTTTTTGAAATTAATTAAATATTTTTGAAGTTTATAGCAAACACTTGCATCAGTACCAGTAGCTGTCCAAACCTCTGCCCCTTTTCGCGTGTCAAACGCTTCCTGTGTTATGTTTCATGGCCTGGAAATATTTTTAAATAAATTATACATGTGTAGTTTTCTATAATGACCAAGAATACATGATTCCAAATTTTCTAGAATTAGTTATAAATTCTAAAACTTCATATCAGTAAATTGAACTAATGGCCCAAACAACAACAACCTCAGTAACTTTTTGGATGTCAAATGTTCTTCCCTTAATGATTCATAAGCTGAAATTATTTTTATCATGAGATAGACATCCAGAGCTTTCTGGAATGATAAAGTTTGTTGAGTTTCGATTTTTGTGGATTTAGTTATGAATTTCCGAAGTTGTGATAGAAAAACTGAGAATTTAGCCGAAAATAATAGTGTGAGTTTGATGCTCCTCTTTGAATTCCACGAGTTATGGGCCAACTTTGGTGATGTAAATGAGTTGTATGTATGTAATTAAATATAAGAATGTGATGTATGAACTCATATGGTCTGCGTGACATTGAATAAAATTTTCATACGCTACGCAACGCGAAATAAGGCATTATTTTAATGTCATCTTCCATTCCCTTTTGTGCAATTCACCATGGGAAACTTAGAAATGATAGAAAGCAAGCTAGAAATATATGGTGTTACAGGAGTCATGCAAAGAAAGTAAAGATGCCAAAAACCTCCACTACCTTTGCTTCTTGATATAATCCCTCCATCCTTCCATTTCTTCATCTTTGTAGCAACCATCCAAACATTCCTAACCTTTATTACTCTAAGTTTTGGAGGAGAAAGAGAGAGTGAGAAGGCAAAAGAACCAAGAGGAAGTAAGAAGTGGATCGTGCAAGAATCCATAGGGAAAAAACTTGATAAGACTATAACCCTTGTCTTGCTAAGATTCCATATGGCTGCATCATCCCCTTCATTATCTTCTTCATCTTCTTTTAACCTCATATTTTCATTTGGTTAGCATCTTGAAGAGATAAAGTTACATACCATCGCTTAATTTAGACTTCTTGTGATAATGTTGTTATGCTGATAATTTAAGTTTATGGATGGGTGAGTAACCCCTTTCATCTTTTTCTCTAAACAACAATAAGAAGAAGTAGGAACATAGAAAAGAAAGATGGTAAAATTGCAAGAGAATAAATTTAAGGATGGGAGAATCATTAGGTGTGTTTGAAAATTATGTATTTAAGTTGTTTGTATGATTATTAGAAGATTTGGAGGGGTTAAGTTGAAGGAAAAGAGGACTTTAAAAGAGAAAACCATGCATTATGCAAAACAATAGGTTTGTCTATGCCCTCTTCTGTGACAATGCACAGGTGGTGCACAAAGCCTAAATATGCACATGCATGGCTCACTTCCAAAGTTTGCATGCCCACCTCCCCCCCCCCCCCCCTTTTCAATGCAAAAACACACGAGGTGATGCAATTCCTTTTATTTTTACTTGTTTTCCATGTCTAATATGCTGATTTCATCCATATGCATTCCTAAAGGTTATGTGAATTCTCTAAACATGAAATTTGTGATTTTATATTGATTCTTAAGTTGAATCTCTAGGTAATTGTATGATATTTATTGATGTTGGTGATGATTTGCTTTTATAGATTCTTTTGGAACCTGTAACGTTAACTCAAATAATATATTACTAAATTCTCAAACAAGGATGTTCTTAAACCCCATGCATAGAAGGATGAACACAAACCATACCTATGCATGGATGATCATGATGAATCAAATGCCTTGACTAGTATTTTAAATTCCTATGCATGGATGACTATACCTCAGACTGTTCCCATGCATAGATAATCATGTTTGTGGAATACCTTGATATAAACCAATATTTCGATTTTTAAGACATTGAAAATATTGAAAAGACATGTTAATAAAAAGAAAAAAGAAGAGGGTTCTGTTGGAATTTATTTAAGCAAATTATTAGCTAATATCGTGACTTGTTTATTATGTCTTATCTGTGATTAACTACTAATGTCTACAGCTCTTCATAAAACAAATGTGTAGATGGCATTTACTTTTTGGGCTGGTAAGCTAGGCAATTATATTAAATGAAAAGTTATTATTATCTTATTGATGTTAATGCATAATCAAAAGTTAAAGTCTCTTGTTGTCAGTATTATATTTTACAAGATAGCTCTAGGGGTTAAAGTTCCTTTTGGATTTTGGATTGCTTGCATGATGTGGATTCATACTAAGAGATGCTCTAGTATGCAATCGTGGTATGAATAGCTATGAATACTGATCACACTAACAAATGTTATGATATGTAGGGATAAAAAAAGGCAGTAATTCAACCCTAAAGATACTAAAAACTTAAGTTTCACATTAAGTAATATGGGATAGCTGATGTGACATCTTTAATTTTTCTTAAAACCTAAGTCCATATCAGGTAGTATGAAATACTTAATACATACTTATAGAACTTTTTATGTCTTATCCAACATTTCTAGACATGCTTAACTATGATTCCTTAGGGAAATTGCCTGACTCATTGCCATTATATTTATAGGCTATATGATATGTGCACAATATTATTTGGCATTTGAAATGCTAAATAGGCTAATTAGATTCAAATATATGTTAATGATTGTATGCTTCTTTATATTATTTGATCTATGGATTTGTTAAATAGATGAGAAATAGAAATATAAAAAGGTTTTTATATATATGAGAGTTAGACCATCACTTATTTTCAAAACCTTATTATATCCTACTAAGATTTGTTGAATTCTCACCTTTTCGAGTAATAAAGTTCATATAAGAAAGATGTCGGTGGCATGATACATAATTAAGGTTGAGTGAGTTTATGTACACATATCGGGAATGGGCAAGGTACAAGTGGTAGTGAATATGAAGTTCATGATTGTGACAGAAGACTCGTAGCCAATTTCCCTTTCTTCTCTAACCCCACCAATGACTTAATTATGTCAAAATAGGTGAAGTGGACTAAATAAATTAGTTTGACTCCATGGAGCTTGGATGACTATATATAAATGTAGTTATTAGATCTATGGTTAAATAATGTTTTGACTTTAGAACAATCTAGTATGATTGTGACTAGCAAGAACTTTGACTATCAACCAGTATGAGATCTATAAGTACTATATATAATATATAAAATAGTAAGAAATATCAGTTATTATGGCATGAATCTATGTGATCTCTTTACTTCTATGTCATAAAACTTCTTAGTTTTTATTCTATTACACTTGATATCTAAATAAAAATTTATTAATATAATTAGTAAAAGGGTTGCAAGGGATGTGTTTATCTATGTAGGAATGATGTTGATGACCAATTAACATTGAGAGAAATCAAAAAATTAAACTTTCAACCAGAGCTTGAGTCAACATATTTCTACAATTACAATACGAAAGTTGAAAAACCCTAGTAAGATGTGAACATAACAATAAAAGATGGTTTTTCTACTATTGCAATGCAAAGTGCTCAAAGACCATATGACTCGAAGATTTTCACAACTACAAAAGATACATCCTTTATAGTTGTGATATGTAGCAGAATTGTAAATGACATGAGCTCGCTACCCTTCTCACTTTTTAGCCTATAAATACCCCTTGTGACATGAGAAATAAGCAAAGAGATATTAGTTGAGTGCCATTATGTTGCCAAAGTGTTTTTCTGACTATCCAAATTGATACTAATGCTCGAAGACCATTATGAATTATGCAATGTTTAAGATATGTGGTCTCCTGTGGTCAATTACTTAGGATATTTGCTTTAAGCAACGTTTTCCCTATCTCTCCACCTTTATTTTCTATTTGTCCTTTTTATATTTTTTGTATTAATTTAGGATTAAAATATTTGAACTAATGCATAAAAATAATTAGTGATGAGTGCATACCATCCATTGTCTATGATGGATGTAGCTTAGGATTAATATACTTGAATTTGTCCTAGTGCGAGTCTAACCATTTGTGATTAATCCTAAATTCAATGAACCTCAAGGAGTCTTATAATTAAGTAGATCTAGATGTGTACTATATTTGGCTTACCTAAGTGAAAGTTAACTACAAGATAGTTCAATTATACCACTCTATCGACTATTAACAACTTTTCAATTCATGTACTTAATGCATTCTTGGGTTAGATCAACTCAAAGTGTCCTACTTCTAGCTCCCCGGGGGAAGGTTAGAGTCTATGATAAGATATGGGGCTTGGATTGATTAGTTGCTATTACATTAGAAATAAGTTATCCATAATAAAACATAAGATAATGAACATTGTACTATTAATGAATCTTATACTTAGCTACTAATACTCAAGGAAACTTGTGACACTAGCATGTATATTAATTATTAATTAGCTATAATTAAATAGTTCCTTATTCCTTAATTTTTTGGTATTAAAAACTTTCCGTTATTGCACAACAATGCTTGTTAGATCAATACTTAAACGCATGGCTAGTGCACTTGTAAACTTTGTAACTTATTATTTGAATTGCACGAGTTATGAAAACAAAAGCATCATATACGAAGCCTCAAATTAAGATACATGTTAGACGTAAGTTTCAATTTTATCTCTCATTAACTTAATATATATATATATATTAATTAAACTTATCTAATATTTTAAACTACGCTTGGTAGAACATTAAAAAAAAAACAAATGATATCTGCCCAAAATGTTTAATTTAAAATATCAAAGTCATCCCTTTTATTGATGGAAAGGGTTTAGGATCGTCATTATGTTTAAAAATTGGAACTTGGAAGGAAAAAATAAAAGATGAGAGAGAGGAAAAGACTGAATGGTTCATGATAAATTCTTTGTTTGGTAAAACTTTGTTTGAAAATATTTTAAATCAAGAGAACTTAAAAATTTAAAGCAAGGAGACTGTAAAAAATTTTACAATGTTAGTTGAAAATTCTTTATTATCTTATTCCCTATTAATTAACAACTGATGAATAAGAGAAGTGCTTCAATAAAATATTATTGTTTCTTTCCTTCTCCTATTTCTAATCCAAACATACCTTGAGATGCTTAAAATACTTCCGAAAAGCAGATTTAAAATTAAAATGTTTTGTGGTAGTTGTTTTTATTTTTATTTTTTCAAAATTTTCATATAAAAAATTAAATTAAATATAAAATTGGTTTAATTTCACTTTTCTTAATATCCTCTTTTTCTTGCCAAATTTAATTTCATTTCCAAAAGTTAGAAAACATGTCAAAAAGCATGAATTATCATTAAAAGAAGATTAAAAAAAAAACAACCACATTTGACTATGAATTATGCTTGAAAAGCATGGAGTCTTAGGAAGCGCAAATGAATGCCATGCATGGACTATGCTGACAATCCAAAAACTGACAAGCTTCTGGTAGCATAGCCCTGATTATTGCTTTCAAATATTTTCCGTGATTTTGGGTTACGCCTAACTTGATACGTTCATCCGAAGCATTATTTACAAAAATTAAAGAGTAAATTACACAGTTTTTTTAATCTTATTAAAATTATATAAATCTTTTTTATTTTTAAAATATATATTTTATTCTAATTTTAATTTTTTAACTAAAATATTTTCTATAAAAATATATAAAAGAGTATTTTAATTTTATTAATAAAGAATATTTTAATAAAAAATTAGAATTGTACTAAAGTATAACACTATTTTTTATTTAAAAATAGTCTGTATATATTTAAAAATAAATAAATAAATTTATATAATTTTAACAAAATTCAATATAAATCTGTGTAATTTACTCAATACAAAAACCCTAAAGTCTAACTTGATTGACCTGATAGTTCTAATCGCAATCTAATCAAAGATGATATTGAGATGAGTTTCCTCAATTATTGGAGAGATGATCAATACTACTGTTAGCTGGATAAACCTTTATAAAGTAAAGGATAATATCAATACTATTTGTGGCTACCTGAATCAATTTTCCACATTCTTTTAAATCCTCTGCGGACTACATCTTTTTGCCCATACTCTATTGTTAAAATATAAATAAACATCTAAAAGAAAGAAAATGAAGAATTGCACAGATTAAGAATGTTCATTTCGTATTCAACTATTTTATTTTATAACTAAAATAATAATTTTTTAGTATATGACCCCAAAAAACAACTTTTGATCTCAAACCATGTTAAAAGTCTTACATCATTTGTTTGTTCTCTTGAATGCAATTTATTTATTTATTCAACAACTCGATTTGATATTAATTGATTTTAAGTTAGAAGCATTTCCTATTCTCTTCAAGTATTTGTGGTGGGCTGTCTAATTAATTTTAGGTTGAAATCTAGCAAACCAATTAGATTACTTATTTTTATAATACATAATAATAAAATCACTATATACATGGATCTATAATTAATTAAGAATGAAAAATGATTTAAATTCAGAATCTCTCTCTATGAAGAATGAGTTAGGATAATTTTAATTGTTATATATATATATATATATATATTGTCAAATTAACTAACGCGGTCCACCCAAGTTGACCCATAATAGGTTATAAAAATTTTAAAAATAAAAGTTTGTATAAAATTATAAAAACTTAAAAAGAACAAAATATTCTTTGATATTGTTGAAAGCAACCATGGCCCAGTACTCATGGCATGAAGCACCTTCGGGAATAACTTGCATTTATCCGATACTTTTTAAAAGAAAACTATGAAAATACCTGAGTAGAAAAGACGAATTCAAATCCAACTTTAAAAAAAAAATGTGAAAAGGATAGGCGCACATATAAAAGGCGATCCCGCAAGCATGGCCTTTTGGCGGTACCATCCAGAGTTAGCCACGTGGCACTGTACACTTGTAGTACCCTTTGTTTTGTGGAAGCGTGTTTCAAAAACAGTATTCTTCAATATCTTAAAATTTAAAAATTTTAACTATAAAAAATTATATTTTATATTATAAAATCTATAAGTATATTGTTTACTATTCATATGTTTTTTTTAATTCTTATTTACTGCTATTTAAGAAATATTCTTCACAATTAAAATTTTTTATGTTTTTATTTTTAAAATAATTTTAAAATTTAAGAATTTTTACAATAAATATTTTTAATTTATAATCTTAAAATATAATTTTTTCAAGAATTTTGCTAACATAATAGATGATCCTCTACGTGGTATGATCCAATTAGATTGGATCTCATTGGACAATCATGGATAAAGAGAGTAGCGGGGATCAAGAGAGTGGGTGGTCGCACAGCTTATACTGTCTCTTTCTACAGTGCATAAGAGCCAAAACCCAGCGAGAAAAGCTTAACAATATTGTATGATGTATAAGAAGAAAAAAATGAGTGAAGTGTGTAGAAGGTTTAATTTTTTTCTTTTCATATATTTTTTCAAAACTTTTTTCAATTACATGTGTATAATAAAAAGATAAGCGATATAAGAAAATAAGATAATGTAGAGATTTAATTTTTTTCTTTTTATCTATTCTTTTTTTTTTTTCCTTTTCTAATTGCACTTGATAATTTACTTGTTAAATGTAGAGGTGTGACACATGTCATGTGACAATGGAAATAGCATGTTTTATGTCCACTAAGGGAAGCGGATCATCTAAAGTGGGGAAGCGATGAAATGTCTCAAAAGTGCCAAATCTGATGGTCCAAGATGCGCCATGTGGAAGCAACAACAGTCCAAATCTAATCATCCATATAACATAGCAAAACACACCGTTTCATTAAATGAAACAGTGCATTTTGTCATTTGGGAACTGGTGCGCTATAATCTGGATTGTTGAAAGATTGGACAATTCAACAAAAGCCACGTGGCGTACAGACAAATCTATTGATGAGATGAACGACTAGGATCATCGGTTTTGCAATAAAATAGGGGAGCTTGCCTTCATCTTCAATCTGAGCACATTTCCTCCATTTTTCTTCTCTGAATGGCACCAAGTTCGAGCATCAATGGCAAAGAAAGAGCAAATGGAAGCAAATTTTACATCTAACACAAATTTCTTCTAAGTTTACACATCCTTCTAGGGCATACAAAACTTTCTTTTTCTTTTGCTGAATGATAAAAAAAATTTTGAATGTAAAAGTAATAAATAGAAAATCTTTTTTCATACATTTTAAATGTAAAATCTGATTATTTCCTTTTTAGTTATATTTTTTGCAATTAGTCTTTCCAATTAATTCCTCTCTGTTGTAGAAAAAAGAAATTTTTTTCTTATATGATGAAGAGTATTTTGCATGTCAAAGCTTATGCATAGAATTTTTTGTTTTATTACTCTATTCAAAGAGTAATAGAATGGCTTGCATAACAATACTTGTAATATATTTGTTATGAAGCAATATTTTAATTTTTAGTAATAAGCATTATTAAAAGTACGTCTTGTATGAAATTGTTTGGCTTTATATATTTTGTTATTGAATATATTAAGTTGTTAAATTCCAATTAGTATAGACAAGGATAAGTTTAAATTGATTAATCTATTTTGAATTAACTTTTTTCTCCAGGACTAATTGAGAGACTTAATAAGGAATTTGAAGTCATTAGTGACTTTACACCTTCTTCCACCATGTAAGTTTTAGGCTTTTTTCCTATATAAGCATGTTTAGCATGTTTTAAAATAATAATAGAATTTGATTTTCAGGGAGTTAGGTGCATCTACTTGTTTGTCATTTGATAATATTTAGTTTGAATCAAACTTGAAGACTAAAGTGGGAATGGTATTTGATACATTAGAAGCAACTTGGAACTTCTAGGTTCATTATGGCGGGAGAGTCAGATTTGGAGTTAGAAAACTATACACCAATAAGAACAAAAATGGCTCTTTAACAACATGCAAATTTGTGTGCTGCAAATAGGGAATTCGATGTAAAGACGAGAGATATCATTTAACTATAAGTCCTCGACTAGAGACCAGAACTAATTGTTTAGCAAGGATGGGAGTCACACAAATAGGTGGAAAATTTAAAGTACATGACTTTATGGAGGAACATAACCATGAACTTCATCTTCTAAAAACTACCCACATGTTGGCATCTTAGCTTAAGATGTCTAATGTTCAAGCTTATAAGATTGAATTAGCTGATGAATCTGGGCTACAACAAAGATCATCATTTGAGTTGATGAGTAGACAAGTAGGAAGAAGAGCTACTTTAGGCTATACTCACTTATATCAGAAGAATTATCTTCGCACCAAGAGACAAAGGTACTTGATGTACGGGGAAGTAGGTTATTTGTTTGAGTATTTCCAATAGTAATTGTTAGAAAATTCATCATTTTATCATGCCTACCAACTGAATATAGATGAACAAATAACCAATGTATTATGGGCCGATGCAAGGATACGGATCGATTATGTCTACTTTGGTGATGTTATTTGTCTTGACACAACACATTGTATAAACTGCCAACATAGACCACTTGCTTTATTCGTTAGATTCAACTTTATAGAGGAGTGATGATCTTTGGGGCAGCATTGTTGAATGATGAAACAGTGGAGTGATTCAAGTGGTTGTTTAAAACTTTCTTTGAAATTCATCGTAAAAAAACGCTGCAAACTATATTTACTAATCAAGATTAAGCAATGGCTAGAACAATACCGGAAGTGATGCCTGACACACACCATGGATTATGCACATGGCATCTAATGCAAAATGGTGTCAAACACTTAGGTAACTTGATGAAAGAAGGCTCTCATTTCTTAAAAGACTTCAAGCTTGCATGTATACTTATAAAGATGAAGAACAATTTGAGGCGGCTTGGAATAGCTTGCTTTCTACATATGAGGTGCCTGATAATACATGTTTGACACGGGTCTATAGCATGAAGGAAAAATGGACTGCTTGTTACATGAAGAAAGCATCAACACTTGACATACGAATCACACAAATCAGTGAAATTTTAAATTCAAAAATAAAGAGTTGGATGAAGCTGGACTTGTACATCATTCAGTTTTTCAGACACTTTGAGAGGGTAGTAGAAGACAAGAGATACAATGAATTAAAATGTGAATTTGACTTGTGGTAGTAAAATTACCCAGGTTGAAAAGTTAGAATTCACCTATGTTGTGACAACTTGCACAAATTTACACCTACTTGGTGTTTGACTTGTTCTAAGAAGAGTGGGACAAATATGCCACTGCATGTGTGAAGCAAAGGAATGAGACTCTGTCATTGTTTGAGTATGTTATTATTTTATTTGATAAGAAAGGAGATTGGAGAGTTTCATTTGACCAATGTGACAATTCCATTTTTTGTAGTTGTGAAAAGTTTGAGACCTCCGGCATATTATGTTGTCATGCTTTAAAGGTGTTTGATGTCAGAGATGTAAAATTAATGCCTAATAGGTATATTTTAAAGAGGTGGACTAAACATGCCAGAAGCGGTATTATCCATGATATTAGTGGTAATGAGATTGGAGGAGATGCTAGGTTAGCCACTACATAGCGCTATAGACAACTTTGTCCCTAACTTATAAAGCTGGCAACTGAAACATCTAATAGCCAAGAAGTATTCTTGTTTGTAAGTAAAGCTATTGGTGAGTTAAGCAAACAAGTATCTGAGATTTTTAGTTATCAAAAAAGTTTGGACAGCGGCACAAAGGATACCACAATTAATGCTAGTGGTAGTGAAAGAGTGGCACAAGTAAAGGGCTTCAAGAAGAAAGAGGGAAGAAAGGGGAAAAAGTGCTTAAAAAGCTGGGCTGAAAATATATCAAAGAGACGAAAGAAATCTCAATATGTTAATGTGCACCAAACTCAACCATCCTTGGTATGTAAGATTATACTTGTCACCATTTATTTAATCAATTTATTTTCTTTCATTGAATAAATAAAAAATTTTCATTCGTGATAGGATAACGAAGTTACTCTTAGCCAAGTGCTATCTAGACCATCTCATTCAACAGCTCCAGTTAGTAGTGCCTACCTTTAAACAATTAGCAATATTCATCAAAGTCAACAATTCATGGTGTGTAAGATTCTACTTCTCACCATTTATTTAATCAAATTCTTTGCTTTCATTGAACAAATAAAATTTCTTAGCCACTTTGCAGGATTTTAAAGTTACTCAAATAGCCGGTGATCCTTTTACTAGTTATACTAGTTTATTGATGGTAAATTTTAATAAATACTAATTTTTTACTTGATGTATACTTTAGATGTTCTTATTTTTGTCCTTTGAAATGTAGGCACCATTTGATCATCTGGTACAATCATTTGAGAATGTTGAAGTTACACATTTGAGCACTCAAGAAGATTAAGAAATATATGGCACACTTATTGAACAAATATGTTTTGTAAAGTTACGCTTGTTAACATTTTGAGTTTTGTAATGTGTTTTGGTATATTTAGCATATCCATGTATATATTTAAAAGTTAGAAAAGAAATGTACAAATTTTTTGAGACAAGGAAATAGACAACTTTTATTGCAAGAGAAACACAAATTTTACAAGATTGGTCATCTTACATTATCAGTCTTATTCTATAATTCACTATACTACTTCATTACACCATAACATTGTATACAACATTGGCACAAGCTACTTGTTTCTATATGTGTAGTTAGGTGCATCAAGGCTCTAAGAAGCTTGAATGACAAGTGCATCAAATGCTTGGACTATATCTTGAATGGCTAGTGTAGCAAGTAGCTTAGATGGCAAGTGCATATAGTGCCCAATCTCAAATGATTCTTGAACTTGGTCTTTAATTGTGCCACTTGTTCTTTGAGTTTGCACTTGTTCTTGAAGTCAATTTTTTTCAACTATGCCATACTTGTATTCAAGTGGTTGACTTCACATCTGGATAACAAATTAAAGTAGATCACAATTGGTATTCATTTGACATACAATTTGCAACAGAACTAAACTGGGAGCACAACCAGTGTAGTTTTGCAAACCCTTAGTTCTTAGTGTTTAACTAGCAAGTCAGCAATCATTGAAAGAAAACTTTTAGTAAATAGACCATGATCAAAAGGTTCCTCCAAGCACACATAGTCATAAAAAATTATGTGTTTGATTTATTGATATAAATTATCCCTAAGAAAAACATGGGCTCTTGTCTAAGCATGTATGCATAATGGCACATTATGAGAAGGCTTACGGTGTTTCTAACCTCTCACACTTGGCAACATTCTTAGCAGACAAAGCTCACTCCCTCTCAATCTCCTTCTCCAATGAACCAATTTTTGAAAGAACAGAGAACCATATTATAAGTAGATAACAAAAGGTTAAGAACCATACCAAATTTGTAGATCAACATCAAGCATGAACAATATGAAATCAGTAACAAAAAGGTTAAGAATTGTGTTTCATATGGTTTTCATAATTTCCTATTCAATGTTGATAGCAACATTAAGACATTAAATAGAAGTCTAAATGCAACATTATGTTCACATACCTGCCTTTAAGTCACATACAAGTTTGTTGCTGAAGACATAATTCCAAAGCCAAAGGAACTAACAAAATGGGATCATGACATACAAGTCTGGATGCCATAATTCCTTCTCATTTTTCTTGTAGTGCTATGACACTAACTATTTGGACTAAAGCAACAATTTATATAAAGTACCATATGATACTTGCATCCACAATTATTATGGCATAAGTAGCAAAATCTGGTAAGAAATATGTGCGTATTCATTCTATCCTGTTACATTGCAATACATAAATGGAAGATAGAGAAAGATAAAATAAATAAGCTACAGCTAGAAAGATAAAAAGGAAGGCATTATGCAAAGATGAGTAAAGAGAATATATAGACAACTAAACAAAAAGATATTTGATGGTAACAATATCAAAATTTACAATTATTGAATGAAAGGACTTAATTAACAAGCTAATAAGTAAGAATTTTAAAAGCTCTGCATAAGACATAAGTTGCCAGAAAGACATGAAGATAAATGAGAGATTTCAAATAACTTGAACAACTATGCATATTTCTATTTAGATTTCAAATCATCTTTTTTAAGGATTTCAATAGTGTATATGAATCTAAATCTAGTTCGACTCCAATTTCTTTCATATCATTCCAAATTTCTTTCACAACCACAATTTTATGTAATTTCAAAAAAATCCCAATTAATATGTTATGTGTTCAGGGTGGGCATGCATAAACCATGTTCCTTCATTTTCTTGAACAACTTTGAAGCATTATTTGCATCCCTTTTCCACCGAATTCCTTATAGAAGCAATCATAGTTGCAACACATGGACTTGTTTCACAAGTAAAAACAAACAAAAAGTTCAGCAAATTAGCACGAATTAATTATTATTATTATTATTATTTGATCTTGCAAAGAAAAAAATGAATAACAAATTTAGATAATTAAATTATATATAAGTCACCATACTATTGGCATCCTTAAAATTCGAAGGGAAAATTGGGATAAAAGAAGGAAGGGCAAACCAAGATACAGAGCAAGTCAAGATAAATAAAAATCTTCAAATATTATACCTTTAATGGCCAAATAGCTTGAAAGAAGAAGAGATCATGATAAAAGAAGGAAGGGGAAATGAGGATTATAAAAGGTAGAAATATTAGCTTCACTGGTGGTGGAGGTTACCTGAAACAACAAAGGAAGCCATGGTCGAACCTCACTTTCGAAACCTACAGGACAAACCCAAGTTTGCAAAAGCCATGGTTCAAGTCCAGATCCCATGGCTCCAGTCTGAGGAAGACGATCCAAAAGAGTGAAGGAGAGGAATTCCAGAATTTTTATTTCTTAAACACTGTACATCTTTCTCAATAACTAGTGACATGGCAAGACAGTAGCCTAAGATTCATTAAACGGTCGAGATTTATGCACTTCAAGTGACAAAGATGCTTCTATTGAGGATTTAGATTCCAGGTGTGTTTTAAGCTTCCGCATGACGTGGCTTGATCATAATTCTCCAATCGTCCAACGGCCACAATTAAGCTATTTCAGAGACACTTTAAAGAGTTTCTACTTCAGAGGATCTACTTCTTCCACTGAGACTTGAACTCAGATCTCATGCATCTCTAATCCAAATTAAGATGTATAGGGTTATATATTTTAATTTGAATGATTTAAATTATATCTAGATGGTTTTTTTTAATATTTTGATTTTTGTAATTTAAAAAAACGCAAAATAAAAATAACCTTCTAACTACAAACTTAAAAAAAATAATGATTTAAATTTAAGAAAAATAAAGAATAAAAAATTTAAAATATAGATAATCCAATTAAAATATAAATAGTCCCGATCTTATCTCAATAATATGCATCCCATAAACATCCTCGAGATGTGCAAATAAAGCAGATCAAGCTTGGATCCCTATATTTGGTCACAAGTTCTATCCCCACCTTATTTAGTTTCGCTTTTCCTCTAGTTTTCTATTAAAACCAACGAGGCTTGGAGGTCATGCGTTGCGAAGTTCTGATTAGACTACATAGCTCACTTACTTAGATTCAAGTTTTGTCCCCTATTTAGGGAATTTTTAACTACTACTTGAAGATGATTTTAATGATCAGAGTAAATTATACTTTCTTTTAAGGTTTGACTAAAAATATTTTTCAACTCTTTTAATATTTGAGACTTGTTGTAAATGTCTCTTATTCAGTACTTTATGGCGACAAAGTTACCTTCTTTTAAATATAAAAATGTGACTTTATTTTTTACCTAATAATAAGAGCATCTAAGTTGATGATAAGTTCTAACATGAAAACTCTGATTTCACTATTAATAGAATAACTAAATTAATTGTTTCATTTTTTGAACATATACGTATTGTGGAAAAAGTTAAGTTTATTTTCAAAAAAATAAATTAGAGTGGAGAGTTTTTGATATACATACATACATACATATATATATATATATATATATTAGGAAATTTGGATAATATTATTGAAACAAGAGAAGTATCATGTATAATTAGCCAAACTTCATGAGAAATTAATACAATTTATTTTACTGGTTAATTTCAATCTAAAGTTTATTTTTCATAAAAAAAGTGTTTAATTTTATATGCATGAATCGTACTTGAAAATGGAAAAATAAATATTGAAATAAGATATTTTTATTTAGATTCATTTTATGTATGTATATTTACTATTTGCTGCATATAAAAAGATATTTTTATCGTATTAAAATTTTAAATTTGATATTATTGTTAATTTTTACTCATTTATGAATAAAGTGATAAGCTGAAATTATATTACAAAAGTATAATTGAACTAATTTTTTGTTAAATTTGTTTTAAATTCATATTAAAATAATCTACTATTGCAAAGAGAAACCTTTCAAATAAATTATGGTAATTGAAAAGTGTCCATACATCTTGAATATAGTATTAAACATAAAGCAATTGCAGAAATATAAATATTCAGAGTTTTGATTCACTTGTAAATAGTCTTACAAACTTTTAAAATTAAATATTAGGTTTTTCAACTTTTAAATTTTAGGAAATATGTCATTTTGTCTATTTTCCTTTATCAATATTAACTTAAAGACCACATTAAACTTTCTCATAATTAAACACATAATGACATTTAAGAAAATGAGAGTTTATGTCATAGTTCACTTAACCTAGTTTAAAGAAAAGCACACAAAATAATTAAATAGACTACTTTTTTGTTTTAAAATTTCAACGAACAAGTTGCAAATAACCTAAAATTCAAAGAAAAATTTTTGCATTTTAATAAAAAAATTTAAATACTTAACTGTTGTGCTTATGCAGAGTGCTTAATTTTCCAATTTGGTTCCTGCTAGTGATTAATAGGCATTCAACAATTTTGGTGCCACTGTTTTTTGTAGTCGAAATAATTTATTCATCTTTTAATATTATATATATATGTATGTATATAATAAAATAAAAAACATACAGTGAGTTAATTAGTGATGCATGATTGATTGTCATTTAGTTATTTTCACCACTATTTTCCTTTGTTTGGAAAAGAGAACCAAAAGGCGTTACTTTTGTTATAAAAGTAGTATTTTCTTTTTTGAAAAATCTTTCTCTTGTCTACCTCCACAAAATAAGAAAACAACAACTTTTAATTTTCGGTTCTTTTTAAATGCAACTTTTGGAATCAAGATTCGAAGAAAATGAAAACCAAACAAAAGGGTTGGGAAGAAAAGGAAAAATCAAATTGAAACGAGAAAAAAGAATGCGATGCTCAACAACGAAAAAGCTGAGTTTTCCTTTTCGGTTCTTTTGCCTGTCATTTTCTGATTTCTATTGTTTTAGATGTAGACAAATTTTTATTGGTGTCATATAACAAATTTTCTATTTACTTGGTGAGTTGATTGATCATCACATGTATATCCAACTTTTAATTTTTTTATATTTAATAATTAAGAAAAAATGTCAATTTACAAGATACTGATGGGTGTCTTAATGTGCACCATAGTTTGGTGTAGTGGAATGTTTTATCAGATGGTCCTTTCATTCTTCACTAAAATTATGCTAGTGATCTGACTCTAAAAGGAAGGAAAAATTATATTTTTGGTCCTCATAATTTCATTTAATTTTTTTAAAAATTTATAATTAGGTTTTTATAGTTTACAAAGTTTTTAATTTAGTCCAAACTATTAAAATTTCATGAGTATTTGTTAAATTTTGTTGATATAACTAATTATATATTATCTTAATATTTTAAGTATGTATGATTTATACTAACAAAAAAAGACAAAAATATAGATAATGAAATAAAATTATTAACGTATATGACGAAATATTGACAAAAATATAATGATAGAGATTAAATTTAAAATTATTTAAACTATAAAAGCTTAATTATAAATTTTTGAACAATAAAAACTAAATTAAAAATTTAGTGAAATTATTGAAACCAAAAACATAGGTTTTTTAAGAAAAAAATATTGCTAGTTATGTGTTATTAGTTGATCAGGTGTCAGTATCAAACTTTCTCATACGCTGAGAGAATATGGTACTAATTAACAGTAATAAGAAAACTCATTATAAAATTGATATCACCAATAAAATATAGCAAAGCTAATTATTATTTCTTGTATTAGTATCAAATACTATATATTAAACTTTTAAAAAAAAAACAAAATAGTATTATATATACCTCTACTTACATAGCTCTCATTCACACAAGTTTCCGAAAAGAATCTCAATAGATTCAAAATTTGTATTAGAAAATTTGCTCAACAATGTAACCTTATCATTAATTACATATCTGTTTTCACTGTACAAATATTTCATTAAATATCAAGCCACCAAGTACCAACTATCCTAACTTTTTTTTGGGGGGCTAAATTGCCTTCTAATCCCAAGATTTACTTATAAAAGCACTCTTTATCTCCATTGTACTTCACACCCATATATATAGTATCAAAATAATGATATTCACCTAATTTTACAATTAGACATGGCCACAATTTCATACATAATTATATCTGAATTTAATCAGTTGTACTTAAACTTGTTTTTATTAAATACAAATATAATTAATTATATGTATAGTTGTGGCTAATTGTGACCCAAAAAATATATAAATTAGTTTGTAATATTGTAATAACATTGAGGGTGAATTATAACTATACTCTTGTAATTTGATTTAAAATCAATTCACACCATGATCACTACAATATATATAAAAAAAAGAATGTCATCCTTCTTTTTGGAGTAAAAACTGTACGCTATTAATTGTTTATTGCTCGCATGTAGCAAAATTAAGTTGCTTATATGAAATCTGAATCTTATGCATTTAGTTAGTGTGTATTAAGAGAGAGATAAAAAAATAGATAACAAGTGAAGAAAAAAAAGAAACAAGTCCCATACACACTTCAACTTATTTGTATTTTTCTTTCTTCTAATTATATAATATATTACTATAAAAGATCACAATCTAATTCTACTAGGTGTATCGGTATTATCAGACAAAATGCTTCTCGATAAGAGTAAGTTAGGTGACCATATGTTAAGGGTTGCTTTGTTGGATTTTATCAGCTTTTCAATGAGCATTTAGCTGAATAACATATTATCAGAGAAAATTGGTTAATACTAGGTTGGAATTCAACAGAAATATGGCATAATTGGTTGAGTTTCGCCTAGTATGGAGGTTTTCCATGACCAGCTACATGGATTGTTAAACTAGGCCATTGTAGACCAATTTGACTAAAGTCAAAAGGGTTTGATGGTTAGAATGGGCTTGAGCCTTATCATAAATGACACTTCGTATACTTAGGCTATCCCCTAAATATTATTTTTTTTAGAAAAAATTATATAAAAATTACAATTGTATCATAAATGGTATTCATTCAGTTATATTTAATTTCTTCCTATAAAAAACTTGTCAAAAAAAAATAATAGATAAACAAATTACCTAAACAAATAAAGTACAAATAGAAATACGCATTATCAAACCAGATAAACTATCAAATTAAAATGTCCACAACCACTCAAATTCACGTCTCATTTTGCCTCTTCTTGAAGGAACTCAATATTTGAATTTAGTTTGGCCCAAAAAAAAAAACATTTGAACTTGGTTATGAGACACGTGCTAAAACTATCATTTTCATCTAAAATATACAGTAATAAAATACATTAGATAATCAATCCCATTGAGAATTATTATTAATTATATATTTGGATTGCACGTTGATGTTATTGGTTAGCAAATTAAATAGTTTCAACGTATTGAATTGATCAACTATATATATTTGTGTACTAACCTTGATTTCACAGATGAACAAAATCTATTAATACAAGCGCATTCAACAGCGAACGATACTCGGATGCTTGCAACTAGAGGTAGATGTCTAGGAACTGTTGGGGGAGACTTTAAATGGTTTCCCCTTAGTTATGAAGATTGGAGGGCAGTTTTAGCAGCTTGTAAGAATCATCAGCATAAGAATGCAATATAGGCAATAGCTAATTACTCATGAATTATTTCTCTAACCTGTTTATATATATCCTTATTAATTCCTATATTTTATCATGAAAGCTAAATTTATAGTTAAAGATCATGCACACAAGAACTTCATTGTAAAATCACTTAGAAAAAAGAGGAAGAATGGTAGAGCGAAATTGTTTGAGGACAAAAATGATGGCACTCATACTTGAAAGGAGATAATCGCCAACCCCCTACTAAGCATTCCTAGAAACCAATTGGCACATTTGTTTAATATTGTAATCACCCAAAGAATAATGTCTCATTTGGTACAGAAAATAAAATGGAATAGAATGAAAAATAAAATGAAAAAATGATTTTGAAGGTAAAAAATAACCATTGTACTCTTACTTTTAAAAAGTAATAAAATAATAATAAAAATTATTAAGTGATGATTACGAGAGTATAATAGATATTATAAAAAAAAAAGAATGAAATGAAATCCCATCCCTTTTCCCCGGACCAATTGGGATGTAAAGTAATTAAGGATGACAATTTTCCTTATTTGTGGAAATCCCTTGGAATTGCTCCAAATGAGGGTGGGAATAGCGGTAAATTTCTAATGGAGATCATGCTCCTTCCCTGTACAAACCTTGCTTTAATAAAATTATTAATATATTCTTAATTTATTCATTTTTTAAAAGAGTATATTTGTATATTTATAATTTATACTCATAAAAGTAAATATATATTTCTTTTCAACGATGTATCTAAATTTAAGATTAAGTTATTTTGAATTTGTAAAATTTTTTTTAACTTTTATAAGATTTTACTCAATTTTAATAAAATTTTACTTATATGTGAATCTTCGTAAGTTCACATATCCCCTGAGAAAATGGGGTAAAGAAAAGTTTGCTCCTTATAATAAGCAATAGGACGAGAGATAGGCAAGGTCTCGCGGCCCCTACCCTACTCAATTGCTATCACTAAAGCTAATACCATGTTTTTTACAACATCTTTTTTAATGTTTTGATTGATCTTATTATTATGTTTTTGTCAATACAAGGAAAATGTCAAGAAAAATAATGAAAATAAACAGGAGTAAACAATGAAGATGGTAAGGTCACTTTAGCAAACAATGATCCTGTCCCTTCTTTTGATAAAATGAGATTTGTTACAATGGTCTTGAAATTTGTAAGAGACTGCATGTGGAAGACTAATCAGTAGAGGGGATTTGTGGATTGCTACAAATAAGAGAGGCATTGGATCTTTTGTGACAACAAAGTTAGATCTGTCACTGTAAGTACAAGTCTTTAAATTCAATGCTAAAGTCTTTAACTTTTACTTTTGTGGTTAGTTTGTTTGGAAACTTGGAATCCTTTGATATTGGAAATGGCCAGATGAATGCTCTTTATTTGTTGCATTTTTTTCATGTTGCTGAAGAGTTGAAACTCAATATTTTACTGCTCGTGTAGAGAACAGTTTGGTTTGTTGGCATAAATTCTGCAGTCGAGCTCTGTGCTTATCTGTTTGCCGAATTTCATGGTTAAAGTTTGTTCCTTGCTAGTACCGATCAATTTCTAATCAGAGTACTATGACTATATTTTATGGTAAAAGTATTTTATCCCTCATTGGAGGAGAGTGATTTTTTTACCATTTCTGTCCATATAAATCTGTTCCTCAGTTTGACGATTGTGTTGTTAAAATTTCAACTTGACTCGTTCTTTTTGTTCTTAACATCTATATAGAGTGCTAATGAATGCTTTTATACATGTCTAATTTTTCTTTGCACAGTTGTTAATTCACTGTTTGGGTATTGTTAGGAACAGGCTGCCGGATATGCTAAACTGGTTTTGGTTCAGAAACTAGAATTCCAACTCTGGTTCAAAATTAGAACCAGAACCAAACTCAGTTTAGAGGGGCAGTTTTCTGGTTGTTTTGTATTCTGGATTTGACTTGCATGATTTACTGCAGTTGTAATGAACCCTTTCGTTTAGTAATTTAATTCCTCTTTACCCAAAGAAGGATCAACAATTTATTTTCAAACAGATATGGCAGCATTAATATTTGATAGGAAAAACTTTTAGAAAAAAATGCATGGCGTTGTGTTGAGTTTGTGACAAATTTTGTAGAATACTTTTTTCTTGAGCACTCCTTTCTACTATTGCAGTTAGGTGATGCTAAACTATAAACTTTCAGCCTTGTGTAATAATAACAACTGTACAAATATGTGTGTATATAGATGCACATATATTTTAAATAAATATGATAACAAATGCACTAGTTGAACAAATATTAAAAATAATTCAGGGTATGAATGTCGAACTCATGAGAAAGATCAACCTACTAGAATTTTTCGGTTCAGACCATAAGGTTTTGAAACATGATCTATAAGATCATCACAAATGGAATTGTTGATCGCATTCACCCTTCGCTAGACGACACTATTAATCTTTTGCAAAGCAGTTTCACTCCTGGACATGGTACTGCTGAAAATGTGCTTTGTGGTGCACGAAATAATTCATTTTCTTCGCAAGACTCGGAGCAAAAAAGGAGGAGTGGTGTACAAGAGAGATCTAGAGAAAGCTTATGATGGATTGAATAGGACCTTCTTTAGAAACACCCTGTCTGACTTTGGCTTTTATCCACATAAGATAAATTTAATTATGCATTTTGTTTCTTCAAGTTCCCTCTCTATTATTTGGAATGGCAGCAAGCTCCCTAGTTTTAAGCCCACCAGAGGTCTTAGACAAGGCGATCAGCTTTATGTATATCTATTCATCTTATACATGGAAAAGCTTTCCTTCTTGTTGATGGCGTTTAGCACTTATTTGAATGATCTTATTCCCCTTGAGATGGTGAGAAGTACTCAAAGCGAATTACTGCACTCGGGTCTTCAATGTTGTTGATGGCCCAACAGTTACTGGTTGTTTTTCCTCTTCAATCTACGAAAGTAAAACACTATCCATCTTTGAAACTTAACTCATGTCATTAATTTTTATCAGTTCTACTAAATCTTGTTGGTTTTTCAACCATTAAAAGCCCTTTACAAGTGTAATTTGGATAATAAATATTTAGAACTGCTAAGAAGTTCTTTTGGTAGACTAAATCAATGAGTCATTTGCATATGTCAAGAGGATAATCCTAAAAATATGTAATAAACTAAATATATACATGAATTTTTCCCAAATGCCAAGTTTAAATAGAAGCTATAGGCTTTCTAATAACTTCAAGAGTTTTCTACTCACTTTAAGATCGTTGCTTATCTTGACCACTTGAGATCAAACCTTAAAGCTTATTTCTAAGAGAATTTATTCTTCTAAATACACTAAATCAATGTCAATGCGAGGGGTATACTTTTACTTGAGAAGAGACATAATTTTTATTGATGTGCAAACCAACCAAATGATACCTCCATTGTACAACCACAAATAAAAATAAAAAGAAACAGCAAGTAGAAGTTGAAAATATTGTTTACTATAAATTACAAAATGTTGATATTTTTTTAAATTCAAAATTTTTAATAAGCATGGCAATTTTGCAAAGCATGCCCCACAATATTTTTCAAAATATACAGGACGTTTTATAATCATATGAAGCATTTTATTAAAAAAAAGTAACGTGACATTGTTTTTATTAAGAACCCACAAATTATTAAAAAATAAAGTCCATTATCGTGTTTTTGTTAGAGAAAACAATGTATTAATTTGACCATAGGCATTTTATATTATTATAAAACCTCAGGAGTGTTGATTATTCTCAAATTCTTAATTTAAAAGCACATGTTCAAAAAAAAAAAGAAAAAAAGAAAAGATTCCTAAAAAAAAATTAAAATGTCTATTAATCAGAAGTGAAAAAAAAAGCACATAGTACCTAATTATACCAATAAAGAAAAGGAAATTTGTGTAGGTAAAAAGAAAAAAAAAACTATACAGACTTATCTGATTCTTAATAGGACATCAAGATTTTTAAATATTCTCAAATTCTTAATTCAATAGCACATGTTCAAGGAAAAAAAAACTCTTAAAACAAATTAAAATGTCTATTAATCGCTAGTGAAAAAAACACATAATAGCTTATTATACCAATAAAGAAAAGGATGTTTGTATAAGGAGAAAAAAGAAAAAGAATAAATTATATGAATTTTTATAAGTTTTGCTTAAATTACATAAACCTTTCATTTATTTTTAAAATATACACTTACCCTCTTAAAATTAAAAGTTTTCTTAATTTTGTTAAAATTATAGGTCCTCTCTTTATTTTCAAAATATATACTCTTAATACCAGACAATAGTCAAAGAGAGAGTATCAAAAGAAATTATTTATTCAACAACCTTCTCCATACAAGATACTTCCTTGATTATAAGTATATGGAGTACAAATAATATAATAAGGTCAGTTATCTTCTAACTAACTCTCCCCTAAACTGATTCATAACTAACAAACAAACAAATTTATAACTACTTATTACTAACTTCCTTTACAATATTTCCCATGTGACCATTATCACTCTCTGAAAAACAATCCTTGTTCGTAAGGATGAATGACATTACTAGGAGCAATAGTCGAAAATTTAGGAAACTATGCAGAACAAGAAGATCTTCCCAAGTTGCATCTTTTATATTACTATGCTTGCACCTTACTAACACTTATAGGCAAACTTCCCCTTTCTACAACTTTTCTGCCTAGTATTTCTTATGATTCTAAGTTGATTTGACCATGATCATCAACTGAAGGTAAAGTAGAATTGATAGGTAGATTAGTCCTTACATGTTTCTTCAATGGTGAAATATGAAAAATTGGATGAACTC
This sequence comes from Erythrophleum ivorense, assembly GCA_026724425.1. NCBI lineage: Eukaryota > Viridiplantae > Streptophyta > Magnoliopsida > Fabales > Fabaceae > Erythrophleum > Erythrophleum ivorense. The sequence goes on from JAIUCV010000008.1 coordinate 32,606,819, forward strand.
TTGAATTTCATGGTAACTCCAACTTATAAGCAGCTTTCCTACCCTTTTAGTAATCAAATAAAGACCATAATAACGAGCAACCAACTTGTGTAATGAGGAATAATTGATAAGATTTCTTTTAAATGATTGTAATTTAAGATCCACCCATTCTCCCACTTGGTATTCCCTATTTGTTCTCCTATTAGCTTGTTGAACCATTCTATTATGTGCCTTGTGTAAGCGTTGTTTCAGCATTTGAATAGTAGTTTGCCTTGCTATACAACTTCCATCTACAACTTCATTTGAAGAATCTCCATCCAAATATGGTAAACGATTCGGTGGAGGTATCTCATATACTACCTAAAATGGAGACATACCAATAGAAGAGTGGTAATTTTGTATTATACCAAAGCTCAGCTAAAGGCAGCCACTTTGCCCACTGTTTCAGAAAATCACTTGTCATACACCATAGATAACACTTTAAGCACCTATTTAGAACTTTAATTTCACTATTCATTTGTGGGTGGTAAGTTGAAGAATAGGCAAGTTTAACTCCATATAACTAAAAGAGCTCATTCCAAAATTTTTTACAAAAAATAGGATCACTATAAGTGACTATACTTTTTGAAAATCCATGCAACTTCACAACATTATCCATGAATAGTTGTGCTACGTCCATGGCTGAATAGGGATGCCTAAGTGCTATGAAATGGGCTACCTTAATTAATCTATCCACCTTGACCAAAATTACTTAGTGTGTGTGACTCTGGCAATCCTTCAATAAAATCCATAGACAACTCAATCCACACATGGTTAAAAAAAGGTAATGGTTGAAGAAGGCCAAAGTTGCCAAATTTTAAAGTCTATACCTTTGGGAAATTGAAACTTACAAAATTTCTCGCATCTTTTTCTTATCCCTTCTAATAAAAAAAAATAGAAGATATTCTTTTATAAGTGAGAGTCATCCATGAATGACCACCAATTGCATCTTCATGAAATTGCTGAAATAATTGTAATCTTAAATTTTGGTTTACACCTACTGTAAGTTTTCCTTTCCTCTTAAGCAAGTGATTGCCCCACATATACTTAGGGCAAGAGGAAGGTTCTTTCTCTACCTGTGCTTTAAGACTATGCACCCTTTCATCCTCATTCCATGACTGTTAAACCTTCAAGGTTAAGTCAATAATTATTGCAGTGATTGTTGTACAAGTAAACTTCTTCTATAGATGTTTTCTTCAAGAAAGAGCATATGCAACTCCATTATCATTTCCTCTTCAGTAAACAGTTTCATATTTAAGACCCCAAATTTTGTGCACCCATTTTTACTGGTATGAAAAGAATGTCTTCTATTCTAGCACATATTTAAGGGGTAAATGGTCCATTTTGATGATGAATTTTTGCCTTTAAAGGTTTAATTTCCATTGTTTGACTACAAAGACAATGGCCATTAGTTCCTTCTCATAGGCAAATAAGTTTCTCTTACTCAGCCAAAGAACCTTGCTTGCAAAAGCTATAAGATGCCATTGATTAGATAAGATTCCCTCTATGCCAACATTTGGTGCCTTTATTTCAACTACAAACTTTTCTTTAAATTTTGGGAGAGTCAAAATTGGAGTAGATGTCATAGCTACCTTTAGTACTTGGAAAGCCTTGTTAGCTTCTAAACTCTAAACAAAGCTTTCATTCTTCTTCATCATATTAGTTAGAGGCTTACTCAAACTTCCATAATTCTTCACAAATCTCCTATAGTAACTTATAAGTCCAAGGAAACCCTTTAAACTTTAATAGAAGATTAAGAAGGCTTTAGATCAACTTCAACACCCTTGGCAAAACAAGATGCCCAAAATAATCTACTTTGGTGGCTCCAAAAGTATACTTACTTCCTTTAACAAAGTGTTCTACCTTAGTGTTTCTAATGTAACCCAAAGGTGTTGTGTGTGTCCCAATCTCTACTACATACTAGTTTTTCATCAAAAAATTCTAATATAAACTTCTTAAAAAATGACTTAAAAACAAAACTCATAAGCCGTTAAAAAGTTGTTAGAGCATTGGTGAACCCAAATGGCATCACTAAAAACTTATAAAAGCCTTCATGAGTACGACAAGCTATTTTATGGATGCCTTCACACTTTATATTAATTTGGCAATACTCAGCCCTCAAATCTAGTTTGGAAAAGAGCTTGGCTCCATATAACTCATCAGATAATTCTTTTATAATAGGTACAGTGAACTTGTTCTTTATTTTTTAATCATTTATTACTCTATAGTCAGTATAAAATCTCCATGCTCTATCTTTCTTTTTGACTACTACCATAGGGGAAGCAAAGGCATTGCCACTGTTCCTGATTACTTCATTTTTCAACATTTGCTTGATTCTCAATTTATGTTTTCTAGACAGGGCCATACCTATATGATTTTGAACTTACAAGTTTAGCCTCCTTCAAGTGAATGAGGTGGACAAATAGTTTTGAAGGTGGAGTGACTTAAGTTCTTGAAAGATATTTTCAAATTTTGTTAAAATTTCTCTTAAATCCTCTTGTTTTTTTTCATTAATTTCTTTAGTTTCCTTAGTCAAAACTAGTGCGTTCTGTTGTGGATGAGTAATCTAAATTAAGAAGGCTTGTTGAGCTCCCAATATATGTCTTTCTTGTAAACCTTGTCCTTCAACTTCAGCCTTAACTAGTTTAGCCCTTGTGATTTAATAGAATATGCCATTTAATACAAAATTCATGATTTTTTGCTTCAAATCCCATACAGGCTTCCCTATAGTAGAAAGCCATTGAACTCCCAAGAACATATCATAGCCCCCTAACTCTATCACCAAGCAATAAACTTTGAACACTCATTCTTGTATGGACCATTTTATTGAGTACACTTTTTGTAAACAACTAATTTTTGCCCATTTGCCATTAAAACTTTAACTCCTTTAGCTTTTTGTAACGTCATCTTTAATCTCTTGGCAAATGATTAATCCAAGAAATTGTGTGTACTGTCTATATCCATTAAAATCATCACTGGTTACTTCTTAATCCTTCCCTCCGCCTTCATTATTGAACACCTATCTTTAATGAAAGTGTTGAACTTCCTTGTACATTGTCATCTTTTAGCTTTTTTTCATTCTCAAAAGAATCCTAAATTCCTCCACCTAATCTTTTTAAACCATTATCATAAAAACTTGGAAGCTTTTACATTTGTGGTTGGCTGTGTAACATTTTAAACAATGATAGCATAACCCTTTTTTCCTCCTCTCATTCATTTCTTTCTTGGTTAATTGCTTCATCTGTTTAGTATTATCATTGAAGGCTAAACTAGTAGTGGTTTTATCAACAACGGTTGGGTTCTTGGTTGTGTATGGTGTGGTTTGATGTGTCTAGTAGAATTGATTCTTGGAAGAGAGATCTTGGCTGTTACACTAGTTTCTTAGGTTTGTAAATTGGTAATTTGGGTTGTGTCTTCTAAAGGAAGATGGGGCATGGTGTTGGTTAAGGCTGTAGGCTTAAAGAGCCTCCCCGTTGTTTGAATATTTGGACATAGGCCTCCAATGAAGCCATTCATTACTATCTCATCTGGCAAATCAACTTCAATTAGTAACTCCTCAAACTTTGTTTGATAGTCTACAACAAAATCTTCTTGCTTCAAATTCTCAATCTCTACCATAACATCTAGCTTAGTAACATCTCCAAGTCTTACTAACATATTTTAGAAATATTCATCCCAACTAACATCAACTACCCTCTTCTTCCTCATGAAATTCAAGTGCCATTAGAGTGCTCTCCCTTCCAAGTGCACACTAAGTAGACATATCTTTTGATCTCTTGGAGTCCCATTAATGTCAAAGAACTTCTTGCAACGGTAGGCCTATCCACGAAAATCACTACCATCAAACTTAAGAAACTCAAATTTGCAGTGTTTTCTCATAAACAAATGTTATTGCCTTGGCTTCCATTGAATAACCCAAACTGAGGACAATTAGGCATCCTATTCATACTCAATGTAGCCCCTAGACCCTCGCCATGCCTATTCATCACTCAATGTAGCCCCTAGAACCTCATCATGCCTATTCATCATCATCTAGGCATCCACTACTTTTGTCATGTTCTACTCCAAATGCTAATCAAACTCCAGCATCTAGTCCTATGATTGAGTCTTTGGTACCATCATGGAACCACACCAAACAACAGTAAAAGAGAGTATCAAAAGAAAATATTTATTCAACGACCATCTCCATACAAGATTCTTCCCTATTTATAAGGAATACAACTATTATAATAGAGTTAGTTATCTCCTAACTAACTTTCCTCTGAATTGATTTATAACTACTAACTAACAAACTAATTCACAACTACTAATTCCCTTTACAATATTTCCTATTTAAGTGTAACAACTCCCCTCTATTGAAATTAATAATTGCACTATATTTTAGTTTAATTTTAATTATTTTGGCTAAATACTTTCTATTAACCTAAATACATATTAGGTATTTTTTTTCTTTTTTTCTTTTGGCAAAAAATACTTTTTTCTTTATCATTCTTCCTAATCGAATTATATCAAATATGCACAAATGTAAATAAAAAAAGGAGTATATCTTATTTTCATTAAATTTAATAAAGCCTTAAATTGATTATCATGTATCAACTAACAATTAGTGCAATACATGCCTTCCACGTGGAAAAGGAAAATCTCACATGGATAGTCACAAATAATAAAGTTATAAGGGTTTAAAAAGACCTTGGGCTCAAATGAAACATAGCCAATGAAGAAAGTGCTATTGGAAGGAAACATAACGGGCTTTGATATCATAAAGAACTATATGGGTTGAATATGTAAAGTGCATTTACCCCTTACATTCCTGTCTTATTTATAGGTGAAATAAAATATAGTACAAAGGGTAGTCCAACATGATACAAAAAATTCTAAACACTAACATGTATTTTATGAATATAGACTAAAATGTACACTATTCTAATAGTTAATTGTTGCAAATAAAAATTTCTAAATCTACACAACTTTTTGATGTACTTATTCAAATTTGATTTATCAATAAACCAATTTTCTAAAATTAGGTTTTAGTTTAGTTTTAGCCCTAAGGAGTATATTTTCTTATCATTAGATCTACTTTCTTGATTGGCTAAATATGACAGAGGACATCTTAGTCTAAATAATTTGTATTTAGATTAATGAAGGATATTTTAATCAAATGGACTAAAATGTAACTTAATTTTTAGTTTCAGTAGAAAAGAGGAATATGTATTTCTTAAAAATAAGAGGAAAGATTGTATTGTTCTAACAAAACTCAAAAAATATATTTTAGTCAACTAAATTGAAGTATAAGGCAGCTTTTAATTTCAGAAGAAAATAAATATTTTAAAAATATATATAAAAAAAAACTTATGTAATTGTAGCAAAGCCTAAAAAAGATCCATATAGTTTACTTTTAAAAAAAATCTAAAACTATTAGAGATCTAGAAAAGTAACAAAAACAAAAGGTACCATTGGAGGTTTTTTTCAGATAAATGATTATAAATTTTACCAACATTCCCTTTACCATGTGCAAGAGTTAGACAAGATGATGTCAAAAGCTTTTAAGCAATTAACTGTGGTCTAATTGTGAGAATTGATTAATAAGAAGTCTTAAATTTAAACTCATTTTAAATAATATACAAATTAAAAAAGGCTCCAATATATTAATCTCACTCCTTGTAATATTTACTTCTTTAGTATATAGCAAATCGAAAATGACATCACTGAGTGCACTTTATACAGCATACAAAAATGCCAACACAAGGCAAAGAAACCATAAATTAGTTAAAAATGGCATTCATCCGCAAAATACCAATAAAAAGAAAAATGGCAACAAAACCAAAGAATACAATATTCCATTAACTATATAAACTAAAATACAACAACAAACACTTAATAGGAAAACAAAGATAATGGCTGCTAAAATATTCATCGTTGTCTCCGTGAGAAACTAGGGGATCCAGTATTATTGGTACCCCTGTAATTTCTGCTGGGCGAATCCATTGATCCCTTTAAGGGAGAGTAGGCAGCTTTTGCTGGTTCTGGCACCGCGCCCAAAGGCATTGATTCCACAAAGCATGCTGTGTTAATACGTGTCCGCTCGAGCTCTGATTGAAGCAACTCAGAGCTATACTGCTGTGCAAGAGCCTGAAATACACAATACACAGCTTTAAATGGTAAAAATCTAGAAACAAGGCTTGATATAAGATGACTTATGCTTGATCCGTTACACACTTTTCAAGCAAGTAAATCAGTCTTTTCTTGACATAGTGAAGCCAAAATTAAAATGAACCTCATTTCCAAAATGAAATATAACATCATCTCTGTATAGTAGGTCAAATCCAGCACAAACAGAGGAACCAAAATGATCTCGATTCTTGAATACTCGGTGTTCTCAAGATTTGTACAAGTGAAACGAAAGTCAAACTACATTAAGAAGTTGCTTACAATGAGTTCATCCGGTGATATAGTTGTCCCTGGCTGTCTGTCATCCACAACTGCATCTTCACTCCCACGAGTTGGCCGACGATTATGTCCTGGATTGTCGACAGCATCAGTCACACTCTCAGTTGCTTTCTCCAAAAGCAGACCTTGTAAAGACTTCAGGGACTCTCTTGCATCAGATGTAAAATATGGATTTAGTACAGTCTCCAGGTATTCGAGCTGCAGAAATGCAAGCCAGTTGATCAACCATCAGAGCTCGGAATTGAGTTTAGTCATGATGTCTAAATAAAACACTGCAGGTAAAAAGACCACAAAATATCCATCATGACTAATGCACCTTCTGTTCTTATGCAATCCATTCTTATTTTCCCAACAATCAAAGGGTGCGAAGGGGGTTTTCTTCCTATTGTGTGGAATGCATCAATTTGTGCAGACAAAGAAATTTTGAAGTAAAAGGCTAGCACTTCATTGAGGAAGGATTGCGAAACTGGAGATAATAGATAGAGGAATGGAGGATTTTCAAATGTATTACGTACGGCAAGAACAATTGGAAAGCAAGAAAGGGAAGTTTAAATCTCATTTAAATTTCTCCCTCTCTACTCATGCTAGCAAGCATAACATATTAATATGACATCAACAATCATCTGCTACTATTCTCGCCTCAGATTGCAAGAAAACTAGGATAACCATAGTTCACATTGCGCACTATGATCATAGTTCTTGATTACAGAAATAAATAAAATTGTATGACACAGATCATAACATACCTCCAGCATGAGCTGACAGAATCCATTCGTATCAAGAATCCTAAGATCTGCAGCTTCATTTTCATTAAAAATGCTGATTAAAGTGTCAATCAGGCCTTCCACAAGAATGCCTAGTGTCTTATCTAAGAGAGGCTTAGCACCAGCAAAAACCTATGGCAAGACACAATTCATCTCAGCAGAATACTTCCAGGAAAATACACTAGAATAACTATTTGCATACCTCAGCATTGACCAAATATTATTTTGACATAAAACCACAGTTCAAAAACTAGGTTTCTAAATAGGGGATCTGCTTGGGACTATAAATCTTCATACATCATAATCAGGCAGTCAATTTATAAGAGTTCTAGAGGTATATAGTCTCAAGACCAATGTTAACAGACTAATTGTAAAGTTAGAAAGTATATTACCATAGACATTAGGTCAACAACGACATACAAATGAAAAATGAATGTAGATTAACTTTCAGCTAAATTCCTCTTCAAAGCCCATTAGAATTCTATAGCCCCTCCTATGGTCGAGTCCAAGATTAATGTTATAAAGTTAACGAATCATAGATTAATATGGCTTTGTCTCCTGATGTGCATGTGACATGTCATGTGATACTCTAATTTGGAAATAGACACACCTTTATTTCTACTTTACCCAGTAACTAGTTACTTTCGGAGGATGCTTTTCGGTATTTATTTTGTGAAAATTGGCTATGCCCTAAACTTTTAAGTCTTTTCTTTAGACCAAGTTCAAAAGTTTTGACCAGAGTAAGAGGGGCAAAGATTTAGGTAGTGTGCTTCAGTGACTTTGGGTTGGAGAAGAATGCTTGTATTTTCAAAGAATACTTTTTTCCTCCTCCATATTTATCTCGGGACAGCAATGTTTTGATGGCCTGCAGTTTAGCAAATGACATTTTTCAAGGAGTCTCCTTGGCAGACATGCAGAGAGATTAGAAGCTCTTTCATAATATTTTCTTTACTGGTTTGCCTTTCCTTTTTCACAAGATTTAATTTCCACAGGCGTGCAATAAGTACCTCTGCATGCACAGCTACCAATGTATGCAGTAACTCCACTGCTGCATCACGCACACCCTGAAAATGGTACTATAGATTAAAGAAAAATGTCCAGAAAAAGATGTAAACATGTTGGAGCAAAAAATAGTAAGAACTGTCACATTTAATATAACCCCTATCATCACTAGTAACTCACTTTAACTGCAGGGGCTGCTCCCCACTGAATGCCAGAATTCAACAGATAATTGATGGCAGCTGATCTGATCAAGCTTGCCTAATGGAAATACAAGAAAATGTGTTAATATTGAACACTGAAAGTAAGAAAACAAAGCACAGTTTTTCTTAACAAGCAAAAGTCAAGGTCCTTAAGAATTCTGGACCAAATAATTGATCTAAATCCAGACTTCCTAGAAAAAGAATGGAGTTTGACATATATGTAATAAAAGATTTATTGGAGAATCACTGACCTTCTGTCTTAAATACCTTTTTGGTTGGCAGACAGATATAACTAAAGCAGATATTAATGTCTTTATTTATTTATTTCTTGGTCAATATTTAATGTCTTTATTTCTAAACTCCATTATAAAGACTAAGGGAAAAAGGGGCTGCTGCATTCTCTTCTCACTGGTAGGAAGCAACTCATGTACCTCTTGGACCAGAGGAAGCACTCAAAGCTCTTGTTTCACTATGATGCTAACCCTACAAAGCGCTTGTTCATAAAAGCTTCCTAACCCATATCTATGCTACTGATGGGCACCTAAACAAAATGAGACACCCTCTCCCAAAAGTTAGCCATTGAGGTGGGAGAACCACCTTATCTAAATACCTCATTGAATATTTAATATTACTCAATGTAAGACTTTAGCATCTCATGCTATCTTAGACTCTATCAACTAGTCACCCTTAGAAAACCGACATCTAATCAGCTATACTCTGCAATACTTCACTCAGCCTTTTGAGAGTTAGAATCCTCCGCTGGTCAAAACTCTCCACAGATAGCCCTTTCTAAAGCCGCCAACCACCAACTCTGATACCAATTGATAGGCAACCAAGTAAGATGGAGAACCCTTCTCCAAAAACTAACTTTTGACGTAGGAGACCCACCCTCCTTAAGTATCCCATCAAGCATCTAATATTACTCAATGTGGAATTATGGCATCCCATATCACCTTGGTCTCTATCAACTACCAAGAGAAACATTAACCAATCCTACTTAACAAGAACCTGTAACTTGTATATTTTTAAATTGGGCCCAACAGAACCACGCAAGTCCTAATTACCTATATACAAGTGGCGCTAAAACAATCATCTTAATCTTGCAATCTATACAGCCATTTCAACAGCATCTAAAACAGTGTTATTGGAACCAAACCAGACCAGCCAGTCCACCCAATGAAACCAATGAAGTAGCCACCAGTCCAGTTTAGTTCCAGCATTGTATGAGTCATAAAGCTCAAGCACAAAATATTTCAACTATTCAATACAAGTGCTTGCCCATAATTTAGGGCCCACCAAGTCATGCACACACACACACACACACCCCCCCCCCCCCCCAAAAAAAAAAACCTTGGGTTATGCTGAACACCTCTGCCACTATATATAGAGACCAAAATCTCCTTAGCCTTTTCAATTCTCCAATGTGGGACTTGGTACCTTGATAACTTGTCATTGCCAATGCTAAGCAACTATTAAATTTTTTGGGTAATAAAGCATACCTAAAATAAAATGTTAACTTGTTTTGATGAGATTATATCAATTTCATTCATTTTAAAATAAGTTTTGCTAGGTGAAAAAATCTATCTTATATTAAAAGTTAATATACTAATATACTAAGTTAGATTTGTTATAATTAATATAAAAATACTTTCTATATTATTTCAAAAATTAACTGGCTCAACTAGTTTAAGTAGTGATCTAATGGCTGAACAATGATCCCATGACCTGAAGCTTTCCCCAGGTCAATGACCAATGTGGTTTCAATTTCAATTACTATGATACTAGAAGCTTTCTAGAGTTTAATTTGCCTACACCACAGACATTTTATTCCAGATTGTAGCAACCCTTATCCCATAAGGAGGACGTCAAACTCCAAAGTGAAATTTCCCAGACTGAGAAGTATAATTGAAATCATTGGTAGATTATTTCTGCCACTAAAATGTAAGACTCGATTTTAGAATGTCCAAATAAAAATTCAAACCAGCTAGTCTTTACATTCTGAGATGGTGAATAAATGTCTCAAGTCTTAACATATAATTATGGCCATCAGTACCAGTGCCTTAGATTTTAATTTTGTTTTTAATATGATCGTAAGTTGATCTTTGAAAAACAACCAATCATTAATACTGTGAACTAGAATAGATAATTTTGTTTTTAATATGATCGTAAGTTGATCTTTGAAAAACAACCAATCATTAATACTGTGAACTAGAATAGGTCAAATACTTTTGGTTGCTCCACGTAATTAATTGAAAGAGTTGCTGCATATGAACCATAAAGTGTAGAGATATCCACTATTCACTAAAGTGATTAGAAGCTCCTATAACAGGTTCTCTGACCCATTCATCTGCCACAACCCAAAAGAAAAAAAAAAAAGAAGAAGAAGCCCTTACAGGATGTGAGGGAGTAGACATATTTTCTCATTACCTTTGCAAAAGTATATTGTTCAAGGACCTTCTCTTCAAGCCCAGAGAAACACATGGCAAGATCTTGTACATCTCTGTCTGCTTCATCTTTTCCCCTGAATTAGATAGAGGCAAACCAAGGACCAGAATGCATGAATAATATACAGTAGACTCAATTGTTAAGAAAACATTCTATAGCAGGAAGCAACCAATCATTTTGCATAGGGAAGTAGCAAGAGAAAATTTTCTAGATGAAAATTATTAGCCAAAACAAATTCCCATAGCTTTTAACAGTACAAATAATAGAAATAATAAGAAGCATTAGATTGAAAGATATCACACTGACATCTGAATTCTTGTATAGATATGGGCACAAACAGGACTAACTGATTAAATAATCCTGAAATATTCTGACATGAAACAAATGACAATTGCTGGCAGAGTTAGTTCCTGCAACCTAACCAGGTGAGCAAACTCCATTCAACTATGATGGTAAGGCATCCTGATGAATGCCACATCTTTACTTGCATTTAAAGACTCTGCAGAACTTATTAGCAATTTTCATAACATAAAAAGGAAACAACAATGACAAAATACCTGGAATGCAACCAGACATGTTCATATTTGTCATATAACTTGTAAGAAAGCTCATCCTTGCAATATCCAATATTACTTAGAACTATTAGCAACTTCTGGTGGGGATCAGTAACACCTCCATGAAGATCAGAAGACAGATTTTCTTCAAATTCGTGTGAATATCCATTTGGTAAGAGGGAGCCATCCCTATTTGGTGTATATCGCTTAAGCTCACTTACAATGCGCTCTAAATTACCTGGCAGTCAATCATGGAAGCAAGCTTTGTAACTGGACAGGTTCTGTAACTAGAAAAAACAGTAGGCCAACTCATCCAACATACCAGCAAAATCCAAGAAACAGTTTAAAAATGCAAGTCTGATAGATTCCTGAATTTCTTGAAGTTGTGCAAATGTATCCTCCGACTTCTTTGCTTCATTCCTTAATGATTGAATCATCCTGAAGAGACAAATAATACTCAGACAAGTTTTTAATTAAGGAAATACTAAGACAATTGTGATGCAGGAATTCTCATCAATTTTGACTTTTTTCTTTTTGGGTATGGATGGGTACCATGACATCTAGAGAATATTGAGCTTCACTCCAAACATTCTATCTACTAGAAATTGAATATTATAGACGGTAAGTAGCTAATGAGGTCCCCAAACCCTAATATTCCAAACACCCTGTGCACACAGTTGCCTAGACCAGATTTTTTGGGAGAAAATATATGCTTTCTAGATATTGAAAAGTGTGTAAAAAGTGAACATGGACATGGACGTTGGATATGGCAAGCTCCAAGAGAAGCTACCATACAACTCAAGGAAGATTGAATCTCATTAATAAAGCTAAATATTGGAATGTAAATATGCTGACTAAATAGTAAGTATACATTAACTGTAATTAGCATGTTTAGCATGTGACTAGTTCTATAATTAGGAGGTTATTATTCTGAAATTAGTAGGCCTTCATGAGTCTTTAATGACTTGTCTTGTATCATTCACCTGTAAATACAAGGTCCCATGTAGACCAGTACTCACTGACTACATTTCATTCAAGGAGCTATCTGTCTTCCTTTCTCCATATTTTATATGGTATCAGAACTTGTAATGGTAAAACCCTAATTTCCCTTCCTGTTAATCTTTTCCAATGACCGTACCTTATTTTGGGTCACTGTGCCTTGTCTGTTTTTTACACATGACCACCACTAATAGCCTTAGACACTGCTGATCAGTCACTGGCCACTGCTAGAGCTCCAATTGCCACCACAGGCCATATCACAGAAAAAGCATGATGCATCCCTTTGGTTGCCGTCTGCCCAAAATTGATTGCCAGCCACCGTACTGTCAAGCCCAACCTTTCTCCTTCCATGGTTGGACCTTGTTTATGGTGTTTCTCCTATGTCCTTTGCCTTTTTGTCCCCTTACAAGGGCTGCCTTTAATTGAAATTACTATGTCTAACACTGCTCAAGCCTCCTCAGTCCAAAATTCTGATACTTTCATTAATGCATATTCTAGAAATCCCATCATTACCCTTGAAAAATTTGATGGCTCTAATTATACTGCTTTGGTTTTTCAGCCAAGGCTATGAAGATCTCTAGTGAAACAAGTAGATAATATTTCTGCCTCTGATAGGCCTACTTGGAAGAATAGACCATCAACTATGTTGTCTGTTATGGCATTATGTTGAGTATGATTTCTGGCACATTCTCTATAAGATATGTTGATGTACGACAAAGGAGCAAGAGGGAGAAGACAGAAGAAAACAGGGAGATATTAGAAGAAATAGAGGGAGAGCTTTGAGAAAATACTTCTTATTATCCAAGGTTAAATTTTGCTTAAGTACAACTACTAAAGGTTATATTTATAGAACCCTTAATCCTAATCCTAATGAAAGATAACTTCTAATAATAAATAATAATAATAATATTAAATCTTAATCTTATTGAAAGACAAATGCCTAATCTTAATTAAAAACTAACTAGACAAAAGAAGTATTTTAGTCGATTTCTAAAACTAATAAAAATATAAAAGATTAAAATATATCTAAACTAAGATTTTCTACACTTACATTAGACTATGTTTTGTGTACTACCTCCGTTAATGACTAGTTTACACAATTTATTTCCACATTTTACAAAAGTGAGAAAAATATGTGTCTTTTTCCATGAGTCACTAGGTAATGGAATGGATAGAATTCATCTCATGACACCAAGGTGTCCAAATTCTTGGTTAGAACCATCAACTATAATCTCCTAATCAACATCAGAAGGACATTCAAGGGTTTCTACTACTATGTCTACATCGCTTATATCATTTAAATTATCATGCTGGTGCTCAAGAAGCAAAGTGCAATTTGGGCATCTTGATGAATATGGCCCTTAGAGTAACAACGAAAATACTTTATGGTAGAACCACTAAGATGGGAACTAGAGCCTATTGATTCACTACATTTGGAAACTACCCTTGGCGATACTAATCTTAGAACTTGAAATTTGACTCAAAGGAAGCATAAAATTGGTCCTAAGTTGCGACCTTCCGACAAAACGATTGGCAAAGACAAGGTTGTGAGTCTGTGTTTTAGGTTGTGAAATGCCTAATAGATGGGTGCTGTGATTCTATGTTTGGGGTTGTGAAATGCCTAATAAATGGGTACTTAGACAAAGATTCAACCTTGAGAACCTTATGAAAAGCCTCTTCGAGAGTTTTAGGAAAGCTTAACTTAACCTCTCTTTACATATCTATCCTAAGGCCATTAACAAACCTAGTGGCCGTCATTCACTATTCTTGTATGTCACACCTAAGAACAAGCTCAAACTTCTATAATAAGTGGGCAAATATTTTTGTTTTAACTTCATTTTCATTTCAGCCCAAACTTCTATCTGATGTTGACCTAGACACTCTAGGTTTCTTTGAACAGCGTGCCAATACTTCTTAGCAAACTCTACAAGCTTCATCTTTGCAAAACAGACGAACTGAATGTCACTCATGTCATACCATTCAAAGTAATCTTCGATACTAGCAAATTATCATACTCAAGGGCTTCAATCTTAACCCTCCTAATGATATCACTTGAGCTATCATAATCATGCCTAAACCCATTTTGGAGAATCTTGTGGGCATTCCTATACCACCTAAGGTGGTCCCCATCAACATCCTAATCATCCCAATGGCTTCCTATCGATTTTGGTTGTTAATTCAAAGTTCTGTAAGGAATTTCTCTAGCATTTTTAGCAAAATTGTTAATTACCATTGGAACCCATCAGTAGGGCCTTAAGTTGATTATAAGTCAATATGTTTTCCTCCCTAGGAATCCCAACTAACCCTTCCCAAGCTTTACCATTGATTTATTTACCAAATAAACTAATAGCATTTTTAAGTTCCTTAATATGGTGACCTAAGTCTTCTTTGAGATTATCTAGGCTTTGGGTGTTTTGTTCAATGGTAGATTTTAAAGGTATGAATTCTTGGTCCACAATGGATTTTAAGATGGTGAGTTCTTGCTCTAAAAACACTTTGTTTATCATATATATCACAAGAGAAATAAAGGAAGATGTAATCCATAAGATTTAAACTAGGTGGATAAAATGAAGGAATATTTCGAGTGTTATTACAGATAGAAGAGTACCACTCAAGCTTAAAGATAAATTTTACCACACAATTATAAAACCTACAATATTGTATGGGACTTAGTGTTGGGCAATGGGTAATAAAAAACTAATAGGAGAATAAGTTCATTGTTATAAAGATGAAAATGTTGTGTTGGATGAATGGACATACCAAAAAAAAAATAGAAATGAATACTTTATAGAGAAAGTCGAGGTTGCACTCATTGTGGAAAAAATTATAGAATCACATTTTAGATCATTTGGACATATATGGATAAGACCTATAGAAGCCCCAACAAGGAAAATAGATTAAATAGAGAATAGTCCAATAATTAGAGGTAGAGGAAGACTAAACAAAAAAAAACAAAACCATTAAGAAATATTTAAACTCAAATAGTTTATATCTAAAGACATGATCCATAATAAAATTTTATAACATCATTTGATTTATGTGGCCTACCCCACCAAGTGAAAAAAGGTCTGTGGTTGTTGTTATTGTTATATATATCACGGATAGTCATGTAAGGAGACACAAATGCAATGCTAAGTTGACCAAAACAATGGACAAATTAAATAGAACTATTGGACCCCTAGCAATCAAAGGCTTTTTTTTTGGTTTGGAATAATGAATCAAAAGGTTATGCAAGGGTTATGCAATTTTATGGGTAAAAGGGCAAAAACAAATTCAGGAAACAACTTTTTAGAATATCCTCCCTTGAGGTCATTAGTCATAGGCTTCAAAGGAGAATATAATTATATTACCGTAGCAAACTTAAAGCAAAAAAAAAAAGAGTAATATTGCCCCTTAATACTTCCAAATGATAGTTTCTGCAAGATGGGCTGAAGGAATAAAAAAAAATGGCTACAAAAGTGACAGAAACAAAGCTAACAACTTCTAGCGCGTGTGCCCCAAGGGCACGTGAGGCCCACGCACAAAGGGATTCGCCGATGCGTGGAGACGTGTGGCAGCCGTTGGTGATAAGCTTCAATGATCTGGCCAATTTTCTCCTTCTGGTGCTAATGGCGTGGTGAGTTGCTTGTTCTAGTGGTCGGAGGTGGGTGATTTTGTGTAAGGCAATGATGGGTTCAGTTTCCAACGATTTTGGGTGGTTGAAAGGAAACAAGGAAAATGGCTTGGAATTACAACCTTACTCTGATATCAAATTGATGTAGGACAAAAGAGAAAGCAAGGGAAGGTAGAAGAAAAGGGAGATATTAAAAGAAATAGAGAGAGAACTTTGAAAAAATACTTATTATTCAAGGCTAGGTTCTATTGAAGTTCAACTGCTAAGAATTATATTTATAGAACCCCTAATGTTAATCCTAATGAAAGATAAATTCCAATAATAAAAGATAATAATATTAAATTCTAATTCTTTGAAAGACAAATGCCTAATTTCAATGGATAATTAAAAACTAATAAACAAAAAGATAAAAAGAGATATTTTAACCAATTTCTAAAATTAATAAAATACAAAACATTAAAACATATCTAAACTAGGGTCGTCTACGCCTATAGTAGACTTTCCATGATTTCCCATCACATGTTATACCTTTTGACAAAAGTCTAAATCTATGTCTACTAATGGTATTCAACATGTTCATGCTCTTGATACTAAAATAATAAGTTTGAGGCAGCTAGATACATACATGAATACTTATGTTGGAAAGGACAAATCTGTGAAACAAGAGTTCAATAAGTTGATGATAATATCCACTAATGTCAAGAATAAGAGCAACGACGAGACAGATTGTTCTTGGTTCTCACCCTTGCTCGCTTAAGGCTAGACCTATCTCCTATTCATGATAAAATTCTCTCTAACCCTAACATTCCATCTCTTAATAATGTGTTTGCACAATTGCAAAGGTTGACCATTCTGCAAGATGCAATTGTGACCCCCAAGGCTTCTATTTTCACTCCTCAACACAGTAATTGCAATCAAAATCATGGATGAGGTGGAAATAGTAATAGGGGACATAATCGCGGCAACAACCTCAACATACCTATGGTAACAAATTCAATCACATATGTGATCAGTGTTATTCCCCACAAGGTTGCCCACCAAAGACAACAAATGCCGCCTTGATGATATTGTTGATATCACTTAGACTGATGGTCCTCCTTTAATCACTTTATCCGGGGCTGAATACAATGCTTTCCTTCAATATTAGGCGACTAAAGCGTACTACCACTTCTACTGTATCTACCACACAAACTAGTAATTATGTACCTTGTCTCTCTCAATCTTCATCTCTTGGACCTTGGATTCTTAGCTTTGGTGCTTTTGACCATATCTCTGGTAATCTACATATCCTCTCACACCTTGATGCTTCTCTTTCTTCACTCTCTACTCTCGCTAATGGTTCAAAAACCAATTGCCAAAGGTATTAGTCAAGCACAACCCTTCCCTTCCTTACCCTTAAAATTGGTTCTTTAGATTCCTGGTTGTCCTTTTAATCTTGTTTAACTTGGTAAACTTATCCAAATACTTATTTGTTCTCACCTTTATTGATAAATCTGTGGTTATAGTAGATCTGAGTACGAGTTAGATGATTGGCACTGATTGTGTCTAGTCCCTCATCTTTGTTATCTCTAAATTGGGAGTTGTGTCAATTGTGTAAACAATCCTGTGTCTCTTTTCCTATAAGAAATAATACTTGAGCTCTCTCCTTTTTCCCTTGCTCACTTTGATGTTTGGGGAGTGAGTTGTACATGCTGAACTTTGGAATTTCAATATTTTGTCACTTTTGTTGATGATTATTCTCGTTGTACTTGGCTACTTTTTAATGAAAAATCATTCTAAATTGTCCATATACTTACTAATTCACACATAGTTCCAGCATTTGAACCTACTTCAAACCTGTATCTTGATGATGGTTTTCCCATTGCTATTTGAAAAGGTATTCGTTTCTCTTGCAATCCCTATCCTGTTCATAATTTTTTGGGTTACCATCACCTGTAATCGCCCTACCATGCCTTTGTCTCTTCTTTGTCTTCTATTTCCATTTGACAAACTACCTAAGAAGCTTTCTCTCATCTTGGATGGCAACAAGCTATGATTGAGGAAATGGAGCATTTACAATCAAATGGCACTTAGGCTATGTTTGGTTTAACCGAGGGGAGGCAAGAGATTTTAATGGAGGGGAGGGGAAGGGAGAGAGGGATTTTAATGGAGGGGAGGGGAGGGATTTTAATGATACATTGTTTGATTCAGGGGGAGAAAGAGAGGGAAAATAATAATATATAGACTATTTTATCCTTGTATGTTTTAAAAGTAATGATAATACAATTAATTATTTTTTTATTTTTAATATTTTAATATTTTTATCACCAAATTAAACAAATATTGGGGAGAGATTTTAATGATACATTATTTGATTCAGGGGGAGAAAGAGAGGGAAAATAATAATATATAGACTATTTTATCTTTGTATGTTTTAAAAGTAATGATAATACAATTAATTATTTTTTTATTTTTAATATTTTAATATTTTTATCACCAAATTAAACAAATATTAGAAATTCTCTATAATTATAATTATTTAAAAAAATTTATAAATAAATAAAACTAACTAAATAATTAAACAAATAAATATAAGGGCATTTTAGTCCAAAAATTTCATTAAAGCAACTTTCCCTCCCAATCCCCCCAAATTGGAGGGGAGGGGGAGAGGGGGAGGGGAGGGAAAGTTTAATGAACTTTTCCCTCCCCTCCCCTCTAAAAATGCATACCAAACAAGGGGAGGGGAGGAGAATCCCTCCCCTTCCCTCCCCTCCCCTCCCCTCAAACCAAACAAGGGGTTAGGAAATTGTACATCTACCCCCTAATAAGTTTGCTGTTGGATGTCAGCAGGTTTACATTGTTATAAGTTGGTCCTAAGGGTACCACTGATCAGTCTAAGGCCTAATTAAGCACATGTTTTATATGAAGCATGTCATTTATTTATAAAAAAAGCCAGACATGTAATTTTTCTTTTAGCTAGCCTTTATTTTTTAATTTATGTAGTTTTTATTTTTGCCCTTTATGCTTGCTTAATTCATGGAATCCACTAGCAGATTTGTTGCCTAGGATTTCCTATATATATGTAGCTCCTTCCATTCTAAATAATTAAGAAATCAAAACATCATTTCTTTGATTTTCTTCAAAATATCAGAGCCTACAGGGTCTAAACGACAATATGTTGATGGTTAGTGTGAAAAAACCATATGTTAATGGTTAGTGTGAAAACCTCTACCTCATAAAAAATGAGGTGAAGATGCTCAAAACCAAGACCCTCGTTACAAAGTAGGCTGAGGAAGGAAGAAAAAAAAATGATGAAGACTCCATAAAAAAGAATAATGAAGAAGACAAGAGAGTCAAAACCAAAAAATAAAAAGACTAGTGAGGTAGAAGAATGTTAGCTACAAGCTGTTTCCAGCTCAAGGGAAAGTGTTGAAATTCAACTCTAATCTCTTCATTTATGACTTGAAATTCAAATCTGATCTTCTCATTTATGGCCTAATTAAGCACGTTTTATGTGATGCATGTGGTTTACTTTTGAAAAAAGTCAGACCTATAATTTCCCTTTTTAGCCAGCCTTTATTTCTAAATTTATGCAGCTTTTATTTTTGCCATTTATGCCTGTTTAATTCATGAGATCCCCTAGCAGAGTTGTCGCCTGGGATTTCCTATATATATGTAGTGTCTTCCATTTTAAAGAATTAAGAAATCAGAACATCGTTTCTCTGATTTTCTTCAATTTTCATTCACAAAACCCCACCAAATCCTATGCAATGATATTTAGACTTACGAATTGATTTGGTCCATTGCTGACACCACCACTGAACGGAATGCCAAAGGCAAGTATGAGATCGCATATGGGGATTTGCTCCTTTCAAGAATTGATACAGTAACCCATGTCTCATCTTTTGAAATGTGCTCAGCTGATGCTCGCATCCAGGAGCAAAGCCTTAGAATGTAAATCCTTATAATCTCTGAATGAAGTGCTCGGAGAGCAGCCACTAAAAGAAAAAGAAAGACACGCACTCAGATCTTGACAGATGTAAATTATTTTCAGATTCAGAGAATTGATACCTGCAATCTGAGGAGCAGCTTCCTTCACTTCAAAAGCTAGGCATGCCTTAGATATATCTTCTATGGCATCACTCATGTATGACCTGAGGATGTTTGATTCTTCGAGATCACCAAAAATGTTAGTAACCTGCACCAGCGGTAGACTATCAGGAAATATCTGCATAAGCTATATATTACTGCTATATATAGGAAAACAAAAAGAACATGGTTTACATTTTATTTGTTAAACAAATCAAACACGTTGCAATGACTAACAATGACTAATAATCTAAATGGGTGGACCTTTTTTGACATGAGGCAGCCCCATGATCTGATACCAATATACAAACAGGTGTCAAGTATAACAACTAGGGATTGACAGGGAAAACAAAAGAGTTAAAAGGGGGGCCTAAGATCTGGACTTTGAAAACAAAGAAAATAAGGTATTGAACCCACAAAACTGGATAACATAGTTAATGTACAGTAAATTCAGGACACTAACAATTAGGAATACCACTAACAGATAACTTTGTCAGCCTTATAGCACAGGATCACAGAAAAGACAACGTGTTCCATACCACTCCAAAGACAACAATTATAATCCATCTCTAATATTAGGTTTACCTATCCCTTTTGACAATCTCTTTAGGTAGACAATTACTCTTTTTTTTTTTTTGGGATAAAAGAAGAAATTTTATTAAGGAAGAAAGAAGATACAAAAAAGGAGAATAGGACATCCTCCTAAAGCAAATTCAGAAAAAAGTAACATATAAAAACAGAAATATTTTAAGGGCTTATTTAGGCCCCTTAACTCCCCCTCCTCCCCTCTTTTTCAATTTGATCACTTAACTTCCAATTTGTGTCACGTTTGTCCCATTTCGTCACTTCTGTTAGGACACTTAACAAACCCCCTTAGAGGTGCATATATGGCATATGAGGGTGGCAAATGGTGCCATTAGGGATATCCATCTGCCTTCAAAATGGTCTCTTCACTTTGTATTAATTACTAATTAAGCCTAAATCAAAAAATTCTTCAAAGTAGTCCAATCTTGTTGCAAAGTTGTGACAGCAATCCCCTCAAAAAAACCATAAGTAAAATACAAACGTGAAGAACAGAACACTATCCTTTCCCACAACATTCCAAAGATGAAGAAGGGCCACTAAATATTCAAGCACTCCCCTCCAGCGACACTGCAAATACTGCATAATTTCATAATGCTTTTGCCTCTTTTTTCTTTCCAAATCCTTTAAATCTTTTTTAAAGGGGAGAGAGAAGGGGGAAGGGGACCTCCAGTACTCAAGGACACAGCCAATGTTCCCCAAAAACTCCAAACAGTCACGCACACGCACACAAAAGAGGTATTCAACAGTGTAAAAGTGTGCAGCTGATTCTGATGTTAATTATGAATAGTTTGAATTTAATCTAATTTATTTTGTAATTCATTACAACTTTCTGTTTTCTCCTATATATTGTTTAAATCTAAAATTTGTAATCAGATTAATTTCCTAATTCTTAGGCATGATCTTGTAAACCTAGAATACTAGAGGTTGTTACACCACACATGTATATATACCAGTGCCGAGGACAAATAAATCATTAGACTATTTTAATTCCACTTCTCTCCATGGTATTAGAGCAATAATACTCTGTTATCTAATATTTCGTCTTACTCTGTCGCACCTATTCTTCACTGCCTGTAATCAATTTTGATTCATTCTCTTGTTGTCACACCACTTCTTCCCATCAGTTCCCTTTCATCTGTTTCATTTGACCCAAAGACAGCATCTGCACATCCTGTGTTTTCAGAAACCTTCTCCAACAGCGTCCTCACTTCCTTCTATCTTCCCCAGCAAGTCCCACCATGGAATCTGACACCAGCAGCACCTCCAATCCCTCCTTCTGACAACACTGTCCTACCCATTACCAGCCACAAGTTCAACAGACAGAAATATCTACAGTGGTCACAATTTGTTCTCGTGTTCATCAACGGCAAAGGTAAGGTTGACTACTTGACTGGGCCTGCTCCTTCCATCAATGACCCTCAGTACAGAAAGAGAAAAGCTGAGAATCATATGGTGATGTCTTGGCTCATCAATAGTATGGGCCTGGAAATTGGACAGAATTTCATGTTCTCCTCAACTGCTAAAGAAATATGGGATAAAGTGAAGGAAATATATTCTGACAATGAGAACACATCAGAACCATTCCAAATTAAGGGATCTCTTCACACCCTTCAGCAAGGTGAGTGATATGTCACTCAATACTATAACACTCTCACTTGATATTGGAGACAGTTAGACAAATGACGACGACGACGACGACGACGACGACAACAACAACTAAGTCTTTTCCCACTGAGTAAGGTCGATTACATAGATCAATCAACGCCATAAATTCCTATCATAAATCATATTTTTAGATAAACTATTTAAGTCTAAATCTTTCTAAATAGTTTATCCTATAGTTTTTCTTGGTCTCCCTCTATCTCTGACTATTGGACTACTCTCCATCTAATCTACTCTCCTGACTAGAGTTTCTATAAGTCTCATCCACACATGTCCAAACCATCTAAGTTGTAATTTTACAATCTTTTTCACAATAAATGCGACCTTCACTTTCTCTCTTTCTTTCTAATGCATTCATTTCTAATTCTATTTTGTCTGGTGTATCTCTTCCAACACACTATTCTCATCTCTGTAATTTGAATTTATTCTCTTGTTAGCTTTTTATTACTCAACACTCAATTCCATACAACATTGCAGGTCTTACAGTTGTGTGGCAAAATCTACCCTTAAACTTGAGTAATGTTCTTTTATCGCAAATAACACCCAAAACACTCTTCAATTTCATCCACCCCACTTGAATCCTATATTTTACATCTTCCTCTATTTTTCTATCCTATTGTATGATGAGACACAACATACTTAAATCATGTGACTTGTGATATGGTATATTCTCTAATTTTCACTTCTATGCTAAGACTAGTGCGTCTCTTACTAAACTTACAATCTACACACTCTGTTTTACTTCTACTTAAATTAAATCCATGTGCTTCTAAAGTTTATCTTCACATCTCTAACTTCTCATTCATTTCTTCTCTTGATTCTCCAACTATGATTATATAATCTGCAAAAAACATGTATTGCGGCACCAACTCTCAGATATGCTCAATGAGGACATCCATGACTAAAGTAAAAAAAATAAAGACTCAACATTGACCCTTGATATAAACCAATAGTTATAAAAAAATCTTCTGTAAGTCCACCTTTTACTCTTACACTAGTTGTAACCCCATCATAAATATCCTAGATTGTTTAAATATAAGCAGTACAAACTCTTTTTTTCTCTAAAACCTTCTATAAAACCTCTTTTAGCACCCTATCATATGCTTTCTCCAAATCGATGAATATCGTGTAAATATCTTTGATTCCTCCGATATCTCTCTATTAATTTTCGCAACAAGTATATTGCTTCTATGGTCGACCTTCCTGGTATAAAACCAAATTGATTCTCTGTAATTTGAGTCTCTTTCCTTAATCTTCACCCAATTACCCTCGCTCATAACTTTATAATGTAGGTCATGAGCTTAATTCCCCAGTAATTTGCACAATTTTGTATGTTTCCCTTATTTTTATAAACAAGGATTAAAGTACTTCTCCACTCGTCTAGTATTCTCTTAGACCTCATAATCTCATTTAATAATTTTGTGAGCTAATTTATACTTTTTACTCCTAAACCTTTTTATATCTCAATGGGTATATTATCCAGTCTAACTATTCTGCCATTCTTCATTTACTTTATCCATCTTTAGTATCTAAGGATTAATATAACCCATCAAGTGCCCTACCTCTTGCTTTGCTCACTTCCTTCTTAGTGTCTTTCTTAACTACCTTATATTTTTTTCTAATTTTCATCACTCTTACATAAAGGCTGCACTTTATAACACTCCTTTTTAACTTTAACCTTATCTTGCACACATGCATCCTACCACTAAGATTCTTTATCCCTAGGTCCAAAGCCTCTTGATTCACCGAGTATCTCTTTTGCCACCTTCTCAATCTCTTTAACCATCTCGTCCCACATATCATTAGCACTTCCTTGTGCTTCCTAAGATCCTTCCTTCAAAATTCTTCTCTGCAAGCCCTTTTCTTTATCCCCCCTTCAATTGCCACCGCTCGATCCTTGGCACCCCATCTTGGCCTTTGCTTTTTACTCCCCTCTTAGCTTGAACCTTTATAACCAAGACTCTATGTCGAGTAATCAAACTCTCTCCAAATATAACTTTGCAATTCGTGCAAAGTTTTCTATTAGCTTTCCCTATTAGAAAGAAATCAATTTAAGAGCATGCCCCTCTACTTTTGTATATGATAAGATACTCTTCACGCTTCATAAAACAAGTGTTGGCTAATGTAAGATCGAACGCTAATGAAAAGTCTAAAATAGTTTTACCCTTTACATTTGCTTCCTCTAAGTCATGTGCACCCTCGTAACCTCTAAATGCACTTCCCACATGACCATTAAGATTCCCTCTTAGGAGGATTTTTTCTCCTAATAGTATTTCCTAAACTAAACCTTTTAAATCCTTCTAGGACTTTACCTTGTGATGATCTTCTAATCCTACTTATGGTGCGTAAGCACTAATAATATTAAAAGTTTCCCTTTTCACTATAAACGTTAACGCAATGATTCTACCTTCTAACTCTTTTACATCCACCACTAAACTTTTTTAGAACTTATCCACAAATATACCTACCCCATTTCTAGATTTAGCCTTGCTAGTGTACCAGAGTTTAAAACCTGAATGTCTAATTCTTTCACTTATTCTCCTATCCATTTGATTTCTTATAGGCACATAAAATTAATCTTCCTCCTAATTATAGTATTTGTTATTTCCATTGATTTACCCAGAAATATACCTATATTCCAAGTTCTAAAATGAATCATACTCTTATGAAATAGCTTCTTTACCCTCATTCATTTATGAAAATGTGAAAACCCTCCCAAGAGTCAATGCAGCGGCTCTTGTTCATTTGACACTATACTCAAGCTATATAGCGTGTTACTTCCAAACAACGACTTAACATTACCTCTAATACATCAATGATCCATGTCATAAAGAAGATAATATTGCCTAGGCGTGTGCTCAACAAAATAATATTGGTGACAGTTAGACATTTGAAAATAATATTACTTGGGCATGTGCTCAAGATAAAATAATATTTGACAAAATCGTGGAAAAGGAAAGAACATTCAAGTTCTTATTAGGCTCAACAAGAATCTTGGTGATGTTCAAGGAAGAATTGTTGGAACCAAGCCCTTGCCCAAACTCAAGGAAGCCTTCTCAGAAGTTCATAGAAAAGAGAGTAGGAAGAGAGTCATGATGGTAGAAAAGAACACCAACAAACGCCCAAAAGGATCTGCTCTTCTGAATTGGGGAGCCCCGAATCTAGAAGGCACACGAATAGGGTGACCTTGATGTGAACATTGTCATCGTGCTAGACAAACAAAGGAAATCTGCTGAAAAATTCTGGGTAAACCAACAGATTGGAAGCTCAAATCAGGTACTGAAGCCAATGGATTCATGACTACTTCAAGTGATATTCACAAGACAAATAAGTCTCTTTTCAAGAAAGGACAACTGGAGATCCTTTGACTAATGTTTAATCAGGCAAAAGCTCCAACTATTGGAATGGGTGTCATAGCCCAAAAAATTGATACCCCAATTACACTAAGCAGTAAGATTGAGAAAAATGAACCTTGGGTAATTAATTCTAGAGCACCTGGCCATATGACTGATGATGTTTCCTAATTTCACTCACTTTTTCCATGCACTGGAAATTGTAAAGTTAGAATTGCTAACGGCTCTTTATCTCCTATATCTAGAATTGACTCTATGATACTTACTATGGATTTGACTCTCAAATCTATCTTCTATGCACCAAGTTTGTCCTACAATTTACTATTGATTAATAAACTCACCCGGGACCTCAAACTTGTTAATAAATTTGAAGAATTTCAAAAAATAATAACTCTAAAATTTCTTATTTTATTCATGGTGGTAGATGAAATTATATAGGGAAGCAAATGGCATTCAGCCGCTGAAATAAAGCCATCATTAAGGCAATGAAATCCTAGGATCTAAAAAAAAGGAGGGAAAAAAATATTGACAATCCACACTAACAAATAAAATACAATAAAAACAGAGAAATAAATCCATAATAAAGGACATAATTAAGATCTAATCACAATCACATAAAAAAAGAAAATAAAATTGGAAATAAATAAGTTGACTCTAATAATAAAATCTCATGTGATAAACAAGGCTAATCAAACAATGAATAAGCCCATAATTATAGGATTTCAACACTCACCCTCAAGCTGGGAAAAACTTAGAGCTAACATTGGCAATTTTTTTCTTTCTTGACATTTTATTGCAAGGTATAGGTTTTTAGCTTCTTCACTCCACTTTGTAGTGAGGTGCAAGTATTCTTCCTCACCCCACTTTGATGTGAGGTGCAATTTTTTTTTTTTTTTTCACTCCCTCATCTCACTTTATAGCAAGACTGTTGGCTTCGTGCATCATCACCTCCCTTTTTGCAAGGTAAGTCCTTGGTTTTCTTACACTAACCAGCAATGTATGGTTTTCTCACAATAACCATCAATGTATTTAGGCCTTGGAAGCTCTAATACCATGAAGAATTTCAGAAAATAATGACCCTGAAATTTCTTATTTTATTCATAATGGGAGACGAAATTATATAGCAAAGCAAATGGCAACAAATCTGCCATTCAGCCTCTAAAATAAAGCCAATGAGCAGTGAAATCCTAGAATCTGAAAAGGGAAAAAAGCTATTGACAATCCACACTAAACGATCAAATTAGACAACAAATAAAATACAATAGAAACAGAAAAAATGCATAATAAAGGTCCTAAATTAAGGTCTAATTACAATCACATTAAAAGGACATAAAATGGGAAATAAATAAGTTGACTTTGATGCTAAAATCCCATGTGATAAACAAGGCTAATTGAAAAATGAATAGGCCTATAATTATGAGATTCCAACAAAATTTTTCCCCTCATATGTGTTACTAAATTTTTTCCTTCTCACTATGTGTTTCAAAATTAGGTATCGAGGAAGAAAATTGGCAATACTAAGGAAGTTGGTGGCCTCTATCTCCTTCAAATGGATGAACCTCCTAGAATAAAATCCACTTGGACAGCCCACCATGCTTGCAAACCAACATCCAAAGCTCCTAATCTTAGTCATAAAAATCATGATGAAATAATGTCAGGGCATTTCAGAATGGGCCACCCTAGATTTTCTTATCTTGAAAAGTTGCTTCCACCTCTATTTATCAATAAAAGTATAAACCTTTTTTATTGCAGAATCTGTCAAATTGCCAAACACACAAGAAATACCTACAATAAACATATTTATCAGCACTCCCATCCTTTTTCAATCTTTCACATTGATATTTGGTGGGCATCTAGCATAAAAACAATCATGGGGAAAATGGTTTATCACTTTTACAGTTGACCACACAAAGGTCACTTGGGTATTTCTTATGGGGAAAACCAAAAAAAAAAATCCTAAGCTGGAAACATTTTCAAAAATTTCCATACAATGATTCAAATCCAGTCCCAAACCAACATTCAAATTCTTAGAACTGACAATGGAACAAAATATTTCATCTTATGTTAGAAAGTATTTAACAGACATGGATATTATTTACCAAACTTCATGCAACTATAAAAGCAAAATGGCCATCTTCTTGAAGTAGCTCGTGTCTTAATATTTACCTCCAATGATACGTGGGGGATTAGCTTATTAGTTAGAACTTGTTAAGAATTATGTTAGTTTGTTAGGAAGGATTCTGTTAGGAGATTAGTACTTGGTGGCCTATAAATAGAAGATAAACTGATGTAGAGAGGTGTGATTTGATTTGAATATAGCGTGTTTTTTATGGGTTTCTATTACCATGTATCAATTGGTATTAGAGCCATTCTCTGGTTCCACAATGGCACCAGAGACCCGATCCCATTTACAAGAACAATCAATGTAGATACAAAGCTCTCTGACACGAATAGAGGAGTATCTCAAGAAGATAGCAATAGTAATAGAGATAAGGAATCTTAAGCAAGAGACGTCTGTTATAGATTACCAAGAGAAGTTTGAAGAACTACTGGCAAAGGTGGATTTACCAAAGGAGACTGCTATCAGATGTTTTGTGGGAGGGCTTCGTAGTGACGTTCAAACAGTTGTTCGATTATTCAACTCATCCAACATAGCCAACACAATGTACTTAGCCTATCTCCAAGAAATCTACATCCAGAAGATGCAAGAAAGGCAAATAGAGAATATCGACAGAGGCAACTCCAACAAAGTACCACAGTCACCATTTCCAATCCCAAAGATTGATGAAGTCGACCGTGAAAAAGTCAAAGAAGATAACACTGACGCAAACTTGCTGCTCAAGGCGGATATTGAACAGGAACATCTTGACCAAACCCAGGTTCTACTAATCAGAAGGGACACAACCCATGGATGATGATGAGCTAAGTGAGGATGAACAAATCCAAGATCCATTGCCATCAAACTTAGAGATTGGTGAAGCTACAAACTTCGAAAGATTCAACGATGGTGAAGTAACAAAGGCTGACGTGAAGCTAGATCAGGCAGAGCTTGCTGTTCTTGAAGTCGCAAAGGCTAACAATAGCAAACTCACCAGGGCATTCGATGACAAAGATGCCGCTGAAATTCATTTCTCCTTAGTCTCCCTTATTTCACAAGAATGCAAAATCATCATCGCCAATCAATTACCCATGAAATCTTTTCGAAACAAGAAGACTAAGAAATGGAGTTTCGAATTGGACAATGGTGGAATGGATGAGATGGTTGAGGACTAGATGGAAATGATAACAAACTGGACCAACGTTGTCAGTGAAGTGGCAGAAACCAAGAACAAGAGCGCAGTGAATGCCACCAAGGTAACTGAAAATACTAATGTGGAACCTTATAGCCACCGAAGTTACAATTCACTTAAGAGTAGGTTCAAACCCAGACCATCGAAATCGTTTTCTTCCTCTTGGTCTCAGGTTTTCTGAAATTTTAGTGGTACGATGATTCCCAAGGTCACATGGCCCCCTGTTCTGAATCAAAACCAAAACGTATTTGCAATAAAGGGAAGGGGAATCAGAGCACTGACTTCCACTTCAGATATTAAAGTTGTTGTGTATCCAAGCAAGGAGAGAATTCTTCTCCTCACAATGACTACGCAAGAAGATGCCAATTTACATCACAGACGCAAGAGTAAACTCAAACTAGAACCACAAGAGTTGTCTTCTCTCGTACTACAACCTAAAGACGAGTTTCCCTCTGACGTTGATCTTCTCTATGTGGGTTCTTGGAAAATCAACATTGATTCATTGGAACAGGACAACAACAGATTCTGGTGGGTTCTTCTCGTTGTTCCCTGGAAAGAGGCCCATGTTGTGCAAGATAGCTACAATGAAACTGACGGCAGCAATGATGACAGGCTTGTCCTCGAAATTATGCATCACTTCAATGACTCAAACCTTTATTGTCTCTCGATTGCAGATGTAGTTCAACTGAGCTTCTACACCAGACCACCAACGCTATCTTCTTTTCCTTTGATTTTCGCAAATTTTAGCCTCTATTTCAATGGGATGTTCATCATCAAGACAAGCGAAGCTCTGCCTGAGTGTCTAGCTGGAAAACTATTGGTCATTGACTCATACAAGTGGAACGGTGGAGATGTAGGACAGGATACGCTCGATATTCAAGAGCTTGAGGATTCCATAGCAGATTTTGAAAACTTCAACCTTGATCTTGGAACTATAATTACAAATCAAGGAGGCATGATCCTCATTTCCTCGGCTCTCCCCCTTCTAATCAACAGAGACCTTCTCCATCTCTTTGTGGCTCTCAAATTGCTCGGCGAGCTTCACCATGTCAACAATCACAAAAAGGGAAAATGGGTAGAGTTACAAAGGACGATGTTTTCGTTGATCTGTACCATTATAGAGCTCATTTTTGTTGCTGTTCATCTTATTCAACACTCGATCAAACCACCAGAAAAGAAGGATAAGAGGTCTGCATCCCAAGGGGAGGATCTTACATACGAGGTTGAGGTAGCTTTGTCGATGTTAGTGGGTGGGTCTCCACAAGTGGCTCAGGTATTCATGGTAATGATCTACTTCAACCCAGAAGCATTTTGGGCTTCTTGCGGCATGAAATGGGCCTTGATAATTAGGGCATTCAACCATTGGGCCTTCATGCAACATGAAAATGGGGCTTGGAATTATATGGGCTCAAGTAGATCCTCTGTTTCATGTTATACAAGCAATTGGAGTCAAGCCCACACCAAAGGGGCTATTGTTGATCTGTGAAAACGGACCTGAGAATTTTGCAAGCTTGGAAACATCTGAAGAATATTACCAATCAAATTTTGAATCGTACTGGTGCATTTTGTAAATTTGAACTCAGATCCTTGAAGACAAGGATCATTTTCGCAAGGGGAGTATTGATACGTGGGGGATTAGCTGATTAGTTAGAAGTTGTTAAGAATTCTATTAGTTTGTTAGGAAGGATTCTATTAGGAGATTATTACTTAGTGGCCTATAAATAGAAGAAAAACTGATGCAGAGAGGTGTGATTTGATTTGAATATAGTGTGTGTTTTTGGTGGGTTTCTATTACCACGTATCATCCAATCTTCCCAAGCATTTATGGGGAGTTGCAATTCTCACTGCTGCCCAACTCAAACCGAATGCCATTAAAAATTCTCCAATTAAAAACACTCATTCAAGTACTTTCTGAAACTTACCCAAACAATAGAATGATCTCAGACTCACCTCTCAAAGTTTTTGGGTGCACTGCATTTGTTCATACTCCTCTACACCTTAGACTCAAACTTCATCCAAGATCTATTAAATGTGTTTTCCTTGGGTATTCTTCAATCCAAAAAGGGTATAAATGTTACTCTTCTAAACAAAGAAAATATTTTTACTCTATATATATAACATTCTTTGAAACTCAATTTTACTACTCCAAAACTTCTATTCAGGGGGCAATGACAAAAACAATAATGAATATCAGTTTTGGCACTTCAACAGCATCTCCTTAGATCCCATAATTGAAACAATACCAGAGAAACCTAATGAGCCAACAACAATTAATCACCAACCCAAGAAAACCTTTCAAGTCTACTCCATGAGACCAAGAGCAAAGAAGGAGATTCAACCAGAGCGTCCAACAAGGAGATTCTACCATAGAAGAACCTTACTCAAGATCTAATCCTGCAAATTCAAGCAATATTGAATGCCCAAATAATTCTGACTCTATTTTGTTACCTTACGATGACCTGGATCTACCTATTGCTCAAAGAGAGGGGGGAAAAAATCCTGCACTCAACATTCAGTTTCCTAGTGTTTCATATACACATCTCTCACCAAAATGTCATGCCTTCACTTCCCAGGTTTCACAGATTCAAATTCAAGATAATTTTCAAGTAGCCATGAAAGATCCAAAATGAAGAGAGGCAATTGAGGCAAAAATTCTTGCTCTTGAAAAGAATGGCACATGGAAATTACTAACCCACTAGAGGGAAAGAAACCAGTAGGGTGTAAATGGATCTTTAATGTTAAATACAACACAAATGGAAGTCTTGAGCAATACAAGGCGAGGTTTGTAGCCAAAGATTTTACCCAACACTATGGAATTGTCTACCAGGATCCTTTGCCCCAATAGCTAAACTAAACACTGTTCGCATTCTACTCTTACTAGCTGCCAATCATGATTGGTCATTCCATCAAATGGACATAAAAAATGCACTTTTAAATGAAGACCTAAAGGAAGAAGTCTACATGGAAATTCGCCTAGGACCTAACAATAAATTAAATACTCACAAAGTGTGCAGATTGAAGAAATCACTATTGGCCTAGCAATCTCCGAGGGCATGGGTTGAACAATTCACTCATGTAGTAAAGAAGCATGGGTATACTCATGGCCACTCAGATCACACCCTATTCATAAAACATACAACCAAGGGAAAAATCACCCTATTAATTGTCTATGTAGTTGTTATCATACTTACAAGTGACAATCATAAAGAAATGCAGAGATTGAAGGAAGTTCTAGCTCATGATTTTGAAATCACAGACCTCGAAAATCTCGAATACTTCCTTGGAATAGAAGTTAATGATTCAAGCAAGGGGATTT
Source organism: Erythrophleum ivorense (assembly GCA_026724425.1). Lineage (NCBI taxonomy): Eukaryota > Viridiplantae > Streptophyta > Magnoliopsida > Fabales > Fabaceae > Erythrophleum > Erythrophleum ivorense. The sequence continues at coordinate 32,639,135 of JAIUCV010000008.1, forward strand.
CAATCTCACAACATAAGGATACTCTTGACTTACTCAAGGAGATAGGAATGATGGGCTGTAAGCCAATAGAATCTCATATGGAAGTCTCTTACAAACTTGATATAAGCAAGCATAGTGCTCCCATAGACAAGGGAAGATATCAAGGACGAGTGGGAAAACTCATTTACCTCTCCTATGCTAGACCTGATATCGGGTTCGCAGTAAATATTTTTAAGTCAATTCATGAACAACCCTACTAAAGAACACCTCAGTTTCGTGTATAGAATACTAAGATACTTAAAGATGACCCCTAGAAAGGGACTCTTTTTTAAAGGGGCCTCAACAAAGATATTCAAGTGTATTTAGATACTAACTGGACTGGCTCAATTACTAGTAAGAGATTAACATCTGGCTACTATACAAATGTATGGGAAAATCTAATCACATGGAGAAGCAAAAAATAGTCCATTGTAGTAAGTAGTGTAGGTGCTGTTTAGAGTTATGGCTCCAAGTATTTGTGAAGGAATGTCATTAAGAAGGCTCCTAAATAAACTAAAGATTCCTTGAAGTAATTCCATCAAGTTGTTTTGTGACAATCAAGCAACCATGAGCAGCAAAGAATCTGGTTCATCATAATCACACTAAACGTGTGGAGATTGATAAACACTTTATCAAAGAAAGGATTGAAGGAGGCATCATTTGCATATCCTACACTCCCTCAAAAGCAGCAATCTGCAGACATCTTCACCAAGGCCCTACCAAAGGCTACTTTCGACAACTTACCATCCAAGCTAGGAATGATTAACATCTATTCCCAACTTGAGGGGGCATGTTAATTATGACTGGTTTAAATTTAATTTAATTTAATTTACTTTTAAATTCATCAGAACCTTCTTCTGTTTTATCCTATAGAATGTTTAAATTTAAAATTTGTAATCAGATTAGTTTCCTAATTCTTAGGCGTCATCTGGTAACCTAGAATACAGGAGGCCGTTACACCACAAAGTACATATACCAGTGCCAAGAATGAATAAATCATCTGAGTATTATAATTCTAATTCTCTTCATCTGAACTATCCAAACACATGATACAAATATCAGAAGAAAAGGATGTTTTAGGCCTTTGAACCTGCAACATATCACTAGTATTAATCCAATTCAGTACTACAGCCCACATCAATGCTTTGCCTTAGAGGAAATTTTGGTTTCTGAATGAGTTTATCTAGAATATCCTTTTCCCTAACAGGAGAATGAATTAGAAATTGGAAGAACAGCTTACATGAATAGATATCAGAAGAATCAAGGGTTTAAATTCTCCTACCTAGAACGTATGGAAGTTCATGGACATTAAAAGCAGGAGGAATTGTAAATCATGAACATTCCTAACATTAAGATCTCTGAAAAAATGGGAGTTCCAAGACACACACAGACTCTAGAATACAGAAATGTTGAATAGGTGCATTACAAAGGCATGGAAAATCCTCCTTGAAAGAAATTTCTCCCGGCCAAATCTCCTCCCAAAATTTGACACGAGAACCATCACACAGTCTTAAAGAAACAAAAGAGAGTATAGAATTTTTTTTTTAAATTTCTTTTGGATAGAAAAAGAAAGTTTTATCAAAGAAAATATAGAATAATACAAAAACAAAGGGCAAACAAATATTTTTAAAGGGGATAAAAAGGCTTGAAATTCAATCAAAAGACTAAACCCAGAGACAAAATCGAAGAAACTAGTTTTTCAGGCCAGTAATACTATATAAAGACTGCACATTTTTTTATAAAGGGGAACAAAAAGGGTGAAGAGAGCACAATTACCTTAACTCCATACAGTGATATTGTACTGCATATCATTGCTGCTACTTCATCAAGAGAATGACTTGAATATTTCATATCTCCAACTTTTTCTTCGGTTTTATTTGCTGAACTGTTGGTAGTTGATTCAGAAGGAACTTGGGAAGACTGGAAAAGAAAAAAGAGCCATAAAAATACAACAGATGTAATGATCTATGACAAGCTGAAATAAAAAAGATTGAAATATGACACAAAAATATTGATAAGCAGTAGAGTCTAGATAACAATATATGCAAATCCAGTCATGCATTTATTTAAACTAAAACAAAATAACACATAATTCACACATATATAATTTAACAAAAGGAAATATTCATAATACCTTTGCGAATTTTCCACTGAAGACAGAAAGAGCAACCTTCCAGAAGGCCGGTATGTGATGGATGATCACAGCAGTTAATCTGCGGATATACCTTCCTCTAAAAGCATCAACTTCTTCACCAGTTAAATCTACTGGATGTGATTGGACCGAAGGATGGGCATTACCAAGACTAGGATAGTCATTAATATCTGACTGACAATAGTCATAAAAATAATATTAAAAAGAGAAAGTTGACAACAGTTTTAGCACCTAGCTTGCAAGCATTATAAGACAAGTGACTTTCTATCAATTGCACATACAGATTGACTTAATTCTTCTTGAATCTGCCTCCATCTGGTGTCAGAAAGAGCTCTTTCACGCAACTCATTATGCAAAGCTTCCATCCTAGCTTCATGGTCTAGTGTACATTTCTCAAGCAAACCACGAATTCTTTGGTTCTGCCAAAGCCCAAAAAAAAAAGAATCCAATGGATTTAGCAATTTCTCCTTCCTATAGAAAATTAAAAAGACATGCTCAGAATATTGAAGCTCATTTTACCTACTTTTCATTTGTTTTCTAAATCAGTCATTTCAGAAGGGAAACAAACGTTTTACTATAAGGGGACAGGGGAAATAAGAATGAATGAGATAGTATACTTCACTACAAGTCTATAATAATATTACCAACAGCACCATGCTGACTACTGTCATCTGTTCATCCGTAGTAGTCAATTTCTACAGTTCAGTATACAATTAAAAACTGTACCAGTAAATATAAGCACTAATTGACAGAAAGTAATTCAAACTCTCTAACCTGTATATTCAAATAATGCCATACTGGATCTGACTCAGGTTCCAGTTCCACCAGTAGCCTAACAGTATTCTCAAGCTACATGAAGAAGAAATTAGTGTAAGAGTCACCTCTGAATATAGAAAACAAAATATACCCAAAAAAAAGGGGTAACTACAAGTCAACAGCCTGTCTCTAACTTTGATCACCATATTAACATAATAAAATCACTATCACCAGTTCACCTGTCCTCTTTCCTGTGCCAATTGCTAGGTTTTTCTTATGCACATGAATATGTAAGAGTCACCTCTGAATACAGAAAACAAAATATACACAAGAAAAAAGGGTAACTACAAGTCTACAACCCGTCTCTAACTTTAATCACCATATTAACATAATAAAATCACCATCACCAGTTCACCTGTCCTCTTTGCTGTGCCAATTGCTGGGTTTTGCTTATGCACATGAATATGCAAATTGCAAACAACAAAATGATAGGCATAGAGATAAATATCATAATCTAAATGCTCCAGAAAATCATATTCTCATCTAGTATGTTGATAAAAAGTTCACTATAATCCATCTCTAACTTTACCAACATACAAAATCACTATCGCCAGTCCTCTTTGCAATGAGGATAGACAAATTTTGTCTATGTGCATGCAAATAACAATGTTGGAATTCCTTGATTGTTGCATGGCTGTTCCCTTTCAAAGCTGATATGATTCACATCTCCAAAGTCAAGGCTTTATTTCCCTTTTTATGTGATTGGAATCAAACCTTAATTAGATTATTTATTATGCATTTATTTCTATGTTTTTATTGTATTTTATTAGTTGTCTGATCTGGTCATTTAAAGTGGATTTTCAACTTCTTCTTTTTTCCTTTTTTTAGATCCCATGATTTCGCAGCCATTATGGTGGCCTTATTTCATGGGCTAGCATAACTATCAAAGTGTTCGGATGTGCTATTTTTGTCTACCTTTATCACAGCAACAGACTTGAACCAAAAGCCACAAAATGCATATTTCTTGTGTACCCCTCATCTTAAAAGGGATACACTTGCTATTCTCTAACTCTCAAAAAATTCTGTCTCCATGGATGTTACCTTTTTCGAAAGACAACCTTACTACCAAAAAACATCCATTCAGAGGAAAAGTACTCAACAGGATGAATGGATATTATGGATAATGTCTAGTGCAGTGTTCAACCTGAGATCTTAAATGGCCTGCTATCAATATTCCCATGCTTTCACCTACTCCAACCATTGCCTCTCTTGGACCTGAGACTGCACTTGAAATAAGTGGTGAAACAGGTCAAGAATCAAAGGGTAATGATCAGCAGCAGAAAGAACTTATGCTTTACTCAAGGAGGAAGAAGACCCGTGAAGTCGAAGCTAAACCAACTTGAGTAGAACCAAAACACCTTTAATCCAAGTCCAGGCATGGATGAAAATTTGTGCTTAGATGTTCCAATTGCACTAAGGAGGGGTAACAGATCATGCACACAACACTATTGGAAACTTTGTTTCATATGATAAATTATCCTCCTCTTACAAAACTTTTGTAGCCAATATTTCCAGTGAAAGAATTCCCCAAGATATTCATGAAGCCTTAAGGATGGAGGAGTGGAGAAAGGCAGTTGAAGAGGAGATGAGTGACCTAAAGAAAAATGGCACGTGGGAGTTGGTTAATTTACCTCAAAGGAAAAAAACTTGTTGGTTGCAAGTAGATCTTTAACATCAAATACATCTATGATAGAAGCATGAATAGAAACAAAGCGAGACTCGTTACTAAAAGGTTCACCCTAACTCATGGAATAGATTACCAGGAGACTTGTGCTCCAATAACAAAGTTAAACTCCATTAAAGTCTTGCTATCCCTTGCGACAAACCTTGATGGGGCCCCTCCATCAACTGAACATCAAAAATGCCTTCTTGAATAGTGACATAGAGGAAGAAGTGTATATGTCCATTCCTCTAGGCTTTGAAAATACTTGTGCTGGCAAGATCTACAAACTACATAAGTCTCTCTACAAGCTCAAACAATCAACTAGAACTTGGTTTGAGAAGTTCACTAAGCCAATCAAAAGGCAAGGATATCTACAAGGTCAAGTTGATCATGGTGTCTTCAAAAAATTGCCTTCTAGAGGAGAACTTGTATATGTGGATGACATAATTGTCATTGAAAATTATGCAGATGAAATAAACAACTTAAAGAGGGCATTGGTTGAGAAATTTGAGATCAAGGATCTCAGACCATTAAAATACTTCCTAGGAATGGAAGTAGCAAGATCCAACAAAGGCATCCTTATATCTCAAAGGAAATACACCCTTGATTTGCTTATAAAAACTGAGATGTTAGAATGTAAGCCAGAAGAGACCCTTAGGGTTCGTTTGGTTCAACGGAGGGGAGGGGAGGGGAGGTTAATGAAAGGAAGGAGAGGGGGTTTAATGAGTTCTATTTGGTTGGAAGGGAGGGGAGGTGAGGGGAGGGGAGGGAAGATAATTATATTTGGACAAATTTACCCTTTATATTATTTTAATTTTTTTTAATAAAAAAATTTATTTATATCAATATTTTTTAAAAAAATTATAAATTTTAATCTTTTTTTATTTTTAATTTTTTATGAAAAAAAAATATCTTAACTTTTATTAAATATTAATATATTAAAATATTAAAAAAAGTAAAGGGCAAAAAAGTAAATTAAAATTAAAAAAATACCCCTCCCCTCCCCTCCAAAACCCCCCAAATTGGAGGGGAGAGAAATTTGGCTTCCTTCCCTCCCCTCCCCTCCCCTCCCCTCACCTCTAATTTTACCCAACCAAACACCTTATCTCCCTCCCCTCCCCTTCCCTCCCCTCCAAAAACCTCCAACCAAACTAAGCCTTATGGAAGCATATTACAAGCTCAAGTTTGCACCTCACCAATTAATATTAAGAGGTTTCAAATATCAGTAGGCAAACTTATTTACCTATCTCACAGAAGGCCAGATATTTGTTTTCCAATTAGTTTCATTAGTCAATTTATGAACAAACTTTGGAAGGTTCATCTTAATGCTGCCTACAAAATATTGAGATATCTTAAAATGGCCTAGGAAAGGGCAATTCTTCCAGAAAAGCACTTGTCGTACAGTGAAAGTATATTGTGGTGCAGAATGGGTTAGATCCATCACAGATAAAAGGTTCACATTAGGATATTGCACCTATGTCTGTGAAAACTTAGTAACATGAAGGAGCAAAAAGCAATCAGTGGTGGCTGGAAGCAGTGCTAAAGTTGAATATCGAGCCTTGGCTCAAGGCATTTGCAAAGGATAATAGTTAAAACATCTACTTGCTGAACTCAAGATCAAGCATCAAGATCCTATGAAGGTGCTGTGTGATAATATGTCTGCCATTACCATTGCCAATAATCCTATTAAACATGATAGAACTAAACATATTGAGATTGACCACTACATCATCAAAGAGAAGATAGACTCAAGGGTGCTAGAACTCACCCACACCCCAACAAAGACCTAGACTGCTGATGTGTTGACTAAGGCACTGTCTAGAGTAAGATTTGAAGAACTTAGATGCAAACTAGGGATGATTAACATCTACTCCCTAGCTTGAGGAGAGTATTGATAACCACAGTGCAACAGCTCTTTTTCCAATGATTATTTTCCTTGCTTAGTTCCTCGAGACTGCCAATACTTTTTGGCATTTTATGTCTCTGTTTTTTCCTTCTGTTTCACCATTCATTGTAAATATTCTCTTTCCTTTTAGGGATCTCAATGGCAATTACACTGCCATGAGTCCTATATAAGTACTGCTTCTTTATTTGAATAAAATCACAGACTACAGAGCATGTTTCTCTGAGTCTTTTACAATCACAGTAGCCTCAGTAGTTTTCTATCTACCAAATCCTTTCAGGACTTGTTTAGCAGTTTGAGTTAATATTGTTGCACAAGCTAATCTTCTAAACATATCCCCTAATAAACTGTATCAGTGTCATGTTCAAGACTACATGATTAAATAATTGTTTAAAATATTAAATTGAAACCAAAATGTGCCTCAGAAGCATTAGGAAGAGGTTTTATTGTTGTAGCAAAAGAATCTTTATTAGAAGGAAAATTACAAGAGAGGAGGATAAGACAGCCTCCTGAAAGAGAAGAAAGCAAAGAAAGAGAAAAGAAACAGGAAAGAACCTAGAACTTATGCAAATAACAATGCCACCCAATCCTTATTCATATCTGTCAAAGAGGCTTGCTTTAAAAACCATTAACAGAACACCAAACGAAAGTGAAAGATACAACCTTTCCAACCAAATACATCAAATCACAGCAAAAACTGCATATTGCCACAAAACTCTGCCTTCCTTTTGATGTCCTAAGTGGTTAAACCGAATCAATAAAACTGTTCCAAAATTTCTGGGCAAACCCAAATCTGACTTAATATAACAAAGAACTTATTCCAAAGCCAAGTAGCCATACTGCAATGTAAGAGTAAGTGACTAGTAGTTTATAAATTAGTCCTACACACAACAATGGGTAAGGGAAAGCACCTTATTTGGCCTTTTGACCTGCAGCATGTCAACAGTATTATTTCCATTGAGTAATGCTATCCCCTCAAAAGCTACACTTCCAAAGGAGTTTTAGATTTCCAAATAAATTTCTTAAGAAGAAATGGTGCCCTGTTGGGGGAAGAAGTAAGGAAACTAAAATAGGACTTAACAAAGAAAAAAAAATACCTGACAAATCTAGAGTCCACACTCTCCTATCTAAAAGGAGGAAAGACAGGTGAGCTCTTAAATAAGTAAAAGAGCCTCAAGTTCACGAACTTCTCCATCATAGGGATTTCAAGCAAAATGAAGATTGCAAGATCCCCTTGAAAAGACCAAAAACACCAAATGAGAGAATTATGCTAAAAAGAAAGATACCAAGTCGGAAAAGCTTGACAAAAAGGAACATTTCCTTCCCCAAAATCCCCCAAAACCTAATTTGAAAACCATCACCCGGTTAAAAGGACACAATAGACCTAAAATAGGCAAAATCTTGAGAATTAAATTTCCAAAGGCTAGTACAAGAAATCAAACAAGCAAAATTAGCATCCCACCCATTTTGATCCAAGCTAGACTTATGCCAAATAACCTAGTACCATAGAAAATAAGTCTCTTGCAGGAAAAACCATAGTCATTTACCAGTCAAAGCAATAAATGGACACCAAATTTCCAATACTTAAAACCCCCCCTTTCTTTCTTAGGCCTACTGCAATCTGCCCACCTAACAAGATGATCTCTCCTTAACTCACCCGCACACAACCAAGGAAAATCCCTCATAATTCTCTCTAATCTCCAAAAACCATGTATTGGAGTTCTAAAAAGGAAAGATAATATAAGGGAATAATAAAGAAGATGAAATAAGAGTAGTGCAACCACCTGAGGAGAAAAAAGACCCCTTCCAATTTTCTAAACATTTAGACACTTTTTGAACAAGTGGCTTTTAGAAAGAAATAGACTTATCGGCTCCCCTTAGGAGGACACCCAGATAAAAGAGGCAAATTAAGAACTTGACAACCTGCATGAGAATCCAAAAAAGATAGAACCTGGTTGTCCCCATTCAAACCCTCCAAACCAGTCTTCAACAAATTAACCTTTAACCAAAGACAATCACAAAAAGATAGATGATGAAAAGATCATTCTCAAAACTAACTGTCTCACTCCAGAATCAGAACAATATCATCCGCAAACCAAAGGCGAGATATGACCACCTCATCAGAACCAACTCCTAAACCCTCAGCAATACCTCTCTCAACAGCCTTAGAAAGCATTCTACTAAGCACACCAACTACTAGCATAAAAAGGGAAGGAGATAAAGGATCCAGCTGCCTAAGTTCTCACAGCCCTTGAAACCAGGACTTAGGCTTATCATTGATGATCACCGCAAAAGTTGCAGGGGAAAAGAAACCAGAATACAACTGAGGGGAAAAACCAGGAAAATGTTGTGTCAAGAAGAAAACAATCCAGGAAAATGTTGTCTCAAGAAGATAACAATGTGTAAGAATTCATTAGCTCCCCCCTCCTTTATGCCTTCCTTTTTAATCCCGTTTAACAACTTACTCAGTTTCAGTTAACAATCTCATATGCAACACTATGCAACAATTATGCTTAAAAGGATGCAGGACCAATATAAAATCATCAATCATCACAAGCAAAAATATTATATATTGACACATAACTTTGAAATACAACCTCTCCGAGGCCAAATTATTTTCAGCCAGCTAACTTACATTTGTTATATCTATTTGCGGATCTTCCATAGACTTGTAAAGTGTAGATTTGAACTCATGCATCACTTTTTCAACCTCTTCAAGAACACGTTTTAGGATCCCCACCTGAATCTGAATCATAACCGTAAACAAGCTAACTCCATCAAGAACATGAAAAAGCAAAAAATTCAATAATTGAGAATATCCACAAACAAAATATGCCCAATAATTGCTTAGATAATGGCACTCTGTCTATGAGCAAACCATGCAAAATTTAACAGAAAATTACAGGAGACAAGGAAACAGTCCAACATATCAAATTTTCTCCCTTATTGGCAAGCTGAGAGAATAGAACCAGCATCATTCAGCAAATTTTAACATATACATAATCCACAAAATGAGAGCTTCTAAAAATTGAAAGCATTACTGATACTAACATAACAACAACAACAACAAGAATAACAACAATATATAATTAAAAGGAAGTCTTCTCAGTTCTAGGACAAAATTGAGAATGAGAAATAGTTAAAAGGAAGTCTTCTCAATTCAGACTGGAGTGGCCAGTACAACCAATTAGACTGAGAACCGGTCCACCATCCATTTCAGTCCTGATTGTAGAACCACTGCACATCAATAACAGTGAACCAACCGCCGTTGAGCCAAACCAGTCAGTTCACCAGCCAGACGGTTTAGAATTGGGTGAAGTGGCAGATTGTGAAGCTGCCATGTCATGCATATTCTCACATCAGGAGGCTTAATTTTGCAAAGATGCCTACAGACGGTTTGAATTGAACTTGATACCACAGGGGTACTTGTTGCCATTGTGGCAAATCACTTTCTATTGTCAAAGTTTCAAATTCTATATATATATATATATATATATATATATTATACAAGACATATCAAATTTTACACACTGATTCAAATTTAAAACAAGAAATTAAATTCAAAAAAAAAAGATAATTAGGCTTTAGTACTAATATATAGGTAAGCAATACAAAAATAATATAAAGCAATTCTAAATGTTCAATGATTTCTTAACAAAACTTTTGAGCACTAATAAATAAAAATTTTAAAACTTAGTAAATCTTATATTTTATGTTACTATATATTTATATTTTTTAAATTTTTTTGGTCATTTATTTTGTTATAAATTTAATCAAATATACATTTTAAAGGAAAAAAAACAGTTCGACCAAGATCAATTCACTGAACCATGAACCTTTGCCTAGGCTAGGCAATGATTAATCCAATTTTTAAATCATTGGTAAAAAGAACTTCAGTTATACGCATTAAGAATGTGATTTGTCCAAGACAACAATAATCATTGGTTGAGAGAAAGAGAAGCCTAATTTCCACAATTGAAGATAATTTTATACATGAGATGGCAGAGCAATTGACTTGGCCTTCTTGTACTCCCTGACTGCCAAATCATATTCTCCCTTACTAATGCTACCACGGATTGTACTTGGCAAGTTGAAAAGTGTCCGGAACCTCTGCAGCATTCCTTGGACAGTCCTAATCTTTTCTGCTTGAGCCTACAAAATTCATCAAGGGCAAATATACAAAGAACTGTAAAATCTAGAATAGAAGCTGCAAGGCAATCTAGAGTTTAGAAATCACAGACCTGTCTCTCAAATAAAGACTGAAAAGCACGATTAGCCTGCACACTGACTCCTTGAATAATATTAAACAAATGGGCAGTCCCAGATCCTTCTGGGTCTTCCTCAATCCGTTTTAACTTGGACTCAATATCTGTATACCAAAAAAATATGCTTCACGTTAAAATGAAGGAATACTCCTTGTTAATGCCACTACTGAATTTACATTTTACTCATATACATGGACACCTGTGGAGGGAGAGAAAGAACTTGAGCATGACAGAACTACCTGTCATCTAATCTATGAATAATGGCTTGTTTCTTTAAGTTGAAAAACCATGCAAGGATCAAGTCCATACCATCAATTGTAGTTTTGCAAGAGACAAAGCAGTCAAAGTTGTCCTTAACGAGCTGCTTTCTTTGTTGAGTACGACTTTTGAAATCAGTTTTCAAAGCAAGAGCACCAGCCTCCAGATCAGCAGAAGATGTTTCTTGGTGTATCCGTGATAAAAACAGCTTCGCATCAAAGTTCTCCGAAAAATACATCAATTTCTCTGTATAGTGGCATCAAAAATGCTATCAACATATGAACAATGGACACAAGTTCTTTAGCCAATCTAAACAACACAGGTTTCCCTTTATCTCAAGAGATAAAGTAAACTTCATTTACTAAGTTTTTAGGAAAAAAAATTGCTTGAAAATTAGTCTAACACACAGAAAAGGGATGCAAAAGGTACTCCCAAATAAAAAAATAATTTTTGTTGGAAAGTTTCCTCTCTTAATGCAGTTAATAATTTACAGTAGGTTGATTAAATTTTATTATGAAAGGATTAAACCAGTTAAAATCCAGAGATATATGTTCATTAAAGAAAATTTTCCATCAAACTCCCCCCCCCCAAAAAAAAATTCCAAAATATCAGCTTTTTGCAAGAATTAAATAAAAATTGTTAAATAAATAAATAACCATCCATTAGAAAGACTGAAAACTTCAGATTGTAGGGTAATGTATCGAAATGGACCCTACAGAATCTTGACTATCATGCAAGTAAACAAGGACAACTTCATCTAGATTAATAACAGAAATACTGTTTTGACAAGATAGTCACAATTGATATATGTATAATTGATGAGGACAGTAGTAGCAAGAAGACAAGCTTAAAGATCAAATAATCTCACTATTTTGGTGTAGTTTTCATCATTGAGCTTGTTGAAATATACCAAGAATTTTTTAAAAAAAACTTATTAGGAATTTAGAATTGGTAAGCTGTTACGCCAAAAAATTTTATATCTTTAGTCCTGGGGGTATTTTAGGAATTTTATGATTAGTTCTTAAAGTTAGGTAATTCTTATGCCTATATGTGGCTTTACCTCATATTGTCTCGGCTATGTCGGCTTCTATTCATCTCTGTTAGTAGCTGATAAATTAACTTGGGCCTTGAGTCATGACCCACCTCGTCCCCCAGTATTGACAAGCATTATATTCCCATTTAAGTGATATAATGAGTCACTACAGAATCAATAACATGTTTATTTCAAAACCCTGGTCACCAAGACACATGATACCTAAAAAACCCTAGTGCTATAACCTAGGCTTCCTTTTCTACCCCCTTCTTCATCTTCTCTACTCTGGTCTATATCTCTAAATTTTTTTTAATATAAAAAGCAAAAGAGAATTTTTTAAGACGAGAGAAATCAGTAAAAAATACATATATAAATATATATATACACACACAAAAACAGAAGACGAGATCCACGCCAAACAAAAGAGAAAAAAGGAAAAAACAAATCGAATTAAAAAACCAAGACCCTTTAATTAAAAAGAGCTTTCTAGTCCCCTTTAATGCCCACAAGGGACAACCCTCTACAAAAGCCATTTGCTGACACATATAAGTAAGACATAAAAATATTCCTTTCCCAAAGAAGAATTGTGGTAGAAACTTCAGATTAAAAACTCACGCTTTCCATTCTAGCCAAAGACACCACAAACCAGCAAACATTGTACACTGCCAAAGAGCTTTATGCTTTTTTCATTGTCCAAAACCCATAAACTTGATAACTAAAAATGCCCTTAGATCCACTAGATAAACCCAGCTCTCATTAAGGAAACCAAACAGCCTATTCCAAATCTGCCAAGCCACCTCACAATGTAGAAAAAGATGGTTATTCATCTCTGAATTAACAAAACACATCACATACATCTAGCAATAAAGCCTTATTGGGCCTTCAAGTCTAAAGCAAATCATTTGTGTTAATCCATTAAGTATCATGTTCCAAACAAAAGCCTTTACCATAGAAGGAAGTTTGGCTTGCCAGAAAATTTTGACAAATGAAAACAGTTTGTGTTTGGATTTCAAAATAAAAATAAAAAATAAAGAAGAACCAAGTATATAATCCCAAGAATCCAAATCCTTCTATCCGACAAAGAAGAAACGTAGAACCAGCCAAGGATTTCTAAGAACAAAGCAAGATCATCAACAAGTCTATCATTAGGATTTCTAGAAAAGTGAAAATTCCATGAAGAATCATTACTTTGGCAAGATAAAAAATCAGAAGCGGAAGCTTATGCAAAGAAGATAACTTAATTCAATGAGAAAAAATTCTCCAAAAGAAAGGAGGAAAAAAATAAGGCCAAGAATCTTCAATCCAATGGTCCTCCCAAAACTGAAACCAAGTATCATCTCTTACTCAGAGACAACATGGATAAAAAGGAAGGATATACCTAAGAGATTAACTTTTAAGGGCTTGCATAAGTAGCTCCAATCCTGGAACTAGCATCCCAACCATTATATTGAACAGTGAACACCATATTTGCTCCTAATCACCCTATGCCACAAAGAATTAGAATAAACCACCGAAGCCACTTAGCCCCTAGCAAAATGATTTTAGACACCAAGACCCAAGGTCCATCCTCCTTCAGCCTACAGCACACTTCCCAACTAACCAAGTGATCTCTTTTACTTTCTCCACCCTCAAACCACAAGAAATCCCACATAATCTTCTCCATCTTGTTAGCTACCCCACTGGTAGTATAAACAAAGAAAGATAACAGAGGGATACTAAACAAGGACGCTTGAAATAAGGTAACCTGCAATGCTCTCACCAAGCAAACAGTAGGGCCCTTTCCAACCCTCCAATCTTTTGAAATTTTTTGTAGCACAAGATCCCAAAAAGACTTAGACCCATTTGATTGGATGATAAAAAAGGAAAAGAAATACAAAAAGTAAGTAGGATAGGAAATAACTTTTGTGCCCCAACTTTTGAAAAAGTAATAGAAAGAGACAGGTATTCTTGAGTAATAATTACAATGGCATAATAGACATTATACATAATTTGGAAAGGGACTCCTTTGCCCTTCCAACAAATCAATTGGGGCCTTAACACATGGACTACCTCCAAGAGGAACACATAAATAAGTTAGCAGCCATTGTAAAACCCCACAACCAGCCATCCCAGCTAGATCACCCACAAATGTATCCAGAACATTAATCCCTACCAAGCCACACCTAGAAAGGATGATACAAAGACCAAACACAACCTCAAAATTTTGTAACATGGAAAGTGCACGCTGGAAAATTTCCCTGTCATCAAGAAGGAAGAGAATAGTATAATCCGCAAATTATAAATGAGAGACTTCATGCCCCTTCATCCAAACCTTCAAACCTCAAACCAATCCTCCCAGATCCCCAAGTCAGCATACAACTCAAAACATCAACAACAAGGATAAACGAAAAAGGAGAAAGATCTCATAGCCTAACACCACGCTACCCACTAAACCACAATTTACACTCACCATTAACAATAACAGAGAAAGCAACAGAAAAGAGGCAACCTCAAGTCCAATTTCTCCATCTATCCCCAAATCCTTTCCGACAAAGAACTTTATCCGAAAACCCCCAATTGATCTTATCATAAGGCTTCTCACTAAACACTTCTGTATAGTATCCCCAAGAACCTCTCCGAGCTTTAAAGAGAGAACCTTCGTAATAATCTTTTACACACTAGAAATGAGGCTAAGCACTGGCGTTACTGTTTGCAGGAGTGTTCGGTACACATCCCTAGAACAGCACCCTTACTCAATTGATTCTTTTTAGAATAGTATCCCCAAGAACACCTCCCAACCTTAAAGAGAAAAAATTCGTAATGATCTTATACATGCTAGAAACCAGGCTAAACCCTAGCGTTAGTTTTCAGATAGTGTTCAGCACACATCCCTAGAACAGCACCTTTACTCAATTAATTTTTTTTAAAAATGAGAAACTTTACGTAATTAATAAGTGCTGAAGTACAAAGATCCTGCAATAATAAATGCAAATGAATGCCTCATTTGTTCTGCTTGACTATTAGTCTGTGGTTTCGACACTTATTTCCTCCTAGTCACATGTTATCACAATATACAAGATTTGCAAAAAATTTTGTTTGTATGGGAAAGGAAAGAAGACACTGTAAAGAAGCTAACAATAAAAAATGCTACATAATATGTAATAACAAAAAGGAATACCACGTAGGATGCCATCCAGATGATCTTTGTTACTCATTGGAGAATCATCTGAAGACTCAGTGATCAACTTTAAGGTTCTGTTGTCTATGATCCTGTCAATAACAATTAAGCACAAAGATTGAACCCTTGAACTGAAGAAACATGGAAAATAATGGAAAGTGGAAACTATACAAGTCAAAAGGTAACATGAGGAATAACAGGAACAGTGTATCTGCAATGCTTGAAAAGTAACAAAACGAAGTTTACCCCAATCCCAGTGGATCAACACATTCCATGCCACGAGGGAATGACTGTAAGTTGTTAAGTCCCTTTCTACCCAATGCTGAAACTTTGCGCTCATATTTTTGAGCCACTGGTGCTGTTCTTGATTCCCTCATTCCACGAACCCTACGAGCAAGCTGTCAAAGAAGCCCAACTACATTAAATTAAACAGAAAGAAATATTAATAACAAGCACTGGGAAAAAAATCTGAAAAGAGAATATATTGAAATAAGTATATAACAGTCCACATATAGCACAAGAAACAAGAGACAACCATAAATTCAATCCCTTCCCACTTGACAATGTATTATGTCCTCCATAACTCTTGCAAGTTAAGATATCATGGAAAGTTTCCATCACAAATGGGCTCCAACATGTTCTTCATTAGTCAGCCCAAGTTATCAGTGGATGTACGTTACTCAAAACACTTAACTTTCGCACATCTGATTATTATTAGTAGCAACATCGGATGGAGTACAACAAACTGAAAAGAAATATGACCGTAATTAAAGAACAAAATAAATTGCAAATGATAATGACAAGAGTTCCTTCATTCTTATTATCATTCATGTAGCTTGCCCCACATATCTCATTTATTTCTTCCCTCTTTCTCTCTTTTCTGCTGGATAACCAGTGCAAAAGTAGCATTATTCATCTAGGTGATGAAAGACACACTAGCATCAACAGATTCACTGCACTCCTTACAAACTGCCAACTGAGTACTGCATCCTGGATTATGGTATTTTTGTAATTGGATCACAGTGGAACACAACCCAAATCAACATAAGCAGTGGGATTGAAAAATGAACAAGAAGGAGGCGAAGAACATCACATCTTCATCAGTGATGAAAAAGAACATGAAATCCTTCCGCATGAGATAATGGGGTAGCAGCTATGATCATTGGGCAAGAGCAAAACCAAAGAGAGAAACCAGCTCAGATGACAAGGAATAGGGAAAGGGACAGAGAGGATAAAAAGCAATAAGACCTAACCCTAACCTCATTGTTGCCAAATCTGAATAAAATACTACCAAAAAATTAAATAATTAACCTTTGAATAAATATCAAAACTAATAATACATTTATCTACACTACTGTGACTTTGAATGAGTTTGGTCTCTTCAACATACAAACTTTAACCTAAAATGGTTGTAGTTAGTGGTGAAAATATCTTAGGGCATACTAGAATTGTCATCACTAGTAAACCCCATAATTTCTAAATCACATACTACATTCCCATTACCATTCCCTATCACATATTGGAATGACAAGCAATCTCAGTAGCTATTATTTTTTTGGATAGAAAGTTTAAAGATCAAAATGTCTCAATATTTTTTCCTTTTATAGAAGAAGAAATTATATTAGACAGAGAATAAAGGACAAGTTGTTGGAGGATAAGATATCCAACAGATGTCTCAATATTATAGTTCCCTATGACATACAAAACTGAACGTATTCAACAAATCTCACGAGATCATAATTATGTTAAGTTATTAGGAGTAGAGAGTTGTTACTATAGTTAATATTATATTTTCAGTCAGAGGGCTCTTATAGTAATTTTCACAGTTTATAATTGTAAGATGTATTTTCAGCCTTATTTCAATGTCCAATTTTTCCTTATGGTTTAATAGTGTTAGAGTCTCGATCATTATAAAATTATAATTTTGTTCCTAATTCTTGTAGGGTAAGTTAAAGGAGGTCTATTTGAACATTTGGGATGCTTTCCTCCTGATGAATGATCAGATCAGTGGCAGTAAATTGCTCTCTTTTTAGATGTGATGCAAAACCCCAGGTATTATGCCTATGGGACTGTTTTAGGAGAAAAGAGAACAGAAAGATAGATGAATGGGAAAAGAGAGAGAGAAACCAGAATTCAGAAGCCATCATCCATCATAACCGCCTTCCTCTGATACATGGCTATGTAAGAGTTAGTTAGTTAGTTAGAACTCTAACTAACTAATTCCCTTAACAACTGTTACTAATTACTAGTAACAGACTTAACTACTCCCACACTCTTCATATGCCTATCAATACTCCCCTCACCGGAAAAACTTGACCTCAAGGGTGATTATTACAAAAATTCAGGACATACTCTTTGAAAATCATAAAATGGGATGCATGTCAAAGTAGCATCTTCATCAATCCCCTCTATATCAGCACAGCGTAGTAAGTTCAGTGAAGTTCCATTGCACAAGCCTATTGATTTTAGCCATTATATTTCAAAAGCCATGTCATAACCATGTAGAGGAATGGCAAATGTATCTATAATAAATTCCTCCCCTTGCATCTTCCATTTAAACTCCTTGCAAACTCCTTGAATTGTGATTCTGCTCTCACCAGCTACTGTCACTTCTGCTTCTCCTAGCTTTTCCATTGGCCACCCCAATTTCTTGACCATTTGTGAGTCTAAGAAATTATGGGTGCTGCCACTGTCACTCAAAATTTGTAAAACCTTTCCCACATTCCCTTGCACCCCCATTGTTGTATTGCCATCCACACCTTCTATGGCCTTCAATGAGATTTTTGGAATTGGTTCTAACACTACCTTCCCTTCACCATCTTCTGTAATTTCTTCTTCTAGGCAGTCACCCTTTTCAACTTTCATCAAATGAGTTTGCAACTTCTTTCTTTGAGGACATTCATGGCTCAGACTATATTTTTAACAGCAAAAGTAACATAAATTGTTTGCTTTATGCTCTGCAATCTCTTTTGGTATAAGCACTCGCTCTTGTTGCTTGTTATAAATCTCAAAACCTCTGCAACATTCTTTGTAACAAATGACCTTTCTTGATTACCATAAAACTGACTTTCTCTTACTCCAGTTCTCACTACTCCTTTAATTCCTTCATTTTTGCTTTAAGAATTGCAATTGAGCTCCTATAACTTTTCAATCCTCATGGTATCAAGCAAGGTTCTAGGCATGAATAATCTGACCCAATCTTGTTTACATCTTTCTTTAACCCATCAATGTAACAACCGATTAGGTAAGTTTTTGGTAGCTTTAGCTTGCATGCATGATTATCAAACACAACTTGGTACTCACTAACACTTCCATTCTGTTTCAATTGCCTCATTTCTTCAGCCCTCAAATACAGAACCCAACCTCTTCCATTCTGTTTCAATTGCCTCATTTCTTCGGCCCTCAAATACAGAACCCAACCTCTTCTTTATACCTTTTGCATGGAACCCTCAGGTGATGTTACGTCCTTCTTAGGTTCTTTCATTATTCCTTTGCAATTGTCCGTCCCCTCTATGTCCGTCAGCGTCAACTCTGCCATTAAAATCCAGTGCTCTCATCATCTGGGCCATCTACACTGTCATTCTTTCCATCTTGAATGCTGAAAACTTTCTGCTCCATAGATGAATGAGCTCATTCTTCCAATTGGTCAATGCTCATCTGAAGTCCTATAACTTCACTCGCCACTTGGTACTCTATATCAGACATTCACTAATCAATCAAGTTTGACACTCGTTTTTCGATGCTTGTCCAAAGTCGTTCTTCCATCTCTCTCATGTTGAATTGGTAGAGAATAATGGTAGGATAGAAGAGAGAAGAACAAGAGAGAACAGAGAATCCAAATTTCAATTCATAATTCACATGCTGACTTACGACAGCGTGATATCCACAGGTCAGATGATTAGTGACTCTGAGAATAGAAAGATAGATGAATAGGAAAAGAGAGAGAAATCAGAATTCAGAACCCATCACCTATCATAACTGCCTTCCTTCCTCTGTTACACAGCTATATGAGTTAGTCAGTTAGAACTCTACCTACCTAACTCCCTTAACAACTATTCTGTTATTAACTGCTAGTAACAGACTTAACTACTTCTCCTACACTCTTAATACGCCTAATAGACTGTAGGTGTGACATGTAAGTTAATTATTTTCTTCTCAACTTGTACTTTGTTTTGTAGTTCTAACTAACTAACTCCCTTAACAACTATTCTGTTATTAACTACCAGTAACTGGCTTAACTACCTCTCCTACACTCTTAATTTGCCTAACAGGCTGTAGGTGTGACATATAAGTTAATTATGTTCTTCTCTACTTCTAGTTTGTTTTGTTAGTTTACTTACCTCACCAATGCATTAAAATATCATTCCTTCAAAACTACAATTGATTCTTGACTAAATTTGCCCCAAAACCCATAAAATAAAAAACCCCTTTTTGGCAAGTACTATTCACCCAAACTATGGCCTATTGACACCCTGACACCATTTTATCACTTTCAAGTTTCAATTACCGTTGTCTTTACCTAGCTGCTATAATCCTTCAATCTTCCGATATTCTACACTTACTATGAGTTGCCAAATCACTCTTCAACAAGCATGCAGTCAATGCCCTAAGCTCCTTCCACAACTTGAGAGCTTAAGGTTTCATGTTCTATTTCACTTCCCACTAGATCAGAGAGCAATGAATGCAAAAACAACCAATTGGAAAACAATGGTCATGTTTCTAATCCTCCAATTTACCAACAGAACTATACCATTTGATCCAGTAGAAATTCAGGGTTAATGATCCTCTAAACTTATTTTATTAGATGGAAGCAGCATTACATTTATAAATGATAAAAAGGAGTAAAGACTCTTACTCCAACTAAAAAAGTAACTATCAAAAACAGAATAATTCTATCCTAATTTAAATAGAACATTTCAACTAACCCTAAAGCACATAGAAGCGTTAACCAAAAAATAAATAAATAACAAATAAGCCTTAATTAAAACAAAACAAATAAAATAAAAACAACTTAATTAAAATGGAATCATAATAACATAATCTCCAACACTCCCTCTCAAGCTGGATATTCCCAACTTAGGAGTTATTCTTCTAGCATTGAGTCTTGCTTGAGCAAGAGTACTAGAACCTACAACTTTTTCTGCAGTGTTTTGGTCCTTGTTTCCAAATGGCTTTTGTAATAACTCCCATTGTTTTTTGGTAAAAGGATTGGTCTTGATCTGAGTCGTTGCATCATTGATTGCCATTAACTCACAATTCTTATCTCTTGGTTTTGGCTTCCTATTTGATGGCTTGCCATAAATTTTCCAACAAACCTCCTTGGTGTGACCACTTTTTTGGCAATGGTCACACCATAATTTTCCTTGTCTTTTCAACCTGTTATCATTGTTGTAAGTTGCTGGGCCACATGCTGCTAGTGCAAAGGCTTCATCTTAATTTGGAGAATTGCTGGAGCTTTGCATCAACTTCCTTTGACTCTCCTTGTGCCTTACTTCTGAAAACACAACTTTAATTGACAGTAGAGTTGTTATAGCAAGTATCCTTCCACATATCTCATCAAATTTGTTATTTAGGTTCATAAGAAATGTATAAATTCATCTCTTCTCAATGATCTATAGTTTGTTGCATCAGCAATGCATTTCCATATGTGGGTCTCCAACACGTCCAGCTACTGCTAGTAACATGTGTATTGAAGTATTGGTTTATAGGCATCTCCCCTTCTTTTAGGTCATGTATCTGGCTTTCTATCTCAAATACTTGTGCAACATTCTCTTGGGCTGAATATGACTCTCGAGTAGCTTCCCAAATCTTGTGAGCCATCTTATATAGGAGAAAATTTTCTCCAATCTCAAGCATCATTGAATTAACCAGCCAAGTCATCACAATGTGATTCTTGATATGCCAAGTCTTGGCGTCACTTATCTCAAGTTAGCAAGCTTGGCCATATAAACATCTTTGTGGATTTACTCCATTGAAGGTAGTTGCTCTCATTAAATCTATGACTTGTAATCAGGATTAATGTGGTGCGGGGTAACTGGACAATTTTGAGTAGTTATCTTTGTGGATGATACTAGGGTGTCTTTTTTCAAAAAGGTTTGTTAGCAGTATTTAGGCATAAGTTTGGTTCAAGCTGATGTGGCTCTAATACCATATATAAATTTAGGGTTAATGATCCTCTAAACTTATTGTATTAGATGAAAGCAACAATATGTTTTTAAATGGTAAAAGGAGATCAAACTCCTACTCTAACTAAAACATAACTCTTAAAAATAAAATAACTCTATTCTAATCTAAACAAAACACTTAAACTAACCCTAGACGCATAGAAGCATTATCCAAAAAGTAATTAAAAACAAATCAGCCTTAATTAAGACAAAACAAAAAACAAGTTAATTAAAATAAACACATAATAATGTAATCTCCAATAGGTCCCCTTATCAAACTATTTTCCATCTAAGAAAACTCAAACCCGACTTGCATAATCTTAAGCCTTTAGCTCTCCTACACCACTAGACCTTATGAAATTATATTTGATGGACCCTATCTCTCCCCTGAAAAGAAAGGCGCACAAAAGTTAAAAATAATAATAATAATAATAATAATAAACATCAAATATATGCAGGCATCTTATTAAGACAAAAAGAGAGAAGAGCAACACTTTCCTGATAAAAGAACAGTTTATTAATAGAAAGAAGAGAAGTACAAAAAAGGGATGAGAAGAAACAATACTAGAGCAACTAAAAAGAAAATTCATATAGGAAAGAAGAGAAAGGCATATAAGCTCAAAAGAGCTTCCTAATTCCTGTACAAATTCCCAATAGGCACTTCCTAAATAAATTATAAGCTGACATCCACATGGAAGTAAAAAAGCACCTCTATCCCACAAAAGATGGGAAGGAAGAAACTTGTAATTAAAGAGAAATGAGGTACCTACATATTATGTAATATGAAAGCATCCCATGTTGCTAAAAGACGATATTTTATTAATAAAGATTAGTACAGAAAAACAAAGGCATAGGACAAGACATACTCTTAAGGGTACGTTGGGATGAAGGATAAGGGACCGAAAGGACCTTCCCCTTGTTTGGCTTTTTATAAGGAGAGGAGGAAAATCAGTGGTTTTCAAATTTCAATAACCACTCAAAATCTTCCAAAGCCCTCCAACAGCCACGTTTATGAGTTCTTTTGCTATTATACTCTTCATTATTTTCTGAAATTTCAATTTCAAGAAACTATACAATTATAATTAATCATTTTAACAGAGGTTACTTGTAAAACTGTACTATAATTAATCATTTTTTTCATTTAACCCTCTAATTCCTTTTCATTGTCTATTTTAAACATCCAAACAAGGAAAAGAAAAATTATTATCAAAACCATCAGTCCACCCCCTTTTGTTTTCATTAAATTCCTTCCCTTCCACGCCCCTCCCTACTCCCAAATAATACTGTAAAAGAAAGTAGAGACATTACAAAGCAAAAGACTTAGACATATCAGCAAACCAAAGCTGGCCAAAATAAAAGCCTGCAATATTTTATCCAAATCCCACTTCAAGAAAGACAAGTTCCACGCTTTCTATCCATCAACAACAGAAACACATTCCTTGTTTCTTACATAACAACAATAAGGTACTTTGTTGTCAAAAAACTGACAGAAAATAAGCAAGTCCCCTATCGAATGAGAACATAAGAAGGCTACCTTAAGATGAAGCATTCTAAGCAATTCACCACCAAAACACTTGTAAGGTAGTAAGCTAATTACATCACACCCCCAATTTGGAAATTACAAGCTACTACTAGTATACTACAATACCAATCTCAAATACCAAAAAGCCATACATAGGAGAAAAAGAGTTATAACACTTAAACCTCTTAATTTATCAGTAACAGATATTAACCAAGTGGACTAACTAGATATGTTTCTCTTATGTTCAAGTCCACAAGCACAAAACTTGAACAAAAGCAGATGAAACTTACACCAAAATAAATAAAAAGAACAAGAGAATGGAATAAAGTAATGGAACAAGAACAAAAACCAAATCCTCTAATGTTATAATACTTTTTTTTTCCTTTAATAAATTGTCAGAAAGGAAGGAAGGAAGTATTTCTGTGCAGAGGAAAAGATCAAAAGAAAATAGGGAGCCAGAGCGGCTCAAGAATGCAACAAAGCTGTCCACTATCTTTGCATATCAGTAAAGAGAGACCCTAGAAAATGCATGCATTCATTCCTCTCCAACTAGGTATACCGGAGAACTGCATAAACTGCACACTACCATAAAATCAAAGCATCCTTATTCCTGCCAAAAGTTTCAAAGTGTCTCATGAGAACCAGCTCCCAAGTGAAAGGACATCCCCAGTGATCACCTAGAACCCCCCAAAAGTTATCCCATTTAAAAGTACTCATCTTAAATGCCAAAAAAATAAAACATAGACTATTGTTTCCAAGCTAGATCTGCACATATCACGAATATGAGGAGAAAGAGCCGTGTGAGGCCTACAAAGTCACAACATGACATTTGTATTAATCCTACTAAGTACAATTGTCCCAATGAAAGACTTAACCATAGAGCTTGCACTTCATACATCCAAATGGGTTCGTGAAGGAGAAAGTTCTGATGATTTGGGGAGTGTATTAGGAACTGAAAAAAATGACTTGCCAGAAACTGTAACCTTTGAGTTACTTTCATCTTCGCAGAAAACCAAAATTAGAACTTTGGTGGTTCCAAAAATCTCATCAGGCTAAAACTCAACACAATTTATCTTAATATAAAAAATATAAAACACAAAAAAAAAATATATTATATTTTATTTAAGCTAGCAAAAAGAAAAGAGTTATAATAAACGTATCTTACAGCCAGATAACTGTATTAAGATTCGATTCTACGTACTATATCATATTAAGATTGGATTCTGTGTATCATACTTCTAATGAGTTCAAAATCCTGATTTCCTTTCATTCTTGCTTCTCCCAAGCAAATATATATATATATATATATATAATAAAACCACATACAAACATTTTGAAGGACTACTGTCTTCACATTTGGTCATTTCATAGCGCAATTTATTGTTCCACATCAGCATAGCAACAATGGGCACGACCAAAAAACCATAGTCCATTTTACAGTTTGCTACTTTTACACAACACTATACAAAGGACCAGCCACAGAGAATGTTAGTTAATGATATCAACACAATCACACCACCGTTGTCTAAGATAAGTCAAGAAATCATGGACATCAATAGTCCTTCCAATATTAATAAGCTAAAACCTACTCAACTGTTTCAATTTAGTCACAACGTATTCAACCACCGTTCCCTATATATCAAATCAGTAAAGGAAGCATAATACAGAATTAAATACCAATTCAATAAAAGGATGACAATATGGCCCCTAATTCAATACTTAACAGCTGGAAACCCCATCCAAGAATGCCAAAACCCACCGCTAAAGTTACATTCCACAATAAAAATATTTCAAAACCCACTTATTCAGTTGAAATTTTGTTCACCAACACAAATATACAACCCGAATCATCGCATACCTCGGCCTCGTCAACATGCTTCCAGCAACCCGGCTCCCCGCCATCCCAGGCCCGATCATCATCCTGCGCTCCTCCTCTGCCACCAGCAGCTGCGGCTGCACCTCCTCGTTTTTTCGACCCCACAATTCGATCCTTAGCAGAATCCTCATCCCCACTTGATATGCTGAGCATCTCTACTTCTGAATCATCATCATCATCCACAACTCTCCGAGCCCCACTACCCCCCTTGCTCTGCATCGGCTTCCCCCCACTGGTATTCACCACAGGCGCAGCCTTCTTGGGACGAGACGACGGAGGCTGAACGTAGTTGGCGACAGGCTTGCGCGAATTGGAGGAGGAGGAAGATTTGCCATAACTGACTTCTCGTTGAGCTTGCTCCTTCAAAGCCATTTGGAGGAGCTCGTCCTCGTCGTCGCTGTCGCTCGACATTTCCACAGTTTGATACCTTTTCCCTTCCTGGGTACCGAGAGAAAGAGCGAATGGCTGTGTCTTTCTTCTCGATTTCAGATCTGTCTCAGTGTTCGTTCCAGGAATGAACCAACTATGGCAACCCCCTGGAGCTACCAGGAACGATCGGGTCGTCTTGGTTGGGTACTTGGATTTGTTTTGCTTGGCTCGTTTCGATTTTTCCTTAATAATTGCACATTTGACATTTCAATAATTTTTCCTTTGAATTTTCAAATAAGCCACTTCCCGAATTAAATTATAAACATTTTTCATAGAGCAATGTTTTAGGTTATTAAAAATATGAAATAAATACAAAATTATTATAAAACTAAAAGAAAAATAAACTGTTTAACAAAAATTAAAAAAAATTAAAAATACTCTTCTTTTATTTTTCAAAAATATCATATATTTAGTATATGATGTTCGTTATAAGACTAACTCAAGAACTATAATAATATAAATAAAAAATTAATCTATATAAATGCAAAAAAATCTTAAAAGGTTATTTTGTTAGAGTTATTGTCGTGCTTATAATATTTACGACATATTGATCTTCATCGTGTACATCCATTGAATTCTCTTAAAAAGTATAAATGTGGACATTTGCATAACTATATTATTTATAATACTTCACATTAGATATTTATTATTAAATAGTATGTCTTATTAAAATTTTATTATAAAAAATATAGTGAAACAAACAGTTTATGAAAAAAAAGAGTATATAGTATTTATATACCAATAATAAACTGTTTCATTAAAAACCTTACTAAAAAAATCCAGTGAGACAAAACCTTAGTAAAAAAAAAAGATTGGCATGTTGCTTACTCCCCTTAATAATAATATTACTTTATGTCTTTAAATCAACACATCCTAATACCATACACCAACTTCTTAAATGTAGTAGGTGGTAATGCTTTAATAAATAAATTTGTCAATTTATCACATGAACAAATTTATTAAATATCTATATCACTATTTATTTGAAAATCATAAGTGAAAAAAAATTGTTGAAATATGTGTTATTCTATCTTCTTAGATGTACCCTCTTTTTAACTAATTTATGCAAGATGCATTATTTTTGTATAATATTGTAAGAATCTTTTCCTTTAAAGATAAATCACATATCTTTTGGATCCATTAGGTTATTAATTTTAGTCAAATACATGTTTGATTTATCTCATACACTGCAATTATTTTGACATAATTTGATGATATAGCAATTAAAGGTTATTTTATGGAATGCTATGAGATAATTATATCCCCACATATAAATAAATAACTAGTTTAAAATTAAGTTTTATATGAATCAGATAAATATCCAGCATCTACATAGACAATCAATTATGATTCATAGTCAATTATTTAAAATAACCTCATATCAATAGTTTCTTAGAGATATCACATTAGATACTTTTAAATCCATTATAATATATTCTTATTGAGGAAGAACTAAATCTTGTTAATAAACTTATGATAAATAATATCAAGTCACGTTGAGTTAGCAAAATGCATTAATACTCCTATAGTACTAAGATATGATACATTAGAATTAAAGAGTTCTTCATCATTCTCTTTAAGACAAAAAAAGTCTTTATACACATCTAGCAATATAACAATCATTAGAGTATTTAGTGGACACGATCTATCCATATAGAATCACTTTGGAAACTTTTCAATCTTTTCAATATAAGTGGATTAATAAAGAAGAATTCTACTTATTAAGTACTTGTTTTGTAGGCTGAGGCAAATTTTTTTTTTTCAAGATTGTTTATTTTAAATTTTTCTTTAAACAATCAATGGCTTTTTGAAACTCATTAGAAAATTCAATAATATTTACATCAATAACATACATAACAATTATAATGAATTATGATCTATAACTTTTTTATAAAAAAATATGGGTAAATTGGATCATTTTTATGACCTTTTAATAAATATTTATTGAGATAATTATACCACAAATGCCTAGATTGTTTTAATCTATATAATAATTTATGCAAATGTATTGAATATTTTTCTCGAAAATCTTTACATGCTTTTGGTATTTTAAATATCCCACAAGGATTTTCATATAAATTTTACTAACTAGTTAGCTATATAAATAGGCTATAACAATATTTATTAGACACATATTAAGTTTTTTTATGTACTACTAAAGTAATAAAATATTTAACGATGATTACAACCACCATTAGAAAATATAGCCTTTTATAATCAATGTCAAGTATTTGCAAAAACTTTTTGTGTGACTCTCTCTCTCAATGAGAGTAACAAATTCCTAACTAGTGCATTCACATATATCAATGCATGTTATATTATATCCAATAACTATGTTTAGTTTTGATTCATTCTTAGAATCAAAAATCCAATAACATCAAAATATAATAACATACACAAGATGATAGGTTCATTGATTTGCACTTTCAGATGTTTAAACTACAAGTCTAAAAACTTTATGAATTTAAATTTATGTGAAATGTGTCTTTTCATTTTGGCTAATAACTTCTATATCAACATTCTTTGACAGATTTAGGTTTGTAAGATCCTCATTTTATTTTATTATTTAAACAATAATGGTTATCAACAACTATATCTTATTGGTTTCATTTTTTGTGTAAAGATATAACTGATCACGATCTCTTTATTTTCATTATTTTCAAGTAGCAGATCTTCTTTTAGGATTTTATGATTAGTTATAACTTAGTACTCTTTTAAAATACTCATCTCCTCAATATGATCATCTTGGTTATTTCTTCCATTTCTCTTTCTTGCATTTTTACTTTTAGAAACCGATTGATCTACCATGCTTTATGCATGGTTTAATTTCATTTGCACTAACCAATTGTCCTAATAGGACATCAGTTTACAGTGGAGTATTTTCAACTAACATATGAGATTTGATAACTCTTGTTAAGTCAGTAAATACATCTAACATTTAATTTGCATTATTTTGCAAGTAAATTATCTTATAAATTTTTAGTTCAAATTCATATGTATAAGGATCTAAATGAGATAATAATAATAATATATTCTATGTAATTTCTTTTTTCAAGCAACTTATTATTTTCTCTTAGTGTTGTAAAAATTATTTCATCAAAGTGATAATAAGCGAATTGTGTTATAAATAAATCTCTAGTTAATGATTCAAGATATTTAATTATAGAAAGAAATTGATAACCTACATATATTCCTAACCTTCTTTGGGAATCCATCTTTGTGCATTACACTAGAGCAATTGGAACTTATACCATATATCCAAAATATTCTAAGATATGAAATATTTACTTCTTGACCAAAAGCCAATTGTAATGAGGAGAATTTATAATAACTTGTTGGCTTGATGTACATAAGTATTGCTACATGTAGAATCACATATCCCATGTTAAAATGGGAGGTTTTATTCTTATAAGTGTTAGTTTAGTTTTTAATTAAAGACATTTAATTAATGATTTTGCTGAACCCTTTTTGTGTGTGAAATAAGCAATAAGCTTTTCATTAGCCTTATCAAGATGAGTTATCTTCATTGCATTATTTGAAATTTGTGCTCTTAATTAAATTATTTAAGCAAGTAATCTCACAAATATTAGGTTGTGAGTTGATAATAAACATATGCATAACTATATTTGTATATACATTTATCAAAATTATATAATATTTGAATGGTCCATATAATGAATGAATGGACTAACATATATCACCTTGAATTAATTCCAAAAATGAGGACGATTTAGTCCTAACTTTAGCTTATGATGGTCTAGTAATTATTTTTCCTTGAAAACCAGCAACATATGAGATTTCTTTGAATTGGAGAATCTTTTGGTTCTTCAATGGATGTTCATGTTAATTTTTACTCTTTTTTCTCATCATAATTGATCCGAAATAGTCTAATTAGTCATGCCAAATAATAAATGTATTTGTATCATTAATAATGAACTTTGTCTGTAGTAGCTCTTTTGGAACTTTCAATCTTGCTCATTCTAGGCTGTCCCAGATCAGCTACCCATTCAAGGAGTAGTTTAGAATTAGGAATAAGGGTTGACCGAAACTAAACCGGGTCATGGAAAGAACTCTGCCCTCTTTCATGCAGAGGTCTTAACTAAACAAGATAGAAATTGAAACACTTGTAGAAAAATCAAAAACACTCACCAAAAAACACTCTCAGAGATATTCTCTAATTTACTATTCAAAGGATCTCTAATCCTCATTCCAGTATTGACACAGTGGCGGATCAATTCAACATATATGAAGGATAAGTTGAAATACTACACTTAATTTCTAACCAAAAGTTTAGTAAGCCAAAGCCATATAGAATTCAAGAAAATAGAATTCTAATAAATATAGAACACCAAGTAGTAATTATTGAAAAAATTAAATTGATTTAATGAAATTTTATTACATATTAGTCAGATTTAATTATCAAAAATATCTAGTAAAAAACGAAGAAAGGCTGTGTTGAACTAAGCTAAAAGGAGAAGGTCTTGGCTTTAATGAGTGGCCAAGAGAGCCATTGCTCATCGTTAAGAGTAGCCATAGAAAAGATCTCTGCATGAAAGAGGGCAGAATTCCTTCCATGACCCGATTTAGTCTCGGTCGACCCCTATTTTTAAATCTAAATTACTCCTTGAATGGATAGCTGATCTCGCTCATTCCAGGCTGTCCCAGAGAATGGTATCAGAGCATCATAGATGGATGATGAGAAGGAAATATGAAATTTAATCTCTAAATTTTAGTTCAAGTCATAGTATTCTAGCTTACTTGCCTTCTGAACTATCATAGTATTCTTGCTTACTGGCCTTCTGAAATATCTGCTTATTTCCTGTCTTTATTATTAACCATTTTAATTATCTTTATACGATAAGTTGTATCTCAATAATAATGAATCAATTAGATTACGATATCCTAAAATTCTTACCTTTTATACCCCAGCTAGAAGCACCTAAATCTGAACCAAAAACCATAAATATATTTGAAGTTTTAGAAACATTTGAACAAATAGAAGCACCTAAACCTGAACCAAAAACCATAAATATAATTGAAGCCTTAGAAATATTCGAACAAATGGAAAGAAAAAATTTAGAATCAGAAAATTACTCAAAACAAATAGATATAGAAACTAATTTAATATCTGAAGAAAATGAAATTAATATGATGCAAGAAGAAGGTAATAATACTCGACCACTAACAGACTTTCAAAAATTTCAAGAAATTAGAAATCCAATTGAAGGAATAGTAGAAAGATGAATGTTATTTAATAAAAAACAATATAATAAAATTCGTGATAAAGAATTAGATCTAACACCCCAAGATCTCACACACAATAGTATTATCAAACAGTTAAGTAAGTTTGTAAAATCTAAAAAAAAAGAAAAATATGCATGTGTAGTTATAGAGAAGAAATTTCCTATAGAATCAATATTAATAGAAGGAGTTCTTAGAATTCTTATTATTGATAAAACTTTAATAGAACATGAAATTAAAAAATTAGATATCAAAGATGAGATATCAGAAATATATATACCAGGAATAATAAAGGCATACTTTAAAGCTGGAATAGACACACCTATCTAATTACTAATTACTGATAATCGAATTATAGATAATGTTCCAAATAGTATCTTAGGAGTTTCAAATGGAAATTTAATATATCAAAAATTAAAATTAACCGTTAACACAAATTTTGCCATATCTAGAACCGAAACAAATATGAATAGAACTTTAGTTGTATATCACAAATTACAAGGAATAAAAATTCCTTCAGGAAGTTGAATTATTATTATAACAGGAATGGTAGGACTTGTATTTTTCAACAAACATAAAATTTACAAGAGAAATATTGGAAACATCACAATTGATAAACACTATATGCCAGTTTTAGAAGAATTACCTCTAGATAGAAATAGAATTACTATACCTAGAAAATTGCAATTAGAATTAGATAACACAAGAGAATTAAAATGATTATAATTCTTTTTTATTTGTGATTTTTATAAAATCTTTTATTCTAAGACTTATATGTTCTTGTAGTTCTATTCCATTTGAGCTAATATAATGTCCTAAAAAGGCTATTCTTTCTTGCCTTAATTCAACTTTTTTTGGTGAGATATTGATTCCCTTTTCTTCAACTATTTTCATAAATTAATCTAAATGTTCTTCATGTTGTTTTATATTTTTAGAACATATTAAAATATCATAAAAATCTTTAATAGGTGATAAAAGTTTTTGTATGTGTTCTTGAAATATACTTGGACTATTGTGAAATCTCATTGGTAATACATTTCATTCATATAGTCCTTCAGAGGTTAAAAAGGCAGTATATTTTTTACTTGATTTTTTTAATTTTATTTGAAAAAATCCTGATTTGCAATCAAATTTACTAAAGATTTGTTTTCCTTTTATTAGATTAAATAAGAGTTCAATCTTTGGAATTGGATAACGATTTCTAACGGCTAAGTCATTTAGTTTTTTATAATTAATAACCATTCTATATTTATTTCTTCTTATTTCAGTATGACTCATGACAACCATAGCTCGTAAACAATAGTTTGATCTACTTTTCCTAATTAAATTATATTGTTTCATCTCATTTAAATGCATAATAAATTCTTGTTTATCTTTTGTTGTCCAAAGATATGGTTTACTACAAATTTCTTTACTATAATCAAGTAATTCTATTTTAGCGTATGGTTTGGATTTTTTCCAATGAATTAAAGGGTTTTCGCTATAATTATCGAGTATTCTTTCTTCAATGGTTTTTTGTCTTTCAATATTTCTTAATGATTTTTTGGCTTCAATATCAATAGCTTTATTATTAGGAATAAATTGAATTTCATTTTCATTTTCAAATTGCTTTTTTCGAAAGTTTGTATCAATCCTATTATATGGGTTTTTTATCCTAATTGCCTATGCTTGGTGTTTACAGAGTGTTGTTAGTATTAAAATCTTTTCGGTGAAATGTAAGGGCATATATTGTTCTAGAAAATCCATTCTTAAAATTATATCAGAAGTGGTTTCATTATATTGATATAAGAGTAGAATTTTTAATTCATATTCTCCTATTTGTATTGGGATAACTTTAGCAAATAATTCAATAAAATGAATTTCTTTTTCAGCACTACTCATTCTTATTGGTTTATCTTTCTTCCATAATTCGGAAGGTAATATATTGTATTTGGCTGTTGTAATATTTACTCTTGTATCAATCATAGCATGATATTTGCATGATTGATATTTTTGATAATTAAATCTAACTAATATGTAATAAAATTTCATTAAATCAATTTAATTTTTTCAAAAATTACTACTTGGTGTTCTGTATTTATTATAATTCTATTTTCTTAAATTTTATATGGCTTTACATACTCTAAGAAATCTTTTCCTAGAATAATTTTATACTTTTAATCGTTTATTTCTGATTCTACATATAACTTTACTTTTATAATATCATGTTTATTAAATCTTATCATAGTTTGTGCAGTAGTTTCATTTTCTTGTATTTCGATATTGTTATCTGTATAATTTATATGTATTGAGCTTTTTGTAATTTCGGGATTTATTAAAGCTAGTATTTCTATCCACTTTCCTTCTTGAGTTATTTCTACAATTATTAGATTTTCTAAGTTTTGAATTAAGTCTATTTTTGGTATATTTAGTTGAATTTCAGCTAGATTTGATCTTATAGGTATTTTTGCTAAATAGTTTGGTTCATAATTACT
Organism: Erythrophleum ivorense; assembly: GCA_026724425.1. Taxonomy (NCBI): domain Eukaryota; kingdom Viridiplantae; phylum Streptophyta; class Magnoliopsida; order Fabales; family Fabaceae; genus Erythrophleum; species Erythrophleum ivorense. Next base: position 32,672,106 of record JAIUCV010000008.1, read on the forward strand.
GTAGCTTCTAGATCTAATTAATATTCTTTCTATCGGTCTTGATTCTTGTATACTCATTCGCAGAATTATATTGATATCTTGAGGTGTATTAATTCTAATGCTTCGTCTTCTTAAATTATTATTAAATGAAATTCTAAAGTAATTTTTTTCTTCTAATTCTCTTGTGTTATCTAATTCTAATTGCAATTTTCTAGGTATAGTAATTTTGTTTCTATCTAAAGGTAATTCTTCTAAAACTAGCATAAAGTGTTTATCAATTGTGATGTTTCCAATATTTCTCTTGTAAATTTTATGTTCGTTGGAAAATACAAGTCCTACCATTCCTGTTATACTAATAATTCGACTTCCTGAAGGCATTTTTATTCCTTGTAATTTGTGATATACAACTAAAGTTCTATTCATATTTGTTTCGGATCTAGATATGGCAAAAATTGTGTTAACGGTTAATTTTAATTTTTGATATCTTAAATTTTCATTTGAAGCTCCTAAGATACTATTTGGAACATTATCTATAATTCGATTATCAGTAATTAGTAGTTCGATAGGTGTGTCTATTCCAGCTTTAAAGTATGCTTTTATTAGTAATTGTATTCTTAGTATATATATTTCTGATATCTCATCCTTGATATCTAATTTTTTAATTTCATGTTCTATTAAAGTTTTATCAATAATAGGAATTCTAAGAACTCTTTCTGTTAATGTTGATTCTATAGGAAATTCCTTCTCTATAACTACACATGCATATTTTTCTTTTTTCTTAAATTTTACAAACTTACTTAACTGTTTGATAATACTATTGTGTGTGAGATCTTGGGGTGTTAGATCTAATTCTTTATCACGAATTTTATTATATTGTTTTTGATTAAATAACATTCATCTTTCTACTATTCCTTCAATTGGATTTCTAATTTCTTGAAATTCTTAAAAGTCTGTTAGTGGTTGAATATTATTACCTTCTTCTTGCATCATATTAATCTCATTTTCTTATGATATTAAATTAGTTTCTATGTCTATTTGTTTTGAGTAATTTTCTGATTCTAAATTTTTTCTTTCCATTTGTTCAAATATTTCTAAGGCTTCAATTATATTTATGGTTTTTGGTTTAGGTTTAGGTATTCCTATTTGTTCGAATGTTTCTAAAACTTTAAATATATTTATGATTTTTGGTTTAGATTTAGATGCTTCTAGCTGGGGTATAAAAGGTAAGAATTCTAGGATATCGTAATCTAATTGATTCATTATTACCGAGATACAACTTATAGTATGAAGATAATTAAAACGGTTAATAATAAAGACGGAAAATAAGCGGATATTTCAGAAGGCAAGTAAGCAAGAATACTATGACTTGAACTAAAATTCAGAGATTAAGTTTCATATTTCCTTCTTATCATCCATCTATGATGCTCTGATACCATTCTCTGGGACAGCCTGGAATGAGCGAGATCAGCTACCCATTCAAAGAGTAATTTAGAATTAGGAATAGGGGTCGACCGAGACTAAACCGGGTCATAGAAGGAACTCTGCCCTCTTTCATGCAGAGGTCTTTTCTATGGCTACTCTTAGCGATGAGCAACGGCTCTCTTGGCCGCTTATTAAAGCCAAGACCTTCCCCCCTTCAGCTTAATTCAGCACAGCCTTCCTTCATTTTCTACCAGAGGCATAACTATTCCCATTTGAGGATTAGAGATCCTTTGAACAGTAAATTAGAAATGTAAATAGTTACGCCTCTAGTAGAAAATGAAGGAAGGCTGTGCTGAATTAAGTTAAAGGGGGAAGGTCTTGGCTTTAATGAGCGGCCAAAATATTCAAACTGTTCATAGAGTCTTCTTTGAATTGTGGTTGAAGGATTTGAGGTTGAGGATGATACTATTTGTGGGCTGGATTGGACTTTTTCTTAGGCTTGTTTGGTTTCCTGTTCAAGGATAGCTACGAAGGAGAGAGTAGATAGAATATGAGTTGATGGACTTTGGGGTGTCAATAGAGAAGTTTAGAATGAATAGCTTTTTTAGGAAATTATATTATCTCAAATGGAATAGAATTATAAGAACATATAAGTCTTAGAATAAAAGATTTTATAAAAATCACAAATAAAAAAGAATTACAATCATTTTTAAGGCTAGTAAACTAAGCCAGAAATTTTATTCCCCATCTATCTAAATATATTGCTAAACTTACTAAATTAGCTGGAGAAAAATCTCCTTGGCAATGGAATGAAGAAACTGAACAAATTATTCAAAAGATTAAGAATTTATGCAGTAAGTTACCAAAATTAACAATCCCAACTCAAGAAAATATAAAATGGATTATTTATACTGACACATCTGAAAATTATTGGAGCGCTGCCCTTTACCATATCAATAATGAAGAACAAGAAATCATTACTAGATATGCTAGTGAAAAATTTAATGAAAGCCAAACCAAGTACCACTCAACTTGAAAAGAATTTTTAGCAATAGTAAAAGCTGTAGAAAAATTTGAATTATTCATTGTTAATAATCATTTCATTATTCATACCGATAATACTCAAGTAAAATTTTGGTTATCAAGAGGATTAAGAGCCAATAAATTATTAAATAAAATGTTATATAAATGACAAGCTGATTTATCTTATTATGATTATTCTGTTGAATATGTGCAAGGAAAAAATAATTTGATTGCTAATTTCTTGAGCAGAGATGGAGCAGTTATCTCAAACAAGTAAAGCTACCAGTAATTCTCAACAAGAAGAGGAAAATTCTTATCCTCATATTATTGCACGATTAAATGCCATCGAACTTAATATCAGTATCTTGTCATCTCAGACAACAAATCAAGTGAATAATATCAGTAATACCGTTAATTATCTCACTCAGGCTATGGGTAACTTTAGTTCCCATGTTAATGAGTTAGAAAAACAATTAATACAAGTAGAAAAACAAGTAATGAGTGTTTCTCCCACTCAAACTCCTCCATTGACACCCCAAAGCCCATAAACTCATATTTCATCTACTTCCTCCTTCGTAGCTATCATTGAACAGGAAACCAAACAAGCCCAAGAAAAAGCCCAATCCAGCCCACAAATAGCATCATCTTCAACCTCAAATCCTTCAACTACAGTTCAAAGAAGAATCCATGAATAGTTTGAATATTTTCAGCTGATTATCCAAAAGCTTAATCAATGCCAAATATTCACACCAACCATTAAATACATCTCTCATTATTCTATTAATAAAGCCGTCATTAATCCGGGAACAAACCCTCAATTAGTTCATACTTTATTTAGTTATGGATTAGTTCATTGCATATATCTCTTTAAAGAACTTTCAGAATTAAGCCTGCTACCAAAAGCCGTCCAAGAAGCAGCCAAACACTATCATGATATTATCACCCAGTATACCATGTATATGCGATGTTATTCCATAGTAGCCAAAATAACTCCAGAAAAATTTTATCCTCCTATTAACCTTATCAAATTCAGAACAACAAGAAAACCTTTCGAGTTTGAAGAATCCGAAAAATCCTCTATTGATCAAGAAGAATTTCATCTTATTATATCAAAAATTAGAGCCCAAGAATTTGATACTATTTTCTTAGAAATGAATCGAACTTTATCCAGTGAGGAAGTCCAATGGACATACTTCACAGGCCAGAACACATGTATCTACTCAGTAGGAAGAACAAGCCGAAAGCACCGACTATTTTCTGTATTCTATGAAAAAATAAAAACCAATCAAGTGGATAACACTGAAGACACCAAAAGAAGAATATGCCAACAATTATCGGAATATCCTTCCTATATATGCATCTACTGTAAGGACAAAGAAAGATCAACAGAAGATCAGAGTAATCCATCGACAAGCATCAACATTCTCGAAATCTGAAGAGCCGCGAAAGTGGTGACATGACAAAAGCAAAAGTAGATTCCAAAAAAGAAAAAGACAAATTCAAAAAGAAGGACGTGACTAAAGAAGAAAAAGAAGACTTGACTTGTAGAAAATACACACCACAAGACACTCTCAGGGATATTCTCTCAGAGCATTCACATCTCTCCCATTGTATATTATCTTCATCATCAATAAAGAATATTTTGCAGAGTAAAGGTATGGCTTGCTAAACTTCTCGTCAGAGATTAAGTGTAATATTTCTACTTATCCTCCATATATGTTGAATTGATCTGCCGCTGTGTCAATATTGGAATGAGGATTAGAGATCCTTTGAACAGTAAATTAGAAATAGGAATAGTTACGCCTTTGGTAGAAAACGAAGGAATGCTGTGCTGAACTAAGTTGAAGGAGGAAGGTCTTGGCTTTAATGAATGGCCAAGAGAGCCATTGCTCATCGCTGAGAGTAGCCATAGAAAAGACCTCTACATGAAAGAGGGCAGAGTTCCTTCTATGACCCGGTTTAGTCTCGGTCGACCCCTATTCCTAATTCTAAATTACTCTTTGAATGGGTAGCTGATCTCGCTCATTCCAGGCTGTCCCAGAGAATGGATTAATGAAGAAGAATTCTACTTATTAAGTACTTGTTTTGTAGGCTAAGGCAAATTTTTTTTTTCAAGATTATTTATTTTAAATTTTTCTTTAAACAATCAATGGCTTTTTGAAGCTCATTAAAAAATTCAATAATATTTAAATCATTAACATACATAACAATTATAATGAATTATGATCTAGAACTTTTTTATAAAAAAATATGGGCAAATTGGATCATTTTTATGACCTTTTAATAAATATTTATTGAGATAATTATACCACAAATGCCTAGATTGTTTTAATCTATATAATAATTTATGCAAATGTATTGAATGCTTTTCTCGAAAAGCTTTACATGCTTTTATTATTTTAAATATCCCACGAGGATTTTCATATAAATTTTACTAACTAGTTAGCTATATAAATAGGCTATAACAATATTTATTAGACACATATTAAGTTTTTTTATGTACTACTAAAGTAATAAAATATTTAACGATGATTACAACCACCATTAGAAAATATAGCCCTTTATAATCAATGTCAAGTATTTGCAAAAACTTTTGTGTGACTCTCTCTCTCAATGAGAGTAACAAATTCCTAACTAGTGCATTCACATATATCAATGCATGTTATATTATATCCAATAACTATGTTTAGTTTTGACTCATTCTTAGAATCAAAAATCCAATAGCACCAAAATATAATAACATACACAAGATGATAGGTTCATTGATTTGCACTTTCAAATGTTCAAACTACAAGTCTAAAAACTTCATGAATTTAAATTTATGTGAAATGTGTCTTTTCATTTTGGCTAATAACTTCTATATCGACATTCTTTGACAGATTTAGGTTTGTAAGATCCTCATTTTATTTTATTATTTAAACAATAATGGTTATCAACAACTATATCTTGTTGGTTTCATTTTTTGTGTAAAGATATAACTGATCACGATCTCTTTATTTTCATTATTTTCAAGTAGTAGATCTTCTTTTAGGATTTTATGATTAGTTATAACTTAGTACTCTTTTAAAAAACTCATCTCCTCAATATGATCATCTTGGTTATTTCTTTCATTTCTCTTTCTTGAATTTTTACTTTTAGAAACCGATTGATCTACCATGCTTTATGCATGGTTTAATTTCATTTGGACTAACCAATTGTCCTAATAGGACATCAGTTTACAGTGGAGTATTTTCAACTAACATATGAGATTTGATAACTCTTGTTAAGTCAGTAAATACGTCTGACATTTAATTTGCATTATTTTGCAAGTAAATTATCTTATAAATTTTTAGTTCAAATTCATATGTATAAGGATCTAAATGAGATAATAATAATATATTCTATGTAATTTCTTTTTTCAAGCAACTTATTATTTTCTCTTAGTGTTGTAAAAATTATTTCATCAAAGTGATAATAAGCGAATTGTGTTATAAATAAATCTCTAGTTAATGATTCAAGATATTTAATTATAGAAAGAAATTGATAACCTACATATATTCCTAACCTTCTTTGGGAATCCATCTTTGTGCATTACACTAGAGCAATTGTGTAACAACCATGAAAAAGAAAGAAGAAGAAAAGAAAAGAGAAAAGAAAAGGGAAAGAAAAGAAAAGCTGAAAATTTTTGGAAGCTGAAAATTTTCTAAGTCTGCTAGCTACAGCCTAGCTATAGCGAATGTACCTGTTCGCTATAGCGATGAATGGTCTAGCTATAGCGAGACTGCCTTCTAGCTATAGCGAGACTACCTTCTAGCTATAGCGAGAATGCTTCTAGCTATAGCGAGAATGCTTCTAGCTATAGCGAGTTCGGGCACCCCATACAAAAATCAGGGAGTTGCTCGCCGTAGCGCACGCTGCAGCGAAGGCAGAGGTCTGGGACTTATTCGAGCTCGCCGTAGCGAGGGTTATGGCTCGCTATAGCGAGGGTTTGTCTGGAAAAGTGTGAAAATAGAGAATTTAACTTTTTAAAGCATCCCAACTCCTTCTTTCACTCTGTAATCGACTTAAGCTCACTCTAAGAGAGAGAAAAGGGCAGAGGAGAGAGAGAGAAGCTTAGAAGAGGAAGGAAGAACAAGAAAGGTAAGGATTTCCATGGCTTTTCTCTTAGTATGTTACTCTTCTCCCCTTACCCTCTCTTTCCACGGTTTTGATTGTTAGAATAGTTAGGTCTTGAGCTTAGTTCAGAAGAGGGAGAGTGGGAAACCACTCTTGAGGAAGGTTAGAGGTTATGTAGTCTTCTCTTTCTTGCTTTCCTTCTTAAGAGCTTGAGAGTTCGAGAAAAGAGAGAGGATAGCTAATGGATTCTAGTGAGAGAAAGAAACCTAGTTTGAGAAGCTCAGTAGGGTTGATAAGAAAAGATCCCTAGCTTAAGAATCAAGCGTTAAGGAATTAATTCCATGCTTCTTGTGTGGTTAGGCTCAAGAAAAGTTCTCCCATCTAGAAGTGGTAGTGAAATCCACAAAGGAGGAGACAAGTGAAAGAGGAAGTTGTGACTAGCTAATAAGGTAGCTCTTTCCACCTTCCTTCATGCATAATTGTGTGTTTACATTGTCTTACTTGTATGTATGTATGATATGAGTTATGAGAAGTGTGTTAGCATGATGATATGTTATGCAATGAAATGATGATTATGTGATTGTTTTGGTTTGCTTTAGGAATGGAAAGGCTAATAACCCTTTAGCCATGGTGAGGATGAGTCAAACCCTTAAGTTGGTTGAGACAAAGTAAAGGGTCTCCCAAAAGTGAGGTTGACTCCTAAAGAGTAAGGGTTGAGTTTAAGAACCTCTTAAGAATGGGTGAGGCAAGTCCAAAAGCCACAAGTGAGTGAGTGAGGCTAATCCATGTACTTGGCAAGTTTCTAAAAGTTATGTATGGCCTACTCACATGTTGAGAATGTCTTTCTTTTATGCATGGCCAATTCACATGTTTCAAATGCTTTTAGTATGATTTTATATGCTAACATGCCATACATGCACCATGAGACTTGTTTGCATTCTATATATGTATGATTGAATGAGAGTTGAGCTACTGAGATTCTTTGAATCTCACCCTCCTTCTCCACCATCCAAACATGCTAGGTGGACTAAGTGAGATTAGAGATGGGAGCCACCAAGCATGAGGCTAGGAAGACTAATGGAGATTTGGCAAGAGCTTCTTGTAAATGTATTGTATATGAGACAAGGGATGTAAATAAATGATGTATATGATGTAGCATCTACGAATGATTGTAAATTAATGTATGTATGATGAATGTATGAGAATGAGGCCTATTGTGAATGAAGAGGCAAATTTGATGTGAAATGCTCAATGTTAGCATAGGCCATATAAGTGCATAAGTGGGCATGGGATAGTAAGTTTTCCCAATCTAGGTTGTTATACACTTGAGGCATGATTGATGGCTCCTATAGATGCTTACTCATGTACTCAAAGAGTCATAGAGGTAGAATAACTAAGATTGGACCCCATGAGCCCCATTTTTAGCCAAGAAATTGGCTTTTTGCACTTGATGTCAAAGGTTAACCATATGACCTCTTCTTGCTCTGAAATTTGACATATAACTAGATCATGTTTAGAGCTTTTTGGGAAGACAGAGTTCATGTCATTTGGAGGTCTATAGCATTTTTTATAATTTTTCAAAGTTGACATCAGAAATTCGGATTTCAGAAAACACTGTTCATTTGGTCAGTTTGGGATTTATGTCATCCGAGGGGCAAACATAGTCCAATGGCTACAAAATTTTATATACAGAAACTAGATGGTCACAGTGACTTGTAGCAACTAGAATCACCTCATTTAGAGGTCTAGAGAGGAAGATATGCAATTTAGAAGTTCCTGCCCAGTATCAGTCACCCAACCAGACCCAAGGTACTGTTTCATTGGTTTTCGGGAATTTGGCTTGGTAAACTGATCTGGAGATATTTTTTTTCTCTAGCTAACATCCACATCTTTCCATAGAGATATCGTTTGAAAGCATTGGATTTTTGTGGAATTAGTTAGACATTTTCAAAGTCCATATCAGTAAACTGTGATAGTAAAAGAACCCCCTCTGATTAGTGGACGCTTTTTGATGTCAAACGCATGATATGTGAGATATTGAGACTTCTACATATTTTTAGCCTAAAGTAGACGTCTTAAGCTTTCTAGAATGACCGAGATCATGTGTTTACGATTTTTCTGCATTTAATTCCGAATTTTCAAACTCAGCCCAGAAATGAAGCCAAATCTGCCACATACGAAATTGCATATCTCATATCCCTTTTTGCTTTCCTTGAGTTTAAAGCATATTTTTGGAATTGAAATAAGTCTTAATAGTGCAATTAAGCATGAGGATGCATAGAAAGAGCTCACCCGGTCCATGTGACGTTAAAATGAATATCTACCCATGCATAATGCCATAGTACAAGAGTATGAAGCAAGAGCAAATGATCTTCCTTTTATGCTTCCCATAGTCATTTGAGTATGTAGGGCATGATGGGTATGAGTTAGAAGTTAAGGTGTTACAAATTGGAACTTATACCATATATCTAAAATATTCTAAGATATGAGATATTTACTTCTTGACCAAAAGCCAATTGTTATGAGGAGAATTTATAATAACTTGTTGGCTTAATGTACATAAGTATTGCTACATGTAGAATCACATATCCCATGTTAAAATGGGAGGTTTTATTCTTATAAGTGTTAGTTTAGTTTTTAATTAAAGACATTTAATCAATGATTTTGCTGAACCCTTTTTATGTGTGAAATAAGCAATAGGCTTTTCATTAGCCTTATCAAGATGAGTTATCTTCATCGCATTATTTGAAATTTGTGCTCTTAATTAAATTATTTAAGCAAGTAATCTCACAAATATTAGGTTGTGAGTTGATAATAAACATACACATAACTATATTTGTAAATACATTTATCAAAATTATATAATATTTGAATGGTCCATATAATGAATGAATGGACTAACATATATCACCTTGAATTAATTCCAAAAATGAGGACGATTTAGTCCTAACTTTAGCTTATGATGGTCTAGTAATTATTTTTCCTTGAAAACCAGCAACATATGAGATTTCTTTGAATTGGAGAATCTTTTGGTTCTTCAATGGATGTTCATGTTAATTTTTAATCTTTTTTCTCATCATAATTGATCCGAAATAGTCTAATTAGTCATGCTAAATAATAAATGTATTTGTATCATTAATAATGAACTTTGTCTGTAGTAGCTCTTTCGGAACTTTCAATTAATTTTGTATTACTTGACATAGTATTAACATTAGTATCACTTGTTATTAAATGAAAAAAATATTTTTCATTTTTGAGTACTATGCATAAAACATAAGTGTTTATTAAGGATCTTGTGTCCAACCATAGAATAGGAAAATCCTATATTAGTTCTTCAAAAAATAAATCATATTCTATTATGTATAGTTTTTTGAGAACCAACGCATATTATATTTTCATATATATTATTACTATATATTTTTACTACTCAATAATAATATGCTTCAATATTGTTATTATAAGAGCACATTTAAAATATTAAACATGCAACAATTAATTTTTTTATTGTATATATTTTCATAATATTTCTCTTTTGAAAAAATCATTACTTCCAATGCATGTATTCTTCATTCTAATTATTTTAGGGATTGCAAGTCTATTTATAGAATGTTCTATGTCCAATAATTCATAAAATTAGCTAGGAATAAACATTTTATACATTTTGTAAGAATGTTTGATTTCTTCCTTTAAAGTGTTTTTTAGATTAACAATAATAAAATGAATTCAACATTAAATAATTATAATTTCTCAAGAAAAATTAAGCACAATAAATTCATGAAAATCATCATTTTCTTAATTTAAGTGTTATATGTATATAATGTATATATTTTTTTTAAATCATACATATAAAAAATTTAATTGTAGGTGGATTAAAAATTAAAGTATAAAATGAATACATTTTGTTTTTGTAATCCATTATAATAAATGTTAACTGTCATATACCCCGTTTGGTTAATTACAATGCAAACCCATTCTATTTACATATCTTGTATAATATCTATTATACTCTTGTAATAATTTTTCTATCTACTAAATTACTATTTTAACTATAAAATTATCTTTTTAAAAATAGGGATAAAAAATTATTTCCTATCTCACATCTTCATTTTTTGCATTTCCTTCACATTTACATCCTTTAACCAAGCAATTCGATATATAGAAAGAAATTGCAATTAGTATTTTCTCTTAGAATTTTTGAATTTGCACATAGATTGTCACAATAAACTATATTATTATCACAATATAATCATTCAACATCTTAGGATCTTTTAAAGTTTTATGGCCACTTTCAGTATTTTCAAGTCTAAAGAATTTATAACCATTTGTTTTTATGGCTTCTAGCCATATTATTGGTATTGTTCATATTTTATTTCAATTACTATGACCAATCATTATTGACATTTAACAATTAATTTGTGCATAAGTGATTATTAACTTATTCATAAATATGTTGAATTTAGAGAGTTTCCAAAACTTTATGATGACATGAAATTTATAAATTATCAACCTTTATGCCTATAATAACAAATTTTTTATAACCACTAATTCATCAAAATATGTTATAAATTTTTTCTATATATATACCTTATTCACTTGGATAATGAAGTCATTGGTTATAAAAACATCCAAAAATGATGTGACTATAAATCATCTAATTATGTTGAGCATTTTGGTTTTTAGGACATTTGCCATTATCAAATTGATAATTATATTACAAATATAAATAAGTTTTGAATTTATAGATAATATAAAGTAAGAACAAAAAATTTTTTATACTTTAATGTAATGAAAAAAAAATTCTAAGGATTGATGTTTTACACCAATTTGTTAGATACTTATGTTAATAATATGATATAAAATTAATTGAAATATAAGAAGTTTAACGAGAGTAAGAGAGAAAATTAAAAGAACAAATGAGAAATACTTCTCATTTACTTTTTAGACATACCATATGTTTAGTACATGACTTTTACTACTAGGCTTTCAACTATAAAGACTAATCTAAAAATTAGAATAATATAAATAAGAAAATTAATATACATAAATACAAAAAAGATTTTAAAAGGTCATTCTTAGGGGGGTTATAGTCATCTACATAAATATAATATTTACAACACATTGATCTTCATCCTCTATGTACACTAGATTATCTTGGGAGTATAAAATATGGACATCTACATAATTATATTATTATAACAACAATACAACATTAACAAGATATATAAAAAAAATACTCAGTAACCTATTTCCTTTTTAGTGTGATGGAGGATGTGGAGAATGCCACTTGGATGAATAAGCTCAAAAGGGTGTTTACTTTATATTTTGCTAGTCCTAGTAGTATCACTTCCTAGCCTTAGCAGTATCACTTCCTAGTCTCTATGTTTCTTTTAGACATTGTATTAAAAAACACACACATACCTAATATATAAACTAACTAATTTACTTGTCTTAGTCTTCTCAACTTCAATTCTTCACTAAACTCATGATCATGGATGCCAAATTGGAATGCAGTGGGTTTCAACTTTTTTTTTTGAAATTTTGGGTACAAATTGAAGTCTCAATCATGCTTGGAGAAAGTGATAACCCAAAGACATTCAATATACAATTATCTAAGCTAAAAGTTAATTTAGAATTAGTGAGGGACCTAAATGTAGTAAAAAATGAGTAGTTACCCCACCTAAAAAAATTCATAAGTCTACTTTAATTAATATTAAAGAAAGTGTTAAAAAGTTAAAATTGTGTAGATGGTGCAATATATTTCTCTCCCAAAGAATGATGTAGAACATTTTGCCCTAATTAATTTTTTCCCCATCCACTCTTAGAAGCCACAATTGACATAGGCATAGCTAACAGATTTTAAGCAATGCAACAAAAAAAATGTATACCCAAAAAAAAGGGACACATTAGATTTCCACCAATCTAAAATATCAAAAAGTGTTACCACAATCCACACAAGCCTTAACTAAATATTTTCTCACTTCATACTTTGCTTCAATGGAGTCTTTTGTCCTTAAGGGAGAAAAAAAAAACTCTTTGCTTTTTGAGCTAGCTTATTCTTTACAGCTTGCTAATCCACACTTCTCATAAACATTGAAAATTGTCCCTCCACATTTGAAGAATTTTTTGACTTATAAATTGACAATATTGCTTATACAAGTTTTGCTAATTGATCCTAATAAAATATAAATTTTTTTAATGCAATAATGGTTTGGTGGGGTCGATTTTGCTTGTTATGCTCACTTTTTCCTAGAATAGTTGAAACATGTCCTAACAAATTTTATGTTTGATTGATTACGTTCGGTTAAAGTTTTTTTTTTCATAAATGAGTCTTCATATTTAGTCAACTATTTAAGAATTATGTATAGACGACCAATTTTTTTAATATAGTAAATAAAATAATATTATTGTGTATTAGACTATATTAAATTCATCGCATTAAGTATCAATCTATATAAAGTATCAAAACAAAAACCTAAATGAAAAAAAAAATTAATGCCCCCAACCATAACAAATTTCATTTTATCTTCATTTTCTTATAATACATATCTTTCAAAGCTATCCTTTTCCTCTAAAATTCACAATATTATAAATCAATGATTAGTCAAGGTATTAATTAATTAAATTCAAAAATATTAAAGAAACATTATCAACTTTTCTTTTAGTAAGTTCAACTTCTACTATGAAAAGTAATTTTAGCCAATGACAACCCTTCAATTCATATGCTAAAGTAGAGAGGCCAAAAAGTTATTTTATTATTTGCATAAATAGTGTATCATTACACTTCGTAACTTTCAAAATTGAGGCAAACCAATTATAAAAGTTAAATTCATTTTGACAATTCTATTTAAGAGGAAGTATTATAAAATTATTTTGTCTAATATGTTAATTTGATATGACAATAATATTAGAGTTTTTAAAATGAACCAAGCTCATTAAATCTTAGAAAAATTTTAGGAAATAGATCATATTTTTAAAGGGCTTTTTAATCCATCTTATTTAGGTTAAGCTAGGCCAATTGATAACCAATTTTTTTTCTTTTTCTTTTTTCAAATGCTTCACAGATCAATACATTAGCAATAATCCTTAGGGTAAAGGCAAGAGGTCTTGTGCCATTTGAAAAAAGAAATATATATATATACATAAAATATATACATATATATATTGACAAAAATTAATTATGATCCTTAAAAAATAACAAAATTTATATACAAATTCTTATAAAATTATGTATGGCTCCTAAAAAAAAATTCCTCTACCTCTGAGTAAACCCCCTTAAAGTTTGGAGACTATTTAGGCATTTTTTTTCCAAGCTCTCTTCCTCTAATTGAACAAGAATAATGGCATATAGAAACAATAATGCTCATGACTTCATTTCTTTCTCCAGCTAGTAGGTAAGATTTTCTATTTTTCTTCCTTTTGTCCATGTTCTCCTAATATTATGATTTTGGATATTTTGATCTTCAAGATAAATCTTACATTTCTCAAAACCATTTATCGGTCCCTCTCTTTTCATAGGATCTTAAATAACTTTAAACTACAATTATAATGAAGTGTTTTTGCCATTATATTCACCCACACTTTCCCAAACCTTCCTTTTTTAGAAGCTTGTTAATTTAGAAATCATAAATTATTAAGAAAAACTAGTTTGAAAACCCATGTTTTGTGTGTGTGAGTGTGTGTGTGTGAGGTGTATTTTTAATAAAGAATACACTTAGAAAGGATGAATAGATGTATGTGCACAAAATAATATTTTAAAAAACAATGTATTCTTAAAATTATGACTTGCCTAAAACTCCAAAGTAGTAACAGAATTAATCAACAAATTAAACTATAAGTTGAAAACAACTTGACTAAGAAAAGTGACAACAAAGGGTAAGTAAGATAGCAAGAATTTAATAATAATAAAATTAATCAACGTATTGAATAAAATAAAGCAAAAATGCAATTTCAGTTAACTATAATGGACTACTAATAGAAATTCATATATTGTAACAAGGCAATGCAATAAATTAAAGAAAAAAGGCAAGAGACAAACACAAGGATTTATTTGGTTTAGTTAATGTGACCTACGTCTAATTTCCTTGCTCAATAAGAGACTTTTATACTCAGAATCAGTCAACTTATACAACAGCTAGTTTTCCTACACTCATCACCAACGTTAAGGTATTTCTCCACTTACCTAAAATGGTTGACAAGTTGGTTTTCACTCACTCACCAACAATGATTATAATTAAAGGTTTTCTCTTTAACTCACCTATAACAAACTCTCTCTAAATTTCACGCTTTATGAGATAATTAGAAAAGTGGGAGAATGTTTAGAAACCCTTAACAAGGGAAAACAATATAGCTCATTGGTATGCACTTAAAAGCTAATAAAACCAACTACTAAGTTTGTTTACTAGTTTTCAAAATTGTTAGCAATAAGCAAGATATCAGTATTATACTCATGTCATGCCTTGAAACCACAAGTGTGATCGGCACGAAAGATGAACAATTTCTCTTCCATAAACCTATCTAAAATTAAGATCCTACTAAACATTTATTGAGTATTCTTATAATGCAATATCATATGATAGAGCCAAATAAAATAATCGTGAATTATACTTGCATTAAACACATTTAATTTCGTATGGCTTTTGAAGAAATTTTGGCTAAATCTCCCTTGTAATTTGGACCTCCTGATATTTCAATAAATCAACCAGTCAGCACAAATACATCACAAGAGCATCTTATTGCCAATGTAAACTAGTATACAAGAATTTCTAGGGGTAGAAGACCTTATCTGTGGTTTAATGAAGATATACAAATATACTATAATACAAAATAAATTCTAAGTGAATTATCAAAATAAGCCCATGTGAACAGATAGGAGGCTTATCAAGAACAAAGGGGATGATCCATCCTAAGCCACTGAAGAAGGATCAGGTCTAACTCTACTATTTGGAAAAAAATTGAAATTAGAAAGAGTAAGTCAAACACTTGGTGAATAAATAAGGATAACTATAAGATATAAGAGCATTTTCACATTAAAGTTCTTTTCAAAATAGTAATTCACAATTTGAAACATTAAAAGCAGTGATAAATGAACTTTTCTAATAAAACATTCATCAACTGTAATAAGAAACATCTTATCAGTACCAAATTGATTAGATATAAAGCACACAACTCACGAAGGTAAGTAACATAGACGTTGAGCAATCCACTTGTGAAGATTATAATAGATCTATAGATGGCGGTTAACCATATGGGGTTAATAATACCTTTACTAGCTGGAGTACATATTACAATGCATCGTGGCTAACCACTACTATAGTTAGTTGCAAAATTCTAAAACAGATAGCTCCCAAAATAAATTATCTCATAAATATATACTCGAAGTAAATCAAAATTTATAATTTCTCATATATATCATTAAAACATATGACAGTGTGTCTCATTAACATTTCAATTTACAAAGATATCAAAAAAGTTGAATCCAAATTTTCATAGTAAAACAAAGATGATTTCCAACATCGGTACATATATCCCTAATGTCCAAAATTTCTTGAATAAACTTTAGATAACTAAATAATTAGAAACAAAATTTGTAAAATAAATACAATTAATTAAGAACCATTTTATCACAAGTCTTGAAACAAAATTGCATGGTAAATGAATATATAAATGGCATATAATTAGCATTATTTACTCACCTCTTAAGACGATACAAAAAAATTTCCTACCATAACTTTTGCTAATTCCTTAGTAGCGACTAATCCTTTCGGATACCCGATAAAATTGGTTAACAGAATCTTAGTATTTAGATGGCCTTACATTACCTCTTAGGTTAAGGAAATCAATTGTATTCCTTCCATAGCACCAAAATAAACATGTCTATTCAAATTACAATTTTTTTGGGGTTAATGATCAAGTATCCTATCTACCCTTTCTAGCCACTATCATCCCAAATATAATTCATACATGAACTCTTCTTCCTACTTGCTATATCTTGTCTATTTTTTTTCAACCACTTCTAACCTACATATGCTTACATTATGAATTTTCTCTTTACTTATCAATAGTGTATTCCAATGATTTTTGAAGTCAATCACATATTTACACAAAATGAATGAATATATGACAATGGGCAACAACAAGATATATCTTAAATATAGCTTAATATTAATTTCATTTATCATTCAAGAAATTAACCATACTCTTTAAAAATCCTATAGTCCTAAAAGCACTCAAAATTTGGCTTCCCAAACATACCAAATTAATATAAATCTCAATTGATAATAGCAAGCCTTATAATACTCTATAAATTTAGCATCTAGCCTCTTCAAAAAATTTTTAAACATGTATATATATATATATATATATATAATTTTATGGTTAATGCTACACCCTTAATCTCATGCTATAGTAGCGCACACATACAGACATGAAAAGCATATGGTAGCAGAGCATCATAGATTGGAAGGAAGGAAACAACATTTCAAGGGAGAAATACATATACATGCAAAGTTTGCATTCATACCTAAAAATATGGCTCACTTCTTAAGCTTCACAACCAATATAGCAGCACTCACAAGGCAGCAAAAAAAAAAAAAAAACTACTGATTTTACACCATTTAACCAAGAATCACGAGAGGAAGGAAAGGCATGAGGAATCAATTTTTTTTAGCAACAAAAGAGAGCTTGATGCACCAAAAATAAGGAAGCTTAAGGGAAAGATGAGTATGTCTTACTAACCATCAAGAAGCTGGAGTTTTAGCCCAAGAAAGAGACCATTTTGCACGAAAATATATTGCCTAAAAATTACTAACAAGACTCAACTGAAGTAAGAGGAGAATGGTGCAGATAACTAAAGCAAGAAGGAAGAATTGAGTTTAGCAAAAATAAAGGAGGTGATCAATGCTTCTAGTTGTCCAATTTCTTAACTCTGCTGATTTGATAAGATTATTAGGCTACTAGGGATGTGTATAAGAGACTAGGGAGAGAAATCACTAAAAAACCCAACCTTTAATACAATAAGCAAGGGGTAGTGTTAGCATAACAGAAACAAAGAAGTGGCAGAAGAATAAATTAAAAAAACTAAAACAAGGGTTTGGCTTTGAAGTTTGTACACTGCCTCTGTGTGTTTTTGTTTGTTTGCATATATATATATATATATATATATATATGTATATTCACTCGGGTTTTACATTTCTTCCCTTTAAGAAAATTCGATCTGTGAATTTAAATATGCAAACTAACCTTAATCCTTAAACAAGTATGGATACTTTGTGCCTTTCCAAGTAGCCTCTTATTGCGAATGATAGTGCCATAGAACCTTTACTGATGCAATCTCCTTTGAACGTAGCTTCTTTGTTTCCTATCCAAAATTGACACAGGGGTTTCTTTATATGATAAATCTGCATTTAATTAGACATCTTGAATTCATAATACAAGGGACGGATTAGGCATATACTTCCTAAACATCAAAATATGAAATACTAGGTGAATGTTAGCTAATTCAGGGGGCAAGGTTAAATGGTAAGCTACTGCCCCAATCCTTTTTAAGATTTCAAATGGGCCAATGTATCTTGGGGCTAACTTTCCCTTTTTTCTGAATCTCATTACACCCTTCATGGGAGACACCTTGAGAAACACAAAATCACCAATCATGAATTCCAAGTCTTGATGTCGATGGTCCACATATGCTTTTTGTCTGCTCTGAACTGCTACCAATCTCTCCTTAATCATTCTTACTTTCTCCAAAGCATCTTGCACTAAATTCAACCCTAGTAGCTTAGCTTCTTTACTTCAAACCATTCAATGGGAGATTTGTATCATCTCTTATATAATGCCTCAAAAAATGCCATCTAAATGCTAGCCTAGTAACTGTTATTATAAGCAAATTCCACCAATTGTAAATAATTATCCAAGGAACAATGGGCTTCTTTCATAAGTTCTCAAATTTCTCACATTTGGTATGCATAATTGAGCACCAAACCACAAAGCTCCATCTGAGTTTAAGGTAAATTCACTTTCTTTTCCATCTATGACATCACCCATCAAGTTGCATAACTATGCATCTTCTACTTGTGCCGCTTTCACCTATTCAAATAAAGAAGAATGAAGTTGTACATGAGATAGAAATATCCCCGGTTCTTTAATCTTAAATTAAACTCCTGTATTCTCTATCTTATAGAGATATGTGATCAATAACTTTCTTACTTCTGTAGTATGACTTAAACTTCACATGGACTTCCTACTTAAGGCATTTGCCATTGCATTAATCTTGCCAAAATGACATAAAATAGTGCAAATATAATCCTTAAGTAGCATCATCCACTTTTTTTGTCTTAGATTCAAATCTCACTGTTGGAAGATGTATTGAAGGCCTTTATGATTAGTGTAAATCTCACAAGTCTCACTATATAGATAATGCCTCTAAATTTTAAGGACAAAGACTAGAACAATCATCTCTAAATCATAAGTCGAGTAATTCTACTCATGTTTTTTAAGTTGCTTAGAGGCATAAGCAATCACCCGACCATGTTGCATTAATACACATGTCAAGTCTATTTTGAAGGCATCATAATATATGGCTTAGCCCCTAAACCCTGAGGATAATGTTAGAGCTGGTGTAGAAGTCAAACAATCTTTCAGTTTCTCGAAACTCTCATCACAAGCCTTAGACCACTGAAACTTCACATTTTTCTATGTTAATCTTGTTAACGGTGTAGCTATCTTGAAAAAATCCTTAATAAATTAATGGTAATAACCCACCAAACCTAAGAAGCTATGAATCTCTATAATAACAATAGGTCGTGGCCACTTTTAAACTGCGTCCACTTTACCTAGATCTACCTATACCTCATCTCTTGAAATCATATGGCCTAGAAAAGCTATTTCTTCTAGCCAAAATTGATATTTAGAAAACTTAGCATACAACTGGTATTCCCTTATCACTTATAATGCCATTCTTAGGTGCCGTTCATGCTCTCACAACTCTTAGAATAAACCAAAATATCATTAATGAAGACAATGACAAATCGATTTAGAAAAGGTTTGAAAACCTAATTCATCAAGTTTATAAATGCAACTAAAGTATTAGCTAACCCAAATGACATCACTAAAAAATTATAATAACCATATCAGGTTCTGATAGCAGTTTTGAGGATATCTTCACCTCTTATTCTCAATTGATGATAATTTGATTGCAAGTTGATTTTTGAAAAACATTGAGCCCCTGCAACTGATCAAACAGATCATCAATACAAGGTATAAGATATTTATTTTTCACTGTCACTTTGTTTAACTATCTGTAGTCCACACATAATCGAAGAGAATTATCTTTCTTCTCAACAAAAAGTATAAGAGCACCCCAAGAGGATGTGCTAGGGCAAATAAAACCCTTATTCAACAAATCCTAAAATTAGTTCTTTAACTCCTTGAGTTCCATAGGTGCCATTCTATAAGAAGGAATGGATATAGGATGAGTACCCAGTATTACATCAACACAAAATATAATTTCCCTCTCTGGGGGTAACCTTAGCAATTCTTCTAGAAAAGCATAAGGAAATTCTCTCACAACTGGAACTTGTTCCAATGTTGGAATCTGCACTTCCATATCTTAAATTATTACCAAATATCCTTAGCAACCTTTCCTTAAGAGCTTTTAAGCTTCTGTGGTGGATATTAAGTTGTTTGGTATGTCACTTTGATCACCTTGGATAACAAGAGGAGATTAACTTGGAAAGCTATGTCTCACTAACTTAAGATGGCAATCTAAGACTACATGGCAAGAAGCTAGCCAGTCCATTTCGAGTATTACATCAAAGTTGGTTATCACAAGTATTCTCAAGTCAGCTAATGTCTCTCGATCTGCCACAGTAATCACATAGGCTTTACACATTTGGTCGACTATTATAGATTCTCCTATTGTGGTTGCAATTTCATACCTTATATTTCTTCTCTTATATCCTCCCATTCAAGATAATTATATGCATGTTCATAGGGAATTATTAGGAAAAAGCCACATTTTAATGCATTTTATCTCATTACATCAGGGTTAATTTTTCTCAACTCGCACTACGTGGATCCTATGGATTATCCAACAACATTCTCTAGTCATTTATCATTGGAACAAATCACAATCAACTCAAAATATCAAGCAATTCACGATTTTCAAGTCAAAAACCCCAAAATTTTCACTTAATCTAGCGGACGACATATGGTAGATTTCAGGGACAACTTTGAAAAATTATAACTAAATGTAAAAAAATCAAAATCATACAAACCATAGCTTTTTGGAAATCTCTTGATGTCAACTTTACACTAAAAATAATTTTTTACTATGAAAATTTCATCTAGACCATGTTTGACAATAAAAAAGGTAGGGAGGTCGAGCTGCCCAGAAATCTGATACAGTTTATTGATATAAATTTTGGAAATTCATAATTTATTCTAGAAAAATCCAATCTATACATTCTATACCAATTTGGAAAGCTATAGATATTAACTAAATGGAAAAAATAGTTTTAGACTAATCTAAGAGCATTCAAATTGCAAAAATAAATCAAACAATAACATAGGTCTGGAAGTGCACCTAGAACAGAATAGCAACTTCAAAAATTCATATCTCCCTCTCTAGATATCTAAATGAGTTGCTTCTAATTGGCATAAATCACTGGAAAGATTTAGTTTCTCTTTGTAAAAGTTCACAGAAATTGGATATCGTTTGCCCCATAAATGATATAGATTCATTTTCAGACTAATTGCATAGTACACTGACCAAAAACCAGAAAATTTTTCAACGTTAAAAATTTACCAAAAATTCTATAGACTTTTAAATATTCTGCACTTTAGCTTTCCAAAAATCTCTTAACAAGCTCTAGATGCATGCCAAATTTCAGATCCAAAAAAGCTCATTTGGACAGAAAGTGACATAGCTTCACAAAATGGTCAAATTTGCTTCCTTCAAGATGTCAATTTTGTCCAAATGGCCTCCTTAATGATTTGGCACCTTTTGGGCAAATTTAAAAACATAAATATGACTTTTAGGAACTGACCAAGTGGTCCCAAATACCATGCATCTTAATTCGGCTATCCCACATCCCTTAATGCATAGTTAAACATAAACCATATAACAGGTAAGTTTCATGATTCCATTGATTTAGTACTATATAAAGTATACACAATATCCATACATTATTTTACAATTGCCCATAGTCTTACACCTTAAAAATTACATTCACAAGCTCACTTTGACATTCAACTACAAGTAAGATGACATATTAGGCCAAATACAATTCTTCAAGATTCTTAGCTTACATTTTTTGGTTCTTGAGTACCACCTAGACATTTCAAGAGGAAAGGGGGAAGAGGATGAGATTCCTAAAATCTCAATAGCTCACATATTCATTTACATACACATTCAAGGCATACATACATCAAGTGTACAAGTAAACAAGCTATTTGGATCATGAATGCACAATTTCAAGATTTTCATGCCATACTTTCACAATCAAGCCATCAAGAAGCTCGAAAAACTTTTGGTTTTGCCTCACCCAATTTCTAAGACTTTTGGATATGTTTCACTCTTAGCTTAGAGACTTTTAACTTGACTTCACTCATCAAAGAGACTTTTGGCCTAGTCTCACCAAAGCCTTAAGACTTTTGGTGCCTCCTCATCCATATTAAAAGTCTTTTGGCATCACCTCACCCTTGTGAGTAATTTTCACAGGCAAATCCATTCAAGAACTCACATTGGTACCAATGCAACTCAAAATATCAAGTGGTAAGTTCTCAAATCATATAAACACATACATGCACAAGAATGCAAGGAGAATGAGGTGGAGAGTTACCTTTAACTTGATGCAAGCTTTACTTGGTTTGTTCCTTCCCTTTTTTAGTTATACAAGAGCACTTAGGTGGAGTAGGGTTCTCTTGACCTAAACATCACAATTAGCATACAATTATGCACTTGAAGCAAGCCAAGACATAACTATATTTTTAAACACACATTTGATTCTATAAGTAGCTTAATGGTTCCATAAATGGCCTATTGAAGCAACCTTCACAATTCAAGCTTTAGGCTCCCATCTCTTTTCATTTCTAGGTCTCTTGGCCTTATTCAAAGTCCTTGGAGCTCTCACACAATCATTTACAGAAGCTAAAACTAAGTTGCTTCATAAAGCATCATTATGAACACCATTGTCCCATCTCCTAATCTATGGCTCCTAAATTTTTCTCAATGGTTCCTCCCATTTTCTAACATCATATAAAGTCTCAAACTAAGGTTAGAATAAATTAAAACATTCCTTAACCCATTGAACCTAGTTAGGCTGAAACAAGCACCATAGAAGGGGTTCTTGGAGTTTCAAAATTTTCCTTGATGAAAGAGCCACTTGGGGAGGTTTTTAGGGGTATTAGGAGCTCAAGGAAACACTTAAATAGCCAAGGAAATACTCACACAAAATCAAGTATTTTGATTCCCTCAAAAATACCACACTTTCTTATCTTAATTTTCATTAGTTTTTCTTAGAATTTCTTGTCATATTCTTCTTCCTCATGGTCTAAAACCCTAGTTCCTTTCTTGTTTTTAGGCATAATTTCCTTCCTTCTTATGTTTTTGTTATGAGGCGTGACATCCACTAGGAAAAACAACAAGGAAGAAGCAACAAAAGCAAAGGATTATCTTGGATTTCAATTTGTTTTGAAGAGCTTTTCTCCTGGTATGCTCCTTCCTAAATTTTTGAACTGTCCTCCCTCTCTTCTAGACCAAAAACAAAACCATTCCACTTAAGAAAACCATAGAAAAAAAGTATAAAAGGAGGGGAGCAAGATTGAAGGAATAAGGAGCATGAAATTCTACAAATTTTCTTACCTTTCTTGGCTTTTCTCCCTTCTTCTTCTCCTCTTTTTTGTGCGCCTACGATGGAGCTTCTCCCTTTTCTTTTTGGTAGATGTTAAGTCGGTCTACACACATGGGAGAAGAGGCATGAATTTAAAAGAGAATTCAAGAAGCTTCCTTTTTAAAAATATTCCAATTTTGCCTTTCCACAATGGCAATTTTGTTTCGGCTTCGTTTTAGCTCTTTTATTAGAATTGTATTTTCAATTATAAAACTTAGGTTCCAAATTTAATAAAATGTCTTTGAACTCATTCAAATTAGAGCTAAAACCTTCCCAAATAAATCTTTCAAAATTTAAGCTCACCGCTATTGGAAAAAGTATATCGAAGGGGCTTTACCAATCCCGAGACTTCTCATGATTTTTGGAGCCTTTAATAACCCTGGACAACTCAAAATTTTCATTTAAAAAGCCCTCCTATGAGTTTTTCCAAGAGTTACATTTATTTACAAAAATGCCATTACGTTTCGTTAGTTTTCGTCACAATTTTGTTTCTCTGTCCTAGCTCTATTTTTCTTTTTGTCTAAGCCTAGAATTATCATTTTCAGGAGCCTAGGACTTTATGCAAATTTTCACGAGCATTTTCTAGCTCATTTCAATAGAATTTCTTTTATACGGCTTATTTTGTCGTTTACAAAATTACGTTCGTTACATGCAACTAGTAGCAGGCAATTTAATATTTTAGAATCTTTGCCAATCTTCTTTGCAAAATATGGAGATATAGAGGAATGTGTTGAACAAGGATCAAATAATGCATATGCATCATATGAACAAACTATGAGTGTACTTATCACCATGGCATTGGATGTTTGTGCATCTTGTCTATTCAAAGCAAATACCCAAGTCTAACCATAACCTACAGCCATCTAACCTCTACCTACAATTACCCTACAGCTATTACCTCTATCGCTTTGAACTGCAACTGCAACAGCTAGCAGTGCCCCTGTTAAGAATTGCTTAGTAGGTCAAATTGATCCCTAACTAGACTTAAGGCAACACTGAGGATAATCTCTCAACAAATGCCTAACTTACCCACAATGAAAACATACTCTCTTCTCTCCGTGATAAGAGCTAGAATGTATCTTCCCATAAATAGAATAATGATCCATAAACTGGCGAGACTAAGTAGAAATTGAGGTAGGTACTATGCTAGCACTCCTGAAACATGCTTTGTGCTTGTTAGTGCCAGTAGAAAATGAAGTCGAAGATCCTATAAAGGCCTGAATAGGTTCTATTGACCTTGAAGTATAAGCTTATAAGAAGATCTAGTTACAAATGAACTACCTTCATACCTCCCTTCACTATCTCACTTCCTCTTCTTCTAGGAGGTGTCCTCCTCCCTATCCTTTATCTCTCTCATACGTGCACAGTCTACAGTAACTGAATATAAAGAAAATAGATTCATTTATAGAGCAACCACCTTGTACAATGTTTGAGGCAACCCATTCACAAATTGCTTGATCTTGTCCCTCTCAATAAGGACTAAATGTGAGGCATACCGAGATAACTATGTGAAATGGATATTGTAATCAAAGACACTCATGCTTGGTGTCAGCTTCAAACCCTTAAACTATTTGGCTCTAGCATCCCGAACACTCTGTGACGTAAAGCGATCCATAAAATGTTTTTTAAATTCCTCCCATAACATTAAGGGTGATCTAACTAGCCTCTCACGTAACAAAGTCTAAAACCACAAGTAAGTTGCATCCTGTAATTGAAACCTAGCAAACTTTGCTAATTTAGTACTCAAACAACTTAAAGCTCTACATATTTTCTTAATTCCATCTATAAATTGCTAGTGATCCTCTTAATTGTCTATTTCAAAATAAGTAGGAAGCTTCAACTTTATGAACTAAGAAAGAGTTACTTGAACATCTCTCTTCTCTCATAACCTAAGACTTCACTAGTTTTGGCTAAACTGGTGGTGCAACTTCCTTTAAGGACTACGGAGGCTCTACTTTATCCTCAGGTGGAGGCTATCTAGAGGTCTAATAGTCCTATAACCTTTACCCCAACCTCAGCCATGCCCTTGAGTAGGTGGGGTAGCTTGTTGAGCCATTGCACTTACAGAATCCTCATTTACAATAGCTAGCCTATTAATTAAACAAATTTTGGAAGGCATTCTCACTTTACAATAAAAATAGTAGCCATTTAGAACATTTTCAAAATTTAAGTCTTAAAGCGAATAAACATCCCATAAGGTTTTCGATGGCATCCCAATTATGATTATGCCCAGGTTTATAATAATAATAATAATAATTGAGATCCTATCGAAGAACACTTGCTCCACAAGACCACAGAAAGACTTAAGCTCTTATATCAACTCTATTACACCCTGAAACTGCACATGTGATTGGCACAGAAGATGAACAGTTTCTCTTTCATAACTCTATCTAAAACTAAGATCTTACTAAACATTTATTGAGTATTCCTATAATGCAATATCAAATGATAGAGCTAAATAGAGCAATTGTGAATTATACTAGCATTAAACACATTTAATTTTGTGTGGCTTTTGTAGAAATTTTGACAGAATCTCCTGTGTAATTTGAACCTCTTGATATTTCTATAAATCAGCCAACCAGCACAAATATATCAAAAGAGTATCCTACTACCAATTGAAACTAGTATACAAGAATTTCTAGGGTAGGCAACCCTATCTATGGTTCAATGGAACTACATACAAATATACTACAATACAAAATAAATTCCAAGTGAATTATCAAAATACGCCCCTGCAAAAAGATACAGGGGCTCACCAAAAACAAAGGGGATGACCGATCCTAAGCTGCTGGAGAAGGATTAGGTTTGACACTACTACCTAGAAAGAATTGAAATTAGAAAGAGTGAGTCAAATGCTTAGTGAGTAAATAAAGTTAACTATAAGGTATAAGAGTACTTTCACATTAATTTTCTTTTCAAATCAGTAATTCATAGTTTGAAACTTTAAAAGCAGTGATAAATGAACTGTTCTAATAAAACATTCATCAAATACAATAGGAAACGTATCATCGGTACCAAATTGATCAGATGCATAGCACATAGCTTACGAGGGTAAGTAACACAAATGCTGAGCAATCTGCTTGAGAAAATTAGAATAGATCCATGTATGGCAAGTAACCACACGAGGTTAGCAACACCCCTACTAACTAGGATACATATCATAGTACACCATGGCTAATCACCAGTGCAGTTAGCTGCAAGGTTCTAAAACAGATAACTCCCAAAATAAATTATCTCATAAATATATACTCAAAGTAAATCACAATCTATAATTTCTCGTACTTATCATAAAATATATAACTATGTGTTTCATTAGGATTTCAATTTACAAAGATATCAAAAAAGTTGAATCCAAATTTTCACAGTAAAACAAAGACAATTTCCAATATCAGTACATATATACCCAATGTCTAAATTTTCTTAAATAAACTTTAGATAACTAAAAAATCAAAAATAAAATTAGTAAAATAAATACAATTAATTAAGAACCATTTTATTATAAGTTTGAAAAAGGAGTTGCATGGTAAATGAATATATAAATAGCATATAATTGGCATTATTTACTCACCTATTAAGACAATACAAAAAAATTCCCTATCATAACCTCTATTAATTCCTTAGCAGCAACTAATCATCTCGGATATCCTATAACATCAGTTAACAAAATCTTAGTCTTTAGAAGGTGTTATGTTGCTTCTTAGGTTAAGGAAATCAATTGTATTCCTTCTATAGAAACAAAATAAACATGTCTATTCAAATTACAATTTTTTTTTTGTTAATTGAAAGGTCATGTCGCGCAACCTCAAAATAAAACTAGATTAAAAAATATATGCAATATAGGGTGCAATCTAGATTATCTCCCTTAGAAATGGAATTCAATACTTAATTGGGTTTCCCAAATGTAAAAAGATCTTAAAACTATCTAATTAAAGGTGGTTTGATTGAATCAAACTAATTAAACCAGAATGAATTTAAATTCCTAACTATTTCTACCTAAATGCTTAACCTAAAAGGCAACTAATGGATTTATGACTAACCTTTGATTCATCTCTTGGTATCCACTATCCTTATCCTAATTCAATTTTAAATGATTCTAGTCTAAGAGTCCCTAATTATGTTCATGGCAAATGATCTTGAATTACCATTCAAGATTCAAGAAATTAACAAGTTAAGATTAAGTTGAAACCTCAACCCCATATCAATTCATTAATTCTTATCATTAAGATCTTTAAACACTAAATTTTATTGATTAATTAATCAATTCACCTTTGAATTATCACCCTAAGATTTTTAATTAACCAATTAAACTCAAAGGAATCCTCAATTTAGACAATTAAGCACATAATTTTACTTATACATTTTATCAAACACCTTAATTGCATACATAGGAAATTGAAGGAGAATGAAAATTTTAGCACTTAATCCAATCAATTAATCATTCAAATAGTCTCTTAATCAATATCTAACCAGTCATCAATTATAAACTATATTAATCTCAGTCAATTATAAGCTTAATCAAACAAGTTCAAGAACAAAAATTAATGTAGAAAGAGAGAAATTAAGATGAAAATCTTGGCCACAAATCCCTTGATAAATTCCATGGATTCAAGCTTCTCCAAGGTTGTCATCCAAGCTTGCTATAAGAAGGAATTAAGCTTTCATAGAGGTGGAAGTAGATGGAGTGAAATGGGGTTAGAGATGGCTACAACAAAAGAGGAATGGAGTGGTTCGAGTGGAAGAAGGGAATGTGTGGACGCTCCCTTGAATGCCTTTACTCAAGTGTATTAATCCTCCCTCACGTGCTTCCTGAATGAATGGATACTATTGAATAGATAGTGATTGAGTGGATGAGATCCCCGTTTTTAGCTACTACCCTAGCCCCCGAAATTATGTGCCATCCAATTATTCTGTTCATGTGTTCTCTTTACTCATTTCTTTTCTCCAGCTCATGGCTTCACCTCACATGGTTCTTATTCTCTTGCCCACATGTGTTCTTCTCAAGCTTATTAATTCTGCTGCTGCTTCACGTATTTTCCCACACAAGCTTCTCTCAATTCCCAGCTTATTTGTTTACTGTTCAAGTGTCATGCAGCTCGTAACTTCCTTTTCCTTCCCACGTGCTTCTTTTCTTCATTTATTCCAACCTTTTTCTCACGCTTTAAACCTGTAGCTCTTCTCCTTTGCTCACAAGCTCCTTCAGCTGATGGGTGTAATGTTAAAGCTGAACTCGTGCTACTGCTTTTTCTCCTTGCTTCATTAGTGTTTTCTTCATCATGCAGCTGCGTTCTTTCCCAGTTCAAGCAATCAACCCGAGCCTCATTTGTTGCTTCCAATCTAGTAAGTGTTTCTGTTCTTCTTCTTTCAATCCCCAGCACATTCTGCCTTTGTTCAAGTCTCACGCGAGAGCCTTCCTTCTCCTCACTAACCCGTAACTCTTCCTCCAGCTCGTGGCTTCATCTTTCAAAACCCAAGAGTACTCTGTTTCTCTTCTTTCTCAACACGTGAACTGTCCATGTTTTCTTCCTCCCATTCCATGTTTTGCTCCTTGCTGGAACCCGTGGCTTATTCTCTTATAAACTTCCTTCATGCAGCTGCTATGTTATTGTACAGAGATACCCATGCTTAAACTATATAAATAATGAGTTGGTCTGCATGAGTTGCTACATGGAGAGTGTGGGTGTGTTCTACTAATATGAAAGTGCGTGCAAGAAGCTAGTTCGTGTGATGTGGGAGCTGAATGTGTAGCATTTATGTAGCTATATGGAAGTATATGATTCAAATGTGTTAATAGTGTGAAAATGAGTGAAAGTGTGCTGCTTGTGTGTTTTTTGCCATGTGAATGAATTGTTGGAGGCATGCATAGACTATGGAGATGTGGCTGGACCTCATGGCAACATGCATGCATGTGTGTGATTTAGTGAAATGAGCTGGAGGTTTATTCCCTTGTGAGAATGTGATGACCACGTGCTACCCTTTGCATGAGTATGTATGTGGTTGAAGTGAATCAACATGGAGAATGGATGAATGATTAAGCATAAGTGTGTTCAAGTAAAGGGAAGGAAGGATGTGAGTTCATGAAGATGGATGCATGCTACATGTTAGTCTTGTGAAAATGCCATGTGTGTGATTCCACGGAAGCAGCATATTCTTTCTCTTCCATTCGTCCAACCACTTGCATTTCTCCTTCAAATCAATCTCTCCATTTAAATTTCATTTGCCCATTGAACTCTACAAAATAATAGGAAATATTTAAGAGGAAAAATTCACCAAATTAATTAAAAAATTTATGCATTGAAAACCAATAATTTTTGTAAATTATTTCCTAAAGTGTAAGAATGGTTAATAAAATTAAATATATTCTAATTAAATCCATTAAACCTTAATTAATTATTAAAATGCCTAAATTTAAGGGAATTAATATATAAAAAAATAGCATTGGTCAAATTCCTCCACACTTAAACCTTTGCACTCTTAGGCAAAACTCAAAATTCAAGGAAAGGCTAGTGGAATGACAAGTGGAGAGTGAAAATGCAAAAGGATAGTGAAATGTAAAAATCACAAGCTAGAGATTAATCACAACTTTTCAACATTGTAACAATTAAAGCTAACTTCACTTGCATCGAGAGATCAAATTCCTATGGCAATTTCATTTGAAAAAAATGAATAAAAAATGCATAACCTCTCACATAAATTAGTGTTACTCTCAAATCTCAAGTGTTTAAAGCAATGTGTACCACTCAAGTTCCATCTATCAAAACCTCATTATCATAGGCTTGCCAAGCTTCTAAATCTCCATCACCCATGTTAAATGCAAGAGACAAATCAAAGGACTTTATTCAAGGAGATAATAGGGCTAGGGAATGAAATGAATGGATATAAGAACAAGGGAAAAACAAATAATGAATGGATACCTTAGAACTTCAAAAGCAATCAATGGAAACGTAGGATAGGGAAGAATGTGTACAATTTAAGGCCTTATTTCCAACTAGTATAAATGAAATTCAAAACACTTCTTTCTTTTGATTTTCATCCTTTTTTTTCGTATATATTCCTTTTCTTTCTTTTAATTTTCATTTTTCATTCATTGTTTTTCGTTTACTTTTCTATCTCCTCTTTTCTTTCCATTTTTTTCTTTTGAAAAATTTTTCTCGACTTTTAATAACAATGGCCTAATTTGATGCAAAGCACACATTCACCTATCCTAATTAGATGTAATGCTTGTTGAAATCCATAAGGCATCTTAGAATAAGGTGGGAAACATTTTTTACTTTTCATGGCTATGGCCTTAACAAAAAAATAAATAAGATCCAAAATGGATAAACAATAAATAAAATGCATGTAATGGTTGGCTTTTTGGCTAACTAGCTATAAAAGAAAGGAATGCCTTATTATTTTCTTACATGCAAATGCAAATGTGGTTTCAACAAAGAATTAAGATAAGTTCTAGAGTAAAGCAATGATAGATGAATACAAACTAGAAATGAACAATTAAGGCTCAAATCCTCACCAATTAATGGCTATCAGAATAATTCATTGAAATCAAATTCATTGCCACTTCACTTGAATCAAAACATAAGATCCATCACTCATTATGTCAAAGTGAATCCAAGTTATAATCATCTTAATTTGCTACTTCTACAAAAAATAAGGTTTTTTTTTTATTTTTTAAAAACTAAAAAGCAACACAAAACTTCAAAAGTGAAACAAAAGACTAAAAACCTAAAAAAATCAACTAAACATAACAAAGCAAAACTAAAAATTTTATTTGCATCCCCCCTACACTTAAACACTGCCTTGTCCTCAATGCCAGCATAAAATCCAATCAACATAAAGACAATACAATATAAAAAAAGAAAGGAAAAGTGTACAACCGGGTAATTAGGGTGGATCTTGAAGTTGGAGCTCCTCCTTGTCATCCCTTGAAACTCCTTCATAAAAGTGCTTGAACCTATATCCATTGACTTTGAATTTAGCTTCAGTCTGCTCATCCAAAAGTTCCACTGCACTAAAAGGAAATATATCAGAGACTACATATGGACCCTCCCATCTAGAATGCAATTTAACAGGCATGAATTTCAATCTAAACTTATAAAGTAAAACTTTTTCACCAATTTTGAAATCTTTCCTAGATATCATTCTATCATGAAATGCCTTAGTCTTTTCTTTATAAATTTGAGAGTTTTCATAAGCATCTCTTCTAATTTCTTTAAGTTCTTGCAACTGATACTTTCTTTCAACACTGGCTTTCTCTAGCTCCATATTACATTACTTTACTGCCCAAAA
Source organism: Erythrophleum ivorense (assembly GCA_026724425.1). Taxonomy (NCBI): domain Eukaryota; kingdom Viridiplantae; phylum Streptophyta; class Magnoliopsida; order Fabales; family Fabaceae; genus Erythrophleum; species Erythrophleum ivorense. The sequence goes on from JAIUCV010000008.1 coordinate 32,703,794, forward strand.
AGCCTGGTGCTCTATCTCAACCAGCAAGTAACAAGCTTTGCCAAATATAATCCGGTAGGGAGACATCCCAATTGGAGTCTTGAAAGCGGTCCTATAGGCCCAAAGTGCATCATCCAAGAGCTTACTCTAATCTTTCTTGTTGGCCTGAATCATCTTTTCCAAAATCAACTTGATATCCCTATTAGACACCTTCACTTGCCCATTGGTTTGTGGGTGATAGGGTGTCATAACTCTATGTGAGACTCCATATGTCACACCCCACAATTTAAGTACACATGCGCGGAAGCGGAAATATAGAGAAAATACTTATGGCATTAATTTGAATCATATAAACATATAAGTTTTTCTTTAGAGGACATTTGTAGAAATTTCGGCAGAGTCTCCTCTATAACGTAGACCTCCTGATGTTTCTACAAATGATCAGTCAGTACAATATAGCCCGAAAGGGCGCAATCAGACCAAAAGAAAACATCTGGGGTGTGGGGATACCCTAACTATGATTCAATGGAGCTAACTTTACAAGGTTTTACAAAGTTTCAAACAAAATACATATACAATCAAAATACACCCATAGAAGCTTCGCAGGCTCGTCAAAGGACGTCTCAAGAGGTCAGCCACTAGAAGGCGACTGGGGGCAGACTAGAGCCCCTACTGCTCTCTGAAAAATATATATATATAAAGAATGAGTCGAATACTCAATGAATAAGCAACACAGACCCTTTCTAAAATAAACATAGGTCAAATAGGTTTACATACATATATACAGATCTAGATCATATGGAACAAACTTTATACAAACTCTTTTTTTTTTTGAATGAACCGAAAGCATCTAAACAGAACCAATAGGAACAGACGCAGAGCACACAGCTCGCGGGGAAATCACTACAGACGCAAAGCTTTCAGCTTGCGAAAACAAAATGACTCCGCGTGTGGTGGCCTGTACACGGGGCTAGCACCACCCCTGCTAGCTGAGGTTCAGATTATGGTGCACTAGGGCTAACATCTACTGTTGTTAGCTACAGGGTTCTGAGAAGATAACTCCATAAAATTTTCCAAATAACATTTCAGACAAAGTATCGTTCAGATCAGTTTCACAGTAGGATTTCCCATTAATTCAACATCCGTAAACTTGTAAAATTCCCGATTGAAATCAAATTTTGGTAAACATGCATATGACTACATTTTGAAATATGTATCTCTATAAATAGAGAATCAAAATTTTAAAACACTGCAAGGAAACTTAGGAACAGAAATAAGAATTTCCTGAGTCTTTGGTCCGCATTACTTACTCACCTTCCGAGATACTACAGAAATTCCCTGACCCGTTCCTCGGCTATACCTCAACCTTCAGAATTTCCTACAATACCCGTTCATCAAATTTTAGACAATGAACCACCCCAATGAATTTCATACGGACTTGGACTTATCAAAATTTAAAATTTAATCCTCTACAAATTTTACGCCTTCCAACTAGTACAGTATATTCCATATTCCCATTTTTATGCTTTCTTTTTCTTAGTTCAACTTAGGAGTTAAACCAAAATTCGAAAACTACAAGAAAGATATACCATCTTTAATCGGGAAATTTATTCTGCATAATTATACTTTAACAAGTAAGAAGGAGTACCACAAAATTGTGTCTTAATTTAAGAAAGGTATATGTAGAAATTGAAGGAATTTAATGTATAGAAAAGTGGGTATACAATTTAGTATGAAGAAAATCAAATTCAGTCCAACTGCAATCACTTTCTGCACCACTATTCTCCTGCGCAGAACCTCTCCAAACTGCCACCACACAAAATGTATTCCAGCCTTAATAAACAGGGGAGAAAAATGCATAACAAGCTGACCAAAAAATAACACTTACATCAGAAATTTCCAAGCTAAAAAAAAAACACAGTACAACGTCACTCTCTTGCCACCCTCACCCAGCCACGTGACTCAGCCTTAAACGAAGAGGAAGTGAGCTGCAAGAATTGTGAACCAGCAGAAGCACATGGCGTGAATAATAGGGAAGAAAGAGGAACCCAACACAAGCAATCTGTACAATAGAGTTTCAGACCTGAGGATTCAGTTTTTTTTTCTGGCTTGGTTTCACCAGAAATCAGTAGCAAGGCTTAGCAACTTCAAGGAGCAACTTGCAGTTTAATTTCGGACCCAAACCAGCGCTGAAACAGGTGTATATGGGAGGCGCTGAACAGAGGAGAAGAATCAGAATTTTCTGGCGTGCTCTCACCCAAAACCAGTAGCAGAAACTAAACCATTTCAGGGAGCAAACATCAGCGGCCACAGTTCGAACAAACCAGCACTGAATAGAGGCAATAAATAACGTTAAACAGAGGAAAATTCACAGCGTGATGAAGCAATACTAGCTTCGTTTAGTAGGGAGCTTCCTATGCGACTTGAATGGAGCATTCAATGGGAGAAGTTTCATAGCGGGAAGAAGCAGAAGATCAACACCAGCAGCTCGAAGAAACAGAGGAAGTAACGTCCAGAAAACAGAGGAAGAAGATGCACAACTCTGGCGGTTCTGTGATGCTTCGCTGGATGATATATATTGCTGAAAGCTGGATGGGAGAAGACCAAAAAACCAGCTGAAAGTGATAAAAATGAAGGGTATATATGTAAGTTGCAGAAGGGCAGGATTCAATACGTGGCAGCTGCATAAATTTGCTTTGAAAAGTCAACTCCTTCATGCATCACGTAGCGTCTTTTTTCTTCATGCAGCACGTCGGTTTTCTTTCCTTCCTGCATCACGTCGGATTCTCACACCATACTTGCCAAGTAAACTCTAGAAATGCCTACTACAAAAATGGCTTCCTTGGTCACTGATGATAGCTCTAGAGATTTCAAACTTGCAAAAGATATGGGTCCTGACAAAAGAGACAACTACACCAAAATCATCAGTCCAAGTAGCAATGACTTCCACCCATTTAGAAACATAATCCACAGCCAGCAAAATATCAAGATAACTAAAAGATATAAGAAATGGGCCCATAAAATCAATGCCCCACACATAAGAAACCTCACAGAATAGAATAGGATATTGTGGCATCTTATTCTTGCGCCTTATAGTACCTATATATTGGCATCTAACACATTGCTTACAAAATTGATATGCATCTCTAAATAATGTAAGCCAGAATAATCTAGAGTATCAAACTTTTCTAGCAGTTTTCTGTGGACCATAATGACTACCACATGCTAAAGTATGACAAAAATGTATAATAGAGGCAATCTCATGGTCAGGGATGCATCTCCTAATAATTTAGTCACTATCCAATTGCCACAGATAAGGATCATCCCAAATGTAGTATTTTGCCTCACTTTTATACTTATCTAGTTAATGCCTATTAAGATGAGTAGGTAATGCATATGCAACTAAATAGTTAACTATATCAGTATACCATGGCTAAGAAACAACTAAAGCACACAAGCCATCATTAGGAAAAGTGTTAGAAATAAGGGAAGAAGTTACCATTGGTGTCTCAATCCTACTCAAATGATCAGCAACTAAATTCTCTACACCGCTTTTATCTTTAATCTTAACGTCAAACTCCTACAGCTGAAGCATCCAGCGGATCAAACGTGGCTTTTGAATCCAGCTTCTTCATCAAGTATTTGAGTACTACATGGTCAGTAAAAATAATGACTTTAGTATCCAGCAAATATGATCTAGACTTTTCTAAAGCAAATATAATAGCAAGAAACTCTTTCTCAGTGGTAGTATAATGAGTTTGTGCAGAATCTAATGTCTTGGAAGCATAGGCTATAACATGAGACTTTTTGTTTGCTTTTTGTCCCAAAACTGCTCTAAGTGCATAATTGGAGGCATCACAATAAAGTTCAAAAGGAAGGTGCCAATTAGGTAACTGCATGATTGGGGATGTAGTCAATTTTGCCTTAAGCTTATCCCAAGCCAACCTACAATCATCATCAAAAGAAAAGTCAACATCCTTTTGAAAAAGTCTAGATAAAGGCAATGCAATTTTACTAAAATTCTGAATAAAACATCTATAAAATTCTGCATGCCCTATAAATGACCTAACTTCTTTCACAGATGTGGGGTAAGAAAGAGAAGAAATAATATCTATCTTAGCTTTATCAACTTCAATACCCTTATCAGACACAATGTGACCTAATACTATACCCTTGCGAACCATAAAATGGCAATTTTCAAAGTTAAGCACTAGGTTCTTAGCAATGCATCTATATATAATTTTATCCAAACTATGCAAACCATCATCAAATGAATGTCCATATACTATAAAATCATCCATAAACACTTATATGCATTTTTCCATAAAATCACTCAAGATGGACATCATGCACCTTTGAAAAGTCTCTGGTGCATTACAAAGGCCAAATGACATACTTCTATATGCAAAAGTGCCAAAGGGACAAGTAAAAGTAGTTTTCTCTTGATCTTCTAGAGCAATGCAAATTTGAAAGTAACTTGAAAAACCATCCAAAAAGCAATAGTGAAATTTACCAACAATTCTTTTAAGCATTTGATTAATAAAAGGAAGGAGATAATGATCTTTCCTAGTAACAACATTTAGGCGTCTATAATCAATATACACATGCCATCCATTTTGAACCCCAATAGGAATCATTTCACCCTTATCATTTCTCACTACAGTTATGTTAGTTTTCTTAGGCATTACCTAGACAGGACTAACCCACTCACTATCAGAAATAAGATAGATTATACTTGCAGATAGTAGCTTAGATACCTCATTTTTCACAACATTAAGAATCAGTGGGTTGAGGTGTCTTTGAGGTTGGCAGACTGGATGGGCTTTATTGGGCTCTATTATCAAGAAGAGTCCTATGCATGCACACCTCTGGACTAATACCAAGTATATCAACCAAGGTCTAACCAATAACTTGTCTATGCCTTCTAAGAACCTCAAGAAGCTTTTCTTCCTCTTCCATAACAATATCACTAGCCACAATCACTGGAAGCTTTTCATCTTTCTCCAAATAGGTGTACTTGAGAGTGTCTGGTAACAGTTTGAGCTCTAAGACAGGAGCTTACTTAACTGAGGGTATGAGTGGTTTGATCTTAATCTCTTCTATACCAAATACCTATTCAAACAACTCATAAATAGAAGAAACAACTTTCCCATCCTTAGGAACATTAGCAGCTTGAACATCAACAGAAGAACTAACACACAGTAGTAACATCAGTATCTATACCAGATGAGCTAGTCATACAACATCTAGTACTAGTATTAGTAAGTAAGTTAAGAGTGGATATAGATGAACTAGCATAATCAACATGTCTAGAAGAAACACTAACATGCACATCATCTCTAAAACCAGATGAGTGATCTAGATCAGCACAATTATCCAAATCAATCACATGCTGACTAACAGTATAATCATCACAAACAAAAGAGATCACAGAATCATGATAATCAGTACATGCAAGGAACTTACTATTCTCAATGAAAGCACTAATCTGGGTATATCTATCACAAATAGTGATTCAAGTATATATACAATAAAGAGAATCATCCAAGTCAGCAATGTCACAAGAATCTGTCAATAGACTATCCCTATAATCAGTACTAGCATCATCAATAAGCATGTCAATCAAACTAACACCAAATATAGAAACATGATCAGTAAGATGTCTTATAGCATCAAAAATGTTAAAGTAAACTACATTTTCTGCAAACTCTGTATATGCTACTTGTGCGTTTGTTGCCACGTGGAAGTATATGATTCAAATGTGCTGATAGTGTGAAAATGAGTGAAAGTGTGCTGCTTGTATGTTTACTGCCACGTGAATGAATTGCTGGAGGCATGCATGGACTATGGAGACGTGGTTGGACCTAATGGCAACATGCATGCATGTGTGTGATTTAGTGAAGTGAGCAGGAGGTTTATTCCCTCGTGAGAATGTGATGACCACATGTTACCTCTTGCATAAGTGTGTATGTGGTTGAAGTGAATCAATGTGGAGAATGGATGAATGATTAAGTGTAAGTGTGTTCAAGTGAGGGGAAGGAAGGATGTGAGTTTATGAAGGTGGATGCATGCTACAGGTTAGTCTTATGAAAATGCCATGTGTGTGATTCCATGGAAACAGCACATTCTTTCTCTTCCATTCTTCTAACCACTTGCATTTCTCTTTCAAATCAATCTTTCCATTTAAATTTCATTCGCCCATTGAACTCTACAAAATAATAGGAAATATTTAATAGGCAAAATTCATCAAATTAATTAAAAGAATTTATGCATTAAAAACCAACAATTTTTGTAAATTATTTCCTAAAGTGTAAGAATGGTTAATAAAATCAAATATATTCTAATTAAATCCATTAAACCATAATTAATTATTAAAATGCCTAAGTTTAAGGGAATTAATATTTTAAAAAATAGCATTTATCATTAATGATCAAGTATTCTATTTATCCTTTCTAACCACTATCATTTCGAACATGATTCATACATGAACTTTTCTTCCTACTTGCCATATCTTGTCTATTTCTTCTAACCACTTTTAACCCATATATGCTTACACTATGAATTTCCTCTTTATTTATCAATAGTGTTTTCCAATGATTTTTGAAGTCAATCACATATTTATATAACCATTTCCAGTGCTTGACCATTTTCAGTGCTTACTCCCTATTATACTCCATTTTTTAATAGCATCTCTCACAAATATCAAAGCATTTGGCTAAACTTACTCATTTTTCTGCCATTTGGTTTTTTGTCTTTCCTTCATTTTTAAATGCTTATGCTTTTGCATAGAGAAAGCTGACATAAAGAAACATGAAGACGAAAAAAGAAAGAATAAAGAAATATGAAAGCAATAATAATATGACTTTTGTCAAATTTTTTTATTTGAAAAATTATTCTTTTTAATTTGTTATTTTTAAACCCTTTGCTTTTGAATTAGGATCCTTTCCACTTGTACAGACTATTGTAAGAGGTTAGCGTTATTGCTTTTTTTTTTTTAAGAGACTAAGAAATATAATTGAAAAGATATAAATTATAATTTTGAGAATAACAATTTAATATGAGAAAAAGTATATTTTAAAAATTTTAATTGTATAGTACTCTTAAATTCAATATTAAATATTTTTAAATTTTAATCATGATTAATTTTTAATTTTTAATTCAAAAATAACTTTTTAACTATTTTAAGATATATAGAATTATTAATTAAATATTTAAAATTTATTAGTTTTTTATTTGTTATATTAAAGGGTTGTTCTTCTTGTTTAACTGTTGTTTGCATATTTAATTCTTTAAACTCATTATCCAAATAATCTAAGTAACTTAATTCACTTTTTATTACTGCTAAATTTGTTTCTTCTTGACTCATTCGTTGTTCTATTTCTTCCTGTTCTAATTCTTCTAGAATTTGCATCATCATAGATATCTAATCCCCAAAATAGAATTATTATTTAATCTGATTAAAGGAAAACATTTATTTAGTAAATTTGATTGTAAATCAGAATTCTTTTAAATTAAGTTGGAAGAAAGTAGTAAAAAGTATATAGCTTTTACTACATCTGAAGGATTATATGAATGGAATGTATTACCAATGGGATTTCATAATAGTCCTAGTATATTCCAAGAACAAATCTAATAAATCATAAGATTGATTGAATAAGTCAAACTTTAGGAATCTGAAATCAAATAGAATCAATAGAAGAACAACAGGAAATTAATATGATAAAATTATTTAATGAAGCCGTATTTGGAGAAGTATCAGAATCTCAAATAAGAAATAAACCAATGAATGAACAAATTTATAAAGCCAGAGTAATAACAAAAGAATTGAAAAAAGGAGAAGAAGTTATTAATCATAATTTATGGACCATTTATGCTGAAATTAATAAACACCAACAACAACTATAGATAAAACATCAGAATATATTTCCCCAGAACAGTGTCAAAAGAATGAAGAAGAAACATTAAAATTTATGACATATTTAGATAGATTATATCATGACGAAGAATTACAATTAAGCCTTATTCATAAAACAGAATCAATAAACGAAGTAAATATGATGCAAATTCTAGAAGAATTAGAACATGAAGAAATAGAACAACGAATGGGTCAAGAAGAAACAAATTTAGCAGCAATAAGAAGTGAATTAAGTTACTTAGATTATTTGGATAATGAGTTTAAAGAATTAAATATACAAACAACAGGTAAACAAGAAGAACAACCCTTTAGCCCACCAAATTTACAAGCTGTAGGATATAATCAAACAAATACAGGAACTAGTATACTTATAATAGATAGCGAAACAGAATATGAAAATAGTGATTTATACCCACTAGATTATATAACTGAAGAAGATCAAATTAATATGATGCAAGCAGAAAGTAGTAGTCAAAATGAAAATGAATATGAAGAATTTTAAGAAATTAGAAATCCCATAGAAGGAATAGTGGAAAAAAGAATGATGTTTAATAAAAAACAATATAATAAAATCCGAGATAAATAATTAGATCTAACACCACATGATCTCACCAAAAAAAGTATTATACAACAAATAGGAAAATTTATTAAAGACACTAAAAAAGAAAAATCTGCTTGTGTAGTAATCGAAAAGAAACATCCAATAGAAGCAACTCTAACTGAAGGAATCCTAAGAATACCCTTAATTGATAAAACACTCATAGAACATGAAATCCAAAAATTAGATATTAAAGATGAAGTAACAGAAATTTATATACCAGGAGTACAATTATTAATCAAAGCTTATTTTAAAGTAGGAGTAGATACACCAATAGAATTATTAATTACAGATAATAGAATTATAGATAATGTTCCCAATAGTATATTTGAGCATTAAATGAAAATATAATATATCAAAAATTAAAGCTAACTGTTAACACCAATTTTGCTATCTCTAGAGTAGAAATAAATATGAATCAAACTTTAGTTATTTATCATAAATTACAAGGAATAAAAATGCATCCAGAAAGTCGAGTAATTAGTATAACTAGAATAGTAGGACTAGTATTTTCAAACGAACATAACATTTATAAAAGAAATTTAGGAAATATTACAATAGATAAACATTTTATGCCAGTATTAGAAAGAATTACCATTAGACCAATCTAGAATAACAATACCTCGACAATTACAATTAGAATTAGACCAAACCAGAGAACTAGGAGAAGAAAATCCTTCCAGAATAACCTTTAATAATAACCTAGGAAGTTGAAATATTCAAATAAATACACTAACTGATATTAATATTAATATTCATCCTCGAAGAAGTATTCAAGAATCTAGACCTATAAGCCGACCATTGATTAGATCTAAAAGCCATAGTAATTATGAAGCACATAGAATTGCAGAAATCCCAATCAGATCAAACTTAGCAGAACTTCAACCTAATAGCCCTAAAATTGATTTAACCCAACTATTAGAAAACTTTATCCTCTTAGAAATTACAAAAGAAGGAAAATGGATCAAAATAATTGCATTAATAGATCCCAACATTATTAAAAGTAGTATTCAATTAAAATATACGGATAATAATATTGAAATCAATGAAGAAGACACAATAGCACAAACAACTATTAGATATAATCATAGGGATATCATTAAAATAAAATTATTTGTTGAACCAGAAATTGATAATAATCAAATTCATAAAATTATCTTAGGATAAGATTTCTTAGATAATGTAACACCATATAGAATTCAAAAGGATAGAATTCTAATTAATATAAATCACCAAGTCGTAATATTAAACAAAATAAAATTAATTTAGGTAAAATGAAATTTTACTATATCTTAGTGAAATTCAATTATGTAAAATATCAATCTTGAAAATATCATGCAATGATAGACACAGGAGCAAATATTACAATAGCAAAATATAATATATTACCATCAGAATTATGAAAAAAAGAAAAACTTATTAGAATGAGTAGTGCAGGAAAGGAAATCCATTATATAGAATTATCTGCTAAAGATATACCAGTACAAATCGGTGAATATGAATTAAAAATCTCAATATTATACTAATATAATGAAACCACACCTGACATAATAATAAGAATGGACTTTTTAGAACAATATATGTCTTTACACATCACCCAAAAAGCCTTAATATTAACTACCCCTTGTAAACATCAAGCATGGGCAATTAGAATTAATAATCCTTATAATAGAATATATACTATATTTAGGAAGAAAAAATATGATAATGAAATCCAATTTATTCCTAATAGTAAACCAATTGAGACTGAATCTAAAAGATCAATATCACATATCGAATGTAATAAAACGATTGAACAAAGATTATTGAAAAATTATAGTGATAATCCTTTAGCTCACTGGGAAAAATCCAAACCGTATGCCAAAATTGAATTATTAGATTATAGTAAAGAAATAAATTGTAAACCTTATCCTTGGATAGAAAAGGATAAACAAGAATTTATTATGCATATAACTGAAATGAAGCAATATAATTTAATCAGAGAAAGTAGATCCAATTATTGTTCACCAACAATGATAGTAATGGGACATGCAGAAATTAAAAGAAACAAATATCGCATGGTTATTAATTATAAAAAATTAAATGATCTAGCAATTAGGAATAGATATCCAATCCCCAAAATAGAATTATTATTTAATCTGATTAAAGGAAAATAAATATTTAATAAATTTGATTGTAAATCAGAATTCTTTCAAATTAAGTTGGAAGAAAGTAGTAAAAAATATATAGCTTTTACTACCTCAGAAGGATTATATAAATGGAATGTATTGCAAATGGGATTTCATAATAGTCCTAGTATATTCCAAGAACATGTTACTAAACTATTATCTCCAATTAAAGATTTGCTATAATTTATATTGATGATATTTTAATCTTCTCAGAAACCTTAGAATAACATGAAAACCATTTATGTCAATTTATGGATATAATTGAAGAAAAAAAACTTAATATATCCCCTAAGAAAGTTGAATTAAGAAAAGAAAGAATAACATTCTTAGGTCATTATATTACTTGTAATGGAATAGAATTACAGAAACATTTTAGTAAAAAAATATTAGACTTCCCAAAAATAACTTCAAAAAAAGAGTTACAATCATTTTTATGATTAGTAAATCAAGCTTGAAACTTTATCCCAAATCTAGCTAGATATACAGCTAGAATATCTAAATTAGCAGGAGAAAAAACACCTTGGAAATGGGACGGTAATTAAGAGAAAATTATTCAACAAATACAAGAATTATGTCAAGATCTACCCAAGTTAACTATTCCAACTAATCATAATATTAAATGGATTTTATATACAGACGCCTTAGAAAATTATTAGGGTGCAACCTTTTACCATGAAAATAAAGATGGAAATGAAATTATTACTCGTTATGCAAGTGAAAAATTTAATGATAGTCAGAGTAAATATCATTCAAATTGGAAAGAATTTTTAGCAATAGTCAAAGCTGTTGAAAAATTTGAATTATTGATTGTTAATTCTCACTTTATTATTCGCATTAATAATACTCAAGTTAAACATTGGTTATCAAAAGGAATTCATACTACTAAATTAGCCAATAAAATGTTAATTAAATGGCAATCTGATTTATCTTATTATGATTATGAAATTGAGTATATCAAAGGAAAGAATAATCTTGTTGCTGACTTTTTAAGCAGGGATGAAGCCCTTAGACACGAATAAAAATACGAGTAAACCTCAGAATGAGGAACCAAGTAATCAGACAAGTATTGATCCAATTATTTTGAGATTGAATGCTCTGGAAGCCAACCTGAGTATTCTTTATTCTCATTATCAATAATCAGGCCACAAATATTAATTCTCTAAGTCTCAATATTGGGAACTTAGAGAGACGAATAAGCCAAGTAGAAAGACAAGTAGAAAGACCAATAATGGGTCATTCACTCACACCAACAGTAATGGGTCATTCACCAAGTCCATCACCACTAAGTCCTGTACCAAGCCTACAAACAACTACTCAAACACCATCTTTTTTATCCATCGTTGAAAAAGAAATAGACAATAAAATAGCCCAAGAAAAGGAGGCCCAAAACAAACAGAAACAATTAACTTCCATTTCCACTTCCACATCAACAGCCCAATCTAAACTTTTAGAGCAATATCAATATTTCTAACTTGTCATCGACAAATTAAACCACTTCCAAATTTCTACAGCAACTATCAAATATATTTCTCATTATTTTTTAAATAAAGCCGTAATACATGCTGGAACTAATCCACAACTTGTATATACCCTATATAGTTATGGATTAATTTATTGTATTTATCCTTCCAATAATCTCCACGAAGTTAGCCAACTCCCAAAATCTATCCAAGAAGCAGCTAAGCATTATAAGGATATTATTACCCAATATATCATGTATATCTATTTTTATTCCACCCTAGCCGAAATCACCAAAGATAAATTTTATTCTCCCATTAATCTCATCAAGTTTGGTACCACCAAAAAACTTTTTGAATTTGAAGAATTTGAAAAAGAAACTATTGACCCCAATGAATTCCAAGAAATCATCTTCAGAACCAGAGCTCAAGAAATAAATACTATCTTCCTCGAAATGAACAGAACCCTAACCAGTGATGAAGTTCAATGGACTTATTTCACTGGACCCACTACATGTTTATACTCTGTTGAAAAAATTCCTCGAAACCAACAACAATTCACTATGTTTTATGACCGAATCAAATCCAATACCATGGACCATCCAGAAGAAACTAAAAAATGAATATGCCAACAATTATCTAAATATCCTATTCATACATGTAAATATTATAAAGATACAGATAAAAAAATTCAAGATGAACCATCGACATCCTTCAACATCCTCGATGCATAAGAAGACAAAGAACAAGACACCCCCACAGGACTAGATGCCACCAAAGTCAAAAGTAATGGTTGATAAGACCAAATGCAACTTGAAGTGACCAAAAGAAGATGCCTTATGGATAACGAAGCTGACAAAGGCGACCTCAAAGAGATAAAAAGCAGACATGACTCTAATCTACTTCATGTATTCGAGGTTCTATTCGATTTATGGAATACATGTAAATACTATTCTAGTTACAGGCAGTCAGCACAAAATTGTAATAAACACACAAGATATTTTTGATTAGAAATTAATCAAAGCAGATAACAGCTAAAACTTTCTGTAAACAATAGGAGATTAAGGTTCATACTTCTTTACTTATCATCCTTCAAACATAAAGTCAATATTTTCTTTGAGAGGTTCTTTATGTCTTAATTCAGTATGACTTATTTCTGTTTCTCTATCTATTATAGGTATACTAGTTTTTGTATTTATTTGATTATATCATGCAGCTTGTAAATTTGGCGGGTTAAAGGGTTGTTCTTCTTGTTTAACTGTTGTTTGCATATTTAATTCTTTAAACTCATTATCCAAATAATCTAAGTAACTTAATTCACTTCTTATTGCTGCTAAATTTGTTTCTTCTTGACCCATTCGTTGTTCTATTTCTTCCTGTTCTAATCCTTCTAGAATTTGCATCATATTTACTTCGTTTACCTATTCCGTTTTATGAATAAGGCTTAATTGTAAATCTTCGTCATGATCTAATCTATCTAAATATGTCATAAATTTTAATGTTTCTTCTTCATTCTTTTGACACTGTTCTGGGGAAATATATTCTGATGTTTTATCTATAGTTGTTGTTGGTGATAATTTATTAATTTCATCATAAATGGTCCATAAATTATGATTAATAACTTCTTGTCCTTTTTCAATTCTTCTATTATTACTCTGCTTTCATAAATTTGTTTATTCATTGGTTTATTTCTTATTTGAGATTCTGATACTTCTCCAAATACGGCTTCATTAAATAATTTTATCATATTAATTTCCTATTGTTCTTCTATTAATTCTATTTGATTTCGGATTCTTAAAGTTTGACTTATTCGATCAATCTTATAATTTATTAGATGAAGAGATAAAAAGCAATTTAATTATCAAAAGACGACAAACCATCCCTCGAAATCTCTTATCTACTGATCATAAAGAAAACTCAATAATATAATCTCCATTATCAGAATAGAAAAAGGTAGAGGAATATATATATATATATATATATAAGATCCATTTTCTCTAATGTGCATCCACATGCAACGCACATGCATTTTAGCACTATTAGATATGGCGGAATGACCATATTGCCCTCCCCAATTCTTTGCTAAACATCCCATCCCAAACCTCTCCCATTTCCAAGATCTAAGCAGGTGGGCCCATTTCACCATGCATATATAATTGCTAAAACGCTAATATATGTTTAGTAATGTTAATGATCAAGAAAACTACCAAGTTGACGTTAACAAGATTCTACATTTTAACCCTTAAAAAAAAATCAAAAGCTAAACTATTTAAAAGTTTCATCCCCTTGCACTGCTTTTGTTCAATCGAGCAAGGTGTGGAAGATTATGTCATAAAGAGAATAAAGAGAAGTTGACTGTGTCAACTCTGTTGAAAGAAAAAATGCTATAGGTGATATTTCATCTTGTTCAACTCACAACCTAACTTTATATGAATCATGTAGCATTTTTTATTTTGGCAAAAATCATGTAACTGATTTTAAGTAATAAATAAATAAAATGTATAGTTAATTTAATACACAAAAATAAAACTTTATCTAGTAATCTAGGCGACCATGGAGAACAATTACAAGTAATAATTCAAAGTTTTTAATCGTGAGGATCTTATTAAGATGACACATTGAAAAAGAAGCAAAAATTATACTTTTGATCTTTATAATTTTATTTAATTTTTAATGCATTTTTTATAATTTAAAAATTTATAATTAGATTCTTACAGTTTAAATAATTTTTAATTTAGTCTCTATTATTATATTTTTTTCATATATATATATATGTGAGCTAATTTTATTTTATAATTTACTTTTATTTTTTTATTAGCATAAATTATATATATTCAAAGTATTAAGATAATATATTGTTAGTTATATCAGTAAAATTTAATGTAATACTTTTAAAATTTTAACAGTGGACATTAAATAAAAAAATTTGTAAATAGTTAAGACTTAATTATAAAATTATAAATTATAAAATTAAATTAAAAATTAAATAAAATTATAATGATTAAAAGCATAACTTTTCCAAAAAACAAAAAGATTGATATCTCTAACAACGAGATCACTGCCAATTAAAGTGATATCACTGCTTCTGATGCTGGTAAGAGAGGTTGGAAAGTTGGTTCTATGTCATGCCTTTTGACTCTGAACGTTATGCCTTCTCAAGATGGTTGGTCTGTTGGTCTGTTGGTCTGTTCGTCTATGCATGCCTCCAAAATTTCAGAGTAGATGCCACTGTAGACTTCTCGTTTGCTGGTTTAGGAAAAGTATGGTTCGCCAGTGGTTTTGGAGATCTCCAATTCGAACTTCTCAACCAAGATTATTTTTGGAGGCCGCGAGACATTCTCTTCAGTTCATCGTATATCGGCATGTCTGGTAATTTATGAAAAAAAATGAAAAAAAAAATTTAAATAATATTAATTATGTTTTTATAATTATTATTTAATAATATATATATATATATATATCCCTTTTTACAACTAATTTTCCATTATTTTTTGCTGTAACTTTTCACTACAAATTGCTTGTTTCGAAAATCAGGAGTTGTCCATCAATACTGGTGCTTCGTGTTAATTGGTGGCATTTGGCAAACCAATTTGATACAGTAAAGTTAAGAGTGAAATTTTATTTTAATTATTTTTGTATATATAGTGTTTTTTTAGATTGTAATCTTTCATAAAATTATTTCATCAATATAATTTTTCACAAATTTTTTAATTTAATTAGTCATAAAATTATTATTTTTATTTAATTTTTACATAAAAGTATTTTTTAATTTATTTTTTATAAATAAAATCATTAATCAATAATTTTCTTCTATAAAGTTAAAAATACTCATGTGTAAAGTACTATTATTAATAATATTTTTATTTAGAATGGATTAAATTAAAAAATATTTATATATAAAGATTAAATTAAAAATATAATTTCATAAAAGATCAAATTAAAAGTATGATCAAATTAAAAAGAAAATTCAATCAAAAACTAAATTAAGATCATTTGTAAAGAATCATAATAAAATTTTACTCATAAAGGTAATTACGCTTCCGCGCTTCGAGCAACAGCATTATGCATTTCGTCGCATGGAAGAGGCATCTCTTTGTGGAGAACTTTTTTATTGCTGACTTTCTCATTGATGTATTAAAAAGATTATATATATTAATGTACATGGTGTCTTTTCGTTATTTTCTTATTTAAAAAATAAATGAAAAAACATTAACGTGCAATTTAATACATACCAATCAACTAATCTTTTGTTATTACTTTCACTCATTTACGAGGCGTAGGCTGATGAAATTAGATTCTCTGCTCCTTTTTAAAATGAGCAAAGGATGTTTATTCTTTTTTCACATTTTTTAACTTTGATTATTATTTTTTAAAGTTGAAAATTAAAAATTATTTTTATTTTATATATTTTTTAAAAAATCAAAATTAATAAAAATGGAATCTGACCCGACACATTCTAAAGGATGAACATTTAGGATGATTAAAGAATTCGGACACATATACGACACTGCATACCTGAAAAAATCTACCAAATTAATATGTAAGAATGATCTGGAAAATACAAAAGAATCCTGGGAACCAAGTTTATACTCTTTCTTTCATTAAATAAATAAAGGGAAAACTTTAGGACAAGAAATAAATGCTACATGTTTAATCATGGGCCCCACTGGACCCTTTTCTAGGATGATTTTCCTATTGTGGCCCCCACTCCGTCCATTTTTGTGTGAGAAGGCGAGAAATATTATGTGGAACTGCAACATGATGCGTTCTTGGGTGCTGCCTGTATGGAATTCAGCCGCTTCTGAAACAATAAATGGAAGCATGAAATTAATGCCAATCCCAATGATATTAATAGTAAACGGCAATGCCAATTCTTGACTAATAATAATAAGAGAAAATGGGAACAGCTGATTCCTGAAAATGCCATAAAAGAGGGAGAGAAAAACAAGGCAAGGTGGAGGAAGAAGAGGGTCCCAAGTACGAACGAACAAACCCCAGCTTTAATCTCTGGAGATCAATCAGATCACCATTACCACCATTATTGAACCGAGATGGAGAAACCTTCTTCGACAAAAACCATGTCGGTCCTGCCTTACGAAACCCCAAGACTCAGAGACCATTACCTTGTCGGGAAGAAGCTGGGGCAAGGCCAATTTGGGACCACATACCTCTGTACCCACAAAGCATCGGGGGAACAATACGCCTGCAAATCCATTCCCAAGCGGAAGCTCTTGTGCAAAGAGGATTACGATGACGTGTGGAGAGAGATTCAGATCATGCATCATCTGTCGGAGCACCCAAATGTGGTTCGAATACAAGGGACATACGAGGACTCCGTGTTTGTGCACCTGGTTATGGAGCTGTGTGCTGGGGGTGAGCTGTTTGATAGAATTATTCAGAAGGGGCATTACAGTGAGAGAGAAGCGGTCAAGTTGATAAAGACCATTGTTGGCGTGGTCGAAGCTTGTCACTCTCTTGGGGTTATGCATAGGGATCTCAAGCCTGAGAATTTCTTGTTTGATAGCTCGGGTGAAGATGCCCAGATGAAGGCTACGGATTTTGGCCTCTCCGTGTTTTACAGGCCAGGTTGGTAATTGGGTGTCTGATCTCTCATCTCTGTTTATTATTCATTATGATTCTTGTGATTGTAATTATTAGAAGAATTGATTGTATACAGATTGTAGTCAAAAGAGGTATTCTTGTGTAGGTTTAGTTTACCGATTAATTTTTGTCACACAAGATTAACAAGCGGTCCACTGTATTAAAATTGTAACTTATTTTATTATCGAATCTCACTCCTTATGAGTAGATCTGTATATAACGTGATAGGTTGAATCTACATAATAAAAATCGTTGTTGAAATGAATTATGGTAATGTTTGGATTGGCTACTAAGTTTCCTTTGTTTGATTTACCCATAATGGTTGATCCATATGCCAATAGGCTATATGTTGCGCGTTGGCATTGCTTTTGGCTGTAATAATTTTGCTTCCCAACTCGTAAAGTGTATCCTTTTGTTTTATATGGTGGCTTTCTTTTAATTGGTCGGATATTGGTCTATGATAATTCTTCAAATATGTATTTTTCATTTACAGTCACCCTCCTCGAATTCATGTAACATGGTATTCTTATTTTTCTTGTTCCACGCACTTTGCTTGACTCTTCTTTGAAATTTTGTGATGCATGTAATATTATGGGCTTCCCCGAATGTATATATAGTCTTATTGATTTCGTTATTAATCATCACGGCAGAAAGAAGTAACTGAGTGTGTTAGATATTTTTACCATCGCATAAGAAGAAATATAACGAACACACAATGCAGGCACTTATGACAATATTACCTGTTGGGAGACAGGAACTTAGTACAAGGAATCTTTAAAAGCAATACTTGAGTTGAATACTTTGAAAAAAGTTTTTTTTTTTGGTTGTAGAGAAATGTGTACTTCGGAGTTAAATGTTTGAAGAGCAATGTTCTGCATCACAAGAATTTGTTCTCATTTTGGACTTAAATTTCTTTTGCCCTCTTTGGCATAATCAGTATTAAGTTTAGTATGATCTATCATCATCACCTTTTCTCTGTTTTGTTTTTCCTCCAGGACAAGCCTTTTCCGATGTAGTTGGAAGCCCCTACTATGTTGCCCCTGAAATTTTGTGCAAGCACTATGGACCAGAAGTGGATGTATGGAGTGCTGGAGTTATCCTTTACATTTTGCTGAGTGGGGTCCCACCTTTTTGGGCCGGTAATGATCTTTAAAGTGTATCTGTGATTCCCTTTGATTTGCAGCTGTGAAGCTTTTATCCTCTATATGTTGTTTGCTCATCTTCTTGTGTTATTCGTTATCTCTGAGCTGCATTTACTTTCCAATTACCTGCAGAAACTGAACCAGGCATTTTCAGACAGATTTTACAAGGAAAGCTAGATTTTCATTCTGAACCATGGCCAAGCATATCAGAAAGTGCTAAAGATTTGGTGAAGCAAATGCTTGAGAAGGACCCTAAGAAAAGAATTTCTGCTCATGAAGTCTTGTGTAAGTTCCTTGATACCAGTAAACTGGAAATTCATGTGTACTGCTACTTTTTCTATGGTATCAAGATGTAATGATGATGGAGTTTGTGTAATCAGGTCACCCTTGGATAAATGATGATAAAGTTGCCCCCGACAAACCTCTGGATTCTGCAGTTTTGTCGCGCCTGAAACATTTCTCTGCTATGAATAAAGTAAAGAAGATGGCACTGCGGGTATGTTATATTCCCATTTGTCCACCTTCCCCCCCCCCCCCCCCCCAACAAAACAAAACACCATTTTTCCTTTCTGTTCGATTGAAGTGATGCTATAAAATATTGTCTTAGCATTTTAATTCATGGCTTCAACTTTTTCATCGGTTATGTTTGGCACTATATCTTTCTCAATCCTTTTTTGGGTCAACATAACAGGATTTTTTTTTTTTTAGGGGGGGAGGGGGGGAGATAGAGGATTTCTATCTTTCAAGTAGAGCCTGAAAAACGGTCCAAAAAGCACCGCCCACTAGCTTCTAGTGTGGTCAGAAATGATAATGACATGGTTCTAATTTGGAGTGATCTTGTGTTTGTAAGAACGGAGGCCAAGTCTCCAAAATTCTGTATATTCACTTGTGTGGTCTTCTGCTAAAGTTAAACAGTTTGGTTTCCAATGAAAGACCTAAGCTTGTCTGCCACAGGTGTATAGACTATAGAACGCTCAGAGGCCTAATATGCAAAGGTTACTAAAAATAAGGTGCTTAGGCCAGAAGTGCTAAGACTACCAAGAGATGTGATTAACTTAATATTGTTTTTGTAATTGTTGGGTCTTGCATTATCTACTATGGTTTACATTGAACTCTGTCAACCAAATTTTTAGAATATGGGATTATAATCATAGAAGGATCTTTCAACAAATAAACATAGGAATTGATGGAAAATGTAGGCGAGAGTAGTGATGGATCCATATGGTGTATCCCAGAAACTTGCTGTATTAGTTATTATTTGTATATTTTATACACACAGAATTGATTGTGTCGATGAACCCATATGCTTTTTCGCTTGAAATTATGTATTATATTAGGTATCTTTAGTTGTGTCTGCTGCATTATACAAAAAAGTGTATTCTTTTCATGGAACTTTTTTCTTGTTATTGTTGTTGGATTTGATGCATCAGGAATTATTCTTCAAAAGAATGTTTGGAGGTTGCCTTGAAAAGATCTCAAAATTCTGCTTTTACAAAACTCTTTCTTTTCTCTTTTTTTTGTTTAACCGATACTTTAAAAATATTTATATCATATCTGATATATATTTGACAGTTATATCAAATAAAACACGATAGTTTAAATTAAACACTATATATCTTATTGTGTCATGGTGTTTATATGATGAATTCAGTGAATATAATCCAATATCTTGACACTGGCATATGGTTAACCATAATAACATAATATAAATTCGCTGAAAAATTACATAGCTGCTCTTTAGACAACTTCTGGACTGCATTTTTGAGTATGAAATCATTTATTTAAATGGTTGTGCCTTTGTACCTTTATATCAATTCATCCGTCCACTTGCCCTTCTATGTATCCGTGCTATATGATACATATGTTCTGTCCATTTCTTATATATCAGATGTTAATCCAAATTATGCAATCTTGGCTTGCATATAAAAAACCATTCCAGGTCATAGCAGAAAGACTTTCAGAGGAAGAAATTGGTGGTTTAAAGGAGTTGTTCAAAATGATTGACACAGACAACAGTGGGACTATAACATTTGAGGAACTCAAAGAAGGTCTGAAAAGAGTTGGTTCTGATCTAATGGAATCTGAAATTAAATCCCTTATGGATGCGGTAGGTAAATATTATACAAAGTAATTAGGAAGTAAGGGGTTTAATATTATTTCAAATAATTATATAGTTTTTATTGCCAAATTTATTTGTTGAGTTTGGTGACCTTTAATTGTTTTCTATTGTGAACCTTGGTAGGCTGATATAGACCAAAGTGGAACAATAGACTATGGTGAATTTCTTGCTGCTACACTGCACATGAATAAGATGGAAAGAGAGGAGAATTTAGTTGCAGCCTTTGCCTACTTTGACAAAGATGGTAGCGGTTACATCACCATCGATGAGCTTCAACAGGCTTGTACGGAGTTTGGATTAGGTGACGTAAATCTAGATGTTATGACAGAGATTGATCTAGACAATGTAAGTTTCTGAATGATTTTTTTTTTCCATCTCATTTTTATATATCACCACCAGAAGTGCTGGTATTATTGTTATCATTTTGTTTAATTTCACTACCAGCTTTGTCATTGATTTCATTTTTAATTCTCATTATAAAGTTGTCGAGATAACATAAACTTGTAAGCTCTGAGATTAATGAAACTGAAATGTGCTATTACTTTCTTGCTTCTGTTTGGAGTTAGCCATCTCCCTGACACGACAAGGTATAAAATGTCTATGTGTAATTTGAAATTCCATGTCATGTCACATAGACATGACTCAATTTTTGAAGTATTCTCCGCTTTATAGGTTAATGGAAATATTTTTTATCCAACATAGATGATTGTTCATTATGAAGTCAAACTATTATAAATCACAGTTAGCTTAAACGAGGTATTTATTTCCTTAGACTGTGCATTTGATGATTTGAAATTTTTAAGTCTACAGGATTTTTATTTGAAAGACTGGCTTTGAAATTATTACAGATTAGTTGAGACTAGCCTTTTCAAACCAATGAGAAGTTCATCAGCATTTTCTTTTGCACTTATATTCTAGTACTGTAAATAATCACTAAGCATGAAACTTCTTCATTTATATTGCCATCATTAGAGAAAATTTCATGTGTTTATGATGTTCTGTTACTGTTAGTGGTCTTTCTTGACAAGGGTTTCCCATCCGAGTCGTTGAGCTTTTGGAGTTCTTTTCACATGTAATTTCTGAAGTAGTTTTTTGTTGAATTTATCTGTGATAAACTTTAGGCAGATTTCAAATTTTTATTCTTGTGTTTTTGGGTAGAAGGGTGATCTTCCTTGTCTTTCCTTAAAAACTGTCTTACGGACCTAGGATTAGAAGTGTGCTAAAAACCATGAAAAATTTGTAGGTAGATCCGGGCCAAATTAATCGTGAACAGACATGAAAGTATGTCCACGACATAGCTTTTCATAAAATTCATCTCTAGTATCCTTATATGTTTATCCATGAATGACTAACTGACTACCAATTCAGTGTTGGATTCTGACATGCTGTGTCTACTATTGCAGGATGGGAGAATTGATTATGGAGAGTTTGTAGCAATGATGAAAAAGGGTGATGGAGGTGTTGGTAGCAGCAGAACCATGAAAGGCAATTTGAACTTCAATTTAGCAGATGCCTTCCAAGTAGACGAGTTATCCTGATTGACATACTAACTTAAAAATAAAATAAAATAATGTACTGTACAGATAGGAAGCACGATTGTAGAAGACAAACAAGTCAATTTTCTATTTTATTTTATTTATTTATGTTGTACTTTCTTATGGGTTTCGTTTCTTTAACAAATATCCTGTGAAGTTGAATATTTTCAATATAATAAGGTAATTGATCTGAATGAACTATTCCTTACCTAAAAAATAAATAAATAAACTAAAATATAAAACTTGAATAAGATAAATTCATGGCATTCCTCAAAAATGTGCAAGGCATTAGTTTGAATAATTAGTAGTGTTATATATATATATATTTAAGATTTTATTTTTAAAATATTCTTAAAAAATATCAAACCAAAATTGCTAAAGGCCGTTCTAAATTAATGCAACTAAATTATATAACCAAACTAAGCACTTGACTTACAAGCACAATATCATATTACAAATAGTTTTGAGCTTTGAGCCTTTTTTTTCCTTTTTAAATTTTTGGAATTTACCATTAAGCTTGCTAAATAATTTATATGGCAAGATTTGAATATAATGATGTACCACAAGATAAATGACTTGTATACTTTGCATTTTTTATTTGGAAATAAATGAGGCTAAAATAGCTTGAGCACTCATAACATAGAGAAAGCAAACTCTAGTTATATCATCTCTAAGAATACTATAACAACTGTGAAGTGAAAAATTTTGAAAGTAAATGCCAAACCTTATTATAGAACTAATTAGCTAATTAATCAGCCGATTTATTAATTTCATGATGAGTATGACCAACTTTAGCAAGTTACTCATTCCTCATAGCACTTTTAATGCAGTTCATTAGTTGAGTTAAAAGGGTGTCAAGGGGTTTGTCAAACCTCTTTTATTATTATTTTTTAACCTTTCATTATTAGCTTAATCTTTATTATTAACACCCAAATTAGGTTTAAGTGAGTAAAACAATTATGGCTGCTAGTTCAAGCATTAAAATAGGATAAAAACATAGAATTACCAAAGCTTATTCTTCCATAAACTCTTTATCAATAAACAGTCATATATATGTAATTCTACCTCATATAACTAGATTGTATAGTAGACTAGAGTTAACATTGAAGGTGGATCCCAACAACTTAGAATTAATTTTGGCTCTCTAAACCTCTATTCGTGCTTGTTATGCAATCAAATCTCATATTCCAACCTCATATCTATACTTAAGTCATATGGCAAGGCATTCTAATTTACTGAAAATCAGGTGGCATAATGGTTATGGATGCTGCCAAGCACTATGCCCTCTCTTCTACTATAATACCTTGCTTATATATAACTTAAATACAATATATTTAATTCTCAAGGCCATAGGGCTCAATTATCAGTTAGCTCTTAAGTCCAAACCGTTCAACAATCAATTAAGTGTTCAGAATACTCATGCACATCAAAATGGTATTATATTTTTAAAAAGTATCTATATATGCTCTAGTCCATACTAAGCTGTCATAGCTAAGCTCAATTATATACATTAACATCATTAAATATATATCGGTCTCAAAATAAATTCTAACAAGGTATATAAAGAAATACAACATCAAATACATATGTCTTTATGAAGTTATAGACTTTCCTTAATCCACTTGGTTGCTTACACCTGGCAAGAGGGTTAGTGGATGAAAGAGTGAGATTTCAAGAAGAATCTTAGTAGTATAGTTCTATTCTAACATGCATCAACCACTTAAGTATATAGGTATACATGTATGTAGTTTTTTTAACATTTGAGCTTTCTAACATGTGAAAATATGCATAGATGTAGCCAGAATTTGGTCAAGCTTATAGACTCTTTCCTAAGTGGCTTTAATACTTAGTAGAGTGAAGAATTACTGTGCTTAATTCCCTGGCCTTCTTCTTTTAGCTATTATTAGGTAAAGCTTCATTCATGAGGCTAGCAACTCATAAAAATCACATAAACTCATAGAACTCATAAAACTTATTCGAGCATCAAGCAAACATGACATGCAAATAACTAAGCACTTAAGCAGTTACAAGCATGATAGAGATGAGAAAAATGTTACCTAATGTAAGTTTATTCCCAATACTATAGGTACTAACTTTGATTTCTTCTGGTCTTTCTTGTTCTAAGTCAGGCACTGACACTGAGAGTCCTTACTATTTTGATAGCTTATAATATCACATTATATCCAAATCAGTACCAAAACTTCAACGTATTGACTATATGCTTTACTATGTATGATTTATGCATTTCCAGCCTTTTGGAGGTACATTAGGACTTTCTTCTTAAGACTTTTCTTCTTTAACTTATTGACTATATTTTTAGGGCTCAATTAGCTTACATTTGACTTAAAATGAAGCTTAATGCTTCTCTTAGTAGCTTGCCCAGTCAACCTCTTTTACTTGCCCTTTATCTAGACCTTGATTTATGATTTTTCATGGGCAAATTTTCCTAGGCAACTTGAGTTTCCTAAATTTTCATTTTGAGTCTTAACTTGGCATTTTACAATTTATTTGGTCATTGCTCTATTCCTTTGGTCATTTCCTATTTTGACATGTTTGTACCCTTGTGGCCATTGTCAAAAACTATATCCCCATGTATCTAAATCTTATTCTAACTTCTTAGATAGCTTATTAGACTTATATTGAACTTATTAGAGGCTTCAAACAAAATACTATACACATAGATGCTCATCAACTTAGGCTATAATTTCATAGATATTCAGAAAATTCAACTTTCACATATGGCTTCCACAATTTGAACTGATGCTTCCCCTAGCTTTTTTAATTCTCTAAAGGAACTCTAATTATCTTAAAAGTAACAAAAAAAAGTTCATCTAAGGCCATTTCTTATAGGGTAGCCAAGGCTATGCAAGGGATGCTCCATTCAGAGTTTTCTTTAATTTCTAGCCATTTTCTCCCCAGTTTCACACCTTCAATAATTTCTACATGCCTTATATCATTAAATGTATGGAATAAATCTATAAAGAGAGATTTCTCTCTTTGCATGTGATGAAGAGGGAGGGAAACTCATGAAATCATGGCTTAAAACATGTTATGCTATACATTGTTTTGAAACTTGTTCAGAATTCTACATTTTTCAGCGATTAATTTTTTGAACAGAACACTTCTTTCCCCCTTGATGGTGGCTGAAATACCTTTAAAAAAATTTAAAACCATCAAATTAAAGCTCTTGAGGAGAGGAATCATTTTCACAACTAGATCTGTGTGAAAAAAGTGCAAAAACCTACCCGTTTAGCTTGTCCTTTCTCTTCTCCCTACCATGGACGCCATTAACAAAGCTTAGAGCTACTACAAATAAGTTTAAGGCTGTGGAAGAGCTGAATGGGATGAATGACCATTAAAAAAATAACAAAAAGTGACTTTATGGTAATTCAAAATTTTCTATTTTGCCCTTTTTTCTTTAGACTTCAAAATTTTTGCATTTTAGCTTTTTTTTTTTTTTTTTGCATATTTGGGCTCCATATTCTTATTTAGAAGGTCTTAAAACCTTTACACCAGCTTTCTTGAACTACAAGGACTCAAAACAGCATAAAATAGCTCAAAACTATACTATAACACTTGTTTTCTCATTTTTCATGCTATCAGTGTTTTGACTTGTTTTATGCTTCCTAAACATTTTTTATAGCTTATTTAACTCATATATAGTGGAAATAACATTAACTTACTTTAATTAACTTTTTATTGAAATCTTTATATTTCTTACTTTTTCGACATTCCCCTATTTAGATGCTCTTGAAACTCATTCATTTTCTACTTTTTTTCTCTATTTTCTCTCTTTAATTGACCTTCTACTCTCTTTCTCATGTCCTTTTAACTTATTAGAAAGTTCAGGTCCAATTAGAAAATCACAAAATGTAACAAGTTTGATCACTAAATTCTTTGTAGTTAAGGAGCCAATTTCAACTTATACCTTTTTGAAACAAATTCCCAAGCTAGCTCAATTCTAGAAGATAACCCCAAAGCTCAGCACAAAAAACTCCTTCTGAGGTAATATTAAGAATGAACTCGTGTATCTAATTATCAATAAAATCCTTTTATCACACCCCTACAACCACTATTAGATCCTTTATTTTTAACTAAATCATTTATGATATATTTTAACTAGTCTCTAGAAGGAAATTGCTAACCAATCAAAACTTCTTTTCTTCATGTTCTTAATGCAATATGTGTAATATTCGGTTCTCTGAAAACATGAGTAAACGCGAGAAATGTTATGTTTTATTTCTCTGTAAACGTATAAAACTCACTGGATACAAAAGAAAGTCCCCAAAAAAGAAGGATTTGAGGCCCAATAAGATTAGAATAATATTTCAAACTTTAAATAATAATAATCCAAGGCCAGAGGTGCCCTGAAATTGAAGTTAGAATAACCAGACGAAATTTAACAAAAATGCAATGACATATAATGACATTTTTGTAATTTTGGGCAATTTCTAGAAAATTCAAAAGAGGAATTTTTAAATGAAAAAAAATGAGTTTCTTAGATTTCTCAAAGGCCCTAAAAACTATAGGAACCCCAAAAACAGTTAAAACCCCTTTGGTTTACGATTTAGAACATCAGTAAACCTGAACTTTGACCTTTTCATTCGAGAAGGTCTTAGATCTAATTTGAGTGATTTCAAAGGCATTTTATAAGTTAGAGAATCTAAATTTTATGATGAAAAAAACGGTTCTAAAAAAGGAGTTGAAATAAGCTTAAAACAAAAAAGCTAAGAACAAATGACAAAATTTAAAATTTAAAATGTCTTAAATGGGTCCCTAGCCTATATATGGCACGCCCCACTTCTTCCTATCACCTCGGCTAACTTTCCTCTGCACCAAAATAGAACCCTAAGCTCCTTGAAGTGATGCACCAAGAGGGAGGAAGAAGGGAAGAGAAAACCAAGCATAAAGGTAAGAAAATAAATGGTTTTCATGCTTCTTTCTTCACCAACCTTGCTCTCCTCCTTCTCCTCTTTCTTTCTATGGATTTAATAATGTATTTAGGTCTTTTTTGAGGTTAGACTAAAGGAACAAATTTTGAATTTCAAGAGGAGAATCCAAGCAAAGAAAGGAGCATCTAAGAAAGGCTAAGAAAATAATGTATTTTGCTACTTTTATGCTTGATCCTCCTTGTTCTTCTTCTTGAGTATTTCGTCCCAAATATGGACAGCCAAGAGGAGTTGAAATTTTAACCAAACCAAGGATAAATCTTAGGAATTAGAGTGTAGGGAATAAGGATATACAAAAAAAGCAAAGAAAGAACAATGCTTTTTCAAGATGCACAACTTAGGGTTTTAGTTGTACTTTGGTTTGTAAGCTGAGTTCTAGCCATAAATTAAGATGTTTAAAAGTCTATATGAGTTTTAAGATAGCAAGAGAGCCTCCCACATGCTTCTTCCACCAAGAAAATCAAAACAACTCCATTGGTGCTATCTTGGAGCATAGCCTCAGCCTAGCATGGAAGGAGCACCAAGGGAGTGTTTTAATTTCTTCTAAACTTGATTTTGTATCATATATGATGGGAGAGGATGAGAGAAAGCCTTGGAAAAATTTTAGGAAGCCTAGGAAGTGAGATGGTTTCATAGGTTCCATATTGTGACTTAAAAAAGCAACACCTAGCTAAGCTCCTTGAAATGAATGTGTGATGACTTCAAGAGGTCTAGATGGAGTCAAGAACCATAGATGGAAGGAGATAATGAAACCAAGATTACATTTTCCTAAGATTGCTTCATTAGGTCTATTATGGAACCATAAATAAGTTATAAGAACAATCTAGCTTTTAAAGTGAGTGTGTGGCTTTAGAAATTTTTTTAAGAGTGTAATTTGCTTCCATATGATGTGTCTATGCTAAAGGAATTAAGTCTCACATCCTTGTGAGTGTGTGGCTGAGGGAGAGGAACCGTTTCGAAAGGGAAAAGTGTGCATATGTAACTAAGGTAGCTCTCTCTTCTTTCTCTCATGCATGATTGGATGTTTATTTTGTCTTTGAATGGGTGTATGTATATTCTAAGTCATGAAAGATGTTTTAGCATGTATCTATATACCATGGTATTATGATGTCATGTTATACACTTAAATGATTCTTCATGAATATGTTTTGGTTTGCTTGAATGTGGTGAAACTAAAAGTCCTTTAATTAGTGTGAAGATGAGCCAAAAATCCCTAAGAATAGGTGAGATAAAGCCAAAAGTCTCCTAAGAGTGAGGCCTAGTCAAAAATCCCTCAAGAAAATGGGTGAGGCAAGTCCAAAATCCCCTAAAATAAGTGGGTGAGGCTAAACCATCTTCTTGGCAAACTTATGTATGCTTTATAGCACTTCTTGAATGCAAGAAATGTTCCATGAATGATCTTGCACTCCATCATACCTATGCATGCATTTTTATACTTGGATTTGCATTCTTTATGCATGGTTGAAAGAGAATAGAGCTATTAGGATTCTTAGAATCTCATTCCTTCCTCCCTATATCTAACATGTCAAGGTGGACTAAGTGAACCAAGAAATGGGAGCCACCAAGCTTGAAGAAGAGAGATTGACAAGAAAGTGTGTGATTTTGGCTACTTTATAACCATTTTGATGGCATATGATGTAATCCCATGATGAATATTTTGTATATTCATTTGAACATATGTAATTACATGGATACTTGATGTATATATGAGATTTGATGCAATACGAGTGTTGTAGCCACTATTTGACATTGAATGGCAAGGAAAGGTTTGTATGTTCTTATGTATACCTTGGGATGAGGGAGTGAGTTTGTAAAATCTAGATTTATGCACCTTTGAGACATGTTTAATAGACCATTTTGGTGCTTTCCCACGTTCTTAAGTAGCCATAATGTTTTAGAAACTAATTTGG
This sequence comes from Erythrophleum ivorense, assembly GCA_026724425.1. NCBI lineage: Eukaryota > Viridiplantae > Streptophyta > Magnoliopsida > Fabales > Fabaceae > Erythrophleum > Erythrophleum ivorense. The sequence continues at coordinate 32,733,167 of JAIUCV010000008.1, forward strand.
ACCATTTGAGACCCTTAAAAGGCACGAAATTGATCATTTTGGAATGCAATATCAATATCTGATCAAATGAACGAATTTATTCATAAAATTTGGCATGCATATAGATATCATCCACAGCTTTTTTGGAAGTTAAAGACCAAATTATTTGGAGCTCTATGGAATTCATTATAAATTTTCAAAATTGCCAAATTTTAGCTATTCTGGTATGGTTACTATTTATATGGTCAATTTCTTCTCCTATGTCATTTGAGGGCCATATGGTGTCTAATGCTTATGAAATTTTACAGACATAAATTAGACATAATAATTTTTCTATGGCCATTAAGATCACCCAAATTGGATGTCTAAGAAGAGAGATATAAATTTTTGAAATTCTATGATAGTACCAGTAGCACCAGATGAGTTTAGGTACTGTTCCATTGATTTCTAATGGCTATACGTTCTTGTTTTGGTTTGGACTTATTTTTATCATAAAGTAAACATCTTTAGCTTTTTAGAATGATATACTTTTCTTTATTTCAATTTTTTTTGAATTAGTTATGATTTTTCAAAATTTATAACAAAAAGTTGGCACACCAATCTGAGGTTAAACATGTGATTTTTATGTATATACTTCATGAGCTCAAGTTTTTGGCCACATTTTAAGATGGTTCTGAGTTATATGTGTGTAATTAAATAGTAGAATGAGATGAATGAGTTCATATGAGCCACAAGATACGAAATACAAATTTTATTTGTGACATAATGCAAAAATAATCTATTATTTTATAGGTATTTTCTTGAGAAATTATGCTTGGCCAAGGTAATGAGCTTTACATGAAATGAGATAGGCTAGAGGAATATGGTGTTACAATATGTTGCATTTGAGCTTCCTCCATTTCTCTAGTCAATAGTAATGTACGGATTAAGAGTCAGCCTATGTCTCATTTGTCTCCATCAAACTCTAGCCGATTCTGTAAAAGCCATATCTACCATTTACCTATCCTAAAGAAAGAATTCCACTTGTTACTTCAATCCTTTCCTTGTCTTGAACTCAAATTCCCATTCTTCTAATTGTAAGTTGAAAAAATTGGACTAGTGATATTGGTCCATGCAACACATCTAGAAGTTTTTTGTATTGCTATAATCTCTCAATGAGTGTAAGTTTGATTTGGTATGGTTATGGCATCTTGGGCAATTTGCATAGTTAGAGAAACCACACCTTACTTTATATTCATTAGTCATAATTTTATTGTGAGCAACCAACCAAATAAAGGAATGTATATGCTGTGAACAAGGAAGCTTCTGTATCAACATCTAATTGAAGTTGACATTAATTCCATGAAGGGGTTGAACCCACTCGTACGCCAATTTAACTGAGAAAATTTTTTCCTTGAAAGGAAGCCAACTCAAGGAATCACTACTGCTAAATCTTGACGGAGTAGGAATGGTGGCTATCCTCTTGTAAGGGCTTAATGACAAAAGTCAACATAACCTTCCTCAATCCCATTCATTGTTTTGTACAAAGGACCGAACTGAGTCTAGCAAGTTTATATCACTCAGTGGTCAATTGAGATACCATCTAAGCTCATCCTCTTTAGGGACCAATTTGTCATACCAAAATCTAACATTTCCCTTTGTATTGATGTTCCATCCCAGGCCTCTCATGATATGCTCCTAGTTTATATAGATGCCTTGCCAAGTGTTTGAAATAGATTGATGGTTTTTTTATTAAAGGGATAAGATCATTCCCACATTTTGTATTTAGAGTGTAGGACTTTAACCCAAAGATAATCCTTTTTTCTCCATTAAACCCCACCTTATTTTCATAATCATAGCTACATTCATGGCTCTAAAATTTCTTAGACCTAGGCCTTCAAAAAATTTGATCATGTAAACACAATTCCATGCCACAAGGTGAATTTCTCTCTAATCACAAGTCGTACCCCAAAGCAAATGATAGCTAATCTTCTCCATTTCCTTGCAAATACTTGAAAGAAGGACAATAGTTTGCATATAGTAAAGGAGGATTAAATTTAACACAACTTGTGTTAGAGTAACACATCTCACAAGAGACCCTAAGATGCTTGCCCAGGTTATGAGCTAAAGGGAACCCCAAGATGTCACTAAACTACTTAGCTATGTTATGATTCACATTTTTAGAACAAAAAAAGTTTACTTTTTTCTTCACTAACCTTTTCTCTTGAGCTGCACAAGAAAATTTCCAGACAATTGCACATAATTTCAATTTGTTTGATAAAGGCTTCTTTAAATATTATCAAATCATCAATGAAGAATAAATGGGATAAGGGTGGGCCATCTCTAGAAAGCGTGATGCATTTTGAAGCCTTTCACTTTGCTGCTTCTTCAATCAAATGTTCTAATCTCTCAATGTAGAGCACAAAAAGGTAAAGGGAAAGGGAACCTTAATGAAGACCCCTAGACATATAGAAAGCATTAGTGATATTGCAATACCAAATAACTTTCAAAGTGTTGCTAGATATACACTTTGAGATGATGTTTGTAAAAGAAGTGGGCAACCCAATATCATGAAAAGTATCATGCAAGAGATTCCAACTAAACTTTTCATAGGCTTTTTCCAAATCCACTTTAACCACAATCATCCATTTTTTTTTTGCTTTTCTTTCTTTACATGGTATGAATAACCTTTTGAGAAAAAATAACAATATTAGAATTATGTATACTTGGCACAAAGTTGCATTGATTAGGGGCAATAAGAAAATCCATGTAATTTTTCAAACTATTAGTAATTATCTTTGTAATAATTTTGTATATGACATTACAAGAGCAATTGTATAAAGTTGCTTTAGATGATCCAAAATCTTAACTTTTGGAATAAGCACTAAGAGGGTCTTATTTACATGTTGAATATGATTAGGATTATCATAGCACATCTTTATGAAATCATAAATTGATTTACCCACCACTTCCCATTGACTTTGAAAGAAAATGGCATGAAGGCCATTCAGACCTAGAGCCTTATAAGATCTCATACTAAAGATAGCCTGCTTTATTTGATCATCAGTAAATTTAGCTTCTATTTCAAAGATAGCATCTTTGCTAAGCTTAGGAAAGAAGCGATTCAAAAGGAATATAAAGTATGAAAAATCCCCATCCATACTATAAAGTTGCTTAAAGAAATTCACAAATATCCCCTTCATAATATCATTATCAATAAAATAATTTCCCTCATTATCCCATTGGTTATTTATTTTATTCTTTTGATATCTTACCATAGTAGAGGTGTGGAACAATTTAGAATTATGATCTTCAAATTGGAGATAATTGCTATAGGTTGAACTGCCAACAAAAAGCAACTTTTGTTGGTAGTTGTAAAATAATGGCCAACAAAAGATGAAACTTTTGTTGGCAGTTATTTTTTATAACCACCAACAATAGTCATAACTTTTGTTGGTGGTTATTATTAAACTGTCAACAAAAAGTGACTTTTTGTTAGCAGTTGTCATATAACTGCCAATAAATGTCTAACTTTTGTTGGTGGTTATTTAGAAACCGCTAACAAAGGTGAATAAATGTCTAACTTTTGTTGGTGGTTATTTAGAAACTGCCAACAAAGATTCACCTTTGTTGGCGGTTTAACAATAACCGCCAACAAATATCACTTTTGTTAGCGGTTCTAAAAAAAAATTGCTAACATTTTTTTTCTCCACTCATATTTTATGCACCTGAAGGTCTTTTTGCCATTTGGTTCGTCCTTATTTCAAAAATTATAAAGAAGAATTACAATTTATTTGATACCAACCATAAATTATCCAGAAGATTACAAAGAACAATTAACAATTAAGATTAGAACTCTTATTCTTTTGTATTAAACAATCAAAGAACAATTACATTCAATAATCAAATTAAAACAAAGTTACAAATTAACACAAGATAATAATAAACCAACAGACTTTATTGGATCACATATTGAGATCACTTTTCCCTGGGTTCATCTATCTAAGCACATGAGTATTCTTTGCAATATGAATCTAGGAAGTAATACAAAATGAAGCAAGAACAATTTGATGTTAGATAACTAGAATTTGGTCAAAGTTTATAAATATTCATTTGAAGCAAGTTTTAGTTAAAAAAAAAGTGGCAACATACCGACTTAAAACCAGAGATTCCCTATGTCTTAAACCCTCTCTTTAAAGCTAATAATGGCAAATTACAATTTATTATCACCAAATGCAAATAGCCAATTACCAGCAACCAACATCATCCTATAGTTTTGTATATACAAGAAAATATAGAGGTAAGGAAAATTATCCAATCACTTAAAGGAACTTAATTACATACTGTGTCCGGAAATCGTAGATTGTCTGTATGTAATGATATCCTTTACGAATCTCATCACATAGAATCCATAATCTATACTATTTAATTATTTTGGATACTATAAAAATTTAATAAAAAACATATTAAATTTAGGAAATGGTGTGTTCAATAATTGCCTAAATATTGATAAATACCTTTACTTTGTTCCATTTATATAACGTCACGGGTGTTTTTGACTTTGGGACCTTAAGCCCACGATTTGCGTGGAACATCACTACAACTCTATCAAGCAAGTGAAAGAAAATATAATATAAGAAACTATTTTAAAATCATCGCGATACAAATATATAGAAATACGTATAAAATAAATACATATACTTACTGATTAAATAACTCCTACATTTGCAGATGATTTGTTGGGTCGCCATTCATAAGATCCATAAAATATATTTTCAGAGCACAGGGATTGATGACGACTAACACCCAATGTGCCCTAATATAATTAACCATTGTTAGCTAATTTTAATTAAACAATTAACATTCAAATTACATATGATTGAAAAGTTCAACACTAAGTGACTCACCCTTGCATGTAAGGGGCAAAAAAAAACACCTTATTCTCGGCTCTTGCAATGAATAGATCTACAACTTATTGTGATTGACTTGTAAGTTGGCTATACAGCATCTATAGAGTAAAAGTGGCTATGTCATGGGGGTTGATGAACACAAACCTCCTTGTGAGGTTACCAGGGACCAAATACGTATGATATAAGTACCTATGATAAAGAAACAAATGAATCAATGATAAATTGAAATAAACATCTATCAAAAATAATTTATGTTCAATGAATAACGTACCTAGCATATAAGTTAATAGCAATGGCCCCTATCATCTCATGCCGGAGGACATCATTTATAATTTCTATTCTAAGTAGATCATGTGTCTCTCTATTGTAAATCTCTTTATCAAAATCTACAACTTTTATCTGATCATCCCCTAACATCTATTCTGCCAACGCTTTAAAAGTCAATCTATATTTATTTGAAACCTAAGGGTCGAGCTTTGGGTTCGATGGTGCAGTAATTGATTCATTGCCAAGTCTCGATACTTTCAGATGTTTCCCCTTGGACTGTGCAATAAAGTGAGTCAATTTAATTTGGAATTAAAATATATATATAAAGGAAGTGAACCATAAGTAATTGTCAACTAACAAACTTATCTTAATGGAGCTACAGTAATGAGATTGATGAGCCATGCAACGAAGCTCTCCGCTACTTGTCCTACTGCTCTTGCATCCTTTGTAGGAACAGGCAAATTTGCATTTTCATCCAGAGGGATATTAATTGCTACTCTTGCGTGGTCGGCGGGAAGTACTGCATTGTGAAGTGTGCCTCTTACAATATTATAAATATGACTCTCGGCAACCACACGACGAGTAGGGGTGTCTAACAATAATAGACAATATGCTTCACCCTATACAAATCATAACATAAGAAATCACTGATAAGTAGTGAAAGTACTAAATTGTTAACTTAGTAAAAGAAAGCAATTACCTCAGGGAGATGTTGAGAAGGCAGTGTGCAGTTGTCTTTACAACTAGGGCTAGCTTCCGCTGCCTACATCCCATCATCTGCATCTTTATCAAATTCTCAATGAGCTACCGTTGATCCTTCAGTTACTTTCTCAACTAAGATTGCTCTTACTCTTGTCGCTTCACCTTTTCTCTTAACTCAGCAACCTTAGCTGAAGAATGCAATTTTGAGCACTTTTTGTGTCCTGAAATAGTCTTTTTGACTGATGCTGAAATCGACACCTCTAACACCACCGGCATGCTCTATGACACCAAGCACCTTGCCTAAGATATCCTCACCTTTTGGGAGCACATCGCCTTATGTGGTGGTCTGTGATAAGGCATCCTATGATATATAAATTAAAAACCAAATGTTATTGAAAGTAAGAAAATGAAATAGAATGATTAAAAATCAATATAATCAATTAATACTTACACATTTGTTCCAAACTTCAAGGGCGCGCTCATTGTCAATTACACCTGCTTTATTAACTCGAGCTACCTTCCAGAGAACATGACGGGATACTGTGCTAACTTCTAATCCCTCCTGCACAATCTGTGTATTAGGATAAAAGCCAATGTGTGAGCAAGAAATTACATTACATAACTAATGTGTAAGTATTGCATTACATTACATATTCATAAGTAAATGGCATAAATATTCATGTACCATCTGTTGCTCAAGGCCTGAGTATCCCAATCGCCCTTTCCTATAAGGGTATAAGATATTCTTTGCTCTTTCTCGATTCTCCTGGCTTAATTTTTGTGAAAAGACATAATAATCGAATCAATATATATTATTGCATACTACAATGAACAACTATATAATGTAGAATATGATTACCTAGAAAGACTCCTCTTGGCATTGGCTGATAAAAGCATCCCAAGCCTCTTGAGTTATCATGGCTTGAAATAATTTAGGTGGCCGATCAAGGATTTTCTCAGTGCATCTCTTAAGAATTTACTACTGAGTATGTACCGGAACAATCATAGTGCCTTGCCAGCTGTCCCAAGTACAAATCTTATCCAACTCTGATCAATATCAAAAGAAATCTACAAACCAATAAAATCAATTTGTTAAAGCATGTATATATAAGAAACAACATAAACAAAGTGGCAGAGTATGTTACTGATATTTCATCCCAAATAGTACTTTTCGTGGCTTGGTCGACTCGTCACCAATCACTTACAGTGATGGGCACATTCATATGAGTTACAACTCCAATGTAACTGATCAATTTTTTTTACCATTTTTCTTAATTGGTTGACCCTTAGCATTCCACTCAACCTTTAATTTTTTTCTCAATATTTCTTGTGCAGGTCACCTCTTTTAAAATGGTTAAACCTCATCTGATTCGATTTATCTCCTTTGTCATATCATTTGGAGCACTATCATGACCACCTAGAGAAGCCATTCACCTGCAATTAAATTCAAACACATAAGTTAGAATAATAAGCAAAATCAATTCAAAGCTTAAAAGCAAAAAAAATTAATTACTCTACTAAATAATGCCTAAATATACAAGCTTTCTAATTACTCATTTATTTCAATCTATATTTTAAAAAAAATGGGCAGTATGATGGCTTAAAAATAGAAGTTTCCCAAGCTAAGCCTTCTCTTCAAACTAAAATTACAATATTAATCCAACAGTCCATAATAATAGAGCAATGAATTGTCAAATAATTTATGCATGAATTGCCAAGTACTTATTCTTCTAGCTATCATCTCTTTTGCCACTGTCATTGCTAACTACTGAGATAATATTTTTTCAACCCTACTAGTCATGATATTGATTCTAAACCATCATATCTTTATTTTAAATTTGTCAAAGGTTTTGAATTTGCTAATGTTTATTTGCCTACTATTCAAACAACCAGTAAATCATTCAAAATGTGAGTGAATGCATGAAGAATAACAAGTAAATCATTTGAAATTAAAGAACCAAAAAAAAAAAAAAGAAATTGACATATATGGAGAAGAACACGAGCTATAGAGAGGAAGAGGGAGGAAGTCGAATCAACTAGTGAAGTGCAAAACTAATGCCGTTGGTGTGGAAGACATTGGAAAAGGAAGGGTGTGGTGACCCTAACTTCTAATGATTGTAATTAAGGTTAAATACATGATTAATAACCATAAACCAGGGTTACATTACATTAAAACAAGTTACATTCTGGAAATGTGGGGAAATTTAAACCTTAATATGATTAGAATCATCAGCCATATAATTACAAGCACTTACATACATTAGGGAGGCAAACATTCATTCATAAGCCATTGATTCTATTACCGATTAATTTCAACTTACAAGAATCTTCCACCAATGTTCCTAAGTCATTTCTTGAGATTACCATATAAAAAACCAAGATTTTCTAGTTATTATAAAGGTTTCAGGATGTTCACTGTGACCAATTTTCTCTTAGCTGAGGCCAATTCCTCTCGGTCTCGCTCCTCACTTTATTATTGAGCCGTAGCGAGTTGGACCTTTGTTGCGGCCAACCTACATATCGCCGCAGTGAGGAAGCCTCTTGGAACCTACCTCGCTCACCTCTCACTATTGGCTGCGGCCAATACCTCTTTTAGCTACGGCTAATTCCTCTCTGGAATGCCCGACAGATTCTCACGAAAGTTCGCTGTGGCCAATTCATATTTAACCGCGGTGAATTAATTTCTGGACGACTCTTTGTTTTGCTTCTCATATTTCGCCGCGGTAAATTGCTCTCTGATACTCTCCCTGGGCAAATTTGTCACTATTGGTCGCGGCTAACAATATTTTGGCCGCAGCCAAATGCCTTCTAATCCTACTACTCTTAAGACTTTGCCTCATACGCTTCACTCTCTATCTAGGGACTCTCTAGGGCCACTCTCCCACTTGTTATGAGGTTCTAATAGCATTTATCTAGCTTATTTATCCTAGCCATCGTATCATTACCCATCTAGCATTTAGATGTGAATTTTCCTACTCATCCATAGGTCTTACGTTAACAAATTTATAAATTTTCTACAATGGTCATTCAATCATACTTTCATTGGGTTTTTCATGCATCAATAGTTCAAGTCTATAATCAATATATCATAGGATTACATTACTCAAATAATCAGTTATATCATAGATTCACAAGCCAAAATAAGTGTCAAAGTTCATACATCCATTAACAGCTAATATGAAGTCTATTTCTCAATAGTTACATTCTATGTTAATACAAACTCCTATACTTGGCAATACAAATACATGATGATGCTATACAAAAGTTAATAAAAATTAGCATCTACTCTATTCTACTCACATCAGACCAAGTGTAGCTCCCCACATCAGGCCTCAGCTCATGGATGTTCATCCACTTGCTTGCCCTTATCTTTATCCGAAGAACCTTCACCTGAAATGTTTAATTCCATAAAACGGGGTGAGATGTGAATCTCAGTAACCAAGGAAATTTTATTCATATATTCCAGTTTAATTAACATATATGCATGTTTTCACATAAGCATCAGAAAACATACCAGTCATATCAGTAAATAAAACAATTAGGCTATCATGATTACTATCCCATACTAGCAATCATATTTTTACATGTTAAAGGCCAATAACACAGGGAGAGGCTCATCCACGGCACTTACTCCCCATTGAGCACAACTAGGGCTCAGTGCATCTGAGGTTTGATCATAACCCGGTGCCTGATCGAAGCACATGCAAGGGTAGCAACCGCACCACAACTCTACCATGGACTCACAAGGTCTAATCACAATACAATAGATAGCCAATCAATTCATTCAGCATTTCAAATCATTCATGTACAGAAAATATGAAATTAAAACAGATATATGCATGGAATTAATATAGTCCCAGTTACCTCACTTGTAGACAATTTGCAACAGCCATAAATGGTACAAAAATCTCCCTATAACCATAGCATCAGAGAATTACTACTTTAATTCATTATTTACAGTAGCAACAAGTACCTAATGAATTTAAAATGCTAATGACTAACTAGGGAATACTTACCTAGTCACCACAAATCTCCAAATTCGGATTGAGTATGTCCTCTACCAGAAACTTCAATATATCACCCAAATTCCTAAACAAATTCGTACATAATTAACACCCATACTATAAATCAACTATGAGGGTCTTAAACCAGTAGAACATACACTAGAATTGATAGTTTACACTTACTTAATGTCAGCTTTAACCTTAACCTACGAATTTCCTCTAAGAAAATACCAAACAACCATATTTCAGAATTTGGGTATGGTGCAAATGCTCCAAATGAAAAACTAATCAGGCCAAATTGAAGAGGAAGAGAAGGGGATTAAGATATATAACAAGTACCTTAGCTAATTTTGAGCTTAGAAGTGAGAAATGGTGGAATTCTTACCCTAAACCTTAACCTCCCTTCAAACCTCCGATTTTCTCCTTTGTGTTTCAGAAAAATGGGGAAGTGGTTGAAGTATTTAGGGTTTTAGTTAAGTTAAGTTAGGTCAAATATGGGTTATGGGTTGCTCCAAAGATCCAACTCTTAATGGGCTTCAGATTTGAGTTTTGTTGGGTCAACTCTTATGCATTGGGCTGTTAAATTTTAATTAGGTTTGGGCCAAGTTTGAAGAGTTCAAGGATTTGGATCTGCACAAGGGTTATTGAGTCATCACTAAGTGCTCTCTTTTGGGCCAAGTCTCACAATAAAAAGGTTGGGTCTGCACTTAAAATTATTGGGCCTTCATTAGTCTTAACCTTGGCCTACTTAATTTAATTTAGGCTTAGATGAAATTTCTATCCCAATTAAATCTCAAACTCATTAATAATTTATCTCTCTAAAATTTTCGTTCATTTAATTTGCCTAATTATCCCATATTAATTATTCCTAATTAACCTAATCCATGATTAACACCTTAATTAATTTTTGGGGTGTTACAAAGGAAGCCACCAAAAATGGGGAGAGAACCACTGAAAGATGCAACGAAGACAATGGGTAGGGGTGGTGGAGAGTTTATGGCCACACGAGCTTCTGCAACTATGGAAATAGAGTTTTGCAAACTAGACAGATGGAAAAAGTAAATTTAAAAAGATATTAGTTGGCAATTATATGAAAACCATCAACTTTAGTTGAGTTTAGTAGGTGGTTATAAAATAACCGCCAACATTAATCTAACTTTAGTTAGTGGTTATTTGAAAACCGCCAACTAAATTCAATTATATTTTTAAATATTTTATCAGCAAAAAATATATAGTTGGTGGTACTTAAGAAATCACCAACTATGTACATCATAGTTAGTGGTTTTCATAAAACTGCCAACTATAATAATATAGTTGGCGATTGTATAGGAATCGCCAACTATATTTTTTCATTTTGTTGGCGATTTTTATAATAATTGCTAACAATTTATTTTATAGTGGTTTATTAAGAACTGTCAACAAATGTGCGCCAACATATTCTATTTTTGTGGTAGTGTAACAAAATCTCCTCATACTCTTTAAAAAGGTCTCTTTGTAAATTGCTAAGATACCAATCATCCTTAATCTTAAGTCTTTTATCAATCCCCTCAGTATGATTCAAGAGCTTGCTCTTCTGTTTATAGATACTACCAAACAACTCTTTACTCCACTTCCTCACCTCTTCCATGAATTTTTCTCTAGCATTGAGCAATTTTCGTTATCATTCTAGACAGTTTTAACAACATTTGAGAAGCCTCTTGTATAAGTTATGTAGCCATAAATTTAAAGTGCCCTTCTCGGTTTCTAACTTTGCAATGGTCTCTACTCGTATGAACCATCATAGGATGGTGGCTAAATTTATTAAAAAAAAAAAAAGTGCATTACGATAGTTTCAAGGCTCTCCTCCATCCAACTTAAATTACCAAGGCTACAATTTAGTCTTTTAAGCAAACTACAATTACCCTAAGTTTATTTGCGGCCACTAAAACCCATATCAAGCATGTTACAAGCCTGAATACACTCTCTAAAATCCTCCATACTTCAAAATGTAGGTGGTTGTCCCCTTAGTTTATCCTCCACAATAGTCATCGCATTAAAATCACCCATGCACACCCAAAGGTTATTGTTAACCACGCTAGAGAAAGTAGTAAGTTGAGCTTAGAGTTCATTTCAACTTGTATACTTGCTACATATATTAAGTTTTAGGTAAATTATATCCCTCTCTTTTAAGAAATTTAAATTACACATTTTTTTTTATTTTATAGAATTATATCCTTTTCGATTAAAATATATTGTACACAAATTATAACTAAACGACACAATTCATTTTGAATTATTTAGGAAGGTTAAGGTAGACGACAAGGAAGAAAGCTTTGTTGCTCTTAGACATTCAAAAGAAAAGGACAACTGGATGGTGTGTAATACAAAGAAAGTGAGACTCATAGATGTGTTGGATATGAATATGGAAGACGATCCACTAGCGATTACCGATGGAGGAAGGCTATTTGAGAATTTGGTGCAAGAGGCTTTGAAGAAAGGGGTACATGAGAATGACCTTCCTTGAATGGCCTTGTTTTGAATGATGCTGCAAATAGAATGGTCACACACTACCCTATTTCCTACAAAGACTCAATGATGAGGAATGGAGAGATTGTTGTTGCCTGTGCAAAATGACACTAGTGTTAACACTACTAGGCAAAAGGTTAGGTTATTAGTATCTTAAAGTGAGACTTATCAAGCTATGGAATATTATTGATTATGAGCTCATATGTTTGGAGAATAATTATTTCCTCTCACGTTTTGCTGATGCTATGGATTATCAATTTGTCCATAGCAAAGGACCATGGGTGATAATAGAACATTATTTAGTGATTAAATGATGGATTGGCTGGTTTTGACCCTCTTTAGAATTGTATTAGTAAGTTAGCGATTTGGGTGCGCATGCCAAATCTCTCGATTTAATACTATAATGGGCATTTCCTATGAATGCTTGGTAATAGAATTGGGAAGAAGTTGAAGGTTGATCCAAACACGTCAATAATTGGTTATAGAGAAGAATACAAGATTAATGGAGGTTGCTTTTCCCGCATTAGTGTGGAGATAGACCTAAGGAAAATACTAATTTCAAAATTCATTGACAGAATTCTATTATTAACTTAGAGTATAAGGGTATAAACCTCATTTGTTTCTACTATGGGAGATTGATGATACGAGTAATTATACATTTTATACATTTTATATTTAATTTTATAATAATTTAACAAGACTAATTTAATGATTCTAGGTTCATTTTATATTAATTGTTTTAAATTGAGATTAATACATTTTAGTTGTATAATTAATGAATTTAAATTTTAATTGTTATTATTATATTTTGATCAATAAAGGCCAAATTAATCATATCTTTGTTTTTTAAGATAAACTAAGCCAACAAATAAACTTAAACGCTTCATAACGAGCTTTTGACGTTAGACTTATTTTATTTAAGGATTAATATTGTATTTTTCTTAAAAAGTTTGGACTGTATGATATAATGATAGCCTATCTAATACCTTAGATTTTCTTTATATCATCTTGAATCAGATACATTCTTAGAGAACGTTGTCATATATTTGCAGCCTATACGAACAGTTTTTCTTTAGTGTTTTGCTTCTATTATGACTTTTTAAGTTTTTCTGTAATCAATCCAATAATCTTGAACATGATGTTCAACCCAAGTTTATAGATTGAATCAACACTGATTTGATTTTAATTATAGACAAATTTTTATTTTTGTTTCTCTTCATTTTTATGTTAATCTAAATTATGCCAATTAAATAATTTAGATTATATAATTATTGATTTGTTTATATTATTTGAAAGTGCGTTTGATTTAATTAGTTAATTAATCATTTAAATTCATTTTGATATTCACATTAAAGACTTTTATATAATTCTTTTAATGCATTTGAACAAAAATTGAATTGGTTTTGTTTCATTAATTTGGTGCATTTACATTAAGTGTAATAAACAGAATTAGTTATATCCTTAAGTGGTCATATTAGATATCAATACTTAAAAGGATTAAAATTGGATCAAAGAAATATTTAAATAACAAAAAAAGTGAAATATTAAGAAAAAAGAACTTAAAATTAATTATGTTTTGATAAATAGATATATTTTTATTCTGCATTAGTAGCTAATTTTTCATTTTAATCGATCTTTTAATTTTCTTTACAATCTCCATTTAAACCAATTTTGTATATTACAAATCAGTTAATTTATTAATTTTTGCCGGTTCGGTCCATGGACAAGTTCAATCGGCGTCACAAGAACCCCATCAGAACAGTACTCCGGTAAACCATAATACTTAGAGGATAGATTCGGTCCATGGATGACTGCTAAAAAAACTGAGAGAAATCGGAATACCTTCGGGAAGTTACTTGTATCTTAGGAGATCTGATATTCCTACCCAAAAGATGCAAGATTCTCGGCATTTGGTCAATAATGGCTCATCGAGATTCTCGGTCCTTTCAGAGATTGAGAACGAGACCCTTTCAGCTCCGGTTCAAAGGGAAGACCTCATGGATTCGCACCTAGCAATTACGGCAGCTGCTTTGGTATCCACCCAGATCAAGGGGTATAGGCAGAATGGAGGCCCTGCGTCAGCCAATCTCCCACGGTTATACTCACGACAAGTGACCAGGCAGCACCTCGTGAGTCTATAGCGCCGGCCTATAGATGAAGTAAAAAACAAGAAAAAAATGAATGTCCTCCCAGTGAGAAGACCAGCGGGAGAACTTTGCACGTGATCAAAAGCAGCGTAGAGAAGGCTAGTCATAAGCCCAAAAATGAGACTTGCCCAACTGGCCATACGAAAAAGGCCTTTGGGCCTACTTTGGATAAGGGAGTGGCTCAACCAGTCGTTTCTTGGGGGGTCTATTGAGGTCTCGACAAAACCAATTAAACCCCCTGATCCATATGATATTCCTAGCATGCTTAAGTACGCGCAACAATCCGCGCCTGGGACCAGTGGCGATGTCAGTCTGGAAGCTTGTGGAGCTACCAGGGTGTTCTCAAATAATCTGTAAGGCGTACTTGGCCTTTTTCCAGATTCTATTTTTATTTTGATGAATTTTGCTTGGTGGATAGAGGTGCAGCTGCAAGGATCTTCCCTATCCTTATAGGGGACATGGGAACATGCATAAGCTTTCTTTTATTGTGCTTACTGAACCCAGAATTAGTGGGTATGGTGCTGATCGTGTAGTGCTGAAATTTGGTTTTTCTAACTGGATCTGAATTGAAGCCAGTTGGAGGTATCTAGCTTATGTGGGATAGTGGACTTGTAGAAATAAACCTTTTAAATCCTCATGTCCAAGCTCTCCACTGCAGCATAACAATTCTATAATCAGGGGCTAAATTCCTTCTCACTCGTGTTTATGGAGACCCAAATCCTATTATCCGAAGGGATTTATGGGATTTTCTCAAATTCTTGCTCTGAACATGAACTGTGGGTAGTTGCTGGGAATCTTAATGTGTACTTCTCTTCAGAAGACAAATATGGTGGGGCTCTTCTTAACTGTAATTTGCTAATTGCATCATTGCAACTAATCTAATTGATCTTGGTTTCCATGGCCGAAAATTTACGTGGGAAAAAGGAAATTTAAAGGAGAGACTTGATTGGGCTTTTTGTAATGTTGAATAGAATTTGGTTTTCCCTTAGGCAAATGTACTCCATCTTCCTAAAAATGGCTCGGATTATAAACCCCTTCTTGTTTTCTTGGGGAGTGAGGTGTTTACTGTTAGAAGTAATAGACCTGGTATTTTCTACTTTCATGCTGCATGGCTTCTTGAAGATTCTTTCTCTAATGTTGTCTCTAAAACTTGGCGTAATAAACAATGGGTGGATGCAGTGACGGCTTGCGAAAATAATATCACAACTTGGAATCGTGAAAATGTTGGCAACATCATGTATAGAAAAAAAAAAAAAAAGAAGATTCTGAATCGGTTACAGGGCATTGAGAGAAAGCTTGCCAATGAAGATAATCCCTATCTTCGGCACCTTGAAAACAATTTATGGGAGGAATATGAGAGAAAGCTTTCACAGGAAGAATTAATATGGTAACAAAAATCTAGATGCAACTGCTCGAAATGGGGTGATTAGAATACAAAATTTTTTAATGCCCCTACCGTTGTTATACGATGAAGAAACAAAATTGAGACCATAAGGGATGAGCTTGGTTAGGGGTGCATATACCAACAATTGATGAAAAATATGGCAGCAGATTTCTTTAGGAGGCTTTACAAAAGTGAAGGCGGAGATAAACCTTTTCACTTAATTCCAAAAGGCTTTCCCCAACTTTAAGCCTAGAAAATCTTAAATTTATTCGGAGACAGGTAACAGATCTTGAAATAAAGAATACTACTTTTAGTGTTGGTGCCTTTAAAGCACCTGGCCTAATGGTCTTCAGGTGGTTTTCTTCCATTACCAATGGAATGTTACTAGGGACTCAGTGATTAAATTTGTTAAAGTTTTTACTAATCTAGATGCCATATGCCTTATTAACCAAATCAATATTATGCTTATTCCTAAGGTAAACTATTTAGAAACTTTTAAAGAATTTTGCCCCATTTCTCTGTGTAATGTTATCTTTAATATTGTGACAAAGATTATAGCAAATCACCTGAAAGACTTCTTGAATATTTTGATTGTCCCTAATCAATGCAGCTTTATGTCAGGTAGACATAATAGTGATAATATTATAATAACCAGAGAGGTTATTCATACCGTGAGAAGCAAAAAAGGGAAAAAAGGTTATGTAGTAGTTAAGGTTGATCTTGAAAAGGCATACAACAGATTGGATTGAGTGTTCTTAAGGAACAACCTTAAGGTAATGGGCCTTGAAAATATAGATTTGTGAATCTTATTATGACTTGTGCCTCTAGTTGCAAGATGCAAGTGTTATGGAATAATGAAGCATTGGATCCCTTTGTTCCCTCCAAGGGTGTTAGATAGGTTGACTTGCTCTCGCCATAACTTTTCGTCTTGTACATGGAGAGAGTGGGCCATTGTATCAACTAGGCTATGAAAAATAAGTGGTGGGAATCGATTACTTTTTCTTAATGAGGTACACCAACAACTCATTTATTTTTTGTTGATGATCTCTTCCTTTTCATTGAAATTTGTCAAGAAGGAATTGAAATTTTGAGAGATTGCATGAATTTTTTCTGCAAAGCCTCTGCTCAGAATGAATCTTGCAAGGACCAAAATATACTGCTCGAACAATGTTTATTTTTCTAGAGCTTTGGAATTAAGACAAATTTTAGGGGTGTCACTCACAGGAGACTTGTGTAGATACGTTGGGATTCTCCCCTTCTAGACAAAAGGGCCGCTAAATTTTGCTCCAGTTTTATCTTAGATAAGATTAAAAAGATGTCCTCATGGAAGAGTAATTTGTTGAATTTTGCAAGTTGTACAACTCTTATGAAGTCTTTGGTCTCGGCTATTCCCAGCTATGCTATGCAAACTATGTTTCTACCCAATAACATATGTGATGATATGGAACGCTTATGTAGAAATTTTTTTATGGGGATCTTCTAATGATCATAGGAAGACTCATCTTGTTTCTTGGAGAGATGTGTGTAGACAAAAGGATTATGGAGGTCTTGGCCTAAAGAAGATGAAGTGTCAAAATGAAGCCTTTTTTATAAAGCTTTGCTGGGGGCTATCTACAATACTAACGCCCTTTGGGTGTGGATCATAGAAGAAAAGTGTAGGTGTAGTGCAAGCCCTATCAAGAAGGTAAACACTTCAAACACGGGGAAGGGTATTAATAAAGTGTGGGAGAAATTCCTCTTGGGTCCTAAATGAAATGTAGGGGAGGGTGGGAGGGTGCTTCTCTAGCAAGACATTTGGACTCCCCTCTTTTTATCGCTGTGGCATTATGCAGTAGATGTTTTACCAATCAACATCTAGTGTGGTACTTGTACTGATGCATGAGGTATTGTTATACATATATGTTTAAAATGTAACAAATTTTGTCAAATTATGTATCCATAATTTGATATAAAAAAGCAATAAAAATGAAAATCCTGGTGAACTAAACATATTTTTAAAAATATTACAATAATTCAAAGTAACAAAATCTGTCACTAGATTCGAATGAGTTTCTTATTGTTCACAATGAACGAGCTGCACATATCAAATGATACTGGAAGATCATCAAGTAATTGAGAAAGAAAAATGACCAACATAGACATGGAGAAGAATTTAACCAATTCTAATGCATTAAAAATTGTGATAAGGCAAATATGTCTATATATAAAAATAATACATTTGATATTTGAAATTGTAATAGTATAAACAAATCAGAAAACCAAACAACTTTTTTTTTCTTCTCATAAGTCATTTTTACTTTGTTTTTCTTATCCAATAAACTCTGTTTGACGTTTAGTGTAACCCCTTTACTTGTTTTATGTCTTAACTAAAGTTGATTAAGTTATGCATAGCAAAGATTAAAATTTTGATTAATTGCCTTAGCATACAAGTACAGAGATTACACAGATATATACATATATAATATAAAACTACCATAACATACTGTATCATATATATGTTTATATCACATATGCTAATGTTTAAGTCTTTACTAAGACTATAGTCATTACACCACAACTAAATGTCAAAGGAGCTAATGATAGATCAACACATTAAGCATTAACTAGGTTAAATTACGAAGCTAATATATAAATGCAAAAAAGGCACTATGATCTATACTTTATCTAACATCCAAGTTAGCTAGATGGGCACGGAGGTGGAGGCACAGGTATCATTAGTGGTAGTGGTCACATTGGTGGCATTGGTGGGGCCACCTGTGTGGGTATTATTTGACTTGCTTCAAATATTACATGCATATTCATATTGATAATAATTTGTACTATCCAAACTCTTGGAATATCAAGGTATATCTTTTCTATCTCACATGTGTATTGGGTGGTCTGTGTAATGACCCTAATTTCTGATGACGTTAATTATGCGTAAATACATAATTAATAATTGATACTTAAGGTCTAAAGTTGATACTAATCATCAACGAATGAAATTTATAGGGAAATTTAAACCTTTCAATAATTAATCACTACTATTTATGTAAACTGGAAGGGTTAAGTTCATAGGGAATGTAACATCTCATTTTAGCCTTCTAATTCATCCACAACGGAATCTAGAAGCATAAAACCCCCATATAATTGTTTACAAACCTTACCTATCCTTATTATAAGGGAAAACCAGGCTCTAGGAGGTAAAATAGAGGTTTGGGGTCCTAGGCTGCGACTTGAACAAACTTTGTCGCGGCTGAGTTAGGTACTGGGATTTAAAAATTGAAATATTGAACTTGACCACGACTTAAGGGACCCACACTGCAGCCTAACTCGCTATTGGAACTTAAAACCAAATTTTCTCTGACCCTCATTGCGATTTAAACTCCCTATGTCATGGTGAGGTTCTCCCCTTGGCGTCACTATTCAAAATTTTCTAACTCTTGTTGTGACGAGCTTACGTGACGATGTAGCGAGTGAGTCTATTAGAACTTCGCCAAGGATTTTGCTTGACCCTCATTGTGGCAAGCTCCTCTCGCGCCTCGGCGAGATTGCTTTTGGAAACTCTTAAAATCCAATTCTCACATGTTGTGCCATGACTCAAAAACTTGCACCGTGGTGCTTTTACCCTTTATTTCTCCAAATTCCATTTTTGGCTCTGACTTAAGGACTCCTTACTGCAACTGCCCTCCCTTCTGATCTATTCTTTTGGTTATACACTCTCCAACCATTTGCCACCAACTCTAGATGGATTTTAGGGTCTCCATAGCTAAAATACATGGTTCTAATGACTTGCTAGCTCTTATACTTCTCAAATTACTAAGTCTCACTATCTAGGGACTTATGAATTGATCAAACCAATTTACCTTACCATATATCAGCAATTCACTAAATGTGATAGCAAAAGGGGCACCTAAAGCTATTAATGATCATATCAAGATGTGAATTCTCTACCATTTGATCTCATACCACCTTGGACAAGTTTCCTTGGTCCTAATAAACTTGCTCTTGACCTTAAATGGCTATACTATTCTACCCATTTCACACCTAAGGCATAGCTATTCATAAAGACCTTCATGAAACAGAAATTCAGACCATGTTTTTATATGATAATAACATCCTCAATCATAAAATATCATTTAAGTTTCATAAATGCATGTTACTCCATAATTGGTCAATAATAACATTACGTTAAAATTCATATAAGTTAAAGCCTAGTTTTAAGGAATGCATGTCAAGTTACAAAATGTCAAAATATCTACACTTAGCAAAAATAGATATATCATGATGCTATACAGTAAAAGTTAAACAAAATTAGCATTTATACAATTCAAAAGCCTCCCAAGTGCAGGAGTCCTGCATCAGGCCTAAACCTAAGGACGTTCATCCTCTTGTTTTCCCTTTTCGTTACTCAAGGAACTTTCACCTAAAATTATTAGCCTATAAAATGGGGTGAGATGTGAATCTCAGTAACCAAAGGAAAACTTCCATACATATGAATACATTAATCAACATGTATGCATTTTATATCAGCAACTACTAAAATAATCAATTCAATCAGTAAATGAGTTAGTTGAGTTATTAGTGACTACTATCCTATACTAGCAATCATATACAATATATTAATGGCTAAAAACAAAGGGAAATGCTTGTCCACAATGCCAACTCCCTATTGAGTATATTCACAGCTTGGTGTATTCATGAGTTTGATTATAATTTAGTGTTCAATCGAAGCACCATACATGGCTGATAGCTGCCCCACAGCTCCACCAAGGACTCGCTTGCAGTTCCAAAACAATAGTTCAAGTAGTCAATCAAGCATTTAGTATTTCAAAATCATACATGTGTAGTAAACATGTGATTAAAATGAGTATATACGTGGAATTAGAAAAACTCCAGTTACCTCACTTAATTGTGTCAAATTTTGAAGTGAAGACATGTTTCCAACTCTTTAGTGATTCTAATTTACCAATACCAATTTGTTAGTCAAACCCAATCCAAAAATCAGTTACCCATCATTCTATCATTATAAACTATTTAAGAGGCACTTACTTAGACTTTAAAGAACTCAAATTCGGACTTGGGTCCCCCTACTCCAAAAACCTTGATGTCCTTCACCTAAATCTTAGTATTTTTGTGCAAAATCAAATTTTATTATATAAATCAGCTATTGGGGCCAACATTCAACAAAAAAGACATCAAAATGAGAGAGAAATACTCACCTAATAGTCTCTTTAGCCTCAAACTCCGAAAATCAACAAGAACCCACCAAAACAAGCAGTTTCAAATTTGGGGAGGGGTGAAAATTCACTAGACTAGAAACCATTTGGACCAGATTATAGAGGAAAATAAGAGAAACATGTTTCATGTAATTTAATTTAGCTAATTCTTCCTTTAGGAGTGCAAAATGGAGCCAAACTATGATGAAACTCTAACCTTCACCTAAAGATGCGAAAATACTCTCCTTCTTCTGCAGAACCCCCAAGTTTCAACACCAAGACAAAAAGGATAATAAGCTACCTAGGGTTTTAGAGTAGGTGGGCTGGTCTAATAGGCTTTAAGTTCCAAGTGGGCTGAATTTTTTCATGTTGGGCCATGGTATATAGGTATAATTGGATTTAAAAATGGGTTAGGCTTCTATAAAGGTTCCTTGCCATAAATAAATGGATTAGAAGGCCCAATTTTAATGCTCTCCTTCCCTTAATTGATTTTTTTTAATCCAGCTAAATCTATAATTAATTTATTTTCATCTAATAACGGTCAAATAATTATTATTGTCTCAAAATGTCTAAAATAAATTCATTTATTTAGAAATCTTTATTTTCCTTAATCACCCCAAATCTTCATAATAATTTCTTAATGCTTCGTAATTACTCTTAACAAACAGTATTTATTTCTTAATTCACTATTATTTAATAAATTATTTTTAATTTTAAATAAATCCTAAAAGTTCCTATAAATTTCAATTAAATTTTAATGATTCCAAAAAAATTTGATTTCTTTCTTAAAATGCATAAATTCCTGAATTCACAAATTAGGGCCTTCTTTTATTAATTTAAAGATCCCTAATTTAGTTAACTAAATTTAAATTGGATTAAATTTTAATTTGGGGATGATATTACAACTCTCCATTCCTTTTAGGAATTTTGTCTCCAAAATTTAAAATTACTTTATGAAAATAGCTTGAGATACTTTTGTCTAATCTGATCTTCTATTTTCCACGTGCTTCTTCTAGTGTTAGAGCATCCTATTCACTTTTGCTAAAGGAATAGTTTAACTCCTTAATTGCTTTATGTCAATATCCATAATTTGCATTAGTTTTGGTTTACCTGTCAAATCCATGGAAGACAACTTGTGTTTCTTGACTCAAGATAGCTCTCTATTATTTTTTGTATGTATTTCTTGGATGTTTAATTGTCATTGGATGCTTATGTGTATGTTTGAACCATGAGATATGTTTATAGCCATTGAATAAATGTTATGGTACCATTTTGCTTCTTGAAATATGTTTTGAATACAAGATGGCTCATAATGGGTGAGATTGTGCCAAAAGTCCCTTAGAATGGATGAGACAAGGTCAAAAGTCTGAAAAGAGTGTTGCTAAGTCAAAAGTCCTTAAAAGTGGGTGAGACAAATCTAAAAGTTCTAAAGAAATTGGGTGGGGTTATATCAAAAGTCCCTAAAGCCTATGTTTGATTTGAATGAGTTTATGTGACTTGAAAAATGATTATGTATGTTTACTAGAAGTTTTCATTGTATTCTTGCATTCTTTGACATGAAAATGCACTATATATGTATGCTTGAAAGGGTTAACGAGCTATTAGGGTTCTTTGAATCTCATTCTTCCCTATATTATGTCTAACTATGTCTTAGTGAGCCACATAGAGTAAGAAATAGGAGCCAAGTAACTTGAAGAATGGAACTTTAACAATAGAGTAGGAAACTTATGTATTTTGATGTCAAAGTTTGTATGTATATGAAGTTTATGAGACGTAAACTATTGAACATGTGTAAAAGTATGTAATTATTATATATGAATATAATTTGAAGCCATATCTATGAGAATGCATGATTTTGGCATTTTTGAGCCTTAATATGAATGTGAATATATACAAGTAAGATAGTGAATTTGAGCTCCATAATGATTTGAACCATTTGGGATGTTTCTCTATTTTGTGCTTATGCTTTTAGACGTGCTTAAATAGTCATGCTATGATTAGAAGGCCATTTGGTGCACTTTGACCTTATTATGGTCCTAAATTTTGCTACATTCTCGGCCTGAACCACAAACTAACCAAATGGATGAATTTATGTATGAAATTTTGCAATATAGATCTCATCTAGATTTTTTCACAGAGCTAAAGAGCATTATTTTTGTAACTTTAGATGTAACACCATAAATTCTAGCTCATCTCATATCATTCTTATACATTATATCATCACATTCATGAGGGAAGTAGAAAAACTCTCTTAAAATAATGAGTTTAATTGTGTTGCGTCGTATCTAAAAATTTCATTCGGTGTCACGTAGACCGTGTGAGCTCATACTATACATTCTCGTATTTAAATACATCAATATAGCTCATTTGCATCATAAAATCATGCCCACAACTCATAGAAACCGAAATGGAGCTCAAAATAATCAAGTATATTTTCGACTAGATTTGGCCTCTTTTATAGTCAAACTTTAAAAAATCATAACTAATTATAAAAAAATCAAAATCATGCAATTTTGGTCATTATGGAAAGTTATGGATGTTTACTTCATACTAAAAATATGCTCAGATCATAACATCCATCACAGAGAACGTTTAATATCCAAAATGGTCCAAAGGTCAGACTGCATCTTAGAACTGATACAGAATTATGTAGAAAACTTTGAAAATGTCCACTTAATTTCACAAAAAATCCAATTCAAGTAAATGATACCAATTTAGAAAGCTATGGGTGTTAACTAGAGAGAAAAAATATCTCCAGACTAGTTCATTAAGCCCAGACCTCGAAATTTAATAGAATAGTACTTCAGGTCTGGCAAAATTACTGATACTTGACAGAAAGTTCAAAAATTTATATCTTTCTCTCTAGACCTCCAAATGAGGTGCTTTTAGTTGGCACGAGCCATTGTGAATGTCTAGTTTCTCCGTATAAAATTTCGTAGCAATTGGATATCATTTGAGTCTTGTGTGACAGAATTCAAATTCGGACCAAATGAATAGTGCAGTAGATCAAAACCATAAAAATTGCCAACTTTGAAAAATTATCATATATTCTGTAGAGCTTTAAAAATTATGATCTTTAGTTTTCCAAAAGCTCTTAATGAGATCTAATTGCATGCTAAATCTCAGATCAAGAATAATTATATGGCCAAAAAGTGATATAGGGTTCAATTATGGTCAATTTTGGCTCCATATGGGGTACCAAAATTGCCAAATGGCTTTCTCTTAGTTTTGGCACCCTTTGGGCAAGTCTAAAAGCATATTTAAGACTTGTGTGAGCTACCCAAATAGTTTCAAACCTCATGCATCTTATTTTAGCCATTTATCCCACACTTATATACATTTCTATCAAACTCTCAAGTTGCATACTTTGGCATTACATACTCAAAATATATGCTAGAGGTCATACATCATATCTATACATTTAAACATCAACATAATATCATATTTACACATGTCTTAAGGGTCATAGATCATTTATAACACAATATACATCATGAAACATCATTATGGTTCCAAAATGGTAAAGGCTAAGTATATGGTCGTCAATCTTCCTTCTTCATTGTTGTTGGCTCCTATTGCCATAACTACTTGGTCCACCTAGCATGTTAGAGTATTGGAGAGGAAGGGATGAGATTCAAAGAATCCCAATAACTCATCTCCCATTCAATCATACATAATATATGCAAAGCAAGCTTTACAAATGCATGCATGGAGAAAATAGAAGTCATGGACATTTAAAAAATAATTTTGGCATGTGAACAAATCATACAAGACATTCAAGAGTTCACTAAGTTTTTGGATTGGCCTCACACTTCTCCTCATGGATTTTGGATTTGCCTTATCTATTCTTTAAGAGCTTTAGACTTAACCATACTCTTGGGAGCCCACTTTGCTTTTGAAAGGCTCTTTACTTTGTTTCAACTAAGCTCAAGGGTTCTTGGCTCATCCTCATCATGATGAAGAGTTCTTGGCCTCTCCACATTCAAGCAAATTCAAACAAACATCATGTATTCATTTGGAACCATAACATGACATCAAGAATCATAGCATATAAAGGCATACTAGCATACTTCTCATAGTTTGAAAATACACATACACATATTCTAAAACAAGCTAAACACACATCCATGCATGAAAGAAGGTGGAAAGAACTACCTTGTATACAATCACACATTTTTTTCCTTTGGATTCAAGTCTCCTCTTTCGGCCACACACTCACAGTTTGGTGGAGATGGTTTCTCTTGGCCTAGATACAATTTATGGGAGCCAATTAGGTTCATGAAACATATTCTAAGACTACACAATTTGCTCAAACCCTAGATAGCTCTATAAGTTCCATTATGGTCTATAAAGGCACTTAATGAAGCAACACCCCTCAGATAAATTCTAGGCCTCATTTTTTCCTTTCAAATATGATTCTTGACTCTTTTTAAGCCTCTTGGAGTCATCGCACTATTAAAACAAAAGGCCTAGCATCATGTTACTTTTTTAGGTCATAATATGGAACCTAAGGCACCAAATTAATTTCTATGAGTTCTAAAATTTTTCCAAAGCCTCCCTTCATTTTCATTCATCAAATATGACTCAAGAATGGCCTTAGAAAAATTTAAAACTCTCCCTAGCACCATGAACATGGTTTGGCCGAGACATAGCATGATTTAGGGCTTCTTAGATATTTTTTTGTTTTCTTAAAGGAAGAAGCTTGTGGGGAGCATCTTAGGTGTCTCAAGAACTCATTTAAACTCTTAATTAAACCTAGGAACTGTCATACAAATTCAGATTTTGGAAGGTGCACTTGAAACCCTAGGTTTTGCATCTTAATTTCTAATGGCTATTTCATGGTTTTCTTTGCATATTCTTATTCTCCTCCATCAAATACCTAAAATTCACCCTTGCTTTAGTTAAAAATTTAACTCCCTAGGGCAGACCATATATAGGTTGAAACATGCACAAAGGAAGGAAGGAGGAAGACCAAGTGGGAGGTTGCATGATACCTTATTTTTCTTTGCTTGTTCTTTGCCTTCCTTGCCATCCTTACTTGATTTTCAAAAATTTCCCTCTGTTCTCCCTTCAAAACAGCCCTCAAAACTTTAGAAAAATCATGGAGAAGAAGAGGGAAAAAGAGGAGAAAAGATTGGCTAAGAGAAAGCATGAAAAACAAGAAAATTTTCATACCTAAAGGCTTGAATTTTTCCTCCTTCTTCTCTCCTCTTGGTGCGCCATTCTCCTAGGGCTTTGCTTCTGATTTGGGGCTGGAAAATCTGATGCTAAATAAGGGAAAGTGTGAGGCACCACCTATATATAGCTAGGGCAAAAGGACTTTTTCAAAAATTCTAATTTTGCCCTTTGTACTTTGTATTTTTGTTTCTCCTTCGTTTTAGCTCCTTTTTTAGAACCATCTTTTCTATTATAAAATTTAGGTTCCCAATTAAGAAAAATGCCTTTGGAATCACTCAAATTGGAGCTAAAATCTTTCCGAACGGATTTGTCAAAGTTCGAGCACACCGACGTTGAAAAATGTCCACCGGAGGGGATTTAACTGTCCCGAGACTTCCAATGGTTTTCGATGTCTTTGAGAACCTCAGAGAACTCAAAACTTTCATTTAAAAAGTCCTCCTGTGTGAATTCAAAAAGTTGTCCAAAATTACAAAAATACTATTACGTTTCGTAATATTTTCATCAAAATTTGTTTTTTCATTCTACTCTGTTTTTCCTTTCGTCTCAGGCTAGAATTCTCATTTTTTGAAGTCTAAAATGTTCCTTAAATTTTTCGTAATCTTAACTAATTCATTTCAGGAGACTTGCTTTGAAAACGTGCCCGTTTCTGTCGGTTGACGAAAACTGGACATTACACTAGAAAATTTATTATGATTTTTTAAAGTTGGCCAAATTATGCAGAAACTGTCATTATTATTGTTACTGTTCATGCAGTCATTTTAGTTTTCATTGTCACTCAGGGGTCAAATAAAGTTTAATGCTCATGAAATTTCATAAGCATATAGTAGATATTATAAACTTTTCATAGCCACTGAGGGCACCTAATTTGAAGCTTTGTAGAGGGAGAAATGAATTTTTGAAATTTCTAGTTTGTTGCAAAATGACCACTAGACCCTAAGTACTGTTCGATTAGATTTTGTGTGTCAAACGTGGTTGTTTTGATCTAAAGTTTTTATGGTAGTTAGATGACATCCTGAACTTTGCAGAAAGCTACAATTTGCATAATTTGGATTTTTCTAGAATTAGTTATAATTTTTTAAAATTTATATCAAAATATAGAATTCAATGGGAATTTGCGAAGTGTAATGCGATTTTGAGATGTATGCCTTGGACCTGAGTTTTAAGCTTCAAATTGTGATATTTCTTATTGAACACATGTGTTAGGGATGGAAAATAAATTTGGTAAGCTCACATGGTCCATTAAACCAAGAATGAATTAATTTAGCCTTCAATGATGCACTGCAAAAGGTGTTAAATTCATAAAAATGAGCACTTGTAGCTATTTATGATGTAGAATAAATGTTAGTTACACATCGTGTTACATATGAAAATCTCGAGAAACTCAATTTTTCCATTTAAAGCTCCCTCATTTGATTTTCCAAAAAGTTACCTGAAATTACGGTTTTGTCATTATGATTTTTTGTTTCTCTATTTTGCCATTTTTGCTCCATTTTCGAGCTATTCTTAATTTCCTACCCACATTTTTAGATACTCTAATTAACATGCTAATCTTGTTTGGCCTCAATTTGCTCTGCTTTAGGGTGCTCCAATATCAATTTATAGGATTCAGTTCAATTTCTAAATTATCCATCATTACAATTCCACCTTTAAGATAGCTCATTGAATATTTTTAGCCCATATAAGCTATTTACCTACCAAAATTATGAATTTGAGATTACATGTCAACTATCTTATTAGAGTAGCTAATTCAACACATAGAAACCAATTAACCCAACTTAGTACATAGTGCAGTAAGTAAAAAGGAATGAGAACTTATAAACCCAAAAGCAACCTATGCCACAACTAAAAAGCAAGTTCAGCACACATAGCTCCTGACAAGTTAACCAAATGCAAGATTACTAAGGCCAATTTCACTTAAGGCCAAGTAATATCTTAATTTTAAGCAAATTGATGTGGTATAGGCAACCTTAGTGACATTATTCTTACCATTAAGAGCCTAATTTAAGTAATGAAATTTCTACTATTAGCAAATTTACATTCCACACTTGCCAATAGCCTAATAGTAACTACATGGCTAATAGAAAGCCAACATAAGTTAAAAGAAGAACCCAGTCAATATTGAAGGAAAACCTAAGAATGCTAAAGCAGACCCACAACTGCAAGTAATGAACTTCATAGCTAATCTCTGCTTAAGTATGTATTTTAGGTGCTTCAATTACACAAAAATGAGATAAAATTCTTGAGTATGACTCAAGGATAAAAATAATAGATTCCTTTCTAATTGGAGCAAGAACCCACGGACCAAAGTTGAAATTCGAACTTAACCAGGGAGAAGCCCAAAAGAAAACAAATGAGGTGCCACCAAATTCTTCATGAAGCATGAATATGGAGAAAGAATGGTGGGATTGGCTGCGTTTTAAGTGGCTTGCTAGAGTTTAGAGAGGTTTGAATGAAGGAGGTGAGGGTCTATCTAACTGAGGGGTCAAACCTTGGCATTTTCATGTGAAATTTGTTTACACATAGATAAAACTTTAAAATTGGGATATGGAGAACCTTATAATTCTTCAAGTTAGTTTGCTAGCCTAAATAAAGTTAAACTAGTATAAGTTTAAAACTAGGCTAAAGCTAGGCAATAATAAAAACATCCTTACTTCAAGGGTCAAACGAATAAGTTTTCCTTTGAAATTTGGCTATAACATAATTGACATACATGACCTTAATTTTGAAAGAGCTGAGTATTTTTGGATCATGTTATTTATTTCTTTTAATTTTTTTCAAAATAGGATAGAATTAAAAAGTTAAGTCACTTTAAATAGTATTGAGTTACCTCAAATTGATTTAAGTTACTTCAAACTATTTTTGAGTTGATTAAAACCTAAAGGAATTTTCATACAAGGTCTTATTTAGAATGGAATTAGCCCATTAGAACTTCAAGTTAATTGGAACAACTTCCAGTTGATTAGAACTTAGAAAAATGGATAGCCTTAAAGATTTCAGAAATTGTATGAGTTGATTAAGGGTTTGGAGAATCAAATAGAAAAATTAGGAAACACAAGGATTCCTTAATTATTTAACTTAATGGTGGAACTTTAATTTGCTTAAGAGATAAAAATTGCTCCGTCCATGTGTTATTGGCCAATAACTATGATGATGATGATGATGATGATGATGATAATGATAATGATGTTAATTGCATGTGTGGGATTGCAATTTATATGTAACCAAATTAGAATACAAAGGTTGATTCTTACATAATCATGAGACTAATTCTAGTTTATAGTTGTATGTATGAAGATGCATAAATATATCCCGAATAATGTATTAACTACTAAGATATTTTATCTAACCTTTTTTTTATATAATTAAGCATTTCCTAGTAAGAGTGTCAAAGCTGACAAAGGTAAACACATGGCTAACTATATATAAGAGCCATATTATGTGGATACTTGGAATTGTATATGACTAAACATGGGGTTTTGTTTTCAGTCAGATGTTATGTAAATAGTGCATGAGACTTACAGTTATTTTGTTTATGCTATGGCAAATAATTGAGTTATATGTTTAGTTGTGTACATTTTATGTATTAAGTGTTATCTTTGTATGTTGAGAATTTTTTGAATATGATAGTTAGTCCTTAGTATATTCTCAAAATAAGGCTAGAATTGGATGTGTGTAGTTAGTGTTGAACATCAACCTAGAAATCCCAAATGCATTTAACTAGAACCTAAACCAATTGACTAGAACTTAAGATCTAGTGAAGTGAAGGTTAGGATTGAGTTGACTAGAACCTACAAGTTGAGAAAAAATTAATGATGAGGATTCAATAAACTAGAATCAAGAACTAGTTAACTTAAACAAGAAGTAATGACTATAGAGGTCACCAAGCAATTTAACTTGAATTAAATATAGTTTACAATAAATTAATAGTCTTTTAAAAATAAGAAATAATATCATAACATGCAAAATTTTATGGCATTCCTTTTGATTAAGTCCATCGCACAATTGTCTAAAGATAGCTTGTTTCTATGACCAAGTTGTTACACATATCGTCCTTTTCTAAGGACACATAATCTTCACTGAGGGAGATATTTTAAGCTCCAGCCTATCCTTTGTTAGCTTGGACTTGACTTACATGAGAGCATTCTTCCACCACTTGAGTGGCTCACTTGTTGTTGACTGCCTTGCCTTTTCGAGCTCATGCAACCTTATTATCATGTCATTCTTCTCTTATTTCTATCATGTATTATTGTTGTTGATAAAGTCTTCAAAGAAGCTTAGCATTGTTGGTCTAAAGTTGAGCTAAGGTGATTACCATGGTTAGGTTGAAGAGGTTCATGTTGAAAGCGTTATTCATCAATAGATTAGTGATGTTAATTGCTCCAATGAGGCTAGGGATGGTACCCATCTAGGCTAGGATAATAGTGTGACTAATTGGTCGAATTATGGTAAAGATTTGTAAATTTATCTGGCCTTGTATGTCTAGGTAGCTTTAGATGTTGTGGTGCTTGTTCCTACCATCTAGTAAGGAGGAAACTACCTGGTTATAGTCCTTGGCATGTATCTCACTCTAGACTCTAATGTTCATATTGTTGTTTTGGTTATGACAATGGTTTCTCCTCATTTGAGCCATAAGTCTTGAACAACCAATAAATTCATATCTTAGGAAGCAAGGCCCCTTACTTGGAGCACCAGATGTTGGTGTCAAAAGTATAGCAAAAGAAGAATGAGGAAGCTTAGCCCAACTTAGATGTATTGTATTATTTAGTCAAAGCAAAACACAAGGGTTTTCCTCAGTTATGACAAGAATAAAGGGCTATCTATAGCTATACGTGTGTGTTGTGTTGCTTAAGGTAGGGTGATCATTTTTTAGGGATAGCAAATAAGCCTATCTTTGTAGTTTTTGGTTTATTTTCCTTTTATGACTAAGGATTTACACCAACTGTTGTTTACTTTTCTAAGATTTTGTGATATCTCCCTAGGCTTAACAATGTGGGTTAGATATAGATAAAGGTGCATATGGCCTAGGCTAGATATTTGCTCAGTCCGATGCCTAGCCTAATTTTTACCAAGCCTCTTTTCATAATCCTAACACCTAGCTCAGTCCAATTTGTGACTAAGCTGGATTTGGCAAGGTTGAGTTGGTCAAACCTAACCAAGCCATTTTTGGTAAGAATTAAAGCTAGTCCTAAAAAATAAAGTTTGCATAAAAGTCCTTCAAAAATATTTTTGTTTATATATATATATATATATATATGGTTGGGCCAAGTTGGGTAAAACTAGCTAAACGATTGACTCAGTGCTTAACTCAACTTGATCTAATTTGGTTAAATTTCTTTTTCTTGGCATGACCCAATTTGGCCTAATATGGTCATGCTCAAGCCATTGGGTTAGGTGTGCTCCCCTTGTTCTAGGCCTATGAAATTGTTGGACTTTGTAAAACTTGTATAGCATAAACCAAATATAAGTATGACATAGTCACAATAACTTATCGGCATCTATACTAATACATATGGCTTAGGGCTTTTTTATACTTGGCTCCAAAAATTATATATCAGTATAAGTAAATTAAAAAATTAAGTAGTTATTGATATAAGAGGAGTGTGAAAAATTATTTAACTTTTCACTACTTTATTTATTTATTTTGTTAAAATTTATAGTTATTAATATAAAAAAAATAATGGAAAGTTATTGTAAACCAAAAAGAGAGTAAAAAATTATTTAATTTCTCATTATCTCAATAACTCTTTATTAAAAATTTTTTGTTTAAAGAATAAATTAAAGAAAAAAATTGACATTCTCTAATCACTAGTAATACAGTATGTATCTAGACTACAATTCCAATTCACATTAGCAAAATTTAGCCACTTTATATATCATGGACAACTCAAAAGAGTAGACGCCTTTTCACATCCTAGATTTTATGTGGCGATTGTTATGAGAAACATTACCCTTAGTCACCACACTTCGCAAACATTATCTTTCTATTGAGAATGGTTGTCAATTTTATACTCATCATGAAGAATCATATTAGTTTCTATTCTTGTTATACTCCTTCGCATGAACTGTTTGATTTGGTTCTCAACTAGGACTCATTGTGGATCAACTGACATTACTTAATTTATTTACTTGTATACAATAGTGGCTCTTACAAGAGTCACCAAGCATTCTTAATAAGATCTACACAATCCTGTATTCCATCTGATATTGTCAAAATAAATGTTTATTTCAGAATTCCTAGTGCTCGCTCTTGCAAGCTATGTTTATTGTCTGGCAAGCTAGTGCCATATTCCTAATTTCTCAAAGGCTAGGCTCCACATCGACTTTAGACATGGGTTCTCCATCACTGCCTCTCTAACATGGCTGCATGTTAGCAAATCAATGGTATATGTTTGTGGCCCAATCTTAGTGGTCCAAGAAGGACAAGAGTAGCCACACTACTATTGTAATTTGGTTTGGTAATAACCAATTTCAAACACTTACATGGAATAGTTCTTTGCATAAGAGTAAACTGGCTCTATTTTTACTGGTAATACGCAATACATTGAGATTTATATTAGATCAATAATTAATTTCTAATCCACATTGGTATCCTCTCAATATAGACATATTTCAAAAAAAAGAGTATTGGCATCTGTAAAAACCCTTAATATTACCAATCAATTTGTAAGTATTACAAAAAGATATCTATCTACTATTAAATAAGTTTGTATGGTTCCATTTCCTTTAAGTATCACCATCCTTCAGATGTATTGTATAATGTAATGTTTAGGATTCAAGATTTCCTATATATATCAAAAAGAAAAAAAAAAGTAGATGCCTAAATTTCATAAGGTGACTCAATGCCAAAAAAGGGTATTAAAAAAAATTAACTCCCCACCTCCCATCCTCAATACGAATTATCAGTCCAAATTTTTTCATTTACACCAATTTTTATTAGTCCAAAATTGTCAAACTAGTAGTATAATTTTTTGGAATTATATAACCTTTATACTTGGTCAATTCCAATCAAACCAACTAATCCAATAGATTATCAATACACCCTGAGGAGACATTTTAGATATTACTATTTGGTAGGATAACTAGATATCATGAAACATAACATTATTTAAAGTGATTTGTCATACCACCTACAATCATGAGAATCTTACATCTTCCAAACTTTTAGCTTAATTTTTATAAAATATTAATTATATTATTTTTATGACAACTATCAATTGTTATGCTAAACATGTGAATCTTAAGTATCAAGCGATTTTATACTTTAGTATCCTATTTCATGAAATTCAAAATACCAAAGAATATAAGGTAATAACTCATCAAACCCCTTCCAGGAATCATTCATCTTGAAGCATGGAACGTCTAGATGCAATTTATTCAAGTGCATGACAGTAGATGTACTTTTTTTTAAGTGTAGTTAACGAGTCCTCCACTAAAATCATAAGGATTTTTCTTTTCCCAACCTCACCGAAAGAGCTTTATATTTTTGCTGAAGCAAAAAACATAAAGTACGTTCTTCTCAATTACGTATGCCATTTATTTAAGCCATCTGTAGGATAGTCATACATTTCAACTTCCGTGCAATCAAAACCCATGATGTCTACTTGTTTGGAGCATGGGAGGTCTCTCAAACGAGTTAACCATAAATATTCCATACTTGAGGGTCCATCAAGTTGGACAATATCAAAGTGGAATCAAATGACACATGTAGAAATGGTTGACTTTATCTGCTATATCTTCTTATTAATTTGACAAGTAACAGTAGTAAAGAGTACAAATCAATTCCTATATGCTGTCAAGCTAGTGTGGATATCGCATCGCAAAACACTCGCCACATGCTTTCTGATGCCATCAAGGCTACATGAATAATTTAAGCGTCCCAGAAAAGAAAATAAAATGGCGCACACGCTAATATTTTCATCATACATCCTTCCTAATCGATATCCTAAGTAATCATATTATCCACCGTAATTCAATGTTCAGAGTTCACAATCTAATTCAATGGTCACGTGACTTGCCTTCAACAATGGAATGAAGCATGCTATGAGCGCAACCTTCACTCATAGATTCGCTTTCTCTTCAGAAGTGCAGGAAATATGATGATAAAACCAATTAGGAAGAGCACCACTAGTGTCTTGAAATTATACAGATCCTTCAATGATTTCAGATCCCCAAGAGCAAGACCAGCCTGGTTAAGCAACAGTGGAGATGATATGAACAGAGTGAAAATGAAATGCAGACAAATCGCTACTATAAAAGGAAAGAAATTCCTTGATGCATTAAGATCTATACATCACATCTAAATGTAAAACCAGAATATGATAAACATCAGTCAAGCTGATATGATCAGGGGGCCAAACTAGAAGGGTGACTTCACAAGCGACCATGACTTTCTCATCATTATGTAGTAGACTAATAGTTAAAAATAAAAATAAAAAAGAAAAAGAGAACTGAATAACAAAGTGAAACCAGTATCCATACTTCAAATATGCATTCCAGCCGAATCTCTGAAATCTAAGGGATAAAAAGAAATGCAATCTGAGCAGACAAGAAAGAAAAAATGGTTGGAATTGGATCAATTCTGACAGTAGAGTACTCATAAGAAACTATGTGATCTGTACTCGAGCAATCTTCAACATGCTAGGGATTACTCTTAATCATACACAAGAACAGCACCTTCTCTAAATGGTGTCTATACGTCAACAATGTCCCTCTTCCCCCCCCCCCCCCCCCCCCAAAAAAACCAAAAAAAAAAAAAAGAACAAGAGATATAGCAGGTTAGTTCAAGTAGCTTTCCAACCAGACTATCATCATAGGTTGTTTGAAGCCTGTTTACTGTTTAAGCTATTCTGCAGCCATCAATGAAATATTTGAATATCTAAGGTTTTCCTCAGCAATGTTATTGTAACTGCTGAGCGCACTGTGCACATAAGCACTTGAGCCCTAAGTGCAGATTTTCACAAATTCCTTGAGTCATAAATTTAATATGATTAGTGCCAATTGATCTTATCACCTATAAACTATGCAATAATCATCCTCAGGTATAAGACTGCAGCATCATCAACAAAGTCACAAGAGTTTTACTTATTTTCTTCTTCTATTTAAATCCACTCTCTCCTAAGCAAAGCTCACTAGAAACAGAACCCACTGCATCCACAGCTTATTCTTCACAAATCTCATGATGAATGGAACTTTGAGAATCAACTCCTTTTAGCTTGAAGATACCAGAGTCCAAGAAATCTTTTAATGAAAACTAAAAGAATTAACCAAAAAAGCAACAGTTTTAAGCAAAACAAAATATTCGTGCACTTCAGGGAGAGGTATGTTTTGCTAGGGATGGCAATTCTCCCTGTTTGGGGGATCCCTGTAGGGATTGCCTACAAGGGGGTGGGGAAGGGAGAAATTCTCTATTTTGGGGATGGGGAAAAAGAAGAAACTAATAGGTAGAAGAAGAATAGAGCATAGAAGAATGAGAGCAAAGAGAGATAGGATCAGAATCTAAGTGCATCAACTGACATAGCATCTTCCAGAGTACAGAATACAACCTATATAGGATGGTCAGTTGAATTCGCAACTGACTAACCATGCTAACAGAATCTAACTACTTTTCTGTTTCATACTACTTCTTTACTCTTTACGCCCAACAATACTTCCCCCTTAAAAGACCCTTCACCTGAAGGGTGATTATCATTGATTCAATAACTTGGATACATTCTTTGGAAATCATACAACTTCACCCAGGTAGCATCCTCATCAAGCAGATTTTTCCACTGTACCAAAATTTCTGTAACAGGTCTTGCCCTCTACTTCACCACTCTCTTGTGTAAAAATTTCCTAGGAACCAATTGATCAGGTTGAGCTGGCCAATTTGGAGGTGGATGTCTCTTTACTGCTGCTGGGTTAGGGCAAGGCTTGAGTAGGGATACATGGAATGTATTATGAACCCAAGAATTGGATGGCAGCTTTAATTTGTAAGTAGCAATCCCAATTTTCTGTAAAATCTTGTAGGGCCCAAAATATCTAGGAACAAGCTTTTATGAACTTCCAGATGCTGCTGTCACTTGTTTAAAGGGCTGTAACTTTAGGAAAACCTATTCTCCCTCCGCACACTATCTATCTGTCCTTTGCTTATCCGCTTGTTGCTTCATTCAATTAGCAACTCTATGCAAATGATACTTTATCGTATCAAACATCTGCCCTCTTGCTGTGAAAGTGCAATCAACAGCTTCTACTAATGCATCATTAGGTAAGTAAGGAACATGAATAGGAGGCTTTTGTCCATATACAACCTTATAAGGCATGGTACTAATTGATGTGTGATAGGTAGTGTTGTACCACCCCTTGGCCAAAGACAACTATTTGTGCCATTCTTGTGGTTTCTCCCATGTTATACACCTCAAGTACGTCTCTAAGCAGTTGTTTTAAGACCTCAGATTGATCATTGGATTGAGGATGGTAGGCTGAGGTCAAATTTTGTTTAATTCCCAGCTTTGTTATAAACTCCCTCTAGAAATTACTAACAAAAACATGATCTCTATCACTGATCACCTCAGTTAGAGTCCCATGAAGCTTATAAATGTTGTCTAGAAACCATTGGGCCACTATTGCTGCTATATATGGGTGTGTAAGGGTGATAAAATGGGCATATTTGTTCATTCTATCAGCAACAAGCATAATAGTGTCCTTCCCACCTAACTTAGGTAAGCCCTCAATGAAATCCATAGAAATGCTTACCCAAATTCCTTGAGGAATGGGTAAAGGTTGAAGTAACTTGGGATTGGCAATGATCTCATTCTTGCATATTGCACATGTATCAAACTATTTGATGAATAGCTTGATAAGAGCTTCCATATTGTTCCATTAGAATAATGACTTCAATCTTTGATAAGTGACCCTTGCTCCTAAATGTCCTCCTTGAAGGGAGGAGTGCATCCAAGAAATTATTTTGTTCTTCAAATTCTCAACGTTTCCAATCACTACTTTGCCCCTTCTTCTAAGTGCCTATCCATCCCATGTATATTTACCTTGGATCACTGGAGTGCTGCACAAGACAGTTAATTATAGCCTTAAAATCATTATCCTTCTCACAAGAATTCTGAATCTGATACCATAAATTTGTGAAGATTGATGAAACAACCAACTGCAATAGTTGGGCTCCTTGCAACCAAGAAAGAGCATTTGGTACTCTATTTTCACTACCCCTTTTGTATTGTATTTCAATTTAGCAAGCCAAAAATGTTGAAATGAGGTCTTCAACTACTGATCTAACAAGCACATTAAACTTTGCTAATCTGTCTTGATAATAAAATGCCTCCCATCTAGATATTGGGGCCATTGCTCTACTGCATGTAATGGTTCCTTTTCATACACTGATAAAGCAACATGTTTAGGTGATAATGCCTTGCTGTAATAAGCAAGTGGCTGGTCTTGTTGCAGGAGTAAAGCTCCTATGCATTGATTTGAAGCATTGATTTCCACCACAAATGTCTTAATGAGATCCGATGAGGCAAGTACAAGGGTTGTTATCAAGACATTCTTCAAAGTTTGAAAAGCTTTTGTTGCTTCTTCAGACTATATGAAATTATTTTGCTTAAGCAAATTAGTCAAAGGTTGTCCTATCTCTCCATAGCTTTGAATGAATCGGAAGATAGTAACTTGCTAACCCCAAAAAAAATCTAAGCTACTTTATGGTAGTTGGTATAGGTCACTGTTGCATTGCTTGGATCTTATGTGAATCAATGGCAACTCCTTCCTTACTGATTATGTGGACTAGGTACTCCACTTGTGGCAAAGCAAAAGAACACTTACTCAATTTTACAAAATGCTGGTGTTTCTTCAAGGTGTCTAACACCAATTGGAAGTGTTTGACATGGCTTTCGAAGGTTGTACTGTAGATTAAATTGTCATAAAAAAACACAAGCACAAATTTCCTCAGATGCTCCTTGAAAATGCTATTCATAGCTGCCTAAAATGTGCCTGGTGCTTTTGTAAGGCCAAAAGGTGTCATGACAAACTCATAAAGCCCCAAGTGAGTCTTAAATGCTGTTTTCTGAATGTCTCTTGGATCCATCCTTATTTGGTGGTATCCTACCTATAAATCCAATTTAGTGAACATTTTTGCCCATTTCCACTCATCCAACAGCTCCTCTACTATAGGAATTGGGAATTGTTCTTTGATAGTATGCTTGTTCAGCTCTCTATAATCAATACACATCCTACACGAGCTATTTTTCTTCTTGACTGGAACTATAGGTGCTACAAAAGGTGAGGTCTTTTTTTGAATTACTCCTGAATTCAACAATTCATCCACCATTTTCTTGATGGCATCCTTTTGGGTTGATGGGTATTAGTAGGGGCAAATATTGATGGGATTTGTTCCTTACTCCAAGTTAATATAGTGGTTGTAGCCCTCTCCAAAGAGAGGTAAAGTGGTAGGAGTCTCAAACGCATCCTTATAATTCCCCAATAATTGCTGAATTTCTTGTGAAGTCCCATTTTTGTCACTATCTTTGTCACTGATCTGTATAGACAGACATAACAGCCCTTCCTCCATGCCTTATACTGCTTGAATGAGGAAGAATTGCGCCTCTTCCTTATTAATTTTGTGAATCTCCTTTTGGGACACCATTTTCCATCTATTGGGACAGCTAGCCACTAACATCAGCAATTTCCCCTTATACCACAATACCACTATAAGGTTAGCAAAATCCCATTGCACACAACCTATTGCTTTCAACCAACTCATCCCCAAAACCATGTCAGCAACCATTTAAAGGAATAACAAGTGTATCTACTTGAAACTCTTCACCTTGCATTTTTCCAACAAAATTCCTCACAAGCCCCTTGGATTGCCAACTTGCCACTCCCTGCTACTGTTACCTCAGCATTTTCCAACCCTTCCACTCTAAGTCCCAGCTTCTTGGCTATGCATACATCTATAAAATCGTGAGTGCTTTCACTATCAATTAGAATGTGTAATACCTTCTTTCCTTCCTTTTACTCTCATAGTGGTGTTACCATCCATTCCTTCAATTGCATTTAATGAAATCTTGGGGCCTTTAATAGAATATTGAACCAACTCTTCCTCTTGCATACCATCATCTTCTTGATCAAGTGCAACTGCATTTTTTTTTCTTCCGTTGAGGACACTCATGTCCTAGAGTGTATTTTCCATGACAAAAATAACATATGTTATTGGCTCTATGTTCCTCAATCTCCTCAGCTGACATAGTCTTGTGGAGCCTTAAACCTCCTTTGCTGCTTATCTGAACCTCCTTCTGGTCATTATTGCCACTTCCCAGTGTCAATGGCTTGCTAGAATCTGGTCTTTTTTGCTTGCCATAAGCTTGATTTTCCCAATAACTTGTTCTTGGTATACTCTTGCCCACTCCACCTTTGTTCACTGTACCAAAATGCAATTCTTGCAATTTGGCATTCCTCATTGCATCTAACAACTTTTGTGGCCTAAATAATTTGACTCCCCTCCCATTTCCTCCTTGAGCCCAACTATAAAGTAGCTTATTAGATAGCTTTCTATAAGCTTCACCTTGTATGACAATGGAAGCTCTTCTCATCTAAGTGGAGGCTAGCGACTGTGACCTTTATCTCCTTAGGGGTGTTATCCAACAAGAAATAGGTCTCACATTTCTTTAACCAGTCCAACACGTCTTCTCAATGGAACTTGGGAAAGTCCATCTTGGTAAAAAGGTGGGTAGGTGATATTCCTTCACAATTCCACTATGCCGACGTTCTCTGTCTCTAATTTTGACATTTTCCTCCTGCGAATTCAACAATCTCATCACCTTCGTCATCTGCAACAACAATCCCTCCATCAGCTTGTGAAGACTCAACACCCTCCACTTTATTGAAGACATTTGTTGATTCACGCTTGATCGAAGCCTCTGCTCAACATCGTACATTGTAGCTTGGTTGTCTGTAGCATCAGCCATGGCCGAAGATCAGTGGCTCCAATACCATTTGATAGGTAAAAGAATAACAAAGTGTAGAAGAATGAGAGAAAAGAGAGATAGGAACAGAATCTGAGTGCATCAATTGACATAACAACTTCTAGAGTATAGAATACAAGCTATAAAGGAGGGTCAGTTGAATTCCTAACTAACTAACCATGCTAACAGAATTGAACTACTTTTCTGTTTCATACTACTGCAATCACCTCTTTTATGCCTAACACAAACCCACCAAAAAAAAAAACCTGTTTTAAAGGAGAACAAAAAACTGTGCACTTCAACGAGTGGCATGCTCTGGCAACAAAAGGGGGGCATCTTATTGGAGGTGCCTCACCTCAACTCCTATGAGAATTGGGTCATCTTGCTGCCCTTGACATTTAGAGTGACTGAAGCATACTTTCAACAACAGTTCTCATTTTCTAAATCCCTTGAAAAGTCTACATATAAAGCTACTTAAGATTCAGACACCTGAAGTCACTAACAAAGATAAAATAAATATGAATTAATGCACAATACTCCTCCAATTGATCAAATGGGTTATCCAAGTGCCAGAAAAATGATGGATCCCATCTATAACAAATTGAAGGCCGAGGACCATATTCGGGAAATGATACTTGAAGGAGGAAAATCCATACTTTTCTATGACATAGCCCTCCTAAAAATATGGCCAACAATTTTTTTCTTTTTTATTTTTGGTTTGTGTGTATTTTTTTTTTGTGGGGGGGGGGGGGGGCTGCTTAACTGTTTTTGCTGCCTAAAAGTGCTATCTTGACCAGGAAAGAATATAGTTTTCTTTGGAAGTAGCACTGGGTATAGAACATCCAAATCAATCTTACCAAATTTCAAGTTTAAATCCAGCATGCCAACTATAGCATGAGATGTAAGTAAAGCTTCATAAACTCTGCTGTTGATTCTGTTATCATCTTTTATGGTGATCCACTTACTCACATGCATGATCATAGTTATTAATAGTGCATAACTCACCCCCTGAAGCACGGTGCTATGCCACGGGTGTGGCATCACCATTTTGTTGTAGCATGGCTTTAGCTACACTATTTTCTCTAGGCTATAGCTTGCGCTCCTCTTTCAGCAAACTTCAACCTTTCTTTGTCTTTCAGTACTCTATCTCCTTTGGTACCATCTCTGGTCATTTATAGTCACTCACAGCCACTGGGCAGGTAGTCACTCTTTCTTATCCCCCACTTCTCCATTTTTTTTTCTTTCCCTAATTATGGTAAGTTCTTCACTCTACCTAGTACCCACCATAATCTTCTAAATTTTGTTAAAAAATTGATGTATGTATAATTTAAGAACTTGATGTTTTGATTTATAGATGATTTTCAAGTTGTTATGAGTGATGTTTTAAATGGATTTAGTTTCTCTGTATACATTAGTT
The DNA here is from genome assembly GCA_026724425.1 of Erythrophleum ivorense. Lineage (NCBI taxonomy): Eukaryota > Viridiplantae > Streptophyta > Magnoliopsida > Fabales > Fabaceae > Erythrophleum > Erythrophleum ivorense. Next base: position 32,774,780 of record JAIUCV010000008.1, read on the forward strand.
GGTTTATTAGTATATTGTTGATTTGCTGTTTTACTAAATTTTATTAAATATATCTTATATATTCATTTTATTGTGCACAACATGATGCACAATGCGCTATAGCAATTGGCAGCACTTGTTGCTACAAGTGTGCTATGCGCCATTAATAACCATGTAATGATGCATCTTTGGAGTTCATGGAGTGAAATAGCTCCTCAGCATAATTACAGTAGAACCATCATTTCCAAAATCGTCAAGCAATGGCTATGACCTGGGATGAAAAATGACACTATCGTCCAGCACTAGGTGTCCAAGTTGGTGAAATCAAGTCATTACTATCATAATACATTGACCCAATTTTTAAATTGCAAGGGTCAATATTACTTTGGAAACATATTCTGGAATTAGAAGAGTCTAAATGCATGTGCATATCATTATATTTCACCAACTTTTGCCGACATTTACAAATTGCCAAACATTAAAAAGAAGATTGAATTTGGAACTATCAGCTGTCATCCTCCTAATTGGCATCTTCTCATGCCACTGTTCCACAAATACAATTCAGAGCTGCTAAATGACTCCAACTTGTCATCTCTTTGGTCATTTTGATCTCCAAACAATCAAATGAGCTCAATTTTTATATGCTATATCCTCTACTCACCAGACCAAATATGAACCTCTAAATCAATTTCTTATACCTTTCAAATCTTCAAACCTAAATATCACTTATCCCTTCAGCTATCCATAAGTCTTTCCTGCCATTACTTAAAGCTGTCTATAGTTGCTGCTTAAGAAAAATCTTGCGCTCTACACAAGCATTTCAACTATACAGACCCCTGCCCTGATTATAAGATTATTTCTTCAACACTCGTCAATGTCAATTGAATCGTGACCCTCTATGACTTGTAAAACGTTTTAACTCATCATCATCATCATCATTATTATTGTCCCATATCGATCCCCTTTGGTGGGTTGGAGCTCATCTCTTATGAGTAAAAAGTATTTCAGGAATTTTACTGACCTATTTGCGTCATTAGAAACTAAATAAATCTTGGATTGATATTAAACAGAAAGAGAATTGACCTCTGAATGTGGAAAACTCATATTAATTCAAACCAAAATAAGAATATAATTTTTACTCTTTCAATTTCGTCTTTAGTCTTTACCAAGATAATCTTGAATCCTCAATTTCCTTCAAGATTTACACTTCATTGATAATTTTGGCTAAAGTTCCTGAAGCAGAGGAGGAAAATCCTATAATATTGAAAACTCATGATTTGGCTTACATTTAAGTATTCTACTTCATTTTGTTTCACACTATTTTATGGGATAAGAAAACAAAAACAGCATAGCCACGTCTTCACTGATATTTGCAAATTGCATAATTCAATGAAAAATTAACCATATTCACACAAAAGAGTGTATATATTTTTCCAAGAATTTTCTCCCTTAGAAACAAAATATTCATATTCCATTTTATATGAATCAACGTGGCAGAGTTTCTGGGCATGAAAAACAAACCCGTTAAACTGCCATTCTTTAGTATTATGAACTAGGAGAGTTAATAAGATAACATTTTCAAAGACTGCCTTCTTCTTTCGTTTTTCACTTTTTCCTTTTTTATCTTTTAGTAAGACCAGGATATTCATCTGATACTTTGAATGTCTTACAAAGTTATTTAGTCCGTTAACAGATCCTAATGAAGAAGCCAAGAGGGCAACCATAAGAAACTCGCTAAAATGGGATTGGGATGAAAACACAAAATTATTAAGGCATAAAATATAACCACTCTGACTAAAAACAAAAGCTCAGTAAAAACACAAGGGGCGGAGGGGAAGAATCAGCATATTATAGTATTAAATTAAGATGGGAACAAAAACTTACTCTGACAGTAATGTAAGAGGTTGGGATAAGACCAATCAATGTTGCCAAAAAGAAGATATGAAATGGTATATCAACAATTGGAGATGCCAAATTGATGAATAGGTTTGGCAATGTAGGGGTGATCCTCAGAAAAAGCATGTAATTCAGCAGCTTATCCCTTCGCTTTGCTATCTGATTTCCCAAAGGAAAATCAGGTTAACACAGAAAACCCATAATATTCTGGGTGTTTGTCCAATAAAAGTTAAAGAAAGAAAAAAGCACACCTCTCCTTGGAAGAACCTTAACTTTTCAGGCCACAACCAAGAAACTATAGGCCGGCCAATTAACTTAGACAAAAAGAAGCAGGATGATGCTCCAGCAGTTGCATTGAAAACAACTAATAGAATTCCTTGGAAAACTCCAAAAAGGGCTCCAGCTAACAAGGACATGAAAATTGTTCCAGGAATCATAAAAGTCTGCATGAAAATGTAGGTAGAGCAGTAACCAAGAATGAATTGTGCCGGGTGATTATTTGCATATGATGCAAAATGATCCCTGCAAAAAAAGAAATATTATTATCATAAGAAAACAAAAATACTGTTCAGAAAAAAAGCATGGTATGAATGGAGGAAAAAACTTTGAACAGAGTAACTAAATAGAGATTGAAACCATCATGGCATCAAGCAGTAGAATCTTTGTTATTCTTCCTTACTGGAGTAGGAATGTGAAATTATTTCTTCCCCATAATATTTCCATATACACAACTACTTGCTCAGGATCATGCATTGTGTACATTAGTCAAACCAAGAGACCAGTATATCATATAAATAAAAGAGCACAAGTTTAAATTCCATTTATAATCAGTAGATGACAAACGAAGAACAACCCTGTTAAATGCCCAGAACAAGCAAGGATAGGATCAAGCCACCGTTAGTTTATTTCCGCCTAGTATTCTACTATTAGCCATTTCAGCTTAATTTCAAGGTACACACGAAGAAAGAAAATAACAATTAACACCCAGCTGAATTCATCAACAAAATCCATGAAGGGACAGGTTACTCGACACAATCAGAATCACTAGAACCGATGTTAGTCACAGAATCATTCCAGGAGGATAAACAAACGCACTTGAGCATGCGAAGATCCGAAATCGTGCGTGGCAATTTAATCTTTTCGTATTCCGCCGCTGGCATTGTCAAGTAAATGCAAATCAAGCCGGTAGAGAAAACAAAGAACACACCAAGAGCGGCAGCAAATTCCCACCTATTCAGCGGAAACCTCTCCAATCTGGGTTTCTTGCCCTCGTCCTCCTTGGCATTTTCTTCATCCCTCAAGAACTTCCCAGTATCGCCCATCAGATTCCTCGGTGCCGCCATGATTAGCGCACCGCCAATGTACGAATTGCAACTCCAGAAAGAGTCAGCACTAGTTGTGAAGTCGCAACGGAGAAATGTAGGTGAACCACATCAATCAAATCAAATCAAGATGCGCCAATCAAATTTCGTGTATCAGTGGTAATGAAACAAAAGCAGAAGACTTCGAGAATTGGAGATTTGAAGGTGGTGATGATATAGAGCCTCTAAAGCTAGGGTTTCTCAGTGAATAAAAAACCCTGAGATTTTGGAGACAGAGAGATAGAGAAAAATGGTGGATCCTAGCAAAATTTAAGTGCTGTTTTACGTTGAGAAAGGGGAAGATGACGGAGCTTTTGAAGACTCGTGAGGAAGAAGTCAATTTTTAATTTAAAATTTTTTGGCTGTTTTTTTTAAAATATAACTTGTTGCCACTTTTATTTGAGTTTTTTAATTTATTTTTATAATAAAACTTAAAATTGTGTAATTAAATTCTTATAATTTTAAAAAATTTAAGTTAGTTAATTAAACATTTATTAATGTTGGTTGAATATTTCTAACTGTAATAATCTTATATTATTTTAATATTTTAAATATTTATAATTTATATTAATAAAAATAATACAAATGAATAAATATAACATGTAATATAATATTTGTTACATAATTTAAGTGAGTTAGCTTAAATATATATTTAGAGTGTCAATAATGTTATTTATTACAGAAAATTTAATAAAATTTAATATGAGAGTTTATTTGCATGAATAAAATTAAAATTTTTAAATGATAAGGATTCAATTATAAATGTTTAAATAATTAAAATTAAATTAAAATTTTAATAAAAATCAACAAAAAATATCTTAGATTTTTTGTTTAACAACCCTGGTCTAGTAGTTATAATCAATGTTATTTAAATAGTTGTGTAAATAAGATTATATTGTAATAAAATATTGTATGTATAATGCATAGTTAGTTTTATATATAAATTATCACAATACAAATTATAAATATGTTAAGTTATAATTTGATCAAAAATAACTTAAACAATTATAAATACGTTACCCTCGTGTTACTAACTTTCACTCTTCATACTCAAATTAAAATATTTTAAATTTACCTGTAATTATATGTTAATAATTATTATTAATAATTTGATAATTTATTCTGCAAGTAATACTATTGTCAATGTACCCTCAATAAAATATTTGAAACATTATGGCTTACCTATCAATTAAGATTTAACCAGCACCCTTATTTAGGTAAAGTTACATCCCACGTCAATATCAATTTCAATATTTTCTTGTCTCTCCAATAAGATGTTATTTATCAAAGAAAAATAAATTAAGAAGTATAGGTTCCATTTACTCTTTTTTTTTTAAGTATTAGGCTTCACATATTATATTTATCTGTCATTAATAGAAATACATCTTTTGACATTCACCATTCATATCTAGTGAATGAACATTTTGTGTATTTAGTAGGCCATTTTGCTGAAGAGGGATTAATTTTATTATTATTATTATTATTATAAGGGACTTGGTAGAACCAAACTTGTCAATTGCCTTTGTAAAAATATGAGAAAAAGTCGACTAAAAATGAGGAAAAACAAATTAATGCTGAATTTGAGAAAGTACTTAAGTGATGGCTAAAGGCTGCTTGGGATGTCTTTTGTCTTGTAGTGCAACGAATATTCTGCTTTTAGCATGTGATGGAAAGATGAATATTCTAAGCATACCTTCACCAAGCGATGGATTATCACGAGCATGGGTCCTTCGTATGCACAACAGATTTTCAATTTTATTTAATTTTCTTAAATGTAGTCAGATCTTTATATCAATAAGATTTGCAAATCTTTTATATGCATATTGCTTGGTTTAATAAGGTCTACCGAGAAAAAAAGCCTCAAAATAAAATTGTTGATAAGAATTTATATGTGTTGTGTATTTTTTCTTATCAAACCAAACAATATATACATGAAATATTTCAGATTTTACTGATATAAGGATCTAACTATCTTAAATTAAAAAAATAAAAGATCCATTCTCAATTATTCGGGATCCATTCTCAACTATTCTAATTTGTTTGGTTTTCAAACTATAAGCTTGGATGGAACCTCACTTAATAATTTTTTTTTTGACAAAATTTTATTTTGGTCTTAACAATATATTTAATATTTTATATTTACCTTAAAGGTATTTGTTTGTATCAAATAAATTCATAATAAAAAATGTTAATCTATTAAATATGACATGGTATGATGACTATTTTTTTTTAATCTTAGTTAGCATGTTAACTTGGATATTTTATTTTAGGGATATTTTATTTTAGTTGGCATGCTTACTAGTATTTTTTCCCTTTTATTCTCTTTCTTCTGTTTCATTTGTTCTCTCTCTTCTTCTTCTTCTTTCTCTTTTCCTTTTCACTCCCTAATTTCCTCCATTTTCTCTCTCCCAAAAATGAAAAACCCAAAAATTGCTAAAACAAACTAGAATGTAAAACAATAAGAAAACCTCTCAACTAATTTCACAATTACAAATATGGATCTATTGGTTATAAAAGATTGGGAATTCATCCTTAATCTAAAAATTGAAAATTCAAATCATAAGCCATTTGGTTTCAATTGTTGATAATTTTGATATTTTGATTTTAAGTGGTCAAGATTTCTTAGATTTGATTCATTTTCTAGGCTTTAAATTTTTGCAATTTCCATGGAAATCGAGAGAAAGAGAGAGGAGAGAAAGAGAGAGAGAGAGAGAGGAACGTAGAAATCCAAAAGTCCAAACATTTGAAACTCATGAATTCAACGTGAAACCCAAAAATCCAAAATTTGGAGTGTTTGAATTCAACATTTCACATGGGACTAAATGAAATCACCTCATCATGCACGTGTCACACTTAACAATAGAAGTTAACGATGTCAAACTTTGAAATGTTTTTCGAAACTTATGGATTTATTTAAGTGTGACTTTAGTAGCAAGTAAAATAAATCATTACTAAAAGTACATTTTTAATAGCAATCTTTTTCAATCCCCATTAAAAGCCATCACTAAAAGGGTACCTTTCATTTTGCAAATACTTTTACTAGCAACTTAAAAAAATTCACCACTAAAAGTTTTCATGACGATAAAAATATCACCAAAACATACCTTTTAGTAGTGATATATGACAAGTCATCATTAAATTTTTTTTTGTGGTGACCAAATCATTATCACAAAAGGCCTTTTTAGTTTCACCAACTCACAGATGCCACTAAAAGGCTTTAGTGGCAACCATAAGCATCGTCAAGGGGCTTTTTGTGGTGACTATGAGTTCATCACAATAGACTTTTAGTGATGACAATTTTGTTATCACTAATAATCTTTTTATGGTGACACACATTTTGTTGTCCTTAAAATCTTTTAATAGGAACAAATAGTTATCATAAAAAGCCAAATCATTTACTTTTTGGCTTTTAGCCAAAAAATAATAGTGGCTATCTTTATATGTCATTGATAAAAGTTTTTTAATGGTGACAAATATCATAACTAAAATTTTTTTAAGGGCAACCTCATATTATTACCACTAAAAATGATGTTAGTAGTGGCCTTACAAGTCACCATAGAATTGGCTTTTGCAGCGACTGAAGTTGCCACTAAAAGTCAATTTAGTGGCAACTTTGGTCACCACAAAAACATTATTAAAAAATGAATTATATAATCAAAAATCCATATATGTCTTTTCAATTTCATAGAAACCCATTTCTTCTCCTCCGTTCTTTGATCCCATCCTATAGGCCACCTTTAGCCACGGTCTAGTTGTCATGCTATCACTATCGACATCTAAGAGGGAGGTGTAGACTCGTGGCCATTGTTAGAGATCCATTGTTGAGGCTAAAGACCTGTCACCCTTGGAGAGACTTGTTAGAACATGACATTGTTCTAGGTGAATAGAAAAGATGACAATTAAGGTTTGCTTCTAGGCTATAACCCATTCAATATCCACCTTGCCTCTCTTCACACCCACACCCATATAGTGATTTTTTTTTTTAATTTTGAAGTTTACCCAATTGATTTTTTTTTAATAAAAATGTTTGGCTTATGAATTAAACATGAAATTATCTTTAATAGCTATAAGATGAGCAGGTTGGACTTTAGCTAAATCTATCCATGTTCTACTTCTTTTTCTATTTTGGATTGTTTAAAAGAGTAGGCTTCTAGTTTTTTGTATATGTGTGTATAGTTTGTAATATCTGGTTCTTTGAAAACTAAAGAAAACGTGAGAAACATAACATATAATTTCTCCATAAACGATGAAATTCACTAGATACAAAAGAAAGTCCCCTAAGATGATGTAGTTAAGATCTCAAAAAATTTGAGAAGCATTCTAGACTCCTAAAAATGAGAACTCCAGGTTCATATGGAAAGAAAAATGGAGCTTGAATGAAGAAACAATTTCTTACGAAAAGCTTACGAAACATAATGGCATTTTTGTAATTTTGAGCAAATTTTAGAATTCACACAGGAGGGCTTTTTAAATGAAAGTTTTGAGTTCTCTAGGGTTCTCAGAGGCCCTGAAAATCATGAAAAACTCTGGCACAGTTAAATCCCCTCCGATGGATGTTTTTCAATGTCGGTGCACCCAAACTTTGACGGATTCGTTCGGGAAGGTTTTAGCCTTAATTTGAGTGATTCCAAAGGCATTTTATTAAATTGGGAATCTAAATTTTATAATGGAGAAGACGGTTCTAAAAAAGGAGCTAAAATGAAGGCGAAACGAAAATGCAAAGAACGAAGGGCAAAATGAGAATTTTTGAAAAGTGCTTCTTCCTCCCTTATAAATAGGTGGTGTAATAACCCAGAAAAAGAAAAGAGAAAAAGAAGTGAGAAAAAGGAAGGGAAAGAGAAGCTGGAAAATTTTTGAAGAGCTGAGAATTTTCTAAGTCTTCTCGCCATAGCGAGATATGGAATCGCCATAGCGAGAATGCCTCTTCGCCGTAGCGAATATGTTCCTAACTGTAGCGAGTGCGGCATTCCATATAGAGCCCAGTGAGTTGCTGGCCGTAGCGAAATTGTTCCTAGCTATAGCGAGTATGGCATTCCATATAGAGACCAGGGAGTTGCTCGCCATAGCGGCGCTATAGCGAAGGCAGAGGTCTGGAACAAACACGATCTCGCCGTAGCGACGCCATAGCGAAGGCAGAGGTCTGGAACAGACACGAGCTCGCCGTAGCGAGGTCACTAACTCGCTATAGCGAGAGCGGTCCAGAAAAGCGAGAAAAAGAGAATTCGACTTTTTAAAAGCTTCCAAATCTCTTCTTTCTTCTTCTAACCGACTCTAACTCGTCTTAGGAGAGAGAAAAGGGCGGAGGAGAGAGTGAGAAGCTGAAGAGAAGAGGAAAGCACAAGAAAGGTATGAATTTTCATAGCTTCCTCTTAGTAAGTTGCCTTCTCCCCTTTTTCCTCCTTTCCACGGTTTAAATGGTAGAAAATGGTTAGGGTTGAGTCTGGTTCAGAGGAGAGAGAGTGGGAAACCATTCTTGAGAGAGATTAGAAGTAGATAGTCTTCTCTTTTTTGCTTTTCCCCTTTCTTAAGAGTTGAGAAAAGAGAGGGATAGCTCATGGGCCTTAGAGTGAGGAAAGACCTAGAGTGAGAAGCTCGGTAGAGCCAATTAGAAGAGATCCCTAGCTTAAGAATTGAGTATAAGGTATTAATGCCATGCTTTTGTGTGGTTAGGCTCAAGAGGAAACTCTCCCATCTAGAAGTTGTTGCGAAAACCAACAAGGGAGGAGTCAAGTGTCAGAGCAAATTGAGAATAGCTAGCAAAGGTAGTTCTCTCCACTTTCTCTCATGCATAATTGTGTGTTTACATTGTCTTGCTTGTGTGTATGAATGAGATGAGCTATGAGAAGTGTGTTAGCATGATTATGTGATATGATTGAGATGATGTTTTAAATGCTTGATTGGTTTGCTTGAGGAAATGGAAAAGCCAATAACCCTGAAGCCAAGGTGAGGATGAGCCGAAGCCCTAAGTTGGTTGAGCCATGTCTCCCAAAAATGAGATTGACTCCCAAAGAGTAAGGGTGAGTCTAAATACCTCTAAAAGTATGGGAAGGCAAATCCAAAAGCCATAAGGGAAGGGGTGAGGCCGATCCAAGTACTCAGCGAGCTCTTGAATGTTATCCATGGCTATTTTACATGTTTCAAATGTTTTTCATCATGTTTTATATGCTAACATGCCATACATGCATAATGAGACTTGTTGCACGCAATGTATGTATGTTTGAATGAGAGTTGAACTACTGAGATTCTTCGAATCTCACCCCCCTCTCCACCATCCAACCATGCCAGGTGGCCCAAGTGAGATAAGAGATGGGAGCAACCACCAACAAGCATGAGGCTAGGGATAGAGATGAAGAAAAGTGTATAGTTTTGTACTACATTGTATATGTAACTTGTACATGAGATGTAAATGATGTATATGATGTAGCATGTACAAATGTTGCAAGATAATGTATATATGAATGATGAATGTATGAGAATGAGGTTTATGAAGAATGAGAAAGTAACTTTTGATATGAAATGCTCAAAGTAGTATAGTTTATATGGGTGCATAAGTGGGCATGGAGTAGTGAGTTTCCCCAATCTAAGTTATGAGACACTTGAGGCATAATTGTTAGCTCCTAAAGATGCTTTCTCATGTGCTCAAAGAGTCATAGAAGTAGAGAACTTAAGATTGGACCCCATTAGCCACACTTTTGGCCAAGAAAGGGTCATTTTGCACATGATGTCATAGAATAGCCATATGACCTCTTCTTGCCATGAGATTTGACATGGAACTAGAGTATGTTTAGAGCTTTCTGGGAAGCTAGAGTTCATGTCATTTAGAGGTCTATAGCATTTTCTATGAGCATTCAAAGTTGACATCAGAAATTCGGATTTCAGAAAATCACTGTTCATTTGGTCAGTTTTGAAATCATGTCATCCGAGGGGCAAACGTAGTCCAATGGCTACGAAATTTTATACACAGAAACTAGATGGTCACAGTGACTTGTAGGAACTGGAAGCACCTCATTTAGAGGTTCAGAGAGTGAGTTATGCAATTTCGAAGTTCCTGCCCAGAATCAGACACCCAGCCAGACCCGAGGTACTGTTTCATCGGTTTCCTGGAAATTGGCTAGGTGAACTGATCTGGAGAGATTTTTCTCCTCTAGCTAACATCCACATCTTTCCATAAAGATAGAGTTTATGAGCATTGGATTTTTGTGGAATTAGTTAGACATTTTCAAAGTCCATATCAGTAAACTGTGACAGCAAAGAAGCCCCCCTCTGACCAGTGAGCTATTTCGATGTCAAACGCAGAATGAGTGAGAGATTGAGACTTCTAAGTATTTTTAGCATGAAATAGACGTCTCAAGATTTCTAGAATGACCCAGATCATGCAGATATGATTTTTCTGCATTTAGTTATGAATTTCCAAAGTTAGCCCAGAAAAGAGGTAAAATCTGCCACTAGCGAAAATGCATGTCTCCAATCCCTTTTTGCTTTCCATGAGTTCTAAGCATATAGTAGGGATTGAAATAAGTCTCAATAGAGTACTTGAGCATGAGGAACCATAGAGAGAGCTCAACCGGTCCATGTTACTTCTAAGTGGATCTCTACCCACACATAGTGCCATAGAAAAAGCAAGCATAAGGTAGAGAGTTTATCTCCCTTGTGAGTTCCGCATATGTATATGAGTAAGAGGGCACGCTGGGTATGAGCTAGAGGTTAAGGTGTCACATTTGGTGGTATCAGAGCTAAAGTTTCAGGCTCTTAGTATGAGTTAGCATGTTAGAGCTAAAGTTTTAGGCTCTTAGTATGAGTTAGCATGTTAGAGCTAAAGTTTCAGGCTCTTAGTATGAGTTAGCATGTTAGAGCTAAAGTTTCAGGCTTTCATGATAAGTTAGAACATCAGAACAAATGTTTCAGGCTTTGATGGTAAGACGTAGTATGAGAGCAGTAAGGTTCAGGCTTTCATTGTGGATTGTAGCATATGTTTGTGAGTTGCCAAGATGTTTATGAGCTTGCTATGGATGATTGAGTGTACGAAAGTGGCATGTGTCCCTTTTATGTATGCTAAGTCATGTTATATGTTTCAGAAAGATGGTAGACACTCGCCAAAGCAGAGGCAGAGGTAGAGGTAGAGGAAGAGGTAGGCCTTCCAGAGCGGCTCAGGCAGATGAGGCCGGGCCTAGCGATCCAGTTGCTGGAGCCTTACAGAGTATAGTGGCTCGCCTGGATCAGCAGCAAGCTGTTATCATGCAGCTACAAGAACGGCTTGCTGAGAGAGATAGCCAAGGTCCTACACCTCCCCCTCCTCAGCCAGTTCCACACTCTGATCGTCCTGAGCATTCAGGGGTGACTCCTACAGATGCACAGCCACACATGCAGGCTATAGCCCCAGTTCCACCAGCTCAGATGCCTCCTGCGGAGCAGCAGCCCTCGATCAGAAAAGTAGTAACTCAGTTCAGAAAGTTCGGGCCTCCCACCTTTGATGGTGAGATGAGTGCAGACAGAGCCGAGGCCTGGATCATTGAACTCGAGCAGATCTTCGAGGTTATGGAGTGCACATCTGAGCAGAAAGCCAAGATGGCGGCTTTCCAGTTAAGAAAGGAAGCAATATATTGGTGGAAGGGTACTGAACCGATACTGAGAGCGAGGAACGTCCCGATCACATGGGAGGCATTCCTCGAGGCATTCCACGAGAAGTATTTCCCCGACTCCATCAGAGATGAGAAGGAGTCAGAGTTTATTCTGCTGAGACAGATACCGGGGATGTCCGTGGACCAATATGTAGCGAAGTTCATCGAGCTCTCTAGATATTCCTCATACCTCCAGAGACATGATGATGAGAAATGGAGGGCAGATAGGCTAGAGAAGGGTTTGCTCCCTGAGATCAGAGACAGGGTAGTGCCCCAGAGAATCAGGCACTTCCATACCCTAGTAGAAGTATGCAGAGTAACAGAAACGAATCTCAGGATGATGCAACCTACCTCCAGCGCCAGACCATTACTTCCCCTCCCTGAGCCTAAGAGATCTAGAGATGATTCCCAGCCGGCAGTGACAAGCCGTAGAGGTGGAAAGAGTCAGTGGAACCAAAGAGGGAAGAAGAAGAAGACTCAGTCTAGTAGAGGCAGCGCTCCCCCTCTCATATGTCCCCAGTGTGGCAGGAATCACGGCACCAGACCGTGTTATGCGGGGCAGAATGTATGCTATAGATGTGGCAGGCCGGGGCACATAGCTAGAGATTGTATGCAAGTTCCTCCACAAGCCCCTCTATCGATCGCACAGCAGAGAGAGATGGCTCCTCCTCCCAGACCACAGACCCAGGGTAGAGTCTTCGCCCTATCACAGCAAGAGGCTAGTCAATCCCCGAGTCTGATTCAAGGTACTATTAAGATAAATGATTTTTCAGTAACTGTCTTATTTGATTCGGGCGCTAGCCATTCTTTCATATCATATGACTGTGTTAAGAGGTCGGGTCTGAGTATGCATACATTGCCATATGAGTTGCATGTATCTACCCCTACTGGAAACAGAGCCATCACTTCCCATGCTTGCTTGAATTGTGTGATCCAGTTTAATCATTGCCTGACCACCCTTGATTTGATATGCATGCCCTTCATTGAAATAGATGTGATCATTGGCATGAACTGGATGTCTGTGAATAATGCCACACTAGACTGTAGCTACAGATGTGTTACTTTACCTGAATGCGGGACTGTGCCCAGTACTAGGGCTGAGTTATCTGTCATGACCACTTCCCAAGCAGAGAGATCTCTAGGGCATGGGTGTCAGGGATATTTGGTCTTCTTTTCAGTTCAGGTTGAGGTAGAAGAGGGTATAGATGAGATCCCAGTAGTAAGGGAATTCCCAGAAGTATTCCCTAAAGAGATGAGTGGATTGCCCCCAGAGAGAGAGGTCAAGTTTCCAATAGAAATCGTACCTGGGGCAAGTCCAGTGTCTAAGGCCCCTTATAGAATGGCCCCCACTGAGCTAGCAGAACTCAAGAAGCAGATAGAGGAACTCTTAGAAAAGGGTTTCATCAGACCTAGTGTCTCACCATGGGGAGCCCCAGTTCTATTTGTCAAGAAGAAAGACGGGAGCCTTAGATTATGTATAGACTACAGGGAACTCAATAAGATTACCCTTAAGAACAAGTACCCTCTCCCTCGCATAGATGACCTCCTAGATCAGTTAGCAGGAGCGTCAGTATTTTCCAAGATAGACCTCAGGTCGGGATATCACCAGCTTAGAGTAAAAGCAGATGATATTCCCAAGACAGCTTTTCGAACCAGATATGGGCATTATGAATTCCTGGTTATGCCCTTCGGGTTAACGAATGCACCTGCAGTTTTTATGGATTACATGAACAGAGTCTTCAGGCCATATCTAGACAGGTTTGTAGTAGTCTTCATAGATGACATCCTCGTCTACTCGAAAGGTGGAGAGGAACATGAGCAGCATTTGAGATTTGTCTTGGAGACCTTAAGAGAAAGACAGTTGTACGCTAAACTTAGCAAATGCGATTTCTGGCTCACTGAAGTTCGGTTTCTGGGTCATGTGATCTCCCAGGCAGGGGTCGCAGTAGATCCCCATAAGGTGGAGGCAGTATTACAGTGGGAGAGACCTAGGACAGTGACAGAGATCAGGAGCTTTCTAGGTTTAGCAGGGTACTATAGAAGGTTCATTCAAGGCTTTTCTCAAATAGCAATGCCATTGACCCGGCTTACTAGAAAGCGCGTGTCGTTTGTGTGGAATGAGAAATGTGAGAGTAGTTTTCAAGAGTTGAAGCACAAGTTGACCACGGCACCAGTTTTAGTACTCCCTGACCCGAGAGAGAGTTTTATAGTGTACAGTGATGCCTCTAAGAAAGGGTTAGGATGCGTACTCATGCAGAAAGGCCGAGTGGTAGCTTATGCTTCTAGACAGTTAAAACCTCATGAGGAAAACTACCCCACACACGACCTAGAGTTAGCCGCAGTGGTATTCGCTTTAAAAATATAGAGACACTACTTATATGGGGCAGCAATAGAGGTGTATAGCGACCACAAGAGTCTTAAATACCTGTTTGAGTAGAAAGAGTTGAATATGAGGCAAAGAAGATGGTTAGAATTTCTGAAAGATTATGAGTTTACATTGAAATACCATCCAGGTAAGGCTAATGTGGTAGCTGATGCCCTAAGTAGAAAATCCATACACGTGGCCTGTATGATGATCCGAGAGCAGGAATTGATTGAGAGCTTCAGAGACATGAGTCTCTCCTGCAGGGTGTGTTCGGGAACGTTATTGATGAGTGAAACCCGAATAGAAAGTGACCTGAGAGATCAGATAAGGAAGGCTCAGCAGTTAGATGATTATGTAAAGAAAGTTAGAACCCAGATGACCCAAGGAAATGTCCAGGAGTTCAATTTGTCTGAGGAGGATATAGTAAGGTACAGGGATAGGCTGTATGTGCCTAGGAACACTGAGATCAAAGAGAAGATACTAGATGAGGCACATAAGAGTAAGTACACTATTCATCCAGGTAGCAATAAGATGTACCAGGATTTGAAAAGAATGTTCTGGTGGCCCGGGATGAAAGCAGACATAGCAGACTATGTCTCCCGATGTTTAGTATGCCAAAGAGTAAAAATAGAGCATCAGAAGCCAGCAGGGTTACTCCAGCCTCTAGATATCCCAGAGTGGAAATGGGATAGCATAGCTATGGATTTTGTCATGGGTTTGCCCAGGACATTATCGAGCTATGATGCAATATGGGTAATAGTGGATAGGTTAACAAAGTCAGCGCACTTTTTACCTATGAAAGCCACTTATACCCTAGACAAGTTAGCCCAGCTGTACATCAGGGAGATAGTTAGACTGCATGGTGTGCCTAAGAGCATAGTGTCAGATAGAGATCCCAGATTCACATCAAATTTCTGGAGATCAGTACAAGATGCTCTAGGTACCAGACTTAGATTTAGCACAGCCTACCACCCTCAGACAGATGGACAGACAGAAAGAACCATCCAAACCCTAGAAGACATGTTGAGGGCATGTGTACTAGAATTGAAAGGGAACTGGGATACATACTTGCCTTTAGCAGAGTTTGCCTACAATAATAGTTATCATGCTAGTATACAGATGGCACCGTATGAGGCATTGTATGGGAGGAAGTGTAGGTCCCCAATGTGTTGGGTTGAGCTGGGAGAGCGGAGCCTTATAGGCCCAGAATTGGTGGATCAGACCTCTAGACAAATAGAAACCATCAGAAGGAAACTTTTGACGGCCCAGAGTAGACAGAAAAGCTATGCAGATAAACGTAGGAGGCCGTTAGAGTTTGAGGTCGGAGATCATGTTTTCATTAAGGTATCTCCACTCACAGGAATAGGTCGATCCATTAAAAGTAAGAAGCTCAGTCCCAAGTACATAGGTCCTTTCCAGATTCTAGATAAAGTAGGACCTGTGGCATACAGACTAGCTCTTCCTCCAAATATAAGCCAAGTTCATAATGTTTTCCATGTTTCCCAACTGAAAAAGTACCAGCCCGACCCCTCACATGTCATAGAATATGAGAATGTGCAGTTACAGGAGAATCTATCTTATATAGTATCGCCAGAACGGATCGTGGATGCTAGACTCAAGCAGTTACGGCATAAGACAATACTGTTGGTGAAAGTGGTTTGGAAGGGTTTGTCACCCGAAGAAGCTACATGGGAATTGGAGGAGGATATGAGGAAGAAGCATCCGGAACTCTTCCCATGAGGTATGTTGTTTAAATTTCGGGGACGAAATTTTTATAAGGAGGGTAGAATGTAATAACCCAGAAAAAGAAAAGAGAAAAAGAAGTGAGAAAAAGGAAGGGAAAGAGAAGCTAGAAAATTTTCAAAGAGCTGAGAATTTTCTAAGTCTTCTCGCCATAGCGAGATATGGAATCGCCATTGCGAGAATGCCTCTTCGCCGTAGTGAATATGTTCCTAGCTGTAGCGAGTGCGGCATTCCATATAGAGCCCAGTGAGTTGCTGGCCGTAGCGAAATTGTTCCTAGCTATAGCGAGTATGGCATTCCATATAGAGACCAGGGAGTTGCTCGCCATAGCGGCACTATAGCGAAGGCAGAGGTCTGGAACAAACACGATCTCGCCGTAGCGACGCCATAGCGAAGGCAGAGGTCTGGAACAGACACGAGCTCGCCGTAGCGAGGTCACTAACTCGCTATAGCGAGAGCGGTCCAGAAAAGCGAGAAAAAGAGAATTCGACTTTTTAAAAGCTTCCAAATCTCTTCTTTCTTCTTCTAACCGACTCTAACTCGTCTTAGGAGAGAGAAAAGGGCGGAGGAGAGAGTGAGAAGCTGAAGAGAAGAGGAAAGCACAAGAAAGGTATGAATTTTCATAGCTTCCTCTTAGTAAGTTGCCTTCTCCCCTTTTTCCTCCTTTCCACGGTTTAAATGGTAGAAAATGGTTAGGGTTGAGTCTGGTTCAGAGGAGAGAGAGTGGGAAACCATTCTTGAGAGAGATTAGAAGTAGATAGTCTTCTCTTTCTTGCTTTTCCCCTTTCTTAAGAGTTGAGAAAAGAGAGGGATAGCTCATGGGCCTTAGAGTGAGGAAAGACCTAGAGTGAGAAGCTCAGTAGAGCCAATTAGAAGAGATCCCTAGCTTAAGAATTGAGTATAAGGTATTAATGCCATGCTTTTGTGTGGTTAGGCTCAAGAGGAAACTCTCCCATCTAGAAGTTGTTGCGAAAACCAACAAGGGAGGAGTCAAGTGTCAGAGCAAATTGAGAATAGCTAGCAAAGGTAGTTCTCTCCACTTTCTCTCATGCATAATTGTGTGTTTACATTGTCTTGCTTGTGTGTATGAATGAGATGAGCTATGAGAAGTGTGTTAGCATGATTATGTGATATGATTGAGATGATGTTTTAAATGCTTGATTGGTTTGCTTGAGGAAATGGAAAAGCCAATAACCCTGAAGCCAAGGTGAGGATGAGCCGAAGCCCTAAGTTGGTTGAGCCATGTCTCCCAAAAGTGAGATTGACTCCCAAAGAGTAAGGGTGAGTCTAAATACCTCTAAAAGTATGGGAAGGCAAATCCAAAAGCCATAAGGGAAGGGGTGAGGCCGATCCAAGTACTCAGCGAGCTCTTGAATGTTATCCATGGCTATTTTACATGTTTCAAATGTTTTTCATCATGTTTTATATGCTAACATGCCATACATGCATAATGAGACTTGTTGCACGCAATGTATGTATGTTTGAATGAGAGTTGAACTACTGAGATTCTTCGAATCTCACCCCCCTCTCCACCATCCAACCATGCCAGGTGGCCCAAGTGAGATAAGAGATGGGAGCAACCACCAACAAGCATGAGGCTAGGGATAGAGATGAAGAAAAGTGTATAGTTTTGTACTACATTGTATATGTAACTTGTACATGAGATGTAAATGATGTATATGATGTAGCATGTACAAATGTTGCAAGATAATGTATATATGAATGATGAATGTATGAGAATGAGGTTTATGAAGAATGAGAAAGTAACTTTTGATATGAAATGCTCAAAGTAGTATAGTTTATATGGGTGCATAAGTGGGCATGGAGTAGTGAGTTTCCCCAATCTAAGTTATGAGACACTTGAGGCATAATTGTTAGCTCCTAAAGATGCTTTCTCATGTGCTCAAAGAGTCATAGAAGTAGAGAACTTAAGATTGGACCCCATTAGCCACACTTTTGGCCAAGAAAGGGTCATTTTGCACATGATGTCATAGAATAGCCATATGACCTCTTCTTGCCATGAGATTTGACATGGAACTAGAGTATGTTTAGAGCTTTCTGGGAAGCTAGAGTTCATGTCATTTAGAGGTCTATAGCATTTTCTATGAGCATTCAAAGTTGACATCAGAAATTCGGATTTCAGAAAATCACTGTTCATTTGGTCAGTTTTGAAATCATGTCATCCGAGGGGCAAACGTAGTCCAATGGCTACGAAATTTTATACACAGAAACTAGATGGTCACAGTGACTTGTAGGAACTGGAAGCACCTCATTTAGAGGTTCAGAGAGTGAGTTATGCAATTTCGAAGTTCCTGCCCAGAATCAGACACCCAGCCAGACCCGAGGTACTGTTTCATCGGTTTCCTGGAAATTGGCTAGGTGAAATGATCTGGAGAGATTTTTCTCCTCTAGCTAACATCCACATCTTTCCATAGAGATAGAGTTTATGAGCATTGGATTTTTGTGGAATTAGTTAGACATTTTCAAAGTCCATATCAGTAAACTGTGACAGCAAAGAAGCCCCCCTCTGACCAGTGAGCTATTTCGATGTCAAACGCAGAATGAGTGAGAGATTGAGACTTCTAAGTATTTTTAGCATGAAATAGACGTCTCAAGATTTCTAGAATGACCCAGATCATGCAGATACGATTTTTCTGCATTTAGTTATGAATTTCCAAAGTTAGCCCAGAAAAGAGGTAAAATCTGCCACTAGCGAAAATGCATGTCTCCAATCCCTTTTTGCTTTCCATGAGTTCTAAGCATATAGTAGGGATTGAAATAAGTCTCAATAGAGTACTTGAGCATGAGGAACCATAGAGAGAGCTCAACCGGTCCATGTTACTTCTAAGTGGATTTCTACCCACACATAGTGCCATAGAAAAAGCAAGCATAAGGTAGAGAGTTTATCTCCCTTGTGAGTTCCGCATATGTATATGAGTAAGAGGGCACGCTGGGTATGAGCTAGAGGTTAAGGTGTCACAGGTGGCACCTCACACTCTCCCCCATTTAGCTCCAAATTATTCTACCCCAAATCAGAAGAAGAACCCTAGGAGAGTGGCACACCAAGGGAAGAAGAAAAGGGAGAGAAAATCTAAGCTTAAGGTATGTTTTCATGGTAGTTTTTCATGCTTTTCTTCATCCACACCTCCTCTCCTCCCTTCTCCTTTGTTTCATTTGATTAAAATGGAGTTTGTAAATCTGATTCAAGGGGGAAATTCAAGGGAAAATTCGGATTTGAAGAGAAGAACTTAAAGAACACAAGATTCAAATGAGAAAAAGCAAGAAAACAAGGTAATTTCTCTTCTTATAGTTGTCATCTTTGGTTCCCTTCTCCACCATTTTGCCCCACTTGAGAAAATCATAGGAGGAGATGATTTTTAGGCAGAACCAAGGATGAATATAAGAAAAAAGGGTGTGGAGATTAAGGATATGCAAAGATAATTATCAAAAAATCATTAGATTTCAAGATGCAAATTCTAAAGTTTTGTGTACACCTTCCAAAATATGATTTCATATGATAATTTTTAGGCCTAATTAAGAGTTTAAATGAGCTCCTAAGATCCCTAAGATGCTCCCCACATGCTTCTTCCTTCAAGAAAATAAAGAAATCTCCATGAAGGCCAACAAAGCCCTATGTCTCGGCCAAAGGGGGTTCTTATAGCTAGAGAGAGTTTTAAATTTTTCTAAGACCATTCTTGAGTCATGTATGATGAATGAAAATGAGGGGAGGCCTTGGAAAAAATTTAGAACTCATAGAAAGTGATTTGGTGCTTTAAGTTTCATATTATGACCTAAAGAAGCAATATGTTGTTAGACTATTTGTTTTAATGGTGTGATGACTCCAAGAGGCTTAAAATGAGTCAAGAATCATATTTGAAAGAAAAGAATGGAGCCTATAAATTATTTGAGGGGTGTTGCTTTATTAGGTGCATTTATGGACCATAATGGGGTTTTTAGAATAATCTAGTGTCTAAGCAAGTTGTATGGCCTTAGAATTTGTTTCATGAACCTAATTGGCTTCCATAAATTGTGTTTAGACCAAGAGAAATTTTTTTCACACTTTTGTGGGTGTGTGGCCGAAGCAAGGGAGAGGATTTCAAGAGAAAAAGTGTGTGATTGTGTACAAGGTAGCTCTCTCCACCTTCTCTCATGCATGGATGTATGCTTAGCTTGTCTTAGAATGTGTGTATGTGTATTTTCAAGCCAAGAAAAGTATGATTGCATGATTTCATATGCCATAGTTTTATGATGACATATTATGTTTCATATGATGTTTTGATGTGTGCTTGGGTTTGCTTGAGTGTGATGAGGCCAAGAACCCTTAGCCATGGTGAGGATGAGTCAAGAACCTTTAAGATTAGTTGAGACAAAGTAAAGAGTTTTCCAAAAGCAAGGTGGGCTCCCAAGAGCATGGTTGAGTCTAAAAATACATTAAAGAATGGGTGAGGCAAGTCCAATATCCACAAGAAATTATGTGAGGCCAATCCACTTACTTGGCAAGCCTTTGTATACTATGTATGACTTTCTTAAATGATGAAAATGCTTTTTGAATATTTGCACATGTCAATATGACCATACATGCATTTATGAGACTTGTTTGCATCCATTATGTATGATTGAATGGGAGATGAGTTATTGAAATTCTTTGAATCTCATTCCCTCCTCTCCAATGATCTCTCATGCTAGTTAGACCAAGTGGACAAGGTAATGGGAGACAACCACCTTGAAGAAGAGAGCTTGACATCAATATGTCTAGTTTTTGCCTTTTAAAGCCATGATGATACTTAATGATGTATATTATTATTATAAATGGTTTATGACCCTTGGGACATATGTAATTATGATATTATATGATGTGGAAATGGAAGAATGTGTTATGTAAATGATGGAATGTAAATTAAGTATGCTATGGTAATGTGACTTCATGAATAACATTGTAGAACTATGGAAATGTGTGGATGAAATGGCCGAAATGAGATACGTGGAGTTTGGGACCATTTGGGTAACTTACACAAGTCTTAATCATGCTTTTAGATTTGCCCAAAAGGTGCTAAGCCCTAAGGAAAGCCATTTGGTTACTTTGGTACCTCATATAGAGTAAAAAATGACCATAATGAAACTCTACATCACTTTTTGGCCAAATGAGTTTTTCTTGATTTGAGATTTGGCATGCAATTAGATCTTATTGAGAGCTTTTTGAAAAGTTAAAGAACATAATTTTTGGAGGTCTACAGAATATTTGATGAATTTTGAAATTAGCAATTTTTTTTTTATTTTGGTTTGCTGCACTACTCATTTGGTTTAAAAATGAAATCTATCACACAAGGCTCAAATGATGTCCAATTGTCATGAAATTTTATACAAAGAAACTAGACATTCAAAATGACTTATGTCAACTGAAAGCACATCATTTGGAGGTCTAGAGAGGGAGATATAAATTTTTGAAAATTTTGTCCAGTATCAAGACCCTTACCCGACCACAGTTACTGTTCCATTGAATTCTGAGGTCTGGGTTGCCTGAGTTGGTCTGGAGCTATTTCTTTCCTCTAGCTAACATCCACAACTTTTTTAGATTGGTATCATTTGCATAGAGTGAATTTTTTTGGAATTAATTGAATATTTTCAAAATTTGCTACAGAAATCTATGACAGCATTAGTAACAGTTTGACCTATGGATCTTTTTGGATGTCGAATGTCCTCTGTGATGGATGTTATGGTCTGAAAATTTTTGTAGTGTGAAGTAGACATTGTATCTTTCTATAATAGCTAAGAATGCATAATTTTGATTTTTCTAGAATTAGTTATGATTTTTCAAAATTGGGTCAGAAATGAGCAAAATTTTGGCCAAAATTTAATATGCCTATTTTAAGTTTTCCTTTGAGTTCCATGAGTTATGGGCCACATTTTATGATGTGAATGATTTGTATTCATATAATTAAATATGAGAATATGTTGTATGAGCTCACATGGTCCACGTGATCCAGAATGAAATTTTTAAACATAATGCAACACGAAAATATTTATTATTTTATTCCCTTTTCTTTACATTCTCATGGATTTGATGATGTGAAGCATATGAATGTCATGAGATGAGCTAAAAATATATGGCATTACATAGTTCTTAAAGCAAATTTACTTTCATTATATTCATTTGGACTATATGGTCTTGTACTAAGGGTGGATTATGTGGTCTAGTACTAAGGGTGGATCAACTTATGGCACAGTTTGGCTCTAGTGAATCAAAGAAAGAAAATAAAGAGTGTGGGTACACCTTTTTAGACTTCCAAAAATAAGGTATTAGATTTATTTTATTGTTGATATTTTTGTTGGTGTGATATTTGGAAGATAAGTTCAATTTGCCATATTTTTGTTCATGTTAGTTTTTTATTGGAGTATAGAAAAAATTATGGTAATACCATGTTTGGTTAAATTTGTTACATACGATAGAGAAAAGAATGGTGAAAAAACAATTGAGTTAAATTCTTTACTAATAGCCATTGAATCTAGGGAGACCTAGCACAAGTGCTACATAAGGAAAATTCTCTAACGTTATATATTGTTAGTTGACATTTGAAACATTTATTACTGTATATCAATTATATTTATCCAGGTTATGGCTATGAACAATAAAAAAGAGCAATAGTGAACATTACTCGAAGAATTGATTTACAAGTAATGGTTGCCAAATTTGTAATGCAATCTATAAATTTTATAGTTAGGGTTTACGATCAATGACTAAATCTTAGCATAATTCTTATAAGGTGCTCTTTTGATTTCTATTAATCTAAAATTTTGCCCATTTATATTAAGATTATAAATTTTATATAGCTACCAACTAGTATTATTAAAATAAACCTTTTTAAAAAGTAAAAAAAAATTAACAACCAAATCTCCTTCTAATGCCAACATAAAGAAGTTGCCACAACAACAAATTTTAGTGGCAACTCATATCATTGTTAAAAGTCTCCTTTTAATAATGAATTTTTATTGAAACCAAACTAATGAGCCTTTAGTGGTGGTAGTTGTCACCACTATATATCTTTCATGGTGACTTTTATCGCCATTAAATACCATTTTTTGTGGCATCTTTTTTGTTGACGTGAAAATCTTTTTGCTATGGAGTTCTAGCCATGACAAAAAGCTGTTGCTAAAAGCAATTTTTAAAATATGTTTTTAGACCAAAATAGCCAAAAATAAAAAATTTTAGGAAAATTTATTAGATAATCAAATTTGTATTTGTCACATGCCAAAGTTCTTATTGACTAATCAATTGATAGTATTTAGTTATGGAAGAAATCAGCTCACACCTATGGCTTTTTTTTTAAGTAGATTATAAAGACATGAAAGAATTCTCCAAGGATTGGTAATCCTAAAGTCCTAAATGAAGCTAAACCTAAGATATGAAGTTCCCAAACACATGAACAAATGGTAGTATGATAGAATTGTGACTAATAATATTGCCCAAAATTGATTTAACCATGCACAAACTCTAGCAACATCAAATGACAATAGAAAAGCTTTAAAAGACTTGATTACAACTTTGACAATTGAGTGGTAATGCAAATAGAGGCCTAAGTAAATAAAGTGAATAAAAAGTCAAAGGCAAGCAAATGGGCATCAATTCTTTGAGAGGTTTTTGTGTGCCTTTTAACTTTAGCCATTCTTGCTTTTATAAGGCCTCTTGACGGCTGATAACTATTTCCATGTTCAACCATCTCCATATTTCTTTGCCTCCTTTTGTATTGTGGCCTTTTCATAATGATTGTGTTGTGTTCTTACTTGTTAAAATTACTTAAGTTAGGTTACCTCATGTTTCCTTGTTTTTTGCTAGTTTGTTATCCATTACTTGAAGATCCTTGATCAATTGGATTAAGCCGCAAACTTAGCTAGCTAGGTTTTCTTGACTATCACTCCAATTGTAGCTTCAACTAACCCTTGGTATTTTTGAGTGCTAATAATATTCATGCTTTGATAAGCCCATTATATGTCACTAAAATTATGCATTCATGATTTGGTGAACCAAATTAACCAATTTAATAATCTCATAATCAAATATTGTAGATTGTGGTTTCTCTCTCATTTTGTACTACTTTCCCTTTAGAGTGTCATCTCTATCCGTATCATGCATTAGATAAATATTATAATTGTTTACCCAAAAGATCATAAATCTATAATCTTATATATATATTGTGAATACCGTATTTTGTCTGGACAAGCTACTAATTTAGAACAAAATCGAATTAACAAAAAAATACAAACAAAAAAACAAAAGAAAGAAAATAGAAAAATGGGAGAAAATGAAAAAAATTAAAAAAAAAGAGAGCTTTAGAAAACAAATAAATAAATAAATAAATGAAGAAAAAAAAATATAAAAATATAAAAAAAACCCCAAGCGATAAAAAATCAAATCAAATCAGATCAAAAAAATCAAAAAAGGAAAAATCAGAAAAAAAAGAAAAGGAAAAAAATAAAGCAAAAAAAATTAAAATTAGAAAAAAGTAAATAAATATATATTACTTAAAAAAAAAGTAAAAGGGGCCAAAATGCAGGTAACCCTGCGTTTTGACCTAGCACCTTTTGATCCTATGTTGCCTCCATCAGCGAAGAAAGGATAGGCAGAAAAAAACAAAAACACGAAGCAGAGAGGCAGGGAGACAGAGAGAAAAAGGCAGAGAGGTTTTCGGATGCATGGCTTGAGGAAAATGGACACATCAGAAGAAAAGGGAGGATTTCTAATCGAGGGAGGATTTTTCTAAGGGGGGAGAGGTGAAAGTCGAAAGGGGAAGAAGGATAGAGAGAGGGAGAAATTTGGAGAGGGGGAGGAGGAAGAGCGTCTGGGATCCGAAAAAAAATGGAAGAGAGCAAGAGATAGAGAAGGAGAGGGAGAGATAGAGACGGAGAGAGGGGGACTGGAGCTGGAATTCGAGAACACGAAGGAGAAAAAATTCAGAGACCAGAGGGTGAGGGAGATGGACAGACGAAAGATAGAGAGGAGAGCAAGAGATGCGAGAAGCAGAAGGAGGAAGGAAGGAGACCGCAGAGGTAGCGAGGAAGAGAGGAGAGAGAAGAGGGAGACTCTGCTCTGCTCCGCCCCCATCTTTAAATGCCAAGTGAAACCCATTTACTGGGGGGTCTGCCTCTGAACTTCCCGGTCACTCTCATTGGAACCCCATCCAATGTTGGTGGTGATTTCTATGAACCCATCTCTGAACGACGACGTTTTGGGCTGATAGTTTTCAAAGCTGATATACTAGATCCAAAGGGGATCTAGGCAGAGGGCTGGTGAGACGGGGAGAGAGGAACGATTTCTCTGATAAAAGAGGAGGAGAGGCAGAGACTAAGGGGGAGATTCAAGAGAGGAGAGGACTCGAAGAAGGAGGCTGAGAAGGAGACACAGAGGAGTAGCCCACTCTTTCCCTGAAATCTTTACAGGTAAGCCACTAGCATTATTGGTTTTCTCTATTCTTTTAATGAATTTCATTTGTGGTTGCTGAGAATCTGTAATCGGAATGGAAGACTAGGATCTGAAATACTATATGTCTGGTATGTTTGAGGTATGCACAATAGGTGCTCGACAAAATGCTTGAGAGAAATTAGGCGCAAACTTTGCATCTAATTGTGATCAATGACTGCTGAATCTGTTTGGGTTTCCATTTTGCTATGGTTTGTGATAAACATGCATGCTTCAGAACAAATATTCGGTATGAATGCATTCTGGGGAACGATTCATAGAACTAGGGAACTTGTTAGGGAGGGGTGTGCGTTGATTCGGGATATGACTTCGTTGCAAAATCTTAATTAAAAAAAATTGCATTTTCAAATTGTGTTTTCCATTTTCTCAGACGTGTTTTCGCGATTCCACCTTGATTCAGTTAATGACTTCCAATAAATTTCAATGCCCTCTGTTATGTGGATGCGTTAGCACGAATTAGAAATTCAGGACGTGTAAACGGAAATTTTCAGTTGTTTCCTTTCATTATCTGATTGTGGACTCTCCACCAAGACCCAAGATTCGAACAGAGTTGACACAATACTAAATTAGAAATATATAAAAAAAAGAGCGTTTTCCATGGTATCATTGGATCCTCTAGCCTATGTTTTTACATATTTCACCTTTTACTATTAACAATCGTGTGGGATTTGTTTTATCCCCTCGAATATAAGGAAGCCGATACAAAGTCAAGTGTGGTAATAAGCCTCTTTGACATTATTTGGATCCCAAATTTGTGCCTCAGTAAGTATGTGATTTTTAAGGATTCGGCGTTTAAATATTCTTCACTTGTCGAATGTAAAAGTGACCTTTCTATTCTTACTAAATAGAAAATAAAAAAAAGAAGCCCAAAAATTAGAAAAATGCAACCCAAAGAAAAAAGGGAATAGACTCTTAATTTCAAGGAATATATCCGAAAATCAAATGCCACTCCAAAAAATAATATAACAAAAAATAGAAAAATGATTACAAAAAACAACTCAAATAATAAATTACATAAAATAAAAAAAGAGACAACAAAAAAAAAAAGCCAAGATAAGAACAAAAATTAAAAAGGATGGAAGATTAACAAAAGGCATAGAAGAAACATGATAAAACAAAAATGACAAAGAGATAAAAAGAAAGAAGGAAAATTAAAGATGTGGAAAGAGTAAAGAGATGAAAATTAACTTTAACTTTAGCAAATTAAAACGTATCAACTAATTTTAAATTTGTTTTATTGGCTAAAGATAAAAGTAATTCTTATTTTCTTTCCCTTTTCAAGAGAAAAAAAGAAGATAAAAAAAATAATAAGAAAGAGTCAAAAATAAATTAAAACCAAAAATAAAAATCAAAATACTAGAAAAAAAATAAGAAAGTCAAAAATTAAATCAAATAAAAAGTTTTGAGTTTTAAAATTCAGAAAGGAAAAAGAAAAACCTTTTTTTTTTAAAAAATCATTAAGCAAAAAGAAAAACAATAAATAAAACAATAAACTAAAACAAAAGGGGAGGAGAAAATTTTTCTACTTACACAAACATTATTTTGAAATTTAAAAAATAGATGAATTAAAAAAGGAAATTGGATAAAAAAAAATTATTATAAAAAAATAAAATAAAAAAATCAACAAGAATTAAGCAAAACAAGAGAAAAGGAAAAAGGAAAAATGATGAAAGAAAAAGTGAAAATGCAAGAAGATTAAAATTAAATTTGATTTTAACAAATCGAGGCATATCAACCAATTTCAAAATTACTTTATTTGTTAAAGGAAAAAATGATTTTATCTTCATCTCCTAAAAAAAAAAGAATAAAAACTAAAGGTAAAAACTAGAAAGGAAAAAAAAAAACAAAATCAATCAAAAATTAAAAATCAAACAAAAGCTAAATACACAAAAAAAAACAAAATAAAATATTAACCAAATGCAATCTCCTTTCGAACTACGTGAACTTTGATCCCCTTCAGAGGGTACGTAGGCCCTAGGCTTTATCTTAGGTCAAGTCTGCCTTTGTAAATAAATCTGTTCAATCTTTATTTTCTTAATTTCTTTTCTATTTTCTAATTTTGTTTCTTTAATTTCATTCTTCCTCTTTAATTTCATTTCTTTTATTTTTATTGCTTATTTTGCATATGATTTGTTAGGGGGAATCAAAATAAATTAAAAGGCCATGGTAATTTTGCACAACTAACTTTGGGTAACCGTTCTTAGTAACGGGTGTTGTGGGGTGCCTAATACCTTCCCCACTCACAACCGACTCCCGAATCTATTTTCTGGTTCGCAGACCACTTTTTCTTTGATATTTCAAATTAAAAGGTTTTTTCCAAAATTTTACCTTTTCAAAAAATAAAAATTTGGTGGCAACTCTACTTTTTAACAATTTATTTTAATTTTGATTTCGATCTGGCGCCGCGCAGTCGCATTTTTGGGTGTGACAGTATGGCGACTCCACTGGGGAGATTTTGTGAGTCAAGCCCAATGTTAAGTTAGCTGTGCAAGTTATCATGGCCTTTTTTTATATTTTGATTCTCCTTTTTGTTTGTTGACCTCACATGTTTATGGTAGATGACTTGCCTTTCACATGTTTGCTTCATCTGTTCTATTTCATTGATTGTATATATATCATGTGTTAGGATAGACAACATATGGAATAAAACCTTAGGGTAGACGACCATATCTGTGCATGTTTTACTTATATATGTATATATGCTTCTCTGCATTTTGTTCTATCAATCTGCCTAGCAGATGAGGGTTGGGTATTCCATAGGATGAGAAGGTAAATGCTCTCCTCACACACCTCACCAAGACACAGTCACTTCACACACATTATGGGCCCTATACCCGGGTCTGAGTGCTCCCTAGGTTAGTAGAGGTTTATACTGATTTCCCTGTAAAGCCTTGTGCTTCCTGAGGCTATCATGAAGATCTCACCTAAATTGTACCTTGTTATATGGGTTTGACTTGCTTAGGATCTCTTTCCTCTCATGGTCAAATCTATATAAGTGAGATCCTCACCTTATGGTGGGGGCAATTGAGGGACCGATGCTTAGGAATCCTAGATCTACCAAGTAAATTTACACTGATAGTCATGCCGTAGCCACCTCCCCAAATAATTAGAGTTGCCTCCAATGGTCTCAACCTAGAATCCACCCATATTAAGACAAAGGAGAGAGCTCTTTTTAATCATTTGCTCCTCATATCCATGCACCCAATGAAACCCATAGGGAAGGTGACACATCGTTATTATTTACTGGAGTAGCTAATGGAATGTCACCGTACAATTAGACATACCTTCACCATGATGGAGGTAGGAGCTAATTAAACCAACCTTTGCCTAATGGATTTCCAACCTCGAAGTAGGTCATAACCATATTCATCATAATCCCTTGAAAGGAAAACTTCTAACACATGTCTATTACATGCATAAAAAAAAAAGATAAAATAAAAAGGCATGCGCAATCCAATTATATATTAAAAAAAACAATTATTTCTTCAAACTTTTTATCCATACAAAATAACCAATTTCTCATGGAAAAGGAGTACTTTCGAAATTTTAGAGAAATTGTAATATTCATAAGTTTTAAAGCATCAATGATTGAGTAGCATGTTGTGGGTTAAGATTGGAATCATTTTTTTTTAGGACACCAATTGTGTAGAAAGGCATATTTCTCTCAAATTGATTGCTAATTACTTTTTCTTCAATAAAGCAGTAAGTTTCTCGAGAAAAAGTACAAAGTTTTTCCTCCGTTCCTTAGACCAAGACATTATTCTAAATGGTGAATGAGCAAGTACGCAACACTAAATACATCATACATTAATGGACCATTAGATTGACCCATTTTTATTATCAAAGCTAACTCCTAAGTATCAATGGTGTATGAACCATCCCTTCCTAAGTAGGACAATTAGCCACAACTTCCTATGGAACAATAAGCTCCTAGAGAAATGTGAGAGAGTATCGACTAATGCTCCATTGATTAATTAAAAAAAAAAAGCTAATCTTAGGTGACCTATATGAAGATAGCAGATTTTGACACAATACCATATATTCCATTCCAAAACAAGTAAGGGTCAAATCGATTACAAGAGGTTGAAATGGCTAAGAGTTTAATTTGATGCTGAATGATATTGTTAATTTCATTCCTTATGGAAATACAATAAAATCCCAAAGTAAGTTGGAGGATCTGAAAATGAACCTACAAATTGTCAAAAGAAATTCAAATCGGCTAGGCTTTACCATAGACGTCATCCATGTGAAATTTAATTTGTTTCCTTAGGATGATTCGTCAACTTCATTTATCTTTGTGTGCAATAAGCACCTAAGGAAAATAAAGGTCAAATTGACAGATGAGTAAGAGCCTAATTTGAATTGCTTGCCAAAGATTAAAATTCCTTGCAAGTCAATTTTGTTAACTCTACCCTTCATGGTGAAACAATAAGGCCCTAGAGGAAAGTAGAGAATCTAAAAATAACTCTACAAATGGTCAAAGAAAATCCAGATTGGCCACACTTTTTCATAGACATCATCCATGTGAAATTTAATTTGTTTCCTTAGGATGATTTGTCAACTTTATTTTATTCCTGTATGCATTAAAGCATCTGAGGAAAATAAAAGTCAAATAACTTTGAAAAGAAGGGAGTATCATTAAGGTAATATTGAGTGAGAAAACTTTAAACCCTATCTTTAGGTCAATGGGGGGCAACGAATTTCCCCAAGGAAATAAAGGTCTTATACCTTGAAAGACTTCCGCAGTAAATACACCCATCAGCCCATAAATCAAACAAGTAATAAAATTGCATCTTTGCACAGTCATAATGCATTTTCTGTCAAAAACCTTAAAATTTATACAATATAGGATTCTTGGCCATTTGTAATGAAAAGATTAGCTTCATCCAAAAGTTCGAATAAAAAGCTACACTCATGAATGGCCAAGATAAAAAAATTGGGGTACAGGAATAAAAAGAAAAGGTATGTCACTTGATTAGGCAAAAGGAAGCTATCAGAGGTTTTGATAAAGTTGGTGATTTGCTTCCTAACCTTTCATACCGCCATATCTTTCAACTTATTGTCCATTTCTATCTTCTCCACTTCGAAGTCTGAGCCTTCCATCTCAAAACTCATCAATATCTATCAAATTTGACTATGTTAAACACCCCAAGCCATCTCAATCAAGACGTTTGCCAGTTGCCTCAATTATGATTCATTTGCCTCATTCACTGGCCTTTAACCTCCACACCCAAAATAGCGTTGTCCAAAAGTTGGAAACTTAATCCTAAGGCAGTGGGGCACCTTAAAAAAAAAAAGAGGAAGGTTGCAGCCTCTTCATGAACAAGGTATAGAAGGGCATGAGAAATAGGATTTCGTGGGAATTTATTGGTGAATAAGCTCTCAAAGAAATTGCTTGTCATAATCAATTAATGCTTGTTTGGTCAATATCCTTCTGTATAGCTAAAATCTAAAGCTAATAGAAGTTGATTCTTTTTATTGGACTTTATTTTATTTAACTTTGTCAATGCGATAGTCATATGTTCCCATTCTCCCTCCTCTGTGCATCCTCCAATTTCATTAGTCATGTTGACACAACTTCTTTCCTGGCGTGTCTTTCTTTAATGGTAAAAAAAAAATTCAAAAAATAATAATGTCCAAAACTCCTTATGAAAAGATTTAATCGATGTGGATAAGGGTTAAATCTAATACCAATTATATGCCCCAAATTCAATTACAAAAAAAAAAAAAGGCTGAATTAGAGATACCAATGCATTTCCTGTAAGCAAACTAGGTCTATGATACAAGGCATTCTTTGTCCTCCCAAATACAAAGGAGTAACCTCTAGTCACCTTAATTGAGCTAGGAGTGATGTTTATTTCTTTCACCCTAATCATGAAACATTTGGGATGGGAAGTCTTTAACAGATTTTTATGCTGATAATTTAAATATTAAGAGAGAGTCAAGTTTTTCAATTATCCAAACACTTCTTGACCGTTGCTAACCACTTTGGGCCTAAAAAAAAAATTCTTCTAATACCGAACATGAATTGAATTCGGGAAGCAATGAAAATTCCATATAAAGAGAAGCAATTTTGGCACCATAATAGATCCAAAAAAAATCAAATAAAAAAAGGGGAATAGATTGGAGGAGGAAAAGAAAAATGCTCAAAGAGCAATCTCTTTCAGAATAAAGGCTGAAAAAGCAATAGCTTCCAAAAGGGAACTTCACTTTAATGTGCAATCCAGGGATAATGTTCTCAAGGGGAGGTTTACATTGCAGAGAAAGTCAAAAGAGAAAAAAATCCTTTAAAAAGGATTAGGCAGAAAGAGAATTGAAGAAAAAGGAATCCTTTAAAAGGAAAGCTCCAGCCTAATAGATCCTGCTAAGGTTGCCTAATCATCAAGGCAAATTTCTCATTGCAAGTTCACATGAATGTTTGGGCCTTTTCACCTTTCTTTCTTAAGCCGCTTTCTTACCCATTAGACCCCATTACAGTCCTGAGATACCCTCTCTTGCTAAGTGAATTTTGAATATAGAATTTTGTTAAAGCAAAAGGAGAAGGAGACTAATGGGAGACTTGATGGGGGTATGGTAATTTTTGAGCCTGATATCTTTTATTTCATAAACCTATTTACCAAGGCCACACTACAAGCATCAAAAGTCCTTGTTGAGGTTTAGTTTGTTTGAAAAAAAATAATGGGGCAGATTTTCTCAAAAAGAATGAGTAAAAAAAAATTAAAATAATTGAAACTGGGGCAAAAAGTTCGATTCAAAGCAAATTCTTTTAACTACATCCATTGTTTCTTTCAAAAGGAGTTTAAATCCAGAAGTAAAGCTTCTCTCTATCCCATCTGTCACATCCAAAAATGTGACCGCATGGCGCCTTTAACAGAGAAATTCAAAAAATTAGGACTTTGAAATGAAATTGAAAAACAAAATTCAAAATTAAAATGAAATGTAAGGGTTCAGGAGTCGCCACCAAAATTTTATTTTTTAAAAAGGCAAAACTTTGGAAAAGCCTTTTTAGTTGGAAAAATGATTTGCGAACTAGAAAAATAGATCCGGGAGTCGATTGTGAGTGAGGAAGGTGTTAGGCACCCCACTACACCCGTTACTAAGAACGGTTACCCTAAGTCAGTTGTGCAAAATAAAATGGCCTAAATTCTATTTTAACTCTCCCTACAAATCACATGCAAAATAGGAATAAAGAAATAAAAGGAAATCAAGTTGAAAGTAGAAAAGAAAATCGATGTTAAAGTAAAACGCAAAGAAACTTAATAATTGAAATAAAAAGGAAAGAAAAGGAATTTAAAGAAAAATATTTTATTTACAAGGGCAGACTTGACCTAGGACGAAAGCCTAAGGCCTACGTACCCTTTGAGAGGGATCAAAGTCCACGTAGTTCGATGGGATTGAATTTGATTGATGTTTTGTTTTGTTTTTGTTTTTTTGGTTTTTTGTTGTTTTTGTTTTGTTTTTTTTTTTGGGAAAACACAAAGAAAGTAAAATTTACTTTTTCTTTTAATAAATAAAACGATTTCGAAATTGATTGATGTGTTTTGATTTGTTAAAAGGAAATTTAATTTTACTTTTCTTGCATTTTCAATTTTTTCTATTTTTCTTATCATTGTTTTGTTTTTGTTTTGATCACTTACTTTTTTCCTTTTTTCCTTGCTTTGTTTTGTTGTTGTTTGTTTGTTTTTTCTTGTTTTATTGTCATTTATTTTTCTTATTTCCTATTTTTTTGTTGCGTTTTTTTTATTTGTTTCTTTTACTTACTTTTTTTGTCGATTTTTTCCATTTTTTTCTCTTTTTTTTTAATCTTTTTTTTTTGTTTTCTTTTATTTGTTGTGTTTTTGTTTTTATCTCTCTTTTTTTGTTTCTTTGTTTTTGTCTTGTTTTTTCTTGTTTTTGTTATTTTTTTTGTACGTTCTTTATTTTTTATTTTTTTTGTTTTATATTTAATTTAATTTTTTTTTATGTTGTTTTTTCCTTTTTCCTATTTTTTTTGTGAAAAGACAAAGAAAATAAATTATCTTTTTCCTTTTACAAATAAAACAAGTTTTGAAATTGGTTGGAAGGTTTTAATTTGCTAAAGGGAAATTTAACTTCATTTTTCTTGCCTTTTTCGATTTTTTTCTTTTTTTTCTTATCATTTTTTCATTCGATCTTTGTTTTTGTTTTTGTTTTTGTTTTTTTTTTCTTTTTTGTTTTCTTGATTTTTCTCCTTTTTAAGTTGTTCTCTTCTTTTTATTTTTGTCATTGTTTTGAATTATCTTTTAATTTTTTTGTTTTTGTTTCCTTTTTATTTTCTTGACTTTTAATTCGCTTTTCTCCCTTTTTAATTGTTCTTTTTTTGTTGTTTTGTTTTGTTGTTTTTTTTTTGATGTTTTAATTTATGATTGATTTTGTGTTATTAATTTTTTTTGTTGATATAATATATATACATATTATAATGCTTTGTTTTGTTATTATATATTTTTTTATTTTTTAGGTTTTTCTTAGTTTTTATTTTGTGTCCTGTTTTATTTTTATTTTTTGTTTATCTTTGTTTTGTTTTGTTTTTGTTTATTTTCTTCGTTGATTTTATATTCCTTTTCTGTTTTCTTATTGTTTTGTTTTTCTTATTTTTTTTTGTTCTTGTTTTTGGTTTTCTTATTATCATTTTTAGTTTTTATCCTTATAAAAATTTTTTGTTTGGGGGTATCAAATTAAAATTAGAAGAAGTCCAAAGTCTACAAGGGAAATTTAATTTTTGTTTATTTCTTTGGAAATGGGAACTTGCAAAAAAGCTTGATCACTTAAAATTTAATTTTGAATTTGAAAACTTTATTTAACTTGTAAAACCTTTCTTTTCATTCTTTTTTTTGTTTCTTGTTTTATCCTATCTCTCTTTCTTGAAATCTTTCTTTTTTTTTTATAAAAGGAAAACCCAAAACCCATTGAAGTGTAAATTTGAGACCCAAATAAGTACCAAGGAGGTTTTATTGCCCCACATGACTTATAGGTTTATTCCTATGTGCCTAAGGGGATAAAAATAATCCCACACGGCCATTCTAAAAATATAAGAAAAAAAATGAAACAAGGAAATAAAATATTTACAACAATGCAGTAATTATGATCATGTGTGTTTGTGTGACCAATTAAATATCACATTCATATACATTTCAAGCACAAAGAAAAAGAAAAAAAATAAAAAAAAATAAAATGAAGTAAAACACATAATCACTTTGTTTTCATGAATGCCTTCATCCTTAGCTTTTTCACGCTTCCCCAAATCTTTAGTAATTGGACTCCCCATTATACTATCCTCTTCCTCTGAATCTAGCCTTCACTCGGTCTCGATCCTCTACCTCTCCTCCAATTTGCAAGCCCCACATGCCAAACACAGTAAAAATAATGGTCAGTGACAATTATAAGAATCCAGAAATTGAATAAGGAAATAATCCTTAATATGCAGGAGATCAGTATTGAAATAATTTTTCGTGTTCAAGGGAAGATTCAGATTATGGGGATCATATTATGAAAGCATCAGCAACACTTAAGTTCAAGTGCAGATTTGACTCCTAATTATCATCTAATGAATTTTCAACTCAACCCATCACACTTCAATCTCCTTTCAAATTTTAGATTTCCAAAGGAGGGATTAAAACACTTTATTATCGAAACCAGATGAACCTAAACAGGAAAATTGGACACCCATAAAACTAAGGTGCAAACCATGCAGAAGAACCCATCAGGATAACATGCAGAAATAAATGGACCTAGTAAGAGTAAGGCATCATCAATACATTAACGCCCTAAAACTAGGGGTGTACATGGGCAGGGCCGGGTCAGGGCGATGCTTAGCCCGGAGCCCGACCCGATTAGGGTCTTGGGCTTATTTTTATGCCCGTGGCCCTACCCGGCCCGGAGAAGCCCGATTTTAGGGCGGCCCGGGGCGGCCCGGGACGGCCCGAATAAGTAGGGCTGTACATGGGTAAGACCAAACTGAACATCTAGTATATCTGATACCTGACCCGATTAAGACATGAAACTTGTTTTTATACCTGTGGCCTTACTCAACTCTAATAAGTCTGATTTATGTTGGGATAGGGCGGGTTAGGGCCACCCAAATTAATTTTTTTTAATGAATTGATACTTGTAATATAAAAATATTTTTACACAAACTTATAGGCATATATTTCAAAACAATGGACTTTTAGAACTCTTATATTTGTATCAGTGATAAAAAAATAATCTAGTATTATCAAATAAAATATAAGATATACTAACATAATTAGTTTTAGGTAAATATATATTTTTTCATTATTTAACAAAAAAAATATCAGTAAGGATTCACATCAATGATAAAAATAATTAAGAAGTAAAGAATATTTGAATAAGTAATAAAAATTACAGTATGCAGAGATAATTAAATGAAATAAAAAAAATAAGATGACAAAATATTAATAACTAAAAAAGAAGAAGTAACTATTAGGGCGAGTTGGGCGGAACATACCTTCGCCCGTGGCCCGGCCCGGCCCGGAGCAGTTTTGTTTAAAGTTATGCCCATTTATACTTTTAGCCCGGCCCGGCCGGCCCGGCCCGATTAGACCCGGCTAGGGCGGGCCCCTAAGGCCAACCGGGCCGATGAACACCCTTACCTAAAACAGAACAAGCATATCGTTTCAGTCAAATATGGATAGGGAACAAGTACTCATGGATGCCAAGGAAAGTCACAACGCATGCTTCTTTTTATAATTGGGAGAATAAAAGGTAATGAAGCTTTTAACACACATGACTCTTAACGCAACTAGGAGAAGGTAAAGAAACTGTACATAGATTTTCACTAATGGAATAAGACTATACCCTGGGTCATATCCCTACTTTGAGCATAAACAGAAGTAGCATCCTCTTCTCGTGCATGCCTTATATCATTAAAAAGCATTCGAAAATGAAACGAAGAACACCTTCAACTATCCCAAATAATTTCGCCCAAGACCGAGCCAATTACCCCAAATTCATCAACTAAAAACTAGACCCTGGTCTTAGGCGACCAGAAACAGTATTCATATGCC
The DNA here is from genome assembly GCA_026724425.1 of Erythrophleum ivorense. Classification (NCBI taxonomy): domain Eukaryota; kingdom Viridiplantae; phylum Streptophyta; class Magnoliopsida; order Fabales; family Fabaceae; genus Erythrophleum; species Erythrophleum ivorense. The sequence continues at coordinate 32,811,256 of JAIUCV010000008.1, forward strand.
GATTAAACAAGAACAGGGATCATAAGAAAATGCAGGAATTGAAAACCAAGCAACCCATAACAGTAGAAGCAAACCATATCAGAACTGGAGATGCGATAGAAATAATATTCACATGCCAGCGCGGAAGAGAGAAAAACAAAAACAAAGACTCAAAAAAACAAGCTACCCACAACAACAGAAGCAGATTAATCAGGAATAATGATGAAACCAAAACTTATGCCAAGCCAATAGTATATGATTCAAACTACAGGTATTCCAGCTGCACATTGATACCCAAAGTTAAGAATCGAAAATGCATGACTTACATTTCATTTAAGTGATAAACTCCTTTCCTCCTTTTTTGGTTGTTGTTTCCTGCGCTTTAGATCACAGCCTCCAGGACTTTCTTTGGTTTTTCAAAACTGATCCTATACACCCCAGGAATCAAACCAACGTAGAAACCTCCCCACTGCTGTTCTCTCGGTCTATTCTAGATAATTTCTTCTTCATTGTCTTTCTGTCTCTCCTTCGCTCTCGATTGCCCCTTCACTCTCACATCTCAGCCCCCCCTTAAGTTCTCTCCCTTGATTTTTTCTCTCCAATTTCTTTCGCTGAACCTCCTCTTAGCTTCTCCCCTATGCTCCCCTTCGATTGTCCTATCTCTCACTATTTCTCTCTCCGTCCCTCCAATTCCTTCATTTTTCAGTCTCAGGATCCCCCTTCGATTTTTCTCAAACTTGGACTTCTGTCTCCCTCTCTGTTTCTCTTTTTTTGTCTATCAGTCTCCTTTCCCTAATCTCCCCCAAATCAGAGAGGCCTCCTCTCTTTGGCCACCTTACAATCTCTCCTCCCACTCTCCATTTCTCTCTCTCCCTTGGTTCTCCTCACCTGTTCCCTCTCGATCCCCAATCAAAAAATCCCAGTCTCTCCTCTTTCCCAATCTCAGACACCCCTCGCCTCTCCGTCTCTCCTCTTCTTTTATCCAAAAACCTCCTCCCTTTCTGGTTCTCCGCCTCCCCTTTTTATCCGAAAAGGCGAATCCCCTCCTCCTCCATCTTCTCTGACGCCTCTCCCTTTTCGAGCGTCCATCCTTTTCTCTCTGTGCGTCTTGCCTTTTCTTTTTCTCTGTGTGTCTCTGCGTTTCTGCCTCTCCATCCGTCTTTCTCTGACGTGTCTCACCGTCTCCCCGGGTCAGTAGTCCCTCTAATCTCTCACGCGTCCTCCCAGTTTTCTTGTGTCTCTGTCTCTTTTGTCCATCTGTCTCTGCCAGCGAAGAGGACCTAATGGAAGGGGGGACCAAGGAAAACCGGGTAGGGTTTTCAGTGGATCCGGGTTGGGTATTGGGTAATTTTTTGTTTGGGTCCGAATTGGGCTTCTTCTTTTTTTTTTTTCTTTGACTTGGGCTCTCCTAAATGAAGTCTCTCTTTTTTTTTGGGTTTTCTTTTTTTTTTCTTTTGTTTTAGGTTTTCTTCTTTTTTTTTTAGTCCTTTTTGATGATTTTTTTTTGTTTTAATTATTATTCTTTTAATTATTATTATTTTTTGGTATATTTTTTTAATTTGCTTTTAACCCTTTTTCTTTGGATTTTACTTTTTCCTTTTTAATTCATTTCTTTCTTTCTTTCTTTTTGACCTCTCTTTTCTTGTAATTTTCCCTTTTCAATTCCTCTCAAATTTTCTTTGAATAATTCTTTCCTTTTTGTATTATTTTTTTGTATTTATTTATTTTTATTTAATTTTATTATTATTTTTGAATTTGCCCGGACAAAATACGGTGTTCACACCATCATATCCATATTCTCAGTATTCCACTTCCCCGCTGTTCAAGGGAGAAGACTTTAAGTGTAGAACTAGGGCATCTTCCCATTCTATTACGTTATACCAAACCATTGTCCATTATACTAGTCCACTCCCAAAACATTTTACATGACCCCACTCCTCATTAGCCCTTGCATCCTTCTAATGTTAAGGGCTATTTTCCGTCTTAAACTCATATGTTTGTATGCTTTAACGCATGATTACATTGGCATTGTTAAATAAGGTAAGTGTGGATCTAACTTATTGACCTTTCAAGTATTAACGATGAAGAGTTGATGAGAGAAGGTTGCCTTATCAAGCTAATAATCCGAAGCAGATGGCAAACATATCACTTGGAGAAAAATCATTTAGAAATGAGTAAAGCAAGAGTCTGGGGTCTTCTTAGCTTAAGATACTCCTTCAAGGGTATTTTTGGCTAGCCAAAAGCCATTAATGAATTCTTTCATCCAAACAACAAAGGACCAATTTGGTAGGATAATCAAAGGCCTAATTTTTCTCATCGAGGCAAGGGAAGGGTTAGTGTGAGAAATTTCTTCAAATACAAATGGCTAAAAATCCTATATTTTGACAAACCTTGTGATTTTTCATGCATCGCGTACCTGTATTGAATTTGTACAAAGATGAAGTATTTTTTTCCTTTTTTTTTCCTTTTAAGTCAAATCGAAAAAAAAACTAAACTAAAAAAAAGAATTCACACTTAGTCTCATCAATTCAAAAAAAAAAAACTAAAAAAGAATCATATTTTTCTCATTAATTCATTTCCCAAAAAGGGCTTATACTTGCATACATCTTATAGCCCATAGTTTACATTGGGGCAAGCAGAAAGAAAATATGCATTTCATAACACAACGCATCACATCTTTCATGCATTCCACACTTGCATACACTACATAGACCCTAGTTTATACAGGGGCAAAGGAAAAAGAACATCGTGCATTTTATAAAGCATCTTATATGCTTCTTGCATTTCACCTGGGCATACATTATGTGGACCTCAGGTTCATATTAGGGTAAGAAAAAAAAACAAACAAAAATGTGCATTTCATAAATTGTAGCATCTCACGTACTTCATACTTTTAATACTTACCATAACCCTGATTTACGCTGGGGCAAGGGAAAAGAAAATCCGCATTTCATGAAAGGAAGCATCACTCGTTTCATGCATTCTACATTCGCATACATTGCATAGCCCTTAGTTCATATCAGGGTAACTAAAAGCAAAAATCTTGCATTTTTTTTTATCTTACACATGCATACACGGGAATCCTCGTTTACAGTGGGGCAAGCAAAATAAAAAAAAAAAAGAGTCAAACTTGGCACTTCATCAAATAAAGCATCTTTCGTGCATATTGCTTCACACTGGGGCAAGGCAAAAGCTAACATTCGCATTTTATGAAGCAAAGTATCACGTTTGCGTTTTGCATTTCATACATGCATACATGTGAACCTTAAGCTCACATTAGGGCAATCAAAATAAACATTTTGCATTTCATAAAACATTTTATGCACTTTGTGTATTTTACATGTGTATTTATTATGTAGACCCAGATTTCCTACTGGGGCAAAAGAAAAACAAAAAAAAAAAAGGTTTGAATTGTAGCATCTCACATGCTTCATGTTTCGTGCTTCTTATAGCTGTATATATAAATTTTGATTTATATCAAGGCAAAAGTGTGTTACTAAGCTCAAAAGCCCAGCATTCTGCATGCATCACATATTTCATATATGTGCATTACCTTGCATAAAACTTAGATAAACGAAGTAAAATCTTCAAATTGAAGAAAAATTCACCCAAAAACAATAGCACTCCCTCAAAGCCTTGCAAGCTAGGCACCCCTTACAAAGCCCTGCAAGCCAGGCATCCTCAAAGCCCTGCATAGGCTAGGCACCCCTTTCAAAGCCCTACATATGCTAGGCACTTTTCAAACCCTGTATATGTCAGGCACCTTCAAGCCCTACATACGCTAGGCACTCTTTTCAAGCCCTACATACGCTAGGCACCTTTCAAGCCCTGCAAGCCAAGCATCCCTTACAAAGCCCTGCAAGCCAGGCATCCTCAAAGCCCTGCATAGGGCTAGGCACCCCTTTCAAAGCCCTGCAAGCCAGGCACCTCTTTTCAAGCCCTACATATGCTAGGCACTTTTTAAGCCCTGCATACGCCAGGCACCTTCAAGCCCTATATACGCTAGGTATCCTTTTCAAGCCCTACATACCTAGGCACCTTTCAAGCCCTACACACGCTAGGCACCCAAGCCCTACATGCGCTAGGCATCCTCAAGCCCTACATACGCTAGGTACTCCTTACAAAGCCCTGCAAGCCAGGCACCCCTTACAAAGCCTTGCAAGCTAGGCACCTCTTTTCAAGCCCTACATACGCTAGGCACCTTTCAAGCCCTGCATACGTCAGGCACCTTCAAACCCTACATACACTAGGCACTCTTTTCAAGTCCTACATACGCTAGGCACCTTTCAAGCCCTACATACGCTAGGCAAACCTAAGCCCTGCACAGAACAGGCACCTTTAAGCCCTGCACAGAACAGGCACACCCAAGCACACCCAAGCCTTGCACAGAACAAGCACCTAAAGTCCTGCATAGAACAAGCACCCAAGCTCTGCACAGAACAGGCACACCTTTAAGCCCTGCACAGAACAGGCACCATGAAGTCTTGCTCCAGAATAGGCACCCCTTTCAAAGTCCTGCTCTAGAACAGGCACCTTTTCAAAGTCCTACTCCAGAACAGGCACCCACTCAAAGTTTTGCACCAGAATAGGCACTTGAAGCCTTACACCGAGATAGGCACCAATAAAAGTCCTATACTAGAACAAGCATCCTTTTCAGAATTACATTACTTCCTTTCTCTTTAATCAGTTTAAGTACCTTTAGGTAAGTTAATTCTCCTTGATTTATTAGCTCCCCAAACAAAATACATGTTTTCATCTTTACTTATTCTTAAGCTAAGGAAATAAAAAATTACATTTTCGCTCTCCTTGCTTAAAGAACAAGTAAAGAGGGACAACCTGCAAACACCGTATTTTGTTTGAGTCACTTTTTCCTCTTGTTCTATTGTCAAAAGGCAATTAAATCATCCTAAACAAAATACATGTTCTTATCTTTACTTATTTCTTATGCAAAAATATTAAAAATTACATTTTCAATCTCGTTACCTAAGAAACAAGTAAAGAGGGGTAACTATGAACACCGTATTTTGTCCAGACAAGCTACTAATTTAAAACGAAATCGAATTAACAAAAAAATACAAACAAAAAAAACAAAAGAAAGAAAATAGAAAAAATAGAGAAAATGAAAAAAATTAAAAAAAAGAGAGCTTTAGAAAACAAATAAATAAATAAATAAATAAAGATAAATAAAAATATAAAAATATAAAAAAAACCCCAAGCGATAAAAAATCAAATCAAATCAAATCAAAAAAATCAAAAAAGGAAAAATCAGAAAAAAAATGAAAAAAAATAAAGCAAAAAAAATTAAAATCAGAAAAGAGTAAATAAATATATATTACTTTTAAAAAAAAGTAAAAGGGGCCAAAACGCAAGTAACCCTACGTTTTGACTCAGCACCTTTTGATCCTGTGTTGCCTCCCATCAGCGAAGAAAGGATAGGCAGAAAAAAATAAAAACACGAAGCAGAGAGGCAGGGAGACAGAGAGAAAAAGGCAGAGAGGTTTTCGGACGCATAGCTCGAGGAAAAGGGATGCATCAGAAGAAAAGGGAGGATTTCTAATCGAGGGAGGATTTTTCTGAGGGGGGAGAGGCGAAAGTCGAAAGGGGAAGAGGGATAGAGAGAGGGAGAAATCCGGAAAGGGGGAGGAGGAAGAGCATCTGGGATCCGAAAAAAATGGAAGAGAGCGAGAGATAGAGAGGGAGAGGGAGAGGGAGAGATAGAGATGGAGAGAGGGGGACTGGAGCTAGAATTCGAGAACACGAAGGAGAAAAAATTCGAAGACCAGAGGGCGAGGGAGCAAAGTGAGACGGACGGACGAAAGATAGAGACGGAGAGCGAGAGATGCGAGAAGCAAAAGAAGGAAGGAAGGAGACCGCAGAGGTAGCGAGGGAGAGAGGAGAGAGAAAAGGGAGACTCTGCTCTGCTCCGCCCCCATCTTTAAACGCCAAGTGAAACCCATTTACTGAGGGGGTTTGCCTCTGAACTTCCCAGTCACTCTTATCGGAACCCCATCCAGTGTTGGTGGTGATTTCTGTGAACCCATCTTTGAACGACGACGTTCTGGGCTGATAGTTTTCAAAGCTGATATACTAGATCCGAAGGGGATCCAGGCAGAGGGCTGGAGAGACGGGGAGAGAGGAACGATTTCTCTGATAAAAGAGGAGGAGAGGCAGAGACTAAGGGGGAGATTCGAGAGAGGAGAGGACTCGAAGAAGGAGGCTGAGAAGGAGATGTAACACCCCATAATTAATTAAGGTATTAATCATAGATTAGACTAATTAGGAATAATTGAAATGGGATAATTGGATAAATTAAGTGGATGGAGATTTTAGAGAGATAAATTATTAAAATGGGTTTGAGATTTAATTGGGATAGAAATTCTATCTAGGCTTAAATTAATAGATTATGAGAAGAGGCTAATGGAAGCCCAATGGGTTAGGTGCAGACCCAACCCAATTTAGTGTGGTGGAGGCCCAAAATCCACCTTGTATAGACTCCTTTAAGTGGCCCAATGACCCTTGTGCAGACCCAAAACCTTTGGGCTCTTAAAATTTGGTCTGGCCCAATTGGACTTCAGCAGCCCAATGCATATAAAACTAGCCCAGTAAAATTCTGCAGCCCAACACTCTAAAAACTGGCCCAACAAGCAAAAATATGAAGCCCAAATGAAGATGGACCTTGGAGCAACCCATGACCCACATTTGACCCAACTAAAACCCTAATACACCAGCCTCTCCCTCACACTTGCTGAAACATAAAACATAAAGAGAAAATTCGGAGCTTGGAGAGGAGGCTAGGGTTGGGGGCACTAATTCTACATTTTCTCACATTTAGAGCAAGATTCAGCCAAGGTAATAGTTATACAACTTAATCCCCTCATCTTTCTCTTTAATTTGGTCCAATTAGTTTTTCATTTGGAGCATTTTCACTCTACCCAAAATTTGAAATGTAGAAATTTAGAAATTTTCTTGGTAAAATTCGCAGGTTGAGGTTATGGCTGACCTTGGGTGAGTTTAAACCCTCAATTATGATGCTTCAATTGTTAATTTGAGACCCCCATAGCTGATTTATAAAATGGGTATTAATTATGTACGAATTTGCTTAGGATTTTGGGTGAAATATTGAGCTTTTTAGTGGAGGACAATTTAATCCGAATTTGGGACTTATAGTGGCTGAGTAAGTGACTCTTAGGTAGTCATTAGCATCTTAAATTCTTTGGGTATTGATTGTAACTGTTAATGATGAATTTGAGTAGTAATTCTATGATGTTATGGTTATAGGAGGATTTCTGCACCATTGGTGACTGTTGCAAGTGTCTACAAGTGAGGTAACCAGGTTATATCAATTCCATGTATATATTTGATTTAATTTCATATGTTACTGTATATGAATGATTTAAAATGTTGAATGAATTAGTTGGCTATCTGTTGAATTGTGATTGGACTTTGTGAGTCCATGGTAGAGCTGTGGTGCGACTGCCACCCGTGCATGTGCTTCGATCGAGCACCGGGTTATGATCAAACCCAGATGCATTGAGCCCCGGTTGTGCTCAATAGGGAGTAGGTGCCATGGACGGGCCTCTCCTGGTGTTAATGACCTTTAACATGTGATAATAGTATGGGATAGTAATCATGATAGCCCAATTGTTTCATTTGCTGATATGATGGATATGATTCTGATGTTGATTTTGATTCATGCTTATATATTAATTAAATTGGATATATGATGGAATTGCCTTGGTTACTGAGATTTATATCTCACCCGGTTTTATGGGATTAACATTTCAGGTGAAAGTTCTTCGGGTAAGGATAAGGGGAAGCAAGTGGATGAAAATCTATAAACTCCAACATATGGGAGAAGGCTACACTTAGGCAGGCTTATTTTGTAGAGATGCAATTTTGTTATTAGTTTACATAGCATCATCATGTAATCATGTTGCCAAGTGTAGGCGTCCGTATTTTGTTTGATTGAAATGTAACCGTTAAGGATTTAAGTCTCATTATAGTTGAATATTAATGTATGAACTTATAGTATCATATATGTAGTTTTGTTGAAATTGTGATATGGATTACCATATGGAAATTGTAGTTATATGATGCCTTGGATATGGATATAAGCTATTGTTGAATGGAATCTCTATGGAATGTGCATGGGATGTCAATTGCTGCTAATGCATGTGTTCTTGCTGTTATATATATTAATGAATTTGCTGATATGAGCTAGTTGGACAAGTAGGAAGTAGTATTTAAGTTTTGCAACAGTAATGGGCGGATTAATGGGTAAATAGGGTAGATAAACACCATTAGAATCACATAAAATAAGGAAAGGTGGACCTAGAGTGTTTCTAAGATGAGATTTGGAGTGTAGAAGGTGAAATTTGGGTAATGTGGTTATAGGAGGGAGTCCTGCTGCGGCCAAGAAGACTTCGCCATGGCCAAATGAGAGATAGAGTCGAAAGGTGCCGTGGCACAACGAACCTTGTCGCGGCGCGAAGTGAAAAAAATCGCCCAAGAGGGTAACAGAACCAAAACTCACTGTGACGTATTATGCCCTGCCGCGACGCGAGTCGATGAAATAAAATAAGGGTTGGACAGAAGTAAAATTCACCGCGACGCGAACATAATGCGCCGAGGCACGAATTGTGGAGTTGAGAACAATAGTTCCAGGAAGCATTCCTGTCGTGGCGCCACATAGGTTGACCGCGACGAAAGTCCAACTCGCTGCGGTGATAGAGATTTGTGAAACTTGTCCGTGGTAAGAGATGATATAGGAGTACTTGTAGGAGGTTATTGAGTATCAAAACTGATAGATGGTTGAATCATAAGCCTCTTATGGTAGTAGGATTTCTTTTATGCACATTTTATTATGTTGAGGTGGTATGGTGATGACCCTAACACCAAGGTTCAAATTTTTCCCATATTTTCATAATATGATAAATTGTAACCGCCCAAACCTTGATAATTAATTATTAATCGTATACTTAACCATAATTACAATGATTAGAAGGTAGGGTCGTCACAGGAGACGCAGAGGGGTAGCCCACTCTTTCCCCGAAATCCTTACAGGTAAGCCATTAGCGTTATTGGTTTTCTCTGTTCTTATGATGAATTTCATTTATGGTTGCTGAGAATCTGTAATCGGAATGGAAGACTAGGATCTGAAATACTATATGTCTAGTATGTTTGAGGTATGCACAATAGGTGCTCGACAAAATGCTTGAGAGAAATTAGGTGCAAACTTTGTATCTGATTGTCATCAATGACTGCTGAATCTATTTAGGCTTCCATTTTGCTACGGTTTGTGACAAAAAATGCATGCTTCAGAACAAATATTCGATATGAATGCATTTTGGGGAACGATTCACAGAACGAGGGAACTTGTTAGGGAGGGGTGTGCGTTGATTCGGGATATGACTTTGTTGCAAAATCTCAATTAAAAAAAGATCGAATTTTCAAATTGCGTTTTCCATTTTCTTAGATGTGTTTTTGCGATTCCACCTTGATTCAGTTAATGACTTCCAATAAATTTCAATGCCCTCTGTTATGTGGATGCGTTAGCACGAATTAGAAATTCAGGACGTGTAAACAAAAATTTTCAGTTGTTTCCTTTCATTATCTGATTGTGGACTCTTCACCAAGACCCAAGATTCGAACAGAGTTGACGCAATACTAAATTAGAAATATATATAAAAAAAGAGTGTTTTTCATGGTATCATTGGATCCTGTGGCCTCTGTTTTTACTTATTTCACCTTTTACTATTAACAATCGTATGGGATTTGTTTTTATCCCCTCGAATATAAGGAAGCCAATACAAAGTCAAGTGTGGCAATAAGCCTCTTTGACATTGTTTGGATCCCAAATTTGTGCCTCAGTAAGTATGTGATTTTTAAGGATTTGGCGTTTAAATATTCTTCACTTGTCGAATGTAAAAGTGACCTTTCTATTCTTACTAAATAGAAAATAAAAACAAAAAGAAGCCAAAAAATTGGAAAAATGCAACCCAAAGAAAAAAGGGAATAGACTCTTAATTTCAAGGAATATATCCGAAAATCAAATGCCACTCCAAAAAATAATATAACAAAAAATAGAAAAATGATTGCAAAAAACAAATCAAATAATGAATTACATAAAATAAAAAAGGAGACAACAACAAAAAAGCCAAGATAAGAACAAAAATTAAAAAGGATGGAAGATTAACAAAAGGCATAGAAGAAACATGATAAAACAAAAATGACAAAGAGATAAAAAGAAAGAAGGAAAATTAAAGATGTGGAAAGAGTAAAGAGATGAAAATTAACTTTAACTTTAGCAAATTAAAACGTATCAACTAATTTTAAATTTGTTTTATTGGCTAAAGATAAAAGTAATTCTTATTTTCTTTCCCTTTTCAAGAGAAAAAAAGAAGATAAAAAAATAATAAGAAAGAGTCAAAAATAAATTAAAGCCAAAAATAAAAATCAAAATACAAGAAAAAAATAAGAAAGTCAAAAATTAAATCAAATAAAAATTTTTGAGTTTTAAAATTCAGAAAGGAAAAAGAAAAACCTTTTTTTTTAAAAAAAATCATTAAGCAAAAAGAAAAACAATAAATAAAACAATAAACTAAAACAAAAGGGGAGGAGAAAATTTTTCTACTTACACATAAACGTTATTTTGAAATTTAAAAAATAGATGAATTAAAAAAGGAAATTGGATAAAAAAAATTATTATAAAAAAAATAAAATAAAAAAATCAACAAGAATTAAGCAAAACAAGAGAAAAGACAAAAGGAAAAATGATGAAAGAAAAAAGGAAAGAAAAAGTGAAAATGCAAGAAGATTAAAATTAAATTTGATTTTAACAAATCGAGGCATATCAACCAATTTCAAAATTGTTTTATTTGTTAAAGGAAAAAATGATTTTATCTTCTTCGTCTCCTAAAAAAAAAAAAAGAATAAAAACTAAAGGTAAAAACTAGAAAGGAAAAAAAAATCAATCAAAAATTAAAAATCAAACAAAAGCTAAATACAAAAAAAATAAAAATAAAACATTAACCAAATGCAATCTCCTTTCGAACTACGTGGACTTTGATCCCTTTCAGAGGGTACTTAGGCCCTAGACTTTTATCCTAGGTCAAGTCTGCCTTTGTAAATAAAATTTTCTGTTCAATCTTTATTTTCTTAATTTATTTTCTATTTTCTAATTTTGCTTCTTTAATTTCATTCTTCCTCTTTAATTTCATTTCTTTTATTTCTATTGCTTATTTTGTATATGATTTGTTAGGGAGAATCAAAATAAATTAAAAGGCCATGGTAATTTTGCATAACTAACTTAGGGTAACCGTTCTTAGTAACGGGTGTTATGGGGTGCCTAATACTTTCTCCACTCACAATCGACTCCCGAATCTATTTTTTGGTTCGCAGACCACTTTTTCTTTGATATTCCAAATTAAAAGGTTTTTTCCAAAATTTTACCTTTTCAAAAAATAAAAATTTGGTGGCGACTTTACTTTTCTACAATTTATTTTAATTTTGATTTCGATCTGGCACCGCACGGTTGCAATTTCGGGTGTGACATATATATATATATATATATATCCACTATCCATGCTATGTCATGAAAATTTTCCCCCAAAAATATTTTCTCTTTTTAGTAATTTTTTTCATGAAATAAATTATTTTATATATATTATTAAAAGTTTCACAAAAAATAAATTTATAATTAATATTTCCATGTTGCTATAATAAAAGCATAATTTATATTAGGAAACATAACCATTAAAACCTTATATAATATAATTAGTTTCAAAAAAATAATCAATTTTTATTAATTTTGTTTCAAATAAAATAAAAAATATATTATCTATAATAAATACTGAAGCAACAACTACTAGTCATGCCATGTCATGACATTTTTCCCTCCAAAAATAATTTTCCCTTTTAGGAAATCTTTTTCTCTTTTGTGAAATTAATTACTTTATATAAATTATTAAAAGTTTCACAAATAATTAATTTTTAATATATCTATCTTGTAATAATAAAAAGCAAAACATATATAAGAAAACATAATTATTAAAACCTTTTATAATATAATTAGTTTCAAAAGGTTAATCAATTATTATTATTATTTTATTTAAATAAAACTTATATAATGTGTAGTTGAAATATAAATTACTGACTAAATTAAATTGATAAACATATAGGAAACCTAGCTTCCCTGTAAGGTTTTATAGCATTTACTTACTCTAACAAAAGTAAATTTCATTAATTGTATATATATCCCAAATTTTCCTATTGACACTGGAAAACCAACCTAATTAAAATATTCAAAACAAAGAAGAGTTATATTCACTAACAAAATATTCAAGAAAACAAATTATACAAAAATTCCTATACCTTTGAATCCTAGATCACTTTGTTTCCTTTTGGAAACATGAGGGGATTTAAGATACTTGTATAGAAGCACATCTTGCAAGTTTTCTTGTTCCGCATGGTTTGACTGGAATCAACAACGGAACTTCAGTCAATTTTTCATGGCAAATTCACCATAGTGTCAAAGAAGAGGAGGAGGAAGAGGAAGAGGAAGGTAGAAAAGTTTTTCTCTCTTTTGTGTTTTCTTAATCTTTGTATTCTCCTAATGAATAATAGTCAGAAAGGAAAGTTCACAACCAATTTCTTCCTTTATAATAACCCACACTAACCACCTTTTAAAAAAATTAACTAACTAATTGGGTATGGCTATTGGCTCTATGTCAACATATCATAAGCTATCCATTTTCTAACAAAATATAATAAAAGAATGCTTCCTTTTCACCTTTTCTTTCCTACTCACATTTTACTTTGCAAATGCTATCAAAAAATAAGTTTTCAAATTCTTTCTACAAATATTGTGTTATTAATTTTGGAACTTTTAATTTATGGGTTGATACAAGTGAAAATTATGGAAAATAATAGATACCACAATAATTAAATTAGTATTGTGTTAATATTTCACCTTAAATAATTAGGATTTTACATTAAGCTTTGTTCATAAGCAACAAATTTTGGGGCATTTGGAACTTGTGTGGAATTGGTGCAAGTTATTTTTCACTTTAGGTATGCAACTCTATTGGTTTTGACTACTCCGTCTTTATGTATGATACATGATAGTTTATTCATCCCTTAACATAGTACTAAGTTTTCAAGCATGATTCATGTATAAGAATTTTGATATATATTTTATACTTCGAAAAGATTGAAGCTTTCAATCTATAATTACTTTTCATTACATTTAGTGTGAGCTCATAAAGTATGAATGGGGTATTCAATAAGTGTTGTGTGCCTTGAAATATTTCCTAATTTTGTTGAAGTTAAAGTTTATTTTATCACACAATAAGTTTTAATGGATGGTAAACCATTTAAAGTATTAATTATCTTTTGAAAGTTATTATAAGATGAGCCATAATACTCACTAGCCAAGCTTTTGCTTATTTTTAGTCTTTGTAGTTAACTATAATATTAAAACTAATGGTATTTTTTATAATAGATATCACACAAGGCCTATGCAAAGCTTTTTAATTAAAAAATATATCTTAAAAAAGAAAGCAATGGCATATAGCTTGAGACATGAAACTATACTATTAATAGCTTATAAACAACATAGCTCCCTCCTTTATATATATATGTATGTATGTATGTGTGTATGTATGTATACATGCATGTATGTATGTATATGTATTAGATTAAGTCAAAACTAGAATCCACTTCATTTCCCCTCTCATATATTAGTCCATAAGCCCCCTAAAAACACTTTGCATTATTGTAAAATTTCACAACTCTTGCCCCTCTCTTTATTTTCTCATATTTTCTTTGTTTCCTATGGATTTCTTACTAAAAATCAATCAAATATGGTAAGATATTAAGGATTCCTTCATCAATATCCTTCAAACCTTCTCTTTAATACTTTCTCTCTTCTTGGGAAGCCATGGATAAAGGTTGATGATGGAATTTCCTTTTCACATCTAGAACTAAAAGAACCTTATTTAGCATACCTTCTTGTAGGTGAAGATTTATTTTTCTCTCATTCTCTTCTTAGGAAGCCATAAAATGAGCTTGATAATGGGGCTTCCTTCTTCAAGTGTAAAGCCAAAAGAAGCTTATTTATCATGCTTTCTCGTGGGTAAGTTTGAAGTTTCCTTATTCCTTTCAATTTTGTGATTTCCTTTCAAAACCTTAACCTTAACATCTCCACCTTCAAATTTCTTATTGCTTTGGAAGGGCTAGGCTGTTTGAACTTGTTTTTACACTTTAAAATATGTTTTTTTATTGAATATTTTACTTGTATTAATTTTTTATTAAATACTTTACTTATATGAGTCTCTAGAAATGTTAGTATATAAACAACATGATTTTGGACAAAACCCATCTAGGTACTAAGAAATTGTGAATGGTTAATATGAAAAGTGAGCTGGGAATATTTTATTAGAAATATGAGAAGCCTTAGATTGAGCAAGAATGATGGTTTTAAAATTGCATTAAGAAAAGCCATTTATGTGAGACTTCAAGGTAGGAGTAAAATGTACTTATGCTTTCCATAGTGGTTGTCCCTTCTTATTTGTTATTCTTGAACACATTCTTACTAATTATGTTGGTCATGGTAGATTCATTGGAGACTCCTACACCTACATCCATTAAGTCCTTAAGGTTGAATTAGGCTTGGTTCGGCAAAACATGCAATGTGGCATTTTTTATCACTATAAATATTTTTTCCACTATATTCTCATTTCCCTTAAATTTACATGAATTTTGAAATCATTCTTACCAATTATTCATACAAGGTATTAAACTAGATTTGAAAAGCATATTATTATTTCATTCTTTCATCTTTATTATGAAATTGTTTTTACAAATTGTTTCTTATTTAAAATTGTCCTTGGGAAACAAGACTTTCATTTTTTATTGGAAACATATGGCATCTTGATAATTGTTTATGTTGTTGATCCTTGATATAATGATGACTTCTATGTTGGGATATTTCATGGATATGAAAATTGAATTTATAATAAGTTATATGTTCGAACTTGATGAATATAAAAATACTTGAATGTTAATCCTTATGATGTGATAAGATGCTTATGTTGAAAAATGGTTATTGAAAAATCTGATTTCCCTTTTATTAATATATTATGTTTTGGGAAATCCAAGTTAGAACTTCATAGCTATTAGCAAGGATAATGACTTAGGTACACTTAGATTGAGGTAATGCGATTGTTGAAAAATAGATTGTTTAGCCACATGATTGTTGATATGACTTGTGTAGCCGCATGATTATAAAATGGCTAGTTTAGTGTGTAATTATTGAAATGGCTTGTGTGACCATTTGATTGTTGAACTGGCTTTTGTAACCACATGATTGTTGAGAAATAACTTACATAGCCACGTGATTATTGAAAAATGGCTTATTTACATACATCAATGTCAAATAATGGCTTGTGTGTAATACCATATCAAGATAATACTTAATTTATATCACAAATGGTGTGACATAGCCATTTTCATAAACTTAGCACCTTTAGCAATGGAAAGTACCATTATTAAAAGCCAAAATAATTCATCTTTGGTTAAATTGACCCCTTTGGGCTTACTAAACTCATCTTTCATTCATAACACACTTATTCAACCACAAACATCACAATTTGAGGCATGCATTTCGGGTTTGAGGCATACATCACAAATTCAATGTCATACTTGCATTTCCCATATGTTCCATAATCTGATCCAATTTTTGAAAATTTATAACTAAAATTAGAAAATTTCAAATCATGCAAATTATAACTTTTTTGAAAGCTTAGGATGTCATCTAGCTACTGTAAAAATTTTAGATCAAAACAATATCATTTGGTCCATAAAAATCAATGAAACAGTAACTGGGTCAAGATTTTGGACAACAGCAGGCCTGGAACTTTAAAAATTCATATCTCCCTCTACACAGATCCAAATTGGGTGTTCTTGGTGCCTATGGAAAGCTTATAATGTCGAATATATGCTTGTAAAATTTTGTAAGTATTGGACTTCATTTAGCCTATAGAAAACTTAAAAAACTAGATTGACCAAATGAACAGTGCACATGCATTTTCTACTAAAATCAGCCCACTTTGAAAAATCATAATAACTTTTCTAGAGCTCCAAAAATTCTATTCATTGGCTTTGTGAATTTCATACCAAAATTCATCTATTTGGTTTAATTTTAGTTTAGGGCAAGATTATGGCTCAAAATGGTCACGTCATGGCATCAAATGGTCCAAAATGGCCTCCCACATAAATCATGACCATTTGAGCTCATTCAAAAGTACAAATATAACATATAAAAGCATCATAATAGGTTTAAATCATCATGGAACTCAATTTCATCATTCTACTTATTCATATATGTCACACCATACTTTATTAGGCTCCATATTCCCATATTCATGGTGACTTTCATGTGTTATCAAGAAACTCCAAGAAAAGACAATAAAAATAATGTCTTGCGGACCAGTGAACTTACTAACAACCTTCCTTACTTATTTTCTATTCATAAAAATTATAAACATCCCAAAAATTTGCATAAGCCACGGATCAAAAGCTAAAAACCAGAAAAATGACTTATTCATCTTGGGTCAAAGGTAGTAGATTTCTGGGGCAGTTTGGAAAAATCATAGCTAAATGCAAAAAAATTGAAATCTACTAAACCATAGCTTCTTGGAAAGCTCTAAGTGTTAAATTTAAGGTAAAAATAATTTCAAGCCATGAAAACATCATTTGGACCACATTTGATAATAGAAAAGTGGCAAAGGTCAGACTATCTAGCATTTCTGATGTAACTTACTAATATAAAATTCAAAAATGCATAATTAATTTCAAAAAAATATAATTCATACAAAATATGCCAATTTGTAAAGAAAAAGATGTTAACTAAAGGGAAAAAATAGTTCTAGATCAATTGAAAAGTGTCTAGACCCTAAAAATCGATGAAACAATGATAGAGGTCAGACTATGTGCTAGAATAGAATAAAAAATTCAAAAATCCATATCTCCCTCTCTAGATATCCAATTGAGGTGATTCTAGTTGGCATGAGTAATTGGGAATGTCTAGTCTTCCTTTGTAAATTTCATAACCATTGGATACTATTTGCCCCATGAATGACAGAGGTGAAATTTTAGACCATATGGACAATGCCACTGTCATTTTTTGAATTTTTAGCCAACTTCAAAGATTCACCAAAAATTCTGAAGATCTCTAAATATTATGAATTTTAGCTTTCCAAAAAGCTCTCAATAAGACCTATGTACATGCCAAATTTTAAATCAAGAAGAACTTATTTGGACAGATTTTGCTATAACTCACCATTATGGTCCTTTTAGTACCATTTAATGGTTCAACTTGGTCCAAATGGCTTTCTTTGTGTATTAGCACCTTTTGGGAAAGTTTAAAAGCATAAATATAACTTATATAAACTACCCAAGTGGTTCCAAACATCATACATCCCATTTTGGTCATCCCACATCCAAGAATGTACTAGCATTTATAGGCTAAGCAATATGCAAATCTCACAATTACATTACTTTGGTGCTAAACGTAATTCATACATGCTATCAAGGGTTTACATCTAAAAAATAATATGTACATAATTACTTTGACATTCTTTTACATTCCAAAACTATACAAACTACATCATTGTCACAACATTGCCAACAATGCTTCTTTGCCTCCATTCTTTAGTTCTTGAACTCTACTTAGACCATATGAGATAGGAGAGGGAAGGAGGGTGAGATTTATAAAATCTCAATAGCTCACATACTCATTCAAACACATATTCATGGCATATACATATCAAAGGCACAAGTATGAAAACTAACATGAATATAATGTATACAAAGTCACATTTCTATGCTACAATTTCACATTAAAGTTAAGAATGAGCTCTAAGGACTTTTGATTTAGTCTCATCCTATATCTAGGACTTTTAGATTTTTCTTACCCTTAGCTTAGGGCCTTTTGACTTGGCCTCACCTATTCATAAGACTTTTGACCTTGTCTCACTCATGTTTTGAGACTTTTGGCATCACCTCAACCTTTTGAGCCAATTTCACAAACAATGCCATTCAAGGAAATACATTGGTATCAATGTAACATCATAGCATCAAGAGGCCAGTTCAAAAGTCACAAAGATACACACAAGCACACAATGACATATACATAACCAAGAATGCAAGAGCAATGAGGTGGAGAGCTATCTTGGTGAAAATCCAAGCTTTACTTTGCTTGTTCCTTCCCTTTTTCAATTCCACAAGCACAATGAGGTGGGGTTAGATTTCCTTGGCCTACTCACAATAAACAACACTTAATTATACTCTTGGAACAAGTTAGGACAGCCAACTTACTCTTAAGAACACACTTTGTTCTATTTGTTACATAATGGTTCCATTAATGGCCTAATGAAGCAACCACTATAATTAAAGTTCTTAGCTTCATTCTCTTGCTATATCTAGGCCTCTTGACCTTATTTAAGGTCTTTGGAGCCATCACACACACACTTTCACAAGCCTAGGTACATGTTGCTTCATAAGGCTACATTATGGAAACCATTGCCTCATCTCCTAATCCATAACTCCTAAATTTTTTCCAAGGGTTCCTCCTACCTCCTACCTTCTACCTTCTACCATCATATGAAGTCCTAAACCAAGGCTAGAACAAATTAAAACACTCCCTAACCTAATCATCTATACTTGATTGAACCATGCACACCATTTAAAACCCATAGAGTTGTTGATTTTTCCTTGATGGGAGAGACACTTGGGAGGCTTCCTAGAGGTCTTAAGAGCTCCATTAACCACTCACATATGCAAAGAAATTTAAGAATCAGATCAGTTTTGGCATTACATTTAAGAGCTTTACACTTTTCATTCTTGTATTTCATTGATTTTTCTTGTAATTTCTTGGCATATTCCAAACTTTAACACTCCAATTTCATGGTTTCTTATTAGTTCTTGGTCAAAACTTTCCTCCCCTAGATGGTTCTATTTTTAGGCATTACACACACAAGGAAGAGTAAGAAGGAAGAAGCAACAAAAAGTTAGAAATTATGTTGGATTCAAACTTTTTCCAAGAGGTTCTTTCTTTGCTATATTCTTCCCCTTGAATTTCTAACCTTTTCCCACTGGTTCAAGGCCAAAATAGAACTATTTTATCCACAAAAACCATGGAAAGATAAAACAAGAAGAGGAGAGCAAGGTTTCAAGAAGAAAGACTATAGAAATCCTTAAATTTTCCTCCTTTTGTTAGCCTTTTCTTCCTCCTCTTGAGTCTCTTGGTGTGTCTCTCTTAAGTAGTTCTTCTCCTTGGTTTAGACGAAGCTTGAGTCAGTTAAAAGGCGCTGGAAAATGGGACACCACTTTTAAAGAATTTTCAAGAAGTAATTGAATCAAAAAATGATGTGTTATGTCCTGTGTTCATGGTATTTTCGTTTTAGCTTCGTTTTAACTCCTTTTTAAAATTGTCTTTTCTATTATAAAACTTAAGTTCCTAATCTTATAAAATGCCTTTGAAATCACTCAAATTGGAGTAAAAACTTTCTTGAATAAATTAATCAAAGTTCGGGCTCACTGCCATTAGAAAAAGTATACTAGAGAGGTTTTAATTATCCCGGGGCTTCCCATGATTTTTAGGGCCATAGAAAATCCCATAAAGCTCAAATTTTTCATTAAAAAAGCCCTCCTATGAGTTTTCCAAAAAGTACCCATATTTAAAAAAATGCTACTAGACTTTCAGCAAATTTTTTGAATCACTCTGGCCTCGGTTTCTAGGCAACTCAAGACTTAAATCCTCATTTTTTATTATTTAAAATTTTATCCAAATTTCATTTGGCCTTAATTCACTCATCTTAGGAGACTTGCTTTTTAAATTGACTTATTACGATGTTTTTATGTAATTCCGGACGTTGTAATATACACATGGACATCATGACTCAAGAATGTCAAATTTCTACATTCTTATATATTTGGCTCTAACTTTGGTTCATACATCATATTTATATACTTTTATAGGTGAGTAATAATTTACATCTCATAAATATTATATATACATACTTTGACATCAAATTACATAAAATCCTATTCTATTGTTAAAGTGTCATCATTCATGCTCCTTGGCCTCCATTCTTTGCTCCATGAGACTTACCTAGACATGGTTAGATATAAAGTGGGGAAGAGTGAGATTCAAAGAATCCCAACAGTTCATTCATCTTTTCAAGCACATATACATGGCATATTATTATGTCAAAGAATGTAAGCATATGTTAAATGCTTATAGTAGACATACATAATCACATTTTTGTTAGGATTCTTAGGACACGCACAATAAAAATTTAAATTTGAATCCCTCTTATGGATCCGTCAATGTCATTTAAATAGAGTAAAACTAAAGAGTTTTACTTTTGTCACATGATTCTTCAAGTTCTCTTTCTACCGTCAGGTCTCAGAAACTGATGCTTCAAACTAGTTCTCTCTATCGGTATCCACATGAACGATCACTACAACTCGAATGGCTTGCTAGTGCCATTGAAGATGAACGTCCGTACGTTCAAGAAGAGAAGACGCTCTTCTCGTTCTCTCTCTAAGCATCCATATGCTTTCTCTCTCTAGGGTGGGAGGCGGCTCTCTTAAAAAATATCATCCTAGAAAACCCTAGCCTCTCTATTTATAGAGGTGTGACATAATAGGGTTTTAGGATATATTTGATGAATTTAAATACATTATTTAAATTAATTCAAATCATAATTAAATAGGTTAGTTTAAATTTAAATATATCTTATAAAATAAATTTAAACTAATTATTTAATCTAAATTTAGAACTAAATTTAAATTTAATTTATCACATAGATTAAATTCAAATTATCACATTAGTTTAAACTTAAATTTATCATATAGAACTAAATTTAAAACTAATTTATTTAAATTAATTAAATGATATATATATTTCGAAATATAATATATCAAATATATATTTTTTGAATTTTATATAAATTATATATATCAAATATATTTATAAAATTTCTCCACCCTAAATTGAACATTACATTCATTGAATCTATATGCATTTTTAGGTTCAATGAATTTGGACATTCTAGCTCAAGTTGATCCATTCTTGCGTGTAACCCTATAGGCTTAAATGACATTAGCAGTGAGCCAATAATGCTATTTTACCCATAAGTCACAAGTGGCCTCTAGCAAGATATTGTGATTACCCAAATTATATAAGGATCGGTGATTTGATGCAACCTATCATACAACCCTGTCGTAACCCTTTTGTCATACGATATCTAAGTCAAGTATGAGGCATGAAAATGTCATCCTCATTTTACTCAACTGTCACTTTCTCAATCTTCGAGCAGACTGACAGAACAAATGGAAAACCCTTACATTCGAGCACGGTTATGTATTTTTCAGTCTCACTCATTGAGTGACTAAGAGATATTTCTTTATTAATGAGAGGAACAAATTCCATCTTGATCACTTATCTTTCTCTACATGGATTCCATTATGCCCGATCACAATCTCAGTTAAAGGTGACTTTTGACTATGTTAAAGTACAATGTTTCTCATGTAAGAATCTATGGTGATCTTAGGTTTGAGGGTTCAGTGACACGGCTATATCTGAGATATACTTATGACTTGATCCATGTAGTTATCTTATGATGGGTTGATCCAGCATCCTGTTTCTTAACAAGTGCCTATGGTTTTGATTCATATCTTTATACATGATTAATCACATAATCATCAATCAAAAGCATACTAGCATTAATTTATCATTGTTCCCACAAAGATGATCAACTAGGGATATTTAGGATAATCAATATAATTTATCCAAAGATATTATTATTATAGTAAACATGCAAATAATATAATAAATATAATAAAAGAGAAACTTCTTTTTTTTTCTTGATGAAATACAATGTTCATAATACAATGATTCACTTAGGGCATAATCTCTAATAATTTTCAAGTCACATGAAGTCATTCTAAATCAAACATAAGCTCTAGAAACTTTTGGTTTAACCTTGCCTGATTCTTTGAGACTTTTGAATTAGCCTCACCCACTTTCAAGGACTTTTGACTGAGCCTCACTCACTTTTAAAACTTTTAACTTTGTCTTACTCATTTTTAGGGACTTTTGGCAGAATCTCATCTATTAAGAGTGATACACATTCAAATTGTCATTCAATAAACATAATGGTACTAAAACATTAAACTAATAGCTATAATTATATTTCAAAACATATAAACAAGATTCAATAACAATTAAAGAACCAAGAAATTCATACAAGAAAAGATGGAGAGTTACCTTGAGTTAAGAAGTACAAACTTTGTTCCTTGAACTCTACTTCCCCTTCTCGACCTCACACTCACACACCTAGGAGAAGTTTGATTTTCTTGGCCTAGATACATCAAATAAGAAACAAACACATCATTGGAACTAGTTCTAGTCTCACTTAAACTTTACATAAGACTATTTTAGCTTATCATATGCACATGGTTCCATACAAGGGCATAATGAAGCAACTCATATAATCAATGATTTTGGCTCTAATTTCTCACTCAATCTAAGTCATATGACTCTATTTAAACTTATTAAAGTCATCTCCAACTCAATTCAAGGAGCCTAACACCAAGTTGCTTCTTTATGCCCTAAAGGAACCCTAAACTTTCAACTTTTAATTTATGGCTTCTAAATTAAAATCAATAGTTCCTTTGGTGTCTATAATTTATATTTAGACTATTTCTATCCTTAAAATTAAAGAAAACTCTCTCTAGGTACAATTTTTCCCTCTTGGCCAAGATATAGTATTAGTGAAGAGCACATGGAATTTTATTCAATTTTCTAGGGAGTTTGGCACCCATGAAGCTTCCTAGATCTCTCATGAACTCATACATACTCTTATATAAGCGAGACTACCATTAGAAAGCAAAAAAGTTTCTAGGTGCAACTAAAACTCTAATTGCCATAACTTCATTTCTAAAGCTTTTCTTTTAGTTCTAATTGTATATTCTTATTCCTCATACTCTAAAACCTTTGTTCCTACCTTATTATGAGCTGAATTCATCCTTTCCTAGATGGGCCTGGCTAAAATTCACAAGGAAGGAGGAGGCAAGGTGAAGCAAAATTATACCATAAAACTTACCTTGTTTTAAAGCTTTTTAAGAGAACTTTCTAAAGCCTTCAAGCTTTCCTTAAATTCCTCTCTTGCTCCTATTGAACCAGCCATGAAACAACCCCAAATAAGTCACTAAAACCATAAGAAAAGAGAAGAGAAAGAGAAGAAGAAGTTCAATAAAATGAGAAAGTATGAAAAATGACTGTTTCTTACCTTTCCAAGCTTGATTTCCCCTTCCTTTTTTCCTCTCTTTGTGTGCCTCTTCAAGATGACCTAGAATCTAGTTAAAGGCAGAGCAAAGTTAGTGGAAATGAGAGGAAAGTGTGGGACGTGGAAATAAGAAGCAAAAAGCCTAGTTATAACACTTTGTCAAAATTTTAATTTTGTCCCTAAACTTGGTTCTTTCCATTTGGTCTTATTTTAATTCCTTTTTGAGAACCGTCTATTTCATTATAGAATTTGGATTCTCTAATTTATAAAATGCTTTTAGTTTTACCCAAATTGGATTTAAAATATTACCGAATCGTTTGGTCAAAAGTTTAGTTAACCAACATTATAAAATGCATACTGGAGGGGTTTTAGCTATTCTAAGGGTTCTTATGATTTTTAAGGCTTTTGAGAATATCAAAAAATTCAAAATTTTTATTTAAAGATCTCTCCTTTAAGTTTTTAAAAAGTTATCTAAAATTATGAAAATGCCACTATCTTTTAGCTTAATTTTATTTAGTCATCCTAACTTTGATTTTAGGGCACCTTTAGTATTGTATTTTCATTTTTATAGGTCTAGATTATTATTTTAATTATGTTTGGCCTCTAATCATTTGAATCAGGGGACCTTCTTTTCTAACTCATTAGTTTCAGGCCTTTTTTAAAAAATTGGGATATTACATTGTGTAGTTGATGAATTGGTTTTCTCATTTGAAACCTTTTATGAAATAATTTTATGTTTTACTAGAGTAATTTTGCATATGAATTTTCAAAGTTAAAGAATCACGGCTTTAGAACTATATTTTAATTTTTGTTTCACATTGAAATGAGTTTTTGGAACTATCTTTTAATTCTTTCCCTTCATTGAAGTATAAAATGTTTAAAGTTATATGTTAAATATGCTTGTTTTTTTACAACAACAACAACAACAACAACAAAGCCTTTTCCCACTAAGTGGGGTCAGCTACATAGATCAATCGACGCCATAAACACCTATCGTAAATCATATTTTTAGACAAACCATTTAAATCTAAATCTCTCTTAATAATTTCTCCTATAGTTTTTGTTGATCTTCCTCTACCTCTAATTATTGGACTATTCTCCATCTTATCTACTCTCCTAACTGGGACTTCTATAGGTCTCCTCCTGACATGACCGAACCATCTAAGTCTTGATTCTATAATCTTTTCCACAATAGATGCGACTTTCACTTTCTCTCTAATGTATTCATTTCTAATCCGATCTCGTCTAGTGTGTCCACTCATCTAACGCAACATTCTCATCTCTGTAACATTGAACTTATTCTCTTGTTGACTTTTTATTGCCCAACACTCAGTTCCATATAACATTGCAGGTCTTATACCTGTACAGTAGAATTTACCCTTAAGTTTGAGTGGTACTCTTCTATCACAAATAATACCCGAAGCACTCCTCCACTTCATCCACCCCGCTTGAATCCTATGTGTTACGTCTTCTTCTATTTCCTCATTATGTTGTATGACAGATCCAAGATATTTAAATTGTGTAACTTGTGGTATAATATGTTCTCCAATTTTCACTTCTGCGCTAGAAATGGTGTGTCTCTTACTAAACTTACACTCTATATACTTTGTTTTACTTCTATTTAAACGAAATCCATGAGTTTCTAAAGCTAATCTCCACCTTTCCAACTTCTCATTCATTTCCACTTTCGATTCTCCAACTAAGACAATATCGTCTGCAAAAAGCATACACCGTGGCACCGGCTCTTGGATATGTTCAATAAACACATCCAATACTAGAGTAAAAAGATAAGGGCTCAGAGTTGACCCTTGATGTAGACCAATAGTTATTGAAAAATTTTCTGTAGGTCCACCTTTTGTTACTACCCTAGTTGTAGCCTCATCATACATATCTTGTATTGCTCAAATATAAGTTATACGAACTCTTTTTTTCTCCAGAGCCTTCCATAAAATCTCTCTTGGTACTCTATCATATGCTTTTTCCAAATTGATAAACACCATGTGTAAATTTCTTTGATTCTCTCGATATCGCTCCATTAATCTTTGTAACAAATATATTGCTTCCATAGTTGACCTTTCTGGCATAAAACCAAATTGATTCTCTGTAACTTGGGTCTCTTTCCTTAATCGTTGCTCAATTACTCTTTCCCATAATTTCATAGTGTGGCTCATGAGTTTAATTCCTCTATAATTTGCACAATTTTGAATGTCCTCCTTACTCTTATAAATAGGAATTAAAGAACTTCTCCTCCACTCATCTGGCATTTTCTTAGATCTCATAATTTTATTAAATAACTTTGTAAGCTAACTTATACCTTTTACTCCTAAACCCTTCCATACTTCAATAGGTATATTATTCGGTCCAACTGCTCTGCCACTTTCCATTCGCTTTAATGCTTCTTTTACTTCTGTCTCATAAATCTTATGATAAAAGGTATAATTTTGATCCTATTCTTTAGTATCTAATCTATCCGATTGCAATGAAATCTCGTGGCCTTCATTAAAAAACCTATGAAAATAACTCTTCCACTGTTCTTTGATATCTCATTCCGTGACCAAGACTTTCCCTTCTTCATCCTTAATGCATTTTACTTGATCCACGTCTCTTGTCTTTCTTTCCCGACTTTTAGCTAACTTGTAAATATTTCTTTCTGCAAATTTAGTACCTAAAGATTAATATAATCCATCGAATGCCCTCGTTCTCGCTTCGCTCACTGCCTTTTTGGTGTCTTTCTTAGCTACTTTATATTTCTCCCAATTTTTATTACTCTTACATAATGACCACACTTTATAACACTCCCTCTTCAATTTAACCTTATCTTGCACACTTGCATCCCACCACCAGGATTCTTTATCTCTAGGTTCAAAACCTTTTAATTCACCTAATATTTTCTTTGCCACTTTCTTAATCTCTTTAGGCATTCCATTCCACATATCGTTAGCACTTTCTTGTATTTCCCTAGGTCCTTCCTCCATAATCCGTCTCTGCACATTCTTTTCTTTATCCCCCTTTAGTTGCCACCACTTAGTCCTTAACACCCTATTTTCGCCTTTGCTTTTTACTCTCCTCCTAACTCGTACATTCATAACCAAAACTCTATGTTGAGTAGTTGAACTCTCTCCAGGTATAACTTTGCAATCCATGCAAAGTTTTCTATCTGATTTCCTTATAGGAAAGAAATTAATTTAAGAACATACCCTTCTACTTTTGTACGTGATAAGATGTTCCTCATGCTTTCTAAAACAAGTGTTAGCTAATATGAGATCGAACGTCAATGAAATATGCTTATTTTTTTTCTTGATTTAAAATTTCTATTTCTTACAAAGATATTTTGTGCAATAATCACTTATGCATCTTCTTGTTTCTTGTCATGTTTACTTTGTTTATGATGCCCTCACTAAGTTTGTGTGACTTACACTCACCATATTAATGCATTTTCATATTAGCATATCTTTGAGTAGAAAGATTTAAGACTACGAGCAATCCTTAAGAGATCTTAACAAGCCTCCTTTTGTTTAGATGGCTAGTGTTTTGGTTTAAAACTTTATGTTTATAGCTAGTGTTTTTGGTCAGGGTGTATAGTATAGATTTTGGTCTTGAGGCCTTATGATGGCTGTGGTTTTTATAAATGAGTTGTTGAAAATGTATTTATAAATGATATTAATGGTCATAGACATAATGTATATGTTTAGCATTAAAAAGGGACTTTGCCAAATTTTAGGTAGCCTTAGAATACGAAATTTGGCAAGTATATAAGTGTTCTTTGATTAAACCTTTTTGTGTATTGAGTATAATTGGCTTGTTAGGTTATAGTGGACTTAAAGGTAGCTTAGTTTAAACACTGGTCATGACTTAAGGATTTTGTGACATAACATATCACTTCTTTTGAAAGAACTGCTTCATGGCATGATCAAGAACAAAATTTGGAAGGATAATTTATTTACTCCTTAACAATACAATGAGAGGACAAAACAAATCAAACTTGAGAAGGATTGAAAAGGAAGAATTCAAGAATATTGTTCATATTTTAAAATTAAAATAATATATTTATGGTTATAATTGATAAGTTCCATTTATATTTAGTTTTCATATTATTTTGTAGGGACTTATCAAGTGTTTTTTGCTAATATTTTTTATTTTATGTTCATTTTAAAGTTAATTTGTCATTAGATTTAATTATTAAAAATTTATGTAAATTATTTTGAAAAAATTTAATTTTTGAACTTTTATTCTGTAAATGATCTAAAATGCCTTAAAGGTCCAATTCAAATGAAGTGCCTAATGTAAAACCTAACTTTGAAAAGTGATACACTTATCGTCTAAATGATAGAATTCCTCCTAATTCATCATAAAAATATCTATATTAAATTCTTTCTATTACTATAAAAATGTGGGTTAATTTAAACCCTTCTTTTTTTTCCCTACTTATTTTAAATAAGTATTTGTAAAATTCTCGATTACACCAAACTCAACTTTTTTGTTTAAGGTTCTTATACTTTTCATGGTAGAAGGGATAAACTTAAACAAAACACTCTTAAATTTTCTTATTGGAGGTCACTAAGCTTACCTAAACTTAAC
Source organism: Erythrophleum ivorense (assembly GCA_026724425.1). Taxonomy (NCBI): domain Eukaryota; kingdom Viridiplantae; phylum Streptophyta; class Magnoliopsida; order Fabales; family Fabaceae; genus Erythrophleum; species Erythrophleum ivorense. The sequence continues at coordinate 32,839,170 of JAIUCV010000008.1, forward strand.
CCTTTATTCTATGATCGAATTCCCTTTAAAACTACACTTTAAGAAGCTCTAACTGGTGAGTTACATGGCTAAGGCATGTAATCTATGCCCAGAACATGCCCTTGGTATGTAACTCTTTAATACCATGCAAAAAATGTAGCAAAAACACTCATAAATAGCATAGCTTGAGCCTATTTGCATGGGTGGGCCATGCTATCCTATGTCTCCCTATTTTAAGTCTAATAAGATGAGGTTTAAGGCATTGGAAGGTTCCTTATAGGATGTTAAGATAATATTTTATAGACCTTAAAATTCACATTTTGACTAGAGATTGCTTGCAAATTCTTAAAACTTCATCCCACTCAACCACACTCCTACATATACATAAATCAACATTTACAACACCAAAAATCATAGAAACTTAACTTGGACAACCATCACCTTGCTAAGATAGCAAGTGTAGAAATTTTGACAAAAAATTCTACACAAAGTGAGCAATTTGTAACACCATAATGATTTAACTCTAACTAATCTCCCTCTAGGCTTGATTCCATATGATTTCCAATGAAAAGGACCAAAATCGTGATATTTTAATACTTTAAGTCAGGGTTTAAACGTTCATATTTTGTCTCATGGGTCCCGTGAACCCATCATTCATATTCTCTACTCAAACTCCATTTATACAACTCATACATAGCATCAAACAACCCATGAACCATGGATATGAAGCCAAAAAATCAAGAAAATGCAATTTCTCAAATGGGCCCAAAAGTCATATTTTTGACTCTAACTTTGGAAAATCATAACTAATTCTATAAAAATGGAAATCAAGCAAACCATAGCTTTCTAGAAAACGCTGGATGTTAAATTTATAGTAAAAACAATTTCAAACCACAATCATAGTGTTTGAACCATGTTTGACATAAAAAAAGAGACATAGGTCCGGTTGTCCCTGTTACTAATGTAGCTTGTTATCATGAACTTCAAAAATTCATAACTAATTCCAAAAAAATCCAATCTAGGTAAACTATACCAATGTCAAAAGATACAGATGTTAGATAGAGGAAAAAAATAATTTTAGATCATTTCAGTAGCCCTTGGACCTTAAAAACTGATGGAATAGTAACAAAGGTCAGATGGCTTCCTTGATACTGACACAGAACTTCAGAAAGTTCTTTCTACCTCTATAGACCTCCAATCGAGGTGCTTCTAGTTGGTATAGATCACTATGGATATCTAGTTTATATCTATAAAATTTCATGACAATCAGACACCGTTTGGTCCATGAATGACATAGTTTCATTTTCGAACCTAGTTGCATAGTATAATAACCAAAACTAGAAAATTCTCCAACTTCAACAATTCACCAAATATTCCCTAGACTTATAAATATTACCCACTTTAGCTTCTTAAGAAGCTCTCAACAAACTCGAGAGGCATGCCAAATTTCATATCAAGAAGAGCTCATTTGGTCATACTTTGATGGAGCTCACAAATTTGACAGTTTTGGCACCCAAAATGGTTCAAAGTGGGTCTAAATGGCCTCCTACTTGTTCTAGCTCCTCTTGGACAAGTTTTAAAGCATAAACATAGTATATATGAAATGCCCAAGTAGTCCAAATCATCATACATTTCAGACTCACTATACTATGGGCCAAAATGTGGCATGTCTCAAACATATAAACATATACACAAGCACACAATGACACCATATGCAACAAGAAAATGTAATAAGAAAAGGTGGAGAGCTACCTTGGTGCAAATTCAAGCTTTACTTTGCTTGTTTCTTCTCCTTTTTGGTTCTACAAACACAAGGAGGTGGGGTTGGATTTCTTTGGCCTATTCACAATAAACAACATTAAATTATACTCTTGGAATAAATTATGACATCCAACTCACTCTTAAGGCTACACTTTGGTTTTTTTGTCACAATATGGTTCCATTAAGGACCTAATGGAGCAACTACCATAATTAACATTCTTGGTTCCATTCTCTTGCCATATTTAGACCTCTGGACCTCATTTAAGGTCCTTGAAGCCATCACACACTCACTTTCACAAACCTAGGTCCATGTTGCTTCATAAGGTTACATTATGGAAGCCATTGCCTCATCTCCTAACCTAAGGCTTCTAAATTTTTTCCAAGGGTTTCTCCTATCTTCTTTTATCATATAAAGTCCCAAATCAAGCTTGGAACCATTTAAAATATCCCCTAGCTATCTCTATGGGTTTTGACCTAATTATGCTTCCATTAAAGACCCATGGAGTTTGGGATTTTTCCTTAATGGATGGGGCACTTGGGAGGCTCCCTAGGAGTCTTAGAAACTCAAACAAACACTCACACATGATGGGGAAGTCTTAAATCAACCCAGATTTCAACTTATGTTCAAACACCCTACACTTTTCCAACTTGAGTTTTACTAGTTTTTCATGCATTTCTTTAGTATAATCCATCTTCCCATGGCTTAGTTTGATGGATTCTTTTGGATTATAAAATAGAAACTCTTCCCTCTTCATGGTTCTATTTGAGACATCCTACCATGGAAGAGGAGAAGAAGAAAAAGAAGCATCAAAGGGAGAGAAACTACCTTGTAATCAAGCATCTTTCAAGAGCCCTTCCTCTTCCCTCTTTCTCCTCCTTAAATTTTGAATTTCCCTCATCTGATCTGGACCTAAATCAGCACCAAAAATTACATTAAAACCATGGAATGATGAAGTAAGAAGGGGAGGATGAAGTTTCAAGAGGAAAGAGCATGAAAACTTTACACTTTCTTACCTTTTCTTTGGCTTTTCTTCCTCCAAAATTTCCTCCCTTTGTGCGCATAAGACAGTAGCTCTATTTCTGAGATTTGGGCAGAAGAAAGTCGGTTTAGAGAGGGGGGAGCTGAACTTGACTTAAAAAGGGAGTTTGGAAGCTTCTTTTGTGCACTTTGTTTCCACTTTTGCCCTTCCAGAATGGCATTTTCGGTTTGGCTTCGTTTTAGCTCCTTTTTGCAAACCGTCTTTTCCATCATAAAATTAAGATTCCCAATTTAATAAAATGCCTTTGGAATCACTCAAATTGGAGCTAAAACCTTCTCGAACGAACCAGTCAAAATTTAGGTCAACTGACATCGAAAAGAGTACACCGGAGGGGCTTTATCGGTCCTGGGGCTTCCCATGGTTTTTAGGGCCTTTGAGAACCCTGGGCAACTCAAAATTTCCATTTAAAAAGCCCTCTTAGGTGTTTTTCTAAAATTACACTTATTTACGAAAATGCCACTGACCTTTTGGCAAATTTTTCGAATCACTCCGACCCCGGTTTCTTAGCAACTCAAGGCTCAAATCCTCGTTTTCTATTATTTAAAACTTTATTTAAATTTTATTTGGTCTTGAATCACTCATCTCAGGGGATCTGCTTTTCAAACCTGCCCGTTGCGGTGATTGTACAATGTACCAGACGTTACAAAATACACTATTGCATACAATCCACAAAAGGGCCAAATCCCACATTTTCATTGTTTTAACTCTCTACATAGTTCATACATCATTTATACATATTTCTACACTTACTCAAATATTTACATCTAAAAAATAATAGGTGCATATTCATTTGGCACCTCTTTATATCAAAAGAACCAAAATAGTTATACAACTCCCTAAGTATGCTCAATTAGGCTCTTTGATTTTCACTTTGATCTCATTGAGCTCCACTTAACATGTTAAGATGAGAGAAGGAAGGGGGTGAGATTCATGAAATCTCAATAGTTCATACACTCATTCAATGAAGCAATTAAGACATATAAACAAGTCAAAGTATCTAAACCATTCACAATTACACACACATGATTTTCATGCCATGATGTCATATCAATGCCAAGAATAAGCTCTAGGGACTTTTGGTTTCACCTCATCCGAGTTTTTGGACTTTTGGATTGGTCTCACCCTTGGTTTAGGAACTTTTGGCACCACCTCACCCATCTTAAGGGACTTTTGGCACCACCTCACCCGAGCAATTTCCACAACCCAAAACATAAGCATATTAGTACCAATGCATCAAGACAACATCAAATGGCATGTCTCACAATATAAGCACATACACAAGCATGTAATGACTATTACATATCCAGGAATGCAAGAAGAAAGAGTGGAGAGCTACCTTATAAGTCAACACAAGCCTTTCCTTTCAATTTCTCTTCTCCTTTCTTAATCTCACAATTACGACTAGATGGAGCCGATTCTCTTGAGCCTAGACACAACAAAGAGCATGGAATTACTCTCTCATAACTCAACAATTATTCACAAAGCTAGGGAGTTCTTTACAGCAAACCCTACAAAGCATATAAGAAATTAAGGATTTTCTCTCTCTCTAGAATTTCATCAACTCTTCTTCTCCTTTCTTTACATTTCTCAACTTATCACACTCTCTTTCAAGGGTTTCTTACTCATTCTAGGTTAGAATAGAGCTTTCTTAGTCAATAACCCATGGAAAGGGAGCTTAGAAGGAGAAGAATAAAATCAAGAAGAAACATGAAGATCTTTAAAGGTTCTTACCTTTCTTCCTTAACTTCCTCCCTTCTCTCTTAGCTTCTCTTAGTTTCTCTTTCTCTCTCAAGCCTTTTTCTATGTTATGGATGAAGCCCAAGTCAGTTAAAAGGAAAAGAAGGGATTTGGATGCTTTAAGAAGTCAAATTCTCTTTTTTCACGCTTTTCCAAACTAACCCTCACTATAGCAAAGAATAACCATCACTACGGCGAGCACATATCAGTCTCAGACCCTTGTTTTCACTACAATGGGTGCTATTACGAGAAACCCTCTAGTTTTTGTATGGGATGCTCACACTCGCTATAGCTAGAAGCATTTTCGCTATAGCGAAAAGGCACTTTCGCTATAGCTAGACCCTTTCTCACTATAATGAATAGGTACATTCACCATAACTAGGCCATTTCTCGCTATAGCTAGCAGACTTGGAAAAATTTCAGGACTTCGAAATTTTTCAGCTTCTTTTTTTTTTGTCCTTTTTTATTTTTCTGGTTGTTACACAAGTTACCACCTTAAACAAACCTATAGTCATCCAAAATTCCTAAGACCACTTCCATACATCTTTAGGCATAATATGACATATATTTCTATTAAAGAATCCATGAGAAAATGAGGAAAATCGAGCACAAGGCATAAGACAACAAGCAAGATGAAAACAAAAACAACACAATAGTTATTATACATTATACAACTATAAAATCCAAGTTTTTACTTCCTCGATTCTACTCCAAACTCACCAAGAACCTTCCTTAATAATATGCATCAACTCTAAGCACTCAGAATAGCTTTAAACTCTCAAAATACACTTTAAAACATTACAAAACCAAGATATTCTCTTGTGATAGAAAATTGAAAAAAAAAAACCAGAAAAATGCACTTAAAATTTTAGCAAAGGCCAAAAATTTAACTACAACTCCAAATGACACCAAACCATTGGGAGCAAGTTCAAAATATCTAAAGAAAGTTGTCTAGGTACTAAAATCTTACGCTTGGATCTTAAATCAAAATTTGGCCTCTGAAACCCTTCAGATAGGCACTTTTTGGCTCCCAAGTAGTTTAATACTTAGGTTTTGCATATCAAATTTTACTAACACATCCTAAAGGGTTTTAAATAGTAACTATGATATTTATTTCACTAAAATAAAGTTGCATAAAAGATAAATTCACCATTTCCCCACCATATGGACATTTAGCTACACTACCCCATATAAAACTAGTTATTGGTTTAACAAGGGAGTTGTAATTTTCAAGGTCTTACCTTGCCTAACCACTTCAAACACAAGCCAAAGGACTAGTGTAAACCTATTACACTTCCAAAAACCAAAAATATCAACTAGGTTACCTATGGGATGCATGGCAACCACTAAGTCCCTAAATGTGCACATTTTATGTTAAACATGCCTAAATGCAAGGCTAGCTTTTTGTTTCATACATAATCATTAAAATAGGGATGTACATCATAAAAAAGAGTTTAGCATCATTTCAATTTTAAGTATATTACATGGTTATAGCATAACACAAATGAAATTAAATTATGTATCCATAATTCTTCCATATACATACTTGTATCCTAAAAATTGCCACATTGGTTAAAAAACAAAACATATGGAATATTTATATATACATAAATAAAAATTCATATCTACATGTCAAAAATACTATGTACAACCTCCTACACTTCTTGTTGTAGCCCTATTCAGGCTTCAGGTTGCATCTCGAGTCTTATATTTGAACTCTCTCCCAAAATGATGTAACAATGTTCCTCTAAAAGGGTGAAACATGCTCCTAGTAATTACATTACCTTTCCAAAACATATTTCAAAGCAACATGGCATAAAGAACTATTATGGCATGCAAAGAAACATGTTCATCATATACAGCATATTTGATTGCATATAAGAGTCATATAATAGCATTATACATCTCATATTATCATGGAACTCATATCAATCATGTTCATCATACATTTCTCATATCTATAGTGAGGCATGATCTTCTTACTAACATAATCCTTCCACCATAAAAATGGTGTGGTGAGGCATGACCTTCTCACCCATTTCAAGCATATGCATCATTATTAAGTATGGAAGAATGGCCTTCTCCCTAAACCTAACCTTTTATCATAAGACCAGTGTAGTGAAATATAGCCTTCTCATCGATTGCATCTTGTATATCTCTCATAGATAATCAAATAGTAAGGAAACTCATAAACAAGCATTTCACATAATAGTTCAAAGGAAATATATATTCAGAAAGGCAAGTAAATACTTAGATAACAACCTAAGAGTTACCTAGTCACTCTCCTGTAAGGCAAAGCTATTTGGGGGTTTGAGAGGTCATGTGTATTAGATTTTTGGAAAGGTTTAGGATAACTGTTCTTGTTGTAGGAAGGTTTATGAAAAATTTTGAAATCCATATACATGCTGAAATACAAGTTGATGACTTATATAATTTGTAGACATTAGAGAACATGTGAATATGTATATATATGCATATATGAATAAGTTATAGCCTAGTGGCTGGGTTTGAAGCCTAATTTGAATTTGTATGTTAGGACATACATATGCTAGCAAGATAAGATAAATCAAGATCTTAGAACTGTAACAGCCAAGAAAATAGAAAAGAAATGAGAAAAGAAAAAGAAAAGAGAAAGCTGGAAAATTTTCGAAGAGCTGAGAATTTTCTAAGTCTTCTCGCCATAGCGAGATATGGAATCGCCATAGCGAGAATGCCCCTTCGCAATAGCGAAGATGTTCCTAGCTATAGCGAGTGCGGCATTCCATATAGAAACCAGTGAGTTGCTCGCCATAGCGAAATTGTTCCTAGCTATAGCAAGTGTGGCATTCCATATAGAGACCAGGGAGTTGCTCGCTGTAGCGACGCCATAGCGAAGGCAGAGGTCTGGAACAGACACGATCTCGCTGTAGCGACGCCATAGCGAAGGCAGAAGTCTGGAACAGACACGAGCTCGCCGTAGCGAGGGCACTAACTCACTATAGCGAGAGCGGTCCAGAAAAGCAAGAAAAAGAGAATTTGACTTTTTAAAAGCTTCCAAATCTCTTCTTTCTTCTTCTAACCGACTCAAACTCGTCTTAGGAGAGAGAAAAGGGCGGAGGAGAGAGAGAGAAGCTGAAGAGAAGAGGAAAGCACAAGAAAGGTATGACTTCTCATGGTTTCCTCTTAGTAAGTTGCCCTTCTCCCCTTTTTCCCTCTTTCCTACGGTCCAGATGATAGAAATGATTAGGTCTTGAGTCTGGTTCAGAGGAGAGAGAGTGGGAAACCATTCTTGAGAGAGATTAGAAGTATATAGTCTTCTCTATCTTGCTTTTCCTTCTCTTAAGAGTGTAAGAGTTGAGCAAAGAGAGAGGATAGCTCATAGACCCTAGAGTGAGGAAGAAACTTAGAGTGAGAAGCTCAGTAGAGCTGAGTCGAAGTAATCCCTAGCTTAAGAATTAAGTAGTAAGGTATTAATTCCATGCTTTTGTGTGGTTAGGCTCAAGAGAAACTCTCCCATCTAGAAGTTGTTGTTAAACCAACAAGGGAGGAGACCATTGACAGAGCAAGTAGTAAATAGCCAACAAAGGTAGTTCTCTCCACTTTCTCTCATGCATAATTGTGTGTTTACATTGTCTTGCTTGTGTGTATGAATGATATGAGCTATGAGAAGTGTGTTAGCATGATTATATGTATGATTGAGATGACGTTTTACATGATTGTTTGGTTTGCTTGAGGGAATGGAAAAGCCAATAACCCTATAGCCAAGGTGAGGATGAGCCGAAGCCCTAAGTTGGTTGAGCCATGTCTCCCAAAAGTGAGGTTGACTCCCAAAGAGTAAGGGTGAGTCTAAGTACCTCTAAAGTATGGGAAGGCAAATCCAAAAGCCATAAGGGAAGGGGTAAGGCCGATCCAAGTACCCAGCGAGCTCATGAATGTTATCCATGGCCATTTCACATGTTTTAAATGTTTTTCATCATGTTTTATATGCTAACATGCCATACATGCATAATGAGACTTGTTGCATGCAATATATGTATGTTTGAATGAGAGTTGAACTACTGAGATTCTCTGAATCTCACCCTCCCTCTCCACCATCCAACCATGCCAGGTGGCCCAAGTGAGATAAGGGATGGGAGCAACCACCACCAAGCATGAGGCTAGGGATAGAGATGAAGAAGAATGTAAAGAATTCTTGTATATGGATCTTGTACATGAGATGTAAATGATGTATATGATATAGCATGTACAAATGTTGTCAGACAATGTATGTATTAATGATGAATGTATGAGAATGAGTCTTATGATGAATAAAAAAGGTAGCCTTGGATATGAAATGCTCAAAGTACTATAGATTGTATGGGTGCATAAGTGGGCATGGGGTAGTGAGTTTCCCCAATCCAAGTTAGTAAACACTTGAGGCATGATTGATGGCTCCTATAGATGCTTTCTCATGTGCTCAAGGAGTCAAAGAAGTAGAAAAACTAGGATTGGACCCCATTAGCCACACTTTTGGCCAAGAAAGGGCCTTTTGCACATGATGTCATAGAATAGCCATATGACCTCTTCTAGCTATGAGATTTGACATGTAGCTAGATTATGTTTAGAGCTTTTTGGGAAGCTAGAGTTCATGTCATTTAGAGGTCTATAGCATTTTCTATGATTTTTCAAAGTTGACATCAGAAAATCGGATTTCAGAAAACACTGTTCATTTGGTTAGTTTTGAAATCATGTCATCCGAGGGGCAAACGTAGTCCAATGGCTACGAAATTTTATACACAGAAACTAGATGGTCACAGTGACTTGTAGGAACTGGAAGCACCTCATTTAGAGGTCCAGAGAGGAAGTTATGCAATTTCGAAGTTCCTGCCCAGAATCAGACACCCAACCAGACCCGAGGTACTGTTTCATCGGTTTTCGGGAAATTGGCTAAGTGAACTGATCTGGAGATATTTTTATACTCTAGCTAACATCCACATATTTCCATGGAGATAGAGTTTATGATCATTGGATTTTTGTGGAATTAGTTAGACATTTTCAAAGTCCATATCAGTAAACTGTGACAGTAAAGAAGCCCCCTCTGACCAGCGAACTATTTCGATGTCAAACGCAGAATGAGTGAGAGATTGAGACTTCTAAGTATTTTTAGCATGAATTAGACGTCTCAAGCTCTCTAGAATGACCCAGATCATGTAGATACGATTTTTTTGAATTTAGTTATGAATTTCCAAAGTTAGCCCAGAAATGAAGCAAAATCTACCCATAGCGAAAATGAATGCCTCCAATCCCTTTTTGCTTTCCATGAGTTCTAAGCATATAGTAGGGATTGAAATAAGTCTCAAAAGAGTAATTGAGCAAGAGGAATCAGAGAGAGGGCTCAACCGGTCCATGTTACTTCTAAGTGGAGCTCTACCCACACATAGTGCCATAGAGAAAGTAAGCATGAGGTAGAGAAAGTGTCTCCCTTATGAGTTCCGCATTGCCATATGGGCTAGAGGGCACGTTGGGTATGAGCTAGAGGTCAAGGTGTCACAAGAACAACCTTACGTGAATTGACCTAGAGATTACAAGAACAGGCTAAGGTTTATGTTACCATGGCTCAAAACTTGCAGAGGCAAGCTGAAATGCAAGAAGCCATTATACAACTCCTACAACATATGAGAGAGGATATAGATAGAAGTTAGACAAATCAAGAGGCTATAAGACTGAAAGGACAAGAGGTTGATGTGCAAAGCTCTTTCCATAAAGTTTTGAATAACTTTAAAAAGTTAAATCCTTTATCACTTCAGGACAGTTATGATCCCATTAAGTCTAATTGTTGGATGATGCAAATTAAGAAAATTTTTAAGGTTATGAATTATACATATAATCAGAAGGTGCACTTATAGCATTTATGTTAGAGGCGTAGGTAAAGCACTAGTGGAGGAACGAGTAGAAACTCCATCAAACCAATAAAGTATAGATCACTTAGGAAGTATTTTAGACTTCTTTTTATGATAAGTTACTCCTTTAAAATGTGAAGAGTCAGAAAGAATCAAAGTTCATAGCCTTAGAGTAGGGTGACATGTTAGTTAATGTGTAGCCAAGTATAAAGAATTGTTTAAGTTCTCTTCTTATTTGAAGTGATCTCATGATAAGGCTTAGGGGGCCACAAATTTCTAGCAGAAATTAAGGCTTGAAATTTAGATCCTATATTATAGCATTTAAGATCAAGAATTATGTTAAAGCTATTAATATGGCTTAGATCATTGAGGAAGAATTGAGGGATTATAGAGTTAGTACTAGTAAGCCTTGGGGTAGCAAGAGAATTAAAGAACCTAAAAGGTCTAATCGGTTTAATAAAAGAGGAAGTAAGCGATCAAGCAATAGGGGGAAAACTTTAAGATGTGGACAACGTCAAGGCATTTAGCACCTTTGAGGACAACGGCATGACCCTCATCTAAATACAAGAATTATGGTAGGAATTATAACCATTTCCCTTGTTTAGAAGGATCTAATGTGTGCTTTCATTAAGGTAAGCTATAATATCGATATTTTATATTAGGCCAGACTCTTAGATAGGAGTAAGAGAAAGCACCACATATGGTTAGAAGCTTAATTCCTAATTAAGATAACAAAATGAGGCTAAGAATTAGCTAAAGCCCAGAAGAAACAACTACAAAAGCAGTTTATGGTGCAATAGAAGAAATACAAGGAAAATGATGGTTATAATATCTTGTATTTCTAAATTAGTCTAGACTTCTTAAATGTAAGAGGAAGGATAAAAAGAGTAAAAGGTGAACTAAGAAGAGGAAAAAGAGGTAAAAGTTAAGACCTTAAATAGAGGCAACCGTAAAGCGAGAAAAATCAGGGATTTAGAGAACATGAGATTTAACATGAGAAATATATATCTCTTATCACAATATTATAAAAATAAGGCTAGCAAATTAACCAAATGAGGGTAGTTTGGTTAAATCTCTAATGGTGTACAAGTTAGGATTCCTAATAGTAATATTTTAGACTAGATTTTTTCAAATTGTTTTAAGTCACTATAAAATCTATGTAGATATTTTTAATAAAGAAGAGAGTCTAAAATTTGTTATGGAGCAGTTGGTTTCTAAAAAGACTGAAAAATGAGTTCAAACAGAAGAATTAAAATGTAGGGACAAAATGATCATTTTTAAAAATGTTAAAAACCCTAGCTTTATATATGTGTGTCATGCCTCCTTCTTTCTTCCTCACTTAACTAACTTTGGTAGCTTCAAAAGCATTTCCATGGTGGTATGAAAGAGGAAGGAGAGAGAAAGGAAATTAAGCTAAAATATGTAAGAAAATATGATAAATTTTGCTATGATTTAATTATGAAACTTTCTCTACTCTTCATACTCTCTCTCATGGTGGGTTTGGTTTCTAAAAAAGATGACACCTTGAGCAAAAGTTATTTGAGGAAAATAATTATACCAAGGGAACCTACATCAAGGGAGTTTTAAAACAATGTATGATTTAACTATAGAAAATTTATATTTCTAAGAACTTTACTCCTTCTCATGTTTGACCAAGAGAGAGAGAGAGAGAGAGAAAGAAGAATATATGTATTTGATGAAATCAAGGGTTTAAGAGAGTGAGGAATAAGAATATGTAAAGAAACTAACCTAGTAACCAAGATAAGGTAAGGTAGCTCTACCTAGGGTTCAAGTTAGGCCATGAATACTTCAAAACCCTATGAAGATTATTTAATTCTTCCCATACCATGATTGAACTAGAAATGAATCATAGATAATCTAAAGACCTTAAATCTTTTCTTAAGCAAACAAAATCCCAAGGTTGGGACCATAAAGTGGTGTCTCGACTAAGGTAAGGGAAGAGCATTTATGGAAGTTTTTAATTTATTCTAATGAATTTAAAGGCCTAAGTGAGTGGTATAAGAGATAGATGAACTATTGATTTAAGAAAAAGAATGAGATTTGATGATGTTGAAAGTATGGTTCCATAAAAACCCTAAAGTGCCCTTTTAAACTTGTTTTAGCCATGAAAAGTGAGTAAAAATGAGATATATGAATGATGGAATTGCTACACGCAATGTAGTAAATGGAAAGAGGCACCTTAAGACATTCAAAGTAACTTAAAATTATACTCTAGGTTTTAATATATACATATATTGATAGAATGAGATGGTTGTTTTGTATCTTAATTGATGTGTTTATGCCAAGCTAGTATAACTGCACCCTTGTATATGTGTAAAACTAAGAAAAGTAAAGAAAAAGAGAAAGAGCAAGTGGAATAGTTTCTTGATCAAGATTCCTAACTTTGTCCGGTAGCTTACTCTCCCTTTCTTGCTTGCATTTAGATATATTTAAGTTAAAATGCATTGTGTGTATTAGTTGTTTATAATTTGCTTGAGTTGGTTATACTAGTATGTGCTTTTATACATGTATAAGATATGTTTTTTACTTTTAGTAAGTGTAGTGTCACAACATAGTTAATATGGTTAAATTCACATCATTTCATTCTTAAGGTAATGAATTTATAATTGCAATTAAACTTTTAGCAGTAGTTTTTGCCTTATTTGTACATCAATTGAAACTATAAGGGTCAAATTTTAAATTCCTTTTCTTTTTCACTCATGGTTATCATAGACAAGTTTGTTTTTTATCTACAAGACCAAAATATGAGACCCATTTGCTTATAGAAGCTATATAGCTGCTTTTGGCTATTTTGACATAAAAGAGCTTTAAACTTCAAAATTCTATAACTTTGGCTATACAACTCCAATTTATGCAAATTACTTGTTTATGAAAAACTTATGATATGAACCTTATGTTATAAAAATTTCAAGTGAAAATGAATCCATTTGGCCCTTTAAAAGTTATAAAAAATGAAGCTACATTAGAGTAAACAATAATTGCATAATTTAAGTTTTTAGGGCTAACTTTGAAAATTCACAAAATATTCTATAGAATTTAGGAAGAAAAAATAATCTTTGGCTTATTAGAAAGCTATATAAATTCTCTAGATGCTCACCAATTTTTCATTCGGACTATCAAAGGTAGATGTGCAAATTATGGCTTATTTGTACCAAACTTTGATTCTAAAATGGTCCACTTGGAATTTAAATTGCAATCTCTTGTTTTAAGCAAGTTTTAATTGATTCATACTTCCTTTCCATAAGATCCATTGCATGAAATATAGCTAGCATAAAAAATTCACTACCCCACTTGCTTACTTTCACATGGAACCTTTAGTACTTATAATGACATAATAAGTTTAATTTTTTTATAAGAACATCTACTTAGGCTACATTCAAGCTGACAAAATTGTACACAAAGTACCATCTCATATCATCATAAAGTATATCATATTTGCTATCTCTTTAAATTTCATGGTATACAACAACTATCGTATGTACATAAATTTTCATAATAAGGTTTAGTTACAAGTTTGGCATCAATATCACACACATACATATTCTCAAACTTATTCAAGGTTTGCCAATACATAACCTCATTGTCTATACATAGTTCATCACTAATTATAACATGATTTACCACTCGTGTCATACATACTTCAAGTTACCTAATTACATCAAAACGCTCTTATTACATCATTCTTAGGCTCTAATGCTTCTCTGGTTCTTGGTCTTGATAGATGTACCTATCATGGTTAGGGAAGGATAATGGAGGTGAGATTCTTGGGAGAATCTACATCGCAATTCTTAATCCATGTCAATACATACAATAAATGCAAATGAGGAAATGCATGTATAAAGGCTATGTACCTCAAGTATCTCAAACATGAGAATTGGCATAAAACTTTAACTCTTATCTAGCTATAGCATAACAACATACTTGCTAGGCTCAACTAAGCTCAACTCTGAGTTAAAGAAGAGCTATTGCGCTTAATTCCCTGCCATAGGAGCTAGGAGTCGAAACATAATATCATCTATACATAAACTCATAATAAAAGCCAATTCAAGTCATAACTCATAAAATCATTAAACAATTAAGCATACAAGTATCTCAACTCATTCAAACATTTAAATGCATGCAAGATAGGGAGAGATAGCTATCTTGTAAAGCTAGGACTTTTAATGCACCATTAACTCCTATAATCTTTCTCTTTTCTTTGGTCCTTTGCCTTATCCTCTTGGGTTTACACCTCCATCAAGTGGACTTGCTTTTCCTCAACCTAAATGCATTAATCTAAATGTAAGACAACTTATTAGAACTTATTCTAAATCACTTCTTTACTATATAGACTCATTAAAACCCATAAGGAAATTTTAGGTTATTTTAAGGCCTTAAATGGTGACTTTTATAATTTAATTTCTAGGGCTTAAGATCTCACTTGATATGGGCTATATAACTTTAATGGGACTCATTAGGGCCATCACATGCTAGCTAAAACAAGCCAAATTACAAGTTGTTTCATTAGGCCTTTTATAAACCTAAAATTTCACCTTTTAAAATAAGGCTTCTAAATTCAATCTAATCACTCCATTAGTATTTATTTATCCCATTTAGGCCTATTAAAATCTTAGAACTCATGAAAGCAATCCTTGGTGCTTGTTTAAATGTTTGGCTAAGACTAGCACCCATATTGGCCTTATTGGAGCTCTATCATTTTTCTTGGGAAATTTGACACATATAGAGTACCCTTGGCTCTTTTCTAGTTCAAGTTTGGTCTTAGGTGGCTTAAAACATCTTTTTAAGGTTCTATAACTTCCAAGACGCAACAAAAACCCTAGGTGCCATAACTTGAGTTCTATGGCTTCTTAGGTTATTCTTTTTGCATAATCTTACTCTACACCTTTCAAAAGCCTTGTTTCTCTCAAGTTTTCATCAAACTCAAACTTCCTTTGTGGTCTCTCTCTAGGAGAAACATGATGGGCCTCAGAACTCAAAGAAAAATAAGTTTTTCTAGCTTGATACATATCTCATTTGAAAGCATGTTGAATGGTGATCCTTGTACCATAATTAGTTGCTTCAAATCTCTTCTTCGTAACTACTATAACTCTTAATTAAACTAATTAAGCATAATTGCACTCTTAATTACTAATACTTAAGGTCTAATATAGACAATAGTTTAGTAACGAATCAAAATACCTATAAATTTGAACCTTTAGATCATTAATATTATCATCAAGATATACATGATGGTTTGTGTTCTTAGGAAATTAAAATTTTCATTTAACACCTTCGTCTCGCACAACAATAATTCCAAGAACCATAAAATTCATATATGTTGATTTACAAGTCATTATTTATCACTAATATAGTGAAGACTATGAATTTAGAGCTAAATTGGGGATTTTAGGACTTAGGCTACAACTTGGAAGGGTTTGGCTGCAGCTGAGTTAGCCTCTGAAACCTTAAAAAGCTCAAGTTCACACTTATGCCATGGCTTAAAATGTTTATGTTGTGGCTCCATTTGATTTTAAAACAAAAAATCCTTAAAAACCATGATTCTTGTCACGACTCAACATACCTACACTACGGCAAGGTGCCTTAAGGGTGGTAATCTGACTCACTTGCCTAATTCTCGCCACAGTGAGACCCTCTTGCATCGTGGCAAGTGTAATATCTAATTTTCTAAAAGCTAAAATAAAACTAATATTTTGAAAAAAGAGGACCTTAAAGCAAAATAAATAAAGCCAATTAAGGGTAGAATGCTAATTAGAGCATCAAGAAATAAGATTAAGAAACTAAAAATAGCCTGAAACTAGGCCCTAAATGGCTAAACATAATTAATCAAAATTGCAGTGGCAAAATCACAATTTTAGAAAATTTTAGAAACTTAAAAGAAGAAGTTTGGATGGAAAACTTAACTCACTAGGGTTTTCAGATGCCTTGAAAACTATGGGAATCATGAGAATGATTTAAACCTTTTTGGTGTACGACTTAGGCTATTAGTTAATCTTAACTTTCACTGAATTATTTTTAGATTGTTTTGAATCCTATATAATTGAAACTTAATGCTTTTAAAATACTAATGGACTTAAATTTTATGATGAAAAATATGGTTCTAAAAAAAGATTTAAAATGAGGTCAAATGGAGGAATTGAAGTTGTGAGACGTAACAGAAATTTTGTAAATTGTATAAAAACAAACCTTCCTCCTTTTATATGAGTCACGCCACCCTCTAGGAGCTTTTAAACGACATTTTAGCTTCTAGTTTAGACCTCTTAGGTGCACAAGAAGGGAGGACAAATGGGAGAAAGAAAGGCCAAGAAAGGTAAGCAAATATCCATTTTTTCACCTTAAGCTAGTTAAAAATTCTCTTCTCCTTTTTGAGCTCTTTCTTTTGCTAGTTTTAGCTTCTTGAAAGAAATACTTTGGTAACTAAACTCTTGAAAAAATAAGGGATTTTGGAGCAACCAAATCCACCATCAAAATCTCCACTTGATAAGGATTGAAACAATGTATGATATCATGTATAAAACTTGCTCTTCTTTGTTCTTCTATGTCCTCCATGTTCGGCTAACTCGAGGCAACTATCGAGGGAATTGGTTTTGGGTTAAAGCATGATGAGAATTGGGATTTTTAAGTAAAAAGATTAAGAATATACAATTGGAACCAATTAGGAAGCTATACGATTCAAGATATAATACCTAGGATTTTTATTACACCTTAGGAAGTTTGAAATCTTAGAAAGGTATTTCAAGCCATATGAAAGTATAATTAAACTAAGAAGAAGCTAAGGAACCTCTATATGTGTCAATTTCCCTAATAGTGGAAAAAAAACTATAGAAGCCTATCACAGTATATGTCTCAGCCAAGACCTATCTAGGATACCTAGAAAGAATTTTCAATGATTCCAATGTTATAAATGATCTAGATATGAATTATAAATACTAATAGAACCATTGATTTGAATATAAAAGCTTTATTTTGAAAAATAAAATTTTATGATTTAATTATGTCTAAAGAAATAACTTGGTATTAGGCTTCTTAAATGAAGTTTATGATAACTCTAATGAGTTCTAATAGTCATATAACTCATGTTGAGTGAGGTTTTAGAGCCAAGAAATTGATTTATAAGAGTTGCTTCATAATGCTATTCAAATGAGCCATGAAATATCCAGTTCTCTAAAAATGAAAGAAAACACAAGAAACATAATGTACGATTTTTCTGTAAATGAACAAAATTCACTAGATACAAAAATAAGTCCTCAAAAATGACTTAGTTAAGGTCCCAAAAAATTTGGAAACATTCTAGACTCCTAAAAATGAGAATCCTAGGCTCAGACAGAAAAAAAAATAGAGCTAAAATGAAGAAACGAATTGTGATGAAAGATTGACGAAAGTATGGGCATTTTTGTCATTTTGAGAAAATTTTGGAATTCTCATAGGAAGGCTTTTTAAATGAAAGTTTTGGGTTCTGCAGGATTCTTAGGGCCCTAAAAATCATAGGAAGCTCCGGGACAGCTAAAGCCCCTTCGTGGACGTTTTCCAACGATGGTGAACCCAAATTTTGATAGATTTGGTCGGGAAGGTTTTAGCTTCTATTTGAGTGATTCTAAAGGCATTTTACTAAATTGGAAACCTAAATTTCATAATAGAAAAGATAGTTTTTAAAAAGGAGCTAAAATGAGTTAAAAACGAAAAAACCAAGAACGAAGGGCAAAGTTAGAATTTTTAAGTGAAAGCTTCTTAAACACTCTTTAAGTTTCTTATTTCTTCTCCCTTTCATTTGCATGAACTATTCTGCCCAAAAACCAGAAAAAACACTAGCTCTTTTAGGCGCATCTTGGAAGAGAAGAATGGAGGAGAAAAAGCAAGAAAAGGTAAGGAATTTCATAGATTTTCATGTTTCTTCTTCTTCCAAACTTGTTCATCTCCTCTTAAGCTTTCTTTCCTATAGTTTTATTGAAATTTTTGGATCTATTTTGAGGGAAGAATGTAACACCATAAATTCTATCTCATTTTATGTCATTCATAAGCTTCACCTCATTATTTCCATGAGAGCATATGAAAAAAAGAATGAAAATAATGGTTTTATTTGCGTTGCGTCATACTTAAAAATTCCATTTGGGGTCACGTGGACCGTGTGAGCTTATGCTATATATTCTCATATTTAAATACGTCAATACAACTCATTTCCATCTCAAAATCATGCCCACAACTCATAGAAATCGAAATGGAGCATAAAAAGTGGCTATTTAAGTTCGGCCAGGTTTGGCCCTCTTTCTAACCAAAGTTTGAAAATTCATAACTAAATTTAGAAGAATTGAAATCATACAATATTGGTCATTTTGGGAAGCTATGGATGTCTAATTTACACTAAAAATACGTCCAGAGCATAAAATTTATCACAGAGGACATTTGACATCCAAAAAGGTCCAGAGGTCGCTGCTTCCTTGGCTGCTGTTTTAGATTACTGATACAAACTTCTAAAATTCATAACTAATTCTATAAAAATCGAAATCACACAAATTCAGTCATTATGGAAAGCTACAAATCTTAAATTTATGCTACAAATAATTCCAGAATGAAAAAATTACATTTAGTCAGTTGGAACCTAAGGAACAGTAACCGGACTCATGGGGCGCTACTGATGCTGACAGTTAACTTCAAACATGCATAACTCACTGTTCAAACATCCAAATGAGGTAATATCAGTGGCCACAGAAAGCTTATGACCTCTAGTTTATACATGTAAAATTTCATAAGCATTGGACACCATTTGGTTATCGGGTGACACAGAATTCAAAACTGCTAGTATGAACAGTACCTATACCAGAATCCATGAAAAATCCCAACTTTAAAAATTCATCAAATATTCTCTAGTCTCCAAAAATTATGATTTTTAGCTTCCCAAAAATCTCTTAATGAGAACTAATTTCATGCCAAGTTTCAAGGCAAGACTAACTCATTTGGCTAAAAAATGGCATAGGGTTCCATTATGGTCAATTTTGGCTCCATATTGGGTACCAAAATTGCCAAATGGATTCCCCTTGGTCTTGGCACTGTTTGGGCAAGTTTAAAAGCATATTTAATACTTGTGTGAGCTGCCCAAATGGTCCCAAACCTCATGCATCTCATTTTGGCCATTCAACCCACATTTATACACATTTGCATCAAACTTCCAATTTGCATAACTTGGCATTACATACCCAAATTCATTTCTAAAGTTCATACATCATATCCATACATGTATACATCACATAATATCATATTTACATGTGTCTCAAGGGTCATGTGCCATTTACAATAATCATATACATCATTATGGCTCAAAAAAGGTAAAAGCTAGACATATGAATGTCAATCTCTCTTCTTCAATGTTGTTGGCTCCCTTCACCATAGCTACTTGGTCCACCTAGCATATTAGAGCATTGGAGAGGAGGGGATGAGATTTAAAGAATCCCAATAGCTCATCTCCCATTCAATCACACATAATATGTACAAAGCAAGCTTTTCAAATGCATGTATGGAAAAAATGGAAGTCATGGACATTTTCAAAGCAACCTTGGCATGTGAATCAATCATACAAGACATTCAAGAGTTCCCCATGTGTTTGGATTGGCCTCACACTTCTCCTCATGGATTTTGGACTTGCCTCACCTATTCTTTAAGAGCTTTGGACTCAACCATACTCTTAGGAGCCAACTTTGCTTTTGGAAGACTCTTTGCTATGTCTCAACCAAGCTCAAGAGTTCTTGGCTCATCCTCACCGAAGGGAAGAGTTCTTAGCCTCTCCTCACTCAAGCAAACTCATACAAACATCATAGATTCATTTAAAACATAACATGGCATCAAGGATTATGGAATATAAAGGCATGCTAGCATACTTTTCTTAGCTTGAAAATACACATACACACATTCTAAAATAAGCTAAACACACATTCATGCATGAGAGAAGGTGGAAAGAGCTACCTTGCATACAAGCACACACTTTTTCCTTAGCTTTCAAGCCTCCTCTTTTAGCCACACACCCACAAGTTGGTGGAAATAGTGTCTCTTGGCCTTGACATAAATTATGGGAGCCAATTAAGTTCATAAAACAATGTCTAGGGCCATGCAACTTGCTTAAACCCTAGATTACTCTACAACCTCCATTATGGTCCATATTGGCACCTAATGAAGCAACACCCCTCAAATGATTTCTAGACCTCATTCTTTATTCTCAAATATGATTCTTGACTCCTTTTAAACCTCTTGGAGTCATCACATCATTAAAACAAAGGGCCTAACATCATGTTACTTCCTTAGGTCACAATATGGAACCTAAAGCACTAACTCATTCTCTAAGCTTCCTAAATTTTTCCCAAGGTTTCCCCTCACATTCATTCATCATATATGACTCAAAAATGGACTTGAAACAATTTAAAACTCTCCCTAACTATGCCATCCCTACTTGGCCAAAACTTAGAGCATAAATGGGATTTCATGGCTTCTTGATTTTTCCTTGATGGGAGAACCATTTAGGGAGGTTGTTAAGAGTTGTAGGAGGTCAAGGAAACACTTAAATAGCCAAGAGAACTTATAGATTAAATCAGTTTTTATAATCCCCTTATATGCTCTACACTTTTCTAACTTTTAGGTTCATGACTTTCCATGGGGTTTTGTTCATTTTCATGGAGGAAGAGGCATATGGAGGACCTCTTAGGGATCTTAGGAACTCAAGCAAACACTCATCTATGTTAGGGAATTCATGGATCAAAATAGATTTCACAATGTCTCCATGAATCCCTCACTTTCCTATCTTGTGTTTTCATGCTTCTTTCTTTGATTTCTTTGCACCTACTTGCTTCTCACACTCCAAAATCTATGAATCACCCTTGCTAGGACCATAATTCATCTCCCTTTGATTGGGCTCTACATGGGACGAAATTATCACAAGGAGGAGAAGGGAAGAAGAAGCATGGAAGATAACAAGTTACTTTGATTTCCTAGCTTTTCTCAAGAGCTCTCTTCCTTGCTTCAACTCTCTCCTTGAATTTCAAAATTTACCTCTCTGTTCTGGGCTCAAAATAGAACCAAATAGCTCACTAAATCCATAGGAAGAGAGGAAGAAAGGAGGGGAAGAAGTTTTCTAAAGGGAAGAGCAAAAGTTTCCATGAATTTATACCTTTCGCTTGGCTTTTCTTCTTCCCTTGAGCTTGCTCTTGTGTGCCACTCTCTCTCTCTCTGTTTTCTGGGCAGAAACAAAGCATTTTACTCAGAGGAGCTGCTGGAACGTGGATAAGAAGAAGCCAAAAGTCACTTTATGCAACTTTTTACTTGCATTTTAGTCCCTTTTCTTGGCTTTTTCATTTTAGGCCCATATCAAATCCTTTTAAAAATATGTCTTTTCCATCATATTCCTTAGGCTCTTAATCATAAGAATTGCCTTTTGAATCATTTAAAAAGGATCTGAAACTATTTCGAACCATTCGGTCAAAGTTTTAGTCAACCTTTGCCGAAATCGCTTACCGGAGGGGTTTCAACTGCTCTAGGGGTTCCCATGGTTTTCAGGGCCTCTGAGAACCTCGAAAAGCTCAAATTTTTCATTTAAAAAGTTCTCCTGTGAGTTTTCAAAATTTTTCAAAAATTACAAAAATACCCCTACTTTCTTCGACAAATTTTCTGAGCTCTTTTGACTCTAGTTTTTGGGCATCTCAAACCTCAAATCCTCATTTTCTAATATTTAAAATTTTATCATAATTTTAGTTGGCCCCAATTCCTTCTATTTCGAGGACTTCCTTTTATATTTGGCCTATTTCTGACGTTTACAGAGAAACCGAACATTGCGTTTCTCACGTTTACGGAGGGACCGGATGTTACAAAGAACAATGAAAAAAATTCGGATTTGAAAAGAGGAGGCCAAGGAAAGTGAGAATCAAGCAAGAAAACAAGGAAAAACAAGGTAAAATCTCTATCCTATGGTAGCTACTCCTTCTCCCTTTTTCTTCCTATTTCACCCCATATATGTAGCTACAAGAGGGCTTGAATTTTGAGCAGAACCAAGGGTGAATTCTATGAATTTAAGGGAGAAGAGTAAAAATATGCAAGGAAATTCAAGTAAAAGCCATTGATTTTCAAGATAGTAAACTTAAGGTTTCATGAGCTTTCTTGAAAATTTGATTTGATGTAATTGTTCCTAGACCTAAATGAATGTTTGGATGAGCTCTTGAGATCCCTAGAAGCTCCTCATATGCATCTTACACCAAGAAAGTGAAGCAAACCCACTTGGTGTTCATATAGTGCATAATTTCGGTCTAGGCTAGATGAAGAACTAAAGGGTAGTTTTAATTTGTTCCAAGCTTAGTTTTGAGTCATGTATGATGGAAGAAGATGAGAGGAAGCCTTGAAAAAATTTTAGAAGCCATGGATAGTGAGATGGTATCATAGGTTCCATATTATGGCTTAAAGAAGCAACACATAGCTAGGCTTCTTGATTTGATTGTGTGATGACTCTAAGAGGTTTAAATGGAGTCAAGAATCATAAATAGATGGAGAGAATGGAGCCAAGATGATATTTTCCTAAGGTTGCTTCATTAAGTGCATTATGGAACCATAAAAGAGCCTTATGAGTCACCTAGCTTTTCTAGTGAATGTGTGGCTTTAGAATTTAATTCAAGAATATAATTGGCTTCCATATGATGTGTTTAGGCCAAGAGAAATGATCTCCACCTCCTTGGGTGTATGAGGTCAAGGGAGAGGACTCAAGGTTCAAGAAAAAAGTGTGTAAATGCAAGCAAGGCAGCTCTCTCCACCTTCTCTCATGCATGAATGTGTGTTTACATTGTTTTTAAATGTATGTATATATGTTTTGAGCTATGAAAAGTATTTTAGCATGAGATTTTATTTTATGGTACCATAATGATATTTTATGCATTCAAATGATGTTTTATATGCTTGCCTTAGTTTGCTTGGGTGTGGAGAAGCCAAGAACCCTCTAGCCATGGTGAAGATGAGTCAATAACCCTTAAACTTGGTTGAAACAAAGTAAAGAGTCTCCCAAGAGTGAGGTTGACTCTCACAAGTAAGGTTGAGTCAAAACCTCTTAGAGAAAATGGGTGAGGCAAGTCCACTCACTTGGCAAGTCTATGTATGCTTTGTATGACTTGTTCAAATGCTAAGAATGTTTCTTAAATGCTCACACATTTCAATATGCCCATGCATGCATTTTCAAGACTTGTATTGCATACTTGATGTGTGATTGAAAGGAAGATGAGCTATTGGGGTTCTTTAAACTTTCTCCCCTCATCTCCAATATTTTACCATGCTAGGTGAACCAAGAGGACAAGGTAATGGGAACCAATAACTTAGAAGATGAAAGTGTGACAATAAAGTGCATGAATTTTACTTCTTTATGGCCATATGAGTGGCAAATGTTGTAATCTATTATTGTATATATCCTATGATCTCATGAACATATGTAATTATGCTAATGTATTATGTACAAATGAGAATTTATGTTGTGTGAATGTTATAATACAATTTGGGTATGTAATGGCAATATTAGCATTATGGAGAATTGTGTATGGTATAGGGTGAGAGTGTAAGTTTCCAAATTTTGGGTTTGTACACCTTGGATACAAGTTTAAAATGTCATTTTGGTGCAATCCCACATGCTCAAGTGGCCACACAAGCTTAGGAAGCAAAATTGGACACTTTAAGGCTAGTTGAAACCATGAAAATGACCAAATCGGAACCCTATGACACAAATTGACCAAATGAATAAATCTTGCCATGAAATTTGGTAGACATGTAGAGTTCATTGAGAGCTTTTTAGAAACTAAAGTGTAGAAAAATCAAAACTCTACAGAATTAATTATGAATTTTCAAAGTTGGGATTTTTCTACTATTCTGATGCATGTACTGTTCATATGGTCAGTTTTGTGTTCTATGTCATCTGATGGCCAAATGGTGTCCAATGCTTGTGAAATTTTACAAGCATAAACTAGAGGTTATAGGCTTTTTATGACCATAAAGATCACTGCATTTGGACATCTGAGTAGAGAGTTATAAAGTTTTGAAATTTACTATCAGTACTAGTAGCTCCATTGGACCTCCAGTACTTTTCCATCATAATTCAGTTCCCAGATGGTCTTAGCTTGGTCTGGAGATATTTTTTCCTTAAGTTTAACATTTGTATCTTCTCATATTGATTGAATTTTCATGATTTGGATTTGTGTAGAATTAGTTATAAATTTTTAAAGTTTATCACAGTAACTTGTGATAGTAGCCCAAACAGCTAAGACCTTGGGCAATTTTTGAATGTCAAATGTCTTCTTCTTGATGTTCCATGACCTGGAATTATTTTTTACATAAACTAGATATTTGTAACTTTCTATAATAGTAAAGAATGTATGATTTCAATTTTACTAAAACTAGTTATTATTTTTCAAAATTTGTGACAGAAAGCATGCAATTCTAACCGAGGTTACACTATGGAATTTTATGTGTTTCTTGCACTTGCACGAGTTCTAGGCTACTTTTGGTGATGGATTTGAGTTGTATCTATGTAATTAAATATGAGAATGAGTTAAATGAGTCCATATGACCCACGGGTATAACAACCAGAAAAAAAGAGAGAAAAAAAAGAAGAAAAGAAAAAGCTGAAAATTTTTTTGAAGGGCTAAAAATTTTCTTAGTCTGCTAGCTATATAGCCTAGCTATAGCGAATGTACCTATTCGCTATAGAGAGAAATGGTCTAGCTATAGCAAGAGTGCCTTCTCACTATAGCGAAAATGCTTCTAGCTATAGCGAATGCGGGCACCCCATACAAAAACCTGGGCATTGCTCACCATAGCGCGCGCCATAGCGAAAACAGGGATCTGTGATTGATACGTGCTCGCCATAGCGAGGGTTATTCTTCGCTATAACGAGGGTAAGTTCGAAAAAGTGTGAAAAAAGAGAATTT
Source organism: Erythrophleum ivorense (assembly GCA_026724425.1). Classification (NCBI taxonomy): domain Eukaryota; kingdom Viridiplantae; phylum Streptophyta; class Magnoliopsida; order Fabales; family Fabaceae; genus Erythrophleum; species Erythrophleum ivorense. Next base: position 32,864,493 of record JAIUCV010000008.1, read on the forward strand.
GACTTTTTAAAGTGCCCTAACTCCTCATTTCTCTTTGTAATCGACTTAAGCTCCTTCTAAGGCAGAGAAAGGGCGGAGGAGAGAGAGAAACACTTAGAGAAGGAAGGAGAACAAGAAAAAGGTAAACATAACTTGAGACTTCCCTAGCTTTTCTTCTTAGAATATTGTTCTTCTCTCCTTGCCCTCTCTTCCTATAGTTTTGGTGGTTAAAGTAGCTATGTTTTGGGCTTGGTTCAGAAGAGGGAAAGTGGAAAACCACTCTTGAAGGAGGTCAGAATTCATGTAGCTTCACTTCCTTGATTTCCTTTCTTGAGAGCTTGAGAGAGGAAGGATAGTTGGTGAATTTCTAAAGAGAGAAAGAACCCCTAGTACTTATATGCTTAGTAGAGTTTGCTAGAAAGAAACCCCTAGCTTTGTGAATAAAGTGTTAAGAGAGTAATTCTATGCTCTTGTGTGTTTAGGCTCAAGAGAAGCACTCCCATCTAGTTGTGATTGTGAAATCAACTAGGGAGGAGACAAATTGAAAGGGAAAGCTTGTGTTAGCCGATAAGGTAGCTCTCTCCACCTTCTCTCATGCATAGATGTGTGCTTACATTGTCTTGCATGTGTGTATGTATGTTTTTAAACCATGAAAAGTATGCTAGCATGATGATACCTTATGCATTTCAATGATGCATTATGTGATTACCTTGGTTTGCTTGAGTATGGAAAAGCCAACAACCCTTTAGCCATAGTGAGGATGAGCCAAGAACCCTAAAGTTGGTTGAGACAAAGTAAAGAGTTTCCCAAAAGTGAGGTTGACTCCCAAGAGTAAGGTTGAGTCTAAGAACCTCTTAAAGAATGGTGAGGCAAGTCCAAAATCCACAAATGAATAGGTGAGGCTAATCCACTTGCTTGGCAAGCTTTTGTATGTTATGTATGGCCTACTCAAATGTTGAAAATACTTTTCTTATGAGTTCACATGCTAATATGCCTATGCATACATTGTGAGACTTGTTTGCATGCTTTATGTATGATTGAATGAGAGATGAGCTATTGAGATTCTTGGAATCTCACTCCCCCTCTCCACCATCCTAACATACTAGGTGGACTAAGTGAGACAAGAGATGGGAGCCACCAAGCTTGAAGCTAGAAAATTGGCAAAGGAGTCATGTTGTCACTATTTTGTAGTTAAGTCAAGAGATGTACTTTAATGATGTACATGATTTAGCATGTATGAATACTTATAAATGAATGTATTTATCACATATGTATGAGAATTAGAACCATCTTGAATGATGTAGCAAGTTTTGTTATGAATAGCAAGATCTTGGCATTATGTACATGGTGTATATGTTAGTATGGGAGAGTGAGTTTTGCAAATCTGGGTGGTTAGACATTTGAGCCATGTTTACTAGCCTATGTTGATGCTTTCCTATGTGCTCATAGAGCCTTAGAAGTAGGAGAAGCCAATTTGAACCATTGGAGCCCTCTTTAGCAAGAGAAATTGGGGCATTGCCCCATGATGTCCAAGTCTGACCAAACGACCTTTTCTTGCCTTGAAATTTGGCATGTGACTAGATCTTGTCTAGATCCTTTTGGAAAGATAAAGATCAAGTCATTTGGAGGTCTGTGAAATTTTCTATGATTTTTCAAAGTTGGTATCAGAATTTTGGATTTTGGATTTGCACTGTTCATTTGGTCAGTTGTGAAATTGTGTCATCCGAGGGGCAAATGTGGTCCAATGGCTACAAAATTTATTATACAGAAACTAGACAGTCACAGTGACTTGTAGCAACTAGAAGTGCATCATTTAGAGGTCTAGAGGGGAAGATATGCATTTTTGAAATTTTTTCCTAGTATTAGTCATCTTGCCTGACCAGAGGTACTATTCCATCCATTTCTGAGAGTTTGGCTTGATGAAATGATCTAGAGATATTTTTCCTTTATAGTTAACATCCTTATATTTCCATATTGGTATCATTTTTATGCATTGGATTTTTTTGGAATTAGTTAGGTATTTTTGAAGTTCATATCAGTAAATTGTGACAGCATCAGGACCCACTCCGACCTCTAGATGATTTCACGTGTCAAAAGCTTTGTGTGTGGGATTTTAAGACTTATACATATTTTTAGTATAAAGTAAAAATCTTAAGATTTCCATAATGACCAAGAGCGCATGTTTTCAATTTTTCTAAATTTAGTTATGAATTTTTCAAATTTGCCTAGAAATGGAGCCAAGTCTGGCCGAGGAGAAATATGCATGTCTCATGTCTCCCTTCGGTTTCCATGAGTTATGAGCTAGTTTTTATGATTGAAATGAGTTGTAATGATGCAATTAAATATGAGGATGCATAGTATGAGCTCACACAGTCCATGTGACACCAATATGAATTCTTAACCATGACGCTATGTAAGAAAGTGTATGAATCCAATGGAAATTCTCACCTTATTCTTACTCTATCTCACATGAGCATGTTCATGGATGATGGGCATGAGTAGAAATGATGGTGTCACAATAGGATGCTAAAAAGAAAATTTTTACTTGTAGGGAAATGCATCTCGATTCATGACTTTCTATGCCATTATGTTACTTCTTATAGAATTAGCATGAGATGAAGCATGAGAATTACCTGAATTGAGTCTTAGAAGTATGGTGTTACAAGCCACATATGTGTCTAAAGTCCTAATTGACTTGTATTAAGCTAGTGTAAGTGTAAGTATGGTTCCATTATTAATTTTGTGCCCTATTTAATGTGTTTAAGCTAAGCAAGTGAAATTTCATTCAAGTGTGAATGTAAGGCCATGGAACAAAAGATAGAAGCCATGGGGAATCCATTGAATTGTTTGTGCCAAGGTAGCTTTTCCTTCATTATTATATATGTATGCTTAGTTTACTTAACTATCTTGAATTGCTTATATGTAATAGTTGCAAAGTATGTATATTGTTGATTGCTTGATAATTATATACAATTACATGGAATTTGATTGCATTTAGAATTAGTTTGGCTCTTGAATGGATGAAGTTAAGCTAAAAGTCTCTTGAAATGGGTGAGGTGAAGCCAACAATCCCTAAATATGGGTGAGACTAAGCCAAAAGTCTCAATTGTGAGTGAGGCTAAGTCAAAAGTCTTTAAAAGAGGGTAAGGCTAAACCAACTTCCTTAATTATTGAGTAAGGTTAGATCAAAAGTCCCTAAAGTATGAGATTACTCTTAATAGAGCCATAAGATCCCTAAAGTATGAATAAAAATGATATAAAGTTGTGTGACTGAGTGGATCGTCGCATAACCCTCAAAATAATACTAGGCTGATAAAATATGCAGTTAATGGCACAACCTAGGTCATCTCCCTCGGAATTGGCGTTCAATGTTTAATTGAGTGTTCTAAATGTTAAGAGACTCTAAAAATTCCTAAACTAAAGGGGTTTTGAACTAACCTAAAACTAAACTGAATTAAAATTCCTAAATTCTATCTAATTAGGTGAATTATGGTCTTGTGACTAGCTTTGGATTCATCTCTTGGTATCCACTATCCTTATCCTATTCTAATTGTAATTGATTCTGGCCTAAGAGTTCCTAAATGTGTTCATAACAATTTATCTTGAGTAACCACGCAAGATTCAAGAGATTAACGATCTAACATTGAATTGAAACCTCAACTCCACATTAAATTGTCAATTCTTGTTTTTAAGATTAATGAACACTCAAATTGATTGATTAACTAATTTGATTAACCTCTGAATCATCCTAAATATTTAATTAACCAACTAAACATTAAGGAATCTTCAAATTAAACAATTAAGCTCACTCATGTATTTTATCAAACACCTTCGAAGCATACATGGAATTCAGATAATATTGAAATTAATCGGATCAATTAATCAACAAAAATACTTCCTAATTAGTGTCTAACCAGCCACTAATTATAATTACACAAATTCCCTATCAAATACAACTTAACCAAGACAATAAATGAAAGAGAAAAAAATGTAGGAAAAGTAGAGAAATCATTAGCCAAAATTCTGAATTATTCTTTCATGGATTCAAGCTTCTCCAAGGCTTCCTCCTAGCTAGCCTCAAGGTGGATTAAAGCTTCATGGGATGGTGGATGGTGGAATGGAATGAATGGGAATAAGAAGAGGATGGAGTGGAAGAATGAATGGTGCTGGACGAAGGAGTGGAGTGGATGGTTGGAATGGTAGATGAATGGTCCTCTTGGATGAATGAGACGAAGGGTATATATAGGCATGGTTTTCCTAAGATTTTGAGGCGTGAATAAGTTGGAATCTGGAAGATAAATCAAAGGCGTGAATATATGAAAGAGTGACAATGGATTAGAGGCGTGAATGGATCAACTTGTTCGAATTCCTTCTTCATTAAAAATCACGTGCCTCTTATTTGCTTTGCTTCACGTGTTATTCCTTCACTGAACTCAACTTTGTTATGTGTATTATGCTGCATGGATGTGTGTATGAGAGTGGGCCCCGCTGGTTATTATATTCTATATAATATTAAGATTCATGCAAGCTTCTTCGTATTATGCAGCTTCCTTCTCATCTCTATTATTCACGTCTTTTTCCAGCTCCTGCAAGTTTCTCGTTCAGCTTGTTCAGCTTCTTTCTCCCCAGCTCAGCGTTTCCTCTCTTCGTAATATTAAGCACGAAGAATAACAAAGAAAAAGCAACCCCCTGTCTCACACTGTTTCAGCGTTTCTTCCTCGTGGTACTATTCACATGCATGTTCTTCATTCTCAAAGCATCAGAACCAGTGGCTTTTCTGCTTCTTCGTGATATTATTCAGCTCGTGTTTGTCGCCTAAACTCTAGCCTTCTCTTGCTGACATTCTTCATGCATGATTCTTCTCTTCTTTCAACTCGTGATTATCTTCTTCTTTCTTGAACCAGAAACTCAAAAACAGAGGCTTCTTTTTCAGCGTTACTTCTTCTGCGTCTCACCCAGGCACATCGTTTCTTCTTCCTATAGGTTCTGCATGTTCTCCACGTTCTGCACTACATGCTTTTTAATGCGTTGTTCTCTCCATATTCTGGTCTAGAGCTTGCTCTGTTCTTCTTCATGTTGCTACGTTCCTCATGCTTTGTTTTCTACGTAAAAACTGTAGCAAACACATTCTGCACCACGTTGAACTGCAGCTCCTTCCATTTGCTCAAGTTTGTTCTGTGCACCGGACTGCCTGTTTCATGTCTCGTCCAGCATGTAGAAAATGCATGGTTCCTCTCCTTCATTCCTTCTCCTTCCACGTAAACTCAAGCTCAAGCTTCTGCATGCTTTCTTCGTTTAGCTCTCCTAACTTCAGCTCTTTGCTTCAATCACCTCAAATGCTTTGTATAGCTTCTTCTTCCAGCCATGCATATGATTCTTCCATGTGCTTTCTGTGCTTGCTTTTTACGTTGAACAGAAACTCTTCGTGGCTTCTGCATTTAGCTCAAGTGTGCAGCTTCATCTCGAGTTTCTGCATGAGTGTGAGCTTCCAAACCGAATGAATGAAGAGGCTTCCTTATTTCTTGCTTGAACTCTAGCCACGTACTGCTCCTGCATGTTCTTTCTCCAGCCACGTTAAAAACGTAGCTTCTGTTTGCAGCTCTTGTTTCACACAAGCAACTAATGCTTCCTCGTGCTCTTCTCATGAATCCACTAATGAACCACGTTGCTTCCACTTCTATTCAGCTTGTTTCTCATAGCTACTTCTTTGTTTGTTTCTTCTCTTCACATAAGTATATGGAAGAGTGGGTGCTTTCTCTTTTTCTCTTCTTTGTTCCAACCATGTCAACTCTTGTTAACCCATTTATATGAAGAGTGAAGTTGCATAAGTTGAAGCCTATCTCTCCTTTTGCTCTTCTTCAAATCATTTTTCTATTCAAACTCCATTTATCCATTGAAACTACACAAAAGAATGGAAATTCTTAATAGGAAGAATTCACAAAATCATTTAAAGAAATTTAAACATTAAAATTCTAAAATCTTGTAAATAATTTCCTTAAGATATAGAAATGGCTTCTAAAACAAAACTTTATCTAATTAAAGTCTTAAAGCCATATTTTATTATTAAAATGCCTATGTTTAGGAGAATAAATTAGATAGAAATATGTGTTTATCAGTGACATGCATGCTTGTATTCTTTGAACTTAAGTGAGTCATACATATATGCTTGAATGTTGGATTAGCTATTGAAATTCTTTGAATCTCACTCTTCCCTTATTTCTATTAGCCATGACTTGGTGGCTCTCAAGGAAGCAAAAATGAGGAACAAAAGATATAAGAAGAGTTACTTTGACAATAGTTTATATTTTGAGACATATTCTTGCATACATGAATATGTAATTGTATATTTTGATGTATGATCATTCCAACACACTTGGAAGTATGAGAATATGATGTGAAAACCATTTGTGGATTATAATATGTTATATTATGCAATTTGGCCTCTTGAGTTCTCAAATAAATGTGTATATAATTGCAAGTTGAAAGGTGATTTTAAGTTGTATGGCATTTGTGACATGTTGAGCTGATCATACATGATACATTTATAATTTGAAACATGCTTAAGAAGACACATGGCATGATATGGCTTATTTAGAATCCTTTTTGAACCAAAATTCACTTCTTTTGATCCATAATATGTCCATCCATCTTTGACATATCAAATGCATGAGTCTTGGGCTAAAATTTGGCAAAAATTTAAAGGACATTGAGAGATTTTCATAGAGCTAAAGATCATAATTTTTGGAGTTCTATAGAATATTTTACAAATTTTTGAAACTAGCTATTTTATGTAGAAAATTGTAGTGCACTAGTCGCTTGGTATAGGTTCTGTTTTTTGGGTTTTTAAGGAAACAAATGAACTTCTTTTAATATGAAATTCTACAATAGATAGCTCTCATTATAAGCTTTCTGTAGCCACTGAGTTTGCGCAAATTGGAGTTGTGTAGCTCAAATTATGAATTTTCAAAATTTAGTACTTATCATGTGTTAAATTAGTCAAATTGTGCATTTGGCTACACCAATGAAATTTATGCCTCTCTTTAGGATATATTAAGCTGACAAATTGGTTTAATATCAAATTGAAAGAAGAAATGACCAAAATTCTTGTTGTGTAAAAATTCTATCATTGATGCTTTCAATAATAGAAAATTCCGCTATCAAAATTGTGAATATAACTAATTGTTGTTAAAAGAGAAGCATGACATGAGATTTATGTATAATTCATTATGGTCTGATAGTAAGATTACTCTCTAAAACATCCTCCCCTTAGATTTCATGGTTTGCGCTGCAGCTAAGGAACTTGCAACACGACGCACTTTGCTTCTATCACTCTTTTACCCTATTTTGGCCATAACTCAAAGGTGGTTTGGCCGCGACTTGGACTTCTCTTGATCCTACACTCTCCAATATGCGAACCAAGGTATATGCGCTGCTTCAACCTCTAATATAAGGCTATTCTAAGGCTAATTTACAAGACTTTTGGGACATATATTCTCACAAAATCTTCAGTTAATGGATTTATATAATCCAAGAGTTAATAGGCTAATTATTCCAACCAAACTTCATATCATATCAGCATATGCTTTTCCATGATAGTAAAAGGATAGGATGTGAGCTTAAGTGGCAACCCAAAATATCTAATACACTACCTAATATCTCTAAACCACTTGAAGCAAGTTTCAATGGACTAATTAAGTATGTTCTTACCCTTAAAATTCTAAAGGAACCATAAATGTAAAACATGGACATGGCACTTCCTAAATCCTCATACAAGACATATATAATACCAGAAACCACATGACAAAACCAAAGCTAAGAATACCATTGATGTTATAATTATAACCTCTATTTGATAAGTAATTCTTTATACATTTCATATCAATTCATATTTACTCTAAAAATGCCATTACATCAGGATCCTTGTAAATTAAAGTATAGTCTTAGAGAATACATCCCAAGTTACAAAATATCAAAATACCTACATTTGGCAATATGAATGTATCATGATGTTATACAAAATAAGTTACAAAAGAAATAGTATCTACACTAATATCCAAGTGTGGAGTGTTCACACAAGGTCCTAAATTAGAGATGGTCATCCACTAGCTTCCTCTTTTCCTTAGCCAAATAACCTTCACCTAAAATTGTTAGCTTATGAAATAGGGTGAAATATGAATCTCAATAACCATAGGAAATTTCATTCATGTGTATAAATTAGTCAACATAAATGCTTCTTATGCAAAAAAATACCAGAAGCATCAATATAATTAGCCAAATGAACTAGTTAGACTATTAGTGTCTACTATCCCATACTAGCAATTACATACAACATGTTAATTGTAACACCCCAAAATTAATTAAGGTGTCAATCATAGATTTGGGTTAATTAAGAATAATTAATATGGAATAATTGGGAAAGTTATGTGAATGAAAATTTTATAGAGATAAATTATTAATATGGATTTGAGATTTAATTGAGTTAGAAACCTTATCTAGACCCAAATCAAATTAAGTAGGCCATGGTTAGAGACTAAAGGAGATCCAATGATTTTAGGTGCAGACTGAACCTTTTATTGTGAGACTTGGCCTAAGAGAAAGCACCTAGTGATGCCCCAATCTGATTTAGTGAGATAGAGGCCTAAGACTCAACTCACATGAGCTCTTATAATTGGCTCAACATCCCTTATGCATACCCAAATCAAATGAGCTCTTAAAACTTGGCCTAACCCAATCAAAATTTTATAGTCCAACTAATGAAATCTGGCCCAACAAGTATAACATCTGAACTCAATTGGAATTGGACCTTTGGGTCAGCCCATAACCCATTTAGGACCTAACTTAAACTTAACTAAAACCCTAAACACATGCAGCCCCCTCCTACCATTCTACTGAAACATAAAACACAAACACAAGAAGCATTTTCGCACCTTGAGAGGGAGGCTAGGGTTCTAAACAAGAAATCCACCATTTCTCACTTTTAGGCTCAAAATCAGCCAATGTAATAGTTATATAACTTAATCCTCTCCTTTTTCTCATCAATTTGACCTGATTGGCTTCTTATTTAGAATATTTTTACTATGCCCAAAATCTAAAATGTGTTTGTTTGGTATTTTTCTAGAGGATTTTCAAAGGTAGAGGCTAGGAGGGATATTGGGTAAGCATAAACTCTTCATTTTAATATATTTTCTGCTAGTTTAAGACACACATGGTTAGTTTGTAGTATGGGTATTAATTTTATACAAATTTGCTTAGGATTTAAGGTGATGCATTAAAGTTTCTGGTGAAAGAAACATTTAATCCAAATTTTCTCTTGTAATAGCTGAGCTGAGGTAGCATTATTGTTGGTTCTCCAAAAAATTGTCCGCAAGTTAGGTAATCGAGGATTTTGTAATTCTATGTATATATCTATTTTAATTTTATATTTGCTACATATGAAAGATTTGAAATGATAATGAATTGATTGGCTATCTGTTGAATTGTGTTTGGACCTTGTGAGTCTATGGTGGAGCTGTGGTGCAATTGCCACCCGTATATGTGTTTCGATTAGGCATCGGGTTATGATTAGACCCCAAATGCACTGAGCCTTGGTTGTGCTCATTGGGGAGTAGGTGCCGTGGACAGGCCTCTCTCGGTGTTATTGGCCTTTAACATGTGGAAATGTGATTGCTAGTATGGGATGGTAATCACAGTAGCCCAATCATTTCATTTGCTGATATGATTTCGATGCTCATTTTGATTCATGCATATATGTTAAGTAAATTAGAATATATGAATGGAATTTGCCTTTGGTTATTGAGATTCGCATCTTACCTCGTTTTATGGAATCATACTTTTAGGTGAAGGCCCTTCTGGTCAAGATAAGAGAAAGCAAGTGGATAAAAATCCATGAGCTCTAACTATGTGTAGAGGAGGCTACACTTGGGCTGATATGAGTAGAGTAGATGCAAATTTTGTTATTCTTTTATAGCATCATCATGTAATCATATTGTCAAGTGTATGTGTTTGTATTTTGATTACTTAGAATGTATCTATTGAGGAGCTAGGCTTTATTTTAACTTGGTATTGGATGTATGAACTTATAACATCTGTGGTATGAACTTTGTTGAATTTATGATATGGTTTACTATTGAAAATGTAATCATGTGATACATTAGATGTTGATTTGAACCAGTGATGTATGGAATCTCTAATGGAATATGTATGGAATGATAATTGTTGATAGTTCATGAATTCTTGCTATTATTACTCTATGAACTTACTGATATAGCGTAGTTGAAGAAGTAGAAATTAATACTTAAATCTTGAACTAATAATGATAGATAAGCTGGATAAATTAGGTAAGTGAAAGCTATTAGAGCCCTACAAATTAAGGTAGATTGGCTCTAGGGTACAACTAAGAGAAGAATTGGAGTGTATAAGACAAGATTTTAAAAGTTGTAGGATTAGAAGGCGTTTCGCCGCAGCCAAAATAGTCTTAGTTGCGGGCAATAGAGGTGACGTTGCCTAAGGAGAGTACCAGAGAGCAATTCGCAGTAGCGAGAAATGGAATTAGCCACGACGAAATATGAGAGACTAAATTGGAAGACGTTTAGAGGGTAATTCGTAGAGGCAAAATAGGGAATTGGCCATAGTGAACTTTGTGAAAATGTCCCAAGTGTTTTAGAGAGGAATTAGCCGTGACAAAAATGAAATTTGGCTGCGGCCAATAGTGAGAGGCGAGTGAGGTAGACTCCAAAAGGTCCTCTCGTTATGGCGCCATATAGACTCATTGTGACGAAGCTCTAACTCGCCGCTGTGATACTGTAAGAAGTGAATTCGAGAGCATTTGGCCGTGGTGCGAAAGTATTTAGCCATGGCGAAAGTCCTAATACTTTTATATTAACCTAGAAACCTTGGTTTTTCTTATGGCTACATTAAGGGATGACTTAGAAGCACTTGTAAGGGGCTCTTGAAAGTTAAAAATCAATAGGTAATAGATTTAAGGACTTTTAATTGTAGATTTGTTTCACTCATGTACAGGAATGCTTGTAAATATTTGGTTAATGATTCTAATAACATTAAGGTTCAAATTTTCTCACTTTTTCCTAAATTGATTAATTTAAATGGTGTTAGACCATTATTTATGACTATCAATCGCATGTTTAAGCTTAATTACCATGATTAGAAGTTAGGGTCATCACATTAATAGTCAAAAATAGAGGAAAAGGCTTATCCACAGTGCTAACTCCTTATTAAGCACGCTCATGACTCAGTGCATCCCAATGAGTATGATCACAGCTTTATGCACGATCACGACACAATGTATAGAACTCATATAAGTGCATGATCATAGCTCTACCAAGGACTTGATTACAGTCTAAAACATCATGTAGCCAACTAATTATGTAGCATAGAAATCATATAAGTGCAACAAATATTAGATTATTATGAACATACACCTAGAATTAAAATCCTTAGTTATTTCACTTAGTTGTGCCAATTTTCTTAAAAGCTAAGAACAAATGCAAACACTATAAAGATCCTAAATTCACAAAATACCACTCTTAGTCATTATTCAAACAAAATCATATGCCCGTTCACTCTAATCACCAAGAACTACTTAGTAAACACTTATTCAAACCTCTATTGAGTTCAATATTCTAATTTGAGCCTTCTAACACTAGAAACTGCAATGGTTCATACCAATATCATTGTATTTTCCCACAATAATAGAACTCAATATGAAATTCAATTATTAGGGCCAATTTCTAGCATAATAACACATCCAAATATGGGGAAATACTTACCCAATAGTCCCTCTAGCCTCACACTCTGAAAATCATGCAAGAAATCATCAAAATATCCATTTTTAGATTTAGGGATGAGGTAAAAATCAACTAAATACAAAACTAATTAGGCCAAAATAAAGATGAAGGTGAGAGGATCAACTTTTGCATAGTTTACCTTTGCTAAATCTCCTTCTACGTGTGCAGATCGGAGGTAAAATGTGAAGAAACCTTAGCCTCTTCTTAAATATGTGAAACTCCCTCTCTTCCTTCACTGAACAAATGTTTGTCTCTAAAAGATTAGAGTGGTTGCAGCAATATTAGTGTTTTAGGTAGTAATGGGTTGACCTAAAGGGCTTTTGGTCTAATTAGGCCTATTTTTAAGTGTTGCCCAATGGTTAAGTGGATTTAATTAAGTTAGTTATACTTAGACTTAAGTTGGACTCCTAGAAATTTTTCTTGCCTTTAGTATATCAATTATGAAACTCTAATTAAATTTTAACCCAATTAATTTAAATCTAAAATAATCTTATATTTTCCACCAAAATTGCCAAATAATTATTGTTTATCTCAAATTACCCAAAATAATCACTTTCCTTAAAAGTTCTTATTTTGCATAATTTTTCCCAAATTTTCCATAATAATTCCTTAATTTTCTTAATTAATCTTCAAATGTTACACTCTTTTCCTTAGGAGGTCAGCCACCAAAATCATCCTTTGAAGAGTAGAGGAAGTTTACTAATTGACATACCATGGAATTTAGCCTTTTTTCCTTACCTTACTTGTCTTTCTTTCTCTTTTCTCTTTTCCCCTTCTTCATCACACCATGACTGTTCTATTTTGGAGCTAAGAAGGTTAATTATGAAGAAGAACCAGGTGGTGTGATTGTATAATAAAGAATGAAGGATATTTTAAAATAATTTCAAATTTTCATTTACGTCCCTTCACTTTAACTCCTTCATTTAAACTCATTTCATATATTTTTTTCAAAAATTGTCTATTTTATAATAAAATTTAGGCTCTTAAGTTTATTAAAAATATTTACTTTGAAATTTTTAGAATTTAAAATAATTTAGAAAAGCTTGATCAAAGTTATGATCAATTGATCTCTTAAACCATATGCCATCAGGGGTTTAAAATTCTGACAGTCTTTATGGTTTTCAATACCTCTAAAAATCCTAGTGAGCTTAATTTTGGCATTTAAAACTCTTTTCCTCTAAATTCTAAAATTTTGTCTAAAATTACGATTTTGTCACTAATATGTTAGTTTACTCTATTTAACTATATTGGCTTCGTTGATGCTATTTTTGCTCTTTCCTTTCATCTTATTTAAACTTTTAGTCCCTTATTATCAAGGTTATGAACCTTTACTTTGATGTCTAAGAGTTTGGAAAACGTTGAATATGACAAGTGTTAGGAATTGAGCAAAGTAGTTCTTCCCTAATTCAGAGATGAGCCTAGCTAGTATATTTTATGTTATTTTATGTGTAAATGACCATGCATGCTTGCTTTTCATTCTTGAATGATCTATTATATACATTGAAATGGTTGAGCATTAGTACTAAGATTCTTCCCAAAATCTCACCCCTTGTATCCTACTAACCTTGACCAGGTAAAGAGCAAAACAAAGAGAAAGAAAGATGAAACAAAGACTTCAAGAGATCAAGTTTATCAAGAGATTAGTATAGAAATTTGATAATGAACATGTAGATATGTAAAGGTATAATGTAATAGTAACTTGTGCAAAAGTGTTAAACTATGAATGCATGACCATTTGATGTATGTATAAGACATGGGAACATGATTTGTTACGTGGAAATCCATTGAATTTACATGCATATCTTCAAGTGGAAATGTGATTTTTGGATGCAAGGCAAATTTCATATGATGGATCATTCATATGTGATAGATATATGAGTTGAAATTTGCTCATGGCAAGAAATGGCATATTATAGATCAATTGGGGCATTTTAGAACCAAAATTTTGACCAATTGAGCTATAAAATGTCCCTTTGCCTTTAACTATCTCAATGAATGAATTTGGGGTTGAAATTTGGTGAGCATTTAGACAACATTCAAAGCTTTCTATAAAGTTAAAGTTTATATCTTTTGGAACTCTATAGAATATTTGGCTAATTTGCAAAATTGGCTCAAAAAAATTGTTATGCTTTAGTACTATTCATTCTACATTAGATTTGGTTTCTGTGTGATTTGAGGGACCAAATAAATTCAATTTGACTTAAAATTTTTATAGTAGGAAGTTTCATATCATAAGCTTTAAAAGGACACCTAATTTGCTTTAATTGGAGTTGTATGCCTCAAGTTATAATTTTTAAAGTTTATACTTGATTATATGTATTATGGCTAAAGTGGGGAAATGGTCCCCTTTATGTGTTTGAGCTTTACATATATGATATTTTACATGGAACCAAATACTTAGAATTAAACTATGAGTGGGAATTGTAAAGAAACTATTTTTAAAGTATTATGAGCCCACTTGATGTACTTGATTGCTAAATTCCAATGCTAAAGGGATATGTGTTGTATGTTTTCACTTAAATGGTACTAAGTAAATGAGATATAGTAAAGTGTAATGTAAGCTAGGTCACATTTCCTGGATATTGTGATCAAGCGAGAGAGATAGTCCCTTCCTCATGACCTTAACCATGGAGATACTTCTATTCTTCAATTATTTGACCTATGAATCAATAATCTTCTCGAGTTCCACCCTATATGATAGATTTTCATGTAGATACAATGGTTCAAATTCTATGATATGCAAAGAGTTAGGCTGACACTTTTTTAATTAAGACACATGAAGTATATTATGTATCTATGACATGCTGAGTGGTAGAGTAATGCAATTATTGGGATTGTATCTCAACCATTTAGGGGAACCTTTTTACATCATTTTAAGAGAGAATTCAAATAAAAGACCAAAGATATAGCTTGAAGCTAAGTAAGGTTGTAGGAAGAAGTGCAGAAGGTTGTATATAATATCTTTGATGTGTAGGTATGAATTTTTGTTGATGTATATACAAATATTCCATATGTTTTGTTTTTGGGCCATTGCGGCAACTTTGGGATGCAAGCATGTGTTTAAAAGAATTATGGATACATAATGTAATTTCCTTTGTGTTATATTATACCTTTTAATATACTCAGAATTGGAAGTATGATAACCTCTTTCTAATGATGGACATCCCTATTTTAATAATTATGTATGAAACAAAAAGCTAGCCTTGCATTTAGCCATGCTTAAGATGAAATGTGCACATTTAAGGACTTAGTGGCTGCTATGCATCCATAGGTATTTTAGCTAGCATTTTTAGTTTTTGGAAGTGTATTAGGTTTACACTATTCTTTTAGGTTGTGTTTGAAGTGGTTAGGCAAGGTGAGACCTTGAAAATTACAAGTTGACTCCTTTATCGACCAATAACTAGTTTTATATAGGATAGTGTAACTAAATGTTCATATGTTATGGAAATGGTGAATATATCAAAGATGGTATCTAAGGTTTAGAAATATTTGGGATGTGTGAGTATAACACCATATATTTCTAGCTTATTTCATACACATTTGCAAGCTCATATGATACATTCCATGAAGGACGTGAGAAAAATCCATTAAAATAATACATTTCTTTACGTTACGTCGTGTATAAAAATTTTATTCGGTGTTACGTGGACCATGTGAGCTCATAAAACACATTTCGATATTTAATTACATGGATACAACTCAATTGCAGCATGAAATGTGACCTACAACTCATGGAACTCGAAGGAATGCATGAAATAAACATATATATTTTCGGCTAACTTTTGCCCCCTTTCTACCTCAACTTTGAAAAATTATAACTAATTCTAGAAACTTTGAAATCCTACATTCCTCATTATTCTGGAAAGCTACAGATGTCTAATTTATACTAAAAATATGTTCAAATCATAACATCCATCACAGAGGACGTTTGACATTCGAAATTGTCTAGAGGTCAAATTGCCCGCTGGTGTTGTCACAGATTTCTATAGCAAACTTCAAAAATGTCCAATTAATTCCAAAAAAATTCAATCTATACAAATGATACTAATATGGAAAGCTGTGGATGTCAGATAGAGGAGGAAAATAATTTTAGACTAGCTCAAGCAGCCTAGACCTTGGAATTCAATAGAACAATAACTGAGGTCGGGTGAAGCTGCTGATACTAGACAAAATCTTTAAAAATTCATATCTCCCTTCCTAGACATCCAAATGAGGTGCTTCTAGTTGTTACAAGTCACTGTGAATGTCTAATTTCTCTGTAAAAAATATTGTGGCAATTGGACATCATTTGAGCTTGTGGGATAGATTTCATTTTCAGACCAATATGAACAGTGACATGACCAAAATCAAAAAAATTTGTCAATTTTGAAAATTTATGAAATATTCTATAGACCTCCAAAAATTATATTCTTTAGCTTCTTAGAATGCTCTCAACAAGTCCTAATTGCATGGAAAAATCTCAGATCAAGAAGAGCTCATTTGGATAAAAAGTAATATAGGGTTGCATTATAGTCAAATTTAGCTCCATATAGGATACCAAATTGTCTAAATAGCTTTCCTCAGGTGTTGGCACCTTTTGGGCAAGTCTAAAAGTATAATTGGGACTTGTAGAGGCTGCCCAAATGGTCCCAAACTCCATGCCTCTTATTTTGGCTATGCCACATGCAATTATATACACACACATCAAACTTTCAAGAAGTATATCTTGGCATTACATAACCAAATTTCATTCTAGGGTTCACATATCACATCCATTCATTTATACATCATATATTATCATAATTACACATGTTTTGAAGGTCATAGACCATATACAAGCATAGGTTATATAATTGAACATGGGTATGGCTTTAAAGAACCAAAAATTTGCATTATGTTGTCGTCCTCTCATCTTCAAGGTGGTTGGCTTCCATTACCTTGTCCACTTAGTCCACCTAGCATGTGAGATCATTGGAGAGGAGGGAATGAGATTCAAGAAATCCCACTAGCTCATCTCCCATTCAATCATACATAATGGATACAAACAAGTCTCATAAATGCATGTATAATCATGTTGATATGTGCAAACATTCAAGAGGCATTTTCATCATTTGAGAAAGTCATACATAGCATACAAAGGCTTGCCAAGAAAGTGGATTGGCCTCACCTAATTTCTTGTGGATATTGGACTTGCCTCACCCATTCTTTAATGCATTCTTGAACTTAACCATGCTCTTGGGAGCCCACTTTTCTTTTGGGAGACTCTTTGCTTTGTCTCAACTAATCTTAAGGGTTCTTCGTTCATCCTCACCATGGCTAAGGGTTCTTGGCCTCACCACACTCAAGCAAACCCAAGCACACATCAAACCATCATATGAAACATAATATGTCATAAAACCATGGCATATGAAAATCATGCTATCATACTTTTCATAACTTGAAAATACACATACACGCATTCTAAAACAAGCTAAGCATACATCCATGTATGAGAGAAGGTGAAGAGAGCTACCTTGCACACAATTATACACTTTTTCTCTTGAAATTCCCTCCCTTGCTTCGGCCATACACCCACAAAAGTGTGGGGAAGATTTATCTTGGCCTAAACACAATTTATGGAAGCCAATTAGGTTCATGAACTCAATTCTAAGGTCATAAAACTTGCTTAAACACTAGGTTGTTCTATAAACCCTATTATGGTCCATAAATGCATCTAATGAAGCAACACCTCTCTAATAATTTTTAGGCTCCATTCTCTTCTTTCAAATATGATTCTTGACTCCTTTTAAGCCTCTTAGAGTTATCACACAATCAAAATAAAGAGCCTAACTACATGTTACTTCTTTAGGTCATAATATGGAACCTAAAGCACCCTAAAGCACTAACTCACTTTCTATGAGTTCTAAATTTTTTCCAAGGCCTCCCCTCATTTTCATTCATCATATATGACTCAAGAATGGGTTTAGAAAAATTTAAAACTCTCCCTAGCTACGCTATCCTTGCTTGGCCGAGGCGATGGAAGAAATGGAGCTCCTTGGAGTTTGTTTTGTTTTCTCAAGGGAAGAAGCATATGGGGAGCCTCTTAGAGATCTTAGCAGCTCATTTATACTCTTATTTAGGCCTAGGAATCATCATACAAAATCATATTTTACAAGGTGCAATTGAAACCCTAAAACTTGCATCTTGAAATCTAATAATTTTTTTGTTAATTCCTTTTGCATATTCTTAATCTCCACACCCTTTTTCCTTAGCTTCACCCTTGGTTTTTCCTAAAAATCAAGTCCTCCTAGGGTTTTCTCATGTTAAGCAAAATGGAGGAGGAGGAGACCGAAGATGACAACCATAGGAAGAGAAATTACCTTGTTTTCTTGCTTTTTCTCACTTGAATCTTGTGTTCTTTGAGCTTCTCTCTTCAAATCCGAATTTTCCCCTCAACTTCTCCTCTAAAATAGATCCATATACTTCATTATAATCATAGGAAATAAAGGAAAATGAAGAAGAAGAGGTTTGGAAGAGAAAGAGCATGAAAAATAATGAAAATCCATACCTTTCTACCTTGAATTTCTCCTCCTTTTCTTCTTCCACTTGTGCACCTCATCCCCTAGGGTTTTCCTTTGGTTTTGGGCAGAATATGGTCGTGCATAATGAAGGGAGAAAAAGGGTGCATCATATATATAAGTGGGAGTAAGTTACATTTTTTAAAAATCCCTATTTTGCCCTTCAGTCTTGGCATTTTCGTTTCTTTTTTGTTTTAGCTCCTTTTTTAGAATCATCTTTTCCATTGAAATATAGGTTCCCAATTTAGTAAAATTCTTTTGGAATAACTCAAATCAGAGCTAAAACCTTCCCGAATGAATCCATCAAAGTTCGGATACACTAACGTTGAAGAACGTCCATCAAAGGGGTTTTAACTATCCTGGGGCTTTCATGGTATTTAAGGTCTCTGAGAACCTTGGAAAACTCAAAAATTTCATTTAAAAAGCCCTCATGTGTGAATTCCAAAATTTGCTCAAAATTACGAAAATGCCATTACGTTTTGTAAGTTTTTCGTAAGAATTTGTTTCTTTATTCTAGCTCCATTTTTCTTTCCATCTGAGCCTGGGATTCTCATTTTTAGGAGTCTAAAATGCTTCCTAATTTTTTTGGGACCTTAACTATCTTATTTCGGGGGACTTCTTTTTGTATCTGATGAATTTTGTTCGTTTACGGAGAAACCATGCGTTACGTTTCTCACGTTTTCTCTGGTTTTCAAAAAACCAGATGTTACAGTTAGAAAATTTTGGGTGTGCAAAACTTAAGTATTAGATTACTTAAGAGCCAAAAAGTGCCTATTTTAGAGGTTTAGGAGGTCAAAATTTGACTTAGAACACTAAGTGTGAGATTTTAGTACCTAAACAACTTTCTTTAGGTATTTTAAACTTGTTCCAAGTGGTTTGGCATCATTTAAAGTTGTGATTAAGTTTTTGGCCTTTGCATATGAAGCTTTAAGTGCATTTTTCCAGTTTTTTTAATTCATTTTGCTGTCATAAGAGAGTATCTTGATTCTATACTATTTAGGGGTGTATTTTGAAAGCTTAAAACTATCTTAAGTGCTTAGAGTTGATGAATATTATTTAGGAAGGATCTTAGTGGGTTTAGAATGGAATTAATGGAGTAAAGACTTGGATTTTATAGTTGTATAGTGTATAATAACTACTATCCTATTTTTATTTTTATCTTGCTTGCTATCCTATGCCTTGTACTTGGTTTTCCTCACTTTCTCAAGGATTCTTTGATAGAAATAGATGTTATATTATGGCTACAAATGTATGGAAGTGGTCCAAGAAATTTTAGATGACTATAGGTTAGTTTAAGGTAGTGAGTTGCTCACTTTGTGCAGAATTTTCTATCAAAATTACTACACTTGTTGTCTTAGCAAGGTAGTGGCTGTCCAAGCTAGGTTTCCATGATTTTTGGTGTTGTAAATGTTGGTTTATGTGTATGTAGAAGTGTGGTAGAATGGGATGAAGTTTTAAGAATTTCCAAGGGCACTTGGATAAGGAAAAGTGTGATTCTCATGGGTTTTGTTGTCATATATTGCATGTTTCTATCATTGATTATTTTCATGGTTTCCTAAAACATAGTTGCAACAATTTATTTCTTAACTTTCTTAGACACATAACCAAACCCATTGCATAAAATAAAAGGAATATACCCACTTAATTTTGCAAAGGGAAGGGTCATATTTAAATTCCTTATCTACTATACTTTACTAAATTACTCTATTACCTAATTAATCCTACTCATAACACTATTGCTAACCTAGGTTATTATTAACATAGTACTACAAGTGGGTTTAAAAATTACCTTAAAGAGCAAAATTAAAATTGGTTGCAAGTGGGTATCACACTAAGTATGTGTGTTTGTTTTAGTTTTCCATTATTCCTACCTTCCAAATTATTAGGTTAGACAAGACAATCCTTTCTTGTCCTGCTAGGGACCACTAGTCAATCAGTGCAGGCAAGAGCTTATATTCTTTAGTGCTTATAGTTTCAATGTTGTTTTGTAATGTTTCTTATTGTTGTTTATGAGGGAAAAAATAGGTAACTTAAATCAGCAAGAACTCAAATTAACAAACAAAAGATAACAAGAACTAAACATGGTAACCATAGGTGTAGAAAAACTACTTTTAGATATGCACTTTTTAAGAGCATGAAACCAAAAAAGGAAAAAATATGAATATAATAGTAATACAATTTGAATAAATCATAATTGGGGAATTGGATCCATTAAAGCCTACATATAGTGAAAGGACTAGAACTTTTTTCAAACTAGTCTTGCATTCTTCCATATATAGTTTGTCTAATGTAACATCCGGTTTTTCATAAAAATACCGAAATGAGTCAGTTTGAAAAGCAAGTCCTCTAAAATGAGAGATTTGAGGTCAAATAAAATTTTAAATAATGAAAAATGAGGATTAAAGGTTTAAGATACTCAAAAACCCAAGCCATGGAAGTTCAATAAAATTGCCAAAAGTATAGTGACATTTTTGTAAATATGAGTACTTTTTGAAAATTCATAGGAAGGCTTTTTAAACAGAAAATTTGAGCTTTTTGAGGTTCTTAGAGGCCCCGAAAATCATGGGAACCCCAAGGATAGTTAAAACCTCTCTGGTGTACGTTTTTTAGTGTCGATTGACCCGAACTTTAATCTCTTCATTTGGGAAGGTTTTTAATTATAAATTGAGTGATTTCAAAGTCATTTTATAAATTAGAGGATCTAAATTTTATGATGAAAAAGACAGTTCTAAAAAAGGAGCTAAAATAGGCGTAAAATGAACTAGCCAAGAGAAGGGGCAAGAATGACATTTTTGAAGAACAATTTCTTCTAATTTGTTCCTATTAGATGGCATCCCACTTCTACTCTCCTCTAACAATATATCATCTGCCCAAAATAAAGAAAGGGACCAAGGGAGAAAGGCATACAAGGGGAGGGAAGAAAAAGAAGGAAAGCAAGGCAAAAAGGCAAGGTAAAACTTAGAATTTCTAGCTTCTTCCTTCTTTAAAGTTGTTTTCCACCTTCCCACCTTTGTTCCTATGGTTTTTGTATGTGATATGTTGATGTTTTAGGTCTAGTATACAGGACAAAGATTGGAGTTTGAAAGAAAGGAGTTTATCAATTGAAAGAGCACTTGAAACAAGGTAGAAATGAAGGTAATTTCTTTGTTTTCCATGCTTCCTTCTTGTATGTGTCTCGGCCTCATATAGCATAGCCAAGGGCAAATTTTTTTTTACCCAAACCAAGTATGAAACCCATGATTTAGAGTGTGGGAAACAAGATAGTGCAAAAAAATTCAAGAAAGAACCAATGAAATTCAAGAAAGAACTAATGAAATTCAAGATGGTAAAGCTAGGGATTCAAAGACATAGGATAAAATTTGATTTTATCCAAGGGTGTTCTACATTATGTGAGAGTTTAAATGAGTTCCCAAGACCCTAGGAAGCCTCCCAAGTGCCTCTTCCTTCAAGGAAAAAATTAAAACTCCATGATCCCAAAACAATGCATAAGTCTCGACCAAACCTGAAGGAAGAACCAAGGGAGTGTTTTCAAATCTTCTAAGCTTAGTTTGGGTCTATATATGATAGAAGAAGATGAGAGGAAGCCTTCAAAAAAATTTTAGAAGCCATAGATTGAGAGTTGGAGCTATAGGTGCCATAATGCGACATAATGAAGAAACATATAACTAGGCTCTTCAAATTGGTTGTGTGAAGGCTCCAAGAAGTCTAAATGGAGTTAAGAGCCATAGATTGAAGAAAAGAATGGAGCCAGGATCTTAAATTCTAGTGGTTACTTCATTAGGTACTTTATGGAACCATAATTGATACATATGAACAAGTAGGCTTCCATGGTGTATGTGTGGTGTTAGAGTTTGCTTCAAGAGTGTAATTAGGTCCTATTTGATGTGTTCAGGTCAAAGGAATCATACTCCACCCACTTGCAAGTATTTGACCAAAAGAGGGGAAAAGCAATCAAGGAAAAATGTGTGTGTGTTTGCATTTAAACTAGTTTTCCAACCTTTCTCTCATGAATTCTTAGTTGTTTTCTTGTCTTGGATGTTTGTGTGTATGTTTTGTGCCATGAGAAATGTGTATAGCTATTTTCTACATGCCATGGTACCATTATGTGCATAATATGTGTTTTATAAATGCTATTTGTCTTGAATGAGTTTGGTGAAACCAAAAGCACCTTAGCAAAGGCAAGGATGAGCCAAAAGTTTCAAGAAGAGTGAAACTTACTCAAAAGTCCCTTGAAAATGGATGAGGCAAGTCCAAAGTCCTAAGAAAAAGAGGTGAGACGAAACCAATACTCTTGAAAGCCAATATGTGATATGTATGAGTTTCTTAAACATGAAAATGATTGTATCTATGATCACTAGTAGTTAAAGGTTCATACATGCATTCTTAGACTTGAAATTATGGCTTTTATGTATGATTGAAAGGGTTAAGAGATATTAGGATTCTTAGAATTTCACTCTTCCCTCTCCACTATCTAACCATGCCTAGGTGAGCTAAGTGGGCCAAGGAGTGGGAGCCAACAAGCCTAAGGAGTAAGACTTTAACATATGTATAGGAAAAGGAGCTTTGTAAATGTATTTTGATGTCAAGAATTGTAACCATAAGTTGTATATATGATGTAGACACTTGAACACATGTAAATGTATGAATATAAGATGTATGTATTGATTTTGGCACCATATGAATGAGTATGTGCATTCTTGACATCCATATGCTTAGTATGGGTTATGAAACCTTATGGATATAAGCAAGTGGGGTAGTGGTTTTGTGATGTATGAAGATTTAGAGCTCTTGAACAAGTTTAGTAGGCTGTATTTAAGCTTCCTCATGCACTCAAGGGGTCATGGACAAGGTAAAAGCCAATTTGGTTCGCATTTGACCTTATATGGTGCTTAAAATGGCTATTTTGGCACCCTATGTCACAAAGTGATCACATGAACGAATTTTTTCATGAAATTTGGCCTGCATATAGGTCTCATCTAGAGATTTTTGTAAAACTAAAGAGAACCCAAATTGGAGCTTTATAAAATTTATTATAATTGAGAAAAATGTTGAATGGTAGGATGTACTGTTCATTTGATTAGTTTCTTCCTCTATATCATCCATCTATCAAATGGTGTCCAATGGCTATGAAATTTTACAAAAATAAACTAGACATGATAAGCTTTTCATAACCACTGAGATTACCCCATTTGGAAGTCTGTAGAGGGAGAACCAAATTTTTGAAGTTACATATTAGTATCAGGGATGTAGTAAGGCCTCTAGTATTGTTTCATATATTTTCATAGGCTAAACTCATCTATTTTGGTCTAGATTTATTTTTACCCTTTATCATACATCCATTTCTTTCCAAATTGATATGGTTTTCTAGGTTTTAATTTTTCTAGAATTAGTTATAAAATTTGGAAGTTTATATCAGTAACTTGTAACAGTAAACCTAAGCAACTAGACCTTTGGTGCTTTTCTATTATCAATTATGATCCAATTGATGTTTTCATGGTCTGGAATAATTTTCACCTATAGTTGACATTTAGAGCTTTTCAAAAAGCTATCATTTACTTGATTTTAATTTTTTTTTATTTAATTATGAATTTTCAAAATTGATGATAGAAAGCTAAAAATTGGAACCCGTGGCTAACTTGCATTTTTCTAATGCATGGCTTATAACCCGAGGAGCATGTGCTATTTCTTAATTTTTATGACTTGTATGGATGGATTATAAGTGGAGGAGGATATTAGGGAGTTCACGGGGTCCACAAAGCGTAAAATGAATTTTTGAAGTCGTAATGCAAAAATATTACATTATTTTTTATTGATTTTCCTAAGGAAGTTTGTGAAATTAAGGAAATGTAACTAAGCAAGAATAAAGGAAAGACTAGAATATTATGGTGTTACATCTAATGATGCTGTCAATATTCACTATGTCATAACTAGTTTCTTATCAGCATATTCACAGCATTTAACTTTAATAGAAACCAAGAATATAATCGTTACTAAACTTTTGGCAGTGGTTTTAGCCTTTCTTATACTTCAAGTGAAACTATAGGGGCCAAATTTTGAAATTCTTTCCCTTTTCACTCATGGCTACCATATACAAGTTTACTTTAATCCATAAGACTACAATATGGGATTCATTTGCTTATGAAAGCTATATAACTCATTTTGGCCATTTTGACATAATAGGGCCTTAAATTTTAAAAATTCATACCTTTGGCTATACAATTTCGATTCACACAAATTAAATATCTATAAAAAACTCATGATATGCAGTCAAGTGAAATTGAATTTATTTGACCCCTGAAATAGTATGAAATCTAGGGCTGGTATAATGTGAACAATGACTATTAAAATCTGTATAATTTTACCAAGTTCAAAAATTTGTAAAATATTTTGTAGAGTACCAAAAAATATCACCTTTAGTTTGTTAGAGAGCTTTATAAATTCTCTAATTGCATGCCAAATTTTAGCCCCAAACTAGGTCATTTGGGTTATCAATGGTAGAGATACAAGTTATAGCTTATTTAGACCAACTTTTAGTTCTAAAGTGGTCAAATTGGTCTCTAATTTGCATTCTTTCATTTAAGCAAGTCTTAATCCATTCAAACATCATTTTTATAAAGTCCTTTGCATTAAATAAGGCCAACATAAAAAACTGACCATTCAACACCCAATTATACGTATAGACCATATTGCTTCATATATACAAGTTTTTGATCTAATGGCCATATCATGTATCAAAACTTATACTCATGTTACCAATACATATCCTTGTCATGTACTTAAGAGTTCATCATACATACTCATGTTTACTATCCACTTAGGTCTATTATATACATTAAGCATGTATACATAACAAAATCCTATTTATATCATTTCTCTAATGCTTAGCTCTTATCAATTTCTTTTCCTTTACTTGAAGAACCTGAAATGGCTAATGAGGGTACATGGGTGAGATTCTGGGAGAATCTTAATAGCAAATCTCAACCATATCAATACATATATGATGATATGAGAAAATGCAATGCATATAAATGCAAGCATGTGAATTATATGCATCATGTAACTTAAACATAACTTTTAGCATAAAATCTCAATTCTTATCAAGTCATGGCATCAAAACATAATCATAGAATCAACTAAGCTCAACTTTGGGCCAAGAAAAAGTTATTGTGCTTAATTCCCTACCATAAAGAGCTAGAAGTAAAAAATGTTCAACATAAACATAGAATTCATGATAAAAACCATGTCTAAACATAACTCATGAATGCATCAAACAATGACATATATAAGTATCTCAACTTATTCATACATTTTATACATGCAAGATAGGGAGATATAGCCACCTTATGAATTTGAAGACTTTAAATCACCACTTACCCACTTGATCCTTTTCTTTTTCTTAGCTTTTGTAATATTTGATATTTTGGTAACTAAAATAGTCCCTAAAGAGTGAAATAAATTATGTAAATAGGGTCACATGATAAGAAAAGGGCAGTTAGAGCAAAAAAAAAAAACTAAATTAGAACTACTATATTAATGAAAGAGGACCCTAGAGTAAAATAAATTGAGGCAAATTAAGGAAAGATAGCATGTCACCCTAAATAAGAAAAGTAAGGCCACCTAACGTAATTTGAATGGGGGCTACTTTCAAATCACTTGATGATGGTTTTGTTGCAAACATCCATTACTAAGAATGGTGCAAAACTAGAGCCAATATAACTAAACGGAATGAATCTGAATCGCAGTGGCAAAATCATAATTTTAGGTAAAATTTTACAAAACTCAAGGGAAAAGTTTTAAACAGTAAATTTGAACTCACTAGGATTTTTAGAGGCCCTGAAACTTATAGAAATTGTTAGAATGGCAAAAACACTTCTGATGTATGAATTAAGATGTCTATTGATTAAACTTTGACTGAGCCATTTTGAATTGTTCTGAATCCTAAAAATTTTAAACTAAATGTTTTTAATAAACTAGAGAGCCTCTATTTTACGATGGAAAAGATATTTCTTAAAAAGGATTTAAAATGAGTTTAAACGAAGGAATTGAAGTTTTAAGACGTAATCAATATTTTAGAAATTGTTTAAAAGCTTTCTTTTTCCTTTATATTTGTTCAGCCATGCCATCCCAGCCCCATAACTGACTTAGAGCACACCTAAAATAGAGCCAAAGAGGCTTTCAAAGAAGGAGGAAGAGAAGGGAAAGAAAAGGCAAGAAAGGTAAGAAAAGTTGTACTTTTTCATCTCATGGTAGTTAGAAACTTTCTCCTTCTCTTTGAGCTCTTTCCATTGATGGTTTTGGTTTCTTGAAAGAATCTTTTTGGTGGCTAAACACTTGGAGAAATGAGAGATTTTGAAGCAACTAATTCCGTCACTAGATTTTCTACTTAAAAAGGATTAAAACAAGGTATGATATGAATTATAAATATTACAATTCCTTTACGTTCTCTTCTTTCTTCCATTTGGCCAACATATAAGGATCCTCGAGGGAATTGGTTTTTAGCTTAAACTTGATGGGAATTGGAGTTTTCAAGCATAAAGATTAAGATGATACAAAAGAAATTAATTAAGAAGCTTTAAAATGCAAAATAGGCCACTTAAGGTTTTGTTTGCACCTTAAGAGTTTTGGAATCCTAGAAAGATATTTCTAGTCATGTAAGACCATATTCAAACTAGAAAGAAGATAAGAAACCTCCACATGCATCAAATTTTCAAGAGAAATCACAAAACTCCCAATGCTCTCCATTGTGGTATAGGTCTTAACCAAGCTATAGTTGGAGTACATAGGGAGTTATTTTATTATTTCCAAGATTATGAGTGGTTTAGATATGAATTATGGATACTAATTGAGACATTAGAATAAATTTAGAAACCTTATTTTGGAAGATAAAATTTTAGGGTTCAATTAAACTTAAAGAAGCAACTTGACATTAGACCTATTTAACCATGTATGTGATGGCTTTAATGAGTTCTATTAGAGTCATATGGCTCGTATCAAATGAGATTTTGGAGCCAAGAAGTTGAATTATGAAATTTGCTTCATAAGGCATTCAAATAGGCCATATATACACTTAAAGCCCTAGTTAACATGTATAAGGCTAATATGAGTGTAAGCATGGTTCCATTGTTGATTTTGTATTTCATTTGATATGCCCAGGCTAAATAAGTGAATTTACATCCAAGTGTGAGTGTAGGGCCATGGAAGAAGAAAGAGTCATCTAGGGGAACCAATTGTAATTCTTATGTCAAGGTAGCTTTTCCTTCATTTCTTAATATGTATGCCTGGTTTGCTAAAGTGTCTTTGATTACTTGTATGTGTTGTTTGTAAATTATGTATTGTTGAATACTTGATTATCATATACCTTTGAATGACATTCATATGCATTTGAGATTAGATTGGCTCTAGTATGGGTGAGGTTATATCGAAAGCCCTTTGAATGGGTAAGCTGAGGCCATAAGTCCCTTAATAATAGGTGAGAGTAGGCCAAAAGTCCTAATGATGGGTGAGATTAAATCAAAAGACCCTAAAAGTGGATGAGGCTAACCAAAAGCCCTTAGACGTTGGGTGAGGCTAAACCAAAAGTCCCCAGAGTATGAAAGTGTTCTTGATAGAGCTATGGGATCCTTAAAACATAAATATGATTTAACTATAGTTTTATGATATGCATACTTGCATCTTGATCTTGAGTAAGCCATATATATATATATATGCTTGAATGTAGGATTAGCTATTAGGATTCTTTGAATCTCAATTTTCTTATATTTCTACTAAGCATGGCTAAATGACTCTCAAGAAAGAAAGAATAATGAACAAAAGGCCTAGGGAGAACAACCTTAATAATAGAATTTACCTTAAAGCAATCTTGATCATATGATTATGTATACTCATATTTTAGTGTATGAAAATGCAAGCACATTTAAAAGTGCTTGACTATGATATAAAGACTATTTATGGGTTGTAATATGTGACATAATGCAATTTAGTACCTTGAGTTCCTATATGTAAATGCGGATTCTTGAATATAGAAAGGTGATTTTTAGTTGCATGGAAAATTTGACATGATGGATCAGTCCTATACGATGTAATTATGAATTGAAACTTGTCCAAAATGAGAAATAACATTTTATGGTTTATTTGGTACCATTTGGTCTATTTGAGCCATAAAATATCCCTCTACTCTTAACAGTCTAAATGAGTTTCTTAAGTTGAAATTTTGCAAGCAATTAGAGGACATTAAGAGCTTTTTATAGAGCCAAAAATCATAATTTTTAGAGTTATATAAAATATCTTATGAATTTGTTAATGTAGCTTAATTATGTAAAATCTGTAGTGTACTATTCATACTATCATAGCCGTGGTTTTCATGGCTTTCCAGGTGCACTTAAAAATTTTTTAGCATAAAGTTTATATTATAAGTTTTTCATGGATATCTAATTTACATAAATAAGAGTTATATACCCAAATTATGAAAATTTAAAATTTGGCCCATATTATGTCAAAAGGAGTTTAAAATAGTTATAGGGCTTTCTTATGCAAATAGAGCTTGACTTACATCCACATGGGTTAAAACAAATGTGTCTATGGAATTTATGGATTGAAATGGAAAGAAATTCTAATTTTAACCTCCATAGTTTCATTTCACATATGGAAAGCCTATGAGAACCTTGCTAAGCGTCTTGATGCGATTGTATTTTAATGCCTCTAGAAGTAAATGATATGGGAATGACCATGCCTTTGAAAATAAAAGGTATGGAAGTGACTATATATGGATGTCAAGGCTAGGATAACATGTTGATGACAGTGTGGAAGATCTTGTTAACAAAGTCTTGAATCCAGTAGAGAAAAATCTAGAACCTTGTTAATAAGATCTTTTACCATATAACAAGATATTCTCTAATAGAGAAACCTAGAGGAACCAAGATCTTGGCAATTCTATCAACAAGTTATCTATTATAGTAAGCTATAACATGTAATGTATGATGGTATGATAGCTTTCCTTTGCTTAACACCCACAAATAGGTGAACTTGGGCTAGTTTGGCCTACATATAGCAATTTGTAATATAAAATAAGTCATTAGGATCTATTTTGACTGTTATTACTATCACCTAATCCTATTAGAACTTAACATGTCATTTAAAGCCATTTTAGGTTCCTTAAGAGGCAACTTTTGAATTTTACTTTCTAGGCTCTGAAATCTCATTTGCGATGAGTCATATAACTCTAATAGAACTCATTAGGACTATCATATACATGATTACATAAGCTAAATGTCAACTTGTTTCTTTAGATCCTTTATGGACCCTAAAAATTCACCTTTCAAAATAAAGCTTCTAAATTCAATCTAATTATTCCATTAGCATTTATAATTCATATCTAGACTACTTATAACTTTAAAATTCATAAAAACTCTTCCCAGCTTCTTCATCTCTATCATGGCCAAACCTATGTTCTCATGTAGGCTAAGGAAATTTATGTCATTTCTCTTGGGAATTTGGCACATGTGGGGTATTCTTGGCTCTTTTCTAGTTCAAGGTTGGTCTTAAGCATCTTAAAACATCTTCTTAGGGTTCTAAAATTTCCAAGGTACAAACAAAACCCTAGGTGTTTTACTTTGCATTCTATAGCTTCTTAATTGATTCTCTTTGGATCATCTTAATCTCCATACTCCTAAACCCCTATTCCAATCATGTTTTAGCAAAAAATTAAAATACCTTTTTGTTCTCCATGTCTAGGCCAAACCAACAGAGAGAAGAGTTCTAAAGGAAAAACAAATTTCTTCTCTTATACCATACCTTGTTTAAACCTTGTTCAATGTAGATTCTAGTGGTGGACTTGGTTGCTTCAAAATCTCTCCTTTGTTCAAGTGTTCAGCCACCAAAATACTCTTTTAAAAAAACAAAAACCGTCAATGAAAAGAGCTCAAAAGCATAAGAAAGTTTCTAACTAGCATGAGATGAGAAAGAGCATGATTTCCTCCCTTTCTTTACTTTTCTTTCTCTTCTTTCTCCCTCATTCTTGTGCAACTTTGGGTGCTGGTTCTAGTGTGCTCGAAGGTAGCTTGAAGAAGAACCAGGTGGCATGGTTGAATATAAGGAGAAAAGCGGTGATTTGTAATAATTCACAAAATTTTTGTTACGTCCCAAAATTTTAATTCCTCTATTTGAGTTTATTCTATATTTTTTTCAATACAGTCAGTTTTATATGAAAATTTAGACTCTCTAGTTTATTAAAAACATTTACTTTCAAATTTATAGGGTTTAAAACAATTCAAAAGAACTCAATCAAGGTTTCAATCAACCAACGCCCCAAATTATACATCATAAGGGTTTTAGTTATTTTGATGGTTCCCATAGTTTTCAAGACCTCTGAAAATCCTAATAAGTTCAATTTTGGAATTTAAAACTCTTTTTTTTATTTCTAAAATTTTGCCTAAAATTACAATTTTGTCATTACTTATTAGTTAAATCTAGTTAGCCACTTTGACTTCAGCTTTTAAGTTATCAGTGACTTTATAACCTTATTTCTGGATGTTATAAATAATGTTCTATTCTTAATTGTCCTTAATTCATCTTGCTTTAAGGTCTCCTTTCATTATCCTATCAGTTCTAGTTGAATTTTAAAGAACTGGATGTTACACAATAAGTTCACAATAGTTTCACAAATGTTTTATTGGATGTTAATAGAATTATTATAACAAGCAAAGTATGTGCCAAATATCACAAGGTAATAGGCATGCCTATACCGAATCCTGATACAAATAACATTGTATTTCTAGGCCATTTTGTCCTAAAAATCAAGTAGCAAATTCCAACTACCAACATAGCAGTAGAGTATTTCATGACATAAATAGCAAATTCATCACTTCAACAATTTTGAACTTCAACTTTGGCCGAGGTAACTTGTCTATCTTAATTAATGTTAACAATTTTAATTGTTTTCAATATTCAAATATGTATTTAAGTTACAATTAATTTTGTAAGGACTTTTAACATTTTCAAAAAAGTGCAGATATGAAATGAGGGTGTATTTATAGAGGAAATATGAGCATAAAAATAGTAACTAAATTTGGAAGATATATACACACTATTATTCAGTAGCGATTCAGACACATAGTGATGACATATACACAATCATGAGACTATAATAACTAGGTGCTCAACTTGTAATGTCCGATTTTTCGAAAAACGAAGAAAATGAGTTAGTTTCCAAAGGAAGTCCCCTAGATAGAGAAGTTTGATGCCAACTAAAATTAGGATCAAAATCTAAATAATAGAAAATAAGGGTTTGAGGTTTAAGATGCCCGAGAACCAGAGCTAAAGAAACTCAAAAAATTTGTCGAAGAAAGTAGGGGCATTTTTGTAATTTTTGAAAAATTTTAAAAACTCACAAAAGAATTTTTTAAATGAAAATTTTAAGTTTTCTGAGATTCTAAGAGGCCTTGAAAACCATGGAAAGCCCTAGAGCAGTAGAAACCCCTCCGATGAGCGAGTTCGGCAAAGGTTGACCAAAACTTTGACCAAACAGTTCGGAATGGTTTTAAATCCAATTTGAGTGGTTCCAAAGGCATTTTATAAGTTAAAAAGCCTAAATATTATGATGGAAAAGATGAATTTTAATAGGCCTAAAATGAAAAAGCCAAGAAGAGGAACTAAAATGTAAAAGTAAAAAGTTGCATAAAGTGACTTTTAGCTTCTTCTTATCCACGTTCCAGCAGCTCCTCTGACTAAAACACTCTGTTTTTGCCTAAAAAATAGAAAGGAGACTTAAAGAGAGAGTGGTGCACAAGAGCAAGCTCAAGGGAAGAAGAAAAGCTAAGAGAAAGGTATGAATTCATGAAAACTTTTGCTCTTCCTTTAGAAAACTTCTTCCCCTCCTTTCCTCCTCTATTCCTATGGATTTAGTGAGATGTTTGGTTCTGTTTTGAGCCCAGCACAGAGGGGGAAATTTCAAAATTCAAGGAGAGGGTTGAAGCAAGGAAAAGAGCTCTTGAGATAAGCTTAGAATCAAGGTGATTTTTCTATCTTGGTTGCTTCCTTTTTCTTGCCCTTTGTGTGTGGAGTTCTGCCAGAATAGAACCATCTTGGAAGGGAGGATTGTTTCCTAGAAATAAGAAAGAATTGTGGGTTTTAGACCATGAAGAGTTAGTAGATATAAGAAAATTGGAAGAAAAGCTAATGAAAATCAAGTTAAGAAAGTGTAGAGCTCTTGGACACTTTGTAAAAACTAATTTAATCCATGAATTTTCTTGCATGTGTAAATGTTTATTTGAGTTTCTAAGACCCCTAGAAAGCCTCTCAAGTGCCTCTTCCATCAAGAAAAAATCAAAAACTCCATGGGCTCTAAATGGTGTGTCACTTTCGGCCAAGACTAGAAGAATAGGCTAGGGGTTGTTTTAATTTATTCTAGCCTTGGTTTGGGACTTTATATGATGGGAGAGTATGAGAGAAATCCTTGGAAAAAAATTAGAAGTCTTAGAATGGGAGATAAGGCAATAGGTTCCATAATATGAACTATGGAAGCAATATGGTCCTAATGTCTTGAAATTGAGTATATGATGACTTCAAGGAGTCTCATTGGAACCAAGAGGCCTAGATATAAGATGAAAATCGAGCGAAGACCTTAGATGCTAATGGTTGCTCCTTTGGATGCCTTATGGATCCATTATGGAACATTAGGAGTAGTTAATTTTTCTAGAGTATGTGCAATCTTGTCGAATGCTCCAAAAGTATAATTGGGTCCCATTTCATGTATCTAAGCTAAAGGAATCAAGCTCCACCTCTTTGTGGGTGTTTGGCCAAGGGAGAAGAAGAACTTTTAAGGGAAAAAGTGTGCCATTTCAAGCAAGGTAGCTCTCTTCTCCTTCTTTCATGCATGCTTGAGTGTTTTTCTTGTCTTGAATGTGTGTGTGTGTATGTTTAAAGTCATGAAATATGTTTCTAGCAAGCATTCACATGCCATGGTGTCTTGATGTTTTGCTTATGTATTGAAATGATCCTTGATGAATGCCTTTGGTTTGCTTGAGCTTGGTGAAGCCAAAAGTCCCTTAGTTAGGGCGAGGATGAGCCAAGAGTCCCTAAGGTTAGGTGAGACAAAGCCAAAAGTCTCTAGCAAGAGTGAGGCTTAGTTAAAAGTCCCTTAAAATAGATGAGGCAAGTCCAAAAGTTCCAAAGAGAGTGGGTGAGGCTAAACCAATGCTTTGGCAAGCTTATGTATGTTATTTATGTTCTTATGAATGAAGAGAATGCTTTATGTATGATTGAGAATTTCATGTTGGCATACATGCATCTAGACTTGAAACTTGTATCAAGTATGTGTGTTTGAAAGGGAGATGAACTATTAGGATTCCTAGAATCTCACTCTTCCCTCCCCATTACTTAATATGCCTAGGTGGATCAAGAGAGCAAGGAAATAGGAGCCACCACACTTGGAAGCAAGAAGATTAGCAATGGAGTTGTAAAATATTTGTATTATAGCCATATGGTTGTCACATGATGTATCTCCATAATGTATATGATGTATAAGCTTATGAATATTTGTAATAGTATGGGTATATTATGTATGTATGAGAATTAGACCCGTGTGAAGGATATTTCATGAATTTGACTTAGATATGCCAAGTTATACAAGTATGGCTCTTGTGTATATCTTGGCGTGGATGAGTGAGATTATGGAATATGGGTTATTAGCCCTTTGAGACATGTTTGATAGAGTATTTTAATGCTTTCCCATGTGGTCATGTGGCCATAGAATGAGAAGAAGCAAAAATGGACCTCTTGAGACCCCATAAGAAGCTTAAAAAGGGCATTTTGCAACCCTATGTCACAAACTGACCAAATGAATAAATTTTCTCATGAAATTTGGCATGCATGTAGAGATCATCTAGAGATTTTTAGAAAGTTAAAGTGCATAATTTTTGGAGGTTTAGGGAATATTTGGTGAATTTTTGAAGTTAAGAATTTTTTTGATTTTGGTCAGTGTACAGTAGCTTTGGTCCGACAATGCATCTGTGTCAAACATAGGGCAAATGAGGCCCAATGGTCCTGAAAGTTTACATGGAGAAACTAGACATGCACAGTGAGCTATAGCAACTGGAAGTACCTCATTTGGAGGTCTAGAGAGAGAAATAAATTTTTGAAGTTATAACTCTCTGTTAGTGATGCAGCAGGACCCTCAGCACTGTTCCATCGAGTTTCTCCAGTTTATTGTCATTTTCTGGGTCTAGAGCTATTTTTCCCTTAATATAGACATCTATAGCTTTCCAGATTGGTATAGTTTACTTGATTTGGATTTTTTTGAAAATTAGTTATGAATTTTTGAAATCCATATCAGTAAGTTGTAGCAGAACTCAAGGGCAGCCATACCCTTCATGTTTTTCGGTTGTCAAACACAGTCCATCTAGGTGTTTCATACCTGAAACTATTTTTACCTTATAGTAGACATACAGAGATTTATGGAAAGATGTCATTTGCCTTATTTCTATTTTTCTATATTTAGTTATAATTTTTCAAAATTGCTTCGAAATCTGCCACCTTGGAACCCGAGGCAAAACGTGAGAATTAGTGATTTTTGGTTCTTGATCCATGATTCATATGAAGTTTTAAGATGTTTATTATGACTTGTATGAATGGAAAATAATTAGAAGATGTTGTTGGTAAGTTTCTGGGGGTTCACGGATCAAAAATTGAATCCTCACCCCGACATAACGCCATTAAGTCATGATTTTAATGCAAAAGTCTTGGGATTTCCTTGCTACTTTGTGTAATCCCACCTTGATAAAGGAAATTGATGCTAGGAATAATATGGTGTGACATAACTCATATCTAACAACTTATAATAAAATCTTAACTTACACATACACACATGCTAACTATGCAGTTTAGGCTATTGATACGTTGATAGAAATGTTTTGCACTCAATTTAAGCATACTCATGTTAAAGATGTTTTTTTGGATAATAAATTATTTATGAGGATGAACACCTTAGTTCCTCTCAAAAATATGTTATTATATTCAGTTGAACTTTTAACATGCTAGCTATACAATGTACTCAGTAGTCAAGGTGAAGAATCCCCTTAACTCTATTTGATTCATTTGATAAGAAAAGTTGAGTGGTTCTATGATTCTAAATTTTTATGCTTGATTAAGATGAATGATTTCTTAACTCTTACTTAGTCAAGTGTCTAATTGACTCCAAGTTAATGGATATGATTATTCAAGAGTTACAACCCTAGCTTCAGATATGATTTATTAGCATAAACATTCTCCCTAGCAAACATGCCATGATCCCACATGCATATATGTTTATATATATTCTAAAAGATTGATATTTGATTTATAATGTAATTAAGGATTGGAAAGAATGATATGTTTGGAAGCATATTAAGTATATATGTTTTTGCATTCACAAAGTATGTTCCATTTTACAATTAGTTATATATATGCACTACAAAAAATTAGGAATTAGAGACAGAAATTAGAGACATAAAAAGTTTGCCTCTATTCCACGACAAATTTATCTCAATTTTGTCTTTAAAAACTATAATTGTAAATAAGAAAAATACGAACTTAAAGATAAAAATATTTGTCCTAAATGAAACCATCTCTAATTCCATCTCTAATCTATTGCAATAATTTAAGATTTAGAAACATTACTCGTGGAGATTTAGAGACCAAAATTGTTGTCTCTAAATCCACCTCAAGTAGAGATTTTTTTTTATAATAAAAATGAGATTAAGGATGAATTTAGAGACATAATTATTATGTCTCAAAATGTTTCATCTCTAATGTAGCCTACAATCTCTGGCATGTCTTTTTAAATGATCTACAAATTAGAGATGAAATATTTTGTAGTTAATTTGTCTCAGACTGAGTTAATTGAAACTAAAGAGAATTTTTGTCTCGTCCCATCTTTAACTCTTTTTTTTTCTTAATTAAAGTATAGTAATAGATTTAAGGATGTAATATTACTATCTCAATATTCAAAGCCAATGATAGTTTCTAAATTACTAGGAAGGGGAAAAAATATTTGACTTTGTGAAAATTTATTTTACAAGCAACAAAAAGTTAATTAAGACTATTTTTCAAGAAATTAATTAGGGTCTGGTCTTAGTATTTTTGTCACTTCTTTGAACATAGTTTGCCCATTTCACTACCTACCATTGAATTCATCACTTTTAATCTACTTTCTATTCCTAATTCCTAATCCATATACAAAGGATTGGAAAGCTCAATGACTCAACCTTCTACATTTGTTTGATTAGGGTTATTCATATGCTTTTTGACCTACTATTAGGTTTAAGCCTATCTTATTATAAGGGGTTATCATAGTAATTTACTTTCCAAGCAACTGTGCACTGGTGAATATGGCTATTTGTTTGTTAAAGAACCTAGAAAGAAAGATATAGAAGGATTTAACTTAAAATGTATTTGATAATAATTTATTATTAGTAGTATTTTAAGTATAGATTATTTTAGGCTATAGAGATTTGGTAAATTCAAGAATTTTATTGTTGATTGGTGGTAAGGAAAAAGTTTATATATTTTTTTGAGGGAATTAGAAACAGAAGTTTTCATGTCTAATTATGTCTTTATATAAGCAAAACAATGTTATTTTAGGATTTTGATCAAAGCCAAAAATTTCCATATGAAATTACATCTTTATTTTAAGAAACAATGGCATTCAATATATTTGATTAGATACATAATTAAACCATCTCAAATTCCATCTCTAAGGGTAAGCATCGAGATGGCATTATACTGATAAAAATTGGAGACAAAAGTTCACTTCCATCTTCAATTATGTCTTTAAAACCCCCTTTTGAAAACTATGGCTTTCAATTTTAGATCATTTTCTTCTCGAAACCTTAGAATCCCAAATTTCCCCATCCCGTATTTGAGATGTAACACTCAGAAATTAATTAAAGATAATTATGATTAATTAGGAGTTGATATGGGTTTAGTTAAAAGAATTAGTTAAGAGAAGTGGGCATTAATTTGAGCCTTATGATTTATTTAAGTAAGCTTGGAGCCTAATATAGAAGTCCAATTATGCTATAAACTTAGTAAGAACCCAATACTAGTTTTCTTATAGGCCCAACTTAAATTTTTTGGAAGCACAAAAACTTATAAGTGAATTTAAGTAAGACAAGAGCCATATAGCCTTAGTCCAAACTTGGGAAAGTGAGTCTAAATAGGTCTTGGGCTATTGCATTAACACATCCTACCCTTAACATTAAAATTCTACAGCTTAACCTAATGAACCTTGGCCCAATTCTAAAAATAAATTAGACCATGGATAATATTGAGCCCAATGGACCAATCCACTTACTCTAAAACCCTAGGGAGCCTATCACTTCATTATTTAGGTGCTAAAGTTTAGGGGTTCTGCAAAACAAAGGGAGAAATTTTGGATATGTGAGAAGGTGGCTAGGGTTCCTTATCTTCTAAGCTTCGATTTGCAAGTTTAGAATAAGATTTAGCTAAGGTAACTTACATATAACTTAATCCTCTATTCTTCCTCTTCAATTTGAACCAATTGGTTTCTCATTTAGAGCATTTTCATCTTCCACCCAAAGTTGAAACTTGTTGCTTAGTTCTTCCCTGGTGAATTTTGTAACGACCCTAACTTCAAATTATAGTAATTAAGGTTAAATACGTAATTAATAATCATATATCAAGGTTTGAAGTCATTAAGATTAATTACATCGGGAAAAAGTGAGGAAATTTAAAACCTTAATATTATTAAGGTCATTAGCTAGACAACCACAATTATTCGAATGTGCAAGTGAATTTAATTATCAATGAGGAGCTGTTGATTCTCCCATCCATCAATTTTAACTTATAAAATGCTCCTATAAGTGTTTCTAGATCATTCCTTAGCATTACCTCAAGAAAAAACTAAGGTTTCTAGGTGAATATGAGAGATAAAACACTTTCGCCCCGCTAAATTCCCTTGCGCCGCAGCCAATTACTCTCGGTTCAACTCCTTACGCCTTCACAAGTTTTTTCACTTTTCACCGTGCCCAAATACCCCTTTAGCTGCTGCCAAATACCCTCTGGAGCACCCCCAAATCTGCCTCTCAGACTTAGTCGCGACTAATGTCATTGTTCATCGCAGCCAATTGCTCTCTGTTTTCTTTCCTGGTAGGTTCGCCATATCTGGCCGAGGCTAATTAAATGTTGGCCGCGGCCAATTCCCCTCTGTTACCATTTGGCTAAGGCCAATTAAATGTTGGCCATGACCAATTCCCTTCTGTCCCTATAACTCCTAAGATTTCATCTCATGCTCTCCAATTCCCCCTCTAGCAACACTCTGAGCCACTTTAACTTAGTTTGTGAAGCTCTAATGGTGTTTATCTACTTAATGTACCTAGTTAATCTATCCTCATCCATCCCAAGATATAAGGTATTGGTTTTTACTCACCAAGCTATCACACATCAGCAAAAACCATAATTTAATAACAACAAATGTATTCTGGCCACAAGGTGCATGGGGCCAATGCTTAATGTTCATATAAGATCAAATCACTTATCCATTGTTAGCCAATTACAACCATAATGTTCAATCCCATGATAATTAAATTACATATACAATCCCTATACTTGGCAATTCATGATGCAATGCAGCAATGATACAAAACTAGCAATCCAGTTACAATACAATTCGACAAGGCCTCCAAACCTATATGCTACCAAACCATTTAATGTACTTCCATTAATTTTCTCCTTGCTACTAAGAGATCCGGTCCCTGAAAATGTTAGCCCACAATGGGGTGAGATATACAAT
Organism: Erythrophleum ivorense; assembly: GCA_026724425.1. NCBI lineage: Eukaryota > Viridiplantae > Streptophyta > Magnoliopsida > Fabales > Fabaceae > Erythrophleum > Erythrophleum ivorense. The sequence continues at coordinate 32,903,594 of JAIUCV010000008.1, forward strand.
CTTAGTAACAAAAAGGCAATTCCCATATATATGTACAAGTTAATCAATCCAATGTAATTTCATATCATCAATACCAGAACCATCAATTCAATTTACAAATGAACTAGTTGAAATACCAATGACTACCGTCCCATACTAGCAATCATACACAACATGTTAATAGCTAATAACACCGAGAGAGGTCCGTCCACAGCATCTACTCCATAATGAGCACAACCAAGGCTCAGTGCATCTGGGGTTTGATTGTAACATCCGGTCCCTCCGTAAATGTGAGAAACGCAATGTTCGGTTTCTCCGTAAAAGTCAGAAATGGGCCAAATATAAAAGGAAGTCCTCGAAATAGAAGGAATTGGGGCCAACTAAAATTATGATAAAATTTGAAATATTAGAAGATGAGGACTTGAGGTTTGAGATGTCCAAAAACTAGAGCCAAAAGAGCTCAGAAAATTTGCCAAAGAAAGTAGGGGTATTTTTGTAATTTTTGGAAAATTTTGAAATCTCATAGAAGGGCTTTTTAAATGGAAAATTTGAGCTTTTCGGGGTTCTCAGAGACCCCGAATACCATGGGAACCCCTAGAACAGTTGAAACCCCTCCGGTGAGCAATTTCGGTCGTTGGTTGACCGAAACTTTGACCGAACAGTTTGGAATGGTTTTAGATCATTTTTGAGCGATTCCAAAGGCAATTCTTATGATTAAGAGCTAAGAAATATGATGGAAAAGACAGATTTCAAAAAGGAGTTGAAATGAGTCCAAACGAACAAAACTACAAAGAGGGACTAAATTGCAAATTCTAAAAGTTGCTTAAATGAATCCCTAGCTTATAAAAAACGTCCCTCCTCTGCTCAGATCTCCTCACCCACTCTCTCACATGTTAAAACAGAATTAAGAAGGGCTAAGAGTGGCGCACAAGAGGGGAGGCCAAGGAAGGAAGAAGAAGCTTAAAAAAATGTAAGTTTTAGCCACTTTTTCCTACTCCATGCCTTGTTAAACTTCTTCCCCTCTTCTTCCTCTTCCTTCTCATGGTTTTGGCATTTAATTTGGTGCTGTTTTGAAGGCAGAACAGAGGTGGAATTTTCGGATTTGGTGAGGGGAGGCTAACCAAGTGAAGAACAAATCAAGAAAACTAAGAATCCAAGGTATTTTGCTACTTCCTAAGCTTAGGTCTCCTTGCTCCTCTTCTCTTCAATTTCCCCCCATGTAAGACCAGCCATGAGGGATTAAATTTCTGGCCAAACCAAGAATGAATCACATGAATTAGGGTGTGGGAATTTAGAATATGCAAAGGAAACTAAGTAAAAGCCATTGAATTTCAAGTTACCAAAGTGTAGGATTCTTGAAGAGTTTGTAAAATCTGTTTTGATTCATGAATTTCCTAGGCTATGTAAGTGTTTAATTGAGCTTCTAAGACCTCTAGGAAGCCTCCCAAGTGACTCTCCCATCAAGGAAAAATTGGAAACCCCTTGAACCCCAAATACTTCTATAATATCGACCTAGGCTAGAAAGAGTACCAAGGGGAAGTTTTAATTTATTTCAAGCTTATTTTTGAGTCATGTAGGATGGAATAGGATGAGAGGAAGCCTTGGAAAAATTTTAGAAGCCCTAGATAGTGAGATGGAAGTGTAGGCTCCATAATGTAGCATAATGAAGCAACTCCTAGCTAGGTTCTTTAAAATAATTGTGTGATGACTCCAAGGAGTCTAAATGGAGTCAAGAATCATAGATTAAAGGAGAGAAGGGAGCCAAGATCATGAATTCTTGAAGTTGCTTCATTAAGTGCCTTATGGAAGCATAATGGAGCCATAAACCAAAGTAGCATCATGTAAAGTGTGTGTAATGCCAAGGCTTGTTCCCATGAGTAATTCATGTTTCTTTTGGTGTGTCTAGGCCAAGAGAAATGGTCTCCACCTCCTTGGGTGTGTGAGGTCAAGGGAGAGGAGTCAAGACTTAAGGAAAAAGTGTGTAAATGCAAGCAAGGTAGCTCTCTCCACCTTCTCTCATGCATGGATGTGTGTTTAGCTTGTTTTAGAATGTGTGTATGTGTATTTTCAAGCTAAGAAAAGTATGCTAGCATACCTTTATATGCCATGATGCTTGATGCTATGTTATGTTTTCAAATGATTACATGATGTTTGTGTGAGTTTGCTTGAGTGTGGAAAGACCAAGGACTCTTCCCTTTGGTGAGGATGAGCCAAGAACCCTTGAGCTTGGTTGAGATAAAGTAAAGAGTCTCCCAAAAGCAAAGTGGGCTCCCAAGAGTATGGTTGAGTCCAAAGTACTTAAAGAATGGGTGAGACAAGTCCAAAATCCATGAGGAGAAGTGTGAGGCCAATCCAAACACTTAGTGAGCTCTTGAATGTCTTGCATGATTGATTCACATGCCAAAGTTGCTTTAAAATGCCTATGATTTCTACTTTCTCCATGCATGCATATATGAAACTTGCTTGCACATATTATGTGTGATGGAATGGGAGATGAGCTATTGGGATTCTTTGAATCTCATCCCCTCCTCTCCAATGCTCTAATATGCTAGGTGGACCAAGTAGCTATGGTGAAGGGAGCCAACAACCATGAAAGAAGGAGATTGACAAGCCTAGGCCTAGTTTGTATTCTTTTTTAACCATAATGATGTTCAATGATATATATGATTATTTTAAATGGCACATGACCCTTGAGACACATGTAAATATAATATTATATGATGTTTAAATGTATGAATATGATGTATGACTTCTAGCCTACATTTTGAGCATGAGATGCCAAATTATGCAATATGAAAGTTTAATGGAAGTGTGCATAAATGTGGGTTGAATGGCCAAAATGAGATGCATGAGATTTGGGACTATTTGGGCAGCTCACAAAAGTCTTAAATGTACTTTTAGACTTGCCCAAAAGGTGCCAAGACCAAGGGAAATCCATTTGGCAATTTTGGTACCCAATATGGAGCCAAAATTGACCATAATGGAATCCTATACCATTTTTTGGCCAAATGAGTTAGTCTTTCCCTGAAAATTGGCATGCAATTAGGTCTCATTAAGATCTTTTTGGAAAGCTAAATATCATAATTTTTGGAGACCTAGAGAATATTTGAGGAATTTTCAAAGTTGGAATTTTTCATGGATTTTGGTATGGGTACTGTTCATACTGGCAGTTTTGAATTCTGTGTCACCTGATGGCCAAATGGTGTCCAATGCTTATGAAATTTTACATACATAATCTAGAGGTCATAAGCTTTCTGTGTCCACCAAGATCACCTCATTTGGAGGTCTGAGCAGTGAGTTATGCATGTTTGAAGTTAACTGTCAGTATCAGTAGCGCCCCATGAGTCCGGTTACTGTTCCATAGGGTCCAGCTGACTAAACATATCGGTTTCATTCTGTAATTATTTTTAGTATCAAGTTAACATTTGTATCTTTCCATAATGATCGAATTTGTGTGATTTCAATTTTATAGAATTAGTTATGAATTTCAGAAATTTGTATCAGTAAACTAAATCACAGCCCAGGTAGCCAGCGACTCTAGAGCTTTTTTGGATGTCAAACATCTTGTGTGATGAATTTTATGACCTAGAAGTATTTTTAGTGTGAAGTAGACATCCTAAGGTTTCCAAAATGACCAAGATTGCATGATTTCAATTTTTCTAGATTTAGTTATGAATTTCCAAACTTTGGTCAGAAAGAGGGCCAAACCTGGCCGAACTTAAATAGCCACTTTTTATGCTCCATTTTGATTTCTATGGGTTGTGGGCATGAATTTGAGATGGAAATGAGTTGTATTGATGTATTTAAATATGATAATATATAGCATGAGCTCACACGGTCCACATGACCTTGAATAGAATTTTTAAGTATGACGCAATGCAAATAAAACCATTATTTTCATTCCCTTTTTCATGTGCTCTCATGGAAATAATGAGGTGAAGCTTATGAATGATATAAAATGAGATAGAATTTATGGTGTTACATTGATCATAACCCGGTGCTCGATCGAAGCACATGCATGGGTGGTAGCCGCACCACAGCTCCACTATGGACTCACAAAGTCTAATCACAATAACAATTCAAGTAGTCAACTAATTATTTAGCATTTCAAAATCATATATGTGCAAACAATATCAGATTAACATGACCATATACATGGAATTGGAAAATTAATCTCAGTTACCTCAATGAAGCCAATTACTCATCCTCTAGCTACCTTCATGATTCAGATCACACTAGGCCTAACATAAGCATAATCATCATTATTCAACTACCATTAATGAGGAATTTCCCTATCCACAAATTAATCTTAACAAGAGTATATTAAGAACTTTTTACCTAAGCTTCCTAAGGGTCTACCACACCAATTCAAGATCGCAACAACAAGAACTCACAATGGGTCACTCTTAACATCTCCATTTTCGCACATGTAAAAGCCATGCACCAAAAGTCAGTCCAAATGATGGAAATTCTGTATATATACCACACAAGAGAAGAGGGAACACTTACCCATATACCTAAGAGGTCAAATGGATTGGGTTGAGCCTTAACTACTAAGAACACACCACGGGATATTCCCAAATTCGGATTTGAGTCATCAAGCCCATAAAATTTAGTTTTTCACCTTCATCTCCTTGTAATTTCACACAATAGCAGAACCCATTATGAAAATCAACACTTAGGGACATTTTCTAGCAAAATAATACACAAAATGGAAGGGAAATGTTTACCCAATCATCCCTCTAGCTTTTAACTCTGAAAATCTTACAAGGAAACACCTAAACACCAAATTTCAGATTTGAGAAAGAGATGAAAATGCTCAAAACCAAAAACTAATTGGACCAAAATGAAGAGGAGAATGAGAGGGACATGTTTTATATAGATTACCTTAGCCAAATCTTCCTCTAGAAGTGAGAAATGGTGGAAGAATACAGAAAAACCTTAGCTTTCCTCTCAACCTCCGAATTTTGCTTTGCCTCTTGTGTTTTTTCTACATAATGGGGAGGAGGCTAAGTGTATTTAGGGTTTAGTTGTGTTTGAGTTGGGTCCCAAATGGGTTGTGGGTTAACCCAAAGGCCCAAATCCTTATGGGTTCAGATTTTTATACCTATTGGGCCTTATTTCATGAGTTGGGCTGTAGAAATTTGATTGGGTTAGGCCAAGTTCCAAGAGTCAATCCAACTTGGGTCTGCATAATGTGTATTGGGCCAACTATAAAAGCTCAGGTAAATTGGGTCTTGAGCCTCTATTTCACTAAATCAGATTAGGTTATTGCTAGGTGATCTCTCTTGGGTCAAGTCTCATGATAAGGAGTTGGGCTTGAACTTAAAACCCACAATACTCAAATTAATTGTGGGCTCAAATTAAGCTTTAATCCAATTGAAATCTTAAACCCATATTAATAACTTATTTCTTTATAAATTTTTATTCATATAGCTTACCCAATTATTCAATAATAATTATTCTTAATTAGTCCAAATACATTATTAACACCTTAATTAATTTTTGGGGTGTTACAAATTTTCAGAGGTAGAGGCTCAGGGTGTTGTTGAGTAAGTATGCTCTTCCCATTTTAATGCATTTTTTGCTAGTTTGAGACCCCTGTAGTTGGCTTATGATATAGGCTTTGGTTTTATACGAAATTACCTAGAAATTGGAGCGAACTATGGTGGTTTCTAGTGTGGGGAAGCTAGAACTTGAAATTTAAATCCATTGGTGGTTAAGTAAGTAACCTCTAGGTAATCATTGATAGTTCAACTCTTTAGGTATCTGATTTGTTGCTAGAAATGATTATAACTATGCTTATCTTAGGCTTGGTATGCATTAGGATAATGATGGTAGCTAGAAAAAGAGTAATTAGCTTCATTGAGGTACCCGGGGTAAATTTTCTAATTCCATGTATGTGCTCATTTTAATATGATGTTTTACTATATATGTATGATTTTGAAATGCAAAATGATTGGTTAGCTACTTGATTGTTGTTATGATAGGACCTTGTGAGTCCATGGTGGAGCTATGGTGTGACTGTCACTTGTGCATCGTGCTTCGATCGAGCACAAGGTTATGATTAGACCCTTTAATGTACTAAACTCAGGTTATGCTTATTAAGGAATTGGTGCCATGGATGGGTCTCTCCCAGTATTATTGGTCTTTAACATGATTAATGTGATTGCTAATATGGAACAGTAGTCACTTGTAGCTTAATAAGTTTATTTGCTAATTGAATTGATGGTTTTAGTATTGGACGATATGAAAATGTATTATGTTGATTAATTTACACATATATATGAAATTTGCCTATTGTTACTGAAATTGTATATCTCACCCCGGTTATGGGCTAACATTTTCAAAGACCGAGTCTCTTAGTGGTAAGGAGAAATTAATGGAAGCATAATGTATGGTTTGGTCGCACATGAGTTTGAAAACTTTGTCAAATTGGTTTGTCTGACAAGAAAATTAGTTTTTATGTATTACCACATTGCATCATGAATTACCAAGTATAAGGTCTGGTTATGTAATATAATCACCATGGGATTGAACACATGTGATTGTAATTGACTAATAATTGATGAATGACTTGATGTCTTATAGCCATTTAGCATTAGCTCTGTGGATATATGTAATTAAACCATTTTGTTGTCATGAAATGGGGGTTGACTGATATAAACCTTATTGATCCTATGATATGGTTCACTATTTGGAAATGTAATCATGTGATATAATAGATGTTGACTTAAACTAGTGATGTATGGAACCTCTAATAGAATTATGTTTGAGTAATAATGTTGGTAGTTTATGAATTCTTTATTGTCATTAATCTTCGAACCTACTGATACATGGCAGTTAGATAAGTAGGAAGCAATACTTAAGTCTTGAATTAGTAATGAGAGGTAAGTTAGGTAACTCAAGTAGATGAAAGCTATTAGAGCCTCACAAATGAAAGTAGAATGGCCTTAGGATGCTAATGGAAGGAGTGTTGGAGTATTTGGGACGAAATTGGAAGAGTTTAGGTACAAGAAGTAGTTCAGCCGCGGCCAAAATGGGCTGAGTTACAACTAAGGGTAACTAGTTGCCCAGGGAGGGTAACAAAGAGTAACCTCGTCACAGTGTAAAATTTTCAACCGCGGTGCAGGTTTAGGAAATCAGGGAATGAGTATTCTAGTAGCTAGTTTCCAGGGTGTCTTTATGTCGTGGCACCACATAGGGCTGCCGTGACAAGGGTCCAACTTCTCGCGACGAAGATTTGCAAAAATGTGAGAAGTTAAACCTAAGAGCAACTTCGTTGTCATGCAAAAATTTTAAGCCGTGGCACAAGGTACAAAATTTCAATTTTGAGTTATAGTAGCTTACTTAGCCGTGGCGGGTCTAACATCCTATTTTCGTTAAACAACGAAAATAGGCATGTTTTCAAAGCAAGTCTTGTTTTTGAGTAATACTCTAGACTCCTAAAAATGAGAATCCTAGCCTCAGATGGAAGAAAAAATGAAGCTAGAATGAAGAAATAAATTTTGACGAAAATCTTACGAAACATAATGGCATTTTTGTAATTTTGAGTAAATTTTAGAATTCACATAGGAGGGTTTTTTAAATAAAATTTTTGAGTTCTTCGGGGTTCTCAGAGGCCTTGAAAACCATGAGAAGCCTAGGGACAGTTAAATCTCCTCCAGTGGATGTTTTTCAATGTCAGTGCACTCGAATTTTGACGAATTCATTCGGAAAGGTTTTAGCTCCGATTTGAGTGATTCCAAAGGCATTTTACTAAATTAGGAACCTAAATTTTAGAATGGAAAAAATGGTTCTAAAAAAGGAGCTAAAACAAATGAGAAATGAAAATGCAAAGAACGAAGGGTAAAATTGGAATTTTTGAAAAATGCTTCCTCTTCCCCCTATATGTAGGTGGCGCCCCACTTTCTCCTTCATTTGGACTCAGAATTTTTTGCCTAATTTCAAAGGAGAGAGCTAGGCTTTTGGGGGCACAAGAGAGGAAGAAGAAGAAGGAGAAATCCAAGTTTTAAAGTATGCTTCCATGGTAGTTTTTTATGTTTTCTTCTATCCAAACCTTTTCTCCTTCAGTCTCCTTTGTTTCCTTTGATTAAAATGAAGTTTACAAATTTGATTTAAGGGAGAAACTTAGGGAAAATTTCGGATTTGAAGAGAGGAGCTTAGAGAAAGCAAGATTCAAGCAAGAAAAAGCAAGCAAACTAGGTAATTTCTCTTCCTATGGTTGCTATCTTCATCCTCCCTCCTTCTCCATTTCACCTAACCCTAGGAACCATAGGAGGATTTGATTTTTAGGCAGAACCAAGCATGAATCTAAGGAAAAAGGGTGTGAAGATTAAGAATATGCAAAGGAGATTAACAAAAAATTATTAGATTTCAAGATACAAATTCTAGGGTTTTAAGTGCACCTTGTAAAATATGATTTTGTATGATGATTCCTAGGTCTAAATAAGAGTTTAATTGAGCTCCCAAGATCCCTAAGAGGCTCCCACATGCTCCCTCCTTCAAGGAAACTAAGCAAAATCCATGAAGACCAATAAGCTTCATGGTCTCGACCTAAGGAGGTTGGGATAGATAGGGAGAGTTTTAAATTTTTTTAAGCCCATTCTTGAGTCATATATGATGAATGAAAATGAGGGGAGGCCTTAGAAAAAATTTAGAACCTATAGAAAGTGAGTTGGTGCCTTATGTTCCATATTATGACTTAAAGAAGCAACATGTAATTAGCCTCTTAGTTTTAATTGTGTGATGACTCCAAGATACTTAAAAGGAGTCAAGAATCATATTTGAAAGGAAAGAATGGAGCCTAGAATTTATTTGAGGGGTGTTGCTTCATTAGGTGCATTTATGGACCATAATGAGGTTATAAGCCAACCTAGTATCTAAGCAAATTGTATAGCCTTAGAATTGAGTTCATGAACCTAATTGGCTTCCATAAATTGTGTTTAAGCCAAGAGAAAGCATCCCCATACTCTTGTGTGTGTGTGGCCGAAAAAGGAAGCATTCTTTGAAAGGGAAAAGTGTGTGATTGTGTACAAGGTAGCTCTCTCCACCTTCTCTCATGTATGGATGTATGCTTAGCTTATCTTAGAATATGTGTATGTGTATTTTCAAGCTATAAAAAGTATGATAGCATGATTCCATATGCCATGGTTTTATGATGACATATTATGTTTCATATGATGTTTTGATGTGTGCTTGGGTTTGCTTAAGTGTGGTGAGGCCAAGAACCCTTAGCCATGGTGAGAATGAGCCAAGAACTCTTAAGATTAGTTGAGACAAAGTAAAGAGTCTCCCAAAAGCAAAGTGGGCTCCGAAGAGCATGGTTGAGTCCAAGAATGTATTAAAGAATGGGTGAGACAAGTCCAATATCCACAAGAAATTAGGTGAGGCTAATCCACTTGCTTGGCAAGCCTTTGTATGCTACGTATGACTTTTTAAATAATGAAAATGTTTCTTGAGTGCTTGTACATGTCTACATGACCATACATATATTTATAAGACTTATTTGCATCCATTATGTATGATTGAATGGAAGATGAGCTATTGGGATTCTTTGAATCTCATTTCCTCCTCTCCAATGATCTAATATGCTAGGTGGACTAAGTGGACAAGAAAATGGAAGCCAACCACTTTGAGGATGAGAGAATAACAATAAATTGCAAAGTTTTTAGTTCTTTAAGGCCATATTTATGTCAAATGATGTAAACCCTTGATGTATATAGTCTACGACCTCTTGGACATGTGTAATTATGATAATATGTGATGTATAAATGAATGGATATAGTAGGTGAACCTTGGAATGTAATTTGGGTATGTAATGCCAATATATGCTTCTTGAAAGTTTGATGTGTGTGTATGATTGCATGTGGCATAGCCAAAATGAGAGGCATGAAGTTTGAGACCATTTGGGCAGCCTACACAAGTCCCAATTATATTTTTAGACTTGCCCAAAAGGTGCCAAAACCCAAAGAAAGTCATTTGGACAATGTGATACCTTATATGGAGCCAAAATTGACCATAAGGAAACCCTATATCACTTTTTGTCCAAATGAGTTCTTCTTGATCTAAGATTTGGCATGCAATTATAGCTTGTTGAAAGCTTTTTGAAAAGCTAAAGAACATAATTTTTGGAGGTCTATAGAATATTTGATAAATTTTCAAAGTTGGCAAATTTTTTTTGTTTTAGTTATGTCACTGTTCATATTGGTTTGAAAATGAAATCTGTCACATAGGGTGCAAATGATGTCTAATTGCCATAAAATTTTATATAGAGAAACTATACATTTCCACTAAATTGTGCCAACTAGAAGCACCTCATTTGGAGTCTAGAGAGGGAGATATAAATTTTCAAAGAATCTATCCAGTATTAAGAACCTCATCCTACCTCAGTTACTGTTTGATTGGATTTTGAGGTCTGAACGTGCCTGAACTGATCTAGAGTTATTTTTTTCCTCTAGCTAACATCCATAGATTTCCATATTAATATCATTTGCTTGGATTAATTTTTTTTGGAAATAATTGGATATTTTTGAAGTTTTTTGCAGAAATTTGTGACAGTAACAGTGGGTAGTTTAACCTCTGGACCATTTTGCATGTCAAACATCCTGTGTATTAGATATTATGGTCTGAAAATATTTTTAATATGAATTAGACATCTGTAACTTTCCAAAATGAATAAGAATTCATGATTTTGATTTTTCTAAAATTAGTTATGATTTTTCAAAATTGTGACAGAAATGAGCCAAATTCTAACCTAAAATATGTATGAATATTCTAAGCTCTCCTTTGAGTCCCATGAGTTGTGAGCCACATTTTATGATGCAAATGAGTTGTATTTATTTAATTAAATATGAAAATGTATGGTATGAGCTCACATAGTCCACGTGACACCGAATGAAATTTTTATACACGACGTAGCACAATTATATGTATTATTTTAATGGACTTTTCTCACTTCCTTCATGGAATTGATGATGTGATGTATGAGAATGTTATGAAATAAGGTAGAATTATGGTGTTACAGTGGGGAAGGTCTAAGTCCCACCGAAGGTTCCCAAATTCTTATTTTTGACTTAGAAACATTGAGTTTCACTATGTTAAGGTTATATAATAACTTAGGAATATTCATAAGAGGTTTTTGGTGAGTTGAAATCAATAATGGTATGAACCAAAGGTCTTAACTGATAATTATGATCATTTGTGGATTCAATTAGTTGTGGTTACTTAGCTAATAATTCTAATTATATCAAGGTTCAAAATTTTCCACCTTTTCCCTATTTTAATTAATTGTAATGATCTTAGACCTTGATTTACAATAGTCAATTATATAATTAAGCTTAATCATGGTAATTAAGAATTAGGGTTGTTACATGAGAAATATCCATTGGCTCTTCTCCATCATCATTCTAAAACCATTGGTTCTTATCTTCCCTTATTCAAAATTACTAAAAACCCTAGCTCGTAATACATGCCTTTGAAAAAGAAGATATTCGAAGCTGGGTGGCCATAGCTATGCTTTGAAGATTGATTCTTTGCTTATCTCCATTTGCATTCTTAATTACGAGTATGTACTTGCCTCTTGGCACCATCATGTTCATATGCCTCTCTCTATATATACCTTATCTCTTTATGCTTGTGTGTGCTCTTCACAATTTGCAAAATTAGAATCCATGGAGATTGTACCTTTCATGTCACGATCCAATTTCTTAGCCATGACTTGCACATAAGCTAAACCAATCTAGTGACTGACTTAGCCTAGTAAGTCTCATGGATCCAAAATTAACTATAATACCATGAATTCAAGCTAACATATACAACCCACATGCTTTGAATATACACATGCATATCATATAATTCATTTGAGGGTTGCCAGAAACTTGGTAGCACTTCCCCTAAAAGTTGGACATCTCAACCTATGTGACAATTCAATCCAACATCAATAACAATACTATCAAGTTACATTCAATAGAGAATTTCATCAAAAATTATAAACAATATATGCACAAGTTCAAAATAGCCATAATGGGTCCCACAAAAGACACGACACCTATTATCCCCAAAATGCTCTTACCCTTATATACCACCACATCATAGAGTTTGATACCAGCTACATAAAAATGAGCACATACTCTATGTGTCTAGTAGCTCACGACTTTCAGATCAACTTACTCTCCTACATGCTTATCTAAAAAATAATTAAAGAAAGAAATAAGCCTACCATTAGCTTAATAAATGCATAAATAATAAAGTGCACAGAAAGAAAACAAATGCAAATTTGAGTTTTTAGAAATTGACTAGTTAACAAATAATTTAAGCAATATTATAATTTATAGTTGAAATAAAAGGAAATTATTTAATAAACAAGGAATTTTCAAATAGAAACCAAATTTTCTAAATAATAAGAAAATATCATGGTAAGGGGCATCATAGGAAGAAACTAAACCACTGAGTGCTTTCACACAATGAAACTACAGCATCACATCTTTTATCATTACATTGGATATATCATATCTCAGTGCTTTCATAGTACACATCAGTATTTCAAGCCTCCACACTGGATACATCACTTCTTGGTGCTTTCATAAAATTGTAGCTCATTCTAAGTGCACCTAGGTCATTACTTCTACTAATGGCTATGAGGTTATAACTAGATCTTTATCTATTATGTTATTTTTTTAAAAAAATAGAAATAGAAAATAAAATCCAATAAAAAATAGTATTTTAGGTAAGTAAGAATAAAATAATAAATTAACAAAACAATAAAATGAATTACTCACTAATAAAGACACCATAAAACATGTAATAACAAAACCACATAAAATACTTCTCTTACTAATATATATATATACACATCACTACTTTTACTTCCCCAATTCCTTCCTTTGCATTCCATAAGTATATAACTTTACCACATTTCAATTATTAATTTGCTTATTAATTTATTTGTTATTTCATCATATGAATATATATACATAACTATACTTGCATTGCAACACTTGATTTGAAGTTTTGAAAATATAGATTTTGTTTTCCTTAAAATGCTAAGCATGTAAATCATAAAACAAAGTTTGGGCTAAGAAAACATAACATAAAATAAAATGAAAGTGTCATTTTGCTATTTATACACTCATTAATAGAGACTGATAATAGATGTTCATATTTCCTATTGCTTAAGGTTGAACTCCAGTTGAAAGACTCTCTCTGATATCACCTAAAATTATGTTCAACATGAAATAAATATTTTAGCTACTCAAGTTGTATCCACAATTATTTATATAGCCTAATATGCTTTCTAATACATAAACTCCAAAATTCTTGCATACGTTACTATCTTAAGTGCAAATCTAAGCTTGGGTTTTTCAATCTAAGTTTCTATAATATTTCTCTAATTTAAATTAAGCTTAAAACTTACCTAATAGAGCTTGAAGGAAGAAGATGGAAGTGTTAATTCACACTTTAAAGGTGCAATTTAAGGAACCCCAATTTTGAGGCTCACTCATGGCATATGTAGAGAAAGGATGAGCTATAGTAAAAATCCAAGTTTAAGCAACATGAGAGAAGAAGGAACATGGGAGGAAGAGTATGCAAAGAAGAGAAAACAAACCTACATCAAAAGCTCCATGGATCACGACCAATAAGGGAAGGAAAGGGGGAAACCAAGTTGCTGTCACACATAGTTAAAATGTCAGTTGGAACTTAGTGGAATGAATAGTCAATTATGGTAGATGGGCGAAAAATGGACAAGCATTTCAACAATAAAGAAGATTTATATATTTGAGGGATAGAAGATGTACTTTATTATTTTTTTGGAGAGGACCTAATGATGCAATGCAAGACAAATAACAAAAAGAAAGAAAATGCTTGGGAAAAGATTAAGGAAAAGGTGGAGGGATCATTTTAATATATTTTTACTACAATTGCATTTTTACCCTAATAAGGTTGGAAGTACTTTAGTTAAGTACCTAATTTACTTGAAAAAGAAAATTTTAGAAGCCTATAATTAATCTAAAAATTATTGGGTCTTGATTTAATAACTTAAATAATTTATTTTATATTAATAAAGATTATTTTTATTTTTATACTTCATTTTTCATCCTAAGAGACCTAATTGAAAAGTTTAAAATTTTCAAGGTATCATACTTCAAGCTCATTGTTCCCTTTTCTTTATTGCTATATCTAATTTGTGCATTGACCCATGATACCAATGTCTTATATTGTGGCCACTTTCATTAACCTATCCACTTTGTCCAAATTTTTGTTTTCCCAAATTCCATTGATCATATTAAACTTCTTCTTGATTAGTCTCTTTTAATATCAAATAGGGTTTCTTTTTTCTCATTAGATATAGATGTCTTAATTGATTCAAGAGAATTTTTTCTATTAGAATGAATAAATGAAACTTTCCTTGGAAACTTAAAATTACATATTCCATTTCCTATAGAGCCCTATTTAGGGTTGATGTCCTTTTTCCTATGATTATTGCAAAAAATTGTGTTTCCTCATATGGAATATGTAACATTTGGTTCCTCCGCAAACGTGAGAAACGCAATATTCGGTTTCTCCGTAAATGTCAAAAATAGGCTAAATATAAAAGAAAGTCCTCGAAATAGAAAGAATTGGGGATAACTAAAATTATGATAAAATTTTAAATATTAGAAAATGAAGATTTGAGATTAAGATGCCCAAAAACCAAAGCCAAAAGAGCTCAAAAAAATTTACCAAAAAAAGTATGGGCATTTTCATAATTTTTGAAAAATTGAAAAACGCATAGAAAGGCTTTTAAAACAAAAAATTAGAGCTTTCTATTATTTTCAGAGGTCCTGAATACTATGGGAATCCCTAGAACAGTTAAAACCCCTCCAGTGAGCGATTTCAACGATTGATTGACTGAAACTTTGACCAAACAGTTTGGAATGGTTTTAGATCCTTTTTGAGTGATTCCAAAGGCAATTCTTATGATTAAGAGCCTAAGGAATATGATGGAAAAGACAAATTTCAAAAAGGAGATGATATGAGCCTAAAATGAGAAAGCCAAGAAAAAGGACTAAAATGAAAAGTTAAAAAGTATGTTAACTTTACTCTTTTGCTTTTAAAATCACATCCAGCCCTTCTCCTTCCTCTCCACTAAAGTTTTTTTGGTTTGAAACAGATTTGAAAGAGGCGAACAAAGGGAAGCACAAGAGAAGGGAGAAGAAAGCCAAGAAAGATAGGTAAATTCAAACAATTTCATGGCTTTCTCTTCTTTAAAGTTGTTCTTCTCTTCTTACTTCATCTTTCCATGGTTTTGGTGGATGAAATAGTTCTGTTTTGGCCTTGAACTAGAGGGGAAATTTTTGAAATTCAAGGAAAGGGTTGAAGCAAGGAAGAGAGCTCTTGAGATAAGCTTAGAATCAAGGTGATTTTTCTATCTTGGTTGCTTCATTTTTCTTGCCCTTTGTGTGTTGAGTTCTACCAGAATAGAACCATCTTGGGGGGAGGATTTTTGTCTAAAAATAAGAAAGAATTGTGGCTTTTAGACTATGAGGAGTTAGTATATGCAAGGAAATTGGAAGAAAAGCTAATGAAAATCAAGTTAGGAAAGTGTAGAGCTCTTGAGCACTTTGTAAAAGCTTATTTAATCTATGAATTTTTTTTCATGTGTAAAGGTTTATTTGAGTTTCTAAGACCCCTAGGAAGCCTCCCAAGTGTCTCTCCCATCAAGAAAAAATCAAAAACTCCATGGGCTCTAAATGGTATGTCACTTTTGACCAAGACTAGAGGAATAGGCTAGGGGTTGTTTTAATTTATTCTATCTTTGGTTTAGGACTTCATATGATAGTAGAAGGTGGGAGGAACCCTTGGAAAAAATTTAGAAGCCATGGATTAGGAGATGAGATAATAGTTTCCATAATGTGACCTTATGAAGCAACTTGTGTCTAGGCTTTTGTAAAGGAATATGTAATGGCTCCAAGGACCTTAAATGAGGTCAAGAGGCCTAGGAATGAGAAGAGAATGGAGCCAAGAACTTGAATCATGATGGTTGCTTCAATAGGCCATTTATGGAACCATTATGTGACTTATGGAACCAAGTATGTTCTTAAATATAAGTTTAATGTCCTAGCTTGTTTCAAGAATGTAATTAGCTTCCATATGATATGTCTAGGCTAAGAGAAATGATATCCACCCTCTTGGGTGTGTGAGGTCAAGGGAGAGGACTCAAGACTTAAGGAAAAAGTGTGTAAATGCAAGCAAGGTAGCTCTCTCCACCTTCTCTCATGCATGGATGTGTGTTTAGCTTATTTTAAAATGTGTGTATGTATATTTTCAAGCCATGAAAAGTATGCTAACATGATCTTGTTAGCCATGATTTCATGATGTCATGTTATATTTTCAAGTGAATGTATGATGTTTCTTGAGTTTGCTTGAGTGTGGAGAGGCCAAGAACTCTTCACTATGGTGAGGATGAGCCAAGAACCCTTAAGTTTAGTTGAAACAAAGTAAAGAGTCTCCCAAAAGTAAAGTGGGCTCCCAAGAGTATGGTTGAGTCCAAAGTGCTCAAAGAATGGGTGAGGCAAGTCCAAAATCCATGAGGAGAAGTGTGAGGCCAATCCAAACACTTGGTGAGCTCTTGAATGTCTTGTGTGACTTGTTCACATGCTAAGCTTGCTTCTTAAATGCTCATGAATTGTATTATGTCCATGCATGCATTTTTAAGGCTTGCTTTACATATATTATATACTATTGAATGGGAGATGAGTTATTGGAATTCTTTGAATCTCATTCCCTCCTTTCCAATATCCTAACATGCTAGGTGGAGCCAATGACAAGGAAATGGAAGCCACCAAGTGAGGAGATGAAGCCTTAATCATAAAGCTTTTAATTTTGTTTATGTTGTAACCAAAGGAGTGGCATATGATGTAATCTTTTGTTAGAATTGATGCACAATAAATGGAACATGTGTAAACATCCTAATAGATGATGTATGTATGAAATTTGTGGATAAATGGAATGTATTGTAATTTTTGGGTATGGAATGCCAAGACTAGCCTTATGGAAATGTGTGTATGGTATGGGGTGAGAGTGTGAGTTCCTGAATTCTGGGTTTGTGAACCTTTAAGACAAGTTTAAAATGTTATTTTGGTGCAATCTCACATGCTCAAATGGCCACACAAGCTTGGGAAGCAAATTTGGACCCTTTGATACCATTATGGAGCTCAAAGATGACCAAAATGGAACCCCATGGCACAAACTGACCAAATGAAGGAATTTTTCCATAAAATTTTGCAGACATGTAGGGCTCATCAAGATATTTTTAGAAAGCTAAAGTACAAAAAAATTAGAGCTCTATAGAATTAATTATGAATTTTCAAAGGTCATATTTTTCTGCTGTCATGAGGCATATACTGTTCATATGGTTAGATTTGTATCTTGTATCATCCAATGGGCAAATGGTGTCCAATACTTGTGAAATTTTATAGGCATAAACTAAAAGTCATAGTCTTTCTGTTGCCACTAAGATCACCTCATTTGGAGTCTGAAAAAAGAGTTATGCATTTTTGAAGTTTGCTGTCAGTAGCAGTGGTGCCCTAGGAGTTCAGTCACTGTTCTATAGATTTCCAATGGCTAAATGTATTTGTTTCATTCTGTAATTATTTTTAGTATAAATTTAAAGTTTGTAGCTTTCCATAATGACTGAGTGTGTATGATTTCTATTTTTATAGAATTAGTTATAAATTTTAGAAGTTTATATCAGTAATCTGAATAGCAGCCCAGGCAACAGCGACCTCAATAGCTTTTAATGATTCATGAATTGAAACTATTTTTACCATGGGGTAGACATCTAGAACTTTCTGGAATGGTAAAGTTTGTTGGTTTTTTATTTTTGTGGAATTAATTGGATATTTTCAAAGTTTTCTGCAAAATTCTATGATAGTTCCAGAATTCAGTCAGATCTTTGGACCATATTGGATGTCAAACGCCCTCTTTGATGAATTTTATGGTATGGGAATCTTTTTAGTGTGAATTAGACATCCATAGCTTCCCAAAATAACCAAGATTGCATGATTTTGATTTTTCTAGATTTAGTTATGATTTTTCAAAGTTTGGTTAGAAAGTGGAGCAATTCTGGATGAACTTCCATATTCCACACTCCATTTCGGTTTCCATGAGTTGTGGGCATGATTTTGAGATGAAAATGAGTTGTAATGATATAATTAAATATAAGGATGTATAGTATAAGCTCCCACAGTCCACGTGATACTGAATGGAATTTTTAAGTATGACGCAACGTAAAGAAATCCATTAGTTTTCCCCTTTTTCCTTATTCTTTCATGAACATAGCTTGATGAGGCATGTGTATATGATGAGATGAGTTAGAAAATTATGGTGTTACAGAATATATGCATGTCTTGATGTAGGAATCCTACCTAGTATTGTAAGTTAGAGCATTTGAAAGTTTTAGGTCAACATTAAGGCTTAAGATTCAAGAATTAACGCTTAGGCTTAGGATTCAAGTTTGAAGTCATATAGTAAGATATTTTGATGTAGTTCCTTTGGTTCTACTTTATTATGATTTTGACCAAAAGTTGAAAATGGAAATTTAGTATTTGATAACATTTGTAGGTTTTGTTTTCTCCTTCCAGTCATCCCATGATTATGTAAGTCTTGCTTTTTTTTTTATTTGATTCTTATGCTTGTTAATGGAATGTTGGTTTTGCAATTAGTATATTCTTTAAAAAAATGCAAGGTTGGGATTAGGATTCATGGTATATTCTTATTTGTCTTTTTTGCAATGGGCTTAACTATTTACTTATGTTATGCTTTTGGTAGCTTAAATCGAAGCTATTTTATTGCATATACATTATTATGGAACCAAGTTTCATCATTACTACTAAAAATTGAGTCTATTGGAATAGATGACACATCACCTTAGATATACAAACTTGATACAACTAGTAACAAGAAAATTTGGGGCTATTGAATTAGCCAAGATTAGTTAAATTAACTAATTTGCAATATAGTGCTCACCAAGTCATCTCTCAATAAGTCTTTAGCCAAAGCAATAAGATTAAGTAATTATAAGAAATCACAGAATCAAAACTAATTTGAATGGGGGATTCTATGTGAAATTAATAGATTAATCAAAACAAGAAACTAGCTATAAGAAACAAATCAATTTACCAAAGCACAATCAATCCAAGTTTCCCTCCTTTGACATCTCACTTTCCTCATCTTCTAAAGATTCTCTTGGTTGAATTTTAATCTCCAAGTTATTGCTATCTGATGTCCTTAAATTACCACGTAAAGTTACGATTGATCCCTATTATTAAGTGTAATACCATAGGTAGATAGCACTTGATTCATAACACAAAGTGCCCAAATGTTTCATTTTTGCAATTTCAATACTTTTAGCAGCGAAAATTATCGACATTGAATGTCAAATTAATTTATTTCTGACTAAATGAACCACTTCTACTTACCAAACTTATTTCCCATCCTTATTATACTTGTTCATATAGAAACATCATAAAAAGAAGGATGGATTTCGGGTTTAAGCCATGCACATCAAGATAGAACAATATACATCCATTTCCATAGCTTTCATAATTTTGTCATAACTTCAAAAATTCACAACTTGAGTGAAAAACCCTAAATTACATAAACAAGGACTTGTTGGAAAGCTCAGGACATCATCTAACGACTATAAAAAATTTAGATAAAAATAATATCATTTGGCACACGAAATTCTAATGGAACAATAGCTTTGGTAGCATTTCGCCCAAGCACAAACTTGGAATTTTAAGAATTTATATCTCATGCTATAGAGCTCCAAATTGAGTGATCTCGATGGCTATGGAAAACTTATGATACCAATTATATGCTATACAATTTCATGAGCATTGGACTTAATTTGCCCCTCAAATACATTGAAAACAGACTAACCAAATGAACAGAGCATTGACAATTTCTACATAATTTAGCTAACTTTAAAAAATTATAAGAAATTCTATAGGGTTTTAAATTGTATTCTTAAACTTTGTGAAAAGCTCTAAATGAAATCTATATGCCTGCCAAATTTCATTCCAAAATTCGTCCATTTGATTTGACTTTGGTTTAAGGGAAAAATATGGCACATTTTAGTACCAATTTGGTTCTAAATGGTCCATAATGGCTTTTACTTATGCAAATGACCATTTGAGTATGTCCAGTACAACATTTATAGCATATATAGGCATAACAGGGCCAAAACCTCATGGAACTCAAAACTACTCTCTTACTTGGCCTTATACACACACTTTCCATAGGACATACATACCAAAAATTCACATTCTTTTATATATGCTTCCAAATATAGTTCATACATCATAATGTCATATGTAACACTATAAATTCTAGCTCATCTCATCATGTACACATGCCTTACATCAATTTATTCAGGGAAGTATAAGGAAAAAGGGGAATAAATATTGACATTCTTTGCATTACGTCGTACTTAAAAATTGCAATCAGTGTCACATGAACTATGTGAGCTCATACTATACATCCTCATATTTAATTACATCAAAACAACTCATTTACATCACAATAACATGTCCACAACTCATAAAAATTGGAATGAAGCATGAAATGAGCTTGATTAATTTCGGCCAGATTTGCCCCTATTCTGCTCAAATTTGGAAAATCATAACTAATTCTAGAAAAATTAAAATCATGTAATCTTGGTCATTCTAGGAATCTATGGATGTCTACTTCACAATAAAAATATGCCAAAATCATAACATCTATCACAGAGGACGTTTGAAATCCAAAATGGTCCAAAGGTCAGACTGCATCCTGGAACTAATATAGAATTCTGCAGAAAACTTTGAAAAGGTCCAATTAATTTCACAAAACTCCAATCCATGTAAATGATACTAATATGAAAATATGTGGATGTTAACCAGAAAGAAAAAATATCTCTAGACCAGTTGATCAAGCCTAGACCTCAGAATTCAATGAAACAGTACCTCTAGTCAGGCAAAATTCCTAATACTAGACAGAAAATTTAAATATTCATATCTCCCTCTCTAGACCTCCAAATGAGGTGCTTCTAGTTGGCATGCATCATGTGATTGTCTACTTTCTCTATATAAAATTTTATGGCAATTGGATATCATTTAGCCCTCGTGTGGTAGAATGCAATTTCGGACCAAATGAATAGTGCAGCAGACCAAAACCATAAAAATTGCCGACTTTAAAAAATTATCAAATATTCTGTAGACTCCAAAAATTATGAACTTTAGCTTCCCAAAAAGCTCTCAACGAGACCTAATTGCATGCCAAATCTCAAATCAAGACTAACTCATTTGGCCAAAAAGTGAAATAGGGTTCTATTATGGTCAATTTTGGCTCCATATAGGGTACCAAAGTTGCCAAATGGATTTCCCTTGGTCTTGACACCTTTTGGGCAAGTCTACATTTAAGACTTGTGTAAGTTGCCCAAATGATCCCAAACCTCATGCATCTCATTTTGGCAATTCAACACATACTTATGCACATTTCCATCAAACTCTTAAGTTGCATACTTTGGCATTACATACTCAAAATATATGCTAGAGGTCATACATTATATCCATACATTTAAACATCACATAATATCATATTTAAACATGTCTCAAAAGGTCATAGACTATTTACAACATCATATACATCATGAAGCATCATTATGGTTCTAAAAAGAGAAAAGCTAAGCATAAGGTTGTCAATTTTCCTTCTTCATTGTTGTTGGCTCCCATTGCCATAGTTACTTAGTCCACCTAGCATGTTAGAACATTAGAGAGGAGGGGATGAGATTCAAAGAATTCCAATAACTCATCTCCCATTCAATTATACATAATATGTGCAAAGCAAGCCTTACAAATGCATGCATGGTGAAAATGGAAGTCATGGACATTTAAAAAGCAAGCTTGGCATATCAATAAATCATACAAAACATTCAAGAACTCACTAAGTGTTTGGATTGGCCTCACACTTCTCCTCATGGATTTTAGACTTGCCTCACCCATTCTTTGAGAGCTTTGGACTCAACCATACTCTTGGGAGCCCACTTTGCTTTTGGGAGACTCTTTACTTTGTTTCAACCAATCTCAAGGGTTCTTAACTCATCCTCACCATGGTGAAGAGTTCTTGGCCTCTTCACACTCTAGCAAACATCAGCAATTCATTTGGAAACATAATATTGCATCAAGAATCATGGCATACAAAGGCATGCTAGCATACTTTTCGTAGCTTGAAAATAACATACACACATTCTGAAACAAGCTAAACACACATCCATGCATGAGAGAAGGTGGAGAGAGCTACCTTGTGTACACTCACATACTTTTTCCTTAGATTTCAAGCCTCCTCTTTCGGCCACACACCCACAAATTAGTGGAGATGGTTTCTCTTGGCCTAGATACAATTTATGGGAGCCAATTAGGTTTATGAAACATATTCTAAGGCTACACAATTTACTTAAACCCTAGATAGCTCTATGAGTACCATTATGGTCCATAAAGGCATCTAATGAAGTAACAACCCTCAAATGACTTCTAAGCATCATTCTTTCCTTTCCAATATGATTCTTGACCCCTTTTAAGCCTCTTGGAGTCATCACACTATTAAAATAAAAGGCCTAGCATCATGTTGCTTCTTTAGGTCATAATATGGAACCTAAGATACCAAATCACTTTCCATGAGTTCTAAATGTTTTCCAAAGCCTCCCCTCATTTTCATTCATCAAATATAAGTCAGGAATGGCTTTAGAAAAATTTAAAACTCTCCCCCACTACTAGAACCCTCCTTGGCCGAGACATAGGCATAATTTGGGCTACATGGAGATTTCTTTGTTTTCTTAAAGGAGGAAGCTTGTGGAGAGCATCTTAGGTGTCTCAAGAACTCATTTAAACTCTTAATTAAACCTAGGAATTATCACACAAAATCAGAAATTGGAAGGTGCACTTGAAACCCTAAGTTTTGCATCTTGATTTCTAATGGCTATTTCATGATTTTCTTTGCATATTCTTATCTCCTCTATCAAATACCTAAGATTCACCCTTATTTTGGTTGAAAATTTAACTCCCTAGGGCTATCTATATCTAGGTCAAAACATGCTCAAAGGAAGGGAGAAGGAAGACCAAATAGAAGGATTGCATAATACCTTGTTTTCCTTGCTTGTTCTTGCTTTCCTTGGCCTCCTTACTTGAATTTTGAAATTTTTCCTCTGTTCTTCCTTCAAAACAGCCCTCAAAACTTCAAAAAAATCATGGAGAAGAAGAGGAAAAAAGAGGAGAAGAGATTGGTGGAGAGAAAGTATGAAAAACAAGCAAATTTCCATACTTAAAGGCTTGAATTTTTCCTCCTTCTTCTCTTCCCTTCGTGCGCCACTCTCCTAAGGCTTTGCTTCTAGTTTGGGGTTGGAAAATCTAAAGCTAAATGAGGGAGAGTGTGAGGCACCACCTATATATAACTAGGGCAAAATGACTTTTTCAAAAATTCTAATTTTGCCCATCCTACTTTGCATTTTCGTTTCTCCTTCGTTTTAGCTCCTTTTTTAGAACCGTCTTTTCCATTATAAAATTTAGGTTCCCAATTAAGAAAAATGCCTTTGGAATCACTCATCTCGAACGAATCTATCAAAGTTCAGGCACACCGACATTGGAAAACATCCACTGAAGGGGATTTAATTATCCCGAGGCTTCCCATGGTTTTTAGGGCCTCTGAGAACCCCGGAGAACTCAAAACTTTGATTTAAGAAGCCCTCCTGTGTGAATTCCAAAAATTGCCCAAAATTACAAAAATGCCATTACATTTCGTAGGTTTTCCGTCAAAATTTGTTTCTTCATTCTAGCTTCAGTTTTCCTTCTGTCTAAAGCTAGAATTCTCATTTTTAGGAGTCTAGAATGTTACTCAAATTTTTTGGGATCTTAACTAATTCATTTCGGGGATTTTCTTTGAAAACGTGCCCATTTTTGTCGTTTAACAAAAATCGGACATTACAATTCTCTGCCCTTTTAAAAAATTTTGTCCTCAAAATTTAGATAACATACCTTATAGGAAGAGTTCTAGATATTTTCTCCTTATATCATCTTTTAGTTCCCATGTGGCTTCCTTGGGAGATAACCCTTTCCAAACCACTTTCACCAGCGGTATCGTCTTATTCTGTAATTGCTTGAGTCTAACGTCCACGATCCGATCTGGTGATACTATGTATGATAGATCATCTTGTAACTGCACATTCTCATATTTTATGACATGTGAAGGGTCGGGCTAGTACTTTTTAAGTTAAAAGACATGGAATACATTATGGACTTGGCTTAGGTTCAAAGAAAGGGTTAGTCTATATACCACAGGTCCTACTTTATCAAGAATTTAGAAAAGACCTATGTATTTTGGACTGAGCTTTTTACTTTTAATGGACCGACCTATCCTTATGACTGGAGACACTCTAATGAAGAAATGGTCTTCAATCTCAAACTCTAACGGCCACCTACGTTTATTTGCATAATTTTTCTGTCTACTCTGGGCCATCAGAAGTTTCTTTCTAATGGCTTCTATCTATCTAGAGGTCTGATCTACTAATTCTGGGCTTATAAGGTTTTTCTCTCCTAGCTCAACCCAATACATTGGGGGCCTACACTTCCTCCAATACAATGCCTCATATGGTGCCATCTGTATATTGGCATGGTAATTGTTATTGTAGGCAAACTTTGCTAGAGGCAAGTATGTATCCTAATTCCCTTTTATCTCTAAAACACACGCCCTCAACATGTCTTCTAGGGTTTGGATAATTCTCCCTATTTGTCCATTCGTCTGAGGGTGATAGATTGAGCTAAATCTGAGTCTAGGGCCTAGAGCATCCTATAATGATCTCCAAAAATTTGATGTGAATCTGGGATCTCTATTTGACACTATGCTCCTAGGTACATCATGTAGTCTAACTATCTCCCTGATGTACAGCTAGGCTAACTTATCTATGGTATAAGTAGCTTTCATACATAAGAAGTGCGCTAACTTTGTTAACCTATCCACTATTACCCATATTGCATCATACCCCAATGATGTCCTAGGTTTACCCATGACAAAATCTATAGCTATTGTCACACCTAAAATGAGACCGCGTGGCGCCAAACCAAAATCAAAATTAAAAATAGTAGAGTCGCTATCAAATTTTTATTTTTGAAAAGGCAAAATTTTAGAAAAAAAACCTTTTTAGTTTGGAAAATGGTCTACGAACCAAAAAATGGATCCGGGAATCGATTGTGAGTGGGGAAGGTGTTAGGCACCCCACTACACCCGTTCTTAAGAACAGTTACCCTAAGTTAGTTGTGCAAAATTACCATGGCCTTTAATCTATTTTAATTTTTCTTTACAAATCACATGCAAAATAAGAAGTAAAGAAATTAAATGAAATAAAATTAAGAGTAAAAAAGAAGAAGAAATAAAAGAAATAAAATTAAGAATAAGAAAAAAAATTAAAGGAATAAAACTAAAAGAAATATTTATTTACAAGGGAGGACTTGACCTAAGACGAGAGCCTAGGGCCTACGTATCCTTTGAAGGGAATCAAAGTCCACGTAATTCAGATAGAGACTGTGTTGGTTGATGTGTTGTTTTTGTTTTTTTGTTTTTATTCTTGCTTTTGTTTTGTTTTTTATATTTTTCTCTTTTCTCCTTTTATTTATTTATATTTATTTGTTTTTAGGTGAAAAGGCAAAGAAAATAACAATTAATTTTTCTTTTAACAAATAAAACGAGTTTCAAAATTAGTTGATGTATTTTGATTTGCTAAAGATAAATTTAATTTTACGTTTTATGCATTTTTAATTTTTCATTTGTTTTCATCATTTTTCGTTTTTCATCTTTTGTTTTTTATTTTAATTAATCTTTTTTGTGTTTTTTTTTTGTTTTGTTTCATGTTTCTTCATTTTTTTTTATTTTTTTGTAAAGAGGAGGAAAGTAAAAATCATTTAGATTTTTGCAAACAAAACGAATTGGAGATTGGTTGATGCATTTTTATTTGCGAAAGACCGAATTAATTTTGCTCTCTCCTTTTTTTGTTTTTTTAATTATTTTTCTTGTTTTTTTACATTATTTTTGTTTATTTTTTTGTTTTCTCTTTTTTGACTTTTATGATTTTTAATGTCATTAAAATTTTCCTTTTCTTTTCTTTTTAATTTTGATTTTTGATTTTGATTTAATTTTTTTCTTTTTTTCTTTTTTGTTTTGACCCTTTTTGCTTTCACAAAAACAAATATTTTATTTTTCCCAAAAACTGTACACATTTAAAAAAATATTTTTATTTACTTACTTTTCTCTTTTTTTGAAAACCCTTTGGAAACAACATTCAAGTGTTATGGGCCATTGAAACCCCGAATTTGAAAATGCTTTGTGACGCAATCTGATGACTAAGGGGACTTATTATCACACACAGCCTTAGATAACTTCTATATGCCTGAGGGGATCTGAGATCTCACACGGCAATTTTTAAAAAAATAAAGTAAAATAAAATAAAATGTAACAAGGCCAAAATACATATTAGTACATGATAATTGGTGGTAGTGTGTATCTTATGTATAGCTAGCCAAATATCACTCATCAATAAATTTCAAAAAAAAAAATTCAAACCAATTAACTTCGCGAGGCTATCTAGTAAATTTTATATGCTACAATGAAGCCATCCCCCCCTTTTTTTTGCTTCCTCTTTGATCTTTGCTCAATTTGGTAAGCCTCCTCAATTCTTCAGCATCCTCACCCTCACGGAGGGTTCATGTAAAGAGATAAAAAGAAAAGAGAGGGGGTTAAATTCAAGCTAACTATTTGTTTTCCAGGAATGACCAAATCAATGCATCAATATGCACCCACATGTAGCAGAGAGGTTTTTATAAGCATATTTAAGATTCATAGACAATTCAAAACACTATCCAATGAACAAAATTAAATAGGAATCGCACCCAGATTTAACCCATGTATCCATAACATCAATACAATGTTCCAGGTAGTAAAGACTTCTCATAAAATACATAACGATACAGCACAAAAGGGATTCCTAAACTAACATTATTCATTCATTCCCATCAAGTAATCATGTCCTAACAACATTGGTAAGATAGTTAGATCCAGGTATTCATGTTAATGATAGGCAAACATGGCAAAAGAGAGTGTATGTAGAAATTAGAGCTCAAACCTCAAATTAGCTACAAATAATAAAACTTTTAACCCAGTCATATCATATCTGAAGCTGCATACTTTTCAAGTTCCACACAAGAATCGGGGTGTCACAGTAAGCAAAATTCTAACTCAAACTTTATATTACAGTGGCAGCTTGTGGTGGGTGAGAATTAGCTTGATCCAAACTCAACTCATGCCAACAGTAGAACAATGCAACAAGGATCATCAGCCCACTCAAAACAAGGATGCCAAACTAAACAAAAGTCCTAATTCTAGTTTCGAGAATAGAATATCATAGCAATAACATCAAAACAAAAATATAAAATAGGCCAATGAACATAAAATCTAAAACCAGTCTGCAAAGTTTATCAGGGCTAGGTTTATTCAAATCAGACAAACATACAGCAGACTAAGGATAGTAACACGAGTCTTTGCCTTAATCAAGCCTTAGAATTAGATCCGTTCTAAATCCCATGACTTAAAGGAATTCAAAATTTCAACCCTAAAGCCAGACCATATCCAAAGCAATAGAGGTTCAAATTTCACTGAATAATAAAACAACACCAAAAATAAAATAAAATCAAACCATCCCAATTTAGCATTCAAGATAACGTGGATCTAAAAAATAATGTTGAAATATGAAGAACAGCGACCAGTGGATAGGTGCGAATTTCACAGAGACAAACCTCCAATACATAAAAGAGGGATCAAGTCTAAGGATTAACAAGGCATACTTATAAAGAATCGAAATATCTAATGAACTGAATGGCCTCAAGATGTAATATCCAACAACCAGCAAAACTTTAAATAAATTTTAAGCATAAAGAACCAAAATACCTCTAAATTTGCATCAGCTTTTATTCAGACTTGCTTCTTCCTTATTCTATCGCAGCTCCCTTTCACTCTCTTGCATCAGAAATGCCTTTGCTAGTTCTCTGTTCGTGGCTTCCCTCTTCCATGGTTTCACTTTCTGACGTTATCACAGATTACTCCTCAATCCCGTGCCTCTCTCGGCCTCCCTTCGATCCACTCCAACCTGAAACTCTTCTCTGTTCTCCTGTCTCGAGCTCCCTCCTGTCCTTTTAATTTCAAACGCTCCTCCTCCCTCTCTTTCAGTTTCTGATCCGCTCTTAAATCCCTAAAAACCTCTTTGCAAATCCTCGTTGGACGCTCTCTCCTTTTTGCTCTCTCGAACTCCATCCTCTGATCCATCCTTTTCTGTCTCTGTCATCTCTTCTCCTTCCTCAATTCGCGTCCCTCTTTCTCCTTTTTGTTTTCGTTTCTCTACCTCTGATGGTGGAACAGGCATGAAGGAAGCTCGATGGATACCTTGCTACTTTTTCCCTTTTTATTTTCTATGCATCCTGTGTTTATGCTCAGTGTTGTATGTGGAGTCATGCGTGAGTGGGAGACTGCCAGAGCGAGCCCAGGGCTAGAGATATGGGTAGGGTTTATGTAACAACCAAAAAAAAAAAAAGAAGAAAAAAGAAGCTGAAAATTTTTGAAGGGCTGAAAATTTTCTAAATCTGCTAGCTATAGCCTAGCTATAGCGAATGTACCTATTCGCTATAGCGAGAAATGGTCTAGCTATAGCGAGAGTGCCTTCTCGCTAAAGTGAAAATGCTTCTAGTTAGAGCGAGTGCGGGCACCCCATACAAAAACCAGGGCGTTGCTAGCCGTAGCGCGCGCCATAGCGAAAACAGGGGTCTGGGACTAATACGTGCTCGTTGTAGCGAGGGTTATGCCTCGCTATAGAGAGAGTTAGTCCGAAAAAGTGTGAAAAAAAAGAATTTGACTTCTTAACGAGCCCCAACTCATCCTTTCTCTCTAAACTGACTTAAGTTTCATCCAAGCACAGAAAAAAAGCTTGAGAGAGAGAGGGAAACTAGGAGAAACCAAGAGAGAAGGAAGGGAAGCTAAGGAAGAAAAGTAAGAACCTTCAAAGCTCTTTATGCTCCTTCTTTTTAATTTTATTCCTCTCCTTCTAAGCTCCCTTTTCATGGGTTGATGAGTAAGAAGGTTTTGGTTCTGACCTAGAGGGAGCAAGAAACCCTTAAAAGAGAGGGTGATGAGTTGAGAGATACAAGAAAAAAGAAGAATAGTTGGTGAACCTCTAGAGAGAGAAAGAATCCTTAATTTTTTATATGCTTGGTAGGGTTTGCTATAGAGAAACCCCTAGCTTTGTGAATAAGTATTGAGCTATGAGAAAGTAATTCCATGCTCTTGTATGTCCAGGCTCAAGAGAAGCACTCTCATCTAATGGTGATTGTAAAATCAATAAGGGAGGAGACAAATTGAAAGGAAAAGCTTGTGATTAGCCAATAAGGTAGCTCTTTCCACCTTCTCTCATGTATAGATGTGTGCTTACATTGTCTTGTATGTATGTATGTATGTTTTATACTATGAAAAGTGTGCTAGCATGATGATGTCTTATGTATTTTAATGATGTTTTATGTTATTGCTTTGCTTTGCTTGAGTATGGAAAAGTCAACAACCCTTTAGCCATGGTGAGGATGAGCCAAGAACCCTAAAGTTAGTTGAGACAAAGTAAAGAGTCTTCCAAAAGTGAGGTTGACTCCCAAGAGTAAGGTTGAATCTAAGAACCTCTTAAAGAATGGGTGAGGCAAGTCCAAAATCCATAAGTGAATGGGTGAGGCTAATCCACTTGCTTGGAAAGCTTTTTTATGTTATGTATGGCCTACTCAAATGTTAAAAATGCTTTTCTTATGATTTCACATGCTAATATGCCCATGCATACATTGTGAGACTTGTTTGTATGCTTTATGTATAATTGAATGAGAGATGAGCTATTGAGATTATTTGAATCTCACTCCCCCTCTCCACCATCCTAACATGCTAGGTGGATCAAGTGAGACAAGAGATGGGAGCCACTAAGCTTGAAGCTAGGGAATTCGGTGAAGAAGTTGTAAAGTAGCTATTTTGTCATCGTTATGTTACTCAGAGATGTAATCTAATGATGTACATGATGTAGCACATATGAATACTTGTAAATGAATGTATTTATCATATATTTATGAGAATTAGAACCATCTTGAATGAGGTAGCAAGTTTCGGTATGAATAGTAAGATCTTAGTATTGTCTACATGGGTGTATGTGTTAGTGTAAGAGAGTGAGTTTTGCAAATCTGGGTTATTAGATATTTGAGCCATGCTTAATAGCCTATGTTGATGCTTTCCCATGTGCTCTTAGAGTCCTAGAGGTAGGAGAAGCAAAGTTGAACCCTAATAGCCCTCTTTGAACACAAGAAATTGGTCACTTTGCCCATGATGTCCAAGTCTAACCAAACAACCTCTTCTTGCCTTGAAATTTGGCATGTGACTAGATCTTGACTAGATATTTTTAGGAAGATAAAGATCAGGTCATTTTGAGGTTTTTGGAATTTTCTATGATTTTTCAAAGTTGGTATCAGAATTTCATATTTTCATAAGCACTGTTCATTTGGTCAGTTGTAATATTGTGTCGTCCGAGGGGCAAACGTGGTCCAATGGCTACGAAATTTAATAGGTAGAAACTAGACAGTTATAGTTACTTGTATCAACTAGAAGCACCTCATTTGGAGGTCTAGAGAGGAAGATATGCGTTTTTGAAGTTTCTACCTAGTATCAGTCATCTTGCCTGACCAGAGGTACTGTTCCATCAATTTCTGAGAGTTTGGCTTGATGAACTGATCTGGAGATATTTTTTCTCTCTAGTTAACATCCACATATTTCCATATTGGTATCATTTGCATGCATTGGATTTTTTTGGAATTAGTTGGACATTTTTAAAGTTCATATCAGTAAACTGTGACAGTATCAGGACCACTCCGACCTCTAAATGATTTTGCATGTCAAACGCTTTGTGTGTGGGATTTTAAGACTTCTGCATATTTTTAGTGTGAATTATACATCCTAAGCTTTCCATAATGACTAAGAATGTATGTTTTCAATTTTTTGAGATTTAGTTGTGATTTTCCAAACTTTGCCCAGAAATGAGGCCAAGTTTGGCCGAAATGTATATACATGTCTCGTATCCCTTTTTGGTTTCCATGAGCTAAAAGCATGTTTATGGGATTGAAATGAGTTGTAATGGTGCAATTAAATATGAGGATGCATATAATGAGCTCACGCGGTCCATGTGACACAGAAATGCATTTTTAACCATGCCGCAATGTTAAAAAAGTATAAGAATCCAATGAGAAATATCTCACTTTATTCTTCCTATATCTCATATGAGCATGTAAGGCATGATGGGTATGAGCTAGAAATGATGGTGTTACAGTTTACAGTGAATGGATCCGGGTTGGATCGAGTAGGCCCAACAGGAGTTTAGTTCAGACATTTTTTCTCAACCCATTTTTATTGGGCTGAATTTCTTTTTTTTTCTTTATTATCAAATATTGGATTGCAGAAATTTTTTTATTTCTCTCTTTTTTTCAATTTCTTAAAATTTCATCCTTTTACTTTTTTTTCAATACTATTTTTTTGTTCTTTAATCTTTTCATCTATTTTTAATTTATTATTATTATTTTGGATTTTGACCTTTTAAGTCTTCTTTTATCTTTTTCTTCTTTTTTTGGCTTTGGGCTTTTTTTCTTTTTTTCTTTTTTAATTTTTGGTTTTTCTTTTTTGATTTTTTTAATAATATTTTTTTGTTGTTTTCTAAAGCTTTGGGCCTTTTTTATTATTTTTTTCTTTTATTTTCTTTCCTTCATTTTCTCTTAATTTTCTATTTTCTTTCATTTCTTCTCTTTTTGTTTGTATTTCTACTAATTTTATTTTTGTTATTATTTTTGCAATTTGCTCGAACAAAATACGGTGTTCACAACTATACTATCCCATTTTCACTTCAGGATATCAAGGGGCTGAAGTAACCCAGCTGGCTTCTAATATTCTATTTTCACTTTGTGGCATACTAGACATCGGGAGACATACTCTGCTATATCTGTTTTCATTCTAGGCCACCAGAACATTTTTTTTAAGTCCTGGTACATTTTGTTATTGCCCGGATGAATGGTATACTTGCTCTTATATACCTCATCTAATATCTTCTCTCTAAATTTAGTGTTCCTAGGCACATACAGCCTATCTTTGTATCTCACTATGTTATCCTCAGACAGATTGAACTCCTGAATACTCCCTTTATCTATCTGGGCTCTAATCTTATTTACATGATCATCTGTCTGCTGGGCCTCTCTTATCTTATCTCTCAAGTCATTTTCTATTCAGGTCTCACTCATCAATAACTTTCCCAAATACACCTCGCAGGAGAGACTTATGTCGCTAAATCTCTCTATCAATTCATGCTCTCGGATCATCATATAGGTCATGTGTATAGATTTTCTACTTAGGGCATTAGCTACCACATTAACCTTACCGAGATGGTATTTTAATGTGAAATCATAATCTTTCAAAAATTCTAACCATCTCCGTTGCCTCATATTCAACTCTTTCTATTCAAACAAGTATTTGAGGCTCTTCTGGTCGTTGTAAATTTTTATTGCTGCCCCATATAAATAGTGTCTCCATATTTTCAAAGCAAATACCACTACGGCTAACTCTAAGTCGTGTGTGGGGTAGTTTCCCTCATGAGATTTTAACTGTCTAGAAGCATAAGCTACCACTTGTCCTTTCTGCATAAGCACACATCTTAACCTTTTCTTCGAGGCATCACTATATACTACAAAAGTTTCTTTAGGGTCAGGGAGTATTAAAACTGGGTTGTGGTCAACTTGTGCTTTAGCTCTTGGAAACTACTCTCACATTTTTTATTCCACATAAACGGCACATTCTTTCTAATAAGATGGGTCAGTGGCATCACTATTTGAGAAAAGCCCTGAATGAACCTCCTATAATAACTTGCTAAACCTAGGAAGCTCCTGATATCTGTCACTATCCTAGGTTTCTCCCATTGTAATACTACTTCTACCTTATGAGGATCTACTGCAACCCTTGCCTGGGAGATTACATGACCCAGAAACTGAACCTCAATGAGCCAAAACTCACATTTACTAAGTTTAACATACAACTGTTTCTCTTTCAGGGTCTCCAAGGCTAATCTTAGGTGTTGCTCATGTTTCTCTCTACTTTTTGAGTAGATGAGGATGTCATCTATGAAGACAACTACAAATCTGTCTAAGTATGGCCGGAAGACTCTATTCATATAATCCATAAATACTGCGGGTGCATTCGTCAACTCGAAGGGCATAACTAGAAATTCATAATGCCCGTATCTGGTTTTAAAGGCTGTTTTGGGAATATCTTCAGCCTTTATTCTAAGCTGATGATATCTTGACTTAAGGTCTATCTTTGAAAATACTGACGCTTCTACCTACTGATCTAGGAGGTCATCTATGCGAGGGAGAGGGTACTTATTCTTAATGGTTATTTTATTGAGTTCCCGATAATCTATACACAATCTAAGGCTCCCGTCTTTCTTCTTTACAAATAGGACTGGAGCTCCCTATGGTGAGACACTAGGTCTGATAAAACCCTTCTCTAACAACTCTTTTATCTATTTCTTAAGCTCTACTAGCTCAGTGGGAACCATCCTATACGAGGCCTTAGACACTAGACCTGCCTCAGGTACAATGTCTATAAGAAACTCTACCCCTCTCTCTTGAGGTAGTCTGCTAATTTCTTTAAGAAACACCTCTGGAAACTCCCTCACTATGGGAATATCATCTATACCCTCTTCTACCTCAGCCTGAACTGAAAAGAAAACCAGATACCCCTAACAACCATGCCCTAGAGATCTCTCAGCCTGGGAGGTGGTCATGACAGATAACTCAGCCCTAGTGCTAGGCACAGTCCCACACTTGGGTAAAATAATGCACCTGTGGCTACAATCTAGTGTGGCATTATTTGCAGACATCTAGTTCATGCCAATAATCACATCAATATCAATAAGGGACATACAAATCAAATCAAGGGTGGTCAGGTAATGATTAAACTAGATCACACAATTCAAGCAAGCATGAGAGGTAAAGGCTCGGTTTCTTGTGAGGGTAGATACATACAATTTATATGGTAAAGTATGCATACTCAGACCTAACCTCCTAACACAGTCATATGATATAAAAGAGTGGCTAGCACCCGAATCAAATAATGCAGTCATAGAAAAATTATTTATTTTAATAGTACCTTGAATTAGACTCGGGGACTGGCTAGCCTCCTGCTGTGATAAGGCGAAGACTCTATCCTGGGTCTGTGGTCTGGGAGGAAGAGCCATCTCCCTTGGCTATGTGATCTGCAATGGAGCCTGTGGAGGAGCCTAGGTGCAATCCCTGGCCATGTGCCCTAACTTGCCACACCTGAAGCATATATTCTGTCCCGCATAACACAGTCTGGTACCGTGGTTCCTGCCACACTGGGGACATATGATAGGTGCACTACCTTTGCTGGACTTGAGTCCTCCATCTCTTGCCTCTCCAGCTCTACTGACTTTTCCCATCTCTACGGCTCGTCACTGTGGCCTGGGAACCCTCTCTAGGTCTCTTGGGCTCAGGGAGGGGAAGAGGTGTTCTGGTGCTGGAAGTAGGCTGCATCATCTTGAGATTTGTTTCTGTTACTCTGCATACTTCCACAAGGGTGTTAAAGTGCCTGATTCTCTGTGGCACCACCCTGTCTTTGATCCTAGGGAGCAAGCCCTTCTCTAACCTGTCTACCCTCTATCTCTCATCATCATGTCTCTGTAGGTAGGAGGAATATTTGGAGAGCTTAACAAATTTTGCTACATATTAGTCCATGGACATCCCTGGAGTTTGCTTAAACAGAATGAATTCTGATTCTTTCTCATCTCTAATAGAATCAGGGAAGTACTTCTTGTGGAACACTTTGAGGAATGCCTCCTATGTGATCAGGGCATTCCTCACTCTCAAGATAGGCTCAGTGCCCTTCCACCAATAATTTGCTTCTCCCTGTAACTGGAATATAGCCATCTTGGCTTTCTGCTCAAACGTGCACTCCATCACCTCAAAGATTTTCTCTAATTCCATAATCCAAGCCTCAGCTTTATTTGAGTTCATCTCACTGTCAAAGGTGGGAGGCCCGAACTTCCTAAATAGGGTAATGACCTTTCTGGTCGAGGGTTGCTGTTAAGCAGGAGGCGTTTAAGCTGGTGGGATCGGGGCAACAACCTGCATGTGTGGCTGTGCATCTGGGTGAGTCACCCCTGAATGCTCGGGATGATCTGAGTATGGAGGTGGCTAAGGAGGAGTAGTTGTAGAGCCTTGACTGTCTCTCTCACCAAGCCATTCTCAAAGCTGTATAATGACGGCCTGCTGCTGATCTAAGTGAGCCATGATAGACTGTAAGGCTCCAACTACTGGATCACTAGGCCCAGCTTCATCAACACGAGCCTCTCTAGAGGGCCGACCTCTCCTAGTATTCACCATTGTGTTGAAACATCATAACAAACTTTAACATAAGCTAGGGAATACTTCCACCATCAAACATACTCAATTCATCCGAAAACAAGCTCATATGCATCTAGGCAACTCATAAACACAAGCCACAACCAACAATGAAAGCTTGAACCTTTTCTTTAATACCAATAAATGTAACACCATAAATTCTAGCTCATCTCATCATGTACACATGCCTTACATCAATCTATTCATGGAAGTATAAGGAAAAAAGGGAATAAATATTGACATTATTTGCGTTGTGTCGTACTTAAAAATTGCAATCGGTGTCACATGAACTGTGTGAGCTCATACTATATATCCTCATATTTAATTACATCAAAACAACTCATTTACATCACAATAACATGTTCACAACTCATAAAAATCGGAATGAAGCATGAAATGGGCTTGATTAATTTCGGCCAAATTTGCCCCTATTCTGCCCAAATTTAGAAAATCATAACTAATTTTAGAAAAATTAAAATCATGTAATCTTGGTCATTCTTGGAACCTATGGATGTCTACTTCACAATAAAAATATGCCCTAATCATAACATCTATCGCAGAGGATGTTTGACATCCAAAATGGTCCAAAGGTCAGACTGCATCCTGGAACTGATACAGAATTCTGTAGAAAACTTTGAAAAGGTCCAATTAATCTCACAAAAATCCAATCCATGAAAATGATACCAATCTAAAAAGATGTGGATGTTAACTAGAGAGAAAAAATATCTCTAGACCAGTTCATCAAAACCAGACCTCATAATTCAATGGAACAGTACCTTTGGTCAGGTAAAATTCCTGATACTAGACAGAAAATTCAAATATTCATATCTCCCTCTCTAGACCTCCAAATGAGGTGCTTCTAGTTGGAATTCATCACTGTGATTGTATGGTTTTTCTATATAAAATTTTATGGCAATTGGATATCATTTAGGCCTCGTGTGGCAAAATGCAATTTCAGACCAAATGAATAGTGTAGCAGATCAAAACCGTAAAAATATCCGACTTTGAAAAATCATCAAATATTCTATAGACTTCCAAAAATTATGAATTTTAGCTTCCCAAAAAGATCATAACGAGACCTAATTACATGCCAAATCTCAAATCAAGACTAACTCATTTGGCTAAAAAGTGATATAGGGTTCCATTATGGTCAATTTTGGCTCCATATAGGGTACCAAAGTTGCCAAATGGATTTCTCTTGGTCTTGACACCTTTTTGGCAAGTCTAAAAGTACATTTAAGACTTGTGTGAGCTGCCCAAATGGTCCCAAACCTCATGCATCTCATTTTGGCCATTCAACCCACACTTATGCACATTTCCATCAAACTCTCAAGTTGCATACTTTGGCATTACATACTCAAAATATATGCTAGAGGTCATACATCATATCCATACATTTAAACATCACATAATATCATATTTAAACATGTCTCAAAGGTCATAGACCATTTACAACATCATATACATCATGAAGTATTATTAATGTTCTAAAAAGAGAAAAGCTAAGCATAAGGTTGTCAATCTTCCTTCTTCATTGTTGTTGGCTCCCATTGCCATAGTTACTTAGTCCACCTAGTATGTTAGAACATTAGAGAGGAGGGGATGAGATTCAAAGAATCCCAATAGCTTATCTCTTATTCAATCATACATAATATGTGCAAAGCAAGCCCTACAAATGCATGCATGGTGAAAATGGAAGTCATGGACATTTAAAAAGCAAGCTTGGCATATAAATAAATCATATAAAACATTCAAGAACTCACCAAGTGTTTGGATTGGCCTCACACTTCTCCTCATGGATTTTAGACTTGCCTCACCCATTCTTTGAGAGCTTTGGACTCAACCATACTCTTGGGAGCCCACTTTGCTTTTAGGAGACTCTTTACTTTGTTTCAACTAATCTCAAGGGTTCTTCACTTATCCTCACCATGGTGAAGAGTTCTTGGCCTCTCCATACTCTAGCAAACATCATGCATTCATTTGGAAACATAACATTGGATCAAGAATCATGGTATATAAAGGCATGCTAGTATACTTTTCGTAGCTTGAAAATACACATACACACATTCTAAAACAAGCTAAACACACATCTATGCATGAGAGAAGGTGGAGAGAGCTACTTTGTGTACACTCACATACTTTTTCCTTGGATTTCAAGCCTCCTCTTTCGGCCACACACCCATAAATTGGTGGAGATAGTTTCTCTTGGCCTAGATACAATTTATGGGAGCCAATTAGGCTTATGAAATATATTCTAAGGCTATACAATTTGTTCAAACCCTAGATAGCTCTATGAGTTCCATTATGGTCCATAAAGGCACCTAATGAAGCAACACCCCTCAAATGACTTCTAGGCGTCATTCTTTCCTTTCCAATATGATCCTTGACTCCTTTTAAGCCTCTTGGAGTCATCACACCATTAAAATAAAAGGCCTAACATCATTTTGCTTCTTTAGGTCATAATATGGAACCTAAGACACCAAATCACTTTTCATGAGTTCTAAATTTTTTCCAAGGCCTCCCCTAATTTTCATTCATTAAATATGACTTAAGAATGGCCTTAGAAAAATTTAAAACTCTCCCCCACTACTAGAACCCTCCTTGGCTGAGACATAGGCATCATTTGGGTTACATGGAAATTTCTTTGTTTTTTTGAAGGAGGAAGCTTGTGGGGAGCATCTTAGGTGTCTCAAGAACTCATTTAAACTCTTAATTAAACCTAGGAATCATCACACAAAATCAAAAATTGGAAGGTGCACTTGAAACCCTAAGTTTTGCATCTTGATTTCTAATAGCTATTTCATGGTTTTCTTTGCATATTCTTATTCTCTTCCATCAAATACCTAAGATTCACCCTTGGTTTGGTTGAAAATTTAACTCCCTAGGGTTGTCTATATGTTGGTCGAAACATGCTCAAAGGAAGGGAGGAGGAAGACCAAATGGAAGGATTGCATAATACCTTGTTTTCCTTGAATTTCTTTGCTTGTTCTTGCTTTCCTTGGCCTCCTTACTTGAATTTCAAAATTTTTCCTCTGTTCTTCCTTCAAAATAGCCCTCAAAACTTCAGAAAAATCATGGAAAAGAAAAAGGAAAAAGAGGAGAAGAGATTGGTAGAGAGAAAGCATGAAAAACAAGCAAATTTTCATACCTAAAGGCTTGAATTTTTCCTCCTTCTTCTCTTCCCTTGGTGCGCCACTCTCCTAAATGAGGGAGAGTGTGAGGCGCCACCTATATATAGCTAAGGCAAAAACACTTTTTCAAAAATTTTAATTTTGTCCTTCTTACTTTGCATTTTCGTTTCTCCTTCATTTTAGCTCCTTTTTGGAAATCGTCTTTTCCATTATAAAATTTAGGTTCCCAATTAAGAAAAATGCCTTTGAAATTACTCAAATCGGAGCTAAAACCTTCCCGAACAGATTCGTCAAAGTTTGGACACACTGACATTGAAAAATGTCCACCGAAGGGATTTAACTGTCCCGAGGCTTCCTATGGTTTTGAGGGCCTCTAAGAACCCCGGAGAACTCAAAAGTTAGATTTAAAAAGTCCTCTTGTGTGAATTACAAAAATTGCCTAAAATTACAAAAATGCCATTACATTTTGTAGGCTTTTCGTCAAAATTTGTTTCTTCATTCTAGCTTCATTTTTCCTTCCATCTGAGGCTAGAATTCTCATTTCTAGGAGTCTAGAATGTTACTCACATTTTTTGGGACCTTAACTAATTCATTTCAGGGGACTTGCTTTGAAAACATGCTCGTTTCCGTCGTTTAATGAAAACTAGACATTACATATTTTTGCACATGAGTAAGGTTTTACATTCCATAATTACCATATATATACATATTTGACATCATATTATACAAAATCATATTCTATTATCAAAGTTACATAAATTAAGCTTCTTTGCTACATGAAAATTCCCTAGACAAGGTTAGACATAAAGTAGAGAGAGTGAGATTCAAAAAATTTTAATAGCTCATTCACCCTTTCAAGTATACATATATAGCATGTCATCATGTCAAAGAAAGGAAGCATGCATCCAATGCTTCCAAATATCAAACATAAACATGTTTACAAAGTCATAAGGATCCATCAGGGTCAAGAACATGTTTTAGATTCTTTTGGTCTAGCTTTACCCAATTATATGGGACTTTTGGATTAGCTTCACCCATTTTAAGGACTTTTGACTTAGTCTTACTCATTCCATAAGACTTTTGACCTTGTCTCACCTTTACCGAAGGACTTTTACCATCACCTCACCCAATTTAAAAGACTTATAGCATAACTTCACCTATCAACAGATATCTCACATTCAAAAAGCAATTCAAGAAGCATAATGGTACCAAAGTATCAAACCAATAGTTATAGGAATTCAAACATACATACAAATAATCAATGACAATCAAACAACCAAGAAATGAATACAAGAATAGATGAAGAGCTACCTTAAGTTAAGAAGCACAATTTCCTTCCTTGGTTTCTAACTCTTTGGTTCGGCCTCATACACACACCTAGAAGAGGCTTGCTTTGCTTGTCCTAGACACATCAAACAACACACAAATACATCAATAGAACTATCTCTAACCTCGCATAAACTCTACACAAGCCAATTTTAGCTTATGGCATACATGTGGTTCCATATTATAGCATAATGAAGCAACTCATATAGTTAATCATCTTGGCTCTAATTTTGCACTCAATCTAACTCGCTTGACTCTATTTAAACTCATTAGAGTCATCACAAACTTAATTCAAAGAGTTTAACATCAAGTTGTTTCCTTATGCCTAATAGAACCCTAAACTTTTAACTTTTAAAATATGCTTTCTAAATTCAACCTAATGATTCCTTTGGTGCTTATTACTCACATCTAGACCATTCATAACCTTAGAATTGAAGAAAACTCTCCCTAAGTACCTTGAACCATCTATGGTTGAGACACTCATACATTAAAGGACCCATAGAGTTTTGTTTGATTTCTTAGGAAATTTGGCATCTATGAAGCTTCTTAGGTCCTTTATAAACTCAAACATGCTCTTATATAAGTTAAATTATTATTAGAAAACTTCATAAGTCCTTAGTTGCAATAAAAACCCTAATTTTCATAACTTACAATCTATAGATTCTTACTTGTTTCCTTTGATTCCATCTAAATCTCCATGCTCCAAAACCCTTAAAACTACCATGCTTAGGTAAGAATTTATCCTCCATTAGAGCTTCCCTATGTTGGACAAAAATGGAAGCCCATGGAGGAACAAGGAGAGGCAAGTTTTCATACTATGCCATATACCATTTGAAAAAGCTTTTCATGGAGGTTATGATGGTGTATTTAGTTCCATTTTAGGAGGTATTTGATAAACACATATTTCTATCTATTTGATTCTCCTAACTTAAGCATTTTAATGATTAAATATGGCTCTAAGGCTTCAATTAGATAAGATTTTATTTTAGTGGCCATTTCTATATTTTAGGAATTTATTTGCAAATTATTGGTTTTTAATGCTTAAATTTATCTTAAATATTTTTTGTGAATATTTCTATTTGAATTTTTTCCACTTTTTTGTGCAGAATTTTAATATGTAATTGGAGCTTTGAATAGAAAATTGAATTGAAGAAGAGCAAGAGAAGAGATGGGCTTCGAGTGTGTTAGTGTGCAATCTTAAGAGAAATAGAAGAAGCAGACCACGGGTTTCATGTAGCAGCTCACATAATAGCACACAAACCACCTACTCATATAGTAGCAGACTCGAGCTTGCATGGAAAGAAAAGAGGAAAAGCAACACGTATTCAATGGTGCATGAAGCAAGAAGAAGAAGGCTTGAGAGAAAATAAGAGAGTAGCTGTACGTGGAAGACACACTCAAACGCAAAACTACATGTGATTAAGAAGAGACTTGGTTTTAACGTGGAAAAGAGGCTGGGTTGAAGGAGGCTTGGGTGCAGAACTTTCTCTCGTGTCTTTCAAGCAGCTACAGGAAACGAAGACATGGCAAGAGTAGAATGTGGGCTGGAGAAAATGTTTCATCTCACTACATTTGCTCAAGTTAATGCATTCACACTCATGACCAGCCATGTCTTCACGATGCTCTGTTTTGGTGAGTATAAAGTTTCACGTGGGAATGATTCAAAAAGCTAACGTGAAAGAGCTGAGAAGAAGAAGGTTTGAAGAAGCTGCACACTTGAGCTTGAAAAGAAGAACATTTTGATGAGAGTTTCACGTGGAAACAAATGAAGAGTAGCTGGCAAAACGAGTGAAGGAAGCAACCTCTGTTTGAGAGCTAAACAAAGAGAAAAAGCTACATCTTTAGCTCGAGAAAAGCAAGCTGAACGAGAAGAATGAGCTGCATGGGTATTTGGAAGAAGAGAAGCTACGAAATTTACGTGGAATGAAGGAGCTGAAACGAAGAAATGCTACTGAAATAGAGAAGAAGCTTTTGAGCAGAACAAACACACCAGACCAGTAGCTGAGCAGAGCATGAGCAGAAGAAACACAAATACGTAAAAGACGCTGAACTGGGCAGAGAAAGCTGGAAAGAATGAATGCTACTTGAAGAGTTTTTTCTCTTTGGTCTGAACTTGAGCAGAGGAGACGAGGGAGAGAAGGAACTAGCCATGTTTCTGGTTGAGAAACGAAGGAAGAAGAAGCTGCGTCTGGACTCAAAGATAGTAAAGCATGGATTTTATTTTATTATATTCCAACACTTCAGCATAACAAGTTGGGGCCCACACTCATATACAATGCAAGCTCGTGATCTATCTATTAAAAGGAGAAGCTGCGCGTGACACACGAAAATAAAAGGCTAGGCACATGACTTTTAATGAGGAAGGGATTCGAACAAATTGATTCATTCACGCCTCCATATATTCGCAAAAACGCCCGAGATTCCATTTCATTCACCCAACTTCATTCACGGTATTTGCCTATTTATTCATTCATTCACAATTCCAGGCGAGCATCCATTCCATATAATCCATTCGCATGACTCCTTCGTCCACCCATTCATCCATTACCTCCATTCCATCTTCCATTCATCTCCACCATACAATGAAGTTCTAATCCATCTTGAGGCTAGCTAGGAGGAAGATCCTTGGTGCAAGCTTGAATCCATGGATGAACATAGAATTTTTGGCTAAGGATTTCTTTATTTTCCTACACTTTTTCTCTTTCATATATCATCTTGGTTAAGTTATATTTGATAGAGAATTTATGTAATTATAATTAGTGGCTGGTTAGACACTAATTAGGAAGTCTTTTTGTTTGATAAATTGATTGAATCAAGTTCTAAATTTTTCATTATTCTCTAATTTCTCATGTGTGCCTCGAAGGTGTTCGATGAAATACATGAATAAAATTATGTGCTTGAATGTTTAATTTAGGATTCCTTAATGTTTAGTTGGTTAATTAAACATTTTAGGATGATGATTCAGAGGCTAATTAATCAGTTAATCAATCAAATTGGGTGTTCATTGATCTTAAAGACAAGATTTAACAATTTAATGCGAGATTAAGGTTTCAATTTAACATTAGATCATTAATCTCTTGAATCTTGAGTAGTAACCCAAGATAATTTGTTATGAACACAATTAGGAACTCTTAAGCCAGAATAAATTACAATTAGATTAGGATAAGGATAGTGGATACCAAGGAACGATTCCAAAGCTGGTCACAAGCCTATTTTCAATCATAATTCATTTAATTAGGTAGAATTTAGGAACTTTATTTTAAATTTCATTTTACTTAGTTTAATTAAATAAAAAACCCCCCTTAGTTAGAATTTTTTAGAGTCTAAAAACATTTGAAAAACTCAATTGAGCATTGAACTCCAATTCCAAGGGAGATGACCTAGGTTGTTCCACTAGCTACATATTTTACCAACTTAGTTTTATTTTGAGGGTTGCGC
This sequence comes from Erythrophleum ivorense, assembly GCA_026724425.1. Lineage (NCBI taxonomy): Eukaryota > Viridiplantae > Streptophyta > Magnoliopsida > Fabales > Fabaceae > Erythrophleum > Erythrophleum ivorense. Next base: position 32,947,053 of record JAIUCV010000008.1, read on the forward strand.
GACAGACCTCTCAGTATTCCCTTGATGAGTTTAGACCCAAACCTCCATCTTTTAAGAAACCAAAACCATGGAGAGAAACAAGGAAAAGAGTGGAAGAAAGTTTATAATGGCATCATAAATGAAATCTACACATTTGCTTACCTATATAGAGCTTTTCCTTTCCTTGGCTCTTCCTCCATCTTCAAACCACCATGGAAGCTCTTTTAGTCTAAGTAAAGTTGGTTATGGGAGGGCAAGGGATGTGTTGGTCTGATTTAAAGAGAATAAAGGTGTTTTATAACATTTTTCAAAATGCCCATTATACCCCTCCACTCAATTTTTTCTTTTGAACTCATTTTAACTCTTTTTTTAGAACCATCTCTTCCATCATGAAATTTAAGTTCTCTAATCCATAAAATACCTTTGAATTCATCTAAATTAGATTTAAAACTTTACCAAATTATCCCATCAAAGTTTTAGTCAACCAATGACATAAAATGTACACTGGAAGGGTTTTGGCCATTCTAAGGGTTCCTATAGTTTTTAGGGTTTATTAGAACCTCAAGAAACTCAATTTTCTCATTTAAAGATCTCTCCTTTGAGTTTTAAAAAAATGATCCAAAATTATGATTTTGCTCTTAACCTTCGTATCCTTCTGTTTGGCTATTTTAGCTCTGGTTCTAGGCTATCTTTAGACTTTAACCCACATTTTTAGATATTTTCATTAACATTCCAATCTTATTTGGCCTCAATTAGCCTTGCTTTAGGATGTTCGAGTTTCAATTCAATTTCTGAAAAAAAATCAATTATTACATTAAGCCTAACCCATAACCAAAGATTAATACATGGAAACCTCTAACGTGATAAACAAAATGAATTTGATTGATCAATCAACTGATTAAATCAGACATAACTCTTAGATCATGCAAATGAACCAATAATTATGCAATCTAAATTACCTGCTAATATAATTGAGATTAACACAAAAATGAAGAGAAAAAGAAAAGGAGATTCGTTCTATAATTAAAATCAAACAAGTATGTATAATCAAACCATAGACTCAGGTCTTGACATCAAGTTCGGTATCCCAGATCAATCACAGAAGAGCTAAAAATGCTATGAAAGAAACAAAATGCTTTAGAGAGAAAAATAGTTCATGGAAACTCTGGAGATCATGTAAAAGAAACAGTGTTCTGACTAAAAATAACCTAAGGAAAAATCTAAAACACTAGATGGCCCAAGGATGCATCATATAGTCTAGAACTATGAAAATACATTATTAATTCCTAAATGAAATAATAATTGGGCCTCTGTTGATCAAAGTATAATAATAACAATGAAAGCTCAAATTTAATAATTATGTAATTAAAACCCATTAGTCTCAATTTAACCTAAATAATATAAAATGAATATAAGGTTATCAAATTAGTCCTATTGAATTATTATAAAACTAAGTATAAGGAGTATAAAATATATAATTGCTCATATTATCGACAACCAGCTTTGATATGATTGAATTGAGCATCCCTTTAAGGCAACAACTAGTTTTTCATAACATTTGATGGCTCAGTTAATAATTTGGTGTGTGTTAACAATTGCTTAGTTAACAACATATCATTCTTCAAAATCTTCAACCTAGTGACTAATGACACATATAAACTGATTGATCCTACAAAGCAACTAAAAGTAGGAAAATAATTTAATCATTTACTTCTAGTTTTTTTTTTTCACTCATGATCTTTTTTCCTTTATTGTTTATCTTTTTTGCTTCCTTAATTTTTTCAGAAATCAACCTATGTATGTTTTGTTTCTATCCTTTGCATAATGACCACTTCATTTTCATACTTTTCACAAGACTACATGATGTTCACAATGATGTATATAAGGCCACCGATTACCTTAAAGAGAAGAAATGGTGGCTTATTAAGCAATTTCCTTTAAACATAACCATACTTTTTAGTTATACATTGACTTTTGACACTTTTTAGCGTGGACCCTAAAACATAACATTGAAGGGATTAATGCTACAAAGTCAATCATTGTTTATAATTTCTTAGATTGTTCCTTCAATAGGATCAGGTACCCAAGCTTCAATACAAAGCCAAATGTAAAGTGGTAACTTACAATGGTAATGCAAGGGCCATATTTCATAGCATTGACCATTATAAACCTTATACAATTCAATTATATGTTTTTAATGCCTCAACCTCAAATAGACACCCTTAGTTAATCATTTCATTTGGTTTTACTCCTACATGCATTATAGACAACACTATGATTTTGAATTTTAAGGCTCGTGAATGGATTAAGGATTCTAGAAGAAGCCATGACCTTTACTCTTTCAACTTAAGCATGAAACACCTTAAAGTTCTAAAGTCCTTAGTTTAGGCCTAAAGATGATCATTGTTGGTTCTGATGTGCTAACCTATACTCATAAAGCTCTTTTCCTCTACAAGATGAATATCCTATTAGTTCACTTCACTATGAAATTTCATGCTATGTATTTATGACTCTTTTGCCTAACTTAATTTATTTTACTTCATTTTGTCAAGACTTTCATGATCATAGTTATTAATGTTTTTCTTGGATTGGATGATTATGCTAAATGTTGTATAGATGATCTAGGTTTATCTTTTATAATATTCAATTTGCATACTTGTTATACAATATCCTAGCTTTATTCATTTTGAATGTTACACAGATGTTTTATAATTGGCTTCTGGTTTTTAAATGGTTAATTTGTTACTTGTTGAATATGTTTGAATTGGGTACTTTGATGGGGATAGTGATACCTCGAAGGCACTTTTGGATTTAGTTGACAAATGTGAGGCTAGTGTACCATTTAATTTTTTATCTTTTTTTTTGGAGTTTTCTTTTTATCTTTAAATTTAGTCTAAAACTAACTTCTATTTCTTTACGATGGTTGTAGCTTACTGAAAATCAGTCCCTCAATGGTGATGGAGATTGTTGCAAGGCTAAAACAGAGGAATAACTTTGATCACTACTTCTCCTTAATAGTTTCCCATGATATTGAGTGTAATATAGACATGTTATATACACTTGTTAAACTTGGTGTCATGGGACTCTATTGAGGATAAAGCACGATCAATTTTTTTAGCATGCTAGAGTTTCTGCTAGGCAATCCCTCCTTGTTTTGAGAGGTGCTAATGGAGTTGAAAGTTGAGCAACTGTGTTAATTTACCATTATCTTTCAACCTTGGCTTCGTAGACAACTATGATATGTAATATACACAGGGATGGAATGTGTAATCAAGGTGTAGTTCAAAGATGGCATGCCATGAGGTATTTTATTTTTTTTCAAGTTTACTTTTTCCTAACTTCTTGGGAGGAAATCCTGTGGGATTTATTAATGGTGCAAGTTATTGAATATGACGGTCATGAAATTGTTCGTCGTGATTGGAGCCTATTATCTAAAGAAATAGGAGATTTTTGCCTAAGTCAAATGTTGTCAAGAGGGTATGTTATATTTTGCCAACTTGGGTCCACAGAAATATTGATTTTGCCCAATTGGAAATTTGAGAAGCAAGATTCACTCATTTATTTAGTAATAATTCGACTCTCTTACTTACAGATTATGTGAGGATGTTGTTGAATCAATTCACAGCTCTATCTGGAAGGTATACGATATGGTTTTTAGCAATATTAGTTACTTGTTTATAATAACCTATAATGTGATTTGAAAGTTTAAAAGGAAGAAGCTTCTTGGAGCTTTGGGCTTACAACTCCCTGCTAGGAGATGTAAGTCCAGAATGCATAGGTGTATATTCAAATATGATTGGTTTAGAGAAGGATGGTGTGGATTTTTTTTTTAAATGTGCACTTATTTGTCCTGGAAAGGCATTGGGGATTATTGGAAATGTTTTTATTATTGAATTTTCCATACCTTACAAATTTTCACGTATGATTTCAAAATGGAAGGTTCAGGTTGATGTCTCCTTGGAATTAATGTGTGTGAAAATTAAAACAAGTGAAAGAAGAGATGAGCAGTGGACAGGTATTGTTAGAGAAATATATCATCACTAAGACATTGACTAAACCTCCTGAAGCCTATCCAGATGCCAAAAATCAACTGTATGTTCTTGTGAGTCCAAGATATTTGATTCTATTACCTAAAACAGTCTCTCATCTCAAAATTTTCTTTCCTTGCATTTTGCTATGTTTTAATACATTTTAAGATTGCCTTTGTCGATCATTATTTAGGTGGCACACAGATTAAAGCAAAAGGGCTACTCCATTAGTTGTCTCTTAGTTGCTACTCTCAATTAGAGACCATATGTTGAAACTTTGAAAATGTATTATTTTGTATTGGCTATATGATACTAATCATGCATGGTCTCTTCCTTTCCACTACTATTATATTGCATATAGTTTGTATTAACTACATAAATATCTGCTTCAATTTTTAGAAGAGTTAGTTATCTTGTGTTTATTTAAAATATGTTTAAATTTTTTAAAGTTTAATTGATATTGCGCAATATGCTTTTGTATCGATCCATTATGGTATTCATCTTTTGGATGGCTCAATGGCTCGAAGGACACTATATTTATCTCTTTCCTATTGTGTTTCTTCTTTTCAACATTTAACGTGTTACCATAAATCCATATATGAATCTCTGAGAGTAAGTTTCAAAGGGAAGGTACGATGAAACTTTGATATTCCAAACTCTAGTTTAGAAATAGAAGTGACATTTTCCAATAAAATGCTAGCTTCCACTACAAAAAATCAAGATTTTTCTCGTAGAAAATTTTTATGGAATTTCTTGCAAACTTTGTCATAGGTTACAATTTTTTGCAATTCTTGAAATAAAATTCTTTTTTTTTTTTGGTGATATTTTTTGAAAGAATTTCAAGAAAAATATCATAATAAACGTATTGTAGTATAGCAAGAATGAGGCGTCAATAATTTTTGTGAAATTTTTTGTAAAAAAAAAAATAATTTTTTTTAATACTCGCAAAAATATATTGTAAGAATTGTAGAGGAAAAAATTATGATTATTTTATTCTCATAATCATTTTTCATGAGAATTGAGAAAATATTTTAAAAAATTGTATAACTTTTGAATTATCATAGAAAAATTTCATGAGAATTAAGAAAATTGCAAATTTTTTTTATTCTTATTCTCACAAAAAAAATTATATGGGAACTTGTTCTCACATGATTTTTCTATAAGAATTAAAGAAATTACAAATTTTTTATTCTCACAAAAAATTGTGTGAGATTGGTGAAAAATTTGTAAAATTTAATAGAAGAAATGCGTTTTAATTTTCACAGAATATTTTTGTGACATTTTTTTTATTTTCATGGAATTTTTTCACAATAATTAAAAAATTACAAAATTTTTTAATTCTCATAGAATTTCTCCATGAGAATAGAGAAAAAATAAATAATATTTTTATATCTCAATATTTTTTATCATATTATTATACTTCTACACATTTTCTCTTCTTTAAAATTAATTTCAATTTTTCTTAATATTTTCCCCTTTTTCTGAATTTTTTCCCTCTAATTTTTGTCTCACTATTTTTTTTGGGGAAAAATATTTAAAATTTTGAAGGCTTGTATTTTTGTATCTATTGAACTATTTTGAATATATGACCATTTGTTTTGATATTTTTTTTATTTGAAATCTACACTATGTATATGAAAAAATATAAGTTTGGAGGATATAAAAAGAAAATACAAATATAGATGTTACAACTTTAAAATACAGTTATTTAGATTTTGGTAGTTTGGTTGGAATTTTTTTTAATTTTGGGTATTTTTTCAAAATAAATGCTATAAAACTGCCAAAAGGCAAGTTTCTGAGATATTTTTTTTAAAAAAATGTTATTTATTATCTTAAATTTAAATTTATTTATTTTCAAATTTAAAAATATAAAATAAAAAAAATTATATTCACCCCTATTAATATTTTCTTCTTATTTGTTTTCCTTTAATTTTTCTCTCACTAATTTTTTTCCCTTCCCTCACAATCACCTCCTCGTTCAACCTCTTTTTTTATACTATCCAAAAAGTTTAAGGAAAAATTATGTTTAAATACCAAAAAATGAAGAAAATTATTTTTAAAAACCTTTATCATTAAATTCAACAATTTGTTACTAAATTTAATGGTAATCATTCTAAAATAAGTGATAACAAATCTTTAAAAATAATTTTTTTTATTTTTGGGTCCTATATTATAATTTTCCCAAAGTTTAACCTTTTAAAACCCTTTTCCCAATGTAATAACCATAAATGACATGTAAGAATTATAGAAAAGTAAATTTTGAAATTTAAGAAAAGAAATATTTTTTGATTCTCACGATAATATATTATGAGAATAAAAAAAGTATACTTTTTAATTTTTACAAAAGAAATTATGAAAATAATTTTTTTAATTCTTATAAAGTTTTTCTGCAAAAACGGAGGAAAAAAAAACAGAAAGCAAAATGTTAAATGACTCGCTAAAGACGCGAGTAACTTCACTCCTCAACCGTGGCATTCCTCCACCTCCCGCTCCCTCGTTTTCCACCTGCTCATCCTCCCGCCTCCGTCATCGAACGCAACCTACGATTCAATTCCATCTTCGTCGTCAAGAATCCCCAATGCTGCTTTTGCATGGTCGCCGATCTCGCAAAGCAGCCAAGGCTGAAAAGAATCGCAAGAAACTCAAGGATTGAGATTCCTCTGTTTTCTCTTCTTTTGCTCTTACAGAAACCACGTTTGCATTTGGATCTTCCTCTTTCTCTTCATTTTATTGAAATTGATTTATTAACACACTTTATGCGTGATTTAGAAATAAAACAGTAATTTCGGGCAAAGATGAAGACCATTAGGTAAGGTGATTGCTTGAGCCTCTAATTGTTGTTGGATATGGTTTCGTCCTTGCTAATTTCTTCTCTAAATCTAATAATCTGTTAGGTTAGGTTACATTAAGGCCAGCTGATTTCTTTTTTGTTTCACCTTTTAGATCCAATTTAAGGCTTATAAGTTTTTTAAGTTATAATGAATTTGTTAGGGCCAATTTCTTTATTTCTCTGACATATGTAGACATAGAGTTTCATTGATTAAGACAATAATACTACCCGATAAGAATATGTCATTAATTTTATGCCTGATTATTTTATGTAGACATATAGTTTCATTGTTAGATGTGCTAGGTTGTTTCAAGAAATAACATTTGATGGATGGCCTACTAGTTTTTAAGAGAAAAAAAAAAAAAAAACAGATTGCTGGCAGTATAACCTTGAATCAGAAACAAATTTGGACATTTTCTATTCTCAGATAATTTCAGTTGCTATTCACTTGACTTGTGGATGTCCTTGGCTCAAAATTATTAAGGCACTTGAATTAGATAGACTATGTTATTTTAGGACTTAAAACAAGTTATATTCTCTATTAAAGGAAAACTTCAACTTTAAGTTTTAGTTGATGACTTTTGAATTACTTTCCCTAGTGCTCGTATTTGGGCTTACAAACAAGTTTACTGAATTTTTATCATTCAAATTGATTGAGCGCTTGAAGCAATCTTAAGTTCTTTATAAATTTCTTGCTTAATCTGTAACGGTGCTTATGTAAAATGATTTTTCTAATAACCATAGACAAATGGATTAAGCAATAGTATCAACTATAAGTTAATGGGTTAGTCTTTGTTGTAAATGTGCTTAGTTTTTTTTTTTTAAATGTTATTGAAATTTGAAATGTAAGGCATGCTTATCCAAATACTAACCTTAAGTTTGGGAGAATTGCACATGGGGTGACAAAAATTATGTTTCTTTTTCCAAAATAAAGTCATCAAGAAAATCGTGTCAAGAGATTAATTTTCCATGATCTTTCTTTAGCTATTATTGAAGCTTATATTTCATAAGAATGGCACATGCACTTGCAGCTGGTTATCCTGTTTGTTCCATGAATATTTCCACTACCACATCTCCCTCTTATTTCCTTTGCAAGTTCCAGAGTTCATCATGTATGAAGAAGACTTGTTTATATTTGAGCCATTTTCATTTTTGGAGAAAGATTATTCTACTGCTTGCATACTATTTTCCTAAATAAAAATCAAAATATGCAAATTATTAAAAGATTGAAAATCTCATTTGAAAGAAAAAACCTATTTAGGTAAATTTAAACTTTATGTACACTTTGGTTAATGATGATCTTACGTATTGCAATCCCCATATGGTTAGAAGGATCTTCAGTGAATTAAAATGGGTACTTCATGATTGTCTTTTCTCTCCTAACACGTTTTCCTCTTTCAGTTTCAGCTAGTTCCAATAGGTACTTGAGGAGGGTTAATGTCAAACAAGTTTTTTCTTCCTTCTGCTTGTGTTTCTCTGGAAAAAGGACTTAACCAGTTAGCAAAGAAGCAGAGGCAGGACAGATTTTGGTGAGCCTGTGAGCTACTCAGGTAAGCAAAGCATATCAGTCACTTCTGAACTCTAGAGTTTTTTCTTTAATTTTCTATCCATAAATGGTTTATATTCTGTTCCTTTATACGATCAGTGGGAGCTGCTTTCAAAATTCTTAAACAATCTTGTTCATAACGACTTAACATCTCAGAATTGACCTGGGAAATTTCTGTAATTCCTTTTGGACCAGATAACTTGATTTGTTGAATCTAATATAATGCCTCCTAATTTTAATCTTGCTTACAGCATCCATTGCGCTATAATATCTTGTCATCAAATCCAATTCTTCAGTGTCAATTCCTCCCCAGTTAGCACCTTTTCCTTCACCATTCTAGGAAGTGAGCTCTCAAAGGGCAGATGTTATGGGTTCTTCCCTAAATTTTCTTTGTGATATACTCTGTTGAGTTCCAGGCAATGCATAAATCTTAATTGGAACTTTTAACAGCCCTTGCAAGTGAGCTGTTGCTGGATAATGTACTCTTACAATCTAATACCAAATGATTACTGGGAAGTTACATCTTTCCTATTTCCTTTCATGTAGCACACACAATAGGATGCCTTGTAGAAATGTCCACTCATCAATCTTGTCTTCCTCTTTAATCTTGTCTTTCAGGGTTAGATTGTAGTAGGTAAAGTCATTTCTCACTGGACTTCTTTCTCCTCTATTCTTGAAGTGCAAGAAACCTCTTTTTTTTTTTTTAAAGGATTAGAAGAGGTAAAAATGTAATGTTATTTATGCTTTTGTTTTCTCATTTTAATTTCTCACTTTTTTTTGGACAATGTGCCATATTAGCACTTGTAATGAAATAAATATTTGGCTATTGCAATTTTTTGGACAAGGTGATTTTGGATTTTCATTTTTTTTCTGTTTTAGGTTATTGTTGGTTATCTCAAGTCCTTATTCTGTGAGAGAGGTTAGTGTAAAAAATGCATCTTGAGTTTTGAATAAGTATATTAATATGAGGAAGCAACTTTGGATAAGCTAGTTAATAATTTTAATTCACTGGACAATAGCTGTGCATATGAACTTGCCCTGTATTTAAGTAATTTTAAAGATATTATCACTGTTTAATGACTTGTTGTCTTTTATTGAAATCCACTAATGGATATGTCTTATGTGCAAGTTTTAATTTCTGAAATCAGTTTCAATGTAGTCTGCATTCCACTTGCTCATATGTGAACTTACTTTTAGCAGCTTATCCTTCATTCTTTAGCACGTAGCATTTTAAGTTTTCTGATTTGACCTTCAGTATTGAAGAATTTCAATTGGTAGCTTCCTTTTGAAACACTGCGATCACAGAAAAGATGTATGGCTGATGACTATAAAAATGTACATGGAGATGACGAAGGATGTAAGGATTTAGTTTCATGATAGCTGACTTTTTTTAAGTGTTATTAGCACTGGCAGCACATGTTATTAACCATGTATTAAATACCAAATCATATGTGTATATATATTTTTTTATATTTCATTAAAACCTATCCTTGGTGCATTGTTGTTGGTTGTATTCCAGACTATCAAAATTACATGTTATTGAAAGCTACCCATTTTATGATATTTGAGGTTGACTTATTCTTTTTGAAACTCTTCCCATGCTAGCTACGCAATGTCTAGAGATAATGCGCTTAAATATTTTAAAGGTGAGTAAAAAACAGTAAATGTTAATATGTCAGGTTCTTAAAGCATTTGCTTCTTGGCTTTGCTATATGTTGTCAAAGCTAGGTTTGTTCCTCCTAAACTTGTAGTACATTTGATACTACGTTTTAATTTGACAAGCTTGCGCTCATTAGCATTTACTTGTCTTGATAACCAAATTATATTCTGGACAATAGGTTATGTGAATTGCCTTTCTAACTGTCATCATCATCAAGAATGTATATATTTTGTTAATTGTGAATTTTAACATGAATATGCTTGTGCAGTATGTGTTTTTTACATTTAATTATGCCACTATATATCATTTTTTAAATATAATATGCTTACAAAAAACCACCGCTAATTCCCCCCCCCCAAAAAAAAAGCCTTTAAATGATGGTGCTTTTGTAGTGTATATGGATTTTTTTTTTAAAAAAAAGAGGAATGGAATCTTCAGATTGTTAATTAGGCCTATATGTGATCCTCATAATTTGTCTATGGCAACTGCATTTGGAAGCAAATAAGCATCTAGACAAAAGCATAATTGAACTAGTCGCATAATATATTTGGATTATTTACTTCTATTAATAGGTTTTTCATGAGGTTAACAAACTCTCTAGAGAAGTTGGAGATAGAAGTGTATTTTTCGTTTAACTAATTTATTTATTGGAATTCCTATGTTCAGGACCATGTGGTTTACTTGTTAGAAGCTTAGTTGGATGCTCATCCTTCATTAGTATGTTTGAGGAAATTTTGGAAGGTATATGTTAATATAATTAATTTTTGCTTTGTGACTATGAAATGATTTTTCAAAAGAAAAACTTTACCATTGAATTTTTTTTTAAATAAAAAACTTTTAGCAATGACTATTGTTGTCACTAACATTTTTTTTTTGGTAATAGTCCTTATAGTAAACTATTGTGAGAGTAGAAAAAATTGCAAATCTTTTTGTGTTCTAATGATAATTTACCACGAGAATTTGTAAATCTTTTTTAATGGTTCTCATAGTAAAATATTGTGAGAATACAAAAAAAAATTGAAATGCTTTTGTTCTTACAGTAAATTATTGTAAGAAAGTCACAAATTTCTTCGTAGTTTTTGAAAAAATGTTCTCACAAAACTTCTTTTGATTTTTTTGTGAAAATATTGTGAAAATATTTTTTTCACATAAAAATTCCATAAGAATTGTGAATTCTTATGGTTATTTTTTTTTATGATTCAAAATCCATAAAAATTTTTACGAGAGCAATAATTTTCATGAAATTTTAGAGTTTTTCTCACAGAAAAAATCTACAAGAATTTTATTGTTTTCTTGTAGTATTTTATAATTGTCTTATTGTTTATTGGCTAGCCAATATATATGGATGGGGAATCATTAAAGTCACTTTCATTAATTTGCAACTCCTAATGTTGTCTAATTACTATTTTGGCCCTTTTGATGCCAGCTTTATCCTCGCATTATGATACAATATCAGTAGGCATGCCCATTAGAGCACTACAAGTTTGAGAACTCCTCATCTATCAAGAAACCCAAATCATTCAAAAGCTTATGATTTAAGTCCAAATGGCTCATAAAAGGATTGCCTATGCTCAAGAGGCCCAAATTATGTTAGTATATGTCCAAAAATCTCAAAAAACTCAAGATAATATCTATGTTGGACGTCAACCCAAGTTTAGAGTCCAAGATCTATATTTGATCAATTCGAAATATGCTGAATTGAACTTTGGACATGATATCTCTTTAAATTTGCAAAAATGGAAGTCTAAGTGGAAGTCCAATGCCCTAAGAAGGTCTATTGAGCAACTAGAGTTAATATTCAACATGTTGAAGGCCCAATAACTATACACATACAAGAGTAGTGCCAAGGTTCAATTGGAGTCCAATTGCAAGAAATTAAAAATTATGTGTCAACCATGTGATTTTTAATGAAGCATGAGCATCTCATATGAACTGTTTAAAGGAGTTAATTAGTTTTGACTAAGATTCTTATGAATTTTATTTTTTTATTTATTTTATTATTTTTAGGACTTGGTCAAGGAACTTATCTAGGAGATTAAGTTAAAATTAATATCCTAATCTTGTTCCTTGATTTTAGGCACTATTTTAAATATTTCAAATCATATTTTAGAGTTTTAGTTTTATTAGGATTTTAAGACTTTTAAAAATTTTGCCTATAAAAGGCTCCTTATTATATTCTATTTTTGGAAGATCATGAATAAATGAATGAATTTGAGTATTATTAAATACTTTATGAGGCTTTTGCTTCATTGTGTACTCTGAGAGTTCACGTGACTTATCAAAGGATTGGTCTTCCATTGTGGCGTCTTGAGGCTAGGGTTTTAAGAGACAGGTTCTCTTAGAGTTTGTCCTTTGACCAACATTCTTGTTTCTAGCCGGTCCGAGCAAAGTTTTGAATTGTTGAAGGTTCTCTAGGGCATGTTCCTAGTGGGTCTTGCATAATTTGGTATCAGAGTTTTGATTCGCTAGTACAAGGTATATCTTTGTGTTTTCCTATCGTTGTTCTTCATATTTTCTTTCCTTCAATTTGTATTACCCTTTCATCTTCACATTTGTCTTCCATCTTCTTCTTTCTTCCATTGTTGTGTGCCTCCATCCTCATTCAAAAAAAAAAAAAAGGAAAGTGTAATACTCCAAAAAAAATTCAAAAAAAGAAATTTTCAAAAAACAATTGAAAAAAAAATTTTCAAAAAAAAAATCAAAAAAAAAAGTGAAAAAAAAAAAGTTGCAAGTTGTGGAGTTAGATTTCTAATTTGAGTCAATTTCCTAATTGGAGTTAGTTTCCTAGTTGGAGTTAATTTCCTAATTGGACTCAATTTCCTAATTGGACTCAATTTCTTAATTGGAGTTAGTTTTCTAGTTGGAATTAATTTCTTAATTGGAGCTAGTTTCCTAATTTGATTACATTGAGTAGCCACCAAGTTATCTACTTTTCTATTTTGCATTCAAGTAAAAATTTTCTTTTCTAATTGTTCTAAACTTGAATTGCAAATAGTATCCTATTTTGATTAATTTGGTTCCCAAATAGTTTCCTATTCTTAAAGTTTCCTATTTTTAGACTTTCCCCTTCCTTCTCCTTCCTTCCAAGCCATCCAAATCTCTCCTTCCTCTTTGTTTCCCTTTTAGTTACACACCCATTTTTCTCCTTTGTTTGATTCTTTGGGAATTTGCATTTTTGGATTCTAGTTTTTTTATCTTTTCATTTGATTTGCTTGTGACTTGCTTAGAACACTTGTAAAAAGCAAATTGTTAAGTGGTAAAAGGCTAGAGTATACTGTCTTGATAAAAGCCAAAATTTGAGAGTAAACACTCTCGAATTACTATACTTGAAGTGTAAACACGTGAGAAGAGTGTGTGAGGTCCTATTCCTTCTTTCTTTCTTTGACTAACTTTTCAGGTGATAAGATGTCCAATGAGTACAAATTTCTTGAAGAGGCTAACAAAGAGCGATTCAAGCAATCTTGTGCAAGATTGGATGCATTCCAATCCAATACCCACTCTACAAGACAAGATAAGGAAAAGGCATCCCCTGATTGCCATACTAGATGCCTTATCAAAGAGAAAGTCTGCAGCATGGCTATTGATAATAGTAGCTATGTAAATATTGCTAGTACCTTACTTGTTGAGAAATTAAACTTGCCTACTATAAAGCATCCTAGGCCCTATACCTTGTTGAAGAGTAGTGCTGAATTTAAGGTTAATAAGCAAGTTTTGATTTCTTTCTCCATTGGTAAATATCATGATAAAGTGTTATGTGATGTAGCTCCAATGTATGATGGACATATTATGCTTGGTAAACCATAGAAACATGTGAGAAAAGCTAAATATGTTAAGCATAAGCACAGATATTGCTATTCATTTGTATTCAATGAAAAAAATTATGTATTGGTACCTCTTGATCCTATAGATGCTTATGAGGATCAAATGAGAATAGTAAAAGCATACAAAATGAAAGAAAAAGAGAGAGCAAAAGAAAAAGAGAGAGAACATGAGTTAGAGAGAAAAAAAGATGAGATTAAAAAAGAAAAGAGTGTGAGTGAAAAGAAAGAGCAAGAGAGTTATGAGAAAAGTGAGAAAAGCATGAGTGTGAGAAGGTTTGATGAAAAAAGAGAGGTTGAGAGCGTGTGTAAGGATGTTTGTTTGTCTACTAACAATCTTAATCCATCTTTATCTATCGTTGGTTCTAGCTTCTTGCAAGTATATAAAGATTTGTTTTCAAAGAAGCTATCCAATGGACCCTTATCTTCAACTAGCATTGAAAAGAGTTGTGATTGCCTAAATTTGCTTTCTAAGAAACCACCTGATGGCGAAGATTCGAGGACAAATCTTTTCAAAGAGGGAGGGAATGATACAATATCAGTAGGCATGCCCATTGGAACACTACAAGTTCGAGAACCCCTCATCCATCAAGAAACCCAAATAATTCAAAAGCTTATGATTTAAGTTCAAATGGGTCATAAAAGGATGGCCTATGCTCAAGAGGCCCAAATTGTGTTAATATATGTCCAAAAATCTCAAAGAGCTCAAGATAATATCTATATTGGACGTCGACCCAAGTTTAGAGCCCAAGATCTATATTTGATCAATTCGAAACATGCTGAATTGAATTTTGGACATGATATCTCTTTAAAGATGCAAAAATGGAAGTCTAAGTGGAAGCCCAATGCCCTAAGAATGTCCATTGAGCAACTAGAGTTAATATTCAACATGTTGAAGGCCCAATAACTATACATATACAAGAGTAGTGCCAAGGCCCAATTTGAGTCCAATTGCAAGAAATTAAAAATTATGTGTCAACCATGTGATTTTTAATGAAGTATGAGCATCCCATGTGGACTATTTAAAGAAGTTAATTAGTTTTGACTAGGATTTTTATGAATTTCATTTATTTATTTATTTTTTTATTTTTAGGACTTGGTCAAGGAGCTTATCTAGGAGGTTAAGTTAAAATTAATATCCTAATCTTGTTCCTTGATTTTAGGCACTATTTAAAATATTTCTAATCATATTTTAGAGTTTTAGTTTTATTAGGATTTTAAGACTTTTAGAAATTTTGACTATAAAAGGCTCCCTATTATATTCTATTTTTGGAAGATCATGAATGAATTTGAGTATTATTCAATATTTTGTGAGGCTTTTGCTTCTTTGTTTTATCTAAGAGTTTATGTGACTTATCAAAGGATTGATCTTCCATTGTGGCATCTTGAGGCTAGAGTTCTAAGATACAGGTTCTCTTAGAGTCTGTCCTTTGACCAACATTCTTGTTTCTAGCCGGTCCCGAGCAAAGTTTCGAATTGTTGAAAGTTCTCTAGGACATGTTCCTAGTGAGTCTTGCATCACATTATTTAGTTATGTAGTTGCACTTGGTAATATATATGTATTCCTTTGTTTCACGTTGATGTGGTTGTCCATTTAAGTAGTTGTTTCTATAGCTATGCATGAGAGAAATGCACAAGGGTAAGAGCAAGGTTTTAGTTTGAATGTCTTTATATTTGTATCATTTGATTGTACAACTCTTTTTTTTAAGCTAGTCCATTTTTGTTTTTGATTTTGTCTACAATATTAGATTTTACAAGTAGATATTTCATATTTCAGGAGTTAATCACTTAACATGATGAATGAGCTCTCAAGTATTTTAGAGACATCAAGTGGAGTAGACTATACAATCCCAAGGGTTTCACGCTACAGTAAACCAGACATATTATACTTTGTACAAAGTCTAACATTATTAGAAAAATATATAGATTGCAATTCTATTACTCTAGAGGAACAATATTTGTATTATTACATTTGAATTTTAAGTAATATAATTCTTATGTTATGTTTTTTATTTGATAGCAATTAATTTTAAGGTTTTTTTTTTAAAAAGACTACTGCATATAGTGGCAGCTTAAATCACCACTATTTAGATATTCTAGAACCAAAATTTCCATCTCTGATCTAGACATGGATTTAAAGATAAAATTTTCTATCTCTAATTTAGAAATAAACTTAGAGGTGGAATAAAATCACTAATTTAGAGACAAATCAGATACAAAATTTTTTGTTTCTAATCTAAAGAAGAATTTAAAGATGAAAATTTTCTATTTCTAGAATTAGATTTAGAGTTTTCTTTACTGATTTAGAGATAGATTAAGGATAAAATATATATTCTGTCTCCAAATGAGAATATCCTTATTTCAGAAATTAGGGACAAATTTCTTTCGAGATGAAATTTTTTATCTTTGAATATGAGATAGAATTTTTTTTGTCTTAATTTTTTTGCAATGCCTAAATCAGAGACATTTTTTTTGGTCTTTGATTGTTTACAAATGGGTTTTCCCTTATTCAAAGATGGATGTTTCCATCTCTAATATTGTTTTTACTTGTAGCGATGTATTTGTTATTTCTCGAATCTATAGTTAATTATGTTTTAATTGTATCTACTCACTAGGTCTCATTTCGCTCGTCTCTTTCATCTTTTTGTACTTTGCAACTCCAAGATAATCATCCTATACCGGACGGACCTGCAGGCTTGCCTCTAAATTAGTGAGGCAAGCAATTATCATGTGGAAGCAAGCTTGGTAAAGAATGGAATTTGTGAAATTATAAATGTGAATTTGTAGTCACATATATAAGGTGTCTTGTTAGTCCTTTAATCTAAAGCAATTGTATTTTTTACATCTATTGGAAGAGCTGAACTCCAATACTCCGTATATGGAGAGCTGAGCTTTCATTGTAGGTTTATTGTGAATAGATTGTAAATTTGAGAGTTATCTAGTTTGTGGGAAAACTTCGTCAAGTTTTCAGTAAATGATCATGTATCCTGCTTCAAATTAAGTTGTGTTTATAACTTGTCTAGTTTGGCGGGTACAGAGTTAAAGATGCCGCCTTGTCCCATGCTCGTCACATACCCAGTTGGGCAGCGACATTGAGGCACTTAAATGGCATATAGCTCTACTCAAATATAGATCTTATACACGTGAATCCCATAATTAAATAGAAATCAGAACATGTGATTCACGTATGTACCAAGGTTTTAATCACATATGAAGCTCTATCGTGGGTGTCTGAAATTATTTGCATATGGCTCGCCTGTATAGAACATCACCAAAACTACTTTCAAGCATGAATTTCCAAGTCGGCCTTTGGAATGGTAGATTACGAAGTCTTGATGGTGCTACAAGTACGGTGAGTTTTTTATTTCTAATATTATGCAAATTTTTCCTTTTAAGGATGGCAATTCACAAGTACACACAAATTAATTAGATCTAAGTTCAATATGAAACAGAGATCGTATATTTAAATGAATTTTTGCAGTAATAATCTATGAATCAATGGATTGATTCATTCGATCTTTCTTTCCCAATTAAACTATGCTAATATGTATTAATTTGAAAAAACAAAAAACAAGAAACAAAATCGTTGAAGCTTTGGTATAGATATATAAATGAAGAAAAAAATTCTAAGTGGGAATATTACTAGTTAAAATCAATTCTTAAATCTTCGCACATATTCATTTAAATTACATGAATAGTATTAGTAAACGGAGACAACAAAATAAATTATGGGCAACACATTTCCATGCTTTTATGGATTTATTTTTTATATCAAGCTTGGACACTTTATCAAGTATTTGTATTCCTGAACATCACGTATCAAAAACTTGCAACTTATTTATATCATTTCTTTTTCATGTTCATATTTATGTCTATACTCATGAGCTAATTAGTAAAACATGGCTTTCCTCGAAGTAGCTCACTCAGGCTTTGGCGAACAAACACATGGATTGAAGGAAAATTATAGTTAAATATCTTAAATCAAAGATATTTATATTCAAATTAAAACGTTAAGTTTTGAAATTATTTTAAGAGATTTTAAAATAAAAAATTTAAACTACATGAAAAAAATTTTAAATTTTAAATTTTAAATTTTAAAATAATTTTAAAAGTTAAGATTTTATAACTTCAAATAGTGCTCTTTCTGGTATGTTAATTAGGTTACGGGACCTGTCAGACAGGAGGTTGATCTAGTAAGCTTTATTAAAATAGTTTTAAATTTTAAATGGTGCTTAATTTATATTAACATGCCGCACAATCTCCAAGGATAGTGCTCTTTCTAGTACGTCAATTAGGTTGCCGGAGCTGCAAGATAGGAGTTTGAAAATTTGAGGAGTGGCTCCAACATGGACTGCAATACTCAAGGTTAATAATCAACGAGCGTAGGGGGACCAAAGTCCTAACGTCATGAGCACGTTGGTGTATTTATAGGTAGCTGAAGAGTTTAGTTTCTTTGTTATTCAAACTACAGGCTGGTTTAGTTGACACAAAGTAAGTGTAATATATTTATATAATTTGTATAATATTTACTATATTTATTTATTAAATTATTATTTTAATTGTTAAATTATTTTTTAAAATAAAAATAAAAATATTTTTTATTATATTTATTTATATATTTTTTTTAAATTACAATTAAAGATCTCAAAATAATTTTAAAATTTATGATTTTTTTAATATAAATATCTTTCATTTAGAGTCTTTAATTATTATTTTTTTTACATTACATCCTAATCTATTAAAAATAGATTAAACCACCTGTGATCAAATAAATAATTATGTGGGCCGCATTTTGTAGTGAAATTTACATTTGATATGTTTATATATTTATAATTAGTTTAATTTACTTATTTTTCATGTAAACAAGATCTATCTTAATTTTCTTTTGCATCTGAAGTCCTGCAGTATGTGTGTGTGTATATTCTCTAACAAGAGGAAGTGCATAAGGCTCAAAACTCCCTTCTCCCATCTATGTCTATGGAATTCAGGCCATACCAAAAAAAAAAAAAAAAGGGTCTAATGAATCATTGATTGGCGCGCACGAACACAAATTGAGATAGTGATATATATAAAATAGCTTTTCTAGTGAAACAGAACCATTATATATATGTGCAGCCAGTAAAGGAGATTTACATTTATAAATGACAAAACAATTAACATGTAAAAGTCAAACTTAGTACCGAAAGTAAAAGGTCAAAGAAGATTCTATTCAAACTCCTAGACTTGGCGGTAGAGATTCACTTTTCAAGGAATCTTCTTTTATATGAAGAAAATTTCTACCTAGGTTTTCTCCTAAAAAGACCTTTAGGTTTTCATTTTCTGAAAAACTATATATTATATAATATAATGAAAATGATGAATCCATCATTTTGATTAATTAATCAGACTTCTTTTCTTGCCAACAGAGATATGATCACATGAAACTCGTTATGAATCAGGAAAGCATCCTAGGATATGACTAGCATGATGATTTTGTGGTTGTACTTGTAGGTCATGACTATGGGGTATCAAGGGCAAATTTGGATGAGAAAAATAAGCAGTAGTAGTATCATCAGTGAACTGTGAAGCAAACAAGTTGTCCAAGCTCTTCCAATCAATGCATTGACCATCGTTAATGTTGGTACTGATCCTTTCTCGACTGTAAGTATCTTCATTTGTGAAGCTATTTTCTTTTATTGCCATTCTTGCTGATAGAGAAGCTGTGGGGCTATCTAGCTGTGGAATTAGCTCAACAAGCTGCTGGTGGTTGTTGTTGCTGTCCAAAACGGTGTCGTTTGACACAAACTGCTGCTGATGATCCGAGGTGAAGGGATGACTAAAACTTGTACCTTCATTACTCGGATAAAGAACATGATTAAGGGTTTCGTTAGTATTCAAAATATCTGTAAATGATACAGGCGCTGTATAGCTTAGTGGGTCTCTGAAATAGTGTGCTTGACTACTCCAACACTCAAAACCTTGCCTGTGCTGACTAGGACTGGGTTTTTTGAATGCTCGGCACACCACCCATCCTTCTTCCTGCACAAACCTTCCAATTTCAGCTTTTTCTCATCTGAGACGTTTAATTTTTTTTCTTCTTTTAAGGTGAAATAGAAATTCCTAATTATTAGATAAAAACGTGTTAGAAGCGGTCCATTAAAAAGTAAATGTATGATATATATATGTTTAAGAATAATGGCTTTGTTCACTTAAATTTTTTTAAAAAAAGTAAATTCAACAGTTAAAAGATAATAAACAAAATTAATCATATATATATATATATAGATATTGGTTAATTAGTATATTTATCTTCTGCAGGCGGATCATATTTAAAAATTTGTGTGTTATGCACAAAAGTATGAAGATTCATGGTTATGATTTGCACCTGCACTCGGGCTTTATGAAAGGCAAAGCACCTTTTTAGAAAAGTTGACAAGTTTTCAATACAAATTTGAAGCTATAGTTTTGTCAATTTCTATAGATAGCATAGTATAGACTTCTCAAATGAAAACTTACGTCATGCTTGCAATTATATTACGGTGACACATATTTGGGATTATAAAAAGTCGGAGGTAGAGGAGGAGAGAGAGAATTCCAAGTTGTAAAACGGGAGAGAAAGTGAACATAAAATATATATATATATATATATATATATATATATACTTTAAACAAGGGGAAAATGACATAATTATAAAATTGGTGCATCAATTTTTAAGATGTAATAAAATATTTTTTGAATTTTAAAATATAATAAAATACTCTTTAAACACCAAATATTTAACATTGAACCACGGCCTATTTTGTTACATTTTACAGTTGAAGAGAAATTTTTTGTTACATTTTAAAGTTTTTATATCATTTTTATAATTAATTCTTGGTCTAAGAAAATATAACATAATTCCCCTAAAAGCAAAGTAAGTAAAATTACATAGAAAAGAGGAAACTTTTGGAATATTATTAAAAACTATCTTTTAATTTGATTCATTAGGACTAATTAAGTAAAGGTTTTCCTTATAGCCCACAACCCACTTTGTTATATTAATTACCAAATTTAGTTTCTGTTTTAATAATTAGAAATCATTCTATACTAGTGCACAACCATACACATTTTATAAAGAATGTAGAAGTAAAAACTTGTGATTGCCACTTGCCGAAGTAAAAACTTGTGACTGCCACTTGCCCCTTGGGCTTTCCGAAAGGCCGAAAAAACCTTATTATTTATTGATGGGCATGCTTTATCATTATAGATTTGAACTTACTAAATATTTATAATGGAATAATATATAATAGTCTATATGCTTCTTACTACTTAATACTAGCACTAGGGTCAAATTATGCATGGAAAGAATCACATGCATACATATATATATATATACATATATTGACACACACACACACACAAAAGACAAAAGAAAAAGAAGAAAATGTGCTGAATTTTGATGATGTTAAACAACCTCTCTTTTCAATTTTAAAAAACAAAGTAAGAAGTATAGAAGCTTAGTTTTCTGATTATGACTTAGTTCACAAAATATATAAATTAGATAAAAAAATACCCTCAAAAGATTTGTTTTGTAATTAGTATGGTAGTAGTAAATAGTAATATAAATAAATTGACATCAACGGCAATTAATTAATCACAGATAATTAATAAAGACTGAATAAGCAGCTATACACACACACACACTTGCCTGAGGAGAGGCGTGTTGAGAGGTTTGGAGGCGAAATTCATGCATAATCCAATCAGTTTTTGTTCCATTAGGGGCACGTCCCTTGTAGAAGACGAGGGTCTTCCTCATTCCTATTATTCTGTTCTTTGACATCACAGCCTTGTCCCTCCCTGTTGCTTTCCAGAACCCAGCAGCTGTGGCTCTGTTTGTTCTTGTTCCTGTAGGGTATTTCTTATCCTTGTGACTGAAAAAGTACCACTCGTTCTGTTCCTCATACCCTAGCTTGCATCTATCTGCATTAAGTAAACATGTGAGAATGATAAAGGTAGACGCCGGTAGAAAGTCGAAATTTTGTTGCGTAGACGACTAAACTCGGTCTATATAAATTTATAAATTAAATTATTCATAAATAGATATATAAATATATTCATACATTTTAGCAAGGCATATATCTCATAACATATGTTTATATGTTTATTTAAAAATAACTTGGTTAATTAAATTTTTGTAAACTAATTTGTTTTAAAAAATAATATTTTAAAAACTAAATTGATCATTAAATCAGAATAAGTAATATTTAATGATTCAATAGTTTGACTGTGATTATATTAGAGTTGAATAATTTTTTAAAATATATATAAAAAATGTAAATATATCTAATATTTTAAATAAAAACAGATTCACTTATTGTAAAATAATATTTAAAATAAATATAAATATTTAAAAATATAAAAATTAGATAAAATATTTACATATGACAAAAAATCTATATGAAACAAGTTAGATAAAATCTAATAAATATCATAAATTTCTATTACAAAATGTTAAAATTTTGATTTAGAAAGAATTTGATTTTTAACCTATTCAATGCTAAACTGGCCCGTTATCATCGGTTTTTACATTTTTTGACAAATTTTTTATTTAACTGATTTTCAAAATCAAACGGATTAGAATTATGGTTGACTCACAAGTTTTTTAGTTTGACCAATCAGTTCAGTCCAATTTTAAACATGCGTGTGCTGGACATGACAATTTTTTATTGGCCAGGGGCACCAGTATTTAAATGACCAAATTTACCTGAGAATTTTTCATCATAACCTTAATGAAATAGCATATACTATCTTTAATTCTTTACTCTTGCACTTTGCAGCTATAAAGTACCCTCCTGTTTTGAATTTATCATGTTTACAAAAACTAATTTTGACTCTGTTTATAATTTTCTAAGTAACACCAACGTAAAGATAAGCCACATAATTAAGAACATACACATAGATATTGCTAAGTAATTAATTACAGTACCTTGAATGTCCCATGGTTCAATTTTGTAGAGATCGATCTCAATAATAACATCTAGATCGATTTTTAATGAGTTTATCTTCTTCTTGAGGTAGTACCCTACAAGTTCTTCCTCTGTTGGACGAAATCGAAACCCTGGTGGAACACAGGATTCCATCTCCATTGATGATCTCTCCTGAAACAAACAAAAGAGGCAAAGGCACTGTTTAAGATCATAAATTTCACCATTTTTGCTTCAGTCTTAAATGGTCTCAATGAAACATGAGTTTAGGTTAATTTTTCTATGGGGATTAAGAGACCATACAAACTCAATTCTTTAGGCCAAGGCCTATCAGTAAAGGCAACAATATAAGGAAATAAATTCACAAAGCCCAAAGCTCCACTAAGATTTTTGTTTTTCTTTTGTTCTAGGATTACAGTCAGATGTATACGAGCTTTTGCTCAAAATAAATTTCTTCTTCTGCACCATCTTAAAAGCAATATTTTCTTACATCAACCTTGTATGTCTAGTATTCTAATTAACTACAAAATGGCCCAAATAATCGAACTCAAATTAATTGATATTAAAGCTTCACTGCTTTCTCTATCTTATCGTCACACTACTTTTGCATCTTTGTAGCTCTATAAAGTGTCCAGGGTTGAAAATTGAGATATATAGTAGTAATCATGATGGTGATAATGAAATTTTACTGGCCCCAACAATGGGGCAGCATGTGCGAAGACAAAATTGGCAGACCATGAGTGGAACCCACCATTAATTAAGCAATTTTAACTAACAATATATATAGATATATATCTAATATATGGGCATGTTATTGTTAATCCTAAGAAGCCCCATTTCTTTTTGGTCCTATTAATTGCCATCAATTAATTACTTGCACGAATTTGAGAAAAAGTATGTTGAACACAAAAGTTGGCCGCAAAGCTTGACTTTGCTGGCAGAAGCATGTCACATTTCTTTGAGTGCAGTGCACTCTCCCAAGCCCTGGCTGGTGGTGGAGAAAGACCTTTGCCTATAGCATATAATATTATTTATGACCTTCATGGTTTTTTAACTAATCCAAACTAATTTAAATATAATTGTTACTATATATATGGTAAAATGACCGTATAAAAAACAAAGTGAAGATCGATAATATATAAATAGGGTAATGTTACAAAAAAAATCTACCTTAAAGGTTAAGCTTTTTCATATCGATAGATTTGAGGTTTTCATCATAACTAAACAAAATAAATATTAAGCTCTGAATATATTTTTAATGATAAAAACTCAACAACTCGAGATAAGAGTTCAAAACATAACATTACCCTTATAATCAAAAGATTTTTATTGTGATATAAAAAATGTCTCACTTGATTGGTAACAACTATTTATATTCATTCATCCGCAATATAGAATCACGCCACATTCACACCTACCCAGCGCTATGCATAGCATTCTAGACAAGTTCCACTCTCATCTCATGGGCAACTAACGAAATTTCAGAATTTTCCAAAGACACAATCACTACGCGCAAGACTCTTAACCAATAGAGTCAATGAACCCTAATCAATACCCCTTTAAAACATGTCTATTTATCACAATAATGGGGAAGAGTACTCTTGCATTCAAAATATGCCAGAAATATGTACTGGTGTACTGCCCTTCTTATATAATTACTATGAGAACAATAAATGAAATGTAGAAGAAGAGCAAGCTATAATATTTTTAGGCTCCCATAGACATGCACATATAGCACATCGAAAGCTTGATGTTCCCCCGGGAAGACCCACCAAAGGATTTAGCAAATTGAATTAGACTCTCGCTTCCGGTGAGTTGAGTCATATCAATTTGTATTTTCATTAAAAATATAACATTTCACTATAAATACTGAGTACTCACAGAAAACTGGGTTGCTATCAAGATCTTCTTCTTGAGCTTGGCTGAGGCACTGAAAGAGAGGGAGGGTCTATAGAGATCACAGAGAGAGAGAGAGATGTGAATGTTTCTGTGTAAATTAAAGAGAGAAAGAAGAGAGCTATATATATTTTTCAAAGGGGGTGTGTGGGTGTGAGGAATGTGAATAGAAGGCTGATAGGTGTTGTTGAGAAAAGAAGCAGAAGAGTGATATATATATATATATATATATATATATATATATAAAACAAAAACATGTTGTAGAGGAAGCTATTGATTGCGCGTGGGGGTGGCACATAGATATCAGATGGAAAAAGGTTTTTGTTTGGACGGCGTGACACCAAGTTTTCACGCCACCCCCTCCTCCCTCCCTCCCACCGCTCTATTGTGCCCTAAGGCTTTAATGTTCTCCCCACTTTAAACACACACTATTACTACTACTGTTTAAACCAATTTGAATTTTAATTTGCGCTTCATAATCGCGTATGATATATGTTTCACATTGAACCGGTGACCCATCAGATCACAACTAATATGGTTATGATAGTATATTTAAATCTTGAGACTGATTCAGTTAGCAAATTAATCTTTTGAGTTGAGCTATCCACGATTAATTAAGATTCAAGTGGTAATATGTTGGTAATTTCATTAAGAGCCAGTAAAAATTGAAGAGGCAGCCTTGGAGTGGGCAACCAAAAGGGAGAGTAGATTAGGGAGGTTGACAGCTAGAATGGGATATTATGAACTTGAAGAAGAGGTATGTAATGTTATATTTTACATTGATTAACCTTTGATACCTAACTAAAATGGTATTCAAGCATCAAGGCTCATCAACTCGGCATGTAAAATATTTTGAGTTTAGCGAATTCAGGTCATAAAAATACTGGGCTTCTAATCGCAACTGTATCTATTTGTTTTTTTTTTTCATATTTTTTTTCCATCAAGCACTAAAACTGCAACCCTAATTTATATATATATATATATATATATATATATATTCATAGTTTTACTTGCATTATCTCTGATCTGACTAAACCAACTGGAGGCTCACACTTACACAATTAATGTACATGCATGTCACATTCTCTTCCCCCACAATCCAGACTTGTGTTTGGTGCAAAGTCTCCTAAGACATTTGGCATCATTACCTTTTTGCCATGTGGAAGCATTGTCAGACTTCCAAGCTGTCCTTATCAAACAGTTAATCATTTGTGTCCCCTCCTTAAGTGCTTTCTATCTACCTAAAACCACAAGAGCTCCACCACAGTTAAGGATAATTTTTTTCAGAGCTTCTAGCTAGCTTGATTGAGTTTAATCAATATCACATGTGCCTTCAAAAAGTTTCTCAAAAGTATTTGACATTAATTTAAATGAAATTTCTTAAATGTTTGTTAAGTTTTTAACGTGGAAGGATTTTTAAAATGCTCAATTATTAAAAAAATACTCACGTGTTATATTTTATTGAAAAATTGTTACAAATATCTAAATAATTATATCTAAATTTTGTTATTGAATTTAATCTTTGAAAATTCCGAAGTATATTATGAAGCTTATATATTAGTATGATAAATTATATTATTTTCCTTCTGAAACATGATTTAATTATATAGATTTTTCATTTATTTTAAAAAATTAATTTCCCCTCTCCTAAAACTAAAATATAAGTTACAGATAAACTCATTTTGTCTACAATACTTTCGAATGATTAAAATAATAACTTTTCAAAATTTTAGCAAATTAGAACATAACTGGTTTTTAAATTTAAAAATTTTAAAAATCATTTTCTAATAAATAAATAATTATAAAAATAATATATTTACAAAATAATTTTTTAAAAAAATCTGCCAATTAAAATATAATATTTAATTTCAAAAATAACATGTTTATTTTATATATATGTATATATCTATGCATATACATAATCAACACAAACACTATTATCAACGTAAAACAACTTTAGAATACATTAAATTAACTGTTTCTAATAAAAATAGATAAACATTGAAGTACAAATTTTCAAAAAAAAAAATTAATGAGTTATATTTTTTTAAAAAATTGATTCTATTTTTAAAGGTGTTTTAGTCAAAATGAGTTTAGTTATAAGTTAATTATTTTGCAATTTTAGGAGTGGGAAAAATAATTTTTTAAAAATAAAGAGAATAATTATGTAATTAAGCTATCTCTCAAGGAAAGGAAGGAGAGAGTAATTTAATTTATAAGAACAAAAACAATACATAGCTTTGCATTCGCGTGGCTTGCAGTCTATACTCTAAAAGAGTGAAATAAATATGATATAGTTCAAGTTACGACACCTTCTTGAGTTAAGTTCAATTAGTTACATATGATTTTAAGTAAATTAATATTAAATGGGAATAAAAACATTATTTTATATATATACATATATATATATATATATATTCCGAAAAGTATTAAAAATAATAAATGATGTTTCTTTGAGAACAATGCACTCTTTCTGATATTATAAGAACAAATGAACAAACATAAATGAAGCATAAAGTTATTGTTGGGGTGTATTGTGAGAGAGAGAGTGTGTGTGTGTGCATATATATATATATATTTATTTATTTGTTTTATATTTACATTAGCCAAGAATAAGGTGGGTAACCAACAATGTACTTTTCTAAGGTTTATTGTCTTATTCAGGGAGGACCCATTACATTAATAAATGAAGTGCAAATCTAGGACATAAATCCCATTTCATAATTTGAAAAGAGCGGTGATGATCAAAAGCCGAAAGCTTGAATAGAAAGCTTACAATTACTTTATTATATATACCTGAGAGTAATCCTTACACCTACAACCCTTCTAGCAAAACCGCTGGCAGAACATCAATTTTAATTTTATCAAGTTAATTGCAACTTGCATTATATAAATAAGCGTTAGTTTAGTACTGACAATATTAGTGTCATCATTTTTTCCCAGCATTTGCTTACATATATTTAATAATTTCTTTCTTAACACTAAATATTAGGAGAAATTACATTTAACCCCTCTGAATTAATTAAGATTTAATTATAAAATTAGTATATAAACTTTAAAACATTAAAAAATATTCTTTAGGGCTTGGAATAAAATAAAAATATTAAATTCTAATTAAAATTAATTATGAGAAGCCATGTGATTTTTAAAATTATGCTAATGCTTTTTATTATTTATTTTTCCTAAGTTGAAGTCAAGATAATTAATGTGAATGGCATCGGTGGTTATTAAAGCGAAACCTAAAGACTTTTGAATTGAAGACATCGTAGACATATTGTGAAAAGAAAGAAAGAAATCAATTAATTAAAGTTGTTGCTAGTTTTCCATCAAAGAGAATAAGGTATAGGAAGTAGTGAGACAAAAATAATCAAAACAAAATGTTTAAATAATAATTTTTTATTAATTTCAAATTATTAAGTAATAATATAATTAAATGTCATCACAGAAATACTTAATGACGTAAGCCTAGGTTTTGTCTTTTGTTTATTAAATTATATGCATAAAAGAGAAAAAAGACAAAGCCACAAAGGCACTCTCCATCTCAAAGAAGAAAAGTTCAATAATTTCGAAAGTATTCTTTGCTTCTAAATCTATCTGACATAAATAATTTTTTTAAATAAATCTTGTGGTTTGGGGGAGGTTGCTTGTGCATGAGCCCTGAATTTCTGTGCATTCGTTTTAATTAGCTTACAAACAATTGCAAAGCCATAACTAACGCTTTGAAGATGGAAAATAAAAATGGTACGAACAGTTTCATCCAAGAATCAAGATAGATAGCATATTTTCGTTCACCTTTCATTCATTATTTCCGTAATTTTTTAAGTGGAGGAAGGAGAGGAGGAGAGAACAAAAATAACATCCATTCTGAACTTTCAGAGGACCCGCTTAAAGGTTCAAAAGTCCTATTTCCAACCCCACCAACCAGTGGGAAGAATCAGAAAGAAGACGGAAAAGAAAGAAAAAAAGTTCAAATTATACATAGAAGGGTTTATTCCACTTCCATTTCCACTCTTATTTTTGGCAATTATTCAAGAAATAATACATAGTAAACTCTTACCATTTCCATATAATTTATGAGAAAAGAAATCTTAATTTGATACATATAAATGTTATCACCACGATTTAAACTTAGGAGATCCGCTTATATTATTCTCAATCCATCTATCACTTGGGCTTAAACTTATATCATTATTTTGAGGGTTTAATTTATACACATTATAATGCAAATTCCCAACTATTAAAATCGCTTTGAACAATTTTTTTTTTGGGTAAGGACAAGCTTTCTAAACTTTATTTAAATAATTATAGTTGCAGTGATTTATATAAATTTGACTCTATAGACCTAGACACAATTAAAGCTTGTTATCCGACAATTATACTGATCCATGTGTTTAATACAGCTAACTTCAGATAGTTAATGACTCTGTCATGCTACTCCCAATTTGATTATATATAATTTGGACAAATTAGGTTCGCATAGTTGGTCCATCGCTCAAGCGTTTACCATATTCGTCTATTACACAAAAGACTTACCTTCAAATAATCGTCCAATTGCTTATACCGTAACACTTGTTGTATTGGACATTAAAGACATTTGAACAAGTCCATGTTATCAATTAATAATTATAAGAGGTATTGTTTTTACCTAACGAAATGGTCATTTTAATTGAAAAAAAAATATTACAGAGATTAAATTTAAAAAATTTCATCTTTAAAAAATCAAATTAAAAAATTCAGAAATTAAATCATTAATCTACTCTAAATTTTAGTGTTGTGTCTTTATCTTTATTATCAACACTCCTTAGACCCACACATGCCATTGGACAAGCCTATTTAATGCTGTTATATATTCTTTTTTTTTTCAGTCTAAGAATTGATTTGCACCAGACAAAAAGAATTCATTAACTAAACATGACGTAAACAGCATGTTAATTTGGACAATCGGCAACAAAACCAAGAGAGTAAAGGATGCGAATAACACAATGAAAATACTTCACTCGATATTTTTTATTAGAAACAAAAAATTATTTTATTAATATTAAAAAATAATAATTAATATCAGTTTAACTCATTAATTAAATTTAAATTTGATAATTCTTTTTTATTTTATCTATCTTCATTTTACATAAAAAAACGTTATACATTATTAAGTGTATTGGGTATAATAATAAATGAAAGGTTAAAAAAAATTATTATTTAATGAAGTAAAAAATATATCATATTTCTTATATTTTGAGACTAAAATTTTTTTTTTATATTTTGCTATAAAAAAGACCAGAGAGAATACTATAAAATATTCAAACTGAATGAAAATTGTGGCCACTGTAACTCCAGAATTATTCATTGTCAAACCAGTATCTTTATTTGTGATATATCCTTAATTTCTTTTAAGATAAACCTATCCGCAACTTCTTAATTGGTTGGTCGGTGCATTTTGCTCTGAATTTTCAAACGGATGAAACAACAGGTGAATCTTCTGTTAACAAAGCCTTTATCTCACTGAGCTAGGGACTTCTAGGAAAACAAACACTGCTTTTACTAGCTATTATATCTATAACATAATACTAGATAAAATGCAATTTATTTCTGTGATTTGGTTCAAAATTAATTTCTCTCATAGGATTTAAAGTGCACATTACTCCTGTGACTGTTCAAATATATTGTTTAATGTGAACACCGTATTTTATCCGGGCATACTCCAAAAGTAATGCTAACATTAAATTAATGAAAAAATAAAAACAAAAATCAATAAATCTTTTTAGCTTAATAAGCTCAAGAAAAATTAAAGGAGAAAGAGTTTAAAAATAAAATCAACCCAAAAAAAAAGAGACTAAAAGTTCTAGCTTAAAAATAAAATCAAGCCAAAAAAAAAGAGACTAAAAGTTCTAGAATCTAATTTAGGAAAGTCCAACCCAAAAAAAAGGGGGGGGGGAGTAAAAGCTAATTAATCCAAAGTTAAAACAAAAAGAAAAATTAAAGAGGGAGTAACAAAAATCCACAAAAAATAGAGTTTTTTTTTAAATATATATAAAATCAAAAAGAGACTAGAAAAGAAAAGGAAAAATTAATCAAAAAGAGAAAAAAAAAGTAAAGGAAAAGAAAGAAAAAGGAAGTGCTAAAAAAATATAATAATAGAAAAGAAAAAAAAAGAAAAAAAAACTAAAGTTCTAGAATCTAATTTAGGAAAGTCCAACCCAAATAAAAAAAAAAAGAAGAGGGAAGGAATCTAACCCAAAACCAATTCAGAAATTGGACCAAAAAGAAAAAGCCAAAAAAAAAAAAGGGAATCCGTACAAACGAATGGGCTGAACTAAAATGGAGGCCTATTTTGGAAGAGACAGATAAGGAATTGAAAGCCCATCTCGCTCAGCCTACAATCCCGGATTCTTTGCCCTGCTTACCCGAATGATAGGCCGGGTACCCATGAAACTGAAGGAAACAAAAAACCCTAGATACCTGGTCCCCTCCTCTCTGCTCTGGCATTCTCTTGCGTGACATCTCCAGAGGTAAGACGACGCAATTGTACAAGAGGGAAACGCGAGCATCAGCGTTGGAATTAGTGGAGCAGAAGGGGTACGAAGATAGGGGACCATGTGGGATCGTCTATAAAAGCGAAGGGAGGAGGAGTTTCTGGGGAGTTTTTTTTTTTCAGGGAAGAAAAATCAAAGAGGAAAAGGAGGCTGGGAGAGAGTTACTGGGGATTTTGGGTTTCAGCTGAGAGATTTGGGATTAGAGAGGCTAAGTGAAGGCTGTGAGGATTCGGGGAAAGTTTTGTTTCCTTTGGTGGCTGGAGAGGAGTCCGAAAGCCAGAGGGAGAAGCGAGAGTTTCTTGTTTATTTTCTCGGAAGAAATTGCTCGGAAAGCCAGAGGGAGAAGCGAGAGGAATAGATGGGAAATCTAGGGTCGGATAAGATTCAAGAAAAGGAAAGACGGAGAGGCAAAAGGGAGAGGAGGCAGAGAATCGAAAGAGCTCGGAGTACAGAGACCGAAAGGGGAATTTTCTGTTTGATTCCTTAGAGGAGGTTTCTTCTGGGTGTTTGGGTTCAGTGGAATGAAATTCCAAAAGAGGCTGTCCGATTGACTCATAGCAATTTAGAATCGATTGAAGGCTTCTAGGACAGATCCAAAAGACCAGGCCTCGAAGGGTATGGCTATCTATTCGTTCCTTCCTTTTAATCTATTGAGATGCTCATATCTTTGAATCTGTTTCCGTGGCTGAACATCGGGTTTTCAATTGTTGTTTCTATTATGCTATCACTTCATTTCTATTATGCTATCACTTCGAGTCTGCTCTTGAGAGGGGTAGACCTTGTCTTTCCGAAGAAGTTCATCATTGGGTCAATCTGTAAGTTCGCGTTGATGGGGGGTTGTATCTGAAACTCTCTGCCTAAGTGTGTTATTTCTGATTGGGTGTTTTAATCGCATGTATTTCGTGATTCTTTTCGTTCCTCAAACAGGCATGGTATGTGTTTGATGGAATGCCTGAATGAGGTCTGGTTCTCTGCCTGCAATAATGGATCATTCGTGCTGCTCGTTTAGGATATCATTAGGTTAATCCGATTATGAAATAATAAAATCCTAAAGGTAAACATCATAGTCCAGTAGCTAAATTACTCTACAAATGTTCTTATGCCATTCCCTTTGTTTCCATGTTTTTGCTGTTTGCTGGATTGTTGTGTCAATGTGGCTTTTGCTGGGGAAAATACTCGAAGAACACTGGTTGCAACTGAGTGCGCTGAATATTTGACTTAGTCTGCAACAGATACACAGGGAGAGAGGTAGAATGGTTAATAGAAAACTAGGGCATGCAAAAACCTACGGGCAGCTGTTGCATGTAATTGAAATTATGTGGCATAACCCCTATCGTCTCATGTATATGTATTAAAATATGATAGAGTATAGATATACACCAAGCACACACAAGCACAAATATGTGTTAGTCTTTATTTCGATTTAGTTTTTTTTCTTCTTTCTTACTTTTTTATTTTATTTTATTTTATTTTTTATTTTTATTTTTTATCTCTTCTTTTTTCTTTTCCTTATTTTTGGTTTAGAGTTGCCGTGTGGGATTTTATATCTTCTCAGGTTCATAGAAACCAAAGGGCCATGTGTGGCAATAAAGCCTCCTTGGTGTCTTTTGGGTTGTGGACTTACTTCTTAATATTTTGGGCTTCAAGGGCCCCATTCAAAATAACCTTTTAAAAAAAAATTCAAAAAAAAGAAGAAAGAGCGAAAAGTAGAAGAAGATTGAATTTTTAGTAAAAATCATTTTGAGTCTTCAAGATTTATCCTTTTCAAGGGGTCTTTTGCAAAGAATTGAAAAATGGTGTTTTAAAACCCAAAAGTTGAGTTTTCTTTTAGAACTGGTTTTTTTTTCTTAAAAAAAATATGAAAAATAAAAAACTAAAACACCAAAACATTTAAGGAAAGCAAAAGATAAAAAAGAAACAAAAGAATAGAATGTAAAATAAAAATTAACCAAAAAAAGAATAAACAAAACAAAACAGAAAATAGAAACAAAGAAGAAAGGAAAAAACAAGAATAAGATAAAACAAAAAAACATAAAGAAAGAAAAAGCAAGAATAAAACAAAAAATAATAATAATAAAATAATAAAAGGGAGAAGTAATGCAAAACTAAAGACAAAACACAAAAAAAGAGATAAAAAAATAAAAAAGAGTCGAAAACAAATTAAAACCAAAAACAAAAAGATAAGAAAGTCAAAAATTAAATTAAATAAAAAGTTTTGAAAATGCAAAAAGGAAAAAGAAAAACTTTTTTTTAATTTAAAAAAAATCATTAAACATAAAAAACAAAAACCGAAAAATAATACAATAAAAAACAAAAGGGGGAGGGCAAAATTTTTCTACTTACACATAAGCATCATTTTAAAATTTAAAAATAGATAAATTAAAAAATAAAATTTGACCAAAAATAAAAAAAATGAATGAAATGAAAAATCAACAAAAATTAAACAAAACAAAAAAAAAGAGACAAAAAAAATGCTGAAGGAAAAGAGAAAAAAAATTAAAATGCAATACAAAAAGCAAAAATAAAAACAAAGAATAAAAATCAAAAGTAAAAACTAAAAAAGAAAAAAAACAAAACCAATCAAAAATTAAAAATCAAACAAAAGGCAAAAAAACAAAAAACAAAAACCCCCAAAAAAAAGGAAGAAAAAACAAAAAAAAAACTAAAAAAAAAACTAAAATATCAACCAAATACAATCTCTATTCGAATTATGTAGATTTTGATCCCTCATGGGGGTACGTAAGCCCTAGGTTTTTATCCTAGGTCAAGTCTGCCCTTGCAAATAAACATTTTTCTTTTAATTTCATTCATTTCCTTCTTAGTTTAATTCTTGAATTTCTTTCCATTTTATTTTATTATTAATTTCCTTTCTTTTTATACTTTCAACTTTATTTCCTTTAATTCCTTTATTTCTTATTTTTACATGTGATTTGTTAGGGGGAATTACAATAGAATTAAGGTCATTTTATTTTTGCACAATTAACTTAGGGTAACCGTTCTCAGTAACGGGTGTAGTGGGGTGCCTAACACCTTCTCCACTCACAGTCGATTCCCGAATTCATTTTTTGGTTTGTGGACTATTTTTTCAAACCAAAAAAGATTTTTTCAAAGTTTTACCTTTTCAAAAAAACAAAATTTTGGTAGCGACTCCTGAACCTATTATTACATTTATTTCAATTTTGATTTGGTTTTTAATTTCATTGAAAATCAATTTTTTTTTATTCAATAAGGGCGCCACGCGGTCGCATTTTCGGGTGTGACACTTAATATTTTACATTCAACTTTTTTAAAAAAATAATTATATGAATATTAAAATGATAAACAATTTTATTAGTAAACAAAAATATCCGTTTTATTTTTATTTTGAACATTTTACGGTGTTTTAAGGTTATCCATAGGTTAGAGAGAGCAGTTTTAATTCTGAAATTCAACTTAATCCCAGTAATTAACTAAAAGACAATAAAAATGTTTAATGTAACATATTTTCATCAATAGCATTGTCTATCATTTTAATATTTATGTCATTATTTTATTTAAAATATACAACTGAAAGGTGGTGAAAATAATAACAAAACAAACCACATCAGCGATAAATGAGATACTTATAGAGAGAAAAAACTGATTTGGAGACAACCCTAAAGCTTATTAATTTATTTATTTTATTGATATTCTTAATAATTTTCCAGTTTTTACCTAGAAAAACAACTATTCATGAGATAAAAATAATGGGACCCATCTCAAATTTCCATCGATCATAGAAAATTATGAACCCAATCTGATAAAATCATCACAATCTGATATGAGTAACCGACTTTAACTATTCAATGATATTTTAAAGTTGTAATTATTAGCATAAGCTAGATTTTCAATTTCTAATTGGCTGCATTTCACAATCAACATTTGATTAAAAAAATGTTAAACTAGTTTGAAATTCTATTTGTGTCTTTCATCATTTCAGATATTGGCGGGGGTTGAGTCAATTAATTAGTACTGAGCAGCAACAAAACAAAAGTTGTAATTATACAGAGACATAAATAATTAATTAAGAGGAAAAAAACAAAACTTGTTCTTATTAATGTGGGCTTGTGTAGAAGAGATTAATATATGGGGATCTTATGCTAGACACTGCCGGTATATATATTGTGTTGAAATTCTAGAATAGATGCATTTTACAGAATAAGTATAGATAGTAAATAGATATGCTAAATTTTAGTTTTTTTTTAGTAAAAATCAACTCTCTCTTTTTTCGGCCATAAGTAGAAATCTATGTCTAATATTTATAATTAGATGACTGATTTATTTATATTTTATATATAAACTATGCCTATTTAACATTTTTCAATATTATTAAAAAAAAATTCTTAGACAAAGTTAGGCAACAAAAAAAATCAATCATAAGTAGATATTTAAACATATTGATAATAGATCATGCTAAAAAATGTACATATCTGATATGTTTAAATATCTATTTATAATTAACTTTGATAAATACTTATCTTTAATAAACGAAATTTACCCTCCAAACCTCCACTGCATCTTAAAGCACCTGATCAGCTAGCGGTTGCATCAAGTTCAGACTGCAGAATTGAGTGGGCCAGGCGTTGCTCTATAAACATAAAGCTTTGGACTTCCAATTGAATTCAGCTTCATAGAATAAAAGCTTGTTCAGCTACTAGTATAGAGACATTGCATGTGACCATCATCTTGCTTTTTCCACTACATGGCCTATTGATATTCATGTCCAAGGCAAAGATCAACTAGTGGGGTGGAAACTTATATCAAGCAGCTATTGTTCTGCATAGTTTTCATGTAGATCTTTTTTTTTTTTCCTAAAGATTGCTAGAGATTAATTAAAATTACTTATGAATTTTTTAAATTATTTTAATTTTCAAATTAAAGTAATTATTAACATAATATCCGAGTTTTATATTTTAGAAATTCAACACTTTAAGTTGAAGTGTTTCTTCACAAAGATGATTAGGCTTTTTTTGTTTTATAGGATATATGGAATGTTAGACCATTGATGAATTATTTTAGAAATTATCGTATATTTTTTAAAGGTGATTCCAACTAGAATATTTCCCATGGGGCTATTAGGCAGAAAACATTATTAAGAAAATGCAAAAGGTTTAGCTGGTCGGAGCACCACTAGATATTTTTGTTGAAAAGAAATTGTAAAAATTGAGATGTAGGAGAAGGAAAAAGGATAAAAGAAAGAAGAAATCTAGGTTTCAGTGCAAGCACCAAAAATTAAGACGTGTGCGAACAAGATGTACAATCAATTGGCTGAAATAGAAAAGGACCATTATTACTTTAGCATGCAACATAAGGAAGAAAGGATAATTATGGAGATATCTTGTTCCCTGATTTTAATCAATACTCTTCCATGTTACCATAGAAAGGTCATTAATTTTATTTTCTCTCTTGCTTTTTTCCCCCCTTCTGCTTTTTCCTATACATTATGGTTCACTCCATCAACTCCACCATGTTGTGGATAAAACAACAAATGTAACTATTAACTACTATTCACACCATGCAGTACTGCAAGCTGAGGCAGTCTTTCACCCGTTTCAAAATTTGGCTGTGGCTTTACTTGTCTAGTGAGAAAAATCAAACTTCTTTTCATTAGCTTTTTAAAATGATTCTATAACAAAATTTTTCATTATTGGGTTTATTGAAATTTCTTTCTATGAAAATTTCTTTTTGTTTAAATTAAATTAAAAAAAAGTTACAAAAATCTGGCAGTTGGTGGCGGGGTGATAGTCGGTGAGGGGTTAGTGCACCATGATAGTGGAATAAAATCCTAGTTGTGATGGTGATGTCTATTTGAGTCATGACTTGATGTGAATAGAAATTTATTCCTCGAACTTGGATTCAAATCCATTTTAATTTCAAAATTACTATTTTTGTCAGTAAGAGAAATATGTGTTCAAGATTGGACTCAAACCTAACTTATTTTGAAAACCTTTATTTAGGCCACTTCTTAGTCTAAGTAGAAATTTCTATTCGTTAGCTTAAGCCGAAATTATTTAAACAATTTTTTATTTGGCACAAATAAAAAATGTTCAGATCTTGAGTCCACGCTGAAAATTTCTTGTATGCACCAGGTGCACATATATCCAAAAATCAGGATTTGATCCATATGATAGGTCCCATATGTTCATATTAAATATTGATCTTTAAATATACATACACATGCTAGACGTAAGCATTTCACGTCTACGTTGGACTCAATTTAAAATTTTATTTGGGGCCTAGCTCAAGCCACTGTGGGATATGATGTGGCAGTGGCCCATGGTAGATAATAAACAATAGGAAATTGAAATGAGGCAAAAATTTTAAAATAAATTTTAACTAATTTATGAAAAAAAATATTATTTAAAAAATTTAAGTAACATTTTGATTTTTGGAAATAAAAAAACTTTCTAGTAACAAGTTAAAAGGAGAAAAAAAAAACTCAGAAAAATTGCATGAGTATAGATTATGTATACGAGTAAGGTTAAAATTCTAAAATCTCTTTTCAAAAAGGCGGAACAAATTAAAACCCAGTGGCATTCACATTAAGTCAACTCGAAGATTGTGGGCAAATTAATGTGTTAGAAGTCAAAATGACTCCAAGTGAGATTGATCATCAAATGTGTCACTATCATGGCCGGTCATCAACTTGTGTCAAAGGTGGTCGGACGGCACCACCATTGAAAAGACAACAGCGTGGTCTTAATAGAATCTTGCAATATCAACCTGCCTTCAAGCCAACAATTTATCACACTATCATCTATAAACAAGGCTTTGCTTAATTAGTGAATTTGGGTCCAAATATATATATATATATATATATATATATATGTATATATCAATTTGGCAATCATGCTTCTCTATATGGGGTTGGCATTAAATGGCACCGCCATCATATGTTACTTTCTCAATATCGCGTAGCTTAGAGTGAAAATTTGAATATATGCACTACGGTAAGAGAGTGAATCTTTAAAATTTTTTTGAAAAGAGAATTTAAGTGCAAACTAAATTTAAAAAGACCTCTATTGTAATATTTTAAAAAAAGTAGCTTAATTGAGTTAAACTTGCATGCCAAATTTTATGTGCTTTGTCCGTGTTAGAAATATACTTATTGCTTTATCCATAATTTTGAATCCAAAGAAATTCTCTGTGAGGGGTATATCAAAGAAATTTTACACTTTTTTTTGTTATTATATTAAAGATACTTTTGGACTTTGTTTGAGCTAAACCTTATTTCTAAATAATTGTATAATCATACTTTTACATTGATTTGGTGCATTATTTAAAATTTTACTCTTAAAGTGATCCTTAAAAAGAATCAGACTCAAATTGATAAGGTAGAATAGTGTCATCTCTAATTCCTTTGGATAAAGAAAAATTACTTTTATACTTAATTTTAAGTTAAATTAGCTTTTAATATTACCAATAAATTTGCATTTATTTGTTAGCACCTTGTATGGCTTAAATTGAGCATTTGTGCACAAAAATAAAGTGCTTCGTCCCATTATGAGACCACAAAAATAGACACTAAATTTCAAGCAAGTAAAAGACAAACAGCTAATATAGTTTACTTGATTCTAATCTCAAATTTAAAACTCAATGCCTTGTGTTCAATTCCCACGTTTTGTACTTCTCAAAGTCATGCAAAATGAATCCTTTGCAGTGGGGGGAGAGGTAAGGGATCAGTGGGGGCCTTGCCTCCTCCATTTTCGAGCTCATTATTATGTATATAAAAGTTTTGGTAAAATTTAAGTATGGCCTAAAACAATAATCGAATTTGTATATAAATTTTTACAAAATTACATATAGAGTGTAAAAAAGTTTGTATCTAAGTTCCCATAAAATTACGTATGTCCCTCAATTTTTTTTTTGGGCCGTTGCCTTTGCTTGGCAATACTGCATCCTATACACTTGGAGAGAGAGAAACAAGCATGGAACTTCAGCTTGTATAAGCCCCATACTTCTATTTCTCTCTCTAAGTACACAAGTGCAGTTATTGCATAAGATTCAAATTATCAAGGCATGTACCTCTTATATAACCTAGGAGAAAAGAAGACAAACAAAAAGCTAAGCACCTATCCCTTTTTCATGCCATTTTGAGGTGGACAAATGGAATCTTTCTCATTTCCTCCTATTGTTTGAGTGTAGCATTGGTAGTGGTGGTTGATCTAAATATATGGGTAACTAATTGAAGTCTCTTTCATTGAAGCTGTAACAAGGTGGAAATAGATAAGAGAACCAATAAATTGTTGGGAACGCAGCCGCAGCAAAGAAGCTATTGGAAGGTGAATGAATGAATATTGAAGATGATGATGATATATCATATATGGACCCTACTCTTGCAATATGCAATTCTCAATATATAGCTATAGCTATAGCTGGTGGGGTTGCTTCATCAAACAAGAAATAGTGTAAATCAAGCAATTGTTGAAGGCATTTGGGGCGGTTTGTGGAACTAGAGGTTGGGCTGCTTTGTCCCACACACATTAAATGTATTTACTAAGCATACATTTTCAACTCTTCATTATATCCATCCATATATGAATTACCTATGTGCTTTTTCTTAAAACCAAACCTTCTAGAGAGAGACAAGAGGATAGAGAGAAATTTTGTTTTCAGCTTAACCCAAGTTTGATAAGGAAATGTCTTCTGTTGCAACCCAAGTTGCCTCCCTTTTCTTAAATTTCTCCTGAGATTGTCTTAGATGGATTGATGATCACTAGCTTGTAGGGATCATTAATTCCATTTTTGCTTGTTTTTGTTCCTAGAACTATGTATAGTAAGAGTTTTAGGACCCATATTGATATTATTGTTTTATTTATTATATATTATTATCTAATAATTTTGTGATGGTTTAATAATTATTTAAATATTTAAGTCCTATCAAATGGTTGTCATAAGGAAACTTACCTGATTAAAGTCGGTCAGATAGTTATTGGAAAAAATACCTATATAGATTAGTTATCCTT
This sequence comes from Erythrophleum ivorense, assembly GCA_026724425.1. Taxonomy (NCBI): domain Eukaryota; kingdom Viridiplantae; phylum Streptophyta; class Magnoliopsida; order Fabales; family Fabaceae; genus Erythrophleum; species Erythrophleum ivorense. The sequence goes on from JAIUCV010000008.1 coordinate 32,987,267, forward strand.
GAAAAGGTAGACCTTACCCTAAATAGTTTAATCTGTTTAGAATAAGCATATTTTTAAATAAGTGTTTTAATGAATAATACCTTATCATTAATTCTCTATAAATACAAAATTTGGTCCTCTCTCCACCCCGTCTGCAAATACACTTATCCATCAAAATACTAACACCTTATCACATTAAAAAAATTGCGTAAGTAACTTTATTCAAGAGATTGAGCAAACCGATTGATAAAACAACACGCTAGCTGTATGGTTTTGTGACTGCATTGCTATATAAGTAGCAATGAGATATTTTAATAATCTTTTATAACACGATATCACAGCATTGACTCTTTAAAAAATCATCCTCAATGTATCATAATTTATTGAACTTGATACCATACCTAAAAATTTACACTTCTGCTGTGTCCAATATGGTAAGATCCCCCCCCCCCCCCCCCCTTTTTCTTTTTTGGACGCACTTCTTTCACATCTCATCACGCATAATTGTAAAAAGTAATTTGCATCATTATTTCACATTAAAACAATGATAACCCCGTACCTTTGTTTTTTTGGGCAATGCAGTACTATGCAAACTAACATCCAGAGTTGTCACAAACACAAAAGCCGCTAATATTAATCATGTTTGATTAACTTTGCATAACTATATGATGTTGGGTTCATCAGACAAATAGACACCCACCAAGCGCAATTGTACAAACAGAATTATCTGTAGCATCGAAGCACATGACCGTACTCAGTAACTCTTTAATGCAATTATATAAAAACCAAGGAATCAGTTTGTCTATTATTAAACGAAAAACAGAAAACAAAAACCGTTTGTAAAGAGTTTGCTACGCTCTTCAATTAAATTATAGCACATGGAAAAGCTCTTTTTATGAGTCAATAGAACTGTCTTTAGAGAAATTCTTAAGTATACCCGGTTTACAAAAAATTAGTAGGCCAAACAACTTATTAATAGAGATATAAATATATCAAGTGGACTTTACTCTATATATATATTCATTCTTAGTTTAATCTGTCAATTTTTCGTAGACCTAATCTTTAAAAATTTCTCATGCATACAACTCTATCCATGGTTAATATAAACAAAGTTAATCAAACAAAGAAAATCAAATGAGAAGCTAACCATCAGAAGAACATAGACTTCTCCAAGGCTGCAAGATGTAAGGAGCTCAACTAACAAAAGTCCTGTCTAAGCATAAGAGATTAACAGATGATGATACATGCAAGCTCTAACAACATTTAAAGAAAGTTCCTCTGAAAGGTTCCTGAAGAAAACCTTGAAGATAAGCCCTGACCCATGCTTCCTGGATCGAATTTTATATTCTTCCTCCCAGCTGTTAGATCCTTTTCACGGTCCCAAGGCTTCCATGGATGTTGACCCACCCAATCTTCCTTGTCTGCTTCTTGTTTCTCCTTTGATTTCTTCTTAGATTTGCTAGCAACCTCTTCTTGGTGCTTTTGTACCAATGATTTTGACCTCTTTGCTTTATTGTATTTGTCCACCAACTCTGCATCCTCACTAGCCATTCTCTTACCCTCTTCATTTGAAGCAAGTGCAGCAGCCTCATTGTATGCTTCTAAATAACTGCCATGTAAATATCATTATGGTGCAGAACTGATAGGAAACTCAGACAAAGCTTTCAAGTCTGAATATAACTCGATAATATACTTTATTAATATTAGTGAGAAAAATGTCAATAAACCAATAATCTGGCTCTGGCAATCCCCCACATATATATAGGCATATAGACTGCAAAACTGTAACAAAACCAAAACTCCTAACAAAAGAGATGGTCATCTTGGATATTAGTAATCGTCATCCAAACATCCCAAAATTAAGTACTAATTATAAAACTCTAATTTCTAAATTAATAATCTAATTAAATCGACACTAATAAATAAATAAAGTTAAGCATTTGCATCACTTTATAGTCAACCAAATCTCCTCAAATCATGCTCTGAACAGAATGAAGGAAAGGAAAATTGACCATCAAAAGCACTCTTGAATAGAATACATACTTCATCTTTGCTTTCTGGGCTCTGTCTAATGGAGTGTCTGTCCAAACACTCGTATCTCCACGGCCTTCCTTTGAGCTCCGACTGAACTTAGTTGTTTGCATGGTCATGCCAGGCTGAAACATCAAACAAATGGTCTTCATTTAGCAAAATCACATGAAATATTAATACCTGGAGCTCCCTTTCTATAAATTGAAATGTCCACCACTCTGCTTGTGTGGCTATTTCCCCGCTTGTAGTGAAAAAGTGGGAAATTACAACTACCTCCTTTGAGATAAAGTTAAATTATAAAGATTTTCTTCATTTTATTTAATAATATTATACTCAATTCTCCTACTATTTACTGTCATATTACAGAACCCTCTGTTGTTATAGCACCATTAACTCTTATTCAAAAAAATTACAACTTCTCTCAAGGTGTGTGTGTTTGCCATACATATTTAGCAACACCAACTGTATTCAGATTATCAAATATAGACAAATTCTACCTGTATGAGGATTTTTTTTTTTTCTTGGGGGGGGGGGTAATATATTTTGATTCTACTTAAATGAATCCAATCAAACTCATATGTAAGTCACTAAAGTAAGTTATAATTGTAAATAAAATATTGCAAGTAAAGCTATAGTTGTAAGGTTTTTGTACTGTGACAGTAGACAGTATAGGAACCACGTGCAATGTTTAAAACAAGAAGGGAAGTCTCTGTAATTTAACCATATCTCAGGGAGATTATTATAATTTATCCAAAAAAGATAAGAAATTGGGCATCAAACTTAAATGCCAAAGTGAAGTGTCACAGAAATTGTTGACTTTATTGTCCCAAAATTCTGAACTGAGAAAATATGCCCAACTTTGTATTGTAAATAAAGCATATACAGAACTCAGAATGCACTTGCAGAGGGACCACTAAACTTTTATACAATCATTACTAACATTATACATAAACCAAATGTCCCAACAGCTTTAATATGACAGAAAATTGTTCAACTATATGTCTCAAACATCATACATTGTCTCCTCAAATAGAGTCATTTCTCCACAAACATTTCGCTGCTACAGATGTATAATTAAAAATTTGAATCCCCTAACAAAGTATGCACACACATCTAATTTAGGTCTAACTCAAAAGACAACAGCCTTGGGCGGTATATGTTGAGCTAAACCCAAGTTCAACAGGTAACCTTAAAAGCATTGAGAGTAAGATATGATACTTACGAAGCAAATAGGATTTTGAATCCTAATTTGATATCTATCTGATAATATGGGATCAAATTTCTGGAATGGGATGGAAGAGGAGTGGCTTTTTGGTCAAAATACTTTATGTGGAGGTTGTTAACCTCCACACAAGAGCAAGGAGGTCAGCACATATACAACAACAACAACAACAACAACAAAGCCTTTTCCCACTAAGTGGGGTAGGCTACATGGATCAATCGATGCCATAAACACCTATCGTAAATCATATTTTTTGACAAACTATTTAAATCTAAATCTCTCTTAAAAATTTCTCCTATAGTTTTTTTTTTGTCTTCCTTTACCTCTAATTATTGGATTATTTTCCATCTCATCTACTCTCCTAACTGGGGCTTCTATAGGTCTCCTCCCGACATGACCGAACCATCTAAGTTTTAATCTCTGAAGCACCGGTACGCAAAAATGGCTCCCGTACCCGTACCGGATACGTATCCGGTACGGATACGCGTACCGTACGGGTACAAACGTATCCCGTACGTTTCATTTTCATCCGTACGTTCCCGAAACGTTTTTCCAGTCCGAAACGTTTCGAAACGGCTTCGAAACGGCTCCAATACGGCTGAGAAACGGCTCCGAAACGCCTGAGATTAAACGCATTGCTGTCACTCATCCGGCTTCACTTCCCCTCGCGAATCTTGCTGCGTCGTCTCAGTTTGAAGCTCGATTCCTGTCGCTGCGTCTCGCGTGCGTCGTCTTCTCCGGCCGTCTCCTCCTTCAGTCGTCTGCGTCTCGCTGTGCGTCGTCTTCTCCGGCAGTCTCGCGTGGATTCTCGCTGTGCGTCGTCTTCTCCGGCAGTCTCGCGTGGATTCTCGCTGTGCGTCGTCTTCTCAGTCGTCTGAAGCTCCCGTCAGGTGCGTCTTCTTCGGCTGTGAGGTCTGCGATTTCATTTTGTTGCTTTGTGTAGATCTGAGTTATGAGATTTTGTAATTTGTATGTTTATGTGACTTTGTGTTGAGTTCTGCCCTGCGACTTTGAGCTTCGAGTTGTCTGCTGGATGCTGGTTCTTATTTCAGTGATTTGGGAATTGGGTATTTGGATTATTGTTGCCTGCACTTCGATTATTGTCTGCTGGACGCTGGTTCAATGCTTGTTATTATTTTAGTGATTTGGCCTTTGGTTATTTGGATTATTGTTGTCTGCTAGATGACATTCTGAAAAACTTAGAGAGTTAAAAGTCTTAGATAAGCAGATGCCTACTGATTTTTCAATTGATTTTTTAACTTGAAATGGAAAGGGGAAACAACTTGAAATGCCTACTGATTTTTCAAATGTATTGTGGTTGTCTCAGACTCTGATTTCATTCATTGTTTTGTTAGTATATTTTTTACTTGAAGCACATATGCAAGGCTGAAGCAGCCTTGCATATAAAGTTATAAGGACTATGATATTCTTGTCTATTTATTCCTTTTCAATTTAAGGAGCTTGACATTATTAATTGAAGAAGTTGAAAGTCAATTTTAGTTTTCAAAAAGGGAAAGTTTTACACCCCTGCCTGGCTCGTTTAACTTATTTATCTGAAATACAGCTGGATTTTTCATAAATGATATTACTTTTCTATTATAGGTATCATGGCAACTGGAAGTTCTAGTTCTGCTAGTAATCCTAGGTCCACTGCTTCTGCTGAATATTGTTCTAGTAATATTCTCCAAAAAGAAGGCACTCCTTTGTGGGCTTATGTAACTTTAATTGTTAGAAGTAGAGAAGGAGAAACTGCTAATCTTGGTGGAAATAAACATTGGAAATGTAATTATTATAACCGTGAATTTCAAGGATCTTATTCTAGAGTTAAGTGGCATTTGTTGAGGGTATCTGGTAAAGGAATTTCTATGTGTCCCAAAGTCGATACTCATTGTTTAGCAGAGATGAAAAATTTGCAAGAGGAGGCTGAGAATAGATCCAAATTAAAAGAAGTTCCATTACCACCACCAACTAGAGGTTTATCTCCTTTAGGTGTTCAAAGTGAGCACAATCAAGGAAAAAAGAGAGCAATTGGTGCTTTGGAAAAAGCCTTCAACCAAACAACTAGGGAAAATTTATGTGCAGAAATTGCTAGAATATTTTATTCAGGTGGTTTATCCTTTAATTTGGCACGCAATCCATATTACATTAGCTCTTATCAATATGCTACAAACAATATGATTTCTGGTTTTAAACCTCCTAGTTATAATGCACTAAGAGGTCCTTTGTTGCAGCAAGAAAGAGCAAATGTTGAAAGATTGCTTGAGCCAATAAAAGGGACTTGGAGTGAGAAGGGAGTGAGTATTGTAACAGATGGCTGGACTGATGTACAACGAAGGCCATTAATTAATTTTATGGCTGTATCTGATGGGGGTCCTATTTTTTTAAAGGCAATTGATGGGACTAAAGAATACAAGGACAAATTCTACATAGCTGAGTTGATGAAGCAAGTAATTGAAGAGGTAAAACCTCAAAATGTGGTTCAAATTATTACTGACAATGCCCCTGTTTGTAAAGCTGCTGGCAAGATTATTGAAGGTGAGTATCCTCACATATTTTGGACACCATGTGTTGTCCACACTCTCAATCTCGCTTTGAAAAATATATGTGCAGCTAAAAACACTGATGCAAATGAGTTAGTATATGAAGAATGTCATTGGATCACTCAAATCAGGGATGATGTAATTTTTCTCAGAACTTTCATCATGAATCATTCCATGAGGTTGGCCATTTTTAATGAATTTGTTCCTTTGAAATTGCTGGCCATTGCTGAGACTAGGTTTGCTTCAACTGTTGTGATGCTAAAGAGGCTCAGACTCATTAAAATGTCTCTTTGCACAATGGTAATTAGTGAAGAATGGAATACATATAAGGAGGATGATGTTGGAAAGGCTAATACCATTAAAGAGTTGATTCTTGATGACTCTTGGTGGGATAAGATTAATTATATCCTCTCTTTCACAAAGCCTATTTATGACATGCTTAGATTTTGTGATACGGATAAACCTTCACTTCACTTGATTTATGATATGTGGGATTCAATGATAGAACAAGTGAAAATATCAATATACAAGCATGAGAAAAAGGAACTTTCTGAGCATTCAAGATTTTATGAAGTTGTGTATGGAATTATAATTGATCGTTGGACAAAAAGTTGTACACCACTTCATTGCCTTGCTCATTCATTGAATCCTAAGTAAGTTCTACTAATATTCCAAACTTACATTGTTGATATTCTTTTCACATTTAATTTTATGCTAAACAAGTCTAATTCTAATTGTTTTTATTGCATACTATATAGGTATTACACTCCTCAATGGCTTGATGTAGCACCAAATAGAGTCCCTCCACATTTAGATGTTGAAATTTCAACCGAGAGGACCAAGTGCTTTAATACGTATTTTAAGGATCCTAAAGAGAGAAAATTGGTCCTTCAAGAATTTTCAATGTTTTGTGGAGCTTCAGATGCATATTCATTATTTGATTCGTTACAAGATAGGTGGAATTTGGAGGCTAAAGATTGGTGGTTAAATTATGGTTCTTCAACCCCAATACTCCAACGGCTTGCATTAAAGCTTCTTCGTCAACCATGTTCATCATCTTGTTGTGAACGAAATTGGAGCACCTACTCTTTCATTCACTCACTAAAAAGGAACAAATTGAATCCAAAAAGGGCTGAAGACTTGGTTTATGTTCATACCAATCTTCGTCTTCTATCAAGAAAGAGTGAAAAGTATTCTAGTGGAGTGACTAGGATGTGGGATGTTAATGGAGATCATTGGGAGCCATTTGATGGGGCAGGAGGTCTTGAGGTTGCAAATTTATCTTTAGATGAACCGGATCTAGAACAAGAGCTCATTGGAAATGTTACTAATGTAGATGTAGATGAAGATGAAGATTAACTTGGATTGAAAATTTTATTATTAATGCTTGTATGGAATGTAACTTGTTATGGATATTTTACTTATATTTGTAATTTGTGATATTATTTATGCTATGGTAGCTTATTTATATTTTATTTTATTTTTTTAATGTCTTAGATTCTTGAATATATATATATAATTATATATATTATATATATATATATATATTCCCGTACCCGTATCCTAAAATTTTAGAAATTACCGTATCCCACGTATCGTGTCATGTCGTACCCGATACGCGTACCCGTATCGGTGCTTCATAGGTTTTAATTCTACAATCTTTTTCACAATGGGTGTGACTTCCACCTTCTCTCTAATGTATTCATTTCTAATCCGATTTCGTCTAGTGTGTCCACTCATCCAACGTAACATTCTCATCTTTGCAACATTGAACTTATTCTCTTGTTGACTTTTTATTGCCCAACACTCAGTTTCATATAACATTGCAGATCTTATAACTGTACGGTAGAATTTACCTTTAAGTTTGAGTAGTATTCTTCTATCACAAATAACACTCGAAGCACTCCTCCACTTCGTTCACCTCACTTGAATCTTATGTGTTATGTCTTCTTCTATTTCCCCGTTATATTGTATAACAGATCCAAGATATTTAAATCGTGTGACTTGTGGTATAATATGTTCTCCAATTTTCACTTCTGCGCTAGAAGTGGTGTGTCTCTTACTAAACTTACACTCCATATACTCTGTTTTACTTCTACTTAAACGAAATCCATGAGTTTCCAAAGCTAATCTCCACCTCTCCAACTTCTCATTCATTTCCACTCTCGATTTTCCAACTAAGACAATATCGTCTGCAAAAAGCATACACCGTAGCACTGGCTCTTGGATATATTCAATAAGCACATCCAATACTAGAGTAAAAAGATAAGGACTCAGAGTTGACCCTTGATGTAGACAAATAGTTATTGGAAAATCTTCTGTAGGTCCACTTTTTGTTACTACCCTAGTTGTAACCTCATCATACATATCTTGTATTGCTCGAATATAAGCTATATGAACTCTTTTTTTCTCCAGAGCCTTCCATAGAACCTCTATTGATACTCTATCATATGCTTTTTCTAAATCGATAAACACCATATGTAAATCTCTTTGATTCTCTCAATATCATTCCATTAATCTTCGCAACAAATATATTGCTTCCATAGTTGACCTTCCTGGCATAAAACCAAATTGATTCTTCGTAACTTAGGTCTCTTTCCTTAATCGTCACTCAATTACTCTTTCCCATAATTTCATAGTGTGGCTCATGAGTTTAATTCCTCTATAATTTGCACAATTTTGAATGTCCCCCTTACTCTTATAAATAGGAATTAAAGAACTTCTCCTCCACTCATCTGTCATTTTCTTAGATCTCATAATTTCATTAAATAACTTTGTAAGCCAACTTATACATTTCACTCCTAAACTCTTCCATACTTCAATAAGTATATTACCCAGTCCAACTGCTTTGCCACTTTCCATTCGCTTTAATGCTTCTTTTACCTCTGTCTCACAAATCCTACGATAAAAGGTATAATTTTGATCATCTTCTCTAGTGTCTAATCTATCCAATTGCAATGAAATCTCGTGGCCTTCATTAAAAAGCCTATGAAAATCACTCTTCTACCGTTTTTTGATATCTCGTTCCGTAACCAAGACTTTCCCTTCTTCATCCTTAATGCATTTTACTTAGTCCACGTCTCTTGTCTTTCTTTCTCTACTTTTAGCTAACTTGTAAATATTTCTTTCTCCAACTTTAGTACCTAAAGATTGGTATAATCCATCGAATGCCTTCGTTCTCGCTTCGCTCACTGCTTTCTTAGTGTCTTTCTTAGCTACTTTATATTTCTCCCAATTTTCATTACTCTTGCATAATGACCACACTTTATAACACTCCCTCTTCATTTTAACCTTATCTTTGTATATATATATATATGTATAGAAAAATGCGTTACTCCACAGTCCACACTAGTGTGTAGGTTAACAATCTCCATATTGGATCTTTCAACTAAAATACTATTTTTCACTAAAAGAAAAAATAAATACAAGCATATTTAAGTCATTCCTCATAAATACATAATTAATGCAAGGATATTTAGGTCATTTTCCTATACAGACTAAATGCAAGATTATGAGAAATGACTAAAGCACCCCTGTACTTATTGTCTTTTAGTGAAAATGTGAGAGCATTTTGGTTGAAAGACCCAATGTGGAGATTGCTAATCTCCACATAACTAGCGTGTGACATATATATATTGCCAACACTAAGTTGCCAAAATATCTGATAGAATAATAAAAAGACCCTATATAATAATGAATCCATATTTCAATGTTTCTTTGTACTTTAAAGCTTACACTCTCTTGATTTTTGTGTGATACTGCATTCATTTATAAGCTCTTATACAGGCCAACAATTGAATGATCAAGATTACTTACTTTCCTCTCTGGAGGCAGTGTTGTCATCCATTCATCTCTTTTTGGTTCCACTTTGACCTCTGTCTCGGCCAGAAGCACATCATCACCCTCCATTGATATACCTGCCAACATGCTTTCTAACAATGAGATAACAAACTTCACAAGTACTAACACCAAATTCCTACCCCTGCCGCACATTTTAAAAAGAAAAGAACAATAAAATATGCATCTAATCATTAGAAAGAGAAGAATTTAACCCAGCAATGACAATGAACAACAATATATCAAAGGGGAAGGCCTTGCCCAAATGATATTAATAGCCACGTGCATGGCATGCCAATTTTCCAACATCAAATGGTCACTCAAAATGTAAACCAGTACCACCAAGAAGAAAGAGTGCATACCAATGACTTCATTCCATATACCACAAATTAGCAGACTATCACTGAATTAATACTATAGCACTGTGTTTATTAATACATAACAGGTAATATTCCATCAAGTATGCTGATCACTATAATTCCACCAGTAAAGTACCTTCTCTGAGAGGCAGAAGGCTAGAACATTCAAATTAAGAGGAAATAAGAAAAAACTTTTGTAATACCAATTCAATCTCTGTAAGATAAGACCAGAGTATATATATCAGTACATTAGACTAAAATGTTATACCTCCAGTTTAATCCCAGTTCAATGCATACAAGGTATGACAAGAAAAGTAGAAAAGAATAGTTAAGGTTGTCTCCTTTGATGAACTATATGTTATATCCTATAAATTTCAAATCTATCTCTATTCTTATTAGTAAGGCCAACAATAGACATAAGAACGTGAAAGGCTCTCATGTAATCTTATTTCTTTTTATTTTTCCCTCCTTTATACCTCTGGGATTTGGGCTAGAAATTCCTCGCCTTGACAGAGCCCTTTGATTTTCCCACCCTGACACTCATTTTTCCCCACCTAATATTGTACCTCACTTCTTTATTCTAAGCCTGTTATGCAAGAAATTAACACTGAACAGACTTGTGGGGGACCTCTACATCAGCATCAGGAAGCTCACCTTGTGATCTTCTCCAGAGTGCAGCCTCACGCATAGCTTTGAACTCAGCCTGCAGACACGTGAAGATATTGGTCATATGGAAACTATAAGCTACGCAAGATGACTAGGCTGTAGTACCTTTAAATCCTCCTGTTCTTGCTTCAGTTTGATCTTATCATCCATTGCTTTCCTCTGCAAAAGGCAGTATCATTTTGTTAAAATAGATTCTTGCATGGCAGATTTTTAAATCACAAAGCAGAACAAAGCATCCAATAGATTATATGTCAAATCAAGAGCTCAAATAAACCTCAAAACAAATTGAATAGTAGAATTCAACAGCAATTCAATTTAAAGAAATTAAATAAAAAAATAGCAGTAAAAGGAAAGTACATAAGAAAATTTGGAGGCTCAAACATGTTTATTCTAAAACCTCCATAGGGAATGTGAAAGCACTAATATAAGTTATATCCCCTAGTTTTGAAAACCAGACTGCAAACTGGTTGTTGATGACATCTTGGTCTATAGCAGTACATGGACAGAACATATGAAGCAATTGAGGCTCACTCTTGGCACATTAAGAGAGCATAAATTGCTAGCCAAATAGAGTAAGTGGTGTTTGGGGCCACTAGAGTCGATTATCTTGGTCATATAACTTCTTTTAAGGGGGTAGAGGCCGTCCAAAGAAGATTGAAACAGTGATTTCTTGGTCAAAACCAACTTCACTCAAAGGCTTGCAAAATTTCAAAGGCTTGATAGGGTATTATAGGTATTTTGTGAAGGATTATGGAGTTATTTGCAAGCCTTTGACAGAATTGTTAAAGAAGAATAAGGGATTTAAGTGGAATGGAGAAGCAAACAATCCTTTTGAGAAGTTAAAAGCTGTTATGACCACTACACCCGTGCTTACACTACCAAATTTCTCAAAAGAAATTTGTGATTGAGACAAATGCATCTAACATGGGCATGGGGGCTGTTCTTTCTCAAAATGGGCACCCTATAGCTTTTGCTAGCAAAGCTCTTTGCCCATCCAAGAGGAATCTTTCTGCTTATAAGGAGTTGATGGCCATAGTGTTTGCAGTCAACCAATGGAGATTATATTTGCAAGGATAACCTTTTAAAACTCACCATTTGGCATTAAAATACCCTTTAGAGCAGAAATTTATTTCTCCTTATCAATATAAGTGGTCGCAAAAGTTGTGGGGACTGACTTATGAAATAGTATACCAGAATACCAGAAAGGTCGTGAAAATCAGGCTGCAGATGCTCTATTTTGTAGAGAGCATATGGAGGAGCAGGGGAGTTGTGCAGCTATTATATCAATAGCTTCTGATATGACTTCTCAGCTTAGAGAGGGCTGGAAACATGATGATAAGCTCCAAGCACTGATACAGGAGTTAGAAATGGAATCCGATGCCCATTGTCATTACATGTAAGCCAATCAAACATTAAAGGGGAAGGGGAAACTTGTGGTGGCTGATGATTTTGAATTGAGAAACCAGTTGTTAGCTTAATTTCATGGATATGCTCTTGGAGGACACTCTAGGATGACTCCCACCTTTAAACAAATTTCCTCAATTTTTTTTATTGCAATAGGCTACAAAAAGATGTTTGGAATTTTATGAGGGGCAGCACTATTTGTTAACACTTCAAACTAGAGAATTTGGCTGCTCCTGGTTAATCCAACCACTTTCAATTCTTGAAACTATATAATCTAATCTCTCAGTGGACTTTATTGGGGATTTACCTAAATCCTACAATAGGTCTGCCATTTTGGTGGTGGTCGATAAGTTGAGTAAAGCAGCCTATTTCATGGCCCTGCAACATCCATATACAGCAGTAGATGTGGCCCAATAGTTCATGGATAACATTGTGTAGATACATGGCTTCCCTAAGTCTATTGTCACATATAAGAGACCCCCATTTTTTGTGGGAAATTTTGGAGAGTTTGTTTCAGCTTTTACAAAGTTAAGCTTGATTATTCTTTCGCCTATCATCCTTAAACAAATGGCTAAACTGAGGTTCTTAACTATGTTTGAAATGCTATGTCCATTGCATGATGAGTGACCACCCAAAGCAGTGGTTCAAGTGGTTACCAACAACAAAAGTATGGTATAATCTAACCTTCATTCAACCATTGGCATGACACCATTTCAAGCTGTTTTTGGGGTTCCTCCACCTGTACATTTACCATGCTTGGCAAGAGACTCTTCTAATGACTTAGTGAATAGAAGTTGCCAAGAGAGGGAAGCTATGATTCAGTTGTTAAGCCAGAGTTTTCTTAAAGCTCAAAACAAGAAGGTACAAATGGCTAATAGAAACAGAACTGAAAGGGAGTTTAATGTTGGGGATTTTGTGTATTTGAAGTTATATCCTTTTCGAACTCTACCTATGCTATGTTTTGTTTCAAATCATTTTATAACCGGTCCCAAGTCCCCAAAAAAAGGAGAAAAGTTGTGTTAGGTAGTCGACAGCTAACGTAAAATTTTATCGAATCTTTATATCATGGATTAACAATGTATTAGAGTTAATGTTAGGATATTACCCGAAAAATAACGTACTGTATAGCTCGTGTATAGTGTCAAATAAATATGAGCCGCTGCATTGATACTTGAGTATAGTGAAAAATAAACAAGGGTTCCCATATTTTCGTAAATGAATGTGGGTAAAGAAACTAGTTTATGAGAGTGGAATTCGTTTTAGAACTTAGAATATAGATATATTTACAAGCAACTCAACGAAAACAGTATATACAATGATTAGGAAAAGAATTAATTTTATGTATTTACAAGAAACAAAATGGGTAAAAGAAAAAACGAAGGAATTAGACACCTCAAATGTTAAGTTTCGGTACATTGGCAAGACTAAATCTAAAACAAAGTAGATATAATTGTTGATAAGCATTAGAAAAATGTTGTGTTGGATGTAAAATAGTTAAGAGAAAGAATCATAGCATTAAAGTTTGCAATGAAAAGGAAAACTTTTGATATTATTAGTGCTTACGTAACACAAATAGGATTAGAAGAGCACCACAAACCAAAGTTTTGGGAGGACTTAAAAAGTTTAGTTCAGAGAATACCACTAAAAGAAAATTCTCCTGGTAGGGAATTTTAATGATCATGTGGAAAGTGCATCTAAAGGTTAGAAGAATTTGCATGAGGGATATGACTTAGGGGCAGCAAATGTAGTGGGTAAAACTATTATAAACTTTTTATTAGCGTTTTAACTTTACAATAGGTAACACTTGTTTAAGGCAGCGCGAGGAGCATCTTATCATTTACAAAAGTTGGAGGGGTATGCTCTTAAATTAATTTCTTTCTAATAAGGAAAGTAGACAAAAAGTTTCGTATAAATTGCAAAGTTATAATTGAAAAGTGCTTAATTACCCAACATAAGATCTTGGTTATGAACGTTTTGAGTTAAAAGAAAAGTAAAGAGTAAAGGCCAAGATAGGATGTAAATGATCAAGTGGTGGCAATTAAAATGTGATAAAAAAAACAGCTTGCAGAGAAGGATTTTAAAAAAATGATCCTAGGAAGTATAAGGAAATGCTAATAGTATATGAGACAAGATGACTAAAGAAATTAGGAAGGTTGCAAAAAAGAAACTCGATTAATCAAGAGGCTTTGGACCTAAGGATAAAAATCTTGATGGTGAGATGCAAACATGCAAAATAAGATTAAAATTAAAAAGGAGTGTTATAAAGCATGATCTTTATATAAAAGTAATAAAAATTGAGAAATATATAAGGTAGTTTAAAAAAACACTAAGAAGACAATGAACAAAACGAGAGCTAGGGCATTTGATAAGTTATACAAATTTTTAGACATTAAAGTTAGAGAAAAAAGTATTTATAAACTTGCTAAAAGTAAGAAAAGAAAAACAACAAACGTGGACCAAATGAAATGTATTAAGAATAAAGAAGGAAAAGTCTTGGTTATAGAATAAGATATCAAGGAAAGATGGAAGTGTTATTTTCATAAACTATTTAATAAAAAATATAAATTCTTATTGCTTTCGGATAGGCTAAACAATAAAGAGGAGGACTAAAATTTTATTTTTTATCATAGGATTTGAAAATTAGAGGTAAAAGAAAGCATTAAAGAGGATGGAGGATGACAAAATAATTGGACCAGATAATATACCTATTAAGATATGAAAGGGTTTATAAATAAAAAGATAAGTTGACTCACAATGTTATTTAACAAGATTATGAGGTCTAAGAGAATGTCAAATGAGTAGAGGAAAAGTACTTTAATCCCTATTTATAAATACAAATAAGACATACAAAATTATGTAAATTATAAGATAATTAAGCTTATGAACCAAATTATGAAGCTATAAGAGAGGGTCATTGGGCAGAAATTAAGGAAAGGGACTCACATTATAGAAAGTCAATTTGGCTTTATGTCAGGAAAATCAACCATGAAAGCGATATACTTACTACGAAAATTGATGGAGAGATATTGAAAGAATAAAAAAGTCTTACACATGGTGTTCTTCGATTTAGAGAAAACATACGATAAGATGCCAAGAGAAGTTTTATGAAAAGCTTTGGAAAAAAAAAAAAGAAAGTGTTTGTATTATTTATATTTGATCAATTTAAGATATATATGATGAGATTACATTTAGTATAAAAACAAAAAATGAGCCCACAAGAAATTTTTCAATAACTATTGACCTACATCAGGAGTCAACTTTAAGCCCCTCTCTTTTTACTTTAATTTTGAACATGTTCCCTAAATATATCTAAAAGCTGGTGCTACCATGCATGTTTTTGCAGATGATTTAGTCTTAATTGAAGAGTCAAGAAAGGAAGCAAATGATAAGTTAAAAATGTGAAGACTAACTTTAGAAACATATGAATTCCGTTTAAACAAAAGTAAAACAGAATATATAAAATGTAAGTTTAATAAGAGGTGTATTAATTCTAACATAGAAGTAAAAATTAAAAAATATATAATACCACAAGTCACATAATTTAAGTATTTTAAATTATCATATAGTAGGATGGAGAAATAGAAGAAGATGTAAACCATAGGATTCAAGTAGGATAGATGAAATGAAGATGTGTTTCGAGTGTTATTTTTTATTTTTTAAAAAAAGTACTACTCAAACTTAAAGGTAAATTTTACCGCATAATTATAAAACCTGCAATCTTATATAAGACTGAATGTTGGGCAATAAAAAACCAACAAAAGAATAAGCTCAATGTTACAAAGAAAAAAATATTGTATTAGATAAGTGCATACATTAAACAAAATAGAATTAAAAATGAATACATTAGAGAGAAAACTGAGGTTGTACATATTGTGGAAAAGATTATAAAATTACATCTTAGATGGTTTGGACATGTATAGAGAAAGACTTATAAAAATCCCAATAAAGAAAATAAATCAAATAGAGAATAGTCCAATAATTAAAAGTAAAAGAAGACCAAAAACAACTACAGGCAAAATCATTAAGAAGGATTTAAACTTAAATAATTTGTCTATAAACATGATTTACAATAAAATTTTATAGCGTCATTTGAATTACATAACCAACCCCACTTAGTAGGGAAAAGCTTGTTATTATTATTATTGAAGTTATACCCTTTTCAAAGGAACCTCCTCAATAATTCCACTTTGCATAAACTAGTTGCACGCTTCTTTGGGCCTTATAATGTGGTTAAGAGTATTGGAATGGTTGCATATCATCTAGAGCTACCAGATAATAGCAGAATTCATCCGGTGTTTCATGTCTCCCTACTGAAGAAGTAAGTTGGCGATACTAAACCAATTAGTTCTACTCTGCCGAGATTGATTCTCAGGGCCATTTTACTATGGAACTGGAAGCAATTTGAGCAAGGAATGTGGTAAAAAAAAGGTATTTACCTGTCACACGGTTTTTGGTTCATTGGAAGCATAGCAACAACGAAGATGCTTCATGAGGAATAAATCAGTTTCCAGGTTTTACTACTACAGCATCTATAGATCATCCTTGAGGACAAGGATTGTTCTGAGGGACGGACAATTGTTACAGGAATTAGTAATATTATTGGTTAATAACTAAAGTGTATTAGTTAGTCAGTATAACAGAGCTAGTTTCAGGTCATTAGGAATAACTACCTGACTTGTGTTGTGTCGGCCATACTCTTATAGTCTATTAATAGGAGTAGGCCCTGTATCATGAAGGTTGTTGAATCAAATACGTTCGATTTCTTCCTACACTGTTCTATCTCTGGTGCACACACATCACTGGTGAGCTTGCGACATAACTACCCTGCTCAATAACCGATCAAAGGTTAACAAAAGTAGCCGGTTCAACTGATAAACCTGTATTAACGAGGCATGGTTTGGTGCCTTTGAAGGGTTGGGGTGCTGGCATTAAGTTTGACTCTTTTCCGATAAGCAGTATAGCATGGATTAGAACTACCCACACTTTTCAAGTGGAGGAGCACTTGACCACTGCTCCATCATTTCTTTACAGAAGATACTATGCATAACAATTATTAACTATCCAGCCAAAGTAAAATCAATATGAAAAAAATTAAAAATTCCTAAAAAATAAAAGTCTTAAAATTAAAGCAATTGATCATAACTACAAAAAATATTTTAAATATAGCTTATAATTTATTCTTGAAAAATAAGAATTTAAAATTACAATATTAAATTATCAAATACTATATTTCTAATATATTTTAAATTCCTAGTTCAGCTACAATTCAACCATTAAATTATGAACCATTCACTTTTGGTTCAGTCATTGGTCCAGTTTTCAACACATTGTTTATTCTTCTCAATGTTTGGGCTTCAGTGCTTTACCTTGATACGTGTGTTCTATCATAGATCATTGCTCATTCGCATAGAATATTACAATTTAATGAAAAAAATAATGTAAAGTAAGTGTAAGAAATGGCTAATCCTAAAACCTCTTTTCAAATGTCTTTGGTTGTGAATTGTGGTAATTCACAAATTATATAACTTGTAAGTCCCTTCGATCATGGATTCATGGTTCAACTATGCACATATGATGATTTCACACAACAGAATAACAGACTTCAATATATCAAGGGGAAAATACATTTTACCCTGGTGGACCAAGGTCTAATTACAACGTTAGTGCATCAACTTTAAAATGCAACAAACACCTTCCTGTTCTTTGGAAAAAATTGAAAACACTAACTCTCAGTCTCATTCAATGTGGGGGTGTTTTTTGTTCCTTTCAAAGAATAGGAGTGCGTTTGTTACATTTTTAAAACTGATGTACTAAAGACCTTAGTTCAGACCGGTAAGGTGTATTTTCCCCTATTATTAATTTTAGATGAAATAAACAAGCCCCTTTCTTGTTGCCATATCAAGACACAGATATGCCATCAGAGGCAATACATCAACTCAAATCAAAGAAACCCTCGGCACAAAGAAGTAAAGAATTGTTATATGGACAGCTAAACATCTAAGGCTGCCTAATTTAACTCAATTCTTTTGAAATTGTTATGAGATATTAATAAAATCATTCTTGGGTAGGCTTTCCTGTTGAAGTAGTCTTTAACAAGGTATGACATCCTTCATGACCAAACTGTCAGGTGTTCATTCCAAGCCACCCCATTCTTCCTAACAAATTTAGTTTCAGCACAAGGTAAAAGTGGCTTCAGCTGCCCATACTTCAAAGCCCATAGGCCTTCTGCATGAGGGAGTGTTAGATATTACTCCCTCCGGTCCTATTTATAAGGTCCTTTCAACTAAATCACACAGATTAAGAAAAGAAGTTAAAATTAGTTGATGTATTGGTTTTTGAAAAAATTATTACAAAGTTCCAAGTTTGTCCCTAATTAAAGTTAATCTCTACCATTATATCAATAATCATGAAGGGCAAATATGGAAAAGAATAATAAATGCTTCTAAAACTTTGTGAAGGGTCTTATAAAAAGGACCATAAAAATTTTTAAAAAGGATCTTATAAATAGGACCGGAGGGAGTAATAAAACCGTTTGTGAGCCTTCTCTTAACAACTTAAGCTTCTAGGACAAAATGGTGTTTGATGCAAATAATTAAACCACAGACTAGGATAAAATAAACAAATAAATATTATCATTTGATCATTCACTGAGCCTAGCACACATATTTACCCACACCCGAACACCAAAAACAGTTACTGCACCAAGAAAACAACCGGCAGAGAGACTCAAAGATATAGAAAAAGTGAATAACTCTTTATCAAAACTCTTCTATTAATTACAAAAATAATAAAACATACTCCATAGCAGAGTTACCTTTTCTGGATCTTGTAACTCTTTAAATGCTTTATTTAACTTAATAAATGCTTGGTGGGCTTGAGGATGAGAGCATTTATCGGGGTGAACCAAAAGTGATATCTTCCAGTACCTAGGGGACATTAAACAAGATAATAAAACAATGAAATGATTTTAATTCTATAAGGTACTCCATATCAGAAGAAAGCTTAGAAAAAGGCATGAAAGTTGCAAGTCGATCAGTACAGAAAATACATTACAGCTAAAAGATACCTTGAATAAAAATATCAAGGGAACTAATCGGAAGAAAAATTCCCAGCATTCAGGTCTGATGCTCAAATTTTAGCATCAGTATGCGTTGAACCAGTATAGTTTAAGCTCCAGACAACAATCAAAGTTGAATATATAGCGCATAACCTTCATCAGAGATGCAGGTTCTTTTCCCTAGTTTAAATTATACCAAGATATTACTCTGGTTTTGGTACCACAAGACCTCAACTTAAATTGATAAGTATTCCTACAAAACATTTTTAATTAATTTGATTGGGAAGTCCATATTTATGCCTTTTGCTAGATTGGTAGTCCCTTCTACTGGAAAACTACATGAATCTACTTCAATTCTTTAAATAGCATTGCGATGTGTTTCTTTTTTAAAGACTGGCTGTCCACACCTCTTCCCTTTCCTCTTTGCATCCAACCCCCACCATCTTCAAGGAAACCCTTTCTCCCCATTTGAAGTGAAATACCAAACCTCATTCTTCCTTTTTGTAGGAGAGTTTATGATGTAGAATGGGAAGGAACCTAAAAGGTGAATTCCTAAAATCAATAGGATGACTTTATATAGGCCCCTTGACAATCGTACTTGTAGTATGACAAGTAACCTAAACTCAAGACCAGGCAAACCTACTACAGGATAAGATATCACAAGACCCAGGCAACTGAATTTGAAATCTTAAAGTGCTAATAAGCAATAAATAAGCCCTAATCTTACATTACAAATATACAGCAAATTAACCCAATGAACATAATTATTGTCCTCCCATACTGCTTTAGTTTGACACCCTCAGATCTACAAATTTCTGGTCAGTTGTACTCTCCACAGAGACTTCAACTGAGAACAGAGCTGCGTGCCTTGTATTTTACCTTTTGGTCTCTTTAGTTATATTTCATCTCTTTCTGTGATTATATGTGGCCATTTGACAGTGTATTGTTCAAAAGGTTTGAGCTATGATATGGATGTGAATTCATACAATTATGCAACCAACTTTACCCAACCAAACCTGACTGGTCATACATTCTGCTCATCAATTTTGATAGGTTTAACCAATCACCTCATTTGTGGGTGGCCTTTTGCCCAATCAGTTAGTTGATATTGTCCCCCAAAACTAACCAAACCCAAACCATGCTCAGCCATGTCCATTGCATTGACTCAAGTTGCTATAGAGAAAAACTCAAACGGCAAAAGCTATGATAGACAGTAAATCACAAGTGGAACCACACCCTCACTTTTGTTTAGTGTACATCAGGTCCTGCTGGCTTTCGCAAAGTCACATTTTGCCTGCTTGAAATTAAAAAGAAGGGGTTCTATGCAGGTTGCCTTATGTAGCATAAGACTTCATAATAACAACAAAGCTTTGCATGATTAGGTTTGTATACCAAAATAGAGAAAAACTGAATTATCTGTTTCTTATTGTCCCTTGTGATATTTGTGGGAATTCTCTATTGGAATTTCTGGTATTAGGAATATAAAATTTGATCTTTTTTTTTTCTAGCACTTCTTTTTCAGCTCCTGTATAGATGCCATTCGGAATCAGCTCTACTCCATTTGCATATTGGATAATATGATTTAATAAAATAAATATATATGTTTAAGATTCAAAACATGCTTTGGGTAAGTAAATTTGGTCCATAACATGATATCACAAATTTCGGATGTGATATCACACTTCTCAAAATTATATAATATTATAGTAGACTAAGGAAATACAAACTTGCTAACATTTACTTTTAGTCATATAATCATGCCAATAAGCCAAGCATGCAACCATTGTGCAAGTTAAATGCAGCAATGAAGTAACATTACTCAATTAAGAACAAAGAAGAACCATAAGTAAACAACAAATGCAGAAGCATAGTCAAAACAGCCCTGTAACCCTCCCCCCTCCCAGTTGCAACACAGAAAACCATTAGCTAGAGAGAGCCTAATTTTTCTCGAGGTATTAACACCCAGAACCATAGGGAATAATAGCGGATATATTGCACCACCATGAAGGATGGCACTATGCCACAGGCATGCGTTGCCATTTTGCTAGTGTGACTATAGCTGCGCTACATGCGCTGTTTTCTCATAACTGTACTATGCACTATTTGCACTACATGAAAAAGGGTATAACCCTTCATTTAAAACACATGTTTTGAGGCTGAAGCCCCACATCTTCCAACTCATCTTTGTCTTTCAGTACTCTTTGTCTCCTTTTGGAACCACCTCCAGTCACTGACAGCCATGAGACAGATACTCACTCTTTCTTCTCCCTTTTATTCTGTTTCTTTTTCTTTTTTCTGATCTCAAATAATTTCTTCCTCACTCTCACCCTAGTCTCTGCCTTCACTCCCTACCCACCAAATCTTTTTTTCCTTGTTTCCTTATTTTGGCTTTCTTTCCCCCACCTATCAAGCTGCAATCTCTCCCTTCACTGTACCAAGTACCCACTAAAATATTCTCTCTTCCCCCCCCCCCCTCTTCCTTTTCCAGATATCAAATTTCTTTCCTCCTTAGCAACCTCTAATCTCTCCCTTCACTCTACCCAGTACCCACTGCAATCTTCTTCTCTCCCTATCAATTTGATGAAGAGGAATTCATTTAGATCTCTCAGGAACCAGGATGAACTTTTGAATAAATAAACTTTGTTAAACACCGTAAAATTATGATTTAAATACTTGATGTTGTGATTTATGGATGATTAGTTAAATTATCACAAGTTATGTGATAGGAACCTTTGGGAGGACCACACCTTAAAATCTCGCTCATGAGATTTGAAAGCCCCAGCCCTCAGGTCCATATACACAGCAAAATCCTACACTTTCAATGTGGGACTCAAGTCCCATACCTTGCAAATGGGTCCTAACATTATGTTTTAAATGTGATTTCGGTTTTTCGTATATATTTGTTCGTTTATTAGTATATTGTTGTCATACTAAATTATATTATATACATTTGATATATTTATTATATTACACGCCGCATTTTTATGTAGCCCACACAATGCTAGGTGCTATAGCAGTTTGAACTTGAAGCCCTTGTTGCCACAAGTGCACGATGTGCTATTAATAACTATGCCCATAACATAGAATGAAAAAGCCTAAAATGTTATTATAAGTAACTATATCATACATCAAATCTTCTAAAGTTTTTCACAACTAAATTTTAGAAACTTCTTTGGGGGGAATATGCAGCAAGAAACTGAAAAATCACTCAAGGCAAGCAGAATTCACTAAATAATCATGCTATGGTGACAACTAAGTCAAATCAGCTATTAAAATTATTCATCCTCCATCAAAATTGACCAGATAAGAATATCCTATTTGTCAATTAAAGAGAAGAACAAACCTTTTCTTTATGTTATCACTAGACATATTATGGTTGACTCCAAGAACATCATATGGGCTGTCAGCCTCTACTTCCATGATTCTTGCCACCTGAAATAAAGGGGTGATAAGCTAAAAGCAAGATGAACTATTCAATCCCATAAAAGGATTGAAGTATAGCTGTCTGTTAAAGATTCATTCAAATAAACCATATAATAGCAAACACAGCACATAGAGAGCATTGAAATATTAAAACCAAATAACAGCATATACTGCATATAAAGATTAGACATGTCACAATGACCTGGAATTCAGGTTGGACAGGCACTTCATTTCAGGTCTAAAATACATATTGAAAGGAGAAAAGGAAAAAAACAGAGACATTAGATAGGCCAACAGAAGACAAAAGAAACATAAAAATACAAAGGCCACCAAACTGAACTTTCTACTTTTTCAGGTTCCCAAGAAAAAATGCTATCCGAAAATAAAAATACTGTACACCAAACATAAAATCCAAGGCTTTTACCTTAACACTTACAGCAAGAGAGAAAGTTTAACCTAGATACATCATTTTTAAGATTAAATAAAAATGGAAAAACATACACCTCATAAAATCCAAGGCTAATACTTACATAAAGAAAAATTTTGACAAAAATCCATCATTAAAATTAAGTACCTCTTCGAAGCGTTCTGCCTCATTAGCCGATTCTGCTTCAGTGACCATAGCAGGTGGTGGAGGTCCTATAAATAATTCAGCATCGTCGACCAATTCGGCTTCACTAAGCATAAATTTGGAAGTTTCAAAAAGTATAGAATGATGTGAACTGAGCCCTGGAAATAAAATCAAATAAAGCATTTACCAAGGAAAACATAATAAGTTGGCACCTGAGCTCGGCTTGTGCCTCTGTTAATTTGGCAGCAGCAGCAAGTAACTCAGCTGATGGCATTGCAGGGCCAATCATCCTCCAGAAAAAAGATACCAATAATTACAAGAATAACACTGATCTCCCCCTCCAAAATACCAACAAAAAAGGGGAGAAGGAAAAAAAAAATAAAAAAGAAGTCCTTGCACAATTATTATTAAATAATTCATTAAGTTTGTAAAGATAAGAAAATGCCAACTTATGACAAGCAGTTAAATTTCCGTTCAGATGGAGGATACATACCCCATCAAATCAAGTTAGTGCTCTTGATTCTTGGGGAACCTCCGTTTTGAATGACAAGTAACTCACTTACACAAAAGTATACAATAAGGTAAACAGAAACCTATTGAAAACAACAAAATAGCCTAGAGTTCATAGTATCCAAAAAATCCCAGAGAAAAAGGGAAAATGAGAACTAGACAATGTGGAACTCCAACGTTAAAGGCACCTAGCTTCGTTTTCTCAAGGCCTAGGCAAAAACTAACTGGTTCCAAATAAAAAGAACACCTTACAAAATAATAAAAACTACAGGAAATCCACAGTATGCACACTTATACATTTTATCTTAGTGAGTTATGAAAAATGATATAATATAATAAGACTATGTATGATACTCAATGACAGATGAAACTAGTAAAGCAGTTGTAACTCGTAAGATTTCTTTAACAGCTTTTCCTACAGGTGAACTGATTATTCAATAACTAAGTGGCAAAAATGTTTAAGTAGAACTATTGACAATAAACAACAGGGACCATTGATGAAAGAAGCAACATAGCAGAAACATAACAATAAACAGAGAATGAATCATTTTGCTGTCCATATCTCTGATAGTTTAAAGAAGGAGATATTTCAGGCATATCATAAAAATAACAAAAACCGTTCACCCTCACCTTTTTTGAGGACCAGCAGAATGAGCTTCTGCGTCATCAATCATCTGCTCCCTCCCCATATCTGTTGGAACTGAATGTGTTTCAGTCATTGCTGCAGAAGGATCAGTTTGCTCCTTTGTGGGGTCTATATAAGAGTGAATTAGAGAGCCAACAACTTCCAAAGTGGGGCGAACTTTTGGAGGAAGTAAGAATACTCTATCTCCATTTTCCTCAAGATTTAATGAAAGAAACAGCTTTTTCAAATGCTTGATGAGCAATCTTTCAGATATTCCCTTTATGTCAACAGCTTGCCCATCATCAATCATTTGCAAAAGCTACAATAGAAACAAGATTAAGAACAATCATAAACATATATGCATCACCATACAAATTTGCAGGAAAAGGAAAGACTAGAGAGAGATGTTACTTAGGCCGTGGGACATATCCTATGTATTTTCTTAGATTTCACTTATGTTTCTAAGAAATACGCAAAGGACAATTATTGGGATCAATAAGAACTACATAATAAGATTAAGAGTTCATAACAGAAATTCAATCGCCACAATGACCATTAATTAAATGGAAGAGCGGCATTTACAGGTCCAATCGAGGATTTAAACTTCATAAAAATTAAAGTATTTCCTTACTTAAATTCGTTTATTTGCCAAGGCATAATAATATCAAAAAGGCAATTGCTGTGGTTGATTACTAAACAACGATATTAAACATTGCATTTGCCCAATTGCCTGCAAACAAAACATCGACAATGTTCGCCAATATATATTCAACTGTAATCAACCAAAAGCAACACAACTTCTAACTTAGAAAAGTCTTCCATGAATGTTATCTGAACAGTTTAAATGGTATCATTAGATTCACTAAAGATTAACCAAATTATCAATCGGATCAAAACGTACATAACAAATACTTATATAAAAGTACCTGTTTCAAATCGTTGCCAACATTGGGAAATTCCCTCATCATTTCACGCACCACCGTTTCAGGTTCGACTCTCAATCTCTCTTCCTCCTCTGACCCACTACTCGAAGAGTCAAACCCATCTTCACTAATTTCATCAGAATCGTAGACCCGCTTCTTCCTTTTCCCTTCTCTTCTCAATTTCCTTTCTTTTCTTTCTCTGTGTCTACTGCTCTCCTTCCTATCCCTCCTCTTCTCTCTTTTCTCGTCCTTTTTCATTCTCCGTTCTCTCTCTCTCTTGGGCTTCACATCGCTTCTTCTGCGGCGTTCCTTTCTGTGACGGTGCCGCCTCCTCGAAGAGTGGTTGGAGTCGGAGAAACTCGACGGAGACGATGACGAGGTAGAGCTACTGGTTGTGTCCTCTAGCTTCTGCTTCTTTTTTCGATCACTCATTTGGGGATTTGGGAAGTCGTGAATCTACGGAAGTAATTCACGTACCAAGAAGCTGCATCATTAAAGGCTCCGGCAAATTGCGAAGCAGGAACCAGATTCAAAATAGCTTTCTGAATTGCTTCCGAGGAATTTTGTTGGGGCGTGGCTACTGAGCACCCTGCTTTTCGATTAAAAAAAAGAGCACAATTTTCACAAAAATATTAATATTCCAACAAATTAAAAAAAATTGTAATAATTTACATGTTTTCCATTAATGCAATTTACAAGATTTTAAAATATGAGTTGTTATATGTTGGCCGAAAAAAATGAGTTGTCATAAAACCTCATTTATTATTAAAATATAAATTATATAAAACAAGTCAACCATATTTAATAATTTTATAAGAATTTATAAAAAATAATTTTGTAAAACATAAAACCTCGAAATGTGTCCTGTTATATGAGATATTAATCTTTTAGTTTCTATTTCTATTGATTTATTATTAAGAATAAATTGGATTTCATTATCATATTTCTTTTTTTTTTAGATTGTATCGGTTCGGTTATAGGAGTTATTTATCCTAATAGCTCATACTTGGTGCTTACATGGTGCGATTAATACTAAGGTTTTTTGGGTAAAATGTAAAGGCATATATTGTTCTAAAAAATCCATTCCTAATATTATATAGGGAGTGGTTTCATTATATTGGTATAAAATGAGAATTTTTAATTCGTAGTCTCCTGTTTGGACTGGTATATCTTTGGCAGATAATTCTATATAATGGATTTCTTTTCCTACACTACTCATCCTAATTAGTTTTTCCTTTTTCCATAATTCAGATGGTAAAATATTATACTTAGCTGTTGTGATATTTGCTCCTATATCTATCATAGCATGATAATTTCGGGATTGATATTTGACATAATTGAATCTCACTAAGATATAGTAAAATTTCATTGGTTCTAAATCAGTTTAATTTTGTTTAATATTACTACTTGATGATTTATATTAATTAGGATTCTATCCTTCTAGATTCTATAAGGTGTTACTTTAGCTAGAAAATCTTGTCCTAATATAATTTTATGTGTTAGATTATTATC
Organism: Erythrophleum ivorense; assembly: GCA_026724425.1. NCBI lineage: Eukaryota > Viridiplantae > Streptophyta > Magnoliopsida > Fabales > Fabaceae > Erythrophleum > Erythrophleum ivorense. The sequence goes on from JAIUCV010000008.1 coordinate 33,013,926, forward strand.
AATTTCAGGTTCAACAAATAATTTTAGTTTGATGATATCCCTATGATTAAATCTTATATTTGTTTGCGCTATTGTATCTTCTTTGTTAATTTCAATATTATTATCGGTGTATTCTAATTGAATTGTACTCTTACTGGTTTCAGGATTTATTAAAGCTATTATTTCTATCCATTTTCCTTCTTTCGTGATTTCTAAAAGAATAAAGTTTTCTAATGGTTGAGTTAAATCAATTTCAGGGGTGTTTGGTTGAAGTTCTGCTAATTGGGATCTTATTGAAATTTCAGCTAATCGGCTGGCTTCATAATTACTATGGCTTCGAGATCTAATAAGTGGTCTAATTATAGGTTGAGCTTCTTGAATACTTCTTCGTGGATGCATAGTAATATTAACATCAGTGGGTGTATTAATTCGAATACTTCAGCTTCCTGGTCTGTTATTAAAAGTTATTCTAGAAGGGTTTTCTTCTCCTAATTCTCTGGTATGATCTAATTCTAAGTGTAATTATCGAGATATCGTTATTTGTGATCTATCTAATGGTAATTCTTCTAATACTGGCATAAAATGTTTGTCTATTGTTATATTTCCTAAATTGCGTTTATAAATTTTATGTTCATTAGAAAATACTAGTCCAACCATTCCTGTTAGACTAATTATTCTACTTTCTAGAGACATTTTTATTCCTTGTAATTTATGATAAATAACTAATTTTCGGTTCATATTTGATTCGGCTCTAGAGATAGCAAAGTTTGTGTTAACTGTTAATTTTAATTTTTGGTATATTAAATTTCCATTTAATGCTCCTAATATACTATTAGGAACACTATCGATAATTCGATTATCAATAATTAATAATTTTATTGGAGTGTCTATTCCGGCTTTAAAGTAAACTTTTATTAGTAATTGTACTCTGGAAATATAAATTTCTGTTATTTCATCCTTAATGTCTAGTTTTTGGATTTCTTGTTCGATTAAAGTTTTATTAATTAAAGGTATTCTTAATATTCCTTCAGTTAAAGTGGCTTCGATAGGGTGTTTCTTTTCTATTACTATACAAGCATACTTTTCCTTTTTCTTTGTTTTAATGAATTTGCCTATTTGTTGTATAATACTATTCTTGGTAAGATCATTAGGTGTTAGATCTAATTCTTTATCGCGAATTTTATTATATTGTTTTTGATTGAATATCATTCTTTTTTCTACTATTCCTTCAGTTGGATTTCTAATTTCATGAAATTTTTATATTCATTTTCTTGTTGGGAACTACTTTCACCTTGCATCATATTAATTTCATCGTCTTCTGAGATATAGTTTACTGTGTATAAATCACTCTTTTCTGATTCGGTGTCGCTATTACTGGAAATACTAAACTGTTCTTCTATCTCTAATTTGTAGATTTCAATATCTGAATTATCTAATTCATCTTCTAAATATGTTTTATATTCGAGTGGTTCTAACTCATAATCTTCAGCTAATTCCATAATATTTAGGCTTTTCTTGTTTCTGGGTTTTTTACAATCTGTTGATATATGTTATATTTCTCCACAATTATAACATTGACATTTAGCGGGCTATTTTGTATAATTTAGTTTTCTTTTCCCTTTTTTAAAGTATTGTTGGGGTTTGAAGGGTTTTTGTTTCATTTTAGATTTCTGTTGAAGTTTTGATTTGGGGTATTTTCTAAAACTATACTTATATTTTTTATAAGGTGGGTGATATTTCCAATATTGGGATTTCTTCCTGTTGGTATATTTAGTTACTTTATTTTTACATCCCCATTTATGAGGTGTTTCGAAGTCTTGACATCTTAAGATTAACTTATTTGTTTTATAATATTTTTTATTTCTCCATGCTTCTTTACATTTGTTAGATAAATATTCTCGTAAATAATCTTCACGTCTTCCCATGGTGTCTAAATGAGGCATTAAATCTATTCGATCATTAAAGGCTTTTTGATATTCAACTATTAAAGTTTCATATAATAATTTTGGTAGTTTATGATAAAATAAATCTAAATAGAATCTTTTTTTGTCATAATTTTGAAATCTTGCTTCATAATAATATTTTTTAAATTTACAGATATATTGGTTTAAATCGTTGGATTCTAAGGTGCATATCCCTATTTGATGTAATTTAGTTATGACTCTATATATTTTAGTCTATTCGTTGGCTCTTACACTTCGTCCTAAGAATGCATTTCTTAATATTTGTTCATATTTTCTAAGTAATAATGAATAATATTCTCTGCGACTGTTATAATTTTCTGTTTTTCTTATATTATCTCTAAATGCTTTAGTTTGAGTTTTCCACCATTCTAATACTATTCCTGTAAAACTAGATTCAACTATTAGAGGAGCAGAATTAGTGTCTATACTTTGGTGTAATAACGCTATTAATTGAGCCTTTACCCATTCTTCTAATATTTTTTCAATATTTGACAATCTAAATTTAACCATATTCCTGTATTTTGCATTTGTTGGGTTTCATATTGTTCTAATGGAGGAGGTAGGAAATTACTTTTTCCTGTTGGAGTATAAATAGTTTCAAACATAAATTCATTATTGGTTTCTTTTAAGGGTTCTTTATGGCGTAATTCATTATTACTGATTTCAGTTTCTCTATCTATTATAGGTATACTAGTTCCTGTTATGGCTTGGTTATATCCTGGGGCTTGTAAATTAGGTGGGTTAAATGGTTGTTCTTCTTACTTTACTGTGGCTTACATATTTAATTCTTTCATCTCATTTTCAAGATAATCTAAATAACTTAGTTCGCTTCAAATTGCTGCTAAATTATATTCTTCTTGTCCCATTCGTTTTTCTATTTCTTCCTGTTCTAATTCTTCTAATATTTGCATCATATTGACTTCTTTTTCTAGTTTAGTAGGGTGGATAATATGGATAAATTTTAATTATTTTTCTTCCTCTTTATTGAGTTGGTCTAAATATCTCATGAATTTTAATGTTTCTTCTTCATTTCTTCTACACTGTTCTGGGGAAATATATTTAGTTTCTTCGATGATGGTTACAGCTTTTTCTTTCGATTTTTGAATTTCATCATATATAGTCCATAAATTATTATTAATGACTTCTTGTCCTCGTTTTAATTCTTCGGTTATAATTCTAGTTTCATAAATCTGTTTATTCATAGGTTTGGCTTTTATTTGTAATGTTGATACATCTCTAAATACAGCTTCATTAAATAGTTTCATCATGTTCATTTCCTGATCTTCTATTATTGGTTCGATTCTATTATGGATCCCTAAGGTGTGACTTATTCGATCAATCTTTCGATGTATTATATTCACTTCAGAATTTATATCATGTATTTCATTATTTATTTCATATATCTTTTGTTCTAATGGCTTAGCTAATTCCTGTAGTCTATGTTCTTTATTTGTTATCGGTTCATTTTCTAATATATTTTCTATTTCTTCAAGTAAACCGACAGAAGGCTTTAATTGAGGATCTACAAGACATCCTAATTGTTTCATTAAATACATATTTGTCCAGTTATTCAAGTTCCATGTACTATCTCCTTCACCTCCTAACATAAAGGGCGATGCTATAAAGTTTTCATTTGGTGTTAGAATAAAACTATTATTTGGAAGTTTACTCTGATCTAATTCATATATTCGAGGTTCGATTCGAGTTAAAGAATACATGTTAATACACAACGACTTAAAGGCAATCAGCAAAAGAACACACAAGCTAATTTTTGCAATAATTAATTATCAAAAAGAGAGAGAAAGACGACTAAAACTTTTAATAACTATAGGAGATCAAGGTTCATACTTCTTCCCTTATCATCCTCCTATGCTCTGATACTATTTCGAGGGACAGCCTGGAATGAGCGAGATCAGTTACCCATTCAATAGTGATTTATAATCAGGAATAGGGATGACCGAAATTAAACTGGGTCATGGAAGGAACTCTGCCCTCTTTCATGTAGAGGTCTTTTCTATGGCCATAACAAATAAGAGCATCAACTCTTAAGCCAAGACCTTCCCCTTTCAGCTTAGTTCAATACAACCTTCCTTTGTTTCCTACAAGAGGTGTACTATTCCCAAACATAAACCAGAATTAAAAGAATTTTTAATCCTCATTCCAGTATTGACACAGCGGTGGATCAATTCATATTAGGAAGATAAGATTGGAAGTACTACCCTTAATCTCCTATAAGAAAGTTAGAAGTTTATACCTTAATTATCTTTAGATACACAAAGAGATATTGAAGAACTTGTTCTTTATTGATAAAAGATAATATTACAATGGGAGAGATGAGTGCTTAGAGAGTTCAGAGAAAGCTCTGAGGGTGAGTGGGAGTGCTTAAGAGTCATGTGTTACAATGTAATTTACAAGGCTTTATATAAGCAAGGCATTCCTCTGCCGTTTCTAATTGGATTATTACAAGTGATAATAGTGATGTCCTGTCTGCTTTATCTTTTGTCAATTTGAGGAGGAATCTTGGACTTTTGGGTTGCTTTAGGTCTTGTCATGCTTTAGTTGACATCTACTTTAGGTCTTGTCATGCTTTAGTCAGCGTCTACTTTTTATCTCTTTGGGTCACTTCGGAGTCATCTTCGAAATCTTATCTGTAAAGCATCTACTTTTGTCGATGTCAGCTGCTGCTTTTGACTTCAGAGACTTAGTGGCGTCAGATTATTCGAGGATATTGATGGAGGTCGGTGGTTCATCCTGATCTTTACTTTTATTAGTATCTTTACAATATTTACATTGATGGCAGGATATTCGGATAATTGCTGGCAGACTAGTTTTTTAGTGTCTTCAGGATAATCCATGAGATTATTTTTTATTCAATCATAGAACATAGTAAAATTTCGTTGCATTCGTGGAGTTTTGCCTACAGAGTATAGACATGTCGTGGGTCTAGTGAAATAAGTCCATTGGGCCTCATCACTGGTTAAAGTTCTATTCATTTCAAGAAAAATAATGTTTACTTCTTGAGCTCAGATTCGGGATATAGTTTCTTGGAATTCAGATGGGTCAATAGACTCTTTTTCTATTTCTTCGAATTCAAAGGGTTTTTTAGTGGTACCAAATTTAATCAAATTAATGGGAGAATAAAATTTGTCCTTTTTTATTTCGGCTGTAGTGGAATAGAAGCGGATATATATGGTATATTGGGTAATGATATCTTTATAATGTTTAGCTGCTTTTTGGATGGATTTAGGGAGTTGGCTAAGTTCTTGGAGTTTGTCAAAAGGATAAAGACAATGAATTAATCCATAACTATAAAGGGTATATATAGGCTGTGGATTAGTGCCACCATAAATGACCACTTTGTTTATAGAATAATGAGAGATATATTGGAGTGGTAATTTGGAAATGATTTAATTTGTCAATAATAAGTTGGAAATATTGGTATTGTTCCAGTAATTTCGTTTGGGCTGTTTGGACTGGTGGAGTTGGATTGGAAGTTGATGTGGATGCTATGTGTTTTTGTTTTTGTTGGGCTTCCTTTTCTTGGGCTTTTTTAGTCTCGGTTTCTTTTTCTACTATGGATAAAAAAGATGTTGGTTTAGAGGTAGTTTGTGCGCTTAGTACTGGGCTTGTTGGTGGACTGGGTGAATGACCCATTACTGATGGTGTGGGTGTATGACCTTTTACTAGTCGTTCTACTTGGCTTATTCGTCTCTCCAAGTTCCCAATATTGAGACTTAGAGAATTAATAGTCATAGCTTGATTATTGATATGTGAGTAAAGAATACTCATGTTAGATTCCAGAGCATTCAATCTCATAATAATTGGATCAATACTGGTCTGATTACTTGATTCTTCATTCTGAGGTTTGCTCGTCCTATTACTCGTATAGGAGGGCTCCATCCTTGCTTAAAAAGTCAGCAACAAGATTATTCTTTCTTTTGATATATTCAATTTCATAATCATAATAAGATAAATCAGCTTGCCATTTAATTAACATTTTACGAGCTAATTTAGTGGTACGGATTCCTTTAGATAACCAATATTTAAAGTGAGAATTAACAATTAACAATTCAAATTTTTCTATAACTTTAACTATTGCTAAGAATTCTTTCCAATTTGAATGCTACTTACTTTGGCTTTCAGTAAATTTTTCACTAGCATATCGAGTAATAATTTCTTCTCCTTTTTGGTTTTCATGATAGAGAGCGGTGCCCCAATAATTTTCTGAGGCGTCAGTTAGAGAATCCATTTAATCTTATCATGAGTAGGAATTGTTAATTCGGGTAATTTTTGACACATGTCTTTAATTTTTTGAATAATTTTATCGTGATTTTCATTCCATATCCAAGGAGTTTTTTCTCCTGCTAATTTGGATATTCTAGCTGTATATCTAGCTATGTGTGGGATAAAGTTTCGGGCTTGGTTTACCAATCCTAAGAAGGATTGTGTTTCTTTCTTAGACTTTATTTTTGGGAATTCTATTACTTTCTTACTAATGTGTTCTTGTAATTTTATTCCAGTTTGTGAAATATAATATCCTAAAAAGGCTATTTTTTCTTTCCTTAATTCAGCTTTCTTTGGTGATATATTCAGACCTTTTTCTTCTACAAGATCCATAAATTGGCTTAAATGATCTTCATGTTGTTCCTGGTTTTCTGAAAAGATTAATATATCATCAATATAAATTATACCAAAGGTTTTAATTGGTGCTAATAATTTTGTTATATGTTCTTGGAAGATACTAGGACTATTATGAAATCTCATTGGTAATACATTCCATTCATATAATTCTTCGGAGGTTGTAAAGGCAGTATACTTTTTACTACTTTCTTCTAATTTGATTTGAAAAAATCCTAATTTACAATCAAATTTACTAAAGATTTGTTTTCCTCTAATAAGATTAAATAATAATTTTATCTTAGGAATTGGGTATCGGTTTCGGATTGCTAAATCATTTAATTTTTTTATAATTAATAACCATTCGAGATTTGTTTCTTCGAATTTCGGCATGTCCCATGACTATCATAGCTGGTGAATAGTAATTTGATCTACTTTCTTGAATTAGATCGTATTGTTTCATTTCATTGATATGCATAATAAATTCTTGCTTATCTTTTTCTGTCCAAAGGTAAGGTTTACATGTAATTTCTTTACTATAATCTAATAATTCAATTTTTGCATAAGGTTTAGATTTTTCCTAATGATTAAAGGATTATCACTGTAGTTGTCTAATAATCTTTGTTCAATCGTTTTGTGTAACAACCCAGAAAAAGAAAAGAAAAGAAAATAGAAAAGGAATGAGAAAAGGAAAGGAAAAGAGAAGCTGGAAAATTTTCGAAGAGTTGAGAATTTTCTGTGTCCTGTTATCTGAGATATTGATCTTTTAGCTTCCATTTCTATTGGTTTATTATTAGGAACAAATTGGATTTCATTATCATATTTCTTTTTTCTAAATATTGTATCGGTTCGGTTATAGGGGTTATTTATCCTAATAGCCCATGCTTGGTGTTTACATGGTGTGGTTAATACTAAGGCTTTTTCGGTAAAATGTAAAAGTATATATTGTTCTAAAAAGTCCTTTCCTAATATTATTTCTACAGTGGTTTCATTATATTGGTATAAGATGAAAATTTTTAATTCGTAGTCTCCTATTTGGACTGGTATATCTTTAGTAGATAATTCTATATAATGGATTTCCTTTCCTGCACTACTCATCCTAATTGGTTTTTCCTTTTTTCATAATTCAGATAGTAGAATATTATACTTAGCTGTTATGATATTTGCTCCTGTGTCTATCATAGCATGATATTTTTGGGATTGATATTTGACATAATTGAATCTCACTAAGATATAGTAAAATTTCATTGGTCCTAAATCAGTTTAATTTTGTTTAATATTACTACTTGATGATTTATATTAATTAGGATTCTATCCTTCTGGATTCTATAAGGTGTTACTTTAGCTAGAAAATCTTGTCCTAATATAATTTTATGTGTTAGATTATTAGATTATTATCAATTTCAGGTTCAACAAATAATTTGAGTTTGATGATATTCCTATAATTAGATCTTATATTTGTTTGTGCTATTGTATCTTCTTTGTTAATTTCAATATTATTATCTATGTATTCTAATTGAATTGTACTCTTACTAGTTTCAGGATTTATTAAAGCTATTATTTCTATCCATTTTCCTTCTTTCGTGATTTCTAAAAAAATAAAGTTTTCTAATGGTTGAGTTAAATCAATTTCAGGGATGTTTGATTGAAGTTTTGCTAATTGGGATCTTATTGAAATTTCAGCTAATCGGCTGGCTTCATAATTACTATGGCTTCGAGATCTAATAAGTGGTCTAATTATTGGTTGAGCTTCTTGAATACTTCTTCGTGGATGTATAGTAATATTAACATCAGTGGGTGTATTAATTTGAATACTTCAGCTTCCTGGTCTGTTATTAAAAGTTATTCTAAAAGGGTTTTCTTCTCCTAATTCTCTGGTATGATATAATTCTAAGTGTCATTGTCGAGGTATCATTATATGTGATCTATCTAATGGTAATTCTTCTAATACTGGCATAAAATGTTTGTCTATTGTTATATTTCCTAAATTTCGTTTATAAATTTTATGTTCATTAGAAAATACTAGTCCAACCATTCTTGTTATACTAATTATTCTACTTCTTAGAGGCATTTTTATTCATTGTAATTTATGATAAATAACTAATGTTTGGTTCATATTTGATTTAGCTCTAGAGATAGCAAAGTTTGTGTTAACTGTTAATTTTAATTTTTGGTATATTAAATTTCCATTTAATATCCCTAATATACTATTAAGGACATTGTCGATAATTCGATTATCAGTAATTAATAATTATATTGGAGTGTCTATTCCGGCTTTAAAGTAAGCTTTTATTAAATTTTTGTTGAAGTTTTGATTTGGGGTATTTTCTAAAACTATACTTATATTTTTTATAAGGTGGGTGATATTTCCGATATTGGGATTTCTTCCTCTTGGTATATTTATTTACTTTATTTACAGGTTTACTTCCCCATCCATGAGGTGTTTCGAAGTCTTGACATCTTAAGATTAATTTATTTGTTTTATAATATTTTTTATTTCTCCATGCTTCTTTACATTTGTTAGATAAATATTCTCGTAAATAATCTTCACGTCTTCCCATAGTGCCTAAATGAGGCATTAAATCTATTCGATCATTAAAGGCTTTTTGATATTCAACTATTAAAGTTTCAGATAATAATTTTAGTAGTTTATGATAAAATAAATCTAAATAGAATCTTTTTTTGTCATAATTTTGAAGTTTTGCTTCATAATAATATTTTTTAAATTCACAGATATATTGGTTTAAATCGTTGGGTTCTAAGGTACATATCCCTATCTGATGTAATTTAGTTATAGCTCTATGTATTTTAGTCTGTTCATTGGCTCCTACACTTCGTCATAAGAATTCGTTTCTTAATATTTGTTCATATTTTCTAAGTAATAATGAATAATATTCTCTACGACTATTATAATTTTCTGTTTTTCTTATATTATCTCTAATTGCTTCAGTTTGAGTTTTCCACTATTCTAATACTATTCCTATAAAACTAGATTCAACTACTAGAGGGGCAAAATTAGTGTCTATACTTCGGTATAATAACGCTATTAATTGAGCTTTTACCTATTCTTCAAATCTTTTTTCAATATCTAATTGACAATCTAAATTTAATCATATTCTTGTGTTTGGTATTTGTCGAGTTTCATATTGTTCTAATGGAGGAGGTAGGAAATTACTTTTTCCTATTGGAGTATAAATAGTTTCAAACATAAATTCATTATTAGTTTCTTTTAAGAGTTCTAATTTAATATTACTGATTTCAGTTTCTCTATCTATTACAGGTATACTAGTTCCTGTTGTGGTTTGGTTATATCCTGGGGCTTGTAAATTAGGTGAGTTAAATGGTTGTTCTTCTTGCTTTACTGTGGCGTGCATATTTAATTCTTTCATCTCATTTTCAAGATAATCTAAATAACTTAGTTCGCTTCGAATTGCTGTTAAATTATGTTCTTCTTGTCCCATTCGTTTTTCTATTTCTTCCTGTTCTAATTCTTCTAATATTTACATCATATTGACTTCTTTTTCTGGTTTAGTAGGGTGGATAATATGGATGAATTTTAATTATTTTTCTTCCTCTTTATCGAGTTGGTCTAAATATCTTATGAATTTTAATGTTTCTTCTTTATTTCTTCTACACTGTTTTGGGGAAATATATTCGGTTTCTTCTATAATGGTTATAACTTTTTCTTTCGATTTTTTAATTTCATCATATATAGTCCATAAATTATTATTAATGACTTCTTGTCCTCGTTTTAATTCTTCGGTTATAATTTTAGTTTCATAAATTTGTTCATTCATAGGTTTGGCTTTTATTTGTGATGTTGATACATCTCCAAATACAGTTTCATTAAATAGTTTCATCATGTTCATTTCCTGGTCTTCTATTATTAGTTTGATTCTATTATGGATCCCTAAGGTGTGACTTATTCAATCAATCTTTCGATGTATTATATTCACTTCAGAACTTATATCATGTATTTCATTATTCATTTCATATATCTTTTGTTCTAATGGCTTAGCTAATTCCTGTAGTCTATGTTCTTTATTTGTTATCGGTTCGTTTTCTAATATATTTTCTATTTCTTCAGGTAAACCGGCAGAAGGCTTTAATTGAGGATCTACAAGACATCCTAATTGTTTCATTAAATACATATTTGTCCAGTTATTCAAGTTCTATGTACTATCTCATTCACCTTCTAACATAAAGGGTGAAGCTATAAAGGTTTCATTTGGTGTTGGAATAAAACTACTATTTGGAAGTTTATTCTGATCTAATTTATGTATTCTCTAACTCGAATTGAACCTTGAAAAAAGTATACTGCCTTTACAACCTCCGAAGGATTATATGAATGGAATGTATTACCAATGGAATTCCATAATAGTCCTAGTATCTTCTAAGAACATATAACAAAATTATTAGCACTAATTAAAACCTTTGCTGTAATTTATATTGATGATATATTAATCTTTTCAAAAAACCAGGAACAACATGAAGACCATTTAAGTCAATTTATGGATCTTGTAAAAGAAAAAGGTCTAAATATTTCACCAAAGAAAGCTGAATTAAGGAAAGAAAAAATAGCCTTTTTAGGATATTATATTTCACAAACTGGAATAAAATTACAAGAACACATTAGTAAGAAAGTAATAGAATTCCCAAAAATAAAGTCTAAGAAAGAAACACAATCCTTCTTAGGATTGGTAAACCAAGCCCGAAACTTTATCCCACACATAGCTAGATATACAGCTAGAATATCCAAATTAGCAGGAGAAAAAACTCCTTGGATATGGAATGAAAATCACGACAAAATTATTCAAAAAATTAAAGACATGTGTCAAAAATTACTCAAATTAACAATTCCTACTCATGATAAGATTAAATGGATTCTTTATACTGATGCCTCAAAAAATTATTGGGGTGCCGCTCTCTATCATGAAAACCAAAAAGGAGAAGAAATTATTACTCGATATGCTAATGAAAAATTTACTGAAAGCCAAAGTAAGTATCATTCAAATTGGAAAGAATTCTTAGCAATAGTTAAAGTTATAGAAAAATTTGAATTGTTAATTGTTAATTCTCAATTTATTATTCACACTAATAATATCCAAGTTAAATATTAGTTATCTAAAGGAATCCATACCACCAAATTAGCCCATAAAATGTTAATTAAATGGCAAGCTGATTTATCTTATTATGATTATGAAATTGAATATATCAAAGGAAAGAATAATCTTGCTGCTGACTTTTTAAGCAGGGATGGAGCCCTTCGATACGAGTAACAGGACAAGTAAACCTCATAATGAGGAATCAAGTAATCAGTGTAACACCTTCATTTTTAGTTCATACCCATCATGCCTTACATGCTCATATATATCTAGAAAGACTAAAGTGAAATCTCCCTTCCTTAGATGCTTACACTTTCTTTACATTGTGGCATGGTTAAAATGCATTTTAGTGTCACATGGACCGAGTGAGCCCATTCTATACATCCTCATGTTTGATTGCACCATTACAACTCATTTCAATCCTAAAAACATGCTTTAAACCCATGGAAAGCAAAAAGAGATATGAGACATGAATATTCAATTTCGGCCATACTTGGCCTCATTTCTGGGCAAAGTTTAGAAATTCATAACTAAATCTAGAAAAATTAAAAACATGTGATCTCAGTCATTCTGGAAATATTAGGACGTCTACTTCATGATAAAAATATGTGCAAGTCATAACATCCCACACACAGGACGTTTGACATGCAAAATCATCTAAAGGTCAGAGGAGGCTCTACTACTGTCATAGTTTACTGATATGGACTTCAAAAATGTCTAACTAATTCCAAAAAAATCTACTGCATATAAATGATACCTCTATGGAAAGATGTGGATGTTAACTAGAGAGAAAAAATTCCCCCAGATCAGTTCATAAGCCAAAATCCCGAAAATTGATGGAACAGTACCTTGGGTCAGGCAAGATGACTGATACTGGGCAGGAACTTCAAAAATGCATATCTTCCTCTCTAGACCTCCAAATGATGTGCTTCTAGTTGTTACAAGTCACTGTGACTATCTAGTTTCTACTTATAAAAATTCATAGTATTTGGACTATGTTTGGCCCTCGGATGACATAATTTCACAACTGACCAAATGAACAGTGTTTATGAAAATCTGAATTTCTGATACCAACTTTGAAAAATCATAGAAAATTCTATAGACCTGCAAATGACTTGATCTTTAGCTTCCAAAAAAGCTCTAGATAAGATCTAGTCACATACCAAATTTCAAGGCAAGGAGAGGTCATTTGGTCAGATTTTGACATAAGGGGGCAAAGTGCCACTTTCTCTTGCAAAAAGGGGGTTCTAATGACTCAAATTGGCTTCTCCTACTTCTAAGGCTCTATGAGCACGTGAGAATGCATCAATATAAGCTATCAAATATGTCTCAAGTGTCTAATAACCCATATTTTCAAAACTCACTCTCCCACACCAACACATACACTCATGGGAGAAGGCTAGATCTTACCATTCATTGCAAAATTTGCTACATCATGCACCATGAATTCAATTCTCATATATATATACATTGAATACATTCATTTACAAGTATTCATAGGTGCTACATCATATACATCATATCATTCAATTACATCTCTTGGATTAACTACAGAATAAATACAAAAGGCTCTTTTACAATTCTTCACTAAACTCCCTAGCTTCAAGTTTGGTGGCTCCCATCTCTTGTCTCACTTGGTTCACCTAGCATGTTGGGATGGTGGAGAGGGGGAGTGAGATTCAAAGAATCTCAATAGCTCATCTCTCATTCAATCATACACACAAAGCATACAAACAAGTCTCACAATGTATGCATGGGCATGTTAGCATATGAAATTATAAGAAAAGCATTTGCAACATTTGAGTTGGCCATACATAACATATAAAAGCTTGCCAAGTAAATGGATTAGCCTCACCCACTCACTTGTGGATGTTGGACTTGCCTCACCCATTCTCTAAGAGGTTCTTAGACTTAACCCTTACTCTTTGGGAGTCAACCTCACCTTTGGGAGACTCTTTACTTTGTCTCAACCAACTTGAGGGTTTTTGGCTCATCCTCACCATGGCTAGAGGGTTGTTAGCTTGTCCATACTCAAGCAAACCCAAATAATCATATAAAATATAATTGAAATACATGAGGTGTAACACCATAATATCTTAACTCCAATTCATCTTCCTATAGGCTTGATTCCATATGATTTCTAAAGAAAATGACCGAAATCGCGGTATTTTACTATTTTAACTCGGGGTTTAACCGGTCATATTTTACCTCGTGGGTCCCGTGAACTCATCATTCATATCTTCTACTCAGTTACCATTTATAAGACTTGTACATAGCCTCAACAACTCATAAACCATGGGTATGTAGCCAAAAACCAAGAAAATGCAATTTCTCAAATGAGCCCATAAGTCAGATTTTTGGCTCCAACTTTGGAAAATCATATATAATTCTAGAAAAATAGGAATCAAGCAAATCATAGCTCTCTGGAAAGCTTCGGATGTTAAATTTACACTAAAAATAACTCCCAGCCACAATCTCTACATTTGGAGCATCTTTGACATCGAAAAAGACATAGATATCCGGCTGTCCCTGATACTGGTGCAGTTTACTGTCATGAATTTCGAAAATTCATAGTTAATTCCAAAAAAATCCAATTAGGGAAAACTATACCAATTTGGAAAGCTACAGATGTTAAATAGAGGAGAAAAATAAGTTCAGATCAGTTCAGGAGCTCTTGGACCTCGAAAACCGATGGAACAGTAATGAAGGTCAGAAACTTCCCTGATGCTGATACAGAACTTCAGAAAGACGTTTCTCTCTCTACAGACCTCCAATTGAGGTGCTTCCAGTTGGTATAGGTCACTGTGGATATCTAGTTTATGCTCATAAAATTTCATGACAATTGGACACCATTTGGTCCATGGATGACACAGATTCATTTTCGGATTTATTGCACAGTACCATGACCAAACTATTAAAATTTCCCAACTTCAACAAATCACCAAATATTCTCTAGACCTCCAAATATTAACCACTTTAGTTTATCAAGAAGCTCTCAATAAACTCTAGAGGCATACCAAATTTCATACCAAGAAGAGCTCATCCGGTCATACTTTGATGAAGCTCACACAATTGGCAGTTTTGGCACCCCATTTGGTTCAAAATAGGTCCAAATGGCCTCCTACATGTTCTAGCCTCTCGTGGGCAAGTTTGAAAGTACAAACATAGCATATATGAAATGTCTAAGTGGTCCAAAACATCATATATTTCAAAATCACTATGCTACGGAACAAAACGCATCATTTCATATAAGCCACAAAAGGGCCAATTTCAACATTCTCATTACTTTGGCTCTTTACACAATTCATACATCATCTATACATATGTTTACATGTGCTCACTTATTACAACTCAAAAATAAGAGGTGCATATTCATTTTGGCACCTTTTACAACAAAATAACCAGAAGAACTATACATCTTCCTAAATATGCTCTACTAGGCTCCATGAGGTATGCTCGACTCTCCTTGAACTCCACCTGGATATTAAGATGGGAGGGGGAAGGGGGTGAGATTTGGGGGAATCTCAATAGCTCATACTCATTCAAGATGCAATCAAGGCATATAGACCAGTCAAAGCATGCAAACAAGTCACACTGATACAATATAGATGTTTTATGCCATGAATAACATATCAATGCCAAGATTAAGCTTTAGGGACTTTCGGTCTAGCCTCACCCGAGCCTTGGGACTTTTGGATTAGCCTCATCCTTGGTTTAGGGACTTTTGGCTCCACCTCACCCGTCTCAAGGGACTTTCGATACCACCTCACCTGAGCAATTTACACAATTCATATCATAAGCATATTGGTACCAATGCATCAAGGCAATATCAAATGGCATATCTCATCATACAAACTCATACATCAACATACAATGACTATTACACATCCAAGAATGCAACAAGAAAAGAGTAGAGAGCTACCTTATCGGATAACACAAGTCTTCCCTTTCAATTCCTTTTCTCCCTTCTTGATTTCACACTCACAACTAGGTGGAGTTGCTTCCTTTGAGCCTCTTTGCTTGGTCTCCTTGCTTCTCTAGGTCTCTCTCTCTCTCCACAGCTCTTTTCTCTTTCCTTGGTCGAAGCTTAAGTCAGTTCTAAGAGAAAGAAAAGTTTAGAAGCTCTTAAAAAGTCAAAATCTCTCTTTTTACACTTTTTTGGACTCACCCTCGCTATAGCGAGCCATAACCCTCGCTACGGCGAGCTCGTGTAAGTCCCAGACCTTTGCCTTCACTATAGCTCTCGCTACGGCGAGCAGCTCCTTGGATTTTGTATGGGATGCCCACACTCGCTATAGCTAGAAGCATTTTTGCTATAGCGAGAAGGCATTCTCGCTATAGCTAGCCCATTTCTCGCTATAGCGAACAGGTACATTCGCTATAGCTAGGCTGTAGCTAGCAGACTTAGAAAATTTTCAGCCTTCGAAAATTTTCAGCTTTTCTTTTCTTTTCTTTTTTTTTTCTGGTTGTTACATGAGGCATCATCATGCTATCATACTTCTCATGGTTCAAAATATACATACACACAAGCAAGACAATGTAAGCACACATCTTATGCATGAGAGAAGGTGGAGAGAGCTACCTTATTGGCTATTCACAACTTTCCCTTTCAATTTGTCTCCTCCCTTGTTGGTTTCACAATTACCTCTAGATGGGAGTGCTTCTCTTGAGCCTAACCACATAAGAAGCATAGAATTATTCTCTTAACACTTGATTCATAAAGTTAGGGATTTCTTTCTACTAAACCCTGCCAAGCATATAAGAGGTAGGGGATCTTTCTCTCTCTAAAATCCCACTAACTCTCCTTCCTCTCTCAACTCTCAAACTCTTAAGAAGGGAAAGCAAGGAAGAGAGGGCTACATGACTTCTAACCTCCCTTAAGAGTGGTTTTCCACTCTTTCTCTTCTGAACCAAGCTCAAAACCTAACTATTTCCATAATCAAAACCATAGGAAGAGAGGGCAAGGGGAGAAGAACAAGATTCTAAGAGAAAAGCCATGCAAATCTTACCTTTCTCTTGCTCTTCCTTCCTTCTCTAAGCTTCTGTCTCTCTCCTCCGCCCTTTTTCTCTGTCTTAGAGGGAGCTTAAGTCGGTTAGAAGAAGAAAGGAGAGATTTGG
This sequence comes from Erythrophleum ivorense, assembly GCA_026724425.1. Lineage (NCBI taxonomy): Eukaryota > Viridiplantae > Streptophyta > Magnoliopsida > Fabales > Fabaceae > Erythrophleum > Erythrophleum ivorense. The sequence goes on from JAIUCV010000008.1 coordinate 33,030,709, forward strand.
ATGGTTTAATAACTCAAATCCCCTTTTTTTACGCTTTTTCGGACTAACCCTCACTATGGCAAGCTCGTATCAGTCATAGACCCCTGCCTTCGCTACAGCGTGCGCTATGGCGAGCAACGCCCTAGTTTTTGTATGGGGTGCCCAAACTCGCTATAGCTAGAAGCATTTTCGCTATAGCGAGAAGGCACTCTCGCTATAGTTAGACCATTTCTCGCTATAGCGAACATGTACATTCACTATAGCTAGATTGTAGCTAGCAAACTTAGAAAATTTTCAGCTTTCCAAAATTTTTTAGCTTTCTTCTTTTTCTTTTCTTTTCTTTTCTTCTTTTTTCTTTTTCCTGGTTGTTACATTTAACACACTTACAGAGCCACCAGACGTATTGTCCCTTATAGTTCGTGGGTCTTTGACCCGGCCTTCCTAAGGGTTTTGTCGCCTTCCGAGCTTCGAGGGCTTGGTTACCCAGCCTTCGCTCAAGGAAAACGCGCGTCTGGTGGGGGAAGTTTCGCCCTCACTTATAAGGCCTTAGCCCAGGACCTTCCTATCCGATGTGAGACTTTACAATCCACCCCCCTTGGGGCTAATCCGTCCTCGGGTTGCACATACGGCTAGGTCGGCTTTGATACCAACACACTTACAGAGCCACCAGACGTATTGTCCCCTGGTTCGTGGGTCTTTGACCCAGCCTTTCCAAGGGTTTTGTCGCCTTCCGAGCTTTGAGGGCTTGGTTACCCAGCCTTGGCTCAAGGAAAACGCGCGTCTGGTGGGGGAAGCTTCGCCCCCACTTATAAAGCCTTAGCTTAGGACCTTCTTATCCGATGTGGGACTTTACAATCAGACCAGTATTGATCCAATCATTATGAGATTGAATGCTCTGGAATCTAACTTGAGTATTCTTTACTCACATATCAATAATCAAGCTTTGACTATTAATTCTCTAAATCTCAATATTGGGAACTTGGAGAGACGAGTAAGCCAAGTAGAATGACCAGTAAAGGGTTATACACCCACACCATCAGTAATGGGTCATTCACCCAGTTTACCAATAAGCCTAGTACTAAGCTCACAAACTACCTCTAAACCAACATCTTTTTTATCCATAGTAGAAAAAGAAAATGAGAATAAAAAAGCCCTAGAAAAGGAAGCCCAACAAAAACAAAAACACATAGCATCCACATCAACTTCCAATCCAACTCCACCAGTCTAAACAGCCCAAACGAAATTACTTGAACAATACCAAGATTTCCAACTTCTTATTGACAAATTAAATCATTTCCAAGTTACCGCTCCAACAATCCAATATATCTCTCATTATTCTATAAACAAAGTTGTCATTTATGGTGGACTAATCCACAGCTTGTGTATACCCTTTATAGTTATGGATTAATTCATTGTCTTTATCCTTCTGACAAACTCCAAGAACTTAGCCAACTCCCTAAATCCATCCAAGAAGCAGCTAAACATTATAAAGATATCATTACCCAATATACCATGTATATCCACTTCTATTCCACTACAGCCAAAATAACAAAAGATAAATTTTATTCTCCCATTAATTTGATTAAATTTGGTACCACCAAACAACCCTTTGAATTCGAAGAAATAGAAAATGAGTCTATTGACCCATATGAATTCCAAGAAACTATATCCCGAATTTGAGCCCAAGAAGTCAACACTATTTTCCTTGAAATGAATAGAACCTTAACCAGTGATGAGGCCCAATGGACTTATGTTCTATGATCGAATAAAAAATAATCTCATGGATTATCCTGAAGACACTAAAAAATAAGTATGTCAGCAATTATCCGAATATCTTGTCCATCAATGTAAGTATTGTAAAGATAGTAATAAAAGTAAAGATCAGGATGAACCACCAACCTCCATCAATATCCTCGAATAATCTGACACCACTAAGCCTCTGAAGTCAAAAGCAGCGGCTGACATCGACAAAAGTAGATGGTTTGCAGATAAGCCTTCAAAGATGACTCCGAAGTGACCCAAAGAGATAAAAAAAAGTGCCTTCAAGATAAAAAGTAGATGCCGACTAAAGCATGACAAAACCTAAAGTAACCCAAAAGTCCAAGATTCCTCTTCGAAGTGACGAAAGATAAAGCAGACAGGACATCGCCATTATCACAAGACCTAAAGCAGCCCAAAAGTCGAAGATTCCTCCTCGACGTGACAAAAGAAAAAGTAGACAAGACATCACCATTATCACTTGTAATAATCCAATTAGGAAAGGTAGAGGAATGCCTCGCCTATATAAAGCCTTGTAAATTACACTGTAACACACGACTCGAAAGCACTCCCACTCATTCTCAGAGCTTTCTCTGAACTCTCTGAGTGCTCACCTCTCCTACTGTAATATTATCTTTTATCAATAAAGAACAAGTTCTTTAATATCTCTTTGTGTATCTGAAGACAATTAAGGTATGAACTTCTAACTTTCTTATAGGAGATTAAGGGTAGTACTTCCAATCTTATCTTCCTAATATGAATTGATCCACCGCTGTGTCAATACTGGAATGAGGATTAGAGATTCTTTTAATTATGGTTTATGTTTGGGAGTAGTACACCTCCTGGAAGAAACGAAGGAAGGTTGTGCTAAACTAAGCTGAAGGGGGAAAATCTTAGCTTAAGAGCTTATGTTCTTTATTTGTTATGGCCATAAAAAAGACCTCTGCATGAAAGAGGGTAGAGTTCCTTCTATGACCCGGTTTAGTTTCGGTCATCCCTATTCCTGATTATAAATTACTATTGAATGGGTAGCTGATCTCGCTCATTCCAGGCTATCCCTCGAAATGGTATCAGAGCATAGGAGGATGATAAGGGAAGAAGTATGAACCTTGATCTCCTATAGATATTAAAAGTTTTAGTCGTCTTTCTCTCTCTTTTTGATAATTAATTATTGTAAAAATTATCTTGCGTGTTCTTTTGCTGATTGCCTTTAAGTAGTTGTGTAGTATTAACATGTATTCTATAACTCGAATTGAACCTCAAATATATGAATTGGATCAGAGTAAACTTTCAAATTGTAGTTTTATTCTAACACCAAATGAAACCTTTATAGCATCACCCTTTATGTTAGGAGGTGAAGGAGATAGTACATGGAACTTGAATAACTGGACAAATATGTATTTAATGAAACAATTAGGATGTCTTGTAGATCCTCAATTAAAGCCTTCTGTTGGTTTACCTGAAGAAATAGAAAATATATTAGAAAACGAATCGATAACAAATAAAGAACATAGACTACAGGAATTAGTTAAGCCATTAGAACAAAAGATATATGAAATGAATAATGAAATACAAGATATAAGTTTTGAAGTGAATATAATACATCGAAAGATTGATTGAATAAGTCACACCTTAGGGATCCATAATAGAATCAAACCAATAATAGAAGACCAGGAAATGAACATGATGAAACTATTTAATGAAGCTGTATTTGGAGATGTATCAACATCACAAATAAAAGCCAAACCTATGAATGAACAGATTTATAAAACTAGAATTATAACCGAAGAATTAAAACGAGGACAAGAAGTTATTAATAATAATTTATGGACTATATATGATGAAATTCAAAAATCGAAAGAAAAAGCTGTAACCATCATAGAAGAAACCGAATATATTTCCCCAGAACAGTGTAGAAGAAATAAAGAAGAAACATTAAAATTCATGAGATATTTAGACCAACTCTATAAAGAGGAAGAAAAGCAATTAAAATTCATCCATAATATCTACCCTACTATACCAGAAAAAGAAGTCAATATGATGCAAATATTAGAAGAATTAGAACAGGATGAAATGGAAAAACGAATGGGACAAGAAGAACATAATTTAGCAGCAATTCGAAGCGAATTAAGTTATTTAGATTATCTTGAAAATGAGATGAAAGAATTAAATATGCAAGCCACAGTAAAGCACGAAGAACAACCATTTAACTTACCTAATTTACAAGCCCCAGGATATAACCAAGCCACAACTGGAACTAGTATACTTTTAATAGATAGAGAAACTGAAATCAGTAATACTGAATTACGCCATAAAGAACCCTTAAAAGAAACCAATAATGAATTTATATTTGAAACTATTTATACTCCAACAGGAAAAAGTAATTTCCTACCTCCTCCATTAGAACAATATGAAACTCGACAAATACTAAACACAGGAATATGGTTAAATTTGGATTGTCAATTAGATATTGAAAAAGATTTGAAGAATGGGTAAAAGCTCAATTAATAGCGTTATCACACCGAAGTATAGACACTAATTTTACCCCTCTAGTAGTTGAATCTAGTTTTACAGAAATAGTATTAGAATGGTGGAAAACTCAAACTGAAGCATTTAGAGAAAATATCAGGAAAACAGACAATTATAATAGTCGCAGAGAATATTATTCATTATTACTTAAAAAATATGAACAAATATTAAGAAACGAATTCTTAGGACGAAGTGTAGGAGCCAACGAACATACTAAAATACATAGAGCCATAACTAAATTACATCAAATAGGGATATGTACCTTAGAACCCAACGATTTAAACCAATATATCTGTGAATTTAAAAAATATTATTATGAAGCAATACTTCAAAATTATGACAAAAAAGATTCTATTTAGATTTATTTTATCATAAACTGCTAAAATTATTATCTGAAATTTTAATAGTTGAATATCAAAAAGCCTTTAATGATCGAATAGATTTAATGCCTCATTTAGACATCATGGGAAGACGTGAAGATTATTTACGAGAATATTTATCTAACAAATGTAAATGGAGAAATAAAAAATATTATAAAACAAATAGGTTAATCTTAAGATGTCAAGACTTCGAAACACCTCATAGATGGGGATGTAAAAATAAAGTAAATAAATATACCAAGAGGAAGAAATCCCAATATTGGAAATATCACCCTCCTTATAAAAAATATAAGTATAGTTTTAGAAAATACCCCAAATCAAAACTTCAACAGAAATCTAAAATGAAACAAAAACCCTTCAAACCCTAACAATACTTTAAAAAAGAGAAAAGAAAACTAAATTATACAAAATACCCCGCTAAATGTCAATGTTATAATTGTGGAGAAATATAACATATATCAACCGATTGTAAAAAACCCAGAAATAAGAAAAGCCTAAATATTATGGAATTAGCTGATGATTATGAGCTAGAACCACTAGAATATAAAACATATTTAGAAGATGAATTAGATAATTCAGATATTGAAATCTACAAATTAGAGATAGAAGAACAGTCTAGTATATCTAGTAATAGCGACACTGAATCAGAAAATAGTGATTTATACCCAGTAAACTATATCTAAGAAGACGATGAAATTAATATGATGCAAGGTGAAAGTAGTTCCTAACAAGAAAATGAATATGAAGAATTTCATGAAATTAGAAATCCAACTGAAGGAATAGTAAAAAAAAGAATGATGTTCAATCAAAAACAATATAATAAAATTCGCAATAAAGAATTAGATCTAACACCTAATGATCTTACCAAGAATAGTATTATACAACAAATAGGCAAATTCATTAAAACAAAGAAAAAGGAAAAGTATGCTTGTGTAGTAATAGAAAAGAAACACCCTATCGAAGCCACTTTAACTGAAGGAATATTAAGAATACCTTTAATTGATAAAACCTTAATTGAACAAGAAATCCAAAAACTAGACATTAAGGATGAAATAACAGCAATTTATATCCCCGGAGTACAATTACAAATAAAAGCTTACTTTAAAGTCGGAATAGACACTCTAATAGAATTATTAATTACTGATAATCGAATTATCGACAGTGTTCCTAATAGTATATTAAGAGTATTAAATGGAAATTTAATATACCAAAAATTAAAATTAACAATTAACACAAACTTTGCTATCTTTAGAGTCGAATCAAATATGAACCGAACATTAGTTATTTATTATAAATTACAAGGAATAAAAATGCCTCTAGGAAGTAGAATAATTAGTATAACAGGAACGATTGGACTAGTATTTTTTAATGAACATAAAATTTATAAACGCAATTTAGGAATTATAATAATAGACAAATATTTTATGCTAGTATTAGAAGAATTACCATTAGATAGATCACAAATATCTATACCTTGACAATTACACTTAGAATTAGATCATACCAGAGAATTAGGAGAAGAAAACCCTTTTTAGAATAACTTTTAATAACAAACCAGGAAGCCGAAGTATTTGAATTAATACACCCACTGAAGTTAATATTAATGTACATCCACGAAGAAGTATTCAAGAAGCTCAACCTATAATTAGACCATTTATTAGATCTCAAAGCCATAGTAATTATGAAGCCAACCGATTAGCTGAAATTTCAATAAGATCCCAATTAGCAGAACTTCAACCAAACACCCCTGAAAATGATTTAACTCAACCATTAGAAAACTTTATTCTTTTAGAAATCACGAAAGAAGGAAAATGTATAGAAATAATAGCTTTAATAAATCCTGAAACTAGTAAGAGTACAATTCAATTAGAATACACCGATAATAATATTGAAATTAACAAAGAAGATACAATAGCGCAAACAAATATAAGATTTAATCATAGGGATATCATCAAACTAAAATTATTTGTTGAACCTGAAATTGATAATAATCTAACACATAAAATTATATTAGGACAAGATTTTCTAGCTAAAGTAACACCTTATAGAATCTAGAAGGATAGAATCCTAATTAATATAAATCATCAAGTAGTAATATTAAACAAAATTAAACTGATTTAGAACCAATGAAATTTTACTATATCTTAGTGAGATTCAATTATGTCAAATATCAATCCTAAAATTATCATGCTATGATAGATATAGAAGCAAATATCACAACAGCTACGTATAATATTTTACCATCTGAATTATGGAAAAAGGAAAAACCAATTAGGATGAGTAGTGTAGGAAAAGAAATCCATTATATAGAATTATCTGCCAAAGATATACCAGTCCAAATAGGAGACTACAAATTAAAAATTCCCATCTTATACCAATATAATGAAACTACTCCAGATATAATACTAGGAATGGACTTTTTAGAACAATATATGCCTTTACATTTTACCCAAAAAGCCTTAGTATTAACCACACCATGTAAGCACCAAGCATGGGCTATTAGGATAAATAACCCCTATAACCGAATCGATACAATCTTTAGAAAAGAGAAATATGATAATGAAATTCAATTTGTTCCTAATAATAAACCAATAGAAATGGAAGCTAAAAAATCAATATCTCAGATAACAGGACACAAAACGATTGAACAAAGATTATTAGACAACTACAATGATAATCTTTTAATTCATTGGGAAAAATCTAAACCTTATGCAAAAATTGAATTATTAGATTATAGTTAAGAAATTACATGTAAACCTTACCCTTGGACAGAAAAAGATAAGCAAGAATTTATTATGCATATCAATTAAATGAAACAATACGATCTAATTCAAGAAAGTAGATCAAATTATTGTTCACCAGTTATGATAGTCATGGGACATGCCGAAATCCAAAGAAACAAATCTTGAATGGTTATTAGTTATAAAAAATTAAATGATTTAGCAATCCAAAATCGATACCTAATTCCTAAGATAGAATTATTATTTAATCTTATTAGAGGAAAACAAATCTTTAGTAAATTTGACTGTAAATCAGGATTTTTTCAAATCAAACTAGAAGAAAGTAGTAAAAAGTATACTACCTTTACACCTCCTGTTTGGGAATAGTACACCTCGAATATAAAACATATTTAGAAGATGAATTAGATAATTCAGATATTGAAATCTACAAATTAGCGATAGAAGAACAGTCTAGTACTTCCAGTAATAGCAACACCGAATTAGAAAATAGTGATTTATGCCAGTATTAGAAGAATTACCATTAGATAGATCACACATAACGATACCTCGACAATTATATTTAGAATTAGATCATACCAGAGAATTAGGAGACGAAAACACTTCTAGAATAACTTTTAATAACAAAACAGGAAGTTGAAGTATTCGAATTAATACACCCACTGATGTTAATATTAATATACATCCACGAAGAAGGATTCAAGAAGCTCAACCTCTAATTAGACCACTTATTAGATCCCAAAGCCATAGTAATTATGAAGCTAGCTGATTAGCAGAAATTCCAATAAGATCCCAGTTAGCAGAACTTCAACCAAGCACCCCTGAAATTGATTTAACTCAACCATTAGAAAACTTTATTCTTTTAGAAATCACGAAAGAAGGAAAATGGATAGAAATAATAGCTTTAATAAATCCTGAAACCAGCAAAAGTATAATTCAATTAGAATACACCGATAATAATATTGAAATTAACAAAGAAGATACAATAGCGCAAACAAATATAAGATTTAATCATAGGGATATCATCAAACTAAAATTATTTGTTGAACCTGAAATTGATAATAATCTAACACATAAAATTATATTAAGACAAGATTTTCTAGCTAAAGTAACACCTTATAGAATCTAGAAGGATAGAATCCTAATTAATATAAATCATCAAGTAGTAATATTAAATAAAATTAAATTGATTTAGAACCAATGAAATTTTACTATATCTTAGTGAGATTCAATTATGTCAAATATCAATCCCGAAAATATCATGCTATGACAGACATAGGAGCAAATATCACAACAGCTAAGTATAATATTTTACTATCTGAATTATGGAAAAAGGAAAAACCAATTAGGATGAGTAGTGCAGGAAAGGAAATCTATTATATAGAATTATCTGCCAAAGATATACCAGTCCAAATAGGAGACTACGAATTAAAAATTCCCATCTTATACCAATATAATGAAACTACTCCAGATATAATACTAGGAATGGACTTTTTAGAACAATATATACCTTTACATTTTACCCAAAAAGCCTTAGTATTAACCACACCATGTAAGCACCAGGCATGGGCTATTAGGATAAATAGCCCCTATAACTGAACCGATACAATCTTTAGAAAAAAAAAATATGATAATGAAATTTAATTTGTTCCTAATAATAAACCAATAGAAATGGAAGCTAAAAGATCAACATCTCAGATAACAGGACACAAAACGATTGAACAAAGATTATTAGACAACTACAATGATAATCCTTTAATTCATTGGGAAAAATCTAAACCTTATGCAAAAATTGAATTATTAGATTATAGTAAAGAAATCACATGTAAACCTTACCCTTGGATAGAAAAAGATAAGCAAGAATTTATTATGCATATCAATGAAATGAAATAATATGATTTAATTCGAGAAAGTAGATCAAATTTTTGTTCACCAATTATGATAGTCATGGGACATGCTGAAATCCGAAGAAACAAATCTCGAATGGTTATTAATTATAAAAAATTAAATGATTTAGCAATTCGAAACCGATACCCCATTCCTAAGATAGAATTATTATTTAATCTTATTAGAAGAAAACAAATCTTTAGTTAATTTGACTGTAAATTAGGATGTTTTCAAATCAAACTAGAAGAAAGTAGTAAAAAGTATACTGCCTTTACAACCTCCGAAGGATTATATGAATGAAATGTATTACCAATGGGATTTCATAATAGTCCTAGTATTTTCTAAGAACATATAAACAAATTATTAGCACCAATCGAAACCTTTGCTGTAATTTATATTGATGATATATTAATCTTTTCAGAAAACCAGGAACAACATGAAGATCATTTAAGTCAATTTATGGATCTTGTAGAAGAAACATGTCTGAATATATCACTAAAGAAAGCTGAATTAAGGAAAGAAAAAATAGCCTTTTTAGGACATTATATTTCACAAAATGGAATAGAATTACAAGAACACATTAGTAAGAAAGTAATAGAATTCCTAAAAATAAATTCTAAGAAAGAAATACAATCCTTCTTAGGATTGATAAATCAAGCCCGAAACTTTATCCCAAACTTATCTAGATATATAGCTAGAATATCCAAATTAGCAGGAGAAAAAACTCCTTGGATATGGAATGAAAATCACGACAAAATCATTCAAAAAATTAAAGACATGTGTCAAAAATTACCCAAATTAACAATTCTTACTCATGATAAGATTAAATGGATTCTCTATACTGACGCCTCAGAAAATTATTGGGGTGCCGTTCTCTATCATGAAAACCAAAAAGGAGAAGAAATTATTACTCGATATGCTAGTGAAAAATTTACTGAAAGCCAAAGTAAGTATCATTCAAATTGGAAAGAATTCTTAGCAATAGTTAAGGCTATAGACAAATTTGAATTGTTAATTATTAATTCTCACTTTATTATTTGCACTGATATCACCCAAGTCAAATATTGGTTATCTAAAGGAATTCATACCACCAAATTAGCCCATAAAATGTTAATTAAATGGCAAGTTAATTTATCTTATTATGATTATGAAATTGAATATATCAAAGGAAAGAATAATCTTGTTGTTGACTTTTTAAGCAGGGATGGAGCCCTCCGATACGAGTAACAGGTCGAGTAAACCTCATAATGAGGAATCAAGTAATCAAACTAGTATTGATCCAATTATTATGAGATTGAATGCTCTGGAATCTAACCTGAGTATTCTTTACTCACATATCAATAATCAAGCTACAACTATTAATTCTCTAAGTCTTAATATTGGGAATTTGGAGAGACGAGTAAGCTAATTAGAAAGACCAGTAAAGGGTCATACACCCACACCATCAGTAATGAGTCATTCACCCAGTCCACCAATAAGCCCAGCACTAAGCTCACAAACTACCTCTAAACTAACATCTTTTTTATCCATAGTAGAAAAAGAAGCCGAGAATAAAAAAGCCCAAGAAAAGGAAGCCTAATAAAAACAAAAGCATATAGCGTCCACATCAACTTCCAATCCAACTCCACCAGTCCAAGCAGCCCAAATGAAATTACTGGAACAATACTAATATTTCCAACTTCTTATTGATAAATTAAATCATTTCCAAGTTACCGCTCCAAAAATCCAATATATCTCTCATTATTCTATAAACAAAGTTGTCATTTATGGTGGCACTAATCCACAGCTTGTGTATACCCTTTATAGTTATGGATTAATTCATTGTCTTTATCCTTCTGACAAACTCCAAGAACTTAGCCAACTCCCTAAATCCATCCAAGAAGCAGCTAAACATTATAAAGATATCATTACCCAATATACCATATATATCTGCTTCTATTCCACTACAGCCAAAATAACAAAAGACAAATTTTATTCTCTCATTAATTTGATTAAATTTGGTACCACAAAAAAACCCTTTGAATTCGAAGAAATAGAAAAAGGACTATTGACCCATCTGAATTCTAAGAAACTATATCAAGATCTCGCTCATTCCAGGCTGTTCCTCGAAATGGTATCAGAGCATAAGAGGATGATAAGGGAAGAAGTATGAACCTTGATCTCCTATAGTTATTAAAAGTTTTAGTCGTCTTTCTCTCTCTTTTTGATAATTAATTATTGTAAAATTATCTTGCGTGTTCTTTTGCTGATTGCCTTTAAGTAGTTGTGTAGTATTAACATGTATTCTATAACTCGAATTGAACCTCGAATATATGAATTTGATCAGAGTAAACTTTCAAATTGTAGTTTTATTTCAACACCAAATGAAACCTTTATAGCATCACCCTTTATGTTAGGAGGTGAAGGAGATAGTACATGGAACTTGAATAACTGGACAAATATGTATTTAATGAAACAATTAGGATGTCTTGTAGATCCTCAATTAAAGCCTTCTGTTGGTTTACCTGAAGAAATAGAAAATATATTAGAAAACGAATCGATAACAAATAAAGAACATAGACTACAGGAATTAGTTAAGCCATTAGAACAAAAGATATATGAAATGAATAATGAAATACAAGATATAAGTTTTGAAGTGAATATAATACATCGAAAGATTGATTGAATAAGTCACACCTTAGGGATCCATAATAGAATCAAACCAATAATAGAAGACCAGGAAATGAACATGATGAAACTATTTAATGAAGTTGTATTTGGAGATGTATCAACATCACAAATAAAAGCCAAACCTATGAATGAACAGATTTATAAAACTAGAATTATAACCGAAGAATTAAAACGAGGACAAGAAGTTATTAATAATAATTTATGGACTATATATGATGAAATTCAAAAATCGAAAGAAAAAGCTGTAACCATCATAGAAGAAACCGAATATATTTCCCCAGAACAGTGTAGAAGAAATAAAGAAGAAACATTAAAATTCATGAGATATTTAGACCAACTCTATAAAGAGGAAGAAAAGCAATTAAAATTCATCCATAATATCTACCCTACTATACCAGAAAAAGAAGTCAATATGATGCAAATATTAGAAGAATTAGAACAGGAAGAAATGGAAAAACGAATGGGACAAGAAGAACATAATTTAGCAGCAATTCGAAGCGAATTAAGTTATTTAGATTATCTTGAAAATGAGATGAAAGAATTAAATATGCAAGCCACAGTAAAGCACGAAGAACAACCATTTAACTTACCTAATTTACAAGCCCCAGGATATAACCAAGCCACAACTGGAACTAGTATACTTTTAATAGATAGAGAAACTGAAATCAGTAATACTGAATTACGCCATAAAGAACCCTTAAAAGAAACCAATAATGAATTTATGTTTGAAACTATTTATACTCCAACAGGAAAAAGTAATTTCCTACCTCCTCCATTAGAACAATATGAAACTCGACAAATACCAAACACAGGAATATGGTTAAATTTGGATTGTCAATTAGATATTGAAAAAGATTTGAAGAATGGGTAAAAGCTCAATTAATAGCGTTATCACACCGAAGTATAGACACTAATTTTACCCCTCTAGTAGTTGAATCTAGTTTTACAGGAATAGTATTAGAATGGTGGAAAACTCAAACTGAAGCATTTAGAGAAAATATCAGGAAAACAGACAATTATAATAGTCGCAGAGAATATTATTCATTATTACTTAAAAAATATGAACAAATATTAAGAAACGAATTCTTAGGACGAAGTGTAGGAGCCAACGAACATACTAAAATACATAGAGCCATAACTAAATTACATCAAATAGGGATATGTACCTTAGAACCCAACGATTTAAACCAATATATCTGTGAATTTAAAAAATATTATTATGAAGCAATACTTCAAAATTATGACAAAAAAAGATTCTATTTAGATTTATTTTATCATAAACTGCTAAAATTATTATCTGAAATTTTAATAGTTGAATATCAAAAAGCCTTTAATGATCGAATAGATTTAATGCCTCATTTAGACATCATGGGAAGACGTGAAGATTATTTACGAGAATATTTATCTAACAAATGTAAATGGAGAAATAAAAAATATTATAAAACAAATAAGTTAATCTTAAGATGTCAAGACTTCGAAACACCTTATAGATAGGGATGTAAAAATAAAGTAAATAAATACACCAAGAGGAAGAAATCCCAATATTGGAAATATCACCCACCTTATAAAAAAATATAAGTATAGTTTTAGAAAATACCCCAAATCAAAACTTCAACAGAAATCTAAAATGAAACAAAAACCCTTCAAACCCCAACAATACTCTATAAAAGGGAAGGAAAAACTAAATTATAAAAAATACCCTACTAAATGTCAATGTTATAATTGTGGAGAAATAGGACATATATCAACAGACTGTAAAAAACCCAGAAATAAGAAAAGCCTAAATATTATGGAATTAGCTCAAGATTATTTATAAGAATTTATAGAAAATAATTTTATAAAATTTAAACATTTTTTAAGGATTATGTTGTACTTAACTTACACAATTTTCTTAACAAATGCATTTCTTAATTTATAAGTAATTAATATTATATTATATTATATTTTAAAATTTCAGACAAATTAAAAATTAATTTTATATTTTATATTTCAATATCCCTTCCTGGCCTTTTTACTAACATTCTTGAGTGCAAAATTTTTGAGTGAATAATTGAAAATTACTCAGAAGTTTATGAATGCAACCCAATTTGACAGAGGTTTTTCATTCTCGTGATATATGATATTTTTGGATTTGTTATTTTATTTCACTTAAATATTACTTATTACCCATTGAGAAAGCCTTATCTATATTGTACTAAACACATTACATTAATCTTTTAACTTATATTTTGTGTCATAGGAATTTTTTTTTTAGATTTTTGTGCCAATTCATTTGTGTCAAGGTGTTGTCCATAAGTTTTTTTTTCTTTTCCTTCCAATACAATCTAATTAGTGTACCTATTTTTCAAAAAAAAAAAATTCAAGTGAACCACAAAACCAATCACCTTCTTGCTAGGGAATAAGGCTGTGTTTGGAAACACATTCTACCCCTCTCAAACCACGTTTCATACGAAGCAACAAATTGTTGCTTTCGTCGTGCAAATGCGGTTTCTGAACGTAAATCCAAACGGGCACTAACATGTTATCTTTATGTGAAAAGAGAGATAGACAAAGATTCAAAAACCCTACTATTTAGGTAAATTTGTGTTTGTTGCACATAATTGAAATTGAATCAGGTGCTTACCTACATTATAATTTCTTGACTCTTTAAGTGGCCTAACAGGTGATCTAGTCACTATTTGAACTCTAATCAATGTTTAGATGTATTGGAAGATTTGGAGTAGTTGAGATGAAATTTTTCTTTATGTTTCTCTCTGCAAAGGTTCTCTATATTCCTTGCCTAGAAGAGTCTCTCACCCCACGACACATAGAACACAACATATTTCATGATCATATATCTTTCTCTTTCTATTGTCAATTTTCTTTATTTTATTACAAAAATATCAACTTATAAATGCTTTTGAATTTTCAAATTCAAATTACATTAAATTAATTAACTTCTAATTAATTAATTAATTTCATTTCATTAATTCCTTTATAGGCTTTGCTTTGGACTTTGGTTAGCCAATCATGGGCGGTCAATAGTCCAATATCACCTACTTACACATAATGGGATGAACATAGATCTTTCTATTCCTCTTAGTCTTTCATATTAGGTGCTTTGCCATGACTACTTAGGCACAATATTTGAGAGCTTTCATACTAAGAATCTTATTATAAGACTAGCATAAGAAACTATTACACTTGGATATATGTTACATATTTATTCATGTGCCTTAAATGCCTTAGATTCACTAATATATATGTTTACTCATGGCAAATCTAATTCCTCATGAGTTTCAATGTTACTCAAATTGCCTTCTCATATGCATAGTATATATTTATGATATTACTAAATTAACCTCATAATGAACATGTCTTAGATATTAATATAGTCATGTATATTTTAGGTAATATTCCTTTCAACCATATATCATTCTGATCAAAATCAATTGCTTTTCTAGCATTAAACCTTTAGGTTGAATTTTTTATGACCACAAGATATATATTAAAGTAGCAAACACTAACTCATCTTTTTATGATATTGTTAAAGTTGTAAAGGCATCTATGAAAGGATTTATTCCTTTTTGGGACTTGCACAGTAATGAAGCTGAGATTTATTCACTTATTTTCCAATTGCGATTCTTAAGCACGTGTAATATAAATTGCATGTTACAGTGTGTTTCTTATCTTGTAAAATTGTATGTCAATTTGATTTATCTCGTATAAATCATAGTCTAGAGATACAAAATGTCTAAATCAAATTCTACCATTCCACTTGCCTCTTATAGCATTCTAAAAGAGAATTTGCATCTGGCTACAGGTATTATAAATGGTGGGAATCCATAATTCAATCCATATATATGTATATATGTTTAGATCTTATATCAACCTTCCTTTTCTCTTTTGCCAAGGTGACACATTTGTATATTGTATTCCTCCTTCTTACCATATTGGTGCTTCCATTAAATTGCACGATAAACACAAATGTCTCATCTTTGGTCACTACTTATGAGTGCCAAAGGCAATTATTCATGTGAAAGAGCCAACCTTATCAACCTATACGACATTTATAGTTGTGTATATGTTATCTATGATTATGGTATAACATATCTATTTAGTCAACAACTAAGGTACATATATGGTATGTTACTTTATGTTTTATACTTACCAAGAGACTTTACATCTTCCTCATGTACATATCTAGGAATGGGCTTTCTAAGAGGATCAATTAACATCTTATGTGTATGTATATATATTGTGGAGTAACACTCTTATATCTATGTGTTTACTTTTATTATGGTATTTAAGGTCTTTAGTTTAGGCTATAGGTTCTTTAGTTTCCTCACTTTTTCCTGATGTAGTTAATCTTAATGACTTTAAATCTTGATTTATAATTATTAATCACGTACTTAACCTTAATGTTGTTAGGGTCATTAGCTAGACAACCATAATTATTCGAATGTGCAAGTGAATTTAATTATCAATGAGGAGCCTTTGATTCTTTCATCTATCAATTCCAACTCAAAAATCCTCCTACAAGTGTTTCTCGATCATTCCTTAGCATTACCTTAAGAGAAACTAAAGTTTCTAGGTGAATATGAGCAATAGAGCCCCTTCGCCGCAGCTAAATTCCCTCGTGTCGCGGTTAATTACTCTCACGTTCAACTCCTTATGCCTTCACAAATTTTTCACATTTCGCCGTGGCTAAATACCCTCTGGAACACCCCTAAATCTGCCTCTCAGAGTTAGCTGCGGCTAACCTCATTATTCGCTGTGGCCAATTGCTCTCTGTTTTCTTCCTTGGCAGGTTCGTCATATTTAGCCGAGGCCAATTAAATGTTGGCCGCGACCAATTCCCTTCTATTCCTATAACTCCCAAGATTTCATCTCATGTTCTCTAATTCCCCCTCTAGCAACACCCTAGGTGACTTTAACTTAGTTTATGAATATTTAGTGTCTTTCTTTTACCTAATCTGTAAAGTCCCACATCGGTTAGGAAGGTCTTAGGGCTAGTGCATATAAGTGGGGGTGAAGCTCCCCCTTCTAACATGCGCTTTTCCTAAGTGAAGGATGGGTAACCAAGCCCTCGAAGCTCGGAAGGGACAAAAAGCTCGGTAGTGGGAAACTAACCGAGTAACAATACATTGGGAGCTCTGTGTGACCTGGTATCAGAGCAGTCCTGATCCATGTGCAACCCAAAGACGGGTTGGCCCCAAGGGGGGTGGATTATAAAGTCCCACATCCGTTAGGAAGGTCCTGGGGCTAGTGCATATAATTGGGGGTGAAGCTCCCCTTCCAATGCGCGCTTTTCCTAAGTGAAGGATGGGTAACCAAGCCCTCGAAGCTCGGAAGCGACAAAAAGCTCGACAGCTAGAAATTGACCGAGTAACAATACGTTGGGAGCTCTGTGTGACCTGGTATCAGAGCAAAGGTTCAAGCTCTCATTGTGGGTTATGGCTTGTGTTTATGAGTTGCCAAGATGTATATGAGCTTGTTTATGGATGATTAAGTGCATGGCAGTGGCGTGTGTCCTTATTATGTACTAAAGCATGTTTATATGTTTCAGAAAGATGGTAGACACGCGCCAAGGTAGAGGTAGAGGAAGAGGTAGGCCTCCTAGAGTGGCTCAGGCTGATGAAGCCGGGCCTAGTGATCTAGTTGCTGGAGCCTTATAGTTTATTATGGCTCACCTGGATTATCAGCAGGCTGTTATCATGCAGTTACAGGAATGGCTTACTGAGAGAGATAGCCAGGGCCCTATACCTCCTCCTCAGCCACCTTCACACTCAGATCGTCTCGAGCACTCAGGGGCGACTCCTATAGATGTGCAGCCACACATGCAAGCTGTTGCTTCGATTCCACCAGCTCAGACGCCTCCTGTTCAGCAGCAAACCTTGATCAGAAAAGTGATCACATAGTTTAGAAAATTCAGAGCTCCCACCTTTGATAATGAGATGAACGCAGATAAAGTTGAGGCCTAGATTATGGAGCTAGAGCAGATCTTCGAGGTGATGGAGTGCACGTCTGAATAAAAAGCCAAGATGGCTGCATTCCAGTTATAGAAAGAAGTAATTTATTGGTGGAAGGGCATTAAGCCTATTCTGAGAGCGAGGAACGCCCCGATTACCTGGGAGGCATTCCTCGAGGCATTCCACGAGAAGTATTTCCCCGATTCCATTAGAGATGAGAAGGAGTCAGAATTTATCCTGTTCAAACAAATTCCGGGGATGACTGTGGACCAGTACGTAGCGAAGTTTGTTGAGCTCTCTAGATATTCCTTATACCTACAGAGACATGATGATGAGAGATGGAAGGTAGATAGGTTAGAGAAGGGCTTGCTCCCTGAGATCTGAGATAGGGTTGTGCCATAGAGAATCAGGCACTTTAATACCCTTGTAGAAGTATACAGAGTGACAGAAATGAATCTCAAGATGATGTAGCCTACCTCCAGCGCTAGACCACCTCTTCCCCTCCCTGAGCCCAAGAGATCTAGAGATAGTTCCCAGCCTACAGTGACGAGCCGTAGAGGCAGAAAGAGTCAGCGGAACCAAAGAGGCAAGAGAAGGAAGACTCAGTCCAATAAAGGCAGTGCCCCACCTATCATATGTCCCCAGTGTGGCAGGAATCACTGTACCAAACCATGCTATGCAGGGTAGAACGTGTATTTTAGATGTGGCAGGCCAAGGCATATAGCCAGAGATTGCACCCAGGCTTCTCCACAGGCCCCTTTACAGATCACATAGCCGAGGGAGATGGCTCCTCCTCCCAGACCACCGACCCAGGGAAGGGTCTTTACCCTATCACAGCAGAAGGCTAGCCAGTCCTCGAGTCTGATCCAAGGATGAGTAACCAAGCCCTTGAAGCTCAGAAGGTACAAAAAGCTCAACAGCGGGAAACCGACCGAGTAACAATACATTGGGAGCTTTGTGTGTCCTGGTATCTGTTTCCTACTGCCGAGCTTTTTGTCCCTTTTGAGCTTCGAGGGCTTCGTTACCCATCATTCACTAAGGAAAAGTGTGTGTTGAAAGGGGGAGCTTTGCCCCCACTTATATGCACTAGCCCTAGGACCTTCCTAACCGATGTGTGACTTGGTATCAGAGTAGTCCTGGCCCATGTGCAACCCGAGGACGGGTTGGCCCCAAGGAGGGTGGATTGTAAAGTCTCATATCGGTTAGGAAGGTCCTAGGGCTAGTGCATATAAGTGGGGGCGAAGCTCCCCCTTCCAACATGTGCTTTTCTTGAGTGAAGGATGGGTAACTAAGCCCTCGAAGCTTGGAAGGAACAAAAAGCTCGGCAGCAGGAAACCGATCGAGTAACAATACGTTGGGGGTTCTGTGTGACCTGTTATTGTTACTTGGTCAGTTTCCTGCTGCCAAGCTTTTTGTCCTTCCTAGCTTCGAGGGCTTGATTACCCATCCTTCTCTCAGAAAAAGCGCGCGTTAGAAGGGGGAGCTTCGCCCCCACTTATATGCACTAGC
This sequence comes from Erythrophleum ivorense, assembly GCA_026724425.1. Classification (NCBI taxonomy): domain Eukaryota; kingdom Viridiplantae; phylum Streptophyta; class Magnoliopsida; order Fabales; family Fabaceae; genus Erythrophleum; species Erythrophleum ivorense. The sequence continues at coordinate 33,050,110 of JAIUCV010000008.1, forward strand.
CCCAGAACTTTCTTAACCGATGTGGGACTTTACAATCCACCCCCCTTGGGGCTAACCCGTCCTCGGCTTGCACATGGGCCAGGACTGCTCTGATACTAGGTCACACAGAGCTCCCAATGTATTGTTACTCAGTCGATTTCCCGTTGCCGAGCTTTTTGTTCCTTCCAAGCTTCGAGGGCTTGGTTACCCATCCTTCGCTCAGGAAAAGCGCGCGTTGGAAGGGGGAGCTTCGCCCCCACTTAGACTTTCCTAACCGATGTGAGACTTTACATAATCTACCTAACACATCTATCATTGCCCATTTAAAACTCATATATGGCTCTTTAACCTTATAGCCACCATAAACCCATGAGTTCATAGATCAATGACAACAAATAGTTCAAACACTACTCACATTTCCATTCAAACATAAGTCCCATTAAAAAATTCCATACATCACTAGTTTAAGTCGGCATATGATGTATCAAATGATTATAGTCCCTATACTTAGCAATTTATGATGCAATGCGGCAATTACATAAAGCTAGTAGTCTAGTTAAACAAATATAATATGATGAGGTTTCCAAACCTACCTGCTACTAAACCATATAATAAGCTTCTATTAATTTTCTCCTTGCCACTAAGAGATCCAGTCCCTGAAAATGTTAGTCCATAATGGGGTGAGATGTACAATCTCAGTAACAAAAGGCAATTTCTATATACATGTACAAGTTAATCAATCCAATTCAATTTCATGTCGTCAATACCAAGATCATCAATTCAATTTGCAAATGAACTAGTTGAGCTACCAATGACTACTGTCCCATACCAACAATCATACACAACATGTTAATAGCCAATAACACCGGGAGAGGTCCGTCCACGACACCTACTCCATAATGAGCACAACCAGGGCTCAGTGTATCTGGGGTCTGATCACAACCCGGTGCTTGATCGAAGCACATACACGGGTGGCAGCCGCACCACAGCTCCACTACGGACTCACAAGGTTCAATCACAATAACAATTCAATTAGTCAACTAATCATTTAGCATTTCAAAATCCTATATGTGCAAACAATATCATATTAACATGAACATATACATAGAATTAGAAAAATTAACCCCAGTTACCTCAATGAAGCCAATTACTCATCCTCTAGCTACCATCATGATTCAGAGCATATCGGGCCTAACATAAGATAATCATCATTATTCAACTACCGTTAGTAAGGAATTTCCCTATCCACAAATTAATCTTAACAATAGTATATCAAAAACTTCTTACCTAAGCTTCTTAAGGGTCTACTGCACCAATTTAAGGTTACAACAATAAGAACTCACAATGGGTCACTCCTAACATCTTCATTTTTGCACATGTAAAAGTCATGCACCAAAAGTCAGTCCAAATGATAAAAATTCCGTATATAGACCATACAAGAAAAGAGGGAACACTTACCCATACACCCAAGAGGTCAAATGGATTAGGTTGAGCCTTAACTACTAAGAACACACCATGAGACATTCCCAAATTCGGATTTGAGTCATCAAGCTCAGAAAATTCAATTTTTCACCTTCATCTCCTTATAATTTCGCACAATAGCAGAACCTATTATGAAAATCAACCCTTAGGGACATTTTCCAATAAACTAATACACAAAATGGAAGGGAAATGCTTACCCAATCATCCCTCTAGCTTCTAACTCCAAAAATCTTACAAGGAAACACCCAAACACCAAATTTCAGATTTAAGAATGAGATGAAAATGCTCAAAACCAAAAACTAATCGGACTAAAATGAAGAGGAAAATGAGAGGGACATGTTTTATATAGATTACCTTGGCCAAATCTTCCTTTAGAAGTGAGAAATGGTGGAGGAATGCAAAAAAACCTTAGCCTCCCTTTCAACTTTTGAATTTTGCTTTGCCTCTTGTGTTTTCTCTGCAGAATGGGGAGGAGGCTAAGTGTATTTAGGGTTTAGTTTTGTTTGAGTTAGGTTCCAAATGGGTTGTGGGTTGACCTAAAGGCCCAAATCCTCATGGGTTCAGATTTTTATACTTGTTGGCCTTTATTTCACGAGTTGGGCTGCAGAAACTTGATTGGGTTAGACCAAGTTCCAAGAATCAATCCAACTTGGGTCTGCATAATGTGTGTTGGGCCAACTATAAGGGCTCATGTAAATTGGGTCTTGGGCCTCTATTTCAATAAATCAGATTAGGCTATTACTAGGTGATCTCTTTTAGGCCAAGTCCCATGATAAGGAGTTGGGCTTGCACTTAAAATCATTGGGCCTCCATAAATCCTTATCCATGACTTATTCAAATTAATTTTGGGCCTAAATTAAGCTTTAATCTAATTGAAATCTTAAACCCATATTAATAACTTATTTCTTTGTAAATTTTCATTCATATAACTTACTCAATTATTCAATAATAATTATTCTTAATTAGTCCAAATACATTATTAACACCTTAATTAATTTTTGAGGTGTTACAGAGTTATTCTTGAATATGTTATATTATAAACTTTGTTTCTATGGAAAATAATACTATGTATGTCTATTTATTACTATTCCAATATTTAATATCACTACTCCACAAGAAAGTATATTCAGAAGTTAATTTTCACATATTTGGATCTCCTCTCCAATTCACATTGGGATATCTTCTTAAAAGTAATCATTTACTTAATAATGCAGTGCTATATATGCCTTACACGTATCTTAGAATTCTCTTAATAGCATTCCAATGCCATGGACTAAAATTTGATTATTATCTATTCACAAGGTCAATTGTTAGCATATGTCTGACCTAGTACACATCATTTTGTACAACATCCAACAATGTTAGAGTAAGAGACTCTCTACATATTTTTAATGTAGATTTAATTTTGAAGACATATCTCATAATTTAGACAATTGCCTTTTAATACAAGGGTATTGTTGGTTTTATAGTCATACATGCTAAACCACTCAAAAATTTTCTAAATGTAATTTTCTTGTTAAAGAGCAAGTAAGTTCTCCAAGCGATTTCCCTTGAATTTTAATTAAATATATTATGTTTTACTAATATCCTTAATTCACTTTCTAAGTTTCAAATTCTTACTTAATATGAGCCATATAATTCTAATAAAACTCATTAGAGTCCTCACAACTTTTCCTAAACAAGCTTAGCATCACATTGTCTTAAAATGGGCTTTATTAAGCCCTAAAAGTTCAACTTTCATAATGTGCCTTCTAGATTCAATCCAATGCTTCCATTAATATTTTTATATCATTTTAAGACTATCCATATCTCTAGAATCAATTGAATAACTTCCTAAATCTCTCAAACCCTCCATGGCCAAACAGGCTTAGATTCTTATTCCTCGCATCATAAAATACTTAGGCACACTAATTAGGGTTAAAAATAACATGATTACCCCTCTTCCATGCCTTGGCCGAAATCACACCCATGGTGGTCTAACTTGCTTCCCTTTATAATTTAATGGAAACTAATTATAAATTTAAAATCCTTACATGCTAAAATCTTAGGATACATCAAGAACACATGAAGAAAACCCCTCTCCCTATTTTTCTTTCTCATGGCTGAATGGTATAGAGGTTAGAAATAGAAAATTTTTCAAGCATTTTGTATGGAAAACTTATCTCAATGCAGAATACTCCTCATATAGACTGATTTCCATCAAATAGTTTCTTGAAAGGAGGTATTTTTTATGTAGGGTCAAATCTAAACTTCACCTTTTCATGAAAATAAAACTATCATTAGAAAATCCTTTAAAGAATAGATTAATTTTCCTAACTAACGTGCGATGAACCAGGGCTATTTACTTACCTAAAATAGAGGTTATTTCCTTTCTCTCTCCTCCATCTTTATGGCATTTTATAGCTACCGATTTTGGTTAATTTTAGGTTAGTTCTAATGGAAAAGAAGGGTTGGTGCATCATACTTTAATTAAACAAATATTTTAACTTTTTCATAATTATATTTTTATCACTATACTTTAAATTTGCTGTTTGCACTCATCTTAAATCCTTTTTGAAAATTGTCTATTCCATATGAAATCTAGGCTTTCTAGTTTATTAAAAAACATTCAATAGAAAAGTTCAGTTAAAGATATGGTCAACTTGAGTTGTAAATTGTACACTGTTAGGGATTTAACCCTTTTGATGGTCCTTATAGTTTTTGGGACCTTTAAAAACTCTAATAAGCTTAATTTTGGCATTTAAAACTATTTTTCTTAAGTTTCTAAAATTTTACTCAAATTTACAATTTTGTCTCTGGCATGCGGTTTCTTCTGTTTAACCACTTCTGCTCTATTTTCATTATTTTTGCTCTTTCTTCTCTTCTTACCTAGACTCTTAGTCCCTCATTATTGTGATTATTAACCTTTCTTTTGATGTCTAAAGGTTTAGAAAACACGGGGCATGACATCTCTCTCCTTTAAATAAATTTTGTCCTCAAAATTTGAAAATATAATTATTATCTTGTGTTCCTTATATTTTTCCTAACTAGCCTTTCCTTCTTATTTGCCCGCCTTTACTTACTATTCTTAAAGACTCATTTCCTTTAGATATGTTTCATTAGAGAATTTTTGTCACTAACAATTTCTAATCTTATCATAAGTTATTATCTTTCTCTGGTGTTATCTCTATCGAGCTTATGATTGTTTACTTCTTGTTTTTGTTAGCTTTTGATATGTGAGGGACTATTTTTAGCATTGGGACCTTTTATCCTCATATCTGTTCAGAATTGCGAGATCTTACCATTTTGCATCTAATTGGTTTGAGACTAATTCATATAGGGTTAAGCCCTCCTATCTAGTGGACTTGTTTGCATATGTGATTAAAGATACTTGTACTTATATAAAATCTCCAATATCTTATTCTAATGGCTTTATTGCACTATCTCTTTTTGGTTTAATTTAACTTGTTTAAATGTTTACTCCACTATTTATTCTTTCATTCTTTCTTAGTAACTCATCCCAATTAGTCTCTTCTCTTATCTTAAGCCTCAAATACTAACTAATTACTAAGATTATAGCTTCTCTAATGGGCTTATATTCTTAAATATATCAGTTCCTTTATCTATTAGTATACTTGCCTTGCTTAGGCCTTTTAAGTTGAAAACTTCCTTTTACTCTATTTGTTTATTTGAGAGTATTTACCATTCTAATTCTTAACTTCATTACCAACTACTATGATTTTTAACTTTTCTATGCTAACACTGAAGATTGACTACCACTAACTAACACTATATTTATGTGGGATATTATTCTCTTATAGCCTCAATTGCTAAAGGCTAAAACTACCACTTACCCTATCATAAAAACTATACCTAACCTTTTCTTGAAACACAATGCTCTAATGTATAAGGGTTTCTCTTTATCCTTGGCCAGTTTTACTAATTATTGAGGTAGTGGTTCATCTAGTTATAACTTTGGAAAGCTACTTTTTTGCTTTCCTTATCCATATGCTATCTTCATCTATGAATGAAGTCTAGTCAGTGATCTCGCTATTTGAGTAAGGCCTTTATAACTGCACTGTCATAGTTTGCTAAACTTATGAGATCTCTGGTCTCTAAGGCTAAATTAATCTATAAAAACTATCCTAGATCCTTATCTCTTAAGAGAACTGTTATAATTGTAATTATGGTCTCTCGGTAACTCTATAGGATCTATGATGTTTGGGTCCACTACAATATCTTAAAGCCTTATTAGGGTCTACTACAACCCAATAAACAGTGTTAGGATTTATTGTGATTCATCTTTGGGAGATGTTAGGGCCTAGATTGTAACATCTGGTTCTCTGAAAACGTGAGAAAATGCGAGAAACATAACGTATGATTTTTTTGTAAATAAACGAAATTCACTAGATACAAAAGAAAGTCTCCCAAAATGACTTAGTTAAGGTCCCAAAAAATTTAGAAAACATTATAAACTCCTAAAAATGAGAACCCCAGGCTCAGATAGAAAAAAAAATAGAGTTAGAATGAAGAAACAAATTTGAACGAAATGTTAACGAAACATAAGGGCATTTTTGTCATTTTGAACAAATTTTAGAATTTTTACAGGAGGGCTTTTTAAATGAAAGTTTTGAGTTCTCCAGAGTTCTTAGGGGCCTTGAAAAAGATGGGAAGTCCTGGGATAGTTAAAACTCTTCCGGTGGACGTTTTCCAACATCAGTGTGCCTGAATTTTGATGGATTTTTGCGGAAAGGTTTTAGCTTTGATTCAAGTAATTCCAAAGAAATTTTACTAAATTAGGAACCTAAATTTTATAATGAAAAAGAAAATTCTAAAAAAGGAGCTAAAACGAATTAGAAACGAAAATGCCAAGAATGAACAATAAAATTAGAATTTTTGAAAAGTCTTCCTTAAACCTCCCTATATATATGAGGTGCCCCACCTCCTCACTTCATTTAGCCACATTTGTTTCTGCCCTAAACTAGAAAGAAACCCTAAGGATGAGGTGCATAAGAGGATGTAAGGAGAAAGGGAAAAGCAAGGCAAGAAAGGTATGGAAATCTTGGTTTTTCAAGCACTTTCCTTCACCAAACTTCTTCTCCTCCTTTTTCTCTTTCTTTCTATGGTTTTATTGAGGTTTTTAATGCTATTTTAAGGTCAGAATAAGAGGGAAAAATTTGGATTTGAAGAGAAAAGACTAAGAAAAATGAGAAACAAGTAAGAAAAGCCATAGAAATAAGGTAAAACTTCCATCCTATAGTAGCTGCTCCTCCCCCCTTCTTCTCCTTATTTCGCCCCATGTATGTAGATGCAAGAGGGCTGGAATTTTGAGGAGAACCAAAGGTAAATTCTATGAATTTAAGGGAGGAGAGTAAGAATTTATAAAGAAATTCAAGAAAAGGCCATAGATTTTTAAGGTGGCAAACCTAGGGTTTCATGGGTTCCCTTGAAAATCTGATTTGATGTAATTACTCCTAGGCCTAAATGAATATTTAAATGAGTTTCTAAGATCCCTAGAAGTCTCCCCATATGCATCTTCCATATAGAAAACAAAGCAAACTTTCATGGAGGCTAAATGGTGCATAATTTCGGCCAAAAGGGGTTAAGACACTTAGGGAGAGTTTTAAATTTTTTCAAGCACATTTTTTAGTCATATATGATGAATGAAAATGAGGAGAAACCTTAGAAAAAATTTAGGAGGTCTAGAGAATGAATTGGTGTCTTAGGTTCCATAATATGACCTAAAGAAGCAACATATAGTTAGGCTCTTTGTTTTAATTGTATAATGACTCCAAGAGGTTTAAAAGGAGTCAAGAATCATATATGAAAGGAAAGAATGGAGCCTAGAATTCATTTGATAGGTATTACTTCATTAGGTACATTCTTGGAACCATAAAGGGGTTAATAGACTAAGTTAGTATTTAAAAAGATGTGTGGCTTTAGAATTAACTCCATGAACTTAATTGGCTTCCATGAATTATGTTTAGGCCAAGAGAAATGATCTCCACCTTTTTGGGTGTGTGAGGTCATGGGAGAAGATTCAAGACTTAACGAAAAAGTGTGTAAATGCAAGCAAGGTACCTCTCTTCACCTTCTCTCATGCATGGATGTGTGCTTACATTATTTTTGAATATATGTATATATGTTTTGAGTTATAAAAAGTATTTTAGCATGAGCTTTTATTCCATGGTATCATGATGATGTTTTATACATTCAAATGATGTTTTATGTGCTTGCCTTGGTTTGCTTGAGTGTGGAGAAGCCAAGAACCCTCTAGCCATGGTGAGGATGAGCCAAGAACCTTTGAAATTGGTGGAGACAAAGTAAAGAGTCTCCCAAGAGTGAGGTTGACTCCCAAGAGTAAGGTTGAATCAAAAACCTCTTAAAGAAATAGGTGAGGCAAGTTCAAAATCCACAATTGAATGGGTGAGGCTAATCCACTTACTTGGCAAGCCTATGTGTGTTATGTATGACTTGTTCAAATGCTAAAAATATTTCTTGAATGCTCACATATGTTAATATGTCTATGCATGCATTTTCAAGATTTGTATTGCATGCTTTATGTGTGATTGAAATGGAGGTGAGCTATTGAGATTCTTTGAATCTCATTCTCTCCTTTTCAATGTTCTAACATGCTAGGTGGATTAAGAGAATAAGGAAATGGAAGCCAACCACTTGAAAGATGAGAGTATGCCAAATAAGTGCATGAATTTTACTTGCTTATGGTCATATGAATGGCAAAGTAGCTTTGTATATATTATTCTTGATATGTAAGCTCATGTATGAATGTAAAATGATATATGACTCTTGTATAAATTATATGTGGCATGAAATCAATAGAAATGGCAAGTATAGCTTCTTGAATGGCTTGATGCATTAGTATAATAATAGAAGTGGAATAGCCAAAATTGAAATGCATGAGATTTGGAACCACTTGAGCAATTTATACAAGTCATATTTATGCTTTTAAACTTGCCCAAGAGGTGTCAAACATTAAGAAAGACCATTTGGGCACAATTGGTATCTAATATAGATCAAAATTGACCATATTAAAAATCTATATTACTCTTTGTCCAAATGAACTCTTCTTGATCTAAAATTTAGCATGAATTTAGAGCTTGTTAAGAGCTTTTTAGGAAGCTAAAGTGTAAAATTTTTGGAGATCTATGGAATATTTGATGAATTTTCAAAATTGAAAAAAATTCTAAAATTGGTTCAGGGTATTATTCACTTAGGTTTGAAAATGAATTCTATCACTTAGGGAGCAAATGATGTCCAATTGCCATAAAAATTTATAAGAAGAAACTAGACACTTCCAGTGACTTGTGCCAACTAGAAGCACCTCATTTGGATATCTAGAGAGGGAGATATAAATTTTTAAAATTTTTACCTGGTGTCAGGCATTCAGACAGACCTTAGGTATTATTTGATTGGTTTTCAAGGTCTAGATATATCTAAACTAGCCTGAAGTTATTTGTTTCCTCTAGTTAACATTCTTAGGTTTTTAGATTGGTATCATTTGTAGGGATTGAATTTTTATGGAATTAATTGGATATTTTTGAATTTTATAGCAGAGACCTATGATAGTACCAATAGCCAGTCGGACTTTTATATCTTTTTTATTGTCAAACATCTTCTTTGTGGTGTCTCATGACCTGGACATATTTTTAACATAAAGTGGACATCTGTAGCTTTTCAGAATGGTAAAAAATGTATGATTTTGATTTTTTTAAAATTAGTTATGATTTTTCAAAATTTGTGACAGAAAGTATGAAATTATGGTCGAGGCTACTTCATGGAATTTTGTGTGTCTCTTGCCTTGCACGAGTTCTAGGCCACTTTTGTTGATGGAATTGAGTTATATTTATGTAATTAAATATGAGAATATGATACATGAATTCACGTGCCCACAGAACATTGCACGAAAAATTTACCCGTGACGTAATGCAATTTAATGGTATTTTCCATGACTTTTTCTTAAGAAATTCATGTGCTTCATGGTAAATGAGCCTACATATGATATAAAATGAATCATAGAATCATGGTGTTACATAGATCCCTGTCTTTGTGAATAATCTCATACCTATTAAGTTTTCTAACTATTACTCATATTCTTTAAGGTTAAACCTAGATGCCTACTATGCTCTTCTAAATACTTTTCATGTGAAGTGGGTCTCGTACAACTTCCCCATTTCTTTAACTTTTAATAGTAATGATACTTGGGAGTATTTTAGCATTTGCTTACCACTCCCTATGAGATCATCAGTTTCCCACTTCTAATCTCATATACTTCTTCCTTTCTTTCTTTCTCTTATTAGCTTACCTTACTTTATTTTCTTTACTTAGTGATATAAATTAGACTTACATTTTATATGTATTCATTCTATTTTTTCTTTCTTATCTTGTAATCTTTAGCTATGCCCACATCTTATATTCAAGTGCCTCTAACACCAATGTACTCTATATCTCACAGGGCTTCTCACACATCAAGTGTGTTAAATTTTCTTTTGCAGGATAATTATCATATGCTGATTCCCTTTACATTTCACTCTAATTATTTCATAAAGGACTCATGCTAAACATGCTAGACTCATATTGCTTAAATCTTTAAGTTTCAATGCCCTAGGCACTTTCCCTTTTTCATCACTTATATATAGGATTCCTTCTTAATACTCTTTCTTACAGGTTTAGTATGATTAAAATCCCTTAGCTTTTCTTCCTTAACTTAACTAATTAGGATACTCTTCAATCATCGAGACACTTTTTATACTTGATATTATCTTTTGCTATACACTTAACTTATATTACCATTGAGTTGGCTAGACTTAATATCCTGTAACTGCCATGGCAAGCAAATCACAGTATCAATCATTAATACACGGGTGCATCATGACCGAGCTCAAGCAGCTATCACCTGTATATTAAAAGCTTCCTAACAATCTAGAATACCCTTTTCTTACTTTTCTATAATTTTCTCTATGTCATGTGACAACTAAGGAATATAGGAAACTCTTTTTTTTTAACCTTTTTTATTAATCATTATATTATTCCTAGGCTATCTTCTCTTGCCCCATTATCTCTATTTAGGGCACTATATCATATTGTATAGATAGCCATTCTAAGATCCATGGTGTTCTCTATTGCACTTGTCAGCATTATCTTTTCATCTGACAATAACTTTAATAGGTTTTTGGTTATAAACTTGTCACATTCTCCCTTTTTACTTCTATTATTACTTTACCCTTATGAAAGGGCTATTTTTTATTACTCATATAATTCTTCATTGTTCTTGTGCTTATATGTACTCAAGCATTCTTACATTTTTTTAGGTTCACTTTAACTCTCTTACTTTCTATAGAATTAAAGGGTCTGATCTATCTCAATTTCATACCCCGACTCTCAACTAAACAGTTGCTCTTATAGGGAATTCTATCTTGAGTGAACCGTGCTTATCTTTCTTAGACTTTTTATTTTCATGTTTAGGAACATAGTTTATTGATCCTAGGGTCTTACTAACTTGATCTAGATCACATATCCTCAATGTCCTGAATCTACTTTACTGGCAATTGAATGCTCCATTTATTGATTTTACCATCTATGAACTTCTTATTTGCATTTATTTTATATGAGGGAAGCTTGTTTAACTTAATGGTGAACTCTTATCTTTTACATCTTACCAAGTTCTAACTTTCATTTTGCATCTGCTTTTAATGTACTTAATCCATTAACTATCCTATAATCATGGCTAAAGTGAGGATATCTCTTACTATGTACTAATTTCTCAACTCAACCTTGCTTTCCCATATCTTTATAATTACTAAGTCAGGAACCCGATTCCCTTAAAGAGTTATTGACCATAACTAGGGGTTTTCAACCTCATTGCATTTTGTATTTTAATTCTTAAACTACAGAGAACCTTCCTCTAATAAATTTTCTAGGCCATTTCCTTTTTAGATTATGGTTCTCCTTTAGCTCATTTTATCTTATATATGAGTTCCTAATCATTATCATTCTCATGTTGCAACTTATAACTTAACCTAAGACACTTCCTGGCCATAAGTTGCTTAAAATTTTCCACATAACAACTTACCATAAATCTAGCTAATTCATTCTAGCATACATTTTAGCTACCATTGGATCCTTTAGGTTTTCCTTTTGATTTTAACCTTTCTCTAGATCTAGCTATAAACTCAGGTAATTTGAATGTCTCTCAGATATTAAGAGTCTCTGAATATTTAATACTGAGCTAATTATGTTCATTTAGGGAACAACACCTCTAAAGTACATCCTTTCTGTGTACTTATACATTTATGTCATTCCTTTACATATACTTAAAGCATTTCTTGCATGTTTTGGGCCTACACTGTTGGTCCATCCCTTATTACCACACTGGGTAGCAATTTACATCCTTCACTACTTTGTGCACTACTAGCATCAATCCTACAAAAGCTTTGCACCCAGGAATGAATCCAAATGATTTAGACAAAGTCTTATTGAATGCTACGAAGTCAAATTAGGATTGTCAAGCCTTCTATATTAAAAGAAAGTCAGAATAAAAAAGAGGAAAAACAAGATTGGTTATTAATTACAAACCTTTAAACATATTCTTTCAAGATGACAAGTTTCCTTTTCCAAAAATTAGCTCGTAAACAACATTTTCTTAAAGATGCAAAAGTATTCTTTAAATTTGATCTTAAAGCAAGCTTTTGGCAATTGGATATTGAACCATTTGAAAGGTATAAGATGGTATTTTGCATTCCTAATGCTTAGTATGAATGGACAGTCATGCATTTGGACTTAAAGTAGCATCATCTTTCTTTCGAAAAGTAATGATGAAGATATATGAGTCTATTTTGCACAATATTCTTATTAATATTGATGATATTTTTTTTCCAAAAATGAAGAAGATCATAAAGGCTCCTTTAGTAGTTTTTGGATATCACCAAATAGTATGGGATCATACTCTTAGCCTATAAAAGTCAATTGGGCTAAACCTAAATTGAATTCCTTAGAATGAATATATCTAATAGATACTACTATCTTGGTCCACACATTGCCCAAGAATTTCTCAACTTTCTAAATGAAGATCTCACTCTAAAACAAATTTAACAATTTCTTGGAATAGTCAAATTTATCAGAGACATTATTCCTCATACTTCAAATCACACTAACCAGCTTTCTAAATTTTTCAAAAAGAAAAATCCCCTAACTTAGACATAAGCAAACTTTAACTATAAAGTATCTTAAGACAATTATACAAAATCCTTTACCTTTAAAGATTCTTGACAAAGGAAAAAGGATACTTTGGACTATTGCTAGTGATAATTTCTAGAGAGTTGTCTTTATAGAAGAAGATGGCAAACAATGTTACTATAGTCACACAAGCATACAATTCAAAGACTCTGAAAAGCATTGTTATGTTATCTACAAAGAGATGTTAGCTATTAAAAAGGGGATCAAAAAATTCAATTTCAGTTAAGCTATTATGATTTTGTGGTTTAGATGGACAATTCATCATTCTCTAAAATTTTAGAGTAGGAAAAGAAAGTCTTGCCTGACAAATGACTACTTAGATAGAAAGACTAGTTTTCATACTATAAATTCATGGTTTAACACATTAAGAGTTACACAAATCTCATAGTGGATTATATCTCTCGAGCTAAAGTGGTGAACCTTGTCATAACAACAAAACTGGTTTTTTTTTTCATGGCTTACTCCATTCTTGGCTATAACATCCAACATCCTTTCCCTCTCTTAGCTCAAAGCCAAAAAGATTTTCCTCCATGTTCCAGAAAACCAACAACCCAACCAAAGTAAAAAAACTTGCTAGAAAATCTCTTTTCTATTATCTCTACTATTACCTCAGACTCTTCCCTTCTTATTTATCCATCCTATTTCAATCCATAAACTCCTTTCCTCACCTTTTTTAAGGATTCACACCCTTGTCACTAATAATGCACTTTGGCATTTATAAACACACACTGCTTTATATACAAGTGCTATTGAATTCCCTCTTCTCTTAATTTACAATTTTCTTTGTTGGACGAAAAAACGTAATTCCAATCTTTAGATCTTCCTTGAATGGTTCTCATCACTTTACTAGTGGCGTAAAGAATTACAAAAAATCATCTCCTATTATAATCTATGAAATAATCCTCAATAAGATAAGTTGGTTGCTAGTATTTTCATTCTCCACCAACCATACTAGATTGGTAGGAACAACATGCTTCTCATTAAGAATTATGATTACCAATGGAACATTTTTCTTGACTGGCCAAACAAAAGTCCAAACTCTTAAAGACTTTAAAATGTTTTCATATGAACCCAACAATTATGAGGAACCACAATATGTCTTTTGCACATCTCTCAGTCCATTTCCAAGAGAATTCATTCTAAGATAATCGAGAATGCTAGAAGTCCACTTGCCAAACATAGAAATATGGATTGAGACCTAAATGCCAATTTTTTTTCAAGGTTCAAGTTCACAATCCAAACCTGCCTAAGCTAGGATGACTACATGCAAGATTTATAAGATTCAAATGTGTTAGATGAGTTTGACAAGGTAAAAGAATTGTTGACTACACACTTTGGAAAAATGAAAAAGGATGACTTAAATGAGACAGATGTTTCAAATGATCCAAACTTATCTTCATCACATGAGCCTATTATAAAAGGATAAGGCTCATCTGTTGCTAACTTGTTGTTAGTAAAATTATTATATTATGGATTGTTTGTATGTTTTACATTTTAGACATATTTTACTTCCAATTTGTAAAAGTAGCTTTAGTAAAAGCTATTTGTATTATTGTCCTTTAACTTTGTAAAAGTTGTTTGTCTACTTATATTAACCTTTAGCTATAAGAATTGAGCTCTTCCTTAGTCATCGGCTGAGAAAGTCTTGTATCCAAGTTTGCCTTTATAATAATATTCAATGTTCTTCATGAATTCCTTTTAAAAGCCTTTCTTTCTTTCTAAAATGTTTCCTAGCTAAAAGTCTTATGATTATCTTGCTCATATAAGTATACTTTACACTTATCTCTTTGTAAGGATCTTATGCATTAGAAAGTAATTGATATAAATCTTATAAAATTGTTAGAATCTTATCTTGTCTATGAGTTTATACATTAAAAAGACTTTCAAAATGATTAAAAGAATCATTAATCCCAAAAGGCCAAGGGAATTCAAAATGCAGAAGAAGAAAGACTAGGCATACCTGGATGAGGGTTCTTCTAATCAAAATTGGAATGCTAGAGTAAGATATTACACTCCTCATAGATAAGGTATAGAACCTAATCCTAGGTTCTTGTTTTATGAACCTCATCTACATAGAACTCTTTGTTATTATTGTTCGCCTTTATCTCAAGAAGAAAAAGCTAAGTTAGATAGGATTGCAAAACCTCTATCTCTTTAAGATTTGAAGATCTAGTAGCACCTTGAATGGTATCAGAGCTTTTTTCCTAAGATAATCAAAAGAATCTTGCTAGAAAGAGAGTAAGAAGGACTTTCCTTCACTATGTCTTCCCCAAAAGAATCCTTTGAACTTGTCAGACTATATTCTTCCCTTTCTTTTCCTAGATCTATTTCTTCCTTTTGTATGTTTTATGCCAATAATAAAATAGACAATTTAGAAGAAATCACTTATATTCTAGATGAAACTCACCTTGATGAAACTATTGCTCTTATCCTTAATCCTTATGAACTTTATCATCAAAATTACACTTTTACTTATTCCATCAGAAAGCTCATCTCTTTTAAAAAAAGTTCTTATAAAAGAAATTGTCTAAGAAACAAAAATGAATTAGTGTAGTTTAAGATCAACCTAGGCTAAACAATATGTCACATTGAAAATTTTCACAAGTATTATCTCCCACTGGATTAGACAAGGATACAATCACCTCCAACTTGGAGCTATGAGATTAGTCCTTCCCCTTCATGGATAAAAAAGGATAGTGGCAACAGCCTATGTAATATCTAGTTTTCCTAAATTGAACTGAAACTGATGAGATAATAAAAGAAGACCATAGAATAAAATGAATTGAGGTTAAGCAAAATTAGAATAATAATTTAGGCATCTAGAAATGAGGATACAAGGTTAAAGATGGCACAAAACTAGAGCTAGAATGGCTAAATAAATTTAACCGAAAAGGTAATGACAAAATTATAATTTTGGACAAGTTTTCAAAAACTCAAAGACGAAAGTTTGAAATAGTAAAATTGAGTTTTCCAAGATTCTCAGAGGCTCTAAAAATCCTAGAAACCTTTAGAAAGACCAAGACCCTTTCAGTGTATATTTTAAGCAGTCAATTGACTCGAACTTTAACTAGACAATTTAAGATGGCTTTAAACCCTATAAAATTGAAAGTAAATGTTTTTAATGAACTAGAGGACTAAAATTTTCATATGGAAAAAATGGTTCTCAATAAGGTTCTAAAATGAGCCTAAATGAAAGAATTGAAATGGAAGAGTATAATGGAAAATTTTGAAACACCTCCTTTCTTCCTTATATCAACCATGCCACCTCCCTTCATTTAGAACAAACTTAGATTGCTCCAAAACCAACCTTCCAAGTTGCATAAGAGAGAAGGAGAAGAAGGAAGGAAGGAAGGAAGGAAGCCAAAATAGGTATGAAATTTTACTCTTTTCATGGCACTTCTTTTATTAAACTCTCATGCTTTCTTTCTTAGCAGTTTTAGTTTCCTAAAAGAAGGGATTTTGTGGTTGAACCTTTGGAAGAAGGAGAGGATTTTAGGAACCAAGCATAGTATTAAATTCTTCTCATGAAAAGTTTTAAAATGAGGTATGAATCATGGTAGGAAATTAGCTTCCTCTTGGCTTCTCCTCCTTCTCCATGTTTCATCAACTCAAGCTTTATATGAAGGGAATGTGTTTTGCATGGAAATAAGGTAGAACTAGGGGTTTTAAGGCATAAGGAATTATATTATACAATTAGATTGTCATGAGAAGCTATGAATTGCAATTTATGAATGTTAGGGTTTCCATTGCACTTAGGGAGTTTTAGAACTATTTTGAGTCATATGAATTCAAGATTAAGTTAAAGAGGAACCAAGGAATGCCCACATACACCAACATCCTAGAAAGAAATAACAAAACTTCATATTGCTTTTCCATGGGTGATAGTTCGATCAAGTGAGAGATGGAGCACATAGGGAGTGATTTTTTGAGTTGTAATGAATTTAGAGACTTAAATATGATGAATAAATAATTATGAAACCATTAGATTGAATTTAAGAGCCCTAAATTGAAAGTTTAATTTTTATGGCTTAAATTAAGTCCAAGAAACAAGTTAGACCTAAACCTCTTTAACTAAGTGTAAGATGATTTAAATAAGTTTGTTTGGGATTATAAAACTTGTAACAAGTGAGAGTTTGGGGTTTAGAAAGCAAAAATCAAGATTTGCTTCATATTGGACCTAAACTAGCTCTAAATGTCACTTGAAGCTTTAATAGGATAAAAGGAAAATGATGAGGCCTATAATGAGTGATTAATTTATCTTGTGATTGCCATGTGTAGCCCCATCTAGTTCAAACTCCCCTAAGTGTGGGTGTCAAGTAAGAGAAAATTAAAAAAAAAAGCCAAAGCCAAGTGGATCAGTGACACTTGAAGTTTTATAGCCAAGTGGGTTAGTCACACTTGAAGTTTTATAAGTTCTAAGGTAGATTTATCTCCCTTTCTTACATGCATTTAAATATTTGAATAAGTAGAAATGCTTTTGTGTATTATTGCTTAATGCATTCATGAAATATGTCTTGTTATGTTTTCCAAAATGAGTTTTATGTACATGAGATTGCTATGTGATGGCTTTTAATTTTCTATGGCATAGAATTCAACGTAATAGGTCTTCCTTAGCCTTGGGTTGAGATTAGTTGAACCTAACTAGTTTATGATGGTGCCATGGCTTGAAAATAAATAAGTTTTTATGCTATGTGATGCATTTGACTTACATGAAACACATGCATAGCATCTTTGCACCACATGCATGGCATTTTCTCATTGTATTCATATGTGTATGGATTGGTTGAGATCGGCTACTGAGATTCTTTCCAAAATCTCATCACCATGCTCCCAATAATCGTTTCAAGGTCACTAAGCCAAAGCAAGGACATTGAGAGGACTTAAAGGCTTAAAATGATGTATTAAGATTATCACTTTTATTTAATTTTGATGCATGTCTTAACAGACACCCTTTTGTATCATTAAAGGCTTATGATGTAAAATGATATAGATATTCCATGTTTTATGATGAAACCATGTGTATAAACTTAAGTACTTTAATATATAGCATTTTGTGGTATAAAATGGGCAATTGTATAGCAAATTGCATAAGTGATGCCATTATGTATGCATATAAACTTGGATGCAAGGGGGCCAAATTTTGATTCAAGTCTCCTTGTATATTATGAAATGGATGAAAATGTTGTGTTAGATGATTGAAATTTTCTCAAAATGAAAGAATCCAATTTGAATACTATTTGGTCCAATTGGAACCTAAAATTCGTCTTAGAAATGGCATAAGCTGTATCTATGTTAAAAGTGACCTAAATGACCTAATTTGAGTCTAAGATTTAGCATGTTATTAGACCCTCATAAGATCTTTCTAACAAGTAAGGAGTGAAAGTTTTCGGAGCTTTACAAAATATTTCACGATTTTCAAAGTTCAAAAAATTTTGTAGTTTGGTCCTGATATTATTCCTTCTATCCAATTTTGGTTTTTTGTGTTTTTGAGGGGCCAAAGGAACTCCATTACTTATGAAATTTTATAAAAATAAAGTTCATATTATAAGCTTTCTATAGGTACTAAGTTTGTGTAAATCAGAGTTGTGTAGCAAAAGTTATGCATTTTTAAAATTCAAGGTGTGGTTGTGTTAGATTGATGCAGCACATCTTAGACAGAAACTGTTTTCTATGGTTTTTAGTAGGTCAAATGGATTTATTTTTATTTGAAATTTTACAGCATATAGTTCACATCCTAAGCTTTTTGTAGACACCTAATTTGTACAAATTAGAGTTTGGTAGCCCGAGATATGAATTTTCAAAGTTAGAACAGTTTATGTGCAATGGAGCCATTTTGGGTCATACATACTTATGGGCTTTTCTATGCATATTTTTTGGTCTAATGAGTTGAAATAAGTTTGTTTATGATAAATATGAATAAAAAAAAGAAAGAACATAATTGGGACTCTTATAGTTTGATATGACCTATAAACTGGGCATTTTTTGTGTTGAAAAACTTAAAGGTGATTATGAACTTTGTTCCTAATTCTATAAATTATATAAATGAGTTAGATAAAGTTAGGTATAACAACCTAAGTCTCCCTACTTGATACCACTTATACTTCTTTTCAAAAGGTTTTGATTGGTGCAACTCTTGTTACTCTTAATGGAAGAAGAACCATTACCATTGTGTCCAATTTCAACATACAATTTTTAGATCTTATTCTTTCAACTAGACTCAAAGTGTAGATCCAAATCATAAGAACTAAACAAGTTGAAAGCACCATTTCAGCGACTTTTCACCATCAAATGATCGACCATCTTCAAAATCGTGTTATAAATCTCTTAGTTTTCTAAGTACATCATACACTTTTTTATTTTTTCTTTTGTTGACATATATTTTAGTTTTTTGGCCCCGAACTTATTAAACTAGATAGTCTTCTTATTTATAATTAGGTCTACTAAATATCTGATGTAATAATGCAAAAGATCACAACAGAGAAAGTGGGATATCATGCGAAGAGGTGTATGAACTTTTAAGATAATGACGCTGCGATTCGGTCAGCGGTTGGTGAGGGAGACTTAAAGGGTGTAAATCAACCACGCTCTTAGTAAACTATTTCAATTTTGCTTATTTAAAATTTGAATTGCATTTATTTTATTTATAAAATGAGGAAGTTTTGTCAATATATTAAATTCATATAATTAAATAAACTCTACTTAAAATTTTGATATTTGATCTGTTGAATTGTAATATATATTCTTATAAAATTTTGTGTACATATATACAAATGTAATATAAAGAAATAATTTTTTGATTTAGCTTAATTTTATATGTGCATGTAATTGTTTATATTTTTTCATAATAGGGACAATTCTCCACTTTCTCCCTAATCATTCATTTCTAATTTGAAATGATTATAGAATTAAAAATAAATATATTAGAAAGAAAGTGAATGTTGTACCTATTATAAAAAATATTATAGATTTAGACTTTAAATAGTTTGGGCATATATAGAGAAAATTTATAAAAATCCCAATAAACATAATAGATTAGATAAAAAATATTTTAATAGTTAAACTTAGAGGAAAACTTAAAAAAACTATAAATAAAATTATTAAAAAAAATTTATATTTATATGATTTGTCTAAAGATATGATTCACAATAAGACTTTATGACATCATTTAATTCATTTATCCGACTTCACCTAATGAAAAAAATATATTGTTACTGTTGTTTATGTAATTATTTACGCTCAGCTCTTGACTTGTTAACATTGATATGATAAAAAAAGTATTGATTTAGATCATATGTTATTTTCTTTTAATTACTCTCAAATGTTGTACTTTTTTTTTCTTTTAATCTCAGTCATCTTTTAAATAAAAATTGATGTATACAAAAAACTCAGCCTGGGTCAATTTCTTTTCATTAAAAGGGTCAAAAATCTATTTGAACCTTTAAAAATTATATCTATACTATTTGTGATAATAAATTAATATTAAAAATATTTAAATGACTTAATTAAATAAAAGATTTCTTCCACCCCTTAACCAGGAATATGCTTTCACTCAAAAACTTTTTGCCTGTTTGAAAATTATCTCAATATTCACCGTCAGTATTAAATGATGTTGTATGCCTGTGGTACATATTTGGGGTTGGGCGGGATTGGTTGAAGCTTACAAATTTTTAAGCTTTAGACTTAAAGTCCGGTTTTAAATTTATTTGTATATAAATATAATTTTTAAAAATAAAAATAGTAAATATAATTTCAAAAATTAAAAATAGTAAATTTTTGAGGGAATTTGATAATTTTTATAAATGAACCATACTTTTCATTTAAAAAATTTTAAAAAATAATTTCATAATAAATATGTAAAGAATAAGAAAAAAAGAATATATATTATATAAAATGTAAAGAGTAACTAAATTAATGAATTATGTTATTAAGTTAAATTCGTTAAGCCCATGTTAAACCCACTAAATCTCAAAACTATCTATATCTTTTACTTAAATTTAAATTTAACCTGATTTAAAATAAATATTAAACCGAGCGTTAAGCTAAGTATAATAATGAAATTATAAGTTTATATATATATATATATATATATATAAAGAAAACCTCTACAATTATGACCAACAAAATCGAAACATCAATACATCTGGGAAATAAACAACTAGTAAAAAACATTGCATATTAAGTTCTTCATTAAGAAAAAAAAGTCAATTCAAGTATATTATTTAAAGTGAACTATGCTAACCTTTTTTGAAATTTGATTACATTATATTTGATATCTTTCTTTTAAAAAAAATTATATCTGATTCTTCTAACATTTTAATATATATTGTAAAAAAATTTATTCAACTGATTTTTTATCAAGAGAAAGTTACTTTTTGACAGAACATAAAACTATGATTTATTGTAAGCATGACAGTAAAAAAAAAAATTAATATGAACTCCAATATAAGATTGTAATTTTATTCTTAATGAATAGTCAATATGATAATAAAAATCATTAAATAATTTTATTTTTAGAAGAAACACATATTGTGTAAAAAATTAATTTTAATGACAAAAATAAATTACAGAAGAGTCAAATATAATTTTTGAAATAAGAAAGATATTAAATATAATTTAGTCAAATATTTAAAAAATTAGTATAATTTACTCTATTGTTTATTTCCGAATTGGATGCATTCTACCCTACCTTTAAGTGCGGGATCTTGACAGCTCAGAAATTTAAATTTGATTTTTTTAATGAAATTTAGACATGTTAGTTTCTCTTTTATCCTTTTTCCGGATAGCCTACAAATAAAAAATAAAAAGATAGAAAGAACAGAAAAAGATTGCATCATAACCCTATATTATTTAAGAATATCCTACTTGCTAAAGAAGTTTACCAGAAAGGATCAAAGGGATAGAAATAGTACAGATGTTGTAGGATTAGGACTTGCCATACATAAACACTAAATGAGTAGAGAGTAGACTCTCATAGAGCACGATTACGAACTCTCTTCCCTCTATTCTCATCATCTCTCTTCACTAGGGTTTTCTTTCTCTGCAATATTTTGAAGTAAGCAATGAAGATAGACATGAAAAGGGAGGAAGAAGATTCAAGAACGTACCAAGTGACCATTTGCAACAAGTTCCTCGTAACCACTACGTATGTTCATCAAGATCGTGGATATTCATCCAATTATTCTTATTTATATGATTCAGAAATACGCCTCAGGGCTTGGATCAAATACGTCAAAAGGTTTTACGCCAAAAGAAATAATAATTGAAACCTCCTCGTTGCTCTCTCAGCTGAATCCAATCTCAATTACGCGAGCGGTAGCCTTAGCTATGCCAACGGTACTTTTAAAAAAGGTCAATCCCTATCTCACTTAATTCACAGTATTAGGGTTTGTTTAGCTATATTTTGAATTTTTTTATTTCAAAATTATTTTTAATTTAATTTAATTTAATTTTTTCTTTTAAAAATTGGATCGAACAATGAATCGAGAAGTTGTTACCTTAATTAGTAGTCAAATCAGATGATATTATACATATATAAATAATAATAATTAATTAATTTTAATATATCTATATATATAATATGTTATATTACAAAATTTATGTTTAAACTTTAAATTTATGACTTTCAAGGAAAGTAATTAATAAAACTCATAATGCAAGCTGAATATAAGCATGACATAGGTCATCATTCACAATAGTCACGTATATGCAAGTTTCAAATTCTAATCCACATTAAAAAAGAAATAACACAATGATCACATCTAAAACATTGAATGGATTTTTTAATCAATTTTTAAATTGATTCTGGGGTCAATACCATTCAAGCAGATTTTGAAGAGTGTCTGGAGTGAAACGTGAGCCTAGGCCGGTTCTCGATCTATTCCAATTTTTAAACACGGGATAAAAGGAAAGGTTGACTAATTTTATAATTTTTTTTTCAGTGAAGATATTTTTATCAAAAAAATTAAGTTTTAAGTCTGCTCTAATTAAAAGCAACAAAGAGGCTTTATGTCTTGATCGAACACAATTGAAAAAGAAGATTTTCTTCTAGCTAGCTTTATTATTACGTCATATAAGCTCTTATCTATTGTTACATTAACGAAAATTTTCTTTTAATTATTCTAATATATAATTTTTTTAAGTCGTATTACAAAATGCCATGAATGTTCTCAATTGTAGGTAATGGAAAAGAGGCACCATACGAGTTGTTACAACTATGCGTTGGGAATAATTGCTTGTTGTATGAGTTAGCACCAGTGAGAGGCGTTCCTAAAGTACTTAAGGACTTCTTATATAAGGAAACCGTTGTGATGGGTGTGGGGATACACAAATTGGCAGCCAAGCTTCAAAAGGAGTATGGCATCTTGTTTCGTAAGTGTGTGGAGTTGAAAGAACTTGCAGGCTTGGAGGAGAGAGAGCAGAGGAGGGCCGGCGTGGCGGAGGTGGCTCGGGCGGTGATTGGAGGAGAGATGAATTATGTGAGGCCTACGAGGATTAACTGGTGGCATAATCTGAGTAAAGAAAGACGTTATTGGGTACTACCACCTCACCCTCTTGATGTTTATCAGCGATATGAATTACTTTCGGATGGTCTTAAAAAGCATGCCACTGTTGAAGCTTTTCTTGTACACCATGTGGGAACTCAGCTCCTGAAGGATTTTCAAGTTTTAGTGCATGTGTCAAGGGATTTTAGGATTTTTCATATCTTTTAATTGTCAAAACTAAAACTATAGCAGAGTTATTTGTTTAATTGTTTATGTTGTTGCTAAGACTATGACATGTTTATTACTCTACCTATCATTTCTAATTTCTTTTGTTGGAAGCATTATAAACGTTTTAAAAGTAGGTTAAAATGCACATAATTTCTAAAATCTTACTTATCTTTAAAATTTTACAATTAACCTTCTACATTGTTGATTTTGTACAATCATCTTTAATATTGAATTAGTTAAATATATTTACAGAGTACGTTAACAAGCCCATGCCTATGGAGAACCCATACTATCTCGTTATTGTCTTCTCATTCGACTTATTCCTCTAGTCTCCTTTCTTTCCTCTCTAAGAAAGCTTCCTTTTCACCAAGCCCGAACATGAATATGCAATGGACATTTTGCAATCTTCTATGGGAAAGAACTTTTCACCCTGAACATTTTTCAAATAAGGTCTAAATTTTACTATCTCATATAAAATACTTTAACTAATTTTTATATTTTTAAATATTTATATATGTTTTAAATATTATTTTACAATATATGTATTAATCTAATTGTATAATATTATATACATTTATATATATATATATATATATAAACATTTTTTAATATACACTTATAACAAAAAAATTTAATCTAGTTCAATCACAATTACATTATTTAATTATAAATCGCTCTTTATCTTGGTGAATTAAAATTTTAAAACATTGAAGGAGATAAATGAAAAGGAAATTACAACATTTTTTGAAAGCATTCGAAAAAGTTATAAGAGACCACCGTAATGAATAAAAGGAATTATCTTTTTGTTAAAGTTTAATCAAAAAAATTAGATAGTTGGAAGATATATTAAATATTTAAATTATAAATTATCTAACTATTTTCAATAATCACATTACTTTCTTACTTTATTTAAGATAATAAAAGAATATTGCTGATAAGAAGATAAGTGTTGTGTAACATAAGTCTTAAATGTAATTTCTTTAAAATCTATAGTCTCTTTATATACCTATATAATTGATATGTGTGATTTTATATAGGTTTATAAAGAGTTGATAATATTAAATTGATATAAAAACATTATTGATAACCGATTAAAAAAATATTAGATGCGACTACATCTATTAATTTTATTCATGATAAATTAATAGGACATTATTGGTAATAATTTCATTTGTGAGATATTAAATTAAAAAATTCATTTATGAAAGATTAAATTAAGAAAATAATTTATAAAAAATAATTTAAAAATACTTTATTTGTAAGGAATCAAATTAAAAATAATTTTATAAAAAATAAAATTAAAAGAAATACTTCAAAACAAAAATAAAAATATACTTGACAATAATATCATTGGGCATGGTATATGGAATTCTGGGAATCGGATCCCCTGCAGTGGCCTCTCCCATGGCCTTTGCAATTTGGACTGTCTAGATTAATCTAGATGGTCCAGATTTATTATTATTATTTTTAAGTTTTGAAAATAATTTTTTTATAAGATACATAATACAAAATAAAAATAATTTTTTAGTTGTAAGTTTCAGAAAAAATAATGTTTTAACATAGAAAAATGAATAAAAAATTTAAACCATCTAGATTTAGTTTTGAATGATTCAGATTTCATTGGAGAGAGAATTGAGAGAGTGATAATGGAGAGGATCTGAATCCGGAGTTCTGCTATACCTGTCTGCGCATATCTGATTTCCAACTCAGTGAATTTCGTTTTGTAATCAAATTTGTTGTCAATCATAGCCAAACTATATCGATCATATTTAGGCCTTCAACAAATAGAACCCGCACCAATGTGGGCCTAAAAAAATGGTCCACGCAAAGGCCTTATTTGCTGCCTTTCAAGAATAAAGCCCAAAGGCCCACAGAAGGGAGTGGAGGAGGGTATTTTGGTAACTGTCCTTTCCCATTTTGGTGGTTGGCCCTTGACGAACCGTTACCTGCTGCTCCTTCTTCGCCGCCGTCGAATCTATTCTATGATTTCTCTCTTACTTCCTTCTTTCTTCTTTGTGCCTCTCAGCGTTTTATGTTTTCCATTTGCTTCAATTTCTTTATATACTTTTACTTTTTTCTATTATTTCTCTAAATTGAAGCCCAATGATGTACAAATCAAACGTTATTGAGCAATTTTCAGCAGTTTCAGTTCTCCATTTGCCTTCACTTGCCGCTGCCTCTCTCTCTCTCTGTGTATATATATGCATATAAACACACACTCACACATACATATATGCTTGTTCAATGGTGGTTTGTGAAGGCATTTGATGATCGCCGCTGGCTTTAACCTGTGAATGATCAATCAAAGCTATGAGATCTGAGGGCTTTTTGTGAGCTTTTATGCATTTATGTGGTTTTTGAGTTCTATTTGATATTTGCGTGTTTATTTGTTGTTTTCTAATTGTTTTGGAGGTTAGAATTGAATTGAACGATGACACATACACTGGGCTCTGAGCAGCTTTTGCTGCATTATTGATGGAAATCTGGCCCAGAAAGCTATTTCTGTCCTCCCCTTACTATTTTTGGGACCTACATGATTACTTAAACCACTTAAATGCATGTAATTAAAATGGTATTGGCACATTGATGATTGGTGTCATCAAGTTGTTTCTCACTCTGCTTGGTACTCTTACTCCAATACCCTTCCTTTGTTAACTAATCAATTCCCTATTCATGTTATATTGCATTTGTCCCCACGATGGAATTATATTCTGTAAGGCATTTCCCTGGATTGTAATTATCAACCTCTAGGGCTCTTTAACTAATCTGTAGTGCTTGTTTGAGAGAAAGGATAGAAACACAAACCATTGTTTGGATAGTTAAAAAGGTAATAGAATGTGGATTACGATGGGCTTCCAAAGCCCTACTCTTCATCTCACATCCCACTTTCCAACTATTTCAGCTTCGGGGTTTAGGATGGCTTGACTTTTTTTTTTAATTACTGTTTTATCCAGCATAATTTAAGAGCTAGTTTTTCTCCTTTCAAAAGATTAATATTAAAAATTTATATTTCAGTTCCATTCTACTATTTAATGACAATGTTTCTTTCATATTGAAAATTAGATCCCTTATCTTCATATTGAAAATTAGATCCCTTATCTTGAGATATATGTACTCGGTCTATTTTCATCTTAAACAAGCCCTTAGCATCATAGTAATTGTTGTCTTTATCATCATCTTCATTGATGATTTTTATATCTTTCTTTCTTTTGGCAGTGATTGGGTACTGAGCTTTGTGCATTGACTTCACGATAATCTGAGGGTTGTAAATTGTCTATGACAAGAGAACTAAATGAGATACTGAAATATGAGGGCTTTTGTGCAGTGTCACAGATCCTGTAAACGCATAATGTGAGTAAGAGAGAGATAAATGAAAACATTTAATGCTCAATATGGACAAATGAAAACATATTTTATTGCTTACACGGGCAGTTTCACCATCAGCCAAGATTCTCTACATTTAATTGTAATTGCCCCATTTAAATTTATGAGGGAGACAGGGAAAATCAGGTAATCTATTCCTCTCATAGCCTCTCTTTTATTGGATCCACAAGCAAATTGGATCATTTGTATTTGTTCACTTGAAAAAAAAAATAATAAAAAAGGTGAAAGTATGTATGAGATTTAATTTTTTTATAATTAATTTTTTAGTCTTTCTTTAATTGTGTTATATATAATTAATTTTTAAGTTACATAGGATTTAGACTGTATCAAAGGATTGGGGTTTGTCACGCAAAATCGAAAAAGTTATGTTCACATATCGATTTCATAATTTATTAAATAACATAAAGTGCCATAAATTAAGGAAGATGACCCAACCCAAAAATGCAATCGATGGTGGCAAGGACAACACTAACACAGTGAAAAGAATAACTGAAATGGTGGAAATAACGGCAAGAGATTCAAACCTATTGGTGTTCTAAGTGCTCTTTATTGTATGGTAACTTTTCAGTTGTATAAGTAGCCATTATGTTACTTTTCTTCGATGGCCTTGGCACGTGTTTATTTCTAATTTGAATTCTTTAGAGTTTGGCTATGCCAGCTTACTAATTTTGTTGACCTCTTGTATTATATACACTAGTTGAGTAATGCATAAAAGGTTATCGAGCTTTTGCCATTTCTTTTGATTCTTCTAACTTACTATTTTTTACAAATCCTTTCTAGGCATCAAAGCCTTTAGGTTCATGTCATCGCAAATTAGACTACACTCGTTTCCTCCCACAACTCTGCTACTAAGATCAATCAGCCCTTCATCTCTTTCTAGTAATCCACCTATGCTTGGTTTGCCTCTTTCCCCTTTCAGTCTGCCATGCTTGATCAAGCTGGATTGGATCAATTTTCTTCTATGGCATTGACTGGTGTTGTTGGTTATTCGTGGTAACAAACTTGATGGTCATATCACTAGATCCAAACCATACCCACCCGAATTCATCTCTAAAGGTGTAGAGGCAAAGGCTAATCCTAATTATGAAGACTGGATCTCCATAGATCAACTTCTTCTCGAGTAGCTTCTCAATAAAATAACTCTTACATAATTTCTTAGTTAGCTCATTGCTCCACATCCAAGGAACTTTGGGATGCAGCTAAAGATCTCTCCAAAGCTCATACCAGATATAGAGTGATGATGCTTAAAATTGAACTCCAGTGGATTCGAAAAGGAACCTTGAAGATGGAAGAATATTTGAACAAGATGAAAGCTATAGCTAACAACTTGATAATGGCTGAGAGTCCAGTTTCACTAAATGATCTGATCTCACAAACATTAGCAAACTTGGATATAGATTATAATACAATTGTTTTTCAATTAGTTAACAAAGTTGATATGCCTTGGCCTGATCTGTAGGCTACCTTATTGACCTACAAAAATAGGTTGAAGCAGTTAAGTGATTTTTCTAACCTCCATACTAATAATTCCTTTACTAATGTGGCAAGCACAGAGGGTCGTTCTTTCTCTTCTTTTGATTCTAGTAGAGGAAGTTGGCATGTTGCTGGTCAGAGAGGAGGTTCTTGTGGCTCTAGAGGTTATGAAGGTCCCTTTGTAGTAACAAACCTATGTGTCAAGTTTGTAATAGAGTAGGGCATATATGCTGCCAATTGTTTCTATTGGTTTGATAAGACTTACACAAGGTCTTCCTCTGACAACCATCTCAATTGTAGAAGGAATGATTTCTCAAATGCTCACAACAATCCTTAAATCCTTTATTGCTTCTCCTCAGACTGTCAGTGATAGTGAAAAGGTATTTTGATAGCAAAGCAAGTAGCCATATAACCAATGGCATCACTCAAATTAATAATCCTGTAGCAAGCAATGGTAAAACCAATGTCATAGTGGGTAATGGTAATAAATTGGAAGTTCTTAACATTGGTTCATCTAGTTTTCTCTATGATAACCAAACTTTAGTTATAAATGATATTCTTTATGCTCCAAAGATTGCTAAAAATCCATTGAGTATCTCTAAGTTGACTAAAACAATGATATAGTTGTTGAATTTGATACTCATTCTTGTTATGTGAAAGACAAGGAGACATGTCAGGTTCTTTTACAAGGAATAATGCATTAAGGTCTTTATAAAGTAAATGACAATACTAGAAAGATGCAAAGGAGATACAACACTAGCTTTACTATCTTTGAACCTAAGAACCTTTATTTTGCTATAGTTAAACCTAGTGCTTTTCTTTCACTAAAATAAGAGTGGCATTGTAGACTTGGCCACCCATCTAGCCGTATACTAAACAAAGTATCAGCTAATTATAATATAAATATTTCTAATGAAGACATTGAGTTTTGTGAAGCTTGTCAGTATGGGAAGTCACACTCATTGCCTTTCAAAGTGTCACATTCTCATGCCTCTTGACCTCTAGAATTGGTGCACATAAATTTATGGGCTCCATCCCCAATCAATTCCATTCATTGCTTTATGTCATTTCTAGGGATGACCATAGTAGGTATACATGGATATATCCACTTAATGCAAAAAGTGAAGCTTTAAATGCTTTCATTCAATTCAAACAACTATTGGAAAATTAGTTTCAGAACAAAATTAAGACTTTGAGAAGTGATAGGGGTGGAGAATCAAGAAGTTTTACTAATCTTATTCAAGAGTCTAGTATTTTATTTTAGCATCAATGTCTATGTACATCACCACAAAATGGCAGGGCAGAGAGAAAACACAGGCATGTTATTGAGTTAAGGCTCACTTTACTTGCACAAGCCAAGATGCTATTGAGTTATTGTTGGGAAACCTTCCAAACAACAACCTACTTAATAGATAGGCTACCTACTCCAATTCTTGGTGGAGTTTCTCCAAACTTTAAGGTGTTCAAGTCGCATCCTAATTACAAGGAGCTAAAAATATTTTGTTGTACTTATTATCCTTGCTTGAGGCCTTACAATAAGCATAAATTGCAATTTCATATGATAAAATTTGTCTTCATTGGATCTAGTAACACTTACAAAAGGTTCAAGTGTTTGAGTCCCTCAAGCAGAGTGTACATGTCAAGACATGTTTTTAATAAGAATGATTTTCCTTTTGTCTCAGGTTTTCTAAATACAAGAAGACTAGTCCTAGAAGTAGTTCATCCTATTATTTTCTTCAAATCTCAAATAGAAACAAAAAGAGATAGAGGTTTGACTTGGTACTTGTAACGTCTGATTTTTCGTAAAGTACCGAAATGAGTCAGTTTTCAAAGTAAGTCCCCTGAGATGAGTGATTCAAGGCCAAATAAAATTTAGATAAAATTTTAAATAATAGAAAATGAGGATTTAAGCCTTGAGTTGGTCAGAAACCGGGGTTGGAGTAATTCAAAAAATTTACCGAAAGGTTAGTGGCATTTTCATAAATGAGTGCAATTTTGGAAAAGTACCTAGGAGGGCTTTTTAAATGAAAATTTTGAGTTGCCCAGGGTTCTCAGAGGCCCTAAAAATCATGGGAAGTCTCGGGACTGATAAAGTCCCTCCGGTGTACTCTTTCCAAACTCAGTTGACCTGAACTTTGATGGATTCATTCGGGAAGGTTTTATCTCTAATTTGAGTAATTCCAAAGGTATTTTATTGAATTGGGAACCTATTTGTTATAGTGGAAAAGATGGTTCTAAAAAAGGAGCTAAAATGAAAGAGAAACAAAAATGCAAAGTACGAAGGGCAAAATTAAAATTTTTGAAAAAGTCACTTTCCCTCCTTTCATCTATGTGGTGCCCCACTTTCCTCCCCATTTAGAATCAAAAAATTGGGCATAATTTCAGAAGGGAGAGCAAGGGTCTTGGGCACACCAAGAGAGAAGGAGAAGAAGAAAAAAATTCCAAGCTAAAGGTATGGAAAATTGGATGTTTTCATGCTTTCTCTCCACCAACCTCTTCTCCTCTTTTTCCCTCTTCTTCTTCATGATTTTTCTGAAGTTTTAAGGGCTATTTTGAAGGGAGAACAGAGGGGAAATTTCAAAATTCAAGTAAGGAGGCCAATGAAAGCAAGAACAAGCAAGGAAATTCAAGAAAAACAAGGTATTGTGTAATTCTTCCACTTGGTCTTCTTCCTCCCTTCCTTTGAGCATTTCGACCTAGACATAGACAGCCCCAAGGAGTCAGATTTTCAACCAAACCAAGGATGATTCTTAGGTATTTGATGGAGGAGAATAAGAATATGCAAAGAAAACTAAGAAATAGGCATTAGAAATCAAGATGCAAAATCTAGGGTTTTAAGTGCACCTTCTAGTTTATGAATTTGTATGATGATTCCTAGGTCTAAGTAAGAGTTTAAATGAGTTTTTGAGACACCTAAGATGCTCCCCACAAGATTCTTCCTTTAAGAAAACAAAGAAACTTCCCATGGAGGCCAAGGAAGCCTATGTCTCGGCCTAGGCATGTTTGTGTAGGGGAGAGAGTTTTACATTTTTCTAAGGCCATTCTTGAGTCATATTTGATGAATGAAGATGAAGGGAGGCCTTGAAATTAGAACTCATGGAAAGTGATTTGGTGTCTTAGGTTCTATATTATGACCTAAAGAAGCAACATGATACCAGGCCTTTTGTTTTAATGGTTTAATGACTCTAAGAGGCTTAAAAGGAGTCAAGAATTATATTTGAAAGGAAAGAATGAGGCCTAGAAATCATTTGAGGGGTGTTGCTTCATTAGGTGCCAATATGGACCATAATAGAGCCTATAGAGCAATCTAGTGTTTTATCAAGTGATGTAGCCTTAGAATATGTTTCATGGACTTAATTGGCTCCCATAAATTGTATTTAGGCCAAGACAAACCATCTCCACCAAATTGTAGGTGTGTGGCCGAAAGAGGAGGCTTGCAAGCTAAGGAAAAAGTGTGTGCTTGTATATAAGGTAGCTCTCTCCACCTTCTCTTATGCATGGATGTGTGTTTAGCTTGTTTTAGAATGTGTGTATATGTATTTTTAAGCTATGAAAAGTATGCTAGCATGCCTTTATATGTCATGATCCTTGATGCCATGTTATGTTTTAAATGAATCCATGATGTTTGTATGAGTTTACTTGAGTGTGGAAAGACCAAGAACTCTTCCCTTTGATGAGGATGAGCCAAGAACCCTTGAGCTTGGTTGAGATATAGCAAAGAGTCTCCCAAGAGCAAAGTGGGCTCCCAAGAGTATGGTTGAATCCAAAGTTCTTAAATAATAGGTGAGGCAAGTCCAAAATCTATGAAGAGAAGTGTGAGGCCAATCCAAACACTTGGGGAACTCTTGAATGTCTTGTATGATTGATTCACATGCCAAGGTTGCTTTGAAAATGTCCATGACTTCCATTTTTCCATACATGCATTTGAAAAGCTTGCTTTGCACATATTACATGTGATTGAATGGGAGATGAGCTATTAGGATTCTTTGAATCTCATCCCCTCCTCTCCAATGATCTAACATGCTAGGTGGACCAAGCAATTACGGTGAAGGGAGCCAACAACAATGAGGAAGAGAGATTGACAACCTTGTGTCTTGTTTTGCTTATTTTGGAACCATAGTGATGGTTCATCATGTAGATGAGGTTGTATTACTATAAACTTTGAGACATGTGTAAATACATTATTATGTGATGTTTAGATGTATGATTATGATATATGACCACTAGCCCATGTTTGGAGTATGTAAGGCTATACAATAAGAATTTAAAGTTTGATGAATATGTGTATAAGTGAGGGTTGAATGGCCAAAATGAGATGCATAAGATTTGGGCCCATTTGGGAAGCTCACACAAGTCTTAAATATGCTTTTAGACTTGCCCTAAAGGTACCAACACCAAGGGAAGACCATTTGGCAAGTTTGGTACCTCATATGGAGCCAAATTTGACTATTATGGAACCCTATATTCCTTTTTAGCCAAATGAGTTAGTATTGATTTGAAATTTGACATAAAATTAGGTCTTAGTAAGAGCTTTCTGGAAAGTTAAAAATCATAATTTTTGGAGATCTATAGAATATTTGATAATTTTTTAAAATTGGCAAATTTTATGGATTTAGTCTGCTGCACTATTCAATTGGTTTGAAATTGTTTTACGTTATTTGAGACTCAAATGATGTCCAATTGTCATGAAATTTTATACAGAGAAACTAGGAAATCATAGTGACTTGTTCCAACTAGAAGCATTTCATTTGGAGGTCTAGAGAGGAAGATATGAATTTTTAAAGTTTCTGTCCAGTATCAGTAGCCTTGCCTCACTAGAAGTACTGTTCCATCGAATTTTGAGATCTGGGCTTGATGAACTAATCTGGAGATATTTTTCCTCTCGACTTGACATCCATATATTTTTAGATTGGTATTATTTTCATGGATTTGATTTTTTTGAAATTAATTGGACATTTTTGAAATTCATATTAGTAAACTGTGATAGCATCAGGACCCAGTTCGACCTCCAGACCATTTCGCATGTCAAACGCTATGTGTGTGGGATGTTACGACTTGTACATATTTTTTTCATGAAGTAGACATCCCAAGATTTCTAGAATGACCTAGATTTAATGTTTTCGATTTTTCTAGATTTAGTTATGATTTTTCAAATTTTACCAAAAAATAAGGCCAATTCTGGTCGAGAATGAATACCCATTTCCCATGTCTCTTTTCAGTTTCTATGAGTTGTAAGTATATTTTTGGGATTGAAATGGGTTGTAATAATGTAATTAAATATGAAGGGGTTTAGTATGAGCTCACACGGTTCACATGACACCGGAATGAATTTTCAGATACAACGCAATGCGAAAATATTCATTATTTTCCTTGCCTTTCTATGAGAAACTTACATCCTTCATGATATTAAGTCATATGAAGGCATGAGATGAGTTAGAATTTATGGTGTTACAGTACTCAAATCAGTTGACATCAAATTCTGGTCCTACATGTCAGCTAGCTCCACTAAATGCTGTAACTAATTTCTCCTTGCAACAAGTTGTTCCTTCTTCTTTAATCTTGTCCTCTCCTAAGTTGCCTTACTTTGAAGATTCTGAAAGTCAAGATCTAGTAGGAGATGCCAATCATCAGAATTCACAACTCAGATTTGTTGGGGATCAATCTAAAGAATCTATTGAAAAGTGTTGTGGGGGTGAACTTAACCAGCCTGAAGATGTTCCTACTAGACATAGAATGCTAACCAAAAGCAAATGTGAGATCTTTAAGCCTAAAGTTCCCTTTAATGGTTTAACTATGGATATAAAGGGAAAAGACAAGGAAAATTATACTAGTAATTTAGAAACCAAGCATCAAAGTGTAACTAAAACTCTTAATTCACTTTATTAGAAACAAGCTGTGGTAGAGGAATTTAATGCTTTAACTTGAAATAAAACATGAAAACTAGTTTCTCAAATTGGTTAGGAAAATCTTGTTGATTGCAAGTGGGTTTTCAAGCTTAATTCAACTAAGATGGCTCAATTTCTAGACATAAGGGCAGGTTAGTTGCCAAGGGGTTTCAATAGGATCCAGGTATTAATTTTGGAGAAACTTTTAACCCAATAACTAAAGTTGCTATTGTTAGAATTATTCTCACACTTGTTATTGCATTTGGTAGGGAAATAAGTCAATTAGACATTAACAATGCTTTTTTGAATGGCTTCCTCGAAGAACAAGTCTATATGAAGCAGCCTAAGGGGTTTACCAATTCTAAAAAACCAGATCACATTTATAAGTTAACTAAGGCCTTGTATGGCTTTAAATAGGCACCAAGAGCATGGTTTGAATGTTTTAAAACTACTTTACTAAGTTGGGGTTTTTAGAACTCCAAGGGGGACAATTCATTATTTTTTTTTGAAGGACAAGTCTAGCATAGTTATGGTGCTTATTTATGTAGATGACATTCTAATCATTGGAAATAATACTTATATCATTAAGGAATTCATACAAAGACTAAATAGCTCCTTTTCACTTAAGGACCTTGGCTTTCTACACTATTTTCTTAGCATAGAGGCTCATAAGGATGAGACAGGTTTATATCTCAGCCAAGGTAAGTATATTATAACTTGTTGAAGAAGTTTGAGTTGTCTAATGTTTCCTCTTGTCCTACCCCAATGATTGCAGGGAAACTTTTATCAGCTAATGAATGTGAAGTCATAAGTAATCCATCAATTTTTTGAAGAGCAATTGGAGGTTTGCAATATCTGACAAACACGCATGCTGATATAAGTTTTGCAGTAAATAGACTTGGCCAATTCT
The DNA here is from genome assembly GCA_026724425.1 of Erythrophleum ivorense. NCBI lineage: Eukaryota > Viridiplantae > Streptophyta > Magnoliopsida > Fabales > Fabaceae > Erythrophleum > Erythrophleum ivorense. The sequence goes on from JAIUCV010000008.1 coordinate 33,085,164, forward strand.
TTACTTCTCTAGTGAACTTGCACTGGTAAGCTGTAAAGTGAATTTTTTGTTACCTTAAAGGAACCTTACATTATGGATTGCATATAAAACTTTTAGATTTATTGACTCTTACAGGTTCTCGGATGTTGACTGGGCTGTATGCCAGATGATAGGAAATCAGTGGCTAGTTATTGTGTTTTCTTTGATAAATCACTTGTTGTTTGGTCATAAAAGAAGCAAAAAGTTGTATCGAGTTCCAATACTAAATCAGAGCATCATGCTTTGGCTTCATTAGCTATTGAAATTGTAACAAGAAAAAAAAAGAGAAAGAAGAGAAAAGTTAAGAATTTTCGAAGGGCTGAAAATTTTCTAAGTCTGCTAGCTACAGCCCGGCTATAGTGAATGTACCTATTCGCTATAGCGAGAAATGGTCTAGCTATAGCGAGAGTGCCTTCTCGCTATAGCGAAAATGCTTCTAGCTATAGCGAGTGCGGGCATCCCATACAAAAACCAGGGCGTAGCTCACTGTAGCACGTGCCATAGCGAAAACAGGGGTCTGGGATTGACACGAGCTCGCCGTAGCGAGAGTTATGGCTCGTTATAGCGAGGGTTAGTCCGGAAAAGCATAAAAAAAGAGAATTTGATGTTTTAAAGAGCTCCAACTCATCCTTCTCTCTAAATCGCCTTAAGCTTCGTCCAAGCACAAAAAAGAGAGCTTGAGAGAGAGAGAAACAAGGAGGAACCAAGAGAGAAGGAAGGGAAGCTAAGGAAGAAAGGTAAGAGCCTTCAAAACTCTTCATGCTCCTTCTTTTTGATTTATTCCTCTCCTTCTAAGCTCCCTTTTCATGGGTTGAGGAGTGAGAAGGTTTTGGTTCTGACCTAGAGGGAGCAAGAAACCTTTACAAGAGAGTGTGATGAGTTGAGAAAGGTAAGAAAAGAGATGAAGAATGGGTGAAAATCTAGTGAGAGAAAGAAACCCTTAGCTTCATATGCTTAGTAGGGTTGTTAGAAAGAAATCCCTAGCTTATGAAAGTGTTAAGAGAATAATTCCATGCTTCTTGTGTGGTTAGGCTCAAGAGAAGCATTCCCATCTAGAGTTGATTGTGAAAACCACAAGGGAGGAGACAAATTGAAAGGGAAATTTTGTGAATAACCAAAAAGGTAGCTCTCTCCACCTTCACTCATGCATAATTGTGTGCTTACATTGTCTTACTTGTGTGTATGTATGATTTGAGCCATGAGAAGTATGTTAGCATGATGATACCTTATGAATGTAAATGATGTTTTGGGTGATTGTTTTGGTTTGCTTGAGTATGGAAAAGCCAATAACCCTCTAGCCATGGTGAGGATGAGCCAAAATCGCTCAAGTTAATTGAGACAAAGTAAAGAGTCTCCCAAAAGTGAGGTTGACTCCCAAAGAGTAAGGGTTGAGTCTAAGAACCTCTTAAGAATGGGTGAGGCAAGTCCAAAATCCCCAAGTGAGTGGGTGAAGCTAATCCATGTACTTGGCAAGCTTTTATATGTTATGTATGGCCTACTCACATGTTGAGAATGCTCTTTCTTTTATGCATGGCCAACTCAAATGTTGCAAATATTTTTCTTATGATTTTATATGCTAATATGCCATGCATACATTGTGAGACTTGTTTGCATGCTTTGTGTGTATGATTGAATGAGAGATAAGCTATTGAGATTCTTTGAATCTCACTCTCCCTCTCCACCATCCAAACATGTTAGGTGGACCAAGTGAGGCAAGAGATGGGAGCCACCAAGCTTGAAACTAGGGAGATTGGTGAAGAAAGTGTAAAGAGCCTTTTTGTTACTATCTTGTAGTTAAACCAAGGAATGTAAATTAATGATGTATATGATGTAGCACCTATGAATATTTGTAAACCAATGTATTCATCAGGTATATATGAGAATGAGACCATTTTGAATGAAGAAGCACGTTTTGTTATGAAAAGCATGATTTTAGTATTGGCCACATGAGTGTATAAGTGGGTGTGGGATAGTGAGTTTCTCCAATCTGGGTTGTTAGACACTTGAGCCATGATTGATAGCCCATATGGATGCACTCTCATGTGCTCATAGAGTCTTAGAGGTAGGAGAACCTAAATGGGACCCCATTAGCCCCTTTTAAAACAAGAAAGTGGCCCTTTTGCACATGATGTCAAAAATTGACCAAATGACCTCCTCTTGCCTTGAAATTTGGCATGTGACTAGATCTTGTCTAGATCTTTTTGGGAAGCTAAAGATCAAGTCATTTGGAGGTCTATAGAATTTTCTATGATTTTTCAAAGTTGGTATCAGAATTTCAGATTTTTAGAAACACTGTTCATTTGGTCAGTTATGGAATTGTATCATCCAAGGGGCAAACGTGATCCAATGATTACGAAATTTTATAGGAAAAAACTAGATAGTCACAGTGACTTGTACCAACTGGAAGCACCTCATTTGGAGGTCTAGAGAGGAAGATATGCATTTTCGAAGTTCCTGCCCAGCATCAGTCATCCTACCAGACCCGAGGTACTGTTTCATCGGTTTCCGGGAGTTTGGTTTCATGAATTGATCTGGAGACATTTTTCCTCTCTAGTTAACATCCACATATTTCCATAGTGATATCATTTTCATGCAGTGTATTTTTTTGGAATTAGTTAGACATTTTTGAAATCTATATCAGTAAACTGTGACAGTAGCAGAGCCCCCTCCGACCTTCAGATGATTTTGCATATCAAACGTCCTGTGTGTGGGATATTATGACTTGAACATATTTTTAGTATGAAGTAGACCCCTTAAGCTTTCCAGAATGGCTGAGATCACATGTTTTCTATTTTTCTGGATTTAGTTGTGAATTTCCGAACTTTGCCCAGAAATGAGGCCAAATCTGCCGAAAACGAATTTGCATGTCTCACATCCCTTTTTGCTTTCCATGGGTTTGAAGCATATTTTTGGGATTGAAATGAGTCTTCGTAGTGCAATTAAATGTGAGGATGCATAGAAAGAGCTCACCCGATCCATGTGACACTGAAGTAAATGTCTACCCATACATAATGCCATGTGAGAAAGAATATGAACCCAAAGCAAATGATCTCCCTTTTATGCTTCCCATATGTATATGAGCATGTAAGGCATGATGGGTATGAGCTAGAAATGAAGGTGTTACAGAAATGGCCTAGATTTAGTTACTTTTGTCAGAACTTAATTTCTTATTAGAACAAACTCTTACTGTTTGGTGTGACAACATGAATGCTATAACTTTTGTAATATCCCTAAAATTAAAATTATCTAATTATTTAGTATTTCATATAATGAATTTATTAAGTTTTAATGAGATGAATTTGAACGAAGTAGTTTTATATATAAAAACTATAAGCTGAATAAGACCATAGAAATTTTTGAGATTTTAGAGGCGTCTAGGGAGCTCAAGGGCAAAATTATCATTTGTCACTTGGATGAACTTTAATAATTTTTCTAGAAGAAAGAGGAATTTAGGACTAGTCCAATATATATATATATCAATAGTTAGGAAATAATATATAGAAAATTATAAAATTTATTCCGTAAAATTTTCAAATCATTAGGACCAGAAAATGGCCCTAAACGATTACATGCTTATATGGAGACGAACTAAACCCCTAAACTTGAGTCAGTTATCTCAAAAAATTCTGTGTAGAAAAATCTATTGGATGGTGGTGACAGAATCTAGAAATGCAAAGTTAAGATGAAGATATAAGTGAAAAATGAATAGAGGTGCTTGTTTGTTACGTCACTACCAGAGGCAAAACAATCATTTGGACCCTAAAATAATAAAATATTAAGAAAATAAATAATAATAAAATATATGGTTAGAGACATTAAATAAGACCCATATTGTAACATCCATAGAATTAGAATTTTTTAATTATTTATTATTTTATGTAATGAATTTATTAATCTTTAATAAGTTGAATTTGAATGACATAACTTCGTATATGAGAAGTATAAGTTGAATAGGACTCAGAAATTTTTGAGATTTTAGGGGGGTCCAGGAGAACCAGGAGTAAAATTGTCATTTGTCACTTAGACAAACTTTGTTAATTTTCTGGAAGGAAGGAGAATTCAGAACTAGTCCAATATATATATATATATATATATATCAATCGTTAGGAAATAATGCATAGAAAATTATAAAATTGTTGTATGAAATTATGGATTCGTTAAGACCAGAAAATGGCCAGGAATGATTACAAGTTTATACAGAGATAAACTAAAACCCTAGACCGGTGTTAGCTATCTCAGGAAATTCTATGCAAAAAAATCTATCGGGTAGTGATGACAAAATCCAGAAATATGGAGTTATGAAGAAGATATAATTGAAAAACAAACAAAGATGCTTGTCTGTCACATCACTATTAGGGGCAAAATAGTCATTTGGATCCTAAAATAATAAAATATTAGAGAAATAAATAATATTTAAATATATGATTGAAGACATTAAATGGGACCCATATAGGACCAAAATAATATTAAAATATAGTAGAGAACTCAAAGAATACTGATTAAATAAATTATTACAGAGAACTTAGAAAACAGTGACATTTTTGTAAGTTTAATCGAATAAGAGCTAACATGGCACTAGGGAGCTGGGAAGGTGCTGATGTGGTGCCATGAAGGAGAGAGAGTGATGATGTGGCACCATGTGTGAAGAAGAGACTGGAAGTTGGAAGAGAATTTTGAAAATTGCACGAACTACAGAGTGATTACGCAGGCTTATGTCAGCGAATCTTAGAAATCTCACACATTACAAAAAAGTTATCACTGATTTCAGTATGACATAGACACTGATTTAAGCAACATTAAATGCAATCCTATCTTCACACATTACAAAAAAGTAACTATAGGAATCCAATGGCTAATATTCGTCTGTAAAACGTGATATAATCTAAACCGTTGATGCAATCCAATGGTTTAGATTTTTTTACCTTTTCAAGATCAAACCACAACCTTTGATCTAATCCTAAGGCCTACATTTTATCTCTTATTTCAAGGTTAAATCCTAATCACTCATGTAATTTAAAGGCTAAGATCTTTCACCTTAAAGTTAATTAAATCTTAACCATTTATAACTAATATATATATATAAACCATGCACATACCTTCATACCACTCTCACACACAAAATACACACACCAATTCAGCCAAAAGGAGGAGAAGAAGAAGGAGAAGAAGCTCGACCTAAGGAAGAAGAGAAGGGAGGAAGGAGAGAGAAAGAAAAGCCATCGGGGAAAATCAAACACCACAATGCTAAGGTAACATAGATAGACTTTCTTCTTCTTGGTTTTTTTCTTCTATTTTTCTCCAAGAGTTTTTCTCTTCTCTTCCTTTCTAATTTTCCTCCATGGCAAGAGGAGATGAGAAATTTTGTTGGTTCTATGAATTCTAGCCAAGAAAAGATGGAGAAAAGATGGAGAAATCATATATATGGCTTATAGATTCATATGATTCAAGAAAATTCCCAATTTTGGCAATTTTTATAAAAAAGATTTGTATTTCAAGATGCCATGGGAGAAATTGAAGAGAAAATAAAGGGGGAAGTGGTGGGAGAAAGCCTAAGGAAGAGGAAGATTAATATAACTTTGATTTTCATGAAGAAAATGGCAAGGAACCCTAGAATTTTACCTTAAGAAAATTGTAGAATACATATAAAATCTCTAGAAGTTGATTAAGGGCTTTTGTTTATCTCCCTTGAATATGTATGTGTGGCTATTTAGTGACATGAAAATGAAACAAAATCACATGTCTTCCTTGACGTATAGGTTCGCCCAACACATGTACATATACCTAGGGAAGAGTTTTCTTAAATCCAACTAAATAAGGTTAATCTATATAAAAAATAAGGCTTATGGTGAAATTTTGGTGATTTATGGATCATTATATAAAAAGTTAAGTTTTTTAGAAGAAGTTTTGGCCAAGAAGTTCTTAAATTTTCCCTGATATTATTTGATATGTTTTGGATGATTGTTATGGCCTAATCTACATGTTGTTTGGATTATGCTGATATTTATTTTGTGAATTTTGGAGCTCATTTGTGATAGTTGGAAAATTACACAGCGTTATGTCAAGAATGGAATATGTGATAATATGTATTCTAGAATTGTACTGTTTGTTGTGTTGATATATTGTCTGATTTATTGACAGGATAATATGTTGTTTACTGCCTAATTCTATGAGTATGGGTTATTTAGTAAAGGACTGGCCAATATGTATAGGGCAAAAGGGGGTGAGCCCTATGTGTGCCAAAGTTGGCCATTGGGTAGCTACTGTTGTGTTAGATGTTCAATCTTAAAGATACTTAAAAATATCTAAATCACTAATTTTTTGGACTCTAGTATGCTATCAGGATTATTTATTTATGCATAGAGTTGTGTAAAGCAGTTCTTTCCTAAATATACCTATTATGCCTTGATCAAATGATGGCTTAGATGACATATTATTGTGATATTTTATATGACTTTCCTTGGGTACCCACTGGGTGATGCCTTAGTAAAGAAAGTAGGAGTGAGCCTGTTATGTCATGGTAGTACAACATGAGCTGGGCTTGAGCTTGCCAAAGCCAGTACGACACGATCTGAGTGTTGGGCCTGGTAGTCTCCAAGGTCTAATGGTCAAGAGGGAATAAATATTGTTTGTTATATTCTTTACATTTTATGCATGTGGAAATCTTGTGAATATCTTGCAACTGCTAAATATAAATTATGTCAAGATAATTCTTGTATTTTATTTATGTTCTATTTTAGATGTAATATGTTTGCTCACATTGCTATTTCGTATTCACGTTAGATATTGCTAACAAGCATATTCCTTCGTTTATATTATTTAGTGAATTAACTATCTTTATAAGCCTTCCGTTTATTTAGTTGTTGTCTGTTAAAATTACTACTTGACTCTTATTCATGGATATTATGTGGTATTAATCCTATCTATATTACTGAGAAAATTATTTTTCACTCTATTATGGTTTATACTTTTCTTAGATGCCAATTTATCTTGTGACACTAGAACTCTAGGTGGAGTAGATCTAGTTCCCACTACGGGGATTGGTCTTTGTTATTTACAACATACGTATCAATCATATCATGTGAAGACGCCGCTTGTACTATGCCTGTGTACTTTGTGGCCCTAGGGGAGCTCAAATCTCACTCATTTCCATTGAGTGGATTTGACCCTCCTGCTCCTCTGTTTGCATGAACAGCGGCCCAGTCACTGACATTGACCTTTTATGAACATAGGGGACTGCCCTTTTTGGTCCTTTTGTTATTTGGTGATTTTCTCTTTGAATAGTTATAAGATAGATCTCCCTTTGATGTGATGTGACCTGTATGACCTCACTCCCTTATGATGGAACTCTTAAACTAGTTTGTGTGAATTATAGTGTATTTTTATTATTGTCATATTCCGCTACGTTATTAATTAGACTTTATTGTGAAATAATTAAAATAGAAAAAGGGTAATTAAACTCAAATCAAGAAGTTTAAAAAAAAAGAGCTAAAAATGGGTATTTAGAAGAGACGGTACACATATAGGCCCAAATAATATTAAAATATAGCAAAGAACTTAGAGAACACAAATTAAATAAAATATTATGGATATGGTGCCTTGTGTGAAGATGACCTGACATGGCACCATGGAGTTGGGAAGGTGCTGATATGGCACAATAGAGTAAGAAGAATGATGATGTGGTGCCATGTGTGAAGAAGAGACTGGAAACTAAAAGAAAATTCTGGAGACTGCATGAACTACAAAGTGATTATGTAGGCTTATGTGAGCAAATCTTAGTAAATCTCACACATTGCAAAAAAGTTACCACTGACATAAGCATGACATAGATGCTAACTTAAGCAGTATTAAATGCAACCCTATCTTTACACATTACGAAAAAGTAATCATAGTTAAAAGTTAACCGTAGTTAAAATCCAAAAGCTAATATTCGTCCATAAAACATTATGTGATCTAAACCATTGATATAGTCAAATGGCTTAGATTTTCTCACTTTTTAAAGATCAAATCACAACCCTTGATCTAATCCAAAGGCCCCCATTTAATCTCTCATTTCAAGGCTAAATCCTAACCATCCATTTGATTTTAAGGCCAAGATCTTCCACTTTAAAAGTTGATTAAATCTTAACCATCCATTTGTAAATAAAATATACAAAACATACACACACACTTTCACGCCACACTCACACACTCACACACACACACAATTCAGCTAAAACAAGAAGAAGAAGAAGAAGGAGGAGGAGGAGAAGTTTGGCCTAAGGAAGGAGAAAGAGAGAAAGAAAAGTTACTAGAATTTCTTCTTCTTAGTTTTCCTTCTATTTTTCTCCAAGAATTTTCTCTCCTCTTCCCCTCTAAGTTTCAGTTATGGCAAGATAAGATGGGAGATTTTGTTGTTACCATGAATTCAAGCCAAGAAAAGATGAAAAAAAAAATCATATATATGGCTTATGGATTCAAGTGATTCAAGAAATTCTTATTCTTAGCGATTTTTCTACAAACCATAAAACTTTGTATTTCAAGAAGCCATGGAAGGAATTAAAGAGAAATTAAATGGGAGAATAATGGAAGGAAGTCTAAGGAAGAGATAGATTAATATGACTTTGATTTTCATAAAGAATTTGGCAAGAAACCCTTGAATTTTAACTTAGAAAAATTGTAAAATATACATGAAATTTCTAGAAATTGATTGAGGACTTTTGTTCATCTCCCTTGAATATGTATGTGTGGCTATTTGGTGACATGAAAATGAAGCAAAATCATATGTCCCCTTTGGTACATAGGTTCAACCAACACATGTAAATCATATGGCTCCCTTGGTACATAGGTTCGACCAACACATGTATATATACTTAGGGAAGAGTTTTCTAAAATCTAACTAAATTAGGTTAATCATGTAACACCCCATAATTAATTAAGGTGTTAATCACAGATTAGATTAATTAGGAATAATTAATATGGGTTGAGATTTAATTGAGATAGAAATCCCATCTAGGCTTAAATTCATAGATCATGATAAGAGGCTAATGGAGGCCTAATAGGTTAGGTGCAGACCCAACCCAATTTAGTGTGATGGAGGCCCAAAATCCACCTTGTATAGACTCTTCTAAGTGGCCTAATAACCCTTGTGCATACCCACATTATTGAGCTCTTCAAACTTGGCCCAAACTTAATTAAATTTCAGCAACCCAATGTATAAGAACTGGCCCAACAAAATTCTGCAGCCCAACACTTTAAAACTGGCCCAATAAGCTAAAATCTGAAGCCTAAATAAAGTTGGACTTTGGAGCAACCCATGACCCATCTTTGACCTAACTTAAACCCAACTAAAACCTTAATACATCAGCCTCTTCCTCACACTTGCTGAAACATAAAACTCAAGAAGCAAAATTCGGAGGTTGAGAAGGAGGCTAGGGTTGGGGGCAAGAATTCTGCATTTTCTCACATTTAGAGCAAGATTTAGCCAAGGTAATAGTTATACAACTTAATCCCCTCATCTTTCTCTTTAATTTGACCTGATTAGTTTTTCATTTGGAGCATTTTCATCCTACCCAAAATTTGAAATGTGGGAATTTGGGGATTTTCTTGGTGAAATTCGTAGGTTGAGGTTAGGGCTGACATTAGGTGAGTTTAAACCCTCCATTTTGATGCTTCATTTGTTAATTTGAGAACCCCATAGCTGATTTATAAAATGGGTATTAATTCTGTATGAATTTGCTTAGGATTTTGGGTGGAATATTGAGTTTTCTGGTGAAGGACACTCTAATTCGAATTTGGGATTTGTGGTGGCTGTTGCAATTTGTCTACAAGTGAGGTAACCGGGTTTATATTAATTCCATGTATATATTTGATTTAATTTCATATGTTGTTGTATATGAATGATTTGAAATATTAAATGAATCGGTTGGCTATCTGTTGAATTGTGATTGGACCTTGTGAGTCCATGGTGGAGCTGTGGTGCGACTGCCACCCGTGCATGTGCTTCGATCGAGCACCGGGTTATGATCAAACCCAGATGCACTGAGCCCCAGTTATGCTCAATAGGGAGTAGGTGCTGTGGACGGGCCTCTCCCGGTGTTAATGGCCTTTAACATGTGATAATATGATTGTTGGTATGTGATAGTAATCATGATAGCCTAATTGTTTCATTTGTTGATATGATAGATATAATTATGATGTTGATTTTGATTCATGCATATATGTTAATTAAACTGGATATATGATGGAATTGCCTTGGTTACTGAGATTTATATCTTACCCCGTTTTATGGGATTAATATTTCAGGTGAAGGTTCCTTGGGTAAGGATAAGGGTAAGCAAGTGGATGAACATCCATGAGCTGAGGCCAGGTGTGAGGAGCTACACTTGGTCTGAGTAGAATAGGGTAGATGCAATTTTGTTATTAGTTTACATAGTATCATCATGTAATCATGTTACCAAGTGTAGGCGTTCATGTTTTGTTTGATTGAAATGTAACTGTTAAGAATTTAAGTCTCATTATAGTTGAATACTAATGTATGAACTTATAGCATTATATATGTAGTTTTGTTGAAATTGTGATATGGATTACCATATGGGAATTATAGTCTTATGATGTCTTGGATGTGGACATAAGCTATTGTTGAACAGAATCTCCATGGGTTATGCATGGGATGTAAATTGCTGTTAATGCATGTGTTCTTGCTGTCATTTATTCATGAATTTGCTAATATGAGCTAGTTGGGTAAGTAGGAAGTGGTAATTAAGTTTTGCAATGGTAATAGGTGGATTGATGGGTAAATAGGGTAGGTAAACACCATTAGGAACACATAAAATAAGGGAAGGTGGACTTGGAGTGTTTCTAGGATGAGATTTGGAGTGTAGGAGGAGAAATTTGGGTAATGTGGTCACAGGAGGGAGTTCCGCCACGGCTAAGAGGGCTTCGTCGCGGCCAAATGAGAGACAGAGCCGAAGGGCACCACGCCATAACCAATCCCGCCACGGCGCAAGGGTGAAAAACTGACCTGGGGAGTGACAGTGGCGAGGAGCGTCGCGGCCTAATAAATCTTGCTGCGGCGCAAAGTGGGAAAAATCGCTCAGGAGGGTAATAGAACCAAAACTCGTCGTGACGTATTATGTCTTGCTGCAGCGTAAGTCGAGAAAATTAAATAAGGGTTGGACAGAAGCAAAACTCGTCGCGGCGCAAATATATTGCGCCGAGGTGAGAACTGTGGGAGTTGAGAATAGTAGTTCCATGAGGTGTAACACCTTACTCTCTAGCTCATACCCTCATGCCTTACATACTCATATACACATGCTAAGCATACAAGGGAGGTTATTTGCGCTACCTTATGCTTAATTTCTATGGCATTATGTATGGGTATATTTCCACTGAAAGTCACATGGACCGGGTGAGCTCTTTCTCTACATCCTCATGCTTAATTATACTACTAAGACTCATTTCAATCCTAACAACATGCTTTAAACTCATGGAAAGCAAAAAGGGATTTGAGACATGCATTTTCGTTCTTGGCAGATTTTGCTTTATTTCTGGGCTAAGTTTGGAAATTCATAACTAAATGCAGAAAAATCATAACTGCATGATCTCAGTCATCCTAGAAAGATTAAGACGTCTTCTTCATGTTAAAAATATGTAGAAGTCTCAATATCTCACATATCCTGAGTTTGACATCAAAATCGTTCACTGGTTAGAGGGGGCTCCTTTGCTGTCACAGTTTACTAATATGAACTTTGAAAATGTCTAACTAATTCCAAAAAAATCCAATGCTTGTAAACGATATCTCTATGGAAAGATGTGGATGTTAGCTAGAGGAAAAAAATATCTCCAGATCCGTTCACTAAGCCAAACTCCCGGAAAACTATGAAACAGTACTTCGGGTCTGGTTGGGTGTCTGATTCTGGGCAGGAACTTCGAAATTGCATAACTTCCTCTCTAGACCTCTAAATGAGGTGCTTCCAGTTCCTACAAGTCACTGTGACTATCTAGTTTCTGTGTATAAAGCCATTGGACTATTTTTGCCCCTTGGATGACATGATTTCTAAACTGACCAAATGAACAGTGTTTTCTGAAATCTAAATTTCTTATGTCAACTTTGAAAAATCATAGAGAATGTTATAGACCTCTAAATGACATGAACTCTAGCTTCCCAAAAAGCTCTAAACATGATCTACTTACATGTCAAATTTCATAGCAAGAAGAGGTCATATGGTTACCTCTTGACATCATGTGCAAAAAGCCACTTTCTTGGCTAAAAATAGGGCTCATGGGATCCAATCTTGGTTCTTCTACCTCTATGACCCTTTGAGCACATGAGAAAGCATCTCTAGGGGCCATCAATCATGACTCAAGTGTCTGACAACTTAGATTGGATAAACTCACTACCCCATGCCCACTTATGCACCCATATAGCCTATACTAACATTGAGCATTTCACATCAAAATTGCCTCTTCATTCATAATAGGCCTCATTCTCATACATTCATCATACATGCATTAGCTTACAATCATTCATAAAGGTTACATCATTACTTTACATCACTTGTCTTATGTACAATGTATTTACAAGAAATTCCTTTACACTTTTCTGTAATCTCCCTAGCTTCATGCTTGATGATGGTTCCCATCTTTTACCTCACTTGGTCCACCTGGCATGTTTGGATGGTGGAGAGGGAGGGTGAGATTCGGAGAATCCCAATAGTTTATCTCTCATTCAATCATACATATATAGCATGTAAACAAGTCTCATTGTGCATGTATGGCATGTTAGCATACAAAATCATGATGAAAGCATTTAAAACATGTGAATTGGCCATGCATAAAGGAAAAACATTCTCAACATGTGAGTAGGCCATACATAACATTTAGAAGCTTGCTAAGTACATGGAGTAGCCTCACCCACTCACTTGTGGCTTTTGGACTTGCCTCACCCATTCTTAAGAGGTCCTTAGACTCAACCCTTACTCTTTGGGAGTCAACCTCACTTTTGGGAGATTCTTTACTCTTGTCTCAACCAACTTAAGGGCTTGGCTCATCCTCACCTTGGCTTAAGGGTTATTGCCTTTTCCATTTCCTCAAACAAACCCAAACAATCATACAAATCATCATTTCAATTCATAATATCTCATCATGTTAACACACTTCTCATAGCTCATATCATACATACATACAAGCAAGACAATGTAAACACACAATTATGCATGAGAGAAAGTGGAGAGAACTACCTGGTTAGCTATTAACAACCTTCCTCTTCAATCTATCTCCTCCCTTGTTGGTTTCACAACCACTTCTAGATGGGAGAACTTCTCTTGAGCCTAACCACACAAGAAGCATGGAATTAATTCCTTAACACTTAATTCATAAGCTAGGGATCTCTTCTTATCAACCCTACTGAGCATGTCAAACTAGGTTTCTTTCTCTCACTAGAGTCCATTAGCTATCCTCTCTCTTTTCTCAAATTCTCATACTCTTAGGAAAGGAAAGCAAGAAAGAGAAGACTACATAACTTCTAACCTCTCTCAAGAGTGATTTCCCACTCTCTCTCTTTTGAACCTACTCCAGACCTAACTATCTTTGCTATCTAAACCGTGGAAAGAGAGGGGAAGGGGAGAAGGGCAACATGTAAAGAGAAAAGCTATGAGAATCCTTACTTTTCTTGTCCTTTCTTCTTCTCCTCAGCTTCTCTCTCTCTCATCCACCCTTTTCTCTCTCCTAAAATGAGCTTGAGTCGGTTAGAAGAAGAAAGAAGGGATTTGGAAGCTTTTAAAAAGTCAAATTCTCTTTTTCTCGCTTTTCTGGACCGCTCTCGCTATAGCGAGCCATTGCCCTCGCTACGACGAGCTCGTGTCTGTTCCAGACCTCTGCCTTTGCTATGGCGTTGCTACGGCGAGCTCGGACCTGTTCCAGGCCTTTGCCTTCGCTATAGCGTCGCTACGGCGAGCAACTCCCTGGTTTTTGTATGGAATGCCGCACTCGCTATAGCTAGGAACATCTTCGCTACGGCGATGGGGCATTCTCGCTATGGAGATGCCATTTCTCGCTATGGTGAGAAGACTTAGAAAATTTTCAGCTTTCTTCGAAAATTTTCAACTTTCTCCTTCCTTTTCTTTTCTCTTTTCTCTTTTCTTCTTCCTTCTTTATTTTTCCTGGTTGTTACATGAGGTGTTTCCGCCGCGACGCCACATAGGTTGGCCGTGGTGAAGGTCCAACTCGCCACGGCGAGATTTGTGAAATTTGTCCAGTGATTCCAGATAGCAACTTGGCCATGGCAGGGAAGGAATAAGCCGCGGCGTAAGTCCCCAACCTACTCTTTTTAACCTAGAAACCCCAATTTTCGCAACGGTAATGGTAAGAGATGATATAGGAACACTTGTGGGAGGTTATTGGGTATCAAAACTGATGGACGGTTGAATCATAAACTCCTTATGGAAGTAGGATTTCTTTTATGCAAATTTTGTTTTGTGTGGTGGTATGGTGATGACCCTAACATCAAGGTTTAAATTTTTCCCATATTTTCACAAATGTGATAGATTGTAACCACTCAAACCTTGATAATTAATTATTAATCGTACATTTAACCATAATTACAATGATAACAAGGTAGGGTTGTCACAAATCAACACTAAAAATAAGACTTATGGTGAAATTTTGGTGAATCATGGATCATTATATAAAAAGTCAAATTTATGAGAAAAAAGTGTTGAAAAAAAGGTTCTTAAATTTTTACTTATGTTATTTGATATGTTTTGGATGATTTATGTAGTATAATATGTTCTGCATGCTATTTGGATTATGCTGATATTTATTTTGTGAATTTTGGAGCCCATTTGTAATAGTTAGAAATTCATGAAGCATTATGTCAATAATGGAATATGTGATAATATATCTTTTGAATTTGTGCTGTTTGCTGTGCTGATATACTGTTTAATTTCTTGACATGGATAATATGCTATTTATTATATGATTTTATAAATATTGGTTATTGGTATAGGATTGGCCTTTGTTTATATATATATATATATAAAATGGCAGAGTAGTCTTATTTAGGGGGTGAGCCCTGTGTGTGCTAGAATTGGCCACTGGATAGCTGTTGTTATGCTAGATGTCCAATTTTAATTAAAAAGGATACTTAAAATATCTAAATTACTAATTAGGATCGATAAGGGCCATTCAGATATTTTGGACTTAGTGGATTTTATTAAGTCTTTTTGTATACTTGAACGAGTCTTTTATGGCTATATTAGACTTTATTCTGTACCTTAATGTTGGACTTTGATTTATAGATTATTTTGGACACTAGATGGGCCCTAGAACAAATCTGGACTTAAAAAGGTGAAAAGATAATTTTAAGTATTTAAATATAATTTTTTCGGACTCTAGTACTCTGTTACGCTATCGAGATTATTTAATTATGCACAGAGTTGTGCAAGGCAGTTCTTTTCTAGATATACCTATTATATCTTAATCAAATGATGGCTTAGATGAAATATTATTATAATATTTTTTATATGACTTTTGTAACACCATATCTATTTAACTTATCTCATCTCATTTTAAGTCCATTACCCTGGCCAAGCACAATTTCTCAAGAAAACTTTATTAAAATAATAGAATATTTTGTGTTGTGTAGTGGATAAAAATTTTATTTTATGTCCTGTGGACCATATGAACTCATCCATCTCATTCTCCTATTTAAATACATACAACTTGAAATCATCTTAAAATGTTGCCAAAAACTTGAGTCATAGCATACATATACAAAATAATACAAGGCTACCTCAGGTTCTGTTGCCATATTTTTGGTACCAATTTTAAAAAATCATAACTAAATCTAGAAAAATCAAAATTATATACACTATACCATCTAGAAAGATAATGATGCTAAATTTATGCTAAAAATAAGTCTAGACCAAAACAAGAACATCTAGCTACTAGAAATCAATAGAATATAGTACCAAAGGTACTACTGCATTATTGGTACTGACTTTGAATTTGAAAAATTCATATCTCTCTGCTTAGATATCCAATTGGGGTGATCTTAGTGGCTATAGAAGACTTATCCTATCTAGTTTATGTTTGTACAATTTCATGAGTATTGGATACCATTTGGCTCTTATTGACACGAGAGAAGAAATTGACCATATGAACAGTAATCATATCAGAATAGCAGAAATTTAAAAATTTTAAAAATTCATAATTAATTCCATAGAGTTTTAAATAATTTGGTCTTTAGCTTCACAAAAAGCTTTAGATAAGATCTATATGCATGCCAAATTTCATGAGGAAATTCGTTCATTTGGTCAGTTTGTGTTATAGGGTTCCAAAATGGAATTTTTCAAGCTTCATTAGGGGTCGAAAGGGATCAAATTGGCTTCTAGTATTTCTAGGGCCACTTGAGCACATGAAAAAGCATCAAAATAGCCTATTAAATATGTCTCAAAGGTTCACAAACTTAGATCTCACAAATTCACTCTTCCACTTGATGATATACACAAGAACATACAAGCTCTACCTTGCCATTCAATGTCAAAAACATGCTATATAATTCCAATGGTGTCAATTATCATATATACATCACATATCCATATATTTATATATGTTCAAAAGGTTATATATCATACACATCATTGGATTACATCTTATGACAACAAAATGATTACAAAAGAGCAAAATAATACATTTCCTCATCATTCTCTCATCTTCCAACTTAGTGGCTCCCATTTCCTTACTCACTTGGTCCACCTAAACATGTTAGATCATAAGGAGGAAAGAATGAGATTTTAGGAATCCCAATAGCTCTTCTCCTATTCAAACACACATAATAGATGCAAATTCATGTCTAAAAATGCATGCATGGCTATCTTGAAATTCATAAATATACATGGAACATTTCTTGCATTCAAGAAGTCACATATAATATACATAGGCTTGCCAAGATAATGGTTTAGCCTCACTCATTCTCTTTGGGATTGTTGGACTTGCCTCACCCATTTTCTTCAAGGACTTTTGACTAAGTTTCACTTTTTTAGAAACTTTTGGCTTTGTCTCACCCATTCTTGGGGACTTTTGGCTCATCTTCACCCTAACTAAGAGACTTTTGGCTTCACCACACTTAAGCAAACCAAAACATATTCATAAAACATCTTTCAAGCACATAGGCAAACATCATAGTACCATGGCATATAAATACATGCTTGAGATATCTTTCATGGCTTAAACATACACATACACACATTTAAAGATAAGAAAACATCTATAGATGTATGAGGGAAAGGAAAGAGAGCTACCTTATATTCAAGAACACATTTTAACTCTTGCAACTCTTTCCTCTCCCTCGAGCCAAACACCCACAATAAGGTGGAGCTTGATTCCTTTGGCCTAACCATGTTAAATGAGATCTAGTTGTACTCTTGAAACATCTACTAAAGCCACGCATACACTAGAAGAGTTAGGTTGCTTATATGTTTAATTATGGTTCCATAAGGCACCTAATGAAGTAACCTTGGGAAACATAATCTTGGCTCTATTCTCTCCCTTAATCTATGACTCTTGACTCTATTTAAACTCTTTAGAGCTATCACACATTCATTTTAAGGAGCCTAATTACGTGTTGTTTCATTAGGCTACAATATGGAACCTATATCTCCATTACACTTTCTAGGCTTTTTAAAATTTTTCCAAGGCTTTTTCTCATACTCTCCCATCATATATGATGCAAAACTAAGTTTAGAAGAAATTAAAACACTCCCTAGGTGTCCCATCTCTTCTTGGCCGAGGCTATGCCTCCTTTGGACATCAATGGAGTTATTTTGCTTTCTTTGATGGGAGATGGTTGTGGGAGGCTTTCTTACTATCTTAGGAACTCATATGGACTCTTAAACATCTTAATTTATAGCTAGAACTCATCTTACAAACCAAGGTACAACTAAAACCCTAGGTTATGCATCTTGGAAAATCATGGTCCTTTCTTTGTTTCCTTTGCATATTCTTATTCCCCACACTTTAATTCCTAAGATTCATCCTTAGTTTGGTTCAAAATTCAATCCCTCTTGGTTGTCCATACATGGGGTGAAACACATAAGAAGAAGAACAAGGATGAGCAAGCTTGAAAGTAGCAAAACTGCCTTGGTTTCCTAGCCTTTCTTGGATGCTCTTTCTTTTGCTTGGATTCTTTTCTCCAAATTCGAAATTCTCCCATCTTGTTTGACCTCAAAATAGCACCAAAAACTTCAATAAAAGTATGGGAAGAAGGAGGAGAAGGATGAGAGCCAGTTTACTAAAGAGAAGACTAGGAAATTTCATGAAAATCATACCTTTCTTGCCTTGTTTTTCCTCTTCCTCTTCCCCTCTCTTGTCTGCCTCTCTTCCTTGGTCTCACTTCTATTTTTAGGCAGAATTAAAGTTGGCTAAGTGAGGGAAAGAAAGGGGACACATCATATAGAAGGGGGAGGAATTAAAATTGTTCTAAAAGAATTCCATTTATGTCCCGTAAACTTGGCATTTTCATTTTAGGTTCATTTTAACTCCTTTTTTAGAATTGTCTTTTCCATCATAAAATTTAGGTTCTCAATCTTATAAAATGCCTTTCAAATTACTCAATTTGGAACGAAACCTTCCTGAACAAAAGGGTCAAAATTTGGGTCAATCGTTGTTAGAAAACGTACACTAGAAGAGTTTTAACTGTTCGGGGCTTTCTATGGTTTTTAGGGCCTCTGAGAACCCTAGAGAACTCAATTTTTTCATTTAAAAAGTCCTCTTCTAAATATTTTAAAAATTTCCTGAAATTACAAAAATATCATTATGTTATGTAACTATTTTGTTAAATTCTGTTTAGTTATTTTAACTTCTATTTTAGGGCATCTCTAGCTTTCTATTTTCATTACTTAAGATCCAGATCATTATTTTAATTTTTCTAGACCTTAGCCAATTCATTTTAGGAATTTCTTTTGAAACATATTCATTTTCATTGTTTTTATGAAAATTAGACATTATAGCTTTCCTTGGGTACCCACTCAGGGATGCCTCAGTAAAGAAAGCAGGGGTGAGCTTGCTATGTCATGGTAGTGCAACATGAGTTGGGCTTGAGCCTGCCAAAGCTAATGTAACATGATCTAGGTATTGATATATTAGTCATATTTTATTCATATTCTATTTTATATGCTTATTTCATATTCGTGTTAAATATTGCTAAAAAGTACGTCTCTCTGTTTATACTATTTGGTCAATTAATTTTCTTCATCAGCCTTTTGTTCATATTACTTGCTGTCTGTTAAAATTATTACTTGACTTTTCTTTATGGATATTATTTCATATTAATTCTATCTATATTGCTAAGAAAATTATTTCTCATTCTGTTGTAGTTTATATTTTTCTTAAATGCCAATTTACCGTGTGACACTAAAACTCTAGGCAGAATGGATCTAGTTTCCACTTTGGGGATAGGTCTTTATCATTCACAATGTAACACCATATTTACTAAGCTTATCTTACCCCATTTCTAAGTTCACTTCCTTGGATCATACAAGTTTGCCAAGGAAAAAGCATTAAAAATATTCATTAAATTGCGTTATGTCATGGGTAAAATTTTTATTCGGTATCCTACGGGCCATATGGACTCATCCATCTCATTCTTATATTTAAATACATAAATACAACTCAAAATCATCTTAAGAAGTGGCTAGAACTCATGCAAATGGATGGTATACATGAAAATATAGTGTGCAACCTTGGGTACCCAGTCTGGATTCTATGCTTGAACTTTGAAAAATTATAACTAATTCTAAAAAAATCCAAATCAAGCACACTATACTATTATGGAAAGCTAAAGATGTCTAATATATGCTAAAAATAAATTTAGATCACAATAGAGGCTTCTAGCTATCAGAAATTAATGGAATAGTACTAGAGGTTGACTGTCATTACTGGTACTATTCTCCAACTTCAAAAATTCATATATCCCTACTAAGATGTCCAATTATGGTGATCTTGGTGGCCATAGAAATCTTATCATGTCTAATTTATGACTATAAAATTTCATGAGTATTGGATATCAGTTGGCCTTTGAATGACATAGCCTAAGTTACTGATCATATGAATAGTGTCTGCATCAGTTCAGCCAAAAAATGCCAACTTTAAAAAATCATAATTAATTCCGTGGAGTTCTAAAAAATCTAGTCTTTGGCTTCCAAAAAATATCTAGATAAGATCTATATGCATGCCAAATTTCATGGATAAACTTCTTCATTAGGTCAGATTTTGTTATTGGGTTGTGAAATGGTCACTTTTGAGTCTTACAAAGGGTCCAAATGGTTCAATTTGAGCTCTAAGGCAACCATGATCACTTGAGCACGTGGGGATGCACCAAAATGACATTATAAACTTGTCTCAAAGATGTATAAATCCAGATTTCTCAAACTCACTCATCCACCCTAAGTTATACACAAGAGCATACATGTCAAGGCTTGCCATCCAATGTCCAAAATGTACTATATCATACATATGGCATTAAATCTCATACATACATGATACATTTACATATTTACATGTGTTCATAAGGTCATACAATATATATGATAAGAGATTATATCATGTGTCACTCATATGGCTACAAATTTGCATTTTTACACACTTGATTGTTACACTTTCTCCTTCTAACTTGGTGGCTCTCACTCTTTAGCTCCTTTGGTCCACTTAGACATGTTAAACATGTGGAGAGGAAGGAATGAGATTCAAAAAATTCCAATAGCTCTTTTCCCTTTCAATCACACATAAAGAATGCAAAACCAAGTCTAGAAATGCATGCATGACTATCATAAGATATGTGATCATTTAAGAAGTATTCTTAGCATTCAAAGAGTCACATTAAATATACATAGGCTTGCTAAGCAAGTGGTTTGGCCTCACCCATTCTCTTCAAGAATCTTGGACTTGCTTCATCCTTTTCCTTTGAGGCTTGGAACTAGGCCTTACTCTTGGGAGACTCTTAGCTTTGTCTCAACCATTCTTAAGGGTTCTTGGCTCATCCTTACCATGGCTAGAGGGTTCTTAGCTTCACCACACTCAAGCAAACCAAAGCAAAGTAACAAGACATCATTTGAATGCATAAAACAATATCATAGTACCATGGCATATAAAATCATACTAGAACACATTTTTATGGCTTAACACATACATACACACATTCAAAGACAAGATAACATTCATCCATGTATGAGAGAAAAGAGAGAGAGTTGCCTTTGTCACACTTGCAAACTTTCTTCCTTGAACTTAGTTCCTCTCCCATGGCCACACACTCACAAGAAGGTGGGATGTGTTTTCTTTGGCCTAGACATATAATATGGATGCCAATTATACTCTTGAACTAAATTCTAAAGCTACACATTCACTAGAAAAGTTAGGTGGTTCATATAGCTCTTTTATGGTTCTATAATGCACTTAATGAAGTAACGCTTTGGAAACATGATCTTTGCTCCATTCTTTTCATTCATTTATGATTCTTGACTCCATTTAAACCTCTTGGAGTCATCATATAATCAAATCAAGTAGCCTAGTTAGGTGTTACTTCTTTAAGCCATAACATGGAACCTATGATACCATCTTACTATCCATGGCTTTTAAAATTTTTCTAAGGCTTCCTCTTCCATCATATATGACTCAAAAATAAGCTTGGAACAAATTAAAACTACCCTTAGGTGCTCTTACCTCTCTAGGCCGTGGCTATGAAGCATATGAGCACCAAGTGAGTTTGCTTTATTTTCTTGATAGAAGATGCATATGAGGAGCCTTCTAGGGATCTTAAGAGCTCATCTAAACACTCTTTTAAGACTAAGAATTGTTGTAACAAATCAGATTTTTGGTGGAACACTTAAAACCGTAACTTTGCTATCTTGAAATCTAATGGCTATTTGATTGTTTCCTTTGCATATTCTTATTCTCCTCCCTCATTTTCCTAAGATTCACCCTTATTTTAGCTAGAAATCCAACCCTTTTTAGCTAGTCTCACAAAGGGCAAAACATGCACCATAGAAAGAACAAGGAGAATCAAGTGTATGAATGACAAAATACCTTGTTTTCTTGTTTTTTCTTGCTTGTTCTTCTCTTAGTTGGCTTCCTTTCCTCAAACATGAAATTACTCTCTCTATTTTGCCCTAAAAATAGAACTAAACTCCTCATTAAAACCATGGAAAGGAAGCTTAAGAGGAGAGGAACAAATTTGGAAAAAGAAGGAGTATGAAAATTCCATAGCCTCTTCCTTTATGTTTTAGGGCTTGAAATTTGGTATACATGACTTTAAGACATTAAGAAAACACCATAAAAATTTTGGGAAAAATTCAGATAGCATCTCCTAACATTTGCATTTTCCCAAAAATTTACAAGCTGTGTTTTTCAAGGCTCCAACAAACAACAAAATGGATGAGCTCATGTGCCCTCCATAGCCAATATGTAAACTCCATTCCTAGGCCTTCATATTCAACATATAACTCAATTTCTAATGATCCATATGCTGTCCAAAAGTGACTCATAACTAGTGTGACACCTTGACCTCTTACTCATACCCAACGTGCCCTCTAGCCCATATGGACGGTGCGGAACTCATAAGGGAGACACTTTTTCTACCTTATGCTTACTCTTCTATGGCACTATGTGTGGGTAGAGCTCCACTTTGAAGTAATATGGACCGGTTGAGCTCTCTCTAGTCATCCTCATGCTCAATTACCCTATTGAGACTTATTGCAATCCCAAACATATGCTTTAAGCTCATGGAAAGCAAGAAGGGATTGGAGACATGCATTTTCGCTATGGGCAGATTTTGCTTCTTTTCTGGGCTAAATTTGGAAATTCATAACTAAATGCAGAAAAATCGTATCTGCATAATATGGGTCATTCTAGAAAGTTTGAGACGTCTACTTCATGCTAAAAATACTTAAAAGTCTCGATCTCTCACTCATTCTGCGTTTGACATCGAAATAGTTCACTGGTCAGAGGGGGCTTCTTTACTGTCACAGTTTACTGATATGGACTTTGAAAAAGTCTAACTAATTCCACAAAAATCCAATGCTCATAAACTCTATTTTTATGGAAAGATGTGGATGTTAGCTAGAGGAAAAAAATATCTCCAGATCAGTTCACCTAGCCAATTTCCCGGAAACCGATGAAACAGTACCTCGGGTCTGGTTGGGTGTCTGATTCTGGGCAGGAACTTCGAAATTGCATAACTTCCTCTCTAGACCTCTAAATGAGGTGCTTCCAGTTCCTAAAAGTCACTGTGACCATCTAGTTTCTGTGTATAAAATTTCGTAGCCATTGGACTACGTTTGCCCCTCGGATGACATGATTTCAAAACTGACCAAATGAACAGTGATTTTCTGAATCCGAATTTCTGATGTCAACTTTGGATGCTCATAGAAAATGCTATAGACCTCTAAATGACATGAAATCTAGCTTCCCAGAAAGCTCTAAACATAATCTAGCTACATGTCAAATCTCATAGCTAGAATAGGTCATATGGCTATTCTACGACATCATGTGCAAAATGGCCCTTTCTTGGCCAAAAGTGTGGCTAATGGGGTCCAATCTTAAGTTTTCTACTTCTATGACTCTTTGCGCACATGAGAAAGCATCTATAGGAGCTATCAATCATGCCTCAAGTGTCTCATAACTTAGATTGGAGAATCTCACTACCCCATGCCCACTTATGCACCCATATTTACTAGACTATCATTGGTTCTTTCTCATTCAAGCATAGCTTTTCATTCACCATAAACCTCATTCCCATACATACATCATTAATACATACATTGTCTTACAACATTTGTACATGCTACATCATATACATCATTTACATCTCATGTACAATTCTATTACAATTACAACATGTGGCCAAAAGCCTTTACATTCTTCTTCATTTCTATCCCTAGCCTCATGCTTGGTGGTGGTTGCTCCCATCTCTAATCTCACTCGGTCCACCTGGCATGGTTGGATGGTGGAGAGGGAGGGTGAGATTCGAAGAATCTCAGTAGTTCAACTCTCATTCAAACATACATATATTGCATGCAACAAGTCTCATTATGCATGTATGGCATGTTAGCATATAAAACATGATGAAAAACATTTAAAACATGTGAAATGGCCATGGATAACATTCATGAGTTCGCTGGGTACTTGGATCGGCCTCACCCCTACCCTTATGGCTTTTGGATTTGCCTTCCCATACTTTAGAGGTACTTAGACTCACCCTTACTCTTTGGGAGTCAACCTCACTTTTGGGAGACATGGCTCAACCAACTTAGGGCTTCGGCTCATCCTCACCTTGGCTATAGGGTTATTGGCTTTTCCATTCCCTCAAGCAAACCAATCAAGCATTTAAAACATCATCTCAATCATACATATAATCATGCTAACACACTTCTCATAGTTCATATTATTCATACACACAAGCAAGACAATGTAAACACACAATTATGCATGAGAGAAAGTGGAGAGAACTACCTTTATTGGCTATCTACTACTTGCTCTGTCAATGGCTTCCTCCCTTGTTGGTTTCACAACAACTTCTAGATGGGAGAGTTCCTCTTGAGCCTAACCACACAAAAGCATGGAATTAATACCTTATCCTCAATTCTTAAGCTAGGGATCTCTTCTAATTGGCTCTACTGAGCTTCTCACTCTAGGTCTTTTCCTCTCACTAGGGTCCATGAGCTATCCCTATCTTTTCTCAACTCTTAAGAAAGGGGAAAAGCAAGAAAGAGAAGACTATCTACTTCTAATCTCTCTCAAGAATGGTTTCCCACTCTCTCTCCTCTGAACCAGACTCAAACCTAACCATTTCTATCATCTGAACCGTAGGAAAGAGGGGAAAAGGAAAGAAGGCAGCTTACTAAGAGGAAGACATGAAAACTCATACCTTTCTTGTGCTTTCCTCTTCTCTTTAGCTTCTCTCTCTCTCCTCCACCCTTTGCTCTCTCCTAAGATGAGTTTGAGTCGGTTAGAAGAAGAAAGAAGAGATTTGGAAGCTTTTAAAAAGTCAAATTCTCCTTTTCTCGCTCTTCTGGACCGCTCTCGCTATAGCGAGTTAGTGACCTCGCTACGGCGAGCTCGTGTCTGTTCCAGACCTCTGCCTTCGCTATGGAGTCGCTACGGCGAGATCGTGTCTATTCCAGACCTCTGCCTTCGCTATAGCGCCGCTACGGCGAGCAACTCCCTGGTCTCTATATGGAATGCCACACTCGCTATAGCTAGGAATAATTTCGCTACGGCGAAGAGGCATTCTCGCTATGGCGATTCCATATCTCGCTATGGCGAGAAGACTTAGAAAATTCTCAGCTCTTTGAAAATTTTCCAGCTTCTCTTTTCCTTTCCTTTTATCATTTTCTTTTCTATTTTATTTTTTCTGGGTTGTTACAACTAGGGTTTAACAAAACTAACTTAAAACATGGGATTTTCAAGTGCAAGGTGGAGAAACTTACTCTTTAAGCTTAATCCTTGCTTCTTTTGCTTTTCTCACTCTAAAATCCTTTCTCTTTCCACTTAGAGCAACACTCCACCTTGAAGAAAAGATGAATATGTAGCTGCCCTTTGGGTAAAATGGTTGGAGGATGGATAAAATAAAGAAATTTGGTGGAGAATGGTGGTAATTTTGCTTTGTTTCACTTCTTCTCCCACTTTTTCTCCCTTTCTCTCTCTCTCTTCACGGTTTTCTTTCTTTTTCCCTTGTGTGTGGCATGAAAATGGTGGAATAGAGGTGAATGAGATGAATGTAATGAAGTTAAATGGTCATACTAAATTTGGACCCTTAGATTAACCTTTTCAAGATTAAATCTTAACCTTCCATTCTTTTTTCTTTTGATTTTCTAATTCCATAACTAAATATCTTTTTCCAAAAATTCTTGGCCACACACTTGGAAGCCTTTTCTTAGCCCTTAAGTCATGGTTAGTAACTATGGTTAATTTCTTTAACTCAACCATGGCTAACTTTTAACTTAACCATAGTTAGTTTTTAACTTAACCATGGCTAGTTCTTTAAAACAACTAAAATCCTTTCCTCTTTTCTTTTTCTTTTTTTCTTTTTTATATTTGGGTTTCATCTTCTGTAAAACCCTAATTATATCTTCTCTTCTCTTCTGGGCCATTAGAATCAGCTATTGGGCCTTACAGCTGTCTAAAAATCAGTATCCAGGCTCGATTAAGGTTTTATGGTACAATGCCTACCTTTATATTTTCTATAATTTATAAATATGATTTCTTCTACTTTCTGGCCATATTGAGCTTTAAACATAGATTGGGGGCCTTTAACCTCAATCTTCATAAATTTTGGTGTCAATCGGACACCCGGGTCTTATAGGTGTAATTTTTACTGTTTTGTATTATGATTGTGCTATAAAATTTTTATTTACTGCAATTTAGTCTCTGAAACTCCTTCAGGGTTTCTTAACCCTTTAACTATTTTTATTTTTGTAGTTGTTATAATTTCTTTTTTCTATTTTGCTCATAATTACTGATTGGGCTAATCAGATCCTGGATCGGATCCCGTCCAGCCATCTGGATAACTTGGCCTCATTGGACTCGTCTCATCAAATGGAGTTTAACCATGGGTCACGAATTTATGAGATTCTTGCTCGATTTTTTGATATTCGTGCCTAAAGCCACGAATATAGGGTGAAACTAGAGTTCCCTGAACTTTCGAGTAATTTATACATTTTGCCCTGCTCATAATTTTTTTTTGCATTTTGGTCCCTGGCTCCTTCATACTTGACTTTGGAGGCTCTTCGGGACCTTTTTCTGATCCTTTTTTTTTTGATCTATTTTAGTCCTAATTTTAGGGCACCTCTGGCCTTGACTCATCATTATTGGTGGTCTAAAAGATTATTCTAATTTCATTAGACCTCAATTTACTCTATTTGGGAAACTTCCTTTTGTATCCGGTAAATTTCGTACGTTGACAGAAAAACCATATGTTACGTTTCTCACATTTTCTTACATTTTCTTAGATTTTTAGAGAACCAGATGTTACAGATACACAAATGCAACTCATAACAAGTTCAAAAAGTGGCCTATACCTCGAGCAAAGGGAGTAGATACACAAAATTCACTTATGCAGCCTTGGGTAGAATTCCAAATTCTGTGCCTGAACTTTGAAAAATCATAATTAATTCTAAAAAAATCAAAATTAGGCACACCATACCATTATCGAAAGCTACAGATGTCTACTTTATTTTAAAAATAAATCTAGACCAATAGAGGCTGCCAACCACCAAAAACTGATGGAACAGAGGCCAGCTATCATCCTTGATATTGATCTCCAACTTCAAAAATTCATATCTCCCTATTCAGAGGTCCAATTGGGGTGATCTTTATGGCCTTGGAAATATTATCATGTCTAGTTTATTCTTATAATATTTCATGAGCATTGGAAATCATTTGGCCCATGAATGGCATAGCCCAAGTTTCTGACCATATGAACAATACCGTATTAGTTCAGCAAAAAAATGGCAAATTTGAAAATTCATAATTAATTCTACAGAGCTCCAAATAATTTGATCTTTAGCTTTCTAAAAAGATCTGGATAAGATCTACATGTGTGCCAAATTTCACGAGCAAATTTACCCATTTGGTCAGATCTTGACATTAGGTTGTGAAATAGTCACTTTTAAGCTTTACAAAGGGTCCAAATGGTCCAAATTGAGCTCCAAGTCAAGTATGACCACTTGAGCACGTGGGAATGCACCAAAATGACATTCTAAACTTTTCTCAAAGGTGCACAAACTTAGATTTCTCAAATTCACTCATCCACCCCATGATATACACAAGAATGCATATGTCTAGTCTTGCCATTCCATACCCAAACCATGCTATATCATACATTTAGTATCAAATCTCATTCATGTAACACCTCAAAAATTAATTAAAGTGTTAATCATGGATTTAAATTAATTAGGAACAATTAATATAGGATGATTGGGCAAGTTAAGTGAATGAGGATTTTAGAGAAATAAATTATTAATAAGGGTTTAAGATTTCGATTAGATTAAAACCTAATTTGGGCCCAAAAATTAATTTGAATAAGCCATGGGTAAGGATTTATAGGGGCCCAATGATTTTAGGTTAAGCCCAACTCCTTATCATGAGATTTGGGCCAAGAGAGATCACCTAGTAATAGCCCAATTTGATTTAGTAAAAAGAGAGGCCCAAGACCCAATTTACATGAGGCCTTATAGTTGGCCCAACACACATTATGCAGACCCAAGTTGGATTGACTCTTGGAACTTGGCCTAAGCCTAATCAAATTTCAGCAACCCAACTCAAGAAATAAGGCCCAACAAGTATACAAAATCTAAACCCACAAAGAATTGGGCCATTGGGCCAGCACATCCCACTTCTAGCTTTAAATTTTCTGCAGCCCATCTCATCTAGCACCTGTTCACTTGAAATAATGAGCCCAATTGGACCTTGGGCTGATGGGTCAACCCACAACCCACTTGGGACCCAACACAAACACAACTAAACCTTAACTGTTTAGCCTCTCCCTTATTTTGCTGAAACTCAAGAGAGGAAATTCGGAGGTTCAAGGGAGGCTAGGGTTCTACCAACATGGAGGCTCCATTTTTTACTCCTAGAGGATGATTTAGCTAAGGTAAGTTATATATAACTTGACCCTCTCATCCTCCTCTTCATTTTGGTCTGATTAATTTTTGGGTTTGGGTATTTTCATCTTCTCCTCAAATCTGAAATTTGGTGTTGGGTGATTCTTTGCAAGATTTTCGGACTTGGAGGTTAGAGGGAGGATTAGGTAAGCTTTTCCCTTCCATTTTGTGTATCACATTGTTGGAAAATGCCCCTAAGGATGTATTATCATAATGGGTTCTGTTATTGTGTGAAATTACAAGGAGATAATGGTGGAAAACCTAATTTTCTGGGCTTGATGATTGAAATGCGAATTTTGGTGAGTCCATGGTGGATTTTCGGAGGTAAGGCTATGGCTGTTGTTAAGTGAGTATATCCTTCCCATTTTGATGCATTTTCTGTTAGTTTAAGACCCCTATAGTTAACCTATGATATGGGCTTTAGTTTCATGTGAAATTACCCAGAAATTGGAGTGAACTGTGGCAATTTCTGGTGTGGGAAAGTTGGAATCCGAAATTAAATTCCTTGGTAATTAGGTGAGTAACCTCTAGTCTGTCATTAGTAGTTCAACTCTTTGGATATTTGATTGTGATTAGAAATAATGATAATTATTCTTGTTATAGGCTTGGTGTGCATTTGGATTATTATGGTAGCTAGGGGAAGAGTAATTGGCTTCATTGAGGTAACTGGGGTTAATTTTCCAATTCCATGTATATGTTCATGTTAATATAATATTATTTGTATATATATGATTTTGAAATACTAAATGATTGGTTGACTACTTGAATTGTTATTGTGATTGGACCTTGTGAGTCCATGGTGGAGCTGTGGTGCGGCTGCCACTCATGCATGTGCTTTGATCGAGCACTGGGTTGTGATCAGACCCCAGATGCACTGAGCCCTGGTTGTGCTCATTATGGAGTAGGTGCCGTGGATGGACCTCTCCTGGTGTTATTGGCCATTAACATGTTATGTATGACTGCTGGTATGGGATAGTAGTTATTTGTAGTTCAACTAGTTCATTTGCAAATTGAATTGATGATTTTGGGATTGATGACATGAAATTGCATTGGATTGATTAACTTGTACATATATATGGAATCTGCCCTTTTGTTACTGAGATTGTATATCTCACCCCATTATGGGCTAACATTTTCAGGGACCGGACCTCTTAGTGGCAAGGAGAAAATTAATGGGAGTTTGCTAAATGGTTTGGTAGCACATCGGTTTAGGAGCTTTGACAAAGTGTATTGTAACTAAATTGCTAGTTTTGTATCATTGCTGTATTGCATCATGAGTTGCCAAGTATAGGGATTGTATATGTAATTTGATTATCATGGGATTAAACATTTTGATTGTAATTGGCTAATAATGGATAAGTGATTCGATTTTATATGAACATGAAGCATTGACCCCATACACCTTGTGACCATAATACATTTGCTGTCATTTATTCTTGAATTTGCTGATATAAGCTAGTTGGGCAAGTAGAAAATAGTATCTAAGTTTTGCAATGGTAATGGAGGGATTGATGGGTAAATAGGATAGATAAATATCATTTGAGTCATATAAAATGAGAGAAAGCGGTTCTAGAGTGCTCCTAGGATGAGGGTTAGAGTGTATGGGACGAAACCTGGGTAATATAGTCACAGGAGGGAGTCTTGTCGCTGCCAAGAAGGCTTCGCCGTGGCCAAATGAGAGACAGAGTCGAAGGGCACTACGGCATAACCAATCCCACCACGGCGCAAGAGAAGAAAATGGGCCTGGGGAGTGACAGTGGTGAGGAGCGCCGCGGCCTGATAAATCGCACCGCAGTGCAAAGTGGGAAAAATCGCCTAAGAGCTGACAGAATGGAAACGCGCCGAGGCGCAAAAATATTGCATCGAGGCGAAGCTGACAGAATGGAAACTCGCCGAGGTACAAAAATATTGCGCTGAGGTGGAGCTGACAGAATGGAAACTCGCCGAGGTGCAAATATATTGCGCTGAGGCGAGAATCGTGGGGTTGAGAAAAGTAGTTGCAGGAGGCATTTCTACCACGGCGCCATGAAGGCTGGCCGTGGCGCAAGTCCCTAAACTCCTACTTTAAGCTTAGAAACCCCAATTTCTTTAATGGTAATGGTAAGAAATGATATAGGAACACTTGTGAGAGGTTATTGGGTATTGAAACTGATGGATGGATGAATCATAAACACCTTATGATAGTAGAATTTCTTTTATGCAAATTTTGTTTTGTTTGTGGTGGTATGGTGATGACCCTAACATCAAGGTTCAAATTTTTTCACATTTTCACAATGTGATGAATTGTAACAACTCCAAACCTTGATAATTAATGATTAATCGTATATTTAACCATAGTTACAATGATAGGAAGGTAGGGTTGTCACAATTCATACATCATACATTTAGGTAATTACACATGTTCATATGATTATATAACAATTTCATCATGGGATTACATCATATGCCATGTGTATGGCTACAAGAGAGACATAACTAGGCCATTTCATACATGTTGATGTCAATCTCCTTCTCCTTGGCTTGGTGGCTTCCATTACCTTGTTCAATTAATTCACCTACCATGTTAAGACATTGGAGAGGAGGGAATGAGATTTAAAGAATCCCAATAGCTTATATCCCTTTCAATCACACATAAAGTATGCAATACAAGCCTTGAAAATGCATGCATAGACATATAAACATATGTGAGCATTCAAGAAACATTCTTGGCATTTGAATAAGTTATGAATAACATACATAGACATGCCAAGTGAGTGGATTAGCCTCACCCATTCACTTGTGGATTTTGGACTTGCTTCACCCATTTTCTTTAAGAGATTTTTGATTCAACCTCACTCTTAGGAGACTCTTTACTTTGTCTTAACCAAGTTTAAGGGTTCTTGGCTCATCCTCACCATGGGTAGAGGATTCTTGGCTTCTTCAAACTCAAGCAAACCAAGGTAAACATATAAAACATCATTTAAATGCATAAAATATCATCATGGTATCATGGAATAAAGGCTCATGTTAAAATACTTTAGCTTAAAACATACTTGCACATACTCAAAGACAATGTAAGCATGCATTCATGCATGAGAGAAGGTGGAGAGAGCTACCTTTGTCACATTTGCATACTTTCTTCCTTGAACTTAGTTCCTCTCCCATGGCCACACACTCATAAGGAGCTTGAGATCATTTCTCTTGGCCTAGACACATCATATGGAAGCTAATTATACTCTTGAATCAAATTTTAAGGCCATATAATTACTAGAAAAGTTAGGTGACTCATAAGGCTCCTTTATGATTCCATAATACATTTAATGAAGCAACCCTTAGAAAACATCATCTTGGTTCCATTCTATCTATTCATTTATGATTCTTGACTCCGTTTAAACCTATTGGAGTCATCACACAATTAAATCAAAGAGCCTAGCTAGGTGTTTTTTCTTTAAGCCATAATATGGAACATACAAGGCCATTTCACTTTCTATAGTTTTTAAAAATTTTTCAAGGCTTCTTATCATACTCTCCCATCATACATGACTCAAAACTAAGCTTTAGAATAAATTAAAACTACCTCTAGGAGCCATTTATACTCTAGGCCAAAGCATATACTCTTATTGGCATCCTTGGAGTTTCTTTGCTTCCTTTGATGGGAGAATCATGTAAGAAGCTCTCTTGGTGTCTTAGGAACTCATATGAACACTTAAACATCATAAAATATGGCTAGAGTTCATAGTAGAGTTCAAGGTGCAATCAAAACCCTAAATTCCATAACTTGCATTCTAAAGCTCCCTTTTCAATTTTAGTTGTATATTCTTAATCCTCATACTCCATGACCTTTGGTTCCATCAAGAACACATAAAGAAAAACTCTCCTCCTCACTTTCTCTCTCTAGACTGAAGCTTAAATGACTTGGAAATACAAGATTTTGCAAGTGTTTCAAGTGAAGTCTTACTTTAAAACGAAGCTCTCTTCTTATGGATTATTTTTCACTGATTGATTTCTTGAAAAAAGTTCCTTTTTGGCTTGGGTTAGACTTGAATCTTCAAGTTTTTAAGAAAAGAAAACCACCATTAGAGAGCTCTTAAAGAGATGAACAAGTTTCCTAATTGGCGTAGGATGAAATGGGGCCATTTACATTTACTTACCTAAACAGAAGATTAAACTTCTTTTCTCTCTCCCCTCTTAATATCATGCCATGGCTGCCCATTTTTCTGCAAATGGAAGCTTGGAGAAGGTGATGAAGTATAATCTTACTTAAGAAGCCTCTTTTACAATTTTTTCAAAATGGCCATTTTTCCCCTATGTGCATGTTTGCTCCGTTTATGCTCATTTTAGCTCCTTTTTGAGAATCATCTTTTCCATTATGAAATTTAGATTCCTAATTAGTAAAAGGCCTTTGGAATCACTCAAATCAGAGTAAAAACCTTCTTGAACGAATCAGTCAAATTTTGGGTTAACCTACATTAAAAAACTTCCACCGGAGGGGTTATAACTATCCCGAGGCTTCCCATGGTTTTTAGGGCCTTTGAGATCCCCAGAGTACTTAAAACTTTCATTTAAAAAGCCCTCTTATGAAAATTCCAAAATTTGCTCAAAATGACGAAAATGTCCTTACGTTTCAACTACCTTTCGTTAAAATTTGTTTCTTCATTATAGCTTTATTTTTCTTTCCATTTAAGCTTGGGATTCTCATTTTTAGGAGTCTAGAATGCTTCCCAAATTTTTTGAGACCTTACTTAAGTCATTTTGGGAGACTTCCTTTTGGATCCGGTGAATTTTGTACATTGACGGAGAAATCATATGTTACATTTCTTATGTTTTCTCATGTTTTCAGGGAATCGGATATTACAATACTCAAATGGAAAAATTATATTATTCTTTGTACCATACATGTACAATACTTGAATATTATTTTTTTCTTAAAGAAGTTTTAGTCATATGCAAAGTTGACATAATTAAATATATACTTAATAGGCTTGTTTTACAAGGAAGACTAATAAAGTGGGCCATTAAATTAAATACTTCTGCTTTGATGTATGTTCTATTAAGGGCCATTAAAGGATAGGCTGTAGTTGATTTCTTAGCTCAATATCCATGTATTTATATCAAAGATCCTTTAGTAGAAGTTAACAATTATGTGCAATTCATGCCATAGGCATTCACATTTCATGGATCTAGAAATAAGAAAGGTGTTGGGGCAAGGATTACTATCACTAGCCCAACAGGATAGATTGAGAAATTTATACTCCAGGCTAAAATTAGGTTGTTTGAAAAATCAAGTTGTGCATGAGGCTTTGATTATTGGGATTGGAATGTTGATATGTATGAAGGCTTAATTCATCTAGATAATAGGAAATTCTCAATTATCAAATAGATCACTAGAAAATGTAGATACAATAATCCAAATCTATTATTATGAAATGACTAATGCTCTTCTTTAGTAGTTAGCCAATATAATAGTTATGTATATTCCTAGAGAAGAAAATATAAAAGCTATTAACTCAATCAGCTTTGGGATTTAAACGTATGGATATTGAAAGTGATCAAGAAATCTTTTAGACAAATAAAATCATAACTATTGATCAACAACTAGATATTGAGGATTAGATGACTGAGTTAATCAACTACCTAAAGAATTCCTCATCTATAATAGATTTCAAGCTCAAGTAAAAAGCCTTAAGGTATGTCCTAATCGGAGATGACTTATACAAAAAAGGCATGAAAGTTTGTTATTGAAATGCTTGGGTAAAATGAAAGCTTTAAAGGTTATGAGGGAGGTTTATAAAGAAGTTTATGGTTCTCATAGATCAATATCTAGTATAAGATGGATGATATATTTATGTGATTATTATTGGCCTACTATAAAAGTTAATTATTTTGAATATGTTAAATGGTGTGAAGCTTGTTAATTGCATGATTGCCTTCAAAGACTGTCAGCTACTGAACTACATCTAGTTATCAAACCATGGCCATTTAGAGGTTGGGCTATATACTTGATAGATAAAATTCATCCTCTTTCATCTAAATGACATGCCTTCATTATCATAGCAATAAATTATTTTATAAAGTGGTTAAAGGCATAACTGATGGTAAATATTATGCAAACATATGTGATCAGACTTATTAGCAACAAATCATCTACAGATTTGTATTCTTAAAACTATAATAACTGGTTAAGGTATGATTTTCACAGGGGATAAAGTGGTGGCCTTTGCTCAATAATATGGCATAAATAATGATCACTTTAACTTTATACCATGATCAAGCTAATGAACAAATTAAGGCTACCAAAAAAATCTTGATTAACACAATTAAAAAAACGTTGGAGGATAAGCCTAAAAGGTGGCATGAAATCTTGTCTAAAGTATTTTAGGTGTAATGTCCCACATCGGGTAGGAGACCCTGGGGCTAAGGCCTTATAAGTGGGAGCGAAACTCTCCCCACCAGCGATGCGTTTTCCTAAGGGAGGAACAAAATCCCACCACGTGGGAAATGAGAGTACCACGGGGTGCCGTAACAGGGACAATATCAATGGAGGCTCTGTGGGGAATTGTTATCAGAGCCGGCCTAGCCGCATGTGCAACCCGAGGACTGGTTGGCCCCAAGGGGGGTGGAATGTAATGTCCCACATCGGGTAGGAGACCCTGGGGCTAAGGCCTTATAAGTGGGAGCAAAGCTCTCCCCACCAGCGATGCATTTTCCTAAGGGAGGAACAAAACCCCACCACGTGGGAAATGAGAGTACCACGAGGTGCCGTAATGGGGACAATATCGCTGGAGGCTCTGTGGGGAATTGGTATCAGAGCTGGCCTAGCCGCATGTGCAACCCGATGACGGGTTAGCCTTAAGGGGGGTGGAATGTAATGTCCCATATCGGGTAGGAGACCCTGGGGCTAAGGCCTTATAAGTGGGAGCGAAGCTCTCCACACCAGCGACTCGTTTTCCTAAGGGAGGAATAAAACCCCACCACGTGGGAAATGAGAGTACCACGGGGTGCCGTAATGGGGACAATATCGTTGGAGACTCTGTGGGGAATAATTCCCTACAGAGCCTCCAGTGATATTGTCCCCGTTACGGCACCCCGTGGTACTCTTATTTCCCACGTGGTGAAGTTTTGTTCCTCTCTTAGGAAAACGCGTAGCTAGTGGCATAGTGAAAAGTATGGCCCACCCGATATTGTCCCGACCGCCTTCGGTACTCCCATTTCCCGGCAATGGTGGCGTTTTGCCCCGAGGAGATTTGCCATGCAGGGATCCTCCCTCAGGAACTCGTCGCTGGTAGGGAGAGCTTCGCTCCCACTTATAAGGCCTTAACTCTGATACCAATTCCCCACAGAGCCTCTAGCGATATTGTCCCCGTTACGGCACCCCGTGATACTCTCATTTCCCACGTGGTGGGGTTTTGTTCCTCCCTTAGGAAAATGCGTCGCTGGTGTGGAGAGCTTCGCTCCCACTTATAAGGCCTTAGCCCCAGGGTCTCCTACCCGATCTAGGACATTACATTAGGCATAATGCTAAGTACACTGTGATTGGTCTTACACTATTT
Source organism: Erythrophleum ivorense (assembly GCA_026724425.1). Lineage (NCBI taxonomy): Eukaryota > Viridiplantae > Streptophyta > Magnoliopsida > Fabales > Fabaceae > Erythrophleum > Erythrophleum ivorense. The sequence goes on from JAIUCV010000008.1 coordinate 33,121,342, forward strand.
TAGGTAACCTATGGCCAAGATGTTGTCTTATCTCTAAAGATTACTATAAAATCTCTCAAGGTGGTTAAGTATAATGGTCTAAAACCATATCAGTATTATTAGTCTTTCTGCATGGAAATGGAATCAATAGATAAAGATCAATTAATGGCCTTTGATAATATTTGGATGAATAAGACCAAAGTAGCAAACGCATACAATAGGTGAGTCAAATATAAAGAATTTTAACCATTATGATGGTTTTTATGATTTTTTGGGCCTCTAAAAACCTTATTGAACTCAATTATTTCATTTAAAATTTTCTCCTTTAAGTTTCCAAGAACTTGCTTGAAATTATGATTTTACCACTAGGATTTTCATTTATTCTGTTTAGCTATTTTGGCTACAATTTTAGGCTATTCTTAGTTTCTTAATCACATTTTCATATGCTTTGAATAACATTCTATCCTTAATTGGCCTTAATTTACTTTGCTTTAAGGTCCTCTTTTATCAAGATATTAGTTTTGGTTTAGCTTTTTGAAAAATTGGATATTACATTTCATCGCCTAAAAATAAATTTTATCCTTTAAATTTAGAACATACCTTAGTTAAATAAATGTAGATGCTACTTTCTCATATCATCTTCAAGTTTCTAGGTTGTTTCATTAAAAGATAGGCCTTTTTAGAACACTTTCACTGGAGGAATGCTCTTATTTCTCAACTATTTGATCTTGGTATCAATGATTTTCTCTGATTCTACCATATAGGAAAGGTTATCATGCAATGAATGTTCTCATATTCTATGACTTGTGAGGGGTCTAGCAAATAGTTCTTTAATTGGGAGATATGAAATACATCATGGATCTAAGTTAGGTTAGGAGGAAAGGCTATATGGTAAGCAATTGGTCCAATTCTTTCAAGGATTTCAAATGGACTAATATACCTAGTGTAACACCTTGAAATTAATTATGGTAAGCAACTGGTCCAATTCTTTCAAGGATTTCAAATGGACTAATGTACCTAGTGTAACACCTCGAAATTAATTAAGAATGATCATGATGAATTAAGGGATTAACATGGGGGATTTGAGATTAAAGAAATAAGGATTTCTAAAGAAATGGATTTATTTTGGACATTTTGAGATAATAATCATTTTTGGTCATTGTTAGATGCAGATATATTAATTATGGTTATAGATTTAATTAGAGATATTAATTAAGTGAAGATGGACATTTAATTGGGCCTTATGATCAATTCATTTATGCCATTGGCTAAGTAGGGAAGCCCACTCCTAGTTTATACAAAGGTCTAATTTCATTTCTTAAAGGCCCAACTATAATTTGTGCTAACCTAATTCAAATAAATCCATATAGCTTGGCCCAATAAGTAAATTCTGAACCTAAATGGAGTATGTGCCTTTGAGTTAGCCCAACACCTCATTAAAACCCTAAGCTCTTTTCAACCTCTTCCCCATTCTGTAGAAACACAAGAGGCTCAAGAGAGGAAATTTAGACATCCAAATGGCGCTAGGGTTTCTTCAGCATGTTTTCACCATTTCTCACTTTTAAAGGAAGATTTGACTAAGGTAATCTATATGAAACTTGTCCCTCTTATTCTCCTCTACATTTTAGTCTAAATAGTTTCTGGTTTAGTGAATTTTCTCCACCACCAAAATTTGAAACTTGCTCGTTTGGTGATTTCTTGTGGATTTTCAAAGCTTGGGGCTAGTGGGATTATTAGGTAAGTATCTTGTCTTTATTTTAATGTATTCTCTATTGAATAATGGCCCCAATAGCTGACTTACATAATCAACTTTGATTGTGTGCAAAATATCCAGAATTTAGAGTGAAACCTTGAAGTTTCTGGTATGGGAAGGCTCACATCCGAATTTGAGTTTCCTTAGAGTCTAGGTAAGTGCCTCTTAAATGTTCAAGATGCTAGGAATGTTAGGTGACTAACTTTTATATTTGGTGTTAACTAAGCAATTGTTTTGATACATTAGGACCTTTAGAATGTGGGTGACTTACTTTTGGCTTCAGAACTTAACTCAACTAAGTGGCGTAACCGGGGTTAATTTCCTAATTCCATGTATATGCTCATTTTAATTTGGTATTTGGTACACGTTTGTGATTTTGAAATTGTGACGACCCTAACTTCTAATCATTGTAATTAAAGTAAAATACGTGATTAATAACCTCAAATCAGGGTTACAAGACATTACGACTAATTACATTTAGAAAATGCAAGGAAATTTGAACCGTAATATTATTAGAGTCATCAACCACGTAATTATAAGCATTCATGTACACAAGGGAAACACACACTCATTTATAAGTTTTTGATTCTATTACCTATTAATTCTAACTCACAAGAATTTTCTATCAATTTTTCTAAGTCATCCCTTGAGATTACCATATGAAACACCAAGATTTCTAGGTTAGAATGAGAGTTTAGGACCGTTAGCCGTGGCTAAATGTCCTTGCGCCGTGACCAATTGTTCTTGGATTCACTCTTTATCTTTGCATGTTTCGCCGTGGTTGGAGCTTCGTCATGGTGAGGAAACCTCCTGGAGCTTACCTTGCTCGCCCCACGCTATTGGCCATGGCCAATTCCTCTTTTCGCCGTAGCTAATTCCTTTTTAGAATGCTTGACTCATTTTCACAAAAGTTCGCCGCGGCCAATTCCCATTTAGCCACAGTGAATTACCCTCTGGATGACTCTTAGTTTGGCCTCTCACATTTTGTCGTGGCTAATTCCACCTTTCATTAGACGCGGTGAATTGCTCTCTGATACTCTCCTTGTGTAAGGCCAATAGAATTTTGGCCGCGGTCAATTCCTTTTTGTTCTTATAACTCCTAAGATTTCATCCTATGCTCTCCAATTCCTCCTCTAGCAACACTCTAGGCCACTTTAACTTAGTTTGTGAAGATTTAGTGTCTTTCTTTTACCTAATCTACCTAACACATCTATCATTACCCATTTAAAACTCGAACATGGATTCTTAACCCTCTAGCCACTATAAACCAGTGAGTTCATAGATCAATGATAGCAAATAGTTCATGCACTACTCTCATTTCCATTCACATAAGTCTTATTAGGAATTCCATACATAACTAGTTTAAGTTAACATCTGATGTATCAATTGATTATAGTCCCTATGCTTGGCAATTCATGATGTAATGCGGCAATTACGTAAAAGTAATTACGTAAAACTAATAGTCTAGTTATATGAATACAATCTGAAAAGGTTTGCAAACCTATACCTACTACCAAACCACATAATAAACTTTTATTAATTTTCTCCTTGCCACTAAGAGGTCCGGTCCTTGAAAATGTTAGCCCACAATAGAGGTGAGATATACAATCTCAGTTATAAGAGGCAAATTCCATATATATGTACAGATTAATCAATATAATGCAATTTCATATCATAAATACTAGAATCATCAATTCAATTTACAAATGAACTAGTTGAGCTATCAATGACTACTGTCCCTTACCAGCAATCATACACAACATGTTAATGGCCAATAACACCAAGAGAGGTCCGTCCATGGCACCTAGTCCATAATGAGGCACAACCAGGGCTCAGTGCATTTGGGGTCTGATCACAACCTGATGCTCGATCGAAGCACATGCACGGGTGGCAGCTGCACTACAGCTCCACCATGGACTCACAAGGTCCAATCATAATAACAGTAATCAACCAATCATTTAGCATTTTAAAATTATATATGTGCAAATAATATCAGATTAACATAAACATATACATGGAATTGGAAAATTAACCCCGGTTACCTCAATGAAGCCAATTACTCTGCTTCTAGCTACCATAAAATCCAAATGCACATCAAGCCTATAACAAGTATAATTATCATTATTTCTAGCAACAAATCAGATACCCAAAGAGTTGAACTACTAATGACTGCCTAGAGGTTACTCACCTAATTACCAATAGATGTTAATTTTGCGTTCCAACTTTCTTACATCAGAAATCGCTATAGTTCACTCTAATTTCTGAGTAATTTCACATGAAACCAAAGACCATATCATAGGTCAACTATAGGGATCTCAAACTAACAGAAAATGCATCAAAATGGGAAGAAGATACTCACTTAACAACACCCATAGCCTCAACCTCCAAAAATCCACTATGGAAGCACCAAACAACAAGTTTTAGTTTTGGGTGGAAGATGAAAATGCTCCAAATAAAAGACCAATCGAGCTAAATCGAAGAGGAAGAAGAGAGGATTATGTTATATGAAGGTTACCTTAGCTAAATCTTGCTCTAAGTGGGAGAAATGGAGCTAAAATAGTGATGAAATCCCCAGCCTCTCCTCAAGGTGCGAAAATAGGTTTCTCACTTCTACAGAACCAAGTGTTTTGCTTTTCTAAATAGGTGTGGCTACTGAACCTTTAGGGTTTTTAATGAGCAATGGGCTGACCCATTAGCCTAAGGTTCAATTGGGCTCATTTCTAGTGGTTGGGCTATAGTTTAATGAATGGGCTGTAGAAAATTTAGAGCTAAAAGTGAATATGCTAACCCAATGGCCTAATTCCTTATGGGTTCAGATTTTTTTTATGCTTGTTGGGCCTTATTTCATAAGTTAGGCTGCAAAAATTTGATAGGGTCAGGCCAAGTTCCGAGAGTCAATCTAATTTGGGTTTGCATAATGTGTGTTGGACCAGCTCATATAAATTGGGTCTTGGGCCTCTATTTCATTAAATCAGATTGGGTCATTACTAGGTAATCTCTCTTAGACTAAGTCTCATAATAAGGAGTTGGGCTTGCACCTAAAATCATTGGGCCTTTATAAATCTTTATCTATGGCTTACTCAAATTAATTTTGGGCCCAAATTAAGCTTTAATCTAATTAAAATCTCAAAAATATATTAATAACTTATTTCTCTATAAATTTCCATTCATATAGCTTACCCTATTATTCTATAATAATTATTCTTAATTAGTCCAAATATATTATTAACACCTTAATTAATTTTGGGGTGTTACAGAAATGCTAAATGATTGGTCAGTTATTTGAATTATTATTGATATGGACTGTGAGTATGTCCTTGGTGGAGCTATGGTGTGGCTGCTACCCATTCATTGTGCTTTGATTAGGTACTGAGTTATGATCAGACTCATGAATGCACCAAGCCCAAGTTGTGCTCAGTAGGGAGATGGCACTGTGGACAGGCCTTTCCTAGGGTTATTGGCCATTAACATAATGTACGTGATTACTAGTATGGGATTGTAGTCACTGGTAGGTCAACTAATTTATTTGCTAATATGATGGATGATTATGATATTTATCTTATTAAAAATGCATTTATGCTAATTAAATTGTATATATATTTGGAATTACCCTTTGGTTGCTGAGATTCATGTCTCACCCCATTTTATAGGCTAACAATTTCAAATAAAGATTCTTCAGATAAGGGAAAGAGAAAACAAGTAGAAGAGCACCCCTAATCTGAGGCCATGTGTGGAACTTCTACACTTGGACCATTTTGACTTAGTATAGATGCTAACTTTTGTGATTCATTTTGTATAGCATTATCATGCACTCGTATTGCCAAGTGTAAGTATTATGATGTTTTGTAATTCAACGGCATGACAAATAGGAAGTTAAACGTTATATCACTTGAAATATGATGCTTGTACCTAAAGGATGATATGATATGAGTTGTTGCTAATAAAGAACCATTACCTATATACTTAAGAGTGTAATTATGTTATACAATGAATGATTATCTAGAATAATGGTATGGAAGCTCTATTTAAATATACATGTATTTAAATGATGTTGTTAGTAACTGGGGTACTTAATGTTGTCATAATGTGTTGATATATAATAGTGATAAATTGTCATGACTCCCTTAAGCCTATGATTAATGAGGATTATTAAATTGTGATATTTGGGGGTGAGGAGGCCTATAAAACCATGTATGTTAGCTATAGAGGCCTTATAATCCATTTAATGTTGGAGGTAAATGGCTAGAATATGTGAAATTGAGAGAATAGGGTTAGAGGGGATTGAAGTCATAGCCAAAACTACTTAAGTCATAGTCAAGAGTCATCCAAAGGCTTAGAGCACTACGGCATAAGGTGGTAAGTTGCAGCATAAAATGGGACAACTAGGTTTAGAGGGTACCCAAGAGCAATCTAGCTATTCGCTATAGTGAGAGTTGACCAAAATGTGTAAGAGAGACCTTACTTCTCCTGAGAGTTCTAGAGAGGAACCTCACTGCGGCATGAATGGTTCAAGTCACGGTGAGGCTCAAGTTTTTGAAAATAATTAGTTCCTAAGAGCAACTTTACAGTAGCGTGTAAAGGCGTGGCTGTAGTAAGGGATGGGTATTTTGGATTTTGAGCCCTAATGGTCAGTCAAGTCATGGCATAGGTATACCAAGTCACGACATAGGTCTAATAACTTAGTTTTTCTAGAGAGGAACCTCACTGCAGCATGAATGGTTCAAGTCACGGTGAGGCTCGAGTTTTTAGAAATAATTAGTTCCTAAGAGCAACTTTACAGTAGCGTGAAAGGCGTGGCTGTAGTGAGGGATGGGTATTTTGGATTTTGAGCCCTAGTGGTCAGTCAAGTCATGGCGTGGGTATACTAAGTCACGACATAGGTCTAATAACTTAGTTTTTAGGTTCCAATAGCTAACTTAGCTATAGTGAAGATGTCTAAGTCGCAACCTAAATTATCAAACTCTTATTTTTAGCCCCTAGAACTTAGTTTTCATGATGTAAATGGTATGTAATGACTTGGAGACAATTATAAGGGAGTATTTTGAGTGTAGAATCAGTGGTAACATGAATCGAAGGACTTGAGTAATAACTTAAATTCCTTATAGGCTTAAATTGCCTTGTTTTCTAAATAATGATTCCCAAGAATAATAAGGTTCAAATTTCCTTTGTATTTTCATTTCTAACAAAATATTAATAATGTTTAACTCAAGCAAAAGAGATTAAGAGTTAATTATAACCAATTAGCGTGATTAGTAATTATGGTTGTTACATTTGGTATCAGAGTAACAGTTCAGGAAATTAAGTTAGATTTTGAACTCTATGGATAGAAAACTTAGCAATTATGATGCATGAATGCTAGGAATAGGAACTTTAAGGTTTGGTGATACCCCTTATATCTATATATATCTAATATGGGTGATGTTGTGTTTGGACTTGCCCTTAGGATTGTAGTTTAATGGAAAGCTTTTAGTTATCCTTATGGCATTGTAGGATATCATAGCCCCATGTCGTGAAACTACTGAGATGTTAAGGGAGGTGCAAGAGGCTATAGCTACAATGGCCAATCGTATGGGAGACTAAGTTGAGGTCCATTAAGCTACTATTAGGGTAATCACTAACTGGCTTTAAGAGCAAGCTGAGGCTCATGCAGCCACTGTTCAAGTGCTACAACAGTTACATGAGACTATGAACAAATAAAATCAGGAGGTGCTGGTTAGAAATTGGGTTGGTGTTGGCCAAAATCTTAGTGTGGGACATCAAGGGGAGAATAATGACATCTTGTAACACCTAGTTTTCATAAAAACGATGAAAACAAGCTAGTTATAAAAGAGAGTCCTTTAAAACAAATAAGTTTAGGCTAAATAAAATTAGGCTACAATTTTAAATAATAAAAAATGAGGATCAAAGTTTTAGGATGCCCAAAAACCAAAGTTGGAGTAGCTAAATAAAATTAGACGAAAGGTAGTGACATTTTCGTAATTTTATGTGCTTTCTAGAAACTCAAAGAAAGGATCTTTAAATGGAAAAATCAAGTTTCTTGGGGTTCTTAGGGCCCTTAAAAACTATAGGAACCCCTAAAATGGTTTAAACCCCTCTGATTTATGTTTTAGAGCATTAGTTGACCTAAATTTTGACCAATTTGTTCAAGAAGGTTTTAAATCCAATTTGAGTGAAACCAAAGACATTTTATAAGTTAGAGGACCTAAATTTTATGATGGAAAAGAAGGTTCTTGAAAAGGAGTTAAAATGAACCCAAATGGAAGAAACAAAGAATGAAGGACAAAATTGGAATTTTGAAAAGCTTTAAATGAACCCCTTGCTATATATAGGTCACGTCCTCTTTCTCCCCTCCATTTAACCAATCTAATTTCTACCTAAAACTAGAGGGGATACCAGCAAGGAAGGGCGCATAAAAAGAAACCAGGAATAAGGGAAAAAGCTTAGGAGAAAGGTAAGAAATTTTTAGTTTTTCATATTCCTTCCTTTACCAATCTTGTTCTCCTCCTCCTTCTTTCTTTTCCTATGGTTTTAGTGCTTGATTTGGGATTGTTTTGGGACTTGTTTAGAGGGAGGAAGTTAGAAATTGAAGGAGAAGCTTGAAGCAAGGGAAAGTACTCTTGAAAAGCTTTGAAATCAATGTATGAATCATGGCTTTTGTAGCCTTTCCATTGTTACTCTTCAAGGGGTGTGTTTCGGCCACATAGAGAACACCTAATAGGGAGTGAGTTCTGACCAAGACCAAGCAAGAAACTTAGGCTTTTGAGTGTAGGAAACAAGATTATGCCATTAGAATTGAAAAAAGAAGCATTATATTTTAAGATACAAAACCTAGGGATTTTGTTGCACCTTGACAAATATGAAGCTTCCTAGTGATAATTTTAATTGTCTAAGAGTGTGTATGGGTTCTCAAGATACCTAGGAAGTCTTACATGTGCCAATTCTCTAAAAAAAAGTTACAAAATCCATGGGTGCTCCTAGGCTTGCATAGTCTCTGCCAAGAGCTTCTCATGCACCTAGGGAGTGTTCTAAATTTTCCTAAGACTAGGAAGAAACTAAATATAATAGATGAATATCAAAGGAAGCCTTAGAATAAATTTAGAAACCTTAGTTTGTGAGATAGAGGTGTAGGTTCCATAATGAGACATAAAGAAGAAAATTATATCAAGGCTACTTAAAATGAATTTGTGATGACTCCAAGGAGTCTAAATGGAGTCAAGAGACTTAGATTGAAGGAGAAAATAGAGCTAAGATCATGAATTCTAATAGTTGCTTCATTATGCCTTGTATGAAAACATAATGAGGCCATATGAGAAAGTAGCCTTACATAGAGTGTGGGTGATGCTAGAGCTTGCTTTAATGATGTAATTGTATCCTATTTGATGTGTTTAGGCTAAAAAAATCAAGTTCCATCTAGTTGCAAGTGTTTGGTCGAGAAAGGGGAAGAATGATCAAAGAGAAGTGAAGGGTGAATTTTGCTTCAAGGTAGCTCTCTAACCTTTCTTACATGTATAGCCTAGATGTTTACTTATCTTTGAGTGCTTGTGTGAATGTTTGAACTATGAAATGTGTTTCTAGCCATTACTTACATGTATGGTACCATTATGTTTTTTGAAAGATGTTTATGCATACAATATGGCTTGAATGGATTTAGTGATGCCAAAAGTCCCTTAGCAAGGGTTAGGATGAGCCAAAAGTCCTTAGGAATGGGTAAGACAAAGCTAAAAGTCTCAAGAAGAGTGAGGCTAAGTCAAAAGTCCCTTAAAAGTGGGTGAGGCAATCCAAAAGTTTTAAGAAAGTTGGGTGAGGCTAAACCAATGCCCTTGAAAGTTTATGTTTGCTATGTATGAGTTTGTATGACAAGAAAAATGTTTTATGTATGTTCATTAGTATCTTCAATTTCATACATGCATTCTTTGACATGAATATGCATTCATTATGTATGTTTAAAAGGGTTAAGAGCTATTAGGATTCTTTGAATCTCACACTTCCTCCACAAATGTGTAACAATGTCTAGGTAAACCAAGTAGACCAAGAAATGGAGACCAACAACCTTGAAAACCAAGACTTTGACAATGAAGTCAAAAAATAAGCTTTATAATAGCATTTGATGTCAAAAATTGTGACCATGTGATGTATATATGATGTAGACTTTTGAGCAATTTCAAATGTATGTAAATATAATGTATGTATCCATTTTGGAAACATATGAATGAATATGTGTGTTTTTGCCACTTATTTACCTTTATGTATATGTGTATAAATGCAAGTGGTAAGATGATAATGAACTCCATGATGATTCAAACCATTTGTTTTGCTTCCCTAGGCTGTAATTGTGCTTGTGGATGTGCCTAGATGGCTATGGAATGAGAAGAAAGCTTTTGGTACCTTAAGAACCCACTTTGGACTTCAAAATAGCCAATTTGTGTGATGAACCAGAGTTTAACCAAATGGATGAGTTTTTACATGAAATTTGGTCCACAAATAAGTCTCATCTATAGTTTTTCACAAAGTTAAAGAGCACTCAATTTGGACCTATAGAGAATTTATCATGATTTTTCACAGTTGGCCAAATTATGCAAAAATGGTATGTGCATTGTTCATATAGTTAGTTTACTTCTCTATTTCACACATGAGTCAAATGAAGTACAATACTCATGAAATTCTATAGGCATAAACTAGACATAATAAGTTTTTCATAGCCACTGAGAGCACCCCATTTGAAGCTTTGTAGAGGGAGAACCAAAATTTTGAAATTTATGGACAGTATTAGGATGCAGCAGGTACCTCTAGTACTATTCTATTATTTTTTGTGGTCTAGATGGTGTTTTCTTAGTTTGGAACTATTTTTAATTTTTATTTAACATCTAGAGGTTTCTAGACAGCTATATATGCATGATTTTGATTTTTTTAAAATTAATTATAAATTTTCAAAGTTCACACCAAAAAGTTGTGATGGCAAACCCGAGAGCAACTTCTTATTTTTCTGGTGCATGGTTCCAAACCCGAAATGTATGAGATGAATTGTGATGTTTATGATATGTATGGATATATTATGGATATAAAATGATGTGCATGAGTTCATATGGTCCCTAAAGCTATGAATGATGTATATGGCTTTCCAACTAAGTAAATTCTTATGAATGAAAATGCATGCTCCCTTGCAAATATACACCAATATTCCAAATATATGTTGGAATAGCCTATGTGACCATTGTGTGAGAGCTAATAGGTTAAAGTATTACACATTTCAATTGTGTTGGATAAATTTAGGAAGGCTGATCTTTTATCATTTTTTGGGGAGTTAGACACTGAGAAGGCTGAGAGGTGGCTGATACAACTAGAGAAAATTTTTGAAGTTATGACATGCATCATTGAACAAAAGGCTAGACTAGCTATTTACAAGCTGGAAGGTGAGGCAGAGTATTTGTGGTGGTGTACCTTAAGATTGCTGAATTCAAGGGGAATACCCTTGACTTAGGAAAGCTTTCAAATCACCTTTAAGAGCAAATACTTCCTACTATTAGTGAGGGCTGATAAGGAAGCTGAGTTTAACTTCCTTGAACAAGTAAAGATGAATGTGGACTAGTATGCAGCAAAATTTATTCAGTTATCTCATTTCTCCTCATACTTGAAATGGTTTAATGATGAACCATGGAAGGCCGACAAGTTTGAAAGAGGCCTTAAACTTGAATTGAAGGACAAGATTGCATCCCTCCAGATCTGTAACTTTGATGAATTAATGGAAAAATGTAGGGTAACTGAAAGGGCCTTGATGGAAAGTGAAGCCCAAAGAAAGAAGACTATAAAGGGTAAGCATAACTAAGGTGTAACACCTGGTACATTGTACAATCATTGGAACGGGCTGGTTTGAAAAGCAAGTCCCCTGAGATGAGTAATTCAAGGCCAAATAAAATTTGAATAAAATTTTAAATAATTTTGGATTTGTACTGATACTATTCATTTAGTCAGTTTTGAATTTGTGTCATCTGAGGGGAAAATGTGGTTCAATGGCTACAAAATTTTATAGTTAGAAACTAGGCATTCACAGTGACTTGTAGCAACTAGAAGCACCTCATTTGGAGGTCTGAGCTGAGAGATATGAATTTTTGAATTTCTAGGACAGTAGCAGTAGCTCAGCATAACCTGAGTCACTGTTCCATTGAATTTGGGTAGCTAAGCATGCTTTCTCTGGTCTGAGTCTATTTTTACTTTAATGTTCATAGATTTCCAAATTGGAATTATTTGCATGGATTGGATTTTTTTGGAATTAATTGGATATTTTCGAAGTTCATAGCAGACACTTACATCAGTACCAGTAGCTGTCCGAACCTTAACCCCTTTTCGTGTGTCAAACATTTTCTGTGTTATGTTTCATGGCCTAGGCATATTTTTAGAATAAATTAGATATGTGTAGCTTTCCATAATGTCTAAGAATGAATGATTTCAATTTTTCTAGAATTAGTTACAAATTTTGAAACTTCTTATCCGTAAACTGAACCAGTGGCCCAGACAGCAGCAACCCCAGTGGCTTTTTGGATTTCAATTGTTCTCCCCTTAATGATTCATGAGCTGACACTTTTTGTATCATGGGGCAGACATCTAGAGCTTTCTGGAATGGTAAATTTTGTTGGATTTTGACTTTTATGGATTTAGTTATGAATTTCGAAGTTGTGACAGAAAAACTGAAATTCTGGCTGAAAATAAGAGTATGAATTTAATGGTCCCCTTTGAGTTCCACAAGTTATGGGCCAAATTTGGTTATGCAAATGAGTTGTATGTATGTAATTAAATATGAGAATGTGTTGTATGAGCTCATATGGTCTGTGTGACACCGAATGGAATTTTTATACGCGACGTAACGCGAAATAAGGCATTATTTTAATGTCATTTTCCATTCCCTTTTGTTCAATTGATCATGTGAGACTTAGAAATGATCGGAAGCATGCTAGAAATATATGGTGTTACATTTTATGGTATCAGAGCAAAGGTTCAGGCACTTTTGCTCGACATTTGATTCTTGGATGGTATATTTGGCTTATTTTTGGGTGGAATATCTATGTATATGTGTTAAAATTATGTTGTGGGCTAAAAGCTGTGGTTTTTCTTTCAGTAAAGATGGTTAAGACTCGGAGAGGCCGAGGTAGAGGCAGACCACCTTGAGAACCTAAGGTTGAGTTTGAAGATCCAGTGCGGGCTATAAAGGAGTGGGTTGAACAGTTTGAGAACGTCATAGCCCAGCAACACTATATGATCCAGCAGCAGCATGAGATGATTATGCAGCTGCAGGAAGCCTTGGCTAGGCAAGAAGAAGCCAGCAGAGAGGCCCCTCTGCCGCCTCCACCTCAGTCATCCACCTCCGGTGCACCCCAGCCTTCCACCTCCGGTGCACCCCAGCCTTCCCCTTCTGTGTTCCACCCCCACCTCCTCAGGAACCAGCTCAGGCTCTACCATCTATTCAAAAACAATTGAATCAATTCCGAAAGAACAACCCGCCGGTGTTTGACGAGGAGTTAGATACTGATAAGGCAGAGGCTTGGGTGATGGAGATTGAGAAGATATTCTTAGTTATGGATTGCACCTCTGAGCAGAAGGCCCAGTTAGCCACCTTTATGTTACAGAAAGAAGCAGATAGATGGTGGCGTAGCACGAAGTCTCTAATGGAGACAAAGAATTTGCAAATCAACTGGGAGAACTTTCTAGTGCAATTTTATGAAAAATATTTTCTTAGCTCAGTGAGGAAGCAAAAGGAGATGCAGTTCATGGGGTTGAGACAGACTGATGATATGACAGTTGATCAGTATGTGGCTCGATTTATTGAGCTATCTCGGAACTCTTCCTACCTCCAGAGATACGATGATGAGCCCTGGCGGTGTGAGTAGTTTGAGACTGGGTTGAAGCCCCTAATCAGAGACAGAGTGACTCCACAGAGGATCAGGAATTTCAATGCCCTTGTGGAGATTAGCAGAGTGATTGAGAATAATCTGAGGGACTTTATGCCTACTGCCACAGTATCTGGTCAGAGAGGGGCTCCAAAACTAAAGAGGCTGTGACCCGAAGAGGGAGTTAGCTTTGCACCTACCAATAAGAAGAAGAGTAAGGTGCAATGGAGTAGAAAACCACAAAAAGGGAAGAGGCCACAGCCCCCAAGGACTCAGTCATCCATCGCCCCACAATCTACAGTGATCTGCTACAAGTGTGGGAAGCCAAGGCATATTGCCAGAAACTGCTCTCAGGCATATTCAGCGCCTCTGCTTAGACTGCCTCCTCCCAGGCCACAGACCCAGGGCAGGGTGTTTGCCCTTTCTCAGCAGGAGGCTAGCATGTCTCCCAGTCTTATTCGAGGTACGCTCATAGTGAACGATTTTCCTGTGATTGCTATGTTTGATTCGGGTGCTAGTCACTCGTTTATATCTTATGACTGTGTGAGACATTTGGGTCTGGCCTTTAGTACTCTACCATTTGATTTATCTGTCACCACACCTACTAGAGGCCATGTTGTTACTTCCCATGCTTGTTTAAATGTCACTGTCCAGTTTAATCATTGTTACACTACCATTGACTTGATTTGCATGCCATTCCATGACATTGATTTGATTGTGGGTATGAACTGGATGACTGCCAATAATGCTATCCTTGATTGTGAACACTGCACTGTATCTGTACCTTCTTGTGGGACCATACCTAGGATGGAAGTCAAACTATCTTTCATGACCACTGCCCAAGTTAAGAGATACTTAGAGCAGGGGTGTCATGGATTTCTAGTCTTTTTCTCTATACGAGTCGAGGTAGAAGAAGGGATAGAGGAGATCCTGATCGTTAGGGAATTCCCAGAAGTTTTTCCTAAAGATTTTGATTTTAGTGGCCTACCTCCTGAGAGAGAGATAGAGTTTCCCATAGAGATAGTGCCTGGGGCTGGACCAGTGTCCAAGGCTCCATACAGGATGGCTCCCACCGAGCTTGCTAAATTGAAAAAGCAGATAGAGGAGCTATTAGAGAAAGGGTTCATACGCCCTAGTGTGTCACCCGGAGAGCTCCAGTGTTGTTCGTGAAAAAGAAAGATGGTAGCTTAAAGTTGTGTATAGATTATAGAGAATTGAATAAGGTTACAATCAAGAATAAGTATCCTCTCCCTAGGATAGATGACTTGTTAGATCAGTTGGCTGGGGCATCTGTCTTTTCCAAGATAGACCTTAGATCTGGATATCACCAACTGAGAGTGAGAGCTGAAGACGTCCCAAGGACGACCTTCAAGACTAGATATGGGCATTTTGTGTTCCTCGTGATGCCATTTGGGCTGACGAATGCACCTATGGTATTCATGGACTACATGAACAGGGTCTTCAGATCGTATCTAGATAAATTTGTTGTGGTCTTTATTGATGATATCCTAGTGTACTCTAGATCTTTTGAGGAGTATGAGAGGCATCTAAGATTAGCCATAGAGATTCTGAAAGAGAAGAAATTATATGCCAAACTGAGTAAATGTGAGTTTTGGCTAACAGAGGTAAAATTCTTAGGTCATATGATCTCATGAGATGGGGTCGCAGTAGATCCCCATAAAGTTGAGGCTGTGTTACAGTGGAATAGACCTAGGACTATCACCAAGGTTAGGAGTTTCCTTGGTTTGGCAGGATATTACGGACGATTCATTCAGGACTTTTCTCAGATGGCCTTGCCACTTACGAGGCTGACTCGTAAAGATACACCTTTTGTGTGGGATGAGAGATGTGAGGAGTTTCTAGGAGTTGAAACTTCGATTGACCACTGCCCCTGTGCTAGTCATTCCTGACCCTAGTTTACCATTTGTGGTATATAGTGATGCCTCGAGGAAAGGGTTAGGATGTGTATTGATGCAGTAAGGTAGGGTAGTGGCATATGCCTCTAGGTAGTTAAGGCCTCATGAGGAGAATTATCCCACACATGACCTAGAGTTAGCCGCCGTAGTGTTTGCTCTTAAGATTTGGAGGCACTATTTGTATGGTGTGACTATAGAGATCTATAGTGACCACAAAAGTCTGAAATACCTGTTTGATCAGAAGGAACTCAATATGAGACAAAGGAGATGGATGGAGCTCCTGAAAGATTATGATTATGTATTGAAATACCATCCGGAGAAGGCCAATGTGGTGGCCGATGCCCTGAGTAGGAAATCCATCCACGCTGCCCATATGATGATCAGGGAGCAGGAGCTTCTAGAACAATTTAACAATTTGAACCTCTCTTGCCAGTAAGTATCGGGTAGACTATTTTTTAGTGAGACTCAGATTGAGAATGAGTTAAGAGTCTAGATCTTAGATGCCCAGAGAGAGGATGAATTCTTAAGACAGATTAGCAGCGAAATCTCCCAGGGTAGAACCTCAGATTTTGGGTTATCTGAGGATGGTGTGATAGTATACCGAGATAGAATTTGTGTGCCTAGTAGTAATGAATTGAGAGAGAAAATTCTAGACAAGGCACACAAGAGTAAATATACTATCCACCCAGGTGCCACCAAGATGTATCAGGATTTAAAAAGAATCTTCTGGTGGCCAGGAATGAAGAATGACGTCACAGATTACGTGGTGAGATGTTTAGTATGACAGAGGGTTAAGATAGAACACCAGAGACCAGCTGGGTTGTTGCAACCTCTAGATATCCCTGAGTGGAAATGGGAAAGTATAGCTATGGATTTCGTCATGGGGTTACCCAGGACATCCTCTGGACACGATGCTATCTGGGTAGTTGTGGATAGATTGATAAAGTCTGCATATTTCTTAGCGATTAGGGCTACTTACTCATTGGATAGATTAGCCCAGTTATATATACGTGAGATAGTGCGACTTCATGGAGTGCCCAGTAGCATTGTATCCGATAGAGACCCCAGGTTTACATCGAACTTCTGGAGGTCGTTACAGCATGCCTTAGGGACTAGGTTGCGATTTAGCACTGCTTACCACCCCCAGACTGATGGTCAAACTGAGAGGACCATCCAGACCTTAAAGGATATGCTGAGGGCATGTGTGTTAGAGACGAGGGGTACCTGGGATGCATATTTGCCATTAGCTAAATTTGCATACAATAACAATTATCATTCCAGTATTCAAATGGCCCCTTATGAGGCTCTCTATGGGAAAAAGTGTAGATCTCCGTTATGTTGGGTTGAGTTAGGGGAGAAGAGGTTGCTAGGACCTGAGTTAGTGGACCAAACTACCCAGCAGATAGAATTGATCAGAAAGAAACTCCTTACGGCTCAGAGTAGGCAGAAAAGTTATGCCGATCGGAGAAGAAGACCGTTAGAGTTTGAGATTGGAGACCACGTATTCATCCAAGTGTCTCCAGTGATTGGGGTAGGTCGATCTATGAAGGTAAAGAAGCTCAGTCCTAAGTATATTGGTCCACTTAAAATTCTTGAAAAATTCAGACCCGTGGCCTACCGGATAGCCCTACCTCCAAACCTAGCCCAAACCTATAATGTTTTTCATGTCTCCCAATTGAAGAAGTACTTACCAAACCCCTCACATGTCATAGAATATGAGCATATTCAATTATAGGAAAATCTTTCCTATGCAGTGAGACCAGAGAGGATTATGGATGCCAAGTTGAAACAACTGAGAAATAAGAGCATCTCTCTGGTGAAGGTGGTTTGGAAGGGCCCGACGTCTGAGGAGGCTACCTGGGAACTAGAAGATGACATGAAATAGAAGTATCCAGAGCTATTTCCCTGAGGTATGTATTTAAATTTCGAGGATGAAATTTATTTTAAGGGGGGTAGAAATGTAACGCCCGGTACGTTGTACAATCGTTGGAACAGGCTGGTTTGAAAAGCAAGTCCCCTGAGATGAGTAATTCAAGCCCAAATAAAATTTGAATAAAATTTTAAATAATAGAAAATGAGGATTTGAGCCTTGAGTTGCCCAAAAACTAGGGTCGGAGTGATTCGAAAAATTTGTCGAAAGGCCAGTGGCATTTTCGTAAATAAGTGTAATTTTAGAAAAACACCTAATAGGGCTTTTTAAATGGAAATTTTGAGTTGCCCAGGGTTCTCAGAGGCCCCAAAAACCATGGGAAGCCCCGGGACTGGTAAAGCCCCTCCGGTGTACTCTTTCCGACATCGATTGACCTAAACTTTGACTAGTTCGTTCAGAAAGGTTTTAGCTCCAATTTGAGTGATTCCAAAGGCATTTTATTAAATTGGGAATATTAATTTTATGATGGAAAAGATGGTTCTCAAAAAGGAGCTAAAACGAAGTCAAACCAGAAATGCCATTATGGAAGGGCAAAAATGGAAACAAAGTGCACAAAAGAAGCTTCCAAACTCCCTTTTTAAGCCACGTTCAGCTCCCCCCTCTCTAAACCGACTTTCTTCTGCCCAAAACTCAGAAATGGAGCTGCTATCTTAGGCACACAAAGGGAGGAAATTTTGGAGGAAGAAAAGCCAAAGAAAGGGTGAGAAAGTGTAAGGTTTTCATGCTTTTTCCTCTTGAAACTTCATCCTCCCCTTCTTGCTTCATCTTTCCACGGTTTTAATGTATTTTTTGGTGCTGATTTGGGTCCAGATCAGAGGAGGGAAATTCAAAATTTAAGGAGGAGAAAGAGGAAAGAGGAGGGCTCTTGAAGGAAGCTTGATTACAAGGTAGTTTCTCTCCCTTTGTTGTTTCTTTTTCTCCTTCTCCTCTTCCATGGTAGGATGTCTTAACCAGAACCATGAAGAGGGAAGAGTTTCTGTTTTATAATCCAAAAGAATCCATCAAAGTAAGGCATGGGAAGGTGGATTATACTAAAAAAATGCATGAAAAACTAGTAAAACTTAAGTTGGAAAACGAGGATTTGAGCCTTGAGTTGCCCAAAAACTAGGGTCGGAGTGATTCGAAAAATTTGCCGAAAGGCCAGTGGCATTTTCGTAAATAAGTGAAATTTTAGAAAAACACCTAGGAGGGCTTTTTAAATGAAAATTTTGAGTTGCCTAGGGTTCTCAGAGGCCCCAAAAACCATGAGAAGCCCCGGGACTGGTAAAGCCCCTCCGGTGTACTCTTTCCGACGTCGGTTGACCTAAACTTTGACCGGTTCGTTCGGGAAGGTTTTAGCTCCAATTTGAGTGATTCCAAGGCATTTTATTAAATTGGGAATCTTAATTTTATGATGGAAAAGATGGTTCTAAAAAAGGAGCTAAAACGAAGTCAAATCAGAAATGCCATTATGGAAGGGCAAAAATGGAAACAAAGTGCACAAAAGAAGCTTCCAAACTCCCTTTTTAAGCCACGTTCAGTTCCCCCCTCTCTAAACTGACTTTCTTTTGCCCAAAACTCAGAAATGGAGCTGCTGTCTTAGGCGCACAAAGGGAGGAAATTTTGGAGGAAGAAAAGCCAAAGAAAGGGTGAGAAAGTGTAAGGTTTTCATGCTCTTTCCTCTTGAAACTTCATCCTCCCCTTCTTGCTTCATCTTTCCACAGTTTTAATGTATTTTTTGGTGCTGATTTGGTCCAGATCAGAGGAGGGAAATTCGAAATTTAAGGAGGAGAAAGAGGGAAGAGGAAGGGCTCTTGAAGGAAGCTTGATTGCAAGGTAGTTTCTCTCCCTTTGTTGCTTCTTTTTCTCCTTCTCCTCTTGCATGGTAGGATGTCTCAACCAGAACCATGAAGAGGGAAGACTTTTTGTTTTATAATCCAAAAGAATCCATCAAACTAAGGCATGGGAAGATGGATTATACCAAAGAAATGCATGAAAAACTAGTAAAACTCAAGTTGAAAAAGTGTAGGGTGCTTGAACATAAATTAAAATCTGGGTTGATTCAAGACTTCCCCATCATATGTGAGTGTTTGTTTGAGTTTCTAAGACTCCTAGGGAGCCTCCCAAGTGCCCTATCCATTAAGGAAAAATCCCAAACTCCATGGGTTTTTAATGGAAGCATAACTAGGTCAAGACCCTTTGAGATAGCTAGGGAGTATTTTAAATGGTTCCAAGCTTGATTTGGGACTTTATATGATAAAAGAAGATAGGAGAAACCCTTGGAAAAAATTTAAAAGCCTTAGGTTGGGAGATGAGGCAATGGCTTCCATAATGTAACCTTATGAAGCAACATGGACCTAGGTTTGTGAAAGTGAGTGCGTGATGGCTTCAAGGACTTTAAATGAGGTCAAGAGGTCTAAATATGGCAAGAGAATGGAACCAAGAATGTTAATTATGGTAGTTGCTTCATTAGGTCCTTAATGGAACCATATTGTGACAAATAGACCAAAGTGTAGTCTTAAGAGTGAGTTGAATGTCATAATTTGTTCAAAGAGTATAATTTAGTGTTGTTTATTGTGAATAGGCCAAAGAAATCCAACCCCACCTTCTTGTGTTTGTGGAACCAAAAAGGAGAAGAAACAATCAAAGTAAAGCTTGAATCTGCACCAAGGTAGCTCTCCACCTTTTCTTATTGCATTTTCTTGTTGCATATGGTGTCATTGTGTGCTTGTGTGTATGGTTATATGTTTGAGACATGCCACTTGATGCTATGTTTCTATTTTGGTACCAATATGCTTTCTTGAATGTCTTTGAATGATGGAAATGGCTCATAAGGGTGAGGTAGTGCCAAAAAGTCCCTTAATGTGGGTGAGGAAATGTCA
Organism: Erythrophleum ivorense; assembly: GCA_026724425.1. Lineage (NCBI taxonomy): Eukaryota > Viridiplantae > Streptophyta > Magnoliopsida > Fabales > Fabaceae > Erythrophleum > Erythrophleum ivorense. Next base: position 33,141,660 of record JAIUCV010000008.1, read on the forward strand.
AAAGTCTCATGGCATGGGTGAGACAAGGCCAAAAATCCCTTGGGTGGGTGAAGCTAAGTCAAAAGTCCCAAGAACCAAGAGTGAGGCAATCCAAAAGTCCTAGAAATGGGGTGAGGCCAATCCAAAAGTCCCTAGAGCTCATTCTTATTCTTGACATGTGTTTGTGACATAAAAATGTGGAAATTGAATGCTTCATCGATTGAATAGTTGCATACTTGTACCCTTGACATGTTATATACCTTGAAAATGTGATTGAATAGGTGTATGAGCTATTGAGATTCAATGAATCTCACCTCCTCCTTTCTCTCATCTCATATGATCTAGGTGGAGTTCAAGATCCAAAGGATGGAAGCCAAGGAGCCTAAATCTCCATCTCTTGGCAAACCTTTCTATTTTGATATACTATGATGACTAGAATGTAAAAGTAGATATGTAAATTTTATTTTTGAGCCATGAAACTTTGAACAAGTGTAAAACTATGTAAAGTTAGTGTATGTATCAAGAATAGAGTCTAATGAGTAGAATTATGTATTTTGACCATTTGGGAGCCCATTTGTGTATGTATGTTTATGAAAGTGGCATGGTGAATTTAAGTTTCATGAGAGTTTAGACCTTATGAGGGACTTATTTATGCTATATTTATGCTTTCTAAGTTGCTCAAATGTGTGTGGAACCATGGATGGCTCATTTGAACTAAAGTTGCCTCTTGTTGGGACCAAAATTGCCATAAGCTTGAGCTATAGCAAAATCTGACCAAATGACCTCTTCTTGACTTGAAATTTTGCATGCAAGTAGATCTTGCCTAGATCTTTTTGGGAAGCCAAAGATCAGGTCATTTGGAGGTCTGTGGAATTTTCTATGATTTTTCAAAGTTGGTATCAGAATTTCAGATTTTCATTGATACTGTTCATTTGGTTAGTTATGAAATTATGTCATCCGAGGGGAAAACGTGGTCAAATGGCTACGAAATTTTATAGTTAGAAACTAGGCATTCACAGTGACTTATAGCAACTGGAAGTACCTCATTTGGAGGTCTGAGCTGAGAGATATGAATTTTTGAATTTCTGGGATAGTAGTAGTAGCTCAGCATGACCTGAGTCACTGTTCTATTGAATTTGGATAGCTAAGCGTGCTTTCTCTGGTCTGAGTCTATTTTCACCATAACTTTAACGTTCATATCTTTCCAAATTGGTATTATTTTCATAGATTGGATATTTTTGGAATTAATTGGACATTTTCGAAGTTCATAGCAAACACTTACATCAGTACCAGTAGCTGTCCGAACCTTAACCCATTTTCGCATGTCAAACGTTTTCTGTGTTATGTTTCATGGCTTGGGCATATTTTTAGAATAAATTAGACATGTGTAAATTTCCAGAATGTCCAAGAATGAATGATTTCAATTTTTCTAGAATTAGTTACAAATTTTGAAACTTCCTATCAGTAAACTGAACCAGTGGCCCAGACAGCAGCAACCCCAGTGGATTTTCGGATGTCAATTGTTCTCCCCTTAATGATTCATGAGCTGAAACTATTTTTATCATGGGGTAGACATCCAGATCTTTCTGTAATGGTAAATTTTGTTAGATTTTGATTTTTGTGGATTTAGTTATGAATTTTCGAATTTGTGATAGAAAAACTGAAATTCTGGCCGAAAATAAGAGTGTGAATTTGATGGTCCCCTTTGAGTTCCACAAGTTATGGGCCAACTTTGGTTATGAAAATGAGTTGTATGTATGTAATTAAATATGAAAACGTGTTGTATGAGCTCATATGGTCCGTGTGATACCGAATGGAATTTTTATACGCGACGTAATGCGAAATAAGGCATTATTTTAATGTCATTTTCCATTCCCTTTTGTTCAATTGATCATGTGAGACTTAGAAATGATCGGAAGCATACTAGAAATATATGGTGTTACATAAGGCATGGAGCCCTTTAGGGGCAGACTATGAGAAATGTTTCTATCCATTGATTACATGCTATGGTACCATTTTGCTTCTTGAACTATGTTTATGAATGAAATGTGGCTTGAATGGGTATAGCTATGCCAAAAGTCCCTTAGCATAGGTGAAGATAAGCTAAAAGTCCTTAAAAATGGGTGAGACAAAGCCAAAAATCTCAAAAAGAGTGAGGCTAAGTCAAAAATCTCTTGAAAGTAGGTAAGGCTAGACCAATGCCCTTTAAAGCCTATGTTTGATATGTATGAGTTCATATGATAAGGAAAATGATTTATGTAATTCATTAGTAGCTTAAATGTCACGCATGCATTATTTGACATATAAATGCATCCATTATATATGTTTGAAGGGGTAAAGAGCTATTGGAATTCTTAAAATCTCACTCTTTCCCTACAAATATCAAACCATGTCTAGGTGAGCCAAGTGGACCGAGAAATGGAGGCCATACATCTTGAAGGGCAAGACTTTGATAAGGGAATAGATATTTAAGCATTTCGATGGCATTTTAATGTTAAGATTTGTAACCACATGATGTATATGTAATGTAAACCTTTGAACACATTCAAATGTATGTAAATATGATGTATGTATCTATTTTGGAACCATATGAATGAATATTTGAGATTTTGCCACTCATATGCCATTATGTTTATGTGTATAAATGCAAGTGGCAAGGTGAGAATGAGCTCCATGATGATGTGAACCATTTGGCATGCTTCTATAGGCTATAGTTATGCTTTTAGACTTGCTCAAGTAGTTGTGGAAAGACAAGAAAGGCATTTGGTGCATGTTGAACCCTTTATGGACTTCAATTTTAACCATTTCTTGAGCTGAACCAAAGTCTAACCAAATGAATAATTTTTTGATGAAATTTGACCAAAAAATAGGTCTTATCTAGAGCTTTTCATAGAGCTAAAGAGTACTTAATTTGGATTTCTAGAGAATTTATTTTGATTTTTCAAAGTTGGCCAAATTATGTAGAATTGTCAAAGTTATTGTTCATATAGTCTGTTTGCATTTTTGTGTTACTCATGAGAAAATGAAGTCCAATACTTATGAAATTTTACTAAAATAAATTAGATATCATAAGCTTTCCATATCCACTAAGAGCACCTTATTTGGAGCTCCGTAGAGGGAAAAACAAAATTTTGAAGTTCTAACTCCTATAACTGTTTGAGAACAAACCTAATGTACTATTCTATTATTTTTTGTGGGCTAAATGCTTTTTTCTTGATCTAAAGTTATTTTTAGTCATTAGTTAACATCTAAAGCTTTTTATAAAGCTATTATATGACTAATTTAAATTTTTTTAGAGTTAGTTATGAATTTTCAAAGTTCATATCAGAAATATAGAACACCAACTCAAGGGCAAAGTTCTGGTTTTTTTGAAATGTGGTTCCAAATCCGAGATTCTTGAGATGAATTATGATGTTTATGATATAAATGGATATTTTATGGATGGAAAATGAAATTTGTAAGTCCACATGATCCCTAAAGCCAAGAATGACATAAATGGCTTTCTAATTATTCAATTTCCATTACTTGAAAGTGTGATATCCATGTAATTGTGTTAAGATAAGCACATGTGATATGATTTGAAGGCTAGGGAGCTAAGGTATTACACTGGGTATACACACTTTACCCTGATATCATATTAGACCATCATCTGATAAGCCGAAGTCCTCGATCTCTCCATTCCCCACTTGCTCTTTAATTCTACCCAAATGCTCATATAGTTCTTAGGCCTATTTAATTCTCTCCATAAAATTGTTTTCTATCCTCAACTCACCCAAAAGTAGGCTACTAGTGTGCATGGTCATGGACGAATTTAAATCTCTCAATTCCTTAATCAATCTTTGCTCCCTAAGCATCATCATTGCCATATGGATCGATTTCCTACTCAAGGCATCAGCGACGATATTCACCTTCCCTAGATGATACTTTAAGGAGAAATCATAATTTTTAAGGAATTCCATCCACCTCCTTTGCTTCATATTCAACTCCTTTTGGTAAAATAAGTATTTCAAACTCTTATGGTCACTATATACCTCAAATTATGCACCATAGAGATAGTATCTCTAAATCTTAAGAGTAAAAACCACAACCACTTATTCTAGGTCATGGATGGGATAATTCTCCTTATAAGGCCTAAGTTGCCTAAAAGTATAAGTTATCACCTTACCTTGTTACATTAAAACACAACCTAAACTATTCTTAAAGGCATCATTATAAACCATAAAGGTTTCCTTAAGGTCAAGTATCATTAACACAAGTGCGATGGTTAACCCATTCTTAAGTTCTTAAAAGGCGTTCTCACACTTGGGATCCCACACAAATGATTGGTCCTTCATAATCAACTTAGTCAAGGGCATCACTAGCTGAGAAAATCCCATAATGAACCTTTTATACTAGCTAGCTAGACCTAAGAAACTATAAATTTTGATCACTATTTTGGGTCTCTCTGCTTCCACTTTACTAGAATCTATCGTTACTCTTTATTTCGATATCATATGTCCTAGGAATTTTATCTCTCACAACCAAAACTCACATTTGCTAAATTTAGCATACAACTGATGTTCTTTTAAGGTTTGAAGAACTATCCTAAGATGTTCTTCATGTTCCTTTCTACTTTTGGAATAGACAAGGATATCATTAATAAGCACTACCATAAACTAGTCAAGGTATAGCCTAAAAATTTGGTTAATTTAGTCCATAAAAATGGCAGGGGCATTGGCTAACCTAAAGGGCATGACTAGATACTTATAATGGCCATACGAAGTCTTAAAAGCAATTTTAGTTATGTCCTTTACTTTCACCCTAAGCTAATGGTATCCCAACCTAAGGTTAAATTTTGAAAAGACCAATGCTATTGCTAATTGATCAAGTAAATCATCAATTCTAAGAAAAAGGTATTTGTTCTTGACAGTCACTTAGTTCAATTGCCTATAATCAATGTAAGGCCTAAGGCTACCATCTTTTTTCTTGACAAACAATATCGATCCTTCTCATGGGGACACATTTGGCCTAATGAACCCTTTTCTCAAGCAACTCCTCTATCTAACTTTTCAACTCAACAAACTCAGTAGGTGCCATTTTATATGGAGCCTTAAAGATTGGTCCTGTACCAAGAACCAAGTTAATGAAAAACTTTAACTCTCTCTAGGGGTAGACCACTAATATCTTTAGGGAAGACTTCTAGAAATTCCCTAATCATAGGTATATCCTCCAACCCATCCTCAATTTTAACATGCAAGGAAAAGAATACTAGAAACCTTTGGCAACCACATCTAAGGTACCTCCAGGCTTAAGTAGCAGGCATACAAGCAAGCTCAGTTATAGGACAAGTTTTAGGTATATTAGTAGGTAAGGAGATAGTCTTATAGTTACTATCAAGTATTATATTATTAGCTGACAACCAACTAGTCCACACCAATGATCACATCAAAGTCATGCAAGGGGATGCAAATGAGGTTAAGGGTAGTATAATAGCTATCTAATTGTACAACACAATTTAAGCACACATCAGATGTAATCATGGAATATCTAGTAGGGGTAGATACAGATAATTCAAATGGTAACAAGCTAATTTTAAGATCCAGACACTTAACATAGTCATATGAGATGAAAGAATGGGTTGCACTTGAGTGAAACAATTCATCTGTAACATGATTATGAACAAGAATAGTACCTTAGATTAGACTAGGGGATCTACTAGTCTCTTGCTGTGTAAATGCAAACCCCAGTCCTTGTACAGGTGGTTTCATTGATGAAACCGACTCTTGTGATACCATGCAAGTTCGTGCATAGTGTATGGGCTTCCCACAATTATAACACACAGAGCATGGTCCACTTCTGTGACTCCTTCCATACTTTCTGCAAGTTGATGGGACACTAACTGAACTCTTCAGGGGTCCTATACTCCTTCTTTGAGTGACATTTCTTGAGGGTCCTAAACATCTAAGCAATGCATGTGAAAAAGGTTAGAGAGCTACCTTAAAGCAAGAACACAACTCTTCCTTTTGCTTATTCTATCCCTCTTTCAGCCAAACACTTGCAATTAGGTGGGACTTGATTCTCTTGGCCTAGACACATCAAATGAGACATGATTCAAGTATTGGAATAAGCTTTAACTTTATAGAAACTCTATGCATGCCTACTTTCTCATATGACTCCATTATGGTTTCATACAAGACACAATGATGCAACACTTGGAATTCATGATCTTGGCTCCTATTTTTCATTTAATCCAAGTCTCTTGACTCCTTTTAGACTTTTTAGAGCCATCACAATTTCAATTCAAGGAGCCTAGATACAAGTTGTTTCTTTATGTCTCAAAATGGAGTTTACACCTCCATCTCACAAATCATGATTTATAAATTCATTCCAATGCTTCCTTTGATGTTTACTAATCATGTTTAGTCCCTTTTTAGCTTTAAAATAAATTAAAACTCTCCTTAGGTGCTTGGTTTTGGTTTGGCAGAGACATGCACAACAAGGAGTACCCATTGACTTTGTTTAATTTTCTTTAGGGAGTTGGCACTTGTGAGACTTGCTACGTGTCTTAAGAACCCATACACACTTTTAGAAAACCTAAATTACCACTAGGAAGTCTCATATTTGTCAAGGTACAACTAAATCCCTAATTTTTAATGCTTTTTATTCAATTCCAATTACATATTATTAATTCCCACACTCTAAAACCTTGTTTCTTGCTTGGTTTTGGTCAAAACTCATTCCTTCCTAGGTGTTTTATAATTGGCCAAAACTCACCCCTAGGAGAACAAGCAAAAGGAAGTAAGAAAGGCTATGGTTCTTACCTCAGTTTCAATCCTTATCAAGAGCTCTTTTCCTTGCTTCTATCTTTTCCTTCAATTTCTAACCTTCCCCTACTAAACCATCCTTAAAATAATCCCAAATCAAATATTTAAACCATAGGAAAAAAGGGGAGAAGGAGGAGAACAAGATTGATGAAGGAATGAACATGAAAATCCATAGTTTTCTCACCTTTCACCAAGCTTTTCTTCTTCTTCTTCCCCTCCTCTTGTTCACCTCTCATAGCTGGTCTCTCCTCTGGTTTGGGATAGAAACAAGGTAAGTTAAAATGAGGGAGAGATGGGGTGTGACATATAAGAAGGGAGGTTTCTTAAAACACGTTTCAAAAATTCCCATTTTTTCCTCTTTCCTTGGTTCTTTTCTTTTAGCCTCATTTCAAATCGTTTTTGAGAACCGTATTTTCCATCATAAAATTTAGGTTCTCTAACTTATAAAATATTTTTGGTTTCACCCAAATTGGATTTAAAGCTTTCCCAAATGAATTGGTTAAAGTTTGGGTCAATTGACGTTCACAATGTAAAGTAGAGGGTTTTTAACAATTCTAGGGGTTCCTATGGTCTTTAGGGCCTCAGAGAACCTTGAAAAACTTAAATTTTCATTTAAAGATCCCTTCTTTGAGTTTTCTAAAAAGTGCCCAAAATTATAAAAAATGTCACTGATTTTTGTCTAATTTTATGTAGCTACTCCGACTCCGGTTTTTGGCATCTTAAGCCTTATATCTTCATTTTCAATTTTTTAGAATTTTGTCCTAATTTTATTTGGCCTTAAATATTTATATTTAGGGGACTTTCTTTTATAATCGGTCCATTTCTAATGTTTTTAAGAAAATCAGACATTACACCCAGGGATGAAGAAATAAGAAATGTAATGCTATTTGAAGCTCATAAGAGTAGGCACACTATTTATTCGGAACCACTAAGATGTATAAAAACCTTGAAAAGAGTTTCTGGTGGCCTTAGAATAAAGTTGGACATAGCAGATTTTGTTGCCAGATGTTTAGCTTCCTAGAGGGTTAAGTTTGAACACCAAAAACCCACAAGATTGTTATACCCTTTAGAGATCCTAGAATGGAAATGGGATAATATATCCATGGATTTTGTGATAGGCTTGCCTAGGACATCTTTAGGTTACGATGCTATTTGGGTGATTGTAGATAGGCTGATGAAGTATGCCCACTTTCTTCCTATTAGAGCCACTTATCCTCTAGATAGACTAGCACAACTGTATGTTTGGGAGATTTTGAGATTACATGGTGTCCCTAATAATATTGTGTCAAATAGAGACCTCAGGTTCATATTGAAATTTTGACAGTCTTTGTAAGAAGCTTTAAGCACTAGTCTTAACTTTAACACTACTTATCACCCTCAATCAAATGGACAGATTGAGAGAACCATTCAAACTCTTAAGGATATGCTTAGTGCTAGTATGCTAGAGTTGAAGGAAAATTGGGATGTGTACTTGCCTTTAGTTGAGTTTGCCTACAATAATAGTTACCATTTTAGTATCCAGATGGCATCATTTGAGATGCTTTATGGAAGAAAGTGTAGATCACCTTTATATTGGGTAGAACTTGGTGAGAGGAGTCTTTTAGGTTTGGAGATAATGGACTAAACTACACATCAAATAGAATTCATCAGAAAGTTGTTAATTGCCCAGAGTAGGCAGAAGAGCTATGTTGATCAGAGAAGGAGACCTTTAGAATTTAAGGCAGGAGACCATGTGTTCATTAAGGCTACTCTAGTGGCAAGCATAGGATAGTTTATAAAGTCAAGAAAGCTTAGTTCTCATTACCTTGGTCATTTTCAAATCCTTAAGTGGATAAGATCCCATAACTTACAGAGTGGCTTTACCCCCAAATTTGGCCCAATTGCATGATATGTTCCACATATCCTAATTGGAAAAGTATCACCCAGATCCTTCAATTGTCATTGAGCATGAGAATGTGCATTTGTAAGATAACTTATCTTTTGTTGATGAGTAGGAAAGGATAGTGGAGCCAAAAGTCAAATAGCTACATAATAAAAACATCCTCTTAGTAAAAGTGGTATGAAAAGGACTAATGCCTAGTAAGGCAACTTAGGAGATGGAGGAAGCTATGAGGAAAGACTATCCAACACTTTTTGAGTAAGGTATATCTAATTTTGAAGACAAAATTCCTAAAGAATGGGAGAATGTTACACCCCGAAATTAATTAAGAATGATCATGATGAATTAAGTGATTAACATAGGGGATTTAGGAAGATTAAGGAAATAAGGATTTCTAAAGAAGTGGATATATTTTAGACATTTCGAGACAATAATCATTTTTGGTCATTGTTAGGTGAAGATATATTAATTATGGTGATAGATTTAATTAGTGAAATTAATTAAGGGAAGATGGACATTTAATTGGGCCTTATGATTAATTCATTTATGCCATGGGCCAAGTAGGGATGCCCACTCCGAGTTTATAATAAGGTCCAATCTCATTTCTTAGAGGCCCAACTATAATCTTGTGCTGATCCAATTCAAATAAATCCATATAGCTTGGCCCAATAAGTAAATTCTGAACCTAAATGGAGCGTGGACCTTTAAGTTAGCCCAACATCTTACTAAAACTCTAAACTCTTTTGAGCCTCTTCGCCATTCTGTAGAAACATAAGAGGCTCAAGAGAGGAAATTCGGACATCCAAAGGGGGCCAGGATTTCTTCAACATATTGCCACCATTTCTCAATTCTAAAAGGAGATTTAACCAAGGTAATCTATATGAAACTTGTCTTTCTTATTCTCCTCTACATTTTAGTTTAAATAGTTTCTGGTTTAGTGAATTTTCTCTACCACCCAAATCTAAAACTTGCTCTTTTGGTGATTTCTTGTGGATTTTTGGAGCTTAGGGCTAGTGGGATTATTAAGTAAGTATCCTGTCCTTATTTTGATGTATTCTGTATTGAATAATGGCCCCAATAGCTGACTTACATAATGAGCTTTGATTGTGTGGAAAAATACCCAGAATTTGGAGTGAAACCTTAAAGCTTCTAGTATGGGAAGGCTCACATTCGAATTTGAGTCTCCTTGGAGTGTAGGTAAGTGCCTTTTAAATGTTCAAGATGCTAGGAATGTTAGGTGACTGACTTTTGTGTTTGGTGTTGACTAAGCAATTCGTTTTGATATATTAGGACCTTTAGAGTGGGGGGACTTACCTTTGGCTTCAGAACTTGACTCAACTAAGTTAGGTAATTGCGATTAATTTCCTAATTCTATGTATATATCATTTTAATCGGATATTTGTTGCACATTTCTAATTTTGAAATGCCAAATAATTGGTTGGCTATAACATCCCTAAAAATTAGAATTTTCTAATTATTTAGTATTTTAGATAATAAATCTATTAAGTTTTAATAAGATGAATTTGAATCAAGTAACTTCATATATGAAAAGTATAAGTTGAATAAGACCTATAGAAAATTTTGAGATTTTAGAGGGATCCAAAGGGCCTAGAGGCAAAATCATCATTTGTCACCTGGATGAACTTTAATAATTTTTCTAAAAGAATGAGGAATTAAGAGCTAGCCAAATATATATATATATATATATATATCAATAGTTAGGAAATAATGCACAAAAAATTATAAAATTTGTTTCTTAAAATTATGAAATTGTTAAAACTAGAAAATAGCCCTATACAATTAAGAGCTTATACAAAGACGAACTAAAACCCTAAGCTCAAGTTAACTGTCTCAAGAGATTTTGTGTAGAAAGATCTACCGGATGGTGGTGATGGAATCTGGAAATGTGGAGTTAAGACAAAGATATAAGCAAAAGACGAATAGAGGTGCTTGTCTATCACGTTACTACCAGAGGTAAAACAATTATTTGGACCTTAAAATAATAAAATATTAAGAAAATAAATAATAATAAAATATATGATTAAAGACATTAAATGGGACCCACGTAAGCCTAAATAATATTAAAATATAACAAAGAACCTAGAGAATGCAGGTTAAATAAAATATTATGAAGAACTTACTAAAGGATACATTGGCGAAATGGTGATAATTTTATAAATTCTAATAGGGGAAGTGCTGACATGGCACCATGGAGCAAGGAAAGTGCTAATGTGGCACCATGAGCATGTAAAAAATAGTGATATGGTGCCATGTACAAGAAGATTCTTAAGACTGCATGAGCTACAAAGTAATGACACAGGCTTACATTAGCAAATCTTAGTAAATCTCACGTACTATGAAAAATTTATCACTGACATCAGATGACATAGATGCTGACTTAAGTAGTAATAAATGCAACCTTAACTTCATAAGTTATGAGAAAGTAACCATGGTTAGGATTTAATTGCAGTTAAAATCTAACGGCTAATATTTATTCGTAAAATGTAATACGATCTTAACCATTGATGCAATTTAATGACTTAGATTTCCTTACTTTTTAAGATCAAATCGCAACTCTTTATTTAATGTAAAGGTCCATATTAAATCTCTAAAATCAAGATTAAATCATAACCATTCAATGAATCTAAAGGCATGGATTTAACATCATAAAACATAACAAATCCTAACCATCCATTTGTAAATAAAATTTACAAGAACACACACTCACACTTTCATGCCACATTCACACATAAAACACATACACACGTAATTCGACTCAAGACGAGAAGAAAAAGAAGGAAGGAGAGCTTGGCCAAGGAGAAGGAAAAGGAAGAAGGAAGGAAGAAAAGCAATCGGAGAGAAACAAATACCATGGAATCAAGGTAACATAGATGAACTCTCTTCTTCTTAGTTTTTCTTGTAGTTTCTTCTATGAATTTTTCTCTTATCTTCTTCTTCATGTTTCAACCATGGAGATAACAAAAAAGGAATTTTGTTGTTTTCATGAATTCAAGCTGTGGAGAAATTATATATATGGCTATGGATTCATATCATTCAAGAAGATTCCTATTCTTGGCAATTTTTCTACAAACCAAGAAACTTTGTATTTCAAGAAGTCATGGGAGAAATTGAAGAGAAATTAAATGGGAGAATAATGGAAGGAAGCCTAAGGAAGAGATAGATTAATATAATCTTGATTTTCATCAAAACTTTGGCAAGAAACCCTTGAATTTTATTTTAAGAAAATTGTAGAATATACATGGAATTTCTAAAAATTGATTGAGGGCTTTTGTTCATCTCCCTTGAATATGTATGTATGGTTATTTAGTGACATAAAAATGAAGCAAAAGCATATACTTTCCTTGGTACATAGTTTTGGCCAACACTATTAGAGTTATCTAGGGAAGAGTTTTCCAAAATCCAACTAAATAGGTTAATCTACATTAAAAATAAGACCTATGGTAAAATTTTGGTGAATTATGGATCACTATAAAAACGTCAAATTTTTGAGAAAATGGTGTTGACTAAGAAGTTCTTGAATTTTTACTTATGTTATTTGATATGTTTTGAATGATTTATGTGATCTAATATGTTCTATATGATGTTTGGTCTATGTTGATATTCATTTTGTAAATTTTGGAGCCTATTTGTGATAGTTAGAAATTTATGAAGTATTATGTCAAGAATGGAATATGTCATAAACATATGTTCTAGATTTGTACTGTTTACTGTACCGATATACTGCTTATTGTCTAATTTCTTAACATGGATAATATGCTATTTATTGTCTAATTTTATGAATATTAGTTATTTGGTAAAGGACTAGCCATTATATATATAATATGGCAAAGTAGCCTTATTCAAGGGACCAGCCCTGTGTGTGCTAGAGCTGGTAACTGGATAGCTGTTGTTGTGCTGGATGTCCAATTTTTAATTAAGAAAGATACTTAAAAATATCTAAATTACTAATTAGGACTGGTTAGAACTATTTGGATATTTTGGACCTATTTTGGACTTACTGGGCTTTATCGAGCCTTTTGTATACCCAAACAAGCCTTTTATGCCATATTGGACTTAATTTTGTACCTTGATATTGGACCTTGATTTATGAATTATTTTGGACATTGGATGGGCCATAGGATAAATTTGGACTTAGAAAAGTGAAAAGGTAATTTTAAGTATTTAAATATAATTTTTCCAAAATCCAATACGATGTTACACTATCGGGATTATTTAATTATGCACAGAGTTGTGCAAGACAATTCTTTTCTAAATATACCTATTATGTCTTGATTAAATGATGGCTTGGATGACATATTATTGTAATATTTTTATATGACTTTTCTTGGGTACCCATTGAGAGACACCTTAATAAAGGAAGTAAAGGTGAGCTTACAAAGTTATGGTAGTGCAACATGATCTGGGTATTAAGCCTACCAAGCTAGTGCAACATGATTTGGGTATTCAGCTTGGCAGTCTTGAAGGCCTAGTGGTCAAGTTGAATAATTGTTGATTTTTGTATTTTTTGCTTTCTGTATTTCATGTATATTGATATCTTGCTTTTTGTATTTACATTTGCAAAACCTTGAGATTCACATGTATACTTCATTATATGTTTGTATAATACCCTTTGTTGCTATTCGTTATGTTATACTATATTCCTGTTAAATATTACAAAATTTAGTATATTTTTTTGTTTACATTATTCTACAAATTAATTATTTCCCATAAAGTTCTCTGTTTATATTAACCGCTATTTGTTAAATTTATACTTGATATTTCTTCATGAAAATTATGCCATAGTAATCTTATCTATGTTATCGAGAAAAATTATTTCTCACTCTGTTGTAGTTTATATTTTTCTTAGATGCCAGTATACCAAGTGACTCTAGAACTTCAGGCGGAATGGATCCAGTTTCTACTTTGGGAATGGGTCTTTGTCATCCACAACATATGAATCATATCATGTGATGACATTGTTTGTGCTATACCAACATATTTTGTGACCCCAAGAGAGCTTGAATCTCACTCATTCCCATTGGTTAGATTTGAACATTCGACTCTGCGATATCTATGATTAGTGGCTCAGTCGCTGACACTAACTTTTTATGAATAGGGGATGACCTTTACAGTCTCTTTTTAGCTACCTAGGGATTCTTTTCTAGTAATGTAGACAAAATCCCCAGTGTTATATTTTGGTCTGTACTTATATAGATCTCACTCTCTTATGTTGGAACTTTTAAATAGTTTGTAGTAATTATAGTTTATTTTTGTCATTTTTGTATTCCACTATGTTATAGAGAAATTTTTATTATGGAGGAACCATTAAAATAAAAAAGTAATTAAACTCAAATTAATTAAAATTTTTTGTTATAGTATAAAAAAATTAATCAGAATTTTTCGTTAGAGTAAAAAAAATCACTAAAAATGGGTAATTAAAAGAGGTGTTGCATTAGCTACTTGAATTGTTATTGAAGTAGACTGTGAGTGTGTCATTGGTGGAGTTGTTGTGCAGCTGCCACCCGTGTATTGTGCTTCGATTGAGTATCAAGTTATGATCAGACTCATGAATGTACTAAGCCAAGGTTGTGCTTAGTAGGGAGATGGCATCATAGAAAAATGTAATACCATATATTTCTAGCTCATTTTCTTTTTTTATTCCCATGCCTTATATCATAGATTCAATGAAAGAACAAGAAAAAAGGGATTAAAAATCATGCATTTCTTTTCATTGTGTCGCATATAAAAATTTCATTCAGTGTCATGTGGGCCATGTGAGCTCATATATCACATTCTCATATTTAATTATATGAATAAAACTCATTTGCATCATCAAAAGTGGCCTATATCTCGTGGAACTCAAAGGGAAGCTTAAAATATACCTATTCATTTTCGGCCAGAATTTGCTCATTTCTAACACAAACTTTGGAAAATTATAACTAATTCTAGAAAAATCAAATATGAATTCTTAGTCATCCTAAAAAGCTACACATGTCCAATTTATGCTAAAAATATGTCTAGACCATAACATCCTACATAGAAGACGTTTGACATTCGAAATGGTCCAGAGGTCAGGCTGTCCACTGGTGCTATCACAAAATTCTGCAACAAATTTTAAAAATGTCCAATTAATTCCAAAAAAATCCAATCCATGAAAATGATACCAATATGGAAATTTATAGATGTTAGCTAGAGGGAAAAAATAATTTCATACCGGTTCAGGCTACCCAGGCCTCAAAACTCAATCAAACAGTAACTAAGGTTAGCTAGAATTTCTGATACTGGATAGATTCTTTGAAAATTCATATATCCCTCTCTAGACATCCAAATGAGGTGATTCCAATTGTCACAAGTCATTAGGAATGTATAGTTTCTTTGTATATAATTTTGTGACAATTGGACATTATTTGAGCCCTATGTGACAGATTTCATTTTCGGACCTGAGTGAACAGTGACATAACCAAAACCAGAATTTTTGCCAATTTTGAAAATTCATCAAATATTCTGTAGACCTCCAAAAATTTTGTTCTTTAGGTTACCAAAAATCTCTCAAAAAACTCTAATGGCATACCAAATCTCAGATCAAGAAGAGCTCATTTGGATAAAAAGAGATATAGGATTCTATTATGGTCAATTTTGGCTCCATATAGGATACCAAAATATCCAAATGGCTTTCCTTAGGGTTTGGCACCTCTTGGGCAAGTCTAAAAGTATAATTAGGACTTGTGTAGGCTGTTCAAATGGTCTCAAACCTCATGCCTCTCATTTTGGCTATGTCACTTACAATTATACACAATTACATAAACTCATTCAAGAAGCCACATTGTCATAACATACTTAAATTGCATTCTAATGGTCTCATAATATATTCTCCCATTTATATATGACATATTATCATAATTACATATGTTCCAAAGGTCATAGACCATATACAACAATGAATTACATGATTAGACAACAATATGGCCTTAAAGAACAAAAACTATGCATTGTGGTGTCAAGCTCTCTTCTTCAAGGTTGTTGGCTTCCATTACCTTGCTCTCTTGGTCCACTTAGCATGTTAGAACATTGGAGATGAGGAGATGAGATTCAAATAATCCCAATAACTCATCTCCCATTCAATCATACATAAAAGATGCAAACAAGTCTCATAAATGCATGTATGGTCATGTTGACATGTGCAAACATTCAAGAGGCATTTTCATCATTTGAGAAAGTTATACATAGCATACAAAGGCTTGCCAAGCAAGTGGATTGGCCTCATCCAATTTCTTGTGGATATTGGACTTGCCTTGTAACAACAAGGAAAAAGAAAAAAAAAAGAAGCTGAAAATTTTCGAAGTCCTGAAATTTTCTAAATCTGCTAGCTATAGCGAGAAATGGGCTAGCTATAGCAAATGTACTTGTTCGCTATAGCGAGAAAGGGTCTAACTATAGCGAGAGTGACTTTTCGTTATAGAGAAAATACTTTTAACTATAGCGAGTGCAGGCATCCCATACAAAAATCAAGGAGCTGCTTGCCGTAGCGCGCGCCATAGCAAAAGTAGGGGTTTGGGACTGATACGTGTTCGCGTAGCGAGGGTTATGCTTCGCTATAGTGAGGGTTAGTCCGGAAAAGTATGAAAAAAGAGAATTTGACTTTTTAAAGCATCCAAACTCATCCTCTCTCTTTTAACCGACCTAAGCTTCGTCCAAGCATGGAAAAAAAGCTTGAGAGAGAGAGGGAAACTAGAAGAAACTAAGAGAAAAGGAAGGGAAGCTAAGGAAGAAAGGTAAGAACCTTTAAAGCTCTTCTTGCTTCTTCTTCTTGATTTTATTCTTCTCCTTCTAAGCTCCCTTTCCATGGGTTGATGAGTAAGAAAGCTTTGTTCTGACCTAGAGGGAGAAAGAAACCCTTAAAAGAGAGTGTGACAAGTTAAGAAATGCAAAGAAAAGAGAAGAAAAGTTAGTGAAACTCTAGAGAGAGAGAGAGAGACCCCTAGTTGCTTATACTTGTTAGGGTTTACTCTGAAGAAACCCCTAGCTTTGTGAATAATTGTTGAGTTATGAGAGAGTAATTTTATGCTCTTTGTTGTGCCTAGGCTCAAAAGAAGCAACTCCATCTAGTTGTGAGTGTGAAATCAAGAAGAGAGAAGAGAACTTGAAAGGGAAGGCTTGTGTTAGCTTATAAGGTAGCTCTCTACTCTTTGTTGTTGCATTCTTGGATGTATATAGTCATTGTATGCTTGTGTATATGCTTGTATTGTGAGCCATGCCATTTGATGTTGCCTTGATGCATTGGTACCAATATACTTATGATATGGATTGTGAAAATTGTTCAGGTGAGGTGGTGCCAAAAGTCCATTGAGATGGGTGAGGTGGAGCCAAAAGTCCCTAAACCAAGGGTAAGGCCAATCCAAAAGTCCCAAAGCTCGGGTGAGGCTAGACTGAAAGTCTTTAGAGCCTATTCTTGGCATTGATAGGATATCGTGGCATGAAAATCATATGTTGTGTCATTGTGACTTGTTTGCATGCTTTAACTTGTTTATATAACTTGATTGTTTCCTTGAATGAGTGTATGAGCTATTGAGATTTCATGAATCTCACCCCCTTAACTCTCCCATCTCATATGGTCCAGGTGGAGCTCAAGAGCCTAAGAGTGGAGGCCATGAGGCATAGAAGGCCTTGTTTTGCCACTTTTGCACACTCACACCTAGCTCGATGTATAGGAAGACTAAGTGCTTATGTATATATATTATTTTTAAGATATAAATATTTAAGCAAGTGTAAAAGTATGTATGAATGATATATGAACTATGTAGAGAGCCAAAGCAATGAAAATGTGGGATTTGGCCCTTTTGTGGCTTACATGTAAGAGTGCACTTTATCCCGTAGCATAGCGAATTTGAAATGTATGATGAATTGGATCACTTGGGAAATTCATATATGCTATGTTTATACTTTAAAACTTGCCCAAGAGGTGCTAAAACATATGGGAGGCCATTTGGACCCACTTTGAACTATTTTGGGTGCTAAAACCATCAAATTTGTGAGCTCCATCAGAATATGACCGAATGAGCTCTTCTTGATATGAAATTTGGCATGCCTCTAGATTCTATTGAGATCTTCCCAAGAAGCTAAAGTGGATAATATTTGGAGCTCTAGGGAATATTTGCCAAATTGTTGAAGTTGGAGAATTTTCTGGTTTTGGTTATTGCACTGTGCAACTAGATCCAAAAATGAATAAGTGTCATTCATGGACCAAACGGTGTCTGATTGTTATGAAATTTTATAGGTATAAACTAGATATCCATAGTGACCTATACCAACTAGAAGCACCTCAATCAGAGGTCTATAGAGGGAGAATGAACTTTCTGAAGTTCTGTGTCAGTATCAGGGAAACCATCCCACCTTCGTTACTGTTCCATTAGTTTTTGAGGTCCAAGAGCTACTAAAATGATCTGAACTTATTTTTACCTCTAGTTAAAATTTGTAGCTTTCCAAATTTCTATAGTTTTCCTAGATTAGATTTTTTTGAAATTAGTTATGGATTTTTGAAGTTCATGATAGCAAGCTACACTAGTACCAAGGACAGCTGGACCTCTGTCTCTTTTTCGATATCAAACATGGTCCAAACACTGAGATTGTAGTTGGACATTATTTTTAGTGTGAAATTAACATCTAAAGCTTTCCAAAGAGCTATGGTTTACTTGATTCCTATTTTTAAAAATTAGTTATGATTTTCCAAAGTTAGAGCCAAAAATTTGACTTTTGGGCTCATTTGAGAAATTGCATTTTCTTGGTTTTTGGCTTCATATCCGTGGTTTATGGGTTGTTTGATGCTATGTATGAGTTGTATAAATGGAGTTTGAGTGGAGCATGTGAATGATGGGTTCACAGGACCTACGGGGCAAAATATGACTGGTTAAACCCTGACTTAAAGTAGTAAAATACCACGGTTTTAGTCATTTTCATTGGATATCATATGGAATCAAGTGTAGAGGGAGATTAGTTGGAGTTAAGTCATTATGGTGTTACATGCCTCACCCATTCTTTAAGAGATTCTTGGATTCAACTATGCTTTTAGGAGTTTATCTTGCTTTTGGGAGACTCTTTACTTTGTCTCAACCAATTTTAAAGGTTCTTGGCTCATCCTCACCATGGCTAAGGGTTCTTGGCCTCACCACACTCAAGCAAACCCAAGCACACATCATAAACATCATATGAAAGCATATCATAACATCATGGCACCATGGAATCAAAGTCATGCTAGAACACTTTTCATGACTTGAAAATACACATACACACATTCAAAGACAAGTAAAGCAAATAATCATGCATGAGAGAAGGAGGAGTGAGCTACTTTGGATACAATTACACACTTTTTCTCTTGAATCCAAGCTCCCTCTTTTGGCCACACACACACATAAGTGTGGGGATGATTTCTTTTAGCCTAAACACAATTTATGGAAGCCAATTAAGTTCATGGAATTAATTCTAAGGCCACACAACTTGCTTAGATACTAACTTGATCTATAAACCTTATTATAGTTCCATAATTGCACCTAATGAAGCAACACCTCTCAAATAAATTCTAGGCTCTATTCTTTCCTTTCAAATATGATTCTTGACTCCTTTTAAATCTCTTGGAGTCATCACACAATCAAAACCAAGAGCCTAACTATATGTTACTTCTTTAGGTCATATTATGGAACATAAAGTACTAACTCATTCTCTAAGCTTCCTAAAATTTTTCCAAGTTTTCCTCTCATATTTATTGATCATATATAACTCAAAAATAGGCTTAGAAAAATTTAAAACTCTCCTTAGGCACTCAAACCTATCTAGGCCGAGACTATGTATGATTTTGACCTCTTTGGACTTTGCTTGGTTTTCTTGATGGAGGAAGCACATGGGAGACTTCTAGGGATCTTAGAAACTTATTTAAACTCTTATTTAAGCCTAGGAATCATTGTATAAAATCAGATTTTACAAGGTGCACTTGAAACCCTAGAAATTGCATCTTAAAATCTAATGGCTAGTTTGTTGTTTTCTTTGCATATTCTTGTTCTTCTCCCTCAAATTCCTAAGATTCATCCTTGGTTTGGTTGAAAACTTAACTCCTTAAGGCTGGCCATATATAGGTCAAAATACTCACAAGAGAGGGGAGGAGGAAGATCAAGTGGAAAGATTGCATGATACCATGTTTTCCTTGGTTTTTCTTGCTTGTTCTTCACCTTCATTGGCTTCCCCACCTAAATTTCAAATTTTAACCTCTGTTCTTCCTTCAAAATAGCCCCTAAAACTTCAGCAAAATCATAGAAAAGAAGGGGGAAAAGGAGAAGAGATTGGCTAAGAGAAAGCATGAAAAATAATCAAATTTCCATACCTTATGTCTTGAATTTCTCTTTCTTATTCTCTCCCTTTGGTGTTCCTAAACCCTAGCTCTCTCCTTTGAAATTTGGCAAAAAAATATGAGACTAAATGAAGGAGAGAGTGGGGCACCTCCTATTTATAGGTAGAGGAGAATGGCTTTTTTAAAAATTTTCATTTTGCCCTTCGTCCTTGGCATTTTCGTTTCTCCTTCGTTTTAGCTCCTTTTTTAGAACCATCTTTTCTATTTTAAAATTTATGTTCCAAATTTAGTAAAATTCCTTTGGAATCACTCAAATCAGAGTTAAAACCTTTCTAAATGAATCCATCGAAGTTCAGGTATACCGACATTGAAAAACATCCACCAGAGGGGATTTATCTATTTTAAGGCTTTCCATAGTTTTCAGGGCCTCTGAAAACCCCAAAGAACTCAAAACTTTCATTTAAAAAGCCCTCCTATGTGAATTCCAACATTTACTCAAAATTACGAAAATGCCATTATGTTTCGTAAGATTTATGTCAAAATTTGTTTCTTCATTCTAACTTCTTTTTTCCTTCCATTTGAGGCTAGGATTCTCATTTTTAGGAGTTTAAAATATTACTCAAATTTTTCAAGACCTTAACTAATTCATTTCAAGGGACTTGCTTTGAAAACATATCCATTTTCATCATTTAATGAAAATCAGACGTTACAACAAACCTTTCCTTGTGTTATTGGTTATTAATGTAATGTATGTGATTGTTAGTATGAGATAGTAGTCACTATTAAGTCAACTAGTTCATTTGCTGATATGATGGATGATTATGATGTTTATCTGATTAAAAATGTGTTTATGCTGATTAAATTGTACATATGTTTGGAATTACCCCTTGGTTATTGAGATTCATATCTCACCCTATTTTATGGGCTAACAATTTTAGGTAAAGGTTATTCTGATAAGGAAAAGGGGAAACAAAGAGTTGTGTAGCTCAAGTTATGAATTTTTAAATTTAGACCTCATTAGGTGTTCCATGGCAAGTTTGAGCAAATGGTGCTCTTTATGTGTATAATTCCCCTATACATGTTATATTGGTTATAACAAATTGTTTATGAATAAAATTGTGAGATGAAATGGTGTAGAACTTATGTATATGTGATGATTGAAATGATTAAAATTTGCTCAAAGTGAGAGAATATAAATTGAAGGCCATTTGAGCTACTTTAGAATCAAATTTTGATCCAAATAAGTCATAAATTACACCTTTATCATTGACAGCCCAAATGATCTAGTTTGGGATTGAAATTTGGCATGTAATTAGATGATTTATAGAGCTTTCTAATAAGCTAATAATGTAAATTTTTAGAGCTATACAAAATATTTTATGAATTTTTGAAATTAGTGCAGAAATATGGATTTGGTGTAGTACTATAGCAACTGTAGTCGTTACTATTCCATGGATTTTTTAGAGGCCAAATGAGTTCATTTTTACTTAAAATTTTTGTAGCATATAGTTTTCATTATAAGCTTTTCATAGCCACTGAGTTTGTATAAATCAGTGTTACATAATCCAAGTTTTGAAATTTTGAAATTTGATGTATAATATGACAAAATGAGGCATTTTGGGCTGTATGACTCTTTTATGCAATTAAGGTGGATTTTGTGATCACGTGGACTAAAACAAACCTGTCTAGGGTGATTATGAGTGAAGAAGAAAGAGAACAAAATTTGACCCCCATAGCTCTAATTAGTATGGAAAATGGACTGAATCTGCTATTAAAAGTTTTAATAACGGTTATCTTTTATTGTTAATGAGGTTAAATAGCATAAGTACATCTATATGAAGCCAAGTATGACACAAGGGTTAATAATGAAGATGATACAATAGGCAAAACCATAATAGTAGGCCACTGGAGAGTCAAATGAATCCTAGTGACATCAAGGTTGCAATTAATATACTAGAAGACAATCTCTTAAAAGATATAGTGTAACACTATAGATTTCTAGCTTTGCCTCAAGCAAATTTTAAGTCTCATGCCAAGCATTACATAGGGAAGCAAGAATATGGCATTAAAATATTGAGTTTTCTTGTGTTGCACTATGCATAAATTTTTCTTTCGGAGTCTCGTGGGCTATATGACTCATGTAT
The DNA here is from genome assembly GCA_026724425.1 of Erythrophleum ivorense. NCBI lineage: Eukaryota > Viridiplantae > Streptophyta > Magnoliopsida > Fabales > Fabaceae > Erythrophleum > Erythrophleum ivorense. The sequence continues at coordinate 33,163,800 of JAIUCV010000008.1, forward strand.
CACATCCTCATATTTAATTACATAGATAAAACTCAAATCTATCACCAAAAGTGGCCTAGAACTCCTGCGAGGCAAGAGACACATAAAATTCCATGAAGTAGCCTTGGCCAAAATTTCATACTTTCTATCACAACTTTGCAAAATCGTAACTAATTCTAAAAAAATTGAAATCATACATTATTTACCATTCTAGAGAGCTACAAATGTCTACTTTATGTTAAAAATAATTTTAAGTCATGAATATAGCATCTAAATCACGTTTTACATTGAAAAAGATATAGAGGTCTGACTGGCTACTGGTACTGATACAAGTTTTTGTTATGAATTTCAAAAATATCCAATTAATTCAAAAAAACTCCAATCCATGTAAATGATACCAATTTAGAAAGATACAAATGTTAGCTAGAGGAAAAAAATAACTTTAGACTAGTCTAGTGCATCCAGGCCTAAAAAATCAATCAAACAGTAACATAAGTCTGACTAGACGCCTGATACTAGATAGAAGCTTCAAAAATTTATATCTCCCTCTCTAGTCATCCAAATGAGGTGCTTCTAATTGGAACAATTCACTAGGAAGGTCTAGTTTCTCTCTGTAAAATGTCGTGGCAATTGGACATCATTTGCCCCATGAATGTCAAAGTTTCATTTCAAGCCAGAGTTAACAATGCACTGAACCAAAATCAGAAAATTTTCCAACTTTGAAAATTCATCAAATATTTCATAGACCTCCAAAAATTCTGCCCTTTAGCTTCCAAAAATCTCTGAATAAGCTCTAGATTTATGCCAAATTTCAGATCAAGAAGAGCTCATTTGGACAAAAAGTGGTATAACTTTCCAATTTAGTTAATTTTGCTCTATATGAGGTACCAAATGTGTCCAAATGGCCTCCATTGATGTTTGGCACCTATTGGGCAAGTTTGAAAACATGTGTATGACTTGTATGAACTGTTTAAGTGGTTCCAAATCTCATGCATCTCAATTTGGCCACTCTACTTCCATTATTATACTAATGCATCAAGCCATCAAGAAGCCAAACTTACCTTTTCTATTGATTTCATACCACATATAGTCTATACAAGAGTCATACATCATTTTGCATTCATATATCAGCTTACATCTCAAAAATAATGTATACAAAACCACTTTACTATTAATATGGCCCTAAAGAAACAAAATCCATGCACTTTGATGTCATACTCTCATCTTCCAAGTTGTTGGTTCCCATTACCTTGTTTTTTTGGTCTATCTAGCATGTTAGAACATTAGAGAGGAGGGAGTGAGATTTAAAGAATCCCAATAGCTCATCTCCCTTTTAATCACACATAAAGAATGCAAACCAAGTCTTATAAATGCATGCATGAGCATATTGATATGTGCAATCATTCATGAGATATCTTACATAGGCTTGCCAAGTAAGTGCATTAGCCACACCCATTCACTTATGAATTTTGGACTTGCCTCACCCATTTCTTTAAGAGGTTTTTAACTCAACCTTACTCTTGGGAGTTAACCTCACTCTTGGGAGACTCTTTACTTTGTCTCAACCAATTTCAAGGGTTCTTGGCTCATTTTCACAATGGCTAAAGGGTTTTTAACTTCTCCACACTCAAGCAAACCCAAGCACACATATTAGACATCATTTGAAAGTCTTATGTAACATTATGGCACCATGGAATAAAAGCTCATGCTAGTATACTTATCATAACTTAAAATACATATACACATATTCAAAAACAATGTAAGCCCACATTTATGCATAAGAAAAGGTGGAGAGAGCTACCTTGGTTATAATCACACACTTTTCTTCTTGAATTTTCTCTCTTTTCCTCGACCTCACACACACAAAGGTGTGGGATTGGTTTCTTTTAGCCTAAATATAATTTATCGAAGCCAATTAAGTTTATGGAGTTAATTCTAAGGCCATACATTTTCCTTAAATACTAACTTGGTTTATTAACCCCTTTATGGTTCCAAGAATGCACCTAATGAAGCAACACTCATTAAATGAGTTCTAAGCTCCATTCTTTCCTTTCATATATGATTCTTGACTCCTTTTAAGCCTCTTGGAGTTATCACACAGTTAAAACAAAGAGCCTAACTACATGTTGCTTCTTTAAGGTCATTTATGGAACTTAAGACACCAATTCATTCTCTAGGCTTCTTAAATTTTTCCTAAGGTTTTCTCTCATTTTCATTCATCATATATGACTCAAAAATGGGTTTAGAAAAATTTAAAACTCTCCCTAGGTGTCTCAACCCCCTTTGGTTGAGACTATGCACCATTTAGCCTCCATGAAAGTTAGCTTTGTTTTCTACATGGAGGATGCATAGGGGGAGACTTCTAGGGATCTTAAGAACTCATTTAAATATTCATTTAGACCTAGGAATAATTACATCAAATCATATTTTTAAGGGAACCCATGAAACCCTATGTTTGCCACCTTGAAAATCAATGGCTTTTTCTCAAATTTCTTTGCATATTCTTATTCTCCACACTCCTTTTCCTAAGATTCACCCTTGGTTCTACCTTAAATCCAAGCCCTCTCATAGCTTCTTGAATGAGGTGAACCCAAGGAGAGAAGAGGAGCAAGGGGTAGCTATCATGGAAGGAGAAATTACCTTATTTTTCCTTTTTTTTCTTGCTTGAATCTTCCCTTCTTTGGCCTCCTCTCTTCAAATCCGATTTTTTCCCTTTGTTCCTCCCTTAAAACATATCCATATACATCAATAAATCCATAGGAAAGAAAAGGAAATGGAGGAGAAGAGGTTTGCTAAGGAAAGAGCATGAAAACAACCAAAAATCTATACCTTTTGCCTTTGATTTCTCATCCTCTTGCTCTTCCTCTTGTGTACCTCTCTCCTTAGGGTTTTTCTCTGGTTTAGGGCAGAAACATAATGGGTTGAATGAATGAGGAGGTGGAACGCCACTTATATATAGGTGGGAGGAAGAAAGACTTTTCAAAATTTTTTATTTTGTCCTTCATTCTTGGCATTTTTGTTTCTAATTCATTTTAGCTCCTTTTTTAGAACCATCTTTTTATTATGAAATTTAGGTTCCCAATTTAATAAAATGCCTTTAGAATCACTCAAATCGGAGCTAAAACTTTCTCGAATGAATCAATCAAAGTTTGGGCACACTAATGTTGGAGAACATCCATCAGTGGGGTTTTAACTGTCCCAGGGCTTCCCATGGTTTTTAAGGCCTTTGAGAACCCCGAAAAACTCAAAACTTTCATTTACAAAACCCTCCTATGAAGATTCCAAAATTTACTCAAAATGACAAAAATGCCCTTACATTTCGTCAACCTTTCGTTCAAATTCGTTTCTTCATTCTAGCTCTGTATTGTTTTCCGTCTGAGCCTGGGATTCTCATTTTTAGGAGTCTAGAATGCTTTTTAAATTTTTTTAGGACCTTAACTAAGTCATTTCAGGGGACTTGCTTTTGTATCCAGTGAATTTTGTTTATTTACGGAGAAACTGTACGTTACATTTCTTATATTTTCTCTCGTTTTCAAAGAATTGGATATTACATATTGGCCTCCCTAAATTCAATTTCTAAGCTCTTGATAGATCCATGTATGGGTTTGGGAACCTATAATTATAAATCAAAGAAATGATAATGCTCTTTATAACCTTAGAAGGAAGAGATCATAGAGTTATGAGCTTTACCCTCTTTTAGGTCATAAAAGTCCAATCCACATACAATGCAATCCTAGGATGAAAGGAATGAATAAATTAAAGGTATCATTTTGTCACTACAACCTCTCACTCAAATTTCACACTCCCAACAATCGAGGGATAGTTTAAAGAGATCAAAAGGTGGCACATAGCTACATTGTAAATACAATACAAAATAAGAAATAAAGAATAGGAACAAAGAAACATAAGGCAAAAAAGTGCTCATTAATAGTAAAAGAAGGTCAAGAAAGTTTGAAAAGATTACCTCAAAAAGTAATCCATGAGAAAGGCATATCAAGAAAAACAAAAGGAAAGAAGTAATGCATGTACAAAGTTCACATGTATGAAGTGAATGAAAAGAGTTATGGCTAGACACTCATGAAGAGCTCAAAAAGTTTTAAGTCATGGAAAACTATAAGAAATATCTCTAAATTAGGAAGGATCTATCATCAATCAATATAAATAGCATGATTAGTGACCTAAACCACAAATCGTTTACACGACCTTATTAGATCTATGCAACCTCATTCAAAACAAGACTCTATGATGTCATGACATTTATCAATCAAAGTAAGGAGAAAGAAGCAAACTAATTAGAATTATACAATGCTAGAAAGTTTAAAGCTTAAACTAAAGCAACTTAGGAAAAGAAAAATCCATTACCATAAATAAATCAAAGGTACAAAATTGTCATTTACATTAATTTAACTCAATTGTGCACAAGATAAATACAAAAGAAGGGGAGAACCTATAAACCAAGAAAGTTGGACACTTAATCCTAAAGATTAAACTACTCATTATCAATGTGAACATCTTCCTCAACCTTACCTTCCTCTTCCTTAAACCTAGCATTAGAGCCTACAAAATTAAAACCATAGTCTCCCCTCTCATGATAAGTGTTCATGAAATAATCTATAATGAAACCTTTGAACCATCTTATAACAACCCCTAAACTTGTGTCAACATTGTAACACATGGTTTGCTAAAAAAAGGGTCATAAATGTGTGATTTTCAAAGGAAGTCCACTAAAGCAAGGGAAAATCGACCAAATAAAATTAAAGTGATAATCTAAACCCCTAAAGATAAAGAATTGAGGTTTGAGTTACCCAAAAACCTAAGCCAAAAGAGCTAAGAAAATTGGTAAAAATAAGTTAGGGTATTTTCATTATTTTTGAAAATTTTGGCAAACTCACATGGGGGATTTTTAAACAGAAAATTTAAGCTTTCTAGGATTCTTAAAGGCTTTGAAGACTATAAGAACCCACATAATAGTTGAAATCCCTTCGATGAGTGATTTTAGCAAAGGGTTGACTAAAACTTTAATTGAATAGTTTAAAATAGTTGTAAATCTATTTTGAGTGAAACCAAAGCCATTTTATAAGTTTGAGAGCCTAAATATTATGATGGAAAAGATAGATTTCGAAAAGGAGTTGAATTGAGCCAAAACAGAAAAACTATAGTTTAGGGACTAAAATGAAATGTTGAAAAAGTGTGACAACTTTACTTTATGGCTCTTAAAACATGTTTAGCACTTCTCCCACCTCTCCACTAATTTTTTTATGGTCTGGGCAGATTTAAAGGGAGAGGCTAAGAGGCACTCAAGAGAGAAGGGAAGGAAGCTTTTAAGAGGGTAAGATTTTCTAGTTTTTTCATACTCTTTGCTCTTTAAACTTGCTCTTCTATTCCTCCTCTCTCTTTCTATGGTCTAATTATTTGATATGGTGCTGGTTTATGGCTGAGGTAGTGGAGGGAGGAGAAGGTTTGAGAGAACTCTTGGGAGTATGAAAAAGATCTCTTGGAAAGCTTAAAAATAAGGTATGATACATGATGTGGTTTTGCTTCCTTTTACTTCTTCTCTTCCTTTGAGTTTCGGCCAAATTTAAGGGTCTAGGTAAGAGGCTTAGTTCTAATTTAAACATGGTAGGGAAAGAGGTTTTGAAGCCTAAGGAACCTAAAGGAAGCAATAAAATGTAAAAAGAACTAGGAAATAACAAGTTTTAGCATTTAAGGATTTTGATATACTTATGAAAATCTAAAACTTCCTAAGGGCCCTATGACTTATGTAAGAGTATAAATAAGGTCCTAAGGTATTTAGGAAGCTTCACAAGTAGCTAATTGCACAAGAAAACAAACAAAACTTCATGGGCTTCCTGATGAAGCATTGTCTCAGCCAAGAAGCTCTTTGTATACCTAGGGAGAGTTTTTCTTGGTCTCAAGGTTAAGAATGGTCTAGATATGAATTATAGACACCAAGGGAACCATTGGGTTGAATTTAGAAAGCTTGGTTTGTGAGATTAAAGTTTAGGTCCCATTTAGACATAAAGAAGCAACCTAGAGTTTGGCTTCTTAAATTGAGTTCATGATGGCTCCAATGAGTTTACATAGAGTCATATAACCTAGAAAGAATGAGAATTGTGAGCCAAGATCATGATTTCAAGTGGTTGCTTCCTTATGCCATGTATGCACTATATTAGTGTTTTAAGACCAAGTGAACTAGCATAAAGGTTATATAAAGCTAGAATTGGTTCCAAGGATTGATTTAAGTCTCATTTAATGTGTTGAGACTAAGAGAATCAAGAACTCCCTTATTGGTGTGTGTTGGCCGAGAAGGTGCAAGGGAAAAGCAAGGGGAAAAGTTATGTTTCCTAGCATAAGGTAGCTCTCTAACCTTTTTCACATGCATTTCTTGATTTGTTACTTATCTTGGATTGCTTGTATGTGTGTTTGAATTATTTGAATTGTTTATAACCATTGATTTAGTGTCTTGGTACCATGATGTGCTTTTAAACTTGTTTGAAAGATGTAATGGCTTGAATGGGCTTGGTAAAGCCAAAAGTTCCTTGAGATGGGTGAGGAGGAGCCAAAAGTCCCTACGAGTGGATGAGGCAAGGCCAAAAGTTTCAAGAAAGAGTGAGGCCAAGTCAAAAGTCCTTAGAAATGAGTGAGAAAAATCCAAAAGTCCTAAAAATTTGGGTGAGGTTGAACCAACAACTCTTAGAGCCTATGTTTGAATTGTATGAACTTGTATAACATGGAAAAAATGGCTATGTATGTTTTTTAGAAGGTTTTATGGCATGCTTGCATTCCTTGACTTGAAAATGCATCATATATATATGTTTGAAAGGATAAAAGAGCTATTGAGATTCATTGAATTTCACTCTTTCCCCCACATGTCTCTTTTTGCTTAGGTGAAGCCCATGAACCAAGTGGAAGGAGCCATATGCCTTGAAGAGGGACATTGTGACAATAGGATAGGAAATTTTGTAAAATGATATCAAGAATTATATGTAAATGATGTATAGGTGATGTAAATAGTTGAACATATGTAAAAACATTTATTTATGAATGAAAGGATATTGGAGCCATATATGTTAGTATGTATGATTTTGACATCAAATGCCTAGTTGGGCCCATATGGTCTTGTGTATGAGCTCAGGTTAGGAAGTGGTTATGAGATACATGAGTATTTGGACCTCTTGGATAGCTTTTTGTATGCTGATTTTAGCCATTTACACGTGCTCAAGAGCTTATGGTTAGAGTAGGAGGGCATTTGGTCATGTTTGGACCCCTTTTGACACTTAAAAATGCCATTTTTGCAACCTATACCCTAAGTTGACCAAATGGACGAATTTAAGCACAACATTTGGCATGAATATAAGCCTCATATAGAGAATTTTTTTTTAGAAAGAATTACTTTATTTGGAGCTCTAGAGAATTAATTATGAATTTTCAAAGTTGAAGTAATTTTACAGATTTGGCATGTGTATTGTTCATGTGATCAGTTTGTGTTTCTATGTTATTTGAAGGCCAAATAATATCCAATGCTCATGAAATTTTATAAACATAAAATAGACACCATAATATTTCTATAGCAATTAAGATCACCTCATTTGGAGCCCTGTAGAGAGAGAATCGAATTTTTAAAGTTTATGGTTAGTATTAAGATGTAGCAAACACCTCTAGTACTATTCTATTATTTTTCATGGTCTAAATGGTGTTTTCATAGTATAGAACTATTTTTAGTAATTAGGTAAAATATAGATATTTCCAAAAAACTATCATATGTTTGATTTTGATTTTTCTAGAATTAGTTATGATTTTCCAAAGTTCACATCAGTAAACTATCTCTGCAACATGAGAGCAAAAATGCAAATCCATGAGAAATAGTTCTTGATCCATGTTGTAGGCCTCAAATTATGTTGTTTCTAATATGTTTGAGTATGTTATGAGTGGAAATGAATTGAGGTAAGTTTAAATGGCTCATGTGGGCAAAAATTGAATTATTTCAAGGTCCAATACGCATAATTTTGTTGCTAAAGTTTGCAAATTCCATGTAAATGAGTATGAAAATTTTTTATTACTATGGTATGAGGTCTATGAGATTATAGTATTACTAACATCACTAAGATCCTTTAAATATGTGTCTTAAAAATTTTTAATGGTGACACTAGATCTTGCCACAAAGGCAATGATATTTAATATTCAACTTGCTAAGCTTAACCTCCTTCTCCTTCTCATTCTCCCTATTTGTAGTTTGAAGTTCCCTAATCTCTTTCATGAAATTCTTATATGTAGATGAGAGCTCTCTAAGATGCTTTTGAAGGGATTCATTGGTTTCTATGAGCCTAGTAATTTTAGACTTCATAGCTCTTACATCAGCCTCATCTTTTCCAAGGTTCTCTCTTAGCACCTACATTTATCCTCAAGCTTAGTGATAACCTTCTTCAACTTTTTATTTTCCCTAAATAATTAGGGTGAGCCAAAAAACTCATAAAGCTTGAGAAAGCATGCAATAAATTTGAAAAAGTATTAGACTAGTTCAATGATAACACAAGCTCAACACATTTAAATGATAATAACAATAAATGTAATGTCTGGTTTTCATAAAAAATACAAAAATGAATGCGTTTTCAAAGTAAGTCCTTAGAAATGAATTAGCTAAGGTCTAGAAAAATTAAAATAATGATCTAGATAGTAAGTAATGGATATAGAAGGCTAGATGTGCTCTGAAATAGAGGCTAAAATAACCAGACAAAAATTAACGAAATAGCTATATAATGTAATGGCATTTTTATAATTTTGGGTAAATTTTGGAATTCTCACAGTAGGGCTTTTTAAATAAAAAATTTGAGTTCTCCAAGGTTTTTAGAGGCCTAAAAATCATGGGAAGTCCTGGGACAGTTAAAACCTCTCCGATGTACGTTTTCTAATGTCAGTTGACCCAAACTTTGACCATTTTGTTTAGGAAGGTTTTATCTCTAATTTGAGTGATTCTAAAGGAATTTTATAAGATTGAGGACCTAAATTTTGTGATGGAAAAGACAGCTCTAAAAAAGGAGTTAAAACAAACTAGAAATGAAAATTCCAAGATTAAGGGATATAAATGAAATTTTTGAAACCGAGCTATATATACCCCATGCCCCACTCTTCTCTTCATTTGGTTCATTTCATTTCTACCCTAACCTAAAGAAAGGACAAAGAGAATGAGGTGCACAAGGGACAAGAGAAAGGGAGAAGAAAAAGTAAGAGAAAGGTATGGATTTTCATGGATTTTCTTAGTTTCTCCTTAGCAAACTTCTTCTCCTTCTTCTTCTCTTCTTTCCTATGGGTTTATTGAAGTTTTTGGGGCTGTTTTGAGGTCAGACCAAGGAGGGAATTTTTGAGTTTGGAGAGGAGAAGCCAAGCAAAGTGAAGAGCAAACAAAAGAAGCCAAGAAATTAAGGTATTTTGCCACTTTTATGCTTGATTCTTCTTGTTCCTCATCTTGTGTATTTTGGCCTATATAAGACTAGCATAAGGGATTGAATTTCTAGCCAAACCAAGAGTGAATCTTAAGAAAATGAGGGAGAAGAACAAGAATATACAAAGGAAACAACTATTAGATTTTAAGATAGCAAAGCTAAGGTATCAAGTGCTCCACCAAAATTCTATTTTGATGCAAGAGTCCCTAGGCCAAAATGGATATTTGGATGAGCTCTTAAGATCCTTAGAAAGCTTCTCATATGCATCTCCCATTAAGAAAACAAAATAAACTCCTTTGGTATCTTCATAGAGCATAGTCTCGACTTAGGGAGGATGAAGCACCAAGGGGTAGTTTTAATTTATTCCAAGCTTGGTTTTGTGTCATAAATGATGTGAGAGGATGAGAGGAAGCCTTGGAAAAATTTTAGAAGTCATGGATAGTGAGATGTAGTTATAGGTTCGATATTGTGACTTAAAGAAGAAACACTTAACTAGGTTCCCTAAATTAATTGTGTGATGGCTCCAAGAGGCTTAAAAGGAGTCAAGAATCATAGATGGATGGAAAGAATGGAGCCAAGATCATGTTTTCCTAAAGTTGCTTCATTTGGTGCGTTATGGAACCATAAATGAGTCATAAGAGCCACCTAACTTTTGAAATGAATGTGTAGCTTTAGAATTTGTTCGAAGAGTGTAATTGGCTTCCATATGATGTGTCTAGGCCAAAGGAACTAAGTTCCACCTTCTTGTGAGTGTGTGGTCGAAGGAGAGGAACCAAATTCAAGGAGAAAAGTGTGTATTTGTAACCAAGGTAGCTCTCTCTTCTTTCTTTCATGCATGAGTGGATGTTTATCTTATCTTTGAATGTGTGTATGTATGTTTTAAGACATGAAAGATGTTTTCACATGTATCTATATGCCATGGTATCATGATATTATGTTATGCACTTAAATGATGCTTTATGAATATGTTTTGGTTTGCTTGAGTGCGATGAAGCCAAAAGTCCCTTAGCTAGGGTGAGGATGAGCCAAAAGTCCCCAAGAATGGGTGAGACAAAACTAAAAGTTTCTAAAGAGTGAGGCTTAGTCAAGAACCCTTTTTGAATATGGGTGAGGCAAGTCCAAAATCGCCCAAAAGAAGTAGGTGAGGCTAAACCATCTTCTTGGCAAACCTATGTGTGTTTTGTATGATTTCTTGAATGCTAAAAATGTTCCATGAATGATTATGAAAGCCATGATGTCCATGTATTCATTTTTAGATTTGGATTTGCATTCTTTATGTATGGTTGAAAGGGAGAAGAGCTATTGGGATTCCTAGAATCTCATCCCTTTGTCCCCATTGCCTAACATGTCTAGATGGACCAAGTAAACCAAGAATGGGAGTCACCAAGCTTGAAGAAGAGAGATTAACAACAAAGTGTGTGAAAATTGTCCATTTTGTAGCTATATAAATGGCATATGATGTAATCCAATATTGTATATGATGTATGACCTCATGAACACTTGTAAATGTATGGATATATTGTATATGTATGAGATTTGATGCCATGTGAATGTTGTAGCAAGTTCTTGACATGGAATGGCAAGATATAACTTATGTGTTCTTGTGTATACCTTAGAGTGAGAGTGTGAGTTTGTGAAATCTAGGTTTGTGCACCTTTGAGACATGTTTAGTATACCATTTTAGTGCTTTCCCACATACTCAAGTGGCCATGAAACCTTGGAAGCAAATTTGACCATTTTGTGACCCTTTGAGAAGTTTAAATGGACCATTTTGCAACCCTATAGCACATTCTGACCAAATGAATGAATTTCCTTATGAAATTTGGCATGCATTTAGATTTCATCTATAGATTTTTGGAAAGTTAAAGACTAAATTATTTGGGGCTCTGTGAAATTAATTATGAATTTTCAAAATTACCAAATTTAAATTGTTCTAGTATAGTTACTGTTTATATGGTCAATTTTTTCTCCTATGGTCATTAAAAGGCCAAATGACATCTAATTCTCATGAAATTTTACAAGAACATACTAGACATGATAAGCTTTCTATGGCCACCAAGATCATCCAAATTGGATGTTTGAACAGGGAGATATGACTTTTTAAAGTACTGTGACAATACTAGTAGCGCCAGACGAGTTTAGTTATTGTTCAATCTATTTCTAACAGCTAGACGTCCCTATTGTGGTCTAGACTTATTTTTAGCATAAAGTAGACATCTGTAACTTTCTAAAATAGTATAGTGTGCTAGATTTTAATTTTTTAAGAATTAGTTATGATTTTTCAAATTTCATAACAGAAAGTTAGCACACTAACCCGAGGCTGCACATGCAATTTTTGTGTATATGTTCCATGAGCTTGAGTTTTTAGCCACATCTTGAGATGGTTCTAAGTTTTATTTGTGTATTTAAATATGAGAATGAGATACTTGAGTTCATATGAGCCACAGGATACAAGATGAATATTTTATCTATGACGTAACGCAAAAATAATATAATATTTTAATGCTATTTTTTTTGAGAATGTGTGCTTGGCTAAGAAAATGCAAGCTATAATGGCATGAGATGAGGTAAATAAATATGGTGTTACAATAAACACCTACCTTAAGCATGTCATGCACACTTTTTGACATTAGTCACAAAGGAACCTTCTATGGCCATTGACAACTTAGAGGGAGAAAATCCTCTTAGCACCTCTTTATTAGACTTAGGTAAGGGAAGCACCTCTATGCACTCTTTGAAAAATGGCTGACTAACCCTTTACTTGAAGCATGCCTATGATGCCACTTCACAATCACAAAAGATAAATTCCCAAGATCATTAACATGGAACAACCCTTGAGCATAGGATCTTGAACTAGCTCTCCCAACCTCAATCAACTTATTAAGGCAACATCCTCAACAACAACTTCATCCTCGTTATTAGGGATCTCTTCCACCTTTTACCTAAATTTCCTTTAATTTTAAGCATGTGCACAAACTAGTTAGAAGAGTAAAAATAATCAATAGCAATGCATCTTTATCAAATCCAAGGTTGTTCATTAACTAAGCTTATCAAGCCCAAAACAGAGAGAAAAAATTAGGGTTCTTGATTGGGTTGAGCTAGGTTATGGCACAAGGATCTTCCACTAATGTTTTGCCTAACCTAATGGTTATTATTTTTGTTTTTTTAATGTTAAATGATGTTGTTTTGTCTTTCCCTACCTATAAACATTATTTTTTGGCCTTAAATTTCACAGCATGAAAACTCTAGCTCTACTTCTCCTTCAAGTCATAGTAGGCATTCAACCTACTCCTTTGGTCTTCGAAGAAGTAGCTCCTTTCTCGAAGTAATGGTGATTTCTCCCTTCATCTTAGACAACAACATTTCCTTTGATAATATGAGTATACATTTAAGAGTACCTTTTGATTATAAGAAGTTGACTATTGTTTCCATTTTTTATTAGTTTGATTTGTAGATAGCCACTACCATCATTGAGAAATTCCTTCTTTGATTTAAAAAAACTCTACCTCACCATTTTTTGGAAACACCCCTTTTTCTTATTACCTTTTATGTTTATATGTGTGGCATTAACTTCTCTTTGTTTCTAAATTTTCTACATGTTATAATCAATAAAATATCATGTTATTTGAGTTTGGTATCGAAGGAAATTCTAAATGTTTGTTTTGACTAAGCATGGTTCTATGAAAGGACTATTGGAAGTTATTATGAATGAGAGTAGGAAATACTAATCCTGATTTCATCATTTGTGTGATTTAGTGCATGTGTGTCTTAGATATTTTATGCTAAAACATATGCCAATAAAGTAGTAAATATGAATTTTATTTCTATCTTGTTATATCTTGGGTATTTATATGTTGGTCTGGCTAATGGTGCAAATTTTGTTCTATGCTAGGTTTGAACTAATTTTTGAAATGGAATATTATTTTTTTGTCTAGTTCATTAATAAAATGGTAGACCCAAGTACTTAACAAACCTAAGGCTAACCACAAGCTAGCATTATTTCTACTCCAAACTCATTGACTTCTAATGTTGCTACTACTATTATTGCTTCAACTTCTATTATTGTTGGTAAAAAGAGAAAACCAACTATAAACAAATCTAATGTTTGGAAACATTCAGTAAAATTTTCATTACAAGATACTAATAGGGAAACTAGAATTGCATGTAAATACTATGATACTTCTTGCATTTGTGACCTAAACAAACTTAGCATAAATTCCCTAAAGAAGCACTTGGTGAGATGTTAAAACTACACTTGTAAGTCTCAAGAGAAGAGCCATCTGGGGGAGCTCAAATAAGGGGGTTACTCCTACAAAAACCTTAGTCCTTCATACCTACAATCTAGATGAATGTTGAAAGGCTCTAGCTAAATTTATGATATGCAATGAGATACCATTCTAAGTTATGGAAGGGCATGGCTAGATTTTCATTTCTATCAAGAATGATAGTAGCTAGAGATTGTTACAAACTCTTCCTTGAAGAATCTATTTAAAAAGAAAAAAACATATGTGTGTGTTTGCCTCATTATAGACACTTCGACATTAGTTCAAAATTTTCACTATTTATGTCTTATAACCTATTTTATTGATGAACATTGGAGATTACAAAAGCATATCCTAAACTTTTTTATAATTGAAAATAATAAGGGTGACAATATAGGAAAGACAATTAAGAATTGCTTATTAGGATGGAGGATTGAAAAAGTGTTCACATTAATTGTAGATAATGCAAACTCCAATGACGTGGCCATGACATATTTGAAAAAATTATTGAAAATATGGAATAGGTTAGTATGTGATGGGGATAATCTACATGAGAGTTATTGTGCTTGTATTATGAACTTAATTGTAAATGGTGGGTTGGGGGATTTGCATGAATTTATCTCTACTATTTGGAATGTTTAAATACGTCACGTCTTCCTTACAAGACTCTAAAGATTCAAAAATTTTGTTAAAAAAGAAAAAATATAGTCCAAGAGTATTCTATGCTTGGAATTGTAACTAGATAGAATTCCATCTACATGATGTTAGAATATGCCATGAAATTTCAAAAGGTGTTTGAGAGGATGGAAGATACAATGTGCACTTTAGGAAAGATATTCTTCAAATTAGTCCTTTTATTACTTCTCATTGATAATGCTTCTTATTTATACGTGACATTAAAATGTATGCTTCCATGGCATGCTCATGTCTAGACTATGTTGCAACTAAGTGTTGAGCATTGAGATAATCTTACTGAGGATATGCCTAAAAATATGAAAAGTAAGTATGAAATATTTTGAAAGAAGCTAGACAACTTGAGCCTTTTATTGATTATAGGGGTTGTATTAGATCATAGGTATACACTTGGCTATGTGAATATTACTTTTGGATGAAGTGTGTGAGGCCATAAAGAAAAAGGGTCAAAGACATCCTGTATCATTTGTACGAACAATATTCTCTAAGGTTGTTAACGAAGCACTTGAAATCTTTGAAGAGGGTGGTTACTTAGGTAATATGATACATGGGAAGCATTAACATTGAATTTTGTTCTTGAAATCCAAAGGACAAGTCGTGGTCATCAAAGAAAATAATATTTCATGTCAAAAAATAGAGTTAAAGGAGTGTCTGACAGCTAACATCTTGATAATGATCCTTCTTTTGATATCTTAGCATGGTGGAAAGAAAATGATTTAAAATATAAAGTGCTTTCTCTTATTAAATGTGATGTATGAGTCTTACCAATGTCCACTGTGGCTTTTAAGTATGCTTTTAGCATTGATTGGCTCATACATAATGCTTTTAAAAGTTCAATATCACAAATATAACTAAAGCAACTATTTACACCTAAAATTGGCTATCCCTGAAGAGTTTTACTTTAGCTATTGTGACTTTGATTAGTATGAGAAATCCTATATGATTGTATTTTATGACTTTAAATAATGTGTTTGTATTGTACACTTAATTAAAACTCCTTGAATGTTAATTTTCTTTAATGTAATGTATTTTGTTTTCTATTTTATGTTATGAGAATTTTTTGTCCATCACTATGGCTTTTTGTTTACTTCTCTTTATGCAAAGATTAAGTATTAGTAATAGATTACCATGCAAGGTTGTACTAGATTTAGTAATTTCTTTATTGTAATACCCATTTGTTCTAAAAGTCCTAAAATTAAGGAGATTACAAAAGGAAGTTTCCTAAATTGAATGATTAGATGCCAAATAAAATTAGAATGATAATCTAAACATTTAAAAATAAAAAATACAAGGTTAAAGATGCTTGAAAACCAAAGACAAAATAACTAAATAAAATTTGACGAAAAAGCAATGGCATTTCTATAATTTTAGGCAACTTTTAGAAAACCCAAAGGAGATATTTTTAAATGAAAAAATTAAGTTTTTTGGAATTCTCAGAGGCCCTAAAAACTATAAAAATTCCTAAAATGGTTAAAACCCCTTTGGTTTGTATTTTAGAGTGTTAGTTGACCAAAACTTTAATAAGATTATTTGGTAAGATTTTAAATCCAATTTAGGTGAAACCAAGACATTTTATGAATTACAGAACCTAAATTTCATGATGAAAAAGATGATTTTCAAAAAAGAGTTGAAATGGGCCCAAATAGAAAGAACCAAGAAAAAGGATTAAATTGGAATTTTGAAAAAGTGTTATAACTTGGCCTAGCTTCTTATATATCACACCTTACTTCTTCGTTATGCCTAAACTAACTTTTCTCTAGACTGAAATAGAACTAGAACCTACTTCAAGCGGCGCACCAAGAGGGAGGAAGAAGGGAGGAGAAAATCAAGTAGAAAAGGTAAGAATATACCACTTTCTCATGCTTTCTACTTCACCAAACCTCTTCTCCTCTTTTCTTTCATGGTTTTGATGACTTATTTGGAGCTATTTCATGGTTGGTTTAGTAGGAGGACGAGAGAAATTAAAGGGGATATTGAAAGCTTTAAAAAGCTCCTTTGAAAGGCTTGAAAATAAGGTAAAATACTATGGCCTTCTTGCATCTTCTTGGTTGCTTCTTCTCTTGGGAGTTTTGGCTAGACCTAGACCCACCTAGGAGAGAAGGAATTTAGGTTATAACAAGATATGCAGAAGGGTTTTAGAGCATGAGGAATAAGAATATGCAATTGGAACTAAAAAAGAAGCTTTTGAAATCAAGTTATGATGCCTAGGGTTTAAGTTGCACCTAGTACTTTTTAGAGCTTTTCAATGATAATCTAGATTATATAAGAGTATGCATGAGTTCATAAGAGGTCTAGGAAGCTTCATGGATTTCAAAACCTCTAGGAAATTGAATGAAACTCTATGGGCTCTTTACTTGTTACATGTTTCGGCTAAGGAGAAGAACAAGCATCTAGGGAGATTTTTTTATTCCAAGGATAGAACTAGTCTAGATATGGATAATAAATACTAAAGGAACCATTGGTTTAAATTTATAAACCATGGTTTGAAGGATGGAAGTTTAGGTTCCTTTTATGCATAAAGAAGCAACTTAGTGTTTGGCTCCTTGAATTGAGTTTAGGATGACTCTAATGACTTTAAATGAAGTCATGAGACTTAAATTGAGTAAGAAATTGGAGCCAAGATCATGAATCATGGGAGTTTCTTTATTATGCCCTTATATGGAACCATAAGCATACTATAAGTTAGAATATGGTTGTGTAGAGTTTATGTGAGGCTAGAATTGGTTCCAATGATGTAATTTTGTCTTAATTGATGTCTCTAAGCCAAGCAAATCAAGCTTCTCCTAGGTGTGTGTGTGAGGTCGAGAAAGGGAAAGAGAACTCAAGGAAGAAAATTTGTGATTTTTAACTCAAGGTAGCTATCCATCTTTTCTTATATGTATTACTTAGTTGTTTGATTGTCATTAGATGCTTGTATTTATGTTTGAATAATGAGATATGCCTATAGTCATTAGTTTAATACTTTGGTACCATTATATTTCTTAAATGACAATTTGAATGTTTTGGCTCTTAATGGGTGATGTTGTGCCAAAAGTCTTTTAGAATGGGTGAAGAGAAGTTAAAAGTCTTTAAGAATGGGTGAGACAAAGCTAAAAATTTTAAAAGTGAGTAAGGCTAAGTCAAAAGTCCCTAAAAGGGAGTGAGGCGAATCCAAAAGTTCTAAGAAATTGGGTGAGGCCAGACCAAAAGTCCCTAGAGCTCATGTTTGAATTGGAATGACTTCATATGACTTGAAAATGTGATGATGTATGTTTACTAGAAGCATTTGTAGCATGATTGCATTCTTTGACATGAAAATATGCCATATATATATGCTTGAAGGGTGAATGAACTATTGGAATTCTTTGAATCTCACTCTTCCCCACTTTATGTCTAACCATGTCTAGGTGAGCCTCAAAAAGCAAGAAATGGAAGCCAAAGAGCTTAAGTGATAAAACTT
This sequence comes from Erythrophleum ivorense, assembly GCA_026724425.1. Lineage (NCBI taxonomy): Eukaryota > Viridiplantae > Streptophyta > Magnoliopsida > Fabales > Fabaceae > Erythrophleum > Erythrophleum ivorense. Next base: position 33,181,613 of record JAIUCV010000008.1, read on the forward strand.
TGATAATAGAATAGGATTTTGTGTAATTTAATATCAAAGTATATATGTATATGATATTTATAAGATATAAACTCTTGAGCATGTGTAAAAGTATGTAATTATAAAGTATGAACCAAGGCTAGAGCCAAATGTATGAGAATGCAAATTTTGACATCGTTAAACTTTAGTATACATGTGTATAAGAATAAGTGGATGAGTGATTTTGAGTTCCATGATGATTTAAGCATATTAGGATGCTTTTATATGTTGTGTTTAAGCTTTTGGATATACTCAAATGGTCATGGTATAGTTAGAAGGCCATTTGGTACCATTTGAAGCCATGTGGATCCCAAAATTGACCATATTCTTGCCCTAAACCAAAGTCTAACCAAATGGACAAATTTTTACATGAAATTTGACAAGTATATAAGTCTCATCTAGAGCTTTTCATAGAGGTAAAGAGTAAATTTTTTGGAGCTCTATAGAATTTATTATAATTTTTCAAAATTGGCTAAATTATGTAGAAACTGTCATTGTCACTATTCATATGGTTAGTTTAGTTTTTGGTGTCACTTAGGGGACAAATGAAGTCTAAAGCTTATAAAATTTTATAGGCATATAGTAGATATTGTAAGCTTTCCATAGACATTGAGAGTAACCAATTTGGAGCTCTATAGAGGGAGAAATAAAATTTTGAAATTCCAGATCTGTTGTTGTCCAAACTAGTGACCTAGTTATTGTTCTATTGCCATTTTGTGGGCCAAACGTTATTGTTTTGATCCAAAATTTTCATGGTAGTTATAGGATGTCTTGAACTTTCCAAAAAGCTATAATGTGCATGATTTGGAATTTTTTAGAATGAGTTATGAATTTTTAAAATTTATATCAGAATATGGAGCATGTGGAAAAAATGCAAATGTGATGTGATTTTGTGATGTATGCCTTGGAACCAAAATTTATGGTTCAAATTGTGATATTTATGATTGAACAAATGTGTTATAGATGGAAAATGAGTTTGGTAAGTTCGCATAGTCCATTTAGTCAAAGATAGATTATTTTGGCTTTTAATAACAGTAAATTCCGTTGCTAAAGGTAATTCTTTTGTAAAAATTGATACCTTTAGCTACTTATAATTCAAATTAAAGTCTAACTATATATGGTGTAACACCCTAAAATTAATTAAGGTTAATTATGATTAATTAGGAGTTAACATGAGTTTATTTAGAAGAATTAATTAAGGGAGGTGGGCATTAATTAAACCTTATGATTAATTTAAGTAAGCTCGGGGCCTATTATAGAAGCTCAATTATGCTATAAGCTTAGTAAGAACCCAATACTAGTCTTTTTTGTAGGCCCAAATTAAATTTTTTGGAAGCCCAAAAACTTAGAAGACAAGAGCCCATTTAGGCTTAGCCTAAACTTGAGAAAATGAGTCCAAATGGGTTTTGGGCTATTGTATTAGCATATCCCATCCTTAACTATAAAAATTTTGTAGGCTAACCCATAATGTCTACCCCAACAAGATAAAATCTAAACCCCACTTGGACTTGGGCTGACAGGTTAGCTCATTTCTCACTAATAATCCTAAAGGTTTAGTAGTCGCACCCATTTGTAAGAGCAAAACACTTAGTTCTGCAGAAGTGAAAACCTATTTTCGCACCTTAAGGAAAGGTTAGGGTTTCTATCACTATTTTGGCTCTATTTCTTCTACTTAGAGCAAGATTCAGCTAAGGTAACCTTCATAGAACTTAGCCTTCTCCTCTTCCTCTTCAATTTGACCTAATTGGTTTCACATTTGGAGCATTTTTTATCTTCCACCAAAACTAAAACTTGTTGCTTGATGTTCCCATGGTAGATTTTCGAAGGTGGAGGTTATGGGTGTTGTTAGGTAATTATCCTCTTCCCATTTTGATGCATCTACTGATAGTTTGAGACTTCTATAGTTGATTTATAATATAGGCTTTGGTTTTATGCGAAATTACTTAGAAATTAGAGTGAACTATGATGGTTTCTACTATGGGGAAGCTAGAAATCGAAATTGAAATTTATTGGTGGTTAGGTAAGTAACCTTTAGGTAGTCATTGGTAGTTCAACTCTTTGGGTATCTAATTTTTTGCTAGAAATGATGATAATTATACTTGTTATAGGCTTGATGTGTATTTGGATTTTAATGGTAGCTAGAGGAATAGTAATTTGGCTTCATTGAGATAACTAGGATTATTTTCCTAATTCCATGTGTATACTCATTTTAATATGATATTTCACTATACATGTATGATTTTAAAATACTAAATGATTGGTTGGCCACTTGATTGTTGTTGTGATTGGACCTTGTGAGTCCATGGTGGAGCTATGGTCTGGTTGCCACCCATGTATCATGCTTTGACCGGGCACCAAGCTATGATCAGACCCCTGAATGCACTGAGCTCAGGTTATGCTCATTAAAGAGTTGATGCCATGGATAGGCCTCTCCTAGTGTTATTGGCTTTTAACATGTTTGACACAATTGTTGGTATGGGATAGTAGTCACTTGTAACTCAACTAATTTATTTGCTAATTAAATTGATGATTATAGTATTTGATGATATGAAAAAATATTATATGGATTGATTTGCATATATATATGGAATTTTCCTCTTGTTACTGAGATTGTATATCTCATCCCGATTGTGGGCTAACATTTTCAGGGACCAGACCTCTTAGTGGCAAGGAGAAATTAATGGAAGCCTATTATATAAATTGGTAGCAAATAGGTTTGGAAACCTTGTAAGGTTGGGTTTGTGTAACAAGAATATTAGTATTTTATGTATTTGCCACATTGCATTATGAATTGCCAAGTATAAGGACTGGTTATGTAATATAATTATCATGAAATCTAATATATCCATTTGCTTACAACCTGATATGGAACCTTGTAGACCCTGAGATATGACTTATTATTTGAGAATAGAATCATGTGATACATTAGATGTTGACTTAAACTAGTGATGTATGGAACCTCTAATGGAATTATGTTTGAGTGATAATATTGATAATTTATGAATCCTTTGTTGTCATTAATCTTTGAACTTGCTGATATATGATAGTTAGATGAGTAGAAATTAACACCTAAGTCTTGAATTGGTAATGATAGGTAAGTTAGTAAATTAGGTAAATGAAACCCATTAAAGCCTTACAAATTAAGGTAGAATGGTATTAGGATGCCAATGGAAGGAGTGATGAAGTGTTTGGAAGGAAATTAGGAGAGTTTAGGTGCAGGAGGTAGTTAAGTCGCGGCCAAAATAGGTTAAGTCATGGCCAAGTGTTAGGCAGAGGCAAGGAGCGCCACAACGCAAGGTGTGTCGTCATGGTGCACAATGAAAATGTTGCCTAGGGAGGGTAACATAGAGTAGATTCACAGTGGCACGAGAGGTCAAGTTATGGCGAGAATCGAAGGAAGAGAAATTATAAGTTAGAGTAGCTTAGCTCGTCATAGTGCAAGGATGGTCCACAGTGGCACGAGTTGAATAAATTGAGTGGTGAGTCCCAAGAGGCTATTCCATGATGGTTATTACTGTAACAAGAATCACGAAAATATAAATAGTAGGTCCCTGAGAGCACTTGGCCGCGACATGAAAAACCCAAGTCGTGGCACAAGGTACAAAATTTTAATTTTGAGCTCTAGTAGTCACCTGTTCCATAGCATGGATGTACTAAGTCACAGCGGAAGTCCCCAAACTTGGTTTTAGGTTCCAGCAACCAACTTAGTTGCAGTGGGGAAGGTCCAAGTTGTGGCGAAGGTTCCAAAACTCATATTTTTGACTTAGAAACCTTGAAATTTACTATGATAGTAATGACTTGAGAATATTTATATGACATTTTTATAGGTTTAAATCAATAGTAAGATGAATCCAATATCTTAATTGATAATCATGGTCACTTGTAGATTCGATTAGTTGTAGTTATTTAGCTAATGACCTTAGTGATATCAAGGTCCAAATTCCCTACTATTTTCCTGATGTAATTAATTATATTAACTTTAGCCCTTGATTTATGATTATTAACTACTTAATTAAGCATAATCACTGTAATTAGAAATTAAGATCATTACATGTGGTGTGACATTTATACCTTGCATTGCATATTAACTATTAGGATTAGGTGTAAGAAACAAAAGAGACATAAAGGCAATCAATAGAAAGTGAATAATCAACAAAAAGGGCAAAACTTAAGATCCTTATTGAAAGAAACCATTCATATACTATGATAGCCAACCAACAACCTCAACATGTGGACATGGCAATTGTGTCTTAAAAGAAAACAAAATGTCCAAGTATCCCTTTAACTTTAGTTAACTTTGAACAAAGAAGAGAAGGGGGGAGAGAGAGAGAGAGAGAGAGAGAGAGAGAGAGAGAAGGTTATAAATCTCACAAGAATTTGTAAATTTTAAATGCTTCCCTCTAAGTCTACCTATAACTTGGCCAATGGATTTAAGAGCAAGTGTTATGGGTGCCTTATAGGCCCAAAATAGCTTAATCCTCATTGCCAAAGATCCTATGGCCACATGACCAAGTTTTGTCAAGCCACATACAATGCATTAAAATAGCAACTTGCTAAGGAATTTTGGCTAAAGATGGCAAATTGCTTTGAACCTTTGTAAACATCGTATTTTGTCTGGACAAGTTACAAAAATAATAACAAAATCAAATTAAAAAAATACAAATAGAAAAAAAACAAAAGAAAGAAAATAGAAAAGTAGGAGAAAATGGAAAAATGAAAAAAATTAAATTAAAAGCTTTAGAAAACAAAGAAAAAGTTGAAAAAAAAAACCAAGCCGTAAACAAAAAAAAAGGAAAAAACAAACAAAAGAAAGAAAATAGAAAAGTAGGAGAAAATGGAAAAATGAAAAAAAATTAAATTAAAAGCTTTAGAAAACAAAGAAAAAGTTGAAAAAAAAAGAGAAAAAAACCCAAGCCGTAAACAAAAAAAAGGAAAAAAAACCAAAGCCGTAAACAAAAAAAAATCAAAAATCAAAAAGGAAAAATAAAAAAAAAAGAGAAAAAAAGTAGAAAGAAAAAAAATGAAAATTTAAAGGATTGACAAAAAAAAGCCCAAGCCTTTTTCCCAATACAGGCCCATTTTTAGAATTCCCTAGCCCAAGTTCAGAAATTTGCAGCCCACTTCTTTTAATTCTGACTCATTAACTCATAAACCAAAAAAAAAAAAAAAGTTTGTATCAAGCCCAAATTAAAAAAAAAAAATGACCGGGTCAATTCCTTGAACCCGTTGGATCCCCAGGCCCAACTCCCCCCATCCAGCCCAAATCTATTCAGGATAAACCCTACCCGATTCATTAACCCCTCGGTTGCTTTGTTTTTGTTTTGACTCACACACTTGCGATGCCCGAGGAGGATGTCAGGAAATGCAGGGCTTCTGCATTCTATTCATATGTCGGGGTCTGAAGGAGAAGGTAGAGAGACACAGGGCACACAGAAACACAAGAAAGGAAAAATTGGGCAGGGTAAAGGACAGCAGCCGAGGAGGAAGAAGGGGGAGAAGAGGAGAGCCTTCTGATTTAAGGGGGGGTTCAGGAGGAGGAAAAAAAAAGAGGAGGGAGGCGAAGGAGGAGAAGGAATTAAGGGAGACAGAAGGGTAGAGAGAAAATAAAAAATCAGAGGTAGAGGAAGGGAAGATGAGAGAAAACGAGAGTGGAGAAGAGGCAGAGATTAGGAGATAGGGCAAGAGGATATAGAGAGAGGGAGAAATCCAGTTTTGAGGGAAAGGAGAGCGTCGGAGATCAAAAAAAAAATGGAAGAGAGCGAGAGATAGAGGGGGATTCGAACATAGAGAGGAGGAAGAGAACACGAAAGGGAAAAAGGGAATCGAAAAATTAGAAACAGAGGTCGAAATTTGGGGTTCGAGGGAGAGGCCGGATTTGATTCGAGGGACCGAAGGTGAGAAAGAGGAATCAACACCCGGTAGGGGGAGAAATTGGGGAAGCAAGAACCAAGAGGAGAGAAGTGAAAGGCACAACCTTCCGGGGAGGAAGAAGAAATCGCAGGTGTGAGGCTTTCGCAAATCGATTTTGAACTCTGGGAATCAAGTGAGGAAGGGAGCTTTTGAGGAACGAATTGAGAGAGGAAGGTATTTGAGACGCGGGGAGGACTCGGCCAACAGAGATCAAGAGGGGAGGCATGCTGAAATCGAAGTCTGAGAGGTATAATTTTGTGGCTTCCCACTTCTGTTCCTGAAATCATACAACTGTGAATTTCTTATGTGTAGACTTGTTCTTTCGTTTCAAAAATTGAGACTGAGTCACATATGTATTCAGTTCTGTATCAAAATTCAGTGGTGTATGGTTTTCATTGTGTTCTGGGATGTTCCTGATCTAGGTTCCTGATTGAGTGCGTGTTATATTTTGAGGCATTCAAGGCTTGCTTTTTGGGTTTCAAGTGTAATCTGAGTATGCGCTTTTTCGCTTTGAATATCCCGATTTGTGTCCCTTAGGTCATCTAGTTAAATTTTGCCTGAGAATGTTGTATTACTTGGATTCGGAATCTAGTTTGAACATAGTTGGTCCAGATAGATTTTCACTCAAGACCCTATGTTAGATATCTCTCTGGTGAAAGGAATCACTGCATCTCCCCTTAAGCAGCCCGACTCTGAATGTTTGCATGTTCCCATGTTTACTGTATGTTGATGCTGCTTTAAATTCTCATTTTGCTGTCTATAAATTTGATTTCATAGTTGGTTTAAGAATTGTCCAGAGTGATATCAAAATCATGTTTACCTGTGATCAATGCCTGAGTATGACATCTTGGTTAAGTATGTGTCTCTCAAATCGCTTGTCATGTGGACGAATTTCGTATATGTTCACTGGCTTCCAAAATTTACTCATTTACATGTTGATCGCCAGTAAATACGTATAGGGTAATGCAATTGGTGTATAGTTGGTATACTGATGGCGCTTATTTATTTGTTTTGTGACATTTTATTTCTAGGATTGTGGTGTGAGATTTTATATCTCCTCAAGCACGTAGAGGTTAACCGGAATACCATGTGTGACAATAAGTCTCCTTGGTACTCTTTGGATTTGTTTTTTTTCAAGCTTGGGGGTTCCAACGGCCCCGTTCAATTAATTTCGCCTAAAAAAAAGAGATAAGACCACATAATGAAAAATAAAAACAACAAACAAACAAACAAAATAAAAAGGGAGAGAAGCAAATTTTTCATCTTTGTCCCCTCAGACATATAGAAATACCCAAAGAGCCATGTGAGACAATAAGTCTCTTTGATGCTTATTAGGTATGCGCAATCTCCATTTCATAAGTGGTGGGTTGCAATGACCTACACCAAATTAGTCTTGATTTCAAAAAGAAAAAAAGAAAAAAAGAAAATTTTCAAAACACAAAAAAGGGGTTTCAAAATAAAACAACCCATTTCTAAAAAGTGAAGAAGGCGTCAAAACCAAGGATAAAAAAAAAATTAATCGATCAAAATTGAAAGAGAAATATAAGAAAAGTATTTATGAGAAAAAAAAAATAGAAAGGGGAGTAAAACTTAAAAAAGAGAGATACATAGGGAGGGATAAACAAAAAAAATCACAATCAAAGCAAAAAAAATCAATATATCAAAAAAAAAAAAGAAAAAAGAAAAAGAAATCAACCAAATACTCAAGTTCGATTTGTTCTCTTTTCTTTTTGTGAACCAAAACTCCTAAAAAAAAAGGGACAAAAGCAAAAAAAAAAATAAAAATAAAACAAAAAAAATGATTTGAAAATTTTATACTTAAGTGGAAACACAATCCTAAGAATTAAAATAAAAAAAAATTGAAAGAAGAAGAGATGAAAAATATCTTTCATGAACAAAATTCAAGCAACAAAATTGATCAATGAAAAGCCAAAAGACAAAAACAAAAAAAAATATAAAAACAAAAAATATATATAATTAAAACATATTAAAAATGGGGAAATGAGTAGAGAAATGAGGTTAATTTGGTTTTCATAAATTAAAACACATAAGGCAATTTTGAAATCGTTTTGATTATGAAAGCCTAAATAATTTTCATATTTTTTTTCTTCTCATAACAAAAAAAACAAGAATAATAATAGAAAAAATGGGGAAGGGATAAAGAAATGAGATTAGTTTTATCTTCGACAGATTAAGACCTTTCAACCAATGCTAACTTCGTTTGCCAAAGATAAAAAATTATTTTTATTATCTTTCTTTCTTCACCATGAAAAGAAAGCAAAAAGACAAAACAAAATGAAACAAAAAAAAAACAAACAAAATAAAAAGAGAAGAGGAAAGAGTAAAATTAGTTCTGCATTTTGCAAATAAAAACACCTCAACCAACCTTAAATTTGTTTTGTTTGCAAGTGCTTAAATGATTTTTTTTTTACTCTTTCTCTCTTTAAAAAAAATCAAAAATAAAAAAATCAAACAAAAACAAAAAGCAAAAAAAAAATAACAAAACAATAAAAAAAAACAAAAAAACAAACACTAAATACCTTTCACTGAACTACGTGGACTTTGATCCCTTTGAAGGGCACGTAGGCCTTAGGCTCTTCTCCTAGGTCAAGTCTGCTCTTGTAAATAACCATTTTCTTTTGATTTTATTTCTTAAATTTCTTCTCGTTTATTCTAAATTTCATTCCTTTAATTTCTTCCACTCTTAATCTTATTTCACTTAATTTCTTTACGTCTTATGTTGCGTGTGATTTGCTAAGGAGAATTAGAATAGATTAAAGGCCATAGTTGTTCACCAGACGGCTTATTCCGCAAGTGCACGGGCCATGACAAAGTAGTATAAAAAGATTATCATTCCCATGAGGATTGAAGTTGAATTGGATTGATCATTAAATTTATGTCCTAAACTAGATTGAGCGGAACAATTGTATAGTGAAGTTGGGTGCAAATAAAAAATAACTTTGCAAATGAATTTCTAAAGGGAGTTAAGAGATCCTGTTCGACTCCAAGCTTGTAAGGGATCTAGGATTATCTCTCCCCCTTGTATCTCATAGCACAGGAGTAATCTCCTCTCACCAACAATGATCAACAACTATATGCACTAGTCTGGGAATCAAATACTACTTGTAAAAGCTTTCTCAAGTCATAAACAAGTATTTAATTCTATTAGTTGTTCAAACTCTCTCACAACTAAAGAAACTCCAATTTTAAGCTCAGATCCAAGTTTGACTACACAAGGTTAATGAGTGTATTTCTACCTCACCAACTAAACCATCCATTCAATACCTAAATTTCAAGTTCTTGCATGATTTAACTCAAGTTCAACACTCAAGCTAGCTTTCTCAAGCTTCACTCAAGCAAACACACAACGGATTGTTGGCCAATCAACCAAAAGCATTAAGAATTGAGTAAAATTAGCACATATATATCATTAATCAATGGAGGTGAAAGAGAGTCAAATGTTAATCCATACAAGGGTTCAAAATAATCCTAAAACAAGTGATTAGTTAATCATACTCAGCTACAAGTTTACAAAAACCCAAGAGTTCAAATCTATAGCAGAATACAAGAGAAGGAGAAGGAGAAGATCAGAAAAATTGATGGAAATGGCCTTAAATCTCCTTGAAACTTCAATCCTTGGCTCTAACCACTTTTCCACACTCCAAACCCTAGCACACCAGCTCCCAAGCTGCCTAGAAGTCGGAGCATGCCTCTCTTGGTCGAAAATGTGGATATAACAAACCCTAAAGTCCCTCAGGCCTCAAAACGCAGTGTTTCAGTAACCCATTGGTTCGCCGCGGCTAACATATTATTCGCCATGGTGAAATGCTCTCGAGCGCGCACAGCTTATCTGAACAACAAATTAGCTGCGGCGAAGAGCTCTTTGCTTGCTCCCTCCTCTAGGCAACAATTGGCCTCGGTGAACAAATTAATTGGCCGCAGCAAATATTGCAACTTTAGTCTTCAGCAATTAGCTTTGAAGCCCAACTATATCTGCAAAAAGTATGAAATTATAAATACACCAAAATATTCCTAAACTAAGGTCAAAGTTTGCATAATTTAACTAAAATTGAGTCAGCTAAGCTCAGGTATCAAAAAATGTGCATTTTCCTATTTTGAGTATACTTTATATACAAAAATACACCAAAAGCCAATCCCAGCTTAAGGAAAATGCACTGAAAAGGCATGAATTTAGAGAGGTTATCACACCCTCAAACTTAGACTTTTACTCGTCCTCGAGTAAAATAAAATGAAAAAACAGTAGTCAAATTTCATGAATCACCCAAATGTTATGTATTGCATGGTATAGTCCTCATTAGTTGCTACCCATGATAAGCAAGACAGGAGACAATGGAGTGCAGGCAGCTTCAAGACTCATAGCACAATGCAAAGCTCTCTAACATTTTTTCTTTTTTTTTTGTGTGTGTGTGGCTGGTCAAGGTATCATTTTCCAACAATAGTCCAAAATAAAAACCACACTTCAATGTATATATATATTGCCTCAACAACAATACTTCATATGCCAAAACTTTTCTTCCCTTTCCACTGTACATTTGACCTTACAAGAATTTCGAAATCATCAGGACTTTTAAGCTTGTAATGTGGCTCAGGTAAAAGCTAAATGAAAGGAGGGATAATATAGGATGCAAATTACTTGAGATGACTGATTGTGCAAGACTCTATTCTCTTTTCTACATTTCAAGTGTTCTTCCAAAATAATACATCTCTCCCAAACTTATCTTCCAATCTAACTGCACTCAGATTCACTGAAACATAGATTCCTTTTTTTTGGAGTAAAGAATCATCTAGAGTGCAAACAGTTACAGACTATCCATCATTCATATTCCCATGATTATCAAGCACTAATCCATTATCTCAAGTCTAAGGTGGGATCATGGTTTTTCAGGTTTATGGAATATAAGTCTGATGCACAAATTCAAACAAAAATTTATATGGTTTTTCAATTTGGCTCAAATGGTAGGTTCAAGGGAAAATATAATTAACAAAGGTCAGCTTGAAAGGCACAAACGCATTTAATTACTGCCCAAATCATTTTTCAAAATCAAGCAAAGTCATTAGATCATTTTGAGGAAATTCAAGGATGGTTCTAGAGTTTTGAAACTGAGAAAGAATATATACACTAATTTGTCGCATTTTTTTCCATTACACGAGCTTTCAAATAATACCCCAACATTTGTGCAAAATATATTTTTTTTTTTGAGTACAAATATCATGAAACACTACATTGGTCTATGACTCAAGCACTAACACCCACTTCCAAAATTTCTTGTCAAACATATGATCTAAGCAACCTACAATCATTGGACCCAAACAATCCAATCAAAGGATAATTCAGCAACCTAACACAGAAATTAAGTAATTTACGAATAACAATCTAAGCGTCAAAATTAAAATCATGCTGAATCAGCAACAAAAAAATCTAGCCTAACCCCCAAACTTAAAATGGACAGTGTCTTCACTGACAATTATAGGGGAAAAGAGGGTCAACTCTCATACAACTACCACCCACAAAAAAAAAGTAGTTACACAAGAGAACATAGCACCAGCACTCACCAGAATATGAACAAGACAAGCATTAACTAAAAACTAAGCTTACCAGTAGCAAGTAAAAGATATTGAAATCCAGCTAGTTCCAACATTTATAAGCAAACTATATCTAACCAGATAACCACCATTTTACTGTTAATAACTAGATGAAAACAAAAATTAAAGAACAAAATAAGCAACAAGAAAATAAAAACAGAAAACCAGTAAAGAGACAAAACAAAATCAAGGTTCATCAAGCTGGTTCCCGCTGGGGCCTTTGTCATCCCTAGCTCCAGAAGGTTCAGCAGTCAGAAATGGTAGTAGGTGTTGTAGTTGAAGTCGAATCTGAGTCACGTCATCACCGATACTGTCTACCTTTCCCATCAACAGATCTAGACACCTATCTACATTTGCCCTCCATGGGTCATCCGACTGTGCAAAGCTAGACTCCTCTCTAGCTGGAATATCCGAGATGGGGCCCTCCTCCTCCATCACATCGGGGTCCGGCTGGTCTGTCCCTGGGCCTTGTGGTGCCCTACGGGGGGATTTGATCGCTCTGTAGTTGAAGAGCATGGGGGCCACGAACACTTCCTCATTGGCTCTTCCTTTCACCTCGGCTTGAAGGCACCACTAAAGAATGAAGTGGGGAAAGACAATCGTGCAAGAATGGTCCGCTACGGCCACTTCAAGGCTGTGATACATTACAGCATCAATATCCATCGGCTGTTGGTTCATTAGTAAGTAAATGAGGAAGGCCTTCTCCCACGTGGCATCACTCAAATGTGAGGTCGGAAGAATGTTGAAGGACACAAAATGGAGCCAAAACTTGGTGTCTCTGCACAATCGCTTCCGCTTAAGATATCTCTACCCACCACAAGGGATCTTCCACAACACTTGCCGCTCATAGTCCAAAAATGACACAATCTCATCAAAGGGGATCTCGTCTTCATGCTGTATTAAGTATGTGTAATGGCACTCATCTACCTTCGGTAATTGGTAGAATGTGCGGATCACCTCCTCTGCAATGTTAACCTGAACCCCTCTCACTCGGCACTTCAAACTGTTGGCAATGGCGGCTTGTGTATAGAACTCGTGAACAATCGTAGCATTGCCACCTGGCTTCTCACCCATCAGGGGGCGTAGGTGATAGGTCTGATTAGCAATCACACAAAAAGTCCAATCGATTGTGTAAGGGAATTCCCTTTCTGAACGAATAGGACGGCTTTGGACTCTTTCTTTAATGGCAACTAGAGACTTTTGCTCTGATTGATGTGATGCACTCGGACGAGATCGCTTTGGAGCCATCAGGGCCTGCACAATCACAGAAAAACCAGCCCAGCTAACTACCAAAAACTCAGAGGAACGAGCATAAAAATAAAAGCAAAATCAACAAAATGAAATATACACAACAACCAAGACCAGCACAAATTGAACAAATGGAGGGGCATTCCCACATGTAACATACTTAATAGTCCACAGAATATCTCAAATGATAGAATCATTCCTAAACTCTTGGCTAATTACAGGACAATTTCCAATTCATGAATCAGAATGACAGTGTTCTGTCCGATCCAATGTGATATAAGAATTTAGCCCCCCTACACTCTAAATGCCTATCAGCATATTCGAATAATGAAATAGAGCTATAATCAGAGCGTGCCTATACAATTAAGAGCCCAATAGCACACCAATTCATTTGCAGAAATTATAAACTTCCAGCACAACATAAAATATCAATAGGAATTTCCCAACACAATATGATAGCTCTACACACGATGGCAAGTCAGAAGCGAGGCAAGCAGAGTTTAATCAGAGCACTCAATAACATACAACATAGCATGCATACATAAAATAGCAGCATAACAAAACAATAGCCCCCAGCAGCCACAACTGATGATAAATAAAAAAAAATGAGGGTAGACTCACCAAAAAGAGGCAATTCGAAAATAATGAAGGAGGCTGGGGGGGAAAGCAACACAAAGAGGATGAAACCTTGGGAGGGGGGGAAGACTCACTTTGGCATCGTGGGGGGAAGGCGGCGAGATGGGTGGGGTGAGCAGAGGGGGAGCAACGGCAGAGAGGAGAGGTGAAAAGGCGATGGAAGCAGGGGAGAGCACTGAACCGGCGACAGCAGAGGGAAAATGGAAGAAGTGAGATGAGAAGGGGGAGTTAGGGTTGAGTGAAGGGTAGAATGGGGAATTCAAGTGGGAAAAAAAATTTGACCTAATGAATCTGGCTTAAAATTAGGGTGAGATTCGTAGGGGCAGTGTAGGAATTAGGTCAAAGTTATGAGGGCAAAATGGGAGGGAAAGTGGACAATTTTCAGGCATCAGCTGATGTTTGGCCATGGCCAAATGTTTATTCGCCACAGCCAATATGGCTCTATTGCTTACAGAAGGCCAGTGAACGCTATTTCGTCGCGGCCAATTAATTTCCTCGCCGCGGCCAATTAGCCACTGGTTTGAGCCCGCCTTTTTTTTAGCCGCAGCCAATTTGTTTTTAGCCATGGCGAATACTCCTCTAGCTGACCTACTGGGTCTTCCTCATGAGAAATTGGCCGCGACCAATTTCATGTGTTGCCGCGGCCAATTCCCTTTGGGTTTGGTTGGTGAAATCTAGAACAGGGTTAGCCACGGTGATTAACTATCCTGGCCACAACGAAGAAAGTTCAATTCTCTTTTCATGCATACTTCCTCAAATTCTTCTCTTACACAACAAAATTAACATGGTAGATGCATGTAGCCACATCTCAACACTATTTTGCTTGCTTCTAGACATATCTTTTCAATAAGGCTTTACATCAACTTAAGCATGCATGATTTTGGCAAAAGTCCCTAAGGGCCAATACCGATTTCAAGCAGTAATCATGAACTTGTGAAGCAATCATTCAATACAACTAGCATATTTGAATTATCATCTAATTGCACTTCTGCCACAAGAGTTTATGCATATTGGAAAGCATATAGCTTGAACGGTTACACTTCCCTGAAAGGTTGGTCTGTGACCGTTCCTTGAATTAAATGCCCTCAGTCATATTACTTCCCCTTGCCATTGGTCCCAACTGAGAAGTCAGCCTACAAAGCAAAGGAGAAGACATAAAACTCTACTGGACACTAAAAGTTACAAAAAAAAACTAGACAAAAGGGCCAAGAAAAGAGCTTGGGTTGCCTCCCAAGAAGCGCTTGCTTTATAGTCTTCAGTCGGACTCTTCAATTATTTACTTAGAATCAGCAAGGTGGAAAGTGGAGGTGTGGCGATCTACTAGGGGTGTACATGGGCAGGGTCGGGTCAGGGCGATGCTTGGCCCAGAGCCCGACCCGATTAGGATCTTGGGCATATTTTTATGCCCGTGGCCCTGCCCGGCCCGGAGAAGCCCAATTTTAGGGCGGCCCGGGGCAGCCCGGGACGGCCCGAATAAGTAGGGCTGTACATGGGTAAGACCAAACTGAACATCTAGTATATTCGATACCTGACCTGATTAAGACATGAAACTTGTTTTTATACCTGTGGCCTTACTCAACTCTAATAAGTCTGATTTATATTGGGATAGGGCGGGTTAGGGCCACCCAAATTAATTTTTTTTAATGAATTGATACTTGTAATATAAAAATATTTTTACACAAACTTATAGGCATATATTTCAAAACAATGGACTTTTAGAACTCTTATATTTGTATCAGTGATAAAAAAATAATCTAGTATTATCAAATAAAATATAAGATATACTAACATAATTAGTCTTAGGTAAATATATATTTTTTCATTATTTAACAAAAAAAAATATCAGTAAGGATTCACATCAATGATAAAAATAATTAAGAAGTAAAGAATATTTGAATAAGTAATAAAAATTGCAGTATGCAGAGATAATTAAATGAAATAAAAAAAATAAGATGACAAGATATTAATAACTAAAAAAAAGAAGTAACTATTAGGGCGAGTTGGGCGGAACATACCTTCACCCGTGGCCTGGCCCGACCCGGAGCAATCTTGTTTAAAGTTATGCCCATTTATACTTTTAGCCCGGCCCGACCCGACCCGATTAGACCCGGCTAGGGCGGGCCCCTAGGGCCAACCGGGCCGATGAACACCCCTACGATCTACGTGTCCTCCCCAATAGTGTTTTAGTCGTTGGCCATTCACCTTGAACTTTTCTCCAGTGTTGCTCACCAACTCAACTGCTCCATGGGGGAAAACTTCAACCACCGTGAAGGGGCTTGACCACCTTGATTTCAACTTCCGGGAAAAAGCCTAAGACGAGAGTTGTACAGCAAAACATGTTGTCCCGGTTCAAATGCTTTAGGAGTGATTTTTCTATCATGAAGTAGTTTGGTCTTTTCTTTATAAACCCTAGAGCTTTCATATGCATACATTCTAAATTCATCTAATTCATTAAGTTGAAGGAGTCTCTTCTTGCTTGCAGCTTTGAAGTCTAGATTCAGCTTCTTGATTGCCCAATAAGCACCATGCTCTAACTCGACTGGCAAATGGCACGCTTTACTAAACACCAACTTAAATGGTGACATACCAATGGGGGTTTTGAAAGCAGTCCGATAGGCCCACAATGCATCATCAAGCTTTGTGGACCAATCTTTTCTTGACATCCCTACCGTTTTCTCCAAGATGGTTTTAATTTCTCGGTTGGAGATCTCAGCTTGTCCATTGGTTTGGGGATGATAAGCCAATACTACTTTATGCTTCACTCCATACTTTTTCAAAAGAGATTGAAATTGGCTATTACAAAAATGCGATTCTCCATCACTGATAATAGCTCTCGGTGCTCCAAATCGGGTGAAAATTTTCCTTTTTAAGAACTTGAGCACCATTTTTGCATCATTAGTGGGGCTAACGACAGCTTCCACCCACTTGGATACATAATCTACTGTCACCAGAATGTATTGATTTCCAAATGAATTAGGGAAAGGTCCCATGAAGTCTATACCCCATACATCAAACAATTCTACCTCCAGCATATTTGTAAGCAGCATTTCATTTCTCCTCGATATATTCCCCCCACGTTGGCATCGATCACACTGAAGTATGAATGTATAAGTGTCTTTGAATAGAGTGGGCTAGTAGAAACCACTTTGTAAGACTTTGGCTACTGTTTTCTCTCCTCCAAAGTGGCCTCCATAATCTGAGGAATGGCAACTTTGCAAGATTACTCCCTGCTCTTCTTCTGGTATGCACCTTCTTAGAATGTGATCAGTGCACCGCTGAAACAAGTATGGTTCATCCCAGAAATAATGCTTGGAATTATGCAAGAACCTCTTCAATTGATGTTGATTCAGATCAGGGGGAGCCACACCGCACACCAGATAATTGACAATGTCTGCATACCACGGATCTAGAGCGTGCTGAACATTTAACAATTGCTCATCAGGGAATGGTTCCTTAATATTCTGAGCCAATTTTGGTTGAACTTCAGTGTTCAACTAAGAAAGATGATTAGCCACTTGATTTTTGCAACCCTTCCTATCCACAATCTCTAAGTCAAACTCCTGCAATAAGAGTACCCATCTAATCAATCTGGCTTTAGAATCTTTCTTGCTCACCAGGTATTTCAGGACTGAATGGTCAGTGAACACCGTCACTTTAGATCCCACAATATATGCCCTGAACTTATCACAAGCAAATACCACCGCTAGCATCTCCTTCTTAGTAGTAGTGTAGTTCTCCTGAGCTTTATCCAGGGTTTTGCTAGCATAGTAGATGGGGTGGAAGACTTTATCCTTTTTCTGACCTAAAACTGCTCCCATAGCATAGTCACTCGCATCACACATGATAATGAATGGTAAGTTCCAGTTAGGTGCGGTCATAATCAGTGCGGAGATCAGCCTTCTTTTTAATTCTTCAAATGTGTGCAAGCAGGCATCATCGAGCTTAAACTCAACTTCTTTTTCAAGTAATCTACACAGAGGTTTTGTGATTTTGGAGAAGTCTTTGATAAAGCGGTGGTAGAAACCGGCATGGCCAAGGAAGCTCCTCACACCCCTGACCGAAGTAGGTGGGGGTAGTTGCTCAATAATGGAAATCTTGACTTTATCCACTTCCAATCCTCCCTTGGATACTTGATGGCCTAATACAATGCCCTCTTGCACCATAAAGTGACATTTCTCCCAGTTAAGCACCAAGTTAGTCTCCTCACAACATTGCAGCACGACATCTAAATTGTGGAGACAATCATCAAATAAGTTACCAAATACTGAAAAATCATCCATAAAAACCTCCATAGATTGCTCAATCATGTCAGAAAATATAGAGATCATGCATCTTTGAAATGTTGCAGTTGCATTACACAAGCCAAATGGCATCCTCCTGAATGCGAAGGTACCATAAGGACATGTGAAGGTAGTTTTCTCTTGGTCTTCTAGGGCAATTACAATTTGGTTGTACCCCGAATATCCGTCCAGAAAACAAAAAAACTCCTTTCTGGCTAGTTTATCCAACATCTGATCAATGAAAGGCAAAGGAAAGTGGTCCTTTTGGGTTGCAACGTTTAGTTTGCGATAATCCATACAAACCCTCCATCCAGTCACTGTGCGGGTGGGAATGAGCTCATTTTGAGTGTTAGCCACTACTGTCATGCCTCCTTTCTTTGGAACACATTGAACTGGGCTCACCCAAGAGCTATCTGAAATCGGATATATGATACCCGCATCTAGCCATTTAAGAATTTCCTTTTTCACCACTTCTTTCATATTGGGATTCAATCTTCTTTGGTGCTCTATGGAAGGTCTTTGGTTGTCTTCCAAAAAGATTTTGTGCATGCAAACTGAAGGGCTGATACCCTTGATATCTGCTATGTTCCATCCCATCGCTTTCTTATACTTTTGTAGCACTTTTAAGAGTTTTCACTCCTGCTCCATGGTTAGATTAGCCGCAATGATGACTGGTAAAGTATTTGATTCTCCCAAAAAGGCATATTTTAGATGCGTTGGGAGTGTCTTTAATTCCAATTTAGGTAGCTCCACAATGGAAGGTTTTAATTGAGGTCTATCATATGAAGTCAAGTCTAGAGCTTCAAATTTCAACCTAGATGGAGGAATGATAGGAGCAGAGCTCACCATGGTAACACATTATTTCTTTCCCACCTTATCTTGTTCATTTTGTAGCGAGGGTGCCTCATAGTTACCTTCTATCATAAATTGCTGGGATTCATAGTGAATTATATGGTCAATCATATCTAAATAGAAACAATGTTCCGGCTCATCTGGCAATTTGAGAGTTTTGAACATATTGAAAGTTACTTGCTCTTCACCAACTCTCATGGTGATGTCTCCTTTCTCCATGTCAATGAGAGCTTTACTCGTCGCTAAAAAGGGTCTTCCGAGAATGATAGGAATCTCTCGATCAACTTCACAATCAAGAATAATAAAATTTGCTGAAAGTATGAACTTATCAACTTTCACCAGTACATCCTCAATAATTCCCTGAGGATACGCCAAACTCCTATCGGCAAGTTGCAAAGTAACCATGGTTGGTCTTGCTTCACCCAAATGGAGCTTCTTGAAAATAGATAAAGGCATCAAATTCATGCTTGCTCCTAAATCACATAGTGCTCTAACCGTGAAAGTTGTTCCAATGTGACATGGAATGGTGAAACTCCCCGGGTCTCTCTTCTTTTGCAGCAGTTCTTTAATAAAATCTGAGCTACTTTTTGTTAGTGCCACTACTTTATGTTCTTGAAATCTCCTTTTCCTGGATAGCACATCTTTCATGAATTTTGCATATTTGGGCATCTATTCTAAAGCTTCCAAAAGTGGTATATTGATATGCAACTGCTTAAACGTATCTAAGAACTTCTTGTAGTGACTATCTTCACTTTGCTTCTTGAATCATCTAAGGAAGGGCAGCGGTGGAATTTGAGTGTCTGGTTGTATTTTCTTCCCTTCATTCTTCTTTCCTTCCCTATTCTCATGCTCCTTGTCCTTCACTTTTGGTTCCTCTGCATCATCCTCTTTAGAAGGGAAGGCCCCTTCATCTTCTACCTCAAGGGTTGTCATCTTAGGTTCAGAAGTATTTAACACAACTTTCCCGCTTCTCAAGGTGATGGCTTTACATTCATCCTTGCCCTCCCTTCTAGGATTAGGAATGGTATCACTGGGGAGATTTCCTCTTGACATAGCATTCATTTGGGAAGCTAATTGCCCCACTTGTACTTTCAAGTTCTTAATAGCTGCGTCATGTAAAGAGAAAGTGGCCTTTGTTTCAACCCTCTGAGTTTCTTGATTAGCTAAAATCTGAGCTAACATTTTCTCCATCTTGGACTCTTCTTCTTTAATAGGGATTTGTCTCGATGGCATCTGAAATTCGGGAGGTTGAGTTGGCCTTGCACCTGATGAAGAAGTTTGATTCAATTTTTGACCTTGACTCCATGAAAAGTTTGGGTGATTTCTCCACCCCGGATTATATGTTTGAGAATACGGATTGTTCTGTTGACTACGCTGAGCATTGTTCATGTAATTCACAGACTCCAATGTGTAATGACATTGTTCAGACGAGTGTCCCTCTTCACAGTGATCACAAACAATAGATGATGGCTGTACAACGTGAATTCCCATGGGGTTAGGCTTCTTCATCTGAAGCTCTAAGCTGTCAAACCTTCTATTCATAGCTTCAAGTTGTGCTGCAATATCATTCGATGGACTAGAAGGTTGCCCTCTTCTTTGAGATGATCTTCTACTGGATGCTTATTGCATGGTGTTGGAAGCCATATCACCATACAAATTATAAAGCTCATTTACCTTCATCTTCCCAATTCCTCCACTAGAGGCATTGTCCAACATTCTTTTTGCATCTTCATCAAGACAGTTCCAAAAAGCTTCCATGAGTACATACTTTTCTGTTCATGGTTCGGGCATGTCCTACACAACTCCTTGAACCTCTCCCATGCTTCATGAAAAAGCTCTCCAGGTTGTTGTTCAAAATTCAAGATTTCCCCTCTCATGGTTGCTCTCCGTCCTCGAGGAATAAATCTTGCCTTGAATCTGGCCACCAAGTCTTCCCATGTGCCAATGGATTGTCCTGGAAGAGAGTTTAGCCACGCCTTAGCTTTATCTTTCAAGGTCATAGGAAATAATCTCAGTCTCAATGCATCCTTGGATACTCCATTTTGCTTGAGGACTCATACACCTCAATGAACTTGCTAAGGTGTACATTGGGATCCTCATTATAATTACCCCCAAACAAGCCGTTCATCTGCAACATTTGAAGCATAACTTGTTTGACCTCAAAGTTTCTAGCTTGAATATCCGGCATCTGAATACTAGAGCGATAACTCTGTGCTTCTTAATTGAGAAAGTCATCCAATGTATACAGGTCATTTTCGTCCATGTCAGCCATAGCAGGTTGTGGGGTTACTTCGGGCTCTGGGTTGACTTTTTCAAAAATATCTTCTATATCCAGAAGGATTTCAAGACCGTCTAGATGCAACCCTTGCATGCGTGAGATCCGAGAAAGGTACCTATAAAGAAAACACTCCAAGCAAGTTTCAACTGCTTATAGATAAATAAAAATGCAACCTAATGAATAAAAACTATCTACCATCTTAGATACTAGCTCAATCGTAATTTCCTTACACTGATTCAATGATAAACCACAGAAATTTCAACTTTCAATCCCTGGCAATGGCGCCAAAAACTTGTTCACCAAACGGCTTATTCCGCAAGTGCACGGGCCGTGACAAAGTAGTATAAAAAGATTATCGTTCCCACGAGGATTGAAGTTGAATTGGATTGATCATTAAATTTATGTCTTAAACTAGGTTGAGCGGAACAATTGTATAGTGAAGTTGGGTGCAAATAAAAAATAACTTTGCAAATGAATTTATAAAGGGAGTTAAGAAATCTTGTTCGACTCCAAGCTTGTAAGGGATCTAGGATTATCTCTCCCCCTTGTATCTCATAGCACAAGAGTAATCTCCTCTCACCAACAATGATCAACAACTATATGCACTAGTTTGGGAATCAAATACTACTTGTAAAAGCTTTCTCAAGTCATAAACAAGTATTTAATTCTATTAGTTGTTCAAACTCTCTCACAACTAAAGAAACTCCAATTTTAAGCTCAATCCAAGTTTGACTACACAAGGTTAATGAGTGTATTTCTACCTCACCAATTAAACCATCCATTCAATACCTAAATTCCAAGTTCTTGCATGATTTAAATCAAGTTTAACACTCAAGCTAGCTCTCTCAAGCTTCACTCAAGCAAACACACAACTGATTGTTGGCCAATCAACCAGAAGCATTAAGAATGAAGTAAAATCAGCACATATATATCATTAATCAATGGAGACAGAAGAGAGTCAAATGTTAATCCATACAAGGGTTCAAAATAATCCTAGAACAAGTGATTAGCTACTCATACTCAGCTACAAGTTTACAAAAACCTAAGAGTTCAAATCCATAGCAGAATACTAGAGAAGGAAAAGGAGAAGATCAGAAAAACAGATGGAAATGGCCTCAAATCTCCTTGAAACTTTAATCCTTGGCTCTAACCACTTTTCCACACTCCAAACCCTAGCACACCAGCTCCCTAAGCTGCCCAGAAGTCAGAGCATGCCTCTCTTGGTCGAAAATGTGGATATAACAAACCCTTGAGTCCCTCAAGCCTCAAAACGCAGTGTTTCAGTAACCTATTAGTTCGCCGCGGCTAACATATTATTCGCCGCGGTGAAATGCTCTCGGGCGCGCACAACTTATCTGAACAACAAATTGGCCGCGGCAAAGAGCTCTCTGCTTGCTCCCTCCTCCATGCAACAATTGGCCGTGGCGACCAAATTAATTGGCTGCGGCGAATATTGCAACTTTAGTCTTCAGCAATTAGCTTTGAAGCCCAACTATATTTGCAAAAAGTATGAAATTATAAATACACCAAAATATTCCTAAACTAAGGTCAAAGTTTGCATAATTTAACTAAAATTGAGTCAGTTAAGCTCAGGTATCAAAAAATGCGCATTTTCCTATTTTGGGTATACTTTATATACAAAAATACACCAAAAGCCAATCCCAGCTTAAGGAAAATGCACTAAAAAGGCATGAATTTAAAGAGGTTATCAATAGTAATTCTGTACAACTAACTTAGGGTAACCATTCTTAGTAACCGGTGTTGTGGGGTGCCTAACACCTTCCCTACTCACATCCGACTCCCGAACCCAGTTTCTGGTTCGCAGACCACATTTTTTGACATTCCAAATTAAAAAGGTTTTTTCCAAAATTTTGCCTTTTCAAAAATAAAAGTTTGGTGGTGACTCTACTTTTTCTACTTATCTTAATTTTAATTTTGATCTGGTGCCGCGCGATCGTATTTTCGAGTGTGATAGTATGGCGACTCCACTGGGGAAGGTTTTGAGAGTCAAGCTCGAGTTAAGTGAGTTGTGCAATACATTATGGCCTTCCTTTTGTTTTGGTTCTCCTTTTTGTTTGTTGTTTGTATCACATGTTTAGGTTAGATGACTTGCCTTTCACATGTTTGTTTCATCCGTTCTATTTCATTGATTGTACATATATCATGTGTTAGGATAGACAACATGTGGAATAAAACCTTAGGGTAGACCACCATATCTGTGCTTGTTTCACTTATATCTGTATATATGCTTCTCTGCGTTTTGTCCTATCAATCTGCCTAGCAGATGAGGGTTGGGCATTCCATAGGATGAGAAGGTAAATGCTCTCCTCACACACCTCACCAAGACACAGTCACCTCACCCACCTTATGGGCCCTATACCCGGGTCTGAGTGCTCCCTAGGTTAGTAGAGGTTTATACTAATTTCCCTATGAAGCCTTGTGCTTCCTGAGGCTATCATGAAGACCTCACCTAAATTGTACCTTGTTATATGGGTTTGACCTGCGTAGGATCTCTTTCCTCTCATGGTTAAATCTATATAATGAGATCCTCACCTTATGGTGGGGGCAATTTAGGGACCAATGCTTAGGAATCATAGATCTACCTAGTAAATTTGCATTAATAGTCATGCCGTAGCTACCTCCCAAATAGTTAAGAGTCAGATTCCAATGATCGCAACTTAGGGTCTACCCACATTAGGACAAAGGAGAGCATTTTTTTTTATCTGCTCATCACATTGATACATCTGACGATATCTAGAAAAAAAGTGACACTCTGTCATTGTTTACTGGAGTAAATGATGGGCCATTATGGCACAACCAGACATGCATTAACTAAGATGAAGGTCTGCATTAATTAAGCCAACCTTTGCCTAATAAGTTTCCAAGCCTAGAGAGGCCATAATCATGTTACTTGCAACCATTTAAAAGGGAAACCTTTTGGCATACATTCATCTACTTCATACATTCATTTAAAAAGGGGTAAAGTAAAAAAAAATAGGAATAATGAACAACGCGCAATTTATTTTTATCAAAGAAAATTTTGAGGATTATAAAATCTAAAAGTTTACATTGATGAATACGTGTGATGCCTTGGCTAGAGATTTGAATATATTTTAGGACATTAATCATGCAGAAAGGCGTATTTCTCTCGATTTAATTGTCGACTCTTCTCTTCCATAGAGTAATAGACTCCTCAAGAAAGAGTACAAAGTTTTCCTTATAATAATTTCTCGTGCCGAGACATTGTGCCCAACGTCGTAGTGTGAATGTTAGTGGATTGCTATACTAGCTCGCTAAACAATATTGGTGTCAATTATGTAGGGAGTCATTCCTTCTTAAATTGATCCTCACATCCTTATTCTCTATGGAATAATAAATTTCTTGAGAATTTGGCAAAACAGTTAAGCTAGTAATAATGATACACTAACCAATAAACTTTGATATTTTGAAACAGCAAACGGATATACGTGCTAATTGGCATAATGGAGGTAATGGAACCCTTCGGCAATGAGCGATATCTGAGTTCAAGACAAACTGGCTTAATTGTGACTGGAGTGAAGCTTAAAATCAAGGCAGAAGTAGAATCAGTTGAGAGCCTAATTACACTGGGTGAGAAATTAAGTGACAGGCCTATTCGAGAATTTCGAGGGGATTATGGGGACATTCTAGACTTGCTGCGGATACCGATACAGCCAAAAGCACTTTCAGCCTTGGCCCAACATTGGGATAGTTCATTGAGGTGTTTTGCATTTTTTACATTCCAGATCACACTAACTTTGGAAGAATATGGGAGCTTTATGAATATACCTTTGAGAAAAGATGCCTCAATTTATTACTATCCAGGACACCTACCATCAAAACGTACAGTGGCTCAGGTGTTAGGGGAAGGCCCTAGTGGAATCCATTTACAACAGAGAGGACAGACCGAAGGCCTTTCAAGGAAGTACGTGGAGGAGCGTTTAAGGATCCTAGCCGAAAAGGAAGACTGGACGACTTTTAAGAGAATCCTTGCCTTAGCCATATACGGATTAGTATTATTTCCCTCAGCCGTAGGAATAATCGATTTGGCGACCGTGAGTGTTCTATGGATGGTGGAAAACCATCGTGTGAATCCTGTGTCAGCCATCTTAGTAGAAACATTATTGACCTTTAGTTTGTCAACAAGAAAAAGGAGGAAAGTTAAAGTGTTGCCTACAACTCCTCACCGTTTGGATGTTCAATCATATTTATGGGAGACTATATCAATTGGGTCGACGACATGACACTATACACCATTCGGTTAGGGACTTCCTTAATCGTGAAGGTGCTATCCTATCATCCTCAAAAATGACTCGTGATGATTGGGCACGATTCCTTGGTCAATTAGACGAAAATACAGTCTGGTGAAAGTTAGCCTGGTGGGAAAGTGAAGAAGTTATATACTGTGGTGGAGAATTCTTGAATGTATCCCTGATAAGCCCCCGGGGTTGCATTAATTACAACCCGTCAGTCGTTCATCAATAGTTTGCATATAAGCAAGATATCCCATCTAAGGAAGCAATACGATTAATTCACTTTTACCACAATGACCCAGAAGCTAAGATGCTTTGCCAGAAAATGAGAAGTGCATGGAGCCGAGTAATATGCAAGGGAAGATGCGAACTGGGCAAATGAATCGTAGCCACGACCGAAGCATACCGAGAGTGGATAAAGGCAAGGACAAAAGGGGCTAACCCTTCTTTCGGATCACCTGACCCTCTACTCGGTAATAATATGCAAATAATTGACGAACAATTAGTCAGGAAAGTCGAAGAAAAGAAGGAAGGGTTGAAAGTTTTAGAAGAGACAAGACAAGAACACTTGAGGAATTTGAGCCAAATACGAAATGAATGTGCAATCCTGTGAGCGGAAGCGAATAGGGCAAAGAGATACAAAGGAAATAGGGGAGGTGCCGAGATGAAAAAATTGAAGGAAGAGAATGCAAAATTGAAGGATACCATAGAGGAAGCTCGACAGCGAGTAACCGAAAATGAAAAGAAGATGCTTGTTAGTAGAGCCCAATTAATGAAAGTCCTCAAAGAAAAAGATGTACTAGAAAGACAAATGTAGAAGCTTGAATCTAGTGGGGGTCGGCATGAAATTGACATATTGGCAAGGGAATTAGAAAAGAAAGCAAATGAGCTATCCATCATCAGGAGTGATAATGCCGCCATAATACAGAACATGCTGGAACAACTTAATCGACAAGCTGAGACGATCAAGACATGGAAGACACTCCATACCGAGCAAGCAGTAGAAAAGGAAAGGTTTACATCCTGGTTCAAGAAGTTGATTTTCATGGCTAACGAGATCCTTCATAGTTTCAAGAGTTCGCTCCAAGCAGCCGAGGGTTTAGCTAATCCACTGGGCACACTGAAAGAAGTTACAGAATTTTTCATGATGTGTAATGATGTTGTAAACGAGTTAAAGTACATCAATAGTTATTAATGATGATAGGATATATCAATCAGAATTTTGTTATGAAAGAATTCCATCTCCTTTGTGTTTGCCATCTAAAAGTACCTCAGATAAACATAAAGACCTGATCATGTAGGGGCTTAATTCCCTCTTGCGTCAAGGGTCAACTTTGATGTTTGTTATGTGGATTAATAAAATCCTCTAAGAATCAGAGGGCCCGATGTTCCTCTGCTATTATGTCAATGCAATTAACCCAAGCTAATATGTAAAAAGAAAATGACAATGAGATTAATAATGATAATGGTAATAATAATAACAATGATAATGGCCATAAGAATAAAAATAAGGGGATTTTTTTTTACCATCACTAAATTTGCCTTATCTTTACAGAGAAAGAATATAAAGAATGAAATAAAAGGAAGACAATATTGCGCCCTTGAAACGCGTTCCATCTAGCCAGACCCGCCCTACTAAGGTATACAGCACTCGTTCAAGAGCTAGGCTCATGGAAGAACATCAAGTGGAGGGTAGCCAAAGAGTTGAGGAAGACACGGTGGCAATGAATAGTCGAATGACAAATATGGAGAATCAGCTAGCTCAGATAAGTGAGACAATGAAGACTCTCATCGAGACGCTCAAGGGGAAGGCTGTGGATTCCTCACCTAGAGTATCCAGTCATCCACATGCGACTGCAAATATCCTAGAAGTAGGAACAAGCTTACCAGGAGTTGTCATACTAGAGACACACTTTGACCAAATAGCAGAGGCTACACAGAGGCAGAAGAATGGCCAGAATTCCTTAACAAAAACGTCCGATAAGCGTGGTCCCCATGACGAAGTAAAGGATACACAAGAATTTCCCGGCGATGACCCCACCTACATATTTCAGATCCCCACTACAGAGGCAAAAGGGAAAACTAACTATGACAAGGAAGATTGGGAGAAAGAGTTAGGGGAGGTCAAGGATCAATTGCAAAATTTACAGAGATCCAACACTTGAAGGTCGCTGGACATGGAGGAATTATGTATGATTCCCGAAGTGTCAATTCCAAAGAACTTCTGGGCTTGTTCCTACTGGACTCTTTAGTGTTTACTGGACTCTTCTTGTTGTTGTGCGCATGTTGGTGAACTTCTGGGCTTCGATTCGACTTTAAGAAAAAAAAGAGAGAAGAATTTAAACTCGAGTCTTTAAAAAAAAAACCAAAAAAAAGAAAGTTTTCAATAAAAAGGAAAAGGAAAAGAGGGAAAGAATTTTAAGCGATCTCTTGATTCCCATGGCCCAAATCAGGATTATTACAATTTTTGATTCATTAACCAAGTGAAATGATGGTAGAAAAAAAAATAGCAAGAGGCTAAGAAATAAAAAAAATCAGAAAGAAATGCAATCAGGAAAATAATATTTTTATTTTTATTTTTGCAATGAAAATGATGGTGAAATATTCCTATTCTCATATTCCTTCTTTTTATTTTATTTTTTTATATTTTTTTATTTGCTCGATTGTCGTGTAGGATCTTGTGTCCTCTCAGACGCGTACGAGTTTCCTAAGGACCATGTGGGGCAATAAGCTCCCTTGATGTTCGATAGGTCTCCAATTCATGGTCTAACAAGTCTTGGGTTTCAACACCCCTTTTCGATTAATTTTGTTTTCAAATTTTCAAGAGGAAAAAGAGAATACGAAAATGGATTATTATCGAACTATGAATCCAAATAAAATCCCCAAAAAAGAAGGAGTGTTTTTCTACAAATAATAAGTTTTCAAATATAAAATTTGACCTTTTTTTTTCTCTTCCTAAAAGTATGCCAGGCCAAAAGAAAATGAAAATACACTCCCAAAAAAAAAACAAAATAAAAAGACAAAAAAATAAATAATAATAACAATAACAATGAAAAGGGGAAACAAAAAATAAAGAACTAAAATAAAAGAACAATGAGTAAAACAAACCAAACAACAAAAGATGTAGAAAGAATGATGAAAATCAAAAAATCAAGAAAAGAGAGACAATAACAATAAAATAAAACAAAACAAAACAAAAAGAGACAATAATAAAAAAAAAGAAAAAACTGAAAAACAAAGAAATGATAATGACAAATTTGAAAATGCAAAAAAAAAGAAAGATTAATTTTTTATCTATAACAAATCCAAATACGTATGCCAAATTCAAAACTCATTTTATTTGTTAAAGGAAAATTGATTTTTTGGCCTTTTCATCAAAAAGAAAAGAGAAAAAAAGGGAAAAAAATCAAAACGATTAAAAAAAAAAGAGAAGAACAAAAAATTTTAAGAAAAAAAAGGAAAAGAGATAAAAAAAAAAGAAAAGAAAATAATAATAATACAACAAAACAAAAACAAAAAAAATGATAAACCAAAAAAACCCTAATGAACCAAATAAAACTAAAAAAAGATGCAGAAAGAAAAAAAATCGAAAAAGGAAAACATAAAATCGAAAATACAAAGAAAGTAAAAATTAAATTCGCTCTTGACAAACCAAAACATGCCAATCAGCTTCTAAATTTGTTTTATTTGTTAGGGAGAAATTAAGTTTTATCTTCTTTATCTTTTTACCAAAAAATAACAATAACAGCATGGTCACTCGAAATAGAAAACAAAAAAATAAAACAAAAATAAAAATCACAAAACCTAAACAAAAAAAAATACAAAAAAATCACAAAACCTAAAGAAAACAAAAAATAAATTAAAAAAAACAGGAAGAGAAGAAGAAATAGTAAAGTTAGTTCTACCTTTTGCAAATAAAAATGCCTCAACCAACTTCAAATTTGTTTGCAAGAGCTCAAATGATTTTTACTCTTCCTCTCTCTAAAAAATAGAAAAAAAAAATCAAACAAACACAAAAAAAAAAAACAAAACAATAAAAAAAAGAAAACAAAAAAAACAAACACTAAACACCTTTTAGTCGAACTACGTAGATTTTGATTCCCTTTAGAGGGTATGTAGGCCCTAGGCTCTTATCTTAGGTCAAGTCCGCCCTTATAAATAAAATTTTCTATTCAATTTTCATTTTCTTAATTTCTTTTATCTTATTTTGTTTTCTAATTTCGTTTCTTTAATTTCCTTTTTAATTTCGTTTCTTTTATTCCTATTTCTTGCTTTGCATATAATTTGTTAGAGGGAATCAAAATAAATTAAAGGCCATGATGATTTTGCACAACTAACTTAGGGTAACCGTTCGTGGCAACGAGTGTTGTGGGATGCCTAACATCTTCCCCACTCACAATCGACTCTCGAATCCGAATTTGGTTCGCAGACCACTTTTTTTTATGACATTCCAAATTAAAAAAGTTTTTTTCCAAAATTTTGCCTTTTCAAAAAATAAAAATTTGGTGGCGACTCTACTTTTTCTACTTTATTTTAAATTCAATTTCAATTCGGCACCGCGCGGTCGCATTTTTGGGTGTGATAACCTTACAAAAGCAATGTGGCTCCATCAATAAGAACATGCCAACTTGATTAGAAATCAAAATTAGCTTACCTTTTTTAGTGCTATAAATAAGGCCTCCTATCAATGTACACACGTGACTTAATCCTTTTAAAACATTCATAACCTTTATTCTTGTCCTCTCACTATTGTAATGCCATCATCTTTAAGTAATATAACAATTCTCTCTCTAAGGAATCTCTCTCCTGCTATTGTCATTCTTCATCCTTAGCAAGTTTAAATTTTGAAGAGTAATAATTGGGAGGGTGAATTTTTTAAGTTTTCAAGGTTGAAAGAGAGTATTTGTATTTTTTCTTCCTGTAATTTTTGATTGAATGTAGGAAATAATATGTAACTTTTGCCTTAGAAAAAGTTTAAAGTTGTAACATATTGAAGCTTAATAATTCTTTATTTTATTTTTGCCTCAACCATTTTATTTTATTTAATGTCACACACACACACACACACATATGTATATATCTTTTAATGAATGCTATTTATAAATCATATTAATATAATGTTAATAAGGAAACAATTTTTCCTATGTATCACATATAGTTCAGATCCTCTCAATTTCTCTTAGAAATTAACAATGTCAAATAAACAAAGAATATGTAAAGCCCATTATTTAAATGGGATGGCAAACATAGGCAAAGCTAAGGTGACTAGTGGAGAACCATTGTAGTAGGATCATCCATCCTAATACACGTCGTGCAGTAGGTGGATTTTCACACTTTTATTATTTTATATTATTTTTTACTTCTTAGAGTGTTAAGTTTATGATAGAAGGTAAAAATTATAATTGTAAAGATTAAAATTTTAACTGTGAAAAAAAATTGTACTTGAAAAATTTTTAATTGTAGAACAGTTAAAATTTTGAAAGCAAGCATTCTCCATTCCAATTTGGAAGAAAGTTGCAAGCTATTGCTTTGGAATTGAAGGATTTTCTCCTTGGTTAGTTCACTTCAATGGTAACTTAAGCAAAAAGTAGCTTTAGGGGCAGGAATGTCTTGCTTATTCTCTGTCATTTCTTTATAAGTGAGAGGGTTGAAACGAGCACTATCAGTTCCAATATGCCAAGTTGCATACCTGACTTTAAAAAGGCGCGAAGTAGCTCAAACGAAGGAAGAGGTACTGAGTTGCTTGACTAAAAGGAGAGGGACAGAGTGAGACTGATAAGGAGAGGAAGAGAGATCTCGACTACTTGGGAGAGGATTGAGCGAATATAGGATAAGATTGTGGTCTGCTCGTTAGTGACTTTACTAAGAAGATCTGGGTTACAAACAGTAGGAAGACTGGAACGAGAAGAAGAAGAATAAGAATTACATACAATAGCAATATAGTGGAAAGTCAAGCCAAAGCTTTTTCCTCTTTGTGAGTGAAGGGATTTTTTACTAAGCTAATTCAAAGTTATCCCTATCTGTCGACTCAGTTAACATTTTTCAAGTTAATACTATCAATTTTAAAAAGAAATAAACAGGTTCATTTTCATTATCACATAGGTTACACTAGATATGGATTTTAAAAGACATTTTTATTAAATAATGCAACAAAGCCCATAATTAAAAAAAATTCAATTCCATAAATCAATTAGTTCGAACTTTTTGGTTTTTAGAGCATAATTTTGGGTTACATAATGCACAAAAAAGGTTCTAACTAAATCTATAAGTCAAATTTTAAAATAATGCTAAAGGAATTTTTAGGACCAATAAATCATATTAGAAAGTTAAAAAAAATCATGGAAAGGGACAAATTAGAATTGGAAATATTAAAAAAAGAAAAGATAAATTATTCTATCATCTTTTAATAGATTTTTAAATTACATGACCCTTTCCTATATTTTAAAAATATATACTTTCCCCTCCTAAAATCAAAAGAATATCTCTTGCAATAAAAAATAAGTTACAATTATACTTGTTTGATTAAGATATCCATATATCTATTATTTTATAATATAACAAATATTATATATATATATTTGACCAACGTAAAATAGTTGATTTTATAAATTTAGTAAATTATAAAATTATTTAATAAAAAAATAAATTATTAAAAACAATAAAAATATCCACAAAATAATTCTTTAAATTTAATTAATTTATGGATAGCAATGTAACTTCAAGAATAATAATTGTATTAAATATATATTAGTAAACATAATTATTGTTGTAAATTTAATAAAATTTTAAAATTAATTAAATTTGGGGTGCTTAACACAAAAAAATATTAAAATAAAAGTTAAAAAAATATTTTTTGATAAATTATATTTTTAGTAAAAAAATTATTATTGAAAGTATTTTAATCTTTCATAAAAAGAAGAAATTATTTTAGTCATATTAAAGTTTCAAAAAATTAAATGTATATTTTAAGAATAAAAAGGAACGTTATGTAATTAGAGCATTTAATGGGAGAAGAGTAATTTCCATGACCATAGGAAAATTGTATGAGTGCTACTTCCCCAGTGGCGGCTCACGTGCATGGCAAGCATCCAGTAGAGAGGGTACAAAAGGAAGAGCCTCCGCAGCCATTCATTCACTCCTGGACGCTCGCCCTCTAATCGAAGAAGATCAAATCCTAGGGTTTGCAGGGTGAGCCAAGTTTCTCAAACCCAAAACCCAAATCATTTTTTCACTGATCAATCATTCTATTGAGACTGCTTTTGTGGGTTTTCATTGATAGCAGCTGTAAAGTCAGTATCTTTTTCCAGATTTTGGTAGCGATTCTGATTCTGTTTTCTTGTTTAATTTTTTGGATTCTATGGTTCCTTTTCTTTATTATTATGGATTCTTGGGCTTCGTTGTATTACTTCGCTGATTTGCTCATTAACGCTTTTGCTTGTTTTTCGAAAACGATACTACAATGGTATCTTCATATGGCCCGTAACTATGAGTATGTAAAGGCTGTACTATGCGAAGGCAGTACGAACGCATATATGGTCTTACGCAGACATCTGTTATTCATCTACCTGTGTATTAGTACCCAATTTTGGCCACTAAAGAATCTATATGTTTAAGTCGAATCCAGATCATCTCTTTTTTTATGTTTTTTGAGAAAATGAGTTATTTTGGGCAAATTTTAGCACAATCATAATCAAATCTTGGACAATCACATTTGTTACATGGCAAAACGTTGGACGGCTAAAATTTACTCAAAATGTCTCATTTTCCTGCCCAAAAATGAGACAATCCAGCTTGTCTAAATGGTGGCTTTCAAGTGATTTTATTACAAGTTCCTCACCCCTCCTCCACTCTCTTTATTTTTCAACTCTTAAGGTTATTTAGTTATTATACCCTCCTTCTTTTCCATTTTTATCTTAATTACTGTACTATACTTCTACCTTGAATGGGTTATGTTATTACTTATCATGATTGTCTTTGTTTTATAAGATCATTTTATTTTATGGACATTGTATAAGCTAGTTAAAAAATTAGTTTTGTATTTTTTCTATTTAAAATTATCCTAGACTCTGCAAAATTCTTAATTGCTGAATATGAAAGTTAGTCCCAAAACAGAACTAATATAAAAGTGTTTCCACTGTGCTCTGTCACAAAATCTTGTTAAACAATTTACTTAATTTGGGAAAATTTAAAGGAAGAGAGCAGACCTTTTTTTTATCTTGGGTATTGTTTGGCTGCCTGCGTATATATTAGTGTCAATTGAATGCTAGGTTTTTTCAGAGCGATTGTGAGGAGAAGAGGTTTCCTTTTCTTCTTTTTAGCGTCTAATTGAATTATCATATTTTCCCCAATGATATTATGTTCTTTATTTCCTTTTTTACCTTATGATTTGAAAATGAAATTAAGGCATATGTCATGTTATAATTAAGCATTTCTCCAATAGATTCACAGTTCTGTTATGCAATTTTAGGAGTGAGAAGCCTTAAATTCGCGACTTAAATTTCACACACTTTTGATGGCTTCCAAACGCATTACTAAGGAATTGAAAGACCTGCAGAAGGACCCTCCTGTTTCTTGTAGCGCTGGTTCGTTTCGAAATTATCTTCTCTTCTTTCTTTTTTCTTTTGTTTTCACTTTTTCCACTTACTTAGTCTTGTGTAATACATACTATAATCAATCACGAGCAAAATTTATATGTATGATAGATGCAATTAATGCATTCTGTTGGACCTTCCGCAATAAATCAATTCTTCATGATTAATGAAGCATTTATCAAATACATTTTTATGAGTCCCCAGAGTAATCTGTTCTCTCACTTCATTTATTTATCATTTTGGAATTTGGTTTTCAGTGGGAGAGTGTTTCATCTTACTTACCACAAATTGTGTTTAGAAATCCCCATGACGTGATAAAACATTCTTATCCTCAATTTCCTAGTTTTTGTTTCTCCGAAGTTCTGAACATGGCGGAATAGGATGCTCTAACTTGCGCAAAAGGGTTTTCCATTGCATCTATGTTATTGAAGGAGAATTACTACTTAATCGAAGGGAATAGTGAGAAAGTGTATTATATGAAGAGCGACACTCTTCGCACTGAAGATAGGTGCAATGAAACAATGAAAGCTCACAAAAATGAGTGTGTTGATGGACCTTATTACTTGAAGCACTTATTTTTTATGGATTTCATAGGCTCCTTCACCTATCCTAGGTGCATGGGGTATATCTAAAGATCTTTAATTGTACCAGGACATGTATATTTGTTCTAAGCACATCCTGAGGTTTCTTATATATATATATATATATATATATATAACAGTCATATAGGGGTTTTAGTGGCAGTTATATATTCTACATATGTGCAGGCCCTGTTGGTGAAGATATGTTTCATTGACAAGCTACAATTATGGGCCCAGCAGACAGTCCTTATGCTGGTGGT
Organism: Erythrophleum ivorense; assembly: GCA_026724425.1. Lineage (NCBI taxonomy): Eukaryota > Viridiplantae > Streptophyta > Magnoliopsida > Fabales > Fabaceae > Erythrophleum > Erythrophleum ivorense. The sequence continues at coordinate 33,216,142 of JAIUCV010000008.1, forward strand.
GTATTCCTGGTGAACATTTACTTCCCCCCAGATTATCCATTCAAGCCACCAAAGGTAATTAACCATGTTTAATTTTGAAAGGACCTCACAAAAATGATCAATTAAAGTGCTTACTATCTATTTTACTAAGTAAATAACAATGGTCATTTTGTATAAATATATCGTTTATTTTATGAAAGGTATCAACTTGTTGAATTATTTTGCCATTTTGTTTCCTTTGAATTGCTTGTTTTTAGATTTCAATAATTCAATTGTCTTTTGCCAAGTACTCACATGTTGGCATGTCATGACATTGTGTTCAACCCTATCCATAGTTTTGTAATGTTAAGTCATTGACCTTTGTTATATGTCTAATGGATTTACAACTTGGTTTTGTTTTATGCATTCTGATTTATTTGAATTATCTTATCATCCTTTTCCTTGGGTTTATAATGTACTAGCTGGTTACGTAAAAATGTCAATGAAAGTTCATTTAAATAGGTGTTTCAGATGGTGGAATTCATTTACTCATCTATTTTGATGAATTTCTATTGACTTATTACACAATCAGCTAATGCAATTAATGTACCTAAAAATTTCTCGTCTTACAAGTATGTTTCTTTGATCAAGGGCTGAAAATATCTTAGTTTACAACGGGAAAGGAATCTTATTCTTATTCTGTTTTGTTGTTTGGGCCAGGTATCCTTTAGAACAAAGGTATATCACCCTAACATTAACAGCAATGGAAGTATCTGTCTTGATATTCTGAAAGAGCAGTGGAGCCCTGCTCTTACAGTTTCTAAGGTACAATGCTTCATACGTAGTTTAAACAACGGAGGCAATTTTTAATTGACACTTGAGAACTGCAATTTTTACCCAAAAAATCAAGGTTAAATGATCAACCTAGTTTAATTATCTCAGACTATTATGTATATCAGAGATTTTTAAGTAAATTGATTTACTATAAGATGATCCAAACAAATCATAAATAAGCAAAGTATATTAGAAATAGATTCCCACTATAAACTATATTTAACATGTTTCTATATTTATTCATGAATACTTTAGTTTGCTTCTTAGAGTAGGCTAGAAAGCAAAAATTACCAAGTACTCATTGCATTTAAGACTTTCTTTAATTTCTCAGTTACTTGACAAAAATATACAGAGTTTGTTATTTTCAAAAATTAATTTGTGCTTTTTTATTAACTTTTAGGGACTAAATTAAATAAAGTTAACAATTTAAAAACTAAGTTCTTCGTTTTTGAGTCATGGCTATTGATATTTAAGGTTTGAGACTTTGACTAATACCACAATTTGTGGCAGGTGCTGCTGTCAATATGCTCGCTGCTTACAGATCCAAACCCAGATGACCCTTTGGTGCCTGAGATTGCTCATATCTACAAGAATGACAAAGCCAAGTACCAGAGTACAGCCCGTTCTTGGACTCAGAAATCTGCCATGAACTAGCTAGCTAAGACTTATTTCTTTGTTTTTGCTTCGACTTCTGGGCAGCTTATGTGCACAAACAAAAGTTTAAACAAATAGAGCTTGGCTTTAATTTTATAATAATCCAAGCTTTAGGGAAATTTTAGGTTTGAACTTTCGCCTTTGTTATGGGTCCAGAATTTATATTTGCCTCGTAGCTATTGATTTTAAGTGGTAATTTTACTGTTGTTTTGGTAATCCATATACTTTTGTGCTCCCTTGTCACTCCAAACGGGGGCAAAACAAAAAAACAAAAAAGAAAATGTAAAAGGAAAATGGTAAAAGCTGAAAGCATGCCCCTGAAGTTTTCATGTAGGTAACATTACTCTCCTGATCAGCGTCATTTGGTAGGCATCATTCGGCGTGAGGGAATAGGAAAGTTTTTTAAGAAATTTAAAAAATATCTATTATACATGTAATTATTATTTAATAGGATCTTTTTTAATTTATTTTCTTAAAAATATAAACATAAGTATCATTTTCCTTTTTCACATGCCAAACAAAACATATCTTGTCAAACATGATATAATAATAAGAACAATGAGTTGACTAGTACCAAAAAAAAGGACATTTTAATTTTTTAAAGATTCACATTTTTTAATTTGATTTTTGAGAAAAATACAAGTAGTCTAATTCAATTCATTGACTTATATCCCTCAAATTCTAAAAGTGACTAATATCCCCTTCTACTTTAATACTTGCTGAAATCACCATTTATACATAGTTGTTGACTAGGTATTTGTTCAGGAGAAAAACCCCAATGTTGGAATTGTACCAAAGACATCTTGCCCCAATTGTTGACCATGGAATTTAGGGCCAAATTATCATCCAGATCGAAATGGGTTTTTGGAAAAAGCTATCTTTTTCACTAGGAATTGCTCTTGTGAGAGAAAAGAAAGTAGAAGAAGGTTTGAAAGTAATGTAATGGACTAATAATTAGAATTTAGAACAGAGAAGGGAGTTATTTGTAAAATAGTGGGTCTACTATAATTTTTAGAACCTCGAATTGAAATGAACAATTGATGCATGGTTTTAGGAAATGGTCAAAGCGAACCAGATCCTTTAAATTTCATTTCTGCCAATGCCCTCATTGAGTGTATCAATCTCAGCCATTCAACTCATCTAATGGCCATTCTTTTGACATGTTGCACGCATTGTTAAAATGCACCATTCCAGAAATCCAAAACGGTGCATTTTGTGCTAGCAAATTTTAGACATTGAAGCTAGACAAAACAGACCATTTTGAAGTAGAGAAATTGGGTGTTTATGACTTCTGTTCTCTCCATCCTGTTTTGCCTTCATTTTTAGTGTTTTGGAAGTAGTGGCACCATTTTTTTTCTCTTCTTTGAGCTTGAAATACAACATAGAGTTGGACAACAATTCCCATTTTCCTCTTCAAAAGCAAAAGTTTAAAAGCTAAATTTTAAGTTCCTTGATAGGATTTCTACTTCAAAAAAGAGTGAGATGACCCATGCTATGCTTTTTATTTTCTATTTCTTTTAGTTTCTTTCACTTGAACATATACATTACTCATATTTGTTTAAAAGTGGCAAATCTTTTATTTTTTATTTGTCTTTGTTTGCACACACAAATACTATTTTCCATGAAATAATATTATATTTATTTGTAATAAAAATAATAACACCCAAAATTTATTGTTAATTAAAATTTTATTGATATATAATTATTCATATTTATATTTTCATCATTCCAGGCTTATTGATATAATATGCAAATTGACAGAAAGCTAATGTTTGATAGCTTAGATGTTGCTTGAAAATTCTAGGTCGAGTATGGCAGGAGAGCCAGGTTTGGAGTCCAAAAATAATATGTCAAAAAGAGCAAAAAAGATGAACAAACAGTTGGTACAACTAGATTTATTAGTTGTAAAAAGGGTATGTGAAGGGAAAACAAAAGAGATAACCAAACAATTAATCAGCAACATGAGACCAGAACTAATGGCCAAGCAAGGCTAGGTGTCATCAACATAAATGGGAAATTTAAAGTGTATGATTTTATGGGAAAACATAACCATATTCTTCATCTTTCAGAAACAACCCATATGTTGGTGTGTCAACAAAATATTTCTAAAGTTCAATGCCAATAGATTAAATTAGTAGATGATGTTGGCCTTCATCAAAGAGACTTATTTGACTTCATGAGTACTAAAGCTAGAGAAAAGAATAATCTGGTTATACCTGCTTGGATCAAAAAAATTTTCTTCAGATTAGAAGGCAACGAAGCTTGGTATATAGAGAAGTAGGTTGTCTAATGCAAATACTTTCAAAGACAATTAGAGGAAAATTCATCCTTTTACCATGCAAATCAGATAGATTCAGATGACCAAATAACAAATGTGTTTTGGGTAGATATAAGGATACTTATTAGTTATAGGTATTTTGGTGATATTATCTCCCTTAACACTACATATTGTACTAATTGTGCACACAGATCTTTAGTAGTGTTCTCAACATTCAACCATTATTGATCAGTAGTAATTTTAGGGGCTACTTTACTAGATGATGAAATTGTAAGGTCATTTAAGTGGTTGTTAAAAACTTTCTTAGAAGCTACAAGCAAAAAAGACCTCAAACTATTTTTATTGATCAAGACAAAACCATGACCCAAGCACTTAGAAAGGTGATGCCTGATATTTGCCATAGGCTATGTACATAGCACTTGATGCAAAATGGCACTAAACACCTAGGTAATTTGATGAAGGGTGAATCTTATTTCTTAATTGACTTCAAGAAGTGCATGTATGATTATGAGGATGAAGCATAATTTGAGGAAGCATAAAGCAACCTGCTTCACAAATATAATTTATATGAGAATGCTTAGTTGAGTCATGTGTATAGCATAAAGGAGAAATAGGTAGCATGTCATATGATGAGTGAAAGTGTGAATGCAAATATCAAGAATTGTAAAAATGTGACATTAGATATCATGAAGTTCTTCAAGCACTTTGAAAAGGTTGTGAAAGATAAGTGATATAATGAGTTAAAGTGTGAACTTGACAATTGGCAAAAATTATTGAGATTGAAGAGTCAGTATTCCCTTATGTTGTGACCAATGGTAGAGATTTATATCTTAAGTATTTTTCACATCTTCCAAAAAGAGTGGAAGAAACATGACACTAGTTGTGTAAACATAGCAATGAGACTCCTCCATTGATTATGTCATCACCATGGCCCACCATATAGTGAGAGATTGGAGGGTTTCATTTGACCCTAATTAGAAGGCTATTTCTTGCTCTCGTAAGAACTTTGAGAGCAAGGGTATATTATGTTATCATGCATTGAAAGTGTTTAGTGTCATGAATCTCAAGTTAGTGCTCAAACAATACATTTTAAAGAGATGGACAAAAGAAGCAAGAAGCAACACTATGCATGATGTTAGGTGAAATGTAATAGAAGGAAATGCCTTGTTGGTCACCACACAACGCTACAAGGAAATTTGTCTTAAGTTTATAAAGATAGCAATTAAAGCTTCTAGCAGTCAAGAAGTATTTATGTTTCTACGCAAAGTTGTTGTTGAGTTAGGCAAACAAATATCATATATTTGTAACAAGTAAATAAGTGTGGACAATGACTAAGGTGCTTCTACAATCAATTTAGGTGGCATTGAATGCGTGGCATGAGCAAAGGGATTTAAGCATAAAGAAAGGACAAAGCATTTAAGATGCAAAATAGATTAGGTTGAGCATTAATGGAAAAGGAAAAACAATACTATAAAGTCTAATGCTTCACAAAGTCAACAACATTCCATGATAATTTTTTATTTATAATTGTAACCCTCCATAAGAATATGTCTTTGCCAAGGTTTCCCAACAAGAATGATTCAAGTGCTAATTTTTTTAATTTTTCCTTGTAAGATTGTAACGCCTTAGCTATCTAGCTTTTCTTTACTTATTATAGTTCAATAGCAAGTCTATTTCTTGATAGAGGAAAAATACTAAATCCAAAATTTACAATATACAAGCACTTGCCTTTTTATAATTTCCATGTCCATCCAATTTAAACCATAAAAGTAAAAATGTGCATAACATTCTAAGGAAAATCAGGCAGACTATAACACCATAACTTTCTAGCTTATCTCATGCTACTTCCATGACTCATATATGTATTTCATGAAGAAGCAAGGAAAAATGGCTTTAAAATAATGAATTTCCTTGCATTGCGTAGCGCATAATTTTTTCCTTCGAAGTCTTGTGGGCCATATGAACTTATGTATCACATTCTCATATTGAATTACATAGATATAACTCAAATTCATCACCAAAAGTGGCTTAGAACTCGTACAAGGCAAGAGAATATAGAAAATTCATAGTTGTAGCCTTGGCCAAATCACAAACTTTGAAAAATCATAACTAATTCTAGAAAAATTGAAATGATGCATTCTTTACTATTTTGGAAAGATACAGATGTCTAACTTATGATAAAAATATATTTAGGTCAATAAATGTCACACAAAAGATAGTTGACATTCAAAAAATTATAGAGGTCCGACTAGCTACTGGTACTGATATAGGTTTCTGCTACAAAATTCACAAATGTCCAATTGATTTCACAAAAATCTAATCTATACAAATGATACTAATATGGAAAGCTACAAATGTTAGATAGAGGAAAAAAATAACTTTAGACCAGTTTGGGCATGTCCAGGCATCAAAAACTAATCAAATAGTAACCAGGGTCAGTCTAGATGCCTAATACTAGACAAAAACTTCAAAAATTCATATCTCCCTCTCTAGACATCCAAATGGGGTACTTCTAGTTGGCACAAGTCACTAGGATTGTCTAGTTGCTTCTTGAAAAATTTCTTGGCAATTGGACATCATTTATGCCTAAGTGACAAAGTTCATTTTTAGACCTGAGTGAATAGTACCCTGAACCAAATTTAGAATTTTTTCCAACTTTAAAAATTCATCAAATATTCTATAAAACTTCAAAAATTATGTACTTTAGCTTCTCAAAAAGTTCTTAACAAGCTCTAAATTCATGCCAAATCTCAAATCAAGAAAAATTCATTTGGACAAAAAGTGGTATAGGTTTCTAATATAATCAATTTTTGCTTCATATGAGATACCAAACTATACAAATGACTTCCCTTGATGTTTGGCACCTCTTGGGCAAGTTTAAGAGCATGAATATGACTTATATGGACTGCTCAAATGGTCTCAAACCTCATACATTTCAATTTGGCCATTCCACTTCCATTTATACACAATTGCGCAAAACCATCAAAGCACCAAGCTTGCCATTACATGCTCAATTTACATTCTAACATTCACATAATATAATTTCTCATTTGTACATGATACATTAGCATAATGATACATGCTCATAAGGTCACAAGACATATACAACAATTGATTACATAATTTGCCATTCATAAGGCCTTAAAGTAACCAAATCCATGCACTTTAATGTCATGCTCTCATTTCTCAAGTGGTTAGCTCCCATTTCCTTACTCTCTTGGTCCACCTAGCATTTAGAACATTGGAGAGGAGTGAATGAGATTCAAAGAATTCCAATAACTCATCTCCCTTTCAATCACACATAAAGTATATAATACAAGCCTTGAAAATGCATTCATGGACATATTGAAACATGTGAGCATTCAAGAAACATCCTTGGTATTTGAACAAGTCATACATAGCATACATAGGTTTGCCAAGTGAGTGGATTAGCCTCACCCATTCACTTGTGGGATTTTGGATTTGCCTAATCCATTTTCTTTAAGAGGTTTTTGACTCAACCTTAGTCTTGGGAGTCAACCTCACTCTTAGGAGTCAACCCCACTCTTGGGAGACTCTTTACTTTATCTCAACCAAGTTTTAGGGTTTTTGATTTATCCTCACCATAGCTAGAGGGTTCTTGGCTTCTCCACACTCAAGAAAACCAAGATAAGAACATAAAATATCATTTGAATGCATAAAGCATCATCACGGTACCATGGAATAAAAGCTCATGATAAATTACTTTTCATAGCTCAAAACATGTATACACATAGTCAAAGACAATGTAAGCACACATTCATGCATGAGAGAAGATGGAGAGAGCTACCTTGCTTGCATTTACACACTTTTTCCTTGAGCCTTGAGTCCTCTCCCTTGACCTCACACATCAAAGAAGGTGGAGATCATTTCTCTTGGCCTAGACACATTATATGGAAGCTAATTATACTCTTGAATCAAATTCTAAGGGCACACAATCACTAGTAAAGCTAGGTGACTCATAAGGCTCTTTTATGGTTCCATAATACACTTAATGAAGTAACCTTTGGAAAATATCATCTTTGCTCCATTCTCTCCATCTATTTATGATTCTTGACTCCATTTAAACCTTTTAGAGTTATCACACAATCAATTCTAGGAGCCTAGCTAGGTGTTGCTTCTTTAAGACATATTATGGAACATATAAGGCCATCTCACTATCTATAGTTTTTAAAATTTTTCCAAGGTTTCCTCTCATACTCTCCTATCACACATGATACAAAACTAAGCTTGGAAGGAATTAAAACACTCCCTAGGTGTATGAACTCTCCTTGGCCAAAGTTATGCTTCCATATGGCACTAATGGAGTTGTTTTAATTTCTTTAATGGGAGAAGCATGTGGGAGGATCTCTTAGTGTCTTAGGAACTCATATATACTCTTAGACAACTTAAATTACTACCAGGAAGCTTCATCTTAGCCTAGGTGCAACCAAATCTCTAAATTCCATAACTTGCACTCTAAAGCTCTCTTTTCAATTCTACTTGTATATTCTTAATCCACACACTCCATAACTTTTGGTTCCATGAAGAACACATAAAGAAAAACTCTCTTCCTCACTTTCTCTCTCTAGACCTAAGCTTAAATGGCTTGGAAACACAAGATTTTATACGTGTTTCAAGTGAAGTCTTACCTTAAAACAAAGCTTTCTTCGCGTAGATTATTTCCACCGATTGATTTCTTAAAAAGAGTTTCTTTTTAGGCTGGGTTAGACTTGAATCTTTAAGTTTTCAAGAAAAGAAAACTACCATTAGAGAGCTCTTAGAGAGAGGAACAACTTTCCTAACTGACGCGGGATGAAACAGGGCCATTTACTTACCTAAACAGAAGCTTAAACTTCTTTTCTCTCTCCCCTCTTAATGTCACGCCATTGCTGCCCATTTTTCTACAAATGGAAGCTTGGAGAAGGTTATGAGGTGTAATCTTACTTAAGAGGCCTCTTTTATAATTTTTCAAAATGACCATTTTACCCCTACATGCATGTTTGCTCTGTTTAAGCTCATTTTAACTCCTTTTTAGAACTGCCTTTTTCATCATAAAACTTAGGTCCTTTAATTTATAAAATTCTTTTGGTTTCATCCAAATTAGATTAAAAATCTTCCCAAATAAACTGGTCAAAATTCGGGTCAACCGACGTTGAAAAACATCAACTGGGGGGGTTTTAGCTGTCTCGGGGCTTCCCATGGTTTTCAGGGCTTCTGAGAACCCTGAAGAACTCAAAATTTTTATTTTAAAAAGCCCTCTTGTTAGAATTCCAAAATTAAAATGATGAAAATGCCCTTACATTTCATCAACCTTTCATTATATTTCATTTCTTCATTTTAACTTCATTTTTCTTTCCGTTTGAGCCTAGGATTCTCATTTTTAGGAGTTTATAATGCTTCCCAAATTTTTTGGGACCTTAACTAAGCCATTTCTGTGCACTTTCTTTTGTATCTGGTGAATTTTGTTCGTTTATAGAGAAACCATACGTTACATTTCTCACGTTTTCTCTCGTTTTCAGATAATCAGATATTACACAAACTTTTCCTTTATAAATTTGACCATCCAGACCAATCAATTAGTCACATTATAGCACAAACTCACAAACATAGAAAAATATAGATAATAATAATGTCATATATAGCAACCTGGGCATAAAACATTAATTGAAATTAAAAAACTCAAGCTAGAGTTATACATCATTATTTATGGTGTATTAATATACATAATACATCATCATGGAGTTAAACATAATCCATATACATTCCTTGTATATTACAACAAAATTCCAATACAAAATAGTCATATAATTCTGCAAATCCAAACATCATTCTTTTTCTTTTCCTTTACTGGCATTGGAACTTCCACCTAGCATTAGTTAGTGGGAAAATAGAGATAGGGATGAGATTTAGGAGAATCTTAGTAGCGATACTCAAATCACCTAAAATAATCATGAGATAGTTAAGCAAGAATAATACGAGTATGCATGGTCATATAAAACTGACATAAATGCTTTACATGTTTACTACATACTTTATCATGACCATGAATCTCAACTTAGCTTAGGCTTTTTTCTTAGGCTTGGAAGAACCATTGCGTTTGTTCCTATTACCTCTCTTTATCTTATAGCCTCAACTCATTAAACATAACATGCAAAATATTACATATAATTAATGCAATGCACTATAGCATATATTGTGCAAATCAACCATTATAACACAATGCATATCAAGCTCAAACAAGTCTATATATAACTAGATAAGGAAGAGTAAGCTACCTTGTATAGGTGATAGAATCCAAATAAATCTGTAAATTTCCCACTCTATTTCTAGCTTTGTTTCCTTTTTTTCTCAGTTATACACTTACAATGAGATGGAGCCTAACTAGCTTGTCTTAAAATATCACATAAATATATCATTAACATCTAGAACTCAAAACTACTTCTTTTAAGTCTTTATGATTTTTAACTATACTTTAGGCCACTTAAGTGCACTTAAAATCCCCCTTTTACTCACTTTCAAAAAATGCATGCTTATTGGGTGGCAATTTAAGCATCAGAAGTCTAAAATTTTATCATATTCAAGGGCTTAAATGTATGAAATCCCTTTTGGATTTTAACTTCCCATAATTGGTTCATCACTTAGGCTTTAGGTTGGAAATTTCATTAAGCTTAATTCCTAGGCTGGCTTATGGTTCTAGAATTCATAATTCAAGCCATAAATTTCACATTTACTATTCATTTGGTCATTGGCATTATTCATTTAGTATTTTCACTTTTCTACACAATAGAACTCATTATGGAACTTTAAGCCTCAAGGGGTAACTTTAAAAATTCAACTTCTAGGATTCAGAATCTTGCCATATATGTTTTCTATAGCCACATTAGGATTGATTAGAAGTATCATAAGCTTGTCCAAACAAACTTAAATCAATTAGTTCCATTTTGTTCTTTCTTAAATTTTGAACTTTCAAAATCTAGCTTCTAAATTCAATCTAATGCTTCCATTATTGTTCTTATATCATTTTAAGACTATCCATAGCCCAAGAATCCATTGAACAACTTTCCAACCCCTTGAAGTAACATCATAACTCTCTACCTTATCTCATGCTATCTCCATGTCTCATACCATATATTTCATGAAGAAGTAAGGGAAATGACATTAAAATAATGAGTATTTTTGTGTTGCATAGTGTATGAATTTTTCATTCAGTGTCTCGTAGACCATGTGAGCTCATGTATCAAATTTTCATATTTAATTACGATACAACTCAATTCCATCACCAAAAGTGGCCTAGAACTTATGCAAGTGAAAGAAATACACAAAATACCATAGTGCTGCCTCGGTCAGAATTTCATGTTTTCTGTTACAAACTTTGAAAAATCATAACTAATTTTGGAAATATAAAAATCATACATTCTTTACCATTCTAGAAGGCTATAGATGTCTACTTTATGCTAAAAAGCACCTAAGGTCTCAACTATCTGGGCTACTGTCATAGGATACTATCATAAACTTTAGAAATTCATAACTAATTCTAAAAAATCCAAATCATGCAAATTGGGTCATTCAGAGAAGTTACAGATGTTAAATCTAAGGGATAGAAAGCTTATAACATTAAACTTCAAAAATTCATAAATCTCTGCTCAGACCTCCAATTGAGGTGATCTTGGTGGCCACAGAAAGCTAATCTCTAGTTTATGTTTGTAAAATTTCACAAGCATTGGATACCATTTGGCTTTCGGATGACACAGAATACAAAATTGACCATATGAACAGTACATGCACCAGAACAGCAAAAAAATCTCAACTTTGAAAATTCATAATTAATTCTATAGAGATCCAATTTTTCTGCACTTTAGCTCCCAAAAAGCCCTCAATGAGCTCTACATGTCTACCAAATTTCATGGGAAGATTCATCCATTTGGTCAATTTGTCCTATAGGGTTCCGGTTTGGTCATTTTTATGGTCTCCACTAGCATCAAAGTGTCCAATTTTGCTTCCTAAGCTTGTATGGCCACTTAAGCATGTGTGATACACCAAAATGACATTCTAAACTTGTCTCAAAGGTGCACAAATTCAGAATTTAGAGACTCACTTTCTCACCCCATGCCATACATAATTTCTGTAATGCTAGTCTTACCATTCCACACTCAAAATATATTATATCATTCATATAACATTAAATCTCATTTGTACATGATACATTAGCATAATCATATATGTTTATAAGGTCATAGGACATATACAACAATAGATTACAACATTTGCCACTCATATGGCCATAAAGAGGTAAAATCTATGCAAATTGTTGTCATTCTCTTATCTTCCAAGTTGTTGGCTCCCATTACCTTGTCCACTTGGTCCACCTAGCATATTGGAACATTGGAGAGGAGTGAATGAGATTCAAAGAATCCCAATAGCTCATTTACCTTTCAATCATACATAAAATATGCAAAATAAGTCTTGAAAATGTATGTACGAGCATAATAGATGACATGATCATTCAAGATGCATTCTTGACATATGAGTAAGTCATACAAAGCATCTATAGGCTTGCCAAGTAAGTAGATTAGCCTCATCTATTCATTTATGGATTTTGGACTTGCCTCACCTATTTTCTCAAGGAAGTTTTGGCTCAACTTCACTCTTGGCAGATACTTTGCCTTGTCTCAACCATTTCTAAAGGTTCTTGGCTCATCCTCACTATGACTAAGAGTTCTTGATTTTTCCACACTCAAGCAAACCCAAACAAACATAATAAACATCATTTGAAAATATAATTCATCATCATGGTACCATGGAATAAGAGCTCATGCTAGAACACTTTTTATAGATTAAAACATACATACACACATTCAAAGACAAGTCAAGCATACATTTATGCATGAGAGAAGGAGGAGTGAGCTACCTTTAGTGCACCACACACTTTTCTTCTTAAAACAAAGCTCCCTTCCTTGACCTCACACACACAAGGGTGTGGAAATGTTTTCTCTTGGCCTAAACACAATTTATTGAAGCCAATTACATTCATGAAATCATTTCTAAAGCCATACATCTTCCTTAAACACTAACTTGGTCTATTAACCCCTTTATGGTTCCAAGAATGCACCTAATGAACTAACACCTGTCAAATGAGTTTTAGACTCCATTATTTCCTTTCATATATGATTCTTGACTCCTTTTAAGCCTCTTAGAGTCATCACATAATTAAAACAAAGAGCCTAACTACATGTTGCTTCCTTAGGTCATATTATGGAACATATAAGGCCATCTCCCTTTTTATGGTTTCTAAATTTTTCCTAAGGCTTCCCCTCATCTTCACTCATCATATATGACTCAAAAATGCACTTGAAAAAAATTTAAAACTCTCCCTAGGTGTCTCATCCCCTTTAGGCTAAGACTATGAAGCATTTGGCCTCCATGGAAGTGTGCTTTGTTTTCTTGATGAAGGATGCATATGGGAGCCTTCTAGGGATGTTAAGAGTTCATTCAAATACTTATTTAGGCCTAGGAATTAAGGTATCAAATCAGATTTTGCAAGGAACACTTCAAACTCTAGATTTGCTATCTTGAAATTTAATGAATAGTTTATTATTTTCTTTACATATCTTTGTTCTTCTTCCTCTAATTCCTAAGATTCACCCTTTATTTAGTTAAAAACTCAACTCCTTAGGGCTGACCATATGTAGGTCGAAATACTCATAAGAGAAGGGAGGAGGAAGATTAAGTGGAAAGATAGCAAAATACCTTGATTTCCTTAGTTCTTCTTGCTTGTTCTTCACCTTCCTTGGCTTCCTCACCTCAATTTCGAAATTCTCCCTCTATTCTTCCCTCAAAATAGATCCATAAACTTCAATATAACTATAGGAAAGAAGGAGAAATGGAGGAAAAGAGGTTTGCTAAAGAAAAAGCATGAAAAACAACCAAGAATCCATACCTTTTGCCTTGTCTTTCTCCTTTTCTTCCTCTCCCTCTTGTGTGCCTCACTCTTAGGGTTTCTCTTCTGGTTTAGGGCAGAAACATATATGGCTAAGTGAGTGAGGAGGTGGAGCGCCCTATATATATAGGTGGAGTCTAAGAAAGACTTTTCAAAAATGCCAATTTTGCCCTTTCATCTTGGCATTTTCATTTTTAGTTCTTTTTAGCTCCTTTTTGAAAATTGTCTTTTCTATTATGAAATTTAGGTTTCTAATTTAGTAAAATGCCTTTGGAATAACTAAAATCAGAGTTAAGTTGCATGAAATCTGCCAGGTAGTAAAATTCATTGCATGAAATTGTAGACCAATGTTAGCTGTCTCAAGAAATCTATGCAGGAAAATCTACCAGGTAGTGGTGACAAAATTTAGAAATATGAAGTTACAAAGAAGATATAAACAAAAAACGAACAGAGGTGCTTGTCTGTCACATCACTACCAGGGGCAAAATGGTCATTTAGACCCTAAAATAACAAAATATTAGAAAAATAAATAATATTTAAATATATGATTGAAGACATTAAATGGGACCCATATAGGGCCAAATAATATTAAAATATAGTAAAGAACTTAAAGAATACTAATTAAATAAAATATTACAGAGAACCTAGGAAACAGTGGCAATTTTGTAAGTCTAACCCAAGAAGAACTGACATGGCACCAGGGAGATAGGAAGGTGCTTATGTGGTGTCATGAAGGAGAGAGAGAGAGTGATGATGTGGTGTCATGTGTGAAGAAGAGATTGGAAGTTAGAAGAGAATTCTAGAAACTACACGAACTATAAAGCAATTACGCAGGCTGATATCAGTGAATCTTAGAAATCTCACACATTATGCAAAAGTTACCACTGACTTCAGTATGACATAGATGTTGACTTAAGCAACATTAAATGCAATCCTATTTTCACACCTTATGAAAAGTAATCATGGTAATCCAACAGCTAATATTCGTTCGTAAAATATGATACGATCTAAACTATTGATGTAATATAATGGCTTAGATTCTTCACCTTTTCAAGATCAAACCACAATCTTTGATCTAATTCAAAGGCCTACATTTTATCTCTTATTTCAAAGTTAAATCCTAACCATTCATGTAATCTGAAGGCCAAGATCTTCCACTTTAAAGTTAATTAAATCTTAAGCATTCATAACCAAGATATATATATAACACACACTTTCATGCCACTCTCACACACAAAAACACACACACCAATTCGGCCAAGAGGAGGAGAAGAAGAAGGAGAAAAAGCTTGGCCTAAGGAAGAAGAAAAGGGAGGAAGAAGAAGAAAGAAAAGCCATCAGGGAGAATCAAACATCACGGAGCTATAATAACATAGATAGCCTTTCTTCTTTTTGGTTTTTCTTCTATTTTTCTCCAAGAATTTTTCTCTTATCTTCCTTTCTAATTTTCATCCATGGCAAAAGGAGATGGGAAATTTTGTTGTTTCCATGAATTCTAGCCAAGAAAAGATGGAGATATCATATATATAGCTTATGGATTCATGTGATTCAAGAAAATTCCTATTCTTGGCAATTTTTCTACAAATCAAGAAGCTTTGTATTTCAAGATGCCATGGGAGAAATTGAAGAGAAAATAAATGGGAAAATAATGGAAGGAAACCTAAAGAAGAGGAAGATTAATATAGCTTTGATTTTCATGAAGAAATTGGCAAGAAATCCTTGAAGTTTAACTTGACAAAATTGTAGAATACATATGAAATGTCTAAAAATTGATTGAGGGCTTTTGTTTATCTCCCTTGAATATGCATGTGTGGCTATTTGGTGACATAAAAATGAAGTAAAATCATATGTCTTACTTGATGCATAGGTTCGGCCAACACATGTATATATACCTAGGGAAGAGTTTTCTTAAATCCAACTAAATTAGGTTAATCTACGTCAAAAATAAGGCCTATGGTGAAATTTTGGAGAATCATGGATTACTATATAAAAAGTCAATTTTTTTAGAAAAAGTGTTGACCAAGAAGTTCTTGAATTTTTACTAATGTAATTTGATATGTTTTGAATGATTACTATGGCCTAATATATTCTACATGTTGTCAAGATTATGCTGATATTTATTTTGTGAATTTTTGAGCCCATTTGTAATAGTTGGAAAATTACGCAGTGTTATGTCAACAATGAAATATGTGATAACATGTGTTCTGGAATTGCACTGTTTGTTGTGCTGATATACTATTTGATTTCTTGACATAGATAATATGTTGTTTACTGGCCAATTCTAAGAGTATTAGTTATTTGATAAAGGAATGGCCAATATATATAGGGCGAAAGAGGGTGAGCCCTATATGTGCCAGAGTTGGCCATTGGGTAGCTGCTCTTGTGTTAGATGTCCAATCTTAAAGATATTTAAAAATATCTAAATCATTAATCTTTCAGACTCCAGTATGTTGTCATGTTATCGAGATTATTTATTTATACACAAAGTTGTGCAAGGCTGTTCTTGTAACAACTAGAGAAAAAAAGCTAAAAAATTTTTAAAGGGCTGAAAATTTTTTAAATTTGCTAGCTATAGTGAGAAATGGGCTAGCTATAGCGAATGTACCTATTCACTATAGCGAGAAATGGTTTATTTATAGCGAGAGTGCCTTCTAACTATAGCAAGTGCGGGCATGCCATGCAAAAACCAGGGAGCTGCTCGCCGTAGCCCGTGCCGTAGCGAAGGCAAAGGTCTGAGACTGATACGTGCTCGCCGTAGCGAGGGTTATGCTTCGCTATAGCGAAGGTTAGTCCATAAAAGTGTGAAAAACAGAGAATTTGACTTCTTAAAGCGCCCCAATTCATTCTTTCTCCTTTTAACAGACTTAGGCTTCATCTAAGCCAAAGAAAAGGGCAGAGGAGAGAGAAAGACACCTAGAGAAGGAAGGAGAACAAGAAAAAGGTAAGTATAACTTGAGATTTCCCTAGCTTTTCTTCTTAGAATCTTGTTCTTCTCTCCTTGCCCTCTCTTTCTATGGTTTTGGTGGTTGAATTAGCTATGTTTTGGGCTTGGTTCAGAAGAGGGAAAGTGAAAAACTACTTTTGAAGGAGGTTAGAACTCATGTAGCTTTACTTCTTTGCTTTCCTTTCTTGAGAGCTTGAGAGAGGAAGGATATTTGGTAAACTTCTAGAGAGAGAAAGAACCTCTAGTTTCTTATATACTTGGTAGGGTTTGCTATAAAGAAACCCCTAGCTTTGTGAATAAGTGTTAAGTTATGAGAGAGTAATTCCATGCTCTTTGTGTGTCTAGGCTCAAGAGAAACACTTCCATCTAGTTGTGATTGTGAAACTAAGAAGGGAGAAGACAAATTGAAAGGGAAGGCTTGTGTTAGCCTATAAGGTAGCTCTCTCCCCCTTTCTCTCATGCATGAATGTGTGTTTAGCTTGTTCTAGAATGTGTGTATGTGTATTTTCAAGCTATGAAAAGTATGCTAGCATGCCTTTATATATCATGATCCTTGATGCTATCTTATGTGTTAAATGAATCCATGATATTTGTATGAGTTTGCTTGAGTGTGGAAAGGCCAAGAACTCTTCCCTTGGGTGAGGATGAGCCAAGAACCCTCGAGCTTGGTTGAGACAAAGCAAAGGGTCTCCCAAAAATAATGTGGACTCCCAAGAGTATGGTTGAGTCCAAAGTGCTCAAGAGTGGGTGAGGCAAGTCCAATACCCATGAGGAGAAGTGTGAGGCCAATCCAAACACTTGATGAACCTTTGAATGTTTTGTATGATTGATTCACATGCCAAGGTTGTTTTTAAAGTGTCCATGACTTCCACTTTTCCATACATATATTTGAAAAGCTTGCTTGGCACATATTATGTATGATTGAATAAGAGATGAGCTATTGTGATTCTTTGAATCTCATCCCCTCCTCTCCACTATCCTAACATGCTAGGTGGACCAAGTGAACAAAGACATGGGAGCCACCAAGTTTGAAGCTAGGGGAATCGGCAAAGGATTTGTGAAATAGCCATTTGTCACCATTTTGTTGTTAAGAGATGTAATTGAATGATGTAATTGGGTGTGCACTTATGAATACTTGTAAATAGATGTACTTATTATATATGTATGAGAATTAGAACTATAGTGCATGATGTAGTAAGTTTTCAGTATAAATAGTAAGATCTTGGCATTATGTACATGGTGTATGCGTTAGTGTGGGAGAGTGAGTTTTGCAAATCTGAGTTGTTAGACATTTGAGCCATGTTTAATAGCCTATGTTGATGCTTTCCCACGTGCTCATAGGGCCTTAGGAGTAGGAGAAGCAAAAATAAACCCCTTGAGACCACATATGAAGCTTAAAAAGGGCATTTTGCAACCCTATGTCACAAACTGACCAAATGGACAAATTTCCTCATGAAATTTGGCATGCATGTAGACATCATCTAGAGATTTTTGGGAAAATAAAGTGCAGAATTTTTGGAGGTCTAGGAAATATTTGGTGAATTTTTTAAGTTAGGAATTTTTCTGATTTGGGTTAGTGTACTGTAGCTTTGGTCCAAAAATGAATCTGTGGCAAACATGAGCCAAATGAGGTCCAATGGTCTTGAAATTTTACATGGAGAAACTAGACATGCACAGTAAGCTATAGCAACTAGAAGCACCTCATTTGGAGGTCTAGAGAGAGAGAAATGAATTTTTGAAGTTATAACTCTCTGTCAGTGATGCAGTAGGACCTTCAGCACTGTTCCATCGAGTTTCTCCAGTTTATTTTAATTCTTTGGGTCTGGAGCTATTTTTCCCTTAATGTAGGCAAATGATAGCTTCCCAAAAAGCTCTGTATGTCTACTATAAGGTAAAAATAATTCCATATATGAAACACCCAGATGGACTGCGTTTGATAACTGAAAAGTATGAAAGGTCTGGCTACTTGAGTTCTGCTACAGCTTACTGATATGGATTTCAAAAATCCATTATCCTTTACATGCTCATGTGAGGTAGAGTAAGAAATGATGGTGTTACATTTATTAGTATCAGAGTAAATACCACTGCGGCTAACTCTAAGTCGTATGTGGGGTAGTTTTCCTCATGAGATTTCAACTGTCTAGAAGCATAAGCTACCACTCGGCCTTTCTGCATAAGCACACATCCTAATCCTTTCTTAAAGGCATCACTGTACACTATAAAAGTTTCTATAGGGTCAGGGAGTACTAGAACTGGGGCCGTGGTCAACTTATGCTTCAACTCTTGAAAACTACTCTCACATTTTTCATTCCACACAAACAGTACATTCTTTCTAGTAAGCCGGGTCAATGGCATCTTAAACCTCAAATTCTCATTTTCTAATATTTATAATTTTATTCTAATTTTAGTTGGCCCCAATTCCTTCTATTTCGAGGACTTCTTTTTATATTTGGCCCATTTATAACATTTACAAAGGAACCGAACATCGTGTTTCTCATGTTTACAGAGGAATCAGATGTTACAGTTCTTTCCCAAATATACCTATTATGCCTTTATCAAATGATGGCTTGGAGGACGCCTCAGTAAAAGAAGCAGGGGTGAGCCTATTATGTCATGATAGTGCAACATAAGCTGGGCTTGAGCCTACCAAAGCCAATGCAACACAGTCTGAGTGTTGGATCTAGCAGTCTCCAAGGCCTAATAGTCAAGAGGGAATAAATATTGTTTGTTATATACATGTGGAAATCTCATGAATATCTTGCAACTATTGATTATAAATTATGTCAAGATAATTCTTGTATTTTATTCATGTTCTATTTTAGATATAATATGTCTATTCATGTTGTTATTTCGTATTCATGTTAGATATTGCTAATAAGCACATCCCTCTATTTATATTATTTAGTGAATTAACTGTCTTTATAAGCCTTCCATTTATATTACTTGCCATATGTTAAAATTACTACTTGACTCTTCTTCATGGATATTATGCGGTATTAATCCTATCGATGTTACTGAGAAAATTATTTCTCACTCTATTGTGGTTTATACTTTTCTTAGATACCGATTTATCGAGTGACCCTAGACTCCAAGCAGAGTGGATCCAATTCCCACTCTGGGGATGGGTCTTTGTCATCTATAATATATGCATCATATCATGTGATGACGTTGTTTGTGCTACACTAGTGTACTTTGTGTCCCCAGGGGAGCTTGAGTCCTACACATTCCTAGTGGGTGGAGTTGATCCTCCTGCTCCTCTGTTTGCATTAATAGAGGTCTAGTCACTGACACAGACCTTTTTGTGAATATAGGGGACTGACCTTTTTGGTCCTTTTGTTATTTGGGGATTTTCTCTTTGAATAGTTATAAGATAGATCCCCCTTTGATGTGATGCGACTTGTATAACCTTGCTCCCCTGTAATGGAACTCTTAAACTAGTTTGTATGAATTACAGTGTGTTTTCATTATTGTTGTATTTTGTTACGCTATTAATTAGACTTTATTGTAAAGGAATAATTAAAATAGAAAAAGGGTAATTAAATTCAAATCAAGAAGTTTTTTTTCAAAAAAAAATCTACAAAAAAATGAATATTTAGAAGAGACATTACAAGTTGGGTTTGCACCTAAAATCATTGGGTCTCTATTAATCTTTATCCATGACCTACTTAAATTAATTATGGGACTAAATTAAGTTTTAACCCAATTGAATATTAAACCTATATTAATTATTTATTTCTCCATAAACTCCTATTCACATAGCTTGCATAATTATTCCATAATAATTATTCTTAATTAGTCCAAATCCATGATTAATACCTTAATTAATTTTGGGGTGTTACAACATATCCATTCATATCATAAACATCACAATTAATCTCAAGAATCTCGGATTTGGAACCACATTTCAAGAAAACCAGAATTTGCTCTTAGGTTGGTGTTCTAAATTTCTTATATGAACATTGGAAATTCATAACTAATTTTAAAAAAATCAAAATCATACATATCATAGCTTTCTAGAAAGCTCCAGATGCTAACAAATGACTAAAAATAATTCCAGACCAAGATAATAGCTTTTAGCCTATGAAAAATAATAAAATAGTACATTAGGTCTGTTCTCAGATAGTTATAGGACCTAGAACTTCAAAAAATTGTTTCTCCCTTTACAAAGCTCTAAATGTGGTGCTCTTGGTGGCTATGGAAAGATTATGATGTATAGTTTATGTGTAAAATTTCATAAGCATTAGACTTTATTTGTCCCACAAGTGACATAGAAATGCAAACTGACCATATTTGACAATTCTGCATAATTTGATCAACTTTGAAAAATCATAATAAATTCTCTAAAGCTCCAAATTGAGTCCTCTTTAGCTTTGTAAAAAGATTTAGTTGAGACCTACTTGCTAACCAACATTCATGTAAAAACTTATCAACTTGGTCAAACTTTAGCTCAGTTCAAGAAATGGTCAAAATTGAACTCCATAAAGGGTTCAACATGTACTAAAAGCCTTTCTCATATTTCCACAATCACTTGAGCAAGTCTAAAAATATAATTACAACCTATAGAAGCATGCCAAATAGTTTACATCATCATGGAGCTCATTCTCACCTTGCCCCTTGTCATACCATAAGTATTCTAGTGCCATATTTCTTAATTCGAGATGGCTTACACACATTCTCAAGGAAAATCCAATAAAAGTATATGAAAATAATGAATTTATTTGCGTTACGTTGGGATTAAATTTTTATTTCGTGTTATATGGACCTTGTGAGTTCCCCAACATCATTCTCTAATTATTTTCCATCCATACAAGTCATAAACATCTCAAAACTTCATATAAACCACGGATGAAGAACTAAAATTCCAAAATAATCATGTTTTGCCTTGGGTTCTAGGGTCACAGAATTTGAGGTAACTTTGAAAAATCATAATTAAATTTAAGAAAATTGATATTAAGTAAACCATAGCTTTTTGGAAATATCTAGATGTTAACTTTACACTAAAATAATTTTCAACCATGAAAACCTTATCTAGACTACTCTTGACATCCAAAAAGACACAAAGGTTAGGCTATCCAAAACTCTGATATAGATTACTGATATAAACATTGGAAATTCATAATTAATTCTAAAAAAAATCTAGTTCATGCAAAATATACCAATTTAGAAAGTTACAAATGTTTTATAAAGAAAAAAAAATAGTTCTAGATCAATCCAAAAGCATTTAGACCCTAAAATTCAATGAAACAATATTGGAGGTCTGACTGGACTCCTAGAACAAAATATCAACTTCAAAAATTCATATCTCTCTCTTTAGACATCCCAATGGGATGCTTCTAATTGGCATAAGTCATTAGGAAGGTCTAGTTTCTCCTTGTAAAATTTCACAGTAATTGGACTTCGTTTGGCCTAGGAGTGACAGAGATTCATTTTGGACCAAATGAACAGTAACATCAACAAATTTTGGTTTTTTAGCCAACTTAAAAAATTGGCCAAAAATTTCACAAACCTCCAAATAATATCCACTTTAAGTTCCCAAAAATCTTTCAACAATCTCTAGATGCATGCCAAATTTCAAACCAAGAAGAACTCATTTAGATAGAAAGTAGTATAGCTCACCAAAATAGCCTATTTTGCTCCATGTGAAGTACCAAATCTGCCCAAATGGTTTCCTTTATTGTTTGGCACCTCTTGGGCAAGTTTAAAAACACAATTATAACTCGTATGAACAACCCAAATAGTCTTAAACCTCATACATCTCAATTTGACTATTTCACATCCTTTAATGCATTACATACATAAGCCATTTAAGAAGCCAAGTTCCACATTTACATTGATTTAGGGTCACATATAGTCTACATAACATCCATACATCATTTTACATTTGTTTATGGTCTTACATCACAAAAATAATATGTACAAGCTTGCTTTGACATTCAATTACAATTATAACTACATAATGAATAAAGTAGGGCTTTTCAAGGCTCTTGGCTTACATTCCCTTAACTTTGGGTACCACCTAAACATTTTAAGAGGAAAAAGGGGAAGGGGAGTAAGATTCCTAGAATCCTAATAGCTTTCACACCCATTCACATACATATTCAAGGTATACGTACATCAAAAACATAAATATGAAAGGTGCCTCAAGTATAAAACACATGAAGCCATATTTCCATGCCACCATCTCACATTAAACTCAAGGAAAAGCTTTAAGGACTTTTGGTTTTGCCTCACCCCATTTCTAAGACTTTTGGATTTGCCTTACCCTTGGCCTAAGGACTTTTGACTTGGCCTCACCCATCCAAGAGACTTTTGGCCTTGTCTCACCCATGCCATGAGACTTTTGGCATCTCCTCACCTTTATGAAGGGACTTTTGGCATCACCTCTCCCTTATGAGCCATTTCCATAGTCGAGGCCATTCAAGAAGACACATTGGTACCAATGCAATATCAAGGCATCAAGTGGTGTGTCATTAAGTCACAAGAACATACACAAGCATACAATGACATACATATGCACACAAGAATGTAAGGAGAATGAGGTAGAGAGCTATCTTGAATTTATGCAAGCTTTTCTTAGTGTTTTTCCTTCCCTCTTTCAGTTACACAAGAGCACTTAGGTAGAGTAGGGTTCTCTTGACCTAAACATTACAAATAATATATAATCATGCACTTGAAACAAGCCAAGATACCAATTCTATTCTTAAACACACACTTGGTTCTATAAGTGGCATAATGGTTCCATAAATGGCCCATTGAAGCAACTCTCATCATTAAAACTCTAGGCTCCATTCTCTTTTTATTTCTAGACCTCTTGACCTCATTCAAGGTCCTTGGAGCCCTCATACATTTATTTGCACAATTGAAAAACTAAGTTGCTTCATAAGGCACCATTATGGATACCATTGTCCCATCTCCTAATCCATGGCTCTTAAATTTTCCCAATGGTTCCTCCCATCTTCTAACATCATATGGAGTCTCAAATTAAGGCTAGAACAAATTAAAAAACTCCTTAGCCTATCTAACCTTGCTTGCCCGAGATGTAACACTATATATTTCTAGCTTGCTTCCTATCATTTTTAGGTCTTACAAGATGAATTGCACAAGAGGGATTGGAAAAATGGCATTAAAATAATCCCTTATTTCGCGTTACGTCACGTATGAAAATTCCATTTAGTGTCACGCGGACCATATGAGCTCATACATCATATTCTCATATTTAATTACATACATACAACTTATTTGCATCACCAAAGTTGGCCCACAACTCGTGGAATTCAAAGGGGAGGCATCAAACTCACACTATTATTTTCGGCCAAAATTTCAATTTTTCTGTCACAAATTTAGAAATTCATAACTAAATCCACAAAAATCAAAACTAACAAATTTTATCATTCTAGAAAGCTTTGGATGTCTACCCCATGGTAAAAATAATTCCAGCTCATGAATCATTAAGGGAAGAACATTTGACATTCAAAAAGCCACTGAGGTCGTTGCTGTCTGGGCCACTGGTTCAATTTATTGATATGAAGTTTCAAAATTCATAACTAATTCTAGAAAAATTGAAGTCATCCATTCTTGGCCATTCTAGAAAGCTACACATGTCTACTTTATGTCAAAAATATGTCCAGGCCATGAAACATAATACATAAAGAGTTTGACATGCGAAAAGGGGCAAAGGTTTAGACAGCTACTGATACTGATGCAAGTGTCTGCTATAAACTTCGAAAATGTCTAATTAATTCCAAAAAAATCCAATCCATAAAAATGATACCAATTTGCAAATATATGAATGTTAAGTATATGGTAAAAATAGACTTAGACTAGAGCAAGCACTTTTAGCCATTAAAATTTAATGGAACAGTGACTCAGGTCGTGCTGCGCTACTATTGCTGTTCTAGAAATTCAAAAATTCATATCTCTTAGCTCAGACCTCCAAATGAGGTGCTTCCAGTTGTACAAGTCACTGTAAATTCTTAGTTCCTGTCTATAAAATTACGTAGCCATTGGACCACGTTTATCACTCGGATGACACAATTTCACAACTAACCAAATGAACAATACTGGTGCAAATCCAAAATTCTAATACCAACTTTGAAAATTCATATAAAATTCCA
This sequence comes from Erythrophleum ivorense, assembly GCA_026724425.1. NCBI lineage: Eukaryota > Viridiplantae > Streptophyta > Magnoliopsida > Fabales > Fabaceae > Erythrophleum > Erythrophleum ivorense. Next base: position 33,240,861 of record JAIUCV010000008.1, read on the forward strand.
AAGACCTCCAAATGACCTAATCTTTGGCTCCCAAAAAGCTCCAGGCAATATCTACTTGCATACAAAATTTCAAGTCAAGAAGAAGTCATTTGGTCAGACTTTGCCATAGCTCAAGAATATAGCAATTTTAGTCCTAACAAGTGGCAAATTTGGTTCAAATGAGCCATCCATTGTTCCACACACATTTGAGCAACTTAGAAAGCATAAATATAGCATAAATAAGTCCCTCATAAGGTCTGAACTCTCATGCAACTCAAATTCACCATGCCACTTCCATAAACATACATACACAAGTGGGCTCCCAAGTGGTCAAAATTCACAATTATATTCATTAAACTCTATTCTTGATACATACACTAACTTTACATATTTTTATACTTGTTCAAAGTGTCATAGTTCAAAAATAATATTTACATATCTACTTTATATTCTAGACATCATAGTACATCAAAAATGGAAAGATTTGCTAAGAGATGGAGATTTAACTCCTTGGCTTCCATCCTTTGGATCTTGAACTCCACCTAGATCATATGAGATGAGAGAAAGGAGGAAGATGAGATCTATTGAATCTCAATAGCTCATACACATATTCAAGCATATTTTCAAGGCATACAACATGTCAAAGGTACAAGTATGTAATCAATCAATCTATGGAGCATTCATCTTTCACATTTTTGTATCACAAACTCATGTCAAGCACAAGAATGAGCTCTAGGGACTTTTGGTTTGGCCTCACCCCATTTCTAGGACTTTTGGATTGCCTCACTCTTACTTCTTGGGACTTTTGACTTAGCCTCACCCATGCCATGAGACTTTTGACATCTCCTCACCCACATTAAGGGACTTTTGGCACTACTTCACCCTTATGAGCCATTTCCACCATTCAAAGACATTCAAGAAAGCACATCGGTACCAAAATAGCAACATAGCATAAAGTGGCATGTCTCAAACATATAAACATACACACAAGCACACAATGACACCACATGCAACAACAAAAGGTGGAGAGCTACCTTGGTGCAAGTTCAAGCTTTACTTTGCTTGTTTCTTCTCCTTTTCGGTTCCACAAACACAAGGAGGTGGGATTAGATTTCCTTGTCCTATTCATAATAAACAACACTGAATTATACTCTTGGAACAAATTATGACATCCAACTCATTCTTAAGACTACACTTTGTTCTATTTGTTACAATATGGTTCCATTAAGGACCTAATGAAGCAACTACCATAATTAACATTCTTGGTTCCATTTTCTTGCCATATTTAGATCTCTTGACCTCATTTAAGGTCCTTGAAGCCATCACACACTCACTTTCACAAACCTAGGTTCATGTTGCTTCATAAGGTTACATTATTGAAGCCATTGCCTCATCTCCCAACCTAAGGCTTTTAAATTTTTCCCAAGGGTTTCTCCTATCTTCTTTTATCATATAAAGTCCCAAATCAAGTTTGGAACTATTTAAAGACCCATGGAGTTTGGGGTTTTTCCTTAATGGATGGGACACTTCGGAGGCTCCCTAGGAGTCTTAGAAACTCAAAAAAACACTCACATATAATGAGGAAGTCTTGAATCAACCTAGATTTTAAACTATGTACAAGCACCCTACACTTTTCCAACTTGAGTTTTACTAGTTTTCCATGCATTTCTTTAGTATAATCCATCTTTCCATGGCTTAGCTTGATGGATTCTTTTGGATTATAAAATAGAAACTCTTCCCTCTTCATGGTTCTGTTTGAGACATCCTACCATGGAAGAGGAGAAGCAGAAAAAGAAGCAACAAAGGGAGAGAAACTACTTTGCAATCAAGCTTCCTTCAAGAGCCCTTCCTCTTCCCTCTTTCTACTCCTTAAATTTCAAATTTCTCTCCTCCGATTTGGACCCAAATCAGCACCAAAAATTGCATTAAAACCATGGAAAGATGAAGCAAGAAGGGGAGGATGAAGTTTCAAGAGGAAGGAGCATGAAAACTTTACACTTTCTCACCTTTCCTTGGCTTTTCTTCCTCCAAAATTTCCTCCCTTTGTGCGCCTAAGACAGTAGCTCCTTTTCTGAGATTTGGGCAAAAGAAAGTTGGTTTAGAGAGGGGGAGGTTGAACGTGACTTAAAAAGAGAGTTTGGAAGCTTCCTTTGTGCAATTTGTTTCTATTTTTGCCCTTCCATAATGGCATTTTTGGTTTGGCTTCGTTTTAGCTCCTTTTTTATAACCACCTTTTCCATCATAAAATTTAGATTCCCAATTTAATAAAATGCCTTTGAAATCACTCAAATTGGAGCTAAAACCTTCTTGAACGAACTGGTCAAAGTTTGGGTCAACTGACGTTGGAAAGAGTACACAGGAGGGGCTTTACCGGTCCCGATGCTTCTCATGATTTTTGGGGCCTCTGAGAACCCTGGACAACTCAAAATTTTCATTTAAAAAGCCCTCCTAGGTGCTTTTCCAAAATTACACTTATTTACGAAAATGCCACTGGCCTTTCAGTAAATTTTTTGAATCACTCCGACCCCAGTTTCTGGGTAACTCAAGGCTCAAATCCTCATTTTCTATTATTTAAAATTTTATCCAAATTTTATTTGGCCTTGAATCACTCATTTCAAAGGACTTACTTTTCAAACCGGCCCGTTCCAGTGATTGTACAATGTACCGGGCGTTACACGAGACATAGGACAATAATAGGGTTCTAGGAGTTTCAAATTTTTCTTTGATGGGAGAGCCACTTGGGGAGGTTTCTCAGAGTCTTAGGAGTGCAAGGGAACACTTAAATAGCCAAGGGAATTTATGTATAAAATCAAATTTCACAAAACCCTAAAGGATCTTATATTTTCCTAACTTGATTTCTATTAGTTTTTCTTGGAATTTCTTTGCATAATCTTAATTCTTATACTCTTTTTCCTAGGATTTTCCCTTGATTCTACCTAAAATCCAACCCCTCCCACTCCTCCCTAGGTTGGTCAAAATGGTACATAAGAAGGAACAAGAGGAAGAAGCAATTAAACCATGCTCTTACCTTGGATTCTAGCTTCCTTTCAAGACTTTTTCTCCTTGGTTGGCTTTCTCTCAAGAAATTTAAATTCCTCCCCTAAGTTTTGGACCAAAGAAAGAACCAATCATCTCAAATAAACCATGAAAAGAAAGCATGGAAAGAGAGGAGTAAGTTTGGAAGAAGGAAAAGCATGAAAATTTTCAAATTTCCTTACCTTTTCCTTGATTTTCTTCTTCCTTTTCTTCCTATCTTGGTGCACCTCAAGGAGCTATTTATTTTTCTGTACTTTGGCCAGAAGAAGGTCGGCCAAGGAAATAAGAAGAAATGGCATGAAGATGGTAGAAGGTTCAAGAAACAAACTTTTTCAAAAATTCTCATTTCGTCCTTCTATAATGGCAATTTTGTTTCGGCTTCATTTTAGCTTCTTTTTGAGAATTTTCTTTTCCATTATAAAATTTAGGTTCTCAATTTAATAAAATTCCTTTGGAATCACTCAAATTGATGCTAAAACCCTCTTGAACAAATCTATCAAAGTTCGAGCTCATTGTCATTGGGAAACATACACCGGAGGGGCTTTATCGGTTTCAGGGTTTCCCATGATTTTCAAGGCCTCTGAGAACCCTGGGCAACTTAAATTTTCTCAACTGTTTTAGCTTAGCGTCTATAATTCTCTCTAGTCTCACTACATAGGAAAGCTTTTCTTGCAATTGAATATGCTCATATTCTATGACATGTGAGGGGTTTGGTAAGTACTTTTTTAGTTGGGAGATGTGAAAAACATTATGGATTTAGGTTAGGTTAGGAGGTAAGGCTATTTAGTAGGCCATGGGCCCAATTTTCTCAAGCATTTCGAATGGACTAATATACCTAGGATTAAGCTTCCTTACTCTTATAGATCGACCTACCCCAGTCACTGAAGACACTCAGATGAATACGTAGTCTCCAATCTCAAACTCTAACGGCCTTCTTCTCTTATTGGTATAACTTTTCTGCCTACTCTAGGCTGTGAGAAGTTTCTTTCTAATCAATTCTATCTATGGGGTTGTCTAGTCCACTATTTTAGGCCCTAGCAAGCTCCTCTCACCTAGCTCAACCTAACACAATGGAGATCTACACTTTCTCCCATTTAGAGCCTTATATGGGGCCATCTGAATACTAGAATGGTAGCTATTATTATATGTAAATTCTGCCCAGTGTATGTTTATTCCTTTAATGAATCATGTGCTTACTCCAGCCTTTACCATGTGCTCTACCTTCTTTCATTTATTTAAGTGCTGCCTCGATGTTAATAACCACATGCTCTCTTGGTTCTACCTATGTGTAAGCTCACATGTTTCTTCATCTCAATCCACGTTAACTTTAGCTTATTCATTTGCCTTGAACCAAAGCCACTTCCATTGATCTTTATGTGCTTCTTCTTTTGCTAATTCAACTCGTGTTGTGGCTTCATGCATCCTTTCTGTAACATTCAGTTTTTTGAAAATCCAAGAAAACATAAGGAAACGCGAGAAATGTAACATATGGTTTCTCTGTCAACATACGAAATTTACCGGATACAAAAGGAAGTTCTCCAAATAGAGTAAATTAAAGTCTAATAAAATTAGAATAATCTTTTAGACCGCAAATAATGATGAGTCAAAGCCAGAGGTGCCCTAAAATTAGGACTAAAATAGATGAAAAAAAAAGATCAGAAAAAGGTCCCGAGGAGCCTTTGAAGTCAAGTATGAAGGAGCCAGGGACCAAAATGCAAAGAATATCAAAAAATCGGGCAAGAATCTTAGAAATCCGTGACCCATGATTAAACTCCATTTAATGAGACAGGTCCAATGATGCCAAGTTGTCTGAATGGCCAGGCGGGATCCGGTTCAAGGTCTCGTTAGCCCAATCAGTAGCTATGGGCAAAATAGAAAAAAGAAGTTATAGCAACTACAAAAATAGAAATAGCTAAAGGGCTAAGAAACCCTGAAGGAGTTTTGGGGACTAAATTGCAATAAATAAATATTTTATAGCATAATCATAATACAGAACGGTGAAAGTTATACCTATAAGACTCGGGTGTCCGATTGACACCAAAATTTATAAGGATTGAGGTTAAGGGCCCCTGATCTATGTTTAAAGCTCAGTATGGCCAGAAAAGTAGAGGAAATCATATTTATAAATTGTAGAAAGTCTAAAGGTAGGTATTGTACCGTAAAACCTTAATCGGGCTCGGATATCGATTTTCAGACAACTGTAAGGCCCAATAGCCGATTCTAAGGGCCCAAAAGAGAAGAGAAGATATAATTAGGGTTTTAGAGAAGATAAAACCCAAATATAAATATAAAATTAAAAAGGAAAGAAGAAAAGGATTTTAGTTATTTTAAAGAATTAACCATGGTTAAGTTAGAAACTAACTATGGTTAAGTTAAAAGTTGACTATGGTTGAGTTAAGGAAATTAATCATGGTTACTATCCATAACTTAAGGGCTAAGAAAAGGCTTCCAAGTGTGTGGCCAAGAATTTTTGGAAGAAAATATTTAGTTATGAAATTAGAAAATCAAAAGAAAAAAAGAATGGAAGGTTAAGATTTGATCTTGAAAAGGTTGATCCAAGGGTCCAAATTTAGTATGACCATTTAAATTCATTAGATTCATCTCCTTCACCTCCATTCCACCATTTTCATACCACACATAAGGGAGAAAGAAAGAAAACCGTGAAGAGAGAGAGAGAGGGAGAAAAAGTGGGAGAAGAAGTGAAACCTAGCAAAATTACCATCATTCTTCACTAAATTTCTTTATCTTCTCCATCCTCCAACCATTTTCTCCAAAGGGCAGCTGCATATTCATCTTTTCTTCAAGGCAAAATGTCACTCTAAGTGGGAAGAGAAAGGATTTTAGAGTGAGAAAAGCAAAGGAAGCAAAGATTAAGCTTAAAGAGTAAGTTTCCCCCACCTTGCACTTAAAAATCACATGTTTTAAGTTAGTTTTGTTAAACCCTAGTTATGAGTCACTTTTGGACAGCATATGGATCATTAGAAATTGATTTTATATGTTGAATATGAAGGCCTATGAATGGAGTTTATATATTGGCTATGGAGGGCACATGAGCTTATCCATTTTGTTGCTTGTTGGAAACTTGAAAAACACAAAGCTTGTAAATTTTTGGGAAAATGAAAATGTTCGAGAGATGCTGTCCGAATTTTCCCAAAATTTTTATGGTGTTTTCTTAATGTCTTAAAGTCATGTATACCAAATTTCAAGTGCTAAAACATAAAGGAAGAGGCTATGGAATTTTTAGAACCAAAGAAACTCACTTTAGAACCTAAAATGGAGCTAGCTTATGTTATGACCAAGCGTGTTGTTGGGGCTAGACTTTGATAATTTTATCCTTTCCAATGGATTCAAAAGGGTGTTTTTAGCTAGGAATACTTATAAGAAAGCCTCTAAAACTCATGGAATAAAACTACTAAATTTTGGCCGAGAAATACATACTATTCAGCCATAGTCAATTGGAAGGGAAGAAGTTAGATTTTCCAATTCCAATGGTCCTATTAAGTTAAAAAGGGCTATATTACTTTAGAATTGTGGGTCTATATGTTAATTGTAATGAATTATCATTATGATTATAGGGTTTAATAATTATTTGGAAACTCCAAGAGTAAGTGGGCCGAGTCCTAAAGCTTAAGGAGCAAGATTTCTAAGGTAGTAGTTTTCCTTTCTCTTTCTTTAAGCTTGTGTGTTGGTATAATGATAAGTGTTATGTTATACTGAGTGTCATTTATGCTATAAGATGAGACATGTATGCTAGGATATTGCTTGGCCTTGTATAAAATTCCTTACATCACTATGTAGTATGTGATACCTTGATTGGTATTATGTTATGTACTTGCATGCTAGCTTGTGAATGAGATTGGTTTACTATTACTAAGATTTCATAATCTCACCCCAAACATAACTTATATTAGGTCCGAGCCCAGGCAAAGAAAGGGCAAAAGGTGTGGAGGCATAAACCGAGGACTTTACTTTTATGTATCACATTTTGGTAATGTAATTAAGTATCTTGAATTCTTGTATGTATAAGTTATGCTATGGTGTTGTAAGGTACTTAGGAATGTAATAAAGAGCCATGTATATACTCAACTCTTAAGTAAAAAGAATACGACTAGCATGCCTAGAATGCAAAGATACATGCACTCACGTAAGGACAAATCAATATAAATATAATAATATGTTAAAGGAGGGGTAAAAATCATTTGATTTTCGTAAGGATATTTTTATACGAATTCATATGTATTCTGTTTAGTAAGTATTTTTCCTTGTAAAGGACTTAGAGAGCTTGAATTAAAGCCTTGAACCAACCTCATATGATTTTTCTATAATTAATTGATTGTTTTCAAAGTTAGACAATATTATGGGAATGACCAAATGAATAGTAAAATTGTATGAGCAAGTTTAGAAAACAAATGTTGGGGAAGAAAATTTTCATTAGTTCAGATTTCTAATGGCTCTTCTAAGTCCTATATGAGGCATCAGTAGTAGGGAAGGCGTTATATAGGGAGGTATTACACCTTCCATGTCAACTCGATTTTCTCAGCTCCTTCTTCCTCCACCCAAGCTCGTTCAACTCGTGTTTCTCCTTCATTCTTAGCTTCCTTCACTTCTATATGCTCTTATGTGTTTCTTCTGCTCAAAGCTTCTTCTCCTCTAACTCGTGGCTACCTCTATTTTTGCATGTGTGTGTTTGAGTTTCCTTCTCCTCACTAACTTACAACTTCTCACCAAAATAGAACATCGTGAAGACATGGCTGGTCATGAGTGTGTTGTATATAAACTCAAGTGAACGGAGTGTAGCTATGTGTGAGGAGAGTTTGCTACATAAATGAGTGAGTTGGTGCTCTGTTTATGTGGAAAAATGATGAATGATGTCTAGACTCTTAAAACAGTGGTTGTGTTAGTGCTAATGAGCTGGTGCATGCTTGGACCCATGAGTGATATGTGAATGCATTCCATGTTTGAACAAGGGAGCTGGAGCTTGCAAGGGTGTGCTTCTTTTTATTGTACATGAAAGTTGGACCCGTGGCTAGTGTGTGATGACTTGTGCCTCGTTCAAGTGCTTCATGGAGTGAGATGATATGAGAGAGTTACTGTGCATGTGTTTGTGTATGTGCAAGTGATTTGTACGTGGCAATGTGAATGGAATAGAAAAATGTGTAAGTGGGCTGTGGGCGAGTGTGAATGATATGAGATGCAGGGAATGGATGAAGCACCACTTCTCTTCTAGTCTCGTGCCTTCATGGACTTTACTCTGGACCTAATAAACTCAAGTCAATGTACATGTAACGTGGGACATGTGACTTGGTGAAAAAAAATGCATGAATGAGCTACTGTCTTCTATTCATTTCTCTTCTAGTCTCGTGCCTTCATGGACTTTACTCTGGACCTAATAAACTCAAGTGAATGTACATGTAACGTGGGACATGTGACTTGGTGAAAAAAATGCATGAATGAGCTACTGTCTTCTATTCATTTCATGCATGTGGGAGGGGATGGTTGGATATTGAATAAATGGATGATGATATGTGTCAAAAGAGAGAGCCACATGTGGAAGTCCAGTCTATGTATGAAACTAGAAAGCCCAATGATCTGCACACAAGGAATGGAAAAGAAAATTAAGTAGAAAAATTTACAAAATTATCTAAAGGAATTTATGCATTAAAAAATCTAAAATTTTGTAAATTAATTCCTAAAGTGCAAAGAATAGCTAATAAAATCAAATATCCTCTAATTAAATGTAATAAGCCATATTTAATTATTAAAATGCCTAAGTTAGGGAAAATAAAATATATAAGAATAACCTTTATTAGGCACCTTTTGATTTTGCTTGTTCATGGTCTCATGTAGCTGTTGCAACACTTGAATAATGGCTGCATGGGCCTCGACTTGCTCTTAAACCTAGTTAGTCATTGGCCTCACAATAGCCTTATAGGCCTCAACTTACTCCCTTATTCGATTGGCCATTGTAGTCTGGGCCTCTTGCACCTCTCTTAACATCTTAACAGTTTCACAATGTGTGCTTATGATGTAACACCATATTCATTTACCTCATCACATGCCATTCTAGCTTGGCTTTCCTTAGTCTAGCGCACTTACTCAAGAAAAAGTAATAGAAATAATAGATTATTTTGTGTTATATCATGGATAAATTTTTCATTTCATGTCTCGCAGGGCATATGAACTCATCCATCTCATTTTCATATTTAAATACACAGATACAACTCAAAACCATCTCAAGAAGTGGCCAAAAACTCGAGCTCATGAACTATACACACAAAAATTGCATGTGCAGCCTCGAGTTAGTGTGCTAGTTTTCTGTCATGAGGTTTGAAAATCATAACTAATTCTAGAAAAAATGAAATCAAGCACACTATACTATTCTAGAAAGCTAAAGATGTCTAATTTATGTTAAAAATAATTCCATACCACAATAGTGATGTCTAGCTATTGGAAATTGATAGAACAGTAACTAAGGTCACCCAGCACTACTAGTACTATCACAAAATTTTAAAAATTTATATCTCCCTGCTCAAACATCTAATTGAGGTGATGTTGGTGGTCATAGAAAGCTTATCATGTATAGTTTCTTCTTGTAAAATTTCATGAGTATTGGACACTATTTGGCCCCCGAATGACACAAGAGAAAAAATTGACCATATGAATAGTAACCATACCAGAATAGCTAAAATTTGTCAACTTTGAAAATTTATAATTAATTCTATAGAGCTCCAAATAATCTAATCTTTAGCTTTCCAAAAAGCTCTGGATGAGATCTATATGCATGCCATATTTCATGGGTAAATTCATTCATTTGGTTAGATTGTGCTATAGGGGTGCAAAATGGCACTTTTTGCATCTTATAAAGGTCTCAAAAGGTCTAAATCCACTTCTATGACATCCATGGCCACTTGAACACATGGGAAAGCACCAAAATGGTCTATTAAACATGTCTCAAAGGTGCACAAATCCATATTTCACAAACTCACTCTCACCCCAAGGTATACCCAAGAATACATAAACTAGTTCTTGCTATTCAATGTCAAGAAGTAGCTACAACATCCACATAGCATCAAATCTCATACAAATACAATATATCCATATATTTACAAGTGTTTATTAGGTCATACATCATATACAACATTGGATTACATCATTTGCCATTCATATAGCTACAAAATAGACAATTTCACACACTTTGTTGTCAATCTCTTTCCTTAAAGCTTGGTAACTCTCATTTCTTAGTTCATTTGGTCCGCCTAGACATGTTAGGCGATGGAGAGGAAGGGATGAGATTCTAGGCATCCCAATAGCTCTTCTCACTTTCAACCATACATAAAGAATGTAAATCCAAGTCAAAAAATGCATGCATGGATATCATGAAGTGTATGATCATTCACAAAACTTTTCATACATTCAAGAAGTCATACATAGCATACATAGGTTTGCCAAGAAGATGGTTTAGCCTCACCCGCTTCTCTTGGGGGATTTTGGAGTTGCCTCACCCATTCTCTTAAAGGATTCTTGACCAAGCTCACTCTTTAGATACTTTTGGCTTGTCTCACCAATTCTTGAGGCTTCTTGGCTCATCCTCACCATGGCTAAAGGGCTTTTGGCTTTACCACACTCAAGCAAACCAAAACATATTCATTTAAATGCATAACATAGCAACATGGTACCATGGCATATAAACACATGCTAAAAACATCTTTTATGGCTTAAACATACATACACACATTCAAGACAAGATAAACATTCACTCATGCATGAGAGAAAGAAGAGAGAGCTACCTTTGTCACAATTACACACTTTTCTCTTTAAACTTGGTTCCTCTCCCATAGTGACACACTCACAAGAAGGTGAGACTTGGTTCCTTTGCCCTAGACACATCATATGGAAGCCAATTATATTCTTGAAATAATTTCTAAGGCTAAGTGGTTTTTATGGCTCATTTATGGTTCCATAATGCACCTAATGAAGCAACCTTAGGAAAACATGAGCTTGGATCCATTCTTTCCATCCATTTATGATTCTTGACTCCTTTTAAGCCTCTTAGAGCCATCACACAATTAATTTAGGGAGCCTAGCTAGGTGTTGCTTCTTTAAGCCATAATATGGAACCTATGATACCATCTCACTATCTATGACTTCTAAAATTTTTTCAAGGCTTTCTCTCATCCTCTCCCATCATATATGACTCAAAATCAAGCTTGGACTAAATTAAAACTACCTCTATGCTCTAGTTCTGCTCTAAGTTGAGATGATGAACATTAAAAAGGAGCAAAGGGTTTGCTTTGTTTTCTAGATGGAAGATGCATGTGGGGAACTTCCTAAGGATCTTCATGTAAATACTCAATTTGGCTTAGGAACCTTTGCATTAAAACAAAATTTTAATTGAACACTTGAATCCTTAACTTTGCTATCTTAAAAACCAATGACCTTTACCTAATTCTCTTTACATAGTTTCAATTCCCATACTCTATTTCCTAAGATTTATCCTTAGTTTGGTTCAAAAATCACTTCTCCTTGGCTGTCCATCACTTGGCCGAACCACTCAAGAGAAGAACAATGGAAGAACAAGCTTGAATCTTAGAAATTTACCTTGGTTTCTTGGCTTTCCTTAAATGCTCTTCTCCTTGCTTAACTTTTTCCCAAAAATTTGAACTATCCCCCTCTATTCTAGACTCAAAATAGAACCAAAGATCTCACTAAATCCTTAGGAAGAGAGGATGAAAAGAGAAGAAGAAGTTTTCTAGAGAAAGAGCAAGGATTTCCATGAATTTCTTACCTTGTTCTTGGCTTTTCTCCTCCTCTTTTCCCTTATTGTTGTGCACCTCCCTTTATTGCGTCTTTTCTGGTTTTTGGATAGAAATGAAGTTGGTGGAGAAAGGAGAAGAATTGGCATGAAACATATAAAAACTTCAAGAGGCAATTTGTTTTAAGAAATTTCATTTATGTCTCTTAACCTTGGTATTTTCATTTTCAATTCATTTTAGCTCCTTTTTTAGAACTGTCTTTTCTATCATAAAATGTAGGTCCTCAATCTTGGAAAATTCCTTAAGAATCACTCAAATCAGAGCTAAAACTTTTTCAAATGAAATGGTCAAAGTTTTGGTCAACTGACGTTCTAAAACGTAAATCGAAGGGTTTTAACTATTCTAGGGATTCCTATAGTTTTCAGGGCCTTTGAGAACTTTATAAAACTAATTTTTCTCATTTAAAAATCCCTTCTATAAGTTTTCTAAAAAGTGCCCGAAATTGTGAAAATGCAACTGCATCTTCGTTGAATTTTATTTGGTCATTATGGCTTCATTTTTAGGGCACCTTTGACCTTAGATCCTTATTATTTAAGGTCTAGATTATCACTCTAATTTTATTGGACCTCAAATCATTATATTTAGGGGATTTTCTTTTGTATTTGGTGAATTACATATGTTTATAGAGAAACCGGGCATTACATTTCTCACATTTACGGAGGTACCAGATGTTACACATGAATGAGCTATAACCCTAAGGGCCAGTCCAAGCACAACATCACCCATATCAGGTACATACAAATAAAATAACATTACCAATCCATATTGTCCTTATTTCCTAGCATGCATGCATCATATTTGCCAAGTTTTCTAATCACAAAGTTTAAAAATCTAGCATAATCTCCTAAACCATGCTCTGATACCAAATGAAACAACCCTAACTACTAATCATGCTAATTGGTCATAATTATACTCTTAATCTCTTGTGTTTTGAGTTAAACATTACTAATAATTTGTTAGGAATGGAAATATGGAGAAATTTAAACCTTATTAATTATTCTAAATTACCAATCACAGCAACAAGAATGTGCACAACCAAGGGCATTTAAACACTCATATAAGACATTCATTATTCTCCTAAATGATTTAAGAAATCATAAAACTTATTTACATTGGTTTGCAAGTTAATATACATCAAATCCTTAAGGAAACCAAAGTTTTGAAGCAAAAATCAAAGTTTGGAATCTCATGTTATGACTTGGAACAACCCTGCTGTAGCTAAGTTAGTCTCTTAAACCTTTAAAAGCTCTTTAACACACCTAAGCCGTAACTCGAGCACTTCACGTCATAACTCAACTTGAGTCTAGAGCTATCTTCCAAATTTCTTGATTTTCACCACTACTCCAAATCTCTACATTGTAGTGAGGCGTGTCTTTGGAACCATTGCTCCAGTTTTCTTGATCCTTGCTATGGCTAGCTATCCTCGTGTCATGGCGAGATGAGCTACTTGAACAACTCTCCTAATATTCCTTGACTCTTACCATGGTGGGCTCCTATTGCGTTGTGGTGAGACTGCTTTCAGGATCCTTCTAGACCTATTTTCTCACCTCATACCATAAGTTAAATCCCCTTCACTGTAGCACTTCTAGCCTCTGTTACCTTGAACCTTATTTTTGGCCATGACTTCACTCCCTTTTGATCCTATTCTCTCATTTTCACACTCCTAAACGATTTATCACTAGCACTAGATGAATTTTAGGACTTCCATAACTAATAAACATGGTTTTATAGACCTCCCAACTCCCAAATATCACAATTCACTAATCCTCATTATATAGAGACATAAAAGGAATTCACATCAAGTGATTATTAATACATATTAGCACATCTACATATTATGATAGCAATAGGTACCCAAAGCCACTAATAACATCATTCAAATGAGTATTCCAAAAAAGATTCCATACAATAATATTCAAATTGAACATTCATTGCAAAGCATAATTATACTCTCTAAGAAAAGGTCATGGTTCTTCATTAGCAATAATCCATATCAGATAATAATTCAGTACATACATCAGATTTCAAGTATTACATAGTTTAAGTTCCTAATGAATTCAATCTTAGTTACAAAATATCAAAATGACTACACTTGGTAATATGAGTGCACCATGATGCTATACAAAATAAATTATAAAATAATAGCATCTACTCTTGAAGAAAATGACTCAATATAGAGAGCCCACACATGGCCTCCAAATTAGAGGTACTTGTTTCTCCTTCCCCTAATCTAAGGAACCTTCACCTAAAATTGTTAGTGTAATACCATATTTATCTAGCTTGCCTCATGCTATTTCTAGGTCTTATGCCATGTATTTCACAAGGAAGTAAGAGGAATGGAATTAGAACAATGAACATACTAGCATCAAGTCACAGATAAAATTTTTTCTTTCAGAGTCTCGTGGGTCATATGGACTCATCCATCTTATTCTCACATTTAAATATACAATTACAACTCATAACAAACTCAAGAAGTGGCCTATACCTTGAGCAAAGGGATGGTATACTCAAAAACATAGTGTGCAACCTCGGGTAGGATTTCTAGATTCTGTGACTGAATTTTGAAAAATCATAACTAATTTTAAAAAAATTGAAATCATGTGCACTATACCATTTTAGAAAGTTACAGATGTCTAATTTATGATAAAAATAAATCTATACAACAATAGAGCTATTAGCCATTGAAAGCTAATGGAACAGTACTAGAGGTCAGCTATCATCCCTAGTACTAAGCTCCAACTTCAAAAATTCAAATCTCCATGTTCAGAGGTCCAATTGGGGTGATCTCAGTGGCCATGGAAAGCTCACCATGTCTAGTTTATTCTTGTGATATTTCATAAGTATTAGACATCATTTGACCCATGAATGACACAGCCCAATTTCTGACTATATGAACAGTGTCTGTATCAGTTCAGCAAAAAATGCCAAATTTGGAAATTCATAATTAATTCCATAGAGATCCAAATAATATGTTCTTTAGCTTTTCAAAAATCTCTATATAAGATTTATATGTGTACCAAATTTCATAGGCAAATTCGTTCATTTGGTCAAATCTTGACATTAGATTGCAAAATGGCTCATTTTGTGTCATCAAAGGGGTCTAAATGGTCCACTTCAAGTTCTAAGGAACCATGACCACTTGAGCACGTGGGAATGCACCAAAATGGCTCTCTAAACTTGTCTCAAAGATGAATAAACCTAGATTTCTCAAATTCACTCTCTCACCCCATGCCATATACAAGAGTTCATAAGTCTAGTCTTGCCATTCAATACTCAAAAACTACATTATCATTCATCTAACATCAAACCTCATTCATACATCAAATATATGGGTATTTCCACATGTTCAAATGATTACATAACAATTTCATCAAGGGATTACATCATATGCCATGTGTATGGCTACAAAAGAAACAAAACTAGGCATTTTCATATACTTTGATGTCAATCTCCTTCTTCTAGGCTTAGTGGCTTCCATTACCTTATTCAATTGCTCCACCTAACATGTTAAGACATTAGAGAGGAGGGGATGAGATTCAAAGAATCCCAATAACTCATCTTCCTTTCAATCACACATAAAGTATACAACACAAGCCTTGAAAATGCATGCATGGGCATATTAACATGTGTAAGCATTCAAGAAATATTCTTGGCATTTGAACAAGTCATCTATGGCATACATAGGCTTGCCAAGTAAGTGGACTAGCCTTACCCATTCATTTATGAATTTTAGACTTATCTCACCCATTTTCTCTAAGAGGTTTTGACTCAACCTTACTCTTGGGAGTCAACCTCAATCTTGGGAGACTCTTTACTTTGTCTCAACTAATTTTAAGGGTTTTTGGCTTATGCTCACCATGGCTAGAGGGTTCTTGGTTCCTCCACACTCAAGCAAACCAAGGCAAGCATATAAAACATTATTTGAATGTATAAAACATCATCATGGAACCATGGCATATGAAATCATGCTAGAACACTTTTCATAGCTTAAAACATGCATACACACATCCAAAGACAAGGTAAGTACACATTCATGCATGAGAGAAAGTGGAGAGAGCTACCTTTGCCATATAAGCATACTTTTTCCTTGAACCTTGAGTCCTCTCCTTCAACCTCATACACACAAGGGGGTAGAGATCATTTCTCTTAGGCTAGACACATCATATGGAAGCCAATTATACTCTTAAATCAAATTCTAAGGCCAATATTCACTAGAAAAGCTAGGTGGTTCATATGGTTCTTTTATGGTTCCATAATACACTTAATAAAGAAACCTTAAGAAAACATTATCTTAGCTCCATTCTCTCCATCTATTTATGATTCTTAACTCCATTTAAACCTCTTGGAGTCATCACACAATTAAATCAAGGAGCCTAGCTATGTGTTGCTTCTTTAAGCCATAATATGGAACTTACGATGACATCTTACTTTCGATGGCTTCTAAAACTTTTCCAAGGTTTCCTCTCATACTCTCCTATCATACATGATGCAAAACTAAGTTTATAAGGAATTAAAACACTCCCTAGGTGTATGAACCCTCCTTGGCCGAGGTTATGTTTCCATATGGCACCAATGGAGTTGTTTTAATTTCTTTAATGGGAGAAGCATGTAGGAGGCTCTCTTGGCATCTTAAGAACTTATATATACTCTTAGGCAACTTAAATTACTACTAGAAAGATTTATCTTGGCCTAGGTTCAACCAAATCCCTAAATTTTATAACTTGCATTCTAAAGCTCCCTTTTCAATTCTAGTTGTATATTCTTAATCCTCACACTCTATAACCTTTGGTTCCATCAAAAACACATAAAGAAAAACTCTCATCTTCACTTTTTTTCTCTAGATCGAAGCTTAAATGGCTTGAAAACACAAGATTTTGCAAGTGTTTCAAGTAAAGGCTTACCTTAAAACTGAGCTCTCTTCGTATAGATTATTTTTCACCGATTGATTTCTTGAAAAGAGTTCCTTTTGGCTTGGGTTAGACCTGAATCTTCAAGTTTCCAAGAAAAGTAAACTACCATTAAAGAGCTCTTAGAGAGAGGAACAACTTTCCTACCTGGCACGAGATGAAATGGGGCTATTTACTTACCTAAACAGAAGCTTAACTTCTTCTCTATCTCCCCTCTTAATGTCACCCCATGATTGCTCAATTTTCTGCAAATGGAAGCTTGGAGAAGGTGATGAGATGTAATCTTACTTAAGAAGCCTCTTTTACAATTTTTCAAAATGATCATTTTACCCCTACGCACCTGTTTGCTCCGTTTAGACTCATTTTAACTCCTTTTTGAAAATCATATTTTCCATCATAAAATTTAAGTCTTCTAATTTATAAAATACCTTTGGTTTCATCCAAATTGGATTTAAAACCCTCTCAAATGAACTAGTTAAAGTTTGGGTCAACCAATATTGGAAAACATCCATTAGAGGGGCTTTAACTGTCTTGGGGCTTCCTATGGTTTTTAGGGTCTTTAAAAACCCTGGAGAACTCAAAAATTTCATTTAAAAAGCCCTCCTCTGAGAGTTCCAAAATTTTTTTCAAAATTATGAAAATGCCATTACATTTCATCAACTTTTCATTCAATTTTGTTTCTTCATTCTAGCTCCCTTTTTCTTTCCATCTGAGCTAGGATTCACATTTTTAAGAGTCTAGAATGCTACTTAAATTTTTTGAGACCTTAACTAATTCATTTCAGGAGACTTCCTTTTGTATCCGATGAATTTTATATGTTCACGGAGAAACTGTACATTACATTTCTCGCATTTTCTCTCGTTTTCAAAGAACCAGATATTACAGTTAGCCCATAAAACAAGATGAGATATGAATCTTAGTAACCAAAGGAAAATTTCATAGATATGTATGATTTAATCAGCATAAATGCATATGAAACATAGTTACCAAAAGCATCATCATGGTCAATAAATGAACTAGTTGGACTAGTAAGGACCACTATCTTATACTAGCAATCACATGCATCAAGTTAATGGCCAATAACATAAGGAAAGGCCAATCCATGGCACCAACTCCCTATTGAGAACACTTTAGGTTCAGTGCATTCATGAGTTTGATCAAAACTTAGTGCCCAATCGAAGCACAATGCATGGGTAGCAACTACACCATAATTTTACCAAGGACACATTCACAATTCACAGCAACAATTGAGTAGCCAACCAATCATTTAGCATAGCAAAACTTATTTATGCAGCAATTATCATATTAACAAAGCACATATGCAAGGAATTGAAATTAAACCCTGGTTACCTCACTCACTTGAGTCAAGTTCTGAAGCCAAAGGTAAATTCTCATACTCTAAAGGTCATAAATTGCCAAGAAAATTTTTCAACTCATTATTCACTATAGAATCAATTATCTAGTCATTCTTGGTATCAAAAACTACTTAAAATCACTTACCCAATCTTCAAACAGTCATAAATTCGGACTTGAGCTTTATCTACACTAGAAACCACAACATTCCACTCTAATTTCCTAGTATTTTCACATAAAATCAAAGATTATTATGTAAGTAAGCTATTAGGCCCACTAATTAACAGAAAATACATCAAAATGAGGAGAACATGTTTGCCTAATAACTCTTTTAACGTTAACCTTTGAAAATCAAGCTTGAAGCCATCAAACTATCAAAGTTCAAATTTGAGAAAAAGATGAAAATCCTCCGAATGACAAGACAATCTGACCAAAATGTAAAGGAGAATGAGAGGATTAAGTTTTATATAACCCATCTTGGCTAAATCCTCTTTTAGAAGTGAGAAATGATGGTAATATGCTAAAGAAACGCTAGTCCCCTTTGGATATCCAAAATTCCTTCTTGAGCTTCTTATGTTTTTTTGTAGAATAGGAAAGAGGCTATGGAGAGTTTAGGGTTTTAGTGAGGTCTTAGGCTAACTCAAGGGTCTATGCTCCACTTGGGCCCATTCTTTTGAGCTTTGGGTTTCTAAGAAATTAAATTAGGCCATTTTTACAAACTAAGAGTGGGCTTCTATAATTGGTTCTTAGCATATATAAATTGATCATAAGGCCCAAAGATTAAATATCCACCTTCATTAATTAATTTCTCTAATAAAGCCCATAACTATAATTAATCCAATTTTACCCAATAATGACCAAGTATCATCATTTGTCTCAAAATGCCCAAAAATTCTTTTCCTTAAAATTTTTATTTTTGTAATCCCTTTAAGTCTCCCTTTATAATTTCATAATTATTCTTAATAAAGTTTAGAGTGTTATATAGTGACTCCATATTTTAAGAGCAAATACTACTGCAGTTAACTCTAAATCATATGTAGGATAATTTTTCTCATGAGGTCTCAACTACCTAAAGGCATATGCCACTACTTTACCTTATTACATTAACACACAGTCTAACCCTTTTCTCGAGGCATCACTATAAACCACAAAAGGTTTATTAGGGTCAAGTATAACCAATACAAGGGCAGTGGTCAATCAGAGTTTTAATTCCTAAAACTCCTTTCATATCTATTATTCCACACAAAAGGTGTCTCTTTCCTTGTTATTCTTTTCAGTGCTAAAGTTATATGAGAAAGGCCCTGTATAAATTGCTTGCAATACCTTGCCAAACCCAAAAGAATCTTAACCTCAGTGATGGTTTTAGGCCTATCCCATTGTAACATAATTTTTACTTTATGGGGATCAACCGCAATCTCTGCCTGTGATATAACATGACCTAAAAACCTCACATTAGTTAGCTAAAATTCACATTTACTAAGTTTGGCATATAGTCTCTTATTTCTCAAGGTTTCTGGGACTATCCTCAGATGTCTCTCATAATCCTTAAATGTTCTGGAGTATATCGATATATCATCAATAAAGACCACTACAAATTTATCTAAATATAGTCTAAATACCTTATTCATGTAGTTCATCAAAATAGATGGTGCATTCGTCAAATTAGATGGCATTACTAGCAACTTATAATATTCATATCTAGTCCTGAAGGCCATCTTTGAGACATCTTCAACTTTAACCCTTAATTAATGATATCTAGATCTAAGATTTATTTTAGAAAATAAGAATGCCCCTATAAGCTGATTTAACAAGTCATATATTTTAGGGAGGAGATACTTATTCTTAGTAGTAACCTTATTAAGTTCTATATAATCTATACACAATCTCAAGGTACCATCTTTCTTTTTCATAAAAAAAAAGAGCTCCCTAAAGTGACACATTAAGGTGTATAAACCTCTTCTCTAACAATTCCTCAATCTATTTTTTTTAACTTTGCTAGCTTAGTAAGAGCATCTTATAAGGAGCTTTAGACACTGGTCTAGTCCCAAGCACTATATCAATAAGGAATTTTATCTCTCTCTCTGGAAGTAGATCATTAAAATCAAAATCCTTAAGGAAAACCTCTGAAAATTCCCTAAATACATATATCTTTTCTACCCCTTGTTCTACCTTAACCTATATATAAAAATAGACTAGAAACCTTTGGCATTTATGTTCTAAATATCTTTCAACCTAAGTAGTGGTCAAGAAGGATAATTCAGCCCCAATACTAGGTATGGTCCCACAATCAGGTAAGGCAATGGTTTTGTGTTCACAATCAAGTATAACATTATTCGCAGCCATCTAGTTCATGCTAACAATCAAATCAATATCATAGAAAGCATGTAAATCAAATCAATAGTGGTATAACAATGGTTAAACTGCATAGTGACATTCAAACAAACATGGGAAGTAATTACATGACCTCTAGTAGGTGTAGCAATAGATAGATCATAAGGTAAAGTACTAAGAGCCAAACCCAATTTTCTCACATAATTATAAGATATGAACGAGTGATTAGCACTTGAATTAAACATAGCAATTATAGGAAAACCATTCACTATAATCGTACCTTTAATCAAACTAGGAAACACGCTAGCCTCATGTTGAGTAAGGGAGAATGCTCTACCCTATGTCTGTGGTCTAAGTGGAGGCACCATCTTTGTCTGAGGGCGATTCCTGGTTCCTGGCTATATGCCTAGGCTTCCCATACCTGAAATAGTCACTATGGATGGTTGTCTTCTGCTAGGCTACACTTTCTTCCCTTTTTATGGCTTTCTTTTACACTGCACCTTACTCTTCTTTCTATTGCTAGTAGCTACACTGGCATTATCTTTTTGTCTCAATCTTTTCAACTCTGGACCCCTTTCTGGCTAGCCTTAATCATTGTTGGTAAGGTATCTCACAAATTATTCTCTAATACCCTTCTGATCTCCACAAGAACATTAAAAGTTATGATTCTCTATGGAGTTACTCTATCTCTTATCAGAGGCTTCAAGCCTTTCTTAAATCTCTCAAATCTCCAGTTCTCATTATCACATTTCTAGAGGTAAGAGGAATACCGATACAACTTTATGAACTTTGCCATGTACTGGTCAATTAACATCTCATCAATCTATTTTAGACTCATAAACTCCATTTCATTTTGATCTTGAATGGAGTTAGGGAAATATTTCTCATAAAACTCAACCAGGAAATTCTCCCATTAATTGAAATATTCTTTTCTGCATGATTGATTCTATACTGCACCACCAATAGTTAGCTTCCTTTTCTAACATAAATATGGCAAGCATTACTTTCTATTTAGAGGTACCTCCCATCACTTTAAAAATGGTCTCTAGCTACATAATCCATGCCTTTGTTTTTTCTACATCTAACTCTCCATCAAAAGAGGGTGGACCATTCTTCTGAAATTGGTTCAACAACTTTTGATTAGACAACTGGGCCTATATTGGATCCTGATGGGGTGCTGATGGATTGCCAAGAATAGGTGGCTATGGTTTAGGAGTATTTCTCTTATCATTCCCTTATTTAGCCAAGGCATTTGAAACTATAGTATCATTTCTTACTGTTGTTGCATAATTTGTCTCGTTGTTCCATCATGGCCTAGTATTGATCTAGATGATCCATGATGGTCTGCAAAAGATCCTAAGGCTTAGCCTTAGCTAGTCTGCCACTCTTAGTATTCACCATAATGTCTAAAAATAACCATAACCTTAGTACTCATTATAAATTCAACACAACAACCAGCACAATCAGTTTCCCTGATAAATACACCGCAAGTACAAGACATTCAAACATTTCAAGATCCAAACATAGAGTTAGGTTACCTAAACCATTACTTTGATACCAACAAATGTCATACCATCAAAATATAAGCACATATTCTACATTATACTATGCTTATTATATCAATTTCTTATCTTTAATACTTTTAGCAGCCAAAAAAATCCACATTAAAGGCCCAATTTCTCCAAATAGGCGTAATTACATAACTTCATTTAAATTCTAAGACTTACACTAAACAAATTTGTTCAATATGGAAAATCATAAAAAGAAGCATAATTTTCATATCTCAAACCTTATGCTTCAAGCTATCACATTTACACAAGTCCACATATTAGACACTAACTTCAAAAATTTATATCTTACGCTACCAAATTCCAATTCATGCAAATTAGATGCCTAAGGAAAGCTCAGGACATTAGCTACATGCTGCAAAAATTTCAAGCTAAAGCAAATTCATTTGGGCCATAAAAATTTAATGGAATAGTAATTGCTACTATTTTCCAACACAAACCATAACCCAAATTTCATACATACATATCTTTGACTACATAGCTTCGTTTTACATAGGCTTGGTGGCTATGGAAAGGTTATAATGCCAACTATGTATCTATAAAATTTTATGAGCATTGGAGTTCATTTGGCTATTTAAATACATAAAAACATAAATCTAACCATATAAACAGTGCCTAATAATTTCTACAATTTTCAGCCAACTTTCAAAAGGCTATTTTGTTGGCCAAATATGAAAACGGATATAGCTAATTATGTGGCTAAGTATTGGGTGTGCCAAAGGTTTAAAATAGAATATCAAAGGCTAGTTGGGTTATTACAACACTTAAACATTCCTGAACGGAAATAAGATAGTATAACTATGGATTTCATTATGGAATTACCTAGGACATCCTCTAGACATAATGCTATTTGGATAATAGTGGATAGATTAATGAAATATGTACATTTTTTACCTATTAGGACTACACACACTTTAGATAAGTTAGCCCTATTGTATATAAAAGGAGATAGCGAGACTTTATGAAGTACCTAATAACATAATATCTGATAGAGACCCCAAGTTTATATCAAAATTTTAATTGAGAGATATGAAGGAGGTCATTGTAGGTAGCTTTAAGGACGAATTTGAGGTTTAGTACTACTTATCACCCCTACATAGATGGTCAAATAGAAAGAACCATCCAAACCCTAAAAGACATGTTAAGGGCATGTGTTTTAGAAATGAAGGCAAACTGGGATGTGTACTTACCATTAGCTAGGTTTTTTTTATAATAATAGTTACTATTCTAGTATACAAATAGCCCTGTATGAGGTATTGTATAAGCGAAGGTGTAGATCACATTTGTGTTAGATTGAGCTAGGTGAAAGGAGTCTAATAGGACCTATGATAGTAGACCAGACCACCAGATAGATAGAACTAATTACGAAGAAACTCCTCACAGCTAAAGTAGGCAAAAGAGTTATCCCGATAAGAGAAAGAAGGCCATTAGAGTTTTTAGACTAGAGACCATGTATTCATTTAAGCATCTCCAGTCACTTATGTGAGTCAGTCTATTAAGGTAAGAAAGCTCAGTTCTAGGCATATTGGTCTATTCAAAATCCTTAAAAGAATCAGACATGTTGCTTACTGTATAGCCTTGCCTCATAACCTAGCCCAAATTCATGATGTATTTCATATCTCTCAATTAAAAAAGTACTTACCACATCCTTCACATGTGATAGAATATAATCCTATTCAATTATATTATAACCTTTCCTATATGGTAACACTAGAAAAGATCATTGATACCAAGATCAAACAGCTAAGAAATAAGAGCATTCCTTTAGTGAAAGTAGTTTGGAAGGGCCTGTCTCTTAATGAGACAACCTGGGAACTTAAGAATGATATGAGAAAGCAACATCCATAGCTATTTAAGTAAGGTAAGTTTCCAAATTTTGAGGACAAAATTTATTTTAGAGGTTGAAAAGTAATATATGATTTTTCAGAAACTAAACCGAAACTGATATTGTGATATAAGAAGACTTAAAGCAAAGAGAATAAAAGCCAATTAAGGGTAGAATGCTAATTAAAGCATTTAAAAGTGTGCGTAGGAAATTAGGACTAACCCGAAACCATAGTCAAAATGACTAAACAAAGTGAACCGAAAAACGGTGGCAAAATTATAATTTTAGGCAACTTTTTGAAAACTTAAAGGAGGGAGTTTGAATGGCAAAATTAAGTTCACTAGGATTTTTAAAGGCTTAGAAAATCGTAGGAACCATCAGAATTGTTAAAACCCTTTCGATATACAATTTAGGTCGTTAGTTGACCTAAACTTTGACATAATTGTTCACGATAATTCTAAATCCCATAAATTTAAAGAAAAATATTCTTAATAAACTAGAGAACCTAAATTTCATTATGAAAAAGGCAATTCTTAAAAAGGAATTGAAATGAGCTTAAATCATGGAATTAAAGGTCAACGACAAAATAGGAATATAGAAAAATCATAAAGCCCTAGCTTGTCCCTATATATATCACATCCCACCCTTCTCCCTTCACTTTGGTTAACTTTGAGCAGCTATAAACCAAACCTAAGAGGTGTTCAAGAACCACCAAATAATCAAGGAGAAGAAAAGCTAGTTATGGTAAGAAATTATGGAGATTTTTCCTATGATGTATTTATAAACTATTTTTCTTTCTTTCTTCTCTTTCTTTTTATGGTCTTAGTTCTTTAAAAAGGGAGGTTTTGCAGCTGAGCTCATAAAAGAATGAACTCTTTAAAGGGAACTAAATACACCATAATACCTTCCATTCAAAACCTTTTCATATGATATATATCATGGCATAAGAAAGTAGCTCTTCCTCGCTGTCATACCTAGCTCTTGCTAATTCATTCATACAAAGCAAGAAGTTCCAAGCCACTTTTACATTCACTTCCATGCTTTTCAACATTGAAGTCAGGCCATTTATGGGTCATTTTGAGCTATAACAGTCCAAACTTGATTCTTTCCATCCCTAAATTCATTTTCATCATAAACAAGTTTTTTCATAGTCAAATTATAATGCCTAGCTCATGGAACACCCTAGAACTCTATGTAACCCAAGATGACAACATAAGTTCCAAAATTTACTCTAACTTTGAAAATTTATAACTTGGGCTATACAACTCCAAATCATGCAAATTACATGTCTATGGAAAACCTAGGATGTGAACTATATGTTGTAAAAATTTTAAGTGAAGTCCATTTGCCCTACCAAATGTAATGGAACAATAATACAGGTTAGAATTGGAGACATGTAGCAGACCTAAACTTTGAAATTGCATATTTTGAACTACATAACTTCGAATTAGGAGCTCTCAATAGCCACAAAAAGCTTGAGATGAGATATATGTGTAAAAAAATTTCAAGAGCATCTAAGCTTATTTGACCTAAGAAAAACCTTGCATATTAGTGGCTACTACAATACTCAAATGCAATCAAACCCTTAACTTCAAAAATTTATAACTTCCTCTATATAACTCCTTTTTATTTAGACTCAGTGATCATATAAAGCTTATAATGCAAACTATATGCCTGTAAAATTTCATAAGCATTGGACTTCATTTGGGCCCTGAAAAACACTAAATATTAGGGCTATTCTATGTGAATAATACTAAGACCTAATTGAAAATTTTGCATAATTTCAGAAAATTTGTAAAATATTTTGTATAGCTCCAAAAATTATGGTTCTTAGCTTGACAAAAGCTTTAGAAGGGTTTTAAATGCA
The DNA here is from genome assembly GCA_026724425.1 of Erythrophleum ivorense. NCBI lineage: Eukaryota > Viridiplantae > Streptophyta > Magnoliopsida > Fabales > Fabaceae > Erythrophleum > Erythrophleum ivorense. The sequence goes on from JAIUCV010000008.1 coordinate 33,266,540, forward strand.
TGCCAAATCTTAGGCTCAAAATAGATTGTTTAGGCCACTTTTGACATAGGAGTAATTTATGAAAAATTTAAGATCACTTTTGGTACCAATTTGGACTACTTGTATCCAATTAGTTTTTTTCGACTTTGAGCATATTTCTTTTATCCTAAATGGCATTTGTAATCATTCCATATCATCCCAAAATGGTGGGATCAAAATTTGACCCCTTGACATCTACTTATACATGCATATACCATGGTGCCTCATAAGTCATCTAATTCCATAACGCCCATAACATGACATAAACTACCACACATGCACATTCTCATACTCATACATGGATTTCTACTCTAAAACACAATGTTATACATTAACTTACTCAAAATGGTTATACATACATCAAGAGTCTTATTCATATCATTATTAATACATAAATCAAAACATAGTACATAATAGCATGCTAATACATGATATTCATCATTTAAGCTCTTTCAACCTTTGTCCTTGCTTGGTGACCTTGAAATGGTTAGTGAAAGCATGGGAGTGAGATTCGAGAGAATTTTAGTAGTTAATCTTAACCAATTCAATACATACAAGAATGCCATGAGTGTATGGCATGCATGTGGTGCAAGAATGCAATGTTTATACTTCATATGAATCAAATACATCATAAAATATGAAAACTCATTCATTTCTTAGCCATGGCATTATCGTAAACTTACTAGGCTTAACTTTTCTCAACCTAAAGGCTAAGGAAGAGCTACTACACTTAATTCCATGCCTTAGGAAAGCTATGAGGCAAAAAAAACATGTCATTCTCATACATAAAGCTCATTATAGAAATCATACTAAAACATATCTCATGAATACATCAAGCAATAACACATACAAGCATCCAAACTCATTCAAACACTCAAAAGCATGCAAGAAAAGGAGATAAAGCTACCTTGAAGCTTGCAAGAACTTAAATAGCCACTAACCCACTTGATCTTAGCTTTTCTCTTGACTTTCCTTCTCTTGACACTTACACTTTAGGGTGTTTGAGTTAGATGGACCTACACATAACAATTTTAAGACAAATTAACTTCATAGAACTCATTCTAGGTTTCTTGATCCTTACTTAATCTCATTAAGACTCAAGGTGACAATTACGACTAGTTTAGGCCCCTTATAAAGTAACCTTAGGCTTTTGCTTTCTAAATCCCAAACTCTTGCTTGCTACAAGTTTCATAACTCCAAGGAAACTCATTTGAATAATTACATGCTTGCTTAGAGGGTTTTAGAGCTAACTTGCTTTATTAACTAAATTTTGGTTTTAAATATTCAACTTTCATTTTAGGGCTTCTAAATTTAATTCAATACTTTCATGATTCTTTATTCATTATATCTAAGTCTCTAAATTTATTAGAACTCAAAGAAACACTCTTTAGCTATCTATTCCACCCCTTGGTTGAACATCTACTCAAGGAAGGAAACCATGGAATTTTGTTAGTTCTTGTTAGGAGTTCAATACATACCCATGTTCCTTGGCTTCTCTTCTATCTAGTCATTGTTTCATATGGCTTAAAATACCTTATAATAGTTCTAAAACTTCTTAGGTGTAATAGAAACCCTAACTTCCTTATCTTGAATTCTAAAGCTTTTCAATTAATTTCAATTGCATAATCTTGTTTCTCATGCCTCAAAACCCTTAATTCCATTACATTTTAGCCAAATTCATTTTCTCTCTCTAGGCATAATATGGAAGCCATTGGAATTCAAAGAAAACAAATCTTTCTTTTACCTAACATACCTCATTTAAAAGCTTACTAAAATGGTGATTCTCTTGCTTTATTTGGTTGCTCTAACCTCTACTTTTTCTCATAAGGTTAGCCACCAAAATCATCCTTTCATGAAGTTGAAACCATCATTTAAAAAGAGCATGTAGAGTAGAGCAAGGTTACTAACTACTATGGCATGAGATTTTACATGTATGCTTACCTATTTAGCTTTCTTTTTCTTCTCTCTCTTCTCTCATTTTTCATGCCATTTCCCATTCCATGTAGTGCTGAGTTTTAGGTCAATGGGGATGAAGAAGAAATAGCTAGTGCATCATAATTAAATAGAAAAAGATATTTTAACTTCTTTCTATAGTTACAATTTTACCATTATAATTTGACTACCCTGTTTAAGCTCATTTTAAATTCTTTTTTGAAAACTGTCTTTTCATATAAAAATTTAGGTCCTCTATTTTATTAAAACGCCTACTTTTAAATTTATGGGGTTCGAAACCTTCCCGAATTATCTGATCAAAGTTCAAGTCAACTAACGGCCTAAATCATCCATCGGAAGGGTTTTTAGTTCATTTTTGACTACTCCTATGATTTTTTGGGGCCTCTGAGAACCTTAGGAAACTTAAATTTGTCATTTAAAATTTCCTCCTTTGAGTTTCTAAAATGTTGCCCAAAGTTACTATTTGGCCATTACATTTTCACTTCTTTGTTTAGCTACTTTCACTCTGATTTTAGGCTATCATTAATCTGGTATCTTTATTTTTAGATATCTAAATTATTATTCTAAAATTACTTAGCCTTTTTTTTTAAAAAAATTCTGGGATCTTCCTTTTGGATCATGTCGATTTTAGTTCAACTTAAGAAAGATCGGATATTACACTTGCTCTTCTAAGAGTCTCCATATTTAGCCAACTTGAAAAGATTATAAAACGGATTAGTTGTTGGCTAAAACATGATAGGAATCAGGGTTTTAAAGTATAGGGATCAGGAATATACAATTGGATTCAATTAAGAAACAATAAATTGTAAGATATGGAAGTTAGGGTTTTGATTGCACCTTAGGAAGTATAAGCCTTATGTAAGAGCATATTTGAACTAAAAAGAAGCTAAGGAAGCTTCATAGGTGTTAATTCCCCAAGACAAATGAGATGGAAGCCAATCTTGAACATTGTTGTGGCCAAGACCTATCAAGGGTACCTAAGGAGAGTTTTCTTTGATTCTAGGTTTATGAATGGTCTAGACATGAATTATAAATACTGTAACATCCAATTCCTTCATAAATGTGAGAACATAATGTTCGATTTCTCGATAAACGTACTTAACTCACCATATATAAAAGGAAGTGTAATATCTAGTTTTTTGTAAACGATAATTAATGGTATGTTTTCAAAGCAAGTCCCCTAAAATGAATTAGTTAAAGTCCCAAAAAATTTTAAGTAGCATTCTATGACTCCTAAAAATAAGAATCCCAGACTCAGACAGAAAAAAATAAAAGTAGGAATAAAGAAACAAATTGAACGAAAGGTTGACGAAATGTAATGACATTTCATAATTTTGAGCAAATTTTGGGAATTCGCACGAGGAGGGCTTTTTAAATTAAATTTTTGAGTTCTCTAAGATTCTTAGAGGCCTCGAAAATCATGGGAAGCTTCAGGACTGTTAAAACTCCTCCAGTGGACGTTTTCCAATGTCTGTTAGATCCAAAATTTGATGCATTTGTTCGAAAAGGTTTTAGCTCCAATTTGAGTGATTCTAAAGGCACTTTATTAAATTAGGAACCTAAATTTCATAATGAAAAAGATGGTTCCCAAAAAGGAGCTAAAACGAACTAGAAACAAAAATGCCAAGACAAGGGGCAAAATTGAAATTTTTGAAAAGTCTTTCTTAACCTCCCTATATATATATGAAGCGCCCCACCTCCTCACTCATTTAGACACAATTTTTTTTTGCCCTAAACTAGAGGAGAGAGATAGGGTTTGAGGCACACAAAGAGGAGGAGAAAGGGAGGGGAAAGACAAGGCAAAAGGTATGAAATTTCTTAGTTTATTTTCATGCTTTCACTTTAGTAAACCTCTTCTTCTCCATTTCATCTTCTTTCCTATAGTTTTATTGAAGTTCTTGGATCTGTATTGAGGGAAGAACAGAGTGAAAAATTCGGATTTGAAGAGAGAAGGCCAAGGAAAGGAAGAAACCACCAAGAAATCAAGGAAAAACAAGGTAAATCTTCCTTCCCATGGTAGCTATCTCTTGCTCACTTCTTCTCCTTGGTTCGTCCCACACATGAAGCTTCAAGAAGGCTTGGATTTTGGACAAAACCAAGGGTGAATCTTAGGAATTTAAGAGAGGAGAATAAAGATATGCAAAGAGAATTAACAAACAACCATGGAAAATCAAGATAGCAAACCTAGGGTTTCTAGTGTCCCTTGTAAAATCTGTTTAATATAAATAATTCCTAGGCCTAAATAAATGTTAAAATGTACTCCTAAAATCCCTAGAAGGCTCCCCATATGCATCTTCCACTAAGAAACAAACAAGCTCCATAGATGCCAGAAGATGCATAGGCTTGGTCTAGAAGGGTTAAGGTACCTAGGGATAGTTTTAAATTTTTTTAAGTCTATTTTTTGTTTCATATATGATGAGTGAAGATGAAGCGAACCTTGAAAAAAATTTAGGAGGCCTAGAGAATGAATTGGTGTCATAGGTTCTATAATATGAACCTAAAGGAGCTAGTTAGGCTCTTTGTTTTATTTGTGTGATGACTCCAGAGGCTTAAAATGAGTCAAGAATCATAAATGAAAGGAAAGAATGGAGCCTAAAACTCAATTGATGGATCTTGCTTCATTAGGTGTATTTAGGAATTATAAATGAACCATAGGACAAAGTAGAATTTCACGTAGATGTGTGGCCTTAGAAATGATTCCAACAACTTAATTGGCTTCCATATATTGTGTTTAGGCCAAGAGAAACAAATCCCACACCTTTGTATGTGTGAGGCCGAGGAAGAGAGAGCATTTTCAAGAGGAAAAAGAGTGTAGTTGCAACAAAGGTAGCTCACTTCTCCTTCTCTCATACATGAATTTGTGCTTAACTTGTCTTTGAATATGTGTATGTGTGCTTTAAGCCATGAAAAGTGTTTTAGTATGTGCATATGTATTATAGTACCATGATGTTGAAATATGTTATCAAATGATGCCTAATAGGTGTGCTTTAGTTTGCTTAAATGTGGTGAAGCCAAGAACCCATAGCCATGGTGAGGATGAGCGAAGAACCCTTAAAATTAGTTAAGAAAAAGTAAAGAGTCTCCTAAGAGAAAGGTTGACTCCTAAGAGTGAGGTTGAGTTTAAACCTCTTAAAGAAAATGGGTGAGGCAAGTCCAAAATTCATAAGAGAATGGGTGAGGCTAATCCACTTACTTGGCAAGCCTATGTATACATTGTATGACTTGTTCAAGTGCCAAAAATGCTTCTTGATTGATTGCACACTCCATGATGCTTATGCATGAATTTTTAAGACTTGCTTGCATTCTTAATGTGTGATTGAAAGGGAGATGAGCTATTAGGATTCTTTGAATCTCATTCCCTCCTCTCCAATATCCTAACATGCTAGGTGGGCCAAGTGAGCAAGGTAATGGGGAGCCATCAAGTTGGAAGATGAAAGTATGACATCAAAGTGCATTGATTTGCTTCTTTATGGCCTTACAAGTGGCAAATATTGTAATCCCTTATTGTATATATCCTATGACCTCATGAACATATGTAATTATGCAAATATATCATGTACAAATGAGATTTAATGTTATGTGTATGATATAATGCATTTTGGACATTGAGGAGTAATACTAGCATTTTGTGCACCTTTAAGATAAGTTTAGAAGGTCATTTTGGTGTATTCCCATGTGCTCAACAGTGTTCATGGCTATCTTAGAACTCAAAATGGACCATTTAGGACCCTTATATGACACAAAATGAGCCATTTTGCAACTTAATGTCAAATTTGACCAAATGAATGAATTTGCCCATGAAATTTGGCAGACATATAGATCTTATCAAGAGCTCTTTGGAAAGTCAATGATCAAATTATTTGGAGCTTTTTGGAATTAATTATGAATTATTTTTTTGCTGAACTGATGCAGACACTGTTCATATGGTAGAAACTTGGCCTATGTCATTCGTGAGGCAAATGATATCAACTACTCATGAAATTTATAGACATAAATGAGACATAATAAGATTTCCATATCCACCAAGATCACCCCAATTGGATCTCTAAGTAGGGAGATATGAATTTTTGAAGATGGAGGATAGTACCAACAGCAATAGTCGACCTATGGTATTGTTCCATTAATTTCTGGTGGCTAATAGCCCCTGTTAAGGTCTAGATATATTTTTTACCATAATGTAGACATCTATAGATTTCTAGAATGGTAAATAATGTATGATTTTAATTTTTTAAAATTATTTATGATTTTTCAAAGTTTATGACAGTAATTTGGAATTTCTGGCTAAGGCTATACCATTGAATTTTATGTAATCCATCTACTTGCATGAGTTCTAGGCCACTTCTTGAGCTTGTTATGAGTTGCAAGTGTATAATTAAATATGAGAATGAGATGAGTGAGTTCATATGGTCTACAGAACACCAAATAAAGAATTCATACACAATGTAATGCAACGCAAAAATATTCACTATTTTAATGCCATTTTCTTGTTTCCTTGAGAAGTGCATGCATGAGACATAGAATTTACATGAGATAAGCTAGAGAGTTATAGTGTTACAATAAGTCCCCTAGATAGAATGATTTGAGGTCTAATAAAATTAGAATAATAATCAAGACCTCAAATAATGAGGATCCAAGGCCAGAGGTGCCTTAGAAACAGAGCCAGGAATAACTAGAAGAAATTCAACGAAGTTGTAGTGGCATTTTCATAATTTTAAGCACTTTTTGGAAAAATCAAAGGAGGAATTTTTAAATGAGGGTTCTCAGAGGCCTTAAAAACTATTAGAACCCCTAGAATGGTTCAAACCTCTCTGGTTTACAATTTAGAACATCGATTGACCCGAACTTTGACTCTTTCATTCGGGAAGATTTAGATCCAATTTGAGTGATTCCAAAGGCATTTAATAAGTTAGAGAATCTAAATTTTATGATAGAGAAGATGGTTCTCAAAAAGAATCTAAAATGAACCTAAAATGAAAAGGCCAAAAAGATGGGACGTAAATGGAATTTTTATGAACAATTTATTAGGACACATGGCTTTATATGTAGCGTCCCTCTCTTCTCCTCCTTGGAACCAACTTAGTTAGTACCCAAACCAAAAGAGGTTCTGTCCCAAAGAAATGCACAAAAAAAAAAAGGAGGGAAAGAGGAAGGAAAACTTTAAGAAAAGGTAAGAAAAGATGATGATTTTCATGGTTCTTCCTTTAGTAATTTGGTTCTCCTCCTTTCCACCTCTCTTCCCATGGTTTTAATTATTTGTTTGGTGCTATTTTGGGTCTAGTTCAGAGGAGGAAGAGTGGAGTTTAAAGGAGAGGAGTTCACCAATTGAAAGAGCATTTGAAACGAGGTAGAAACAAAGGTAAACATCTATGCTTTCATGCTTCTTCTTCCTTGCTTCCCTTTGGGTGAGTTTCGACCCCATGTAGGATAGCCAAGGAGGAGTCATTTTTGAACCAAGCCAAGTGTCAAACTATGATTTAGAATGTGGAAAACAAGATAATGCAAAGAAATCCAGAAAAAACCATGGAAATTCAAGATACAAGCCTAAGATTTCCCTTGCACCTTTGCTTGTAGGAAACTTTTTAGCCATAATTTGAGGTGTCAAATGGAAGTATAACCTGGGCCTAAAGGGGTTCATGCACCTAGAGAGTATTTTAAATTTTTTTTAGTCTAGATTGAGATTATATATGATGGGAGAATATGAAAGGAAGCCTTGAAAAAAATTTTGAAAGCCTAGATTGTGAAATGGAAGTGTGGGTTCCATAATGTGACTTAAAGAAGCAACGTATAGTTATACTCCTCAAAATGATTGTATGATGGCTCCAAGGAGTCTAAATGGAGTCAAGACTCATAGATTGAAGGAGAGAATGGAGCCAAGATCATAAATTCTTATAGTTACTTCATTAGGTGCTTTATGGAACCATAATTGAATCATATGAGAAACCAAGCCTCCCTAGAGTGTGTGAGGTGTTAGTGTAACGCCCGGTACGTTGTAAAAACACCGAAATGAGCCAATTTGAAAAGCAAGCCCCCTAAGATGAGTGATTCAAGGCCAAATAAAATTTGAATAAAATTTTAAATAATAGAAAATGAGGATTTGAGCCTTAAATTGCCCAGAAAATTGAGGTCGAAGTGATTCAAAAAATTTGCCGAAAAGCTAGTAGCATTTTCATAAATAAGTAAAATTTTGGAAAAACACCTAGGAGGGCTTTTTAAATGAAATTTTTGAGTTGACCAAGGTTCTTAGAGGCCCCAAAAACTATGGGAAGCCTCGAGATTAGTAAAGTCCCTTCGGTGTATGTTTTTCAACGTCTATTGACCTGAACTTTGACTGGTTCATTCAGTAGGGTTTTAGCTCTAAATTGAGTGATTCCAAAGGCATTTTATTAAATTGGGAATGTAAATTTTATGATGGAAAAGACGGTTCTAAAAAAGGAGCTAAAACGAAGCCGAAACGAAATTGCCATTACGAAAGGGTAAAATTGAAAATAAAAGCTTCTAGAATGTCCTAAACACTTCCACACTTTTCTTCCATTTTCTCCCTTTTATTGGGCACGAAATTTTCTGCCCAAAACACAGAAGTTATTCTGCTCTCTTAGGCACACAAGAAGGAGGAGAAAAAGAAGAAGAAAACTAAGGAGAAACTAGGTAATTTCATAGATTTTCTTGCTCCATCTTCCTTTAATTTTGTTCTCCTCTCTTCCTCATTTCTTTCCATGGATTTTTTGAATGATTTGGTTATGTTTTTGGTCCAGACCTAAGGGGGAAATTTTGAATTTTCCAAGGAGAAGAGAACCAAGGAAGAAAAGCTTTGAAAACAAGCTTGAAACTTCCATTCTTGATGCTTCATCTTAGTTGCTCCTCTTTGTGGTAGTTTCGACCAGCCTAGGGGGGATAGAAGGAGATGAATTTTGGGCAGAACCAAGGGAGAAATCTAGGGAAAAGAGTGCAAGGATTAAGGATATGGCAAGAAATTCTAAGAAAAACTAAAGGAAATCAAGTTAGAAAAGTGTGGTGTTCTTTGAGGTTTTGTAAAATCTGATTTTGTTAAAGTAATTCCTTGGCTATTTGAATATTTCCTTGAGCTCCTAAGACCCCTAGAAACCTTCTCAAGTGGCTCTCCCATCAAGGAAAATTTTGAAACTCTAAGAAACCAAATTATGTGCTTGTCTCGGCCAAGGAGGATTCATAGGGCTGGGAAGTGTTTTAATTTATTCTAGCCTTAGTTTGGGACTCCATATGATGTTAGAAGATAGGAGAAACCATTGGAAAAAATTTATGAGTCATAGATTGGCAGGTGGGACAATGGTGTCTATAGTGGTGCCTTATGAAGCAACTTGGTCTTCCAATGGTGCAATTGAATATGTGATGGCTCCAAGGACCTTAAATGAGCCCAAGGAGTCTAGAAATAACAAGAGAATGAAGCCTAGAACTTGGATGATATGAGTTGCTTTAATGGACCATTTATAGAACCAAATGTGTGTTTAAGAGTGAACCTAGTGTCTTGCTTACTTCAAGAGTGTAATTGTGTGATGTCTAGGTCAAGAGAACCCTACTCCACCTAAGTGCTCTTATGAGACCAAGGAAGGAAAGGAATTGGCAAAGTAAGCTTGCATAAATTAAAAGGTAGCTCTCCACCTCATTCTCTTGTATTTTTATGTGCATATGTATATGTTGTGTGCTTGTATATGCTCTTGTGATTTGAGAACATGCCACTTGATGTCTTGAGATTGCATTAGTACCAATGTGTTGTCTTGAATGTTATTGATTGTGGAAAGACCTCATAAGGGTGAGGTGATGCCAAAAGTCCCTTGATGAAGGTGAGGAGATGCCAAAAGTCTTATGGCATGGGTGAGACAAGGCCAAAAGTCCCTTGAATGGGTGAGGCTAAGTCAAAAGTCCCTAGGGTAAGAGTGAGGCAAATCCAAAAGTCCTAGAAATGGGGTGAGGCTAAACCAAAAATCCCTAGAGCATGAAAGTGGTATTGACATGTTGATGTGGCATGAAATGGGATTTATTGCACACTTTATACTTGCATATTCCTATATTTGATGTATGTATGCCTTGAATGTGGTGTGAATGGAAGTGTGAGCTATTAAGATTATTGGAATCTCACTCCCCTTTCCCTCTTATGCTTAAAATGTCTAGGTGGTGCCTAAGGCCAAGGAAATGCAAGCCAAGAACATTAAATGGCTACACTTTGTCTAATTTGTAGTTTAAATTGTAATGGCGTGTCAAGAAGTATTGTATATATTATTTTTGGTTGTGTAAAACCTTGAGCATATGTAACATGATGTATAGACTATATGTATAATGTATGTAGTATTAAATCAATGAAATTATGTAATTGGACTCTTGAATGGCAGGTGTGTTTAGTGCATAAATGAATGTTGAGTAACCAAAATGAGATGTATGGGGTTTGAGACCACTTGGGCAGTCTCTACAAGTCATATTTGTGCTTTGAAACTTGCCCAAGAGGTGCCAAACAACTAAGAAAGCCATTTGGATAAATTGGTAACCTATATGGAGCAAAAATTTATCATTTTAGGAGGCTATACCACTTTTTGTCCAAATGAGCTCTTCTTGGTCTAAAATTAGGCATGCATCTAGAGCTTATTGAGAGCTTTTTGGGAAGATAAATTTATAATTTTTAGAGCTCTGGGGAATATTTGGCGAATTGTTGAAATTGAAAATTTTTCTAATTTTGGTCCTTGGTACTATAGCACTGGTCTGAAATTAAATTCTATCGCTCATAAGGAAAATGATGTCCAATTGCCACAAAATTTTATACAAAGAAACTAGACATTCCCAATGACTTATGCCAACTGGAAGAACCTTAATTGGAGGTCTAGAGAGGGAGAAATGAATTTTTGAACATTTTGTCCAGTATCAGGAGTTTTGCCCCACCTGAGTTATTGTTCTATTGAATTCTGAGGTTTGGGCTACCTGAGTTGGTTTGGAATTATTTTTCCCTTTCCATATTGGTATCATTTGCATGGATTTAATTTTTGTGGAATTAATTAGATATTTTCAAAGTTTGCTGTAGAATTATGTGACAGTTCTAGAATGCAATTTGACCTCTGGACTTTTTTGGATGTCAAACGTCCTCTATGATGGATGTTATGGTCTGGACATATTTTTATCATGAATTAGACATCCATAGCTTTCTAGAATGACTAAGAATATATGTTTTTAATTTTTTTAGAATTAGTTATGATTTTTCAAAGTTTGGACAAAAAAGAGACAAAATCTGTTCGAAAATAAACCTCCATGTTTTATGCTTCATTTCGGTTTTCTTGAGTAGTGAGCTATATTTTATGATCCAAATGAGTTGTATTCATGTAATTAAATATGAGAATGTGTTGTATGAGCTCACATGGCCCACGTGATACAGAATGAAATTTTTATATATGACGTAATCCAAAGGAATGTATTATTTGCAATGGATTTTCTTACTTCCTTCATGGAATGTATCATATGAGCATGTAAATATGATGGAAATGAGCTACAAATATATGGTGTTACAGTTAGAGTTTGTTTCAATAATATAATTGGGTTACATTTAATATGTTTAGGCCAAAGGAATCAAGCTTTACCTCATTGTAAGTGTGTGGCCGAAAGAGGGGAAGAGAATCCAAAAGAAAATTTGCATTTTTGCCTTCAAGATAGCTCTCTCACCTTTCTCTCATGCATTTTTGAATATTTTCTTGTCTTTGGATGTGTGCATGTATGATTATGCTATGCAAAATATTTTTAGCAAATGTTTACATGCCTTTGTTATGTTCTAGAAAGATGTTTTATGAATGTATTTTGGCTTGCATGAACTTGGTGAAGCCAAAAGTCCCTTAGCAAGGGTGAGGATGAGCCAAAAGTCCCTAATAATGGGTGAGACAAAATCAAAAGTCTCTAAAAGAGTGAGGCTTAGTCAAAAGTCCCTTTAAAGTGGGTGAGGCAAGTCAAAAGTCCGAAAGAGAATGGGCAAGGCCAAACCATTGCCTTGTCAAACCTATATATGATGTGTATGAGTTTTTGAACATGAGAAATGCTTTATGTTTGTTCATAAGTTGTAAGATTGCCATGCATTCATTCTTAGACTTGTAAATGCATCCATTATGTACATTTGAAAGGGTGAAGAGCTATTGGAATTCTTGGAATGTCACTCTTCCCTCTTTAATGTCTACATATGTCTAGGTGGACCAAGTGAACCAAGAAATGGAAGCCACCAATCTTAAAGACAAAGAGATTAACAAAGGAAATGCCAAATGGTTATTTTGTAAACATATAGTTGTTAAATGACATAATCTTATTTTGCATATGATGTATAGCCTCTTGAACATATGTAATTACATGAATACATGATGTATGTATGGAATTTGAAAGCATAGGAATGAGAATGTAAGTTTTTGACATTAAGATGCCTTGATAAATTCATGAAACCTTGTATATATGAAGAAGTGATTTTGTGAGCTATGAGCATTTAGACCTCTCAGACAAGTTTAATAGGTTGTTTTTAAGCTTTCTCAAGTACTCAAAGGGTCATAGCCAAGGTAGAAGCAAAATTGGTTCACATTTGGCCTTATATGATGCTTAAAATGACTATGTTAGTACCCTATGTTAGAAGCTGACCAAATGAACGAATGTTTTCATAAAATTTGGCCTGCATATAGGTCTTATATAGAGATTTTTGGAAAGCTAAAAACCAGATTATTTGAAGCTATAAAGAAATAAATTATGAATTTTCAAAGTTGGGAAAAGCTGAAGAAATGACAATTCCACTATTCATATGGTTAATTTCTTCTCCTATGTCATATGAAAGACAAATGTTATCCAATACTCATGAAATTTTATAAGTATAAACTAGACATGGTAAGCTTTCTATGGCCACTAAGATCACCCCATTTGGAGTATATAAAGGGAGATATGAATTTTTAAAATTTAGTGATAGTACCAATAATGCAGCATGACCTCTGATATTGTTCTATCTAATTCCGTGGGGTAAATGGTTCTTTTTTGGTTTGGAAATATTTTTATCTTATAGTTAACATCCTTAAATTTCTAGAATGGTATGGTTTACTAGGTTTTAATTTTTTTAGAGTTAGTTATGAATTTTTGAAGTTTATATCAGTAACTTGTGATAGCAAACCTGGGAAATTAGACCTTTGGTACTTTTCTATTTCCAATCATGGTCCAGATGATGTTTTCATGGCATGGAATGATTTTTAAACTATATTTGACATTTAGTGATTTCCAAAAGCTATCATTTACTTAATTTTTATTTTTTTAGAATTAATTATAATTTTTCAAAATTGATGGTAGAAAGATGGAATATGGAACTCGAGGCAAAATCTTGATTTTTGTGTGACATGGTTCCAAACCCGAAATTTATAAGACCAAATATGATATTCATGATTTGCACAAATTTCATATGAATGGAAAATGATATTGATGAGTTCATATAGTCTTTAGAGCTATGAATTATGTATGTGGCTTCCCAATTACGCAACCTTCCATGTGTGAAAATGTATGTTTTCTTACAAATTTCTTCCAATATACATGGGATATGTTAAGATAGCTCATAGGATAATGGTTTGAAAGCTAAGATTACAAACACCAAAGAAACCATTGGTTTGAATTTAGAAGCTTTATTTTGAAAGATGAAAATTTAGGGTTCCATTATGCATAAAGAAGCAACTTGGTGTTAAGCTCCTTGAATTGAGTGTATGATGGCTTTAGTGAGTTTTAACAGAGTCATATAACTCATATTAGGTGAGATCTTGGAGCCAAGATATTGAGTTACAAGAGTTGCTTCATTATTCCATTTAATTGAACTATATGGGAACCTAAAGCTCGAACTAGTTTGTATAAGGCTAAAATGAGTATAAATTTAGTTCCATTGATAGTTTTATGATCCATTTGATGTGTCTAGGCCAAGCAAGTGAAATCCCCCTCAAGTGTAGGTGTGAGGTTGAGAGACTAAATCAAGAAGCAAAAGGGAATTAAGTGATCTCTTGTGTTAAGGTAGCTCTTCATCTATTCTTGCATATGTATGTTGGTTACTTGAGTGGTCTTGAATTGCTTATTTGTATTGGTTGTTAATTATGTATGTTATTGATTAATTGATGATTATATGTAATTGCATGACATTTGATTACATTTCGAATTAGTTTGGCTCTTGAATGGGTGAGGTTGTGTTAAAAGTTTCTTAAATTAGGTGAGATAAGGCCAAAAGTCTCAATGTGGGTGAGACTAAGCCAAAAGTCTCAAATGTGAATGAGACTACGTCAAAATTCTCTAAAAGAGAGTGTGTCATACTATATCTAGATTCTACTTAATTTGCATTATAAATAGCATAAAGTAGCCATTTACATAAAATTAGCACTTTTAGTAGCAGAAATTACCATCATTCAAAGCCAAAATAATTCATCATTAACTTAATAGACCATTTGTTACTCATATTCCATCCATAACACCCTTATTCAATAAAAAATATCAGAATTTGAACCATAAAGTTCGGGTTTAAAGCATACATGATGACATCATATCATGTTTGCAATTTTCTAGATGTTCCATATTCTGTCCTAAACTTTGAAAATTCATAAATAATTCTAAAAAATTCCAAAACATGTAAATTATGACATTCTAGAAATCTTAAGATGTCCTCTAGATACCATAAAAATTTTAGATTAAACAAATGTCATTTGGCTCACAAAATTCTAATGGAATAGTAACTGGATTGAGATTTCAAACAATAGCAAACCTGAAACTTCAAATATTTATATCTCCTTCTGCACATATTCAAATTGAATGCTCTTATTGGATATGGAAAGCTTATAATGCCAACCATATTCTTGTAAAATTTCATAAGTATTGGAGTTCATTTGTTCCCTCAAAGATACTAAAAATCAAACTGACCAAATAAACAGTACCGGTTATAGTTTTTATATAATTTGGCCAACTTTGAAAACTCATAATAAATTCTTTTGAGCTCCAAAAAATCTATTCTTTGTCTCTATGAAAATTTTTATATGAGATCTAAATGTTAGCCAAATTGCATGGCAAGATTGATCCATTTGGTCTAGCTTTGGTTTAGGGAAAAATTATGGTCCACGAAGAGGTACATTTGGCACTAAAAGAACCAAAATGGCTTCTTACATGTAATGAGACCACTTGAGCATGTCCAAAAGCTTAAACACAGTATATAGAAGCATTATAACAATTCCAATTCATCATGGAACTCAAGACCATCACTCCACTTATATTTATACACATGCACTCTAAGGCTCAAGGATGTCAAAATCTTATATTCTCATACATTTAGCTTCATATCCATTACATACATCATATTCATATAAATTTACATATGATCAAGGGTCTACATCTTAGAAACATCATATACATACATACTTTGATATTAAATTACATGAAATTTTATTCTAGTGTCAAAGTATTAGCATTCATGCTCCTTGGCTTCCATTTCTTGCTCCATGAGGCTCACCTAGACATGGTTAAATATGGAGTGGGTAAGAGTGAGATTCAAAGAATCTCAATAGCTCTTTTACCCTTTCAAGCATACAAATATGATATATTTTCATGTTAAAGAATGCAAGTATGCAATAAGAGCTTCTATTAAGCATACATAACCACATTTCAAGTCACATAAACTCATCCAAATCAAGCATAGGCTCTAGGGACTTTTAGTCTAACTTCACCCAATTCTTTAAGACTTTTGGATTTGCCTTACCTACTTTTAGAGATTTTTGACTTAGCCTCATTCATTCTTGAGACTTTTGGCTTTATCTCACCCATTCTTAGTGACTTTTGGCTTCTCTTCACCCAATCTAAGGGATTTTTTGCACAACTTCACCTATTAAGAGCCATACACATTCAAATTGTCATTCATGAAACATAATGGCATAAAAAAATTTAATCAATGGATATAGATATATCTCATGTTTCAATCATACATACAAGTATCCAATGACAATCAAACCACCAAAAAATGTATACAAGAAAGGATAGAGAGCTACCTTGAGTCAAGAAACATAAACTTTTTTCTTTGAGCTTTACTTCCCCTTTTTGGCCTTATACACACCTAGGAGGAGCTTGATTTGCTTGGCCTAGATATATCAAATAAGATACAATTACATCATTGGAACCAATTCTAGCCTCACATTAACTCTACACATGGCTAAGGTAGCTTATAGCATGGTTATGGTTCCTACAAGGGCATAATGAAGCAGCTTATATAATTCATGATCTTAGCTCTGATTTCTCTCTCAATCTAAGTCATTTGACTCCATTTAAACTCATTAGAGTCATCTCCAACTCAATTCAAGGAACTTAACACCAAGTTACTTCTTTATGCTTAAAGGAAACCTAAACTTTTAACTTTCAAAATATGGTTTCTAAATTCAATTCAATGGTTCCTTTGGTATTTATGATTCATATCTAGATTATTTCTATCTTTGGAATCAAAGAAAATTCTCCCTAAGTACTATTTGGACCCCTTGGTTGAGACATGCTCTTAAGTGGGCAACCTATGGAATTTTGTTGAATTTCTTATGGAATTTGCCATCCATGAAGCTTCATATGTCTTTTATGAACTCATACATACTTTTATATAAGATAGATTGTCATTAGAAAGCTTTAAAAATTCCTAAGTGTAATTAAAATCCTAAGTAATATAATTTGAATTCTAATGCATTTCTTTTAGTTCCAATTGAATATTCTTATTCCTCATGTTTTAAAGCCCTTGTTCCTACCTTGCTATGACTTGAATTCATCCTCTCCTACATGGGCCTAGGTCTGGTCAAAATGCACAAGGGAAGAAGGAACAAGGTTACACCATGAATCTTATCTTGGTTTCAAGCTTTTCAAAGGAACTTTTTAAAGCTTCTAAGCTTTCCTTCAATTCCTTTCTTCCCCCTATTGAAGCAGTCCCAAATTAATCATTGAAAAACAATGGGAAAGGAAAGGAGAAAGAGGAGAAGAAGTTTGATGAAGGAGAAAGCATGAGAAAAGTAGCCATTTCTTACCTTTACTACTTGATTTTCTCCTCCCTTCTTCCTCCTTTTTGGTACACCACTTGGAGTAGGTTCTGGTTTTATTTTTGTCTAGAGGATAGTCAATTTAGGCATAAGGGGGAAGTGGGGCATGATATATAAGAAGGTGGAGGATCATTTGTAATAATTTAAAATTTTCAACTATGTCCCTAAACTTTGTTTTTTCATTTGGGCTCATTTCAACTCCTTTTTGAGAACCGGCTTTTCTATCATGAAATTTAGGTCCTCTAATTCATAAAATGCCATTGGTTTCACCTAAATTAGATTTAACTGGTCAAAGTTTTGGTCAATTAATACTTATAAATGCATACCGAATGGGTTTTGACCATTCCAAGGGTTCTTATGATTTTTAAGGCTTCTGAGAACCTTAGGAAACTCAATTTTCTCATTTAAAGATCCCTCATTTAAGTTTTTAAAAATTTACCTAAAATTACAAAATTGCCATTGTCCTTTTATATAATTTTATTTAGCTATTTTGGCTCTAGTTTTCAGGCATATTTAACTTTGTATTCTCATTTTTAAAGTGTCTAGATTATTACTCAATTTTATTTGGCTTCTAATTATTCAATTTAGGGACTTCCTTTTGTAATCTCCTTAGTTTTAAGACTTTTAGAACAATCGGGCATTATTGAGTGAGGCTAAACCAAAAGTCCCTAATTGTAATGTGAGGTTAGACTAAAAGTCCCTAGAGTTGTTCTTACTCTTGCTAGGGCCATATAATCTCTCATTCATAAATTTGAATGATATTTGATTGCATACCATGTATACTTGCTCTCTTTGACCTTGAGAATGCCATATATGTGTTCTTGAAGGATGAATAAACTATTGGGATTCTTTGAATCTCATTCTTTTCCTTATTTTTTCGAACCATGTCTTGGTAGTCCTCTAGGAAGCAAGAATGGTGAGCAAAGAGTTTGAGAAGCACTATTTTGATATTAGTTTAAGTTTTAATGTATATTCCTGCACACAGATGGATGTATATGTATCTTATGAGATATAACCATTCCTACATACTCAAAAGTATAAGACAATAATATACAAACCATTTTTGAATGTAAATATGTGATATTGTGCAAATTGACCATATGAGTTCCATATTATAAATGTGTATAATGAAAAGTGGAAGTATGATTTTGAGTTACATGAATTATTAGACATGTTGGGCCAATTATATGTGCTATAATTGTCATTTGAAACTTGCTCAAATGAAGACATGGCATAGTATGGTTCAAATATGACCATTTGGGATCCAACTTTTGCACTTTTAAGCTATAAAACGTCTTTAAACAAAAGTATGACTAAATGGACAAATTTTAGGTGAAAATCAATAGATTTAAAGCTTATCTAGAGCTTTCCATAGAGCTAAAAACACAATTTTTGGAGGTCTGTAAAATTTATTATGAATTTCCAAAGTTGGCTGAATTATGCAGATTTTCTGGTTTACTGTTCATTTGGTCCAGTGGCTATTTTTTTTGTAGATTTTAGGGGACCAATGAGCTTGTTTTATCTAAAATTTTTATAGTAGATTATTCTTATTATAGCTTTCTGCAACCACTGAGTCTGTATAAATCAGAATTGTGTAGCTCAAGTTATAAATTTTTAAAATTTGACGCATATTAAGTACCAAAGTTGCGAATTGAGCATATGAAGTGAGATCCAAATTTTTTGCTTCTTTCTATGATATTCTAAGCCTAACAAAATTGTTTGGCTTGAATTTGGGAATTTCCATGATGGAATTATTTATTTGTACACAATTAGAGAAATTAATGCTTTAATAATGGTAAATTCCACTATAAAAAGTATTAATATGAGTAATTGTTGTTATAAAAAAATATGACATGACATGTATGCATATTGTTTTATGATATGATAGCTACAAAAGTAGCTTTTTGTGGTGATAAAGTAGTGTTGCCATTAAAATTCTTGGCACCAAAGCTTTTTGGAGTTCTTAGGCAAAATTCTTATAGGTTTTTGTGCCAACTCTAATGAACACAATTTTCATAAAATGACGAAATGAGTCATATAAAAGCAAGTCCTTTGAAATGACCTAGATAATGTTCTAAAAAATTTGGGTAGAGTCCTAGAATCCTGAAAATGATAATCTAGGCTTAGATGGAAAGAAAAATGGAGTTAGGATGGAGAAACAATTTGTGACGAAAACTGACGAAACGTAATGGCATTTTCATAAATAAGTGCAACTTTTGGAAAAACATATAGGAGTTCTTTTTAAATGAAAGTTTTGAGTTATCCAAGGTTCTCAGAGGCACTAAAAACCATGGGAAGTCCCAGGATTGGTAAAGCCCCTCTGGTGTATATTTTTTAATATCGGTTAACCTGAACTTTGACCGGTTCGTTCGATAAGGTTTTAGCTCCAATTTAGTGATTCCAAAGGTATTTTATTAAATTAGGGACTTAAATTTTATAATAGAAAAGAAGGTTCTAAAAAAGGAGCTAAAACAAAGCCGAAACAAAATTGCCATTATAGAAGAACAAAATTGAAATTTTTGAAAAAGTATGCTTCTAGAAACTCGCACACACTTCTACTTTCTTCTCCCACCTTTTTTTCTACCCAAAATACAGAATATGATCTGCTCTCTTAGGCATACAAGAACGGGAAGAAAAGGAGGAGAAAAATCAAGAAAAAGGTAAGAAAATTTGTAGAATTTCATACTCCTTCTTCCAATTCTCTTCCTCTCCTTCTTGGCTTTATTTCTATGGTTTTCTTAAGATGATTGGTTCTGTTTTTGGGCCAAAACACAACGGGGAAATTCGAATTTCATAAGAGGAAGCAAACTAAGGAAAAAGAGCATTGAAAGGAAGCTTAAAACCAAGGTAATTACTTGTTGTTGTTGCTTCTCCTTGTTGCTTCTTTCTTGGTGGACTTTCGACCTAAACTAGAACCATATGGGGAAGGGAATTTCTATCCAAAAGCAAGAGAGAAACAAGGGTTTTAGGCCATGGGAAGATGGAATATAGCAAGAAATTCCAAGAAAAACTAATAGAAAACAAGATAGAAAATTGTGGAGTTTTCTAGGGTTTTGTAAAATCTGATTTTGTATGAATGTTTTCTTGGTTATTTGAATGTTTCCTTGAGCTCCTAAGACCCTTAGAAACCTCCCCAAAATGGCTCTTCTATCAAGGAAAAATCAAGAAGCTCTTGAACCCCATTATGCTCACTAATCTCTAGCAAGGAAGAACATGAAGTTAGAGGATATTTCAATTTGTTCTAACCTTAGTTTGGGACTTTATATAATGTTAGAAGATGGGAGAAACCATTGGAAAAAATTTAGGAGCCATGGAATCAGAGATGGAGCAAGGGTGTCCATAATGGTGCTTTATGAAGCAACTTGGATTTCTAATTATGCAAATGAATGTGTGATATCTCCAAGGACCTTAAATGAGTCCAACAAGTCTAGAAATAACAAGAGAATGGAACCTAGAAATTGAATTCCAAGATTTGCTTCATTAGACTAATTATGGAACCATAATGCAAAGTGTAAAACCAAGTGTGTGTTTAAGCTTTAGTTTAATGTCTTGGCTTGCTTCAATTATGTGATTGTGTGTTCCTTGTGATGTCTAGGCCAAGAGAATAATCAACCACCTAAGTGCTCTTGTGAAATCAAGGAGGGAAAGGAATTAGAAAAATAAGTTTGCATAAATTGAAAGGTAGCTCTCCACCATATTCTTCATACTTTTTTGTGTGCATATGTATGTCATGGTGTGCTTGTATGTGTTCTTATGATTTGGTAATATGCCACATGATCTCTTGAAATTGCAGTGGTACTAATGTGAGCTCTTGAATGCCTTTGAATGTGAGATTGACTCTTAAGGGTGAGGTGATACCAAAAGTCTCTTAAAGTGGGTGAGGATGTGCCAAAAGTCTTAACGCATGGGTGAGACTAGAACAAAAGTCCCTTGGATGGGTGAGGCTAAGTCAAAAGTCCCTAGGCCAAGAGTGAGATACTTCCAAAAGTCCTAGAAATGAGGTGAGCCAAAACCAAAAGTCCCTGAGGCCATGGAAATAGTTTGATGTATTAATGTGGCATGGAAATGTGGTTTTGTACACGTTATGCTTGTATAATTGTATTCTTGATGTATGTATGCCTTGAATGTGTGGGTGAATGGGTGTGTGAGCTATTGAAATTATTAGAATCTCACTACCCTTTCCCTCTTGCTATTGAAATGTCTAGGTGGTGTTCAAAACCAAGGAAATGCAAGCCAAGAGCATTGAATAGCTACACTTTGTTCATTTTGTAGTCTAACTTGTAATGGAATGTCAAAGAAGCTTTGTATATATTATTTTGGTAATATAAGACCTTGAGTAATGGTAATATGATGTATGAATATTATGTAGCCCATGTGTGACATTAAATCAATGCAAATCATGGAAATTACCTCTTATGTGGTTATGGTTACATATGTATTATTGGATGTGGAGTGGCCAAATTAAGATGCATTGGGTTTGAGACAACTTGGTAGTTCCTACAAGTCATAATTATACTTTTAAACTTGCCTAAGAGGTGCCAAACTCAAGAGGAAGCCATTTGGACTAAAGTGACTCTTGATAGGGAGCAAAAATGACCATTTCATGAGGTTATATCACTTTTTATCCAAATACACTCTTCTTGGTCTAAAATTGGCATTCATCTAGAATTTATTGAGTGCTTTTTGGGAAGCTAAAATAGGTAATTTTAGAGGTCTATAGAATATTTGGCGAATTTTTGAAATTGAAAATTTTTTTGGTTTTGGTCATTGGTATTGTAGCACTGGTCCAAAATTGAATTCTGTCATTCATGAGGCAAATAATGTCCAATTGCCACAAAATTTATAAGGAGAAACTAGACACTACAGTGACTTGTGTCAACTAGAAGCACCTCATTTGGATGTCTAGAAAGGGAGATATGAATTTTAAAATATTTTTCCTAGTACCAGCATTTAGATTGACCTTAGGTATTGTTTCATTAGGTTTCGAGGTCTAGGCGTGCTTGAACTGGTCTAGAGTTATTTTTTTCCTCTAGTGAACATCTGTAGCTTTCTAGATTGGTATCATTTACATGAATTGGATTTTTTTGAAATTAATTGGATATTTTTGAAGTTTACTATAGAAACTTGTGACAGCACCAGTGGACAATCAGACCTCTAGATTTTTCGAATGTCAAAAGTCTTTTGTGTTATGTTTCATAGTTTGGACATATTTTTAGTATAAAGTAGACATGTGTAGCTTTTCTAGAATAGCAAAGAATGTATGATTTTGATTATTTTTTAGAATTAGTTATAATTTTTCAAAGTTTATGATAGAAGTGAGGGAATTCTAGCCGCAAAATACATATATGTGTTTTATGCTCCCTTTTGGTTTCCATAAGTTGTAGGCCACCTTTGGTGATGAAAATGAGTTGTATCCATGTAATTAAATATGAGAATGTGATATATGAGTTGATATGGCTCATGTGACACTAAATGAAATTTTTGTACGCAACGTAATGCTAAATAATATATTATTTTAATGTCATTTTTCCTACCCTCTTGCATAATTCATGACATGAGATATGAAAATAGCATAGATTGAGCTAGGAAATTATGGTGTTACATTTATTGGTATCAGAGCAAAGGTTCAGGCACTTTTGCTCGGTATTTGGCTCTTGAGTGGTGAAATTGGCTTGTTTTCGAGTGGAATATCTATGTATATGTGTTTAAATTGTGTTTGTGGGACTAAGATTGTGATTATTTTTTAATGAAGATGGTTGAGACAAGAAGAGGCAGAGGCAGGGGTAGACCACCTAGAGAACCAAAAGTTGAGTCTGCGGATCCCTTGCAGGCTATCATGGATTGGATTGATAGATTTGGGAATGTAGAAGCATGAGATGATCATGCGGCTGCAAAAGTCCCTGGCAAGATAGGAGGAAGCCAGGAGAGAGGTCCCTCCACCTCAGCCTCAGCCTTCCACTTCTAACACCTTATAGCCTTCCACCTCAGGTGCTCCACCCCCACCTCCCCAAGAGCCAGTCCAGCCTCCACCTTTAATTCAGAAACAACTAAAACAATTCAGGAAGAACAATCCACTAGTGTTTGATGGGGAATTAGATGCTGATAAAGTGGAGGCCTGGGTGATGGAGATTGTAACACCCCATAATTAATTAAGGTATTAATCATGGATTAGATTAATTAAGCATAATTAATATGGGTTTGAGATTTAATTGGGATAGAAATTCTATCTAGGCTTAAATTAATAGATCATGAGAAAAGGCTAATAGAGACCTAATTGGTTAGGTGCATACCCAACCCAATTTAGTGTGATAGAAGCCCAAAACTCACCTTGTATAGACTCTTCTAAGTGGGCCCAATGACCCTTGTGCAGACCCAAAACCCTTGGGCTCTTAAAATTTGGTCTGGCCCAATTAAACTTCAGTAACCCATTGCATATAAAACTGGCCCAGTAAAATTCTGCAGCCCAACACTCTAAAAACTGGCCCAATAAGTAAAAATCTAAAGCCCAAATGAAAATAGACCTTAGAGTAACCCATGACCCATATTTGACCCAACTAAAACCCAACTTAAACCCTAACATTTCAGCCACTCTCTCATTTGCTAAAACTCAAGAAGCAAATTCGGAGCTTGGAGAGGAGGCTAGGGTTTGGGGCACTAATTATGCATTTTCTCATATTTAGAGCAAGATTCAGCCAAGGTAATAGTTATACAACTTAATCTCCTCATCTTTCTCTTTAATTTGGTCCGATTAGTTTTTCATTTGGAGCATTTTCACTCTACCCAAAAATCTAAAATGTGAGAATTTGGAAATTTTCTTGGTGAAATTCGTAGGTTGAGGCTAGGGCTGAACTTGGGTGAGTTTAAACCCTCCATTATGATGCTTCAATTGTTAATTTGAGACCCCCATAGCTAATTTATAAAATGAGTATTAATTATGTACGAATTTGCTTAGGATTTTGGGTGGAATATTGAGTTTCCTGGTAGAGGACAATTTAATCCAAATTTGGGACTTATAGTGGCTGAGTAAGTGATTCTTAGGTAGTCATTAGCATCTTAAATTCTTTAGGTATTGATTGTAACTGTTAATGATGAATTAGAGTAGTAATTCTATGATGCTATGGTTATAGGAGGATTTCTGCACCATTAGTGACTATTGCAAGTGTCTACAAGTGAGGTAACCGGGTTTATATCAATTCCATGTATATATTTGATTTAATTTTATATGTTGTTATATATGAATGATTTGAAATGTTGAATGAATTGATTGGCTATCTGTTGAATTGTGATTGGACCTTATGAGTCCATGGTGGAGTTGTGGTGTGGCTGCCACCCGTGCATGTGCTTCCATCGAGCACCAGGTTATGATCAAACCCAGATGCACTGAGCCTCGGTTGTGCTCAATAGGGAGTAGGTGCCGTGAATGGGCCTCTCCCAGTGTTAATGGCCTTTAACATGTGATGATATGATTGCTAGTATGGGATAGTAATCATGATAGCCTAATTATTTCATTTGCTATTATGATGGATATGATTCTACTGTTGAATTTGATTTATGCATATGTGCTAATTAAACTGGATATATGATGGAATTGCCTTGGTTACTGAGATTTATATCTCACCCCGCTTTATGGGATTAACATTTCAGGTGAAAGTTCTTCGGGTAAGGATAAAGGGAAGCAAGTGGATGAGAATCCATGAGCTCCACCATATGGGTGAAGGCTACACTTAGGCAGGTTTATTTAGTAGAGATGCAATTTTGTTATTAGTTTACATAGCATCATCATGTATTCATATTGCCAAGTGTAGGCATTCATATTTTGTTTGATTGGAATGTAACCGTTAAAGATTTAAATCTCATTGTAGTTGAATACTAATGTATGAACTTATAACATTATATATATATGTAGTTTTGCTGAAATTGTGATATGGACCACCATATGGGAGTTGTAGTTATATGATGCCTTTGAGGTAAGCTATTGTTGAATGGAATCTCTATGGAAGTTGCATGGGATGTAAATTGTTGCTAATGCATGTGATCTTGTTGTTATATATTCTTGAATTTGCTGATATGAACTAGTGGGACAAGTAGGAAGTAGCATTTAAGTTTTGCAATGGTAATGGATGGATTGATAGGTAAATAGGGTAGATAAACACCATTAGGACCACATAAAACAAGGGTAGGTGGACCTAGAGTGTTTCTAGAATGAGGTTTGGAGTGTAGGAGACAAAATTTGGGTAACATGGTCACAAGAGGGAGTCGCGCCGCGGCCAAGAAGGCTTCGTCGCGGCCAAATGAGAGACAGAGCCGAAAGGTGCTGCGGCACAACCAATCCTGCCACGGCGCAAGGGAAGAAAATTGGCCCAGTGAGTGACAGTGGCGAGGCGCGCCGCGGCCTGATAAATCTCGCGGCGGCGCAAAGTGAAAAAAAATTGCCCAGGAGGGTAACAGAACCAAAACTCGCTGCGGCTCATCATGTCCTGCCACGGCATGAGTCGAGAAAATAAAATAAGGGTTGGACAAAAGCAAAACTCGCCGCGGCACAAATATATTGCACCGAGGCGAGAATCTGGGAGTTGAGCAGTAGTTCCAAGAGGCATTTCCGTCGCGGCGCCACATAGGTTGGCCGCGGTGAAGATTTGTGAAATTAGGAGATGATATAGGAACACTTGTGAGAGATTATTGAGTATGGAAATTGATGGATGGTTGAATCATGAACCCCTTATAGGAGTAGGATTTCGTTTATGCAATTTTTGTTTTGTTGTGGTGGTATGGTGATGACCTTAACATCAGGGTTCAAATTTCTTCATATTTTCGTAATGTTGTAAAATATAACAACTTCAAACCTTGATCATTAATTAATAATATTACATTTAACTATAATTATAATGATTAGAAGATAGGGTTGCCACAGAGATAGAGAAAATCTTTACAGTAATGGATTGCACCTTATAGCAGAAAGCTCAATTGGCCGCCTTTATGCTACGAAAAGAGGCCGAGAAGTGGTGGCATAGTACAAAGTCCCTAATGGAGACTAGAAATTTGCAGATTTCTTGGGAAAACTTTCTAGTGCAGTTCTATGAAAAGTATTTCCCTAGTTCTGTAAGGAAACAGAAAAAGGTGCAATTTATGGGGCTGAAACAGACCGATGACATGACGGTAGACCAGTATGTGGCCAGATTCATAGAGTTATCTCATTATTCTTCTTACCTTAAGAGATAAGATGATGAGCCTTAGAGGTGCGAGTAGTTTGAACTCAGGTTGAAACCCTAGATAGAGAAAGAGTGACTCTACACAAGATTCAAAATTTTAATGCTATTGTGGAGATCAGCAGGGTGATAGAAAATAATCTGAGAGAGATTATGCCTATTGCTACAGTCTCTGGCCAAAGAGGGGCCCTAGAGTCCAAGAGACTGAGACTAGAGGAGGTTGCCAGCTCGCACCTACCAATAAAAAGAAGAGCAAGGTGCAGTGGAGCAGGAGGCCACCGAAAGGAAAGAAGGTACAGCCTCAGAGGACTCAATCATCTATACAACAATCCATCGTGACATGCTACAAGTGTGGGAAGCCAGGGCACATTGCCAGAAATTGTCCCCAAGCTGATTTAATCCCTCCATTCAAATCACCTCCTCCCAGACCACAGACCCAGGGCAAGGTGTTTGCCCTTTCTCAGTAGGAGGCTAGTGCGTCTCCCAGTCTTATCTAAGGTACGCTTATAGTGAATGAATTTCCTGTGATTTCTATGTTTGATTCGGGTGCTAGACACTCATTTATATCTTATGATTGTGTAAGATGTTTGGGTCTAGCCATTAGTACTTTACCATTTGATTTATCTGTCACCATACCTACTAGAGGCCATGTGATTACTTCCCATGCTTGCCTGAATGTCACTGTACAGTTTAATCATTGTTATACTACTATTGATTTGATTTGTATGCCTTTTCATGATATTGATTTGATTGTTGGCATGAACTAAATAACTACTAATAATGCCATTCTTGATTGTGAGCATCACACCATATCTGTACCTTCTTGTGGGACCATTCCTAGGAGAGGGACTGAGTTATCTTTTATGACTACTGCCCAAGCTGAGAGATACTTAAAGCATGGGTGTCAAGGCTTTCTAGCCTTCTTCTCTATTTTGATAAAGGAGATCCCAATAGTTAGGGAATTCCTAGAGGTTTTCCCTACAGATTTTGATTTTAGTGATCTACCCCCTGAGAGAGAAATAGAATTTCCCATAAATATAGTGCCTGAGACTAGACTAGTGTCCAAGACTCCCTATAGGATGGCTCCCATCGAGCTTGTTGAGTTAAAGAAATAGATAAAGGAGTTGCTAAAGAAAGGGTTCATATGCCCTAATGGGTCACCCTGGGGAACTCCAGTATTATTTGTGAAAAAGAAAGATGGTAGCTTGAGATTATGTATAGATTATAGAGAATTGAATAAAGTTACCATCAAGAGTAAGTATCATTTCCCTAGAATAGATGACATGTTAGATCCGTTAGCTGGGGCATTAGTATTTTCTAAGATAGATCTTAGATCTGGGCATCACCAGCTAAGGGTGAGAGCTAAAGACGTCCCAAAGACGGCCTTTAGAACTAGATATAGGCATCATGAGTTCCTTATAATACCATTTGGGCTGACAAATGCGCCTGTTGTGTTTATGGATTATATGAACAAGGTATTCGGACCATATCTAAATTAATTTGTTGTGGTCTTCATTAATGATATTATAGTGTACTCTAGATCTTTTGAGGAGCATGAGAGGCATCTGAAATTAGTCCTAGAGACTCTACGAAATAAAAGATTGTATGCTAAACTGAGTAAATGTGAGTTTTAGCAACCGAGGTGAAATTCTTAGGTCATGTGATCTCATGAGATGGGGTCGTGGTAGATCTCCATAAAGTTGAGGCTGTGTTATAGTGGGATAGGCCTAGGACGATCACCGAGGTTAGAAGCTTCCTTGGTTTGGCAAGATACTACAGACGATTTATTCAAGGCTTTTCTCATATGGCCTTGCCATTCACGAGGCTAACTCGGAAGGATACACCTTTCGTGTGGGATTGATAAGTGCTAACTTTTATATATTTTTACCCACATTTATTATTGTTTTTAATGATTAATTTGAGCTTAAATGGATTCATTATACAATATTTGAATTTTTGGTCAATTTTGAGAAATAATATAATTTTGAATTAATTAAGAGAATTTTTGGGTTTAAATTGATAATATTTTATTTTCCATATTTCTTTGATGGGTTGAATATTTCCAATCTTTAAAATATTTATTAAATTTGTGCAGATTTTTGGAGATGAATTAGGAATCAATGGTGAAGACAATTTTGGGCAAATGAATGGAAGATTTAAAGTGAAATCAAAGGTCAAGATTGAAACAGAATTTTCTTATTTTTTTTAATTACTTGGTGATGGCATTTTTGTAAATAGGATATTAGGTTTTCATTTTGTTTTTCTTATGAAGGACTCAACGCGAAGAGACACAGGGTGCACCTGGAGGAAAGGATTTGTTGCTTCATTCATTCAATTTTCCTTTTCGGACTGGAGACAAGGAGGCGCCTGGGAGAAGGAGCTACTGCTTCTTGATTGGCTTTTCGAACTACACACGCAGGGATGCCTCTCTCTCCCTGGAACCATTTTTTTGATTCATCTTTTCCTTTCAAATGTGACACGGAGAGGACGCCTGGAAGGACAGATTATAACTGATTCATTTCTCCTTTTCTAGACTTCACACAGGGAGTCAACGCCGAATCACCATCATCAATTTACACTTCCCTCACTAACACGTCGCCCTCCTAACATATTACCACCATCATTCATTGCTATATTCCTTCATCATCTCTTCATGGCAGAGAGCTTGAAGGAGTTTAGAGGCACAAAATCCATGGAAGCTTAAAGAAGGGTGGCACCAAGGTGGAGCATGGAGGAGGAAGGCTTGAGCTCTTGAATTAAATGGATTGAAGACCATTGGGGAGTTCTTTTCTACCAACCTTTTCCTCTTTCAATTTCAAGAACTTAGGAATTCTCTAGTTTTAGGAATTTCTATGTGGATTTAATGTTGAGACCTAGTTTTAGGTTAAATAATGATTTTATCTTGGATTGTAATTGGAATTGGTGTTATTTGAGATTGGAATTATGTTTTGTAGTTGCTAGAATTTTGGTTTTCTAGACCTTATAATGTTGATTGGATTGATGTTTAAGTTCTCTTGCATTAATTTGATTAATATTATGATTTTAATTGCATGTCTTGGTCTCTTGCGCTACTTGATTGTTAAATTGGGTAGTATAATTGCTTAATTGTTCAATTAGGTAATTAAAACCAAATTTTCCAGAATTAATTGAATCCAATTGTTGAAGGATTTAATGAGTTTAATTGGCTTAATTACTTGCAAATTACTTGAATTAGCTAAGGGTTTCCTAGTTAAGTCAAGTGATGTGCATTTGAGCCTAGGGTTTCCTATCCTTGGATTAAGTTAATTAAATTCATTGGTCTACTGTCTAATCACTTCTCTTGGTCTCAATTAATCTTTGCTAAGTAATAAGAGCCGAAATCCCCTTGCAAAACTTTGGTTGCCCCCTGTTTGTTCTTGCATTTTCACAATCACTTTAATTTCAATTTAGAGCAGTCTAATTTAATTACTTGTTTAGTTTTTCTCTTTTAGTTGAAATTTAATTTCTTAATTCAAACCCCCCCAATTGCATGCATTTAGTTAAATTAATTTTGCATTTAGCATAGAGATAGTTTTCTAGAATTTGCATAATATTTTAAGCATCAAATAATCACCTAAAATTAATCTAACTAACCCCTAAATTACTCCTTGGGAAGAATGACCTAAGGTTGACCTATACTATATTAAATCAATCTTAGTTTAATTGAGTGCTTAAGTGACTAAGGTATCATTAGGGATGATAGATGTGAGAGGAGTTTCCAAGAGTTGAAACTTTGATTGACCATTACCCCTGTGCTAGTTATTCCTGACCCTAGTTTACTATTTGTGGTATATAGTAATGTCTTAAGGAAAGGGTTAGGATGTGTATTGATACAACAGGATAAGGTAGTAGCATATGCCTCTAGGCAATTGAGGCCACATGAGGAGAATTATCCCACATATGACCTAAAGTTAGCCGTAGTAGTATTTGCTCTTAAGATTTGGAGGCACTATTTGTATGGTGCAAGTATAGAAATCTATAGTGACCACAAGAGTATAAAATATTTGTTCGATAAGAAGGAACTCAATATGAGATAGAAGAGATGGATAAAGTTCCTAAAAGATTATGACTATGTGTTGAAATATCATCCGGGTAAGGCCAACGTGGTAACCGATGCCTTAAGTAGGAAATCCATCCACACTGCCTATATAATGATTAGGGAGCAGGAGCTCCTAGAAAAATTTAGAAAATTGAACCTCTCTTGCCAGATGGTACCAGGTAGATTATATTTAAGTGAGACCCAGATTGAGAATGAGTTGAGGGCCCAGATCTTAGATTCCTAGAGAGATGATGAATTTTTAAGACAAATTAGAAATGAGATCCCCTAGGGTAAGACCTCAAATTTTAGAATATCTAAGGATGGTGTGATAGTGATAATGATCTGAGAGAGAGGATTTTAAAGGAGGCACATAAGAGTAAATATACTATCCACTCAGGCGCCACCAAGATGTATCAAAATCTAAAAAGAATTTTCTAGTGGTTAGGAATAAAGAATGACATCACGGATTACGTGGCGAGATGCTTAGTGTGCCAGAGGGTTAAGATAGAGCACCAGAGACCCATTGGGTTGTTGCAACCCCTAGATATCCCTGAGTGAAAATGGGATAGTATAGCTATGGATTTCATTATGGGGTTACCCAGAACATCCTCTGGACACAATGCTATCTGTGTAGTTGTAGATAGATTGACGAAGTTCGCACACTTTTTAGCGATCAAGTGTCATACCTTATTTTATAACACTTTTCTTACTACAATTACCCCATATAAAACTTTGATGAGTTAACAAAAACCTGAACTGATAAAAATTTTTTATTTTAAAACTTTCTCATACAATTTCACTATTCATTTGGTCATTTCTAAATTCTTATCTAACTTTGAAAATACATACTTAATTATAAAAAAAATTGTATAAGGTTAATTTAGGGCTCTACTTCAAGCTCTCTAAGCCCTTTACACATAGAAAATACTTACTCAGTGGAGCACATATAAATTCATATAAAGTTGCCCCTACAACAAATTGGACAGTTTTACCCCTTATTAGTCATATTATTATTAATTTGCCTTTATATAAGCACATGCATTCTTGCATCTTAAACACGCTAGTCATACTCTTTTTACTTCAGGGTTAGGTATATACATGGCTTTCCATTTCATACCTGAGTACCTTACAGTGTCATAATATAACTCACACACACAGTAATCTAAAATATTTAATTACATGACAAAATGTGGTGCATAAAAGTAAGGTCCTCGATTTATGTCTCCATATTCTTTGCTCTTTCTTTGCTTGAACTCGGACCTAGCATGGGTTATATTTGGGGTGAGATTATGAAATCTCAGTCGTAGTAAACCAATCTCATTCATAAGCAAGCATGTAAGTACATAACATAATGCTAGTCAAGATGCCACATATCGCATAGCAATACAAGGAATTTCATACAAGGCCAAGCACAATCTAAGCATACATGTCTGATCTTATAACATAAATGACAACTTGATATAGCATAACACTCATCATTATACAAGCATACAAGCTTAGGGAAAAAGAGAGGAAAACTACTACCTTTGTAAACTTTGCTCCTCAATCATTGGGACTCGGTTTACTTGCTTTTAGAGTTCCCAAAACAATATCAAACCCTATAATCATAATGATAATTCATTACAATCAACACATAAACCTTAACTTCTAAAGTAGGATGACCCTTTTAAACTTAATGGGACCATTGGAATTGGAAAAATCCAATTCCTTCCCTTCCCATTCACTATGGCTAAATAGTATGCATTTCTTGGCCAAAATTTAGGAATTTTATCCCATGAGTTTTGGGGGCTTTCTGAGTGGCTTGTCGCACAACCCTCAAAATAATACTAGGTTGATAAGATATGTAATTAGTGGCACAACCTAGGTCATCTCCCTTGGAATTGGCGTTCAATGTTTAATTGAGTTTTCCAAATATTAAAGGACTCTAAAAATTCCTAAACTAAGGGGGTTTTGATTTAATTAAACTAAGCAAAAACTAAATTGAATTAAAATTCCTAATTGCTATCTAATTTGGTGAATTATGGTCTTGTGACTAGCTTTGGATTCGTCCTTTGGTATCCACTATCCTTATCCTAATCTAATTGTGATTAATTCTGGTCTAAGAGTTCCTAATCGTGTTCATAACAATTTATCTTAGGTAACCACTCAAGATTCAAGAAATTAATAATCCAACGTTGAATTGAAACCTCAACTCCGCATTAAATTGTTAATTCTTGTTTTAGAATCAATGAACACTCAAATTGATTGATTAACTAATTTGATTAGCCTCTAAATCATC
Organism: Erythrophleum ivorense; assembly: GCA_026724425.1. Classification (NCBI taxonomy): domain Eukaryota; kingdom Viridiplantae; phylum Streptophyta; class Magnoliopsida; order Fabales; family Fabaceae; genus Erythrophleum; species Erythrophleum ivorense. The sequence continues at coordinate 33,299,096 of JAIUCV010000008.1, forward strand.
CTAAATATTTAATTAACCAACTAAACATTAAGGAATCTTCAAATTAAACAATTAAGCTCACTCATGTATTTTATCGAACACCTTCGAAGCACACATGGGAAATTAGATGATATTGAAATTAACCAGATCAATTAATCAACAAAAAGGTTCCCTAATTAGTGTCTAACCAGCCACTAATTATAATTACATAAATTCCCTATCAAATACAACTTAACCAAGACAATAAATGAAAGAGAAAAAGTGTAGGAAAAATAAGGAAATTCTTAGCCAAAATTCTATGTCTTCTCCATGGATTCAAGCTTCTCCAAGGATTCCTCCTAGCTAGCCTCAAGGTGGATTAGAACTTTATGGGATGTAGATAGAAGATGGAATGAATGAATGGGTGATTGGTGGATGGATGGATTGCAGCGAATGAATGGATGAATGGTGTGGGTGGCCGATTGCTGAATGAATGGATTGGTCGAATAAATAGGCAAGGGTTTGCTAAGATTTTAGAGACGTGAGATGGATGAATTGTGAATGGACTAGGATATGTATAGAGGCGTGCTGAATGAAGCCTTTTTCTTCTTTAAAATTCATGTGCTTCTCTTTGTTCTGCTTCACGTGTTAACTAATGCATCTTCTCTATACTATTCACGTGCTTTCCTTCGTATCATGCAGCTTCCTTCTTATCATTATTATTCACGTCTTCATTTAACCTTCAGCCCAGGCTTCTTCTCTTTGCTCCAACTTCTTCACGTTGCTTCCTTTTATTTAATCCTTCATCCACGCACAGCTTTGCATGCAAGAATAAACCATTAAATCTGCTTCTCCAGCGTTTTTGTTCCTCAGTAAATCACGTGCAGCCCGTTATTTTCTTCATGTTGGCTTCCAGCGTTTGCCTTTGTTTTGCTCGAGTTTGCTTCTTGCAGTTGCTTCTTATCCTTCACATCATCCTTCTTTACCATGTTCTGCCCAGTTCAGCATCCTTTTCAGTGTCTTGCTCTGTTCTTAAACTCAAAAATAGAGGCTTCTTGGACATGTTCGTTCTCTTAATACCACATGATGCTTCTGCATGTTACAGCTGCTTCTTTACTTTGCTTTTTACGTCCCATGCAGCTGCTTTTCGTATCTTTGAAGCTCATTCAGCTCCACGTATTTTTCATACAATTTCTCTTCACACAAGCTGCCTCTTTCTCCTTTCTTCTGCTCCAGCCACGTTGCTTCTTTCATTCTGCACAGCGTTGAGCTTCCTCATGCAGTTCAGCAGCTTCTTCAGCTGCATCTCATCCCTCTCATTCAGCTCGTGTTGTTCTCCCTTTTTTTCACGTTGAACTACAGCTTCTTTTCTACGTAGAAACTTCCTTCACATGCTTCTTGTGTTCTCATTTGTTTTCTCCATTTCTGCATGCATGTGTAGCTTCTTCCATAACTCGTTATTCTGCAGCTTTCCCACATCATGTTTCCTATGTTGTTCTTCCACGTTTTGCTCTATGTGTGATTCAAACAGAGGCTGCCTTCTTCATTTGCTCTTTGCTCATATGGAAAGAGTTGCCCCTGTGCATGTATGTTACGTGGAATATGAGACGTGGAAGTGTTCTTGTGAAGCTGCTTTACTGTTCTGCATGTGTGTGTCTTTGTATCCAAGCTCTAAACCCGTGGCTTCTACATGAAGATTCTACATGTATCCTTCTCCTCTGTTTTGAGTTTGTTTCTTGCCTTGCCTTCTCATAAAAAGGAACCCAATCTCAAGCCTCTCTTTCCTTCTTCCCTCTAACTCACATTTTTATTCAAACATCATTTGTTCATTGAAAATCTGCACAACAAAGTGGGAAAAATCAAATAGAAATTTTCACAAAATTATTTAAGATAAATTTATGCATTAAAATCCAATGATTTGTAAATTAATTCCTAAAATGTAGAAAATGGCTATTAAAACCAAATTCCATTTAATTAGACTCCTAAAGCTATATTTGGAACTAAAATGCTTGAGATAAGGAGAATAAAATATATATAAATTATGCTTATCACTTTCCCATAGGTATTCCTAGCTAAAAACACCCTTTTGAATCCATTGGAATGGATAACATTATCAAATTCCAGCCCTAACATCATGTTTTAGTCATCACATAATCTAGCTTTGTTTTAGGCTCAAAAGTGCATTTCTTTGGTTCTAAAAATTCTATAGCCTTTTCCTTTATGTTTTAGGACTTGAAATTTGGTATACATGACTTTAAGACATCAAGAAAAACCATAAGATGTTTGGGAAAATTCGGACAACATCTCCCCATGATTTCTATTTTCCCAAAAATTACAATCTTTGTATTTTTCAAAGTCTCAGCACATAACAATAATAACTAAGCTCATATGGCCTTCATGTTCAACATATAAAATTCATTCAAGGCCTTCATATTCAACATATAAGCTCCATTTCTAATGATTCATATGCTGTCCAAAAATGACTCATAGCTAAGGTTTAACAAAACTAGCTTAAAGCATGTGATTTGCAAGTATAAGATGGAGAAAACTTACTTTTTAAGCTTAATCCTTGCTTCCTTTGCTTTTTTCAGACTAAAATCCTTTCTCTTCCCACTTAGAGCAACATTTCACCTTGAAGAAAAGATGAATATGAAGCTGCCCTTTGGAGGAAATGGTTGGAGGATGGAGAAGAATAAGAAATTTGGTCAAGAATGGTGGTAGTTTTGCTTGGTTTCACTTCTTCTTCTACTTTTTCTCCCTCCCTCTCTCTCTTCACGTTTTTCTCTCCTCCTCCCTTGTGTGTGGCATGAAAATGGTGGAATGGAGGTGAAGGAGATGAATTTGGATGATGTTAAATGGTCATACTAAATTTGGACCCTTGGATCAACCTTTTCAAGATCAAATCCTAGCCTTCCATTCCTTTTTCTTTTGATTTTCTAATTTCATAACTAAATATCTTCTTTCAAAAATTCTTGCCCACACACTTGGATGCCTTTTCTTAGCCTTTAAGTTATGGATAGTAACTATGGTTAATTTCCTTAACTCAACCATGATTAACTTTTAACTTAACCATAGTTAGTTTTCAACTTAACCATGGTTAATTCTTTAAAACAACTAAAATCCTTTTCTGCTTTCCTTATTTTATTTTATATTTATATTTGAGTTTCATCTTTTCTAAAACCCTAATTATATCTTCTCTTCTCTTTTGGGCCTTTAGAATCAGCTATTGGGCCTTACAGCAGTTTAACAATTGATATCTGGGCTCGATTAAGGTTTTACGATACAATATATACCTTTAGACCTTTTAAAATTTATGAATATTATTTCCTCTACCCTCTGGCCATATTGAGCTTCAAACATGGTTTAGGGCCCTTAACCTCAATCCTCATAAATTTTGGTGTCAATCAGATACCTGGGTCTATAGGTGTAATTTTCATTGTTCTGTATTATGATTGTGCTATAAAATTTTCATTTACTGCAATTCTGTCCCTAAAACTCCTTCAGGGTTTCTTAGCTCTTTAGCTATTTTTATTTCTATAGTTGTTACAATTTCTTTTTTCTATTTTTCTCATGGCTACTAATCGGGATAACCAGATCTTAGATCGGATCTCGCCCGGCCATCTGAACAACTTAGCATCATTGGACCGTCTCATCAAATTGAGTTTAACTGTGGGTCCGGATTTATGAGATTCTTGCCCAATTTTTTGATATTCATGCTTAAAGCCACAAATAGAGGGTGAAACTAAGGTTCCCTGAACTTTCGGGCAATTTATACATTTTACCCAACATATAACTTTTCTTTACATTTTGGTCCCTGGCTCTTTTATACTTGACTTCAGAGGCTCTTATAGACTTTTTTCTTATCCCTTTTTTTTTCATCTATTTTAGTCTCAATTTTAAGGTACCTCTGGCCTTGACTCATCATTACTTGTGGTTTAGAATATTATTCTAATTTTATTAGACCTCAATTTACTCTATTTGGGGGACTTCCTTTTATATCCAGTGAATTTCGTACATTGACGGAGAAACCATATGTTATGTTTCTCGCGTTTCCTTATGTTTTCTTGGATTTTTAGAAAATCGGATGTTACATCAAGGCTACTTATTCATTAGATAGATTAGCCCAGTTGTATATACGTGAGATAGTGCGACTTTATAGAGTACCCAGTAACATAGTATCCAATAGAGACCCCAGATTCACATTGAACTTCTGGAGGTCATTACAGCATGTCTTAAGGACCAATTGTAGTTTAACACTGCTTACCACCCCCAGGTAGATGGTCAGACTGAGAGGACCATCCAGACCCTAGAGGACATGTTAAGGGCATATGTGTTAGATATGAGGGGTAACTAGGATGCGTATTTGCCATTAGCAGAGTTTACATATAATAATAGCTACCATTCTAGTATTCAAATGGCCCCTTATGAGGCTTTATATGGGAGAAAGTGTAGATCTCCATTGTGTTGGGTTGAGCTAGCTGAGAGGAGCCTACTAAGACATAAATTAGTGGACCAGACTACCTAGCAGATAGAATTGATTAGAAAGAAACTCCTTACGGCCTAAAGTAAACAGAAAAGTTATGCCAATAGAAGAAGGAGGCCATTAGAGTTTGAGATTGGAGACCATGTATTCATTCGAGTGTCTCCAGTGACTGGCGTAGGTCGATCTATGAGAGTAAAGAAGCTCAGTCCTGGGTATATCAGTCCATTTGAAATTTTTGAGAAAATTAGATCCATGGCCTATCGAATAGCCCTACTTCTTAACCTAGCCCAAATCCATAATGTTTTTCATGTCTCCCAATTGAAAAAGTACTTACCAGACCCCTCACATGTCATAGAATATGAGCATGTTCAATTGCAGGAAAATCTTTCCTATATAGTAAAACTAGAGATGATTATGGATACCAAGTTGAAATAGCTGAGAAATAAAAGCATCCCTCTGGTGAAAATGGTTTGGAAGGGTCTGAGATTTGAGGAGGCAACCTAGGAGCTAGAAGATGAGATGAGATAGAAATATTCAGAACTATTTCCCTAAGGTACGTATTTAAATTTCGAGGATAAAATTTAGTTTAAAGGGGGTGGAAAATGTAACGAACGTAATTTTTGTGAAAATGACGAAATGAGCCGTATAAAAGCAAGTCCTTTGAAATGACCTAGATAATGTCCCAAAAAATTTGGGTAGAGTCCTAGACTCCTGAAAATGATAATTATAGGTTCTGAAAGAAAGAAAAACAGAGTTAGGATGGAGAAATAATTTGTAAAAGAAACTGACGAAACGTAATGACATTTTCGTAAATAAGTGCAACTTTTGGAAAAACATATAGGAGGTTTTTTTAAATGAAATTATTGAGTTACCTAGGGTTCTCAGAGGCCCTAAAAATCATGGGAAGTCTCCCAGGATTGGTAAAGCCCCTCCGATGTATGTTTTTTAATGTCAATTGACCCGAACTTTGACCAGTTCGTTCAGTAAGGTTTTAGCTCCAATTTAGTGATTCCAAAGGCATTTTATTAAATTGGAGACCTAAATTTTATAATGAAAAAGACGGTTCTAAAAAAGGAGTTAAAATAAAGCCGAAACAAAATTGCCATTATAGAAGGACAAAATTATAATTTTTGAAAAAGTATGCTTTTAGAAACTCCCACACACTTCTACTTTCTTCTCCCATCTCCTTTTCTGCACAAAAAATAGAATATGATCTGCTTTCTTAGGCATACAATAAGGGGAAGAAAAGGAGGAGAAAAATCAAGAAAAAGGTAAGGAAATTTGTAGAATTTCATACTCTTCCTTCTTCCAATTCTCTTCCTCTCCTTCTTGGCTTTCTTTCTATGGTTTTCTTAAAATGATTGGTTCTATTTTTGGGCCAGAACACAAGGGGAAATTCGAATTTCATAAAAGGAAGCAAACCAAGGAAAAAGAGCATTGAAAGGAAGCTTAAAACCAAGGTAATTACTTATTATTGTTACTTCTCCTTGTTGCTTCTTTCTTGGTGGATTTTCGGCCTAAACTAGAACCATATGGGGGAGGGAATTTCTGTCCAAAAGCAAGAGAGAAACAAGGGTTTCAGGGCATGGGGAGATGGAATATGGCAAGAAATTCTAAGGAAAACCAATAGAAAACAAGATAGAAAAGTGTGGAGTTTTCTAGGGTTTTGTAAAATCTGATTTTGTGTAAATATTTCTTCAGTAATTTGAATGTTTTCTTGAGCTCCTAAGACTCTTAGAAACCTCCCCAAATGGGATAACATCTAGTTTTCGTTAAACGATGGAAATAGGCACGTTTTCAAAGCAAGTCCCTAGAAATGAATTAGTTAAGGTCCCAAAAAATTTGAGTAACATTCTAGATTCCAAAAAATGAGAATCCTAGCCTTAGATGGAAGGAAAAATGGAGCTAGAACGAAGAAACAAATTTTAATAAAAATTTTACAAAACGTAATGGCATTTTTATAATTTTGAGCAAATTTTAGAATTACATAGGAGGGGTTTTTAAATGAAATTTTTTAGTTCTCCAAGGTTCTCAGAGGCCCTAAAAACCATGGGAAGCCCTGAGACAATTAAATACCCTCTGGTGGATGTTTTCCAACGTTAATGTACCTAAACTTTGATGGATCCATTCGAAAAGGTTTTAGCTACGATTTGAGTGATTCCAAAGGAATTTTACTAAATTGGGAACCTAAATTTTATAATGGAAAAGACATTTCTCATAAAGGAGCTAAAACGAATGAGAAACAAAAATGCTAAGAATGAAGGGCAAAATCAAAAGTTTTGAAAAGTGTATCTTCCTCCACTTATAAATAAGAGGCGCCCCACTTTCTCCTTCATTTAGTCTCAAATTTTTCTGCCTAATTTCAGAGAAGAAGGCTAGGGTTTAGGTGCACCAAGGGGAGAGAAGAAGAAGGAGAAATTCAAGGCATAAGGTATAGAAATTTTGCTTGTTTTTTATGCTTTCTCTTAGCTAATCTCTTCTCCTTTTTCCCCTTCTTTCTCATGATTTTGCTGAAGTTTGAAGGGCTCTTTTGAAGGAAGAACAGAGGGGAGGGGAAATTTTGAAATTTAGGTGAGAAAGCCAAGGAAAGCAAAAAACAAGCAAGAAAAACCAAGGAAATTAAGGTATCATACAATCTTTCCACTTGATCTTCTTCCTCCCTACTCTTGTGAGTATTTCGACCTATATATGGTCAGCCTTAGGGAGTTAAGTTTTCAACCAAACCAAGGGTGAATCTTAGGAATTTGAGGGAAAAGAACAAGAATATGCAAAGAAAATAATAAACTAGCCATTAGATTTCAAGATGCAAAATCTAGGGTTTCAAGTGCACCTTGTAAAATATGATTTTGAACAATGATTCCTAGGCCTAAATAATAGTTTAATTGAGTTCCTAAGACCCCTAAGAGGCTCCCCATATGTATCTTCCCTTGAGAAAACAAACCAAACTCCATGGAAGCCAAAAATACTCCTAGTCTCGGCCTAGATGAGATAGCATAGCTAGGGAGAGTTTTAAATTTTTTTAAGCCCATTCTTGAGTCATATATGATGATGAAAATGAGGGGAGGCCTTGGAAAAAATTTAGAACCCATAGAAAGTGATTTGGTGCTTTAGGTTCCATATTATGACCTAAAGAAGAAACATGTAGGTAGGCTCTTGGTTTTAATTGTGTGATGACTTTAAGGGACTTAAAAGGAGTCAAGAATCATATTTGAAGGGAAAGAATGGAGCCTATAATTTATTTGATGGGTGTTGCTTCATTAGGTACCATTTTGGAACCATAATGAGGTTTATAGGTCAAGGTAGTGTCTAAGCAAATTGTATGGCCTTAGAATTAAGTTCATGAACCTAATTAGCTTCCATGAATTGTATCTAGGCCAACAGAAAGCATCCCCACACATTTGTGTGTGTGAGGCCGAAAGAGGGAGCATTCTTTCAAAGGGAAAAGTGTGTGGTTACTTCTAAGGTAGCTCTCTCCACCTTCTCTGATACATGGATGTGTGTTTAGCTTATCTTAGATTATGTGTATGCATATTTTCAAGTCATGAAAAGTATGCTAGCAAGATCTCATATGTCATGGTTTCATGATGACATATTATGTTTCTAAATGATGTTATGATGTTTAGTTGGGTATGCTTAAGTGTGGAGAGGCCAAGAACTCTTAGCCATGGTGAGGATGAGCTAAGAACCCTTAGAATTAGTTGAGACAAAGTAAAGAAATCTCCCAAATTGAGATGGACTCCCAAGAGCAAAGTTGAGTCCAAGAATCTCTTAAAGAATTGGTGAGGTAAGTCCAAAATCCATGAGGAAAAGGGTGAGGTCAATCCATCCACTTGGCAAGCCTTTGAATGCCTTGTATGACTTATTTACATGTCAAGCTTGTTTCTTGAATGTTCATGTCATCTATTATATCCATACATGCATATTCAAGACTTACTTTGCATATGTTATGTATGATTGAATGGGAGATAAGCTATTGAGATTCTCTGAATCTCATTCCCTCCTCTCTAATGTTCTAATATGCTAGGTGGACCCAAAAATCAAGGCAATGGGAGCTAACCACATGAGAGATGAAGGAATGACATTAAAATGTGAAAAATTTGTTACTTTAAGGCCATAAGAATGGCATATGTTGCAATGCATGGTTGTATATGTCTTATGAAGTCATCAACATGTATAAATATGTTGATTGTCATGTATAAGTGAGAAATTATGACATGAGAATATTAGAATGTAAAATGAGCTTGTTATGTCAATGGGGCTTCTTGAATAATATTATGGAAATGTGTATAAATGTGAGTGAGATGGCCAAAATGGGATGCATGAGAGTTGGGACCATTTAGACAGCTTACACAAGTCTTAATTATGCTTTTAGACTTGCCCAAGAGGTGCGAAACCCCTAGGAAAGCCATTTTGACATTTTGGTATCTCTTATGGAGCCAAAATTGACTAATTTAGAACCCTATATTACTTTTAGTCCAAATGAGCTCTTATTGATATGAGATTTGGCATGAAATTATAGCTTGTTGAGAGCTTTTTGGAAAGTTAAAGTACAAAATTTTTGAAGGTCTAGAGAATATTTAATGTATTTCCAAAGTTGGCAAAAATTCTTATTTTGGTCATGTCATTGTTCACTCAGGTCCGAATATGGAATCTATCATACAAGGCTCAAATGATGTCTAATTGCCACAAAATTTTATACAAAGAAACTAGACATTTCTAGTAACTCTTGAAAACTGGAAGCACCTCATTTTGGATGTCTAGAGAGGGAGATATGAATTTTCAAAGAATCTGTCTAGTATCAAGAACTCCACCTGACCTTAGTTACTGTTTGATTGAGTTTTGAGATCTGGACATAATTGAACTAGTTTGGACTTATTTTTTCCTTTTATCTATCATCCGCAGTTTTCCATATTAGTATCTTTTGCATGGATTGGATTTTTGTGGAATTAATTGGATATTTTGAAGTTTGCTGCAGAGTTCTATGACAACACCAATGGACAGCATGACCTCTAGATCATTTCGAATGTCAAACGTCCTCTATGCTAGATGTTATAGTTTGAACATATTTTTATAATAAATTAGACATGCGTAACTTTCCAAAATGGCCAAGAATGTATGATTTTGATTTTTTAAGAATTAGTTATGATTTTCCAAAATTGTGATAGAAATGAGGACAAATCTGGCTGAAAATGAATATGTATATTTCATGCTTCCCTTCGAGTTCCTTGAGATGTAGGCCACTTTTGATGATTCAAATGAGTTTCATTCATGTAATTAAATATGGGAATGTGTTGTATAAGCTCACATAGTCCACGTGACACTGAATGGAATTTTCATACATGACGTAACACAAAGAAATGCATTATTAAATTCCCTTTTTCTTGCTCTTTCATGAAATTTATGAATGTAAAGCAAGAGAATGATGTGAAATGAGCTAAAAATATATGGTGTTATATTTTTTGTATCAGAGTAAAGGTTCAGGCTCTTAATGTAGGTTATGGCTTGTGTTTATGAGTTGCCTAGATACATATGAGCTATGTTATGGATGAATTGAGTGTGTGATGGTGTGAAAGTGTTCCCTTTTATGTTAAAGTTTGTTATGATGTTTTAGCATAATGGTGAACACTAGGAGAGGTTGGCCTTCTAGAGAAGCTCATGCTAATGATAGAGCCGGGCCTAGTGATCTAGTTGCTGGAGCCTTACAGTCTATTATGGCTTGCCTGGATTAGCAACAGGCTATTATCATGTAGCTACATGAACGACTTGCTGAGAGAGATAGCCAGGGCCCTACACCTACTCCTCCATAGCCACCTCCCCACTTAGATCGTCCCGAGCACTGAGGGGCAACTCATCCAAATCTATAGCCACACATACAGATGGTTGTCCCTATTCCACCAACTCAGATGCCTCTAGCTTAGTAGCAGCCCTCAACTAGAAAGATCATTACCCAGTTCAAAAAGTTCGGGCCTCCCACCTTTGATGGTAAGATGAATTTAGATAAAGATGAGGCCTGGATCATGCAGTTAGAAAAGATATTCAAAGTGATTGAGTCCACATCTGAGCAAAAAGCCAAGATGGTTATATTCCAATTGCAAAAAGAAGCAGATTATTGGTGGAAGGGCATCGAGCCTATTCTGAGGGCAAGGAACTCCCCGATTACATAGGAGGCATTCCTCCAAGTATTCCATAAGAAATATTTCCCCAGCTCAATCAGGGATGAGAAGGAGTCAGAATTTATTTTCCTAAAGTAGACTAAAAGGATGTGTATGGATCAGTATGTAGCAAAATTTATGGAGTTCTCCCGATACTCCTCTTACTTACAAAGACATGATGATGAGAGGTGGAGAGCGGATAGATTAGAGACAGAGTGGTGCCGCAAAGAATCAAGCACTTTAACACCCTTGTTGGAGTCTGCAAAGTAACAGAGATGAATCTTAGATGATGCAGTCTACCTCCAGTGCTAGACCACCCCTCCCTGAGCCCAAGAGACCTAGAGAGGGATTATAGGCTACAGTGACCAGCAAGAGAGGTGGTAGAGGCCAGTGGAGCTAAAAAGGCAAGAGACAGAGGACTTAGTCTAGCCGAGGTAGCTTCACACCTATCACATGTCCCCAGTGTGGCAAGAACCACGGCACTAAACTGTGTTATGCAGGGCAAAATGTATGTTTTAGGTGTGGTAGGCCAGGACACATGGCCAGAGATTGCACACAGGCTCCTCCACAGATCACATAGTCGAGAAAGATGGCTCCTCTTCCCAGACCTCAGACCTAGGATTGAGTCTTTGCCCTGTCACAACAGGAGGCTAGCCAGTCCCCGAGTCTAATTCAAGGTACTATTAGAATAAATGATTTTTCTGTAATCGCATTATTTGATTCAGGTGTTAGCCATTTTTTTATATCATATGACTGTGCTAGGAGGTTGGGTCTGAGTATGCATACATTACCATATGACTTGTATGTATTTACCCCCATAAGAAACCAAGCCATTACCTCCCATGCTTGTTTGAATTGTGTGATCTAATTTAATTATTGCCTTACCACCTTTGATTTGATTTGTATGCCCCATGTTGATATTGATGTGATCATTGGCATGAACTGGATGTCTGCAAATAATGCCACACTAGATTGTAGCCACAACTGTATTACTTTACCTGAGTGTGGGACTGTGCCTAGTATGAGGACTGAGTTATCTGTCATGACTACCTCCTAAGCTGAAAGATCTCTAGGGCATGGTTGCCAGGGGTACCTAGTTTTATTTTCAATTTAAGTTAAGGTAGATGAGAGTATAGATGAGATCCCCGTAGTGAGAGAGTTCCCAGAGGTATTTCCTAGAAAGATTAGTGGACTACCCCCCTAGAGAGAGGTCGAGTTTCCTATAGACATTATACCTGAGGCAAGTCTAGTGTCTAAGGCCCCGTACCATATGGCTCCCATTGAACTAACTAAGCTTAAGAGACAGATAGAAGAGCCCTTAGAAAAGGGTTTTATCTGACCCAGTGTTTCGCCATGGAGAGCTCCAGTCTTATTCGTAAAGAAGAAAGATGGGAGCCTTAAGCTATATATAGATTACTGGGAACTCAATAAGATAACTATTAAGAATAAGTACCCTCTCCCTCGCATAGATGACCTCCTAAATCAGTTAGTAAAAGCATCAGTGTTTTCTAAGATAGACCTTAGGTTGGGATACCATTAGCTTAGAATAAAGGCTTAAAAGATCCCTAAAACAACATTTAAAACTAGATACGGGCACTATGAATTTTTAGTTATGCCCTTCGGGTAGACGAATGTACTCGTAGTATTCATGGATTACATGAATAGAGTCTTTAGACCATACTTAGATAGATTTATAGTAGTCTTCATAAATGACATCCTCATCTACTTAAAAAGTAGAGAGGAACATGAGTATCACTTAAGATTAGCCTTGAAGACCCTAAAAGAGAGACAGTTGTATGCTAAATTTAGTAAATGTGAGTTCTAGCTCATTGAAGTTTAATTTCTAGGTCATGTGATCTCCTAGGCAGGGGTCACAGTAGATCCCCACAAGGTAGAGGCAATATTACAGTGGGAGACCTAGAACAGTAACAGAGATCAGGAGCTTCTTAGGTTTAGCAGGTTACTATAGGAGGTTCATTCAGGGCTTTTCTTATATAGCGATGCCACTGACCTAGCTTACTAGAAAGAATGTACCTTTTGTGTGGAATGAGAAATGTGAGAGTAGTTTTCAAGAGTTGAAGTACAAGTTAACCACGGCCCCAGTTTTAGTACTCCCTAACCCTAGAGAGACTTTTATAGTTTATAGTGATGCCTTTAAGAAAGGGTTAGATGTGTGCTTATGCAGAAAGGTCGAGTGGTAGCTTATGCTTCTAGATAGTTAAAACCTCATGAGGAAAACTACCCCACCCATGACCTAGAATTAGCCGCAGTGGTGTTTTCTTTGAAAATATGGAGACACTACTTATATGGGGTAGCTATAGAAATTTACAGTGACCACAAGAGCCTTAAGTACTTATTTAAGCAGAAAAAATTGAATATGAGACAACAAAGATGGTTAGAATTTTTGAAAGACTATGATTTCACATTAAAATACCATCCTGGTAAGGCTAATGTGGTAGCTGATGCCTTAAGTAGAAAATCCATACACATGGCCTGTATGATGATCCGAGAGTAAGAATTGATTAAGAGATTCAGAGACATGAGTCTCTCCTACAAGGTGTATTCAGGGAAGTTATTAATGAGTGAAACTTGAATAGAAAATGACATAAGGGATCAAATCAGAGAGGCCCAGTAGACAGATGACCATGTAAGTAAGATTAAAGCCCAGATAGCCTAAGGTAGTATTCAGGAATTCAATCTATTTGAGGATAACATAGTGAGATACAGGGATAGGCTGTGTGTGCCTAGAAATATAGAAATTAGAGAGAAAATATTAGATGAGGCACATAAGAGCAAGTATACCATTCATCTAGGCAGTAATAAAATGTACCAGGATTTAAAGAAAATGTTCTTGTCACCTAGAATGAAAACAAACATAACAGAATATGTCTCCTAATGCATAGTGTGTCAGAGAGTAAAAATAGAATACCAAAAACTAGTTAGGTTGCTTCAGCCCCTAGATATCTTAAAGTGAAAATGGGATAGCATAGCTATAGATTTTGTCATGGGTTTACCTAGGACATCATCAGGGCATGATGCAATATAGGTAATAGTGGATAGGTTAACAAAGTCAGTGCACTTCTTACCTATAAAAGCCACTTATACCCTAGATAAGTTAGCCCAGCTATACATCAGGGAGATAGTCAGATTGCATGGTGTGGCTAGGAGCATAGTATTAGATAGAGATCCCAGATTCACATTAAATTTTTGGAGATCATTATAGGATGCTCTAAGTACCAGGCTCAAATTTAGCACAGCCTGTCACCCCTAGATGGATGGACAAACGAAGAGAACCATCCAAACCTTAGAAAACATGTTGAGGGTGTGTGTGCTAGAAATAAAAGGAAATTGGGATACATACTTGCCTCTAGTGGAGTTTGCCTATAATAACAGTAACCATGCAAGTATGCAGATAGTACCGTATGAGGTATTGTATGGAAGGAAGTGTAAGTTGTGACAACCCTAACTTCATATTATAGTAATTAAGGTTAAAGACGTAATTAATAATTATATATCAAGGTTTGAAGTCATTAAGATTGATTACATCGGAAAAAGTGAGGAAATTTGAAACCTTAATGTTGTTAGATTCATTAGCTAGACAACCACAATTATTCGAATGTGCAAGTGAATTTAATTATCAATGTGGAGCCTTTGATTCTGCCATCCATCAATTCCAACTCATAAAATCCTCCTCCAAGTGTTTCTAGATCATTCCTTAGCATTACCTTAAGAGAAACTAAGGTTTCTAGGTGAATATGAGAAATAAAGTACCTTCACTATGGTTAAATTCCCTCGTGCCGCGGCCAATTACTCTCGAGTTCAACTCCTTACACCTTCACAAATTTTGCACATTTCGCTGTGGCCAAATATCCTTTTCGCCACGACCAAATACCCTCTGGAACACCCCCAAATTTGCCTCTTAGACTTAGCCGCAGCTAACCTCACTGTTCGTCGTAGCCAATTATTCTCTATTTTCTTCCCTGGCAGTTTCACCATATTTGGTCGAGGCCAATTAAATGTTGGCCGCGGCCAATTCCCTACTATTCCTATAACTCCTAAGATTTCATCTCATGCTCTCCAATTCCCCCTCTAACAACACTCTAGGCCACTTTAACTTAGTTTGTGAAGATTTAGTGTCTTTCTTTTACCTAATCTACCTAACACATATATCATTACCCATTTAAAACTCAAATGTGGATCCTTAACCCTCTAGCCACCATAAACCAATGAGTTCATAGATCAATGACAACAAATGTATTCTAATCACAAGGTGCATGGGGCCCATGCTTAATGTTCATATAAGATCAAGTCACTTATCCATTGTTAGCCAATTACAATCATAATGTTCAATCCTATGATAATTAAATTACATATACAGTCCCTATACTTAGCAATTCATGATGCAATGCAGCAATGATGCAAAACTAGCAATCAAGTTATGATACAATTCAACAAGGCCTCCAAACCTATATGCTACCAAACCATTTAATGTGCTTCCATTAATTTTTCTCCTTGCCACTAGGAGGTCTGGTCCCTGAAAATATTAGCCCATAATGGGGTGAGATATACAATCTCAGTAATAAAAGGAAATTTTCATATACATGTAGAAGTTAATCAATCCACTGCAATTTCATGTCATCAATACCAGGATCATCAATTCAAATTGGCAAATAAACTAGTTAAACTACCAATGACTACTGTCCCATACTAGCAATCATACACAACATGTTAATTGCCAATAACACAGGGAGAGGTCTATCCACGGCACCTACTCTATAATGAGCACAACCAGGGCTCAATGCATCTTGGGTCTGATCACAACACGGTGCTCGATCTAAGCACATGCACGAGTGGCAGCCGCACCACAGCTCCACCATAGACTTATAAGGTCTAATCACAATAACAATTCAAGTAGTCAACTAATCATTTAACATTTCAAAATCATATATGTACAAACAATTAACATGAACATATACATGGAATTGGAAAATTAACCCCGATTACCTCAATAAAGCCAATTACTCATCCTCTAGCTACCGTCATGATTCAAAGCACACCAGGCCTAATATAAGCATAATCATCATTATTCAACTACCATTAGTAAGAAATTTTCCTATCCACAGATTAATCTTAACAAGAGTATATTAAGAACTTCTTACCCAAGCTTCCTAAGGGTCTACTGCACCAATTCAAGATCGCAACAACAAGAACTCACAATGGGTCACTCCTAACATCTCCATTTTCGCACAGGTAAAAGACATGCACCAAAAGTCAGTCCAAATCATAGAAATTCTGTATATATGCCACACAAGAGAAAGGGGAACACTTACACATACACCCAAAAGGTCAAATGGACTAGTTTGAGCCTCAACTACCAAGAACACACCATAGGTCTTTCTAAAATTCGAATTTAAGTCATCAAGCCCAGAAGTTTCATTGTTTGACCTTCATCTCCTTATAATTTTGCACAACAATAGAACCCATTATGAAAATCAATCCTTAAGGACATTTTTCAGCAAAATAATGCACAAAATGAGAGGGAAATACTTACCCAATCATCCCTTTAGCTTCTACTTCAAAAATCTTCCAAGGAAACACCCAAACACGAAATTTTAAATTTGAGAAGGAGATGAAAATACTCAAAACCAAAAACTAATTGAACTAAAATGAAGAGGAGAATGAGAGGGTCAAGTTATATATAACTCACCTTAGCCAAATCATCTTTTAGGATTCAAAAATAGAGCTGCAATGTTGGTAGAACCCTGGCCTCCCTTAAACCTCTAAATTTTCTCCCTTGCCTCTTGTGTTTTCTACTCAATGGGGAGGGAGGCTACTAAACCTTTAGGGTTATTAAGGGGAAATAGGCCAACCCATCAGCCCAAGGTCCATTTAGGCTCATTTCTATTCATTAGGCCTTTGTTTGGTGAAGTGAGCTGTAGAACACTTTGAATTTAGATGAAGTGTGCTGACTTTATGTAACACCATAGTATCTTAACTCCAATTCAACTCCTTCTAGGCTTGATTCCATATGATTTCCCAGGAAAATGACCGAAACCGTGGTATTTCACTACTTAAAGTCGGGGTTTAACCGGTCATATTTTGCCCCGTGGGTCCTGTGAACCCATCATTCACATTCTTTACTCAAACACCATTTATAAGACTTGTACATAGTCTCAAACAACTCACAAACCACGGGTAAGAAACCAAAACCCAGAAAATACAATTTCTCAAATGAGCCCATATCTCAGATTTTTGGCTCTAACTTAGGAAAATCATAACTAATTATAGAAAAATGGAAATCAAGCAAATCATAGCTCTCTGGAAACCTTGGGATGTTAACTTCACACTAAAAATAACTCCCAACCAAAATCTCAATGTCTAGACCATAATTGACATCGAAATAGGAACAGATGTCCGGCTGTCCTTGATACTGGTGCAGTTCACTGTCATGAACTTCGGAAATTCGTAGTTAATTCCATAAAAATCCAATCAGCAAAAACTATACCAATTTGGAAAGCTACAGATGTTAGATAGAGGAGAAAAATAAGTCCAGATCAGTTCAGGAGCTCTTGGACCTCGAAAACCGATGAAACAGTAACTAAGGTCGGAAGCCTCCCTGATGCTGATACAGAACTTCAGCAAGTCGTTTCTCTCTCTACAGACCTCTAATTGAGGTGGTTCCAATTGGTATAGGTCACTGTGGATATCTAGTTTATGCTCATAAAGTTTTATGACAATTGGACACCATTTGGTCCATGGATGACATGGTTTCATTTTCGGATTTTTGCACAGTACCATGACCAAACCATCAAAATTTCCCAATTTCAACAATTCTCCAAATATTCTCTAGATATTTGAATATTACCCACTTTAGCTTCTCAAGAAGCTCTCAATGGACTCTAGAGGCATGCCAAATTTCATAACAAGAAGAGCTCATCCGGTCATACTTTGACAGAGCTCACAAAATTGGCGGTTTTGGCACCCCATTTGGTTCGAAATGGGTCCAAATGGCCTCCTACATACTCTAGCCTCTCGTGGGCAAGTTTGAAAGTACAAACATAGCATATATGAAATGTCTAAGTGATCCAAAATATCATACATTTCAAAATCACTATGCTACGGAGTAAAATGCACTAACACATGCAAGCCACAAAAGGGCCAATTTCTACATTCTCATTACTTTGGCTCTTTACACAATCCATACATCATCTATACATATATTTACATGTGCTCACATGGTTACAACTCAAAAATAATAGGTGCATATTCATTTTGGCACCTTATACAACAAAATAACCAAAAGAAATTATACATTTCTTAAATATGCTCTACTAGGCTCCATGAGGTATGCTTGCCTCTCCTTGAACACCACCTGGATATTAAGATGGAAGAGGGAAGGGGGTGAGATTCGGGGAATCTCAGTAGCTCATACTCATTCAAGATGCAATCAAGGCATATAAACTAGTCAAGCATGCACACAAGTCACAATGATACAATATAGATGCTTTATGCCATGAATAACATATCAATGCCAAGATTAGGCTCTAGGGACTTTTGGTCTAGCCTCATCGGAGCTTTGGAACTTTTGGATCGGCCTTACCCTTGATTTAGGGACTTTTGGCTCCACCTCACCCGTCTCAAGGGACTTTCGGCACCATCTCACCCAAGTAATTTCCACAATTCAAATCACAAGCATATTGGTACCCATGCATCAAGGCAACATCAATGGCATATCTCATCATACAAGCACATATACAAGCATACAATGACTATTACACATCCAAGAATGTAACAAGAAAAGAGTAGAGAGCTACCTTATCGGATAATACAAGTCTTCCCTTTTGATTTCTCTCCTCCCTCTTTGATTTCACACTCACAAATAGATGGAGTTGCTTCCTTTGAGCCTAGGCACATCAAAGAGCACCAAATCATTCTCTCATACTCAAATAAACTCTCATAAAACTAAAGGAGCTCTTCATTGAAACAAAACCCCCACTACCCTTACAAGATCTAGGGATTCTCTCTCTAAAACTCTACTCACTCTCCTTCCTCTCTCAAGCTCTCAAAGAAGAAGGTAAAGAAGAAGAAGTGAAGCTACATAAGCTCTACCCTTCCTCAAGAGTGGTTTTCCACTTTCTCTCTTCTGAACCAAACCCAAATCAACTTCTAAAACCATAGAAAGAGAGGGCAAAAGGAGGAGAACAACACAATAAGGAGAAAAGCTAGGGAAATCTAAAGATTACTCACCTCTTTGCTTGATCTCCTTGCTTCTCTAGGTCTCTCTCTCTCTCCACAGCTCTTTTCTCTCTCCTTGGTCGAAGCTTAGGTTGGTTCTAAGAGAAAGGAAGAGTTTAGACTCTTTAAAAAGTCAAAATCTCTCTTTTCACGCTTTTCCGGACTCACCCTCGCTATAGCGAGCCATAACCCTCGCTACGGCGAGCTCGTGCAAGTCCCAGACCTCTGCTTTCGCTATAGCTATCGCTACGGCGAGCAACTCTCTGGATTTTGTATGGGATGCCCACACTCGCTATAGCTAGAAGCATTTTCGCTATAGCGAGAAGGCATTCTCGCTATAGCTAGCCCATTTCTTGCTATAGCGAACAGGTACATTCGCTATAGCTAGGCTGTAGCTAGCAGACTTAGAAAATTTTCAGCCTTCGAAAATTTTTAGCTTTTCTTTTCTTTCCCTTTTCTTTTCTCTTTTCTTTTCTTTTCTTTTTCTGGTTGTTACACTTTAAGTCCCAAATTCTAGTGGGTTTAAAGGTTGGTGTTAGTTGGGCTAAGTCTTATGAGTTAGGCTTCAGAGTTGTAGTTGGGTCAGGCCAAATTTCAAGAGTCAATCCAATTTGGGTCTACATAATATGTGTTGGGCCAATTATAAGGGCTTATATAAATTGGGTCGTGAGCCTCTATTTCATTAAATCAAATTGGGCCATCGTTAGGTGATCTTTCTTGGCCCAAGTCTCATGATAAGGAGTTGGGCTTATACTCAAAATCATTGGGCCTCCATAAATCCTTATTCATGGCTTACTCAAATTAAATTTTGGGCCCAAATTAAGCTTTAACCCAAATGAAATCTTAAACCTATATTAATAACTTTATTTCTCTATAAATTTTAGTTCATATAGCTTACCCAATTATTCCATAATAATTATTCTTAATTTATCTAAATACATTATTAACACCTTAATTAATTTTGGGATGTTACATAGGTCTCCGATGTGTTAAGTTAAGCTAGGAGAGCAAAGCCTTATAGGCCTAAAGTTAGTGGACCAGACTTCCAGATAAATAGAAACTATTAGAATGAAACTTCTGACGGCCCAGAGTAGACAGAAAAGTTATGCAGATAAACGTAGATGATCATTAGAGTTTGAGATTAGAGACTATGTCTTCATTAGAGTGTCTCTAATCACAAGGATAGGTCAGTCTATTAAAAGTAAAAAGCTCAGTCTAAAATATATAGGTCCTTTCCAAATTCTTGATAAAGTAGGACTTGTGGCTTATAGATTAGCCCTTCCCCCAAACTTAAGCTAAGTCCATAATGTATTCCATGTTTCCCAGCTTAAAAAGTACCAGTCTGACCCCTCACATGTCATAGAATATGAGAATGTGTAGTTACAGGATGATCTATCATACATAGTGTCACCAGATCGGATCGTAGACATCAGACTTAAGTAGTTACATAATAAGACAATATCATTGGTAAAAATGGTTTGGAAGGGGTTATCTCCTGATGAAGCTACTTGGGAACTAGAGGATGATATGAAAAAGAAATATCTAGAACTCTTCCTATGAGGTATGTTATCTAAATTTTAAGGACAAAATTTTTTAAAAGGGGAGAATTATAACATCCAGTTTTTGTTAAACGATGAAAACGAGTGTGTTTTCAAAGCAAGTCCCTCGAAATAAATTAGTTAAGATCCCAAAAAATTTGAGTAACATTCTAGACTCCTAAAAATGAGAATCCTGGCCTCAGACGGAAGGAAAAATGGAACTAGAATGAAGAAACAAATTTTGACAAAAATCTTACAAAACATAATGGCATTTTCGTAATTTTGAGCAAATTTTGGAATTCATACAGGAGGGCTTTTTAAATGAAAGTTTTGGGTTCTCAAAGGCCTTGAAAACCATGGGAAGCCCGAGATAGTTAAATCTCCTCCGGTGGACTTTTTCTAACATCAATGTACCTTAACTTTGACAGATCTGTTCGAGGTGGTTTTAGCTACGATTTGAGTGGTTCCAAAGACATTTTACTAAATTAGGAACCTAAATTTTATAATGGAAAAGACATTTCTCATAAAAGAGCTAAAATGAATGAGAAACAAAAATGCTAAGAATGAAGGGCAAAATGAAAATTTTTAAAAAGTGTATCTTCCTTCACTTATAAATAAGAGGTGCCCCACTCTCTCCTTCATTTAGTCTCAGATTTTTCTGCCCACTTTTAGAGAAGAAGGCTAGGGTTTAGGTGCACCAAGGGGAGAGAAGAAGGAGAAATTCAAGGCATAAGGTATGGAAATTTTTCTTGTTTTTCATGCTTTCTCTTAGCCAATCTCTTCTCCTTCTTTTTCCCCTTCTTTCCCATGATTTTGCTAAAGTTTTAACGGCTCTTTTGAAGGAAGAACAAAGGGGAAATTTCGAAATTTAGGTGAGGAAGCCAAGGAAAGCAACGAACAAGCAAGAAAAACTAAGGAAATCAAGGTATCATACAATCTTTCCACTTGATCTTCTTCCTCCCTTCTCTTGTAAGTATTTTAACCTATATATGGTCAGCCTTAGGGAGTTAAGTTTTCAACCAAACCAAGGGTGAATCTTAGGAATTTGAGGGAGAAGAACAAGAATATGCAAAGAAAATAATAAACTAGCCATTAGATTTCAAGATGCAAAATCTAGGGTTTCAAGTGCACCTTGTAAAATATGATTTTGTACAATGATTCCTAGGCCTAAATAAGAGTTTAATTGAGTTCCTAAGACCCCTAAGAGGCTCCCCATATGTATCTTCCCTTGAGAAAACAAACCAAACTCCATGAAAGCCAAAAATGCTCCTAGTCTCAGCCTAGATGAGATAGCATAGCTAGGGAGAGTTTTAAATTTTTTTAAGCCCATTCTTGAGTCATATATGATGATGAAAATGAGGGGAGGCCTTGGGAAAAATTTAGAACCCATAGAAAGTGAGTTGGTACTTTAGGTTCCATATTATGACCTAAAGAAGAAACATGTAGGTAGGCTCTTGGTTTTAATTGTGTGATGACTCCGAGGGACTTAAAAGGAGTCAAGAATCATATTTGAAGGGAAAGAATGGAACCTAGAATTTATTTGATGGGTGTTGCTTCATTAGGTACCATTTTGGAACCATAATGAGGTTTATAGGTCAAGGTAGTGTCTAAGCAAATTGTATGGCCTTAAAATTGAGTTCATGAACCTAATTAACTTCCATGAATTGTATCTAGGCCAAGAGAAAGCATCCCCACACATTTGTGTGTGTGAGGCCGAAAGAGGGAGCATTCTTTCAAAGGGAAAAGTGTGTGGTTGCTTCCAAGGTAGCTCTCTCTACCTTCTCTGATACATGGATATATGTTTAGCTTATCTTAGATTGTGTGTAAGCATATTTTCAAGTTATGAAAAGTATGCTAGCATGATTTCATATGCCATGGTTTCATGATGACATATTAAGTTTCTAAATGATGTTATGATGTTTAGTTGGGTTTGCTTGAGTGTGGAGAGGCCAAGAACTTTTAGCCATGGTGAGGATGAGCCAAGAACACTTAGAATTGGTTGAGACAAAGTAAAAAAGTCTCCCAAAATGAGATGGACTCCCAAGAGCAAGGTTGAGTCCAAGAATCTCTTAAAGAATGGGTGAGGTAAGTCCAAAATCCATGAGGAAAAGGGTGAGGTCAATCCATCCACTTGGCAAGCCTTTGAATGCCTCGTATGACTTATTTACATGCCAAACTTGCTTCTTGAATGTTCATGTCATCTATCCATACATGCATATTCAAGACTTGCTTTGCATATGTTATGTATGATTGAATGGGAGATAAGCTATTGAGATTCTTTGAATCTCATTCCTTCCTCTCCAATGTTCTAATATGCTAGGTGGACCCAAAGAGCAAGGCAATAGGAGCCAACCACATGAGATATGAAGGAATGACATTAAAATGTGGAATTTTGTTACTTTAAGGCCATAAGAATGGCATAGGTTGTAATCCATAGTAGTATATGTCTTATGAAGTCATGAACACATAAATATGCTAATGTGTCATGTATAAGTGAGAAATTATGACATGAGAATATTAGAATGTAAAATGAGCTTGTTATGTTAATGGGGCTTCTTGAATAATATTATGGAAATGAGTATAAGTGTGAATGAGATGGCCAAAATGGGATGCATGAGGGTTGGGACCATTTGGGCAACTTACACAAGTCTTAATTATGCTTTTAGACTTGCCCAAGAGGTGCCAAACTCCAAGGAAAGCCATTTGAACATTTTGGTATCCCATATAGAACCAAAATTGACCAATTTAAAACCCTGTGTCACTTTTAGTCCAAATGAACTCTTCTTGATTTGAAATTTGGCATAAAATTAGAGCTTTTTAGGAAGCTAAAGAATAGAATTTTTTGAGCTTAGAGAATATTTAATGAATTTCCAAAGTTAGCCAAAATTTTGGTTTTAGTCATGTCACTGTTCTCTCATGTCTAAAAATGGAATCTATCATATAGGGCTCAAATGATGTTCAATTGCTAGGAAATTTTATATACAAAAACTAGACATTTCAAGTGACTTGTGCCAGATAGGAGCATCTCATTTGGATGCCTAGAGAGAGAGATATGAATTTTCAAAGAATCTATCTAGTACTAGGAAATCCACCCGACCTCAGTTATTGTTTGATTAAGTTTCGAGGTCTGGACATACTTGAACCAGTCTAGACTTATTTTTTTCCTCTAGCTAACATCTACACTTTCTAGATTGGTATCATTTGCATAGATTGTATTTTTGTGGAATTAATTGGATATTTTTTAAGTTTGCTATAGAGTTCTATGATAGCATCAGTGGACAGCCTGACCTCTAGACCATTTTAAATGTCAAATGTCTTCTATGGTAGATGTTATGGTCTAGATATATTTTTAGAATAAAGTAGACATGTGTAGCTTTCCAGAATGACCAAGAATGCATGATTTTGAGTTTTCTAAAATTAGTTATGATTTTCCAAAGTTGTAACAAAAATGAGGAAAAATCTGGTCAAAAATGAATATGTATATTTCATGCTTCCCTTTGAGTTCCCTGAGATGTGGGCACTTTTGATGATTCAAATGAGTTGTGTTCATGTAATTAAATATGAGAATGTGTTGTATAAGCTCACATGGTCTATGTGACACTGAATGAAATTTTCATACACAACGTAATACAAAAAAAATGCATTAGTAAATTCCCTTTTTTTTGCTTTTTCATGAAATTTATGAATGTAAAGCAAGGGAATGATGTGAAATGAGCTAAAAATATACGGTGTTACAAATGGCTCTTCTATCAAGGAAAAATCAAGAAGCTCTTAAAACCCATTACGCTCACTAATCTCAGCTAAGGCAAGAGCATGAGGTTGGAGGATGTTTTAATTTGTTCTAACCTTAGTTTGGGACTTTATATGATGTTAGAAGATGGGAGAAATAATTGAAAAAAATTTAGGAGCCATGGAATGAGAGATGGAGCAATGGTGTCCATAATGGTGCTTTATAAAGCAACTTGGATTTCCAATTGTGTAAATGAATGTGTGATAGTTCCAAGGACCTTAAATGAGTCCAAGAAGTTTAGAAATAACAAGAAAATGGAACCTTGAAATTGAATTCCAAGAGTTGTTTCATTAGACTAATTATGGAACCATAATGCAAAGTATGAAACCAAGTATGTGTTTAAGCTTTAGTTTAATGTCTTGGCTTGCTTCAATTATGTGATTGTGTGTTCCTTGTGATGTCTAGGCCAAGAGAATAATCAACCACCTAAGTGCTCTTGTGAAATCAAGGAGGGGAAGGAATTAGCAAAGTAAGCTTGCATAAATTGAAAGGTAGCTCTCCACCTTATTCTTCATACTTTCTTGTGTGAATATGTATGTCATGGTGTGCTTGTATGTGTTCTTATGATTTGGTAATATGCCACATGATCTCTTGAAATTGCATTGGTACCAATGTGTGCTCTTGAATGCCTTTGAATGTGAGATTGACTCTTAAGGGCAAGGTGATTCCAAAAGTCCCTTAAAGTCGGTAAGGATGTGCCAAAAGTCTTAAGGAATGGGTGAGACTAGACCAAAGGTCTCTTGGATGGATGAGGCTAAGTCAAAAGTCCTTAAGCCACGAATGGGGTACTTTTAAAAGTCCTAGAAATGGGTTGAGGCAAAACCAAAAGTCCCTAGGCCATGGAAATGGTTTGATGCATTAATGTGGCATGGAAATGTGGCTTTGCACACTTTATGCTTACATAATTGTATTCTTGATGTATGTATGCCTTGAATGTGTGGGTGAATGGGTGTGTGACCTATTGAGATTCTTGGAATCTCACTTCCCTTTCCCTCTTGCTATTGAAATGTCTAAGTGGTGCTCAAAACCAAGAAAATGCAAGCCAAGAGCATTGAATAGCTACACTTTATTCATTTTGTGGTCTAACTTGTAATGGAATGTCAAAGAAGCTTTGTATATATTATTTTGGTAATGTAAGACCTTGAGTAATGGTAATATGATGTATGAATATTATGTAGCCCATGTGTGACATTAAATCAATGCAAATCATGGAAATTGCCTCTTGTGTGGTTATGGTTACATATGTATTATTAGATGTACAGTGGTTAAATTAATATGCATGGGGTTTGGGACCACTTAGGCAATTCCTACAAGTCATAATTATGCTTTTGAACTTGCTCAAGAGGTGCCAAACTCAAGAGGAGGCCATTTGGACCAAAATGACTCTTGATAGGGAGCAAAAATGACCATTTCATGAGGCTATATCACTTTTTGTCCAGATGAGCTCTTCTTGTTCTAGAATTTTTCATGCATCTAGAGCTTATTGAGAGTTTTTTAGAAAGCTAAAATAGGTAATTTTTAGAGGTCTATGCAATATTTGGTGAATTGTTGAAGTTGAAAAATTTTCTAGTTTTGGTCATTGGTACTGTAGCACTAGTCCGAAATTGAATTATGTCATTCATGGGCAAATGATGTTCAATTGCCACTAAATTCTATAACAAGAAACTAGACACTCCTATTGACTTGTGACAATTGGAAGCACCTCATTTGGATGTCTAGAGAGAGAGATATGAATTTTTAAAATTCTACCCAGTACCAGGCATTTAGACTGACGTCAAGTACTATTTGATTGGGTTTCGAGATCTAGGCGTGCCTGAACTAGTATGGAGTTATTTTTTCCCTCTTTTTAACATATATAGCTTTCCATATTGGTATCATTTGCATGGATTGAAGTTTTGTGGAATTAATTGGACATTTTTGAAGTTTGCTGCAGAAACCTAGGACAACACTAGTGGACAGCCAGACCTCTAGACCTGTTCGAATGTCAAACATATTCTGTGTTATGTTTCATGGTCTAGATATATTTTTAGCATAAATTATACATGTTTAGATTTCCATAATGGCTAAGAATGTATGATTTTGATTTTGTTAGAATTAGTTATGATTTTTCAAAGTTTATGACAGAAGTGAGGGAATTCTAGTTGAAAATCCATATATGTGTTTTATGCTCCCCTTTGGTTTCCACGAGTTGTAGGCCACCTTTGGTGATGAAAATGAATTGTATCCATGTAATTAAATATGATAATGTGATATATGAACTCATATGGTCTATGTGACACTGAATGGAATTTTTGTACGCGATGTAACGCTAAATAATGTATTATTTTAATGTCATTTTTTCTACCCTCTTGTATAATTCATGACATGAGATATGAAAAAGCATAGATTGAGCTAGGAAATTATGGTTTTACACCAACTCTAAACTAGTCATAACAAAAGAGTTTTGTGGTGGGTTTTTTGTTGCCAAAAGACCTTTACTATGACATTTTATTTGTCACCATTAAAAGTTTCAACAATAAAACCAACATACTTTTTGTGGTGATTTTTTTATGGGAACCCCTTAATTGTCACCATTATAAGTCCTTTTTTGGTGAACCTTATGATGACCATGTGTATTGTAATTGTTTTATGTTTTTTCAAAAAATGTTTTCTTTAAAAATGCTGACTAGTTATACAAATTGTGAATGTCTAGTTTTCAAGAAAGACAAATTTGCTGAATTTTCAGCAATCACCATTGGAATTATGTAAATTGAATGTGTATTTTAAATAAATCGCCAAAATGTGATGTTTGTTCATTAAGCTTACTAGACTAATTAGCTTGATGTTGGCTTAGTTCATGAACTAGTCATGGTAAGAGATTTTAGGTCGTGACACATATACTAAAAATTAATAATTCATATTTAATATCTTCACCCAATGTAAGACGAGTTATTCATATTTTGTTGGGCATTAGACTTCATGAATTAATTTATTTTTAAGAAGCATCTAATTTATTGAATAAATGAATATATGTACATTGCCCCTGTCAAAAATTTATTTTGAAAGATTATGTTTTGATATTCTTAATATTTTATCTAATTTATTATGAAGAGAATGGTAAATAAGTAGATGTCAAAGTTATCCTTGGTTAAAATAAAAAAAAATGATATCATTTTCATATAATCTTATTTAATTCAACATTTTATTATAAATAATATATATAATTGTTGTATTGCAAGGATGAAATTCATGTTTAATTGGTTAATAATAATTAAGGGAATACTAAAATTAATTCAAATAGTTGATGAATAATTTTTGTTATAATTTAGTGCTCATTAATGGCCCTGTATAATTTAGAATTACTAAGAGTTCATTAAATGGACTAATAAAAAATCTATATCTTGATTTAAGCAAATAAAATAAATACAATTATTTTGATATAAGGTCAAAAGTTTACCTTAATAATTACAAAGTAAAAACAAATTTAAAAATTATTTTATATTTGAAAATTAAATTTTAAAAGCTTAGATAAGTATCATATAAAAAATTATTATTAATTTTTAATGTAAAATTTTATTTAATGGGTTGAACTCAACAAGATAGGAGTTGACAACACAATCTCCATAGTTTGTAGGTAGAGCTAGGAAAAAAAATTTACTCAAAAAAGAGATGGAGAAAAGGAAGGAATCAAAACCTATCCGATTGCCAACTCTTTTGGAGATTAATTAGTAATGGATAAATTAAGCTATGGACAACGAACCCTTAACTATATATTAATTCACATAATATAAGCTAGTTTTTTGTCTTTAGAATTCAATATTAGACAATGTATCTTAAACCATGGTAAGTATTGGTATGCAAAAGGGTATATAGTGATCAAGTATGAGAGATTACATCATTTATGGACAAATTACCCTTTCAACTAATGGATAATCTTTTTAACTTAGTCGAACACAATTTTTCCCCCTGTATGTTTTGCTATAACTATTAACAAAGGTAAGAGATAATCACACTAAAGTGTCAATTTGTTTTTATTGAGTGTAGTACTTAGTTATAAGCTATAGCCAATTTTTAAAGTTAAAGTTGTCACATCACATGTGTGTAATACTAATTTATATATATTTGTAGCCATAGAAAGAAACTGCAATTAATATTCAAAGAGATGATTGAAAGATCAAAGTTTTTATTATAGCAATATGCCATGTTGTCAAATATCAATTTAAATAGAAAGTTGATTGTTTTGGAAGAAATACACTACAAAAAAAATATTCTTTTAGTGGCAACTTTAAAACCCCGAAGTTGCTACTAAAAGTCATGTGGGTATTGTTGGGTTGTAATTAGAACCTCCAATATT
Organism: Erythrophleum ivorense; assembly: GCA_026724425.1. Classification (NCBI taxonomy): domain Eukaryota; kingdom Viridiplantae; phylum Streptophyta; class Magnoliopsida; order Fabales; family Fabaceae; genus Erythrophleum; species Erythrophleum ivorense. The sequence goes on from JAIUCV010000008.1 coordinate 33,327,585, forward strand.
CAATCTATTTAGTGGCGGCCAATGTTGCCCTAAAGGTATTTAGTTGCATCATCCATCTAAACATTTGAGAATGGTGGCCACTAAATATGAACTTTTAGTAGTGACTTTCTTGTCACTAATAGAAAGTTTTAGTGGCAACCTTCAAAGGTCTTAAAAAAAAGATACTTTTAGTAGTAATTATTGTTGCCACTAAAAGTTAGGGTTTTTCATTGAAAAAATTTAGTGGCGAATAAAGTCACCACTAAAGAAGTTTTTAAACTTTTTAAGAGAATTATATTCAACTGCAAACTATTGACAAAATATTTTTCATGATCGTAAATAAATAAAAGCTACATACATGACAATCTAAAAAGAATAAATTGAATTTGTGTAATTATAAGTGGTGTATGATGTATAGTATAAATTCTCAAAACCAACCTTTTTAGAGCAAACTTTAAATGCACATTTAACAATATAAAGATATCAACATACAACAAATTGTCCCAACAATTAGAATACAATTTAGCTTTGAACTTGTCAATGTTAGCAACATCTACTATGTACATTGCCCATTTCTCTACTACATTAACCTTTCCCTTTCAACCTATTCTCTTAGTCAATAGAAGTGATTTGATAAGATATTTTCTTCAAACTTTAGTTCCATCAAATAATTTGTCATTTGATTGAAAATAATCTAAAAGAAAAATATGGTTAAATAAGTTACTAAGTAAAAATTTATATTAAAAAAGTCAATTCCTTAATTCTAAACTAATTTTAAGATAGCACAAAATGATACAATATAGATAGATTCAGTAATTTGTTATTCACATGTAGTTAGAGGGGAGTACATCTTTTTCACCTTTTCAAATTGTTGTTCTAAACATATATGAATGGGCAATAGATACGAACACAGTGGTGTAAATACTTTTAACCTTGATGGTAATTTCCTCCTTTAACCATACCCGCATATTTATAATCATAATGGCATAATTATCTTCAACCACAAAAATGCACATATGAAGAGCGAAGTGTAACAACCCTAATTCTTAATTACCATAATTAGGCTTAATTATACAGTTAATTATTAGGGTTATTAGCCAAACTATCACAACTATTTAAGTCCATAAGAAATTCTAGTTATCAAATAAGAACCTTTAACACATGTTAGTATTGATTTCCAATTCATAAAATTCCCTTATAATGATCCGAAGCCATTACATAATCTTATCATAGTGAAATTTAAGGTTTCTAAGTCAAAAATAAGAGTTTGGAAACTTTTGCCATGACTTAGACCTTTCTTACTATGGCTAAGTTGGTTACTAGAACTTAAAAACTAAGTTTAGAGACTCCTACTGTGACTTGGTACATTCACGCTATGACGTAAGTGGTTGTTATAACTCAAAATTGAAATTTTGCACCTTGTGCTGTGACTTAGGTTTCTGCACTGTGGCTAAGTGCTCTCGAGGACTTACTGTTCACGTTTTCGCCTCGATGGATTGGAGCCTTGCCGTGGCAATCCTAAGTGGCGTCGCGGCGAGAGACCCTCTTGGAGTATTCCAAACTCGCCTCTCGACGCTCACCTCGATGAGCTTTCATTGCGCCATGGCAAGATTGTTCACTGTTACCCTCTTGGGTGAATTTTCCACCCCACACTACAATGCTCCTTGATTTTGATTGACCCTTGGCCACTACTTGAGTAATTTTGGTCGCGGCTCGACCCCCTATGACACCTATGGCTCCCAGATTTTGTCTCATATATTCTAACACTCCCTTTAGTAGTACTCTAGGGCCACTCTACCTTAATTTTTGGGGCTTTAACAGCATTCAACTACTTAATTTACTCTACATATCTCTCATTGCCAACTCAAATCTTAGATGTTGATTCATACTTATCTACTATCATACATTAGCAATTTATGTATCAATGGCAACAAGAAGGATTTATAACCACTAACATTATCCTTCATGGTAATACCATAACATACTTCCAAGAAAAAATTCATATATATATATATATATATCCATCTAACAAGGTTCCATATCAGATATAAACCAGTGCATACATCAAATACTAAATTGTAAAGAACCTAACCCCCTATTAGTTACATCAAATTCCACAATAATTAGATTATATAACTAGTTCCTATACTTGGCAATTCATGATACAATGCAGTAGATACATAAAAACTAATATTCTTGTTGCACAAACCCTATTTGACAAGGTTTTCAAACCTATGTTCAACCAAACCATACATTATGCTTCCATTAATTTCTCCATCCCACTAAGAGATCCAATCCCTGAAAATGTTAGCCCACAACTAGGGTGAGATACAAAATCTCAATAATAAGAGGCAAATTCCATATATATGTATAGATTAATCAACATAATGCAATTATACGGAAAACATACTGAAGACATCAACATCATTAGCAAATGAACTAGTTGGACTACTAGTGACTACTATCCCATACTAGCAATCATATATAACATGTTAATGGCCAATAACATCAGGAGAGGCCCATCCATGGCACCAAGTCCCCAATGAGCACAACCTACTCTCAATGCACTTAGGGGTCTGATTACAACCCAGTATCCAATCAAAGCACGATGCATGGGTGGCAGCCGTATCATAGCTCCACCATGGACTCACAAGGTCCAATCATAACATAATTCAAATAGCCAACTAATCATTTCACATGTCAAAATCATACATGTACAGTAAATATCGTATTAAAATGAGCATATATATAAAATTAGAAAATTAACCCCAGTTACCTTAATAAACCCAATTACTCTTCCTCTAGCTACCATTAAAATCCAAATGCACATCAAGCATATGACAAGTATAATTATCATCATTTAACTATCATTAGTAAGGAATTTCCTATCCATTGATTAATTTCATTAAGAATCTATCAAAAATTTCTTACCTAGCTCCCAAAGAGTCTATTGTACTAATTCAAGGTCAAAACACTAAGAATTCACAATGGATCATTCCCCACTCTTCCATTTTCGCACATGCAAAATCCATACACCAAAAATCAATCCAAATGGACAAATTCTAGCATTTATATATCACAAAATGGTAGGAGACACTTACCTAATCTTTTAGTGACTCCCAAAATTCGTATTTGAATCATCAAGCTCAAAAATATAGTGTTTCACTTTCATCTCCTTGTATTTTTGCCTTAGAGCAGAACCCATTTTGAAAATCAACCATAGGGAACATTTTCCAGTAGAATAATGCATAAAATGGAAGTGAAATACTTACCTGATCATCTCTCTAACTTCTAACTCTAAAAATCTTGCAATATTCATCTAAAGATCATATTTCCTATTAAGAAGAGATGAAAATTCCCCAAATGACAAACCAATCGAACCAAAATGTAGAGGAAGAGGAGAGGATTAAGTTTTATAGAACCTACCTTGGCTAAATCACCCTCTAAAAGTCAAAAATAGAGTTACAATGTTGGTAGAACCCTAGCCCCCCTTGGACTTCTGAATTTTCTCTCCTTGTTCTAGAGAACCTTGTATTTTCAGCACGCAAATGAAAAGCAAATAGGCTCCTTAGGGTTTTAGTGCAAAAAGGCTGGCCCAATAGGCCCTATGTTCCAAGTAAGCTAATACTTAACAAGTTGGGGCATACTGTATGGGTTAATTAAGTGAAAAATGAGTTGGGCTTCCATAAGAGTAGAGTTGGATCATATTTAGATGAAATTGGGCCTCCAATAATGCTCTTAACACACATAATTTAATCATGGGCTCAAGTTACATTTAAATCCATAAATACTATTATACTTCCTCAAAATGGTCTAATTAATAATGATTATTATGTTAAGATACTCAAATTTTTCACTTCCCTTAAACCCTCTTAATAATTTCATAATCTCCAAATAATTACTATTAATTATTCCTGGGGTGTTACACAAAGTGTCTATATATATATAATCAACTTACTTTGCATGCCTTGAAACACTTTGAATCTATTCTTTCCAAATTATGCCATACAATTCAATATGGTGAATATGCATATCTAGTAATGTTTTCATATCAATGATGAATGCATTCAACTTACTTGCTTTTGTTGAATTTGAATTTAACAGGCAATCTTCAATTTCAACTTCCATTTTTAGAAAGTATAATATTATACTAAATATAATAAAGAAGCGCAACCAACAATAAGTCAAATGGTTCTACAAAATTTGGGTTATAAAGGATGTTTTACATGTTAACTAATATATGGGCCATCCATATGCAAAAATGAAAAATTAAGATGATAACTTTGACTAAAAACTTTGATCAAAATTTGCATAAGTTATCACATAGATTACTCTTTCTCTTTCTTTCTCTCTCTTCACAGCTAGAAAGTTGAAGAAAATGAGGGCAAAATGAACATGTTAACTACCAAGTAATATCTATGAATTCAAGAAGCATAAAAACATAAAGATTTCACATTTTTAGAAATTTGATATTTACAAAAGAAAAAAAATAAGAAACTCAGCAAATGAAGAACTCCCAAGGGTTTTGTCTAAGTAAAAGTTAGCTCATCATTCCAAATAAGATTGAAGTAATTATTAATTACCTTGATCTTTGCTGTCTAATATAGTTCAAAGAGTCCATAACATTTGAGATTAGTGTATGCTACATAATGTTGATGTCAAGAGAAAGAAGTCAAAAATTAAGATGTGATTTCCTAACTTAATTACAACATTAGGATTGCTACTCTTAAAATCATAAATCATTAACAGTTTCACTTATACAACTATGACTTTCAAAATCCTCAAGTGTTCACCCATTATACACTCTTAAAAACATGTCAAATTTATTAATCAACTATAAAATAGCACGAAACATGCCATTGAACATTTTTTGTATTTATGCAGATAATAATGACTTGAAAAACAAATCAAGCAAAGGCCAAAACTAGGGTGATAGGCACAAATTATTTCCCTTGCCTCATGAATCAAGAACACCTTAATAAAGTTAATAAGCTTTATCCAATGAATGCTAACAAAATAATATTTCAAACAATTTCTTAAATTATAGCTAAAGAGGGAAAGATGAGATTACAAACCAAAATATTTCAAACAATTCTTTAAATTAATTATTTAGATGAGATTTGGACTAAGAATAGAGCTCGATAGTTGCATGATGCAAAACCAAAGATTAAATATTAGAGAGAGAGAGAAAGAGAGAGAGGTACACATGTTACCTTAATAGTCAGGCATGAACAAAGTTGTTCTTGGAGAGCAAAGGAACTGTCATACTATAATATCATATCCCATAATTTACATGTCAATATGCTTTAACATCTATTTCCTTAAATTCAACACTTTTAGTAAGTGGAAAATATCGACATTAAAGGTGCAATTTCTTCCATTTGGCTTAAATGCACCACTTCAACTTATCAATCTCAAAATTCATTCTTAATATACTTGCTCAACTAGAAACATAAAAAAAAGTAAGAATTTTAGGTTCTAAGTCATGGATTCATCATATTTCCATAGTTTCACATTGGTACATAATTCATCCACTAACTTCAAAAATTCATATATTGAGCTAGAGAGCTCTAAATCATTCAAGTTAGGACTCTATGAAAAATTTCAAGGCATGAACTACATGCTGTAAAAATTCTAGGTCAAAAAAAATTCATTTGGGCCATGAAAATCTAATGAAACAATAACACTATTATAATTTTGTGGATATACAGACCTGAAACTTTAAGCATGCATTTCTTAAGCTACACAACTCCAAATTAAGTGATCTTAGTGGCTATGCAAAGTATATAATGCCAACTATATGTCTATAAAATTTCATGAGCATTGGAGTTTATTTGGCCTATTAAATATCAGAAATACTAGAACTAACCAAATGAACATTATCTAGGCAAATCAACATAATTTAGCCAACTTTAAAAAATCATAAGAAATTCTATAAAGTTCCAAAAATTGTGTTCTTTAGCTCTATGAAAGGCTCTAAATGAGATTTAAATGTCTACCAAATGTCATACCAAAATTTATTCATTTGATTTAGTTTTGGTTCAGGGATAGTTAATGGCATCAAAGTGGCACCAAATGGTCCAAAATAAGATTATATGATGCGAGTGACCATTTGAGCATGTCCAAGACATAAATTACAACATATATGGCCATCTCATCAGGCCATAAATATCATGGAGCTCAAAACCACTCCCCCACTAGGCTTGATGCACACACCTTTCATGTCATAAGCATGCCAAAAATTCATTTTCATACACATATGTGTTGCAAATGTGGTACATATATCATAATCTTATGCATTTACATATGTGAGAAGATTTATATTACATAAATAACTCATACAACCACACTTTAACATTAAATGACATATAATTCTAAATCATTGTCAAAGTAATGTCATTCAAGCTTGATGGCCTCCATTCTTTGCTCCTTGAAAATTCCTTAGAAATGGCTAGAAGTAAAATAGGAGAGAGTGAGATTCAAGAATCCCAATAGCACAAAGAAATTAAGCATGCATCATATTTGTAACGACCCTAATTCCTAATTACCATAATTAGGCTTAATAGCATGATTAGTAGTCGTAAATCAAGGTCTAAAGTTATTATGATTAATTAAAAATAGAAGAAAGTGGGGAAAATTTGAACCTTGATTTCTTTAAGGTCATTAGCTAAACAACCACAACTAACCAAGTCTATAAGTGATCATAGTTATCATTTAAGACTTTGGATTCATCTTATTACTGATTTCAATTCACAAAATCCTAATATAAGGACTCCTAAGTCATTGCACAACATTAACATAGTGAAATTCAAAGTTTATAAGTCAAAAATAAGAGTTTGGCAACCTTCGCCGTGACTTAGACATTCCTCGTCGTAGCTAAGTTAGTTACTGGAACCTAAAAACTAAGTTTTGCATCTTGTGCCACGGCCTAAGATTTTTTCACCATGGCGAAGTTGCTCTTGGGTTCAACCTTTCACATTTTCGTAGATCTCACTATGGCGAGCCTATGTTGCGTCGCGGCAGAAAGACACCCTGGAACCTACTGTAGCAAATTTCCCAATTTATGCTATGACGGGCTATACTTGTGCCATGGTGAAACTAGCTATTGGGACACTCCATTTGATTCCCTCCACTTGCACTACAGCAGAGCATGTTATGTCGTGGCAAGGTTGCTCTCTATTATCCTTCCTAGGCAACACTTTTATTTTGCACTGTGGTGAAACACCTTGGGCCGTGGCACTCATCACTTCTGCTTGACACCTAGCCACAATCAACCCATTTTGGCTACTGCTCAACTACCTTCTGCACCTAAACTCCCCTAATTTCATCTCAAACACTCTTTCTATTGGCATCCTAAGGCCATTCTACCTTAATTTATAAGGTTCCAATGGCATTCTACTCTCTAAACTTCCCAACATACCTAATTTGAAACAACTCAAAACTCAGAAGCTAATCTCTACCTATTCATTTACTATATATTAGCAAGTCATGGACTTTGACACCAAAGACACCAGAAACCACAACTATTATCATTCAAATGTAAATCCCAATAGAGGATCCATATATTGCTAGTCTAAGTTAACATTTGAGGTAACATATAATTTTATTCTCAAATAATAAATCATATCATAGGGTAAACGAGGCTCCATATTAGGTTGTAAGCAATTGGAAACATTAAATTCCATAATAATTATATTACATAACCAATCCCTATACTTGGCAATTCATGATGCAATGTGACGAATATATAAAAATAATATTCTTGTTACACAAATCTAACCTTACAAGGTTTCCAAACCTATGTACTACCAAGCCATACAAGAGGCTTCCATTGATTTCTCCTTGCCACTAAGAGGTCCGGTCCTTGAAAATGTTAGTCCACAATCGGAGTGAGATATACAATCTTAGCAACAACAAAAAAAATCCATATATATGTATAGATTAATCAACACAATGCAATTATACAGAAAACAAACTGAAGGCATCGATATCATCAACAAATGAACTAGTTGGACTACTAATAACTATCGTCCCATACTAGTAATCACATACAATATGTTAAAGGCCAATAACACTGGGAGAGGCCCGTCTATGGCACCAACTCCCCAATGAGCACAACTTGGACTTAGTGCATTCAAGGGTCTGATCATAACCCAATGCTCAATCGAAACATGATGCATGGGTGGCAGCCGCATCACAGCTCCACCATGGTCCAATTACAACACAATTCAAGAAGCCAACTAATCATTTAGTATTTCAAAATCATACATGTACAGCAAATATCATATTAAAATAAACATATACATGGAATTAGAAAATTAACCCCAGTTACCATAATAAAGCCAATTACTCTTCCTCTAGCTACCATTAAAATCCAAATGCACATTAAGCCTATGATAAGTATAATTATCATCATTCCTAGTAACAAATCAGATACACAAAGAGTTGAACTATCAATGATTACCTAAAGGTTATTTACCTAACCACCAATGGATTTAAATTTTGGACTCTAGCTTCCCTAGACCAAAAACTACTATAGTTCACTCTAATTTCTAGGTAATTTTGCACAAAACAAAAGCCCATACCATAAGTAAACTATAGAGGTCTCAAACTAGCAGAAAATGCATCAAAATGGGAAGAGGATACTTACATAACAACACCCACAACTTCGACCTTCAAAAATCCACCATGAAAGTACCAAGCAACAAGTTTTAGCTTTGGGTGGGAGATGAAAATGCTCCAAATGAGAAATCAATTAATTCAAATTGAAGAGGAAAAGGATAAGATTTACTTATATGTAAGTCACCATGGCTAAATCTTGCTTTAAACTTGTAAATTGGAGTATCAAAGATGAGGAACCCTAGCCACCTTCTCACATGTGCAAAATTTCTCCCTTTGTTCTGCAGAACCCTCAAACTTTAGCACCTAAATAATGAAGTGATAAGTCCCCTAGGGTTTTAAAGTAAGTGGGCTAGTCCATTGGGCCTAATATTACCTATAGTCTGATTTATTTTTAGAATTGGGCCAAGGTTCATTGGGTTGGGCTATAGAATTTTGATGTTAATGGTAGAATATATTGATACAATAGCCCAAGACCTATTTGGACTCACTTTCCCAAGTTTGGGCTAAGGCTAAATAGGCTCTTGTCTCACTTAAATTCACTTCTAAGTTTTTGGGCTTCTAAAAAATTTAAGTTGGGCTTACAAGAAAGTTAGTATTGGGTTCTTACTAAGCTTATGGCATAATTGAGTTTCTATATTAAGCCCCAAGCTTACTTAAATAAATTATAAGGCTCAAATTAATACTCACCTCTCTTAATTAATTCTTTTAATTACACCCATATTAACTCTTGATTAATCATAATTATCCTTAATTAATTGTAATGTTTTACAATATTCATCCAAGTATCAAATATAATTATATTTAGGAAATCATATGAATTCATGAAAGTTAAAACCAAGCTCTAAGGAATTTTGATCTAGTCTCACTTAATTATGTTAGACTTTTAGATTCTCCTCACCCATTTTATGGACTTTTGAGTTAACCTCACTTATTCCTTGAGACTTTTGGCCTTGTCTCACCCTTATCTAGGGGCTTTTGGTTTCACCTCACCCTTTAAGAGCCATTCACATTCCATTTGCATTTTAAGAGACATAATGATATCATATCATCAAACTAATAGCAATAGACATAAATCATAGTTCAAACATACATACAAGCAATCAATGACAATCAAACAACTAAAATAAGCATACAAGAATGGATAAAGAGCTACCTCTCTCAAGAAGCACAAAATTTCTTTCTTGGTTTCTACTTTCTTGCCTCGGGCTCATAAGCACACATAGGAGGAGCTTGATTTTTTTGGTGTAGACACATCAAACAAGATACAAATACATCAATGGAACCATCTCTAGTATCACACAAACCCTACATAAGCCAGTTCTAGATTTAATCATTCATATGGCTTCATTCAGTGGCATAATGAAGCAACTTATATAATTCATCATCTTGGCTCCAATTTATCACCCAATCTATGTCACATGACTCCACTTAAACTCATTAAAGTCATAATAAATTCAAACCAACGAGCTTACCACTAAGTTGTTTCTTTATGAATAATAGAATCTTAAACTTTCAACTTTCAAAATATGGCTTCTAAATTCAAACCAGTGGTTCTTTTGGTATTTATAATTCATATCTAGACCATTTATATCCTTAAAATCAAAGAAAGATCTCCCTAGGTACTTGAAATGGACTTGAACCGAGACACCCACAAGGAAGAGCACCCATGGAGTGTTGCTTGTTTTTTTAGTGAATTTGGCACCTATATGGGTTCCTTAGCCCTTTATTAACTCAATCATACTCTTACATTTTTAAAGCTTCAAATTTCCCTAGGTGCAATCAAAACCCTAATTTTCATAAGTTGCCATCCATAGGTTCTTTTTTAATTTTATTGAATCCATGTAATTCCTAATGCCTGAAAAACCCAATTTCTATAGGTTTCCTTAGGTTGGCCAAAATGGTGATGGAAGGGAAGAATCAAGAAAGTAAGTTATTCAAGAGGAATCTTACCTTGTTTACTTCCTTGCAAGATGAACTTTCTTAAGCTTCCAAGATTTTCTCTAAACTCTTTCTTCCTTTTACTAAACCAGCCACAAAACATTACCATTCAAAGCTTCAAAACCATAAAGAAGGAGAGGAGAAAGAGGAGAAGAACATTGGTAAAGAGAAGAGCATGAAAAGGTATCAATTTCTTACCTTTTTAAGCCTTGTTTTTTCTCCCTTACTTCCTCTTTGGTGCACCACTTCAAGATGGTTTTGGTTCTATTCTAAGATAGATTAGAGTTGGTGATAATAAGGAAGAAGGGGCTGGCATGTTAAATAAGGAGAAGGAAGGCTAATAATAACAATTGAAAATTTCTAATTATATCCCTTAAAATTTAGTTCCTCTATTTGAACTTATTTCAAATCCTTTTTGAGAACCATTTTTTCAATAATAAAATTTAGGTCCTCTAATTCATAAAATGTCATTGGTTTCACATCAATTGGATTTATAACAACCCCAAATAATCCAGTCAAAGTTTTGGTCAACTGATGACCTAAAATGTACATTGGAAGGATTTTAGTCATTTTAAGGTTCTTATCTAAAAACCTTAAAAAACTCAATTTTTCCATTTAAAGCTCCTTCCTTTGAGTTTTCAAAAAGTTATCTAAAATTACAATTTTGCCACTATATTATTCCTTTAATTCGTTTAGCCGTTTTAGTTCTATTTTCAAGCTATCCTTAGGTTCTTAACCACATTTTTAGATGTTATAATTAATATTCTAATCTCAATTAAGCTCAATTTACTTTACTTTAGGGTGATTCTATCTCATTTTATTAGTTTCAATTCAATTCCTCCAAAATTAATTATTATAGGCACCATGAGCAAATTTGTTTGACAAGGACAAATCAATAAGCCATGTTGGCTAGCTTTTAATTTTTTAAAAATAATTTGTTTAAAATAATTATAACAATAAAATAAGAAATAATAATTAATATTAATAATATATAATAATTTTATGTAGAACGCTTAGCTTAGGAGTTCATGGATAAGGTTGAGTAACAGAAGTCCAAAAGTTCAAAAGGCCTCATAGTTGGTAGATCTTTAAGAGGTCATAACTTTTGGTCCAATTGGAGTTCTGGCCTATATTAACTAATTGGGATCATTTCAAACAAAAAATCCCTCATTTTTGTATGTTTTGGGGGTCATTTTATCTTTTTTCCTATTTTGAGGCACTTGTTTCCTTTTTATGGCATTATTTTATTTCCTTTTTATCCAAGGTTTCTTTAACCTCTATAGAAATACCCTAAGTATTGATTTGTACATATTTAATCAATCGATAAATTATTTCGTTAACTTGTTTTGTTTGCATGCAAATGTGTTTACACTTTCTTTGTGTGTTTTTGTTGCATCATAATAGAATAAAATAATTCACTTCTTAAATAATTGCAAATAAGAAACAAAAAATTTAATATTATTAGTATATAATAATAGTATAAATATGATAGAGTACTCTCTCTCTCTCTCTCTCTACATATATATATATATATATATATCTATATATGGTCATAATTTAGTATCTCTTAAAATATTTTTTTGGGTTTCTCCAAACAAAAACAAATTAATGGCTTTTGTGGCAACCCTACGTCACCACAATAGCTATTTTTAACGGCAATCTTTAGAGGTCACCACTAAAGGTTTTGATATCAAAATTTTTTTATTTAAAAAAAAATTTAAGAGTTTTAGTGGAAACTTTAGCTGGGTCATTATGAAAGCTATTTTTGTGGCAAACCATTGTCACCGCAAAAGCTCTTTTAATGGCAATTAATCATTTTTACTACAAAAGCTCTTTTTGTAACAATTATGGATCACCACAAAAAGTCCTTTTGGCACAAAAATTTTAAAGGCTTTGTGGTGACTAAAGATAAGTTACTACTAAAAGGCTTTTTGTAACACCTTAATTGCTAGCTCATACCCATCATGCCTTACATACTCAAATGATTATGGGAAGCATGAAAGGAAGATCATTTGCTCTTGCTTCATACTCTTGTTCTATGGCATTATGCATGGGTAGATATTCATTTTAACGTCACATGGACCGGGTGAGCTCTTTCTATGCATCCTCATGCTTAATTGCACTATTAAGACTTATTTCAATCCCAACAATATGCTTTAAACTCATGGAAAGCAAAAAGGGATATGAGACATGCAATTTCGTATGTGGCAGATTTGGCTTCATTTCTGGGCTGAGTTTGAAAATTCATAACTAATTGCAGAAAAATTGTAAACACATGATCTCGGTCATTCTAGAAAGCTTAAGACATCTACTTTATTATAAAAATATGTATAAGTCTCAATATCTCATGTACAAGGCGTTTGACATCGAAATCGTCTACTGGTCAGAGGGGACTCTGTTACTGTCATAGTTTACTGATATGGACTTTGAAAATGTCTAACTAATTCCAAAAAAATCCAATACTTGCAAACGATATCTCTATGGAAATATGTGGATGTTAGCTAGAGAGAAAAAATATCTCTAGATCAGTTCACTAAGCCAAATTCCCGGAAACCGATGAAACAGTACTTCGGGTCTGGTTGGGTGACTGATACTGGGCAGGAACTTTGGAATTGCATATCTTCTTCTCTAGACCTCTAAATGAGGTGCTTCCAGTTCCTACAAGTCACTGTGACCATCTAGTGTATAAAATTTCGTAGCCATTGGACTACGTTTGCCCCTCGGATGACACAAATCCCAAACTGACCAAATGAACAGTGTTTTCCGAAATCTGAATTTCTGATGTCAACTTTGAAAAATCATAGAAAATGCTATAGACCTCCAAATGACTTGGTCTTTAGCTTACCAAAAAGCTCTAGCCAAGATCTATCCACATGTTAAATTTCAAAGCAAGAGAAGGTCATTTGGTTAACTCTTGACATCAATTGCTAGAAGTCCCTTTCTTGGCTAAAAATGGGGCTCATGGGGTTCAATCTTGGTTTTTCTACCTCTAAGACCCCTTGAGCACATGAGAAAGCATCTATAGGGGCCATCAATCATGGCTCAAGTGTCTAAAACCCAGATTGGGGAAACTCACTACCCCATGCCCATTTATGCACTCATAATGCCTATACTAACATTGAGCATTTCACATCAAATGTGCCTCTTCATTCACAATGGGCCTCATTCTCATACATTCATCATACATATATTAACTTGAAAACATTCATAGAGACTACATCATATACATCCTTAATTTACAACTCTTATCTCATATACAACACATTTACAAGAAACTTGCAAGTCTTCATTAGTCTTCCTAGCTTCATGCTTGGTGGCTCCCATCTCTAGTCTCACTTGGTCCACCTAGCATGTTTGGATGGTGGAGAGGGAGGGTGAGATTCATGGAATCTCAATAGCTCATCTCTCATTCAATCATACATATATAGCATGCAAACAAGTCTCACCATGCATGTATGGCATGTTAGCATATAAAATCATCATAAAAACATTTGCAACATGTGAATTGGCCATGCATAAAAGAAAGACATTCTCAACATGTGAGTAGGCCATACATAACATTTAGAAGCTTGCTAAGTACATGGATTAGCCTTACCCACTCACTTGTGGATTTTGGACTTGCCTCACCCATTCTTAAGAGGTTCTTGGACTCAACCCTTACTCTTTGGGAGTCAACCTCACTTTTGGGAGACTCTTTGCTTTGTCTCAACCAACTTAAGGGTTTGGCTCATCCTCACCATGGCTAAAGGGTTATTGGCTTTTCCATTTCTCAAGCAAACCAAAACAAATCACATAAATCATCATTTCAATTCATAATGTATCATCATGCTAACATACTTCTCATGGCTCATATCATACATACACACAAGTAAGACAATGTAAATACATAATTATGCATGAAAGAAGGTGGAGAGAGCTACCTTATTGGCTAGTCACCACTTTCTCTTTTAACTTGTCTCCTCCCTTGTGGATTTCACAACCACTTCTAGATGGGAGAACTTCTCTTGAGCCTAACCACACAAGAAGCATGGAATTAATTCCTTAACACTTGATTCATAAGCTAGGGATCTCTTTCTAACAACCTTACTAAGCTTCTCAAACTAGGTTTCTTTCTCTCCCTAGAATTTCATCAACTCTCCTTCCTCTCTCAAGTTCTCAAACTCTTAAGAAGAGAAAGCAAGGAAGAGAGGGCTAAATAACTTCTAACCTCCCTCCAGAATGATTTCCCACTCTCCCTCTTCTGAACCAAGCTC